>JALIRH010000055.1:15000-2415000 GCA_023055505.1 Callipepla californica brunnescens
TACCAGCAACCAACTACACACTAAGTTCTACCAGCAACCAAGAACAACCAACTAACTAACCACTAAGCTTAGTCTAGCTAGAGACTCAATCTAACCCCACACTTACCTCTCACACCTACCTTGGAATGGTGATGTGCTCCTGGTGCAGAAAATGTAACACAACACTCAGTTCAGTGTGACAAATATTCCTTTATTCCATCACAACACACACAAGACATTGCTCGTATATCAGCAATATACACCACAGAGCAGTGCAAACAATACACATTTACAGGCACAGCATACACAGTGTCTGCATCAGTGCAAGTGACAATTATAGCAAATACATATACAGAGTGCGTTCCAGATATCATTGTTGGCATACAGAGACTCAGAGCAGGTCTGAGAAACAGTTACAGCCACAGCATACACAGCATCAGAGTGGGTCCAGCATTGTACACAGCATCAGAGCGGGTCCAGCATTGTACACAGCATCAGAGCGGGTCCAGCATTGTACACAGCATCAGAGCAGGTCCGGCATTGTACACAGCATCAGAGCGGGTCCGGCATTGTACACAGCATCAGAGCGGGTCCGTCATTGTACACAGCATCAGAGCGGGTCCGTCATTGTACACAGCATCAGAGCGGGTCCAGCATTGTACACAGCATCAGAGCGGGTCTGTCATTGTACACAGCATCAGAGCAGATCCCACACAGCATCATTGTACACAGCATCAGAGTGAATAACACACAGCATCATTGTACACAGCATCAGAGCGGGTCCATCATTGTACACAGCATCAGAGCAGATCCCACACAGCATCATTGTACACAGCATCAGAGCGGGTCCATCGTTGTACACAGCATCAGAGCAGATCCCACACAGCATCATTGTACACAGCATCAGAGCGGGTCCATCGTTGTACACAGCATCAGAGCAGGTCCATCGTTGTACACAGCATCAGAGCAGATCCCACACAGCATCATTGTACACAGCATCAGAGCAGGTCCATCGTTGTACACAGCATCAGAGCAGATCCCACACAGCATCATTGTACACAGCACCAGAGCAGGTCCCACATCAAAATCAACACAGACCTCAGGTCAAATGGACAGAACTCAAGTCTCAGAGTGGCCGCAAACCGGCACGAGTCTCAGAGTGGCCGGGAAGAGGCAAAAGGCCTCCAACCAACGGCCGTGCGTTGGTTACGGGGTTGGGTTAGCCTACTCTACAAGGAAAAACTGAGCAAGCTAACCCAACCCCGTAAGCAAGGCCTAACTAAACTCAATTTGGGAGAGGCAAAAGCCTCTGCTGCGCTGAAATCAGCGCTGGTAGCCAATTGGCCGCAATCAAATCAAATCAAATCAAATCAGAGAGGAGTGCAAGAGGACTCTGTGTGAGATGGGGGTGTTGGTGACAGGGTTGGGTTAGCCTGCTGGACAAACAAACTCACAGCAAAGCTAACTCAACCCTCTAAGTGAAGCCTGAAGTCAATTTGGAAGAGGCAGAAATCACTGCATGAGCAGAAATCAGCATCTATCTGTGGCCACAAACCGGCACGAGTCTCAGAGTGGCCGCAAACCGGCACAAGTCTCAGAGTGGCCGGGAAGAGGCAAAAGGCCTCCAACCAACGGCCATGCGTTGGTTACGGGGTTGGGTTAGCCTACTCTACAAGGAAAAACTGAGCAAGCTAACCCAACCCCGTAAGCAAGGCCTAACTAAACTCAATTTGGAAGAGACAAAAGCCTCTGCTGTGCTGAAATCAGCACTGGTAGCCAATTGGTCGCAATCAAATCAAATCAAATCAGAGAGGAGTGCAAGAGGACTCTGTGTGAGATGGGGGTGTTGGTGACAGGGTTGGGTTAGCCTGCTGGACAAGCAAACTCACAGCAAAGCTAACTCAACCCTCTAAGTGAAGCCTGAAATCAATTTGGAAGAGGCAGAAATCACTGCGTGAGCAGAAATTAGCATCTATCTGTGGCCGCAAACCGGCACGAGTCTCAGAGTGGCCGCAAACCGGCACGAGTCTCAGAGTGGCCGCAAACCGGCACGAGTCTCAGAGTGGCCGGGAAGAGGCAAAAGGCCTCCAACCAACGGCCGTGCGTTGGTTACGGGGTTGGGTTAGCCTACTCTACAAGGAAAAACTGAGCAAGCTAACCCAACCCCGTAAGCAAGGCCTAACTAAACTCAATTTGGGAGAGGCAAAAGCCTCTGCTGTGCTGAAATCAGCACTGGTAGCCAATTGGTCGCAATCAAATCAAATCAAATCAAATCAGAGAGGAGTGCAAGAGGATTCTGTGTGAGATAGGGGTGTTGGTTGTGGGGTTGGGTTAGCCTGCTCAACAAGAAAATTCAAAGCAAAGCTAACTCAACCCCATAAATGAGACAAAGTAGTGGACGTGATGACCCACAGGATTCTCCAGGAGAAGAGTGCAGGTGGGCAGTGAGATAGGGACAATATTGGCTGGATAAAGAACAAGTGCCATGGCCGGGACCATAGGGTGGAGCTAAAAACCATTACACACAGCCAGTGGGTGCTCTGTCCCGAGTGGAAGTGGGGTCTGTCCCATACCTTTATTAGTGACCACAGTGAGGGCACGGAGCACACCTGCAGAAGTTGGAAGAGGACATCGCGGCAGAAGAAAGCGTCGGTCGGTCCGGGAGGAGGAAGGCCCCGTGGAAGGACGTGGATGTGCTGGATCACCACGATGAGGGCAATGGAAAAAAGTACAAGTGCGCTGAGAAACAGTCACCTGTAAACAACAAGGAACATAGTTACAAAGGAAACACTGGTAATTCTACAAGTGCTGAGGGTTAGAGCTACATCGTGTGTGAATACAATCATCTTTAGAGCTCCCATTAAGCTGCAGAGTCAGGTGAAGATGAACAGCAAAGCTGCCTCCCAGCTGATCCCAGGGAACCAAAAGCAAAGCAAAATCCCCCAAAAAAAAAAAAACCGATGAAAGTGCGCAAGAAAGCCCAGGCAAAGGGTATGGAGAACAGCACAGAAAAATCCACAGTAAAACTAAGGGAGAACACAAGAAAAACACTGCAGAGAACACCAAGAGCAAACACAAGGAGAACACGCAAGTGAACAACAAAAGAACGGGAACGGGAATGGCACAAAGAATGCGCTGACGGCATCAAGAGTATGGCGCCAAGAGATGAGCACGAGCTGGGCCAAGGATATGGCACAAAGAGACAAGCCCGGGCTGGGCCAAGAGTACAACATCGAGGGATGAGCCCGGGCTGGGCTATAAGTACGATTCCAGAAGAAGAGCCCAAGTTGGGCTAAGAGTACGACGCCAAAAGAACCCGAGCTGGGCCAAGAGAAGAGCCCAAATTGGGCAAAGGATATGGCTCAAAGAAACGAACCCGAGCTGGGCCAAGAGCACGGTGCCAAGGGATGAGCCCGAGCCGGGCCAAGAGTATGGCACCAAGAGATGAGTCTGAGTTGGGCCAAGAGAAGAGCCCCAGTTGGGCTAAGAGTACAATGCCAAAAGAAAGTTCAACAAAAGAAGAACACTGCAGGGTAAGGGCAAAGGCAAAAGGGAAGGAGATGAAATAGGGAAAGCTGAAGGAAGGAAGGGGAACAGAGCAGAGAAAGCCAAGGGGAAATGCCAAGAAAACACTACAGAGAAAGGCCAGAAGCAAGGACAGCACCCAAGTGTGAAAGAAAAAGCACAGGCAGCTTTTGGGAGCCCTAAAGCACTGGGAGAACCACACTGTGCACAATGGACAAACACCGGTGAGTGCGCGTTGTCCTTACCTGTGTGGGCGACCAGTTACCATCAGCACAGTGCGGTTCTGAGCCATTCCAGGAGATGCAGCTTCCCGTTCCTCACCGCTTCCACGGAGCACCCCACGGTCCTCAGTGCAGCCGTTATATCCCCGGGAGTGCTGCGGATCTCCACGGCCATCTGTTCGACACAGAACAGCAATGAGGGCGCTGCCCCACACTTGTAGGGCAGCAGCTCTTACACAAACGCGCTCCTCTGAGAAAGAAGCGCTCGTAACCCCCATTTCATCTCTTACCGCGGCCAGCAGAAAACCTGCCTGCGTACAAGCGATGCGCAAACGAGGGGCTCGTGATGCTCCATCTCCTGCTCTGCAGATCCCACAATACTTACACCATCCATCAGAGCAGTCCCAGCAAGCCTTAAACACCGCTGAGCTGCAAAAAGAGATCAAAGAAACACAGAACTTAATTCATGATGGGATAACGAGTCACAAAATGCCTTCAAACAATACTCCACCTGAGCTGATGTAGAGCACCATTTACCACCGCTGTGAAACGGGCTGGGATGATGTGGGAGCAGACAAAGTTCAGGACCCCAGGGTGGAGACGATGGTGTAAAAACTGTGGAAAAAGAAACAAAGGCTGAACCAGGAAAAAAAAACAAATAACAAATAGGAAACGGACAATTAGTATTAGGTTTGGGGTTACACTGCACATGAATACCATCACCTTCAAAGCTCCCATTAAGATTATGGTTCAGGTGACTGTTAAAATCAAAGTTGTCTCCAACCCATCACAGAGAGGCAAAGGCAAGCACAACACCCAGGCAAGGCAAAGACAAAGTGAAATCCCAGGGAAAGACAAAGCGAAGGAAAGGCGAGTAGAACTGTGCAGAAAAGGCAAGGGGAAGAACAAAGGAGAGCAGCACAGGGAATGCCCTGGGGATGGAACGAGAACGGCGCAAGGAGTACGCTACAGGAACGAGAGAGTGATGCCAAAAGGATCAGAGCTGGGACAAGAGAACGGCGCTAAAATGCCCAGGAAAGGGCAAAGAACAAAGAGGAGAAACAGGGAAAGCGCAGGGAATGCGCTATGGGGCAAAGAGAGCGACGCCAAAAACATCAGAGCTGGGATAAGAGAACGGCACTAAAATGCCCAGAGAAAGGGCAAAGAACAAAGAGGAGAAACACGGGAAGCCTGGGGGATGGAAGGGGAACAGTGCAAGGAATGCACTACGGGGACAAGAGCGCAATGCCAAAAGGATCAGAGCTGGGATAAGAGAATGGCACTAAAATGCCCAGGGAAAGGGCAAAGACAAAGAGGAGAAACAGGGAAAGCGCAGGGAATGCGCTATGGGGCAAAGAGAGCGACGCCAAAAGGATGAGAGCTGGGACAAGAGATCGGTGCTAAAATGCCCAGGGAAAGGGCAAAGAACAAAGACGAGAAACACGGAATGCACTATGGGACATGGGAGGGGAACAGCACAAGGAAAAAGCGCAGGAATGGAAGAGGAACGGTGCAGGGAATGCACTATGAGGCCAAGAGAACGATGCCAGGGAAAAGACGAGGCAAAAGTAAGGAAACAGCACAAAGAGAAGGAGAATAAGGCAAGGAAAGACCAGGGGAAGGGCAAGGACAGCACCCAAGTGTGAAAGGAAAAGCACAGGCAACTTTTGGGAGCCCTAAAGCTCTGGGAGAACCACACTGTGCACAATGGACAAACACCGGTGAGTGCGCGTTGTCCTTACCTGTGTGGGCGACCAGTTACCATCAGCACAGTGCGGTTCTGAGCCGTCCCAGGAGATGCAGCTTCCCGTTCCTCACCGCTTCCACGGAGCACCCCACGGTCCTCAGTGCAGCCGTTATATCCCCGGGAGTGCTGCGGATCTCCACGGCCACCTGTTCGACACAGAACAGCAATGAGGGCGCTGCCCCACACTTGTAGGGCAGCAGCTCTTACACAAACGCGCTCCTCTGAGAAAGAAGCGCTCGTAACCCCCATTTCATCTCTTACCGCGGCCAGCAGAAAACCTGCCTGCGTACAAGCGATGCGCAAACGAGGGGCTCGTGATGCTCCATCTCCTGCTCTGCAGATCCCACAATACTTACACCATCCATCGGAGCAGTCCCGGCAAGCCTTAAACACCGCTGAGCTGCAAAAAGAGATCAAAGAAACACAGAACTTAATTCATGATGGGATAACGAGTCACAAAATGCCTTCAAACAATACTCCACCTGAGCTGATGTAGAGCACCATTTACCACCGCTGTGAAACAGGCTGGGATGATGCAGAAGCAGACAAAGTTCAGGACCCCAGGGTGGAGACGATGGTGTAAAACTGTGGAAAAAGAAACAAAGGCTGAACCAGGAAAAAAACAGAAAACAAACAGGGAAAATTAGCATTAGGTTTGGTGTAAAAACTGTGAAAAAGAAACAGAGGCTGAACCAGGAAAAAACAAGCACAAAAAAGATGGTGAGAACACTGAACCCCTTTATAGAGAAGGATAAAAGCTGCAGCGCTCCATCAGCTGAGCAGCATTACCCTGGGGCTGAGTGAAGCACTCCAGAAGTGAGGCGGTGCTGAAAGAAAGGGGTAAACAGCAGCTCCTCCATCACCAGCTCAGAGAAAAAGAAACAGCCCCCCCATCTCCCTTACAGAGAAAAGGAAGAGCAGAGAGGACACACAGAGCAGACACAGCACCAAAAAAACAGAATCAGTGCTCAAAGAAACAGAAATCATAACCCAAAGCAGAGAGAGAACGCACAGAGCAGACACAGCACCAATAAACCAGAGCCCAAAAAGACAGAGAGCATAACCCAGAACCCAAAGAGAACACACAAAACAAACACAGCACCAATAAACCAGAACCCCAAAACAACAGAGAGCATAACCCCAAAGCAAAAAAGAGCTCACTGACCTCACTCCAAGCCGCAGAACATACCCCAGAACTCCATAGGAAGCAGCTCCAGGCTGAGATGCTGCCCCTGCGGAAGCCGGCCCTTAAATGAGGGCAGGGGGGGGTGGAGCCAGGTATCCCCTCCAATCCCCTCCCACGGCCTAACTGCTCCCACCTGTGCTCCCAGGGCTGGCCACGCCCCCTCCCCAGGTGCGCCATCACCGCTCTGTGACTGACAGCTCCCATACAGGTGGGAATTAATTAATGAACAAACCGGGTCTGCCTGCCCAGCAGAGATCGATGGATGAGCTGCTTCACTGCTGTCCCCACGTCCCCCAGTGCTCCGCGATGTCCCCCCAACATCCACAGCGTCCCCACATCCCCCTGGATCCCCACGATGTCACTCTCCGTGTCCCCATGCCCCAATGTCACCACAACACCAACACACCCACAATGTCCCCTCATGATCTCCCCACTGTCCTCAATGTCCACATGTCCCCAGTGTCACCCCCAGTGTCCCCACATCCCCCCCAGGGGCACGTCCCTGGTGCCCGTCAGTTGTGGGGCGGTGGCGGTCACAGCGCTGGTGACAGCAGGGACAGAGGTGGGGACACTGCTGTGCCACGTGGGGCACCCCGTGCTGTGTGAGGTCATTGGGGGGCACGAGGGCACAGAGGGGACACGGGGACATGGGGGGACGGGGGGAGACGCAGCAGGGGCTGGGGGCTGGGGAGGGATGGAGGGACAGAGGGACAGCGTGGGGATTGAGGACGGGGGACGGTGTGGTTGACAGCAGCAGAGATGTGTGGTGATGCTGGGGAGTGACACCAGGTAGTGACGGGGGGGGATTTGGGGGTGACAACGGGAAGTGGCGCTGAGATGACATCTGGGTGATGTTGAGGAGTGATTTTGGGGTGACACTGTAGTGGTAATGTTGGGGTGACGCTGTTGGGGTGACACTGGGCAGTGTATTGGAAGTGCTGAGGGAGGACTTGGAGCAGTGATGGAGCACCTGGTGGGGGGCGGGGCCAAGCCAGGGGAGCTCAGGTGAGATTGGGGGGCGGGGCCAAGCCAGGGGGGCTCAGGTGAGATTGGGGGCGGGGCCAAGCTCAGGTGTATGCAATTGTGCTGATTACAGGAAGGGGAGGAGCCGGGACCGCCCCTCCCCAGCCCTCATTTAAGGGCCGGCAGCGGAGCTGGGCAGTTCTTCCTGGAGCTCTGTGTGGACCGGAGATCTTCCAAGGTAAGGCTGATTTTTTTCTTTGGTGTTTTTGTTCACGTTTGCTGTATTCGGGCATGTTTTCACTCGATGGGAGTTGGTTGTTATGTTGTTATGCTGTGTTTTCATCCTGTTATGGGGAGATGCTGCCGCTTTGCTGCGGGGAGATGCTGCCGCTTTGCTGTGCGGAGATGCTGTTGTTGTGGGGAGATGCTGCCGCTTTGCTGGGGGGAGATGCTGTTGTTGTGGGGAGATGCTGCCGCTTTGCTGGGGGGAGATGCTGCCGCTTTGCTGGGGGGAGATGCTGTTGTTGTGGGGAGATGTTAGGCTGCTGCTGAAGGACTGCCACCAGGAAGGGATGTGGGGGGAGGATGCTGGGGGCTGACAGTGTTAGGGTCCTGCAGGGCAGTGACACTTTGGGCTGATGTTGTTGGGGCGATGTGGGGCACGGATGGTGGGGGGGACTTTAGGGCATCACTGGGGGGAGCACATCAGGGAGTAATGTTGGGGTGACACCTTGGGCTGAACCTTGAGACACGAAGCACAACTTGTGCACGCAGGAGTTCCACTTGGGCTCCGTGTCATGCGCTGGCCACGCAGATGCGGTGCAGCAATGGAACAAACCCTGCAGACCCCGGGGAGAAGCACAGCTGGAGAGAGGCAGCGGTGGGGGAGGGGTACAGTGCCCTTTGGTGCAGGGGACGCCCTGCTGGCACTGCCTGTCCCGTCCCCCACTGCCAGGTTCCTACTCTCTGTTGGCGGTGTTTTGCCGCCTCCTGGGGTCACAAATAATGGGGCACTGTGGGGCAGTTATGGGTCACAGTGAGGAGAGATGCTGGGGGAGAGGTGGGGTGACACTGGGGTGATGTAGGGCAGTGACACTGGGGGTTCTGTTGGAGAATCAGTGGGGGCTGAAGGCAAGGAGTGACCCTGGGATGATGCTGCGGGACAGGCGTTGTTAGGGGGACACTGGGGGATGATATCAGGGAGTCACACTGAGAGAAGACGTGGAGGTGGGGGTGACGGGGGTGGGAGACCAAGGGGGTGGGGGGAGATGTCGTTGTGGTTGGTGTTGGTTGGGGGGAGATGTCGTTGCTGGTGGTGTTGGTTGGGGGGAGATGTTGTTGCCGGTGCTCTTGGTTGGAAGCAGATGTCGCTGCTCATGGTTGGGGGGAGATGCTGTTGTTGCTCATAGTTGGAAGCAGATGTTGGTGCTCATGGTTGGGGGGAGACGCCATTGCTCATGGTTGTGGAGAGATGCCCATGTCGTTGCTCTTGACTGGGGGGAGATGCTGTTACTCCAGGTTGGGGGAAGATGTCGCTGTCGTTGCTCTTGGTTGGAGGGAGATGTTGGTGCCGTTGCTCACGGTTGGGAGGGAGACTTTGGTGCCGTTGCTCATGGTTGGGAAGGAGATGTTGGTGCCGTTGCTCATGGTTGGGGGGGAGATGTTGGTGTCGTTGCTCTTGGTTGGGGGGGAGATGTTGGTGCCGTTGCTCATGGCTGGGAGGGAGATGTTGGTGCCGTTGCTCTTGGTTGGGAGGGAGACGTTGGTGCCATTGCTCATGGTTGGGAGGGAGACGTTGGTGCCGTTGCTCTTGGTTGGGAGGAAGACGTTGGTGCCGTTGCTCTTGGTTGGGAGGGAGATGTTGTTGCTCTTGGTTGGGGGGGAGATGTTGGTGCCGTTGCTCTTGGTTGGGAGGGAGATGTTGGTGCTGTTGCTCTTGGTTGGGAGGGAGACCTTGGTGCCGTTGCTCATGGTTGGGGGGGAGATGTTGGTGCTGTTGCTCCTGGTTGGGGGGAGATGCTGTTACTCCAGGTTGGGGGAAGATGTCGCTGTCGTTGCTCTTGGTTGGGGGGGAGATGTCGTTGCTCTTAGTTGGAAGGGAAATGTTGGTGCTGTTCCTCTTGGTTGGGTGGGAGATGTTGGTGCCGTTGCTCTTGGTTGGAGGGAGATGTTGGTGCCATTGCTCACGGTTGGGAGGGAGACTTTGGTGCCGTTGCTCATGGTTGGGAGGAAGATGTTGGTGCTCATGGTTGGGGGGGAGATGTTGGTGCCGTTGCTCATGGTTGGGAGGGAGATATTGTTGCTCTTGGTTGGGGGGGAGACGTTGGTGCCGTTCCTCTTGGTTGGGAGGGAGATGTTGGTGCTCTTGGTTGGGAGGGAGATGTTGGTGCCGTTGCTCATGGTTGGGAGGGAGATGTTGGTGCCGTTGCTCTTGGTTGGGAGGGAGATGTTGGTGTCGTTGCTCTTGGTTGGGGGGAGACGTTGTTGCTCATGGTTGGGGGGGAGATGTCGCTACCGTTGCTCATTGTTGGGAAGGAGATGTTGGTGCTGTTGCTCTTGGTTGGGGGGAGATGCTGTTACTCCACGTTGGGGGAAGATGTCGCTGTCGTTGCTCTTGGTTGGGGGGGAGATGTCGTTGCTCTTAGTTGGGAGGGAAATGTTGGTGCTGTTCCTCTTGGTTGGGTGGGAGATGTTGGTGCCGTTGCTCTTGGTTGGAGGGAGATGTTGGTGCCATTGCTCACGGTTGGGAGGGAGACTTTGGTGCCGTTGCTCATGGTTGGGAGGGAGATGTTGGTGCTCATGGTTGGGGGGGAGATGTTGGTGCCGTTGCTCATGGTTGGGAGGGAGATGTTGTTGCTCTTGGTTGGGGGGGAGACGTTGGTGCCGTTGCTCTTGGTTGGGAGGGAGATGTTGGTGCCGTTGCTCATGGTTGGGAGGGAGATGTTGGTGCCGTTGCTCATGGTTGGGAGGGAGATGTTGGTGCCGTTGCTCTTGGTTGGGAGGGAGATGTTGGTGTCGTTGCTCTTGGTTGGGGGGAGACGTTGTTGCTCATGGTTGGGGGGGAGATGTCGCTACCGTTGCTCATTGTTGGGAAGGAGATGTTGGTGCTGTTGCTCTTGGTTAGGGGGAGATGCTGTTACTCCAGGTTGGGGGAAGATGTCGCTGTCGTTACTCTTGGTTGGGGGGGAGATGTCATTGCTCTTAGTTGGGAGGGAAATGTTGGTGCCGTTCCTCTTGGTTGGGTGGGAGATGTTGGTGCCGTTGCTCTTGGTTGGGGGGAGATGTTGGTGCCGTTGCTCATGGTTGGGGGGGAGATGTTGGTGCTGTTGCTCTTGGTTGGGAGGGAGATGTTGGTGTCGTTGCTCTTCGTTGGGGGGGAGATGTCACAGCCATTGCTCTTGGTTGGGGGGGAGATGCTGTTCCTATTCGTTGGGGAATAAGTGCCGTTCTTCTTGGTTGGGGGGAGATGCTGTTGTCATTGATCATGGTTGGGGGGAGATGTTGTTGCTCCTGGTTTGGGGGAGTTGTTGCTGTCATTGCTCTTGGTTGGGGGGGAGTTGTTGCTGTCGTTGCTCTTGGTTGGGGGGGAGATGTCGCTGTGGCTGATCCAGGATGGGTGGGGATGCCGTTGCTCTTGGCTGGGGGGGAGGTGTCGTTGTTGGTGCTCTGGGTTGGGAGGAGATGCTGTTGCTCGTGCTTGGGGAGGAAGTGTATTGTTCTTCACACCTATAACAATTTGGTGCCGTGACTCTGCTGCGGAGTTCCCACCCCAGGAGGGGCACCCCATCTCCGGCTGGCCCCTGGGCTGGGTGATTCCTGCGCCGAGACCTGCAGCTCCGAGCTCTAAATCCGGTAAACGAGTGAAAGAAACCGCAGTACCCCGTAATTCTTGTGCACGAAGAACAAAGACTCAGCATTGAGTAAGTAGTTGCGTGGATCTGTTCAGTCGGGGTGGGTATCCCGGAGCACGCCTGACTGAGACGTCCCGTAGGGGCGAAGCGAGTGCGGACCCTCTAGTAGTGCAGTTCCCATTGCCCGCGAGGGCGTGGGTCACGACCGAGGGGCGCGAGTGTGTGTGAGTGTGAGAGTGCTCCGGAAGATGGGACAGAGGCCGAGTGAGCCCTCTGACCCCATGGGTGGCTCGCAGGTGAAGCTAGCAGACATACTGAGAAAGCCCCCTTGGTTGGGGGCAGATGTTGCTCTTGGCTGGGGGCGAGGTGCCGGTGGCGTTGCTCTGTGTAGGGGGGTGATGCTGTTCGTATTGGTTGGGGAATAAGTGCCGTTCTTCTTGGTTGGGGGGAGAAGTTGGTGCAGTTCTTCTTGGTTGGGGGGAGTTGTCGCTGTCGTTGCTCCTGGTTGGGAAATAAGTGCCGTTCTTCTTGGCTGGGGGGAGATGTCGGTGCTGTTGCTCTTCGCTGGGGGGGAGATGCCTTTGGGAGTAATGGGGTGACACCTTGGGCTGAACCTTGAGACACGAAGCACAACTTGTGCACGCAGGAGTTCCACTTGGGCTCCGTGTCATGCGCTGGCCACGCAGATGCGGTGCAGCAATGGAACAAACCCTGCAGACCCCGGGGAGAAGCACAGCTGGAGAGAGGCAGCGGTGGGGGAGGGGCACAGTGCCCTTTGGTGCAGGGGACGCCCTGCTGGCACTGCCTGTCCCGTCCCCCACTGCCAGGTTCCTACTCTCTGTTGGCGGTGTTTTGCCGCCTCCTGGGGTCACAAAGTAATGGGGCACTGTGGGGTAGTTATGGGTCACAGTGAGGAGAGATGCTGGGGGAGAGGTGGGGTGACACTGGGGTGATGTAGGGCAGTGACATTGAGGGTTCCGTTGGAGAATCAGTGGGGGCTGAAGGCAAGGAGTGACCCTGGGA
This sequence comes from Callipepla californica brunnescens, assembly GCA_023055505.1. Taxonomy (NCBI): domain Eukaryota; kingdom Metazoa; phylum Chordata; class Aves; order Galliformes; family Odontophoridae; genus Callipepla; species Callipepla californica. The sequence goes on from JALIRH010000055.1 coordinate 27,496, forward strand.
TGATGCTGCGGGACAGGCGTTGTTAGGGGGACACTGGGGGATGATATCAGGGAGTCACACTGAGAGAAGACATGGAGGTGGGGGTGACGGGGGTGGGAGACCAAGGGGGTGGGGGGAGATGTCGTTGTGGTGGTGTTGGTTGGGGGGAGATGTCGTTGTTGGTGGTGTTGGTTGGGGGGAGATGTCGTTGGTGGTGGTGTTGGTTGGGGGGAGATGTTGGTGGTGGTGGTGTTGGTTGGGGGGAGATGTCGTTGTGGTTGGTGTTGGTTGGGGGGAGAAGTTGTTGCCGGTGGTGTTGGTTGGGGGGAGATGTCGTTGTGGTTGGTGTTGGTTGGGGGGAGAAGTTGTTGCCGGTGGTGTTGGTTGGAAGCAGATGTTGGTGCTCATGGTTGGGGGGAGATGCCCATGTCGTTCCTCTTGACTGGGGGGAGATGCTGTTACTCCAGGTTGGGGGAAGATGTCGCTGTCGTTACTCTTAGTTAAGGGGGAAATGTTGGTGCCGTTGCTCTTGGTTGGGAGGGAGATGTTGGTGCCGTTACTCTTGGTTGCGGGGGAGACATCGTTGCTCTTAGTTGGGGGGGAGATGTTGGTGCCGTTGCTCTTGGTTGGGGAGAGACGTTGTTGCTCTTGGTTGGGGGGGAGATGTTGGTGCTGTTGCTCTTGGCTGGGGGGGATATGTCGGTGCCGTTCCTCTTGGTTGGGGGGAGATGCTGTTACTCCAGGTTGGGGGAAGATGTCGCTGTTGTTGCTCTTGGTTGGGGGGAGACGTAGATGCTCTTGGTTGGGAGGGAGATGTAGGTGCCGTTGCTCTTGGTTGGGAGGGAGATGTTGGTGCCGTTGCCCTTGGTTGGGAGGGAGATGTCGGTGCCGTTGCTCTTGGTTGGGAGGAGATGTCGGTGCCGTTCGTCTTGGTTGGGGGGGAGACGTCGGTGCTGTTGCTCTTGACTGGGGGGAGATGTTGGTGCCGTTGCTCATGACTGGGGGGAGATGTCGGTGCCGTTGCTCTTGGTTGGGGGGAGATGCTGTTACTCCAGGTTGGGGGGAGATGCTGTTACTCCAGGTTGGGGGAAGATGTCGCTGTCGTTGCTCTTGGTTGGGGGGGAGATGTCGTTGCTCTTAGTTGGGAGGGAAATGTTGGTGCTGTTCCTCTTGGTTGGGTGGGAGATGTTGGTGTCGTTGCTCTTGGTTGGAGGGAGATGTTGGTGCCATTGCTCACGGTTGGGAGGGAGACTTTGGTGCCGTTGCTCATGGTTGGGAGGGAGATGTTGGTGCTCATGGTTGGGAGGGAGATGTTGGTGCCGTTGCTCTTGGTTGGGAGGGAGATGTTGGTGCCGTTGCTCTTGGTTGGGAGGGAGACGTTGGTGTCGTTGCTCTTGGTTGGGGGGAGACGTTGTTGCTCATGGTTGGGGGGGAGATGTCGCTACCGTTGCTCATTGTTGGGAAGGAGATGTTGGTGCTGTTGCTCTTGGTTGGGGGGGAAATGTCGTTGCTCTTAGTTGGGAGGGAAATGTTGGTTCTGTTCCTCTTGGTTGGGAGGGAGATGTTGGTGCTGTTGCTCTTGGTTGGAGGGAGATGTTGGTGCCATTGCTCACGGTTGGGAGGGAGACTTTGGTGCCGTTGCTCATGGTTGGGAGGGAGATGTTGTTGCTCTTGGTTGGGGGGGAGACGTTGGTGCCGTTGCTCTTTGTTGGGATGGCGATGTTGTTGCTCTTGGTTGGGGGGGAGATGTTGGTGCTGTTGCTCATGGTTGGGAGGGAGATGTTGGTGCTGTTGCTCTTGGTTGGGAGGGAGATGTTGGTGCCGTTGCTCTTGGTTGGGATGGCGATGTTGTTGCTCTTGGTTGGGGGGGAGATGTTGGTGCCGTTGCTCTTGGTTGGGGGGAGATGTTGGTGCTGTTGCTCATGGTTGGGAGGGAGATGTTGGTGCTGTTGCTCTTGGTTGGGAGGGAGATGTCGGTGCCGTTGCTCTTGGTTGGGATGGCGATGTTGTTGCTCTTGGTTGGGTGGGAGATGTTGGTGCCGTTGCTCTTGGTTGGGGGGAGATGTTGGTGCCGTTGCTCTTGGTTGGGGGGGAGATGTTGGTGCCGTTGCTCTTGGTTGGGGGGAGATGTTGGTGCCGTTGCTCATGGTTGGGAGGGAGATGTTGGTGCTGTTGCTCTTGGTTGGGGGGAGATGCTGTTACTCCAGGTGTGGGGAAGATGTCGCTGTCGTTGCTCTTGGTTGGGGGGGAGATGTCGTTGCTCTTAGTTGGGAGGGAAATGTTGGTGCCGTTGCTCTTGGTTGGGGGGGAGATGTTGGTGCCGTTGCTCTTGGTTGGGGGGGAGATGTTGGTGCCGTTGCTCTTGGTTGGGTTGGCGATGTTGTTGCTCTTGGTTGGGGGGGAGATGTTGGTGCCGTTGCTCTTGGTTGGGGGGAGATGTTGGTGCCGTTGCTCATGACTGGGGGGAGATGTTGGTGCCGTTGCTCTTGGTTGGGGGGGAGACGTTGGTGCCGTTGCTCTTGGTTGGGAGGGAGATGTTGGTGCTGTTGCTCATGGTTGGGAGGGAGATGTTGGTGCTGTTGCTCTTGGTTGGGAGGGAGATGTCGGTGCCGTTGCTCTTGGTTGGGATGGCGATGTTGTTGCTCTTGGTTGGGGGGGAGATGTTGGTGCCGTTGCTCTTGGTTGGGGGGAGATGTTGGTGCCGTTGCTCTTGGTTGGGGGGGAGATGTTGGTGCCGTTGCTCATGGTTGGGAGGGAGATGTTGGTGCTGTTGCTCTTGGTTGGGGGGAGATGCTGTTACTCCAGGTTGGGGGGAGATGTTGGTGCCGTTGCTCTTGGTTGGGGGGGAGATGTTGGTGCCGTTGCTCTTGGTTCGGGGGGAGATGTTGGTGCCGTTGCTCATGGTTGGGGGGAAGATGTTGGTGCCGTTGCTCTTGGTTGGGGGGGAGATGTTGGTGCCGTTGCTCATGACTGGGGGGAGATGTTGGTGCTGTTGCTCTTGGTTGGGGGGAGATGCTGTTACTCCAGGTTGGGGGAAGATGTCGCTCTCGTTGCTCTTGTTTGGGGGGGAGATTTCGTTGCTCTTAGTTGGGAGGGAAATGTTGGTGCCGTTGTCTTGGCTGGGTGGGAGATGTTGGTGCCGTTGCTCTTGGTTGGGGGGGAGATGTCGGTGCCGTTGCTCATGGTTGGGGGAGACATCAGTGCCGTTGCTCTTGGCTGGAGGGAGATGTCGGTGCCGTTTCTCTTGGCTGGGGGGGAGATGTCATTGATCATGGTTGGGGGGAGATGCCGTTGTCATTGCTCATGGTTGGGGGGAGATGTTGTTCCTCTTACTTGGGGGGAGTTGTTGCTGTCGTTGCTCTTATTTGGGGGGGAGATGTCGCTGTGGCTGATCCAGGATGGGTGGGGATGCCGTTGCTCTTGGCTGGGGGGAGATGCTGTTCCTATTGGTTGGGGAATAAGTGCCGTTCTTTTTGGTTGGGGGGAGATGTTGGTGCCGTTGCTCTTCGCTGGGGGGGAGGTGTCGTTGTTGGTGCTCTGGGTTGGGAGGAGATGCCGTTGCTCATAGTTGGGGAGGAAGTGCCGTTGCTCGTGGCTGGGGGGGGGAGATATCGCTGTTCCGCTCCTTTATTGCTTGCTCAATATATTCCTTACTACTGACAACGGTGTGTATTGTTCTTCACACCTATAACAATTTGGTGCCGTGCCTCTGCTGCGGAGTTCCCACCCCAGGAGGGGCACCCCATCTCCGGCCGGCCCCTGGGCTGGGTGATTCCTGCGCCGAGACCTGCAGCTCCGAGCTCTAAATCCGGTAAACGAGCGAAAGAAACCGCAGTACCCCGTAATTCTTGTGCACGAAGAACAAAGACTCAGCATTGAGTAAGTAGTTGCGTGGATCTGTTCGGTCGGGGTGGGTATCCCGGAGCACGCCTGACTGAGACGTCCCGTAGGGGCGAAGCGAGTGCGGACCCTCTAGTAGTGCAGTTCCCATTGCCCGCGAGGGCGTGGGTCATGACCGAGGGGCGCGAGTGTGTGTGAGTGTGAGAGTGCTCCGGAAGATGGGACAGAGGCCGAGTGAGCCCTCTGACCCCATGGGTGGCTCGCAGGTGAAGCTAGCAGACATACCACTAGAAAGCCCCCTTGGTTGGGGGCAGATGTTGCTCTTGGCTGGGGGCGAGGTGTCGGTGCCGTTGCTCTGTGTAGGGGGGAGATGCTGTTCGTATTGGTTGGGGAATAAGTGCTGTTCTTCTTGTTTGGGGGGGAGACGTCGTTGCTCTTAGTTGGGGGAGAGATGTCGGTGCCGTTGCTCTTGGTTGGGGGGGAGATGTCGGTGCCGTTGCTCATGGTGGGGGGGGAGATGTCGGTGCCGTTGCTCATGGCTGGGGGGAGATGTCGGTACCGTTGCTCTTGGTGGGGGGGAGATGTCGGTGCCGTTGCTCTTGGTTGGGGGGAGATGTCGGTGCCGTTGCTCTTGGTTGGGAGGGAGATGTCGTTGCCGTTTCTCTCGGTTGGGAGGGAGATGTCGGTGCCGTTGCTCTTGGCTGGGATGGGGGGGGAAATATAACAGCCGTTGCTCATGGTTGGGGGGAGATGCTGTTCCTATTGGTTGGGGAATAAGTGCCGTTCTTCTTGGTTGGGGGGAGATGGTGCCATTGCTCATGGTTGGGGGGGAGATGTCAGTGCCGTTGCTCATGGTTGGGGGGGAGATGTTGGTGCCGTTGCTCATGGTTGGGAGGGAGGTGTCGGTGCCGTTGCTCTTGGTTGGGGGGGAGATTTTGGTGCCGTTGCTCTTGGTTGGGGGGAGATGTCTGTGCCGTTGCTCATGGTTGGGAGGGAGGTGTTGGTGCCGTTGCTCTTGGTTGGGGGGAGACGTCGTTGCTCTTGGTTGGGGGGGAGATGCTGTTGCTCTTAGTTGGGGGGAGTTGTTGCTGTCGTTGCTCTTGGTTGGGGGGGAGATGTCGCTGTGGTTGATCCAGGATGGGTGGGGATGCCGTTACTCTTGGCTGGGGGGAGATGCTGTTCCTATTGGTTGGGGAATAAGTGCCGTTTTTCTTGGTTGGGGGGAGATGTCGGTGCCATTGCTCTTGGTTGGGGGGGAGATTTCGGTGTCGTTGCTCTTGGCTGGGGGGGAGGTGTCGTTGTTGGTGCTCTGGGTTGGGAGGAGATGCCGTTGCTCGTGGTTGGGGAGGAAGTGCCGTTGCTCGTGGCTGGGGGGTAGATATCACTGTTCCGCTCCTTTATGGCTTGCTCAATAAATTCCTTACTACTGACATCGGTGTCTATTGTTCTTCACACCTATAACAATTTGGTGCCGTGCCTCTGCTGCGGAGTTCCCACCCCAGGAGGGGCACCCCATCTCCGGCCGGCCCCTGGGCTGGGTGATTCCTGCGCCGAGACCTGCAGCTCCGAGCTCTAAATCCGGTAAACGAGCGAAAGAAACCGCAGTACCCCGTAATTCTTGTGCACGAAGAACAAAGACTCAGCATTGAGTAAGTAGTTTTGTGGATCTGTTCGGTCGGGGTGGGTATCCCGGAGCACGCCTGACTGAGACGTCCCATGGGGGGAAGCGAGTGCGGACCCTCTAGTAGTGCAGTTCCCATTGCCCGCGAGGGCGTGGGTCACGACCGAGGGGCACGAGTGTGTGTGAGTGTGAGAGTGCTCCGGAAGATGGGACAGAGGCCGAGTGAGCCCTCTGACCCCATGGGTGGCTCGCAGGGGAAGCTACCGGACATACCAATAGAAAGCCCCCTTGGTTGGGGGGAGATGTTGCTCTTGGCTGGGGGCGAGGTGCCGGTGCCATTACTCTGTGTAGGGGGGGGGGGAAGACATTGCTCTTGGTTGGGGGGAGATGTCATTGATCATGGTTGGGGGGAGATTGCGCTGCCGTTGCTCGTGGGTGAGGGGACATACCGTTACTCTTGGTTGGGGGGAGATGCCGTTACTCTTGGTTGGGGTGGTCATGTTGCTGTCATTGCTCATGGTTGGGGGGAGATGCTGTTCCTATTGGTTGGGGAATAAGTGCCGTTCTCATTTTTGGGGGGGAGATGTCGTTGTCATTGCTCGTGGCTGGGGGGAGATGTCATTGCCCTTGGTTGTGGGGAGTTGTCGCTGCCGTTGCTCTTGGTCGGGGGGGAGATGCCGTTGTTCTTGTTTGGGGAATAAGTGCCATTCTTCTTGGTTGGGGGGAGATGTTGCTGTCATTGCTCTTGGATGGGGTGAGATGCTGTTGTTGTTTCTCCTAGCTGGGGGGAGAAGTCATTCCCCGTGGCTGGGGGGAGACGTCGGTGCTTTTAATCATGGGTGGGGGGGAGATGCTGTTCCTATTGGTTGGAGAATAAATGCCGTTCTTCTTGGTCGAGGGGGAGATGTCGTAGCCGTTGCTCTTGGGCGGGGGAACACGCCGTTTGTCCTGTTTAGGGGCGAAATGTCGTTGCTCATGGTGGCGGGGCAGATGTCACTGTCGCTCCTCTTGGCTGGGGGGGACATGTCTGTGTCAATGCTCGTAGCTGGGGGGGATGCCGTGTCCGTGTCAATGCTCGTGGCTGGGGGGGACGTGTCCATATTGGAAATACTGTTGAGCAGGCGGTCCAAAAGCGGACTGCTCACTCACACCAGTGAGAGCGGTAATAATGGGAGTTTCCTATACGCTCGTGTGCGCATGCGCAGTATCGCTCGGAGGACCGAGCATGATAGAGATTGGCGGACTCGCTGTGCAGAGCGGTCAGAAGGTAGATTCGCCACTTCCGCGTTTCTGCGCGCATGCGATGTGCTCTTTCCCGCGTCTGAGCGCTGCCTGCAGTACCGAATTCTCTTCAATAGGCGGCGGCAGTGAGCGCCGCCGCGCTAGTGCGCAAGCGCGCTTCTGGGGCGGGCTCCTGGCGGTCACGTGCGAAGCTGAGCCAATCGGGTGCCGGCGATGTGCGCAGGGGCCGCTGGGAATGAAAATGTCCGTTTCCCGGATCGGAATGGCGATCGAGCCCAAGAAAGGGGGAATAAAAGTAGCGGAATCCTAAATTGGACGATGGGCAATGCTGTTGGGCTGGCGGTCCGAAAGCGGGCTGCTCGCCGGCACCAGGGAGAGCCGCAGCAATGGGAGTTTCCTATACGCTCGTGTGCGCATGCGCAGTATCGCTCGGAGGACCGAGCATGATAGAGATTGGCGGACTCGCTGTGCAGAGCGGTCAGAACGTCGATTCGCCACTTCCGCGTTTCTGCGCGCATGCGCTGTGCTCTTTCCCGCGTCTGAGCGCTGCCTGCAGTACCGAATTCTCTTCAATAGGCGGCGGCAGTGAGCGCCGCCGCGCTAGTGCGCAAGCGCGCTTCTGGGGCGGGCTCCTGGCGGTCACGTGCGAAGCTGAGCCAATCGGGTGCCGGCGATGTGCGCAGGGGCCGCTGGGAATGAAAATGTCCGTTTCCCGGATCGGAATGGCCCAAGAAAGGGGGAATATAAGTAGCGGAATCCTAAATTGGACGATGGGCAATGCTGTTGGGCTGGCGGTCCGAAAGCGGGCTGCTCGCCGGCACCAGGGAGAGCCGCAGCAATGGGAGTTTCCTATACGCTCGTGTGCGCATGCGCAGTATCGCTCGGAGGACCGAGCATGATAGAGATTGGCGGACTCGCTGTGCAGAGCGGTCAGAAGGTAGATTCGCCACTTCCGCGTTTCTGCGCGCATGCGCTGTGCTCTTTCCCGCGTCTGAGCGCTGGCTGCAGTACCGAATTCTCTTCAAGAGGCGGCGGCAGTGAGCGCCGCCGCGCTAGTGCGCAAGCGCGCTTCTGGGGCGGGCTCCTGGCGGTCACGTGCGAAGCTGAGCCAATCGGGTGCCGGCGATGTGCGCAGGGGCCGCTGGGAATGAAAATGTCCGTTTCCCGGATCGGAATGGCGATCGAGCCCAAGAAAGGGGGAATAAAAGTAGCGGAATCCTAAATTGGACGATGGGCAATGCTGTTGGGCTGGCGGTCCGAAAGCGGGCTGCTCGCCGGCACCAGGGAGAGCCGCAGCAATGGGAGTTTCCTATACGCTCGTGTGCGCATGCGCAGTATCGCTCGGAGGACCGAGCATGATAGAGATTGGCGGACTCGCTGTGCAGAGCGGTCAGAAGGTAGATTCGCCACTTCCGCGTTTCTGCGCGCATGCGCTGTGCTCTTTCCCGCGTCTGAGCGCTGCCTGCAGTACCGAATTCTCTTCAATAGGCGGCGGCAGTGAGCGCCGCCGCGCTAGTGCGCAAGCGCGCTTCTGGGGCGGGCTCCTGGCGGTCACGTGCGAAGCTGAGCCAATCGGGTGCCGGCGATGTGCGCAGGGGCCGCTGGGAATGAAAATGTCCGTTTCCCGGATCGGAATGGCGATCGAGCCCAAGAAAGGGGGAATAAAAGTAGCGGAATCCTAAATTGGACGATGGGCAATGCTGTTGGGCTGGCGGTCCGAAAGCGGGCTGCTCGCCGGCACCAGGGAGAGCCGCAGCAATGGGAGTTTCCTATACGCTCGTGTGCGCATGCGCAGTATCGCTCGGAGGACCGAGCATGATAGAGATTGGCGGACTCGCTGTGCAGAGCGGTCAGAACGTCGATTCGCCACTTCCGCGTTTCTGCGCGCATGCGCTGTGCTCTTTCCCGCGTCTGAGCGCTGCCTGCAGTACCGAATTCTCTTCAATAGGCGGCGGCAGTGAGCGCCGCCGCGCTAGTGCGCAAGCGCGCTTCTGGGGCGGGCTCCTGGCGGTCACGTGCGAAGCTGAGCCAATCGGGTGCCGGCGATGTGCGCAGGGGCCGCTGGGAATGAAAATGTCCGTTTCCCGGATCGGAATGGCCCAAGAAAGGGGGAATAAAAGTAGCGGAATCCTAAATTGGACGATGGGCAATGCTGTTGGGCTGGCGGTCCGAAAGCGGGCTGCTCGCCGGCACCAGGGAGAGCCGCAGCAATGGGAGTTTCCTATACGCTCGTGTGCGCATGCGCAGTATCGCTCGGAGGACCGAGCATGATAGAGATTGGCGGACTCGCTGTGCAGAGCGGTCAGAAGGTAGATTCGCCACTTCCGCGTTTCTGCGCGCATGCGCTGTGCTCTTTCCCGCGTCTGAGCGCTGCCTGCAGTACCGAATTCTCTTCAAGAGGCGGCGGCAGTGAGCGCCGCCGCGCTAGTGCGCAAGCGCGCTTCTGGGGCGGGCTCCTGGCGGTCACGTGCGAAGCTGAGCCAATCGGGTGCCGGCGATGTGCGCAGGGGCCGCTGGGAATGAAAATGTCCGTTTCCCGGATCGGAATGGCGATCGAGCCCAAGAAAGGGGGAATAAAAGTAGCGGAATCCTAAATTGGACGATGGGCAATGCTGTTGGGCTGGCGGTCCGAAAGCGGGCTGCTCGCCGGCACCAGGGAGAGCCGCAGCAATGGGAGTTTCCTATACGCTCGTGTGCGCATGCGCAGTATCGCTCGGAGGACCGAGCATGATAGAGATTGGCGGACTCGCTGTGCAGAGCGGTCAGAAGGTAGATTCGCCACTTCCGCGTTTCTGCGCGCATGCGCTGTGCTCTTTCCCGCGTCTGAGCGCTGCCTGCAGTACCGAATTCTCTTCAATAGGCGGCGGCAGTGAGCGCCGCCGCGCTAGTGCGCAAGCGCGCTTCTGGGGCGGGCTCCTGGCGGTCACGTGCGAAGCTGAGCCAATCGGGTGCCGGCGATGTGCGCAGGGGCCGCTGGGAATGAAAATGTCCGTTTCCCGGATCGGAATGGCGATCGAGCCCAAGAAAGGGGGAATAAAAGTAGGGGAATCCTAAATTGGACGATGGGCAATGCTGTTGGGCTGGCGGTCCGAAAGCGGGCTGCTCGCCGGCACCAGGGAGAGCCGCAGCAATGGGAGTTTCCTATACGCTCGTGTGCGCATGCGCAGTATCGCTCGGAGGACCGAGCATGATAGAGATTGGCGGACTCGCTGTGCAGAGCGGTCAGAAGGTAGATTCGCCACTTCCGCGTTTCTGCGCGCATGCGCTGTGCTCTTTCCCGCGTCTGAGCGCTGCCTGCAGTACCGAATTCTCTTCAATAGGCGGCGGCAGTGAGCGCCGCCGCGCTAGTGCGCAAGCGCGCTTCTGGGGCGGGCTCCTGGCGGTCACGTGCGAAGCTGAGCCAATCGGGTGCCGGCGATGTGCGCAGGGGCCGCTGGGAATGAAAATGTCCGTTTCCCGGATCGGAATGGCGATCGAGCCCAAGAAAGGGGGAATAAAAGTAGCGGAATCCTAAATTGGACGATGGGCAATGCTGTTGGGCTGGCGGTCCGAAAGCGGGCTGCTCGCCGGCACCAGGGAGAGCCGCAGCAATGGGAGTTTCCTATACGCTCGTGTGCGCATGCGCAGTATCGCTCGGAGGACCGAGCATGATAGAGATTGGCGGACTCGCTGTGCAGAGCGGTCAGAAGGTAGATTCGCCACTTCCGCGTTTCTGCGCGCATGCGCTGTGCTCTTTCCCGCGTCTGAGCGCTGCCTGCAGTACCGAATTCTCTTCAATAGGCGGCGGCAGTGAGCGCCGCCGCGCTAGTGCGCAAGCGCGCTTCTGGGGCGGGCTCCTGGCGGTCACGTGCGAAGCTGAGCCAATCGGGTGCCGGCGATGTGCGCAGGGGCCGCTGGGAATGAAAATGTCCGTTTCCCGGATCGGAATGGCGATCGAGCCCAAGAAAGGGGGAATAAAAGTAGCGGAATCCTAAATTGGACGATGGGCAATGCTGTTGGGCTGGCGGTCCGAAAGCGGGCTGCTTGCCGGCACCAGGGAGAGCCGCAGCAATGGGAGTTTCCTATGCGCTCGTGTGCGCATGCGCAGTATCGCTCGGAGGACCGAACATGATAGAGATTGGCGGACTCGCTGTGCAGAGCGGTCAGAAGGTAGATTCGCCACTTCCGCGTTTCTGCGCGCATGCGCTGTGCTCTTTCCCGCGTCTGAGCGCTGCCTGCAGTACCGAATATTCTTCAATAGGCGGCGGCAGTGAGCGCCGCCGCGCTAGTGCGCAAGCGCGCTTCTGGGGCGGGCTCCTGGCAGTCACGTGCGAAGCTGAGCCAATCGGGTGCCGGCGATGTGCGCAGGGGCCGCTGGGGATGAAAATGTCCGTTTCCCGGATCGGAATGGCGATCGAGCCCAAGAAAGGGGGAATAAAAGTAGCGGAATCCTTAATTGGACGATGGGCAATGCTGTTGGGCTGGCGGTCCGAAAGCGGGCTAATCGCCGGCACCAGGGAGAGCCGCAGCAATGGGAGTTTCCTATACGCTCGTGTGCGCATGCGCAGTATCGCTCGGAGGACCGAGCATGATAGAGATTGGCGGACTCGCTGTGCAGAGCGGTCAGAACGTCGATTCGCCACTTCCGCGTTTCTGCGCGCATGCGCTGTGCTCTTTCCCGCGTCTGAGCGCTGCCTGCAGTACCGAATTCTCTTCAATAGGCGGCGGCAGTGAGCGCCGCCGCGCTAGTGCGCAAGCGCGCTTCTGGGGCGGGCTCCTGGCGGTCACGTGCGAAGCTGAGCCAATCGGGTGCCGGCGATGTGCGCAGGGGCCGCTGGGAATGAAAATGTCCGTTTCCCGGATCGGAATGGCGATCGAGCCCAAGAAAGGGGGAATAAAAGTAGCGGAATCCTAAATTGGACGATGGGCAATGCTGTTGGGCTGGCGGTCCGAAAGCGGGCTGCTCGCCGGCACCAGGGAGAGCCGCAGCAATGGGAGTTTCCTATACGCTCGTGTGCGCATGCGCAGTATCGCTCGGAGGACCGAGCATGATAGAGATTGGCGGACTCGCTGTGCAGAGCGGTCAGAAGGTAGATTCGCCACTTCCGCGTTTCTGCGCGCATGCGCTGTGCTCTTTCCCGCGTCTGAGCGCTGCCTGCAGTACCGAATTCTCTTCAATAGGCGGCGGCAGTGAGCGCCGCCGCGCTAGTGCGCAAGCGCGCTTCTGGGGCGGGCTCCTGGCGGTCACGTGCGAAGCTGAGCCAATCGGGTGCCGGCGATGTGCGCAGGGGCCGCTGGGAATGAAAATGTCCGTTTCCCGGATCGGAATGGCGATCGAGCCCAAGAAAGGGGGAATAAAAGTAGCGGAATCCTAAATTGGACGATGGGCAATGCTGTTGGGCTGGCGGTCCGAAAGCGGGCTGCTCGCCGGCACCAGGGAGAGCCGCAGCAATGGGAGTTTCCTATACGCTCGTGTGCGCATGCGCAGTATCGCTCGGAGGACCGAGCATGATAGAGATTGGCGGACTCGCTGTGCAGAGCGGTCAGAAGGTAGATTCGCCACTTCCGCGTTTCTGCGCGCATGCGCTGTGCTCTTTCCCGCGTCTGAGCGCTGCCTGCAGTACCGAATTCTCTTCAAGAGGCGGCGGCAGTGAGCGCCGCCGCGCTAGTGCGCAAGCGCGCTTCTGGGGCGGGCTCCTGGCGGTCACGTGCGAAGCTGAGCCAATCGGGTGCCGGCGATGTGCGCAGGGGCCGCTGGGAATGAAAATGTCCGTTTCCCGGATCGGAATGGCGATCGAGCCCAAGAAAGGGGGAATAAAAGTAGCGGAATCCTAAATTGGACGATGGGCAATGCTGTTGGGCTGGCGGTCCGAAAGCGGGCTGCTCGCCGGCACCAGGGAGAGCCGCAGCAATGGGAGTTTCCTATACGCTCGTGTGCGCATGCGCAGTATCGCTCGGAGGACCGAGCATGATAGAGATTGGCGGACTCGCTGTGCAGAGCGGTCAGAACGTCGATTCGCCACTTCCGCGTTTCTGCGCGCATGCGCTGTGCTCTTTCCCGCGTCTGAGCGCTGCCTGCAGTACCGAATTCTCTTCAATAGGCGGCGGCAGTGAGCGCCGCCGCGCTAGTGCGCAAGCGCGCTTCTGGGGCGGGCTCCTGGCGGTCACGTGCGAAGCTGAGCCAATCGGGTGCCGGCGATGTGCGCAGGGGCCGCTGGGAATGAAAATGTCCGTTTCCCGGATCGGAATGGCGATCGAGCCCAAGAAAGGGGGAATAAAAGTAGCGGAATCCTAAATTGGACGATGGGCAATGCTGTTGGGCTGGCGGTCCGAAAGCGGGCTGCTCGCCGGCACCAGGGAGAGGCGCAGCAATGGGAGTTTCCTATACGCTCGTGTGCGCATGCGCAGTATCGCTCGGAGGACCGAACATGATAGAGATTGGCGGACTCGCTGTGCAGAGCGGTCAGAAGGTAGATTCGCCACTTCCGCGTTTCTGCGCGCATGCGCTGTGCTCTTTCCCGCGTCTGAGCGCTGCCTGCAGTACCGAATTCTCTTCAATAGGCGGCGGCAGTGAGCGCCGCCGCGCTAGTGCGCAAGCGCGCTTCTGGGGCGGGCTCCTGGCGGTCACGTGCGAAGCTGAGCCAATCGGGTGCCGGCGATGTGCGCAGGGGCCGCTGGGAATGAAAATGTCCGTTTCCCGGATCGGAATGGCGATCGAGCCCAAGAAAGGGGGAATAAAAGTAGCGGAATCCTAAATTGGACGATGGGCAATGCTGTTGGGCTGGCGGTCCGAAAGCGGGCTGCTCGCCGGCACCAGGGAGAGCCGCAGCAATGGGAGTTTCCTATACGCTCGTGTGCGCATGCGCAGTATCGCTCGGAGGACCGAGCATGATAGAGATTGGCGGACTCGCTGTGCAGAGCGGTCAGAAGGTAGATTCGCCACTTCCGCGTTTCTGCGCGCATGCGCTGTGCTCTTTCCCGCGTCTGAGCGCTGCCTGCAGTACCGAATTCTCTTCAATAGGCGGCGGCAGTGAGCGCCGCCGCGCTAGTGCGCAAGCGCGCTTCTGGGGCGGGCTCCTGGCGGTCACGTGCGAAGCTGAGCCAATCGGGTGCCGGCGATGTGCGCAGGGGCCGCTGGGAATGAAAATGTCCGTTTCCCGGATCGGAATGGCGATCGAGCCCAAGAAAGGGGGAATAAAAGTAGCGGAATCCTAAATTGGACGATGGGCAATGCTGTTGGGCTGGCGGTCCGAAAGCGGGCTGCTCGCCGGCACCAGGGAGAGGCGCAGCAATGGGAGTTTCCTATACGCTCGTGTGCGCATGCGCAGTATCGCTCGGAGGACCGAACATGATAGAGATTGGCGGACTCGCTGTGCAGAGCGGTCAGAAGGTAGATTCGCCACTTCCGCGTTTCTGCGCGCATGCGCTGTGCTCTTTCCCGCGTCTGAGCGCTGCCTGCAGTACCGAATATTCTTCAAGAGGCGGCGGCAGTGAGCGCCGCCGCGCTAGTGCGCAAGCGCGCTTCTGGGGCGGGCTCCTGGCAGTCACGTGCGAAGCTGAGCCAATCGGGTGCCGGCGATGTGCGCAGGGGCCGCTGGGGATGAAAATGTCCGTTTCCCGGATCGGAATGGCGATCGAGCCCAAGAAAGGGGGAATAAAAGTAGCGGAATCCTAAATTGGACGATGGGCAATGCTGTTGGGCTGGCGGTCCGAAAGCGGGCTGCTCGCCGGCACCAGGGAGAGCCGCAGCAATGGGAGTTTCCTATACGCTCGTGTGCGCATGCGCAGTATCGCTCGGAGGACCGAGCATGATAGAGATTGGCGGACTCGCTGTGCAGAGCGGTCAGAACATCGATTCGCCACTTCCGCGTTTCTGCGCGCATGCGCTGTGCTCTTTCCCGCGTCTGAGCGCTGCCTGCAGTACCGAATTCTCTTCAATAGGCGGCGGCAGTGAGCGCCGCCGCGCTAGTGCGCAAGCGCGCTTCTGGGGCGGGCTCCTGGCGGTCACGTGCGAAGCTGAGCCAATCGGGTGCCGGCGATGTGCGCAGGGGCCGCTGGGAATGAAAATGTCCATTTCCCGGATCGGAATGGCGATCGAGCCCAAGAAAGGGGGAATAAAAGTAGCGGAATCCTAAATTGGACGATGGGCAATGCTGTTGGGCTGGCGGTCCGAAAGCGGGCTGCTCGCCGGCACCAGGGAGAGCCGCAGCAATGGGAGTTTCCTATACGCTCGTGTGCGCATGCGCAGTATCGCTCGGAGGACCGAGCATGATAGAGATTGGCGGACTCGCTGTGCAGAGCGGTCAGAACGCCGATTCGCCACTTCCGCGTTTCTGCGCGCATGCGCTGTGCTCTTTCCCGCGTCTGAGCGCTGCCTGCAGTACCGAATTCTCTTCAATAGGCGGCGGCAGTGAGCGCCGCCGCGCTAGTGCGCAAGCGCGCTTCTGGGGCGGGCTCCTGGCGGTCACGTGCGAAGCTGAGCCAATCGGGTGCCGGCGATGTGCGCAGGGGCCGCTGGGAATGAAAATGTCCGTTTCCCGGATCGGAATGGCGATCGAGCCCAAGAAAGGGGGAATAAAAGTAGCGGAATCCTAAATTGGACGATGGGCAATGCTGTTGGGCTGGCGGTCCGAAAGCGGGCTGCTCGCCGGCACCAGGGAGAGCCGCAGCAATGGGAGTTTCCTATACGCTCGTGTGCGCATGCGCAGTATCGCTCGGAGGACCGAGCATGATAGAGATTGGCGGACTCGCTGTGCAGAGCGGTCAGAACGCCGATTCGCCACTTCCGCGTTTCTGCGCGCATGCGCTGTGCTCTTTCCCGCGTCTGAGCGCTGCCTGCAGTACCGAATTCTCTTCAATAGGCGGCGGCAGTGAGCGCCGCCGCGCTAGTGCGCAAGCGCGCTTCTGGGGCGGGCTCCTGGCGGTCACGTGCGAAGCTGAGCCAATCGGGTGCCGGCGATGTGCGCAGGGGCCGCTGGGAATGAAAATGTCCGTTTCCCGGATCGGAATGGCGATCGAGCCCAAGAAAGGGGGAATAAAAGTAGCGGAATCCTAAATTGGACGATGGGCAATGCTGTTGGGCTGGCGGTCCGAAAGCGGGCTGCTCGCCGGCACCAGGGAGAGCCGCAGCAATGGGAGTTTCCTATACGCTCGTGTGCGCATGCGCAGTATCGCTCGGAGGACCGAGCATGATAGAGATTGGCGGACTCGCTGTGCAGAGCGGTCAGAACGCCGATTCGCCACTTCCGCGTTTCTGCGCGCATGCGCTGTGCTCTTTCCCGCGTCTGAGCGCTGCCTGCAGTACCGAATTCTCTTCAATAGGCGGCGGCAGTGAGCGCCGCCGCGCTAGTGCGCAAGCGCGCTTCTGGGGCGGGCTCCTGGCGGTCACGTGCGAAGCTGAGCCAATCGGGTGCCGGCGATGTGCGCAGGGGCCGCTGGGAATGAAAATGTCCGTTTCCCGGATCGGAATGGCGATCGAGCCCAAGAAAGGGGGAATAAAAGTAGCGGAATCCTAAATTGGACGATGGGCAATGCTGTTGGGCTGGCGGTCCGAAAGCGGGCTGCTCGCCGGCACCAGGGAGAGCCGCAGCAATGGGAGTTTCCTATACGCTCGTGTGCGCATGCGCAGTATCGCTCGGAGGACCGAGCATGATAGAGATTGGCGGACTCGCTGTGCAGAGCGGTCAGAACGCCGATTCGCCACTTCCGCGTTTCTGCGCGCATGCGCTGTGCTCTTTCCCGCGTCTGAGCGCTGCCTGCAGTACCGAATTCTCTTCAATAGGCGGCGGCAGTGAGCGCCGCCGCGCTAGTGCGCAAGCGCGCTTCTGGGGCGGGCTCCTGGCGGTCACGTGCGAAGCTGAGCCAATCGGGTGCCGGCGATGTGCGCAGGGGCCGCTGGGAATGAAAATGTCCGTTTCCCGGATCGGAATGGCCCAAGAAAGGGGGAATAAAAGTAGCGGAATCCTAAATTGGACGATGGGCAATGCTGTTGGGCTGGCGGTCCGAAAGCGGGCTGCTCGCCGGCACCAGGGAGAGCCGCAGCAATGGGAGTTTCCTATACGCTCGTGTGCGCATGCGCAGTATCGCTCGGAGGACCGAGCATGATAGAGATTGGCGGACTCGCTGTGCAGAGCGGTCAGAACGTCGATTCGCCACTTTCGCGTTTCTGCGCGCATGCGCTGTGCTCTTTCCCGCGTCTGAGCGCTGCCTGCAGTACCGAATTCTCTTCAATAGGCGGCGGCAGTGAGAGCCGCCGCGCTAGTGCGCAAGCGCGCTTCTGGGGCGGGCTCCTGGCGGTCACGTGCGAAGCTGAGCCAATCGGGTGCCGGCGATGTGCGCAGGGGCCGCTGGGAATGAAAATGTCCGTTTCCCGGATCGGAATGGCGATCGAGCCCAAGAAAGGGGGAATAAAAGTAGCGGAATCCTAAATTGGACGATGGGCAATGCTGTTGGGCTGGCGGTCCGAAAGCGGGCTGCTCGCCGGCACCAGGGAGAGCCGCAGCAATGGGAGTTTCCTATACGCTCGTGTGCGCATGCGCAGTATCGCTCGGAGGACCGAGCATGATAGAGATTGGCGGACTCGCTGTGCAGAGCGGTCAGAAGGTAGATTCGCCACTTCCGCGTTTCTGCGCGCATGCGCTGTGCTCTTTCCCGCGTCTGAGCGCTGCCTGCAGTACCGAATTCTCTTCAATAGGCGGCGGCAGTGAGCGCCGCCGCGCTAGTGCGCAAGCGCGCTTCTGGGGCGGGCTCCTGGCGGTCACGTGCGAAGCTGAGCCAATCGGGTGCCGGCGATGTGCGCAGGGGCCGCTGGGAATGAAAATGTCCGTTTCCCGGATCGGAATGGCGATCGAGCCCAAGAAAGGGGGAATAAAAGTAGCGGAATCCTAAATTGGACGATGGGCAATGCTGTTGGGCTGGCGGTCCGAAAGCGGGCTGCTCGCCGGCACCAGGGAGAGCCGCAGCAATGGGAGTTTCCTATACGCTCGTGTGCGCATGCGCAGTATCGCTCGGAGGACCGAGCATGATAGAGATTGGCGGACTCGCTGTGCAGAGCGGTCAGAACATCGATTCGCCACTTCCGCGTTTCTGCGCGCATGCGCTGTGCTCTTTCCCGCGTCTGAGCGCTGCCTGCAGTACCGAATTCTCTTCAATAGGCGGCGGCAGTGAGTGCCGCCGCGCTAGTGCGCAAGCGCGCTTCTGGGGCGGGCTCCTGGCGGTCACGTGAGAAGCTGAGCCAATCGGGTGCCGGCGATGTGCGCAGGGGCCGCTGGGAATGAAAATGTCCGTTTCCCGGATCGGAATGGCGATCGAGCCCAAGAAAGGGGGAATAAAAGTAGCGGAATCCTAAATTGGACGATGGGCAATGCTGTTGGGCTGGCGGTCCGAAAGCGGGCTGCTCGCCGGCACCAGGGAGAGCCGCAGCAATGGGAGTTTCCTATACGCTCGTGTGCGCATGCGCAGTATCGCTCGGAGGACCGAGCATGATAGAGATTGGCGGACTCGCTGTGCAGAGCGGTCAGAACGCCGATTCGCCACTTCCGCGTTTCTGCGCGCATGCGCTGTGCTCTTTCCCGCGTCTGAGCGCTGCCTGCAGTACCGAATTCTCTTCAATAGGCGGCGGCAGTGAGCGCCGCCGCGCTAGTGCGCAAGCGCGCTTCTGGGGCGGGCTCCTGGCGGTCACGTGCGAAGCTGAGCCAATCGGGTGCCGGCGATGTGCGCAGGGGCCGCTGGGAATGAAAATGTCCGTTTCCCGGATCGGAATGGCGATCGAGCCCAAGAAAGGGGGAATAAAAGTAGCGGAATCCTAAATTGGACGATGGGCAATGCTGTTGGGCTGGCGGTCCGAAAGCGGGCTGCTCGCCGGCACCAGGGAGAGCCGCAGCAATGGGAGTTTCCTATACGCTCGTGTGCGCATGCGCAGTATCGCTCGGAGGACCGAGCATGATAGAGATTGGCGGACTCGCTGTGCAGAGCGGTCAGAACGCCGATTCGCCACTTCCGCGTTTCTGCGCGCATGCGCTGTGCTCTTTCCCGCGTCTGAGCGCTGCCTGCAGTACCGAATTCTCTTCAATAGGCGGCGGCAGTGAGCGCCGCCGCGCTAGTGCGCAAGCGCGCTTCTGGGGCGGGCTCCTGGCGGTCACGTGCGAAGCTGAGCCAATCGGGTGCCGGCGATGTGCGCAGGGGCCGCTGGGAATGAAAATGTCCGTTTCCCGGATCGGAATGGCGATCGAGCCCAAGAAAGGGGGAATAAAAGTAGCGGAATCCTAAATTGGACGATGGGCAATGCTGTTGGGCTGGCGGTCCGAAAGCGGGCTGCTCGCCGGCACCAGGGAGAGCCGCAGCAATGGGAGTTTCCTATACGCTCGTGTGCGCATGCGCAGTATCGCTCGGAGGACCGAGCATGATAGAGATTGGCGGACTCGCTGTGCAGAGCGGTCAGAACGTCGATTCGCCACTTCCGCGTTTCTGCGCGCATGCGCTGTGCTCTTTCCCGCGTCTGAGCGCTGCCTGCAGTACCGAATTCTCTTCAATAGGCGGCGGCAGTGAGCGCCGCCGCGCTAGTGCGCAAGCGCGCTTCTGGGGCGGGCTCCTGGCGGTCACGTGCGAAGCTGAGCCAATCGGGTGCCGGCGATGTGCGCAGGGGCCGCTGGGAATGAAAATGTCCGTTTCCCGGATCGGAATGGCGATCGAGCCCAAGAAAGGGGGAATAAAAGTAGCGGAATCCTAAATTGGACGATGGGCAATGCTGTTGGGCTGGCGGTCCGAAAGCGGGCTGCTCGCCGGCACTTGTGAAAGCCGCAGCAATGGGAGTTTCCTATACGCTCGTGTGCGCATGCGCAGTATCGCTCGGAGGACCGAGCATGATAGAGATTGGCGGACTCGCTGTGCAGACTGGTCAGAAGGTAGATTCGCCACTTCCGCGTTTCTGCGCGCATGCGCTGTGCTCTTTCCCGCGTCTGAGCGCTGCCTGCAGTACCGAATTCTCTTCAAGAGGCGGCGGCAGTGAGCGCCGCCGCGCTAGTGCGCAAGCGCGCTTCTGGGGCGGGCTCCTGGCGGTCACGTGCGAAGCTGAGCCAATCGGGTGCCGGCGATGTGCGCAGGGGCCGCTGGGAATGAAAATGTCCGTTTCCCGGATCGGAATGGCGATCGAGCCCAAGAAAGGGGGAATAAAAGTAGCGGAATCCTAAATTGGACGATGGGCAATGCTGTTGGGCTGGCGGTCCGAAAGCGGGCTGCTCGCCGGCACCAGGGAGAGCCGCAGCAATGGGAGTTTCCTATACGCTCGTGTGCGCATGCGCAGTATCGCTCGGAGGACCGAGCATGATAGAGATTGGCGGACTCGCTGTGCAGAGCGGTCAGAAGGTAGATTCGCCACTTCCGCGTTTCTGCGCGCATGCGATGTGCTCTTTCCCGCGTCTGAGCGCTGCCTGCAGTAACGAATTCTCTTCAATAGGCGGCGGCAGTGAGCGCCGCCGCGCTAGTGCGCAAGCGCGCTTCTGGGGCGGGCTCCTGGCGGTCACGTGCGAAGCTGAGCCAATCGGGTGCCGGCGATGTGCGCAGGGGCCGCTGGGAATGAAAATGTCCGTTTCCCGGATCGGAATGGCGATCGAGCCCAAGAAAGGGGGAATAAAAGTAGCGGAATCCTAAATTGGACGATGGGCAATGCTGTTGGGCTGGCGGTCCGAAAGCGGGCTGCTCGCCGGCACCAGGGAGAGCCGCAGCAATGGGAGTTTCCTATACGCTCGTGTGCGCATGCGCAGTATCGCTCGGAGGACCGAACATGATAGAGATTGGCGGACTCGCTGTGCAGAGCGGTCAGAAGGTAGATTCGCCACTTCCGCGTTTCTGCGCGCATGCGCTGTGTTCTTTACCGCGTCTGAGCGCTGCCTGCAGTACCGAATATTCTTCAAGAGGCGGCGGCAGTGAGCGCCGCCGCGCTAGTGCGCAAGCGCGCTTCTGGGGCGGGCTCCTGGCGGTCACGTGCGAAGCTGAGCCAATCGGGTGCCGGCGATGTGCGCAGGGGCCGCTGGGAATGAAAATGTCCGTTTCCCGGATCGGAATGGCGATCGAGCCCAAGAAAGGGGGAATAAAAGTAGCGGAATCCTAAATTGGACGATGGGCAATGCTGTTGGGCTGGCAGTCCGAAAGCGGGCTGCTCGCCGGCACCAGGGAGAGCCGCAGCAATGGGAGTTTCCTATACGCTCGTGTGCGCATGCGCAGTATCGCTCGGAGGACCGAGCATGATAGAGATTGGCGGACTCGCTGTGCAGAGCGGTCAGAAGGTAGATTCGCCACTTCCGCGTTTCTGCGCGCATGCGCTGTGCTCTTTCCCGCGTCTGAGCGCTGCCTGCAGTACCGAATTCTCTTCAATAGGCGGCGGCAGTGAGCGCCGCCGCGCTAGTGCGCAAGCGCGCTTCTGGGGCGGGCTCCTGGCGGTCACGTGCGAAGCTGAGCCAATCGGGTGCCGGCGATGTGCGCAGGGGCCGCTGGGAATGAAAATGTCCGTTTCCCGGATCGGAATGGCGATCGAGCCCAAGAAAGGGGGAATAAAAGTAGCGGAATCCTAAATTGGACGATGGGCAATGCTGTTGGGCTGGCGGTCCGAAAGCGGGCTGCTCGCCGGCACCAGGGAGAGCCGCAGCAATGGGAGTTTCCTATACGCTCGTGTGCGCATGCGCAGTATCGCTCGGAGGACCGAGCATGATAGAGATTGGCGGACTCGCTGTGCAGAGCGGTCAGAAGGTAGATTCGCCACTTCCGCGTTTCTGCGCGCATGCGCTGTGCTCTTTCCCGCGTCTGAGCGCTGCCTGCAGTACCGAATTCTCTTCAATAGGCGGCGGCAGTGAGCGCCGCCGCGCTAGTGCGCAAGCGCGCTTCTGGGGCGGGCTCCTGGCGGTCACGTGCGAAGCTGAGCCAATCGGGTGCCGGCGATGTGCGCAGGGGCCGCTGGGAATGAAAATGTCCGTTTCCCGGATCGGAATGGCGATCGAGCCCAAGAAAGGGGGAATAAAAGTAGCGGAATCCTAAATTGGACGATGGGCAATGCTGTTGGGCTGGCGGTCCGAAAGCGGGCTGCTCGCCGGCACCAGGGAGAGCCGCAGCAATGGGAGTTTCCTATACGCTCGTGTGCGCATGCGCAGTATCGCTCGGAGGACCGAGCATGATAGAGATTGGCGGACTCGCTGTGCAGAGCGGTCAGAAGGTAGATTCGCCACTTCCGCGTTTCTGCGCGCATGCGCTGTGCTCTTTCCCGCGTCTGAGCGCTGCCTGCAGTACCGAATTCTCTTCAATAGGCGGCGGCAGTGAGCGCCGCCGCGCTAGTGCGCAAGCGCGCTTCTGGGGCGGGCTCCTGGCGGTCACGTGCGAAGCTGAGCCAATCGGGTGCCGGCGATGTGCGCAGGGGCCGCTGGGAATGAAAATGTCCGTTTCCCGGATCGGAATGGCGATCGAGCCCAAGAAAGGGGGAATAAAAGTAGCGGAATCCTAAATTGGACGATGGGCAATGCTGTTGGGCTGGCGGTCCGAAAGCGGGCTGCTCGCCGGCACCAGGGAGAGCCGCAGCAATGGGAGTTTCCTATACGCTCGTGTGCGCATGCGCAGTATCGCTCGGAGGACCGAGCATGATAGAGATTGGCGGACTCACTGTGCAGAGCGGTCAGAACGTCGATTCGCCACTTCCGCGTTTCTGCGCTCATGCGCTGTGCTCTTTCCCGCGTCTGAGCGCTGCCTGCAGTACCGAATTCTCTTCAATAGGCGGCGGCAGTGAGCGCCGCCGCGCTAGTGCGCAAGCGCGCTTCTGGGGCGGGCTCCTGGCGGTCACGTGCGAAGCTGAGCCAATCGGGTGCCGGCGATGTGCGCAGGGGCCACTGGGAATGAAAATGTCCGTTTCCCGGATCGGAATGGCGATCGAGCCCAAGAAAGGGGGAATAAAAGTAGCGGAATCCTAAATTGGACGATGGGCAATGCTGTTGGGCTGGCGGTCCGAAAGCGGGCTGCTCGCCGGCACCAGGGAGAGCCGCAGCAATGGGAGTTTCCTATACGCTCGTGTGCGCATGCGCAGTATCGCTCGGAGGACCGAGCATGATAGAGATTGGCGGACTCGCTGTGCAGAGCGGTCAGAACGTCGATTCGCCACTTCCGCGTTTCTGCGCGCATGCGCTGTGCTCTTTCCCGCGTCTGAGCGCTGCCTGCAGTACCGAATTCTCTTCAATAGGCGGCGGCAGTGAGCGCCGCCGCGCTAGTGCGCAAGCGCGCTTCTGGGGCGGGCTCCTGGCGGTCACGTGCGAAGCTGAGCCAATCGGGTGCCGGCGATGTGCGCAGGGGCCGCTGGGAATGAAAATGTCCGTTTCCCGGATCGAAATGGCGATCGAGCCCAAGAAAGGGGGAATAAAAGTAGCGGAATCCTAAATTGGACGATGGGCAATGCTGTTGGGCTGGCGGTCCGAAAGCGGGCTGCTCGCCGGCACCAGGGAGAGCCGCAGCAATGGGAGTTTCCTATACGCTCGTGTGCGCATGCGCAGTATCGCTCGGAGGACCGAGCATGATAGAGATTGGCGGACTCGCTGTGCAGAGCGGTCAGAACGCCGATTCGCCACTTCCGCGTTTCTGCGCGCATGCGCTGTGCTCTTTCCCGCGTCTGAGCGCTGCCTGCAGTACCGAATTCTCTTCAATAGGCGGCGGCAGTGAGCGCCGCCGCGCTAGTGCGCAAACGCGCTTCTGGGGCGGGCTCCTGGCGGTCACGTGCGAAGCTGAGCCAATCGGGTGCCGGCGATGTGCGCAGGGGCCGCTGGGAATGAAAATGTCCGTTTCCCGGATCGGAATGGCGATCGAGCCCAAGAAAGGGGGAATAAAAGTAGCGGAATCCTAAGTTGGACGATGGGCAATGCTGTTGGGCTGGCGGTCCGAAAGCGGGCTGCTCGCCGGCACCAGGGAGAGCCGCAGCAATGGGAGTTTCCTATACGCTCGTGTGCGCATGCGCAGTATCGCTCGGAGGACCGAGCATGATAGAGATTGGCGGACTCGCTGTGCAGAGCGGTCAGAAGGTAGATTCGCCACTTCCGCGTTTCTGCGCGCATGCGATGTGCTCTTTCCCGCGTCTGAGCGCTGCCTGCAGTAACGAATTCTCTTCAATAGGCGGCGGCAGTGAGCGCCGCCGCGCTAGTGCGCAAGCGCGCTTCTGGGGCGGGCTCCTGGCGGTCACGTGCGAAGCTGAGCCAATCGGGTGCCGGCGATGTGCGCAGGGGCCGCTGGGAATGAAAATGTCCGTTTCCCGGATCGGAATGGCGATCGAGCCCAAGAAAGGGGGAATAAAAGTAGCGGAATCCTAAATTGGACGATGGGCAATGCTGTTGGGCTGGCGGTCCGAAAGCGGGCTGCTCGCCGGCACCAGGGAGAGCCGCAGCAATGGGAGTTTCCTATACGCTCGTGTGCGCATGCGCAGTATCGCTCGGAGGACCGAGCATGATAGAGATTGGCGGACTCGCTGTGCAGAGCGGTCAGAAGGTAGATTCGCCACTTCCGCGTTTCTGCGCGCATGCGCTGTGCTCTTTACCGCGTCTGAGCGCTGCCTGCAGTACCGAATTCTCTTCAATAGGCGGCGGCAGTGAGCGCCGCCGCGCTAGTGCGCAAGCGCGCTTCTGGGGCGGGCTCCTGGCGGTCACGTGCGAAGCTGAGCCAATCGGGTGCCGGCGATGTGCGCAGGGGCCGCTGGGAATGAAAATGTCCGTTTCCCGGATCGGAATGGCGATCGAGCCCAAGAAAGGGGGAATAAAAGTAGCGGAATCCTAAATTGGACGATGGGCAATGCTGTTGGGCTGGCGGTCCGAAAGCGGGCTGCTCGCCGGCACCAGGGAGAGCCGCAGCAATGGGAGTTTCCTATACGCTCGTGTGCGCATGCGCAGTATCGCTCGGAGGACCGAGCATGATAGAGATTGGCGGACTCGCTGTGCAGAGCGGTCAGAAGGTAGATTCGCCACTTCCGCGTTTCTGCGCGCATGCGATGTGCTCTTTCCCGCGTCTGAGCGCTGCCTGCAGTAACGAATTCTCTTCAATAGGCGGCGGCAGTGAGCGCCGCCGCGCTAGTGCGCAAGCGCGCTTCTGGGGCGGGCTCCTGGCGGTCACGTGCGAAGCTGAGCCAATCGGGTGCCGGCGATGTGCGCAGGGGCCGCTGGGAATGAAAATGTCCGTTTCCCGGATCGGAATGGCGATCGAGCCCAAGAAAGGGGGAATAAAAGTAGCGGAATCCTAAATTGGACGATGGGCAATGCTGTTGGGCTGGCGGTCCGAAAGCGGGCTGCTCGCCGGCACCAGGGAGAGCCGCAGCAATGGGAGTTTCCTATACGCTCGTGTGCGCATGCGCAGTATCGCTCGGAGGACCGAACATGATAGAGATTGGCGGACTCGCTGTGCAGAGCGGTCAGAAGGTAGATTCGCCACTTCCGCGTTTCTGCGCGCATGCGCTGTGTTCTTTCCCGCGTCTGAGCGCTGCCTGCAGTACCGAATATTCTTCAAGAGGCGGCGGCAGTGAGCGCCGCCGCGCTAGTGCGCAAGCGCGCTTCTGGGGCGGGCTCCTGGCGGTCACGTGCGAAGCTGAGCCAATCGGGTGCCGGCGATGTGCGCAGGGGCCGCTGGGAATGAAAATGTCCGTTTCCCGGATCGGAATGGCGATCGAGCCCAAGAAAGGGGGAATAAAAGTAGCGGAATCCTAAATTGGACGATGGGCAATGCTGTTGGGCTGGCGGTCCGAAAGCGGGCTGCTCGCCGGCACCAGGGAGAGCCGCAGCAATGGGAGTTTCCTATACGCTCGTGTGCGCATGCGCAGTATCGCTCGGAGGACCGAGCATGATAGAGATTGGCGGACTCGCTGTGCAGAGCGGTCAGAAGGTAGATTCGCCACTTCCGCGTTTCTGCGCGCATGCGCTGTGCTCTTTACCGCGTCTGAGCGCTGCCTGCAGTACCGAATTCTCTTCAATAGGCGGCGGCAGTGAGCGCCGCCGCGCTAGTGCGCAAGCGCGCTTCTGGGGCGGGCTCCTGGCGGTCACGTGCGAAGCTGAGCCAATCGGGTGCCGGCGATGTGCGCAGGGGCCGCTGGGAATGAAAATGTCCGTTTCCCGGATCGGAATGGCGATCGAGCCCAAGAAAGGGGGAATAAAAGTAGCGGAATCCTAAATTGGACGATGGGCAATGCTGTTGGGCTGGCGGTCCGAAAGCGGGCTGCTCGCCGGCACCAGGGAGAGCCGCAGCAATGGGAGTTTCCTATACGCTCGTGTGCGCATGCGCAGTATCGCTCGGAGGACCGAGCATGATAGAGATTGGCGGACTCGCTGTGCAGAGCGGTCAGAACATCGATTCGCCACTTCCGCGTTTCTGCGCGCATGCGCTGTGCTCTTTCCCGCGTCTGAGCGCTGCCTGCAGTACCGAATTCTCTTCAATAGGCGGCGGCAGTGAGCGCCGCCGCGCTAGTGCGCAAGCGCGCTTCTGGGGCGGGCTCCTGGCGGTCACGTGCGAAGCTGAGCCAATTGGGTGCCGGCGATGTGCGCAGGGGCCGCTGGGAATGAAAATGTCCGTTTCCCGGATCGGAATGGCGATCGAGCCCAAGAAAGGGGGAATAAAAGTAGCGGAATCCTAAATTGGACGATGGGCAATGCTGTTGGGCTGGCGGTCCGAAAGCGGGCTGCTCGCCGGCACCAGGGAGAGCCGCAGCAATGGGAGTTTCCTATACGCTCGTGTGCGCATGCGCAGTATCGCTCGGAGGACCGAGCATGATAGAGATTGGCGGACTCGCTGTGTAGAGCGGCCAGAACGTAGATTCGCCACTTCCGCGTTTCTGCGCGCATGCGCTGTGCTCTTTCCCGCGTCTGAGCGCTGCCTGCAGTACCGAATTCTCTTCAATAGGCGGCGGCAGTGAGCGCCGCCGCGCTAGTGCGCAAGCGCGCTTCTGGGGCGGGCTCCTGGCGGTCACGTGCGAAGCTGAGCCAATCGGGTGCCGGCGATGTGCGCAGGGGCCGCTGGGAATGAAAATGTCCGTTTCCCGGATCGGAATGGCGATCGAGCCCAAGAAAGGGGGAATAAAAGTAGCGGAATCCTAAATTGGACGATGGGCAATGCTGTTGGGCTGGCGGTCCGAAAGCGGGCTGCTCGCCGGCACCAGGGAGAGCCGCAGCAATGGGAGTTTCCTATACGCTCGTGTGCGCATGCGCAGTATCGCTCGGAGGACCGAACATGATAGAGATTGGCGGACTCGCTGTGCAGACTGGTCAGAAGGTAGATTCGCCACTTCCGCGTTTCTGCGCGCATGCGCTGTGCTCTTTACCGCGTCTGAGCGCTGCCTGCAGTACCGAATATTCTTCAAGAGGCGGCGGCAGTGAGCGCCGCCGCGCTAGTGCGCAAGCGCGCTTCTGGGGCGGGCTCCTGGCGGTCACGTGCGAAGCTGAGCCAATCGGGTGCCGGCGATGTGCGCAGGGGCCGCTGGGAATGAAAATGTCCGTTTCCCGGATCGGAATGGCGATCGAGCCCAAGAAAGGGGGAATAAAAGTAGCGGAATCCTAAATTGGACGATGGGCAATGCTGTTGGGCTGGCGGTCCGAAAGCGGGCTGCTCGCCGGCACCAGGGAGAGCCGCAGCAATGGGAGTTTCCTATACGCTCGTGTGCGCATGCGCAGTATCGCTCGGAGGACCGAGCATGATAGAGATTGGCGGACTCACTGTGCAGAGCGGTCAGAACATCGATTCGCCACTTCCGCGTTTCTGCGCGCATGCGCTGTGCTCTTTCCCGCGTCTGAGCGCTGCCTGCAGTACCGAATTCTCTTCAATAGGCGGCGGCAGTGAGCGCCGCCGCGCTAGTGCGCAAGCGCGCTTCTGGGGCGGGCTCCTGGCGGTCATGTGCGAAGCTGAGCCAATCGGGTGCCGGCGATGTGCGCAGGGGCCGCTGGGAATGAAAATGTCCGTTTCCCGGATCGGAATGGCGATCGAGCCCAAGAAAGGGGGAATAAAAGTAGCGGAATCCTAAATTGGACGATGGGCAATGCTGTTGGGCTGGCGGCCCGAAAGCGGGCTGCTCGCCGGCACCAGGGAGAGCCGCAGCAATGGGAGTTTCCTATACGCTCGTGTGCGCATGCGCAGTATCGCTCGGAGGACTGAGCATGATAGAGATTGGCGGACTCGCTGTGCAGAGCGGTCAGAACGTCGATTCGCCACTTCCGCGTTTCTGCGCGCATGCGCTGTGCTCTTTCCCGCGTCTGAGCGCTGCCTGCAGTACCGAATTCTCTTCAATAGGCGGCGGCAGTGAGCGCCGCCGCGCTAGTGCGCAAACGCGCTTCTGGGGCGGGCTCCTGGCGGTCACGTGCGAAGCTGAGCCAATCGGGTGCCGGCGATGTGCGCAGGGGCCGCTGGGAATGAAAATGTCCGTTTCCCGGATCGGAATGGCGATCGAGCCCAAGAAAGGGGGAATAAAAGTAGCGGAATCCTAAATTGGACGATGGGCAATGCTGTTGGGCTGGCGGTCCGAAAGCGGGCTGCTCGCCGGCACCAGGGAGAGCCGCAGCAATGGGAGTTTCCTATACGCTCGTGTGCGCATGCGCAGTATCGCTCGGAGGACCGAACATGATAGAGATTGGCGGACTCGCTGTGCAGAGCGGTCAGAAGGTAGATTCGCCACTTCCGCGTTTCTGCGCGCATGCGCTGTGCTCTTTACCGCGTCTGAGCGCTGCCTGCAGTACCGAATATTCTTCAAGAGGCGGCGGCAGTGAGCGCCGCCGCGCTAGTGCGCAAGCGCGCTTCTGGGGCGGGCTCCTGGCGGTCACGTGCGAAGCTGAGCCAATCGGGTGCCGGCGATGTGCGCAGGGGCCGCTGGGAATGAAAATGTCCGTTTCCCGGATCGGAATGGCGATCGAGCCCAAGAAAGGGGGAATAAAAGTAGCGGAATCCTAAATTGGACGATGGGCAATGCTGTTGGGCTGGCGGTCCGAAAGCGGGCTGCTCGCCGGCACCAGGGAGAGCCGCAGCAATGGGAGTTTCCTATACGCTCGTGTGCGCATGCGCAGTATCGCTCGGAGGACCGAGCATGATAGAGATTGGCGGACTCGCTGTGCAGAGCGGTCAGAAGGTAGATTCGCCACTTCCGCGTTTCTGCGCGCATGCGCTGTGCTCTTTACCGCGTCTGAGCGCTGCCTGCAGTACCGAATTCTCTTCAATAGGCGGCGGCAGTGAGCGCCGCCGCGCTAGTGCGCAAGCGCGCTTCTGGGGCAGGCTCCTGGCGGTCACGTGCGAAGCTGAGCCAATCGGGTGCCGGCGATGTGCGCAGGGGCCACTGGGAATGAAAATGTCCGTTTCCCGGATCGGAATGGCGATCGAGCCCAAGAAAGGGGGAATAAAAGTAGCGGAATCCTAAATTGGACGATGGGCAATGCTGTTGGGCTGGCGGTCCGAAAGCGGGCTGCTCGCCGGCACCAGGGAGAGCCGCAGCAATGGGAGTTTCCTATACGCTCGTGTGCGCATGCGCAGTATCGCTCGGAGGACCGAGCATGATAGAGATTGGCGGACTCGCTGTGCAGAGCGGTCAGAACGCCGATTCGCCACTTCCGCGTTTCTGCGCGCATGCGCTGTGCTCTTTCCCGCGTCTGAGCGCTGCCTGCAGTACCGAATTCTCTTCAATAGGCGGCGGCAGTGAGCGCCGCCGCGCTAGTGCGCAAGCGCGCTTCTGGGGCGGGCTCCTGGCGGTCACGTGCGAAGCTGAGCCAATCGGGTGCCGGCGATGTGCGCAGGGGCCGCTGGGAATGAAAATGTCCGTTTCCCGGATCGGAATGGCGATCGAGCCCAAGAAAGGGGGAATAAAAGTAGCGGAATCCTAAATTGGACGATGGGCAATGCTGTTGGGCTGGCGGTCTGAAAGCGGGCTGCTCGCCGGCACCAGGGAGAGCCGCAGCAATGGGAGTTTCCTATACGCTCGTGTGCGCATGCGCAGTATCGCTCGGAGGACCGAGCATGATAGAGATTGGCGGACTCGCTGTGCAGAGCGGTCAGAACGTCGATTCGCCACTTCCGCGTTTCTGCGCTCATGCGCTGTGCTCTTTCCCGCGTCTGAGCGCTGCCTGCAGTACCGAATTCTCTTCAATAGGCGGCGGCAGTGAGCGCCGCCGCGCTAGTGCGCAAGCGCGCTTCTGGGGCGGGCTCCTGGCGGTCACGTGCGAAGCTGAGCCAATCGGGTGCCGGCGATGTGCGCAGGGGCCACTGGGAATGAAAATGTCCGTTTCCCGGATCGGAATGGCGATCGAGCCCAAGAAAGGGGGAATAAAAGTAGCGGAATCCTAAATTGGACGATGGGCAATGCTGTTGGGCTGGCGGTCCGAAAGCGGGCTGCTCGCCGGCACCAGGGAGAGCCGCAGCAATGGGAGTTTCCTATACGCTCGTGTGCGCATGCGCAGTATCGCTCGGAGGACCGAGCATGATAGAGATTGGCGGACTCGCTGTGCAGAGCGGTCAGAACGTCGATTCGCCACTTCCGCGTTTCTGCGCGCATGCGCTGTGCTCTTTCCCGCGTCTGAGCGCTGCCTGCAGTACCGAATTCTCTTCAATAGGCGGCGGCAGTGAGCGCCGCCGCGCTAGTGCGCAAGCGCGCTTCTGGGGCGGGCTCCTGGCGGTCACGTGCGAAGCTGAGCCAATCGGGTGCCGGCGATGTGCGCAGGGGCCGCTGGGAATGAAAATGTCCGTTTCCCGGATCGGAATGGCGATCGAGCCCAAGAAAGGGGGAATAAAAGTAGCGGAATCCTAAATTGGACGATGGGCAATGCTGTTGGGCTGGCGGTCCGAAAGCGGGCTGCTCGCCGGCACCAGGGAGAGCCGCAGCAATGGGAGTTTCCTATACGCTCGTGTGCGCATGCGCAGTATCGCTCGGAGGACCGAGCATGATAGAGATTGGCGGACTCGCTGTGCAGAGCGGTCAGAACATCGATTCGCCACTTCCGCGTTTCTGCGCGCATGCGCTGTGCTCTTTACCGCGTCTGAGCGCTGCCTGCAGTACCGAATTCTCTTCAATAGGCGGCGGCAGTGAGCGCCGCCGCGCTAGTGCGCAAACGCGCTTCTGGGGCGGGCTCCTGGCGGTCACGTGCGAAGCTGAGCCAATCGGGTGCCGGCGATGTGCGCAGGGGCCGCTGGGAATGAAAATGTCCGTTTCCCGGATCGGAATGGCGATCGAGCCCAAGAAAGGGGGAATAAAAGTAGCGGAATCCTAAGTTGGACGATGGGCAATGCTGTTGGGCTGGCGGTCCGAAAGCGGGCTGCTCGCCGGCACCAGGGAGAGCCGCAGCAATGGGAGTTTCCTATACGCTCGTGTGCGCATGCGCAGTATCGCTCGGAGGACCGAGCATGATAGAGATTGGCGGACTCGCTGTGCAGAGCGGTCAGAACGCCGATTCGCCACTTCCGCGTTTCTGCGCGCATGCGCTGTGCTCTTTCCCGCGTCTGAGCGCTGCCTGCAGTACCGAATTCTCTTCAATAGGCGGCGGCAGTGAGCGCCGCCGCGCTAGTGCGCAAGCGCGCTTCTGGGGCGGGCTCCTGGCGGTCACGTGCGAAGCTGAGCCAATCGGGTGCCGGCGATGTGCGCAGGGGCCGCTGGGAATGAAAATGTCCGTTTCCCGGATCGGAATGGCGATCGAGCCCAAGAAAGGGGGAATAAAAGTAGCGGAATCCTAAATTGGACGATGGGCAATGCTGTTGGGCTGGCGGTCCGAAAGCGGGCTGCTCGCCGGCACCAGGGAGAGCCGCAGCAATGGGAGTTTCCTATACGCTCGTGTGCGCATGCGCAGTATCGCTCGGAGGACCGAGCATGATAGAGATTGGCGGACTCGCTGTGCAGAGCGGTCAGAAGGTAGATTCGCCACTTCCGCGTTTCTGCGCGCATGCGCTGTGCTCTTTCCCGCGTCTGAGCGCTGCCTGCAGTACCGAATTCTCTTCAATAGGCGGCGGCAGTGAGCGCCGCCGCGCTAGTGCGCAAGCGCGCTTCTGGGGCGGGCTCCTGGCGGTCACGTGCGAAGCTGAGCCAATCGGGTGCCGGCGATGTGCGCAGGGGCCGCTGGGAATGAAAATGTCCGTTTCCCGGATCGGAATGGCGATCGAGCCCAAGAAAGGGGGAATAAAAGTAGTGGAATCCTAAATTGGACAATGGGCAATGCTGTTGGGCTGGCGGTCCGAAAGCGGGCTGCTCGCCGGCACCAGGGAGAGCCGCAGCAATGGGAGTTTCCTATACGCTCGTGTGCGCATGCGCAGTATCGCTCGGAGGACCGAGCATGATAGAGATTGGCGGACTCGCTGTGCAGAGCGGTCAGAACGTCGATTCGCCACTTCCGCGTTTCTGCGCGCATGCGCTGTGCTCTTTCCCGCGTCTGAGCGCTGCCTGCAGTACCGAATTCTCTTCAATAGGCGGCGGCAGTGAGCGCCGCCGCGCTAGTGCGCAAACGCGCTTCTGGGGCGGGCTCCTGGCGGTCACGTGCGAAGCTGAGCCAATCGGGTGCCGGCGATGTGCGCAGGGGCCGCTGGGAATGAAAATGTCCGTTTCCCGGATCGGAATGGCGATCGAGCCCAAGAAAGGGGGAATAAAAGTAGCGGAATCCTAAATTGGACGATGGGCAATGCTGTTGGGCTGGCGGTCCGAAAGCGGGCTGCTCGCCGGCACCAGGGAGAGCCGCAGCAATGGGAGTTTCCTATACGCTCGTGTGCGCATGCGCAGTATCGCTCGGAGGACCGAGCATGATAGAGATTGGCGGACTCGCTGTGCAGAGCGGTCAGAAGGTAGATTCGCCACTTCCGCGTTTCTGCGCGCATGCGCTGTGCTCTTTCCCGCGTCTGAGCTCTGCCTGCAGTACCGAATTCTCTCCAATAGGCGGCGGCAGTGAGCGCCGCCACGCTAGTGCGCAAGCGCGCTTCTGGGGCGGGCTCCTGGCGGTCACGTGCGTAGCTGAGCCAATCGGGTGCCGGTGATGTGCGCAGGGGCCGCTGGGAATGAATATGTGCCGTTTCCCGATCGGAATCGCGATCGAGCCCAAAACTGGGAAATAAAACTAGCGCCATTGTAAACTGGACGATGGGAAATAGTGTTCATCCGGCGGTTTAAATGCGGGCTGCTCGCCCGCATCTGATAGAGCCGCAGTAATCCGAGTTTCCTATACGATCGTATGCACATGTGCAGTATCGCTTGGAGGACTAGGCATGATAGAGCTCTGCGGACTCGCATTGCAGAGCGAGTACAAGCCTGCGTACAAGCGATGCGCAAACGAGGGGCTCGTGATTCTCTATCTTTTGCTCTGCAGATCCCACAATACTTACACCATCCATCGTAGCAGTCCCAGCAAGCCTTAAACACCACTGAGCTGCAAAAAGATATCAGAGCAAAGAAACACAGAACTTAATTAATAATGTGATAACGAGTCACAAAATGCCTCCAAACGATACTCCACCTGAACTGATGTAGAGCACCCTTTACCACCACTGTGAAACAGGCTGGGATGATGCAGGAGCAGACAAAGTTCAGGACCCCAGGGTGGAGACGATGGTGAAAAACTGTGGAAAAAAAATAATGGCTGAACCAGGAAAAAAACAAATAGGAAACGAACAGGGAGAAGAAAATTAGCATTACGTTTGGTGTAAAAACTGTGAAAAAGAAACAAAGTCTGAACCAGGAAAAAGAAGCACAAAAAGATTGTGTGAACACTGAACCCCTTTATAGAGAAGGACAAAAGCTGCAGTGCTCCATCAGCTGAGCAGCATTATCCTGGGGCTGAGTGAAGCACTCCAGAAATGAGGCAGTGCTGAAGGAAAGGAGTAAACAGCAGCTTCTCCATCACCAGCTCAGTGAAAAAGAAACAGCCCCACCATCTCCTTTACAGAGAAAAGGAAGAGCAGCAAGAACACACAGAGCGGACACAGCACCAATAAACCAGAACCAGAGCCCAAAAAGACAGAGAGTATAACCCAGAGCAGAGAGAGAACACAGAGCAAACAGAGCACCCATAAACCAGAATCAGAGCCCAGAGAAACAGAAATCACAACCGAGAGCAGAGAGGGAACACACAGAGCAGACACAGCACCAATAAACCAGAGCCCAAAAAGACAGAGAGCATAACCCAGAACCCAAAGAGAACACACAAAACAAACACAGCACCAATAAACCAGAACCCCAAAACAACAGAGAGCATAACCCCAAAGCAAAAAAGAGCTCACTGACCTCACTCCAAGCCGCAGAACATACCCCAGCACTCCATAGGAAGCAGCTCCAGGCTGAGATGCTGCCCCTGCGGAAGCCGGCCCTTAAATGAGGGTGGGGTGTGTGGAGCCAGGTATCCCCTCCTATCCCCTCCCACGGCCTAACTGCTCCCACCTGTGCTCCCAGGGCTGGCCACGCCCCCTCCCCACGTGCACCATCACCGCTCTGTGACTGACAGTTCCCATACAGGAGGGAATTAATTAATGACTAAACCAGGTCTGCCTGCCCAGCAAAGAGATCAATGGATGCGCTGCTTCACTGCTGTCCCCACGTCCCCCAGTGCTCCGCGATGTCCCCCCAACATCCACAGTGTCCCCACGTCCCCCTGGATCCCCACAATGTCCCTCTCCCTGTCCCCATGCCCCAATGTCACCACAACACCAACACACCCACAATGTCCCCTCATGATCTCCCCACTGTCCTCAATGTCCACATGTCCCCAGTGTCACCCCCAGTGTCCCCACATCCCCCCCAGGGTTCACGTCCCCAGTGCCCATCAGTTGTGGGTCGGCGGTGGTCACAGCGCTGGTGACAGCAGGGACAGAGGTGGGGACACTGCTGTGCCACGTGGGGCACCCCGTGCTGTGTGAGGTCATGGGGGGGCACGAGGGCACAGAGGGGACACGGGGACATGGGGGGACAGGGGGAGATACAGCAGGGGCTGGGGGCTGGGGAGGAATGGAGGGACAGAGGGACAGCTTGGAGATGGGGAACGAGGGACGGTTTGGTTGACAGCAGCAGTGATATGTGGTGATGCTGGGGAGTGACACCAGGTAGTGACGGGGGGGAATTTGGGGGTAACAACGGGAAGTGGCGCTGAGATGACATCTGGGTGATGTTGAGGAGTGATTTTGGGGTGACACTGTAGTGGTAATGTTGGGGTGACGCTGTTGGGGTGACACTGGGCAGTGTATTGGAAGTGCTGAGGGAGGACTTGGAGCAGTGATGGAGCACCTGGTGGGGGGCGGGGCCAAGCCAGGGGGGCTCAGGTGAGATTGGGGGGCGGGGCCAAGCTCAGGTGTGTGCAATTGTGCTGATTACAGGAAGGGGAGGAGCCGGGACCGCCCCTCCCCAGCCCTCATTTAAGGGCCGGCAGCGGAGCTGGGCAGTTCTTCCTGGAGCTCTGTGTGGACCGGAGATCTTCCAAGGTAAGGCTGATTTTTTTTCTTTGGCGTTTGTGCTCACGTTCGTTGTATTCGGGCATGTTCTCACTCAATGGGAGTTGGTTGTTATGTTGTTATGCTGTGTTTTCATCTTGCTGTGGGGAGATGCTGCTGCCTTGCTGTGGGGCGATGCTGTGGGGTGATGTTGGGCTGCTGCTGAGGGGCAGCCACCAGGAAGGGATGTGGGGGGAGGATGCTGGGGACTAACAGTGTTAGGGTCCTGCAGGGCAGTGACACTTTGGGCTGATGTTTTTGGGGCGTTGTCGGGCATGGATGGTGGGGGGGACTTTAGGGCATCACTGGGGGGAGGACATCAGGGAGTAATGTTGGGGTGACACCTTGGGCTGAACCGGGGTACACAAAGCACAACTTGTGCACGCAGGAGTTCCACTTGGGCTCTGTGTCATGTGCTGGCCACGCAGATGCGGTGCAGCAATGGAACAAACCCTGCAGACCCCGGGGAGAAGCACAGCTGGAGAGAGGCAGCAGTGGGGGAGGGGCACAGTGCCCTTTGGTGCAGGGGACGCCCTGCTGGCACTGCCTGTCCCGTCCCCCACTTCCAGATTCCTACTCTCAGTTTGCGGTGTTTTGCCGCCTCCCGGAGTCACAAAGTAATGGAGCACTGTGGGGCAGTTATGGGTCACAGTGAGGAGAGATGCTGGGGGAGAGGTGGGGTGACTCTGGAGTGATGTAAGGCAGTGACATTGGGGGTTATGTTGGAGAATCAGTGGGGGCTGAAGTCAAGGAGTGACCCTGGGATGATGCTGCGGGACGGGCGGCGTCAGGGGGATGCTTTGCTATGACTGGGGGAAGATATCAGGGAGTCACACTGAGAGAAGACGTGAAGGTGGGGGTGACGGGGGTGGGAGACCAAGGGGGTGGGGGGAGATGTCGTTGTGGCTGGTGTTGGCTGGGGGGAGATGTCGTTGTTCGGGGTGTTGGTTGGGGGGAGATGTCGTTGCCGGTGCTCTTGGTTGGGGGGAGATGTTGGTGCTCATGGTTGGGGGGAGATGCCGTTGCTCTTGGTTGGGGGGGAGATGCCAATGTCGTTGCGCTTGATTGGGGGGAGGTGCTGTTCCTCTTCATTAGGGGGGAGATGTTGTTATCATTGCCCTTTGTTGTGGGGAGTTGTCACTGCCGTTGCTCTTGGTTGGGGGGGAGATGCCTTGCTCTTGGTTGGGGAATAAGTGCCGTTCTTCTTGGGTGGGGGGAGATGTTGCAGCTGTTGCTCTTTGTCGGGGGGACACGCCGTTTGTCCTGGTTGGGGGGGAGATGTCGTTGCTCATGGTGGCCGGGGAAATGTCGCTGTCGCTCCTCTTCGCTAGGGCGGACGTGTCCGTGTCAGTGCTCGTGGCTGGGGGGGACGCGTCCATGTCGATGCTCGTGGCTGGGGGGGAACGTGTCCGTATCGGAAATACAGTTGAGCTGGTGGTGCAAAATCAGGCTCCTTGCCCGCACATGTGTGAGCGGCAATAATGGAAGATTCCTATACGCTTGAATGCACATGCGCAGTATCGCTCGGAGGTCTACGCATGATAAAGATTGGCGGACTCGCAGTGCAGAGCGGTCGGAACGGAGATTCGCCACTTCCGCGTTTCTGCGCGCATGCGCTGTGCTCTTTTCCGGGTCTGAGCGCTGCCTGCAGTACCGAATTCTCTTCAATAGGCGGCGGCAGTGAGCACAGCGGCAGTAGTGCGCATGCGCGCTTCTGGGGCGGGCTCCTGGCGGTCACGTGCAAAGCTGAGCCAATCGGGTGCCGGCGACGTGCGCAGGGGCCGCTGGGAATGAAAATGTCCGTTTCCCGGATCGGAACCGCGATCGAGCCCAAGAAAGGGGGAATAAAAGTAGCGGAATCCTAAACTGGACGATGGGAAATAGTGTTCATCCGGCGGTTTAAAAGCTGGCTGCTCGCCCGCACCTGAGAGAGCCGCTGTAATACGTGTTTTCTATACGCTCGTGTGCGCATGCGCAGTATCGCTCGGAGGACTAGGCATGATAGAGTTTGGCGGACTCGCAGTGGAGTGCGGTCGGAACGGAGATTCGCCACTTCCCGCCTCTGCGCGCATGCGCTGTGCTCTTTTCCCGGTCTGAGTACTGCCTGCAGTACCGAATTCTCTTCAGTAGGCGGCAGCAGAGAGCACAGCGGCAGTATTGCGCATGCGCGCTTCTGGGGCGGGCTCCTGGCGGTCACGTGCGAAGCTGAGCCAATCGGGTGCCGGCGACGTGCGCAGGGGCCGCTGGGAATGAAAATGTCCGTTTCCCGGATCGGAACCGCGATCGTGCCCAAAACCGGGCAATAAAAGTAGCGGAATCGTAAACTGGACGATGGGCAATGCTGTTGGGCTGGCGGTCCGAAAGCGGGCTGCTCGCCCACACCTGAGAGTGCCGCAGCAATGGGAGTTTCCTATACGCTCGTGTGCGCATGCGCAGTATCGCTCGGAGGACCGAGCATGATAGAGATTGGCGGACTCGCTGTGCAGTGCGGTCAGAACGTAGATTCGCCACTTCCGCGTTTCTGCGCGCATGCGCTGTGCTCTTTTCCGGGTCTGAGTACTGTCTGCAGTATCGAATTCTCTTCAGTAGGCGGCGGCAGTGAGCACAGCGGCAGTAGTACGCATGCGCGCTTCTGGGGCGGGCTCCTGGCGGTCACGTGCGAAGCTGAGCCAATCGGGTGCCGGCGATGTGCGCAGGGGCCGCTGGGAATGAAAATGTCCGTTTCCCGGATCGGAACCGCGATCGTGCCCAAAACCGGGCAATTAAAGTAGCGGAATCCTAAATTGGACGATGGGCAATGCTGTTGGGCTGGCGGTTTAAAAACTGGCTGCTCGCCGGCACCAGGGAGTGCCGCTGTAATGCGAGTTTTCTATACGCTCGTGTGCGCATGCGCAGTATCGCTCGGAGGACCGAGCATGATAGAGATTGGCGGACTCGCAGTGCAGAGCGGTCAGAAGGTAGATTCGCCACTTCCGCGTTTCTGCGCGCATGCGCTGTGCTCTTTTCCGGGTCTGAGTACTGTCTGCAGTACCGAATTCTCTTCAATAGGCGTCAGCAGAGAGCACAGCGGCAGTAGTACGCAAGCGCGCTTCTGGGGCGGGCTCCTTGGCGGTCACGTGCGAAGCTGAGCCAATCGGGTTCGGGCGACGTGCGCAGGGTCCGCTGGGAATGAAAATGTCCGTTTCCCGGATCGGAATGGCAATCGAGCCCAAGAAAGGGGGAATAAAAGTAGCGGAATCCTAAATTGGACGATGGGCAATGCTGTTGGGCTGGCGGTCCGAAAGCGGGCTGCTCGCCGGCACCAGGGAGAGCCGCAGCAATGGGAGTTTCCTATACGCTCGTGTGCGCATGCGCAGTATCGCTCGGAGGACCGAGCATGATAGAGATTGGCGGACTCGCTGTGCAGAGCGGTCAGAACGGAGATTCGCCACTTCCGCGTTTCTGCGCGCATGCGCTGTGCTTTCAGCGTTTCCGTAAGCGATAGCAGTGTTTTATGGCGTGTGGCGGTTTATAGCATCCGCCGTGAAATGGCCACGAGGTGGCAGCAGAGACCGCGGAATGAACTTTTACGCTGTTAACTTGGACTCGCAACACAGTGGGTGGTGGTCTTTCCATTCTTGTGGAGCGCAAATTTAGGAGACGGAGTCTGGGACGAAGAAAAATCCAAGAAAACCAAGCAAATCTTCGATCCCACGAAGTCTGTGCTAAGTGCTCTTGAGTGTTTGTAAGAAAATGATCAAATTGGTGTAGTCATGCTATTTTTTTTTTTTTTTTTTTTTGCCAGCGTCAGTTACAGTGTGTTTTTAAATATTCATGCACCAAACTCAACCTACTGAGAAAATTTAATGATAACAAAATGTGAAGGACCCGATGGTCCTGGTGGATGTAAAACTGAACATCAACCAACAGTGTGCTCTGCTTGCAGCTCAGAAGGCCAATGGTATTCAGGACTCCATCACAAGATAGCCGGCCAGCAAGGACAGGGTGATTGGCCCCCTTTATTCTGCCCTCATGGGCCTCCACATCTGTGGAAATTACTTATTGTAGTTTTCTGAAAGGTTTTTTTGTTTTGTTTTGTGTTTTTTTTTTTTGGTTACAGAACAAACTGCAGCCCAGACAGAGCCCCTACTCTTCCTTACTATATTTGCTGTCTAATTTGGTGTCAAACCACCACTGTGAGGGAATTGTCCCAAGGGAATCTATCTTCACTGATCACTCAGTTGCACAAATATAAACACTGTCAGAAAACACAGCAAACTTGGGCCAATATGAAATACAGTTAAGGTAAACCACATGAATGGTTCTCTACTGTTTTTATTTTCAGACTCTTTACATAAGAATAGGTATTGGTATGCAAGGTGTTACACACTTTACACAAGGTACGTAGACAACATCACTCACTCCCTTTGCCTTCGTAAAATAGTTTTGGAAAGTTTTCTCTGAATCATCTGTTACAGTGGGGTAGAAATCAAACAACTGACAAACTATGAGGACCAGTGAATTCGAAATGGACTTCTGGAATTTTAAAACACACAAGTTCATGGACAATACAACTCTTACGTTTTTGTATTGCAGAACAGCAAGACAGAAGTCAGAGTGATTTGAACATTTGAAGAAATACATAAATATCAGTACCTTTGCAGGCAAGATGAACAAAATGCATTTTCCTGCTTTACTTGTATACACTCCTGCCTCTGGACCAAGGACCCGCCCGCAGGATCCCACCTTGCAACTGCAAGCCAGTGGCAGGACAGGATTGCAATTGGCACAATATGGACCTGAAAACTACTGTGCCCATGCAGATTCAAGACTGTTACTACTTCTGCCATCAACCAAGTGAAAACACTTTGGCAAGTTCTACTTCACACAGAATACACTAAAACAATTTGAAAAAGTCCAACTTCTGAATGGTTTATATATATGCATATAAGCAGCCTGGCTTGTTTAGTCTGGGGTTGTTATGGTTTTGTTTTTGTTTTTTGTTTGTTTGTTTTTGGTTTAGTTTTTGTTGTTTTATTTTTTATAATAGAAAAAAGAAGGATCTGTCTAGACTAAAAAAGGTTGGTTATAAAATAGCATAAAAGCATAAGAGCATATGTCACACCAGGAGGCATATTTTCCTCCTATTGAAATATTCCATATGAATTTACAGAATCAAAGACCTGTATTTAAAAAAATGCATCCTTGTCTCTAAAGCAGCAGATGCTCTATCAGACAGAGAGGGATGCTGCACAGGAAGAAGTCTCAATGAAAAACAGCAAAGAAGGGCTCAAACTGCATAACATCTGGCTAGAGCCAGGCAACTGTCTTCCCAAAAAAATAAAAACGACAGACAGATCAGAGTTTAGTACCACAGGTCAGAAATTTACCCTTGGTGTTTTACCTCCTCACATCATCCAATCCTAACAGTCACTCAGCTTTATTTATAAATGGAAGCCATCTGCAAGGCTGGAGAGGGACAAACACTACCATGCTTCTAGAGAGGATAAGAGAACACGTTCAGTAGCTGAATCCCTGTTTCACTCTGCATACTGTAGTCCATTCTTAAACAGATGTCAGTGCAAACTGTTGTAGCCACCACTGTACCATCAGATAGTAGCAGGAGTAGTGTTGGAGACAGACTCAGGGTCTGTCTTATATGGTCTGTGGTTCTTCACCCGTACTCTTCTGTGTAGTCAGCAGAACTACTCAAATTTTGTTCCATACATGTATTTGTGCCTCATGTCAAATTAAAAAAATGCATCTGAGAAAAGCAAGTACTAACCTCCAGCTCAGATTACTAACTGGGAAGGCATTTTAGCATGAAGACCATACTTCAATTGCATTTAAGTAACTGGAAGCTGCTGTACCAGCATGGATCAGTTTATAACGGTTACACAAATAACTTCTTCAAATCCAATAGTGACAGAAAAATATTATTTTAGCACTGGGTACACCACACTTTACAGTATAAAGAGAAGGGTAATGTTTTCAATAAAACTAAACTTCTTATTTTCACTATTGCAAGTCAGGTGGATTTGCTATGCTTGGGAGACTAGTCCTTAGAATTACAGTGCTTTGGAAAACGTTGGCATCCAAAATCTCAAACATGAGAGACAACTACAAGTAAAATCTGTTGTTGCTATATGTAATATATAGCAGGACTACAGGCATCAATGTGTGTACTAAGTGTCTGGTTCTGACAGCATCTTGAGCGACACATGGTTTAACAGTGCATGGTACCCCTTACCTCCAGTGTACACTCAAATGCTTTAGATTCATTAAGTATTGTTGCAGGTGGTTCTGGACGCCTCGTCTGCATGATCTTCTGTTTAGGACTTTTTATTTCATCTTCTTCTTCTGTCTCACTTTCACAGACATGGACAACAACACTAGGAGTTGATTCTGTTCCTGCATGAAGCTCATACTTCTCCCCTGAGGAGCAGCAAACAAAGATCATGCTAAGAACGCGCTCAAGGAACAGTGTTAAGCCACTTCATCTCAAAATCTCCTTAACAGCTGCAGTAACACAACCAAATGATAAGCAGCATACAATTTTTTAATTGACATTTCTAAAAGGAAAAGTATAAATGAACTTGAAAACATTAAATCCTCCTGATTCCTTTTGAGGTTACATTGTTACTGTACCCAGCAGTGGCTTTCAGAGAGGACAAGTAAGTATCTCCCTTCTCTGTACACTGAGGACTGCAGGCAGCTCCCTCCCACTCCTGAGCACTGAAGCCAATTCAACAGGTTACACACAAAGCACATCAGGTTCTGTGTGTGAAAGATAAACTTTCCTTTCAGGGAAAACAAACAGCACTGTTCTGAGTAAGACCCATTAAAAACATTGATGATGCAATAGAAAATCTACGTTAGCATCTTTAACAACTGCAGCCGCCAACCTGCAAGAGATTGAACATCTCATTCCTCTTGTTTGTTGTTCAATACAAAGATGACAACAAAATTCAATAAACGGGTGACACAGAGGCAGTGCCACCCAGTCCAGTTCCGTGTTATAATTTCAGTCAGTTACAGAATGAAGTAAACAGTGACAGCTCACTTTATTCAACTGAGTAACCTCATGCAAGAGAGACTTGGTTCTCCTCACCAAAATGTAGATAAATGCCCTGGATAAGTACTTCTGAAATTAAAGAATACAACAAAAGCAGGTAAATATCCCACCTGGTCCCAACTTGGAGACAGCACAAAGGAGATCATAGTTTATTAGTGGAGTTGCATCTTCACTCTGTTTCCATCCAACTGGGGGAGATGCAGGTGGTGATATCAGGAACTGTTTAACAGGCTGTGGAGGAAGAAGGTAGGACTTGTCTCCTACTTCACTGGACACCTGTATCTGAAGACAAAGGCCAAGAGATGCAGAATAAAATCACAAGTTTCCTTTTTATTTAGTTTGCTTCCCCAGTAACATATGGCTGTTCTCTGCCTTAACAATGCTTAATCCAGTCTAGATTTAAAATTAATAGCACAGTTTAATCATTTCTCTTGACATAACACTTCAGATAAGCAATGCAGGTTAAGAAACTGGTATGTGCTGACAATGCAGGTGTCAGTGAGTAGTTAATACATGCTTGTGTAGAAGAATAAGAGGTTAATGGCTGAATGAAACTTGTCAAACATGAAGCAAGGGAGAAACAGGGACACATGCAGAACAAGTTAGCGTTCCGTAATACCTGTGCAAAATATAGCTTCAGCTTTTTTCCATTGAAGTCAGTTTCATGCAGTTCTATCCGTGCTCTTGCTGCTGCCTCTGGATTACTGAAGTTTATCCTTACTCTTCTAAAGCTTTTAAATAACTGGAATGTAACTTGATTATCATAGATCATGAAAAGTGCTTCAAATCTTTCCTAGAGATGAAGTACAAAGATTCTCCAAAGACAACGTGAACATTTTTGCTTTCCTCTCCCAAATCTCGTGCATTTCCTCAATACCCTTCTAAACCCAAATCTTCCATACTTCCGTCTGCCTGCTCTATCTCACTATTTAAATTCCAGGAGTACACTGACGTGTAGAAGCCCCCGTAGCTCCCACAAACTGCCACCTAAGTGACAGTTACCCACAGAGGTCAACAAAAACAGCTGCATACTCGCACCTGACTTTCACCTGAGCATCCCTGAAAACACTATGCAAATCACTTCATTTTTATGTCAGATAAAATAAAGCACAGAGTGCTTAAGGAAACTTAAAAAAAAAAAAAAAAAAAAAAAAGTAGCAGAATTAGTTAGATTGATCTAGAAAAGAAATACTTATTATTACCAAATACTGTTTTTCACAAAATGAAAAAATAAAGAAAAAAACAACTATTATTGAATTAGAAACCTTACGTTCAAGTTCCTCAATGATTAATAATTGCACTGTTAAAGGTTCAACTTCTTTTAATTCACTTATGAAAGACCTAATTTGCAGATTTCTTCCTCTGTTTAAATGCAGGTATTCTCACTCACTGTAAAAAGTCAGATTCAGATCAGCAGAAGAACACAAACAAGCTATCTTCAATTTTATCTACAGTGCTTTGGTAACATTCAGTTACAGAGCTCTACATGAAAAAATGAGCAGAGAACAACTTTTAAGAACTCTTTCTAAAGACAATACTTACTTGTTTCATTTCAAAAGACTCAAATCTCTTTACACAAATCCTGTTGACTCCTGTAATAATACTTACAGGATAAGGTCGCCATTGACTTCCATTTTAATTAGGACAAAATAATCTCTCCAGATGACACCCACGTTAGTTTTAGAATTATTAGTTTAGCAATTCTTCTTCTGCAAGCTGTACCATCTCAAGGATCAGAAAATCCATTCCTTCTGCATTCTGACCAAATTTTGTAATGAACAAACACAGAACTACAATCTAGCACAATTGCTATTTCCCAAACTACATCTGAAATTAACCAGAAGTGGTTACATCCACCAATGGCTTCATGGAGTATCTAATTACTCTGGTACCACTAGAGAAGAACACGTTGCCCTAGACACACCTAATATGCTCAGAAAGACTGTGGGAATACCTTCACAGAGAAAGGAAACGTGCCTAAAAGTGACAGATCCCTGGCAACAGTCAATTTAATTTAGCAAGGCAGCGTTTCCAGTGCATACTTTCTATAACAGATAATGAATTATGGGGCACTGCCATCTCTGTAGCAGACCTGAATTAGTTCAGTGCATGACTTAATGTTCAGTTGATCCGCTGCTGCTTTCACTGCCTTCTTCGAGAGATGGTAACAACCACTGACCCAACTGGAGTGTGAACCACTCACAAAAGGCTTTGAAGAATGCAGAAACAGGAACAATTCAGTCATCCACGAGTTACACATGCATGCAGAAGGGAAGCACCACCTTGCCTTTCTCAGTTTTTTCCTCAAACACTCATGTGCTGCAGATAAGCATTCCTGACGCTCTTGTATGCAAAGGGCACATGCAGGTCTGACTCGATTAGCAGCCCAGGGTTAGCAGCCCAGAGAAAATTTAGTTATAATAAAGTCTTAAGTCACTTTCAAGAATTTGTTTTAGTTCAAGGTAGAACATGCATTCTGAGAATTTACAATAAATAGTCTTTAATAGAATCCTTTCCTTGAAGCAAAATACACACATTTGCCTTCGTATTTTAATTAAATCCTCCTTTGGATTTGGTACTTTGCATGAAAAGAAAAATCCAAAGAGCTTTATTGTAGGACGAGCCCTGTCACCACTATTAGAAATTTCATATTCCTGAAAACTACACTACTACCTCATCTTGGGAATTCTTGATCTGCGCTCACTAGTAAATAACTCAGGTGGCTCATTTCCT
Organism: Callipepla californica brunnescens; assembly: GCA_023055505.1. NCBI lineage: Eukaryota > Metazoa > Chordata > Aves > Galliformes > Odontophoridae > Callipepla > Callipepla californica. Next base: position 72,354 of record JALIRH010000055.1, read on the forward strand.
CCCCCTCAAGCACAATACACAGCAGTACCACATAGCACATCTCCCACCATCTCCATACTTGCAGTGGCTAATCTGGATACATCTCGCTTCTCCTTACCTTTTCCTCCTGTACCTCAAACACTGCTTCGTGCACACTGCAAGCAAACAGTGAGGTAGGCAGGTCGCTTAAATCCATCATCTCTTCCAAATCATCTTCATTTTCTCCAAAAATCATCTGTTCTTCTTCTTCTTGGTCGCTGCTGTACAAGTCAGACTGGCTGTCACTCCAGGACTTCATAGAATCTCTGAGCATCTTATATACAACACAGCGCTCTGTTCCAGAGCTCCTGGTAAGGGTCTGCCATTACAAAAATGCACTCAATTACAGCAACAAAATACTGTGCAGTGAGGTGTTTTCTGCCCTGTGTGATGAAAGCAAGTCTCAAATGAGATGTCTGAACAACGCTGGAATTGCCTGAGCATCCCCCCTGCTGCAAGGGAGACTATCGTTTCTTTCAGGAAGTAACAAACGCTGAGTTTTACCGGAGAAGTCATCACGTTCCCTTCAGATAATGAGAGCAGAATCTCACATGTTATTGACTCAAAGGAGAGAAACAGTCATCCCCTTCATTGCCTGCACACAGCTTGTAGAGAAACCATTATACAAGTTAATTAAACATCTCAGCAACAAGTGCAATAGTTCTGCATGCTTTGCAGCACAGCATTTATTGCAAGTGGGAAAACAAACCTGAGAAGTTTCCATAGAGGACTCTGAACTACGAAAATCATCACTTCCATTTTACAGGCATGTTCTACAAAGGGACGTGCTGCCAGTCTCATTTTTAACTATAAACCCACAAGATTAACGCCAGTTAAACTCCATCCCCGTGGTTACACAGAAGTAATTGAGCACTGTCGAACGTGGAAGAGGTCCCCTGGGATGGGGTAAGACCAGTAACACCACTGTATCACTGTTGGTTAAGTACCGATAGAAACAATATCCCGAGAGGCATTAACGGACGAGGCAGAAAGCGACAAGGCCAGCAGGGCCATCCCGCGCGGGAGGACAGCCGAGCATCGCTCCGTTCAAGCGTCCCCGCAACGACGGCGCAGCGCTGCGCTCACTCGACCGTGGGGCGCACTGAGGGCAACGCCGGTCCCGTCACCCGCGGCCCCACCGCCCACAGTGTCGCCCCGCATACCCCAGGGCGAACCGCCCTTCAGCTCCCACACCGCGAGGATCGACGGTGACGGGGGGGGGGGGTGGCGGCAGCGCCGCACATTCCAGGCTCTCTCTCACACACAAAGGCGCACACACACACACACACGCACAGAGCCATCAGGGGACGGGCGCGGATCGCTCAGGAGCCGCTACACCCGGCCCGGCCCGGCCCGACCCGGCCGCGCTTTCCCGCTACACAGCGCTCACCTCAGAACGGACGTGCGACGCAGCGGGAGCGCAGCGACTGCTCAGCGAGGATCCCCTCAGCAGCGAGGCGGGGCGCCTAGAGAGGGGCGGCAGCCGGAGCCCCCCGCTCCTCGCCGGCAACGTGCGGAACGACCGCTGCGGCCGGGGAGCGGCGCGGCACAAGCACGCCTGCGTGCCCGGCCCCTCATCCCGCTTTGCCTCGGGGAGGTGGGAAGGAGGAGGGGGTGATGACCCGGATGGAGGGGGTAACGCTGGGCATGCGCAATCCCCACTCCCCTGGCGCTGAGTGAGGAGGGGCCGCAAGGCGGGTCGATGGGCGGCGGGCGGTCTGTGAGGCTCCGAAGCGGTTCGATTTGTGGGGAAGCGTCCGCCGGGCTGCAGAACGAACGTCACTGACACGGAACAGCCCGCACACAGCCCGGGCTTTGGCATAAATGTAGCCGTTTCTGCGGTTTAAATGCTCTCTTCTTAAGTTTGGACAGAGAGAAGAGCAGAAAGTAGTAATCTTCAGCTGGTCCTTTCCCTCGCAGGAAAGCAGAGAACTGGTCAAACCGGAGAAGGGATTCTGCAGATCCACTGCTGATTTCGACAACAGCGGGTTAATCCTTATCACCCTCCCCCTCTCTTGGCTGAGGTCAGAGCCCTTACTCAACTCTCTTCCTTCTCCAGCCACCGAGACCCCACTCGGCCCTCACCCCCAGCCCACGCGGCTGTGCCTCTCTCAGGAACATGGTACTGCACCTTTGCACACCTCAACAAAAGCTGTACAGATCTCCACACCAGTCAGCTGCCTTTATGCCATCACTTAACATCCTCTTCTGCCACACAGTAACTCTTGGATGAGGCATTAACGGAAGAGAAACCATAGCTCACGCCCTCAGTCACAGCACTTCTGTTGTGATTTAGCATATCCCGCCTTCCCCTCCTGAACCTTCCACTCCTTCAGGCTCTACCTGGATTACATTTTCAAGCTCTTGTCTGAAATAATAAATGCTAACAACTTGTAAAAGCCACGAAAAGCCAGCAATTTTAAGTAAATACCTGAACCTCAACGTTAATTTGCCAGCCTCAGTGGTACTGCAGCCCCAAGCATCAGTTGTAACAACGTGTATTTCATTTACAAATATACCACTAAAAACCAGTTATTTGGATGCATGTAGTACCTATGGTTATAAACAATTACTGTCTTAACTTCAAGATATTTAAAACCGATTAATGGTATAGCAAGAATATTTATCAGGCCAAAATTCCTTAAGCTTTACCAGAATCTTTTATTAAGCTAAATTGCCAGAGGTGTCATCAAAAAGAAAATTGAACAGAAGTGCAACACTGCTTACAAAAAGTTAAGCAGTCACCCTCAGGGTGCAACACTGTAAAGCCACAGTCATATACACATTTTCATATGAACGACATTTTTGTACATTCAGTCAATGCTGGAGCTGTATACCACAGCATAAAGCTATATGTAAGACACACAGCAAGGACATATTAAGTGCCCTAGTGCACTGAGAAGACACACAGTGTAAAGGCAACAAAAGTGAGTTCACATTTGATAAAGAAGCTAGGGGAGAGTCAAGGACCTATTCTGCCCAATCCATAACGGAGACAACAGTTGGTTTATATGCACACTTTTTCAGCATTTGATTCTGAATAAAATGCTGCACATTTGGAAATCTAGCTATGCGCTGCTGTTTACAGCACCCTGCCTCTCTGTGGATCAGCTGTAGATAAACTGAAGCTTTGACATTCATGTCTTAAAGAATGTACTTTATAGCAACAGGTTACTTTCCATGCTGCAAAAAGGATCAATGTGTGGCCTGGAGCTCTCCCGTAAGTCTTTACAGGCAGTTTAGTTGTAAACATCTGCTGCAATTGTTGCTTCAGCCCTAGAAATATTCTGTAACAAGGGGGTACAAAGAACTTCCCATTTTCAGTTTGCAAGCTCAGAATTAGAGGAGAAGTAAGGAGGTGCTTGTAATCCTGAGCCATACCCTCCATCTGTTAGGAGGATTGCATAAGTCCTACACTCAGTTTACTCGTGTCCTCTCATCAATGGAGACGGCAACTGTAAAAAAAGCAGTGGAAAGGAGCATGTACAATCTTCTGAAAGCTTGTGAGAAAAAACAATCGAGAGGAAAGCAGAAAAGAGGACATCAAAATGCCATAAAAAACCTGCATACTCCTGTTAACATTGCACTTTGTCCCCTTCGGTTAACTGGTTTATCCCCTTGTGTCTATTCTGCCTTTATATCTCTTGGAAGCTGGAAAGATAAATATCATGAGTACACAATGCTTCATTATTCTGCCAATTCTCACTGAGTGCTGGACCATGTGTGCTCATTTTTTCCTACTAGGTCATTCACAGTATTAGGGCAGTACCTTTTTTGCTTCTAAAGGAGCACAAAATGGCACCCCTACCTATAAGACCTTAACTTTTTAACACTGTCAAAATCATGATGACACCTTTAAGCATTTGAGACTACTAAACAAAGTTGGAAACCCAATCTCAACTAGGGAGAGAAAACAAAAATGGCAGAGAACTGGAATCTCATCAAGAACCACTAAAATACCCCTCCAGTCAAGTTACTACAGTGTTGCCCTTCATCCTTTGATCCAACTTGAAACTCTTGCTGTGAAACCAGAAAAATGGCAAACAGTCTCTGTTCTGAACTGCCATGTAATCCAGTACTGCTAGATAAACAATTAACAATTAACATGCTCAGTGCATACATTCAACACAAGCTAGCTAACAGCTATACAAGAAAAGCCCAAGAATACACAGGAAGTTTCAGTAATCGTGCTTGAAAACAATTAGATTTTATTGCCATGTTAAGGTAACGTTATGTTAGAAACACAAGGACTTACAACTTTCCTAGAAATCCATCAGTCTCTCTGTGTAAAAGATTAAAACCCTCCCTCCTCACTGTGAACAACTCCTGAAAACCCCTATTTGGAAACAAACCCACTCCAAGCAGGAGTAAAAACTACACAGTTGCTTCTCTTCACACAGCTCTGCATTCTCACAGTTATCTGCTACTTCATTAGTTTCATAATGCCATGATACTGTGTTCAGTATTTCACACTCTCAGTAGCCTTCAATGGAAGGCTGTGATTTACTTCTTGCTAAGAGGAATGCTTTGAACTTCACAACTACTAAGAGTTGTTTATTATAATAATTAGTCTTAAAAGTTAAACTATATCAAAGTTGGCTTAATACTTGCCTATATTTTAATCAGGTAAATAAATAAAGGTCATACTTCTGATGAGTCAAATCAGTTCCTTAAAGGTCATTCACTCCTTTTTGCTGTGCTCCAGCACCCGGTAGGGTGGAGCAGAAACTCCTCTGGAACCATGTTGCTCCTGCACTATTGGCAGCGTAGCTGGCGTATAAATTTCTGGCATGTTGTCATTGTTCTCCAGGGCACCGTAGGAAAAGGAAGCTTTGAGGTCAGGCTGAACTGCAATCCCTTTGTCATGCATGTTTTGCATGCCTGAAAATACCAAAACTAGAGATTAAATGTTTAGAATCAAAAGCACACTCTTCCTGCGCTCTATTAATTTAGCAAATTATACAGACTCTAGGTTAGTGATAGGCAGCTCATCAGTTCCTTATGAAAGAATGCTTTTCACCTTATCAGTAAAGCAACTAATGGAGGAAATTATGCTGCAGTGAATGAGGGACTGCAATCACGTACTTATCAAATGCTACAGGTCTTTTATACAGGCTCACCAGAGAGACAGTTTAGCTATACTTGCCAAAATAAGTTTCTGCTCCTTCCAACCTTTACATTTTGCCACGTACCTCAGTCTTCCCCAGTAATCAATAATCTTCCTGCTTGATAAAGACCAATCCCAAGTGAAGGAAAAAAAAAATAATAATAATCTATCTTCCCAGACAGCAGGACAAAGCTGTTGCCATGCTCTCCCTGGTGTCAGAGGACCCAGAGAGAGTGTCATTAAAGTGGAACATGTCTTCTCTGCTTCATGAAAAACACACATGTACCCCTCCACATGAGGCAATCAACCAGAGAATGGAAAAACAGAGCAATATAGCTCCCTAATCTTACTGGAAAACTTAAGATAGACTCAAGTTTAACTTAAGTTTGAGTGAAAACTCAAGAATTAAAAAAAAAAAAAAAAAAAGTGATAAACCACTGTTACCTGGCATAGCATCCATTGATATATAAGGTTCAAATGGTACAGATTTCTTCCTATTTCTTGTGATCAGGAAGACACCTAGAAATGCTATGAGGCACCTGAGAAAAAAAAATACAAGATCTCTTGAGATGACCATGGAAATAGAAATACAACAATGTTGCTTGACAGGCCCTCAGGAAAAAAAAAACAACTAGCACAGTAAAGAATTCAGAACTAGGAGAGAGCGAGCTATGGAATGACAGAATTCTCAGCTGAGTAACACTTTCTGACAGTACTAAAATGTAACTTGCAATCATAGCTTCACATCTTTACCAAAACACAGGGAGAATTTTTCACATTAATTAATCCCAACTAAGAGCAGAAAGAAAGAATATAAAAAAGTTATTTGCTTTAATGACATCCCAGGATTTCACAGCCTAAACCATACAAGATTTTCTATGGATAAACACAGTGACTGTCAATCTTCATTTTTACAGCATGTTGACAGAGGAAGGCAGTTCATGATACTAAACTCTTAACCATTGTTTTTTTGTTTTCCTTTATGAAACTGAAAGGCATTTCAGGATGCCCCCCACTTACAGCAAGTTAATCACGTCAAACGCTGTAGTTAGGACTAAATGTTGCGTTACAAAGTGAATGTTTTACTCATCATATCTGCACTGCATGAATTGCCATGCCCTAAGAAACAGGGCTCCTGAAGTCCCATAAGTCAATGAAGGCTCATGAAGTATATGCCCTAGAAATGGCTTCTTCTGATTATTTTACGATTCTAGATTGGTGAGTAGATAGCCTAAGGGCATTCCACTTCACCTTAGAAGGTGTGAATACACTTAGAAAAACTATCCATATGATTCAGCACCCAAAATGATCTTCAGTACAGTCAAGAAGTTATTTAACATGAAGCACAAAAGTTGTGCAGTTACGTATAACCTATTGCGATAAAATCCATCTAGAGCATCCATCATCACTCAGATAAGGCATGGAACTATGGACCACTGCATGCTCTAACAGAGTGTCATGGTTTTATGATTTTTGTTACTGGTATTCCACATCACTACATCATGTAAGGCACGTGGAGTTAAAGAGTTAATGCTCCAGTCTTGCAAGTCATGAAAGACATGCAAGTCCCAAGCCTCTTCCTCTTCCCAAAACATCAACGGTTTACCAGGCCACTTCAGCCCGGTTCCACAACTAATGGGCTGGGGGACTCCTTTAACTCCCAGTGCCTTACATGACGTAATGATGTGGAATACCGGTAACAAAAATCACGAAACCACAACAAACTGTTAGAGCATATCCAGTTTGTCCTCCTTCACAGTAGGATATGCATGTCACACACACACACACGTACTTACACGTGGACCTTTAAAATTTAGCCGCATAAAGAAATACTTCTCAGTTGTCTATCAAGGAAACTTAAAACACTTACCCAAGTGCAAACATACATATATGAAGGACATCTTCACCAGTGAAATCCAAGTAGAAAGTTGCTCCTTGAAAAGGAAATAATTAATGATGGCTTTCTTCCCAGATAACATTAATAATTACTGCTTCATCTCCAGTACTGGTCCCTCCAGAAACTAAGTCATGTAAACTTACTATTTCTACAGTTGGCATCTTGGTGGGGTTTTTTTGTTTGTTTGTTTTATGGTCTTAATATAGAAAAACATGGTCTGATTTCCACTTCAACAGAAACAGTACACTTACAAACCTTTTAGAATTTTACCGCCAAAATAATAGCATTACAAGTAAATCTGTACAGCAGGCAGCAACTAGTATAAGGTTTTCGATACTGGGATAGGGAAGGAAATAGGGTTAGAACTGTTGCAGGTCCCTGCAAATCACAGAATCACAGAACTGCAGGGATTGGAAGGGACCTCTAGAGATCAAGTCCAGCACCCCTGCCAAAGCAGGATCCCTAGTCCAGGTTTCATAGGTAGGCTTCCAGGCAGGTCTCGAACATCTCCAGAGAAGGAGACTCCACAATCTCTCTGGGCAGCCCATTCCAGTGCTCCATCACTTCACTGTCAAGAAGTTCCCATGTGCATTTCACCCACATCCCTCTCCTCAGAGCTCCTCTCCAGCAGGTCATCCCCCAATCTCTACCAGTGCATGTGGCTATTCCTCCTTAGGTTCAAGACTCAATACTTGCTCTTGTTAAACCTCATCTGTCCAGGTCTTGCTGAATGGCAGCACAGCCTTCTGGTGAGTTAGCCATTCCTCCCAGCTTTGTACTGTCAGCAAACTTGCTGAGGGTGGACTCTATCCCCTCATCAAGGTCACTGATGAAGGTGTTGAATGGGACCAGACCCAGTACCAACCCCTGAAGAACAGCACTAAGTACAGGCCTCCAACTGGACTCTGTGCCACCAATCACAACCCTCTGAGCTCTGCCAGTCAGCTTAAGCAGAATTCTCACCAGATAGTGGTTACCGTATAAACAAAAGAGATCACACTTCCCTTCCAAGTCTGAACAATAGAACTCAATCTCTCTGACTACAACAGGATAAAAATCTTTGACCCCAATCAAGCAAACACAGCTTAAAAACATAAGATGACAGGTGTCACTGTTTCTACACACTCTGGCTCCTACTCTACGTTTCTAATAGAAGTAAACAAGCTGATGAATCTGAAAGCAGCATACTGCTTGGAATGTGACATGAAATAAGCATTAGTCAAAGAGTATGCCACAGCTTTTCATGGTGTTGAACTACACTAAAAGGCAATGCGTAATCTAAGGGTGGCAGGAGGCTATTTTCCCTATATAACTAGAAAATAACTACTATTTACACAGACAGTGCATCTGCTTGACAGTGATGAATACTTTCTCTTTTCCTTCATGTTTTGCTCATATGTTTAACAAAAATCCTCAAAGGGCTTTCTCAGGTTTGAAGCCTAAGAGGGTTTAAAATACTCATCTTTGTTCATAAACAAAACTTTCTCTGTGCAATTAAGGTCTGAAATCAAAGTTTCCTGTACAAAATGAAAAGTAGCTACAAAGCTGAAAACAGCGGCATCCTAGATACAACGCAAACAGAACCATTAAGAAGAGAATCCTAACAGCTTTGACCAGAGAAAGAAAATACATTAAATAAAATAAATTCATATTTTGGGAGAGGGAAAAAAAGAAAGCAAGATAGCTCCAGAAGGGAGATGACAAGGAAATACAAGTCATTGTCTTGCCGAGTATTTGTCTTCCTCAGCTGCAGCTGAGAATTATTTTCCAAAACCTTTTTCCCCCTCTTTCAGAAAGGATCGACAATCTGTTTTAAGCACTGTTACCTGCTGTGATAGCTACTGTTGTGGACAGAATGTAGCCAACACTCGCAATCTGAGATGAATCATAGAGCTGTGAAGCTTGAGCTAAAAATCTGCAACAGATGACAGAAGTTAACTTGGGAAGAATACTCCAACTGCAGAGTAGCTAACATGAACTAGCACACTTCTCCTGTCCAGAGGCACCTTTCAAGTAAATGGTGAATATATTTAAGAAACTATTCTTTTTCAATAAACCTGCATAAGCATCCTGAAGAACTAATACAAATGACAGATGAATAAACATTCTGCTGTATTAACTGAAGGCAGAGCTATTACCACCAGGGGCCAGGACATCACTTGTATTTTGAACAACTTATCCTTGCTGCTACTTGTGTTTTTATGTTATCACAAGAACAAAGGGGATAAATACAGAGCACCTTGATACTGGGCAGCGCAAATGTACTATATTTCATTGGCCACCATTTCATTCATACCACTGTTTGGCAAATACTAGAATGATGTATAAATCTGATATCAACACTACTTGGCAACGTCACTACATGGAAAAGCAAAGAATGTTATCCTAGGCTTCTGTGACACAGATTTGAAGACAGGTCACAGAAGAGGCCAGACTTTCTCACTAAAATTTGGTCAGCATTCTGGAAATCAATAACAAACACCTCACTGGTTACAGATCTGCCAAAAACAGTACAATTGCACAATTACAGAAAAGAGAGACATATTGTCTTACGTTGCTTGAAAGATTGTTGTAGCAATCATGCACACCAACATGACATAAAATATTGGGTAGTTGAGTTGGAGGTTTCCTTGTATTGAGACAACGATCATGCCTGCCACAGCCTTCACTGTCACAACAGTCATGGAACCTGCAAATGTTTATGAAAATACAGCTCAATGGGACAAGAACACTGCATATTCACTCTATATGTGACAAGCAGCTGAAAACAAAGTCAAGATCTATAAATACTCAAACCATTCTCTTGCATGGAAGGTATTTTATCCCTTAATGTCAGCTGTATTCCCAACAACCTTACCACGGTAACCTTCAATAAATCACCTAACTTTTTGATACCACAGTTTCCTTATCAACAGGGCTGGAAGCATCTGCCACTCGCCTTAAGTGTGTGCACATTATCACACAATCATATGACAAAAGGATTAAAGCTTCCACTTCTGGTGACACACTGGAACAGTAATAAGACTAAGGAAGTTTTCAGAACGAATCCATATCAACTTACCCAGCAAAGCCACCAACAGAAGGATGATTGCAATGTAGTTCACATTTTTCTCCTTGTAAAAATACAGTAGCAGGCAGAATATGATGATCTCCACAAGCTATGAAAGAAAAGAGAATTAGATGTGGAGTTTACAGCATTGGCAGTAAACGGAATACTGAATGTGTGAGACATTAGAATCACACAACTTGACAAATCAAAGGAAAATCGAGGATCCCACACAATTACAGACCAAGTTTAATCTGGACTGAATACTGATATCACAAATCTCAGTCTTTTTACCACAATGAGGTTCTGTAAGTGATCCAACTCCTGCAGCATGTATCTAATAGCCAAACTTACCTCTGTTAAAGACACGGATTTTGCAGTGTTTTTAATAAGACAGCTGAAGCTGACAGGTCAGGGAGAAAGCATGCTACCTTAAAATTTTTCTGTTAAAGATACTTAAATTCTTATAGAATAATTTAGAGAGAGAACAGTAGGGTTACAGGTTGCACAAACACTGTGAAACTGACACTGGCAAAAGCTGACATAAGTCCATTAGCAAGTACAAAGAAATATTGCTAGTATCCATAATGAAAAATGATGCTTGAAAAACCTTTCAGCGAGGAATACAACAGAAAACACTCCCATATTTTATGGACCATCTTACCATATACAGCAGGAATGGCCAGCTCACTAAATGCCTAGTAATATTTTCACCTGTCATCTTCTCATGACTATTAGGTCCAAATGTAATCAGCAGGTAAGTTCCAACAATAGCCAAACCACAGCCTACAAAGGACAAAACATAGCGTCCTATGGAGACAAAAGGGGGGAAAAAAAAAAAAAAGGAAAAAACAGATAGTTACTGGATTAGCATGGATGCATGTGCTCACTATCTCACACGCATGTGGCCATGACATCACGCATAGTCCTCCGAGATACTCATTCCTCTGCCCTTCATGCCCTGCTTTCAAATTACTTAACTAAAAAGCCTAAATTAACTGGAGTCAGAAGATCTGCATCTGGGGTTTATCATGCCTGGCACTGCCTACAGCCCATTTTCCAAGAAATGGGAGTACAAATGCTCTAGCTCTGCAAACACATGTATGCATGAAATCTGGCTGATTCAGTCGTGCCTAAGCTATTGCAGTACCCAGGTCCCATACTTGCCATCCCTCTCTGACTCTTAAGAGGTCACACTATGAGTAGGACAGCTTGTGAAAAGAGGAAAAAAAAATGGACAAGAACTGCAGTACTTACTCAAAAATTCCTTGGGCTTCCATTTTTCTTTAATAAATATAATTCCTATGATTGCACTAGCTATAAAGACAGGAAGGAAAAAAAAAAAACAACAGGATGATCTATGCAGTGAATCCAGTGATCAGCAGTCTCACACTGGAATACATTCAGATTTGCATGTCAGACATCTCTTTCTCCTTACCTATAACAGACACAGCACTGAGAGGAACAATCAGTGAAAGAGGAGCAAAGGCGTAAGAGGAAAACACTCCCAGTTCTCCCAGAACCAGGAGAAACAGTCCACACCACCATGTCTTGGTTTTGAAATAGGCTCGGGGATCTTTTGAACCTGCCAGCCGGATATGACTATATTTCTAGAAAAGAAAATAAAAGGCACAGGAGCTGTGGCATGAGGGATGCTTTTTGACATACAGTGCTTGAGGCAGGATCAATATTTGCTTCATGATACTCACCTGGAGGTTGAGTGCAATACTGATAACAAGATGCCCAAAAATAGCTAGTAATGCACCGATCAAGTTCTCCTGTACAAACATAATAGATATTACATTTATGTACTGGATCTTGAAGGAAGTTGGGGTTTTATGCACAATCTGGAAGAGAGCAGACTTAAAACAGTTCCTAGATCACTCATCAGTAAAATCTGTTTTTATCTTTTCCGCATGATTGAGGACAATTCGAGTAACTTCTCTGTGGCTCCGTTCCAAATCTATGAAACTCAGTCAAAAGATAATCCTTTCTTATTTGACACTTTGAGAGACTTAAATTAGTAAGCACATATTTTGAATCTTTGCAGGAAAGTTTCTCAGCAGGAAAGAATAGACAGCTAACCACCACCTATTTACTCATTCTTCCCTTTAAATATCTGTTTTCATAATGGCTTGGAATTCAGCAGCACACGGATCAGAAACATTTGCATTCTCTAAGTCAGCTTTTAAGAACTATTGTGCTCTTCTCCACCTATAACATCTGCTGTTTCAGTGGGCAATTTCGCTCCATTCAGAAACACCTGAGATACCTTCCCACAACAGACAGTAAAGCTGCAAGCCTGAGAAAAGCTCATGGACAACTGAACAACTTCTACAATGCACCTGAGACTGTGTCCTCAGTGAAATATTTATTTTTTTATAAAGAGAAGTTATGGCCATCTAAAAGTAGACTGGGGTAAAAATCTGACCTTATAAGAAAAGGAGTCTGTGTGCGGCTGCACAGAAACCGCTGCTGTGGCCAGTGGGATCTGCTGAAGTTGCATGTTTGGACTGCTGTCTCCTTCCATTTCTGTTTACTGGAGTGTTTTTCAACCTCCTGAATGACAGAACTCTTTAAAGAGGCTTGAACTCCGCTGAAGCCATGTCATTTGTGACTTGGTACCACTTCTTCCCATCCATCCCGCTTTGTTTGCCTAGAATTCTCTGCAGCTTGGCTGCTTTTCTTCCTCTGCTGGGTTATGCTGAGAAAGGACAGGCACCACAGGCAGAGGTGGTAGATGAGCCAATATTTCTAGTGAGTTAGTGAAGCAGCAACATTATATTCCTCTAAGATGACACTAGGAATGACTTAAAAGAAAGAAGAAGAAAAAAAAAAAAAAAAAAGGGTGGGGGGGTGCAAAGGGAGGGGGGAGATAGAATCAGTTAAGTGAACTCAATGGTCAAAAAGCTGCAATGAAATCCTGTTGAAGAGTAGCCCACAGAAAAATCCCCAGAATCAAACCGACAGCTGCACCTATAAGCAGAGAAAGCACAACTTCTATGCCTTCTCGGAGAGTCTCAAGCAATGGAAACACTCTTCCCAGAGTTCACAAACCGGCTTGGCCGCAATGGAAACATTTAACAAGCCGTGCCATTTGGAACGCTCATACCCCGAGGGGCTCCAAGCCCTGCTTCCTCCCCTCCCGTGCCTACAGACCCCAGCCGTTAGCTCAGGGCGCCGCACGGTGTCGGCCTCACACCCCCACGCGCTGGGACAGCTCTTCGTGCCGCCTGCGGAACCGTCACGGCACCGCGCGGATCCAGGTGGGACTGCCGGGGTCGGACTCACCGCGAAGCGCCACACGCACAAACCGGTCCCCAGTCCCCCCACGGCGGCTCCTTCCACAAAGGCCTCAGGAAGCATCCGCGGCCCCAAAGGAGGAACGCGGTGAAGACCTTTCCGCACAGAGAGCGGCACGCTGCGGCCGGATGCAGTCCGGCAGGCGAGGGCTCATCCGGGGCTGCCTGGAACGGGGCTGCTGAACGTTCCTCACACCGACCAACGGCCCACCCCGCAGTTCAGACCCGCACCGTACCCGCTGAGCAGGGACCGCTGTAACTCACGGCCCGCACCGCGCAGCCCCAGCCCTGCGCCGCACTCACCCGCCGGCCCACAATTCCCGTCGCCGCCCGGCCCTACTCACCTGAGGCGCTGGGAGGCCCCGGGCCCACGGAGACCCTCTAGCAACGGCAGCGCCTTACTAGCGCCTAGAACCTTCCCGGCCCCCGGTCCTGACAGCAGCAGGGACCGCTTCCCGACCCCACATTGCTCCCGCCCTAGAGAGAGCGCGCCGCGCCACTCCCAGGCACCCGGCTCCTGAAGCCACCTTAACGCGCACGCGCGAGTCGCCCGCCTCGAGCGGCCTTAACCAGCCGCGCTTCGGGAGCTTGCTCTGTGATTGGAGGTCCACCGGAAGGCTGAGAGAAACCGGCCAGGTGATTGGCGATGTGGGCCGCCCGTTGTCGCGGTCAGCTGGGCTCCTGCTCCCTCAGCGCGCCGAGGTGACACCCGGAGGGGTTTAAATCGCAGCTAGTTGGGTGTGCGCGAGGGGCGAAAACGAACTCCTTGGGAACACTGACACCAGCACAGGGGAATGGTCAGTGTTGCCAATCAGGCCTCCCTGTGGCTGTGTATTGTGTGAGGCAGTGGGAGGTCTGCTGCAGGCTCTGGTGGCATTGAGCCTGTCCCATACACAGCCCTGTTCCCTGCAGTGACTGTCATAGGATACTCGCTACCCCACCCCTGCTCAGCCGCATCCCTCCCTTCTCACTGTTGCCGGTGCAGCTCTATGGCTCCCTCATCCTGACCAGACGAGGTGACAGTGTTTTTGTCGTGATGTCTGTAGGAAACTGCAATTTGAGAACCAGGGCTGTCCACCACCACCCACCTCGGGGATGTCACCACCTACGCCGAGACGAAGCGTTTGATTCCGGGCTTTCAAATGTGCAGTTTAGAGAGTCAGTGCTGTCAAGTGAGTTGTTAAGGTGCATGACAATTTGCAAAAATGATTAAACAGCACTGAGTCACTCTTCCAGGCCATTCATCACCACAACCGCTTCAAAGAGCTTTTTCTTCCCCTTTGCTTTTAAATAAAGCACGAAAATTAAATGCAAAAATGACTGCTGATTTTTTTACTTGAATACAGCATTAATGTTCAATGTGCCTTTTACGTATGCATCCTTTTTGAAATGAAAGCTGGCATTGCAGTTCCATGTTTCCTGTATCTCCATTTTCAGTTTAGTTACTATTGGCTGCTCAGTTTTGGTTTCCAAATTTCCTCCAGTCCTTGTAAGCAACATAGGAACGTAATCTCAAACTCAGAAAAAAAGGATTTAATTCTCAATCAAAGCAACTTCAGTATAATCAGGCAAGTAAGAAAGTGTTTCATGACATCGTTTTGATTTTTTTGCAATTCATAATGACCCTGTTTTTAAATCAAGAATGGAAACTAAGTTTAAATCATAGCTGTTAAATTAGCTTTGTAATCAGAACTGATAGCAGCATGAGGTAAATGGTAAAGCAATGTTAGTAGTTTAAACCCTGACATTACCTTTGTTCATACCATCTCCTTATCTCTCACCAGCCCATCTTTGTCCGTGGTCCCTCTTCCAGCCTCCCTGGCCTTCACTGGACAAAGAAACATCCTGCACGTATTCTGAAATTCAAGAGAAAATTCAAATAAATCAGCAGAGTTAAAGCTTATGTAGTAAGTGAGCAATGATCCTTCCCTGATTGGTTAGGAGTTACATGGGTATATCTGTTATCTGGCCACCAGAGGGAAGCAGAAAGATATTTTGTAACTGTACTGTTTTCCCAGCCTGCTCTGTGCAGTTTCTTTGCAAGTCTACCCACTCTTCCCACACTTACAGGAGCCAAGGAGCTCCTGGGCTTCCAGGATGCATCTTGAAAGCTGGTGGAAAGAGAATACCCATGGCTCCTCCTGACAGTCTCCTACTGTCTGGTGACTGTGGTAACACCAGAACTCTAAAAATTAAGTATATTCAGAATTTCTCAAGTATGTAAAGTAGATAAATCTCGGAAATATTTTGCTTCTTCCCTCTTCTTTTGCCTTTGGCATCTTCTCTTTCTTCTCCCCTCTTTGATCTCTTCCTCCTTGCTTGTCTCTCCTATCTCAGTGATATCAGGAGCATATTATCTCAGGGCTGAGTAACAACAATAAGGGACATACAGGACATTAGATGAGGGAAAATGATCAAGGTAGAGAAGTTGTTTAAATACCTTTTGTAGGCGCCATCAGTCTGTCTGGTCAGCTTCCAGGAGTTCCAGATGACCTGATGCTAAGTTCTGACTGAAAGAAGACACAGAGTCTTAATGTAGCTTCACAAAGCACTCCCCTTTGAGAACTTCCTGCTTGAAGAGCAGAGGGGGCAGGTAGCCAAACCACATGCTAGACGAGGGCTTGGCTGATTCTTTCTTAAGCTTTACTTTAGAGAAAAGTTACTGCATTAGGTAGGGGAAGGTAAGCGGTAGCTCCACTAATACTAGACCTTTTCAGGGTTACTGACTTATTTTTCTCCACCAAAAGCACTTGACTGTGTCCACTACAGCACAAGCCATTTTGGAGCACATTCCTTTAGCAGGGTAGTCTGGGATAAATGGCAGTACATGAAGTTTACCCACTTGTAAAGTACGCAATGTAGAGAGCTCATTTGCTTCTTAGCACCTGGCCTGGAATGCCTAACAAGTGAGTTGACCTGCCTTTGTAACTGTGCCAGTTTACCACTCAATTCACACAGCTCTATGGGTGCCAGGACACTGGGGATCTGGAAGCTATTCCTTGTGGACTTTCCACTCATCTGTATGGCCCCTTATATTTACCAGAATAGAATTCATAAAATTCTAGTGACTCAGATACGCAGTGATTGTGGCAGGAGGTATATTTCCAAGACTGTGTAGATCTCTAATCTCCAGTTATTTTCAATCACACTGATGTGATGATGTGCATGCCAAACCTAGAGCTAGATGCAGTGGATGGGAGAAGGGTTCTGTAGATCAGTTCCCAACACGTGCTGTCCTGGAAGGTCAATAACAATGTGGCTAAGGGTAGTAACTCCTCTTTACAGGGCAGGACCTAGCATGGGACTTCATCCAAACCTCAGCAATCTGGTCAGCAGGAGTAGCCAAGCCTGGGCAACACCAGGGAATTGAGCTTGTAGATACTGGTTTCTGTTGTTATTGTTTTTAATCATCTGCACTTTTAATAGCCACTTCTAGCAACTTCTACAAACTCGCTTCCATCAGCACAGTCATGGAGCACATGGTGGAGATCCTCAAGCATGTGGCGGAACTTCCACAGGACAGGGCCACACACAGAGGCAAGCTGAAAATCAGAGCAGTACAGTGACCTTTCTGCTTCTAGTTCTGGTGTTGATTAAAAAAATAATAATCTCTTTTGAAAAGTCCAGGAAGAACAGAGTCAGAAAAGGTGTGGTGACTTCAAATAATGCATTCCGCCCACATGGTGAATTAATTAGGTCCAACTCAGATATTACAGGTGAGATTCTAGATTTGCTGTGGCTCCCAGTCTTTACCAAGTGGACAGTGGGGAAATTTGATCTTTCTCAGGCTCAGAAATATTCAGTTTTCCATGCAACAGGAGACTTCCATTAAAAGATTGTAATTTTGAAACAATCAAAACATCTACCTTAATGCACAATTACAATTAGAGCATAAAATTAAAAGATCCAAATGATGGTTTGGAAGATGGTACACAAAATACAATACCATCATTTATCCTGTTGCTACACCTTCAGCTGGAACGTTATGTTCAGTTCTGATCACCCTAACTTAAAAAAAGGGTATGACAAAAATATACGTAATTTACAGATAAGATATACAATCATTAACTTCCTACTAAAGACTGAAAACACTAAAGATGTTTAGTTAAGAGAGAAGGTAAATAAGATGGCTTGAAATGTATGAGATTATTAAGGAGAAAGAAAAGAAATAGTTCTCGTATATATAAAACAGGAGATATCAGCATGACATTAAAAAAACAAAAACCTAAATTAAAAAAGTATAAAAACAATAATCATTCTACATTTGCAGACTGGGGTGGTAGTTTACAAGGAAAGCAGTTGGAAGCAAGAAATAAAGTAAAAAACAATAGTTAATTTATGAAACTCAGACATGCAGTCTTATAAGACCAATTATAAGCAAATTTTAAAAGTTGTTTACTTACATATGGAAGCATATAGACAGCAGTGGAGGACAAGGTATAGGACAGGGCATACCTAGTGTGTAATGCTGGTGAAATCATGTTTGATGTTCCATATAATGCTGTGAAGTTCCAGAAATCATGGGATAGAGCTATAACCAGGTTAGATTGGGTACAGCTCTGAAGATTACCTTAGCAGCCCAGAACTTTGCATGATGTACTTACTCTGCACCACTGAGGTCAGTATCTTAAGTGGACAAACACAATCGTAACTCAGGTATTTCTGCATGATCACGTCTCATGTGTGACCACACTGCAGGTATACCCCAAAATGCTGTGAAACTTAAACATACTTTGTGCAGTAACTCTTCAATACCAAGGAAATAAAAATACATCCCTGATCCTAGGATGACAACAACCTCTGTCCTTCCTGCTGCACCACTGGTTTTGTTGCTGAAGACCCCACAGCATCCCATGAGTTTCCATACTTCTCTACCAGGCTTCTCTGGGGTGTTGCAAGCTTTAGTCCATGGGAATTTACAGTACGTTTTGAGATATGGAAAAACAAAGTGCTAGTAACAATAATCAGATAGTTTATAATAATACACAAGTAACGGACTTTAGTCTTTTCAATGCTTTCTTGGCATAGCCATGGTTACATTTGGATTGTTTTGTTCTTTAGAGAGATTTTTTCATTTTCAGCACAGGATGCCTGCATTGAAGCCATTTCCTAGTGTGCTTTTCCTTTTAAATTGCATTTTAATGCAAGATACACCCACTGTGTGGAAGGGCAGGACACACACACTCTTCATAGTATTTGACGACTTTGCACAGCTGTTTATGGCCGAATGAAGACAACACAATCTAATAAGCTTAATAAGTTGCCACACACCAGCTGAGACATCTTAACTGGCTTCATTCATGCTCTTGTAGCACTTCATGCTTTTATAAAGTAATTTGATACAGTTTAAACACAAGCAAAGGTGTTCTAAGCAAACATGCCTTACCTCACTATTTGGGTGTGCAAAGAGCACACATACAGAGTTACTGAGACTCAGCTGACATGGGGTAATCATGTTCACTCATACAATCTGTATACCAAGACTGTGAACTTTCTTGAAATGACTCACTGTGGCTGAGAATCTGCCCCAGCATGTTCTAAGTTGATTAAACTAGTTTGCAGGCCATAATTATTTTCTATATCATAGTATAATGGATTCACATCATATATTTTTAACACTGTAAGAATTTGCTTCTGGGAATGGCCTTCTTAAATTAATCACTGACTCATGATTTACTGTAGGAGATAATATCTAACCTACAAGAAGCAGAACAGGAAACTATCTATTTAAAAGATGGCAGTGTCTGATAATTTATGACTATAGACAAAGAGACATCTGAGAAGAAAAAGAAGGCCAGAACCTTCAGTCTTTGGCCATTGCTCTCACTCAGGCAAGAAGGAGCTTTTGTCTAAGAACAGGAGGGCCTGTATTTGAGTCAATGACAGCTGAAAATTGACAAATACTGGTGGGAAAAAAAAATGAATGAGCAATGAGAAAACTGTCTCAAGTTGTCCTCAAAGCTGTCTTCATCTCTTAGACCAAACTCAGTAGTAAAATAAGTCTAGATAAACATCATGACTATTTTAAGTATTTCACCAGCTTAATAGGGGAAAAATAAGAACACCAGGGAAAAATGTCAATCTTTGTGTGTTCGAATCTTTTATCCAAATGTCTTCTCTCTACCTCCTCACTGTTGTTCTCTTCTGCTTACATCAGTGAATTAGCCTTGACCATTAGAAGTTTTAACTATTAAAGATAAAAAAAACAGTTTCAGCAGTCAACAACAACAACAACAAAATCACACCTCCTGGAGCATGTTCTAGGAGGTTAAACCTCAACCTTGAAACGTGACAAATCTTTTGTTTTGCTCATTTCAGCATTGATCTATTCTGTGATTTTAGTAACTCTCATAACCTTTGGCACCATAGTTTTTGGACTTTCTAAAGCAAGTAATTCTCACAGAGAATGTGAGCTCTTTAGGAACCGTGAATGAAACCTGCCTACAGTTGGTAAACACACTGAAATTTTAGTCCTACTACCACCTACAGCTGTATCATTAGAACCATCCACAATGGAGACGACTGTCAGGACTTTGGTGAGCCTCCCTTCCAACTGATGTGGATAGGCCCCTTTGAATCTCTGTTGAGACAACATTCCAGAAACCATACTGACAGTCTTGAGTAGCCTTAAGGAATCACTAGAACAACCCATAACTCTGTAAATGCCAGAAGCTTCTGGAGAAGCCACAATAGTATATAATGTGCCAAGCTCCGCAGTGCTCTGTCTGCAAGAGAGGTCTGCTACTGGCTCTGATTTGAGACCCAGCGCATGAGGGCATGTAGCTTATCGTACAAGTTACATCACATGCAAATTCTCTCCTGTTTGATTCTTTACAATTACTAACGTCTCAATTTGTGACTATACTCAAGACAAAATGTAGCGCTGCTTTATCAGTGTCCCTTGAAATAAGTTCTACCCAGGACAGCACTTTTAAAATCTAGAACTGATTTCCCCACACAGTCCTGTTATACCAGTTTCCTCCTGTGACATTTGTTGACTGATGCACTCTCATTCCACAGCATGAGTGTTGTGGCCACATTTGGTATTTACATCTCTTTTCTGTTCGTTTTGTAGGTCACTACAACATAAACAATTCCTTCATCAAATTGTCTCTGAATAGTATAACATCTTGCTTCAAGTCAAAGATCTCCAACAGACAAGGGCAGACAGATTTGCTACAGAGCTCACAACATACTGGTCACATAAACCTACCAAGGAAACAAAGAAAACTCATTTCAGATAAGTTCAGCTCTGGAAAACAAGACACTTTCATGCAACATAGGGAACTATGTAAGACGACAGGGTGACCCTGCAGCGTTCCACTATATCACCAGGTCCAATTTGTCCAGTTATTGCCACAGGTTTACAGGAACTGGCTCAGAGATGGAGGCATTACAGTACATTGCCTAGAAGGTGAGTGTGGGCTGATAATGCCCTGGAGCAGTATATCAGAGGTACCTTCATCAGGTGATCTTTCAGACATTTACAAACAGTAATTAAGCACCGCACCACCCTTGTGATGTAGGGGTAATTTCTCAGCCCCCATTTTACAAAGCAAGAAGCCAGAGCATACATGACCTGGAAAAAGAACATTCTGCTCTCATATCCCAGGCTGTGGCTTTAAGGACCAGGCTGGGTTTTTTGTTTGTTTGTTTGTTTGTTTGTTTTTCCATACCTGGTGCCATAAACTTACCCCCTGAAGAACCACCGGGCAAGAACAGTGAGGGCTGCTCACAGCAGTATGACATCTCAGGGAGCCTAATGGATAAATTATGGCCATTTTCCCAGCTCCTGCTAGGGCTAGGAATCAGAGCTGGAAGTAGTCTTGTAAAACTCTCAAGTACTTCCTTCAAGTCAGAACTGCCATTCCCATGTATCTCATCCTGCCCCTTTCAAAGGGATTAAAGCCATGGAAGGAAACTCCCTTTTCCAAAGCCCTTGTTCCCTTCATATACTTATGACAAATAAATCTGCCTATCAGCAAATAATTCAAGTAAATTTATTGTCACCACACAGTGACTCTGCCTGGCCTTCGATTAAGATCAACAATAAATTCCTGACCACAAAAACATGAAAAAGCCCACAGCTCTCCTTACTCAACAAGTGTATCTTCACTACATCTCTCAGCAGCCGTATAGTCTAACAAAGGTTTTGTAAAAGGATTGGGAAGCTGTAGGCTGAGAGGGAAGCAATGCCAAGTGGCATTTGATCAGGAGAGCAGGATAGAGGAAAGGATGAATTAAATATGGGGAGTGAACATCACTGTTCTGTACCACTGGAAAACACAAAAACATTTCACACCCTACTGCTGGCAGTAAAGCTTGCAGCCTCTCCTGTTTCAGTCATTGGGAGAGAATGAGAGGAACTCCCTGCTGGAGTCATTTGGCATTGCTGCTTTGTCTTTAGTGCTATTTTGCTGTGGAGCAGCTGAGCAGACAGGTCTCTGCAGAAGCTGGACCACTGACAAGCCTTTCTATTTTACCATAAATAAAGTGAGCTCACTGTGGCATTTCAATTGGACCTTCTTTTGCCCAGATCATTTCCCAGGGATTTTGATTGAGGAGGATTAAGTATTGACCTCCTCAGGGTACCTGACAGAAACCACAGCTTTTGGTTCCAGACATAAATCTCTACTAGTCTGGAAAAAATTCCTTGGATCTCTTCTCTCCTGACAGAAATTCTGCTTGACTCTTTCCACTCCAGCAATCTCACCTCATAGGGATTCTCCTTTGTCTTGGCCTGGGTAGTATGATCTTGTAGATTACAGAGGGTATCCAAAGTAAACTGCTGAAGTGCTGTGTGCTTCTCAAACACAAGGTGACGGATCACAGATCACAGAAAAGAGATCACAGCAGATCACAGGAAGAGTTTCCTTAACCCAGTAAAGATAAGGGTTATTCTGAAGTACTTCTCATTTCTAGAGATAGCAAAGCATAGGTGTGATTTAGCTGCTATATTGGCCACACAACAGGAAAGAAACAAGAGCACAAAAGTTTGGAGAACCCACTTGCAAAGGCACAATGACACGTGAAGATACACACCATTTCCAAAAAGCAGTAATAAAAAGAATGTAGGTTCTTTTGAGAATTGAGGACAGTGCATTTATGGTAAGCACCAAGCAGCTAAAGCCTTACTAGATCAGTGCATAGCATTTCCTGTCACCTTTTGGTGGTCTGGTCTCATTCCAAGTCTGGACTAAACAGTCCTCATTGCACAACAGCAAAGACCAACTCTATACCCATCTTCCTGGTCCATGCTTTACCATACCATTTTTAAAGGCAAGATTGAAAAAAGCATGTTTTGCAAAGTAAAGGCTATTAAAATATTGGTGTCAGTGAATTTGATAAACAGGTTCTGTGAGTTATAGTCCATGTGTAAAGCTCTCATATAACACTGACTGTTGGTGCAACAGACATTTCACCTGCAATGCTTTCCTGCTTGAATGCAAGATTGGAGTATTTGTAGGGAGAGATTAGGAAAAAAAATTATCTTAAACTAGAGAAAGCCTCCATGACCAAGCTGGAGAGCAACAGGACATAGCACCTCAGCATAATCTCTTTGGTTTTATCGCCCTTCAGTTGATCTATCCTTGGCAGGCTTTGCCAGAATTTTCCTAATTTAAACCTGGGTAAAACTGAGAAGATACATGTTTGTAATCAGGAAATGCATGGTGAAGGGGGATGAGGGACACACCCCCAGTTCATCATGGTTAAACGTACCAAGCTGACTTTGATAACGTCCTCAGTTACAATTTTTCACCAGTCTGTCCAGCTGCCACCAGTCCAGGAGTACACACAATGGGAGTTGCTCCTCAGTGGTGAAGGAAAGGCTCACACCAGGATGCATGCCTGGATTTTGTCCTTATGACATTTTAGCAATGATAAAAAAATGCAGACACAGGGATAAATCCTTCTGCAGTCTCTTTGTGTTGACCAGTTCTTTACTATGTGAGTAGGGAGGTAGTCATTGGATGCATCCCTCTGTGCCCATTGGCTAATTGTTCCAGGTACAAGTAACATTATTTTCAGGCAGACTCATATTTTTTGTCCTGTTTTGTTTTTTTTTTTACCCTAAGATTTTATACTCCTCCTAGGAGGCTGATGAAGGGCTAGAAAAGCAGTCAATGGTAATACTGGTATTATTTCTTGCAGGTGAGCTCACCCAACTGCAGAATTTGTACTAGTTATAGACAGCACAAGAACACACCAGTGCCATCAGTATCTCCAGAACCCTTGCTGCAGCACAGAGGGTGGTCATGGGCTTCACTGGAGCCACATCCATATCATGTACCAGACTTGTAAGGTACTGTGCCAACATGCCAACTCCCTGAGAGCTGTCCTGCTGACAAAGCAAGGACCAGATTCCCAGACACTGTATGTTAGTTTGTCCCAGTTAAAAGTACAGAGCCAGGCCAGTTTATTCAAGCTAAAGGAGGGTTTTAGCACTTGTCTCACCAATCAGAAAGTTTATACAAATCCAAGGAGCTGTTCAGGAAAAAGGTGAGAGAACGGGTTGGAGGGAACCCCTCACTGATGTCATTAAAAGCTTTCCACACTGTGAAACAGATGCAAACAGAGTTCTAGTTTCATGTGTTGATCATCTCTGATACCCAACAGACAGGGCATCTCTGAGCATACTGTGTGGGTGTCCTAACGAAACACGGGATGTTGCTTTTCCCTTCATAGCAGTGGAGAACCATGACACACACTGAAATCCTCAGCTGCCTGATCGGTGATACACGGAATGAATAAGCATGAATAAAGGCATAGAAACTGGGTGTTATTTGTACAGACGAGCAGTAAAGCCCTCCACCTAGCACTGTGGACACCAGAACTCTTGCAAAAAGCACCTCACACACTGCCACATTTCTCTTTTTAATGCATCTCAGCCACTGCAGGTGCTTATTCACCCAGAGCACTTGGGAAGTATTCCTTTATCTGTGAACAGAAGTGGGTCCCAGTGCTGCAAGCAGCAGAACCTGTACACCAGAGTCAAGTTCCTCGAACAGGACTGCTTTCAAACTCTGCAAAGCACATGCTAACTCATAGTAAGTAGTGTTGTCTTCATCCTGGTAGTACAGCAGCTGATTTGTGGTACATAGTGCTGTACACTGGAAGATGACAGTTAACTGAAGTTGACTTAAAACCATCTAATTTCCTTGATGTAGAATAATTGCTACAACTAATGGGAGTTTCAAAATGCTCCTCTCAGTGCTCTTATCTGACAAACTAAGAGAGGTGCTGCAAGCTCACCATGTCCATAAAAAGTTGGCCTGAGAGGGGCGTTATTTTCTTATTGGAATCTAAATATATGAAAATGACAGTGCAGACAAATCTTGCACTTCTGCTGTGGGATGGACACTTAGGCATGTCACACAGCATCAAGCTTTGGCGCACAATACCTGCACAGAATACACATCATGCCTCTGTAGTGTGAGTTGCATGCAACTTGCACAGACATCCTCCACCACATACCCCCATACATTTTACAAGTCTTTTTGAGCATTTCTGACTCAAATCAGCACAAACCAGTGGCTGACTGTACAGAGCCCGTGCTGTTCCAGAAGAAGCTTTTCTCATTTATCAGTGTAGGGCCTCTGCAAAACACAAGTGGGTTCATACTTTCACACGACCTTTGTTCACTTAGAGGCGAATTGCCTTCATCCCTCGTATCTTAATCTTCAAAAGGAACTGGTGGGCTCCAGGCAAAGAGTCAAGAATGCTTTCACATACTTGGGAGCTCTGCTTTACGCAATCTCTACAGCAACTCACCTTTGCTGGAAGGGATGAACGATACCAAGACAGTCAGCAAAACACCCACCCTCCCTGTGATGGTGGGGGGCAGTGACTGTACTTGTTCTGAGACTGGCATGAATCAACCAGCATTTCCCTGCATGCAGAATGGTTACCATGATTAAAAACCTGACAAATTGAGGCTAATCCAGAACCTGCACTGGAAAAGTACATATATCTTTGTCACCTTCCCACGAACAGAGGAAGTCATTGGAATAGTGCAGACCAGCTCAGCTCCAGTCTGGGCAGATCTCACCCCGCAAAACAAGGACAGTCTTGTAGCCAGTGTGAAGTGGACCCTTGTACAGTCCAGCAAGACTCATCATTGTGGTGCTGGAAACTCAGTTACCAGCAATACAGCTTTTGCTGTTTTTAATTAGAAATAATATTACTGGAGTTCACAGAGTTAGACTTGTGTGACTGTGGGGGGAATCAGATGGGTGACAGTTACGTCATTTATACCAGCAGGGAGTTAGCTCTGAAACTCAGACGTTTAGTACAAATAATTAGGGGAATAGCAGTCAGAAAGAGCCCATGACATTGCATACACATACCAGAAAAAAAATCCCCAAACAACTAAAACCAACGAAGTTGTCTGCAGCCCTTCTAAACCCATACTACCCCCTCTCAAGGTGTGGAGAACACCGTTTCCTCCATCCATGTACCCTCTCACCTGGCATACTCCCCTCCCACAGGCAGCAGCAGACCTCTGCTCTTAACTTCTGCAGCCTGGCAGGATCCAACCCACCTGCAGCAACCAGCTATGAACGTGCTCAGCATGGACAGGTCTGCTGCAGAGGTCTTCCCGAGAGGAGCAGAACCTCTCCCTTCCCTTGCTCCATGGGTTGGGATGCTGAGGGTACCTTTTGGCTTTGCAAGTGTTATGGGATTCTTGGTGTTTGTTTGTTTGTTTTGTCTTTTGTTTTTTTTAAATCAAGCTGAAATTTGTCTGTAGCAGGACTGTAGGTAGGCACTGCCCTGCAGAACTGATGCTGAATGAGACAAATCCTCCTGAAGATGGAGTCTGTGATATGGAGTGCAGAGTGCTGAGAGAGATCTTCAGTGCCAGATAAGCCTTTGGACTAAAGCTAATTTCATCTCAGAGGGCCTCCTCATCACGATAACAGCAATTAAGTAATCCAAAATTCACCAGGCCGATACATTTCAACATCTTAAACTCCCCCTTTTTCAGTGGGAGTAGAGCTCCTCTCTCTTCTGTGACTGTGGGACTCAAATTCCTTTTGCTTTGACACAGATGGGAGAAGCAGAGGGTTAAACGGAATAACATCCCCACTCCTCAGTCATTTAAGGATTAATGGGAAAATGGAGGCCTCCCTTTCCTGTTTTTCTGATTTGTTTTAACCTATACGACAGCTGCAGACCATTTTTAGCACAGGAGACCCAGGTGTGGAGGCACAGTGCACAGCAGGCAGCAGGTGTGAGGAGTTTGGGCAGCACAGAACAGTTGGAGGAAGGGATCCAGCTGTTACCCATAACACTGCCCTGCCCAGAGAATTGAGGCTGGGATGCTCATCCTATCAGCAGAACCAGAACGAGGCTTATTATTATTTAACTTGCTTAAAATTTCAGCAAACGTGTGAAACATAACCCCTTTGAGCCTTTCTCTCTCCATCAGAGGGATGTGTGCTCAGGACTACTCAGTTTCCTCTGCCTGCCTGCAGTACAGCAGCAGTGTGTGAGCAGCTGCTGACACAGAACTGGGAGGGGGAGCAGAGTCCGTCTTGCAGAAGATGAGGGAGGGTTCATATTCAGGAGGAATCCAGACACAGACCTGCGCGCACGAAGGGAGCTAAGGCTGTTTAGAATAACAGACTTCTTGTGCTGTTAAAAAACATGTGGTACAAAACCAAACTCGAGTCCTTTCTGCATCTCTGAGGTCCTCTCCCTGCCCTTGCTCCTCTCTGGTCCTTCCTGACTCAGACCTCCAGAGCTGAGTTAAAACCATTTGTGTTCTGTCTGTGAACTTTTATTACTATGGAATATCCAAAACAAGAAAACCAACAACACAGTTACAAAAGGAGTTCATGGAGAAATGTGAAGCAGCCTGTGTTTGAAATGCTTTGTGTCACCGTACTGAGTCAAATATAAAACAATGCATATTTATACACACATAAAATATAAAAGGAGCAATACATTAGAAATGTATGAACAGGGGCTATGTTGGCCTTGGTGGTATTTACAGAGAGATGGTGGTGGAGGGCACGGGAGCAGGCAGTGTCCATTTAACAGTAAGTTTTAAACACATCTATGAAAGTCTCTGTGGACAGAGGAGCTCAGAGCTGGGCTCAGCCCTACTGGAAATGGTTGGAGGCTTCTGTGGGACTGATGGGCTGGGAGAAAGCCAGAGCCTGTGGCTGGATTGGCCATGGACCGAGGCAGATGGTGATCAGAGACCATCCTCACTGCTGCCCAGAGCCAGCAGCCATGTTAGCACAGCTGCACCTTTCCAGCTTGGAAACAGAAGGTCATGCCCATCTCCAGAAGGGAATAAAATAAAATAAAATAAAATAATAAACACAATAGAGAGAAGTTCTGTGTTCACTTCGATAACAGATCAGGTTGCTTCTGGCCCAGCACTACGAGCCCCCCCCCCCCCCCCAGAGCAGTCAAGTAGAGGCAATGAGGTGGGACACTGGGCTGAGCTCTGTTGGGTCAAATGTACCAGCTGGTAGAGAAGTCCCAGTAAGTGCTGACAGCAGCTCCTTATAGCTCCTTGAGAATGACCTGGATCTTGTCCTCTGCTTCCACCATGTCCAGGAGAAAGGCCATGTGGTTGCTGTAGTGCTGGATGATGTTGTTGTCCATGTTGACCAGGATCCTACAGGACAGGGAGAGTGGCCAGGTGTGACACAGCGTGTTGCAAGATTCGAGGTGCAGCTTAACTTGGAGGGTTCAACAGCACCACATGCTCTGGGTCTCCACTTAAAATTACACCACAGACAACATCTCACGGCTTAGGGCAGCCCTCTCCATGCAAAGTTCATGTTAAACATGTTCCATTATGCCCCATTACCAATCAGTTCTGTATTACCATAGCGTGGAAGAGAAACTTCTGCTTTTCCCCTCCTCACCTTGCAGCTACCTACAAGCCTCACTTTAGGTCTTGGAACAAATAGGTCCTGTGGGGGATCAAGTAATAGTGGCACCAAATGAGCTGGCAGATCCCATCCAGAGAGATTTAGGAACTTCTCATTTCATGAAACCAGAAACTGAATGAAGAAGGAGAGCTTTGGACCAAACCTCAACTTCCCCAGGCCTCTGTTCCCCTGTTCGTTTGTTTTTTATGTGAAGCACCACTCTGCAGGCAGTGCTAGTGAGAATATAAGGCTGCATAATGGAGGACCTGTCATCAGCCTTTCTTTTCTACCTGTCTCTCCCCACGCTCGTAATTGGGATCAGGGCCAGCAACAACAATGAGTTCACCTCCCAGGCAGTCACTAGTACTTGCAAAGCCTGATTGTATATTGCTTGCTCTGCAAGAAGGACTCTGGATTGAGCTTTATGGAAATAACTTGGAAATTTATGAGCCCTATTCTTTCCAGCAGCTGGAGGCAGAGCTTGCTGCCAGAGAGGAGGATGACCCAGGCAAAGCTCTTCAGTCCAGAAAACATCTCTAAAAGTAGCACCTGGCCCTACATCAAGACTGCTGCCCTCCATGGAAGATTCAGCAGCTGATCCTTTGCTCATGCAAGCAACATTGCTCCCTCTCAGCCACAAATGCAGTCCATATTGACCAGCCAATAATAAAGATCACATTGGAATCACTTGAGACACCACATTTACCGCAAACCCCTGTCCGCACCCTGAGGAGCTGTGCCAGTCCCCCAGCAACACCTGACAGGTGTCCGAAGTTGGACCTGCACTGCTGCACTTGGATTGCATGAGAGCCCTAAATGTGCAGGAGGGTCTCATCCACCTCCAAAAGTCAGAGTGGAGTTTCCTGCTGACCTCCTTGATCTGGAGATGAAGCCAGGAATGAGCACTCCTCTTTTAGAGCTCCCTAGTTCTCTACTGGGGCTTTTACTTAATGGGTACAATCTCTCCGAGGCAGGTGTTCAGTTCAAAGAGGCAAGGATTTGTAGATTTCTGATGACTGTAAGATAAGTGCTCTAAAACCTCAGCCTTTCAGACTGAGACACAAGGGGTCACCCATTAAACTCCCCAAGCATTCATTCTTCATGCATCTGCCTTTCCTTGGAAGCATTTACACTCCGTACAAATATAATACAGACAACCACTATCCCAAATCTTTAAAGCCACAAAAGATCTGAGTTGTATATTCCAAATAGCGCAGACCCTACATGGCTTTCCTTTTTATTATCTTGTTAAAATGCTATTTCAGTCTATGACAGGGTACCAAAGAGAATGGGGTTGTACAGGCGCAGCATAAAAGCAGAGAGATTAGCTTACCCTCTTTTGCATTTTTTGTAGACTTTATAAATGCTTTCTTCAGGCAGCCCATATTTTTCTGAAATCTGTGAAAGAAAGCACAGTAATTCTCTGCACTTGTAAAATGAAATTCCTGTGATAAACATCAAAGATAACACTGAGCTAAAGGTGTTCAGCAGCAAAAGATTCCCCCTCCATTTTACTCAAGAAAAAAAGGCTGAAGCAATGGTTTGAACAGGACAATTTGAACATGCTTCTATCTGGTGCGGGGCTGATGTAGCCTTCTCACAAGTGTTTTCAGTAGCAGCTTTTGACCCCCTGTGGTGAGGTATGAGGGAGGGAAAAGATGGCAAAAAATTTCTGAATCCTCTGACTCATCTGTGCTGACATTTTTCAGACTCTACTTTTTAAAGTTTGTAAAAACCAACAAAGCCTGAAGCGCAGTCATAAAGCTATCCCCAGACCAGGAGTTTATTGTTTGTTTTCTTCCTAGTAACCCCTGGAGAGAGGCAGGTTATCAGGGACACTGCTGATGGTCATCGCAGAAATATGGTTGTGTGTTCTCCAAACGCTGTGCAGGGAATTCCAGCACAAGGCCAGGACTGCTTTCACACTGCACATATGTTGCCAGAGCATGGGAAGGGAGTTTTACAATAGAATTTGCTGTCACGAGATGCCACTTACATGATGCTCTGAACAGAATGTAGAACCGTAGAATCATTAAAGTGGAGGGGACCCTTAGAGGCCACATGGTCCCACTCCCTGCAATGAACAAGGACACCCCCTGCACTATCAGTGCTCAGAGCCCCACCCATCTTGCAATACGGCGCGTTCTTCCCCTCTGTGGCACACCACATAACAAGGATCTGTGGGTAGAATGCACCCGTCCTCACAGTTTCCATTTCCATTCTCAAAAGAAAGCAAACATGAGATATGAACAGCCTTATATCCACTTTCCTACGTGCCAAGCGCCAGCACCCTACAATTTCTGGTTTGTTCATATGCCACCATTTTTGGGAAACACTCACAGCCATTCTGAGGCCCTGGAGATCTGGTGTCTTCAACATGAGAGCATCAAACACTTCCTCTGATTCCCTCCGCACGTACAACAGCACTGAAATGGATAAAGCACGACACTGAGTCAGGGCTCTTTACAGAGCAATGTGGCCTCACATGCTTCAAGATCCAGAGCTACTTTAGTCCAAAGAAACACCACATCCAAGAAGAGTTCCCATGCCAAGGGTTACCTCTCTGCGGATCTTCTTCCTTGGTTTGCTTTGGAGGTACTGGTTCAAACTCATCTGTGAATGAGGACCCACTTCGCTTTAGGGGCAGCCTAAGAGAGAGGAACAAGGTGCTCTCAAAAGGACAGAACAAAAGCAGCAAACAAAACAATGGCAGCAGTTCAACTTTTGATTGAACAACTGATTATCCCAACAAATATCCAGCATTTAAATATTGGTTCTGTAATTACAGCCACAGAGTATCTCCAGATCTGCAGCTTCCTGCCTAATGCATACAGTAATGTCAGTGAATGTGGGCAGTGGTTCTGGCACCACGCAATTAAAAGAGCGTTTTCTACCTCCATGTCCTCATTGCTCTGTTGGTATCACCAGACAGTGGATCAAGTCAAGGGGTTAATCCCTGCTTCTCCCCACACTAAGCTCATTACAAGAATGATTTCTACTTCATCCCAGTTTCTTTTATAGCAATGAAAGGGTGATGTGAACACTTCAGTGATCATTCTGTGATTATTTTTCTTTTGCTTCTTTTCAAATTTGGTCTCAGTAAGAGCAGTGACCAGACTCCTGGTGGAGGGGCTCACTGACAGGGAGGAAATTGGTGTCCTCTTAGTACTTTCTATGCCAAACTTTAAGACATGCTTGGACACTCAAGGGCTTCAGGAAGACACTGTGCTGTTATTTTACACTTACAGATATGTAATATGGATATTAATCTACCATAACATGCCCAAAGAAATAGAACAGCTGATGGATAGAAAATACAAACTTCTGCATTCTTACCTGTTTGCAGAGTTTGGTACAGCAGGAGGAAGAGCCTTGAAACAGAAAGAAAACATTGATCATTTAGTTTTCGGCACTGGGAAACAATGAGGTTTGTGAGGAACATGGGCACATTCTTAACTTGATTTCCCTTCTCCCAGTCCATCCATTTTTCCTGGAGAATGCTATTCAATTCAAATATCTATATGGGCATCTTGGATTAAATGAAAGCCAACATAAAGAACTCTCTAGGTTTCCCTCATCTGCCTTGAATAGCCCTGAACACATATCTCACTACACCAAAAAGCAGCTAAAATCTCATAACCTGCTTAGGATTGAGAACTGTTCCTCAGCGAGGTCTTTGGTTGCACACCAGATTCTTCCAGTACCTGCTTTTGCTGTGATGCATCACTACAGCAGCCACTACAGTGCTGTCACTGGTGGCTTTTCTCCCTTCTTTTGACAAACTTAAACAGCTGTTTCATGAGGAAATGGTGATGAGCACTGGAGGAGGCTGTGTCTAGGATGCCTCAGGCTCAAGGGCAGATAGAAGGGCAGAGGAGCAGTGAGAAACATCTCCTTTATAGGCACATATGTGGCTGTATTTTTCTACAGTTTACTTTCTGCCAATATTTCTCCCACCGCTCTCATCCTCTGTGGCTTCAGATGGTTTGTGTAAGCCACAGGAATATCTGCAAGGGACCTGAAAAG
Source organism: Callipepla californica brunnescens (assembly GCA_023055505.1). NCBI lineage: Eukaryota > Metazoa > Chordata > Aves > Galliformes > Odontophoridae > Callipepla > Callipepla californica. The sequence goes on from JALIRH010000055.1 coordinate 104,641, forward strand.
GTCATCCTGACCATCATTGCTGCATGGCATCTAGGCCACTCCCAACAACTTTGACTTCAAGTTCACCATATTTCCACAGAAGAGCTGTGGTTTGGTGTTGTTTTCTTTTTTGTTTGTTTGGTTGGTTTTTTTTTTGTTGTTTTTGTTTTTTTGTTTTTTTTTTTACATAACACAAGTCATGTTGGGGGGTCTAATTGGTTGGAAATGATGGGGGTAATGAGAGCAACAGGCTGGCTGTTTTTTTAAAGGGACTTACCATTCCACATCTCTGCTGGTTTGAAAAATGGAGGTTGGGGATGAACAAGACTGGCTGGGTTTCGAGGTCAGTCTCTGGCCTCAGGAACGTGATCTCATTCCCTCTGAAGCCGGAGAGCAAACAGCCTTTCAGACCTACAGGTGGAAAGTGCAGTTCACTTCAGCACAGGCATTTAAGAGGTGACTACATGTGGGGTGGGGAAGCACCTAGCCAACATCTCCCAACAGAAATATTAGAAAATGGATGGATCCCAACAGACCCAGGTCAGACTCCAGGACAGCCCCCTTCCACAACCCCATGGCAATTCAGAAGGGTTGGTTTGTATCAATAATGGGCTTTGAGAATCTCAGCAGGAAGAGACCTGACTGACAAGTTGTTTCATGGCAATACTCAGGGCCAGATCTCAAGGAAGTTAACAGACAGGCCACCACGGGTCACTAACCATCACACTAACCATTGTTATTGGAGTCCAGGCATTTTCCTTTCCTTCTGAACTGTTTCCGTTCATCATCCCTCATTTTCCTCTCTGCTCCCTGTTGGAAATGAGGCAAAAGTCAGGGCACTAATAGTAACACTGGAGTAGAGGGTTTACTGACAAGAACATGAAGGTGAATCACAGAATTGCTGAGGCTGCAGGGGGCCTCAAAGACCTTGCAGTTCCAAGCCCTGCTGGGCACCAAGCTGGGTGCTCCCACCAACTCAGGATGCCCGGCGCCCCATCCCCCCTGGCCTTGTGCACCTTCAGGGATGGGGGAACCCACAGCTCTGGGCAGCAGTGCCAGTGCCTCACCACCCTAAGGGCAGCCTTTGTCAAAAATGATCATCTCAGACACCTTCTAAAGGCCACCCAGAGAAAGGAGAAAACCGAGCTTTCTCATGTTTGTAATCATTTAAATATATATAAAATATATTTATATATATATATAAATATATAAATAAAAAATGTGGACTAAAATAGCTGTGAGAAATTACATGGGAAGATGTCTGAGGCTGGGGAGGAACCTCAGAGGAGATTCTCATCTCTTCTACTATTTAAAAACCTGTCAGAACTGGAGAATTAACTACAAGGTACAATTCCATGTAGGCCTGAAATGGAGAAAACTTTTTCAGGGCTCTGTTCAATAAAGGTCTTGGTGGTGCTGCCCTGACTTGCTCAACCAAGTGTGCTGAGCCATTGGTGCTCCTCCACACTGCCTACTACACTGTTTAGCATCTCACAACCTCTCCGTTTCACCTCCTGGAGTTTAACATTTTCCCTCCGCCAAGCAGGTAGAAGAGCAGTGTTGTACCTTATCACAGAATATCTTAATCTGGCAGACAGCGCGGTGCACCAGCTGGCTGGTTCCACTGCCACAGTCGTAAGTGTCGATCTGGAGGTTCAGCGGGACACCTTTCACTCCTTTCTGTGAGGAGAAGTCAGTGCTCAGGCAATTCACCCCAATAAACACCTGCAAATAGGAACAGAAATGGCCACAGCTTGTTGGTGCTGAAAACATCCATCAGAAGTTTGACCGAATAAAAGTAGCTCATGAGACAAACCTCAACATTCTCTGCCTTGGCTCTGTCTGTGGTATATGATTCCCCATCTGAGCACAGCTGGGGGTCATTTCTATCTACATTCTCCCCCATCATGCACAGCAGCTTTCCAGAAGAAAGAGTTTTGCACAGACAGCTCATCCTTCATCACACTGCACTGTTACATTCCCAGTTGCCTCCTGCTCTCTGCTAGTATTTGGGCCATCCACTCCCATCAGTTTAGAGAATCACAGAATCATAGAACCCTTAGAGTTGGAAGGGACCTCTGAAAGCCACCTAGTCTAACTCCCCTGCAATGAACAGGGATACCACAGCTAGATCAGGTTGCCCATGGCCTTATCCAGCCTCACTCCAAAAGTCTCCAACTATGGGACATCAACCACATCTCTGGGCAATCTGTCCCAGTGCTTCACCATACTCACTGTAAAAGATTTTTTCCTTATATCTAACCTAAATCTACCCTCTTTGAGCTTGAAACCATTTCCCCTTGTTCTAATGAGCACAGACTTTGATAAAGAGTCTGTCCCCTTCTTACAGACCAGAAGGGAACTCTGCCCAGTGATGTTCTTGCTTGACATTTCTTCTCTTTCATCTGAACAAGTGACCTTCAGACAGAAATGCCCTGGAGGAAGGGAAGACATCTAGGCTTCGTCTTTCAAGAATCACAAATCACTGCTGTTAGCCAAAGAAATTCCTCCTCTCCTGGTCTCCTTGGTCACTAGTATGGAGTCAGTTTTCTTCATAAGTTCCCACTGGAGATAAGTTGTATGCAGGTAATCCACATTATATCTCCAAATTACCAACTCATTTGTGCGGCCCTGAAATTTCCTCTGATCTCCCTGGGAACAGATTTGTAGCTGCTGAAGCTCACTCAGCTCCCTCCGCAGGGCTGTGGCTCAGGATTTCAGCCCTGAAATCTAGCTTCAGATCCACTCAGTATTTACAGACAGAAGAGAAACCACTTCTCTGTGTTGTGAATTTAGTTGCAAGAACAGAAGTAACAGGTGCCACTGAGGACCCAGACATCAGACTCCCCTACACTGTGGCTCCCGGCACAGCTCTCTGAAGTCTCACTCCTACTAGCCCAGGGCCAGCGCATGTACTGAGTTTCTGTTAAGAGTTAAATTCAGTTTTACTGAGGTGTCCCCTCAGGGCATGCCACATACCTGACATATTTCCATTTCTGACAACTTTGCCTTTAAGACATTTGTTAACCTCTTGGGTTGTAAAAGACTAAGGTTGCCTTTGGGCTAAAAGAAGGGCTTAATAAGATTCCAAAGCATGCCAGAGTTTTCCCAAGCTACCAGTTTCAGGGAGACAGAATTTACACTTTTCTTTTTTCTTTTTTTTTTTTTTTTCTTCTTAGCCCTTTAATTATTTTTTTTATGTGCTTCTTTCAGTCTGCACTGGAAAGCAAAGCATTAACATGAGACAAAGAGATGCAGAAGAGACATATTCTCGGAGCTCAGAAGAGAGCTCTTTCTCTTCGTAGGAAGGATGTTAATATAAGCTTTGCAGACTTTAAGGTCAAAAGGGATCCTGTGACCTGCTCAGCTCCCTTCCATATCACACAACTCAGAAAAGGATGCATCAAAACTCTCCCTTGAAAGGAGGGTCTTTGTTTCCCGAGCTGCAGTTTAATCAAATGGGTTTCACCCTACATGTGAGCAGAGCCCTGATCACTCCTGGCTGCAAAGAGCTTTTTTCAGTTATCCATCAGCACTAAAAAAACATCGCTGAGCCAGTCTCAGGCATAGCCAGAATGTTTATTAGCTAATGGCAATGCTTAAACACACAGAGAAGCACTGTCTCCTTCCCTGCTGTCCTAGCATACAAACATTACCTGGGGCCACTGGAATAGCATTGTTTGGGTTTGAAATTCTCTTTGTCTTTCAGTTGAGAACAGGAGAGTGGATGGACATGGCTGTGCTGTTAGAAAGGCCTAGGGCTTCCTATTTTTCCTCCATAAGCAGATTGTACCTTTGCTTCTTCATGAATGTTCCACACAAAGGACAGCGCATTGTAGGCCAGCTCCTCAATGTTCTGAACTGTGTTGAAGTTTTCTTTACAGTCAGCTGAAATGCAATGAAGAAGTCGCTTATACTCTGCAGAACTGTTCACATTCCCCAGGCTTTCCAGTCCCCAGAAGTCTTCCTCTCACTGTCTGACCACTGCTTAAACCTTAGCATGCATCCATAAGGCCAGAAATGACCCAATGTCCTAGCTGGCAACTGCTATTTGTGCAGAGATTTTACACAAAGTCAGTGTACATTGGTTCTAAATTCAAACAACCATGCATCTGGCTCTGAGTTGTAACATGCTCAGCAAGGTGCTACCCCTATCCCTAACCCTACCCCTAGCCCTTGGCCAAACACAACGTGCTATAAACCCTGTGTGCTAGCAGTGGAGAAGGACAAGCGGTTCCAAAGCCTTTCCTAACTCAGATTCCTAGATTCCAAGAGGCCATAGGTAACACATCCCTAAGAGACAAAAGAGTTCAGCAGTTTCTGCTTCTCAGACTGAGGCTTCTCTTTGTTGTATTTTGGGCTCCTTGCACATATCCCAACACTTGGCAAACAACATTTTGAATCCTGGAGGACAGCTCAGACAGAAAGGATCTGAAGCCAGCAGGTCAGCCTGCTGCCCACTGCTTCCCCCCAGGCCAGAGTTTTGAGCTGCAATAGTGTTAGTGTGTATGGAAATGCAGTAAACTGGTGCTAGAAGCTGTCAACCTAACCCAGACATCACAGCCATGCTCATACCAACGTCAATGACTCTCTGCTTGGCTGTAGGCTGCCGAGAATGCCAGTGCTTCCAGAACTTGAGCTGCTCTGTCGGGATCTTCTCGTTGTCAAAAACAATCATCACCACACTCTGTAACAAAGTGAGAATATCCCAAATTAGTACAAAGAGCAGACTTGTGCTTGGTGTCCTCACTGCTCTTTCCATCCAGTGCATCCATGGAGAGGACAAGGGCACCTTAAAGTCACTGTTAATATTACATTGCTGGGGAAACTAAGGCAGATGGGGAAGGGACTTGACCACGATCATGCAGACATGCAGCCACAGAGCCAGAAGCAGAACCAGCCAGAAGCAAGGTGCCCTAAATGTCCCCTATTAGCACTGTCCATGTGTTTCCGACTATAAGACATCCTGCACTGGAGAATTGTTATCAGTGCTGCAGTATTAGGCTGTGAAATTCTAGAAGGACTTTCTTGAGACATTCTCAGTTTCAGGAATCCTGTAAGCTTTGAGTTGCCTGAAGTCTAGCTCCTAGATATCCCTTAGGATTGGAGGACTACGTTTCTTTGGTGGGAGGTCAAGCTCCCACCAAAGCCATAGCCTTGGGGAGGACTGAGGCCTGACCACACACACACCAGAATCAAGACAGAGCACTTCCCTCCGGCACTGGTCTTCCCACCAAGCCCCTTAGCCAACCACCAGCTGGGGAGACATTTTTTGCATCCCAAACTTGACTGCAAAAGGTTTCAGCTGGCAGTTTACATGAAGGCTATTGCTGTACATCAGAGGACTAGCTTGCTATGAGCAAATCCACCCCATTTGTTGGCTTAGGTCAACATGAGCCACAAAGCCATTACTCTTCATGTTCAGCTCCTTTCCCAGGCCAGTGCAATTGCTGGGTGTCTGATTATAGCACGTGTCAGCAAAATTGTCGGTTTGTCTCTTACCTTCACTTTATTTGAGGACAAGTGTAAACATTTGCTGTCTCCAGCTGTCCGCAGCGTGATGGGGTAGAACTGTCCTTTGTTGAGGTAGGCCATGGGAGAGTCCCCAGATTTTATGTGAATGGCTTTGGGTGACCCCAGAGTGTATTCAAAGTCACTTGCATTGAACAAAGAGAGAATGATGATAATGATGAATAAGCACATGCTGTTTCACTTCAAAAGCAAAACAAGACATGCCTCCATCCTTACAGGCAACAGGCACTGCACATACAGAAGTCTCTGTCCTATTCCCTTCTCACATCAAATTATAGAATCCTTTGAGTTTGAAGGGACCCTTAAAGGTCATCTAGTCCAACTCCCTTTCCATGAACATTCCCCTACAGCTGTGGCCAAGCACACTGCAGCACAGCACACACTGATCCTCCCAACATCCCAAGGAGCAGCACTTCCCCAATTGACACATTTTACCCTTTGTTTATGACTTCAAAAAGGAAAAAAAACATACACTGCTTTGACCCATCTTTTTATGTGGATGGCTACAGAAACAGTGCACAAAAGCCTGAACCCAATCAAACCAAACAGGCACTTCCGATGAGACTTTCAAAACATCCTAAACTCAGATTCCTGTCTCCAAATTCACACCCGTAAATGGATAACCCAGGAGAACTATGTCCTAATAAGTCCTGTCCTGTAGAAACAGGAGGACCTACAGGACAAGGATATCTCCTGTTCCTGTTTAGTGTTTAGTCATCTGCTCTTTTTCCTGCCCTGCCTCCCAGTGATGCCATCTCTGAAGACAGACTTGGCAGCTTCTCTTCTCTGGACCCAGGAGAGCGAGAGAACTTCAGTGTAGGGATAGGCAGCAAGCAGAAAACCTCTGGCTCATAAATGTGAGCTGCTGTCTGTGGTAAAACCTTCACAGCTGACAGCTGATTCACAGAGTCAGACGACTTAGGAGGCAAATGAAAGGTGGAAGGTGAGATAATCCCCACTTGGAGGTTTGGTGCAATATCAGAGCAGTAAAGCTCTCCCTGAGAGAGGTATGGGAAAGAGGGTGAAATCTTCCATGTCTTAGGAATGAGAGGCAGTAATTTTACAGCAAAACCCTGCCAACCCTAATCCGTACTTCAAACCCCAAACACTAAAATCCTTAACTTCTCAGTGCCTAAAAAAAATCAGAGAAGAGCAACCTGCTTCTGAGATACAATCTCTCTGCAAAAGCACAAGATCTCAGTATTTGCTGTAGCTGCTGCCAAGGCCAGTACTGAGGCATGGAGAGGGCTGCAGCCATTCCCCAGGAAAGGTACACAGCAAAGAGTACTGGGAACACAGAGAGTGTATACTGGCATTACCTCTTAACACCGCCTGTAGGATAACTTTCAGGGCAGAGTGGCTCTGGCTGGGGCTTGAGGATATCGCTGAAGAGTAGTGACTAAGGAAAAGTGGAAATGAAACAGCAACATTTAGAATCTTTCATTGGTTTGTCTGTTTACCTTCTCCCACTCATTACAACAGAGGTCTCATTTCAAGTCCTTCTAAAATCAATGTAAAACCCTCAGTAATTCAGTGGTAATGCCATCAACCTTTTAATGCACAAGCAAACCTCCCCCTGGCTCCAGCATGAGGAAACTCAGAATTATAGACATCCTTGTGCTGGTGCCCAGCAGTGCCAGCATGCAACCCGCTGCAGCTCTGACCTCTTGGGGATCCTCTTTGAAAGTGCTGTCTGGTTGCCACCTCTGCTGTGGTGCAGCCACGGGAATGGTCTCAAAGAGGGAGTTCAGTGAGCTGTTGTCATATACATCCCCTGAAGGGACCATGTAGGAGTCTGGGGTGGCCTCCAGCTTGCTGGTTCCTGGTGGAAGCATGGCTGGCTTGTGAGGAGTAGTGGCACCTTCAAGACTCAAGCCATTCTTCTTCTGTGGTTCACAATATTCTTGGGTCATGGAAGTGTTTTCTGACAAGAGCTTCATGAGATGGGCTGAGCTGTCAAAGGATGCGATCTCCAAGTCGTACTCGATTCCGTGGCACTGCCTAGTGGAGAAAGAGGCCCATCTCAAACTAGGGAAGAGGGTGGACCACCCCAGCAAATAGTCACAGCAAGGTGCAGATGTCCTGGTGCACAGCTGAGGAGCAAGCTGCACAGTCTGGCTGCTATGTGACCTTGAGCAAGCTATGTACACCTGCTCAGTATGGAAATCTGACAAGGCCAAGGGTGCTCTCCCCTCACTCACACACCTTGCAGCATGAGCCAGAGGTGCTCTGCAGGTAAAAGCTGATCACATAGAATCAGAGAATATGGTTTAGACTTGGTTGGGAGCTGCAGGTCCAAGGTCTATATCCATCATTTCTTGTTATGGGCTATTAAATGTACAAAACAGTGGGAAAGATGAGAAAGAGAAATGCTATATGGACAAAAATGGAGGACCGTTTAAGAGGCTTATTCAGTTGGGGAGTTAAAAACAGACAACCAGAAAAGGTTGTCTAAGTACACAGCATCCAGGAAGAGGAACTGAATTCACAGAAGTAAATGAGCTATTAATCTCATTGTTAATTATCTGAAATCCTCAAATGACAAATGGGAATCACTGGAAGTGAATCCTGGGAGACTGCTAGCAATAAGAACAAAAACTCTCATGAGCCCGGTGAAGAGGAATTCACCACTAACTTCTCTCTGCCAGTCCTATCCAATTAGCACAGTATAGTAAATGAAGACAAATTCTTCAGCTACTGCAAATCAATCCAACTCCTGAACTCAGTGAGACTGACCCTCAATTGTGTAAATGGTTGCAGCTCAACGTACACCTGCTTGGGATTTGGCCTAAAGAATTTTAATACATGTCTCAGGGTTAATAACCTCCACTATTGCTGGTAATAACACTGTGCTTTGATGTTTATTTTATGAAAGTAAAGAGACCCATCATGCTACAGGAGAGCAAGACAGATAGAGAGAGCAAAAATGGAGCTCACCTCTTTCCTAGTTCATTACGCCCTGTCATACCCGATGGAAGAATCCTCTTCTCCTTCGGGACCTAGAACAAGGCAGAACAAAGAGTTAGTTTGTAATTGGATTTTATTCATGGAAAGCAGAGGCAAATTTCACCATGTCTGCATGGCACAGATAAAAAAAACACAGGTGAATAATAAACACTGGGCGAGGATTGCAGGAGACAGGCCCTCCTGCTGGTTCTGCCATAGATAGCCAAGGAAACCTGAGGCAACCCACCTCACTGCACTCTCAGAACATCTCTGAAAAGCACCCAGGCGAAAGGGAACATCAGTTTGTTGGTTCCATTCAGGTCTAAATTCTATCTGCATTTCATGCAGCTCAATCCTAAAGCAGTGTTGGGAGAGAGAAAGCTGGAGAGTCTGCAAGGCACCTGGCTGTTTCATCTTTGTGTCTCTCAAAGCATCCCCACTTCTTATCATACAGTCATAGAATCATAAAATCACCAAGGTTGGAAAAGACCTACAGGATCATCCTGTCCAACCATCCACCTATCACCAATTGTTCTCACGAAACCATGTTCCTCAACGCAATGTCTAAACATTCCTTGAATACCTCCAGGGTCAGTAAAACCACTACCTCCCTGGGCAGCCCATTCCAGTGCCTTACCACTCTTTCAGAGAAGTACTTCCTAATATCCAGTCTGAATTTCCCCTGGTGCAACTTAAAGCCATTCCCTTTCATCCTGTCACTAGCTACACAAGAGAAGAGGCTGCCCCCTGCTCACTACAACCTCCCTTCGGGTAGTTATAGAAAGCAATAAGGTCTCTCCTGAGCCTCCTCTTCTCCAGACTGAACTATCCCAGCTCCCCCAGCTGTTCCTCATAAGGCTTATGCTCCAGAAAGCTGTTATATAGGAAGAACCCCAGCCTGAGACTCAAGGCACTCACATTCAGTTTTCCATCCTGTACTGGCTTTGTTATGCAGAATGAGATCAGTTTACATCTGTGACTGGGGACAACAGCGGCCCTCTAAGGCTGGGAGTTTCCTGAGGATCATTGTATGGCCAACACAGAGAGCTCAGGGGTGGGAATACCCCCCCTCATGGGGCTCAGCATGTTTTACCTCCACCCTTGTGCTGTGAGACTGACTCCCCCAGGACACCCAGCCCCAATAGGAACGTACCATGTAATAGTCATAGAGGAGGCTCAGGGCAGCCACACTGTCATCATCTCCATTTACCCTCATCATGGCCTTAGTGGCTGCAGTCAGGGGGTTCTCCAGGTAGGTTTTCCAGGCTTCATCTTCATTAGTATAGGAAAACTTCTGGAAGTTCATGGTGTCGTTCTTCATCAGACGTACAGATCTAAAACTGAGCCAGACAGAGGAAGTAGGAGATGAAGGATATGGATTTTTCACAGTAATTTCCTTGCCACCCAGCTAGATGCATGAAGGGCTTCTGAAAGGCATTGCTGCAATGGAGAAGGGCCGCCTTCCTGGTCCTCAGCTCCCAGTCTTGCCCCCAAAGCACAGGATCTCAAAACCAGGCCAGGGTCACACTTTGGACTGCACAGAGGGGCAGACTTTTCCCAGTCATCTGTAAGTGATTTCTCTTTGAGGGCCAATCTCAGCACACTCCCTTCCCCTACGAAATACCTACCAGAGCTGAGGCTTGTGGGACTATGTGTGCTGAGAAGCAATGGACCAAAATACTGTCCTGCCTGTTCTTCTGGCACTTTCTCCAGGTCTCTCCATCTGAAGTTAACAAGCTGCCAGGCACATAATTATCTGAACATTGGTTATCTTTCCTTCTCCTCCAGCAAATCTTACATGCACACCCCCCCGTGGCCCTGCAGTGTGGGCTCACCTCACTCAGTGGGGATGAGTCAGTGGCTGCATGCTGTCACATCCACATGGATGTGCTGTTGCTGCAACAGCTCATGGTATTCCCCATAAGAAAGCATGAGTTCTGAGGCCAAAAATGAGTTGTTGTTTTTTTTTCTCAGCAGCTTTCAGGAAGGGCAGACTGGTTCTTGTTAATGGAAGTGGTATAAGAAAGATCCCCTTCAATCTCTAAAGCTGCCAAGAGCAGGACACATTCAATTGCTGGAGTTTTTAAGGAAAGTAAATGTAATTCAGTGATTCAGTGATAAATGCTGCATTTGAATAGCTTTTTTTATAAGGAAAAAGGTATTTCCATTTTGTCCATGAAATCTCCATATGCTCACGATAAGCCTCAGGCTTATAAGTGAACCATTTGAGGAAAGATAATTCATCCTGGAATTAGTCTAGTGTTCTGAAGGTTCTGGTCACAGCTGGATGTGGCCTGTCCTTAGCTCTCCTCAGCTAAGCACAGTGGTGGCTACCTCGTGGGAAACTACATTGGTTCCCAGCCTCTCCCAGAGCAGCACACGAGGCCAACAGCTGTCCCCACTGTCCTTGCACAGGAGAGAACCTGCTATGAGCACTGCTAACAGCCTGACACTCAGTTCCACCAGTGTCAGCACCACTGTGGAGGCATGGCAGCAGCTCCTGGTTACAGGAAGCCCCCCAGCTCCCCATGCACTGCTGTAAGGACATGCTGAGCTCGCTCTTCTTCCTCATGCGCTGGGACAAGGCACCAGCAGCAGTTTCACCCTGTGCATGAAATCTCACCAGGTACTCTGTGAGTATCGTTGTCTTTAGTGTTTCTCACACAGCCCTCCCTCCCCAACAGTGCCGCTGCCATCTCCAAGGCAAGCAATAGTCATGACTCAGATTTCACCATGTTGGCTTGGCGATAGGCGGACGGTCCTGTCTGGGCAGGACTGCTCATCTGCTCCCAGTCCAATCTTCTCAAGGAAGAATAGGCAGCAACAACACTTACTCTCAGAGTGAGATGTAGCTCCTGTTGCTGGTAATCAACACAGACAAACACACCATGGGAGGATGTAGCAACAAAGCACTCAGGAGCTTAAAATGAACAAATATCACAAGGAGAAATGCTTCAGAGCGTTGTTCTTCCTCACCTAAGCCCTCAACCAGGCTGTTCCTTGTCATGCAGATCTATGAGCCACTGTGAGCTCTTGATCACATTCCCACACCCTAGGGGAGATACTGATGGGGCAGAGGGAGATGGGGGCAAGGGCTGAACATCTTAATCACTTGCAGGTGTGTCCAGTTTATGAAGGATTAAGTTTGACAGGTGCCTCAGGAGCCTACATCTTGTGTTCACACGTGTCTTTGGCTTTGCTGGCCAGCCCAGCTGTGATGCTTACAGCATCACTACCCTATCATGGGCTCCATCCGACATTTTCCCAAGCACTCTGATCTGACCTGACCTCACCAACAAGGTGAGCCCAAACTTGCAGAAAAAGGGTGATCTGAGGAAATAAGCAGATACGATAACAGGTTTGAGACATCTCTTTAGCACCAGGTGCATCTCAATCTACGCAACAACAGCACACTGCCGCATCTGTTCTACACCCACCTCCAACCCAGCACTGGCAATCTCTGTGAAGTAGAGATTCCGGAAAGAGACATCCAAATCCAGATCCAAACACATATGAATTTTACTTTCATAATTCCCTGTGATGCCTTTTCCACGTGGTTATGCCAAGTTTGTCCTCAGCAAACTGTCTGCTCTGCTGAGCAAAACAATGTTTCCTTTGCAGGCAGTCGCCATGGTGCAGAGGCTCAGACAAAGCAGGGGTCAGTCAGTACAACACAAACCCATAGGGCTAGAGCTCTCCCTTCTTCGGAGCCTCGGGGTCATGTGCAAAGCAGACCTGGGAAAGGAGCAGTCTGTCTGTTTCCAAACCGCTCTGAGTTTGACACAAGGTTATACCAGCCCCTTTTCCCTGCTCCATCCCACTGCATCTCTGTTTTCCCAATTTATCTGCCCAGCCTACCATAAAAGAGACCTCCTGATTATGAATAAACACTCAGGGCTATGCTGAAACAGAAGAATGTACCCAAAGGGCCTGGGAGGGGAGATCATCCCTACAAGGAAAGAAGCACTCATACTCCTTTCACCTTTTGTTGGTTTCAGTGGGTGGTTTGCTGGCCTTTAAGCTTTGTGTTGCTTGTCTTTGTTCTCTCCCCTCTAACTGCAGCCTAACACCAGCCGTACCAGATGCTCTGCAGAAACACCAAATTGTCAAAGGAACAGGGAGTCCATGGCAACCAGCAGCAGAACTCAGAGAGGCTCAGCAGAGCCCATGGTTCACAGCACTGCAGAGATAATACTGGTTCTTAGCCCTGGTTTGGTGCATTGTGCTCACCTCCCTGCTGGAATAGCCCCAATGTTCCCCAGGGCCTCCTATCAGTGCATGGGAATTGACCAGCACCACACCTGAGAGCAGGGCAGAAAAAGCAGTGCTTGGCATAATGACTGTCTCAGGGCAGAGGTTTTACCCGTACCTCAGGCCTTCCAGCAAAGGAAGGACAGCATCTCCGTATCTAGACCAAAATATTCTAATTTTTACCCTATCTTTGCCAGTTTAATAAATAAGCACATCTGAATACACAGCAACAGCACAGCTATCTGTAAGCACACTGCCACAGTGAGGCACAGGAGAAGCAGAACTAGAAAAAAAAGCCCAGAAAGACCCAAACTGACAGTGAGGAATGCTGCCCAGATGCAGTGCCTAGGAGTGCAGGTCTCAAGGTGCCAGAGGTCCAGGAGAGCTCTGTTCTCAGTGCCCCGACTTCTGCAACCGCAGGCCCATGTATTCACTGTCAGGGGGACAAAGACATGGCCCCTCTCCCTGGGTTTCCTCAAGGGCAGTTTTCAGCCCCAGATCAGCCTCAGGAAAAACTGATGCTCTTAGCACAGCCCCCAAACACCACCAGCCATCCCCAGCCCTGTTGTCTCCCTCAGAACTGGGCCATGCATGCACCCAGCTGAGACCCCACACCAGTATTTTTCTGCATGTGGGAACTGTCAAGCAGATGCATGCTGCATGGGATGAAGAGGGAAAGGGCTCTTGTGAGCACCTTTGACAAATGCCTCCTGTTCTCCACAGACTTGATCCTGCTCAGTGAGCATGAGAGAAAAAAACTGGGCCCAAATCTCAGCTCCCAGCTCCTGAGCACTGGGAACCAGAGCTCCGCTGGATCACTCCACAGCGGGGACACTGCTGGCACCATGCTGTATCTAACAGAGGTGAACACCCAGAGGTACCCACCTACGCAACTGTATTTCACAAATAAAAGATGCGTTAGTGCCTTTCCTGCCTAACATAACAGATTACAGCACAGAGTTTGTTGGCAGCTCAGGAATTACAGCTTTTTCCCAAAGCTACAAGTGATATCAGGTGCTTCAGCACTTGGTCTCAGGGTGATCTGCCTTCAAAAATTTGATATTAGGAAAACTTTTTTCCAAAGTGTTGTTGGGCAATGGCAAAGGCTGCCCACAGAGGTGGTGGGGTCACCAGGGTGTGTTCAAGAGCCATGGAGATCTGAAGCACTGCACTTCCCACTCATATTTGCATGGCAGACAGATCAGGAGACACCTCATGTACATGTGCTCAGAACACAACTACTCTCTCCACCAACACATGCACAGAGTTAATTTCCTTTCTACTGCTCTCCAGGTAATCAATTTTTAACATAGTAAACATTTGTGGGGTGTGAGGTCCCTGACAGAACAGAGCCCATTTCTGCACACAATTTCATTCTTCCCTCATCACATCCCACCAGAGAGTCCCGCAGTCATGCACTAAGAGATGGGGCTGACTCCTCCTTACACTGTTCCATTTGCTCCTCAGCACTCACTTACAAATGCCATAAGAGCAGATGTGGCTGTTAATCTCTCGGAAGGTTTGCTGTGTCAGTTACACAGCCAGGTCCATGCTGGAGCCACAGAACTATGTGGGCGGGTTGGAGAGACCTCACAGCTCCCCCACTCCACAATGCATTTCAAGAAATATTTTTGCCCTGAAAGAGATTCAGGTTAGATGTTGGGAGAAATTGCTTTTCTGAAAGGATGGTTGGGAGCTGGAGTGGTCTGCCCAGAAAGATGGCTGAGTCACTGTCCCTGGAAGCATTCAAGAAACGTTTGGATGCTGTACCGAGGGACATGGTTTAGTAAGGAAATACTGGTAATAGGTGGTCAACTGGACTGGATGATCCTGGAGATCATTTCCAACCTTGGTGATTCTATGATTCCACAATTCTGTGATACAAGTATGATTCATCCCACCCTGGGTGTAAGCGTGTTAAATAACTCATTTCTTGAGAACAAGCATCCCAGCTCAGATGCTTGGTAAAGACAAAATAATAAAAAGAAACAACATCTTGGCACCAGGAGCCACGTGTGTTGGTAAGCGACTCCTGCTCTTTGCCTTTGAATGCTGAAGATTATAAACACTGCAGATACAAAAGAGCACTTTGGGATCAGGTGCCTCACACCCCGCTGCTCTCACCCGTAACCACAGCCACCCAGCAGAACAACAGCCCAGGGAGGGATAACAACAAACATCAATGCCATCACACTCCCTCATCTCCTGAGCCTCCGAAACTTGGGTACTGGCAACAGAGTTTCAGCCAGAAAACAATCATATGCTAACTCCACTCACCACAGTGCTCACAGTGCAGTGCAGTGTAACTCCAACAAAACAGTTTACAACAACAAGCAATTCCAGTGCAAAATAGAAATGGAAGGAGCAGACCCCCATCACTGTAACTGTATCCATCCATTGAAACTGACCCAAAACAGAGATGCGATGTAAATGCTGACTTATCTCTGCTTTGAGTCATAAGTTTACTTGGGGGGTTTACTCCTTTGTTTTGAATTCCATAGCAGTTGCTGCATCTTTAATTTACAAATCCCTCTTTATACAACTTATAAAAAAAACAGCACATCCAGTGCACATCTCCTGTGGAAGTGTACTTTGCTTCAGCGCAGTTATCCCTTGTGTGCTTTGCTGCCAGCATTTCATAAAAGGGCTTTAACTTTTCATTCACTAGGAGCATAACTCAAGTTTTAATAACACACCTTATGCATGACAAAAATTTGCTTCTGGCAATCATGGTTTCGACCACAAAACCACAACTGGGAGTAACTCCTGGTTAACTCCTTCAAGCCCACGCACTGAAATGCTAGACACAAGTTCAATACAGGCGACGATGGAAATTATCAGTTAGAATATTTTAGAATAGGCAAAACATCTCATTCTCTCATGACACATTAGTGTCTTCCCAGAGCTTTCTGTAGAATTAAAGTCACAAAGAGGAAGATCATAAAACCACAGAATTGCTGAGGTTGGAAGGAACTCCAAAGCCCGTCCAGCTCCAACCCCCCACCACGGGCTGGTTGCTCCCACCAGGTCAGGCTGCCCAAGGCCCCATCCAGCCTGGCCTCAGGCACCTCCAAGGTGGGTGGGATCCTGGGCAGCCGGATGGTTAGCAGCCCTGCCCATGGCTGGGGGAGATGGCTCGCCCTGCTGGTTTTGTGGCAGCAGCAGTACATGGGGCTGTGGCAGGTACCTGACAGCTCTGCGTGGCATGTCCCACTGCTTGGATCCATCCTGGGATCCATTCCACTGCAAAGGTGCCCTTGGGTTCAACCTACAAGAGCGTTTCAATTGCAGAGGAGCACAAAGCCCTGTGCAGAACTAGGCTGTCTGAGAGCAGATAGCAGCAACCTTTGTGTGTTATCAGTCCTTGGAGCTGAATGACAAAGGGATGCTGTCCCTGCCATACCACCCCCCCCCCCCCCCCCCCCTTTCTAAGTGAAAGGCCCTGGGGTTAACAGTCCGTTAGAAAAAGGAGTCAAGCAACCATGTAATTCACTGGTCACATCATGCCCCACTCCATAATTACCGATACATCAATCTCAGTCTGCAATGCGCACACGCACTCGGGATTAACCACACGGCCTGAATCGAAGCCCAAACACATTGACTACAAATGACCCAGAGAGTTCAGAAGGTGAAAATTTGTTGCAGAATCTTAATCGACCCCCAGGTGTATGGATCCCACTATTTACATTAAATAATTACTAGCTCTGCACCTTTTCACAGCTCTTAATTAGGAAGCGATCAGCTGTCACAGTGCCTCTGTCAGGTCTGTAAACACACATACCTTTGTGCTTTTCTTTCAAAACAACCTTCTGAAGCCCTATGCCTATACACAAACACGCCCATATCTCTGTATATAGTTTAAATGTATCTTGTTATACCTATATTTCTCGGTATGTTTTATTACACATACGTATTTCATACAGGGCTACACATCTTTGGAAGGCTACACCGACAGCAGCACTCACTAGCTTTCTGCATCACTTTCCAACATCACATCATGTCACCCTGATGCCACACTCCATAGCTTTGTTCACAGAGGGCCAACACATCACCATCAGCAGCGACAGCTGCAGATGCTACAGAGGATAAAGAGTTATAGGGGAATCAACAAAATGTTAAGTGCTTTTCCTTGTTTTCAAAAAACATGCTTTTCAAAAAAAGTTCTTACAGTCAGCTACAGGTATGTGATGGAATAACGTGAAGCCACCTACCTTAATGCACTGTCCCACACTCCCAAAAATAATAAAGAAAAGAAAAAAATGCCAAACATAGCAATTAATCAAAAACTATTAAATAATTTTTTCTAAGAAAAAAACAAAAACCAACAACACCAACAACACAAAAGCATAAAGTAACACACAGAAAAGCACGGGAGGCTGTAGAATGTGTTAGATGACAGATTTCCCCTAGATAGACCTGATGTGTCACAACTTAAACCAGAGAAGAAAAAAGAAAAAGGATTAGGGTTTAAAAACCTGCTAAGTAACACCAGTGCAAAGTGGGACCTCCTCAGGGCAGCATCAGATGAGGGGGAGTAGAACATCCCGCAGACATCCCAATCCTTCATGGTGTGCACGCTGCTGGAAGGGATTCCCCGAGAGCTCTCTGAGACCCACAGTCCTTCCTTCAGCCCCAAAAAACACACTCAGCCCCACATGTGGAGGAACCGGAGTGACAAAAACCCTCTACTTACTCGAGTTCATTGGACATCTTTCCCCGCGTTCCCAAATCCTTGCCAACGGTAAAACCCTTGATGACTTCTCTTGTCTAGGACCTGCTGCACACAGACATTGCCTGCAAAGTGTTTGATTTATGTTGAGGTTTTGCAGGCAGGCATGTTGCTGACAGCAGCCCCGGGACGGCGCCCATTGGCTGCCGGCACAGGTGCGGTGGGACAGGTACACCCGGACAGGTGCAGCTGTAACCCTGTGTGTGCCGGCACAGCGTGCAGGAGGAGGAGGGAGAAGCCCTAGGGGCAGACAGGGTGATAAAGAAAGGAGTGGGTTCAGTTATTCATCTCCGTGATAATTAGTTTCAGTTTGGCGGACATGTTCCACACACTGCGATGCCAAGAAGCTGTCATTTCTACGGATCTGGGGGTTGATTCGTCTTTGGCTGTTTCTTTATAGATAAATATAAGGACAAAAAATGCATACATACATACGTACATATATATACATATACACACACACACACACACATATATATATGCATAAATTAGGGAAGAAGAAAACCTCTTCATTTTGTCTCATTCCTAAATGGTAGTAACACCTACAGACCTCTCCTTTCTTTTCTCTCCTTCCTTGAGCTGATTCCTCCAGGAAGTCTATGTACATTGGTGTCCTTATAAAAGCAGTTATTAAAACAGCAGTTTATAGGAACCCAACTGTGAAATGCCACAACATGCAATAAGGACACTGACTCGGGATATGTACCATTGTGTTGAGTGCATAAGAAACTGGGATGTGGGATAACCCCTCTGTATGGCACACGCAGCACTGCCGTGCTCCTCTGCAGGAATACCACCCAGGCAACGACTCTGGAGCAACTTACCTGCAAAGGGCAAGCAAGTTTATGCAATAGAACAAAACTCATCATGGATTCAAGCACTCCTGTTGGATGGTTTCTGTCATCCGTGTTGCAATGAGAGGCAAAGGATGGGCTCAGTGGTGACTCATGTTGACTGGATTTGGAAGGCAGGAGAAGATTTTACGAGACAAGTTGGTGCAAGCCTTAAGACAAAGGGAAAAAGAAAGGCTTCCACCACTCTTTTTCATCCCCCATCACTCCATCTCACTGAATCTGCCCTATTCAGTGCCCTGCACCAGCAGATGGATACAGGAGGGGAGAGAGCTGCTGAGCTCTCAGCCTGGTGGCAAGTGGCCTTCCCAGCCCAATCGGGCAGGCACAGGGCATGTCCGCACAGGCAGATGTGGAGACAGCACATTACGCTTTGTACAACACCCTTCAAACACAGCTACATGGCTCATGGCCTTGTGCTGGCTCTGGCTGACAGCCCTGGATCAGGAACCAGGACACAGACACAGTCCGTCTTCTGGGAGTGCAACCAAAGTTCTGGAGAACAGCAGCAGGGACAGGGGAAGAAGGGCAATACTCAAAAGTCAATAAAATGAAAGCTGGGATCAGAATCAGTGACATAACAGGAGCCATACAGTGTGAGAGCACAAAAAAGGAGAGAACGCGCACACCCTTTCCAGTCAAGAAAAGGACAAATCTTAGGCAGTGGTGGCCTTAAGTGATTAATATTCTGATTATGCCTCCAAATTAAGGAATCCTTGCCTAGTGCACAGAAACCAAAGTGGGACTCCTTGGAACCTGTCCTTCATCAGGGTCCAGACAGAGGGAATGTCCCCTCTCAGGGCAGTGCACCAGGGAGCAGCATCCCCTCAGGGCATTTCCAATCCCTTCTGACCTTTTAGAGAGACTTACTAGATTCCAGCAACAAAAGTGAAGGAGGGGAAAACATTAGCGGAGCCAGACCATGCTGATGAATGGCAGGGCATGGGATTCTGACCTCCCTAAGAAAAAGTTAAGCTAAAGAGGGAGAAATTAATCTGACAAAGCTTGCATGCTTTCCCTTAAAGAAAGGTGCCCTAGCACCACTCTGGATAGGTCCAATCCCCCACTGGATGGAAAGGTTCTGGTGCCCAGTCTCTGCTGATGGAGTAACAGTGGGGTTGGTGTTGTTTGCTGCTCTGTGACAGAGGACAGCCAGGAATGTTCACATACAGCTCCACTCCTGCAATTTGCGTGTGCCTGCTTTAGCATTGAGGAACCGCGCAGTCTTTGGGAGCTACAGGACCTTGCTAAAACTGGTCACATCAGAAAACAGCCGCTTACCAAGAGCACGTATGGCCCTACACATCTGTATGGCAGCACCAGTGGGCTCTGCTCTCCCAGGTACATTCCTGGGGCCAAATAAATCCTACCTTCCCACAGCCAGGATTCTCCAGGCCATGATGATGCTGGAGGTCCAGGACTCCTCTGTGTGCCACAGGGCATGCAGAGATTACCACCCTCCCCTTGGCCCATCCCTTCTCCTGGGCACCTCTGTATTTTTTTGGATAATGCAAGTTTCATGGTGCCCATGAGGCCTCTGGGCCCAGATACCCAGACAATTCCTTTGACTATGATTTCAGTATTTTTAATTATTATTTTCTCTCTCTCCCTTTCTTGTTTTTTTTTTTTTTTTTTTTTGGTCTATACTCCACCCTCCTAGAGTATCTGGTGAGGGGGTGGGATAGAAGAAAAAGACCAAGAGATACATACCCTGTGCACAGAACCCTCCTACTTCCCTTCCACTCCCCTGTTAAATATACCTTGGAACAAAAGCTCTTTATGATGCTCTAAAAATAAAGCATGCAGCAGTCAAGACAAACTGCAAAGTTTAAAAGACAGGGCCAAATTCTGCTCACAGCTACACCCTCTCTAAGGCAACAGGGTTGCATTTGTGTTTGGATTGTTAAACCCTCTTTAAACATCCAGGGGCAAACTGTGATTAGCTGCATTTTGTTGGCAGTAGATCAGCAGGTCTGTGACTAAGGACAACCTCACTCGCTGGCCCCGAGTACTCACCCCCCAGTGACACTGCTGCCCTGTGACCGGGCCACCCCGGTACTCCTGTTTCACCCTCAGCCACCAATCAGGCACTTCAAATCCCCTGTTCCAAACCTGACTTCTTTTCCATGTGACTTGAAAGTAACTTCAAAGCAAGAGCTCTTATTACAGAGTCAGAGCCACAGCATGGCTGGGTTGGAGAAGACTCCAAAGCCCTCCCAGCCCCACCCGTGCTATGGGCTGGCTGTCCCCATCAGCTTAGGCTGCTCAGGGCCCATCCATGGCCTTGAGCACCTCCAGGAATGGGGTACCTGTGCCAGTATCTCAGTGCCCTCTGAGGAGAAAATTTCCACATGATATCCATCCTACACCTCCCATCCTTTGGGTTAAAGCCATTCTCCCTTGCCTGTCACTATTTGCCCTGTAAAAAGTCGCTCTCCGTCCTGTTAAAAGCTCTCCATTAGGACATAGGGCTCTTCCCCTCTGAGAGCCATCAAACATCCCTCCTCATTGCCCTGAGGTGTGCCAGGTATTTCAGCTGTGCTCGACCAAGGGTTATTAACATACTTCAAGAATTAATACACAGTAAGTGGAAGCAGCCTGAAGCAGGTTAAAGCAAGCTGTAAAGGGAGATGTGGCTGCTTCAGGTACTTCTCTAGCAAGAACATCACTTGCAACACACAAGTTTTAAGAAACTTCTGTTACCCAGAGCAGGCACTGTTACCCAGTGACACCCCCACCTCCAAGAACCCTTTCTTTGGAGGCAGAACAAAAAAGCTGAATGGGCACCACACACAGCACAACAGCAGCCACGAATAATCACTCCGTAGTGCTACTGCCACTGAGGAAAAGGAAAAATGAATTTGCTCTGGAGTGAGCAAGAGAGACAGACCCCACAGTGACCCTCCTCATTTGCTATACTCAGTCAGTGCCTGGGGGGCTGCAGGCTCTGCTGGATCCCGGTACCACTAAGCAGCCCAACCCAATGCTAAATTGTTCTTTTAACAGAATTGGGGCCATTTATTATTACCTGTTGTAGCCCACAGGGCTATAGGAAAATTCCTGTTGTCTTTATCTAGTTCTACCTGTTCTTACACAGTAATAGGTTTGGGTTGCAAACAACTGACCCAACCGAAAATCCTCAGGGCAGCACCTTCAGCTGAAAGGAACAAACACAGCCCACAGCCTCAGCTTCTCTCCATGGAAGGAGCTTCACTTTCCCACTGACTACAGGGATCAGAGTGCTTGGGAAATTTCTGAAATGGACCAGATGCAAAACATCAAGTACTGCTCCCAACCATTCCCCCCAGTGACAAAGTCTGATTGGTTCTGCTACCCTCAGGAAATTATCTTTCACCTGTCAGTGAGGCTATAGCAGAGATGGGTCCGGTCTCAGATACCTCAGCTGACCCCACCCATCATCAGTCAGTCGTTTGTAAGCACAGACAGGGAAATGTCACTGGCAGAAGCTGCTCAGAAGAAATTATCCCCATCAGCCAGTGGTTAACTTCTGCAGAAGAGATTGGGCTTGAGTTCAGCCTCCAGTTGCAGCCCTGTGGGTTTGCACCTCATTGTCTGCACAGCCATGCGGCTGCAGAGATGCCAGTTCCTGCTGCAGCCTAAGCATGGCACAGAAATGGATTTCATCCAGTGAGTTCCTAATGAGTGAATAAAAAGGGAAATATTATGAATGAACATCAGTCAGTCCTAGTGGACCATAATGCATCTGCATAGGGAGATTAGAAACATTTCTTTATGTGACAATATCTTTTCTGTAGTTAATTAGAAAAGCTCAGGTCAGAAATCCATACCTATGAGCAAACCAGACCTGGGAGCCACCTTGGCTCACTCCTGGAGCATTCAAACAAAAAGGCAAACATGGAGGGAGGGGAGCAGCATAAGGCTGCGCAGTGGTTTGGTACATCACCTGTGGGAAATGAATCTTATTTCCACTGGGTGCACTGGATCCCCTGCCGCTGGGTGAATGAGCTGTTGTCCTGTGGTGATACAGCCCCAGGCACCAAATGCTTCACCTGGTGTTGAGCTCTATCTCTCAGCTACTTACAGGCAGGAAGGGATTCACTTCCCTTTGAAAACTCCCGTCCAGCAGGCCCAGCATTGGTCCTGCTTGCTGCCCAGGGGCTCCAGCTTTGCTATGCATTCATCAAAGGAAAAAGCAAGACCCCTATGGAGCACACTGCACGTGGGTGCTGCAGCAAAGCCCAAGCAAAGCTAGCAGTCCCAAAGCCTCTTGTAAAACAGACAATTTGAGACTGGCAAAAGGGGAAACCTGGGCTTTCACACTTTATCTTCTGGTGTAAGCACAGCTCAGTGGAGCTCCTGCAGGATGTCACCTCATTCCAATGGCTCACCGCTGTAACAGCTCATACTACCACGCCATAATCCAAAATTGAAGGTGAAAAATCTGCCCATCATAAATGAAACCTGAATTCAGATTAGATCAGTGCACTGCCCTCTTGGATAACAACTCTATCCAAAACTCATACAAACTCATTAGATCCTTTTTAAATTGCTCAGTGCTATAACAGGCTGTCCAGAGAGGTTGTGGATGCTCCAAACGTGGAGATGTTCAAGACCAGGTTGGATGGGGTCCTGGGCAACCTGGTCTAGTACCAAATCTGGAGGTTGGTGTCCCTGCCTGTGGCAGGGGGGTTGGAATTCAATGATCCTTGGGGTCCCTTCCAACACAAGCCATTCTATGATTTTGTCCGAGTGAAACCAATAAACCCACAAGCCTTTCTATGTGGAAAATCCAGCAGAGGAGTTTGTTTTCAGTCTGTGTATGTAGGGGTGGAATCCCTGCCCCAAGGCAAGAGGTTGGGGGATTACCAGAAAGTTCATGGCATGGGCCCAGCTGTCCAAAGGAGTGGAAAAACAGCAGGGAGTATAGCAACACCTAAAGAGACACACCATGATGCCTTGGGTGGCAGTTAGCACATATGGACCGCTGGCCTAAAGGGGCTTAGGCATTTTCCTTCCATGTACAGAATGCCTACTGCAAGAACAACATGCCTCTTACAAAACAAACTGCTGCTTCCATCAATCTTGTTTTACTTCAAGGTCTGTGATCAGACGCTCTTCAAAGCTGACAATTCCATGTTTTCCCCACAAATACTGTATAGCACACAAACATGAAGTCTGTGTCAGCCTCCTGAGAATAGCACGCTCAATTCACCTGCAACCCTCTGCTACTGGGCTTGAGCAAAATGGCATTCATCACTGATACTCAGGGAGGATCTCTTGCCACAGCTTGCATCTACGGCATGGAAATAGGAAGCAGGAGACTGAAGCACTGCTCACTGCACATCAGTGTGTTGAGCTTCGCCTCACACAACCTCTGCACCAGTTCCAGCTGGAGGCCTGTTGGGGCAGTCCTGCCCTTGGATAGATGCCACTCCTGGGACTCTCATGGGATCTGTAGCCCTGACCATACAACAAGTAATTTTATGCAAGACTTAGAAAAATTTGCCTACCTGGAGTGTCTAGTCACCCACGCAAACCACTGGTGGAGATGTGACTTATAGCAATGCATTTTTACCCCAGTTTGAAACAAGATCAAACAAATTGCACTGCACCAGCAGAAACTACGTCTGTGCTAGAGCTGGAACTGTGCTTGTGGCCAAAGCCCAAGTGCAACTGAATCCTAGAAAGGCACTGAAAGGAAGCTACAACCTCACCTGGACCTGAAGGGTTATAACCATGACAGTGAGACCTTCTCCTGTGAGGTTAACCTCTGCCCACGAAATCAATGCTTACTGCTCAGATATTCAGCACAGAACAAAATCATTCAAGGATGAACAGGAATAAAAAAAAAAAAAAAAAAAAAACAACAATCTGGGTCAGTCCTGGAAGAAGCCAGAGCTCAGTAAAAAGGTAAATTACAAAGACTGGGTTTTAGTGAGGAGTGCTACATTGTAAGAGGAAGCCTTTCATAGGAGAGAAGCCCAGTAGAAAGCCAGTAGAAAGGACTACATTTTCTCTGTTCTTGAATAAAAAGTCAGATAAACACATCGCAAGGCTACAAACTGGCCTCTGTCTCTCCCTGTGGGTTCTTGCACTTGCAGGTCTCAGTAGAGGAGGGCTTACTCCTTGAAGTGGATTGTGGATAGTTCCTTTCTCCCACAGAAAGACAACTGCCCTACACAGAGCCCCACGGGGCAGCAGACACAGCTATGAACAGGGGTTGGCATTGGGAGACATCCAACCCTTGACCAGAGTGTGACTTCTCAGTGACATTTGTGCAAAGCCCATCCCCGCAGTATCAGATCCTCTCTCCCTGTAAACTCCCTGACCAAAAGACCCTATAAAGCAGCTCCCCTGGGTAATGTGAACCTGCATCCAATTCCAGCCATGTACTGCCTGAGGTGAAACCATAAAATGAACAATCCAAAATTGCCCCAAAAGGCAGATGTACTAATTAGAGAAACTTGGGTGGCTGTTCTGAGTACGATGCTTTTAATAACTTCAGGGATGTTGAGAAGCAAATAAATTACATGATGAAAGTCTACCACGCTGCAGAACCCAGATATGTAATAAGCAAGACTGGCACCAGGTCTGAAGTTCTGCCCCTGGGCTTGGCATTCTGTTGGATTGCCTTTCCGGATGAGAAGCAGCTGGAGCTTCCTGTCCTGCTGACTGCTTGACAGAAAGGGATTTCTCAACAGCATCCTGGGAAATCGTCCTGGAGAGGCTGGAATTAGAGAAGTAGAACTTACCAGGGACAGGCAGAGAAAAGGTGGAATGGCTTTGAACTAGAAGAGAGGGTATTTAGGTTAGATGTTAGGAAGAAATGTTTTACTCAGAAGCTGGACCTTGCCTGAAGGTGAACTCCTGAACATGTACAGATCCCTTCAGTAGTGAGACAGCAGAGACTGCTGATGAGGAGCAATGCAGAGAGCCATCTGCCTGGCCCCTGCCCAGAGCTGCCCTAGGAAGGACAGCTCGTCTGCATCCTGCCTAGAAAAGCTTTCACTCCCGCACAGGCTGCTACATGTCCCAGACAAGCCTCACACACAGTTATTTCCAGTGGCAATTAAAGGCTAGTTCTTGTTTCAAGGGATGGAGAAAGAAATTACAGGAAGAGCTGCCCTGATCAGCATGCCAGTTCACTTTTAATCCTCCTTGTCTGACATCCTCCTGGAATAATACATCGAGCTTGTACCCATTGCATTAGGAGCTGGGAGAAGCACTTGCATTAAGAGTAATCAGTCCAGCAGGAGGAATGTTTCTCCCTGCTGGCCTTGGAGTATTTCCTTTTTTGACCCTGCCTCAGCACAATAATAGTGCACTTTGTCAGTCTTGCACAAAACCTCACTAGGCTCTGCACTGCTTTGTCCTAACTCCTGTGTGGCTCTATTAGTTTTCAAAGACCTCACGTAAGGGTTAAATAACATCACATTAAGTACAAATTTGGGACTAAATTTCCTATTCAGCACATAACAAAGCAATTGCTGTTCACCCAATTCCCATAAGGTGACAGGACCACACACAACCTCACTGCCCACAGCCCTTTTAGGGTACTGCTATCTTCTTAGAGCAAAGGAGGAAAATGTAGGAGAGGCCAGTGGAAAATCACCACCTTAAAGCACTTCATAGACTGAACTGAAGCACCAACAGAGCATCCTGCAGCAGCTCAGCTGCCATCCCCATAGGGCTGCAATGGGCAGAGAGCAGCTGTCCCTCCGCCCCCCTGCATGGCCAAATTGCAACCCACTGAGCCACAGCCCCACAGAACACTCGCCTGCTTCATTCCTTAGCTGCTTCCCTTCTCCACAGGATCCCTGCGAAGTGAATTTAGCTTGTGTCAATTTGATGGCTATAAATCACCCCACACAGCTAATAAATTAAATGTCTCATTGACCCTACATCTGGGAAGGGAGGGGTTGGGCACAACGACAGGGGTTATGTGACCATTACCATAAAGGAGCTGCTAGCCTCGTCCCATCCCATCCACTGCCACGTGATTAATGATGGGTGCAAAGTAGGGCAGGCTGAAAGGAAGAACAAAGCGTGACTGATGTTCCCAAGCACAGAGTTAAGACACTCAATTGGTGCCGTGGCTGGAGCTGCACAGCAAATTGAGTGCCAGCACTGCTCATGGCATCAATCATAGAACTGTGGCATGGTTGAGACTGGAGGGGATTTTAAAGACCATCCTCCCCCATGGGATGTGTGGCCCCCACCATCAGGCTGCCCAGGGTCCCATACAAGTTGGCAGAGACAGAACACAAACATGTTATTGGCTGAGTGAGTAAACATCTGGGGCTCTTTTGCAATCAATAATGATAGTACAAGGGATGTGTGAACTTCCTGCACACTGCTCTGCAGCTCATTCTGAACTCACCAATGCAATTACGGTATTTTTTATGCAAGAGCTGAAATTCACCTACGCTGATTTTAAGTATAATTTCCTCTTCAGAACTGCTGGAAATTAATCATCGCTTCTCCAGGCTCCATCTGGAATTCACTCTGTCAGCACAGCTTTAGTGGTGGCATCTAAAAGAAACTCATGGTTGTTGACTTTGCTCAAGTATTTCCTATGCTGAGGCTGAAAAATATCCCAAATATGCAGCAAAGGCAACTATCCCAACACAGTGTATGCTGATTTTCTCTCTAGTGAAAACCACCATGCAGCCAATAATCCCAGTTATTGTCTTGCTCATAGTAATTATCACAGAGAAAACAGTATCAACTTAATAGAATGAACAGCATTTTTAGCAAGTGAAAGTGTCAGAAGAAATCAACAGAATAACGTCTTAATAAATTGAAGAAATACAGTCAACAAGTTAGAATTCTAAGAAGTTGCATTCACACATAAACATGTCCATTTGTGCATGTAATCACCTCATTCTCTATTTTCAGGTTTACCTGCCCAAATCATGTGTGCAGACATAGAATTTGGGCAGCTCAGAGAGCAGTGAATGTTCCTGCCATGACAGAATTACTTGGTCTCCAATAAATCTGTTCTTTCCTGCCACCAAACTTGATGAAAACCAACAGATGGAGTAAGACAAATACAAGGGATTGGGAATTTCATAGGGACACTTACTGAAGTGACTACCAGCTAAAAGACTAGAATGCTCCAGAAAGAAAACTGTTTTGTTTATTAAAACAATTAACATAGCTTAAAAGGAAGAGCACTTTAGTAGGTAGGTGTGAATGAACTGCCCTCCTCTAAACTGAGGTGTGGCTGCTCCGGAGGTTTTCCCAGCATTTTGGTGCCTTTTGATGTAAACCACAGAAACTAAACTATATGAATTAAAATCAGAGCTCCTTAAAATTCACCAGTTCCAGAATTATTCTTGGGAGCTGACCCATCCCTAGAATACCCCAAGGTGTACAGTCACAAAGGAACTCACATGAAAGTTTGAATGAGTCTTTGTTGACTTCTTCCACCCAGTGCTGACCTATTTCCAGCCATCAGTAGTTTTCAGCATTTTTCTTTACCAGAATCCCTATAAATTCTCCATTTTTATGCATATAATGAATTTAAACCAACTTACAATAAGCTTCCTTTCCTCAGTTATTATCTGCAGGTTCACAAGTCACACAAGTGTCCTCAGAATCTGTGGTTAAAAAGAGTTGATTCCCATCTCTCTATTGCTTCTCTGGGGAAAAGCCAGGATTTTACACTTTTGTTCCAGACAATAACAGTTCTGCCATAGAAAGCAGCACATTGGAAGCACTCTACAGGCACCATCCAATTAAGGATAACAGTGTCCCTAGGAGATAAATAAATCCAGCTAATTACGTCTATTGATAACAGGAGAAAATGGAATCAAAGGTGAAGTACATTGCTCAAGAGTACAGGATGAGAGAGCAGCAGAACCAACAACAAGCACTACAGACATCTGCCACGCTGATTCCAGATTCTAGCTGGGAAAAGGGAAAAAAGGTTCCTAAAATCTTCCTCTTGCTATCTTTCTGCCCCTCTTTGAAGTTATGATGGATGTAAACTGCTTGGATATTAGGAAAAATTTCTTAGAAAAAGTGGTGATGCAGGCTGCCCAGAGATGTGGTGGGGTCGCCATCCCTGGAGGTCCTTAAGGAAAGGGTGGATGTGGTACTGCTAAGGAGGGTTTGAATTTCCTTTGCAAAAGAAAAGTCACAATCCTGAGAGATGCATGGAGCCATGGGGAAAGGAGAGGCAGGGTAACTGCACCAAGCAGGAAACTGCCACAGAAGACTTTGAGCTTTACAAGTCCTCTCTTTTATCTACAGAGCTTTGGGGTAAGAATGGAGCAAGAAGGAATAATAAGCATGGGTGCTAATTGCACAGGGCATCCCTATGGAACTTTAGATTAAAGAGTCCAGCACCTCAGGGAGTAAGGGAATCTGTTGATCTTGGAGACAGTAGGTTGGGAGGCAACTGCACCCTTTGTTACCAATCTGCCTCCCTTCCCCATCTGATCATGCAAATGAGGGCTACAACTGCTGGAGTTTACAGTATGCAACATCTGAGCTAGGATCTCTAGAGAGACAGGGATGGATTTATTTACATGTTCCAAGTTATCTCGACAAATCATCTGACAGGGGCCCCCTCACATTTGTAGCGTGCTGATGAAAGTAAAAACATCGTGCCTGTTAGTGTTTTTAGCACTGAAGACATAAAGGCCAGGTCCATCACCTGCTTACACCCCCTTAGTGCTTATACTGGTTGTAGTCTGCTCTTACGAAGCCTAGCACACGCCTGACAATTAATATGTGTGTTTTTAGGGGAAAAAAAGCAGAATGAGACTCACTCTGAGGATCAGCCTAAGCATCAATAATCCTACAAAGAGTCAAGAGGAAGGTAGATGGGAAGACAGCCCCCCTGCTTTCCTCTCCCAACAGAGAAGGACAGCAGTAGGGAATGAAGCTGCAGGTGTGGTGGGGAAGAAATACTGCTGCTCCACCGATACTGAGCCTACCTGGCATAACACCCCAACGCTATGCTTGCATTGTTGCTTCCAGAGAAGTTTCAACTGAAGAAAATCAGTTGTAATCCTGTTCCATGGCTGCAGGCATCACCTACCCCATCTCAAAACCCTGGAAATACCTGATTTTCTGCAGGACAATGGTGGTCCAGAGCTGCTGAATTCACCGCTGTTCATATGCTTCTGCACGGGTGATGTTACATCTGCAGCAACAGCAGAGTTTTTGGAGTGGATGCTCACAGAATAAGCAGTCCCCATTCCCACCCATCCATCAAGCAAGCAAACAAGCAGTCAATCCCTTAATAGGAGACAAAAAGGAAAGAGGGAAAAAAAAAAAAAAAAAACATCAGATAAACCGCCCCACGAATCAGCCTCTGGAGTTATTTGTAACAAATGTGCTGGCAGGTGTGTAATTGCCTTCCTGCCATTATCAGCTGGCATTCACCTGCAGCCCTGAGAAGTGCAGCTCTGCAGCAGGACTCAACTCTGCCCTCCCCCTACCAAACCAAAAAAAAAAAAAAAATCTTTCAAGTGAGAAGCAAAATACCCACCTGATCATGTTCATGATAGATCCCACAGTAGCTGTAGTCTCTTCTAGAGAGGGACGATCTCCTGCTCTGACCTGGTCCCAGCGTAGCACAGGAAGCCCCGCAATTGCACGCACTACTACAATAGCAATTAAGTTTCCCATTAAGATGTACATACCTTATTATCAACAGATAGTAGTCACCATTACAGTAGGAAAATACTCAAGGGAAGTCAGTAAAATGATTGTTTCTTTGAATTCCCTGTATTTGTTTAAAGAACTCACTTTAAGAATGATATCAAGGCTGTAAGAGTCAAAACAGTTGACAAAAAGAGAATTCTCAAGTCAGAGCTAAAGACATGATTAGATTGGGATCCCAGGCAGACAGATCTGGTGGCTGGCAACCAGCCCATGGCAGGAGGTTGGAGTTCAAAGATCTTCAATGTTCCCCCCAACATAAACCATTCTATGATTCGATGTGATGCTCAAGTTCACTTCTGTCTTTAACAAGATTATGTGAATCAATTAGACAAACAGAAAGAAAAAGTTCTTGCTATTTATGCCAAGTTTTTGCTTGCTAGCACAAGTTCCCGTGATGCTAATAAGACCAATGGACTCCCAGGCTGTACCAACTTCATACTGGGTTGGCTCTGGGCACAAAGATGGAGCTCCTGAAACCTGTGTGTGTCCACATGACCCTTTAGACTGGATCTAAGGAAGAAGTTTTTACAGTTCAGGCAGTGGCACAGGTTTCCCAGAGATGCGGTGGTGTTCCACCCCTGCAGACACCCCAGGTGAGGGGACAGGGCTCTGAGCAGTGAGCACTGGTGGATCTGTGAGTGCTCCTGTGCACTGCAGAGGAGTGGGACCAGAGGGCCTTTAATGGTTCCTTTCAACTTAAAAGATTCTGTGATGCTATGAAATCTGGTCTGAGCTGTGGGCTGTTACCTGCTTAGTCATGTCCTTGCTCTGACACGATCACAATTTACAAATCATGTAATTATGTGTTATATTATCACCTAGCAATGTTTTTTTTTTTTTTTTTTTGATGAAAACTCTGGCCCATAACCTAACACAATGGCTTTGGACAGCAGGTGAATCTCAGGATCTCACTGCCATAAACTCCATCCTCCCCTATGAGTCTCCACCCCTTTGTTTACTGCAATCCCTTCCTGTAAAATCCTGAAAACAGAATCAGACCACTGAACATAAACAGCTATTTGCATCCTCTGGGAGAGTAACCTGGCCCAGGACTCACTCAGAATGGTAGGATCAAGATCAAATACATTTACATACATGCAAATTTTCCCATTTGCAGTGCAAAAATATTCGTCTGAGATACGGGAAAATATGATTCTGACTCAGAACCGATGCTATCTTTCCAGTCAAGATTAGAGCCAATGTTGTGCAACCTAGTTTAGCTCACAGTATCAGTTGCCACGCAAAAGACAGTGTTTCATGCAGAGGTGTGGTCTTTCCGATTATGGCAACAAATACAGACCATAGTTGGCTTCTCCTTCAGATCCAATACAATTGGAAAGTGCAGCCAATTTTTCAGGTCTGATCCTAAAAAACCACAGTTATTCCTTGTGAGTTGTGGACTGGCTTTAAATCGTGGTGAAATTAAAGGGATCAAAAAGGTTTTGAATGTCTGTGAAGACTAAAACCAGAAAAGATGAAAGCACTTAAAAGAAGAAAATTGAGAAGAGAAGGAGAAAGAGAAGAGGAGGAGAAGAGGAGAAGAAAGAAAAGTTTTGATTTTCACCCAGGAAACTTCCATCACTGCTGTATTTTCCCTAAGGATGTTTCAGTATCTGTCACTAAAAATTACTGCTGTCACCTGTGATGTATCAGTGCAAACCAGAGGGCTGGGCTTTGGTGGTCTGAAAAGCGACGCAAACCACAGTTGTTTTTAACCACCACCTCACCTCAGTTCCAGTGAATATATTTATTATGCACTAAATCCAATTTTGGATGATAAAAATTGTGTGGTGTTTTCACAAGCACATGCCTGATGCCTGATCAAGGTTGAAAGAGACATTTTGCTCACATAAGGCTGAGAACTGCCAAAGCAGACATAAGGGGACTAAATCAAAGGTGAATGATAGGGAAGCAAATGTAGAAATGACAAAAGACTTTGAACTCCAGAAATGGCAAACCTGTTTTCCACCACAGTCCCCAGACAAAAGCTTTACAATTTCAGTGGCAGAAGAAACAAGCTCAGATCAAATCTCCTCCATACCCTGAAATAACCCCCTAGAAAACTGCACTATGATATACAAAGCTTGTGACGATGTCTACAGGGGACGGTTTTTCCCGTCCAGATAACTTGTCCCTCCCGATCTTAATAAATTCAGTGACATGCTTCTATGGCACTCAAAGCCCCAGAAATTGGTGTGCAAGGTGCTGTTCAGTGATGGTCTTTGTCCCAGGGGAAATGATATAACTACTAAAAAGGCGATGACTACTCATTAATCATTGTTTGCACAGGGAATACAAAAGGGTTTATATGGGACTAACATATGGGTAAGTATAAGTATCATTAGTAGTAATTAGATTAGCTGCCTCTATGATCCTCTTCTGTTATACGTGAGGTTGACTTTACTTCTAAGTACAGGTTTGTCTGCTAAAAATCCTGTCACAACAGAGCCCTCTGTGAGCTGCTCTCACCAGCACTGTTCTGGTAGAGTGGGCTCCTTGAGGGAAGGAGCAGTTTCCTGAAGGGAAACTACAACATGGACTGCTGCTATGTCCCTTCTCCCAAATGAGTTCAGCAACAGCTTGGATACCAGAGATGGGGCTTTGCCAGATCCTCCAAAGCACTGACCCCTACTCTTGGTGCAGGCAAATTTCTTGCTTCAAGATAGCATTCAACAGGGGACCAGAGATGTGATGAAGCTCTTCTACCTAAGCGGTTGTTGCTGGGTAAGAGGAGCATTAAAAAGGATGAAGAGGGTGTGGACTGAAGATCAGCAGTGAGATCTGCTATGATGCAAGCTGCAGCTTTGTGCAACAACACAGCCCAACACAGAGCCCAGAGGTTGCAGCCGTACCTGCCCAGTCCTCTCTGCAGAATCACAGAAGCATGGAATCACAGAATGGTTGAGGTTGGCAGAAACCATAAAGATCATCCCATTCCAACTTTCCTATCATGGGGCCTGCCATTCTGAAGCTATATGGGGAGACCCATTTGGCCTGGCCTTGGGCACCTGTAGGGATGGGACAACCTCAGCCTCCCTAGGCAGAAGTGCCAGTGTCTCATTGCCCTCTGAGTAAAAGATTTCTTTGTGGCATCTAACATAAATCTCCCCTCTTTTTGTTTAAATCCATTCCCCTTTGTTCTGTCCAGTGCCCATGGCTTAGCCCATGCTTACACCCAATAGGCAGCAAGGAGAGGAGCACCAACCACAGTCTCATCATACTCACACGCCCGTGAGTTGCCTTCTTTCTACTTAATGAAGTGAGGATTAATTAGAGGAGGTAATGGGCTTCTGTGGACAGTGCTGTCAAGCGCTGCTGGCTGCTGTGTGCTGATTCAGCAAGGCATCTGTCATCCTGCACGTTGCTTTGCAGTGACTACAGAACAGGCATAAAAGGCACCCGGCCATCCCAAGTTCACGGCAGATCTTTTAGGAAGGATGGCTGACACAGAGTAGTACTGAGCAACAGCAAGTGGTTCTCAAATAATTTTGAATAATTTGAAAAATTCAAGCCAGAAAAGAGCAGATCTGAGACACACACACAGTTTGAGGAAAGGTGACATGGGAAAAGCTATGTTTTTATAACTCTAAATAAACCATACATAAATAGGCATTTTCAACACTAGTGGTGGTTAGTCCAGGCCATCTGCCAATGGGAACATGATGAAGAAAACCACAAATAAGCTGGAGGATGTGAAACAACAACACAACATTTATATTCTATTACTGTTTGAAGAAAACAGGGGCAGAAAGTATAGGGAAATTGTCTTTGGCATTTGCTTCCTTTAAACAAAAAGTGATTTCAGTTAACTTTGTCTCATGAATGCACTTTTCATCTGATGAGGGAAATACTGCTCAGAAAGGTCCAGAAAAAAAAAGAAACAATTAAATGGTTTTCACTTTATTCCTTCACCCATAATGTTGGAGTAACTCTCCAGGTGGTATCCTGGCCAACGCACCTGGAAGCCAGTGTGCACCCTCCTTCATGTAACCCAGTCCGCAGAGAATGAAAAAGCATTAGGTTTAAGCTGCCCCATTTCTGTGTTTGCTCTACGCAGAGCTCGGGAAGAGAACCAATGCTGTCTTTGCGTGTACAAAAATAACTGAGCCCTGACTTTTCCTCTTATATACCTGGCAAGGAAGGTTAAGAATTCACTCACCTACAGCAAACTTGGGGCCCCTTTAACAGCCCCTCCATGACTGTGTTTGCCTGTCCTGTGGGACAGGTGATGCATGAGATTTCATTTCATTTCATTTTCTCAAGACGTGACATTTTTGTTGGCTCATGGAAGGGGAAGATATCTCATGCCCCACTAAAGAGCTTCACATGCATGAGCACACCTGAGGGCACACAAAGCCTCTGCATTCCCAAGAGACCTTGTGAAGTGGGATCTGCTGTGAGGGGAGACAAGTCTCCTCGAGAAGTGTCTACTGTGAACAGCAATCATTCTGGGGAAAAGCAGGAGTTCTGGGCTTTTTCTACAGTGCCTGAGTCAGCTGGGACACAGGCAGATACGCCTTATGGAACAGGGAAGAAAAGTGTCAGTGAGCTCCCGTGTAGTTGCTTGCAGTTTGGAATCTGATGACCTTCACTGATCCCAATCATTTAAACACACTTCAAATTACAGTAAATCCTGTGAAGACTCTTTTCATGCTAATGGACCGCTCCCATTCTAACTGAGTATAAAGGTGCTTAATAGATCACTTCATATTCACACCTTTAAGATACTACCCGAAGAAACACTGCTGCTGAAATGTTATGGAGTTTTGACATAAGCTATAGGGGGAGACTCCAGGAACTTCCTTTATTGTTTAAAAACAATAATAATATTAATTAAAAAAAGAAGACACGCTTCCATTAGCCTTTTATTTTCTACTAGTTGTTCAGGACCCTTTCCAGTTTGAATCATAAAGCACCATGGCCACCTCATCTCCTGCCCACTGTGAACGTGCTGCTGGCTTTGTAAGTAACCTGGGGTGCAGTGCAGGAAGAAGGGGGGGAAAAGGAATGATGAGATGCAGCGCAGATGATGCTCATTAATTTTGGAGAGAGATATAAAAAGTAAGCACTAAAGTCTATCCTAAATACAGGGATTCAGATGTCTGAGGGCTCATCTGCTTCTATCTCTTGGCTAATCGTGAATGCACTTCTGCTGTGTCACTTCAAAGGCTTAGCACAGCTGGGAGGGTTTTCATCAAAGCTTCTGCATGTCTGGGGGAGGTTTTCCCCCCATGAATATACATCACTGGAGGCTCATTTTCCCAGCTTTTCCCATGCTTCTCTCTGATTGATCCTCATTTCATTCAGATGAGCTCTTTCTCTCTGGATGGCTAAAGGGCAAGAGACAGCTCTCTCCAAAGCTTTCCCACTCGCCTGATGCCTCTCCGAAGCTTTTCCTGCCATCAGAGTGGGGGAGGGAGGGAGCTGTTCAGACAAGAGATTGAGCCTTTAAATTAAATTCTTGTCATCTGAGGGCTGGGCCCGATAGCAGCGGGGGTGGGAAGCATATTCTCCCAGTATTGAGACTCTGACCAGATCCTCATCTGGTGTAAATGTGTATCAGTGGACCAACCTCAGCAATCGTGTGATATGAACTCTGCCTCAGCAGTCGTGTGATATGAACTCTGAGCCTTAAAACACTGCTCCTCTGTAGCGGCTGGGTGAAATCAGCATCATTCCCTGAGCTCTGCAGAGTACGTGAGCTCCACAGCCAAGGAACACATGCTGAAATTGCTCAATTCCACCTCTTTTTCAGTGGGGAGGGAGGGCTGGGCAGCCTGGTGGAATTTCAAACACTCAGCCACCCTCAGCCAGGCTGGGATTTCACAACAGCCCAGGCCCAGGGTGGACCCAGCACGTGCAAAGTGCTGGTGGAAATGCGGGCCCCTCTCCTAAGCTCAGAATCAAGCTCTGCCCTCCTGGAAATTCTGGGCCTGGTGCCATGCAGTTACAGCACGTCTCCTGGCAGGTGGCCACCCCAGGGAGACTAAACCTCACCTCAGCTCTTCCACCCTCCGCCCTCCTACTGCTTATTCCCTGGGGCCAAAATGACCCCAGGAATTGGCAGGTCAAGACACCGCTGAAGTAACTGGAAGCACTCCCTTATAGCACTGATACAGGAACTCAGTTTGAGTGATACTGCATCACTGGTGATGCTTTTTTAAAGAAACAATACGAATCTCCTCTGCAGTGACCCATGGAAATGTGACAGTCTTAGAGGGCATGCATCTGGTCGATCCTCACTTGCTCCAGTGACACGCACAGCATACGTGGACATCCCAAGGGGAGCAAAGCAGCATGGAAAGCATGGACCATCCACCAGCAAGTGTTGCGAGCAGAGCCTTCCCGTGTCTTTACAGCAGAGAACATCCTCTCTTAGCTCAGAGTTCACCAGCCTGGAGCTCTGCCAGGAGGATCTAACAAAGTCCCTAAGGACATGTCACCCTCCTGGGCACTTTTACAGCACCATGATGTCTGTTGGCACCTCCAAATCCTGTCTATTGCATTCATTTCCAGACTGCTACCCTCCCCTTCACAGCAAGAGCGCCCCTGGAGCGGGATACAGAGCCCACTCAGTTGTGCTGCTCCTGCATGGGACTGGGATGCTTCTTCCCTCAGACGGCGACCGGGTCTTCCTGCATCCATCCCCTGAATGGTTAGTTAGATCTTGAACAGTTTGTCACTTTTTTCACTGGGAAATGTGGTTGCATCTACTTTGACACAAGTCCCTTTCTGAATTGCAAGTTGGCAACCATAAAAGGGAGAAGTCTTTAATTAGTTATCTGCCTAATTAACTTTAACGGCAGCATATAAGCTTTGGCAGCCAAATACTTCAATGCAAAACACTGCAAACATTCAAACAAACGCTGCCCTCCCTGCCAGGAAGTGCAGCTGCTGCCGTGAGTGGCTGCAGGAGAACAGCATCTTGCTGCCTCAGCCAGAGAGCATGGAAATCCACCTCTGGGCACCCTACACACCCCCTTTTCCAGATAACTCACATAACAATGATGTCCACATTAAAGACGCAGAACATATGCAGCTTCCCAATGTCATGTGCTCCCTTCCTTGCATGTGCATTCACTCCACCACTGAGTGAAATCCACCTAAGAAAATGTGTTTCCTGCTTGAAAGGTGTATGTAAAAATCCCTGCATCCCCTGGCCAGGCAGGGGAAGAAGAGGCTCTTAACAAGGACCAATGAACTGCATCCTGCAGTCCTGGGCCCACTGAGAAACCCCAAAATCAGGCAGGGTGGCACACAGTACAGGGACACTCTCAAGGGACAAGCACTGAAGTCTGTGGAATAACCCCCGAGAGCACAGTTTGGCTCAGAGAGTTCAGCACACAGGTTGCTAGAAATAAGTCTCTCTCTCTGTTGGAACACGCAGGGTCCCCACTGCTTTTCCCACGCTGATCAGTGAGAGGTGGGGGTTTCGGGAGGCACGGTGCCCCCAGGAGGTTCCCGTGCTGTTGTACCTGCACTGTGGGCTAGCAAACGTTTGACTCTGTGTGCACTGGAGTTTCACCGTTACTGCATGTCCAGGCAAGCTCCCTGACTGCTTTCAGCATGAATAAAAAGGTAAAGGGGAGGGAACAGGTTTCAAGAAACATGAGAAAAGCAGCACAAAACCCAAAAGTGACTTGAGTGCACTGCCTGAGTAAAGCCATCTCACACTGCTGCCCCGCACCAAAGACAGGACAGGTTCATGATTTCAGGCTGGGACCCAAAATAAATCTGCTCTGTTGCAGTTCAGACTTTAACTGCGATCCATATAACTACTGCATCTGGGGCCTTTGCTAGAGACAAGTGGTTGCCTTTCCAGTGATGCAGCCAGCTGCTCTGGGAGGGCTGCAACAGGAGAATCTCAGCAAGGCAGCACTGTGTTTGCACACCAGAGGTCTGCATGCAGAAAACAGGTCACAGGGAAGGTGAAAATGAAGTCAGTTCAGAGCCGCAGTGTGAGTAACCACTCCTGCAACAGAGGCAAGGCCCTCCCAGCATCCCTTAAACATGCA
Source organism: Callipepla californica brunnescens (assembly GCA_023055505.1). Taxonomy (NCBI): domain Eukaryota; kingdom Metazoa; phylum Chordata; class Aves; order Galliformes; family Odontophoridae; genus Callipepla; species Callipepla californica. The sequence continues at coordinate 142,608 of JALIRH010000055.1, forward strand.
CACAGGAGACTCTTCTCATTGTTCATTTGCTGTGAACAAATAAACAAACCCTCTGGAGGGAATGAGCTCATCCCATGAGAACAGAGTTTTTGCCTTACTCAGCAGGGGCTTCTGCTGAGGAAAACAATCTCTGCAGATTTGCATCTGTTACATGATGAAGCAGCCAGGGACAGGGAAGGTAGGATGGTCCACACCATTGCCATGGGGCAAGGGATGAAGGGAAGGTCTTCCCCTTTGGTACAGACATCATACCTACTCTCCCCAAAAGAGAAGAAGACCTGAAGCTGGAAGTGACAGCGATGCCTGTGAAGCTCCCTGCTCCCCACATGAGCACTGCTCATCTCTCTGAGCTTGTCAGGACAGCTCTCCACCTGCACACAGCAGCACCCATTCTCCCAGCAGCTTTCTAATTTCTTAGCTAAACAGGCCCACATCCCTCAGCCTTTCTTATAGGAGTGGTGTTCCTGCCCTCATATCATCCTCACAGTCCTCCTCTGCACCCACTCCACCTCTGCATCCCTCCTGTGCTTGGAGCCCTAGGCCCGGACACAGAATCAGGCAGAAACCATCTGCTCTTTCCTGCAGGTTGTGGTCAAGTGAAATGTTATTTAATTTTCACTTACGGTTCATTATGTTTTGGTTTCCCATGGTGCCACTCAGACCAGAGATGCCCCATTAAGTGTTGCTAACACGTGGGCTTTTTCTCACCTGGATCTTGGCACGCACAGCTCTGCCAGTACCAATGCCTGGGTGGGGCAGGAGCAGGAAGAAGGATTGGGATGACAGCACTTTCTGCCGGCAATTCCCCCCCCGTGGTTTCACAAACGCCAAACCACAGCACGCAGTGGCTGCCCCGCAGCATCCATCCTGCACAGCCCCTCCTCAGGAAGGGACCAGGCAGGAAAGGTGACGCAGGGAAGGCGGTGGTTTGCCCTCGTGGCTGAATCATGCTGCACGAGAAGAGGCGAGAGACATCAGAACAGTATTCCCCATCTGTCAGCAGTATGCAAAGGCCAAGATACAACGCGCTGAAGAGAGACGGCCCCTCGGACACGACCGAGCAGAGCAGCGGGAGAATGCGGGATTCGTGCAGCGACGGACGCACCAATACATCACCAAGCCGACCCTGCAGCAGCCGGCAGCTGCAGCGGCGTGTCCTGCCTCGCACATCCCTGCGGCTGCCTGCCGTGACTGCCCACCGTGCCCGCCCCGTGCCTCTGCCCACCGTGCCCGCCCCGTGCCTCTGCCCACCGTGCCCGCCCCGTGCCTCTGCCCACCGCGCCCGTCGGGCGGTGCCACGGAACCATCGCACGGCGTACGGACACCGAGCGGGCCCCGGCCCGCACGGACGCAGCTTCCGGAAGTGCCCGCGGCCGGAGCGCAGCTCATCTCTGGGCGGCAGCGCCCCCTAGCGGCCGGAGCGGGGAGAGCCCCGCAGAGCCCGGCCCGGCGCAGACCGCCCCCCCCCCCCCCCCAGCCCGGCCCTGAGCGCCTGCGGGGATGGGGCGCCCGCAGCTTCCCTGGGCAGCGGTGTCAGCGCCTCATCGCCCTCTGAGCAAAATTGGTACCGCCTAACCCAAATCTCCCCTCTTTTAGTTGATGCCACCCCCCTTTGTCCTGTTCATTCTGGTTCAGAGCAGAACCCAAACGTGGAGCATCCCAGCTCTGCACTCAGCTTTCCACACCGGACTCATTCCGTACCTTCTAAAATGTATTTTTGGCCCGATAAGATACACCGAGAGAAAATCCTTGGCTCCTCATAAGCACGAGACTGAAATAACTTCACATATGGCTGCTAACGGGTTTCTATACCTGCTAGGTTATTATCAAGTATTTCATGCAGTAAAATGTTATTTGATTTCTATAAATACTTGACAGTCACTCAGGTAAATTCCAAAGGTCGCTTTTTATGAGGTGCCTCAGAGGAGAGAGCTCACGCCACGCTCTGTTCTCGCGCAGCCCGTACCAGCGATAGCTCTGATGCGCGGGAGGGCGTTCTGCTGCAATCTTCGCAGCATTTCTGCTTCCATCCCAAGCAGTCTCACCTCTGCTCCCTCTTCAGTTCAATGAGCGGTGCCACGTTTGGGCTGCACAAGGAAGTAAGGCTGTGCACATGCGTGCTAGTGTATTAACCACATGTTCCTCCAGCATCATACAACTTGGTACAGGAAAACAATACGATGAAAAGGTATCAAGGAAAGAAAGAAATTACACGTGAAAAAGTTCTGCTTCAGCATGTCTGCGTGGAGAATCAGCGTGCTGGCAGTCCTGTGCTTCCTGTGGCAGCCCAGAGGTATGTTACTTTCACTTTGCTGGGCTGTGTGGCTTTGCTTGAGGGAGGGAAGGCAGGCGTTTAAATCAGTAAGAATGGGAATGATTTTCATCAAGTAAAACATTTCACCGTAAAGGAATGACAGTTTAAAATCAAAGATCTGTAGCATGGCTGAGGTTGGAGGGGACCTTGAAGACCACCCCGCTCCAGACCTTTGCTGTGGGCTAGTTGCCCCCACCAGCTCAGGCTGCCCAGGGCCACGTCTATTATCATGAGCACCTTCAGGAATGGGGCACCCACAGCCTCTCTGGGCAGCAGTGCCAGCTGACTATTCAGTGTGTCTTGATGAAGAAAACAATGTTCATGTTTATCTACCGGAAACAATTGGTGCCAAAAAGTACAAGCGGCAAGCCTGCATGTTGCATCCTGTTGTACTTGTGGCATGTCTGCCTTTATGAACTGGAAGTGGATGGGTGGAGTGACCCAGTGGTGTGTGCCTGATCTCAGGGCCAGGCAGTGAGAAAACGAGGGAGTCGGGCTGGAGTCTGGTGCCTGTAGGCGTGTAAAACAGATTACAGGAGAATCCAGTGATACTACGGCAGATGCTTCTCTAATTACAGAATTGGATCTCTCACACACACTTCAGTCCTAATTCTGACAGCTGTTGAGATGACAATGTTTTGTAAGAGGTGAGAAAAGCACAACTACAGCACAGACATACCTATTCCTCAACTAGTTTACAGTTTATAGTCATAAGTGAATTGAGCTGCTATACTCCAAATTTTGACACCACCTTGGTAAAAAAAAGGTGTGATATTTCCTATTTCCAAAACAATGTTTAATAAATCACTTACTTAATTTTCCTTTTTGATCAGGTCATGGTCAACTTCCTGCTCCTCAAAATGTTACATTACTGTCAAAGGATTTTGATATGATTTTGACATGGACTCCAGGAGAAGGATCTCCACCAGATGTGTTGTACACTGTGAGGTACGAAAGGTGAGTGTTTACAAGGGAGTCTGATAGGAAGTATGTCACAGGGCAAACATCTGTGAATGTACTTAATCAGAGTCGTTATGATCAGCAGTCTGACTGCATTCTTTCACCAAAGCCAGTCCTTTTCTGTCTGGAAAGTGCTCTGAACTTTCAGCAAGATTCAGCATACATCCAATAAAACACTTCACTTTTTGTATAAATTATAACAAAAGATCATGTTTGATATGGCATATTTGTTTCTTGTTTTAGCAAGGGACGTATGGACAAATGGATAAAGGTTCCTCATTGCAAAAACATTCACAGTATCTCCTGCAACCTCACGTGTGTGATTCCAAACTTCTTCATTAAATTCCGGGCTCAAGTAAAAGCCACTTCAGGACGACTCCATTCGCCATGGGTAAAATCGCAGTTCAAGGAATACCATTTAGATGGTAAGTGTCTGTTAGGTACAGCCTGGCTGAAAGGACATCCCAGCAACAGTGTTAGCATAACCACATCAGTTAAACCTCACATAGCAGAAAAAGAAATATGAACCTTTATGAATGCCAAAATTGAGTGGGCACAGGCAACGACAAGCCATGATGAACTGAAATTAATTTTTGTAGCAGGTATCCGGATTTGTTTCATCAGCGCACTAGGTGAATGAACTGGTTTCAAGCTCATCACAACAGAAAGACAGTATCACTGGGGTTATGTTAAAAAAAAGAGATGTTCCTTTGCCCTTCCTTCATGTCTGCCACAAGAGATCAGCTAGAAGTTTAGATCAGCCAAATAAAACATTACTTCTGTGAAACTGCAGTGTTAGCAAGCATTATTCTCATATCTGGTCACTCAATTATAGTGGAACTGGCTCCCCCACTACTAAATGTGAATGTAAAGGAGAATGTAATCCATGTGAATGCCACTTTTCCTATGGCCATCTGCGTGGAGAGTTTATCTTGGATGTATGACTTCAACCTTTGGGAAGCTGGATCTGAAAACAAGGTCAGTAAAAGCGGTACTACTTGGATGAGAAATGGTGCCCAGCTGAAGTGAAATAGCTGCAAATATCTATGCAGGGAGTGATTGGAGCCAGGCCTAGAGAAGCGGTCAAACCAGAATTAACTAAAGCCAGAAATTAGTCTTACATTCAGCATCTTTGTTTTATTGGTAGTTCCATTTCTTACTTTGTTTCTGCTTATCTGTATGCGATAGTGAGGCTACTCAACAGTCAGAGAAAAATCCAAGGTTTAGAACAACTAGTTTGGGTGCTGCTAACAGCATAACTGTGGCAGCAAAGAGCATTGCACAGACATAAAGAGATGCTTACTACAAATAGCAAGCAAGGCAAGTCACTTTCCACACACCTTGCAACCACTGGCACCAGGCAAACAGGATGCAGAGTCATGGCAAAAAGGGTAGAGAAACATCATCCCAACAATGAAAGAATCATCTTTCTGAATCATCTTTCTAACCCTTTGTCCCTTTTGTTTCCAAACAGAAGCAATACAAAAGTATCTTTAGGAAGAAGGCAGTGACTATTGATGCCACTGCACTCAGTGGCAATTACTGTCTGAATACCAGATCCTCCATCCAGAGCATTGACTTCAAGCACAGCAAATTCTCTGAGCCAGTGTGCATACTGTTAAACCACAAAGGTATGGCTTTCCTGAGGAAGGATGTGTTAAGACACTGAAAGAGATTAGAGAATGTCAAAGAATTCCATCAAAATTAGCTTTCCAGGAAAAAAAAAAAAAAAAAAGGTCTTTCCATTAAACTGTTTGTATTTGGAGTTTCAAGTGAAAGGTTTTTGCCTTCTGTAGCAATGTTTTCATTAAAAATATCCAGCCCTAAAATATTTCCTGAAAATCCTGAATTGTTATAGTTGAGTTATGCTACCACTAAAGCCTTGGGAATTTTCAAATTTATCCTGGATGAATAAAAAAAAAAAAGGAATAAAGCCTCAGTTTTGACCTGCTCTAATTGAGGCACTGGCTGGTATCAACAATAATTTGTAACATTTCTGACTTAGAGGCTGGGCTTAAGCATGTCTGTCATCTTTTTCTCTGGAAAAATAGGTTCTTGAGCCTTAATAGTTTCAGTGATCTCTGAAAGAAGAGCTGACCCTGAGAGCCCATTATTAGCATAAAAAATACCATCTTCAGGACTTTTTTTGTCTTTTTCTGTTTCACCAGCGGAATGGAAGTTCCCCTTTTCTGCCATTGTCCCTGTCTTAGTCCTCCTCATCATTCTGGCAAGTGTGTCCACCATCTGGCTGCTGAAACAAGATGCTAAGCATAAGAAGAAGCCTCAAGCTTTGGTAGGGCCCAAATGCTGGAGTATCTTCCCGGTTCAAAGTCTGGCTGATTTTCAGAGGGTATCTGGGAAGGAGTGTAAAAGTTGCTTATGCTCTGTGCTTCTGAGCTCTGCATTCAGAAGTCTCTTTATAATATAGATAGCTTTGATTCTGGCATGTCCTATATCCAAAATTTTCTATGCAAAGCATCACTGACCTACTTCATATCTTTTCTCTGGTAGGATTTGTCTAATTATAAAGTTCCTGGACCAACCTTTTGCTGTGAGCTCAGAGAAAATGAATTCCTCACAGACTGTCTTATCTGCACAGATAAGCCAATATCACAAGGGAAGAAAAACAGAACTTTAGCACAGAACAACCATCCATGGATGGCTTCCTTCCTACCATCATCAGAAGAAGAAGAAGAGGAGGAGGAAGAGGAAGAAAACAGCAGTACTTTCATCCCATACACTGAAATGCCTCAGTTTCCAAGGACACACTTCAATTTTCAAACATCCAAAACAACTGAGGCAGAAACTATCGTGGACACCACATCTGGAGGTCTCTCTGAGGATGGTGGATTCACACTTGATGTTAGTGCCTTGGGTTTCTCTTTCTTTCCCACGAGAAAGAATGAGATGGACACCTCAGGATCCCAAGGAAATGAAAAGGCACCACATTCTCACAGTTCCTCTTTAGGAAGAATGTCACTCACTGATGTGAGATTCCCAGGTCCCAGGGAACACAGACAGCATGATACAGACAGTGATGACTGCCTGGAAGTGAGCCTTCTTCACACACCAATGAACAGGAGTTGCACCAGGCTTCCAGCTGATGAACACTGCCTGTATAGGAAGGTTCATCATCTTACCATGTATTACCAGAAACAAACACTTGATCTGCCTGTCCAGGTCAGTGAGAACTTGCTGCTCAATGAGGATCCCAGCATGGAGAAACTCATTTACTTTCAGACATTACAGGTGGCAGAAGATGAAGGTATTGCAAGTGACTGTGACAGTGATAATTTTACAGAAGGGACAACTCCTGCATCCACAGATAAAAAGTTTGAATTCAAAGGCTATCAGCATTCACATTACATGATAAGGAGCTAGAGTGTACCCTTGCAGTTTTTGGCATGCCTAGAAGATGATAGAGAGCTCTAGAAATTCAGGCAAGGATACCTGGACAAGAACAAGAACAAATAACTAAAAGTGCTGTGGGTTGTGGGTGGGTTTTTTCTGATTTATTGATCTAGGTAAAGTTTTTTCTACTGATGTCTGGTCTGTCAAAGATACGGCTTTGGGACACAAAAGGTGCATTTTTACTGCTGGGTAACTAATGTACATTAACTGTGCCTCTATCGGAATACAGCTGTGATAGACATTAAAACTATGATATGAGACACCGTCCAAATCCAGCAGGGGTGAGGCATGCAGTGATTCCTCCTGTAGGTATCACACTGCCAACATGCAGTGCTTTGTGTTCTCCTGAGATTTTCCATTAACCTACAGAGATTACCTTCTGAGTTTCAGTGGAGTGCACTGAAGTCTAAGTGAGAAATGTGGTGTCTTTATTTATTTATTTTGCTTTTTATACAAACATACTTTTGTTTTCCCCTGCTGTGCAGGATGTCTGAGAGATTCTGTATGCAGAAGCAGTAATATTTTCATAAATAACTGTGTGTGTGTGTGTTTTCATATTTCACAGAACTACAAATAGTGTCTGCAGCTATGCTTGAAAAACATTACATTTTAAAACAAAACTCTGTCATAGGCTTACCATTCCTACTGTTTTTTTCTGAGTGGGGTTGTATGAGACTTCCCAGCTAGGTCTCCATCTGGGTCTGAAAGAGGAGGATTGCAGCTATCTCTGAGCAAAGAATCAAATCAGAAGCACACCAAGAAAAGACACAGGACAGGCAGGGCCCCTCTCTCACCGGGCAATACTGACTTCAGATTATTTTTAATTTGCAACCTTTGCATCTCTTAGAAACATATTCTCCTAGGTTTTTTGTTTGTTTGTTTGTTTTCCCCAGTAAAAGGACATGGAGGAAAGTGTGTTTGAAGAAAGAGAGAGAAACAGAACTATTTCATATGAGGGAAGGGTATCAATGTTGACATCTTTAAAAAAACAGGAGAATCAGAAAGAGATAGGGAGTGATATGAGATGCTGGGAACTGCCTTGGAAGAGGAAAGGAAGATGTACAAATTAAAATGCCACCTTAAAATAAAATAGGGAGGTGTTAAAATAGATTACTGAACTAGAGATCTCTATTTCTTACCCAACATCTCCAAAGTATCCTCAGGTTCATCCTGTACTGAAATCCTTCCTCTTAATTTAGAAAAATATATATCATCCAAGTATAATTACCACCCATTTTCTTGTGCAATCAAGAAGATCCCCTAATCCTTGAGTTACAGGAAGCTCAGAAAATCAACTGTGGGTCTCTAACTGCCTCTGAGAAAAGCTATGAAAAAAAAAAAAAAGACAGGAGCAAGACACACAGGAAGGCAGCCTGCTTTCTATGTGAAGAGAAAAGCCTCTGCAGCCACCCAGCAGGATGGATGCCTTGGCAGACCTGATTTGTGCTCTGCCAAGTGCAGCATGGCTACATGAGTCATTTGGTTCCCATTCATCCCCAGTGTGAATAACAGCAGAACTTAAAAACTACTCATGTTTTTTGACTTTCAGTTTAGGAAAATATCCAAAGGTATTTCCTAGGGAAAAAGGTGTCTTGTTTGCAGCCGTTGTAATACCAGCTATGTGAACAGCAGTATGTATTCACTTCTGGAGTTTTAACAAGTTAAACCAACCCAGCCTGAAAAGCAAGCCTCAAAACTGAAAAACTCTCAACAAGGGCCATTAGTCAGGAAGCTCTTTATCAGGAAAATGGCATTTGGCTCTCTTTCAAGAAAAAAGACGGGGATTTTCTAAGCCTCTGGGCTTGTGCACCTTTGTACAGGTAGGTGTGTATACTCAGAAGGAGTGTTCCTGTTTGTCCCTTATAGTCTCTCTTATGTGCTCACACATGCGTGCATATCTTTTGCTGGTGATCTCAGATGAGCACGCAGGCGGTTCAGCAGCTCTGCAGCCTGTTACTGGGCAACAAATCCAACCTGGCCTGACAAACAAGAATTTATTTGTTGTAAAAGGTGATTCACCAGCACACTGGATTGACTGCCTGCTCTCCCAGTCCGCCTTGCACTGCTATTCATGAAGAAACTTCTGGTCATCTTGGCTGTGTGTTCAGTGGTCGGTAAGTCCTGGCTTCTCTCCTGTCTCTTTTGGTGGTTGTTTTAGTTTGTATCTGTATTAGGGGAAGTAGTTCAGTTGTGCTTCTTGAAGTAAGAATGAGCTGTAATTCAGGACTGTCCAAAAACTCTCCACTGTATTGCTCTCAACTTTTAATATTTTCAAAGAGAAGATTCCTTCAATCCGAAATGTTTGCCACTGATATAAGCTGAATCCTACAGGAGTAAAGTATATTTACTGACTTCAGTTACCCATGTCTTATGCAATGAGGCATGTGAACAGAACAGCTCTGATTTTAAAAGATACACAAACAAATCATAGAATCCTGGAATTGTTGGAGTTGGTGGAGACCCTTGAGGGCATCTGATCCCACTCTTCTGCAGGACACTGGGACACCCACAGCTCCATCAATGCTCAGATTCCCATCCCCTGACCTGGGATGTCTCCAGGCACGGGGCACAACCTCCTCTCTGGGAAACCAGTGCCAGTGCCTCACCATCTGTAGTGTGAAAAGCTTCTTCCTTAGATCTTGAATCATCCCCCTTTTAGTTGAAACCATTTCCCCTGTCCTATCACAACAGACCCTGATAAAGATTCTGTCCCCTTTCCTCTTATATCCCCCCTGAAATACCGAAAGGATCTTGTCCAGGTCACCTCCATTCTGGTTCTAAATTTTCCTGTCTGTGAAATTTTGATGCTTCTACCTGCTTAGTACACCACTTTTTTTCAGGGATGCAGGTATGAACTGATTTACAAGTGCCATAAGGGGACTGCTCCTTTCCAGCAAGAGCAGACTGAAGCCCACACTACTTCAAGAAGTTAGCTGAACTGCAAAGCAAGAGTTAAGAGTAACATATGTGCTGTGTACCTTTGAGGACTTGCCTATACTTTGAATTTACAGAGCTTATCAGTACAGAAGTTTACTGCCCCTGTTAGGTTTTATGAATCAGCCTTCAGGAAATTCTGTGCTGTGCGTTCTCATGACAGAACAGAGCCCAACGTCTCCAGGATGTGTCAGTGTGTTGTGGATAGATCGTGGTCCTGCTGTGCTCTTTGTGTTTCTCAGGAACAGCAGACATTCTGTTTCCAGAACCCACTGTCGCTGGTGGGGCCAAGATTGCAGGGAGCCCGGAGGGCTGTGTGTTTCACTCTGGCACACCCAGACCAGAGTCCAAGCCCCAGGTCCTTGGCATGTCACTCTGCACAGGCAGTCTCCATCCCATAAAAAATAGATTGTGGGAGGTTAATGGCTGTCATACTCACAGTGGTGTGAAACTGATCTCAGCCCATTACTTCCCTGAGTCTGAGCAGAAAGCAATGGCATTCCTAAACACAAATCTAGCCTTCAAATCAGGCTGTTCTTTGTTTTCCAGGCACTCAGCTGCTTTAAGAGAAACCTGATAAAGAACCCCTGCATTCTCTTTCTGATTCTAAGGTTTTGAGGCCCTTCTGTATAAATTCCTGGCTTACATTCCTTTGGGATGAGCCACCAATCTGCAAGACCTACACAGCAGCATGCCCAAGATCCAAGTTCTGCTTCTGTTCATGCTTCTGCTTTGCAGCCCCCCTTTAGCAAACTGGGATCAGGATGTCTGCTTCTTTTCACCAAAGGGCTGCACCACTGGATTCATGTTCATCTGAGGGCTGAGGTGCCAGAAGATGCATTTTAACACTGTTTTCTCCGCTATCGTAGGCACTGCGACTACAGAGAGGTCATCATGTCTGAAACGTGCAGCATTTTCTTCTACAAATTTTGAGAACATCCTGACATGGGAAACTGAAGCAGATGTCCCTTCTGGCACTTTATTTGATGTCCAGTATAAACAGTATGTGAAGTTTGCTTCTTACTGGGATTTGGTGGGTTTTATGGCAACTTTTCTCAGAGAGGAGGGCCATGAAAGAAAAGACAATGTTGCTGTTTCTGCTGCTTGTTTGGCTGTTACAGAAATGGTTCTGCTTAGACAAGAACTCAGATAGGATTGTTTAAACTGACAGATGGTACTTATTCAAACAATACTTCTACACCTTGAACTGACTTTGCTTTGCTTTGCTTTCAGCAACTTACTTCTCTCTTTTCTGCTATTTCCCCATCTCTAATAATAGTAATAGCAATTGCCTTCCTCTGGTTCAGTCACCAGAGCTACAAGAAATCAGACCTCTAGTACCCCATAGTTTTGTTGCATCTGGGGAGGTCTGCAAACTCAGCAGCAAATTTACATGCAGTCACTGGGTGACAGAGCTGAGCACAGAGCCCAGCAGTCACTGGATTGCAGGATGCTCCTGTGAGTGTGCCTTGAAATAAGCTGTCCTCCCTCAAAGCGGTAGTCATGCAGAAGTCCCAATGGGAATGTATTAACCCTCGGGGGAAGGGGGGGGGTGGGGGTGGTTTCATTGCCATTTAATTCCCAGTCACTTGCTAATTACAATAATGACTTTTAAAACTACTGAGAGTTGTCAGAGCAGCCTGTCTGCATCATTCTGAAGAAGGGCTGTATTGCATCCACTCTACCAAACAGCCTGAAAGATTTTTTGTCTTGCCAAAGGTATGGAGAGAAAGCCTGGCTTAACAAGCGGGAGTGCCAGAGCATCACACAGCCCTTCTGCAATCTCACCCGTGAAACAGAGAACTTCACAGAGCATTACTACGCCAGGGTGAGGGCCATCAGCCACCACTGTTCCTCCAACTGGGTGCGCTCAGAGAGATTTGAACCCAGAAAAGAGAGTACGTACCACTGCTGGGGATTCATCCTAACTCTCACTGATGGATTATGTCTCCTCTGTTTTCAATATTGCAAGACTCTGTGCTTGATGGGGGGGAGTGAAAGCTTTCCAGGGATGAAGAGGCATTCAGCGCTAGGTAGGACAGGGCCCTGGGCAGCCCCATCTGCTCAGGAGCAACCAGTCCATGACAGTATGTCCCATCTCCTGATTTTTCCTATATCCAACAAAACACAACTCAAAAACTTTTTTGTATATAAGCAGACATTATCACTTACAGGCTGGGGTGCATGTATAAGACAGAGTTAGAATGTGATGATCTATCAGCTTTAATATAAACAGCTGACGCTTTCTGTTCTGTATTTTCTAGCTATTATCGGAGCACCAGCAGTAGAGTATATTCCACATGTACGATCCATAAAGTTTCTTATACACCCCCCCTATACACCGCTGAGAGGTGAGGATGGCCACCAGCTAACTATAGAGGATATTTACAGCAAATTCGGTGCTGTTGATTATCACTTAACAATATTCAACCAAAGGACGCATCAAAAGGTAACAGACAACCTCAGGGCTTGAGGCACTGACTTTTGTAAGTCGCATTTTGCATCTGGTGAAGGGCATCGAAACTGATACACAATGGATAACAGTTCTGATATACAGAAATACCACAGGGAATTTTTCCACAGGGGGAACTCTAAGCCTTTGGCATGCACCAGACAAGAGGAACTTAAGCATTCCTCTGATAATTTGGAAAAGAAGCCAGAATTCAACAGTATAAGTAGCAAAAAGTAAACCTGGCAGAGGCTGAAAAAGCAAAGGATGTAGTTCTAATCCCAATGAATTGAAATGTAGTAATAGTGGAAATGAAATTGTGTATTTAGAACTATACCAAACTACTGTTTCCTGTAGCACCTTATTAGTGAATAAAATATGTTGTATTTTGCAGTCAATTTCAGGAAATTGTCTGTATTTAACCTTTCTGACATACAGAATTTGCTTTTGTTTTAAACAGTGGAAAAAGAATGAGCACAACAAAGAATTTGAAGTTTCCAATCTGGACCCAGACACTGAGTATAATGGAACAGTACATCTCTATCTCCTTGAGAGAAGCAGCAAACCTCAAGTATTTTGGTTTAAAACACTTCCAGGTGAGGCTGTTAAATCTGCTCAATTAAAAGTCTTCCTGGGATACCAGGTACACAGAAGAGACCAATGTTCAGCTGATATAAAATACCACATCCTTTACAGTGGTGCTGAAACAATGCTAGTTTAAAATTCTCGTCCAATGTGATCTATGATCATTTGAATGATCCCATGCAGCAGTTCTGACACTACATTTTCTCCTTGTTCTTTCCTTCACTGACCAGATAACACGTGGCTTTTCTACTGTTTCGTAGCCCTTGGATTCTGTGCAGGGCTGGTTTTTGCTGCTATTGGTTATGTAATCTGTAAGTACATCAAACAACACAGCACGCAGCCCATGTCTCTGGTGAGTGTTCTTAAGTCACTGCAGCAAATCTTTGAAATGCTCAGGACTGTGTCATTGCTATATGGGGAGCATGCACGAGCAGGCAGGGGCATTGTCTCGGACATAGTGTCCAACCTATTGGCTTGCCTGGGTTGCACTGAGTGAAGAATTGTCTCGGGCCACATATAAAAAGCTACACTTGCAGAGTCTGCAACCACTGTTGAAGCTGCCACTGCTGAAAAGCACCATCTACTGCCTCTCTGTGCCACATCCTCTGTTGGTTCTCCTTAAACACTCACAACAGTCAGTGAATGTCAGTAGGCACAGTTTTTTTCACACAGAGGAATTCAATTCCGCCATCTGCTTCATTTGCACTTCTGCGTCAAATGCCATTCTATCAGACTGTCCCTCTGCTGCTGCCTGTCTCAGGGCAACAAAATGGAATGGAATACTGATGGAAAAGTTCAACTTCTACTGCCATACCTCCAACATCTGCCTCTGATGCTGGGGGCTGACATCCTAAAATAAGAGGCATACTTTCACAGCAGCCCTCTTAAAATACATAATGCATATAAGTAATAAAATTTTAATATTAGTATTAAAACATTTAAAAAAGAGAACAGCAACAAAACCATAAAACCAGTGGGATATGTGACCTTGTTGAGGAACGGACTTATCAGTCCCTCGTTTGATGGCAGTGACTGCAGCTCTCATAGTGTCGATCAGAGATTTTTGATGAAATTTTACTCCTCCTGCACTTCATCCTAAACAAAAGTTCACAAATGTGCTTACTGCCAAAAGGCAGTGATATGAATAAGGCATGGTGGTGAAGTGAGGGGTATTTCTATCTGGTAAGATAAGGATTATGAAAGTCTAACAAAGAGACATGTTCAGATTTTTGATCTAAATGTCTGATTGCAACTCTGTTCTAATTGGAAAAACAGAGGTATTTCACTAGCATGACAAATGCCTGATGGTGGTTGCTCTTTTTGGTGTTTTTCTAAAGAAAATTTCATAGATTCATAGAATTGTTTGAGTTGGAAGGGGTCCTTAAATGCCATCTGGTCCAAATCCTCTGTGGTGAACAGGGAATTTCTGAGATTCTTAAGCAGATCTTCAATATCATGGAGTTCTTGTTGATAAATCTTGTTTGTCTGTCTACTTCAACAGGACTTCAGAGGGATCTCATCATTCCAGCCTCTAACTCTGACAGTGGAACACATTATAAAGCCTATAAGTTTATCCAAACCTTCACTTCTCATCCCCGAAGCACAGTTCCCACAGGTAGGCCGATGTTTGGACAAAGCACTGGAGCCACCACAATCATTCCATCCATCTTCAGGAACCTACCAGCAGCAAGCCAACCTACCAGCATTCCAGGGTGCTCATCTGCTGTGCTCAGTGAGCACAGATCCTGCTGGATATGCTCCTCAAACCTCTGAGCAAAGCACTGCCAACCTCCCCACAACCTACGGGGTGTGTGTCAATGGCAGAGACCATAGCAACAAGAATAACTTGTGCCCAAACCAGTTGCTAAAGGAAGTTTCTTCAGATAGCTCTGCTGATGGGAAGCTTGTCAGTCATACACTGAGTAAAACCTGCAACCATTGGAATTACAAAGAGCAGCAGCCAAACGTGGCACTGTGGGACAGCGGTGCCGTGAGAGAGTCAGCTCATAAGCATGGGAGCCTTGAACAAGCACAGCAACTGCTGTTGCAGTCTGATGGGGTTGAAAGCGAAGAGCATCTGCCACAGCTGCTGCTGCCTTCAGTGGAGCAAGGAGGATGCTACAGACAACAGACAGTGGAACTGCCACTGTTACTGTCTTCAGTGACAGTTGGCAGGGACTGTGTTTTAGAGGATGAATCTATGTCACAGCCACTGGCATCTCACCTCCTCTCAGTCAGCACTGGTAACAACTTCTCTGGAGAGAACACAGGATGGTGCGTGTCACCAGATTCAGTGCCATATTCTGAAAATAAAGTGCAATTTCAGGAAACTTGGGAAGCAGAGAAGCTACCAGCAGCACAGAAATTAAACTGCATGAAACTGGACAGTGTTGTGTCCCATGATACTATCTCAGAGTACAGCAGTGACATTTCTCTCACTACACTGTTCAAAGATCTGAATTTAAAAGTACTGTGGGACCAAGCAGATGAAAGCACAGAATTTTATTAAGGAGAGTTAATCATATTAGAATTCAGATTCTGTTTGTTTGCATGAAATAGAAGTGTGTCCTGCAAACAGCACATGCAAATAAACTTAGACAGTCTTGTATGTAACGCAGCACTGAGTTGACAGGCTGTTTCCACTATGGTTCCATCAAGGACATACATTTGTTACCATTGTAATTACTTCCTACTCTACTATGATACTGTATTTTTTCACTTAATAAGTACATCTTTAGTCTGTGGGTATTCCTCAGTTTGCTTCTGAACTGGACTTTACCTTCAAAGCAATTATTAATACTGTGGCAATAGCTCCACATGCATCAGTTCTAAGAAACAGTGTGCTCTACCCTGCTGTGTTCTTTAGTGCTTCTACAAAGATAAAGACTTTTTCATCTCCACAACAGAATGATGCAGTCTTGGCCAAGTTCTAATGCATATTTTTCATCTGCTACTCATTTCTTTCTGATGAAATAGTCACATTCTCTTCTTCCCTTGAGAACTCCAGGGATAAGTCAGTGAGCCTTGCACTCCATATAGGTAGGAACATGGAGATTTGTGCTAATTTGGGTTCAGCCCCATGAACCCTGAATGAATACAGAGTGCATGACACCCAGTGACGTACAGAGGAGATCAGGGATGTTCTGAGCAGCCTCCTCTCATCTTTTATTACTAATGACGAATGTGCTCCACTGGAATGATGGAGAGGAATCTGCAGTTGCGGAGCTCTCCTTTCCTCCTGTGACCAACACACCATGTCCAGGGCTGAAATGAACCCAAACCAATGTAAAATTAGAGCCAAGCTCCTTGAGCACTGCACCTTTACCAAAAGCAAAATGGTATTTATTTGGGTGACAGAGGCAGGAATCGTTTTTCATGAAGAGGAGAATGTAGTTCAGTCTGTTGGTTTCCACTGACGTGGTGAAAAGTGCAAGTGACTGATGGCCTCAGGTTTATAGGAGAACTGAAACCAGAAATAAGAATGAGCAATTTAGAATGGAATCAGGAAGTAATCACTTGAAAAGCGCTGCCAGGGAAAGGCTGACTAGAAGTGAAAAATCAGGTCTTCTCAGAGGTTAAATTCCACTTTTTTTGTGTGTGTCATTTTGCTGATAATCTGTAGCTTTATGAAGGCCTTGTGATGATTCAGCCCAGAATTGAAAGAGTAATCTTAGAAATGCCAAACTTTATAGGCAAAGATTCAGCCCCTGGCTCCAGCATCAGTAACAACCAAAGCATTATGGCTGTGTTATATGAGGTCAAAAGGTTTTCAGAGGCCCCAGGGTAACACTCTCCCCTCCTAACCCCCCCGAGGAGACTGCATTTCAAACCAGTGATGTCCATTCCTTTATCTGGAGTTGCCAGAGGTGACATATCTTGTGTCAACAACATTCCCAGTGCTGCTACACAGGGATCCAGCGAATGCCACAATGCCAGTATTTTGTCTCATGTTGTGGAACACATTTTTCTGTTCAGAGTCAGTATGGGCAGCGCAGTGGGAAAGGGAAAAGAAGGGGAGGGAAGTGGGTGGGCTTTAAGGTCCTCTCCAATCTCAGCCATTCTGTGATTCTATATGCTGACCTTATTGCTTTCCATTTCATTGCAATATAAAATTGGTAGCCTTGTTTGCTTCAAAATGCATCACAACCAACAGCTCTAGCAGTATCTAATTATCTCATTCCCATTTCGTGTACAAACACTTCTAGATAAACAGCATGGTTTCTATTCTGTTTCAAAGGTCACTCCATGCAAACCACCTGTACCAAACAAGAGACTGTTCTTTGTTTCTCTTGACTTTCCCAGATAACAGCATTGATAGCTCTAGATAATAAAAAGCAGCACTGCCTTGCGGCACAGATAGTGCCTTTTGCCACACAGATGTCATGACAGTGACAAGTGAGCACTGCAGTTCCAGTTAACCCAAGGATGGCAGTGCAGCAGGTGGCAGCTGTAACCCTAGAGCGGAGCATTGCTGTCTTTGTCTTCCTGGCTAAATTGGGGAGCTATCACTGAGCCGCTCCCCGTGCCAGCAGCCTCGCTCCAAGCAACCCGGGGAGCTTTGCGTATTGCTGCAGAGAGGCTCACATTCTCCATGTCAGTTGTTTTGGCACTGGAAGGTGAACTATCTGAAGACACTCAAAATCACAGAGTATTTTTTTTTATGGGCTTCTTGAGGAAAATCATACTGAAGGAACAAATGGAGAGCTTGAAATTCTGGAGACAAGATGAGGCAGAGTTCAGGGACAGCCCTGAAACCATTAAGACCAGGTTAGAACAGACTTTATAGCTTCCTTCTGGCTTCATTGTAACCTAAATATCACTGCTCGTGAAGGGGAGGAATGATGCAGCAAAGCTGCATGAAATAACGTGCACAGCAGCTGGATCACAGTGCAGAGCAGTAGCCTTACACTCGCTGGCTCAGAAGATTTAAATCATGGACTGGCTTAGGTTGGAGGGGACCTTCAAGCTCCCCTTGTTCCAACTCCCAGACATGGGCTACTTGGCCATGCAGTGCCTTTAAATCTTTTTTCGTTTCAAAATGAGTGTTTTTATTTTGAGAATGAGCATTTCATTTTCCCCACTGACGACACTGAGAACGACTCTCTTCCAGAATCAAGCCTTCATTTACCTGTTACAGGGAACACATAATAGTCAGAGCCAGCTGAAACATCGCTGGTGTTGACTCTGATCTAATTATACACTGACATGATTTGGCTGGGGTTGGCATTCACAACAGAGATGCCAAAATAAAAGATTTCAGTCCATTATGCAGCAATGGCAATGTCAACCCAAGGGAAATTCCTAGAAGAAAAAACATTCATAATTAACTTTCATTCCTCTGTGAGCTTCTATCCTAAAGTAGCAGAGGATAATACAATGCTCAGATAACCAAATTTCGGAGGCACCTCTCATTCCTTGCATCACTCTACAATGGCAATAATTTGCTTGAACTAAAAATCATTTGCAACTGGTTGCCACCACAGTAAACGGCTTAGGCAGACTGCATGGGTCTCCCCATTGTCGCAGCGATGGCATGGCAGGATGCTATATTTAAGACTCGAGGATGGGCACTCCAACATGGGGAACATTCTTTTGGGGAGAGTCATTCTTAGTGTCATCAACAGGGAAAAGGAAACACTCCTTTGTCCTTTCTCTTTCGTGGGGACAGGCTCTCACTGTAGTCTTCATAGGGTAAGTTGATTTATCTGCAAGTAAACTCCAGTTTACTGTGAGATTTTAAAAGATTTTATAGAAGCATCTTTGTATGATCCCTTTATTTGCTTTGCATCTCAGAGATGGATTATGCTTTGTGAGTGCATGTGCTTTAGAGTGTCAGTGTTACTGATTTTCCAGTGTTGTTCTTAGGAAACTAGCTTTAATTATGTTTGCTCACATGAATCTATTAAGTTTTATTGATTTGTTAAGAAAAGTGTATATATTTGGATTGAAGAAATGTATATTTTAAAAACTCAGAACTCTATTGCTTTGCAACAAACGCCAGATTATTCATCACTGTAAAATTCCCAGGGAAAAATAGAAAACAATATGTATTAAAAACAACCTCAGAACAGTAACTGTGTACGTGGAAGCAAAGATTTGATGCCCTGCAGTCATTCTGCAGCTGAAGTAGTCCTGAAGAGAGTCATATTCTGAGAAATAAAAAGATCATTTTTTTCTGCAGAGATCCGTTTTATTTTGTACTTGCCAATACTTCTTTGTTTCAGCCAAAGTCAACATCTACTGAGGAAATCTGTATTTTTGTCTGCATTTGGGGACATTTTCCTCTAACCAGAATTGTGCTTTGCCATACAGCTGTGTTTCTCCATGGTCTTGCAATATTTGTTTACTTTGACAGAAAATCAGAATGCGTGTCAGAGATGTGGGGCTGTCATGCTTATTATTGTAGGATTAAAAAGAGGTAAAGCAAAAATGCAGTGAAAAAATCTATCAAGGGAAAATTCCAAGAATGCAGCATGAGCCAGGGGCAGATTGGCAAGTGTGTTTGGTATCTTTCAACACCATTACATCTCCAAAGAGGCAATGTAAGAAGAAATGGCTGTTGTCGAATGTTTAGAGTTGGTAGCTGAGCCTTGCACTTTTCCCATGCAATCAGGCTGACAGAAAAATCAGAGCTCAGAAAAGAAGAATTCCATTGCTTCAGGAGGCGAAAATCAAAGAAATTACAATAATAACAGCAAACTGCACCACATGATCCAACCCCTGCCACAACCAGACACGGTCAGAACACCATGCAGTTGCAATCTGGATGTCAGAGCACAGGTTATTTGGCATCCTCTCCCCACCCCCTGCAACAGTTTCCAGGCTGAAAAAATGCTTATTTTTCAAATTTTTCATTTGTAGTTCACTATCTGAAGTTCTGTATCTTATTTTATTCCTGATCATCAATGTTCCTCTCATCTCCCTTCTTATGATGCTCCTCACTTGCCTGCATGCTATATTGGGTGTCTGAGCTAATGGAAC
Source organism: Callipepla californica brunnescens (assembly GCA_023055505.1). Classification (NCBI taxonomy): domain Eukaryota; kingdom Metazoa; phylum Chordata; class Aves; order Galliformes; family Odontophoridae; genus Callipepla; species Callipepla californica. The sequence goes on from JALIRH010000055.1 coordinate 162,242, forward strand.
ACCCTGGAAGAATATCCAGCGGCTTTAGAGCATCAGCCTTAGGAAAACAGATCAACCCACAGAATGCCGCTTGCTTACTCTTCTGTTAAAACTTCAGCCACCTTTAAAGACTTATTAATTTATTTGTCTGAGTCCACTTTCTGCTGAAGCATCACAAAACAAATCTCTTTCTTAGTTCAAATTCCAGAAGGCGATATTATATGAACTTTCATTTATGGCATTTGAATGTCAAAGCAAAGCAAGGACATAATATTAACTGAAGGAGACTTTGTTCAGCTGCCTTGTTTGAATGTCACTTTATGTTTTACTCTATTCCAGCAAGAAAGTTTGCCTCTGACTTCTCAGCATGGGAACTCAAACATTCTTCCACCACAGAGAGGAGGAACAAAAGGAGGAAAGGCAGCAGACGTTGCAAATGACCTCCATGACTAGAAAGAAAAGGTTCAAAACCAGGTAAGGCACAGAGTTAAGGACAGTCTGAGTAAATCAGGTCTTTCATGGGACTTCCTGAAACATTGCACTCAGTACTGAACACTCACAGCTTTGTTGAATGTTTAATTTATGAGATTAATGGCTGGATTCTTTTTATGTGCATCTATCTCTGGAAGTGAGGAAGAAGAGACTTTCAGCCTTTCGGAGTTATCCATAGCAGCTGCCCTTGCCTTGGCCTCTGAAACACCACAGTAAGTCAAAAATCACTATAACAAATACAAGCATTGTGTCCAGTGTCACCTTTCGATGGAGGTCACAGGTTCCAACTCATTTCATTGGAAGCAAAAAGATCAGGTTCAATCAAGAGGCTTTTCTTTGAAAAACACCATCTGAAAATGTAGGAAACTAAATTATATTTCCCTTGGTTCCTGTGGTACTGCATAACATTACCTTCCTCACAAGCAAGAGCGTAAGAGAAACCATATTTCATGGGAATAAATGGAAAATATGGTTTCAGATTAACAAACAGTGGTAACAGACAGAACTCCCTCCTCTTTTCCAGAAACTCTTGGCAGTGGTCATGCTGTCCATCCTCCTGTGATGACTGAACAACACAAGTAGTTAGCAGCATCCCTTCTCTCTTTAGCTATTCTGCCAGGTTTCCTGTGTGATTAGAAGTGATTAGCAGATCCCCTTTATGTGCCATTAAAGCATTATAACTCATGATAGCACTATTAATTTCTATGAGGCAAAATTGCCTGACATCATACTCCATATGAAATACAAAGATATTTCTGTCCTTGTATTTAACCAAAAAAATATACTATAAGTAAATAAATAAATAAAAAGAACAAATTTTAAAAAAGAGTGTTATCCTGATTTTTGTTGGCTTTTGACATCCTCTGTTACAGGAATTACAAGCTAAGAAGAGAAGCTGCCATCTTAGAGCTTGAGCAGAGGGGGCAAAAGAGAGTTTGGTTCGGAAACGAAATGGAAAAGTTGGAAGAGGAGGTTATTAAGAATTGCAGACTGCTGCGTGTGAGAGCTGATCGGAAGGCACTTCGGAGAAAGGTCAGATCAGATATTTCTATTGATAGCAGAAGTGCTAACAGGGTTGTATTTTTGAAGACAAACTATCATTCTGGAGAGGATAGCAAACCTAATCAAGTGTTGAGACCACCTCAATACTGCCAGCAGCAAGGACATGCCCTTGCATCTCTGCCTCTGTAGCATTATCACACGTCCCTCATGTAAGAGAATATGTGTAATTGAAAAACATTCTCTTTCCACTGCCTTTATTTAGTCTGTCCTTGTCACAGGCTATAGAAAAGGCACACAGGGAGAAGGAATACATTGCGCTGCGTTCAGGGCGAGCACCTATGTTCTGGATCCCCCTCAGAGTACACGCAGTCTGGGAGAGGATGGAAGTGACGCTGACATGCACAGTCCTGGCTTCACCACTGCCACAGGTGACCTGGTATGTCAGTCATTACCTATAGCTCATACTGCAAGGCTGCTTCAAATTGGTTTGGGATGAGAAGAGTAAAAGAGAGTTGTGACCAGCTTTCCACTCCTCTTTTGTGTTTCTGTGATGGTACACAATGCTAACTTTAAAAGGAAGTGTTAATTTCATCAGTCAATCTCTTCCTCCCTTCCTCATGTCACCTGTGTATTCAACTAGGTATAAAAATGGAGTCCCCATTGACCTCCATTTAGCCCCAGCAGGAAAATACAGGATCAAAAACAAGTTTGGAATGCTGACCTTACGCATCAGCAGGTAAAGTGCATGCTCTTATCTTTGAGGAGCTTTTTTTCACTTGAATAAGGCTCACTCCTAAAACAACCACTTTCAGTATCCTAGAAAAAGAGAGAGCTGTTCTGGGATCTGAGCCAACTTGGTGTTGTTGTGTTGTGTCTGAGCTGAGTTGTTGCTGTTAGTAAGCAATCTCAACAGTTCATAAGGTTAAATATTTATTATTACTAAAATCTTGCTCAAGTTTACTTCATTACTATCACTACTTTTGACTCCTAATTCTTTTTTCATCACGGCCAAAATTTTGTCATTAAGAGCAATTCACAAAAGAGGCGTACCAATGTGATTTGGGGCTGATCAACATAATTACGTTAGTTCAGCAACCCTGTGAGCTGTACAGGTGATAAATACTTGTGCATATCTACACTGGAATCTGCTGCTCAATGGGTGTCTGCTTGCTTAATACATGTACATCAAGGAAAAAAAACTGACCCCTAAGAAACCCTTCCAACCAACGCTGGGGATTAAAGGGAACCTCTCTGAATTTGTCCTGTAAAGTATAATGACTGAAACCAAAAAAGGTTGGAAAATATTTTTTTTCCAGATGTTCCATGGAAGATTCTGCTGAATATAGTGTTGTAATTGAGAATCAGTATGGCAAGGCTCACTCGTTTGCTACAGTGCTTGTCAGGAGTAAGTAGAAAATGTTCTTTTGCTTTTAAAATTTTCACATTCTTGAGATTCTTCCATATTGCTAAATATTATATCATTAGAAACCATACAAATACTCTGGAAAAAAAAATAAATAAAACAGAAATAAATGAGCACTCTGCTAATAAGAAAGGAGAATGCCTCTCATTCATTCGGGGTTGGGGAAAGCACAACTGCATGAAATACTATTTAAATATTGCCAACCAACATGCAATGTCAGATATAACGGCCTTGCTGTCACTTCTGGACTCTGGCAAAATCTTCTGGATTCCATATGGACACAACTATCCTATTACTGCACTGAAATTGTACTAAATTTGTATAGTTGGATATATCTGGGCAGATATAAAACAATTACACACAACATGTAGAATATGTAGCACTCTTAGGAGGAGTCCGGTCCATTTCTAAAATTAAGCAAGAAATTGGTGAACAATTGGCTCTTGATATTGCTGCATGATCTTAGAGGTCTCTTCCAACCTTAAAGATCCTATGATTCCTGCAGCAAAACTCATTGTGCCTTACGACACCACAAAGGGTCTCATAGGACCAAAGATGAGGCGGTGCTTCCTCTCTTGTCTTCAGCTCTTAAGAGCTGCTTTGAGGAAGAAGAGCAGTTTGCTGAGTGCCACTGTACGTATCTGAGGGAAAAAGAAACACCCGCATGAGATTTCCTAAATGCATTTCCTTCTTGTCTTGTAGAATATTACGGAAAGGAGTCAGGATTTGATTCAGAAATATACAGAAGTAAGTAAATGGTTATTGCTATTTCTTTGATTTTTGCCTCCTGAAGCAATGGAATTCTTCTTTTCTGAGCTCTAATTTTCCTGTCAGCCTGACTGCATGGGAAAAGTAAGAGCTACCAACTCTAAATGCTCCAAGGTAGAGGTCAGTGCAAAATCTCTCTCATGCTGCATTTCATTTTCATTTCATAGGATCCCTTATTGCCCAAGAGGCAGATTTTGCCTTCTCACTGAAACCACTGTTTTCAAGAGAAAAGGAACCTTTCACCCTCTCCTGTTACTTCACTTCTGATTTACTTGAACACCAACGAAACATTACCTGGTTCAGAGATGGTTTGTATGCAATAGCTATGCTTATGTACATAGAATACACACACACATTTGAATACACAATTTGATTTCATAGCTGTAATCTAATGCTTACAGGGGAGAAATAGAACTGGGGATTCATAAGCTGCTCTCAGCTCTTCCCAGCCTAGAGATGTTGTAATTCATTTGAATCTTCAGGTAGAGCTGCTAAAATATCTGGCAGAATTCAGAGCATCCTGTTCCCTGCTGTGAAGAGTACCTTTGACTCACTGATTTTATTACTCTTTATTGCATAGATTGCTCTTCAGGATAGGCACGGTTCTTTTTGCTCTGTTGTTTGTGTGCAAAGAGAACACAGAAGGATGCCAATAAAACAGGATCAGAGTCCATGAGTGTAACTGTGAGGTATAATATGAGGATTGTTTTGCAGATTCCTTATCTTGCTGTTTTGGTGTAGTTTCTCTTTCTTTGGTGGTAAGTTTGTTAGTTACTGTGAGGTTTTTTTTTTGCATTTAGGAATACATTGATCCTCATTCCACCAGTTCAGGTGGATCTCCTTTACCCTTTTCATGCTTTTCAGGTGAGTTGCTGCAGAACTCAGAACGCCAGGAACTGAAGTATCAAGACCAGGAAGCTTCTCTGATAGTACCATGTGCATACAAAGAAGATGAGGGATTCTACACAATCTGTGTCCCCTCATTGGATGGATGCAAAGAGCAAACCACTTATGTGTTTGTTCGAGGTAATAACAGGATGCTGTCTTACTTAGAACAAAAGCTTCTTTCCTAAAACTTTGGCATCAAGGAATTCACTGCCTCGCTCTTAAGAAAGTGTGTCCCAATTGTATGCATTTTTGGTTACAATTAATGGAATGTCCAAATCCTATTTTCCACCGTGATTAAGGTGTAGAAAATATGACTTAGTAATATTACTGAGACACACTTAAAATTAAGCTGTTGAGTCAAAGTTTTGGTACAGAGAAGAAAAGTCTTCACCACAATAGCTTGGTGTTCCTGCAGATGCTGCAGCAGAATCAGCTGGTGCACCTGGATCCCCTCTCAATGTGAAGTGCCATGACATAAATAAAGACTGCTTGATTCTTTCTTGGGTGGCACCCAGTGATAATGGAGGAAGCTCAATCCTTGGATATTTTATTGAAAGGTCTGTATTTTTATAATTGTGGAGAATGAAACCTCATGATCGTGTTGTGGGAAAACCATAAAGGAACTCCATGGGATGCATTCCATTTCAGGTGTACTGCTGGGTCAGAGGACTGGGTCCCGTGCAACGAAAAGCCTGTAAAAACCTGCAGATACCCCATTCTGGGCCTTGCTGAAGGACAGGCATATCAGTTCCGAGTGAAGGCAGTCAATAAAGCAGGGATCAGCCATCCTTCAAAAGCCAGTGATCCAGTTATAACGTATGACCCCAGCAAGGGCAAAAGAGTGACAGGTGTGTACTAAAACAAGGATAATTTGCTCCTTCCATACAATATGAGGCTGCAGTACAGGTGAATGCACTTTGTCAGAATTCTCTTCATTGCTAAAATCACCAGTGCAGCACTCTGCTGTGCTGTGCATTCGCTGAGCCTACCTCAGTACTATTCTGGAACAGAAAACATCAAAATACTACATATATGTATATAGTATATGTATGTATATATGTATATACTACAGATATATAGTTGTGCATATAATTATATGACACAGTTCTGATCTCAGTCTCTTTCAACAATATCCAAGCATTCTGACATGGCTTTGTATCTCCTGCTGGATAACACTGTACTGTTTGACATTACAGTTATTCCATATGATGAAGGCAAGGTGATAGAAATTTTCAAGGATGACCTAGAAGGTAAGTTCAATCTATACTGAGCCATTCCCTCAGAACTGACTGTTACAGAACAAGGAGATCAGTGCTAACATCATGCTGGATATTAGCACACAAAACCTACCTGTAACCTGCACAAGGATCAGGAACTATCATGAATAGCACAGACTTTTGTAAAAATCTTGTCTTTCCTATCCCCAAAATATTTATCTCCTCCTTCATCCTTACAAGGATCTTATTTTACACGGGGAAAATATGACCTGTTTTAAAAGAACATTGATTTTTCTGCTACATTACAACTGAAGGCTGGATCAGGCCCTGAGCACTGATGAAGCTGTGGGTGTCCCTGTTCACTGAAGGGAGTACAATCAGATGGCCTCTGAGAGTCCCCTCCAAACTCAAACGATTCAATGATTCTACAGTTCTAAAGTGTATCCTGTTCTGACTTCCCATAGGGCACATTAAGATTCCCTTACCACCCACTAATGTTCGTGCAAGTGAGGTCAGAGAAGATTATGTGGCTTTGACGTGGGATGAACCGGATCCAAGAGGCAGAGAACCTCTGCAATATTATGTGGAAAAGGTAAGAAAATAATGTCACATGGAGGGAAAATTGGTACTCATTTCCCACTTGCTGTACTCTTCCTGCTGCAAAGCGACCTTCTGTTTCCAAGGAAGAAAAGATAACATATATCAACAAGAAAAGGATCATTTACATTTTTTATTAAAAAAAACCACTACTTTCCTATGAAGACTGACTTTATTGTATCTCAGGAGAGTTTTCAGCTTTCATCGACAGTAAATCATCACCTTTTTCCTTACAGTCACTTGTGGGCAGCAACTCCTGGCAAATGGTTAATCTGGATATGCCAGTTAATTCCCCAAGATTTGCACTCTTTGATCTCATTAAAGGAAAACCATACAGTTTCCGAGTGCGGTCTGTTAACAAGTATGGAATTAGTGAGCCATCCCTGCCCAGTGAACCCATCACTGCTGGAGCAAAACTGGGTAATTATTTCGCTGCTATGCACTATAGTAATGATATGGAAAAAGAAATGTGATACAAAACTAATGTGTAGGTTCTGTCCCCACTTCCTTTAAACTTCATGTTATTTCATTACACAGCCATTGCTTTGATATCAGGAAACCACTTAAAGCCTTAAATCCTCCTTTAATTACTTTGCAGTTGGTCAATGCAGTGTAAATCTAACCAAGCCATGGTAGGGGAATTATATTTAATTAAGTAAGGGACAATGGAAGCCTGTGTTTAATCCAAACATGCTTCCAGCACTTGGTTACACTTGAGTGTTGGAAGGAATGATGCAATTGTGATTGTGGAAGAAGCCATTTTCTAGGGCCTTCAGATTAAACACCAGTGCTTAGAGGGCCCATTTCTTTTGTTTTCTTCCCAGAACTGACAAGACAACAGTCAGAGATGCAAAGATTCATGTCTATGCCTCTATTATGCAAAGAGGAGTAGCTGTTCCCTTACTATTACATATATTCTTACATTAAAGCTGCCCTAGTGTTCATTAATACTGTCCTTTGTTTCTCGAGGGTGAAGCAGGTCCTAATTCGTAGAGGAGACATGTGAGAGTCAATATGAGTCTTGTTTCTCTTTTAATTCAGAGAAGGTTACGTGGGTATAACTGCAGGAATCAATGGGCTGTCAGGGGAAGAAGTATGAGGAATGACAAACCCAAATATGAACAGACAGCCCGTAGACAAGGACAATGCCTATGCCAATTTGATCTAATTTGTAAACAAAGCTTTGGGAAAGGTGAATTATATCAGTGAACTCACTTAAACACATTTCAATTTACACATCCTTTTTTAAAAACTATTTTTCTGTCTTTATTTTCTCTTTTCTAGCTCCTCTACCACCACCGTCTCAGGTTTTAGCTTTCAGAGACACCAAAACATCTGTTGTTTTGCAGTGGGATAAATTAAAGGATGGTCTGGAACCTCTGGGCTACTACATATATTGTCGGGAGACTGGGTCAGAAGAATGGCAAACTGTCAATAATAAGCCTGTGACGTGTAATGAGTGAGTGCAGCTACTGTATCCATCGAGACACGGTGCCAGCTTGGATTCCTCTCTTTATGGCCAGAGTCACATTTCAGTTAAAAAAAGAACTTCCTTCTCTGCACACACAGGCATGCATGCACGCGAACACCATACCCTCTTTTAGCATAAAGCTCATCAGCCAAAGTGCCCAGTCGCACTTTTATGTCCAAAGCCAGATTGACAGCAACGTCTGTGTGTATCATCACAGACTCTAAGTCCACAGAAGACAGATTTTGTGGCATGACTGGTACAACCACGTTCCATGTTTTTTGTTTGCTTTCCACGAGAGTACATTGGTGTGACACACAGAGTATTTAGAAAATCCCTCTTAGTTGTGAGGGTCACATGTCAACCAAAAAGTATACTGAAAGTTCTATTTACAGTGCTAACAGTGCCAGGCAGCAGTGTGACACCTCTTGGTATCTGATCCATACTCAGTGTCAGTAGCTATTTTATGTGACACTTTAATTTGTAATGGCAAATGAGGATTTTGCAAGGAACAATGTCTTATTAAAGTATATTGCCATCTGTCCAAAAGACCTTTCACTTGTTTTTTGAACAATCAACACAAACACAGTAATTTTTTCTCCTAGATTTACTGTCCCTGGGCTGAAGCCCGGAAAGGAGTACGTCTTCTGTGTGAAATCTGTTGGCGAGGCAGGACTGAGTGAAAGCTCACCAGAAACGGACCCTATCGTTGTAAGGCCAGCGATAGGTAAGTAACAGATGTGCATGTAAATCCCTCTGAGATGTATCTGCCATGCAGAGATCTTATTACACATCATGGTAATAATACTGAGCAGATAAGCAAAGCAACAGGGAACTGATTTTCTTGTATCCCGCTGCTTCTGTTATCAGTTATACTTGTCAAGGGTGGGCAACGTTAATTAGCATTTTGATTCAGCAGTGTGTTACACTTATAGTACTTATTTGGCACTGGTACAAGTGATACTTCAAATGCACCGCTGTCCTGGTATCTTGAAATCAGCACTGTGAATTACCCTAGAGCATGTGCAAAGACCTCCCCATTACACAAACCAGTGGCCAGCCTTTGGTCGTCACTGTTATATCAACCCACTCCCGCCATCTTTTCTACCCAACAAACTATAAAGCAACATGCATGAAACATGCCTATGACATTTCTTGTGACATCTTAACAAGAATCTGGTTCCATCCAAATACTTTTACACAGCAGAAGTGATACTAAGAGAACTTGACATAAACAAAATCACATCCGACATGAACATAGAGATTTCCTCAACCTGGTTTGTCCAATATGTACCCCTCTTTCCCCAGTCCCTAGGTCATAGAATCATTCAGGTTGGAAAAGAACTCTAAGATCATCCAGTCCAATTGTCCACCTACCACAAATGTTACCCACTGAACCGTGTCCCTAAGTACTACATCCACCCTTTCCAAACCTGCACTGAACAACACTGTCTTTTGTCTTTCCCTTTGCTGCACAGCTCGCCCATCAGCACCACGGGGGTTTGTTTTACTGAGCTGTGGGAAGACCAACATGACCATTGGCTGGAAACCCCCTAAGCGTAAAGGAGGAATGAAGATTCTGGGTTATTTCCTAGATCAGCATGATGCATCTGAACTAGATTGGCATGAAGTCAACATTCAGCCAATTCCTCAACGTATTTACACGGTATTAATTTCAGATTCATTGCTGTCCTTTGTGTGCAGGGGGAACTATGGCTATAACATGGGATAAGGTGCTTTCTTCTACTTCCTCTAGTCCAGAACTTTCTTCATACTCTCATAAGACTACCACCATGCAAGGCCATACTAATGATTTCTCTGCATTTCTGAACCCAAAGGTTAGCAACCTTGAGGAAGGCCACCTGTATGAATTCCGTGCATGTGCAATGAACATGGCAGGTGTTGGGGAAGTATCTGAACCCAGTGACTTGTTCAAATGTGAGGAATGGACAATGCCAGAGCCAGGTACCAGTCCCAAAATGAACAAGCAGAAAAATACTTCCACATATACTAGTTGTGTTCTCATTCTTCAATGACTAGGAAGGACTTCTGAAGACTGTAGATCTGTATAAGGTGAGGTCCCAGTATACAAATGCACACAAACAATTCTAGGAACATTCTGACTCAGATGTAGAGTACTATTTCCTCATTTCACAGATAAAGCACTGAGGTATTTTTAATAGCATTGTTTCCAGAAAAATAAAAATGCAGCTCTAACATCTTAACATTATCATACCAAAGCAAATAACATTAAATCATGTATGCATTTATTCCTAGAACCTGTCTCTACTGTTAATCAGCATAGAAAGCATCGCTTCTGGACCCACTGTTCATGTGTTATCATAAAACTCTGCTCTCTGATTTCAAACCCCAACAATGTGTCTAATCTTCTAATTTCATCGCTTGACAGCACATTCTTCCTTGAACAGGTCCTCCTTACGATGTGAGGTTCACTGAAGTGAGAGACTCCTCCCTGATGCTGCACTGGCAAGCACCGTTGTATGTAGGTGCAGGTCCAGTTACAGGGTATTATGTAGACATGTGTGAAGAAGGGACAGAGGACTGGAAGCAAATAAACAAGCAATCCATAGCCACCACTCATATGAAGGTCTGTATATGCACTCAGTATACAAGCATTGCTTTGCAGCTCTTGTTAATTCCTGTCACTGGTTCCTACAGGTTTCAGACCTAGACACAGGGAAATGCTTTATTTTCCGAGTAAGAGCACTGAACAAGGCTGGAATTGGACCCCCTTCACTCCCTTCAGATCCTGTGGTGGCTAAAAGCAAGTCTGGTATGAAACTGAACAATGAATTGCTGTGTCTGTACATGCTATGTTGATTCCTATAAAAAAACATGCTTTATTAAATATTTGCTACACATTCCATGGCAAGAAAAAGCCCCAGTCAAAATAAAGTTTAGTAAATTAATCTGTCAAAATGTATTTACTCTAGCTGTACATTCTAGCTCTAACATCCAATGTCCAGAATCACAGAATCAAAGAATCAGTAAGGTTGGATAAACTTCTGAGATCATCCAGTCTAATCATCCCCCTGCCACCAGTATTACTCACTAAACCACATCCCTAAGTACCACATCCACCCTTACCTTAAACACTGCCAGGGACAGTAACCCCACGGCTCCCTAGGCAGCCTGTGCCAGTGAATCACTGCTCTCTGGGAGAAGAAATTCTTCCAAATATCCAACCTGAGATGCTGAATCCTAATCTGTCTTCATAACTAATATTTTGTTTTTGTTTTTTTTTTTTCATTCCGTCATTCAGGTACAAATGAAATTGAACTCGGGGTGGATGAAGAAGGGTTCATTTATATGGCTTTCGAAGCTCCTGAAAAGAATGACTCCTCTGAATTTATCTGGTCAAAGGACTATGAAGGGCCACCAGATACTAACAGAGTTCAGACAGAAGAGAAAGGCAATAAGTAAGTAGATAATGCACAGACAGAAGTGTACACTGCTCCTCAGTGTCACACACAAATGACTGTGAGTACACTTTAATGTTGCAGATGTATCAAATGCATTGTATTCTTTAATTAAAAAAAAAGTCATCAATGTTTTTGAACAAAAAATATTTTTTATTACTACCTTTATTTTTAAGATCTAAGCTTATACTGAAAGATCCATCAGAAAAGGATCTGGGAATATATTCAGTGGAGGTCACAGATGTGGATGATGATATCTCCGCCAGCTGCACTTTAACACAAGAAGGTAAAAACTAATAATTGAAAAGCACAAAAATCTAATGTGCCATAATTTTCTAATACTAGGTGTTCAAAAGAGAGCTTCTCCTAGAAGAATAGTGGCTGATATCAATTACTGATAGCAATGTAATTGGAAAGATGTTTCTCATTCCTTGACAGACAAAAGATGGTTTCTTTTTCAGGCTCCTAAGAAAAGATACTATGATCTTGGAAAGTCATTTTTCCATTAGAGCTCAGATTTCACATACACTGTCAGAGTTATCTAAAACTTCTCTACAGTATTTCTTGAGCTGATACAACCAGTGTTCTCCTCATACAGAACTAAGAATTATCTCCACCACCTTCTCTAGTCATCCCTGTATGGAATGCTCTGTACATATCATCTTCTTGACATAAATAAGGCTCACTGACAAGCTGAATCCAGCTGCTATAATGATTTTGCTTTGGACTAATTGCACTAATCTAAGCAATTTGTTATTTTTTGCATTTCAGATCTGGACAAGTTACTGAAACGCAGCCATGAAATCAGGAACCCATGTAAGTAGAATGAGTAATCAGCCACTTCCATACATACAGAATTTTAAATGGGAACACTGGCACAATCTGGGCTGAGCCGAATTCTGTGGCTTACATATGAATTCCCCTTGGCATTTCTCTTTGTTTTCCAGTAATAAAGCTGATATCTGGATGGAATGTTGATGTTCTGGAGAAAGGAGAAGTGCGCCTGTGGTTGGAGGTTGAAAAGTTGTCACCAAATGCAGAGCTGCATCTGATCTTCAATGAGAAGGAGATTACAAGCACACCAGTATGTTCTTACGATTTTAATTTTTACTTTCTCCTTTCTGAATAGGGATATAGACCAACTTGGCATGCCCTACATTTTCTAAATTCCCATCAGACATTTTGATGTGTGTTTTTGGGAGACTCTGGGGCTTTATTTCAGGATATGCATAAACAGAAAGCCAACTATCTGATTCTCAGGCTGTCCAGATCTAACATCAGGGCAGAAATAGGGAAGAGAGAGGGAAAAGGAAGGGAAAAGGGAAGGGGAGGGGAGGGGGAAGGGACAGAAAAAAAAATTAAAAATTATACAAAAAAAACCAAAAGCAAAACAAACAAACAAAAAAAAAACACCAAACAAAGAAAAAGCAGGGATTAAAAAAGGGATAGCAGTAGGCAAAGAATTTCAGAATTTTATTGCAATTATTTTTTTTGTTGACTTTTGTTGTTGATGTTTTCTTTTTTTAAAGCAGTATGTAGTAAACTTACTGTAGCCCTTGTCTATTGTTAGAACTATATTATCTGCACTGGTGAACTGACACAGAAATGCATGATTATGAAGTGTTTGCCAAGCTCTTTGTAATGATAATATTTGCCTGGAGCAAATAAGGCAGTAAGGCATAATGATGGTATTTGCTTGTGAGCGTCTGGCAGGTTTGGGGTGTGTGTATAATGCATTCAGTAGTGCTTACATGGTGTCACAAGGTGGCTGTATTACTTATCATTGCCCAAACACGATTACATTCCACAGATCTGTAATTATGTGGACTGCTTACATTATACTAAAAATCAGAGATCCTGGTAAGCTGAGAAGTCTGTCAGACACAAGAAAGAAGATCTTGTGTTACACAGTTTTAACAGAAACTGCCTCCCAGAGGAAAGATCTGCTCTATGCAGTTTTATTATACCCATCCACATAAACAAATAACAAATGAATCTCAGGATACAGAACACCAGAATGCATTGGTTCTTTGTACCCATGAGATGAGGGAAATATATACAAGAATAAGCACACAGAAGGACTGTCTTGTATCTGAGTGTTGTAGAAGATGCTGTGCCAGGATCTGGTCTTGGAAAAACTACTCAATTTATTATATTTGCTTTGTTTTGCTCAGACGCATAAAATAAACTTTGTCAAAGGGAAAGGTCTGGTTGAACTGATAATCCAAAACTTCTGTGATGATGATAAAGGAGTGTACACAGCCCAGCTGCAAGATGGAAAAGCTAAAAATCAATTCACCCTTGTTCTTCTGGATGAAAGTAAGTGGAAATTCAGTACCACGTACAGACTGTTGTGCTGAGTGGAAATTTTTCTAAGCATGTGAGGACCTCAAGGACTTCTGACAGTTACACTGACACACTGAGAATGCGGGAACAGATTTTAGTACACATTTAAATCATAGAATCACAGAATCATTAAGGTTGGAAAACAACTCTAAGATCATCTCATCCAACCATACACTATCCACCAATATTGCCCACTAAGTCCATGAATCATGTATGAAATAATCTGAATTCCTCTTCTCTTTAACATAAATTGAAGATTTTGACCTTATAATAAAATAGATCTGATGAAGGAAAATAGCCAGTGGAATCTTTAGTTGCTGTTTCCAAATGCTTCACATACCATCTTGCTGTGTCAAACTCTCCGTATCTTGGCAGTAAACTGAATGACAAGAATTATGACTTGTACATATTTATCCTGGGACAGGATTAGGATGAAAATTCAGAGTATTTAATGGCTGATTAATTGCATCAAACTGAATGCAGTAAAGAAACCAGTGTCAATTTTACTGAAAGATGAGAATGAGCAACATGGAAAGACTAACACAAATCACACCAGGTGAAACACACAGAGTGTATATGCTTCCATGCAGAGGCTCTTTAACTATTTAAAAATAGAAAGCAAGAAGACTAGCACTCATATACTTCCCCATACAATGTCTACCACCATTTTCAGTTCCTGTGAACAGTTTGACCATTTCAAGTGACCTTCCAAGCTTCTATGTTCTATGAATAAAACTTGTCTCTACAAATGTCACATTCACTGGACTCTCCCTAAAAGCTGTGGGGAGAATCAGGTGATTTCTCACATGTTAATTTCAGTATACAAAATGAGGGTTTTTTTTTTTTTTTTTTACTTTGATGATTACTGCTTCTACAGGTTTTGCTAAAGTTGCAAAGGAGGCTGATGCAAAGAAGAGAGAATGGAAGAAAAAGCAGGGTAAGATAAGCAGAAGGTTAATTTCTGTGTCAACAGGATGGCAATGATGAGCAATGGCATTTCATCAAATGCTCTTAATGCTTGTATCATCTTTATGAAGTGTATTATTTAAGCTGATTAATTCAATGACCTTTTAAGGTCTGATTCCTCAATGAACATAATATCTGTTGCCTTGGGACGTTACTAAACCAGCAGTAACTGTGTGATGTAAACTGTGTGTCTGATGCATGCCAGGTGCATGACTGCCCCTTCTGGGCAGTGCTGCTGAGGTTTCACCATGAGATGGAGGCGTCCCAGTAGATCATTCTTGAGCTGTGGAGCTGCATAGAAAGACATTTATTTTCTTTTACAGGTCCTTATTTTGTAGAGAATTTGAAATGGAAGGTTGACAAGAACTGTGAAGTACTCCTTACCTGCAAGGTAAGTATATCGATGCAATGCAATGCAATGCAACTGCACAGTCTGTATTTCATTAGCATTACATTTTAGATGCGCATTTTAAGGACTGGGAATGAACAATACTCATTCAAATGGTTATGTGCAGATTGATGAAG
The DNA here is from genome assembly GCA_023055505.1 of Callipepla californica brunnescens. Taxonomy (NCBI): domain Eukaryota; kingdom Metazoa; phylum Chordata; class Aves; order Galliformes; family Odontophoridae; genus Callipepla; species Callipepla californica. The sequence goes on from JALIRH010000055.1 coordinate 177,353, forward strand.
ATAATAGATAGTAGAACTTGAGCAGACTTTTCAACAAAGAGGGAAGCTTCCAGTATTCTACAGTAGAAGCTGTGATGCTTCACGTTAGATGAACATCTCTGCATTTATAAAATGAAATGTGTCTGGGACCCTGACTTCTAAACCTTGGCTTTAAACAGGCAACAAATCTGAGGAAGGACACCAGCTTCCAATGGTTCTTCAATACGAAAGCCCGAACAGGGGGTGTGTTTGACCCACAGACTGGGATAGGAACTCTTCATATTAAAAAGGTGAAAAATAGAAAAGCAACTCGGTGGCTTTGGAGACCACACTAACCTGCAAAAAATAATGGCTGACCTCATGCTTAACAGTCCACATGTGTTTTGAATAGTGCCAACTAATTGAAAGAAGAATTAAAATTATAGACAGATAAATTAGAAATGAGATGTCTTTAACAGTGGCTAAAAATAAAAGTGAGGTCTCTTCAGGTTTCCTGATCATGACTGGTTGCCTGCTCTGGAGACAAACTGGAAGGAGGAAGAAGAAAACCTCAGCTGTCTGCCTTTTTCATGTCCTGTTTCAATGGCGTGTGAAAATTCTGTTGCGGGTTTAGATTTATTTATTAATTTTCTTTTAGTTTAACATTACGTATTTGCATATATATTTGTCAGATAACCAAAGCAGATGAGGGCCAATACAAAGCAGTTGTTTCAGACGACCGAGGAGAGGACTACACCCAACTTGATCTCACAAAAGGAAGTAGGAGAACTTTATACGTATACACATACATGGTGATTGTTTTAATCGAAAGTATTTCATGTCAGACTGGGGTCATAAAGTGCACTGTTTAAAAAAAACAAAAAAACATCTCTCTTACTGTCCAAATGTTATATAAAGCCCCATGAACAGAATATGTCTTCGGAGGGCTTTGTATATGATCTCTACTCTTTTTATCTGTCCATGCCAGAATTCATTTGATAATCCACAAGCAAATTCTCAGCCCTGTAAGTTCAGCAAAACCAAACCACCCAGACAACAAAATTCCAATTCCTTGGAACCCCACCAGTGGATCAAAACTCGCAGCTGAACCGCAGCCATGGAATATCAGTTAAAGACAACAAAAAGCACAAAAGGAATGACACGCTGTTTCAGCTTCCTGCTTTAATTACACATTGAGTGCTAATGAAGATAGGAGTATCTACATGTAGTAAGAAATGACCAGCATCTAAAGATAAATGAATCAGTATCAAAAACTCCATATCCAGTAAGCTTTGCAGCAGAAAAAGACAATGAATAGCTGATATGTTCTACACATGACAAAATCATGTAGATCAGATGTGATTTGTTTAATATTGTATTTATACAATACAGTATTTGTTACTCAGATATCATTATATCTTTGCAGCCTTTGAAGAACTTCTCAAGGAGCTGTGTAAGATCAGTGGTATGTCCTTTTCTCTTCAGTAATAACAGAAGGTGCGGGGAGGGGGTGCCAGGATCAGAGCAAACAGTGCAGGAGCTGACCCTGGATCTGGAGGTCAGCGTGCACTGTCTCAAGTACAATACTGCCTATTTAATATTCCTTTACCGTTAAAGCACCTTTAAACTGGGTGGTCAGTAAATGCATCCAGGGACACAAAACCCTCTACACTTACAAATTATTTCCGTGACCTGTACATGCCAGTGGCCTTCCCCTTGTCACATCACTCGCTATGTGAATTTGGATTAGTTGTACTATTTCTGTCTGTGAGATGTGTATTATAAGTCTCCAGAAGAAACTATGACATCTTTCTGCTCTCTGATGGCTAACAGAGGAGCCTTCCAGAAGCAGAATACCATCCAACCAGCCACATCATCCAGTGAGAGATGTCAATAGGTTGCTTGGGATTTTCTTTGCGTAACATGTAAAATAGCACAGATGCTCCTGGATTTCCTCTTAAATTCCAGTCTTTCAATTATACCATCAGCTCTTTCTGCTACACCTCTGAAAATTCAGCCTACTGACGAAGGCATCAAAATCTACACAGATGTGAAGTACTACACAGACTACATGAAAACAACCTGGTTTCACAAGTGAGTCCCCTAAAGGAAGGTTTCTGTGGGTACTGTTGCTTCTATTGTTTTCACAAAAATTGGGTCAGATCACAGTTTTTTAAGGCAGTGGGAGATGTTGTCAGAGTCAGGGATGGAAATCACAATTCTCTCTGAATCCTGAAATATGCCTGGGAATTTCAAAACAGTCAAGTTATAAACATTCTGTCAGTGTTGAGATAAAAAATAACTGGTCATCTTCACTGAAACAATAACCTTGGTTACAAACTGGAAAGGAAGCTGTTATTTCCTTGTTTCAATTCTATTTTATGCTTCCATAAACCACCATATTGACCTATTCTGAATAACACAGTTCCCAAACATTACAAGTCTCTTTCCAAATATGAGTACATTTAGTCTCATAACATCTTGGTAAAATAGAGAAACATCATTTTATTACACACAACCTACAGACATAGATATGTTTTAATGATGTTTCAAGGAATAAATCCATATCATAGCATCACAGAATCATTAGAGTTGGAAAAGATTTCTAAGATAATCTAGTCCAACTATCCACCTATTACCAATATTGCTCACTGACCATGTCCTTAAGTACCACATTTACTCTTTCCTTAAACACCTCCAGGGACAGCGATTCCCCCATTTCCCTGGCAAACTGTGCCAATGTTATACTATTCCTATTTAATCTTCCAAATAAAAACTATTGTAGAGCCTGTAGAGCTTTGGCAAACTACTAAGAGCATGGATAGATGACCAGTGAGATATTCAAGTGACTGAGTACGTAACTCTTCACAGAATAATCATTAAGGTCCTGACTCCCAGTCTGTTATACTAACAGGTGGAGATCTAACAGAAAGTTAGCACTCCAATTTAGACAGGTCTGCAAAATTGTACTGAAATTAATAATTTGTTTATTTAGTGAGAAGCGACTGGAAATTCGTGACAGGCTGAAAGCTGGAAGCACAGTGAATCAGATCTGGCTTCACATACTGAATCCAACAGACACAGATAAAGGAAAATACACCCTGGAATTATTTGATGGGAATGACTCTCACAAACTGTCAACCGACTTGTCTGGGCAAGGTAAGCTGAGTCAACAACTGCATCACAGGAATTAGATCTCCCTGAGCTGCTTTCCAAGATTCCTTCAAATCTCTGGCAGCAATTCTTCACTTTCTTTTGAGATGGAGCTACAGTTCCTTGACAGCATGCTATTAAACTGGGTTAAGGACAGTGAAGTGCACAGCAAAGTTAAAGGAAAGACAAACGGAGGAGAAGGAATCAGTGGAAAGGACTGAAGCATTTTGGGAGCACTGCTGAGCATAAGGCACTCCTGGGGAGGGCTGTGGGAGGACAGCTGCTCCCAGGACATCTCTGGGTCCTGGAGGCTGACAGAGCTTATAGGGGACATCCTGGAAAGAACATGGCTTCAGGTTTATAAATACTTTTCCAAACTGTTCAAAGGATTTTTTCCTCCCGAGGAAGGGAAGTACTACGCTCCACTTACTTCAGTAGTTTATATATAGATTCAGATTTCCTTATGGCAGATCGTCATGCCAATATAACAGTTAATAACAAATAACTTTGTGCACAAATACCTATAATTCCAACATTGATGCATTATATAAAGCCTACTATGTCAAAAGAAATAAACAGCAATGTTCCCTAAAACCATTTCATTCCTTGCAGCCTTTGAAGATGCCCTGGCTGAGCACAGAAGGCTAAAGTAAGTTCCTGCCTAAATGTTTTCACAGCCAAACTGATCTATTTTAAGAGTACAATACCTAAGAAATAAATCCACTATAACTTTATTTGTCTCTTCACTTTCAGAGAAGCAGCAATAGCAGAGAAGTGTAAGTAAATGAATTTCTTTCTGACAAACAAAACCAAGTGGTACATTGATAAGTAAAAATAAGAGGTCATATTTGTTCATTCCCAGGTCGCGCCAGAGTTGTTCAAGGTCTGCCAGATGTAGCCACTATCATGGAGGATAAGGTAAAGTTGAGTAACCGCTCGTGTAATTGGCCCTTCCTCAGATGTAGGAAAATGACTGCTCGGGAGAACACTCTTGGTTTTAAATGTTCACTGTCATTTCTGGCATTTAATACCAAGGATGTGAAAGTGACCCAAAGTCACTATTGTAAGAATTTTCTAGTTCCAAAGAAGCTGCAAGGAACATTAATAAAATTAAACCTAGGACTACTATTTCCATGGATCCTCAAATTAGACAGCAAGTTCAATGTAACTGCAAAGTAACAAGAATAATTTTAATTAACAGCCATCTTTCAGGAATAGTCACTCTCATTTTAAGAAACACAGACCTAAAATACAAGTGTGTGTGCTATTTGATGAATACTATAAAGTCAATCTGTTCTAATCTGCTTGGAACAAAGAGATTATGGAAAAGCAACCCTTGTGGATTTCTATTGATCTTGATATTTAATTATCTGAACCTCACATCATCTGAATTTCTTCACTCATTTTTGTCTTCATGATCTATCTCTACTATTTGTTTTACAATAGACCCTGTGTTTAACTTGCTGTATCTCTGGAGATCCGTACCCAGAAATCACTTGGTTCAAAAATGAGAAAATTATCACCTTTAAAGATCGGTACAGAATGGATGTGAAGGGGACAGTTGTCACAGTTACGATAGAGAAAGTCTGCAATGAAGACACAGGAAAATACACCATCTACGTCAAGAACAAATATGGCTCTGAAACAGGGCAGGTTACTATCAGTGTCTATAAGCATGGAGAGATACCAGTAGGAATAGAAGAAAAGGAAGTCCCAAGTGAGACCACAATAAAAAAGCCTGAATGAACCAATAACCATATCTCAGTGAATTTAAAAGGCATCTAACTCCTTTGGATTCATTTGAATGCCTCAACCTTAAAATTCAGGCTCATAACTTTATTTCAGTAATGTTATACTATTTTTACTTCTGGTTGCTAGAAAACATTTTTCTTTTTTATGTGTATCTGTGCACATGCACTCACTTGCATGCTCTCTTTACAGAGAAACTGTTTCCCAGTAAAACATGCTGTGTAGGAAATACCAGAGGGTTCACATACGTGAGAACCAGGCCATTAGTATAGCTATTTTTTGTATTAAGTCATTGTGTGTTACTGATTATCCTGTAGCTGAGAAATTCTTGTGTCCATGTTATTAAACTTACAAACTGAGTGACACCTTAGCAGTGTTGTCATGTACATTCATTTTGAAATTAGTCAGAAGTTTCCTATTGAATGTGAATCAGGACTGTGAAGTGTTCACCTTCACAAACATGAGTCATATGGGAAGAAAACAAGGCGAAGACATTCCCAAGGCTTGGTGCTTAGCAGACGAACACAGCCAGCATCCCTCTGGACTGACATGCTGTAACTGTTACACAAGAGGGCAGAGTGAAAGTCCGCAGAGGTGGAAGGCACTGCTCACATTACCCTATGGTTAAAGACAGCTAATCACATCCTAGAATAACTTCAGAATAAACAGCTAGGTTTTACAGCCATGTGAGTGACACCCCCATGCACACATACAGTGTTATTCATTATCAGGACCTCATCCTTGTTACTCAGGCTACAAAATACAACTCTACGTAAACAAAATTACTAAATTGTACATCACGATTCAAAATATATATATGTTCAGAATAAAAAAAAATAATACAGAAAAGCATTTAGACTGGTACTGCAGAGTAGTTCCGTACATCTGATAGACATGTGAATTCCATCCAAAGTGTATGGCATTTCTTTTTCATATTTTTTTTTAGTGTCAAGATTAGCTACCCAAAGACAACAGTGGTCTTTAGAGGACAACAGAAAGGTACTAGAAAGGTTTTATCTAAATCTTTGATTTCACAGTTCAGTTTGGAAGGGACCTCTGGAGGTCACCTTGTCCACATCCTGCTCCACACAGTTAACTAGAGCAAGTTGCTAGGACTATGTTACACAAATAATGAGGGTTCCTGTTTAAGCCAGAGAGTAGGATGTGTACATGAGGTGTCCTTGAAGAAAGAAAAAATTACACTTGCCAGCACATGGATAGGCTGCCATAATAAGGAATTTCCCAAAGTCATGAGAAGCAAGCTATGTATTGACCTCCTGCTATCGCTGCTAGGAGGAAAAGATCTGTTTATGTACATATGAATAAAGAAATATTATTCTTCAGTCAAACAGGCCCTGTGGTAGGATTCTGAAAACACAATCAAAATAGATGACAGTATGTATAAAAGAAATGCCTTCCTGAAACCATGATAAGGTTGATTAATCAGAATTAGAGCACAAGTTTTATCAGCCCAGAGCCTTGTTTGCTGCCTGCTAATAAAAACCAGAAGAGAAATGGGCTTACACATAAACATTTCCTCCACTTCAGGCGTCTGGCTCTTTGTCTGCATTTTCTTTAAAATTACATACTAAAAATAACTGTGAATTTGTAGGAAAAAGTTCAGCATTGTTTTTTTCTGTTTAAATAAAAGAATTACCGACTGGTACAGAGTAATAAAAGTTAACTTAGGAAGGTCAGCAACCCCTGGGACATGGGCTCTATTTGAATTAAGCAATATAATTGCAAGATACATAATCTAGTAAATGTCTTCCAAAATCAACAACCATTCTTACACAGACAGCAAGGGGTATTATTCGCTCTCTCTTAGTGAGGAATTCTTGATGCAATTGGCAAGAAGAAAAATAATGCATTGCATTTATTTCTTTAACTTCAGTCTCCAAGTAATGTTTCCTATTTAATTTTACCTTTAATGTTCTATGTGGACAGTGGCTATAGGAAAAAAAAACAAAACCACCCTACATTTAATTCAGATTTAGATACACTTCACTGACATCTACTGGATGAAATCATAACTGACTGATCCACTCCAACATGATTTTCCCTTTCATCAAGAGATTGGAGTTCCACAATTTTGGAAGAAGTACTTGTGGCTTTATTCCCACCATTTATTTCCAAGTGATCATGGGATATGTAGCATATCCTGTCCTATCATAGGATAGTAATTATCTCACATCTATTGTAAATTATGCTATTTTATCTTCAATCATAGAAAACACATAAAAAGTAGAAGTTGAGCACAAAAAGAAAACTAATTAATCAATGCAATGCTGTACAACTATTATGAATAATTATCTGAGTTCAGTGACCCATCAATAAACAGAACGTCCCGAAAGAGCCGGTCAAGGTAGGAGTCTGTAGAAAGCAGAATGAACGAGAGGTTATGATCATTGAGAACAAATAAAAGATTAACAAGTGTTACTTCACTGTTAATAATTAGCTGATCATCTCTCAGTTTCGGATGGCCCTATCCTTTCCATAAATAGCATCCAAATGACCAGTGAGAGCTCTCACTGTCCTGCTAGCATCACTTCCCTCACGCTGCACCTCATCATCCACAATGGCATTCAATGGAACCTGGCAGGTCTACGCCCAAGAGAACTATGAGGAATTTCTGAAAGCTCTTGGTAAGTGCCTAGCAACTTCTAAAATAATTTGTGTGGTTTGCAACACACACTTTGCGTGACATCTTTGGTTGAAGTATTTCTATGTTGTTTTTTTGTTTTGTTTGTGTGATAAACTCTCTCTATCAGATAAGTCTATTATGTATGATCTGAAGAAGAAAAGAAACTAAAACAAGTCCCTCATAAAAGAAGAGGCATACCAAGGAATGACTTACTTTGGTTAACACATTATGTTATAAATACATTACATAAATACATAAACATACATAAATACATAACTATAGCCAATTTGATAATGGCTTACATATTTTCAATACTCTTTATTAGAGCAGGCACTTTCTATAGCACTGCTGATTAATGTACGTGACAGCTGCTTGCTAATCCATAAAGAATCAATTTGGTTATGATTTCATAGGTACCAACATACAGAAAAATGCATTTACCTTCTTGACAATCGTGGCAAAACATTCACATTTGAGTTTTTAAAACATGTGATAGATTTTCAATAGAATTAAATCTCAGTTATAGTTGAAAAGCCGAGACCTGCAGTACGATGCTTACACCAACCCCTCACTGCTAAAGATGGTACTTTCAAGTCATGCTAAATACACACTGATAAAGTACTTAAACATCGTTACAGTACCTAAATCCACACAGACTAGATGGAACAAAACACTATGTCCATAGAGAAGTGAGGAACCCAAAACAGCATTTGCCTTTTACCTTGGAGATCGTTTTTTGTAACCGGTTCTTAGATTTTGCACCTTGATTTGCTATTTCCTATATATACACAAATTCATAATAGAAAGAGTCCTTTTTTGTCTTTCTTCACAGCACTGCCAGAAGACCTTATCAAAGTTGCTCGAGATATTAAGCCCATTGTTGAAATACAACAAAAGGGAGATGACTTTGTTGTGACATCAAAAACACCCAAGCAGACTGTGACTAACTCCTTTACGCTTGGAAAGGAGGCTGAAATCACTACAATGGACGGCAGAAAGCTAAAGGTAACATATTTCAGGAACAGGTGCATCTCTCACCCTCACACTTCACTTTCTGTGTTTGAATTGAACTTGTTTTTACCGTTTCCTTTAGCAAAAATAAATAAATAAATAGGGCACATGCATAGATTTTGAAAGCATAAATGTTTCTTTTTAAACTCCTATGTTTATTTCCTATCTACGCTGGAAGTCAGCTCCTCTCTATCTCATAAGTGAACTTCAAAATCTCCAGTGTTTTATGTTTTTAACCTGCTTCCACAGTGTACTGTGCACATGGTAAATGGGAAGCTCGTGTGCAAATCAGAAAAATTCTCACATGAGCAAGAAGTTAAAGGAAATGAAATGGTAGAGGTAAGTGCTGGGAAATAATGGTTTATTAAATGCTGAAGGAAAATACATTCTGTGTTGATCAGCTCTTAGAGTAAGGTCAATATGTTCAAAAAACACTAGTCCCCAGATTACTACATTACTTGCAGAACTCTTAACAGATGTTGAAATCTACAGACTCAGAATTTTAGTATTTCACACTAATCGCAATTACTGGAAAGCACTACCAGTATCCTTCATTACTGCTGTTATCAAAACTGAGTGCCCTAGATGACTCTCTTTTAAACAGTGCTCATATATTTAATGCATCTTTCTCAACAAATGCTTTTTATTAATTATTATCCTGGGGACAGTTCTAAGCACTGAAGTGTGAATGGCTTTAGCTTACTGAGTAGTCCTTTAGTTAGTTCTGGATTATCTCTTAACGACAAAGAGCTATTCTCTACAGAGTTTTAAGCTCACCAGATTTCAAAGAAGTGTCCACTTGGGTAAATACTACTACCAGAAAGACAGCTAACTGCATCAAAGTTATATGTTCTGACGCGAAACTTACCTAAGATGAATCTGAGTATCTCAAGCTACTTTTCCAAGCAAAACACTATGCAAACTCACTACTATTTTGGATGACGTATTTCTATTATGGGAAGTACATCTTTATACCCCTTAAAACAGAGCGATAAAATGCAGCTGATAATGGCAGTTATATTTAGATTATCCTTCTTCAGAACTACTTCTGTGAGGAAAGAAAGAAAGAAAGGAACCAAAAACATTCTTTGATTCAAACATTTTATACATATCTATCGGTAGGCATTGTAATTTCTGTACCTAAACTCTGTAGAATATTCTTCTGCAATGATCTGGATTTATAAATTAATTACAGAAACACCTAATGACTTAGCTATTAATAGACACCCTGAAGTCCAAATGAAAAACAAGTTGTGTGTATTTCTCATCTACAGATTATGACTTTTGGTGGAGTTACACTTACCAGAAGAAGCAAGAGAGTTTAAAGACAGACCACTTCTTTGTGACATCTTTATATACATAAAATAAAGTGCACTTTCCATCAGGTGTGTCCATCTTTGCTAGTGCTATATAGTACAGAAAATGATGATGATTTCTACTGTCCTTATACATACAAATCACTTTCTCTGAACATAAGATTCTATTTCCTACAAGTACACTCACAGATCCCTTCTATACCCAGAATGACTGAGATCTCCCTTAGACAACCAAAGCTGGACGTAGCTGAAAAATGCTGATTTACCATAGTAATCATCGAGAAGGAACAGAAGCTGATATAAATGTTTCTCGATTCATTACCAAGTTAATGAACATACTCAGCTTTAATCTCTTTTTATAGTAAAGCGCAGCGTTCTACTAAAAACTCTTTTCTCTTTATGATATTCAGCAAGGAACAAAGACACTTGTTTAGCTGATGTGCGCTAGGTCTGTAATGAGAATGGAAGCAGCAAAGCTGCTGCATGTAACAGTCATTACAGTGTAATAACAGAAATGCCTGCTCTTAAACTGATGTGCAAAGTGTGTGATGAGACAAAAATGAGGCACTACAGAAGCAAAGGGAATTAAGTACTCTTCTAGCTCACAACATACTCCCAGTACGTGCTTGTCACAGCTTGCTTGCAAAGCTCAAGGACAACTAGACTGCGTTCAGATTCTGCATCACTATCTTGTCTAGGCTGAAGTACAAAAAGCACAGGACCCATGCATCCAACCACTTTTCTGTCCATTTGCTCCTTAGCTCCTACTATTGTATCGGCATTCCTATTTCATATTTATTTAAGGCAGCACAAATTTACGAGACCCTGATCTCGGGCATCAGGCCTCCATGAGACACAAGGCTGGACTGATAATGCCATTTAAAACCTACACATGGAGCTTTTATAACAACTAAGTGATGGCTCCGGATCTTCCAGCGCCGGAAGGTCGGTGTGGGAGAGGTGCCACACGGCGCACCGGCCTGGGACGCGCATTGTCATTCTTGTGTCACGCACCCCCACGTAACCCGGCTCTCTCACGCTGTCCTGGCTCGGTGTTCGTTTACAACCCGTGTGCAAACGCAGCCCGTGTAACACACCGACACACGGAGCCTGGGGCTACAGCGAGAGGCAGGGGCTGTTCCTGCGCCTGCGGATCGGAGAGCTGCTCAGCACAGCAGGACGCGCCGCAGCCCCCCATTACCGCGCGCAGCCACACAACGACCGTCCGCCCTCAGTCACACAACGGCCGCCTTTATTGCTTTCGCCACACACGCAGCCCCGCAGCGCCCCCCGCAGCGCCCCCCGCAGCGCCGCCGCCCTCCGCCACTTCAGCAGCGCACGACAACGGGCGCGCGCTCCCACCCTCGGGCGGGAAATCCCGCTCTCGTGCCGCGGAGCAGCGCGCACGCTCGGGCCCCGAGCGCCAGGCGGACGCACTGCGCGCACGCGCGAGTGCACGGCGCGGCCGGAGGCGCACGCGCAGTTTGGGCCGCGCCGCTTTTGGCGCCCGCCGCTCCTTTCTGCGCGCGGTCCTCCTCGCGCGGAGCTCTCGCCGGAAGCCCCGCGGGAACTCTCGCGAGAGGCGGCGGGCGGGCGGCGGTGGCGCTGCGTGCTGCTCGGAGGGTCTCCTCAGCCTCGGCTCCCGCCGCGCCCGGGCCCCGCCGCTCCCCGCCCCTCGCGCCGCCGCCATGTCGCGCTACCTGCGCCCTCCCAACACGTCGCTGTTCGTGCGGAACGTGGCCGACGATACCCGGTGAGTCGGAGCGGGCGCCGGCGGCGCACGGGGGCCGCGCGGGCTTTGGCGGGCTCGCTAGGCCGCGCGGGGCCGGGCCGCCCGCCCCGTTCCCCACCGGCGCTGCCCGCGCTGCGTTCCCCGCGGCGCCGCCCCCTCCTCCTCCTCCGCCCCGCGGGGATCGCTCCCCGGCGCCGTCCTGAGAACAAAGCTCGGCCGCCCCGCGGAGCGCCGCTCCCCGGGGATGCGGAGGGAGGGGGGGGAGGGGGTCTGCCGGCGGCCGCCGGGCTCCGGGCTCTGGAAATAAACGGGCGGTACTGCGCAGCGGGACCTTCCTTGTGGGCGTCCCTGCAGTTCCGCGCGGTTCGTTCCGTTACTGCGGTGACTGCCGCCCGCTGCTTGTTACGGACCGCGGCCTCCGGTGGCGCTCAGTGGGAGGAAAGAGACAGAAAACGCTTTTCTCTCCGTAATAGTTACGTTGTAACAAAACTTAAACGTATGCGGAGGGGCTTAGTGTGGAGATTTTCATAGCGGGACGAAAGAACTAAAACGAACGCGCTGCATGTGGCTGTCGGAGTGTTTGCAACAAACGGCGGCGTTTCTCCATGCCGTTGCTGCGGTGTAACACTGACGTTGTTGGGACTGTGGAATTGGTACGGCAGTCCCTGCGAAGTCTGGCTCTGTAAATCGCCAGCCCGAGCTCCCAACGGTGCTGCGCGGGTGGCTGCACCAAAGGTGTTCAGTAAACAGTGGCATAGGCATGGCTGAATGAATTAGGAACCTTATTACCATAAAGAATATAAGTAGCTTCAAATTAAAAGTGCACCTTCTTGCACGGGTTTTCTTCTTTGCCAGCAGACTGTTTTCTTCTAGGAGTCATGAAAGAGGACTCATTTTCAAACTTTTTTTTTTTTTTTTTTTTTAACTAGCGGTGCTCCTTTTAAGGCTTTCAATGTCAGCTTTCAGTTACATGGCACGTTCCTCTTAGAGACGGTTTCATTGCGAGACCTTGATGCTGATTGTTATAGCTGCCTTCTGCTGTCACTTATAATATACAGTGGAGATATTTTTTCAACGAGTGAGAAAGAGGAATGAACATCAGTAACACTGATGTGGTATTGTGCTTACGTGACCTGAATGTTTCCCTGTTAAGCTAAAATGACGCCAGAAAATATATGTAAAGAAGCTGATGGGACTGAGAGAGGTCCTCCGTTGAGGAGGCAGCACTTATTTGAAGCGTTGTTGTGAATCTGTTGAACAGTTTTGTGTTCTGCTCTAAAGGCACATCTTTGGAACATTTAGCTGACCTAAGGGCATGAATGGTTTCTCGCTCTGGCTTTGTTCTTTGATGTGGCTGCAAGTATTGATTGTTCTATAGAAGTCAGTATGACTGACAAAATTATTCCGTGCTTTTCTTTTGGACGTTATAGTTCATGTTTACACTTCGTAAAATCAGTGTTAATAGTTCATATGATACTAATTGTTAAATCATTTTTTTCACTCTGTGCCCACCCTTGCATTGAATTGGCTTGGCTACTGTGCATCACTTCTCGTCTCAGTTTACACTTATGTTACTGAGTTGTGCTAAGCACCGGTTTCAAAATACCGAGGTTATCCTAAGCATCCTGAGCCTTGGTGGTGCTCCTGGGAAGCCTTGTCTGTTGCTTTAGCAGTGAACAACGCAAATACTTTCCCAGAACTGTTTTTCTACATGCATCTTCCACCATCCAAAAGGATGAGTGAGTGAGTGTGTGTGTGTATATATATATATAATATTTTAAATAGTGAGAAAACATGTAAGATATTTGTGATGTTCTAGGTCTGAAGACTTGCGCCGTGAGTTTGGTCGTTATGGGCCTATAGTTGATGTATACGTTCCACTTGACTTCTACACTCGTCGTCCCAGAGGATTTGCTTATGTTCAATATCCTTTCTTCAGATGGCTGATTAGTGAGGGGTGTTGAAGTTTGAAATTCAAGTTTGTGTAAGAGGTAACATATCTAAATGAAAAAGCAGTTTACTTTTGTGTTGTATCTGATAAGTGTCTTATATGTGTCTCATTATTTTTGAAGATTAACTTTTCTCAAATTTTCTTTGCCTTTTTGCAAAACTTGAATCAAGTCCAGTAATATTTAACTTTCTTATGTCACTGAAATGATATTGTGATTTAAATGAAAATTTATCACTGACTCAGAATTGTATACCACGTTTCTCTTATAACTGGTACATAAGTAAACTTGCGCTTAGCAAACTGTGGCTAGTATTTGTTGTTAATTTAACAAATGAGAACTGGAATCACTTGATCAAAAGCAGATTGTTTAAAAAATGAGGTGAACTTTCTTTAATATTGTCCCCTAATTTACTGTCCTCTGTTGTTGCCTCAGAATGTAAAGCTGTACAGTAATGGCGACCCCAAAGAGAAAGCATGAAAGAACCTTTAGAGTAGAGTTCAACAATTGAGGCAAGTAGACAAGCCAAAGACCTCTTAAGGATCAGGCTTGAAGAGAAGGGACAGTTTGGGAAAAGAAAAAATAAAGAAAAGCTGGAAGAAGGACAAGCCATAATGGGAGACAAAGCTTCGCTTTATCTACAAAAGGGGGAAAAGGTTGTTTTTCAAAGTAAAAGATAAAGCCATCTGTCATTTTTGGCCAAGCATCTCATGACAAGTCCTTCTGACAAGCCCTTAAAGAGTTAAAGGTCAAGATGAAGTTGAATGGTGGCCAAGCTTAAAGGAGTCATACCTGATGTATCCTACAGAATAACAGTTTTTCTTCTGTTTGTCATGTGAGCAGTAATTTGATGAATGATGCTGGTTCAGTCCATTGACAAAACCTGTTGCATTGTGAGTGCTGTTGTAACTGTGGTCTGGAATAAAAGTGCATTCATTCTTGGATAATGGAGATAAGTATGCCTACCACTTGATAGTTTGTTTTCTGCATAGATGCTGCTGCTGTTGAACTGAGTTGCTGTGAGAAGAATGGCAGCTGGCTCTTTGAGGCCCCGTAGCTGGAAGGTGTGTGAGTTAAAGTAGTGACCAATCTCACAGATAAAAATTAGTACTTATTCTGTTATTGAACATTGGTAGTGCAGGGGTTTCAGTGTATGCTTTTATCCCAGGCTGTTGAAGGTCTGTTGTATATGTCCTTGGCATTGCATTACTTAAACTTCAGACAACCAGTGGATAAGATGGAAAGCTTAATCCCAATTTTAAAATTAATGGCCAAATATTGATTTCTATTGTTTGTGTGCCTAGCAGTTTAAGAACTTGGATTTCTTTTCAGTAAAGTCAATGTAGTGCAGAGACCTGAATCACTGTTAACAATTAATATGTTTTTGAGGATACAGTTTTCTTCCTTACAAGTGGAAGAAGAAAGAAGTTAGGGTATCACATAGCAATTGCTTGCTAAGTTCATGGCTTTATTGCAAATTTTTAATTTTATTATAGGAGGTCTCAGATAGTTGGTGGTTAATTTAAAAAAAAAAAAGCTGCAGTACATGCTGGTTCTGAATGAAACATCCAGAAATAATGGCCTGTAAAACTAGAAAATAACTGTTGGTTTTTTTTAATACCAAATCTGTGAACTATTCAAATTCTCAAGTACCTTAACACTCACCACATTTGAAGATGTCCGTGATGCAGAAGATGCTCTCCATAATTTGGACCGAAAGTGGATTTGTGGTCGGCAGATAGAAATCCAGTTTGCGCAGGGTGATCGGAAGAGTAAGTGCCTCCGTGGGTGTGTTTAATCAGATTATGACTTTAGCCATAATGTTCAGTGCCAGATGACATTACACATGTTATTAATTGTTATGATACATTGACTTAGATACAAATAGTATGTGGTTGCTTTTTTTTCCTTTTGTCATAGGATGGTTTGGATTTGAAGGTGCCTTATTAGCATATTTTGGCTAATTAAAAGCAGGTAGCTAAGTATAACAGTCACAGCAATCTAATTCTTGCTGCTAGCTGAATGTGCTTAAGAACTCTGTGCAGCTGTCAAGTTTGGTGGTATTTTTTTTTCAGAAACACTTTTAAAAAATTTTACCTGTAGGAATGAGTAACCCAATTTTAATGCCTTGCAATGATTGTACTGTGGTGAAGTGTGTTCTTGATTCTTTGTCGACGTTTCCAGTCCAGTTTCCAGGATTGAGGTAACATCTTCATTTTCATTTGGCTTCAGGAAGCTTCAGGCATCTCATTTCACCTTGGAAAATAAGTCATGTTTTCTGAAGGATAACTGTTATGTGTTTTCTATCTGTTACTCCCCATTTGAATGAAAATTGAATTTAATACAAAAGAAAGATAGCTATGCTGTTTTGTGAAAATAGATGACTTCTAATTTTCATTCTAATTATTTTAATAGTAAAGTTACAGGGTGAATGTGCATTGTTATACAGGGGAGAGGGATGCTTGCAGAATCAGACTTCACTGTGTGGTATCATCAGTTGCAGCTTTTGTATAAGCTGGCTTTTAATAATTAAGGAAGATTATGGATCAGGTTCAGTGCATAGTACTGTGTTTAATTAACTCAGCGTTAGCTGCCACTTCTTAGGTAAATTCAGGAATGCTGGGTTGTTTAACTCATGGGTTTCGTTTTTCAGGCAGCCTGAAAAAAAAGTTTCCAGGTGGCCTGAAATCGCATTACAGAAGCAGCTCTGTTCCTGGCTCTGTGAAGCATTCCAGTGTTCTTTCTGGTTTTGCTGTTGTTTTCCGGTGTTATTCGGGTTGTTTTGGTGGTGTGGGGGTTGTTTTTTGGGGATGTTTTGTTTTCTTTCTAGATTGGTATTACTCACAAGGCAACAGTGCTTTTGTCTGGCATTTTAAGCAGCAAAATGCAAATGGCTCAGTGCAGTACCTCTCCTGTTTCTTTTTTTCCTGTCCTTTCCATAGGTAGCTTTGCTAGAATCACTAATAGGTTTTCTACTAATTGTCAAATATGTGGATAGCAATAGTACTGTCTCTAAAAGGGAAATAGAGTACTTAAAATACTGAAAATGTTAAACATTGCTTTTTTTTTTTTTTTTTCTCCCAGCACCAAATCAAATGAAAGCCAAGGAGGGGAGAAATCTGTACAGTTCTTCTCGTTACGATGACTATGACAGATACAGGCGGTCTAGAAGTCGGAGTTACGAAAGGAGACGATCTAGAAGTCGCTCTTTTGATTACAGCTATAGAAGATCATATAGTCCCAGAAAGTAAGTGTAGTGAGTGTTTGGCTTCAGCGACACAGCAGTCTCCTGGAGCAAAAACACCACACTGACTATTTAATTGTTAACGATTTTTAATGTTCTTTTTTTTGTAATCACTTGTGGGAGTCACGTACTTGCATGCTACGTCAGATCACGCATTGATTGAAATGATTTTGTGGTTCATCAAAGAATAACTAACAAGCAAATGCATGCTTAAAAAAAATATTAATCACTTGTATACGTACGTACATACATACAGGTATTTGTCACCGTTTACTCTTTCTGATATACCTTTCTAGCAGTAGACCTACTGGAAGACCTCGTCGTAGCAGAAGCCATTCGGACAATGATAGGTAAAATAATTTTTTACACTTCTTAAATTGAAAACTAGATCGCTGTATTCCCTTAACTGTAGGTTTAAAAAAAAGTTTCTCCTGCAAAAAAAAATGGTAAACAATTTTTAATGTACTAGATGTCTAAGAATAGTGTTTTTACATTCAAATCTCCTCTCTCCCCTTTATTCTGCTAGGTTCAAACACCGCAATCGATCTTTTTCAAGATCTAAGTCCAATTCAAGATCACGATCCAAGTCACAGCCCAAGAAAGAAATGAAGGCTAAATCACGGTCTAGGTCTGCATCTCACACCAAATCTAGAGGCACTTCTAAAACAGATTCTAAAACACACTATAAGTCCAGCTCAAGATATGAAAAGGAGTCGAGAAAAAAAGAACCAGCTAGATCCAAATCACAGTCGAGATCACATTCTAGATCTAGGTCAAAATCCAGATCAAGGTCTTGGACTAGTCCCAAGTCCAGTGGCCACTAATAGTGAATCCATGTTGGTTTTAGGCATGTAAGATTCATTTACACACAGTTCAGTTTACTTAAATTATCAGGAAATTGATGTTGCAACAGTGCTAAAAAATCTTTTCTTTGTCAGTTTTCCCTGTAGCAGACAATGGTTAAAATTAAAACAGTGTGGAGCAGCCACTGAGACAGAGGGAGAGAGAGAGAGAATGTCCTCTTGGTTACGTGTTATGGGCAGCTACTGAATTGATTGTGGTGTCTCAATGTATATTTTTGTAAAGGTTTGCATTTTTAATGCTTAGATATTGGTGATGACTTGATTGGTCGTAATTTGCAACATTGTCCTGTTGAATATGTCATACCCATAGCAGTTGATACCAGTTTGTACGGAACAGTTAAACCAGCTGTTTAACTTGTTCGTTAATGCTGAGCGTTGTGATAAAATGGAAAACTGGACAGCTGTAGTGCAGCACTGACTGCTGTGAAACGCAGACTGGTAATTTAACATTTCCATTGTTCAAAGGCAGGTTTGTGTATTCTCCGTGCCCGGTGACAAGTAGGTTGGTAAATGGAGCTCTGTGGAGAGATGTTTTTGAAATTTCTCTGCCATCTGGAGGGATGGTACTACCACTGCATATACTGCACAGGGAGAGAATTGGTCTTGGAAGCTCAGTCAGAGATTGTGCAGTGCTGAGACTTGTCAGGAAAGAAGCTTCACTGCTCTTGACCTGGCTGCTAATACAAAATGTGTGAGGAAGGGAAACAAACAATAATAATAAAAAACACCTTGAAATGGAAAATTAAATTCAGATTCCAGAAAATGACAGAGTAACTAAATATTAGGTTGTGTGTACATTTTACGCAGTTTTTTGTATCTATTCTAAATTTTAGTGAGCAGTTAACCATGAAATTGCTTAGTTTTCCTGCTGTTAGATACAAGTAGATTGTTTCGAGTTGTGTGTGTACAGTATATAAGAGCTCAACTTTTATGCCAATGACTCCTGTGGTTAGTTGGTGTATTCATAGGTATAAACCTGTAGCCATCTCTCTTCTTGAGTAACAAAGGCTTGCTTTTGTACATCAAAAAGTATTCAGCCAAGCAAGTCTAAATCACTTCTTCCTCAGAATGGATGGTGGTTTGGCTACAGAATTTCATTGTACTTAAGAACAAGTGTTTAAAGTTGGATATGAACAAGAGCTGCATCTCTAGCTATTTAGTTTCACTAATACAGTATATTTAGTAAATTGAATGTGAAGAATAACAAAATCAGTGTGTAATCTTACCAGTATTTCTCTAGAAGGCAAGATATTTTGTTATGAAAATGGCTTTTGGGATTTTTTTTTATTTACCTTCAAAAGCCAGCATCAAACACCTGGTGTTTCGTACTGTCTGTGTAGTAGTGTATAAAGACACAGATTTCAGAAAGATCATTTTTAGAGCAATGTTTTAGGGTTTGGTTTTAGCGTGTTCATCAGGGCCTTTGAAGAAATGCAAATGGCTTTTAAATATTAGCGTCGGAACGTGCTTGGGGAATTGATTCTAGGAACCTTAGTATATTTGATAGTATTTCTAACTTTTTTCTTTACTGTTCGCAGTTAATGTTCATGTTCTGCTATGCAATCATTTATATGCACGTTCCTTTAATTTTGTAGACTTTCCTGGATGTATAGTTTAAAAACAGCATAAAGTCTATTTAAAACTGTAGCAGTAGTGTGCAGCTCTAGCAGAGGAAAGTTGTGGGATTAAACTTTGTATTTCCTTTCTTATAGAGGCTTCTAAAAAGGTATTTTTATATGTTCTTTTTAACAGATATTGTGTACTACCTTTAAAACATCAATGTTTTGATCAAAATAACTAAAGACCCAGCTTATTTTCTGCTTGCTGTAAATTTAGCAAACATGCTGTAATAAAAAAAAAAAAATGAAGGAAATACTGATCCACTGGAATTATTGTAGCTTTAGAATTTGACTCCAAAGCATGGCTAGGAATAGAGCTATGCATCCCTTATGGAGTAAAATCCTTACTATAGTATTTCAGTAGAGTCAGGAATTTATCATTTGTTGTCTGAATAAATATCATTTTCTATTTTTAAAGGGGTACTAGATGAAATGAGATTGATAAGCGTATGCTTTAGTCTAATATATTGACATTTCAGTTAACTTCCATTGTTACTGGATAGACTCCCCTATGGTTTTCGTTCAGATGTTAATCAGTTATGAACTACGAAAGGTCAGTGGCTGAAGATTCACATATAACCAAATTTCTGGCAGTGGGTCATCATTTTCACATTAGCCATGTTAAAAAAAAACGTGCCAGCAGTGGGTCCCTAGCAAGTTGTACAACTGCTTAGAATTCCAGCTGCTGCCTCCTGGCACCTGTGGTATGTACAGCTAGCCCTTTGTCAGCCACTGAATAAGAACTATTGTGCGAGTCACTTTGAATTCTTAAGTGTAAGAGTGGGCTTACCAATCACTGAGCTGTGATTATATTGTAGTTGTGCATAGAAATGGCTTGCATCAGCAGAAAACACACACTTCTGAAGCTTCTATGAATGAATATACACTTCAAAACTGAAATTCTGCTTAAGTGGTTCACCTTCCTTTTGGGGGTGTGTGGTTATGTTTTAATCAGCAGCCTGCAGAGGGTTGCTGTAACTTAAGTTCACATGAGCCCAGCCAGAGCAACAGCTACAACTGCAGGGAGGAAGGAGAACATCTTTGTGGTCCAGGCTGAGTTTCTAATTTGTGTCAAAAGAGTAATAGTGACATACCTTAATTATTGTGTCAGCATGTCCTTATATTGTGTGCCTCAACATTTGTATATAGCACATTTTAATTTTTTGTTTTGAAAATCCAATTCATTGCAAGTATAATGTAGTATCTGACAGTTCTGATGGTTCTTTCTTTCTCTCCCAGAGGTAGGACTAAACTTTGACTTGACTTGTGTATATGAACAAGCCAGAAAAGCCGAACACAAACCCACGATGTTTCAAGAGTGCATGAATAAAGATGTTGTCCTAGTTCTTGCTCCCATGGAAAAATTGTGAAGAAGCTGTTCTGTGGGCCTTTCAGTTGGGGACGAGTTAGCAGGATGTGGCCAAAAGGGCAGGGAATGTTTACGCATTCACGCAAGTCAAGCCACAGCCCATCTAGATAACATCTCCCTTCCTTGATGCAGGTATCCTATTCCTGCTCTAAAAAAAGCAGTAGCCTGTCTTGTGCAAGCTACCTGCAGGTTATGCACAGCTGGAATGCAAGAACATGCAGGCTACAAAAGATCATGTATAAGCATCTTTCTTTTGAAGTCTCAAGAACGGTGGGAATTATGTTCTTCTGTGGTAAACTAGATTTTGTCATTCCTGCAAAATTTGTAGAATTTGAGTAGTGTGTAAAATTCTGCTGAAATTAATGGCTGTGCTCCAAAATATTTGCAGCATATTGATTTATCTCAGCAGTAATAGAAGGCTCTATTGGAACTTCTTTTTCACTAAAAAGTCCATGCACCCAACTGATAATTAAAGATCTTAAATTTAGTGGTTAAGTAGCTGGGTGTTTGAAGTAGGGACTATGACAGACTGGTCTCCGAAAGCTAAATGTTTTCCTTTCTATGTCTTTTAAATATGTTTAAATGTGCAGTATAATGGCTTTATTCAAAGTGGACATTTTGAATTTAAATGTTATTTTGAACTCTGCTCTTGGGAAGAGCTTTTTCTTCTTTTTCCTCCTTAATGTTTAGTCTGGGGTAAAAGCTTGGAGTATATTCAGAGTCCAATTGGATTGATATACACTGCAGCACTGCTGTATGATTTTTGGCAGGAATGTTGCAGATAACATTTTGAAGTACGAAGGAAAAAATTTACACATTTTTAGGACATAATCACCCATTAATATTTGCTGGTTTTCTCCATTTATCTTGTAACATGCTTAAAAAGTCTGTAGTTCATTGCTATAATTGTCTAGAGATGCTCTTACTGATGAGACTATAATAGAAAGGGAAAACTATGTACCCTGTAGTGTGTTTGATCGAAAAGATGCTAATGTTTTATTCATACACATTCTTTCTTCTTGAGTTTTGTGTTCCATCTGTGCAAATAACCCTGTGAATTGGGAATAAAATGTACAAGTTTTGACTATAACTTGAGAGCACCTTCTGACTTAATTAATACAGTAGTAGTCCGTTGCAGATTGGTCACCGAGCACTGAAATAATCAAGGATGTTTCCCCTGTAGCTCAGAGCACTTGAGCCAGCTGCTTACGAGGGAAGAACGCACAAGTTAAGCCCTACTCAGACTAGGTTGTCTTGCTTCCAAGCCCAGCTTTCTGGAGCACAACCTCACAGCTCTTCAGCAGGTGATGAAGGTTTCTCTTAATGCCACTGGAATTTAGTTCTTGAGCCCTGTGTTCACAAATCACCAGCAAGATGTGAGTGAGAAGGCTCTCACTCAAAAACAGCCTTCGCTGTGAAGTAATTTCCAGATTTCTGTGACATTCGTTAGTCAATGCACAGATCATTCATCTGGATTTCTAAGGCTGCTGCTCCTTTCTACAGTTACACAGTCTGGGCTGCTTGCAATATGAATGGCAGCATTCACTAAGTTAACTGGTATTTTAAAATAGAACTCTAGAAAGGATGCCATCCCAATTTTCCACTATCATCTTAAAATAAAACATATTTGGGGGGGAATAGTTTATTTTCTTTTCCACTTCTGATTTGTACACATGCAGTAAATGACAATTTGAAACAGAGTGTACATGATTATATAACTGGGGTACAGCTCTTACAGTGGTAAAGTTTAAGGACAGTTCATTCCATCACATTTTGAATAACAGATTTGTAAGCATCCAGCCAGCTGTCACTGCATTGAAATGCACAGAAAAACATCTTAAGTAACACTCCACAATCAGCAGGACTGCCTTTCAAGTTAAACCACTTTTTTCAGTGCTTACTGAATTTCTGCACCACCTCAGATTCTCACTGCAGTACAGCAGTGTTTGTGTTACAGCATCAGCTGAACTGACAGCACTGACATCAGCACGCGGACAGCTGCCCCACTTACTGAACTTCACAAACTTTAGTAAATGTTGGGAAAAAACAAAGCATTGATTCATTTTGGAAAAAACATTTTAATACATCAGTGTCATCAAATTCTGGGTTTTTTTGAACATCCGATTTGATTATAAACACAGTACTCAGCATTAGGATCTTAAATCTTTACTACAAAATTGTAAATAATTCTCTTTTGCACTGAGTTTATTTTAAAAATGATCTCATGACCGAGTAAAAGGTACACAGTCACTGTGTATTATGTGCAAGGCTACAGCCATAAACATCCTGCTTAACAAAATATTTTTTTTTATTGATCAGGCCATGTACTCAGCATGGCCATCTTACATTTACCAGTTCTGTACTGAAAATACCTCTATGCACGAAAGCTCAGCATAAATTTACATATGCTACACAGTATTACATTTATTTACATGGCTCTTTTCCCTATGAAAACACTGTATACCCACCACAAGAATATCGTAACTTAAAATAATTATCAGGTAAGCAATTTAAAGTTATCTAAAGTAACTGCTCCAGCTTTCTCACAAATACAAAATGATACAAAAAAAGAAACAGAACTTATCAGTGCATCAGAATACGAAGCATTTTTGGAGGATCTTTTTGGCTGTCATCTGGCAATACAAAGTGTGTCATTAACTGGCACAGTCTGACTTGAGGTTCCAATGAAACACTGCTGGAGCTGGAAAGAGGCTAATTCAGATTTCCTTAATGTGTTCTTCCACTTTTTTTAAGAACATGTAGGAGTGATTCTAATTTTTGGGCACAAGCTTGAGTGTCAAATGTCACAGGTATGAAAAAATTAATAACCTTTGCATTTTCAGTAGCAGCTGGGTAGAACTCCACTAGGGAATCTTCTGAGTTCTAAGCACAAAATCTGATAGAAGTTTGAAAGGCAGAGTACCTGTACCTGACTAAAGCTTTCAGTGCATTTTTTTTTCCAGTTAATGCTGCATTAACAAAGCACACAACTCTTGAGGTAAAACATTAGGGGAGTATGAACTTCCCCACCGACTCCCTTCTCTTCCAACTATATGCAGCAGGAACATCTGGTTCTGTATACCTGTGCATCTGCATTTTTTAATACCTGTTTTCAAATCTGGAACCCTGTAAATTCAATAACTATAAAAAGATCTAAGTTCCACCTCAAGCCTGGACTTTAAGCAATGTTTTAAGCTGAAATGTCATTATTTCTTTATCAGAAGGTTTAAAAGAAACAGGTACCCAGTGGCTTGGTGGCTTAGGAAGAACACTTGGTGAGGGCGGCTCACTAAACTTAGCTCCAGCATAGTTCTGATTGGTGTGAGGTGAAAAAAACAGGTTACGATTTGACAAATTAGGACTCCAATTTTGATTACTGGGGAAGTGAACGTTGTTCTTTCCCGCTTTCTGCATGGCCTGCCATGCACCAGACAGTGAGTTGCATCCATGTCCTCTTTCTTTCTTCATACAGGTTTTTTTCATCTGTGAATTCTGGTCTTTATTCTTCTGCCTGTTTTTAAGTTGTTGATGGTTCTTGGTAGTATTTCTAGACTGGGGAACTGGAATGTTGAACCTCTCTCCACCACCCATTTTCAACTTAAATGTCACCTGTAAAGAAAGGGAAGACTTTGGATTCTTCTTTCTCAAACCCAGGAAAACTGAATTATAGCGCTCTGTACCTTCCAACTGGAAGATACTTTCTCTGCAATGTCCCAACAATTCTGCTGCTAATGGCTGAGCTGCTTGTCATCATCCATTGATCCATCCTTCAGCAACTGTATGTAGAAATGCACAGCTTTGTCTCCCTAGTTATGAAAAAGCTGGTCCTCTGGACAACCCAACCACTGGACATGTCACTTCTTTTTCCCCTCAACAAACTGTGCTACTAGGAAAACGTGGAAGATATTGTTCACAAAACATGATGTCAAGTGAGAAGTGTTAGTATCTAATCTTTAAGACATTTAAACAAAGCCTATGTTATACTTAAGAGATCTGGGTGAAATCTGCACTGATAAAGGCGTGCCCCATTCTAAAAGACTCCTGATATTCCGAAGGATTCACACAGTTAATCAAGGCAACGTAGGGGTGAGATCTACTTTCCAGAGCAGATTCTTCTAGAAGGAGACTAAGGGGTAGCACACAAGCAGACCTGAGCAAACCTGTGAAATACAGATCATAAACCCCAACTGAACTGAAAACACATTCAAGTTCGAAGCAGCCGTCTGTAACTGGATCTCTGAAGGAGAAGGTGAGATGCTATGACATATTTGGCACCTTCGTGCTAACTCTACTGCGATTATCCACTGCTTCCACATCTCATTTACCTTTCAGTGGTCTTCTCAGATTCCACACTCTCCAATTCTTGCCCCCTTTCTTGCTTCCAAGCCTGAAAGATCAGGTGCTGCCTTTCGCTGGACTCCTTCCTCTGGCTGAGATCAGAGGTTTTCATGGGCCGATCCACTGTACGCAGCCAGGCAGCCGAGCCCAACATCGGACTCTCGGCACTGAACTCCAAAGGGAGAAGTCCAACTGCAGAAATGAGAGTCTGAAATCAGGCACGGGGAACAACCGCTTCCCCTTTCACAAAAAACCATTATCAAAAGACGATCAAACTAACAGAGCTCGCAGCCGTCGGTACAATGCACCTCAGACCCGGCAGCACTCGCAGGGCGGGGCGGACCACGGCCACAGGCCGCTCCCGCGACCGCCTCGGGCCGCTTCCCCACCTCCGTCAGCCGCTCTGCCCACGTCCCTCCCCGTCAGCACTTTGAGGCCTCGGCCCGCAGCTCCCCGTCAGCACTTTAAGGCCTCGGCCCGCAGTTCCCCGTCCTCGCCTCCATCCGCGGGGACCGCGCTCCTCCGCCCCCGCCCCGACCCCAACAATGGCGCCGCGCACAACATGGCGGCTCGCGGCCTTTCCGCGGCGCCCCGCCCTTACCGACTTCTGTCCGTCCCCGCCTGCAGCCACAGACGCGCGTGGGCCCTTCGGAACCGACCTCGCCGCTCTCGGCCGTCACTTCCCCGCGACCCCGCGCTGCGCAACGCGCCGCTCCGCCGCTTCTCCGTCTCCCACACAAAATGGCGGCCGCTCCCGTCGCCCTTTAACGCCTCGCCGCTCACCCCGCCTCCCTGCTCGCCGTGCGCCAGCCAATAGGAGCGCGCTGCGCGCTCCCTGCGGCCAATGCGGGACAAGTCCCGCCCACCGCCAGGACGGGGCGGGGCCCGGTTCAAATCCCCGCAGCGCGGGAGCGGTGTTCCGAGTCCGCCCCACCCCGCCCCGCCCCGCACCGCCCCGCCCCGCGCCGCCCCGCCCCGCCCCGCCCCGCGCCGCCCCGCGCCGCCCCGCACCGCCCCGCACCGCCCCGCCCCGCACCGCCCCGCACCGCACCGCACCGCCCCGCCCCGCCCCGCACCGCCCCGCGCCGCCCCGCCCCGCACCGCCCCGCACCGCCCCGCACCGCCCCGCCCCGCCCCGCCCCGCACCGCCCCGCCCCGCACCGCCCCGCACCGCCCCGCACCGCACCGCCCCGCACCGCACCGCCCCGCCCCGCCCCGCACCGCACCGCACCGCCCCGCACCGCCCCGCACCGCCCCACGTGCAGACGCTGCCTGCGGGGATGGAGCGCAGCGCGCTCTGCCTCTGAGACGCACTGTGCAGAAGAAACTAATTCAGCGCCCCCACCCACGTGAAGCAGACGTTTAAGCCCAGCAGAGCAAGGGGTGCTCCAGGAGCAGTGCTGTGGTTGGTTCTACGTTTGATCGGTGCCAGCTGGCAAAACAAACAAACGGGAGGAAAAGAAATCAAAAATAAAAAGCAGAAGGTGGCTTCTGTGGGAACATGGAATTGATCGCTGATCTCAGCAGCAGGCGTGGAGCGGGGAGATTCCAAGCCAGGGCTGCTCGCAGCTGCGCTAGCTGCAGGTTGGGGAACTCAAGCTGGAGGAGAACAAACAGCCCTCGTGCTATAGAAGTCAGCCTGCCAGAGTGCATCAACGTGCACGCCGCGGTGCGCTTCTGGCTGTGCTGCAGTGAACGCAGTTTTTCCTCTGAGCTGCGAGGAGAGCGGGGCTCCGCCGCGCGGGGGCGGCCGAGCGCGGCCCCCGGGGCACCGCAGCGGTGCACAGCGCGGGGCTCCGCTGGGGCGGGGACGCTCTCACGTCGCCGCTGTTGCGGAGCCCTTGGGCTTCCAGGGCCGGCTCTGCTCGGTGTCCGCCTCCGTCCCGGCTCTGCGGCACAGACCCTGCCGCGCGGATAGCCCCAGGCTCCGGGAGCGCAGCCCTCGTCCTCTGGGCCGCGGGTCTGCTGTGCCCGCAGGTCCGACTGTGTCACTTCGGCCATTTCCTTTCCCTGTCATTTACAAAGAAAATAGGCCCTTACTCTTCTGGCACCAGCAGAGCACATCGGCGTGCAGAGAAGTGGCGTCAGCGGCACAGAGAGGAGGACTGGTGCTGTGAATGGGGCCAATGACACACGCGGCAGTTCCCCGTGTGTGACAGCTGCACCCACGCTGTCTGCCTTCTGACTCTTTTCCTTCCCCTCCTCTTCCATTTCCTTATAGAAACCAGGAGAAGATCCTGGAGGTCTCTCACTTCGGAAGTGCATGAGGACAGCGTAACCAGGGGGGATTTGGCACACTGAGTGTGGCCGTTCAGTGTGACACAGCCAGAAGCAGAACACAGACCCTGAGGGGAAGTGGAGAAGGAAAGAACCGCACACTCACAGAAAGAACACAAAAGAGAGCAAGAAAGGATGTGCACTGGTGGGTTTGCAGCACAGGAGAATAACACATAATTAAGCGTGGAGCCCAGATGAGAGCAGAAGCACTGTGAAAGAAGGGGGAAGCAGCTGCCCCGGGCTGAGCTGGGAAGGCCCCGGCCACAGGAAGAGGTGAGGCCGGGTCCGGCCCCGCGGATGTCCCGCAGCCCTCTGTCCTCTTTCTCACCGTGGAACATCATGCCGTCCACGTCAAGCCGCAGTGCTGATGTGGGGGCGAAGTCTGGTGATATTCAGGACTAGCTGCACTGCACTGTGTAAGAAAGGGTGGAATTTGTTTGCTTGTTTTGGATGAATGCTTTCTTAACAAGAGCAAGAAAAAGGTAAGTGTTTCAGTAGCAGACTGAAGACTGACTCTTTACTGTGCTGGCTTTAAGAAATATTAACATTACATTTGTTGGAGAGATTTCCAAATGCTTTGCAAACTCTGCTGGGTGGTGTTGGGTTTGGCTCCGTGCAGGACTTAGTGGAGCACTGCTTGGCCATGCTGTGTACTTCATACTGGCACAGTATTACAGCTCTGCAGCACCGTGCTTTGGATACTGTCACTGCAGTCACACGTGGACAGAAAGTGATGGAAAACAAATAAAGCAGTCCTCAACGTGGTACTTGTGCCATAGTTTTTAACGTCAGGAAGATAAGTGCTGGGCATTGCTCAATGTGACCAGAGGGACCAGCCGGGATGAACAGCTATTTCCCAGACTGTGGAAAAACTGTGCAAAAGGGCAGACCTCGTGCTGAAGCAAGGCCTGTGCCTTCCCTCGCAGACACCAGAGTTGGGAAGAGGACTAGGGGGAGTTCAGACCAAACTTCAGAGAGCTGTCCTTGCCACTCAGCCTGAGACACAACAAGTATGGGAAGAGGAGGTCTGGGCTGCCTGGCTGGTGGCTATGAGCCCGGCACAGTGGCTAAAAATTGAACCTAAAGGCTTCTCTCAATTATGTCAGGTTAATGGAGAGAGCTGCCCGAGCACAGTCACTGTAGGAGTTATTTTGCCATTATAACCAAAGTTTCAGCAAGGCGGACAGCGCTTTGCTCGGCTTCAGGCTCTTGCCTTCTGTTCAAGTAGTTTCCAGTCTCCTAAATATAGAGTTGTAGAATCACAGGATCATAAAGGTTGGAAAAGACCTCCGAGATCACTAAATCCAACCATCCACCTGTCCCCGATGTTTCCCCAGCAGACCATGTCCCTTAGTACAGCATCTAAACGTTTTTTGAGCACTGCATCATAGTGTTCTTTGGACACCACCTAACAGCAGATATGAAGAATTTAAGATAGTCCTGGGAAAGCTGTCTGCAATTAATAGATGCCAAGGTGGAGTTTGCTTAATTAAGAAATGTTCTGGTTTGGGTGGTGCGGTTTTGCTGAGGGAGTTCTGGGTTCCCAAGGAAGCAGCATCCCTGGTGAGCCCTGAGATGTGTCAGAACCCACCCAGCTGCACAATGCACTCCTCTGGGGAGATAAGGGCTGTCAGATTTAATGATGACACTGAGTTATTACTGCTGTGTTTCTGCATTTGTAATGTTCTGCAAAGAGCTGCAGGAAACACGAAGTGCTGAGGTTGGAGTGCAATAGATGTCCTGTGTGGTTGCCCCATACCAGAACCTGACGTAAGAGGAGAGCAGCTTGCTGCAATGCTAAGCCACATTTCAGCCCAAAGTCCAGGTCTGCTTCTGTCCAATATCCCAAGAAATGCAAATCGGGATCAAAATGCTCTGGATGTAATGAGCAACTGAACACCCTGCAGCTGCCAATGTTTGTTCCCCAGTGCACAGATGGGAGCAAAGTGTGGGGTCAGGGCCTGGCACCCCCAGCAGGCATTTCCCCATCACACTGCCCTTCCCTGAGAGTAGGTTGCAACAGGATAATCTCCTTTTGTGTAAAAGGAGGGATACTACTGAGGGGACTGAATTTAACGTTTGTAGTGTTCCTGTAGGGCTATCCCTCACCTTCCCCTCAATCTTTTTCAGAGCACCCGAAGCTAAAACTCTCCCTGCAAGCTCCTGGCTCCAGTTAACTACAATGGGTAATTGTGAGATGTATGAAAATGCCTCCAAATGCACTGTGAGCTCCAAGAGCATGGAATGTTTCATGGTGCTCAGCACACAAGCACAGAAGATCAGCATTGCCACACTTTGTGGGCTCTTTGGGACATTATGCATTTTTGAGAACTGTCTGGTGCTGTACCTGATCTTCTCCTCCCCTAGCACGAGGAGAAAGCCTTCTTACATCTTCATCAGCAGCTTGGCCTTGGCGGACCTCTTGGCCAGCATCATCTTTGTAGGAAGTTTTGTTAACTTCCATGTCTTTAATGAAACTGATTCCTCCAAAGAATTGTTCCTGCTGAAGCTGGGAGGGGTGAACACATCTTTCACGGCCTCCCTGAGCAGCTTGCTGCTAATGGCCCTGGACCGCTACATCTCCATCTGCCACCCCTCCAAATACAAGCTGCTTGTGACGAGGAAGAGAGCATGGACAGCACTAGGGGTGCTCTGGATGATGTGTGTGGCCGCTGCCTTCCTGCCTCTGCTGGGCTGGAACTGCTGTACACTCAACTCAGCCTGCTCCGAGTTGTTCCCGTTTGTGGACAACAACTATCTGCTCACTTGGATCTGCCTTGTCATGGTCCTGCTGGGGTGTATAGTCTGTGCTTACGCACATGTGCTGTTGAGGGCTCACCAGCATGTGGTATATATGGGGGAGCACCAGGTGCAGGTGGGAAAGCAGAACACCAGAATGAGGATGGATGTCATGCTGGCCAAGACCCTTGTCATGGTGCTGATCGTCCTTATGCTGTGCTGGTTGCCGGCCCTCATTCTCATGATCTACAGCATCTTCGCAGATCTGACCAATCACCTGCGCAAGGTGTTTGCCTTCTGCAGTACTCTCTACCTGCTCAATTCCATGGTGAACCCCCTTATTTATGCCCTGCGAAGCAAGGAGCTGTACTCCTCCCTGAGGATGCTCTTTTCCCGGTGCAGAAGGCAGCCGGGGACTTCAAATGACAGCCCAAAAGCAGAGAGTATTCACAGGTCCTCCGTGATAGAGACCGTCTGTGAAGATGTGCATGTCACGTAGGGATGCAGCGCTGGGAAGTCTGAGGTCAGCCAGTAGAGTGAGTCTGTATCATTTCTCTTTTGGATCGCTTTTCTTTTCTGACCTCGTGGAAGTCCTGGGAGCTGACAGATCAAGCCGTGGAATCAGCTCCTACTGATGTTTTCTTAGATACTGGGACACAAAACACCCAGACCTGCACAGACGGCCAGTCCTGGAGCTGCCAAGACCCAGTGCCATGTCACGGTGTGCCACGCACGAGGCAGAGGGTGATGCTGTGCCTCAGAACAGCAAATCCCGTCCGCCTGCCAGTAACAGGCTGACCCTTTTCCTCACACTCAGTGATGTCTGCCTCAAATAAACCGAGTTCAAGTGAAGCACTCCACAGACCCTGAGGCTCTGAGCCGTCCCCGGGCAGCACAATCTGCTGTCCCACCCCGTTGCTGACCGCGGGCAGTTCTGCAAGCACTGCCAGCTGAGCTCTAGCAGCACATCACTGTGCGGTAGCAGTACACCTCATTATGCCCGCCTTGCAGACTTTTAAAGAAACAAACTCTGCCACACACTGTTGAATGTTATGCAATTAAACATTAAAGCCATTTTTCAGCCTCTCCTTCCACTATCTCCTGTCACGCAGAGTCCTCCAGGACAGAGGTTTAAAAGCAGCAAGGGGCAGATGACCTCAGCGTGAAGGGGGCAATATTCTTTTGCCAATCACACAGAAGCAGCAGCTTCGGCTGCAGAACCTGCAGGCCAGCGCCCTGAGGGCCACGGGGCTGCGCGGGGCCGGGGCTGCGTGGGGCCGGGCGCGGGGCCCTTGAACTCCAGCCGGGCTCAGCTGGGTCCCGCAGGCAGCGCAGCCCAGGAGCGAGGGCTCTCGGGGCGGCTGCAGCGCAGGCAGCAGTCGGGGCCGGGCAGCGGGGCGGAGGCGGCCGGGCACGCTGGGGGCCGCGATGCCTTTGCCCGCTAACAACGGCGGCGGCCGCGCCTCCGCGTCGGTGTCGGTGTCGGCGGCGGCGGCGCGGTGACGTCAGGCGGCGGCATGGCGCGGGCCGCGCTGCTGTGGCTGTGGGCCGCGCTGGGGCCGGGGCTCTGCGCGCCGCGATACCGCCCGGACTGGGACAGCCTGGACGCGCGGCCGCTGCCCGCCTGGTTCGACCGGGCGAAGGTGGGGGTGTTTGTGCACTGGGGCGTGTTCTCCGTCCCGGCCTGGGGCTCCGAGTGGTTCTGGTGGCACTGGCGGGGCGAGCACCGCGCCGACTACGAGCGCTTCGTGCAGCGGCGGTTCCCGCCCGCCGCGTCCTACGCGGACTTCGCGCCCCAATTCACCGCCCACGACTTCCAGCCCCGCGAGTGGGCCCGGCTCTTCCGCAGGGCCGGGGCCAGGTCAGTGCCCGGCGGCGGCACGGCGGCGGTACCCGAGGGGATGGGGCCGTGTCCGGGGCTCCGTGCGGGGATGGGGCCGTTGCCTGGGCATCCTTGGGGGGCTCCGAGCCCCGACGGGCCACGCCTGGGACGAGACGGCTGCTCTTAACTGCTTCTGCTTCCCGAGTCTCGGTTGTTCACGTTTTCCAGCATTAAAACCCATTTAAAAGCTTTTCTATTCATGTCATCTCTGTTAAATTTTAAGGATAGTGAAAAGGGCTTCTAACGAGGACTCCTCGTGGCACGGTTTCTCAGTCCCCTGTTTTCGTAGTTTCGGATTTGTCAGTGAAGTCCGGGGATACCTCCGTTCCTTTGTCACCCTGATCCAGAGCCTCTTCCCCCAGGTACGTGGTCCTGACCACAAAGCACCACGAAGGCTTCACCAACTGGGGGTCCCCTGTGTCCTGGAACTGGAATTCTATGGACACGGGGCCCCACCGCGACCTCGTGGGAGAGCTGGGACAGGCGCTCCGAGAGAAGTATGCCTGCACTTTGCTGCTTGGACATCTTTCTGCTCTGAGTTCTCTTGGCTGTTCTTGGCAAACAGCGGAACATGATGAGTTTGATATGAAAACAGTGCTGCAAAGTCATGTACCTGAGAAATGATAATGCCAGTAATCTGCTGTGCACTGACTCTTAGTCCCTGCAGCTGGCCTAACTCTTTCCTTTGTGTTTTCTATCCTGCAGCAACATACGCTACGGACTATATCATTCTCTCTTAGAGTGGTTTAACCCTCTCTATCTGTCTGATAAGGAAAATGGCTTCAAGACCCAGAACTTTGTTTTAAAGAAGACAATGCCAGAACTCTATGATCTTGTCTTAAAGTAAGAGCTGCAACCAGTCAGAATGCAACAGCAGTTCTGGCTTCCATATTACTGAGAAAGATGCAAAGTAGATGCAGAGAACAGAGGTGACAAATGCTAACTTTTGCCGAAGGAAATCTGTTTACTTAGCAGTAATGATCTGAGGTAATTAGAAAAGGGGTTCGTGTTTGCCTTGTCAGTAATCTATCTTATAAAGTAAGGCAGGGGCAAATCTTGCATGTCCTTTAATATTGCCTTCTCTCAGAGCAGTTCTGAAAGTGAAACAGGCTGTTTAGTAAAGCAGAAGAGCAATTTCACTGTGAGTCTACATCCCTCCTTTGATTCCCCAGTTGACCAAATTTCCAGGCTTGAACACATGCTGCTCACAGAAGCCATTGTCACAGGTAAAGGATGTGCCTCATAATTGCCTTTGAGATGCAGTCTTCTGTATTTGGAAGAACTGCATTGTGTACTTTGAGCCATGACAATCACTCCTTGCTGCTGCAGGAAAATTGCAGCTTATCCAGAAGTGATAGCATCCTGATAATGTCAGGTGATGGGAAGTGAAAGCGGACTCCAGAGACAAGAAACACAGAACTGTGAAGTGCTTCTTTTGGGCTAGGAGAAGATAAGCCATTCTGAAGTAATGTTACTCTCTCTGTTAGGTATAAACCAGATTTGATTTGGTCAGATGGAGACTGGGAAGCTCCAGACTCGTACTGGAATTCTACCTCCTTCCTCGCCTGGCTGTATAACGACAGTCCTGTCAAGGTACAACCTTCAGCTGTCCCTCATGTCCTGCAGCACTGTATAGGTGTGGGAGGTCTGGCAGCAGTGAGATATGAATGCAATCAAATGAGTCTCTTTCTTGGCAGATGCCAAACTTGTTTAGAATTAAAAAGTCCACGCTGTACTCTTAAGAGAAGCCTCTGGGATCCAAATCCCGGGGGATAAGTACTTGGCCTCCTAACTTAGATGCCTCATGTAACTTTGGACAGATGGATGCAAGTCGAAAAGTTCCAGCAAAACCTTCTCCTTTCTGGTCTACGTTTCTTCTTCCAGGATACTGTTGTTGTGAACGATCGTTGGTGTAATAACTGCTCCTGCCGTCATGGAGGCTTCTACAACTGTGCTGACAAATACAAGCCAGGGACCCTGCTAGCTCACAAATGGGAGATGTGCTCCTCCATTGACAAGCTCTCCTGGGGCTATCGAAGCAACATGCACATTGATGAGATAATGGATGTAGCCAGTATCATCGAGGTAAGAAATCGGAATTCAAATTAACAGGTGTGGGAGTTAACCAAGAATTAGATTTCCTTAACTCTGCTACTTGGAGAAAGAGCTGGCGTGTGCTTCTTACAGGCAGGTGGAGTTAACGGAGCATTTATGAGGACAAAGCACTCCTGGGGTTTCTTTGTTGTCAGAAGTGAAGAAAATTCATTTGTTACCTCATTTGTCTGCCACAGGAGCTAGTGCAAACAGTGAGCTTTGGAGGCAACTACCTTCTCAATGTGGGACCTACAAAAGAGGGAGTTATTGTTCCCATCTTCCAAGAAAGGCTTCTGGCCCTCGGGAGGTGGCTGGACACGAACGGGGAGGCAATTTATGAGTCAAAGCCATGGAGGGTACAGATGGAGAACAGCACAGAGACCGTCTGGTAAGGACTCTGCTGCTCAGTACCATCTGGCAGCTGGAACCAGCTGGGTTGGGACTTCCAAAGTTGATGTTGCTTCTTAAATTTGGCACTTTCTGAAGGGTTGCCATCAGGCACAGGTGGCTTTTAGGTAATATCCTACACATGTTATCTAAGGAATATCTTGTGTGAAGGACAGTGTAAAATTCAGATCTTCAGCCACCTCACATGACTGAAAAACCAGTGGTTCTTACTTTGAAACAGTTCACACCCTTGCTCAGAATTGTTTAAGTAGTGATGATGGCTAGTTTGTTTCAGTGCATATAATCTGTAAATACAGTGGTATTTGATTTTAGAACATTGTAAAATAGGACTGCTCACTGCTACCCAACTGTTGTACCTTGTGAGAAAAGCACAGTGAGTGAATCAAGAGCCAGAAATGATACAGAACAGAGCTGTTAGTTTTGAGTGTGCCCAAATGTGTTCAGTCTAGAAATTGAGAACAGCACGTGGCAGCTCATCTGATACACTGACCACTGTCTGAGGCAGTGACGTTTGCTTTTAGGCAGTGTGCGTGGACTTTGTTTGCTTGTTTGGGTTTTATCAGCCAGTGCTTACTGATGGGTGAAGTGAGAGATTTTGGAATGAGGGGAAAGTAGGTGACAGTAGGCAAGCTGGTGTTATGCTGCCAGGTTGGTTCTCTTTTGTGGACTCTTCACTTCAGTGAACTCCTTCTGCTTTAGGTACACTTCCAAAGGAGCTGTTGTCTATGCCATCTTTCTGACCTGGCCTCAGAACAGTGTGTTGAAGCTGTCCTCACCCACTCCATCCCCAGCCACACAAGTAAGGATCTTGAAGGAAAAAGACCTAATGCACTTTTAGAATCCACCTTGGGCACACGTGGGCTCAGAAAGCCCAGCTTGACTTCTGTGGGAGAGAACATGAAGTTGTGGTCTCTGTTTGATGCTGTGGGGTGCCTTCACTCAGACCCTGGCAGCACTCTGTTATTCTTCAGGTTTGATCTCGCTGTTAAACATGGAGCAATGCATAGGGTGAATTCATCTCCCACAGAATAGCTAGCAACGTTTCTCCCCACAGCTGTTCTGCTCCTATTGACTCAGAGAGGTAAAGTAAATAATGAACTTCACACAGAGATCATTGGTATTACATCTCCAGTTCAGATCGGGTACACTGGCTTGTGAATTGTAATTGTGACGTAAATGGTGCTGTGCCCTTTGCCCTTAACAAACACAGGTAAAGCCTTTTCAGCTGCTTTTTTTTTTTTTTAATTGAAAGCCAAAACCCAACACACTACGGTCTGCTGCTTGGCCCAAAAATATCCCTTATGCTGTCATTTGTGCGCTCTGAATGGTGGATGGAAAAGTACGAGGCTGTCTGAAATGTGTGGGAAGTGCTGCACAGGGACTGGATGTGGTTTGCGTGTCCCGCATTGCTCACAGTGCCCATCTGAGCTGAGTGTCCCTGTGCCCATTTGCAGGTGACCATGTTGGGTTCTGCGGGGACTCTGCAGTGGCAGCATCTTCCCGGCGAAGGTCTGCTCGTGGCTCTGCCCGCCGTGCCCCCGTGTGCTGCGCCCGCACGGTCGGGTTGGGCGGTTCGGCTGGAGGGTGTGGAGTGACCGACGGCTGGGAGCGGCCGTTCATTCACCGTTAAATAAACTGTTTTCCTCAAGAGAATCTCTCCTAACCATTCCGTAAGGCGCGACCAGGCCTTGCTAATCCGAGCCCCGCGGATCCGAGCCCCGCTAATCCGAGCCGCGCCGATCCGAGCCGAGCCGCGCCGATCCGAGCCGCGCCGATCCGAGCCGCGCCGATCCGAGCCGCGCCGTGCGGGGCCGCGGGCACAGCGCGTCCCGGCGGCGGCATCGGGGCCGCGCGTGGGGGGGGGGGGGGCGGCCCTGGCGCGGGAGCCCGGCGGTGACGCGGCGCGGGGCGGCACAGCGCAAACACGGACTGTTTGCTCAGCGGCGCGGGGCGCGGATATAACAGGCGTCGCTCGGCGGAGCTCGTCCGGAACGAACGGAGCCCGTCCCCAACGGAGCCCGTCCCGAACGGAGCGCGTCCCGAACCCGCCCCGAGCGCCCCGCGCCCCGAACCCGCCCCGAGCTCACGATGCCGCGGCTCGCAGCAGAACCGCTGTCACGTGACACGACCCGGCGCCAGGTACTGGCGCGCTCTAGAGCCGCTCCCACGTGACTAAAACGTCCCGCCCCCTCTATATCACGTGGCGGCGCTGTCACGTGAGAGGGTCAGGCAGCCATGGCGGCGGCGCGGCGGTTGCTGCCGCGCTGGGCTGCGTCGCTGCGGCCGGTGAGCGGGGACGGGGCGGGACGGGGCGGGTGGGGCGGCTTATCTCGGCTCGGCCCGCTCCGCTCCCTCATGCCGTAGCTCTCTCTGCCCCCAGGTCAGCACTGCGAGCTTCCCGCAGAGAGTGAAGGTGGTGGAGGTGGGGCCGCGCGACGGGCTGCAGAACGAGCAGGTACCGCGGGGCGGTGCGAACGGCGCTCCGTGTGACGCTCCGCTCGGTTCGCGCCGCGCTCAGCCCCGTTCTCTCCCCCTCTCCTCAGAGCGTGGTGCCGACGGCCGTGAAGATCCGCCTGATCGACATGTTGTCGGAGACGGGGCTGCCCGTCATCGAGGCCACCAGCTTCGTGTCCCCGCGATGGGTGCCGCAGGTCAGCAGTGCTGTGGGCAGAGCGCTCCGATTGGTGGCGGAGCCGTGACAGCGCCCAGGTCCCTCTTGCGGTGCCTTAAACAGACGCCCGCAATGCTCGGGGGCTTCTCTCCGTGCCTGAGGAGCGCGCTCAGCTCCGGGACATAGCTCGGGTGCACGTAGCTGTGGTGGGCTGGAGTCTGCACCTTAGGGACCGATTTTCTGAGCATTGCTACTCCCCTTCATGAAAAGTGAATAGTAAAAAAAAAAAAGTTATACATTGTGAAGTGGGTGAGTAAATCCGTCATCACCCTCAGTGGTCTTTCCCTGCCTCCCTTGCAGATGGCTGACCACGCTGAAGTCATGCAAGGAATCAATAAGTTGCCCGGTGTGAGTTACCCAGTGCTGACCCCCAACTTGAAAGGATTCCGTGCAGCGGTAAGGGGTCATGGGACCTCATCCATGGTAAAGGGTGGGAAATACATCTGCAGCTCTGACAGGCTGCAGCTTCGTGACATAGCTTCTCTACAAAGGGATCATTCTTCTTAATTAGCTCATCCAGTGGAAAACGGGGGGGGGGGGAATAAAATGCAGGAACTGCAGTCTTGATCATGCTTGTCTTTTCCCTTGCAAGAGAAGTCGTCACACTTAGTTAATGCTTTCTATTGGCAGGTGGCAGCAGGGGCCAATGAAGTGTCGATCTTTGGAGCAGCATCTGAGCTCTTCACAAAGAAGAATATTAACTGCTCCATAGAGGAGAGTCTGGAGAGATTCAGTGAAGTGATGAGTGCAGCGAAAGCAGCCAGCATCCCTGTCCGTGGGTGAGGAGCGCCTGCTGAGCTCAGCACTGAGCAGCCGGGGCAGTGTAACTGCTTGAGGTTATCTCTTTGGAGTCTGACCCGTGCAGCACTGGGGAGGGGAATTGCTTTTAAATTTTCTTTTTAGGGGGAGGATTGCCTCAGAATGAATGCAAACCAATGTGAGCTTTGTGCATTGGGAATGTTAACTTGGAAGTAACAGCATTCTGATACAATTTCTGGTGTTGGCTTGGTGTACTCTGAACAGCTCATGACAGTTTACATTCTTCCCCTCATTTGTTCATTCTCTCTTCAGCTTTACCAACTAATCTAAAATAATACTGGCTCCTTTGCAGACTTCACATTGAATTGCTTAGATCTAAAACTCTCCTAGTCTGGTGTAGTTGTCTTATCTATTTTTTCATTTTTATGAAAGAAGCAATTGTATTGTACTGGAATGTGTGCTGACTTTTAAAATGGGAAATGAATTTTTCTGTTGCATTGTGAATACAAAATGCTGCACAGGCTCTGAACAATTTGGCTTGTATAATCTCGCTTCAGTTCTCTTATTGAAGGTTTGCTTTTTTAACTATAGGTATGTTTCATGTGTCCTTGGATGCCCATATGAGGGGAAGATTGCTGCTGCTAAAGTTGCAGAGGTGAGTTGATAAACATAACCAGAATTTCTGTGAGGCTTTTGGCTCCTTTTTTGACCTTGGAGTCTGGAGAACGTTCTGAACCATTTAACCAAAGATTAAGGGAAAGAACAGTGGGAGACCGCAGCTGTCTAGGCTGACTAGCTGGCACGGGTGGGGACATCAGGGACGTGGATGTTTCCAGAGAAGTCTCCTGGCTGCTGTCCCCAAGAAGCATGCTCTGATTCCTCTGCACTGCTGTATCCAGTTCTGAGGAGGGCCATCACAAAGCTGTCTTCTCAGCGTCTTGGCTTTTGGGCAGGTCTCAAAGAAGATGTACTCGATGGGATGCTATGAGATCTCCCTTGGTGACACCATTGGCATTGGGACCCCAGGGAGCATGAAGGAGATGCTGACAGCAGTCATGAAGGAGGTGCCGGTGGGGGCTCTTGCTGTTCACTGCCACGATACCTATGGGCAAGCCCTTGCCAACATTTTGGTGGCACTTCAGGTAGGATTTTTGCTTTGCAGCAGGTCACGCTTCCTTGATATTCTTTTACATCTGTTTGTGAACCATAGGTTTTAGGAGCCTTTTATTTAACTGAGAATAGTGTTTTTGCAGATGGGTGTAAGTGTGGTTGATGCTTCAGTCGC
This sequence comes from Callipepla californica brunnescens, assembly GCA_023055505.1. Classification (NCBI taxonomy): domain Eukaryota; kingdom Metazoa; phylum Chordata; class Aves; order Galliformes; family Odontophoridae; genus Callipepla; species Callipepla californica. The sequence continues at coordinate 216,413 of JALIRH010000055.1, forward strand.
TGGCCTTGGAGGCTGCCCCTATGCCCAAGGAGCATCAGGAAACGTTGCTACAGAGGACCTGGTGTACATGCTGAACGGTCTGGGCATTCACACGGTAAGTGCAAGCAGCTTTAGCATTGGCTCCAGACTGCAGCGGAGCTTCAGGACCTGGCCCAGAGAGCCGTGGTGTAGGGGAACGCGCTGTGTGCAGCTCCTGCAGCCCCCCAGCCCCGCTGCTCCGTGCTGAGCCGTGCTCCTGGAGCGGTGCTGTGGCAATGGCACTGACCCTCTTCCATCTGTGTCCTGGAAGGGTGTGGACCTGCAGAAGCTGATGGACACCGGAACCTTTATTTGCAATGCTCTGAACAGAAGAACCAATTCCAAAGTGTCCCAGGCGGCGTGCAGACTGTGATGGACCGCGGGGAGTTTGGTCATGGGCCGAGGACAGTGCAGCTGTTGTGACAGCTCCGCTCCCTCCGCGGTGCCGCCTTTGGAGCTCCTCCCAGGCCCAAAGCGGGAGAGGAAGTGCATAATCCGATGGAATATGAAGAAATGAAAAATGGGAACGTTTCCCTGAGCTCGGGGAGGAGTGAGGGGAGAGGAGGTGGCTGTGTGGCTGCAGGGGGCGGGCTCAGCTCTGGTGCTGCCATTGTGATTTGGTTACCAGGAGGAGCTGTTGGCCTTCTCCGTGGTGTTCAGCACTATGAGAACCGTCAGTATCTGTTGTAAGATACTTCTGCCTATTCGGAGTAACGCACACATCGTTTAATCGAAACTAATAAAGACGTTTCGTGAGACCGCGCGGTGTCCGCGCCGTTCCGCCGTCGCGCGGCCTCCTGCCGCCAGGGGGCGCTCTCACGGCCGCTGCTCCCGGCCCCGCCCGGTCAGCGCCCGCTGACTCCCGGCCGCTTCCGGCCCGGCTGACACGTCCGCAGAGGCGGCGGCCTTAAGGGCGGGAGCGGCCCTGCCCCGCGGGGCGGTGCGTGCGCCGTGGGTCCGGGTCCGTGGGTCCGCGGATTGCGGCGGTGTGCCGGCAGCCATGGCGGAGCGCATCCTGGTGACCGGCGGCGCCGGGTACATCGGCAGTCACTGCGTGCTGCAGCTGGCCGAGGCGGGCTACGAGCCCGTGGTCGTCGACAACCTCCGCAACGCCGCCGCGGGTACGCGCGGCCCCTCCGGCGCGGGGTCCCCGCTCGGAGCCCCCCCCCCCGCCCCCCCCCCCGCGCTCACCGCCCGTTCCGCCGCTCCGCAGGGCCCGGCGCGCTCCCCGAGAGCCTGCGGCGCGTGCAGCGCATCGCGCGGACGCCCATCGCGTTCCGGGAGCTCGACATCACGGACGGGGCCGCGCTGCGGGAGCTCTTCGCAGCGGTGCGGCCACGGCACAGCCCCCCCCCCCCCCCCCGCCCCGGCGCCGGGTGCCCCCCGGGCCGCACCGCCATAGCGCGACGCGTCTCTTCCGCAGCACCGCTTCTCGGCCGTGATGCACTTCGCGGGGCTGAAGGCGGTGGGTGAGTCCGTGCGGCGGCCGCTGGAGTACTACGGCGTGAACCTCACCGGCACCGTGCGGCTGCTGGAGGTGAGCGGGGCTGCGGCGCCGCGCGGGGCTGAGGGCGCTGCGGGGCCGCGGGGCTCTGCAGCGCTGCGCCCTTCTCCCAGGCCATGGAAGCGCACGGTGTGAGGAACATCGTGTTCAGCAGCTCCGCCACCGTCTATGGTGACCCGCAGTACCTGCCCCTGGATGAGAAGCACCCGGTCGGGGGCTGCACCAACCCCTACGGCAAATCCAAGTACTTCATCGAGGAGATGATTCAGGACCTTTGCAAAGCAGAGAAGGTGAGGGGTTCTGGGGGCACAGGGCTGGGAGCGGTGGAGTTATGCCCCGGTGTGCTGGGGTTGGGGTCAGGTGTGCCAGGTCTCTGCCTTTCCCAGGGCTGGAACGCCGTTCTCCTGCGCTATTTTAATCCCATCGGTGCCCATGAGTCTGGAATGATTGGAGAAGACCCTCAGGGCATCCCCAACAACCTCATGCCCTACGTGGCGCAGGTACTGCCGGGGGAGGTGCAGGTTCTCAGTGCCGTGTGTGACAGAGGCTGAGCACGTTACGTGTCTGTCCCTCTGCGCAGGTGGCAGTGGGGCGCCAGGAGTTCCTGAGTGTGTTTGGGAACGACTATGAGACGGCAGATGGGACAGGTGCGTTACTGTGAATGGGTGGTGTGGGGCTGTCCCGTGGCTCGGGAGGGCTTCGCATTCATTCTCTGCCCCCACAGGTGTCAGGGATTACATCCATGTTGTGGATTTGGCCAAGGGACACATTGCTGCCTTGAAGAAGCTCAAGGAGAACTGTGGGTGCAAGGTACGAGAGTGGGGTTTGGGGGAACAAAGGGTGCCTGGCCCTTCTGCCCTTGCAGCAGTGGCTGATGTGCATCCCTTGTCCTCCTCCCAGATCTACAACCTGGGGACTGGCACAGGATACTCTGTGCTGCAGATGGTCCGGGCCATGGAGAAAGCCTCAGGGAGGGAGGTAGGTGCTGAGGTGGTGACTCCACAGAGCGCCCTGCCTGCTTGGGCAGCACCCGGGCAGCTCCCAGCCCCACACTGCTGCTCTCCCTGCAGATCAAGTACAAGATCACGGGCCGGCGGGAGGGAGATGTAGCTGCCTGCTATGCGAACCCAGAGCTTGCTGAGCGTGAGCTGGGCTGGAAAGCTGCCTTTGGCCTGGACAAGATGTGTAAGAGCATCTCCCCTCCTCCGTGCACCATGCCCAGCTCCCAGCCCTTCCCTTACTGCCTTTCTCCCTGTGCAGGTGAGGACCTGTGGCGGTGGCAGCTGCAGAATCCCATGGGATACAAGAACTGAGCCCAGGCCCGAGGGCTTGGTCCGTGGTCCTGGGTTCAGGGCCTGCTCCCCACCTGCCTCAGTGCTTCCTCATCCTTACCCCACCATGTCTGCATCCCACAGAGCTGAGCCAGGGCCCAGCCTCAGTGCCAAGGACACCAAATCCCCTCACAGAAAGGTCTGGGAGCTGGCAGACGAGGGCGCTTGGTGGGGCTGCATGCTGCTGAGGGGCTGCATGCAGTGCTGACATGCGTTCTTGGGTGCCTGAAATGCAGAGGAAATCGCCCATTCCCTACAGCCCCAGCCTGAGGCTCCAGGAGGAGGCCTGGGCAAGGAGCTGCCTTACCCACACCTCCTGCAAGGTCTTAGGTCTTCCTCTCTTCCCCAAAGGGACCACAGCCTGAGCCCCCCAGGGACCAGCCCCTGATGCCTGCCAGGGCCTCCCTTCCCTTCCCCTCCTCTCTGGTGACTTTGGGGACCAAGTTTTGCCTGCCACGTGCTGCTGTGGGGCTGGGGGAGCCCCTGCCTGCAGCTGTGAGGGCTCTGGTGTGTGGTTCTTCTTTCCCAGTGCCTGTGCAGCCACTTCTGTAATCATATTCCTAAAGGTTGCTCAGGAGCAAGCTCTCCTTGGCTGTCACACACTGATCCTATTTATTACTGGCAGCAATACTGACTCCCTTAGGAGATGATGACTCAGCTAGCCCAGTTTGCTGTCACGTAGATTAATAACTTATGTTACTAAATTATGAATAGAGCTTTTGATTTGTTTCTAAATAAATTTTCCTACTTTCTAAATAGCAGCTCTGTTCTGTTCCTGCTGCACCCAGACAGAGCCACTGGGGCGGTGCCCATGGAGCGTGAATGACAAACACTGCCAGCTCAGCTGGGAGAGGTTTATGATTTATTTAACCTTGTATCTGATTTCTGTGGACCACGCACACAAAGACACCCCAGACAAGGAAGACAAAATAGAGAGGGGCAAAGAAGAAGAAAAAGAAGGAAGAAATAAACAGCAACAAAAAGCTGTACTGAGGAATGGCGAGAAGCCGTTCTCCCTCCCTGGGTCCTCAGCACAGCCCCAGCTCAGCATGTGCTGCTCCCCAGGAGTGAGCAGGAACGCACGACAGAGAGCTGTGCCTGAGCACAGCCACGGGTCCCCAGCCCCTGCCGGACCCACTGTGCACCCCATTCCAGTTCACAGCTGAGATAGGGCTGCCCACCCTCACACCCCTTCTCCTGCACGGAGCAGGGGGGCAGGCTGCAGCAGCTCTGAACACGCCAAGCAGAAGAAAGTACAGGATTTAACCCCAAGGAAGGGGAACAGCTGGGCTCCCCCAGTGCCAGCGGTGCGTTTGCTGGTTTAAGACTTCCTAAAGGAAAAAAGAAAACAGCCTAACACAACCCAAAAAACCAAGGATGGGTCTGACAGACCCAACTCTCCAGTAAGTGGGTTATTGCTTGCACATCCCCAGGGCTGGAATGAGGTTCCCTCTGCCCCACACAGCCCGGGCATGGCTGTGCAACGAGTGGGGCTGTGCAGGGCGAGCAGAACAGAGCAGGGACCCACAGAGGCAGCACACAGGGAAGGAGCCACAGCCCATGGCCCGGACAGATTGGTTTTTGTTTTCCTTTTTTTTTTTTTTTTTTTTTTAATAGAAGACATTGACAGCTCCAGCCCAGTGGGCCCGGCAGTACTGCGGGCTCAGCCCAGGGAGGTGAGGTGAGGAGAAGGGCAGCACCGCTCAACAGCCTGCGCCCACGGCCTTGCAGGAGGGGAGGGGTGGCAGGAGCTCACCTGTGGCAGGTGGAGGAGGTGACTGAGGCCCAGGGAGCAGCTCTTGGTTGTACCCTTCCAGGCCACGAAGAGGCACAGCCTCAGCTGCAGCCAGCTGGGTGAGGGAGACAGTGCTGGTCCTGGCCAGCCTGTGATTGTACGCTGAAAGGCCATCGTGGCCTCCACCTTCACCCGAGTCCAGGGCAGCACGGAGACCCCATGCTGCCGCACAGAACCGGGCACAGCAGCTCCCAGGCATCAGATGCTGGTGAGATAATGACTGGGAGCCAACCTGCTGCCTCCAGCCACGCCAGCCAGGGCCAGAATGCCTTATCCCACTCTCTACCTCCCTGAGCCAGCCCGGGTCCAAAGGGAAGGAGAAGTAGCAGCAAGAGAGACATTAAGGACCCATCCAGCACAGGGTAGGTTGTGTGGCAGAGGTGCTAAGCAGCCAGCTGTAAACAGCAGCACCTGGATGCAGAGCTGGGCTGAGAGAGGGAGAGACCCCTCTGGGCCCCCACCCAGGGCTGAAAAAAAGATTGTAAAAGCAAAGACAGGAGGAGGAGGAAGGAGGCGATTATCTGGAGGAGGACAGAGCTGCTGCTGTAGCCCATGGGGAGTGTGCGTGTGCGACAGGGCACGGAGCTGTGGGAGCTGCACAGCTGCCGCTCTGCCAGCCCGAGGTTGGGGCAGCCTTTGGCGGTACCAACCCAGAGCAGTCTCTCCCTGGGCCTTGAGGCATCTGCAGGAGAGTCCCGGGTTCCTGAGCTCTGACTGAAAACCCGTGAGTCGCCTGAGTGGAGGCTGAAAGTAGCCGTGAGGCCCCGACCTGCGCCCGCCCCGCTCCTCCCACTGCACCAGGCATGTCCCACCCCTAACACTGTTACAAAAGAAACAAATAACAAAAACAACTGGCCTGCACCACGCTGGCCCCACGCACAGAGTGCCTGAATGGGAAATCGAGGGGACATTGGTCCCCACAGAAACGGCTCAGAGTGAGAGGAGAGAAAAGGCCACTCAAAGACTCGCCTTAGAGAGCTCCGACCTCAGCTCTGAGAGCAGCAGGGGGGCAGGGCACCCCCGGCAGAGAGGAGGCAGCGCAAGGAGATGGGAAGAGGCGGGGGGCCAGCCTGCGGCAGGAGGCAAGGGTGGGTGCCATGGCTTCCGTCTGCAGCGGATGGGTCACGGGGGAAAGACTGGCAGCTGCGACCTCGGCATCCTTCCCTGCGACAGTCTCCACTGGCTCTGCTTAGATCCGGGGCAGCAGCTTCTCAATGAACTCCTTCACTGCCATCATCTCCTGTGAGAGAGCAGAGCCCGTTGCACCAGGGCTGCTCAAGGGCCGTGCCCACGAGCTGATCCCAAAGTTGCGGCCGGCCTGCAACAGCCCCCTCCCCTCCCTCTGCCCAAGCACTGACCTGAGGACAGGAATTGTGCATCACGCCGGGGTAGGTTTTGAACTGGACCTTGGCAGGAGTGACAACAGATTTCAGCTTCTCAGCAGTGAGGGCCCCAAAGCGGACAGGGATCATAGGATCCATCTCCCCGTGACACTGCAGGATGGCAATGTCCTTGTTCACGCCGTTACTTGCTGCCTGCAACAAGGAAGAAGCGCTTATTGGTGCCCAGAGAGGGGATCCCTCAGCAGCAGGTGCTTTACAGGTGCACAGGGTGGCAGCAGGGCTGGGTACCTGAGGGAAGGCCTTGTGCAGCGGGAGCCAGCAGCTGAGTGCCACGATGCCAGCCAGCTGGTGCTGGCAGGTGAGAGCCGTGTACAGTGACAAGGCACCGCCCTGAGGTGAGGAGGAAGGTGTTAGTGCCACGCGTCCCACGCAGCCCCAGCACTTTCCTTTCCTGCCACCAACGGCTCCCCATGAGGAAAAAGAGGGCCCAAGCCCTCTGTCTGCTCTGCCTCGCGGCCCCATGCAGTTCAGCTCACCTGTGAGAAGCCTCCCAGGATGATACGGTTGGGTGGGATTCCGTTCTTCACCTCATGTTCAATAATTGCTTTAACTGGAAAATGACAGAGAAATGGGTCAGTAAAAGTGGGGGAGATGACCACCATTCCCTGAGGCCCGGGGTGTCCACAGCACACAGGGAGAGGCAGCCACCAGAGGTCCCACAAGACTGAAAGAGCTTGGTTGCAGCCAGGGAAAAGTGGGCTGGAAGCACAGGGCAGCAGAAAGGAGGGAGAAGTGGAAAACAAGACACCCATCCCAGAGAAGCAGAGACACCCAGGAGCTCAGCACTTCCCCTCTCCAAAGTCTCTTACTGCTCTCTGCAGCTTTCTTGATCCCAGCTTCATCCTCAGGTGCATCAGGAGTCAAGCCCATCAGGTCAAACCTGGGAGAAGCAGCAGAGTCAGCCCTCAGCCAGCACTCAGTGTGCAGGGAGAAGGGAGTTGGGTGCTCCTTCCCAATCCTTCTCACTCCCCAGAACACCCCTCAAAGGGTCCCACCCCCTCTGGAAGACCCCACCTCTGCCACCCAAAGCACTGACCAGGAAGGCATGACCATCTTCATGTTGAGGGTTACAGGGATCCGGGGTCTGCAGAGACAATGATTTGGATGTTTCAGAAAACAAGTTGCAGAAGGGGAGTGGGGGCCCGTGCTGCAGGACATCTTTACCAAAAGCACGTGGCAGGCTGGGGCACCCACCCAGCCCTCCCAGGACCCTCCACCAATCACTTACGCATGAGGGCAAATGTACTTCACGTAAGGGAGGCGGATGGAGGAGAGAGCTTCAGCCCAGCTGTGCCTGGGGAGAGGAGAGTACAGAGGAGCCTGAGCACTTACAGGATGCTGGTGAAGATGAGAGACCCCCCCCCTCAAGGACACTCAGCTTCAGTGCTCCTACCCCCTGGCCTCTACCCCCAACCCATGTGAATCTCCAGCAAGGCAAAGGCAGCATGCAGAACTCATAGCTGGAGGCAGGGAGCTGCCATCGGTGAGCAAGGGGGCAGAACCCTCTGGGCAGGGAGCAGTCTTTCACTGCAGCTGTATCTCAGGCTGTCCTCTAAGGCACCCTGTCCTACTAGAGATGGACTCACTCCCTCAGACACTCCCAGCCCTCCCAAGGATGGTAAAATGTATGGTACTTGTCTGTTTGTCTTAAAGCAGAAAAAACAAACCCATGGGAGTAGGCATTATAAACATTCCAGCTGAAGCACAGACCAGCTGCTGGACAGAGATTCCCTACTCAGGTGGCACAAGCTCAGCTGCCACGGCTGAGATCAAAGCCCCAGACACAAAGCAGTACGGGGCCAGGCCTGCGTCCAGCCACGTGGCACAGAGACAGCTCCAGCAACACTCACCCCGTGTCTCCAAGGCCGTGTAAAAAAATAACCTGCCAAATTAAGCAGAAAAACAAAAGAATTAGCTGGTGTGATGACTGCGCACCAGGAGAGAGGCAGGGACATGTGGGGATGTGGCAAAAGGCCATTTAGTCACTAAGTGGCAGAGAATCAAACAGGCAGAAATTAGCTGATGCTAATGACATGCCTTTGCAGCTCTAAGCACTACGGATGGGAGGAGCAGGCACGCCATCACCACAATCGTTGTGCCTCAGGGCCCTGGGTGCCTCCTTCCTCAGCCCAACCCACCAAAAATCCCATGAAACCCCTCCTGAGCAGTGCTCCCCATCTAAGAGCAGAGCAGCCCCAGAGCCAGAAGCAGAGGACAGAGGGGTGAGGTAGGAGGGGTCCCCACCAACACAGCCCCCTTACCGCGGCCGTCTCCCGCTCTGCCCCTGAGACAGTCACTGCATCAGCGAGGAGGGGGACAGACATGTTGTTACCACACATACACTGACAGACTCAGACACTGGCACCTGTGGGGCAGAGGAACAGAAGTGAGGCAGGAAAATAACTCTGACCCAGGAAATGCCGCCCGCATCACAGCTCCGGAGGCACGCGGGAGCCACGCGAGTGAAAATGAGCTCAGTGACACCTCATAGCCAAAGCTATTTCAGTGACAACAGCAATGTGGGCAGCACGCAGTGCTGACGGCGAGGAGGAGCCTGACCCACATCTGCAGTGGTGGGGACGCAGGAAGTGCCAGAGCTGGCACGCAGCAATCTTTATGGATGTTGATGACTGCATAAGAACTTCAGCCCTTTATGGAACCCCCAGGGATGAGCCGGGCTGTCAGCCCCCAGACCCGGGGGCCCCACACTGTCTGCACAATTCACACACTGCCGTGCTTCACACAACGGGCACAATTCCCACCTCTGGCAGCAGCCCATGCTCAGCACTAATTGGATGAGAGTGCGTTGGAAGCATCACATCCCAGCTCCCACCAGGAACACAATCAGACTGCAGCATACTGTCTGAGCTAGGATCTGCTTGGTTTCTCTCCCCGAGCACTCTTCAGCTGATCCCCAGCTTGAACAAAAGCACAGGGAGCTGGCAGATGCTCGCCCACACACTGCTGTGTGTACTCCAGGGTCAAAACAGCAAGCAGAAAAACAGCACCTGCCAAAATCCCTGGCAGTCAGAGCCACAAATTAAAGCAGCTCTCCCATGGCCTCGCACACCTTCCTGGGCACAGCACAGCCAACACAAAGCAACAGGAACTGGAAACTCACATCAGATAGATACTGAAACGTGCTGCCCGGAGCAGGCAGCACCGCAGCGCGGTGGGGTTGGCAGGGGCCGTAAGGATCGGCCCCTCCGCGCTGAGCCGTGGGCTGGCCGCCACACACCGGCTCACGCTGCCAAGGGCCACACGGCCCAGAGTTCAGTCTCTACCGTTCCCACACGGGTTTGGAGTGAAGAAAGCACTGCCGGCGCTGCCCGCAGCGCGGCACCCCGCAGCGCACAGCTCCACACCCCACATCCGCGCGTCCCCATCCCCCCCCCCACAACACCGCGACACGCGGGTTCGAAACGCGAGAAAACCCCCCCCGCCCGGGCCCGGGCCACCGGAACCGGACGAGGCCACAGCCGCCCCCCCGCCGCCCCCGGACCTGCGGGCAGCGCAGCGCGGGCTCACTCCGCTCCGCTCCGACGGAAATGGCAGCGGCGCCGCGCGGCCCTTAATGACCATCGCTACCGACGGGCCGCGCACGCAGGCGCACAGCGAGGTCAGCGGCAGCGACACAGCCCGGGCCCGCGGGACTCCCCCCCGGCTCCGGCACGGACGCGGGCACGGAGCGGGCCCCCGGGACCCGGTGCGGGCCGAGCCCGGCACGGCGCGACGCCCCGCGCGTCCCGCTCAGCGCCCGCCCCGCCTCAGGGCACGGCCGCCCGGACCCCTCCCCGCGGCGCGGCGCTTTGGTACGATCCGCGTTCCCCCCCCTCCCCCCCCCCGCCGTGGTCCGCTCCCGCCCCGCCCCGCACCTCCGCTCGCGCCCTCCGCGCGCTGCTCCCGGCCCCGCCGCGCTGCACCGGAACTTCCGCCCGCGGGGCGGCGGCGGAAGTGACGCCGTTCCCGGCTCGGCCATCTCGGCCCCGCCCCAAACCGGAAGCGGCCCGGGAAGTCACCGGGGGCAACACCGGAAGTGGCGGCGGAGCGCCCCCCGTGGCTCTGTGGGTTCCCCCGCCCCCCTCGGACCCGCAGCGGTCACGACGGCGGCGGCGGCGGCGGCGGCTCGGAGCTCGGAAACTTTATTGTCAGCGGGAAGGGCGCGCACCGGCGGCACAGCGGCACCGCACGGCCGCGACCGCCGCGCACCGGGACACGGCCGCGACCGCCGCGGCCTCGGGCGGCGTGTCCGTCCGCGTCCGTCCGTCCCCGGGCCGCGGTCAGGAGATGCAGCGGCTCTGCGGGGCGGCCTGCCGCAGCCGGTGGTCGGCCGGGTTGGGCGCCGCTTCGTAGTTGCAGATGGTGACCTCGTGGCGGTGCGCCTGGACGCGGGCGGCACTCAGCGGCTTCGGCCCCGCCGCACGGCTCCGCCTCGCCGCCCCCACCCCTCCCGGCGCCGCAGCGCAGCCCCGATCGGAGCTCCGTGCGGCGGCACTGCGGTCCTGCTCGTCTGGGCTCTCACCTCCGTCCATTCTCCTTTCAGGCCGATGTAAAATATCTTCATGGTCTCTGCTCCAAAGTTCTTTGGGAAGTACATGGAGAGGTCGTGGACGTTGGAGAAGCGAGCAATTCTGGAAGAAAACAGAGCGACAGCAGAGCCTGCACACATCAGGCATGGGGCGAACGGCGGAGGCTGCGGATGCAGCTCTTCCCCTCCCCGCGGCGTGCATCCGTCACTGCCGGCAGCCAGCCGTGGCCGGCTCCGTACTTGGTGGGGTATTCAAGCTCGCCCACAGGGTCGGGGTTGAGGCTGAACGTCTGCTCTGGCTCCCGGGCAGCGTCATCGAAGGACATCTGGGGAACGTTCTTGAACCTAGGAACAGAGGGAGGATACCCAGAAAGTGATTAAAGGGCAGAGTCACTAATGAGCTCCCTCCCTCCCGTCAGCGCTTCCTGCGTTCCCCTCAGCAATACAGCAGCGTTTTTGCCATCTGCAGCAGAAATTACCAACGCCACCACAAAGCACCGGCACAACCCGGAGCGCCGGGAGCGGGCTGGGCTCAGCACAGCAGTGAGCAGCCATGCTCACTGCCATGCACGCTCCAGCTTCTTCCTTCTGGTGCCTCTGTGCTGCTGCCCGGTAACCTGCAGCTAAAGGGCAGCTCAGCGCAGCCCGGCAGCGGTACAAGCTTCACTCACAGCCGCAGCTCAGAGGGGTGCGAGTCATCGTCCTCCCCCATCACGATGACGGCCTTCAGCTTCACGCTGCCCGTGAACCTGCACGGCGGGAGCAGACGGAGCGCTGACGGCACCGCGCCTCGCGCCGCCCCGCGCCCGCCCGGGCCACGCACTCACGGGACGTTGAAGAGCAGTTCCGCGTCCTCGTCGCTCTCCACAAACTGCGGGCACAGCAGCGGCTCAGGGCGGGCCCGGCCCCGCCGGCACTGCCCGCGGCCCCCGGTACCGCACCTGCTCGCGGTCGCCGCGCTCCTCCCAGGCACGGAAGACGCGGGCACCGCTGCCCTCTCTCCGCTCGTTGAGGCACTGCAGCCGCCCGCGGTCGATACGCAGGTGCAGCCCCCAGGCCGCGCCCCGCTCCCCGCCGTCCGTGCCGCAGCACCGGCAGCGCCCGGGCCCGTGCCCCTCCGCCATGCCCGCCCCGCAAGCCACGCCCCCTCGCGCTCGGCCCCGCCCACAAAGCCCCGCCCATCGCGCCCTCGGGGGCGGGGCCGCGCATGCTCAGAAGGAAACACGCGGCCGCGCGTCCAGTGTCCGGGTTTTATTGAGACATGATTTTTCCTCTTTTTCATATAACTTATCTAATTAAAATATTCATCTTAGTTACCACAAAAAAAAAAAAAAAGGAACATAGAAAATTGTATGTACACATCGGGGACAGAAATACAAATACGTGTCAGAGTTCACGGCCCCAAACCGCCCCGGGGCAGCGCAGCACTGCTCGGGGCCATCGCTGCACGGGGGGGGGGGGGGGGGTCCTGCACCCACCGCCACGGCGCAAAGGACCCCCCCGGCTGGGAGCAGGGGGACAGGAGAGGATGGGGAGGGGGGGGGGGGGGGTCCCAGGGCCGCGGATCAGCGCCCGCAGCCAGCCCCAGAGCCGGGGCTGCGCCCGGGGGGAAGAACCGGGAGCACAGCACGGAGCAGAAGGTCGCGAATTGTCGTGGAATTAGAAACACAGCCAAATCAAATACAGCGAACTGCAGGAGCCGGAGCCGTTATCTTACAGCGGGATGCACTGAAATGCTACACGGTAACATCAAAGCATCTGGGACTGTAACAAACCCACAGCGCAGGAGAGGCTGAACACACCTTCCCAAGACCTTCAACATAAGAGAAAACTCAACGGAGGACAGTGCAAATGGATTAAAAGAGAACAAAAGGAAGGAAACCAGAAGCACAAGAGGACACTCCTAAAGGGAGGACACTCCCCCCAAGGGGCCCCGGGCAGCACAGGCACTGACCCCAAACAGCAACCCCTACCTGTCAGTGCCTGCACCTTTTTCACCCACACAAAGGCAGTGAACGCAGCCCGGAGCACAGAGCCTCTCCCGTTTCCCATCCCCTCTGTGCACCACTTCAGCACTGTGCAAGCGGGTTCCGCCTGACTGCCGCCTCAGCTGAGGCTGTCCCAGGGCAGACGTAGCAGTGTCACAATGAGGCTGCACATGGCACAGCAGTGCTGCAGGGAGCCCTGCACTCACACACCTCACACCCCGGCACCTTGCCATGCAGCCACCAGCTGGCACTGCATGTCCTTCCTTCCACACGCTGAGTACGGCTGAGAGTTCTGAGCTCTGCTATGCAGTACATGCGCATTAAAACCAACACATTCCATTACCCAATTCTCTCTGGCCTCAGACAAGCAGTTTCAGATTCTAAGACTAAAATCCACGCTTTTTCTGAAGAGAGGCAGAGGAGAACACACAGGGGAAGGACCAGATTTGAGCACCAGCTTCCAACTGGAAACAAGCCCTTCCCAGTTCCACACAGAAAACAAGATAAAAATATTCCTTCCTACCATTAAAAGAGGCAAAGCAATGCCTTCATTGATATCTTAAAACTATTTTTAATTCCAGAGACAAAGTCCACTCCCTTAAAATAAAAAGGGAAAATACTCATTGGTGCACAGTAAAACTTCCCCTCAAACCCTTCATCTTTTTTATTCCCAGTAGCCAGCAGAAGACAACAGCAGCAGAGAAAGAGTCCTCAGTGGCTCCTGGCATCCCTGCACAGCAACGTAAGCATCTGTTCAAGATCTACAGTAACAGCAGAGAAGAGGTCAAGAGCTAAGGTTTTATTAAGATACATGATTAGAGAGCAAAGCCTCAGGACCTGGCGCTTGCCAACAGACTGTTGAGCAGAAGGGAAACCACTGCCACCTGTCCCAGAGTCCAGGTGGGACTCCAGGCCCAGCAGGTGCCAGGCCACAAGGACAGGATCCCATGAGAAGCAGCGCCCATTCGGATGGAATCCTGCCAGTGCAGCCAGGGGCTGCTGCTGGGCTGGGCTGGGAGGGGGGAGACTACTGGGAGTGACATAAATAGTACTGGGGGGCTTGAGGGGTGAAATATTAATTAAAACAATTTCATAATTTATTAAGAGGTTAAATAGTAAATAGTCTCTGGATTTTCTACTCTCAGCAGGTGCCAAGACTTCACATTTTCTCACATCTGGAGATCCTGTACATCTTTCTTTAGAGAGAAGACAAGGCCAGAAACTGGAAGTTAGGGAGAAGGGACAAGAATAAAAGATAAAATACTGTGCTGTCATCTTGTGCAGATCAAAGTCTCTCCCAGCAGCTGCAGCCTCCACAGAGTTCAAAGGACTTGGGCTGTTTTGGTATAACCTTCTCCCCCATCAGTGCCACTCCCCCGCGAGAGAGAAAAATCCCAGCTCTGTGCTTCCAACCTATCTCCTGGAAAACCTGTTTTTGAAAGCTTTGATAGTCTTTGCCATCATGGGTGCAATTTCTGCAAAATAGGAGAAAAAAGAAAAAAAAAAAAGGGAAAAGAAAAAAGAAAAAACACTATTAAAGCAGAGTTCACAGACCAGGAAAGCAGAAAGCAATTCAGAGCTGCAGCCCTGGCCTATGAAGGCCTACACAAGTGCTTATGGCCCATCTTATTTTCAGGTCATGGACAGAAGAGGGCCCACACTGCTTTCAGCACTGCAAGTACACACATCTTTGGTGAACTCACTGCTTCTTTGTGAAAAGAGCATGCATTTCTTTGCAACAAGCAGCTGGATGGAACAAAGACAGCACAAGGGAAAGGGCAATCAGGTGAAACAGAGTACAGCAGCTTTCTTAAATGCTGTCAGGATCTCCAGAGAGCCACAAAGCAAACTCCAGGCTCCACATGCTGACCCAGCACCTCCAGATTTTCCCTATGCTTTTTCTTGTGCAAGAAGGTTGAACTGACTTCACTATCCTCTTCCTCAGGGAAAGGACACCTCTCAACCTTCCTGCACAGCCTGGGTTTCTCTTGTAGCAGAAAGAAGATCCAGCCACGCATAAAGGAGAAGCTAAAGGAGACCACAGATGCTCTGCAGTTCGTACTTACTCTTCACTGGTGGCTTCCTAGGGTCATAGGATGAGAAGGTGCTACCTGATGATGGGACAGAATGGGCACTGCTGGTGCTGGGCCCATCATAGGACCGCTCCTCGCCCACGCGAGCATGGCTTTTGCCAGATGTGTAGAGGACTGGTTTTATTCTGAAACACAGACAGGGCAGATATTTCAGTAAAGGCACCGCTGCAGTTCCATGCAGTTCATCAGACAAATGGGCCACATTTGTTAGCAGTAGCACGGCTGCTAGCCCTAACTAGGATCTCCATTTACCAGCAAGAACAAAAAGCTATTACAGCCACAAGTTTCACTGCAAAAGGACATTCCAGACACAAAATTTCATTTCCAGTCACGGTGCAGGGGAAAGCTGGCAGGAATGCACAGGAAGAGAGGTCCTGAACAGCAAGTGCTGCTGAGAAACACTTACTTGGTTCTCTCTGGCACAAGAGCACCTCCAGTTCCAAACTTCTCTTGCCTTCTCCGTACATCTCGAGGGGGCTTCACTGTAGAGTTCACAAAGGCCATTTTGGCCACTCTACCTGTAGGAGGCCAAAGGGAAACAGTGCTTAGATCCATTTGTCTTACTGCAGCAAGCTCCAGACACTTTTCTGCAGTCCGTATGTTCCAAAGTTCAGGAGCCAGCCACCTCCCTTTGGTCTGAACCTCCTGCAGTCACAGGATTCGGTGTGAGAAGACTGACTGAGCCAGTAGTTCTCACTATAGTCACCAACAAAAGAAAGAATTTTTCACCCTTCAGTCCTAGCATAAAGAAGTCACAAGAGTTGCCTCTGCAGCTATTCCATCTGTAAAATACTGCTCTACAACATTATGGAAGAGATCTAGAGACTGCCAAACTGTTAAGTGAGGGCTATGGCAAAGAGCAGAGTTAAGCAACTCTTACGTTGCTTTGGATTCAAACCAGCCACTCCTTAAGACCTTTCTCACACTCAGATTTCCCCCAGGCAGCATTCCCAGACCTGTCCAGCTTCTTGATCCTTCAGCCCCATATTACCCTTAGGTTTGTTCGCATGAGCTGAGCCGATGTTCCGTGCCAGCATGAGCAGCCGCTGCTCCCGAGCGTCGTGAAGTCGGAGGTACATCTCCCGCCAGGACTCAAATTCTTCTGGCTTCTCATTCTTGAAGTCTCTAAGACAGTGATTATGCCACAGTTGATCTGTTTCCTCAATTAGGACCTGAAACAAATCCATATTTGTAACACGAGATCATTCCTGACACCTTAATTTCCTTGTCCCTTAGCACACCTATCCACACCCAGACATCAGCATCCTGCCCCCAGACCCAGGCACTCACATGATTACATTCCTCAATGCGGTACAGCTGCTCTGGGGTGCACTTCTCCAACACTGGCTCCAGCACCGAGAAAGGGACACCGCCCACTTCATAGATTGCTAGAAAGAAGCAAGATGTATTTATCCTCCTTCCTTGCCAAAGACAGGGCTTGAGACCCTGAAAAAATAGCAGTGCTGCATGCTGCAATACAAAGGGAAGGAAAAAGGAACGAGGGTGCAGTAGTTCCAGCGAATCATTAGACAACAACAACTCCAAGATAAGAAGTTTCTCTGCAAAGCTCTATTTACCACTGTTTCCAGTGCTTTAATCGCTCCTTACAACATGCTGGGCTACGGACTCCTGCAGCACCAGAGCTTTCAGGGAGATCACTCCCGTTAGCCATCTTGCCTAGTGACAAGGGGCAGCCAGATGCTGCTGCGATATACGCAAAGAAGTCACCATGACTTCAGTGGGGACAGAGTGCTGTAAATCTGCATGGCAATACAACTGACAAAGACCAGGGAAAGTACTTACAGTCAATGTTGTTACTAAGGACTCTGATACACTGCTCATGTAAAGTCATCATCTTTGGCAGGTAGGCAGTTTTAGAGCCTGAATACACTTGCATCTTTGAATTCAACCGGCGACCTATAAATCCTGCCTCGCTCTCTTCAACTGGTGAGGACACTGCTGTGAAAAGCAAGACTTGGAATAAGAATGGAACAGAGAAACCAAGAGACCTCCCTTACAAATGGGATGGGAGACACAAGCCAGAGTCTCCCAGAAGAAACCCAAAGGACCAAAGTCCTCTCTAGGAGACACGCAACATGCCACCCAGTTCAGGAAGGGCAATTCCAGAGCTCAAGCTCTGGAAGGGTCAGCAAAGGATCCTCCTCATTTCAGCTAGAGCACATGGGAAAAAGTAAAACACATTTTTTTCTGAAAGGCTCCAGCATCAGAGGCAGGACACGAGATCCCAACATAAAGGGAGCTGAACCCAGCCTGCTTGCATTCCTGCTCCCTCCTGCTAACAGCATCTGTAACCCATTTCAAACCCCCTTCCCTGCCCAACATACCTTTCCTTTTTGTCTGGGAGCAGGTAATGGACTCAATGGAGGGAAGAGGGCGGTAGTTGGCCTGGATTGGCGGCAGTGGGATGTCTGGTAAGGTTGGCACCACATCTATCACAATCTGTAAGGAGAGGACGTACACACAGCTAAGCTGAGAACGATGCATCCTGGCAGCATACAAACAGCACTGACTTGTACTTTGTTTGGCATCGCCAATAAGCCACAAAGATAATCAGCTCGTGCCAGGAAATAGGAGGAAACTACACTTCTGCCACATTGCCAAGACTCTAGGCTGCCTAATACACAGAAACCAAAATTCAGGATCCAAATTACTCAGCATCCACCCATTAAGTTCAGCATTAAAGGGCTCTGTCAAGAACGCAGATCAGATTAACAATGCAAAGAACAGAAGGAAAAAAACAACACAGAATATAAAGTGGACAGAAACATCTCCTTGACCTCGAACACTCCCTAATCTGTGATGTCTCTTTTCATCTTTCCCTATTCCTGCAAAAGAGTCAGCTGTGATGGAAGGGAGGGGAACATCATAAACTGGGGGAAAACCTTGAACTTCTATATCAAACACTTGTTAGATCGAGTGGCGAGGTAGGATAGTAAAATGCTGTTAGGATTATAAGAGCACTTGTTGAGGAGGAGTGTTCCAAAGTCAAATACAAAGAAAATAGTAATGGTTTGCAAACACTACTCCCTATATCTATATATGTATATATATAGGCAACTGGCATCTGTGAGGGAGTGAATATGTACAGAAACGTTGCTCTATTTTCAAGCTTTCACAAAGGAAGTTCAGGCCTCTAGAATTAGCTGCATTGTAACACCAGTCCTCCCATTTCTCCCCCACTCCTGGGGCCCAACAGATGCAGTTAATAAAACCGCAGTACCAGCACACAGAAAAGGAAAACCAGTGAGCCCCAGATAGCAGAGGACTAAGGGCAGCTGATCCCACCTCCTCTGCTCAGTTTCAAATCCTTCAAAACCTTACCCTGTTTGGTTTAGGAGGCTCTGCTTGTTTCTTCTCTGCTTTTTTCTCATTTGTCCGCTTGTGGCTTGGGCTTTTGCGACTCGAGCTGGAGCTCTTGGTACTGGCTTTGGATCCATTCTGTTTGCTGTGCCCTTGGTCTTTCTCCCCAGCTGACACAGAGGGTTTGGCCACTTTCTTTTTCTTTTTCTGGGGCTGGTCATAGCTGAGGTATGACTCAAAGGACATAGTAGGCTGTTCAAATTCATCCTCCACTTCCCCGTCCCCAAAACTTGAGGACAAGTCAGCAGATTTTTTGTCCACCTCAGAAGCTTTGTGCTTCCCCTCAGATGTTTTTAAGCTTCCAGAAGTCCCCTTTTCTTTAATCCTATTTGAGGAGTCACTCTCAGCTTTCCGTTTCTCCCGCTCTGTGTTAGAAGTCTCCAGGCTCGGCTTGGACTTCCCCAGTTTGCTTTTTTCAGAGTTCTGATGTTTTCGCTTCTTAGCGTGGTTGTCCACAGACTCTTCCAAGCGCGGCTGCGTGTGCAGTTTTTCTTTTTTGGAGGAGCTATTTTCCCGGTTTTTCTCCTTCTTAGTGCCATCTGATACCCTCTGTTTTTCCTTGCTGCCCCCTACCACAGGGCTTTCTCGGAGATGCTCTTTGACAGAGGCCTTGTGCAATTTCTCTGGGCTGAAGGCAGAGGTTTTGTTCTCCCCTCGGCCATCAAGTCGCTCCTTTTCCTTGTGAGAAGACTTGTGCTCTTTGCTTCGATTCACATTCCCTTTGTCATGGAGATCACCAGGGTTCCTCTCCCAGCTTTCCCCCAGCTTCTCCTGAAAGCTATGGCCCTTACCGACCTTCCGATGGAACACTGTTGGCTCTTCCCTCTCATCAGAGGCATAAGGGTCTGTGTACGTATCCTGAGGGCTCTCACTTGGCTCAGGTGACACAGCTTGTCCATAGTCTGAGTACTCCTGATCTGAAGAGAGCACTGGGGAAGATCTGTCCCACCTCTTATCCTCTTGGCTGCTATAGCCATAAGTCTCATGACCTTTCTCAGGCCCTAAACACCTTTTGGACTTCTTTACCCTATGATCTGGGCTGTAGAGCTGGCTGCAGGAAGGCTGGAAATGTTCTGAGTAGTCCTGCTCCTGTTCCTCATCTTCCTGGGGAGAAGGTGCTTGTCTTTTCCTTGAGCTGCTCCTCTCATAGTCACAGTCTTCAGAATCTAGATTATTTCTAAAAGGATGAGAAAACAATTAGGCTTAAAATTCCCAGTATGAATGAATAAAACCACACCCCACGGGCAGCACGGATGAGAATACCTTACAAAGGATTGAAATTGCATTTGGAAGTTTTGTGGCAAGAATAATTCTCCATGGCAGAGCAACATTCAGGGATTCAGGAACCACATTTCTGACACAGGAATTAAACATTTTTAAGGACTAGCAACTTCACAGTTCACTAGGCAAGTGGAGACAAGGGCATACAGAGATGCCTCACGTCACACACTCCTGGCTGTGCAATGTGTAAGTAGATGGTAGCTCCCAGTTCACCCATTAAAGCATGCAGGGATACCACCACCATGAAGGTTATCATGAGTACCCGAATCTTTATCATCCAGATCTTGCTGGATTCAACACAGCTTTGCTACTGCTACCAAGTGCTAGCATTAGCTTTTAGTTTCTGTGGCATTTGTACACACAGAAGTCTTCTTTCAAAGCAAGCCACTTCCTTTACTTGGGCCTAAAACTTCCTCTCTTTGGCATCATAAGTGGGAAGCAAACTGATTGCATCTCTTGCTTTATTAGAAGCCCTTTGTTGGCAGCTATTGCTAATCTTTTCATCAAACTGCAGTTTCTTGGAAGTTGGCCCCTGCCTTCACTCTGAACTGCAGCCGTCAGCAACCGTACACTGCGGTGAGCACAGGGAGGAAGTTTGTTCCAAGACAAGGCAGCAGCCCCACACAGCAAAAAGTGTTACAGGTTTTTTCCAGAGCATCATTCGCTTCCAAGATCAGAGTAGTTTGTAATCCCTACTGCAAAAATAAAATAAATTAAAAAAAAAACAACCCACAACCTCACTCATTGAGATAACTGAGCAGGTTTACTCACCTATCTCCCTCCTGGGAGACTGGCACCAGCTTCTTCCACCTGGCAACGAGGTTCTTGGCGAAGTCTCCCACCTGCTCGTGCTTCCGTAAGCTGTTCACGGTCTTTCCAACACCTGTCTCCTTCAGGAGAGAGAAAAGATATAAATCAATCTCAGCAAAGCAGTCATCATTCACACCTCCACTGAGCTGCCTGCAAAGTCAGCCTGTTACCCATCAGTTCTAGGCCAAAGTGAGCTTCCTTAATCTAACAGCAAAGATATCACACATAGCACATTGTGTTTTCAGCTGACATTGTATAGCTTAATACAGTTCTGTAAATTAGTGAAGACCCAACTCTGCCTTAAGTCAAACATAACTTGGTTATAACAAATTTAATTGGTTTAAGAAACTAAGTTATTATTTACCATAACTGCTTGAAGACAGAAGTCAGTCACTAATAGTCCCAAAGACTTGCAGTTCCTAATGTGATGCAGCTTCAGCCACCATTACGAACTGTTCCGACTCACAAATCCTGACCAAGCATTAAGCTTTGGCAGAGCAGAGCACCACCAGCTGCCCTGTACTGCTTCACAGTGAAGTGGAGGAACAGCTGAGGTACTCTCTGTAACTGGGAATTCTAGAGTCTCATCCATGCCATGTCAACATCACAATGGAGCAGGCGGCTTAGGCAGCATATCCTGCTCCAGAAAGCAGCATTTCTCCAGCAGACAGATTCTGTAACTTGACAGACAGGATGAAACTACAAGAGATTTCACAGCTCTTACCACAAGAATGTCAACCGTGATGGGCAGCTCAGACAGCCTCTTCAGACTCTTTAGCAGCTGCAGAGACAAGGAGGAAAGCGTTCAGACTTGTCAGACTGAAACACATACTATGATTAGAAAGGAAAGCTCTGCACAAAACTTGTTAGAAAGATCCAGGTGGCTGACAGCTGTTATCTTGCTCCACATCAAGCCCCTAGGAAGCCAAAGTTGAAGGCCAGCTGCAAGGAAGTTATTGCCACTTGGCTGACGAGAGCCACCTGAAAATCTTACAACTTACTCAAATACAAATTCTTTCTTTACAGAGAACTGCAATTTAACTTTGGCTTACAGTGTCAGTAGCAAAGCCATGACACAGCCCTGTGGCACAAGAAGCTGAAGGAAAGACTGCCCACTCCCTCTGCCAGTGTGCAGACAGTCTCTCTCCCCTCAGACACTGCTTAAAAAGCCAACCAATCCCTCCAGGACTGCTGCCTCCAGCCCCATTCTTTTCTTCCCCTTCCCCAAACACCAGTATGGAGCCCCATTTCCCACTCACTGACTGTGGGACTGAGCCATGTGGACATAAATGGAGCAGTACTGGTGCTCAAACATTGCCTCACTGAGAGGTACAGAGGCTTTCCAGTGACAACTCAGATCTAATAGCACCACCACCTCTTGCAATACCTCCCACAACTATAGCCAGAGCAGACTCGTCAGCATTCCCATTATTACAGCACCTATACAGCCCGGCTTTGTTCAGCATTGCTGTGCCATATGCTGCACAAAGGGCTGTCTCTTTCCAGAATACCTCCTTAAAGAATCGTACTTGTGCTGAAATCAGTACTGTCAGCCCAAGCAGCTCCAATCACCCCAATTACACCACACATGGACCCGGGAGGTTCAGGAAGCTTCCTTCTTTTTGAAGGGAAAAAATGCTTTTTACGTATCTGAAGAACCAACAGAGAAAAGGGCCACCTCACTTAAGCAGTGTGACAGGATGTATTCATTCACCACAAACCACTGCTCCATGGGTCACATGTAGAACTTCGTTACTACGAGTGAAGGATTAGGTTTTCCCTTGTTCTGGAAGCGTTACACATTTTGATAGCAGCATCATGGCATTTTTCAGCAATCAAACTAAGATGCCAAGGAGGACGCAGCAGCTCCAGACCTGCTCTTGTAATATCTAAGCAGCAATTCCAGCCCTGTGCCTGCAGCCATGGGCTCACAGCGTCTGGTGCAGATAACACACTCCTCCATCTCACTCAAGAGCCAGAAAAGGAGAAATCCATTGTCCCTTCAGCACTCCAGGGCCACCAGTACCTCACCAGCACTGTCGCTGGACAGACCCCCTTGCAGATGAGGACACAGAAGCAGCAGAGGCTCTAAGGGCACAGCCCAGCACTCAGTGCAGCAGTGCTGATGGTGAGGACAGAGCCCTCACAGCCAGGATCCCTCCAGCCCCAGCAATCACAGTTTGGACTCACACACAAAATGCTTGCTGGAAGGGAAGGGGGCACAAAAGGAGAGGAAGGATGGACCTTGTGCTGGGTAGCAAAGAGTAAAACAGAGATATTAAAAGAAAGCACCTCTCTAAGTTGACCACCTCTCTAAGTTGACCACCTCCTTAGAGAGTTTGTTACACAGTGTACAAAAACAACAGTTTGAGAGAATGTGCTAAGGGAAAACTCCTGTTATTCTCAAGGCCACCCTGGTTATATCCTAGCTTCACTCCACTGCAGTATCTCCAGCAGTTCTTTTGTTACCAGGGTTGTAAGAAGCATTGCCCTGGAGTGCTGTGGCTGTCTTTCTGACACAGTAAAGCTATGCCTGCTGCTGAAGCGCAATGGAAACAGTTACAACAGAACCTGCTTTGTGACAGGGGAACAGCTCAGTTGACATCACTAGAAATGCAAACATTTCCCTGGACGTTGTTGAAAAGGCACCAGAAAGCAGCAAGTATAGGTCACAGGCCCTTTCTCCCAAGGAAGATAAAAGGCTTGACAATATAACTGCAGCCAGCAGAACCTCGATAATGCTTAACTTGCATGGGAACAGCACAGAAAAGAAGGACTTCACAGTGCAATGCTACAGGAGACAGCAGCCCACAGAGTGCTGACTGATCCCTCGCAGGGCCCAAGCAGCAAACAGGCAGCTCTCGCTCCACAGCCACAGCGGGGTCAGGAGTGAGGAGCTGACACTGCTCACAGGGGCAGTGCACAATCTGGGCACACAGAGCTCAGCCTCCCCCAGCTCCACCTCAGGACACAGGGCCCCGACAATTGCTCCCCATTCTGGTGTTGGTTATGGGGGGAGGAAGATGAGAAAAGTGCTTGGGGACCCCAAACTGAGCCAGGCAAGTGGCTGATGCCCCTGCACCCAGCCTGGCGGGTTAGCCACCCCGTGGACGCGTGCCCAGGATAAAGCCAGATCAGCACAGCGCTGTGCCCGTGTCCTCACACTGAACTAAAGAAAACATAACCCAAACGCCTACAAGAGCGCTGCTAACAGCTGCTGCCCTGTAAAGTGCCACGTCCCAAGGAAGGGGGCAGCAGCACGTGCTGGGGGCAGGCCGAGCCGCTGAGCGCTGCCCCACGTCCCAATTCCCGACGAAGAAAAGCGGCTCCGGGGCCCCGTGCCCGGCGAGGCGGCTGTCAGCGGCCCCGAGCGGCGCCGGGACGGGACGGGACGAGACCTCGGGCACGGCCACCGCGTCACGGGCCCGGCCCCGCGCAGAGCAGCGACGGTGCGGCCGAGGCGGCCCCGCGCAGAGCGCCGAGCGGAGCCCGACCCGGCCCTGACCGGGCGCGGCCCGAGCGACAGCCGGGACCCCCGAGCTCCGCCGCCCCGGGCGGGCCCTGACCCCGCACCCCCCCCCCCCCCCCCCCGCCCCTCGCGGACCGCCCCGGCCGCGGCCGTCCCGCAGCGCCCCGCCCGCCCCCGCCGTCACCTTCTTGGGGTCCGCGCTGCCCGCGAGCCGCGCCTGCAGCCGGCCCACAACTTCCAGCACCGACTCCGCCATTTTTATTGCTGGACAGGCCGCGGCGGCGGAAGCGGCTTCACCTCTCGCTCGCCACACGGCGCTCCCCGGCCGTCGCCGCCATCTTGCTCGCGGGCAGGAAGCGGAAGCTGGGCGACGCTACCGCGCCGGCAGCGGCCATGGCAGGTGAGGGCAGAGCCCGGCTGGCGCCATCTTGGGGCCTGGCGCGGCGCCGGTGGGTACGCCATCTTGAGTACTGGCAGGGCGCTGCTGAAGGGGCCGGGCTGAGGGGCAGCGCGGCTCAGAGCCGCTCGGAGCGCGTCGCAGCCGGGCCGGGCAGCAGCGCCACAGCGGCCGAACCGCGGCTGGTGGGAGCGCACAGAGTGCCGGGGTGCCCCTCAGCCCCTCCGCTCACACAGGCCGCGGGCACCGCGCACGCTCCGTGTCCGCAGGGGGCAGCCGGCGCTGCCCGGTAAAGCCGCGCTGAGCACGGCCGCGCTGCCCCTCGGTGACCGCCTGGTGCTGGCTGTGCCAAAGCCTCCGATGGGGCAGCGCTCCCCAGACGCAGCCCTTCCCACACCACACACCCTGGGCTGCAGCACACCGACTTAGGAATTGCATCAGGCTTAAATGCTGTCTAAATTTCACCCAGCGTAGCCGCTGCTTTGCTGCTACCCCCATAATACAATGCTGCCTTTCGAGAGCAGCATGGGCAGCTAGAAAGAAAAGGCCCAGCTCCCCTGCGTTCCGTCTGTGCCCTCTGAAATCTCTCCATGCCACTACAGCTCCCAAGATTGATCCAGCAGACAGTATTAACCCGTATGAAAAACATCCCTTGCACACCACTGCTGCTTCTGACTGAAATACGGCTGTGAATTATTTGTGCGTCTGGACCTAACAAAGCTGAGACGATCCATGTAAATCCAACTCCTCCTCCTCCAGAACAGGACGCTCTCTTCAAGCGCACAGCACGGCAGCCCCTGGCTTTCTTCTGCCCCTCAGTTCCCAGGTCAGGAGGAACTCCCACAAAATTCACTACAGAAGCTGGGGTTAAAAAAGTTTTATTTGCCTTTTGGTAACAGGAACTGCTTATTTGCCAGGAAGGATGATGCCATCGTACTGTAAGAAAACCAGAAAGAACTAAGTGAGAAAGCAGCCAGGTAAAGGTACAGTGCTGCTATGGAAAAATTGATGACCACATTAATTCCAAGCCAGACAGTAATGACATTAAACACCACTTCTCTGAGATGAACTGCTGTCTTTCCACCTTACACCACATGGCTCATCTCTAAAGGGTGTGGAGGTTCCATGTAAGTACTAAGCTCCACTCACCAATCATGCAGAACAGGAAGGCCCACCCTTTACACATCAGTATAACCAGAACACACTCATCCCTTTCACAGCCCCACAATTTGGCCCCTGAAGGTGAACTACACCATCACCAGAACTAAGAACACACCATGAAAAGCCACTCAGCAGGAGCAGGCTGAAGTAAGGAAGATCACACCAGTGAAGTATTCTGCTGATAAATAAATGAAGTTGGACTTTACCTTTTGCTGAAACCAGCGCATGGCTTCTTCTTTTCCAATTCTGTGCTTGGCTCCAATGTTGCCAGTCCTGCGCTTCTTGTCAGCAATGCTGAAACCAGGCCTGCCCAGCACCTGGCAGGAGAGGAGACCAACAGCACTACTTCATTCTGGCCTTTTATTTACTTAAAAACAAACCTTTTCTTAAGCAGGGACAGTCTAGAACTTCCAGGTCAGCAGCATCTCTGAATTTGGTCAGGACTTACAGCATTATCTTGAACAGTCTCAACGCAACTAAAATTGAGGTAACCAGGCAGGCAGGTAAACTGACAGGGACAGCCCCTGGCTGAACAACTTATCACGTACTCAGAGAAACCATAGTGAACATGGAAGATGCACTGTTGCATACCCAGAGGCCCCAGCTCTTACAAAAATATACTGAACAGAATGGGTTACATGTGCAGGAACAGCTTCCCTCTGGTTCAGAGAGAAAAGAAAGACAAATATGCTGGCCACCACCATCATCGGACCTACCATCACCTGAAAGTGGAGAGCCAGAGTTCTCCAGCAATGAAGGAACAAAATCCTTCTTTCAGTCTTCGTTCCTGAAGTCCCTCACACTTCTGCCTCCTCCCTCCCAACAGACTGACCCAAGTCTAGCAGTTATCCCAGGAATACCAACAGCAACAGGCTTTGAGATGCACTATAAACCAGGGATCTTACAGCTGCGCTGTGAACCTGAGCTTACAGTTGGATTTTGACGTTTTTCCACCTTTCAGGAGTGGACAGCCAGCTATTATGCTATGCTCCTCCTACAGCTTTCACACAAACCCAGTGAATGCAAAGAAGCAGGCAATACTCACAACATAGAAGTCCAAGCCATAGATACCAATGCTGGGATCGTACTTGATCCCTAAATCAATGTGCTCCTGGATTCCAAAGCCAAAGTTCCCAGTGTCTGAGAAGTTGTTTTTTCTCAACTCATATTCTCGCACCTGAAATGTGTATTGTCAGTATTTCATTATAAACCACAGAGGACTCCTGCCAGACCCACTTTTTCTTTTACAAGCTGACAAGCTTTCAGTCATAAAAGAACTGTTTGAGAATCAGAGTAACAAAGAAAAATCTCAAAGGACAGCAGCAGCTCTTAAATACACACCAAATAAAGAAACAGTACAATCACAGCTCGTGTACCAGGGATGCTAACCCAACCCTCAACAGCCAATGATGGCAACTGGATCGGGTGCAACACTGCAAAGCTTTTCATCATCATTCCAGCCGAGAACAGTTCTAGTTTTGTGTATTTTCCCTCGAACCAAGGATCCAGACAAGCCCCATTCTCACCTTCAACCCCTTCTCCAGAATCTCCTCTGCTTTGGCCCCACGAACCGTGCAATGGACAGCAATCTTTTCATTTCTCCTGATTCCGAAGGATCGTACAGTGTATCGAGCTGCAGGCAGTAAGAGTGACACTTCAGAGGCTGCGGAGGACTCAGAGCTTGCTCAAGAGCCAAAGAAATTAAAAGAAAACACGAAGGGCCAAGGCAACCTCACGTCTCCTCTCTGGCACAAGGGCAGAGGTACAGGACGGCAGACTGAAGCGCTGTGAGCAGCATTTAGCGCCCACAGAGCACACAGCGAGGCCTCCAAGCGCGTCACAAGGAGCCCCCCCCACAGCCACCGCGCGGGGCCCCCTCACCTTTGGAGAACACCGGGGTCTGCCCCGTGAGCTGCTCCAGGACCTTGGCCGCCCGGGTGAGCCGGTCCCCGCTCTCCCCAACGCAGATGTTCAGACACAGCTTGCGGATGCGGAGCTCCCGCATGGGGTTCTCTTTTTCACCCTGGTCCTGCTGCGGAGAAACGGCGCGGGCCGTGAGCACCGCCGCGGGGTGGGGGGGGGTTATGGGTTCGGCGCAGTGACGGCGCTGCCGCCCCGCAGCCGCTCCGGACCGCGGCCCCGCGCACCCCGCCGCCCCGCCCCGCCCGGCCGAGCCCCCCCCGCAGCACCGATGGCGGCGGATACGAACGGCCCCGCGCGGCCGCGGCCCACGGCCACTCACCGCCATGATGGGGGCGGCGAAGAGAGCGGCGCGGCGCCGCGCGGGGCGTTATGGGGCGGTGTGTGTGGGGAGCGCGCCCCCTGGCGGCCGCGAGCTGCAGCCCCGCCCCCTCCGCGTGCCCGCGCGGGTCATGTGACAGCCAAGATGGCGGCAGCGGGGCGGTGGGTGCCGGCGCTGCTGTGGCTGTGGCTGTGGCTGTGCCCGCGCCGCTCCGGGGCCGCGCCGCCGTTGGTCCTCTGGCACGGCATGGGTGAGCGGGGCTGCGGGACGGGACGCGGGGCGGGGCGGCCGCACACTGACACCACCCCCCCCCCCCCGCTCCTCCGGCAGGGGACAGCTGCTGCAACCCGCTGAGCATGGGCTACGTCCGGGACATGGTGCGGCGCGGCATCCCGGGCGCCTACGTGCTGTCCCTGCGCATCGGCAGCTCCATGGTGCAGGTACCGACCGCGCCGATCCCCGGCGCTTCGTTCCCCGCGGGTGGAGCCGGGGAGCTGCGGGTAACTGCGTGCACGGCCGCGGATCGGCGCTCTGTGCCGGGCGGTGCGGACGTGCGGCGGGACGCCGTTCCCGTGTGGTAGGATGAGAGGTGCTGGGCTCGTGCTGTGCCAGGGCAGGGTCGGGTTGGACGTCAGGAACGATTTATTCTCCAAAAGAGCGTTAATGCAGCGGCACGGGGGGGGGGCACCGACCCTGGAGGCGTTCAGGACCCGCGGAGATGGGGACGTGCTTTGGTCGTTGTGCCCCACTGAATTTCTGCAAACCGCCCTTCAGAATAACGAGCAGGGTGTGCTATGTTCTGGGATCTGGAAAGGAGGGTGAAGGCCGGTCCAGATGTAGAACGTACAGAATCTCAGGGAACTGAAATTGTGGATGATTTTGGGACGTACTTCTGCTCTGCATGAGACAGCTCTGCAGGCAGAATAGGGAGATGTGATGGTGGGAAGTCTCAGAGCTTCAATTTCACTTCTGTCATCCTGTGAAGGTTAAAGTCCTCTTTCACAAGCAGAGCTGTTAGACTGGTCTGCTTGCAGAGATTAAAATAAACCTCTCTGAAGGTCCAAGTTGCACTTTCTAACATGGCCAGTCTGTCAGGATGTGGAGAACAGCTTCTTCATGAATGTCAATGACCAAGTGAGCGAGGTGTGCAGCCAACTCGCAAAGGACCCTCACCTGAAAGGAGGCTACAACGCAATGGGCTTCTCCCAGGGGGGCCAGTTCCTGTAAGTTTACATTCCTGTTTGGTTTTAGTGTTTTTCTGGTGGGTTTTGGACTCTGGTTTTAAACTCCTGAACTACTAAGCAAGTTTAAACAGACAAATCCCTTCACAAAGATAGGAGCACTCCAAAGGAGACAAGAATCCTCTGCCAGGAAGGCAGCAGCTGGCTGAGTGCTGTGAGCAGAGCAGTGTGGCAGTAACTCTGCTCCTTTCCCTTTCTGTGCAGGAGGGCGGTGGCCCAGAGGTGCCCTTCTCCTCCCATGTTCACTTTGATCTCCGTTGGGGGGCAGCACCAAGGTAATGTCCTCTTCAGCTCTCACAGCTTCTGGGTCACGGGGGTATTTTACAATCAGTATCTGCAAGGCTGAAGCACCACGGGAGGTGCTTTTCGCAATAGATTACAGAGGCAGTATGAAATGTAATGCAGGAGCTGCACAGTTAAGAGTATGTGGCAATGAATTTCAAAGTCTCCCCTGGGAAGTTCTGTGGCTCGAGTCTATTTCCTTGTAGCGTAGGGAGGGAGAATTGTTGGGAATCATCCTGAGACCTTCAGGGATCGCAGCGGGTGAGCATTCAGCTCCTCTGCGTGCCCCCATTCTCCACAGCAATATCCTGAGCTCAAGAGCATCATCCATTATCTCTGTGCGATAGTGCCCAGAGGCAGGAGGGCGGTCTAATGGGATTGCAGGATTAAAGGCCTCCTGATTCCCTTGCTAATTCCTGCCACTTCTCTGTAAGAGGTGGTTCTTTACCAGCTGGAGGGATTAGGGGATTTTTGTCTGGCTCGTGGAGCTGTAACATGTGTCTCTGTACCCCAGGAGTGTATGGCTTTCCACGCTGTCCCGGTGAGAGCTCCCATATCTGTGACTGGATCCGGAAGATGCTGGATCTGGGTGCTTATTCACAAGCTGTTCAAGAGCAGTGAGTACATTCCCCAGGCTGCAGGGACAGGGGCTGAGCCCACGTGAGCAGCTCTGGGTTTCCAGTCTGACCTTTGGTTTCTTCCTTCTCCAGCTTGGTACAAGCACAGTATTGGCACGATCCTTTGAAGGAGGAGGAGTACAGGAAAAAAAGCATCTTCTTGGCTGACATAAATCAGGAGAGGGTAATGACCCAACTGATGAATTAATGCTGGCAGAGCAGAAGCTTTAGTAGTGAGCTCCAGCATGGAGAACATGAACTCCTTTGCTGAAACTCAAAAGGAGCATGTTTTTTTTGCCCTGCAGTGGAGGAACATACTACATGTTTTCACTGATAGATTCATGGATGAGATTTATCCACGCGAGAGCAGTTCTTATGCAGCTTTGCTCTTCTGGAGTGGTCTGTGGATAGCTAAACCAAGGGCTCAGTCTGCCCCTGACCTTCCAAGCAACACCTCCTCTGAAGGCAGGGGAGGTCTGTCCCTTTTTTACAGCCTGGAGATGAGGCTGAATGCCATGAGCACAGCGAAGGGAGACTGAGCACAGAAACTCACGTTCCTGCCTCCGAGGCTGGTGCAGTGTGGGATTTCATTTGTTGCTGTGGAGTGAGCTGCAGCAGGCAGTTTCCCAACTGCTGTCTCTCTCAGTGGGTTTTTCTGACTTGGATCTTTCTGTCTTGCTTTCGCTCAGGGCATCAATGAGACGTACAAGAAAAACCTGATGGCTTTGAAGAAGTTTGTGATGGTGAAATTTCTCAATGATACTATGGTTGACCCTCCTATCTCTGAGGTGAGGCAGTTAGGGCAGGTGCTGATTTTGGTTCTTCCTTTCTGGTTCATCTTTTGGTGGGCAGAACTTTCTGAGAAGGCCGAATGCACGCGCAGGCCTGACGCTGCGCTGTCTGCAGCAGCACATCTCTGGCAGGAGTTGGGAATAAGTTTCTCTGTCTGCTGGGAGCCCTACAGCAACCGGTTGTTTTGTTTTTTTTTTAATTCTGACAGTGGTTTGGGTTTTACAAAAGTGGCCAAGCCAAGGACACCGTTCCGTTGCAGGAGACCTTGCTGTACAAAGAGGTACGTTGTGCTGGGCGATGTCTGCAGCTTTCACTCTGAACAGTACGGTGTCCTCGGGACCTCTGGAACTCTAATAACCCCCACAGCCTGGCTCTGCTCAGCTCCTCTGTTCTGGGGGCATGACCTTCTACCAGGGGCTGTTTCCTTCTGTGCCCTTTCCTGGCAGCAGGAGTTAGTGTTGATTTCACCCCTATCTCAGGATCTCTTTCCCTGTGTTTAAACTTTGCTCCTTTCTCAAGCTTTGTTCTAATCACCCCAAAGTGATTTTTTCTTCCCCAATGAGACTCAGCTATGGTTATACTTCTCTTCCTTTAGGATCGCCTGGGGCTGCAGGAGATGGACAAAGCAGGAAAGCTGGCGTTCCTGGGCGTGGAAGGGGACCACCTGCACTTCACAGAAGAGTGGTTTTACGCCCATATCCTCCCATTCCTCCAGTGAAGAGAAAGGAAAGCGACCAATGGGAGCACTCAGGAGGGTCTGACTGTAGATACTGCAGCTGCTACTGCCCAACAGTATTTTGTGTGTGTCCGTGGGGGATCTGGGGAAGAGTGGGATTGGGGGAGGGGAGCAACTCAACAGGGGCACCTCCTGTACAGTGTGCCAGGAGTCTGGAACTCACCTGGGTGTCATTAGTTCCAATACGGGGGCAAGCCTTGCACTAACTTTGAAGCACTGCATCCCACATCATCCCTATGTCTGCTCCTGCTCTCAGCTGTGGCTGTGCTGGTCGTTTGGTGATGGTGTAAGGACTGAGCTGCTTGAAAGGTTTAACAGTTGCATTCACAGCTTCTGTTGCCTTTTCCTCTGAAGAAGCAATGGCAGTATTAACCAGAACTGCAAGAAGCAGAGTGCTGTATCTCTTACAGGGATAAGCAAATGTATGCAGGGGAAAGAGAGAAGCATCTCCTTCAATGTGTGTGGGGGGGAAAAGACCACATTTGGAGGGTTTTAATTAAGGGGGTATTAACAGCTTGAACCATTTTCAACTAATGGCTTCTTCTAGGCACTTTGGTACAGCAAATGAAATCAGTCAATAAAGAACTTAAACCTGACCAACTTAAAACCAAGCAGGGTGTGATTTGAAGACCACTGCCAAGTGGACTCAAAGGGAGTTGAGAGAAGTCCTGAATTCTGAGCAGCCTGAGCAGCAAGGGGCACCTCATCCTGCCTGAGCTCCCACGGAGCAGAAACAAGAGGCACTGTAATGAGCAAGTTGGCATTAAGTTTATTCTATCTTCTGTATAATCTTACGTACATAAGAAAGGTTTTTCACAAGCCTCAGGAGAAGACGAGTACAAGTCACAGGACAGTCTTAAAATAAAAAATTGCATATTTTTGTAAGTTTTGTCCTAGAGAAAGAGAACATTGACACTTTACAGAGGAAATGCATTTAAGATACGCTTATGCCACCCGAGGCATTGGAAAAATGAGGGTCGAAGCATGTGCAGCTCCCTTTGTGGGTCAATACAGTACTGTGTCTTAGTTCCATCTCTCTCTGTTCCAGTGCTCTGGAACAGAGGCTACGAGCTTCCACCAAAGTAAAGAGCCAAGCAACAGGGGAAAGGGGAGTCTGAGAAGATTCACCTATGGTGACTGATTGCAGATGAGGAAGAGAGCGATGAACTGCCTTGATCCCACCTGGGTAATTTACAATACTGCACTACTGACCCTGGAATGAAGGAGACCTTTCCCCCGCGGGGGGGAACAGGTTCAGAACTGTCCTGGAAGACTGAACCTGAGTTCAGCTGCTCAGAGCAGGAAGCCCTGGAGCAGAGACTCCCGTGAGAAGGTGGAGGGCTCATGGGAAGAGATGCTCAGCTCCAAATTACCAGTGAGGCTGCTGGAGGGAAAAATGCAGTTACTCCTCCGCAGTCTTCCTGTGGCACTGATTATTAATAGAAAGCCTCCTGTCATGGCACGATCAGAAACACACTGACCTAATAGGAATGATGAAAGGGAAATCAGGGTGGAATGCTGTGGTCCAAGTCCTCAGCCTTTGGTCCAACAAAGCCATTCCCAGGTCCTGTAATGCCACTGGTTAGTATATAGAGCTGGAACTGGCAGCTTCCAGGACCTTCTTCAGATATTTGCAATAGCAACCGTGTACTTCTGGACCCCAACAGACATCATTACTGGTTAAAAAAAGGGACAACACTTCTCTCTCACATGATCAATTTGCTTGAAGGCAATAAAAATAAAAACAAAAAGTGAACACCACTCTGAAAGCCAACTGCCAGTACTGGCTTTGAAGTTCACCCAAAATCTGACACGATCAATTGGTGCAGTTAGATCAGACAAGGGAGGGGAGAAATAAACCTTCCTGCTAATAGATGTGGACAATACCTGACCCGCCACCTATACCAAATCCCAACCAGAGGTATTTCAGTGATGGCAGGTAGCTGTGTCTCTCGGGTAGAAAAGCAGTTTGAGAGCAGAAAGGTACAAGAAATCTAAGAGAATCATCTGAAAGCAGATTTGTCCCACAGCAGAGCCAGGGGAGGGCACGAGCCTTGGAGCTGTTCTGCTTAGCCAGCAATTTCCGTCACAGTGGTAACGAGTTTCTGACCGTTCCACACTGTCTTGAACTGTTCTGGGACAGGGAACTCAGTCTGGAGAGTAAAAATAGAGATCTGTTGTCAGAAATGTCTGTTTATGATTGAGTCTAGTAACTGCTCCCAGTGTTTTAGGAACCTGTTTTTTTTTTAAACGTGTTATGTCCCCTCTTGTACCAACAAAAGCTTCCTGTTTCTGCCCCCCAAGATCCTGAAGAAGCAGATCTCACAACACAGTACTATAAAGAGAAACAACTTAACTTGCTGATTTTAGAACCTAATTGTCATTCACAACCTCCAAGCCTAGCATTAAAATGGCGACTCCAGTCTTGTCCCTCCAGACCTCACTGCAACCATAGCATTCCCTGTGGGCCTCGGAGCACCATGCCTCACCCCTCCTCTAGCAGACGTCCACTACTGGTGTCAAAAATAACACTTACAAAGTCTCCACTGTCGGTGGGAATAAGGACATTCATCTCTGATGACTTGGCACTGACGATTTCGCAGTCTATGGAGTTCTTGCTCAGATACACGTGGCAGCCGTCTGTTTTGTTGATGGAGATCGTTGGCACTTTTCCCATTACCTAACAGTGACCGAAGGAGCAGTTGAGGAGCACGAGCTTGAGCTGGGCAACCACGCACCTGGCACTTGGCTTCAAGGGAAAGGTTTGACTCTGACTGCCTCCCCCCACCCCCCAGACATACTGAACTCAAGTACTCCCACTACTGGCAAAAATCTAAGGTTATTTCTTGTTCTGATCTCTTCAGAACAAAACTAAATGAAAGACTGGGCAAGCTTCTAGTCCCAAATCAGACACCAGAACTGGCATCAGAGCAGATTCTACTGTTGGCCTCCTTCTCTGGCATGCTGACCCTGCTGCTGCCTCACAGATTTAACATCTGCAGGTCACTGAAGCAGCTCAGTGAGGCACATTTCAGCCCTTTCCTGAAGAGTGGGCAGGCTCAGCTGCAGAGCAGGACGTGTTTTTTCCCCTCTGTTCACAGGTGCCTACTCTTATTCCAGAAATTCGGCTTCTCCAAGAAGCAGACACTACTGGCAGCCTGTGCAGCAGCCACGCTGCAGGCAGGGAGCAGGACACAGACACTCACCTGAACTTTAATGTCCCTGCTGTTTATTATCTCTACGATGCCCACCACATCATCAAACACCAGACCTAGCTTCTTGCAGTTATCTGCAAAGACAAGACAGAGTAGCTCACAAAAATTAGAGACAGCCTTGTGCAAACAAAGCAGCATGCAAAAAAAACAAGTTTTCAGGGTTGCTCTACTTACCAAGGGTGATGGAGTTGATCTTGCCTTTGATTTGGAGCGTGCTATTTGTGCACTTGAAAACATATGCTACCTGCTTCAATTCTGTGTCACTGATTACCAGGTTAGCAGCGTTCTCCTGGTTTTCCTGGAAAGGCAGGGAAAAAATGCACCTTATCTTCAGACGTAGACCAACTTATCTGCGTGCACAGCGGGGCAACGGAGCTCCTTTAAAAGCAAACTGCACGTAACATCAAGCTAATGCCTCTTCCATGAAAGGAGACCTCCTTCCCTGCTGAACAGCTCCTGTCCCTCCAACCCTCTCACCCTGATGCCAGGCACTCACCACTCTCCACTTTTTGCCTTCTAATTCTAGCAATGCTGGTTGCTTTGGAGAGGTTTTTTGGGAGGGATTGACGCTACAGGCTGGTTTGGGAGAAGTGAAAGGCTTGGGTCCACTTCTTATAGGACCTCCTTGGTTCTTCAGTGCTGGATTCTTGTGGGTCTTCATATCATCCGAAACATGTCTTAAGCCTGCAAAAGAAATGCAGCCTGAGCACCAGCCCTCCTTCAGTAATGCAGTTTCACAAGCACCAGACATCAGTGATCAACACATTTTCAGAACGCGGTACGTTCCTGAGGTTAGGCCTAAGCTGATGAGAAGGGCACGCAACTGAAGAGCCCAGCCCAGCCAGCGATTCATCTCTCCCTACACCTGACAGATGAGACTGAGAATACCACCTCAGACGGACTCCTTTTGTCCTTGTGAATTGCCTCAGGGCTGCTCTTGGCTGCCAGCCCCACCCTCAGAGCAGGTGCTCTTTTGTATTTGGGAGTCTGCTATCTAAAAGCAGGTACAGCAGCAAAAAGCCAGTCCTGTGGGCTCCACAGCACGGTACTGCCTCTTGTGGCTGCCCCCCCTTGCTTGCTGCTGCCACTTACCTGCTGTGATGCCCTCTCCCCGATTGATCTGAGCAAAGAGCGCAGAGCGGGCAGCAGGGTCGTCCGCCCCAGAGCTGAGGTGGGCAGGAGCAGGTGGGGGAGGAGGGCCCGGGGGAGGCGGTGCAGCTCCAGTGGGGGGAGCAGATGGTGCTTTGGCCCCTTCTGTTGCCACAGGACCCTGTAAGAGGCCAGCATGAGGAAAGGCGATTGCACAGACTCGTGTCTGCTGCAATAATCACGCAATACTCTTTGAAGAGGCCCCGTGCGTCTCGTGAGCACTTACTGTTTTGCTCCAGGTCAGCCCTGTGGTGTGATACTCTTTGATATAGGCCTGCAGCTCCGTCCAGATACGCAGGTAAGCCTTCACCCAATCCACTTGCTTTTTATCTCTGAGGATACAAGGACATCACATCTGCCTCAGTCTGTAGGCAACACTCAGATGGACCAGCACAGCAGTCTCACATCTCCAGCACTGAGCTCTACCCTCAGTATTCATCTTGCTCGTGCAGGCCAAGGGCTGTAACCCATTTGAATTGAGGGGTCTGATGACTCTAATGAGACCCACGCTCAGGACAAGACTTGTTCCCCTGGGAAACAGTCCAGCCACCAGATAATGCTGAGACAAGAACAGCAATACAAAGGGCTGCCAGAGATTCCAGCTGCAATATGAATGCAAGGAATCCTGACTTTGAGGATTAAGAATGGACAGCTAGGTGAGCTTTTGTAAGTACACTCCACCTTTAAAAAAGAAGAATGAATTAAAGATCAAAGTAGCTTTGACAGCTACTGAAACAGCTCCTGCACACCCTGTTAGCTGCAGTCAAAGATGCTTTTAAGAGAAAAGGTGAACTTACACATCCTTGTACTCCTTAAGGATACGGTTGGTATAAAACATGGCAGCATCAGTCATTTCCTTTACATAAGGAGCAGGCTTTGGAGACTAAAGAAGAAAGAACATATTGGTTCGAAGCAGCTGAGGCAGCTGGCTCACCAAGCAGCCACACTCCTCCTGTCAGCCCACTTCCCAGTGCATTTCTTACCATGGCCACCCAGCCCAGGGCTGGGATGCTCTCACTGACTGCTGATAAGTGATTGAACTGTTTGCTACCACGGTTCTTCTCCCTTAAATTCTGCACAACCTGGATTTGCTCTGAAATCGGTTTCAGAAGCGTTGAAAACACATTCTGCAAGGCAAGAAGGACAACAATTAAGAACCCTGGTGCTGCTCTGGGAGAGCTGCACGGCTGAGCGTGGTCCCACAGCCCAGCTTCTCCAGGGCTGAAGTCACAGATCCCAACTGCATTGGTACTATGGGAGTACGCCAAGAACTGTGACTCATGTGCAATCCAAGAAACACTGACAAAGCTTGTTAGTAACAAGGACAGAAATAGCATTTGCCTTTCCAGTGTTCTTTTGTTCTAAGACAGTTTGTCAGATGTTTCCTCTCCTTCATAAACCCTCAAAGAAAGCAGGTGCTTTGCAGGCTTCTGCAGTTTGAGATTTACTGCCTGCATTACAATAGGAGTTGCAGAGGACTCTCAACTCATCCTATCAACTTCAGAATTCAAGTTACTTCTCAAGTCAACCCAAGCCTTCAGTACCTGAATGGTAAGGACAGTTTCTGTATGCTGTTCACCTGGAGTGCTGAATGCAAGTGCTTACAAAACTTCTGAGGTCAGAGTAGAGCAGCCAAGTACACATTTTCAGCTACATTTTACAGTGAATAGAAAAGTATCACAGGTACCACAAGGTAACAGTAGAAGCTATGAGTAAGCCAGATAACAACTGCAAAGAAAAGCAAGGTGGGATCTTGTTGCTCGGGAAAAACAGATCCCAGAAAGGAAAAGCCAATGCACTCAGAATCAAATTCTCAGTCATACATCCTGCTGAGAGCTAGCAGCCTAGAGAAAAGTGTTAAATTACTTGCTAAGGGAAAATCAATCCTAAAAGCCTAGCTGTTATTCAGAAAACATTCAAGAGAGACAAGCGTCTGTTCTACTTCAGAAGGAGTCTCATGCCTGAAGCATCACATAATGAAAAGCACACTACTCAGATCCCACTACAGCCCTTGTCTGGTTTGCATCTTAGGGAACAGTGATTGTCACAGAGTTGGTGCCAGGTGAAACCTGAGAGGGGAGGGAGCTGCGAGATGATATCCACACACTGCTCTGACAGCTATGGAGAGCTTGCTGCTTTAATCTCCAGAAAATGCCAGTTCTGCAGCTCTAAGAATCAGCCTTCAGAATTCTGCCCAGTTCTGGGTGAGCACCCACAGCAGTTCACACCTTCAACAACTGCTGCTTTATGGATCCAAGAGTCTCCAGTCCTCCTTTAGAGGAACTGTAATCTCCCAGCTTCCCTACAACCGCAGTCATCCTGCGCTCTCAGGTGTGGCACATGAGGTGTGATTTCCCAGACTTACCTCTGATGGTTGCTGATGTTGAGATGCTGTCACCAGAAGAGCCCGCTCAGTCACAAAGCCTGCATGAACCATCTCAGCCTGAGAATAAAGAGACACGTCAGAGAGCTTCCCTTCTCTCCAGCATAACACTGCCAGACACTCAAGCTCCCACCACCCCTTGCTTGTAGTTCACAAAAGGCAGTCACACTGTCCCAAACACTGGGGAGAATACTGTGGTATTTGTGACCCAGTGGTCCACAGAGCTTCCATAATTTTCTCCATATACAAAAATTATGTTGTACTCTAGGTCAGATCATCCCTCCACCTTTCTTGTGGTTGTGAAGGTGCACATAATCTGTTCTTCAGTTTGATAACACATTCTTGGAGACAACTATCTTCTGGGAAAGCTGATGAGGACAGAGCAGCTCTCTGGGTGGGTAGTGTACAGGCATCCCACAAACAATGACCAAGGCCTGTGAGGACAGTCAGGCACCCAGCTCCTAAAGGGTTCAAATGACATTTTATTCACCTTGCGTGTAGGTGACAATGTGCTGGAGGGGATCTCGAATCCTCAGGGATGACTAACATCTGACAGCACAGTGCCAAAAGAGCACAAATGCTGACAGCAGACCTGGCTCTTGCCAGCCACGTAGGCTGAGCAGCAGCTGCTTAGGAAGGAGAAAGAAACGATTCCTTACATGCTTCTGCACATCCCCGCCAACTTCTTTGCTGATGTTGATGTATTCAGCTACTGGGCCAGACAGAATGGCATCAAAAGCCTGCACGTACTGAGCCACTCCTGCAGAGAACCACACAGGTATCAGCATGTGTCTCACGGAGCACCCACACCCACTGCACTCCCACCCACTTCAGCTGAACATTTTGGAGCCACACTGAGCAAAGGCAGTGGGTGCAGCCAGCACACAGCTGGGCAAAGGCAAGGGAAGTGCTGCAGCCACAGGAAGCCACTGCTGGGGCTGATGGCAACCACAGGCTCTCTGCACTTGCGCAGTACCCTCCGTGAACTCGCTTCCTCTCGCACCCACAGCTCCTGCAGCAGCCCCTGCACACCCCGCTCTGCAGCACATCCCATCAAGGCCTGGCACCGTGATGCTCAGGGGCTGCTCTGGCAGCCGTGGCACTCACCTGGGGAAGGGCCATCCCCACACATGCCAGGCCCTTGGCACACCGTCTCCAGGCGCTCCACAGCCTTCTCCAGCCGCTCCACCAGCCGCTCCATAGCTGCGCTGTCCTCAGCCTGCACAGACAGACTGCGGTTACTCACATCCTGACAGTGCAGAACTGCACAGCAAACCTTGCAAAGGGCTCAGCAGCAGCCTGTGATCCTGCGACACAAGCCCTCCCAGATCCAGAACAATTTCTACCTAGTGCTGAATCCCGGTGACAGACAGACCCTCGTATCAGCAGGGATGTCTGGATTATGCAATGGCCATGCATAGGGCTGCTTTATATTGCCACAGTCACTCCTTT
Source organism: Callipepla californica brunnescens (assembly GCA_023055505.1). NCBI lineage: Eukaryota > Metazoa > Chordata > Aves > Galliformes > Odontophoridae > Callipepla > Callipepla californica. The sequence goes on from JALIRH010000055.1 coordinate 255,681, forward strand.
ATGGCTGTATCGCTCCTGTTGCACTGTACAGGCCTGTTAACCTTATAAGGACATTAAAACTTACACCTTCTAACCTTGCACTGACACCACTCAATAAAGCAAAGGTCCGTGTGGAACCTCAGTGCAGCTGGTTACTGGCCAAAGTCCCACTCACAGCAAATCAAATCAAATCCAACTGCTTACCAGGGAGGAGTTTGTAGCTCCTCAGGGTTTCAATTCTGCAAATGCATCCGCAGGGACCTCCTGGAATGCCTCCAGAGCCCTTACAGCTCCCACACCACTGCCACGCAGCGCGGTGTGGCACGAGCAGCCCTGGCAGCAGCGAGGGGAGCAGCTGCAGCCGCTGAGATGGCAGTGCTGCCTCCACAACAATGTGTCCCATTCACACTCCCACCAAAGGCTTTGGCATCCAAACTGCAGCATTAACTCTGCACACGAAAGTGACTTAGGCACACGGATCACCTGAGGTTTCTCATCTGGAAAAGTCTGAGGCGTAATATAAACTTTCCATTAATTTCTACTTCGTAAAGACTCAGTATGGAGGAGCACGACAAGTCACCCTTCAAGCCCACTAATGCCTGGGGAACGCAGGGAAGGAACAGCCTCTCACACACTGTGTTTTTATCTTATCACCACTCCGTCTAAATATTTTACAACGTGAATCACCACTGTGGCCAGCACACGGCTTCCTGCTGTCCACAGCAGCCTGCAAAAGCTCAGCCCTGCTTCAGGAAGGCTCTCCCCAGCCCAACAGGAAGGCAGCGCAATCCATCTGCGCTCACCAGCTGAGACCAGATCTCCCTCACAGCCAGAACCTGCAGTTCTAACACTGCTTTGCTTCTGCTCACAAGCTCTGGTCACAGACCAACCATGGTCATTCTGAGCCCTTGGCCACCTGCCCTGCACAGCAGTGAGCTCCGGGAGGAAGGCAGCAGTGTCCTGCCCTGCACAGCAGTGATCCACAGCAGCCGCTCTGCGTCAGACTGGACAGCAGCCTCTGGAGGGCTTCCAGATGCATCAAGTTTAGAGAGGCTGAAACTCGTGGGCGGTCACCCATTTGGTTGGCAGTAGAAAAGAAGTATTCATTAAGTCAGTATGATGCAGAAATCCTGACCACAGGACCGTCAGCACCCTGCTGCAGGAGAGGATGCATCCAGGACTGGGTTGACGTCCACAGGTGGGAGCACAGCCAGCAGCACAGCTCTGTCCCCACTCTTGCAATAAGTCTGCAATAAGGAGGTTTTTTTTTTCCCCAAAAAGTCACCACCAAGAAAGCTCTCCCGTGCCTTAAGAGTGCAGCAGGATATAAGCACACAACGCAGGGGCATCAGGAAGGACAACAGGTTCACAGAACGCTGGGTGCACAAAGCTGCTATTCTGCACCACTGATCCCCAGCACATTCCGCGCCAGGCTCTAATCTGATCAGCCCCATTACTCAGTCTCAAACTGCAATTCAAATCGGGATTACAACCAGAAAGTCCAGATGGAGAGCAGCTCCCTGCTCCAGCAATAAAGCGTGCTGTTGTGAGGAGCACAGGGCGGAAATTCAAGATGCCTCGTTGGGATTAAGGTCCCTCAGAGTGTTCCTCGAAGTCCTGGTTCCCAAGGCACATTCGTCCTGCAGCTCGGACGGGTCTCCCTGGGGAGGCCATGAGCCCGGAGCACTTGGTGCCTGCTCTGCAGAGCTGATACTGCCTGGCAGATGGTGACATTACTTCCACTTCTGTTTAGCGGGCAGCATTAGGGCAACTTGGAAGATAATTCACTTGGTAAATGGGTGGCAAGGTCAGCGCAATGTGCCGGCAGCTACACTGCCAATCCTCACACATCCACCCCATCTCACCCTCACTGTGCTCTGGAGATGCTCTTTTGATCTACAAACCCAGCCTGGATGAAATAAAAAGGTTCAGCTCCACAGGCAAGAGCCCAACTAATATGAACATGCAATCCAGAGAGGGCAACATTTACTGAGGGAAAAAAAGACCACAAAACAGATCTCCTTGGGCAGCACCAGAGGAACATGTCAGTAACTGATGAACTGACTTCACAGCTCTTGGTACACACAGCGGGATCTCATTGGCCTCCCTCAAAGAGGAAGCTGAGACACTGATCACGTCTGAGTCATTTCTGTTCTGTGAGCTGTTCCGTGCCCAGAAAAGGGAAAAGGCCGCGGAGCTGCACCATGCAGCACAGCCACCGTGTGCTGGTGGAGTGCAGCAGAAGCCGTCCCTCCTGGGGCTGCCACGCAGGCCTTAAATCTAGGTCTTGTTTAAATTCAATTGAACTTTGATTACCAATGGAGTGGAAGCTATGGACTCACAGCAAACGCTTGTGCACTTCACCCCGGTGCAGAACACCAATTAATCTGCACAGCATGTCTGCTTAATTTATTAGCTAATCCTTACTTTCTCCCATGCTTGGGAACACAGTTTTGAGCACTGCACAGCACACAAGCTTCCATCAACAACGAGACTGCTTCACAAACCAACCGGAGCAATAAAGGGATGCGAGCTTTCTGTATAAACACCAGAGCCATTCCTACACCGCAAACCCTGAGTGGAGTTTCCTGTTTAGAGACCATCCTGGGCTCAGCGCGTCCCTCCGCATCCAGCGCGTGCTCAGGGGAACAGAGCACTGCGGATCCACCCGAGCAGCACACGAACCCACAGCCCCATTGTGATGGAGCCACAGACAGCTCCAGATCGGAGGCCAACCCACGCCTCAGTGCTTCAGCTCCTGTGCAGCGCAACGGATCGCTGTCAGCAGCGCAGCGTTTGCATCAGCTACTTCCTGCTCCGCGGGCAGGAGACGTAACGATGGAATTACTAAATTGGGAACATACCACAGCTTATTCTGGGCTGACACTGGGATATCTCAAGGGAGCAGCTACCAGATGACTTCCAGCGTTTATATCTTCCAAAAGACCAAAGAATTTTGTTTCCTAAAACGGCTCAGCCCAAAAGCGAGGCAGGCGCAGCGGGGCGAGGGGCACAGGGCTGCCGGCTCAGCTCCGCACCGCAGCACCGGTCGGCAGCGCCGAGGCCCGGCTGGGATCCGCTGCGCACAGAGAACCAACGGAGCCCCGGAGAATTCATCGGGAGCCGAACTGAGCTCCCCCGGGGAACAAATTCTCCCGAGCTCCCCACACACGGAGCGTGCCCGGGCCGGGGCGACCGCGGCGTCCGAGGAGCGCTGAGAGGGGAAAGGGGAACCCCGGGGCCCGCGCACAGCCCTGCGCCCACCGCCAGCGGCGCCCCGGGGCCGAGGGCAGCGGTCAGGGCCGGCGGCGGCGGGCGGGGCGGGGCGGGGCGGTGCAGCTGAGCTCCGCCGCAGACGGCGCCCGGAGCGCCGCGGGGACCCCCGCGCCCGCCCGACCCCACCCGGGGTGACACAGCGCGGCCGCGACCGGGGGGGGGAAACCGCCACGCCCACAGAGGGCCCGGCTGAGGCGGCACCGCCGCGTCCCGTCCCGTCCCGTCCCCGCCCCGCTCCGCCGCACTCACCTCCGCCTCCGCTGCCCCTCCGCCGCCGCCGCCGCCGCCCAACACCCCCCGCGCCCGCCGCTTCCGGCCCCCGCCCCGCGCACCGGAAGTGCGCACGGCCCGGCGCGGCGTGCGAGAAGGGGAGGAGCCTCGGGCGTCGGCGGGCTCTGATTGGCGGACGGAGAGGGGGCGGGGCTGAGGCGGAAGGGAGGGGCGGGGCCTCGCTTGGGGGGCGGGGCCTCGGGCGCGGTGTGGGCGGCGCTCCCCCTGGCGGCGGTCGGTGCGGCCCCGCCCCCTTCCGGCGCCGCGTCCTCGGGCGGAGCGATCGTGCGACCGCGCGGGGCGGGGCGGGCATGGCGGAGCGCGGCCGGGACGCGCCGGGAGCTTTTGTTTGCGCGCAGCGACCTCGGTCGCTGTAACACGGCCGCCCCGGGGCGGCGGAGCGGCCCGCGGGTCACCGCGCTCCTCTCGGCAGCGCCGCACCGCTGGAGCTCAGCCCGGGCGCTGCCCGCGGCTCCTGTGCTCGCCTCACCCACACCTCTGCCCTGAAAGCCCCACACAGAAGAGGTGCGCTCGGTGCGGACCGCCCGGGCTGAGGCGCTTTGAGTGCCTTCAGGAGCCCGCACACAACCGGCGGGGAGCGACGCGGCACTGCTGCGTGTCCGAGCTCTGAGAAGAGGCAGCGGTGCTCTCACAGCCCGAGCAGCTCAGCCCCTTTTCCCCCACGCTGCGCTGGGAGCACACGGCATCGCCCTGCGCGTCTTCTCGATCCTAATCTTTTGAGGCCCCATCCTCATCCTACCCCTCATAGCTGGAAGTGGAACAGAACTGAGCCCACGGTACAGAGGAACTTGGGCTTTGACCTCACTCATTTCTCCTTTGACAAAAGCTCCAAACGCCAGCCCCAGCACTGAGCCCCACTGTCCCCTCTGCCCCAGCTCCCCGCCCCAAGAGCACAGTGCTCCCAGTAAGCGGAGCTCTCGTGGGAGAAGGGAATGTGAGCACACGGTATAAATATCTGCACACATCAGCACTTGCACGGCACTCTGCCCAGGGAAGAAGTGTTGAGTGTCACCCACCACCGCGTTCCATTTCCCCCCTGCTCAGCAGCTGCTGTTCCCGTTTGCAGCTCGGCGCTGGCGCTCCTCACCAGCAGCACTTCGCTCTCATTCCTCCCTCCTCCTCCCCCTCCCCTTGAAAGAGAGAAAATAATGGTGCCTTTGTTGGGCGGCCGCAGCGCAGTGTGCAAGGAGACAGGGCTGTGGGTACGGCTCTGGGTGCCACGCACGGCTCCTCCACACAGCACTGCGGGCTTCCCCACTTTAATGAGATTATATATTAACAGGTCCTCAAATTCAGCTCCAGATCATTATATACAAATAGGAAAGTTTAATATTTACATCATTAAGTTAATCATCTATGTAAAAAAAAAAAAAAAACCAACAACAACAACAAAACAAACGGAAGAACAGCTTCCTAAATTAGTGTCCTACATACAAAGCGCGGCAGCGAGCTGCCCTTGGCACGGTCACAGTGTAATGTACACTACCCATTGCCCGGCCCCGCACTGGGAAGGGGGCTGTGCTCTGCCCGGGGACAGCAGCTCCAGCTCCACGGGTCCATCTGTGTAATGTACACTACGGGTGCCCCGCAGTTCCCAGCCCCACCGGGCTGCACGCGGGCGAGCTGTGGGTCACACGATGTTGGCCAGCTCTGTGGTGTCCGACTCCGAGCTGCTGTTGCTCTCCTCCCTGCGGGGGAAGGAGGTGTGAAGCACAGCTGCCTCCATCCCGCAGGGAACCCCACAGCCCCGGAGCCATCACGTGCAGACCCAGCCCAGCTCTTAAGCAAGCGGAGCAGGTTCCATGCCAACCTCGAACACTTCACGCCACCTCTCCTGCAGCCGGGATTGGCAGAACCACCGCTCCTCACTGCCACCCACAGCTCCCTGACATCGCCTGACGAGCCCAGGCCTGAGCCCGTCCCCACACCCCTGCACGCGACGGGCCGCCTCCCACACCCACCTCAGGTCCTGCAGGGCCTTCTTGTTCTCCCTGCGCTTCTCCTCATCGATGGGGTACAGCTTGAAGAGGAGCAGGCCCAGCAGGATCAGCCCCACGGGCACGGCCGACACCAGCAGCTTCAGGGTGATGTTCACCTCGTTGGGCTGGGAGCAGCCCCGCGTCTGGTACCCCCGCAAAGCTGCAGACATACACACGTCAGAGATGGGAGAGCCACAGCTGGGCTTCGCCCCGCTGCCATCCCCACCACACTCACTCCAGGCTGAGCGTTGAGATGCCCAGGGATACCCCCGAGGTGAACTTGGTAAAGAAGACATAGAAGGAGAAGAAGATGGCTTCATGGCCACGGGATTCGGGGTGCTGCAGCTTGAAGTCATCTATGACGTCTGGGAGCATGGACCTGCATGAGATAGGTTAACATCTCCTTCCAGGACCCCCCAAGGACCACAGAGAGCCCCACAGAGACCGGCCCTGCTCTCACCAGGGCAGAAGGAAGGCGGCTGCCACGCTGATCCCCGCCGCAACCGCCACAATGTAGGTGACGACAAGGTTACTGTCCAGGACAACCACCATGATGAGGAAGGGGACGGCAGACTGTGGGGGGGACAGAAGCTGGGTTGGTCTCCCAGAGCCCTACAGCTGCTGCCTGCAGCCCCATCCACCCCAGCACCAGCCCCAGCAGCTCTGTGCACCCACTCACCGAGATGCCCACATAAACAGCAGTCTTCTTCCCAAAGCGGGTGAGGAACCACTGCCAGAAGGGAATTGTCAGGGTCGCTGAGAGCTGTGGAAAGAGGGGGCTTGTGGTCACTGACTGTCCAGGCTCTGCCCCTCACCCAACTCCACGGGCTTCCACAGGGCACCCACTCCCACCCAGGAGAGCAGGGAGCTGAAGGAGGCATGTAAGAACACTGCAGAGTGCCACAGCACTGCTCCCCTTGGCCAGCCCTGAGCACGGGAAGGAGCCACATCCACCCCCGCTGCGGCCAGGAGCCAGGCTCTGCAGGGCTTGGCACTTCAGACCTTCCCATCCCATAGAGCTCTCAAGGAGCTGCTGTGCTCCATCCCAGGCAGGGAACACCAAGCTCCTTTTCTGAAGGGGGTGGAAGGGAGATAAGTGGCCAGATTTGGACAAAAGGCCCCTGCGGCTCCTGTTCTTCCATCCCTGGCAGCCTTCACGTGGGAACAAAGGCACTGCTGTTCCTGCTGACCCACACTGCTTTTGTGACTCCTTCTCCCTCCTCTGCTCCCAAGGGACCTTTGGTCACTGTCCCCACAGCCCCTCCCTCACTCCCCAGCTCAGACATGCGATGCCATTGTGCGCTTCCCATCCCTGGGGGCTCCAGTGGGGCCATGCTCACCATGATAGCCAGGAGAATGTTCTGGAACTCATTGCGGAAGCCCAAGGTGTATGTGCAAAAGAGCGCAAAGTTGCCCTCCAGTAGCTGCAAAGGGAGCAGACAGCGATCAGGGGAGGACACCCCGGCCATCCCAAGCAGACACTGCTGCCCGTCCTCTACCCACATCCCCACTCTGTTCTGGATCACTGATCCTGGCCCTCCAGGCTCCAGCCTGCCCCCGGCCCCATCCTCCAGCCCAGCCCCACTCACCATGAAGGCCAGTGAAGTGAAGAGGAAGCCGGTGATGAGCTTGATGTAGGCACCGTGGTTCATCACCAGCTTCAGCCCTCGGAAGAAGGAGACCGGCTCATCTGACTGCAGCTCAGAGGACTCTGGGGAGCAGAGCAAGCCCATCATCAGACCCACGGGCAGCACCCTGGGGACACAGGGCAAAGCACCCAAACCTTCTGCAGAGCAGCACACAGGACCTGGGAGTGTAAGGGCAACAGGGAATGGAGTCCCCAGCCCAGAGTTAGAGTTTCAGAGGGGCACTGCTTTGCTCAGCATAAGCCGAGCTGGGTGTAGAGCACAGGAAGGGCAGGACCAGAGCCCTGGACCCTGGATATCACCGCACTCTGGCACCACAACCTCTGCCAGCCAAAGACACGTGACATGAACGTTATCTCCAGCAGTGCAGAGTCCTCACAGCAGTGAGGTGAGATGAGCCGGAGATGCTGTGCTCTCCTATCCGCAGCACTGCCATTCTGCACATCCATCCCAGCTTCTCTGCCCCTCCCTATGGGGCAGGACCCTCAATGAGGCTGCAGCTCCTCCAGGAGTCCCACGCATCACAGCCCCTCTCCGTCTCACCTCTCTTCTCCCGCACGCCCACCGACAGGATGACAGCGCAGAGGATGTAGAGCCCCCCGATGACCCCCGCTGCGACCATGTAGGCATTCCTCTGTGCGAGAGGGGGAGCAGTGAGGGAGGGGCTCCTCCCGGCAGCCAGCGCTGTCCAGGGGAGCAGCAGGGACCAGCAAGTGCCCTCAGTTTACCGTGTCTGCCAGCGAGCCGACGTAGTGGGTCATGTTCACGTCCCTTACGGCTGCAGAGAAGTTTGTCTCACTCAGGAAAGGGGAGTTCTCGATGCAGGGGGTGACTGCCTTGCCCACGATCTGGCCCTGGATGGCAGTGCCCAGCACGGTGCCCAGCACCTCCACTGTCATACCTGGGGAGAGGCAGCGAGGCTGAGCACAGGGCTCCCAGATGCAGCTCAGCCCCTGAGCAATACTCCTTGGGAGGGGGTGCAACCAGGAAGGAGCTGAGCACTGTGCACAGAGGGAGGAAACACTCACGGTAGGCAGTGGCTGAGTCCCGCTCGCTCTGCTCCCTGCTGATGAACATGGTCAGCGCTGAGTAGGGCACGTGGAAGCACTGCAACGGCACCAAAGGATGGGCTCAGGGCTACAAGTGTTGGTGGGACCCGGACAGAGGTCTGCCACCCTGCTCTGCCCCTCCCCACCGACCCAGCACGCAGAACCCAACTCACCGTCACAAGGGTCTGGAAGATGCAGTAGAAGATGAGATACCACATCACTTGGCCCCTGGAGATGTCTGGCACGAACCAGATGAGGAAGTAGGAGATGACAGCGAACGGGGTGGAAAAGATGATCCTTTGAGAGGACACAGTGTCAGCCTCACAGGCACACATTAAACCCAGCAGCCCTGCGCTCCCCACTGCTGTACAGACAGTGAGGAACAGGATCCTGATTTTGAGGACTTCCAGCTGCCCCAAGTGGCCCACCAGGGCAGGGCTGGGTGCCAAGGGACTGCAGGAAATACCCTGGCTCCCCTGGGTGGGGAGGGAAATGGGCTGACTCAGACTTACACAAAGGGAAAAAAAAAACTGCTTCTAAATGAGCAAACATCCCTGGTGCAACGGAAGGGACTGATCTGATCCTGCCATCAGCTCCCAGCCCCAATCCTTCCCACAGGCAGCACCGCTGTGTGCCCAGTGGGATGCCATCTCCCTGCTCCTCCTGGCAAGGGCTGCAGAGCAGCAAGCACAGCTCCCTGCCCACACCTCCTGCCAGCACAGAGCCCTCATCCCAGGGTCATTTCTGCCCAGCTGGCAGGAACGGGGCAGGTCCCAGCTCCTTCCTGCAGCTCTGCACACAGCACAGCGGGACATGGGCTGCAAAGCACAGCAGCTCAGGGAGGGCACTGCTCAAGCACCAGAGCTTGGCACTTGGCAGTCAGAAGTGGCCAACAGGCAAACAGCAGAGGAAAGCCAGCCCTGTACCTTGGCTTCAGCCACCCCCTGCATCTTGGCTTTGCAAGCACCCTGTGCTGCACAAGCTGCTGAACGGGGGCTGCGCTCAGGAACCCAACCAGCAGGGCCAGACAGAGCTGCACAAGGTCAGGGCTGAGAGGGGACGGGGAAATCTTTCCATCCAGACTGACATACAGGATACAACGTTTAAATTTAAGGGAGTTAAGAAACTGTATCTCCGTGCCGGAGCAGGCAGCGCTCTGCACAGCATTTTTCCACACAGACGTCACCCGGGAGGGGGGGGGGGAAGGAAGGGGCCAGCCAGCTCACAGCCACTCCTCTCCTTCTCCCTTATCGTGAGCATACGTGGAGCAGGGGAAGGTTTGAATCGGTCCCTGCAGCCCCACGCACGGCGGGCAGCGCACCGCGTCCGCCACAGCACCGTGGGGGTACACGTGGGTTACGGGACCGGCAGCACCCGTGGGTGCGGGACGGGGTGAGTGGCTGCGGGTGACCCCGCGCAGCGGTGACGCGGCGGCGGTGATGCTGCCCCATTGGCTGCGCAGCCATGGCGTGGTGCTCCTTTGTGCCCCGCGTGGAGCTCTCACCGCCTGCGATCGGCCGCGGCCCGGAGGAGGAAGGTCAGAGCTGGGACACTGCGATCACCACCACGTCAGGGGAAATTTTGGTCGTTGGGAAGTGGGGAAATGCCGCATGAAAGCGGCACAGCACGTGGACGAGCTGCTGGGAGGAAACATGCCAGGAAGGGCTTCCAAAGAGGAAGCAGCAGCAGCCCCGTGCTCTGAGTCAGTGCCCCACGTCACACACTCCAGAACTCGGCAGGAATTCACCCCCAGGATCACACAGGGTCCCATCACCAGGTACCGAGGCGTTGGGGTCCCGCAGCCCATGAGGCCAAGCACTGTGCCCAGGGAGACCCCCCTGAAGCCACAAATAACACCTGCAAGCCGAGGGGCCCAGCACAACACAAAAGCTCTGGCTAATTTTAACAATGCAGAAGCCGTTCAGAGGAATGCAGCAGCTCCATCCCCACCCCTGCCCCGAGATTACAGAGCAGAGCTGCAGCTGAGTGCAGCTATCCTGCCCAGCCCCTCTCTAATCTCCAGACCCCAGACCCGCTGTGCTGCCTGCAGGGAGGCTATTTCAGGCCACGTGTGGAGCCTGGCTGAACCAGGCAGCTGCCCCTGCCCAGAGCTATTCACAGAAACCCATGGAAGCAGAGAGTATAACTGTGGGAAAAGGAGTGTGTCCCTGCAGCCCCAGCCCCCTGCACCTACCCCCTTTCCTGCACCATATTTCAGTGCCCTGCAGGCACTCAGGACATGGGTTACTTTGATGTGAGACACCCCACAATACCCACAGTCAGACACTAGCACTCTGTGGCTCCTACTCCTCTTCTGAGGACTGCGCTGCTCGCTGTCTGGCACAGGGACACCCCCTTCCCCTCATCCCATCCACAAACCCTTTGGGGCTCTGCAGACACCCGGCCCTCCAACTCCCTTTTGCTCTGCACTTTGCTCCCAAGGGCAGCACCCACGTGCAGACGCCTAGAGCTGTGGCAGCTGCTCTTCCTGCTCGCGCCACGTCCTTGTGACCATCAGCTGGTACCCCACCTCCCAACATCACTGTGCACACCCCCATCCCTCCCCCTGCGGCCACAATGCCACCTGCTCGGCAGGCAGCACATTCCTGCCACTGGACAGGGTTGGGGACAGCCACAGGAGCAGAGCCCAGCAGCTGAGAGTGGCACTGGGCACTCCTGTTGGGCTGGAGCTGCTCCAGGTGTAGCAGCACAAGAGTACACCTCGGGCACAGTGGGATAAGAGGCACAGAGCAACGCTGCTGGCAGCACCCTGGGCTTTTGGGGGCACCTGGCACCTCTACCGGGTGAGACAGGCTGCGGACACATCCTGCCCTGCCAATCTCACCCCAGGGACACACACAGCTGACGGCAGTCTGTGCACAGGGAAGGGGCACCGGGTGCTGCAGGCAGCACTCACCATGGCATCAGGCGGCCGAAGCGCGTCCACGGTGTCTTGCTGATGAAGAAGCCCACCATGGGGTCTGTGATGGCATCCCATGCTCGCCCCACAAACAGGATGATGGAGGCATAGAATGGGTCAAGCTGCAGGAATCACAGAACCACAGAACGGCTGAGGGTTGGAGTGGATTTTAAAGCCCACTCAGTTCCAACCCCCGCCACGGGACGGTCCCCCCACCAGCTCAGGCTGCCCAGAGCCCCATCCAACCCGGTCCTGAATGCCTTCAGGGGTGGGGTATCCACACCTCTCTGCGTACAAGCAGTTCACTGCCCTCTGAATAAAGAATTTTTTAACACCTAACCTAAATTTCCCCTCTCTCAGTTTGAAGCTACGCACCCTTGTCCTGTCACTATCAGATCGTGTAAGAAGTCGGCCCCTGCCTGCCCGGAAGGGATCTCAAGGGCACAGTTGGGGTGCGAGGGCGCAGAACCCCGGGGCTGAGCTCCCACGGCCCCACAGCCGCCCCACGGCCGCGACTCGCCGCTCGGGAGCGGGGACGCGTCGATCTGCGCTCCCAGCGCACCCCCAAACGGAGCCCGACCGAACGCTGCCGCCCCGTCCCGTCGCACCGGGCCGGTACCTGTGCCACGTCCAGGAGGTAGATCTGGAGGAAGAAGCCCAGCGCGCAGCCCGTGGTCTGATACGGGGCCCCACCGACGGCGTAGCACAGCTTGCTGCACACCGACAGCCGCTCCCGGTTCTCCTGCAACGAGCGCGGCATTAGGGCCGGGAAAAGGGAACGGAACCGGGGACGGCCGCCGCCTCCCGGCTCAGAGCGGGGCCCGGGGAGAAGCGGAGGGGGACGGCGGCTCACCCTGCGGCGGGCCTGGCGGCAGGAAGGCGGCAGCAGCCCCGCAGCCCCGACCCGCACCCGCTCCGCGCCGCCGCCCCCCGCCATTGCCGTGCGATGAATGGGGCGCGGAACCGCCGCCCGCGCGGCCTTGTACGGCCCGCCCCGCCCCGCCCCGCCCCCAGCCCGGATCCGCCTTATCCCGCCCCCTCCTGCATCCGTCCCGCCTGCTGCCGTCAGCCTCCTTCGCTTCCACCCCGTCCCGGCTCCTCACCTGCCCCCCCCCCCCCCCCCTTCCCTGCCCCTGTGTCCCCATGTCCCCGTTCCTTCGCGCTGTGTCCGCTTCGTGCTGCCCCGCGAGGGTTTGGGGCGGCGGAGGCACCGTCACCCCCCTGTGCCACCACCACCACCCCCCAGTGCCACCACCACCCCCCTGTGCCACCACCACCCCCCCTGTGCCACCACCACCACCTCCCAGTGCCACCACCACCCCCCTGTGCCACCACCACCACCCCCCTGTGCCACCACCACCACCCCCCAGTGCCACCACCACCCCCCTGTGCCACCACCACCCCCCCTGTGCCACCACCACCACCTCCCAGTGCCACCACCACCCCCCTGTGCCACCACCACCACCCCTCTGTGCCACCACCACCACCCCCCTGTGCCACCACCACCCCCCTGTGCCACCACCACCACCCCCCTGTGCCACCACCACCACCCCCCAGTGCCACCACCACCACCCCCCTGTGCCACCACCATCCCCCCTGTGCCACCACCACCACCTCCCAGTGCCACCACCACCCCCCTGTGCCACCACCACCACCCCTCTGTGCCACCACCACCACCCCCCTGTGCCACCACCACCACCCCCCTGTGCCACCACCACCACCCCCCAGTGCCACCACCACCACCCCCCTGTGCCACCACCATCCCCCCTGTGCCACCACCACCACCTCCCAGTGCCACCACCACCCCCCTGTGCCACCACCACCACCCCTCTGTGCCACCACCACCACCCCTCTGTGCCACCACCACCACCCCCCTGTGCCACCACCACCACCTCCCAGTGCCACCACCACCCCCTGTGCCACCACCACCACCCCCCAGTGCCACCACCACCCCCCTGTGCCACCACCACCCCCCCAGTGCCACCACCACCACCCCCCTGTGCCACCACCACCCCCCCTGTGCCACCACCACCACCTCCCAGTGCCACCACCACCCCCCTGTGCCACCACCACCACCCCTCTGTGCCACCACCACCACCCCTCTGTGCCACCACCACCCCCCTGTGCCACCACCACCACCCCCCTGTGCCACCACCACCACCTCCCAGTGCCACCACCACCCCCCTGTGCCACCACCACCACCCCTCTGTGCCACCACCACCACCCCCCTGTGCCACCACCACCACCCCTCTGTGCCACCACCACCCCCCTGTGCCACCACCACCACCCCCCAGTGCCACCACCACCCCCCTGTGCCACCACCACCCCCCCAGTGCCACCACCACCACCCCCCTGTGCCACCACCACCCCCCCTGTGCCACCACCACCACCTCCCAGTGCCACCACCACCCCCCTGTGCCACCACCACCACCCCTCTGTGCCACCACCACCACCCCTCTGTGCCACCACCACCCCCCAGTGCCACCACCACCACCTCCCAGTGCCACCACCACCCCCCTGTGCCACCACCACCACCCCCCTGTGCCACCACCACCACCCCTCTGTGCCACCACCACCCCCCAGTGCCACCACCACCACCTCCCAGTGCCACCACCACCACCTCCCAGTGCCACCACCACCCCCCTGTGCCACCACCACCACCCCCCTGTGCCACCACCACCCCCCTGTGCCACCACCACCACCCCTCTGTGCCACCACCACCACCCCTCTGTGCCACCACCACCCCCCTGTGCCACCACCACCACCCCTCTGTGCCACCACCACCCCCCTGTGCCACCACCACCCCCCCAGTGCCACCACCACCACCTCCCAGTGCCACCACCACCCCCCTGTGCCACCACCACCCCCCTGTGCCACCACCACCACCCCCCAGTGCCACCACCACCACCTCCCAGTGCCACCACCACCACCTCCCAGTGCCACCACCACCCCCAGTGCCACCACCACCACCCCCCAGTGCCACCACCACCCCCAGTGCCACCACCACCACCCCCCAGTGCCACCACTACCCCTCTGTGCCACCGTCACCTCCCTGTGCCACCACCACCCCCCAGTGCCACCACCACCCCCCAGTGCCACCACTACCCCTCTGTACCACCGTCTCCTCCCTGTGCCGGGCACCCCCTGAGGGCTGAGGACCCAATCCAAGGGCGCACTGTGCCCCACTGCAGCCCCACTGCAGCCCTCCATCGAAGGGGTTGGGGTGAAGCAGGACTCAGCCCCCACAGTCCCCCCATGTCGGCTCCTGTGCCACGCGGGCCCTGCTCTGTAGTCTGCGGTTGGCAGACGGCAGAAAGTCACAGCACACAGATGATCTCGGTCCTTCTGAGCGCATGTGAGCTTCAGAAGTCCCTTCCAACTCAATTTACCCCAATTTCTGTGCTCTGTAGGTAAACAGCAAGGGAACGGCACGGCAGGCGGCATTGCGGGGAACACGGGAAGCGCTGCGGCAGAAATGAGCTCTGTACTCCGCGATTCAGCACCCCACGTCTTTCTCCTAAACCACCGAATGTGGCTCTGAGTCCTCGTTTTGTCATGAATATCACAAGGGCTTTCTTAAAATCCCAGGTCCCGTTTCTGAGGAGCGTGGCCTCTGTTTAAAACACCCCTGGACACGGAGCGCTCCGAAGGCTCTGCCAGGAGGCACAGGCACAGCAGCAGGAGGCGGCGGGAGGGCCGTGCCGTGGGACGATGGGGCTTTGGGGCACAGCATCTGGTGACAGCATCCCACGCACGGCACTCAGCAAAAACAAAGCATCAGTGCCAAGTCAGTGCGGGAACGGCTGCCAGCGCTGCTCAGGGCACCACGGAGCAAAGATCACGTGGGGAAATGCCACGGGACGGGGCTGGCGTGGCATTAACCCCATCCTCAGCCCTCGAGTGCCACTGCTGCCATCGCTGCCGCTCTGATCCCTTCGTCTGAGAGCTCCTCAGGTCCTGGCAGTGTTTCTGCTCTCAGACGCAGCGTGAGGAGCTCCTGAGCTTTGGGAGAGCAATGAGTGGTTCTCTGTGCTGAGGTTGTTCAGAAGGAACCACAAATAGGAGCAGCCCTGCTGTGCGTCCAAAGAAAGACCGGGATTTGGGGGCTTCTTTTAACACCTAACCTGAATTTCCACTCTGTCAGTTTGGAGCTATGGACCCTTTGTCCTATCGCTATCAGATCGTGTAAGAAGTCGGCCCCTGCCTGCCTGTAAGGGACTCAAGGGCACAACTGGGGTACGAGGGCACAGAACAGGGGTTTCCTCCTGGAATTAGGAGGGTTTTCTCTGTCTGTGAGATATCAGTGAGTGGGGAAGATGTTAAACCTTCTGCCAAGGGGATGCCCAGGGGATATTTGCAGCTGTGACACTGAGGATGGGACCTGAGCGCTGTCCCTGGGGTCACAGCCTCGGGGATGGGGAAAGGGTCCGCGCTGCTGATGCTGGCTCTGCCTCCTGCCTGCTGGCCCTGTGTCCCCATACCCCAGATCTGGCACAGTCCAGAGCTGAGTAAGTGTGAGCACACCCGAAACCAGACAGCGCTGCTGAGGGGCGTCAGCACCGCTCCCTGCTGGGGAGCACCCCCAGGGCATCTCCAGGCTCAGCGCATCTCCTGGCACCACGCGTGGGCAGAACGGCTCTGGGGTGGGATAAGGAGGCACCAGGGACAGTTTCCCTCCTTGTCGGACGCACTTCACTGCCTGCTGGACTCAGTATGGTTCTGCTGGTGCTGCTTCGTGTGCTCCTGCACTCGTGGGGCCTGGGGATGCATTTTGCAAGGGCCCCATGTCTTCATGGGGGCAAAGGGGACACGTTGCGTGGTGGTGTGAGGCAGTGCTGCGCTGCTCGAATCTCTCCCATGGGATCTCATGCAGCGTGTTGCAATGGGGGTGGGGGACGAGATGGGGATGCAGGTTGGTGTGGGGGCTCAGCCCGGGAGCCCCATGGGGGCTGCTGCAGGGTGGGGACGGCCGGAGGCAGAGCGCAGCCGGGGAAGCTCCGGGACGCCCATCGGGGTGCTCTGATGGAAATGTTGGGGACAGAGCAAAGTCCAGCCCTGCTGTCAGCGGTAATCCAAAGGGCACTGCGCGCCGGGAACCGCCTCGTGGCATCCCTGGGGCCGCGCCAGCTGCCGGCGGGGCAGCTCCTGCCAAGGGGCCGGGCCAGCAGCCGGGCAGCCCCTGCACCACGGACCCTCTGCCCGCACAGCCGCGAGGAGCGGCTCTCGGGCGGTGTTTATGGAGATGAAAGGGCTGCGCGGCCGCTCCGGCCCCTCTCCGCGATCCTTTCGTAACTTCGAAACATCCGGAGCTCCCTGGGAGCGGGACGAGCTCCTGCCCCACCCCGGGAAAAGCTGGAGACGTCGGGGAGGGAGAGGAGCCCCGCGATGCTCAGCCCATAACGAGGGACATTCGTTTGGGAGAGGAAGAGGGGTTCACCCGGGGGCGGCAGCGCGGGTCCCGCGGGTGGGCACTGAGCGACCCGGGGCCGTCGGGGCTGCGGTTGGAGCTCCGCACCGAGAGGAGCGCTGCGTCCCGGGCCCAGAGCTCCGCGCCCGGCAGGGGGAGCGCAGAGCCCGCGGCTGAGAGCGGCCCGGAGTGCGAGGCGGAGCGGGACGGGGATGGATGGGATGGGATGGGATGGGATGGGATGGGATGGGATGGGATGGGATGGGATGGGATGGGATGGGATGGGATGGGATGGGGTGGGGTGGGATGGGATGGGATGGGATGCGATGGGATGCGATGGGATGCGATGGGATGGGGTGGGATGGGGTGGGATGGATGGGATGGGATGGGATGGGATGGGATGGGATGGGATGCGATGGGATGGGATGGGATGCGATGGGATGGGATGCGATGGGATGGGATGGGATGGGGTGGGATGGGATGGGATGGGGTGGGATGGGATGGGATGGGATGGGATGGGGTGGGTGCGTCAGGATGCTCATCCTGGACGGGGGCTTAGGAGCTCAAGCCCCCCCAGCTCCCAGCACTGCTGGCTGGGGCTGCACATCCCAGGTGGACTTTGTAACGGTCCTTAGAGTTCCAACGGTGCCTGGCAGAGTTTCCTCAGTGTTTATTGCCCTTCTTGGGAAGAACTTGGCAGCAGCAAAACGCGAAGTGCCAGTGACAGGAGCCGAGTGCGCGGGTAGGGCTCTGCCGGCCCCGCAGACGGGCGGTCGGTGTCTGTGCTCTCTCTGCGCACACCGCACTCCTCGCAGACAGAGAACCTCACATCCCCCAGCGCAGCTTTTCCCCTTCACAGCTGCACCCCTCAGCCAAAATCCGCCCTGCAGAAGTCTCAGCTCCTCAGTGCTCGTGGATGGGCCCCGGACCCCCGCCCTTTCCGCGTGGCTGAGACGCACGGGGCCGCTCCGCGCTGCCGAGGCCGATGCTCTCGGATTCCCCGTTCTCACGCTCCGCGGGGGCGATTTGGTTGGGAATGTGCAAATTTGCGTTAATGGGAAGAATTTGACAACCAAATCAAGCCTCGCTCGGCCCGAAGCGGGGCGGCAGCGGGAGCTCCGCCGGCTGCAGCACCCCGGGGCCGCCACGGACCGACCCCGCGCACCCACGGGGGAAACTGAGGCACGGCCGCGGCATCCCCCGCGCTGAGCCCCCACGGGGGGGCGGGGGGAGCGGGTAGGCCACTCCCCTTATGCAAATCCGTGTCCGTCGATTGGACGCGGGGCGGGACGGCGGCCGCGCATCGGCTATAAGAGAGCGGGGAACAATGCGCCGCGTCCCGGCTCCGCGCCGCCGCCGCCGTCCGCAGCGCCGGGAGAGGTGGGCGCGGGGGGGCCCGGAGGGGGCGCGGAGGAGGCGGCTGCGCCCGGCCCCGCCGCCCCCAGGCTGTGCCCCCCACCCCCGGGCTGTGCCCCCCCCATGCAGCCATGGAGCGGGACGCGTACCAACACTACTTCTACGACCACGACGCGGGGGAGGATTTTCACCGCTCCACGGCTCCCAGCGAGGACATCTGGAAGAAGTTCGAGCTCGTCCCCACTCCGCCCCTGTCGCCCCTCGGGGAGCGGCCGGGCTGTTCGGCGGCGGAGGAGCGGGGCTTCCCCCCGCGCTGCTGTCTGCCCGACGAACCCGAGTACCTTATCGGCACCGGGCAGCTCTTCGGCAACCTGAGCGCCTTCATTCTACGGGACTGCATGTGGAGCGGCTTCTCGGCCCGGGAGCGGCTGGAGAAGGCGATGACGGAGAAACTTTCCTCTGGAGCTCCGCGGGCACCGCCGCACAAGCCGTCCTTCGGCGCCGATCTGGGCTTCGGCAGCTCTGTGAGCGACTGCGTGGACCCCGCGGCCGTGTTCCTGTGCCCCCTGGCCGACAGCAAAGTGCCCCCGTCCTCGGGCTCGGAGGACCAAAGTGATTCCGGTAAGGGCGCGTCCGGTACGGGGGCACCGAGCGCGGAGCGGCGCCTTTGGGGCGGCCCGACGCCAACAAAGGGAACGCAGCGCTGCCTCCCGGGGACGGCTCTGCCTCCCGTGGCCGCTGAGTGGGTCCTCGAGGGCTGGGGGGCACTTTTGTGCCTCTTTCCCAAGCATTTCAGCACCGCTGCCCGCTCGGGACCTCGAGCGTTGTCCCGCAGCCCCGGGGTAAAAGGCGGAACGTCACCGACCGCGGGGGGTTATTCCCATCTCCCGGACGGGGACACGGAGCGGCTCCTGCCCGCCCCGCGCTGACCCCCGCCGGGCACAGTACCCCCCCGGGTCGCGGGTTTTCGGGGCTCCGCGGTCCCCCACTCCCGTCCCACTCCGGTTCCCATTCCCGTGCTCACGGCCGCCGGGAAGTGCTGACGCGGGGCCGTGACCCCGTTAATAAATCTGCCGGCCGGTGAGTCACGGCGCGGGCCGGGCGCTTAATGCCATTAGCAGCCCGGGCGCGGTAAGCAGGTCGCGGGCGTAAGCGGCTTAACCCCGATCCGCGGGGCCGGGGGTCCCGGCCCGGGTCCTCCCGCGCCACGTGGGCGCGAACAAAAAGCAACAGATTGCAAACAATGAGAGCGGCCGCGCGGACGGGCGGCGCCGCGGGCCAATGGGGAGCGAGCGAGGTGGCGCTGCCTCGCCGGGTGGCCAATGGGAGGCCTCCGGGGGCGGGCCCTGCGGTCCGGCTGTTATTGAAGGACGGCGGCGGGAGTTGTGTACGCACGTGGCTGAGACCGGCCGCGTTGTGACAGTGGTGAATGTCACGTTCCGGCCCGGAGCTCCGCCGCCAGGGGGGCTGAGGAGGGGCCGAGCCGCGGCTGTCCCCGGGGACCGATGGTACTGCACTGAGCATCTCTGGTCCTGGCTTCAGAGACAAAGAAAAGGGACGAAAAAGGTGAAAGTGCTCTGCTGAAGTGAGAGCAGCAGCAACTTGTGCGGGGTGAG
Source organism: Callipepla californica brunnescens (assembly GCA_023055505.1). Lineage (NCBI taxonomy): Eukaryota > Metazoa > Chordata > Aves > Galliformes > Odontophoridae > Callipepla > Callipepla californica. Next base: position 275,200 of record JALIRH010000055.1, read on the forward strand.
GCCACCTCGCTGCCCTCAGCCCTCGGCCCGCTGGGCTTTGTGGGGTCAGCTGCAGTGGCACTGGGCACACAGTTGTTTAGGTACGGCGTTGAGTTATTTGGGCTCAGTGCTGTGCCTCCCTCCCCCACTGCCCTCAGCACCGTCACCTCTGTCCCCGCAGCCCGGCCTGAATGGGGGGTGGGCGCCGGGCCGGGCTCTGAATAGGATTTGTCACTTGTGAGAAGTAACAAGTCACCGAGTGTGGAACTGGAGCCGAGGGAACAAAGGGCAGCTTTGCCCCCATGTCCCTCATTTACAATTCCAATGGACCATGAAAGCGTCGGAGCGGGGACGGTCATTGGAGTTAAAGCTCTCCCTGATCCCGGGACTCCTCCCCCCTTCCCCAGGCGGGTGGGCTTGAGCTTTGCCTGTTGCTGCTTTGCCCGGGCTGTGCTGCTCGTGGGACAGCAGTGAAACCCCAGCGTGGTTCTGGGGGTCTGAGCACACGGCAAATGGAGGGAAATATTCCTGCGTGGTGGCTCTGAAAGAGCATTTGAAATCGCATAATCCCTTCTGGGGCTCCTGGGGCAGCTTTGCAGAGCACGAGCAGACTTTGGGGCAGAGCTGCGGGGACGTGTGCTGAGGGGCACTCAGATAACGGGGATCATTCTTTCCACGAACAGAGGGCGAAGAGATCGATGTGGTGACGGTGGAGAAGAGGCAATCGCTCAGCCTGCGGAAGCCAGTCACCATCACATTGCGCGCCGACCCCCTGGACCCCTGCATGAAGCGCTTCCACATCTCCATCCACCAGCAGCAGCACAACTATGCCGCCCGCTCTCCGCCGGACGCCCGTCCCCAGCCCGAGTCCCTGCAGAGGGACGAGCAGCAGCTGCTGAGCGCCGCGGAGCCGCTCCCCCATGTGCCGCCCGACCCCGGTTTGCCAAAAGCCGCCCCCGGCTCTGACAGCGAGGACGTGGCCAAGAGGAAAAACCACAACTACCTGGAGCGCAAGCGGCGCAACGATCTGCGCTCACGCTTCCTGGCGCTGCGGGACCAGGTGCCCGGGCTGGCCAGCTGCCCCAAGACCCCCAAAGTGGTGATCCTGAGCAAGTCCTCCGAGTACCTGCAGTCGCTGATCAGCGCCGAGCGGAGGATGGCAGCTGAGAAGCGGCAGCTGCGGCTGCGTCAGATGCAGCTGCTCAGACAGATTGCTGAGCTCAAGGGGCACTAGCGTGGCCCCGCCTGCACCTCGGCCCCACAGCCCCACGGCTCCCTCTGGATTTGCACATTTTTGAGTTCTGGTTGTTGAACCCTTGCTGCAGGGGGCGGTGGCTGCTGCCACGCTCAGTGACTTCGGCGTGGGGCTCGCTCCATCCCGCCGTGCTGGTCGTGTCACAGCTGTTATCCTCCAGCAGTGCTGCCAGGAGCCGCCCCACCCAGTGCACCCCATCAGCCCGCTCAGTGGGCTGCACTGTGGTGTTCGTGTCTGGATGGATCCCAGCAGGGCCGGCCGTGGGGATGTGTGACCCCGAGCGCTGTCCTGCGGGCAGTCCCCTGCTCCCTTGGCTTGGTGAGGCTGTACCTCACTTTCCTACCACTTCATGCAGTAGCTCGTCTTGGATTTTGTGTTCTAGAAACTGCTGCTGTAACTGCGAGTCTTATACTGGAGGCTGTGTTTTTATACTGTATTTTTGTACCACTTTTTGAGAAGTATTGGTAAAGAGTTTGCTTTTTTATATAAATAAACTTTTTTTTTTTTTTTTTTTTGGAGGGGGTGGGGGGCTTCTGCTGTCGGAAGGCTCCATCCTGCTGCACTTTAGGGAGATCAGGAAGGAGCTGATTCCTGCTGGACCTTTGAGCTGAGTCCTGGCAGAGGCTGGTTCCCACCTCGCAGCTCTCCAACCCACCTGTTTGCAATAACAGGGTTCTCCTTGTTCCCCCTCATCCCTGCCAGCCCCCCTTTGCCCGCAGCAGCCTGAAGCCCCCAGCAGTGCTTCAGGTGGTGCAGGATTTGGGCTGGAGGGGGCACCCCGGGGTGCTGGCAGGGATAGCTCTGCTGACCTGCTGAGAACCGTTAGTTAACACTGTGGTCGGATTTAGCACTTTCTTCATTACCTCACACTTCATAAATAAATAAGTTGTAAAGGCAGCCTGGGTTGGCTTTTTCCATGTGGGTGACTGTGGGTTTCCATTCATCACACTTCAATGCTCTGGGGGGGGGGGGAGGGCAGCAGCCTGGCTGCTGTGGTCTGGGGTGCTCAGGGCCCAAGCAGGAGTGAGTGCACCCTGCACAGCCCATGGGGCTGTGTTCTTTGTCCCAGCTCTCTCATAGCAATTGAAGTGCAAGTGGGTGACACATCACCTGGATTACTTTTCCTCCTTTCAAGTGGGTTTGTTGGCAAAGGGGCCAGAGGGCCTGTGCTGGGCTCAGAGGGGCCTTGGTGTAACCCAACACTCTGCTAATGGGCTCAGGGCAGTCTGCATCTTGCTGCCCTGCGTGGGGGCTGTTGGTAACCCTATAGGTGGGATGGGGGGGGATGCAATCTGTCCGCTTCAAGGGGAGCTCTGTGCACCCGGATCTGCTGAGTGGATGAAATTATATATACGTGTGCTGTCCCTGCTTCCCTGAACTCAGTGCTTTTGGGTTTTGTCCATAGTGGCAGCAGAAGTCTCGCTCTGAGGGTGGGGATGCGGGGTCCTGTTCCTGCTGAGCAGTCAGGGCAGAGCTGCTCCCCCCAGGCAGCCAGCCTGCAGCAGCCCCCCAGCTTCTGTGTGGGGGCTCACACGTCCCCGCTCCCTTCGCTCCCTGCAGTGCTTCACGCTCTCCGCACGTTGTGTTGTGCTGCATCAAAGCGTTTCAGAGCTGTGTGAGTGGTGGCTCACAGGAACCGCAGCTGAAACACGGGCAGGGTGACCTAAATCTGACACCTTCCCTGCAAGGCCGGCGTGGCTGCGGCCGCGCTGCTCTCTGTGCGTGGTGGGGCTCCCAGGCCAACCAGTGCCTGTTCCCAGCTCAGCGAGGTGACCTTCTCCAGGAGGTTTGTGGAAAGGTGCACTTCTCCTCTCACGATAAAGGATGTGGGATGTTACAGACTTCACTTCTTTAGGAAATGATGCGCAGCTCCTGTGGTCTGAGCTGAGCGTCAGCAATGGAGCAGCAATTAAAGTTTTGCACATACCTTTGAGTTGTCCTGCTTAAAACCCATGCCCCTAAGTACATATCCACCCCAGACACTCCCGGTTCCTAAAGCAGATGTGTCCTCTTGCAGTGTCACAGTAGGAACCGCGAAAACAAGGTGCCGCTGAGCACACAACATAACCACACCGGCTTCCTATCCTCAACTGCTCTGCATTTCACAAGGGCCGGCTGTGACCAAGGCCGTCTGCGGGTCCTGCCGCAGGAGATGCGCTCTGCAGCCGCCCCCCACCCCGCTCCCGTTGCTGGGAAGGACGCGTATCGCAGACACCCTCCTCCCGCCGTCACCATGGCAACCGCTCCCCCCTCCGTCCGCAGCCCCTCTCTGTTGCCACGGCGACAGCCGCCCGCTCCCCATCTCCCGCGTCGCCACGGCGACGAGCCTGCCTCTGCCTTTCGGAGGAGGCTGCCGCGGTTGCCACGGCAACGGGCTGCTCTCTGTTGCCGTGACGACGGCCTCGGCTCTTCTGCCCCGTTGCCGTGGCAACAGCATCCTTCCCACCCCGTCCTGCCTTCCCACCCCGGGGCGCCCCGGGGGAGCCCAGAAAGGCCACGAGGGGTCGGCACCGGGACCGGGACCCGGAGAGCGGCCGGGGCCGCGATCGACGCCGGGGCGCGGGGGGGCGGGCGGCGGCCGAGAGCCCGGGGCACGGCGGGGCAGGGCCGGGGCCGGGGCCCGGGGCGGTGCGGGGGTCCGGGGCCGCCCTCCCGGCCCTTCCGCGGCCGTCCCCGGCCCCGCCCCGCCCGTTCCCATGGCAGCCGCCGGGCCGGGCCGGGGCATGGCGGCGGCGGCGGCGTCGCGTGCGGTCCGGGCCTCGGCGCCGCGGCCGCTCGTGGTGATCCTGGGCGCTACCGGCACCGGGAAGTCGGCGCTGGCCGTGGAGCTGGGGCTGCGCCTCGGCGGGGAGATCGTCAGCGCCGACTCCATGCAGGTACGGGCCGGCGTGGGCCCGGGGACGCTGCGGGGGGCGGGACGGGGCCGGGGGAGGGCCGAGCGGCGGCGGGGGGAGGGGGGAGGCCGCGTCCCGGAACGCGTCCGCGAGTGGGGCCGCGCTAGGCCGCGCTGTCGGAAGGCCGCGGGGATTGTGAGCGTCCCCGGGCGCCGTTGGCAGCTCGCTGCGGTGCCGGGCGCTCTCCGTGAAGAGGTGTTTTCCCGCAGCAGCGATGTGTGTGCCCTTCGTGCTGCCCTCGGCCGCGCCCACCTTCTGTTCCCTGCGCTGCTCACGCGGTCTCGGGAGTTCTCTGCAGGGCGGGATTTGTACGCGCTCCGTCCGCCGTTTACAACAACTGCTCAGGAAGCTTTGATTCTCTATGAGGTGTTTTCCTTAAGCTCTTGGGGACAGAGTTTGGGGTCTAAATGCTCAGGATCCCAAGGAGACCTTTGCGCAGGGTCCGTGCTGCCCACACCGTGCCCTTCGCTCCTGGTGCCGTGTCTGTGCTCCTCTGAGTGTCCCGGGGGCTCTCGGTGCTGAGCAGCACTCCCAGCAGTCCCCAGGTCCTCCCTGGAGCTCCTCACACCTGTGGTGGGACAGTGCCGGTGGTTTTCTCAGGATGTCTTTGCACCAGGCAGCTTTAGCTGGCGGCTCTGGGGCTTCCAAGGCATGCTACACTGCTGCAGGGTCTGTGTGGAGTGCCTCTTGACCACACTAACCATCACCATCCAGAAAAGCTCCACGGTTGTTATTTGTGTCTGTCTCTGTACCATTAAATGCTGCTGCTTGCAGGCCTTGCAGGGAGCGTACCATTAAATGCTGCTGCTTGCAGGCCTTGCAGGGAGCCCCAGTGCAGCATACTTTGACTGGTGCGATCCTAGCATGCAAGGCAGCGTGTTCTTGGAGCTGACTGGTGTACTGCTCGCTCTGGTTTTGTGCTGGTGGATGCTTTGAAGCATGCATTTTGTGCTCTGGTTGTTTCAGATCCCACTGTGGGAATGCAATCACTTGGAGGATTCTGGCTGCAGGCACCCAATGGCATCTCAGCTCAAGTGACTCTTGTCCTCCTTTCCTTTTAATCTCATTCTAGCGTGACTGTGGAGCGGGAGCTGAGCAGCTCTGGTGCCGTTCTGCCGTGCCTGCATTCAGCATGGCCTCGTGGGGCAGCCGCCTGCAGGCACACCGCGCACAGAGCATTGCACTTCCCCCACCGTGCTCCACTAACCCCTGTGCCCTGCTTAGGCAGCTGACTGGGTCTGCTTTCACACTGGCTTTGTTCCCGTGGAATAGGTTTCTGTGCTGTGTAGCCCTCTGCCACACAGCGCTGACGCCAGTGGCCTTGTGGAAGAGTTGTGCAGCTTTAAAAACGCCATTGCTCATTCTCAAGTGACAGCTGCCAGAGGCCACATCGCCCTGAGCTCTGCTGTCCATTCACGGCTGTGCCTCTCCGAGCACTGCAGAGGTCTGACAACGCTGGCAGTGTCTTTTGGGCAGCTGCTGGAGCTGCAGCCAGGCTCGGGGAGGGGCTGGGAGCCCGAGCCCACCTGTTCCCGTACACAGGCCCCTCTCTCTCTCCAGGGCGCTTTTGTCATGGCTGTGGGTTGCTGTGATCAAGTTACAAACTTAGCTGGTGCCTGCGAGGCAGCTCTGGAGCTCTGGTTAATCTGTTAGTCTCTTAATTTTATTTTTATTTTTGCCCTTTCTCTTGCTGTTCGTTGTCCCAGGACTTTCCTTCAGAAGTATGTGATTTCCCTGGATAAAGCGTGTCCTGCTTTGTTCCCAGCAGAGTCGTGGGAATGCAGCGATCCCGGTGCCAGGCTGGGAGCTCCCATCCTTCCCAGTCCCAGTGTCCCTCCTGGGTGTCATACCTCGGAGCAGTGAGGAAGTCCTCCTCTGGAGGCTGCTGTGGCACACTGGGTATGTCTGTCAGTTAGTGTGTCAAGTCAGGACATCTTGAGAGCTTTGGCCAAAGCTGTGCTGACAGGTTTCTCGTGGAAGAGTGTGTAGAGGGGGGTGAATTTTTCCTCCCTTTCACCCTGTTTTGGCTTTCTTCTTCTCTCTTTCTTCCATCCCCTCACTGCTGGAAATCCCCTGTACTCTGTGAGCCCTTCCCAGCTGGGGATGGCTCAGCTGTGCGTGGGGTCCTGGGCTGCACAGCACCTTCACAACTGCACCTTCACAACTGCACCCAGGACACTGCTTGCCCCCTCGATGGCGGACGAGGGGCAGGGGGTTCAGGGCTGCTTTGTGCCTCCTGCTTCAGGTTTCCCACCCAGAGTTGGTGTCAAGTGTCTGGCCAAGTGCTGTGAGCCCTGGGGCTGACTTGCTGGCTCTCAGCAGCCAGAGGTGGGAGGCTGTGGCCGAGGCTAAGCACCTTTAGTCCTCTGCCTGTGTGCAGTGTCTCAGAGGCCTGCTACTCCAGGCTGCTGCTAATCTGTTTTGGGGCCTTAGAAAGCAACAAAGGCTTATCTGAGCTGCCTGCTGAAAATAGAAATGAGTGTCGGGAGGACGTCTCGGCCGTGCCGACAGCCAGCTGGTGGAAACCTTCTCTGTGCTGGCTGTGCGTGTGTAAAGGCTGCCTTTGTTCCCTCCAGCCCACACACTGACACCACATTCCTCCTCTTGTTTCCAGATATTCAGGGAGAACCTCGATGTTTAATCTTCAACAGAACCTTGGTGGGGATTCAGTGTGAAGTGTAAGCCCTGACCCTGCCTGCGTGGGCGCTGGAAGCCCTGGGAGGGCCGTGTGTTGGCTGGGGTTGTAGCAGACGCGTGGGAGCTGCAGGGGATGCAGGGCCCTTGTCAGGGTGGGAAGGCACTGAGCCAAAGCTCACTGAATTCAGAGGCTTTGGATCTAGATTTTGGTGTCTACAGGAGACCTATGTTGAAGGAACAGTGGCAGGTATCAGTGGGTTGCAGCCCACCTCCGGGCCACTCCTCCTGTCTGCTGGTCTCCTGCAGCCACAAGGTAGAAAGGAAGAGCATTTGATTGCTCCCCCTGCTTCCTGCCCTCGGGCCAGCCTTTCTTGAGGGACAGAGCCTGGTGCTTGCCTTCAAAGCAGCCAGAGGGGTTAGGCAAGACAGGGAAGGGAGCGTCTGCAGGTTCAGCCGCCTCAGCTCGCATGACTGCTGCATGATCGGGCTTCCCTGCTCCAGTAACCTCAGCTCGGCCCTGGCTGCTGTGCTGTGCCTCCTGCCTGCGGGTCACCTCTGTGTCACCTTGTCCTTCTGTCTGGGAGCTGCGTGGTGGCAGGAGGAGGCCGCGCTGCAGCTGGAGGTTTGGCTGCTTTTCAGGGGGATTAAGGGGAAATTTGTTTCTGGAAACCTGGCCTCTGGCTGGGGTGGCTTCTGGGAGACAGAAGAGGAAATGACTGCTTCCACATCCAGTCCCTTCTCCTCGTGTGGAATTTATCCCAGGCTCCAAGACCACTCTGAGCAGAGATGCTGAGCTGCGTGTGCTTTCCCTGCACTCTCAGTGCAGCTCAGAGCCCTGGATACTGCCTGGCACAGGGTGTGCACAGTCCTTGGCACGGCACAGAGCTGCACACTCAGGACAGAAGGGCTTTATGTGCCCACTGCCCCACGTGCCTGCTGGCAGCCCCTCAGCACGCCGGCTGTGGATCCCTGCTCTGCTCCGTTTGCAGTTCTGCAGGGCAGCTGCTGGCTGTGCCCGGGGCAGTGGGCTCAGGCTGCAGCACTGTGGAGATCACAGGTTGCTTTGGCTCTTCACCAAGAATGCTCCCAAAGGGTTGATTTGGGTGGCTTTCCTCTCTGCTCTGCTTGTAACTGCCTTGCTGAGGCTGGCATTTCCCAAGAGTGCTCTCCCAGGCTGAATATCCCGACCTCAAAATGAAGCACACGCCTGGAAGCAGCGAGATGCTGTCCTTGGCTCCAACCAGCAGCTCCTGCAGGGCAGTGCAGCCACAGCAGTGTGCAGTCACTGCTCCGTGCCAGCTCCACTCCTTCCATTTCAGAGCTCTCAGCACGTTTGTTTGTTTGTTTCTTGCCAAGTTTGTTTTGTTCAGCAGTTTCCTGATGCAGGACACTGCTGCCTGGCACGTGAGGAGGCCAGAAGCAGGGAAGGAGAGGGGAATAACATCTTTCTCTGATAGTGACTCAGTGACAGCCAGTCTGCAGCCCCACGCTGGGTGATGCTGAAGTTGCTGGGGGGCTTCTGGGGGCTCTGCATGAAGGACATGGTGCTCCTTCTCCCCAGGGCACTGACCTTAACTGGTGATTTTTCTCCTCTGCTTGGCTGGCTGGCCTGGGAGGAGCAGGAAGCAGACAGTAAGCCAGGCTTTGAAGGTTTGCGTGAGCTGCAACTGTGTTCAGGAGGCTCCATGACATTGCACGCTGCATATGGAGTGATCTTTGTGTGCTGTAGGAAGCAGTGGTCCTTGTCTCCAGACAGCATTTTGTGCTGAGCTGGAGGATGGTGCTTGACAAAAGGCGCACCTGAGCGTGTAGCTGCAGCTTGGAGATGACTGTGCTCATTTTGAAGTGCTGAACTTCAGAGATGGGCTCTGCTGGTTACGCTGACCGTGCTCTCATTATTCCATCATCCTTTTCCTCAGTAACTGCAGGGTCATTTCAGAACAGGATAGCAGTTGCAAGCAGTTGGACCCATGGTTCATCTCCTCAGTGGGCAGGAGCAAACACCAGCAGAAGCAATTTGTCCCTGGCAGGAGCAGATGCTGGCGAGGTTCCTGCTGCCTTGCCTGGGCAGGGCATGTGCTGCTGCCTGCACTTCTCTGTAGACCTGCCCAGGCTGATGGGGTCAGCAAGGGCAGACAGCTGTTGTGCCTGGAGGGAGGAGCAGCAGTTGCTGGGGTTTCATAGAATGTGCTACTGAGGTGGGCAACAGACTCTTCTCTTCCTCAGGTGTACAAGGGCTTGGACATCATCACAAACAAGGTTTCTCCCCAGGAGCAGCGCCTTTGCAGACACCACATGATCAGCTTCGTGGATCCTCTTGTCTCCAACTACACAGTGGTGGATTTCAGAGACAAAGCTGTGGCTCTGATATCCTTTTGTGCTGCAGCCTGCCTGGCCAAGCAGATATGGGCTTCCCTCCTCCACAGATAGGCCTGCAAGAGAGATCAGTGTTTACGTCAGCTCTGTGCTCCTCGCATAGCAACTGACTCCTGTTTTCAGGGGATACCTCTGACACGAGGGACTTGGATCTGTATTTATCCCACTAATAGTGAGGGCAGCCCCTCTTCAGGGCTGGCACAGGTAGGAGAGGGTTGTAAGAGAGCTGTAACCCTGCTCTGCAGTGCTGGAAGGGGGGGCATCTCCCTGTGGCCCTTTCCCCGGCCACGTGTCTCTGCTTATGCTCCTTGACTGTAGCACATTGAAGATATCTTTGCCCGAGACAAGATCCCGATTGTTGTGGGAGGAACCAACTACTACATTGAGTCGTTGCTCTGGAAGGTCCTTGTCAACACCAAGGTATCGTGGTGGGGCATCAAATCCCTCTGGGGAGCGGTGAGCCCTGTGGCATGGTACTTCCATGCTGGAGCAGGGCAAGGAAAACCTGAGGCTTCCTGGGGCTGGGGGTCACCTTTCTCATGATGCCTGCATACAGGTGAGTGTTTTGGCTCAGGGCTGCCTTTGCCTCACAGGAGAAGTCCAGCCCGGTGCCTGGCACAGTCACTGACAGAAAAGTGGAGCTGGAGCAGCTGGATGCTGTTGATCTCCATCGCCGCCTGAGTCAGGTTGACCCAGAGATGGCAGCCAAGCTGCACCCCAACGACAAGCGCAAAGTGGCCAGGTGAGCTTGATGTGCACGGCCCAGCACCCTGTCCCAGAGGATTTGTGTGCCTGGGAACATGGCAAGATGGGCTCCCCCATCCCAGATGGTTGTTCTGGGAGCCTTAGAACACTGGTGCAGGGGAACTGTGGAATCTGGGCCACTGAGACCTGTGGCTGTGCAGCCCCCAGCCTGAGCTGCCTTTTAGATGCAGGACAGAGCTGGCTTGTGTGCAGTGGGGCTGCTCCCATCAAGGTGCCCCAGCAGCAGGGTTTATCTAGAGCTATTTAAAGAGCAAGCTGCCATGCTGGCTGAGTAACATACCTGAGCTGTGTGGGAACAGCACGGCAGCAAGACCAGGCCTGCTGCTTCGGCAGGCCCATCCCAGCCTTGCCCTGGCCCCGGGGGAGCAGAACACCGCCCACCCTATTCACACGGTGCAGAGGGACAGAGGGTTGCACAGCTTCTTCTGTCTTTCTGGCAGTGATGCTTCACAGCCTCCTCCAGCTTTGACAGTGCTGGCCCCATACCTGGACCCCTGCCTGGCTGGAAAGGGCAGGGCTGGAGCCAGAAGCCTGTCCCCTGCAGCGCTTGTGCTGGTGCCAGGCAAGAGTGGGTGGCTGTGCTCTGTGCTCCTGGGGTGCCACCACTGTACTCTGCACTGCGCCCCTAGGACCTGGGTGTGGTTGGGATGCTGGGCACGAGAGGGAGCTGAAACCTGCCCTTCCCCCACATGAGAGGGTTGGATTGCATTGAGTGTCTGCGGTTCTCTTTGCTGGAGCCCCCAGGGCTGCTGGGAACATGGAAATGCTCATCCTTAGCCAGCCTCTGAGCTCTGTTTGTCTCTGTTTTACAGGAGCCTGCAAGTGTTTGAAGAGACAGGTATCCCCCACAGTGAAATCTTGCAACAACAGCAGGAGGAGGAAGGTGGGGGGCCCTTAGGGGGGCCCCTAAAGTACCCACACTCTTGTATCTTGTGGCTTCATGCAGACCAGGCAGGTGAGAGTGGGCTTTGCATAGCTCCCGACTGACTGCATGATATGGTGAGGGGTGAGGGCTGACTCCCTGTTCCTGCCCCAGCCTCTTCACTGGAGAAGGCAGCAATTCCTCTGGCATCAGCAGGTGTGACAGAGGACTCAGTCTCCTTGCCTGCTGGGCTCTGCCTTCTTCAGATGGATCCAGAGGCTGGAAGTGCAGAAGGTTCAGCTGTGGACCATAACTGGAGCAGCTGAGTATATCCTGCCCTCCTCCTCCCAGCTCTGGACCGACGGCTGGAGCAGCGGGTGGATGACATGCTGGCTGCAGGGCTGCTGCAAGAGCTGCGCGACTTCCACCAACGCTACAATCAAGAAAAGGTGACTGAAAACCGGTGGGTGAGAAGCCAGCTCCCTCACTGAAGGCACTGCTGTATGCTCCTGTGTGTGGCCTGTCCCCTGATGCCGTGGTCTTGTGTTGCCTGGGAGGTCCCACTCTACACCTTTGGACACAGGAGTCTTTGCTGTCCCTGGAAGGTGGCCCTGACTCTTGGCTGTTGTCTTACCCTCCAGGCAGGATTATCAGCATGGTATCTTCCAGTCCATTGGTTTCAAGGAATTTCACGAGTACCTCGTCAGTGAGGGGAATTGCTCACCTGAGACCAGTGCACTGCTGCTGCAAAAAGGTCGGAGGAGCACTCTGTGTACTGCATGCCCCTCAGTCCCACGCAGTTCCAGGTGACACAGGTTGTTCTGATCCAAGCTCAGACCTGGGACAGGTCTTGTTGGAGTTGAGTTGTACCTTTCTCCACGCACTTATCACTTCAGCTAGACCAGAAGGGCAGGGACTCACTGTTCCAGGGCATCTCTGAGCACATCCAGAGAATTCCTCCCTCCCTTCCCCTAGATCTGCTTGTAAGTTGTACTGTTCTTGGCAGAGGCTGATCTCAGGTCTGAAAGTGATGCACCAGTGACATGGGTGATAGGATCTCAGAGAAGCATACAGGTTAAGTTTTAGGTGAGCAGGGCAGCTCATGAAAAGATTGTCCTACTTGCTGGAAGCTTCTGGGCCACTGGTTTGGTCCCTTTCCCCCCTTTGAGAGCATTTGGGATACTTTATCCAGCCCTTTTGTGGTGACATTGCCCCTATACCCTGGCAGGGGATTTGCTGTGCTGACCACTGCTCTGTGCTGGCTTAGAGGCCTCCAAACTGACAGTAGAAACGTTTTCCTTAAGCAAGCATGATACCAACCAAAGGAAACGTTTGTCTTGTGTGATTTCCCCCTGCTGGAGTCAGCAGGCTCTTCTCTATCTGCTCTGAGCTCAACTTGTAGAGTTCTGCTGACCTTTGGTATTTTCACATCCTCTGTTTCAAAGGGATCCAGGCTCTGAAGCAGGTGAGCAAGAGGTATGCCCGGAGGCAGAACAAATGGGTCCGAAACCGCTTCCTGAAACGTAAGTCCTCTGGTTCCTGTGCTGCCCCACCACCCCTGTTCTCGTCCCTCTTCTCACCCTGCCTCCACGCTGCCTGTGCTTTCCTTGTCCAGACGCTCAGAGACACAGCTCCTTCTCCCTGCTTCTGCACGCACTGTTTGTCAGTCAGGGGACGATCTCCCAGGGACAAAGCAGCCAAGTGCTTGGCCTGGTGCCTGGTCAGCCATGGGTGGCAGCGGGCTGCCGTGTCCCTGCAGCAGCACGGTTCTTGAGGAGGAGATGCCCAGCAGGCACTCGCATGTGTCCCCTGTGTGGGGCAGGAGGCGCAGCTGACAGATGTCCCTGGATTAGGAGCCGGAGCCCATTGGCTGCAGCGGGCCCTGCTCGCTGTGGTGGCCGGGAGCCAGCAGGACTTCCCCACCTCAGCCGGCCCTGGAGCAGGGCCAGCAGCGGCAGCTGGGAGCCGGGCACTTGGTGAGAGGTGCTTGGTAGGGGTGAAACGACAACAACAACAAGAAGGCAGGGGGAAACTCGAATCAAAAGATGGGCTTAGAACAGAGGCCAAGAGCTTTCACGGAGCCATGTGCTCGGTGGATGCGGCTCACCTTTCTGGTGGCAGGTGTGCTTCAGATCAGCCCTATCGGGAGCTTGTTTGTGGTTACAGCAATAAAAAGCAGCACCTGCTGGAGCCCGGCACAAAGCTTTGATGGCTCTGAGCGGGGCCGTGTGCCCGGGGGCTGCTGGCAGGTGAGCTGCCGTGGCCCAGCACCGCCGCCAAAGGGAGCGGCCGTGCTGTGGTTGCAGCCGTCCTGCCTGGGCTGCAGCCCCTGCCTTGCACCCTCCAACTGGATCTGGGAGGGCAGAATGGTGGCTTTGAACCTGCCTTGTCAGGTGGAGGCACAGACAGAGCAGCTTCTGCCCGTTCTGTGAGCTGACAGCTCTGAGCAGCACAGCAGGACAGGAGCGCGGGTTCCCCACCAGGGCTGTGTGTGCATCTCATGTAAGCACAGCTTTGTGTGATGCCGTTGTGTGTCCTCCTAGCACTTCATCCTCTGTGGCCTCCTGTGGACCATGGTGGCAGTGAAGTGTTTGCTTGCTGTGCTCTGACATTGTAATCCTGTCCTGAAGGCAGTTGTGCAGATGCTTGCCTTGAGTCTGAGGTGTTATTGCTGCTTGCCCACAAGCTGAGGTCCCTGGTAATTTTGGCTCCAGAAGGGCTGGTGCCATTTGCTCCCGAGTGCTGAAGGTCAGGTTGAGGAAAGAGCAGATTCTGTGAGGTGTGGTGCTGACCCACGGGGCCTGCATGCTGACTGCTGGGGACCAGCTGGGGGATGCTGGCAGTCACCTGCCCCTCTGTGTCCCCGTAGGTCCTGGCCCCAACGTGCCCCCGGTGTATGGCTTGGAGGTGTCTGATCTCTTGCGGTGGGAAGAAGATGTGCTGAAACCTGCACTGGAGATTGTGGAGAGCTTCATCCAGGTATGGGATCACCAGCACTGAGGTGTAAGCTGTGCCTGAGAAGCCTGTTTCTCAGTTAGTGCAAACCCCGTAACTTGGCACTGGGTCTCTCCCATGGATGGGGCAGTCTGTGTCCATACCTGCCACAGGTGTTTTTACCTGCAGTGGCAGAGCATACAAGCTGAGATTTTCTCCTCATGCTCAGTACTGCACCGGTGTTGCATGATAAAAGTGCATCTTCTGTCCTGCTGACATTAGCATCTGAGCTCAGAAAATTCACAGCCCAAACCCTACCCAACACGGACACGGCCAAGGCAGATTTTCTGTATGGGAACTCATTTGAGGCATCGTGCATTCCTCAGGGACGTGAGCCGCCCGTGGAGCCCATAAGGATGGAGTGTGATGTAAATGAGAACAAACGGAGCCATCGAGTGTGTGAGCTCTGCGACAGAGTCATCATCGGGGACAGGGAGTGGGCAGGTAAGGTCCTGGAAGGGTGCTGGGCACAGCGAGCACGGCGGGGAGCAGCACGAGGAGCTCTTGGCTGGCTCCGCTTGGCCAGATGACCCTCAGCACATGATCTTGGGCTTTCAGGGATTGTTTACAGCCCGTGCATGAGAGCAGGCATTTGCCGGCCCGGAGGGGGTGTGGTGCTGTGGCACAGCTGCCATCTGTCGGGCTGCCCCCCCCAGCCCTGTGAGCAGGGCTGTGAGGCTCATGCTGAGAACCAGGAACAAAAAGGAGCTGAGAAACTCTGCAGAAATGGAACTGATAAACCTCCATGTGTTGCCCAAACACAGAATATGCAGAGATAAGGCAAAGATAAATCGTGCCCAGATCATTGGTTATCAGATTTGGATGAGCCATTCATTGCTGTTGATCCAGGGAACTGGTGAAAACAAAGGCTGGCTGGGTGCAGGAAGGTCACTGCATGGAGACCAGTTGGTAAGGATAACTGTACTGCAGCCAGGATCAGCTGCCCTGGCTTGGAGGTACTTTGAAGAAGCTCCACCAGCTCCGGAGCCAGAGGCCTCTGAAGATCAGCAGGATGAGTGCTGTCCTTCCAACAAGTTGTAAAGGTGTATGGCAGAGTGGGAGCTCCTCAGATAACCCCAGACACAGCAGTTGCAACAGCTGTCCTCTGGGGATGTTGTCCCAGATTTGGATAGATGAGAATGCTTTTCAAACCAAGATGTGCATCCTGCTGAACGTGGCTGCAGTCCCCACATGGCAGGAGAGAGATGGCCTCAAACTTGGGTGTTACTGTAACTGTTACTTAGCAGTGGGGGCTGAGTCAGTCTGCAGTCTGCTCCAAGTTACAGATAGCCCTGTGAACTGCTTCCAAGTGCCCCACTGGCTCTGGAAGATTGTAAGGTTTTATCTGACTTGACAGTTTGTGTGGATTTCAAAGAGCCCCTGACACCCACTGCAGTCAGTGCTTCCTCCGGCTGCTGTGGGCTCTGCTGTTGCTTACAACAAATTGTAAGAGGTGTGGCTGTATTGCAAGCTGGGGATGACCCTACAGCGTTGTGATAAAGCAGCAGCTTTGCATGTAATTTTATCCTCTGACAGAACTGGAAAGCACCTCAGGGCCTTGATTCAGCAAGAACATACTCCTGTTTAATTAAGGCCCTGCTTGAAAAGTTGGCTGCTTTAATTGCTGCTCTGATCTCTTGGAAATAGCCAAACCACCCTGCTGCAGTTAGGCAGCACCTTCTGCACAGATAATGCTGCTGATACGGAGCTTCTGCTGTCCGTAACGATGACATTTTAAACACAGGGGCAGCTCCTGCTGCCCTGGAATGTCAGTGCAGGTTGCTTCCCTGAGATCAGCCCTCAGCTCCGTCAGACTCCTCCTGAAGTGCTCTCGTAGCTGCAGGCCTTGCCCTGCAGTTATGCAAAAGCGTAATTGCGCTGTGGGCTGTGTCTGTGAGGCACAGAGCTGTGCCGTGCAGTGCTGTGGTGCAGGCACATCCATGCTCACAGATGATCCTGGCCTCGTTCACGCGCTGCTGGAGCGCTGCACAACCTCACCGTGTCCTGCAGTGTTTGGTACAAAGTGCCTTCCTTCTTTCCTCCTGTGGGGTGAGGCTCAGAGCGAACCTGTGGGGCACTGAGCGCTGACGGCGGGGGGCTTTGTGTGTTCCAACCCAGGGCTCTGCCCTCTCTCACCTTCTCCCCAGGAGAAGCCTTGGAGGCCGTGCCCGGAGTGATTCACACGGGGCATGTCGGGCCAGGTGCTCCCTTCTCCGGGTTCCCCGGGGTTAAACACTTCTGTGCCTCTTCCTGCAGCTCACACGCGATCCAAAGCCCACCTGCACCACCTGAAGAAGAGAAGGAAGCTGGAGGCTGCTGGACGTGCTGCAGACACGGCGGGGGACAGCGGGAGTGCAGAGGGCTCGGGCAGGGCCGGCAGCGTGCCTCTGCCATAGGCGGGGAGCTGTGCCTCCACCTGCACGGCGAGGAGTGCCCAGCGCCGCGTGGCCCGGAGGAGCTGAGCCATTTCTGGGGGTGAGGCAGGAGCGTGAGTGGCCGTGGCTGTGTCAGAGCCTCACGGCCTCGTCCTGCCGTGCTCGGTGCTTTCCTGCCTTGCTTTGGGGGGTGGCCCCAGGGCGGTGCTGCTGGAGATTCCTCCCGAGCCCAGTGCTCCCTGCTCACAGATGAGCCCTGGGAAGATGGAGCCTCTCCTGCTGCCTGAAAACGTGTTGATCTTAGAGACAGCACTCTGCACTCCTCCAGCTTGGCCAGGCGTGCAGCGCAGGGGCTGTGAGCTCCCACTGCCTTTTGGGGAGGATGTGTTCTTGAATTTCTATGGAAATAAAGGTACACAATTACCGTGGATTGCTCTGCCTCGTAAAACATTGAGCTTTCTTGCTGTCTGCTTCCATCCGGCCCAGGTCTGGGAGGCTGTCTGGCCTGCCCCCTTCTTCCCATCACCTTTTCTGCAGCTTCCCGGGGAGCTGAGCAGATGTTGTCAGCGTGCTGAGGCCGCGGGCACGCAGCAGGAGCAGCAGGAGCCGGCACCTGTTAAACGAGCTGGGAAATGACCTCACGCAGCTCGCAGCGGTGAGTGCGTCCCAGTTAAACCCCGGCTGTGGTTTGGCCGTGGGATCAGTCCCTGCCTTTGGATCCATGCTGCTGAGCAGCAGGTTCCCGGAGCCGTGTGGCTGCAGTGCGGTGTCAGCTTTGTCCCTGGGGAACGCAGCGCTGCCTTCGTGTTCTGCGTGGGAGCCCTGCGGCCTGTTGCAGGGGTTGCAGCCCGCTGCCGGGGCCGAGCGCTCTGGGGATGAGGAGCGGTGCTTCGCTCCATCTGCCCTCCGCTAATCCCCAGACAAACGCGGCTCTTCCATCTGTGCGGGCGGAGCCGCCGAGCCCAGCGCACCGGCCACTTAATCTAAATGGCTTTGGCCAAAGATAAGGTCATTAATTACTCCGGGATTAGAGAGCGCCGCGGGCCGGGCCGGGCCGGGCTCTCCGTCCGTCGGAGTCCTCAGCTCCGGCCCCGCACCTCCGCGACGTGACCGCCCCGGGGGTGTCACCCGTGGGCTGCGGCCCCGCCGCGTGCACGAGCCCCGCCCCGCGCCCCGCCGCGTGCACGAGCCCCGCCCCGCGCCCCGCCGCGTGCACGAGCCCCGCTCGGCAGCGCCCGCAGCAGCGCAGCGTCGGGGCGCGGTGCCGCGGTGTGGCGGGGCCATCTGCCGGCCGCGGCCGCGTGGGCTCCGTGCGCTGCGGGGGGGAACCGCGCGGATCGGCCCCGCGTGTCCCGGGTGGGCGCGGAGGGCGTGGACGGATTTAATGTCACTTTATTTCATAAACCCCCTCCGCACCCCCCTTAAAAAAGAAACCAAAACCAAAACAGTAACAGAGAAAAGTACGAAAGAAGAGATGAGCGGCGATTTAATTGCGGATATCAGAAACCCACCGGGTGGGTCTGAGCCGGCTCCTGCCGTCAGCGCAGCCGTGCTGCTCCTCCTCTCTGCACGCGTGGGGCCGGGGGCGATGCCTGTCCCCCCACCCAGCACCCCCAGCCCCGCCCTGCCCGGCCCCACGTCCCCGCAGTGCCACCCCACGTCCCCGGGTGCTGTTCTCAGGGGGAGGGGGGGGGGGGTGGACGACAGGAGCGGCTTTTTTGGGCTATTTTGATTTATTTCTGTATTTCTGCCCTCTGTCTGTTGCCCCGTTTCCCTCTGTACAAAATGAGCGCTGTGGTGGCGGTGCTGTGCGCTCGGGGTCGCGCTCACTGCAGCAGCGCCCGGATCTGTTTGGATGTGGTGTCATCATTCAGGTGCCGGGTGGTGTACCTGGAAAGTGGGGACCGTCACCCCGCGGCCCTGGGGGGCTCCCAGGAGTGATGCTGATCCCATCCCGGAGCAGATGAAGCCCCCCCCGCTCACCTCAGGGCATTCAGGAGCCCCTCAGTGCTGGTGGAGGGTTGGTCCTTGAGGACTTTGATGCACCCCTTCATCTGCACAGGGAACGGAAGAGGTGGTGAGGGCCCAAATGGACTACAGATTTTCCCCTCCGGGGATCAAATCCCCCTCTGGCCCCCATGGGGTGTGCCCCATAGCCATCACTGCTGCTCCAGGACTCGCGGTGCGGCTGTGACCCCCCCGGGGACACTCACATCGATCTTGGAAGTCTTGGCGAAGGCCCCCACGGGGTGGACGTGGTCATAGAGGATGATGACCCCGACCATCACCCGCATGCAGAACAGCAGCGTCTCGGTGTTGGTGAAGCGGCTGCGGTACTCCCTGCGCAGAGAGGGTCTGAGCGGGGAAGGGAGTGGAGGGATCCCCACCCCCAGTGCCCGCAGGGTGGGTACTCACGGGGTCTCCAGCATCACCCTGCAGACACAGGCCATGGTGCTCAGGCAGTCGGTCGTGTCCTCAATGGGGAGCGTCTTGTTCTGAAAGCAAAGGGATCGCAGGGGCTGCCCCCCACCCGGCCCTGGCCCTGCATGGAGCCAGAGAGACGTCACCCCCGCTGCCCCAGCCCCCCCAGCCCCCTGCCCCGCTCACCTCTGAGACGAACTTGGTGGTGGCATTGCTGAGCGTTTTGAGCATGGGCGTGGCCTCGGCGTAGAAGAGGGACATCCTGTTGGCCATCTCGTTGTTCACCTCGCTCTCTGCATCCAGCTGTGGGGTGGGGGGGACACAGGGATGGTGGCAGCACCGCGGTGCCTGGTGCCCCTCGAGGAGGTGGTCCTGGGGGCCCCCTCACCTGGAGGTTGTTGATGCGGTTCCGGCTGATGGTCCGTCTGTAGTAGCTGAAGTCATTCTGGATGGCGGGGTTGGTCATCTAGGGGGAGGGCAGCGTTAGCAGATGGGGTTGGGGCTGCTCTGTGTGCCCGGGGCTGGGGGGGCAATGCTCCAGCGCCCAGCTTCAGCACCATCACAAAATCAGCATCGGGGCTGATGTGGGTCCGGGCGTGGGGACAGCGCGGGGCCCGCGGCCCATGGGGGCACCTTGAGCTCATCGAAGCTGAGGGTGAAGTGCAGGATCTCAGCGAACTGCTTGGCCAAGGCCTGCTCCCGCTCCAGGTGCTGCGTGGGGGGGTACGGGGGGCAGGTGAGAGCCTCCAGGAGGCTGCGCAGCGCGTTCTCTGCAGGCAGAGCATCGCCATCACCATCTCAGTGCTGGACGGGGAAACAGAGGCCCCGCACAGCGAGGGTACAGGGGACGGAGGGCTCACCGAGGCGCAGAGAGAACTCGTAGAAGCGCTTCAGCTTGGCAACGAGGGGGCACACGGCACTCCACGCCCTCTCCTGCAGCCGCAGGTCCCCGGGGTTCTGGATGGCCTGTGGGGAGAGCAGCGGGGTGGCCCCGAGCTACGGGGAGAGCAGCGGGGCCGGGGCTGCACCCACCTCTCGGATCTCCTGCCCGGCACCCGTGTAGGACTGCAGCTCGGCCAGCACGCCCTGCGACTCCTCCAGCACCGCGTTCACCTGGTTCCACACCGCCGTCTCAGCCTCTGTCGGCTGCGCATCTGCAGGGCAGCGCCCCGGGAGAGAAACCCGGAGGGCTCTGAGCGGGGGGTGGGGGGCGGCCGCGGTGCGTGGGGTGAGGTCCCCGTCCCGCTGCCCCAGAGCAGCCCCAGCCCCGCGCTGACCCCGAGGGGGCCAGCCCCGAAAAAGGGTTGACCCTGAGGGGTGCAGCGGGAGCCCCCGGCCGTGGGGCCGCCCCCTCCCCGGGGCGGGGGGGGGGGAGAACCCTGGGGCGGCAATGGGGCGGGCGTCCGGGATTGGGGCGATGCGATGGGCGGCGGGCATGGGAACTTAAATGGTGTGGATGTGGAACTCATAAGGTAAGAAACGAAAAAAGGAAAATAAAAATCCCATCTCACTTTCAAAGTCAAGGAAAAAATTAGGGCCTTGTTCAAGCTCGTTATAAGTCAACACTTTAAGAAGGTTCCCCATGTGAAACCTGCAAGAGAAGAAACAAGAGGAAAAAAGCATGACGGCGAGGTGGGGTCGGGGAAGAGGCGCTGCGGGCAGCGGGCACGGCCCGTCCTCCCGGCCCTCTTCCCCCCGAGGATGGAGATGGGCGCTGCGATGAGTGATGGAGCGGAAGGAGCGGAGCGAGGAGAGCAGTGCTGAGTCCCCAAACCGGGTCCTGGGGAGCGGCCGCGGCCCCCTGCACGGGGATGGGGCGCTCATAGGGCGCTCCGGGGGGGTCCCGGGCTGCGGGGCTCGGGTGGCTGCGTGGTGCCTATTTTGGGACGCTCGGTGCTGGGGGTGATGCAGAGCTGCACGCAGCCTCTTCCCGCAGCTGCTGGGGCCGGGCCCCGCGGTTGCTGCTGCTCTATATTTACACCCCTCGCTCTTGTTCTGCGCTGTGCTCTGGGAGGAAGGGGGGGGAGGCAGGAAGGGGACGGGGGCTGCGCCAGGCAGAGCCCCCCCACGGCCACATCTCCCGTCACATCCCTGTGTGCAGCCTGGAGCCGTGTCCCTGGGCGCAGGACCAGGAACCTGTGGGTTTCGGGGTCCCTGAGCCCCAACCCATGTGGCACAGATCCTTCGGCCCCACTCCCGGCACCCTCGGCCTCGGGGCTGTCCCGGCCGTGGTGATGGTGGGGACCCACTGGGTGCCATTGACTGATAGCAATGCGCACGTGTGGCGTGCCAGGTCCTGCTGCTGCCTCGTGTCCCACGTCCCCTTCACAGCTGAGATGTGTTCCCTTGCAGGACCCTTGGGCAGAGTGAGGCACCTCCTGGGGTCCGGCCCCACTCCCCAGCCCCACGCAGCCTTTGTAGGGCGCATCCAGCACGGCCCCAAGGACGCGGTGCTGCTCGGGGACACCGTGCCCGTCCCCATCTTCTGGGGAGCGGCCACCGCAGCGGCCCCGGCCCCCTCCCCGCTTCACCCTGCTCACGGGACTTACTTTCAAAATCCAGGAAAAAATGAGGACAGTTTTCTAAATCTTTGCCCAATACCTTTATCAGGTTGCCCATGGCCAGCAGACCTGAGCGAGAGAAACAGCACAGAGTGGAACAGCACCGCGCTGCCACCGCGCGCCCTCAGCCCCCCCGAGCCCCCCAGCACGGCGGCACCTACCTGCACCCCTCCGCCCCTCCCCGCTGCCCTCCCGGCTGCGAGCACGAGGCCGTGCGTGGACGTGGGGCCGCTCTCTGTGTTTTCAGTTTCTCGAGGAGGGGACAGAAGCGCTGCGCTTCCTGTGGGTGCTGCTCACCGCCCCACAGCAGCCCCGGGACAACGTGTCCTCCCCACGCGACCCGCTGCGGGCAGCCCTGAAGGGCAGCGCTGGGTGGGGAGGGCCCCACGCCGCCATCTCCGCCCCACAGACCCAATTTAGGGGCCCACAGCCACACCACAGCTGCAGCCCCGGTTCCTTACCTCAGCGCGCGGTGCAGCTGCGATGGGAGCAGGGGCTGTGCCACGCGCCCCGATCACTGCATGGGCCGGGGGGGACCTGCGGGGGGTGTGGGGTCAGTGCTCCCGGGCAGCTCGTGGCCCGTGGGGCGGCCCCGCACACCCTCCAGCCTTCACCTCGTGTGCCTCTGCCTGCTCGCTCTGCCAGCAGCCGCTGCTCTGGAAGCCGCCCAGCGCTTCCTCGAGATGCGGTCGGTGCACTCCACACCCGGCACTGCCCGAGCATCCCCTGCACACCACGTCCCCCGTGGAGACCTCCCGGGTGGGGACGCCCTGGGCGCGTGGGGCTGAGCCATCCCCGCGTCACCCCGAGGGACCCGTGGGGCTGTCCCCGTGTCGCTGGGGGGCTTTGCTGACTGCACCCCAATTGCGGGGCACCAAGGGTTGCCCCCGTGCGCTGAGCCCGGGGTTTGTCCCCGTGGGTGTGGGGTGCTTTTGGGGTGCTGGGCCGTGCAGGATGGTGCTGGGAGCGGTCAGACCTCACCCGCTCTGCTCAGGCGTTT
This sequence comes from Callipepla californica brunnescens, assembly GCA_023055505.1. NCBI lineage: Eukaryota > Metazoa > Chordata > Aves > Galliformes > Odontophoridae > Callipepla > Callipepla californica. Next base: position 297,319 of record JALIRH010000055.1, read on the forward strand.
GCATAAATTATGGCATCGCATCCTCGCGCCGCACAGAGCTTGTCCTTGACGGGCAGAGCGCAGCGCTCAGGGCTGGGATTTGGGGTGCTGAGCACACAGGGAGGGGCACGGATGGATCCCCGTGGTCTCAGTGTGGGGACACGGGTGCGAGGCCTGGCCCTGGTGTGGGGCTCAGTGCTGGGGAGGGGTGAGGATGGCTGCATCCTCTGCCCCGTGCCGGGGAATGGAGACAGCACCGGGCTGGGCCCCTCCACGTCCCCGTGGTGCTCTGTGGGGTCTGAGGTTCAGCGCTCCATTTGCACCGATCCTATTCCCCTACACCGTCCCACGGTGTGAGGTGGGAGGGGTGGGGGGCAGCTCGGCCCCCTCTGGAGGGCTCTCAGGAGGGAGATTTGCTCCCTGCCTCCCCTCTGCCCATCACCGTGCGGGGACCACGCACCCCAAATCCCCCTCGGAGGGCTGAGGGCTGCGTGCAGACGGTGCAGCGCTGGGGACAGCAGTGTCCCCCCCCCCACCCCAGCCACGCCCGCGGTGTCCCCAGGATCATTCCCAACGCGCCGCGCCATCTCCCCGAGCATCACTCCAAGCGGAGGCACCGCGGCTCCAGGGCCGGATCCTGCCCCTGGACGACCCCGGGCGCTGCCCCCCTCCCCACCCGCCCATATTTCGGGGCCGGACCCCCCGAGCGGTGCCCTCCCCCCGCTGCGGATGCGGCCGATTTACCGCATGGCTCCGGGGCGCGGAGCCGCAGAGCCCCCCCGGGCTGCAGCATCCCTGGGGCTGCACCCTCCCCCCGCCCCCCCCCCCGGGTCCCCGCCGCCCCCCGCCCCCCCCCCGGCCCCGTTCTCACCGTAGCGGTGCGTGCGGTCGCTCCCGCAGCGCAGGTGCGGGGAAATGCCGCCCGGCGCTGCGTGCGAGCCCTGCGCCGGCTCCGACTGCACCACAAAGCCCCCCATGGCCCCCGGCCCCCCCACGCCACCGGGGACGGTGACGTCTCAAGTGCGAGGGAGCCGGGGACGCTTAACCCTCTGCGTGCCGGCCGGCAGCGTCTGCGGCCCTGCGGGTCTGAGCGCGCTGATGGACGCGGGGACGGCTCTGAGCCCGGGGTCCGGCGCCGCGGGACCGGGGCGATGCTCCTCCACACTCTGTCGTTGTCCCGGGGGGGTTGGGGGGCGCGGGGGGGGCAGCGAGAGGGACCCACTCGGTGTCACTGTCACCCACGCCCCATGCATCCCGCGGCGGTGCGGGACGGGGTGGGGGCACTGCCCCGTCCTTGGCCGCGTGGCCCCGCGCCGTGCCCCCCCCCCCCCGCTCCGTGCAGCCTCGGGTGGGGGTCCTGCCCCACATGCACGGCGCAGCGCAGGGATGCTGCATTCCGCCCAGAGGGGTCCGGGGGGGGGTCCGGCCCTCCCTCCCTCCCCCGGAGTGATGGATCCCTGCAGACGCGCTGTGTATACACAGCTGCAAATATTTGTGTCTGCGCATAAACCGCTCCTCTGGTCCCGTCGGCGGGGGCAGATTCACGCGGCAGCTTCGCGAAGGACAGCGGCCCCCCCCCCCCCCCTTCCCCAGCCCCGCGGCTCCGGGCCCACCCCTGGGGGCTGCTGGCACTGCCCCACTGCCCAGACCGCGCCCGGGGGGGGGAGCGGGGGGAGGCGAGGTCAGCGGGGAGGGGCAGAGCCATCGCTATGGAAACGCTCCGCGTTCGGCGCTGGGAATGAGGATCTGCGCCGGGGGGGGGCGGGAGCCCTGCTCCAGGCTGGGACCCCATGGACGTCCTTGCTGCCCCCGGGTGCCCGTTTCCCTTTCCATCCCCCCCACGACGCCCCCCAGCATCCCACCTCGCGCCCCCCACCCCCCATTGATGGGCAGCGCTCGCAGCCAATGGGCGGGCGGTGCCGGGGGGGGGGGGGGGCGGGTGCCTGAGGCTTCGAGAGGGGCGGGAGCGGCGCGGGCAGAGCCGGGGGCGGCAGCGCGGCCCCTCCGCACCGGGACCGGCTTCGCTCGTGCCCGCGCCGCACGGACAGGTAATGAGCGGGCGGCTGCGGCCGTCGGGGCCCGGAGCCGCTGCCCGGGGCGGGGCGGCCGTCGGGGCCGCGTTGCTGCGGGTGTCGGGGCCCCCGAGCTGCCCACGAGTGCCGTGCCCCAGCCCCACCGCCCCGTCCCTCCCCGCGTTCGCTCCGTCTCGGGGATGCGGCTCTGATTGCTGTCGGAGCGCGGGGGGGCCACGAGCACTCCCACGGCTCCGGCTCTGACGGCGGTGGGCGGCACTGCTGCGGTGCCGGGCACGATGCGGCCTCTCCGGGCCCCCCATCCCAAAGTGCCCCCGTGTCCCACGAGCCCAGGAGATCGGGCGCACGAAGGGCGATGGGCTTTGGTCGGGCTCCGGGCGAACTTCTCATCCTCAACTTCCTCCGTGGAGAGGAACTCCCGGGGATCTCAGGGGACCCTCTGCCGCTCGGGCTGAGCAGCGGCAGCCGGGGCTGCGTGGGGGGCACGGGGTGCATCGCCGGAGCCACCGCGTGTGCTGCCCACGCCACGCAGCGCTGCGGGCGGTGGGTGGGTGCTGCTCGTGGGGCTCTTCCCCGCTTTGATCCAGAGCTGCGGTCACATCAGCCCGGAGGGTCAGCTGTGCTGTGGGAGGGCTGCGGGGACGGTGGGGGGGCACGGCCGCCCCATACCCGACACACAGCCCCACGCCTCCCACCGCAGGCACAGCCATGGGCAAGCACAGCAGCAAGCTGGCCCCGGAGGTGCTGGACGACCTGGTGAGGAGCACGGAGTTCAGCGAGCAGGAGCTGAAGCAGTGGTACAAGGGCTTCCTCAAGGACTGCCCCAGCGGCATCCTCAACCTGGAGGAGTTCCAGCAGCTCTACATCAAGGTGGGCTCTGATGGGGCACAGCCCGTGGGGTGGAGCACCCTGCTCCCGCTGTGCCGGGCTCTGCTCCCCTCCCCGTTCCGATCTCTCTCCTCTCCTCCGCCCGCAGTTCTTTCCCTATGGCGACGCCTCCAAGTTTGCCCAGCACGCCTTCCGCACCTTCGACAAGAACAGCGACGGCACCATCGACTTCCGAGAGTTCATCTGTGCCCTGTCTGTCACCTCCAGGGGGACCTTTGAGCAGAAACTCAACTGGGCCTTCGAGATGTACGACCTGGATGGGGATGGGAAGATCACGCGCTTGGAGATGCTGGAGATCATTGAGGTACTCCTGCTTAAACACGCCGGGTAGCTTGCATTCTCTGTGGTTTTTTTTCACAGGTTTGGGGCCCATTCGGCCACCAAAGAATGGGTTTTGGTGTCGGGAGCCTTGGCTGGACGTGGCTGTGTAGGGCAGCAGCCCTCCTGCCCGCCCAGCTCCCACCCCCTCCTCTCCCTGCTCCAGGCAATCTACAAGATGGTGGGGACTGTGATCATGATGCGGATGAACCAAGATGGGCTGACGCCCCAGCAACGCGTCGACAAGATCTTCACCAAGATGGACAAGGACAAGGACGACCAGATCTCCCTCGAGGAGTTCAAGGAGGCAGCCAAGAGCGATCCTTCCATCGTCCTGCTGCTGCAGGGTGATGTGCAGAAGTAGGGCCCGGGGCTCAGGGCTGGACTGGCTGCAGCCACCCTCGGCTCCCCACGATGGTGTCTGTCCCCACGCTCTGCTGAGTGCCCCTGTGCTCTGTTCCTGCTGCCGCCCCTCTGCTCTGCTCCTGGGCACTGCTGGCTCGAGGTCCCCTAAAACAGACCTTGCAGCTAAACCACTGACCCAGGGGAGCACCCTGACCCCCAGGGCCAGCTGTCCTTGTGCCCTTTTTCCTACTGTCCCCACGGGGAATCCTGGTCCCAGCTCTTCCCCTTCCCACTGACAGGCTCTGGATCCTGGCCCTGGAGCCCGCTCTGCTGGCAGCGCCCACGGGGCTCAGGTCTGGCTCTGGGTTGTGTTCTTCCCTCACCCCCCCACCCCCAGCTGTAGATTTTCTGCTTCTGCTTTCGATGGTGGGAACAGCCAGGGGTTGGGCGGGGTCCTCGGGAGGTGACCCCTGACTGTGGCACACGTCTGATCCCAGGAACCCCCAACGGCGGTGTGTGATGTCCGGAGCTGCCCTGGCACTCCTGAGGGTTTCTGCCCCAGGGCAGCGGTGCTGTCAGAGTGGTATTTATTCTGCGCTTTGTGGTGATGGTGGCTGTGATATCTGTTAGGAGGCTGTGGAGTGGAGTTACCTTCTTGATGTTTTTTGTTTTTTTTTTTTTTGCTTTTTGTTTTTTAAATGGAAGAATAAACTGTCCCACGTCTGTGGTGTCCCCCAGGAGGCTCAGAGGGGGAGCAGGGGGAGGGCAGTGCTCCTGAGCATCGCTTTGGGGTCCCCTGCGCCTGGGAGAGCCGGGGAGGGGCGGTCCTGGTGCAGTGTAACCCTCCAGATGTGCACGGAGCCCTGGGGAGGAGTAACGTCATCTTGGGTGTGTGTGGGGGGGTAGGACCGGGCATCTCTTGTGGGGGAACGGCTTCACGTGTCCCTCAGGAGTGGGACCCCGCTGCCCCTGGGCTGGGGGCTGTGTCCCGGGCCCACTGCAGCACTGCTGGGACGTGCCGTTGCTGCACATCAGCTCTCCACCCCCAGCTTCCCTGCACGTTTCGTTCTCCATCGCCAGCCTGCGCAGTGCCTGTTGCTAAGGAGCTCTCACCAACTTTAAATGCTTCTCCGGATTTAGCAGCAGCTCGGGCTCAGCCTGTGGGCAGGAACGTGGCTCTGCTTCCACCCCACAGTGCTCCCACATCTCCCAGTCCCGAGAAGGAGGATGGGACGGTGCCGAAGCAGCACGCGCGTTCCCGGGAGCACTGCTGGGGGGCAGCTCTGCGGTGCCTGGGGAGGGAGGGGGGGACTGCGGGTCACGCACACTACGGACACGGGTGGGTCCGTGCCAGGGCTGCCGCGAGGAGGGCAGCGGCTCGGGGTGCCGGGAGCACTCGGGGATCCCGGGAGCGGGAATGGGAAATTCTCGCTCCCCTCGGGGCTTTGCCGCAGAGAGCTGAGACGGCCCCGGGGAAAAAGGGGCTGCGATGGGGCCGGGGGGGCCCTACGCTCCCATAAGGGCGTCCCCGGGGGCTTGGCGTGCGGGGAGGGGGCACCTGATCCGTCCTCCTGTGCGGGGAGAGGACCGGGCTCCCTCCCACAGCACCGCGACCGCTCGGAGCTGCGCACGGCGGAGGGGTCCGCGGGTGGGGGCACCTCTGTGCCGCCGCACTTCTCCCCCCGCCCCGAGTTCGGCTCAGCCCCAGAGCGCTCCGTTCCCTCGAGCCCGCTGATACGGGGCTGGGGGCGGCGGGGCGGGGCGGGCTCGGTCCCGAAGAGGTTAAGCCGCGGCCCGGTGGGATGAAACCCCGGAGCTTCATGGGATGCCGTATAAAGGCGCTCCGCCGCCGGGAGCTCCCGGTGCGCAGTGCCATGGAGCCGCCGGGCACCGCCGGGGCACCGGGAGCGGCGGGGCGGCCCTGGGACGAAGCGAAGGCGTTCTACGATAAGCTCGCCCCCAAGAAGAAACCTAAATCGGTGAGAGCTGCGGCGGCCGCCGCGTCCGCGCTGCTCCATCCCCGGTGCTCCGCTCCCCCGCGCTCCCCATCTCCCCCGGTCCTCTGCGTTCCCCCTGGGTCTCCCCTGCTCCCCCAGGCTGCGATGTCTCCGGGCTCCCCGTGGTTCCCTCTGCGTGTGCGGCTCCTCCGGATGCCCTGGGGTCTGTCTGGGTCTCCGCAGTTTTTCTTCGACCCGACATCTTCCACGTCCTTGGGGCAGCCCTGGGTGTCCTCTCCTCCGTGACGCCTCCGGGGTCTCTCCCGAACCGGCGGTGTCCCCGGGTCCCTCCCGGGCTCAGATGTCCTTGCGGAGCTGCTCGTGCCCCGTGAGCTGCTGGAGCCCAGCACTGAGCCATCAGCCGGGAGCACAGCGTGGCCGTGCAGAGCTAGGGACAGCCCGGGGCCCCCGTCCCTGCGTGGGGTTTGTCGTGGGGGCACAGCCACCCCGCTGGGCTCTGAGAGATTAGTGTTATCTAACCAGGGCTGAGCTCTGCTGGGTTTAAAAATGGGAGCACAGCCGTGTCTCAGAATAGCTGCACAGTGCTGGCAGCCCGGCCGGGGGCTGCAGATGGCTCTGGCCGTAGTGCCTGCGAGCCCCCAGCGTGAGGCCGTGAGATGGGGAGCACGGGGTGCGGGGCTCCGGGGGTGACCCTTGGCGAGGAAGGCTGGGCTCTGCAGACCCCAGCTGGGGGCATCCTGCTGCAGACCCCTGGTCCTGCACCCTGCGATCGGGACAGGATACAGCTGTCGGTTTTTCGTGCCGTGCCATCCGCCTCCTGCAGATATTTGCCCAAGCTCCTCCTCTTCCTCTCCTCGGGGCACTCTCAGCTGCGCGGATGGGGAAACTGAGGCACGGTGCTGAGCTGAAGTTTGCAGGTGAGCTGAGATGTGGGCGCTCAGAGCTCGGACCCCTCCGTGCAGAGCGGTGCCCGCAGCCGCCAGGCAGCTGTCCCACCTCGTGATGAACGAGCAGAGTGCTTTTCCTCATTATAAATAATGCGTTTTGAAAACTCAGAGGCATCTCAGCCATTGCACTGAACTTTAACCCGATCAGCAGGGGGCTTGCAGCCTCCCCTGCATGCGGGAGATGGTCCGACTGTGCCCCCGTGTGTGCTGGGTCTGTCCGACCCTCCCCTCGGGGGCACCGCACCTCTGCACCCTACGGGGCTGTGGGGCGGCAGGAGGCAGCGTGGTTTTGGGGTTCGTGTCTCGGGATCTCCGCTCTCCCCGCGCTCCTGCCAGCTGGGGGAGGTCAGCGATCAGCTTTGTCACTTCAGCAATGTGGGAAATGTCCCCCGGCCTCTCCAGTGACACGGAGCGGGGATGAGACGGCACGCTGCTGGCTCCGTGTCCGTGGGCGCAGCTCTCGTCCCTGTGCCCGTGTGCCCTGTCCCGCTCACCACGTTCCCTCCTGTCCCGGGTTCCTGTGGGAGTGGGGATTTTTGGGATGTTTCAGCTGAGGAGGGGACCCGTGTTTGATCCTGGAGTGAGTCCCACCTCTCCCTATCTCTGTCCAAATTTCACGTCAGAGCTGTGCTCCAGGTTTAAAGTTTGGCTGTGAGGACTCGGTCCTCTCCATCACCCGGAGCTGTCGGTGTTCCTCCACGGTGTAGGACGGGGGTGGGTCTGGCAGGTGCAGCCGCGGGCGATGCAGAATCCGTGCAGGTCCTGCACGGCTCTGCCGTGTGCTGAGCAGCGATGGGGCTCACCTGCTCCAACAGCACCGACCTCACGCACCGGAGCGGGCAGGATCCGGCAGCTCTGCGCTTCCCACCCGCAGGGCTCCGGCGGCCCACGCTGGGGCAGAGCTGGAGCTTATGGTTATTTTTATTGCTGTGTTTATTACCTCTTAAATTACCCTCCTGGAGGCTCCAAGAGGCAGCGAAGGGACCCGGAGCAGCCTGCTGATGTTCGCAAGGTGCCTGCGCTGCGCGGCTGGATGCCCCCGGGACCTTTAGCACTTATTAATATTTTCACGTAATAAATGGCCCATGACTTCAGAGTTATTAATTAATGAGTTAGAGCGCAGAGACGAGTTAATAGCTAACACCCGGCAGGCAGCTGCACCCGAGGGGGGGACCAGGGTGGGACGCGGTGTTGTGTTTGGGGGTTGTGTCGGTGCTCAGGGTCCCTCTGGTCGCAGTGATGTTCTCAGGCTCAGCTCATCTGTATCCAGTCCTAATCGCCCGCTGCTTAATCTTCTTGCTGCGGATTTTGGGCACTGATGCGGCCGCTGTCGGCACCAGGTGCTGGGAACGGTGCGGGGCTGCGGGTGATTCAGTGTGGGGTGTGGGCAGGACTGGCAGGGCCGGGTGGGACAGAGCAGCCCCAGGGCAGGAGCGGGGAGGAGAGGTCCTGGGGTGGATGGGCAGCTCGTCCCTGCCAGGCTGCCACTTCTGCAGAGAATTTGAGAATGAATTTGTTTCCATTTGCAAGTGAACGATGGAGGTGAATGCAGAGGGAGGGCTGGGGTGGGGGTCGGGTGAGGTTGGCTTTGCCAGCTGCCCCTCTCTCGCTGCCCACTCCCCCCGAAGGCCTCATTCACTTTGGTGGATTATGAACGTTAATAATAATGACTCACAAATCACTGCCTGCGCCATTTGTTTGTCACGTTCCCGCCCACAATAACCATACCCCGTGTTTCTGTGAGCTGAGTTGGCAGGGGCTGCTTGTCACATCTGGACAGCATCAGAGCAGCGCAGGTCGGGCTGAGCCACAGTGTGTGGCTTTTCCTGGTGAGGGGAAAAAGCCGCACGGATCCTCTCTGTGCCGGGGTCAAGTGCTCCTCCTGGGGCAGTACTGTGGGTCTGGAGGTGTCCTGGGAACCCCACTGCCCTGGGATGTCTGGGTGTGGTGTAAGGGTGCCTCCAGTGTGTGGTGACTGCACTGGGGCTCTGTCTGCTGGAGCAGGAGAGGGTCGGCGTCAGCTCTGCACTTCGTGCAGCTGTGTCTCCAGGGGCTGAGCATCGTGGTGGGGGCTGATGGATGCCCCCTCCCCATTGTCACCCTTCTCATGCAGCCAAAGCCTGAGAATGCCATCACCATCGCGGTGTCATCGCGGGCGCTGTTCCGCATGGAGGAGGAGCAGAAGATTTACAACGAGCAAGGGGTGGAGGCCTACGTGAAATACCAGCTGGACCATGAGAACGAGCCCTTCCTCCCCGGGGCCGCCTTCCCCTTCGTCAAGGTGAGCACTGCCCGTGGGAGCCAAACCTGTTTTGGGCAGAGGGGTCACCGAGGGCATATGTAACTGAGCCGGCATGTTATCTCCCAAGGAAAGCTTCAAACCTGTTGTGTTAGGCAGCAGGAAAGTGGCTGGGTGGTTTTCTCCAAGCCAACCTTTTACCCAGCATGGCTCATGGTCCCAGCTCTGGGGGATGCGATGTTGTGTGGGGTGTTGTGCCCCACAGGGCCATGCCTGGGCTCACTGACCTCCCTGTCCCCGGGTACCGCAGGCGCTGGAAGCGGTGAACATGAAGCTTCGGGAGCTCTATCCTGACAGCGAGGAGCTCTTTGACGTCGTCCTTATGACCAACAACCATGCCCAGGTCGGGGTTCGCCTGATCAACAGCATCAACCACTACGGTGAGCTCAGCGTGTCAGCACGTGGGCAGGGGGCTGTGGCTTGGCAGCAGGTGAAGGAGATGCTCCCTGCTACCTCCTCTACCAAACCATGAGCTGAGCTTGTTGCTCCCTGTATCGTAGAATCAAGAAGGTTGGGTCCAAGCACGTACCCCCCCACCACCATGCCCTGTGTTGCTGGGCTCTGAGTGGAAGCTGGCCACTGCTCACCCCATTGTGTCCTGTTGTGCAGATCTGTTCATCGAGAGGTTCTGCATGACGGGAGGGAACAGCCCCATCGGTTACCTCAAGGCCTACCACACCAACCTCTACCTCTCCTCCGACGCCGAGAAAGTGAGTGGGGCCATTGAAGAGGGTGAGTCCAGGGTCTGGCCTGGGGGCTCGGGGGGGTCGGAGCCTGCAGGGGTTGGTGTCAGTGGGCAGGTGGGGTCTGCCTTTCCCCCATCCCATCAGGATGGGATGTGCTTGATGCTCCAGAGAGCCTCAAGTTTCCATGGTAGTAAAGCTTTCCACAAGCTCCAGAGCTCTTCTGATGCAAAGGCACTGTTTTCCTCTTTTATTTCTTCCATGCAAAGTGAGGTTTGTTATCTGAGGAAGTGTTTTGGCTGTAAGATGACTTGGGGCTGTGCTGCAGGCTCTGTTTGGTGTGTGCGCTTCCTTGCTGTTTGCTCACATCCTCTTCAGGTCCTTGGGTGACTGCCATCCCTCCCCTCATGCTTTGTGTCCTCAGGGATCGCCGCAGCCACCATCTTCAGCCCCAGCAAAGACCTGGAGGTGTCGGAGAAGCAGCTGCGTGTGGCGTTCGATGGCGATGCTGTGCTCTTCTCAGATGAATCGGAGCAGATCGTGAAGGCTCATGGCCTGGACATGTTCTTCGAGCATGAAAAGGCTCACGAGAACAATCCTCTGGCACAGGTAATGGTGTGGGGCAGCCAGGAATGGCCTCTGGGGAACACTGCATAGGGAACTGGGGCAACTGGGACCAGACTGGCAGGGAGAAGGGAGTCGGTATTGGAGCTGATCCTTTGTGATATCCTTCCTGATGATCTAGATAAGGGGACTGAGTGCACCCTCAGTAAGCTTGCAGATTGCATCGAGCTGGGAGGAAGTGTTGATCTTCCTGAGGGTAGGAATGCCCTGCAGGGGGATCCAGATAAGGATGGATGAGCTGAGGCCAACCGTGTGAGCTGGAGGTCCTGCACTTGGGTCACTACAAACCCACTCTGTGCCACAGACTCCCTTGACAGGAGGTTGTGGTGAGGTGGAGCTCAACTGCTGCTCCCAGGGAGGACAAGAATATGAGGTCTTCCCCAACCATAATGATTCTGTGATCCTAAGAGGTGCATCTGGCCCTGGTGGGACTGGGAACCGGGGTCAGCATGGAGGTCTCTGAGTGAAGGCTTCCCCTTGCTCCAACAGGGACCCCTGAAGGGCTTCCTGGAGGCCCTGGGAAAGCTACAGAAGAAGTTCTACTCCAAGGGGCTGAGGATGGAGTGCCCCATTCGCACATACCTGGTCACAGCCCGCAGTGCTGCCAGCTCAGGCGCCCGTGCCCTAAAGACTCTGCGCAGTTGGGGGCTGGAGACGGACGAAGCGCTGTTCCTGGCCGGTGCCCCCAAGGGCCCTCTGCTGAAGAAGATCCGTCCTCACATCTTCTTTGATGATCAGATGTTCCACGTGGAGGGAGCCAAGGAGATGGGCACCGTCGCTGCCCACGTCCCCTACGGGGTCGCACAGAAGCACAAGCGGCCGCTGCAGGAGAAGCAGCCCCAGAACAGCAAATAGGGCACGGCACGGAGCTGGGCTGCAGGAGGAGGAGGGTGCCGAAGGCCTCCTGTCACCTCAGTGTTTTGCGGTGTTGTGATGTCCCCTTCCTCGTGGCACCGCTTCTCCTTTGGGTGGGAGTGACCCATCAGCTGTTCTGAAGCCCCGGAGCCTTCGGCTCCAGGAGCAAATGCTGAGGTTGAGCTGCTGGAGTGGGGAGTGGTGAGCACAAAATGCACTTCCTGAAGCTTTGAACAGAATACTAAAGCAAAACCATGGCTTTGTTCGCTTGGGGGAAGAACCCAAGAGAGACCTGTCCTCTGCTGGACCTCTCAGCAAGGTTTAGTGGCTGTACAGCATTCCTGTCATGGAAACGTGGAACCTTTAGGGTTGGAAGAGACCTCTGAGGTCATCCAGTGCCCCCTCCACCGCATCCCCCTTTCCTTCAGCACCTCCAGGGACGGTGACCCCACCGCTTCCCAGGGCAGACTGTTCCTGTTTCGTATTTGGAAATACAGAAACAAACGCATTAAATAGTATAAGGAAGAAGAATCCCATTTTCCGCTTTTGGAGCTTTGGTCCTTTGGCCCCAAATTTGGGTTCTTCCATCCCGCGGTAAGGCAGCCGCAGCCCAGCTCTGCTGCGTGCCTTCCTGGGTCTGCAGGCACATCCCTGGGGCTTAAATTAAAGTAAAAGCAGCCCTCTAATATTAGGAACATCATTTGAAGTCCATTTAGGCAAATCCGCAGAGGATTTCAGCCTCAGGGACTTAATCAAAGGATTTTTTCCCCTCTCTGAGCTGAGCCCATAGGGGTTCATAATCGTTTTCTCCTCAGCTTCTTACAGCTCTGCTGCTCCCAAAATAGACCCCAGGAGAAGGATCCCCCTCTGTGATCAGGGAGCAGGACGGCGGATCTGTGGGGCTGCTCTGGTGTGGGTGTGAGCATCACAACCCGTCCCCGTGCAAAGCCCCATCCTGGGGGACACAGCAAAGTGAAATCCCTTTTGTGCTTCTTCCTTTGGTTTTCTCGTTCTGAGAGCAGAGTAAGCACCGAGGGAGGGCACTCAGCGTCGGTTCTTTGCAGTGACTTCCAGCTCTGCAGCTCCTGCCCGGGCAGAGCCCTTCCTGTGGCTTTGCTTTGCTGGATGCAGCTGAAATGCCCTTCCCACGGACACGCGTGGGTCTGGCAGTGCCCTCGTGGGCCCCGCAGACTGTTTTCTCATTGTACTAAATCCTGCTCCAGCAGTGAAAAGCGAATTGCACTTTTTCCCCCTCCCTGAGCGCGTTCATTTTGTCGGACTGCGGTTCATGGCAGCGGCTTTTGTGGCATCTCGCTCTCATCGGTTGTGCTCCGCTGTTCTCCCGTGGTTTTTCTCGTGCCACGGTAACAAAGGTGTTCTGTAATAAACGGTGTTGGTCGCAGCCCGACTTCGTGGTGCGCTCTGGGAGCGCTGCCTGGGCCTCATGGGTGCGCCGGGGGAGGGATGGGGTGATGAGAAGGAAGGGGATGCTCGGGGCCTGCGGGAAACACCCGGAGCGGCTCCCGGGAGCTGCAGCCGTGATCCTCTGCTTCGTGCGCGGCCCTCTGTTGAAGCCTGGGCTGATCGCGAAGGCCCGGATAAAAATACGACCTGGCGGAGGGCTGTGTCAGCTCGACCTTTTCGCAGCCGGCAGGTGGGAGGCAGCAAAAGCTTTCTGGAGATTTATTGCTGCTGAAGTACCGCGTTTACCCGGACAGCGACACTGCGGCTCTGCCCTCAGCTCCTCCCCGCCGATGTGGGAACAGATGGGTCGAGGGGAGGCGACAAATCCTCCACCCGTGGCCAAATACAGCCAAGGAACGTCCGTCGGCCCCGGGCAGCACCTCCGCGCGGCCCGCAGCACCGTTTGCGGGACGGGATCCCCGCGCCCATCCCCGGTTTGCGGTGGGGATCTCCGGCGCCCTGAGGTTCCCCATCGCTCCGCAAAGCCCCGAGGGCTCGGGCGGTCCGCGCAGGTCCGACCGGCGGCACCGACAGCCGCGCGGGGACCCCGCCTCGCGTGGAGGGAGGGACGGGGGATTTACTGCCGTGGGGTCGGGGCTGACCTCTGGCTGCAGGGCTGCCTCCGTCCGGCATCGCCATGAGTGCGCCTCAGAGCGAAGGGCGCGGAGGAGGAGGCAGAGCTGAGGAGCATCCTGCTGCCGCTCCGCTGCCACGGCGCAGATGGACGTGAGGAAATCGCGGCCGTGAGAGCTGCACGTCGGGCAGCACAGGGGGTAAACTCAGACCCTGAGGGGCAGGAGGGGAGGGCACGGTGCCCGTGTCCCCGCGGTGCCCCATATCCCCGCGGTGTGAGGCCGTGCAGGCGCGGGGCGGTCCCTGCGGTGCCGGCGCTGGGAGCTCCCATGCTGTGCTGGGGGTCTGTGCCTCGTCCCCACGCTGCACACGGCTGCGTGTCCATCCCGCAGCGCACAGCAGCCGGGCCTGCAGGAGGGACGAATGTCGGCGAGGGGTGACAGCAGCCGGAGGAGGGGACCCGGGGGCAGGAGAGCAAGCAAAGGGCGCCCGCTAGCAGCGCTGCGGGGCCGGGGTTGGATGGCCCGACCGTCACGTTCCTTCGCACCGCTATTTATAGCCGTGCTGGCTGACGCTGCTGTCACCCTCCGTCCCCGCAGCAGGCTTGGCACGGAGCCGGCAGCTCCATGTGTCGGGCACACAGCGGTGCTGCTCGCGGGCTGTGCTCCTTCGGGGCAGGTCTCTGCACGGCTGCCCCGTTTCCCCGTGGCAGAAGGGGACGCAGAGCCCCACGCGCGGTTTTTTCAGCTTTGCCCTCGCGCTGTACCGGGTCGGCGCTGGGCGGGGTTCCTTCTCCGGTTAAAGCCAACCCCGTGCGGCAGTGCCCGCAGCCCCGAGGCGGCCTTACGGCAGCAGAGCCCATAGATCTGTGCAGACAGCGCACCGCAGACGGGCCGTGCTGGGCGGCCCCGAGCGCAGTGCGGGGCGCTCCGAGGGGCTGCGCTCCCACAGCGCTGAGAACGGCATCCCCCGATGGAGGGGGGGTGCGGTGTGGGGTCACCGGGTGTGGCACACAGCTATGGCACACGGCCGCAGGTGCTGGTGTGGCACGGGGGGGGGGACAGCTCTGCCTTTGGGGCACCGCAGCTGCCCCCCCCCCCAGCGCAGTGCTGCTCTGTGCCGTGCCGGGGAGCGTGCTGGCACCGCGCGGTTGTGTCTGTGGGGTTTCTGCTCGCTGTGTGTGTGCAGGGCCCCACTTGCACTGCTCCTCCAGGTGCGGCTGGGAACCATTAGCAGCGCTGCGCCGGGAGAGTGTGGGAACTGGAAGGGAATGCTGCAGAGCGGCCTTTCATCTCCCCACTCCTCCTCCCCTGCTCCTGCCAAGCCCGGCTTCCTCCGAGGCCTTCAGCTCGTGCCAAGCGAGGGAAAGGGAGGGGGGATGGAGAGAAAAAGGGAAGGAAAATAAAAAAAACCAAACCCACAGGAATGTGTTGGGGATCTGGCTTCGTTCAGGATGCCGTCGGGGAGGGAGCCTGCGGCCGCCCCCACCACGGGGCAGGGGGAAAGCAGGGAGGGATGCGGCCTCTGCGGGGCCGGGAGCGGGGTCAGAGCGGCTGCGGGGGGGGGGGCAGCGGGGGCTGCGGTGTGGGGCACTGTGGGGCTGCGGTGCCCCGTGCCGGGGGATGGACGGTGGCTGCTGCTCCTGGGGGGGGTGGGCTTTGACTCGCTGCCGACTTTAGTCCCAGCAAATTAATAATTTCCTTTCACAGTGACAATGAGGGCTCTCCTCTGTGTGTGTGCGCGTCGTCCCCGCTGCCCCCCTCCTGCACGGCTGCAGCTGCACGGAGCTGTCGGACGGCCCAGCTGCGAGCGGAGCGTCCCAGCAGAGCACGGGGCCGTGAACTGATGGGGTGAGAGGTTGGGGGGGGGGAGGAGCGCGCTGGGTGGCGGCGGCGGGGGAGCACACGGGGCAGCCGGCAGCGTGCACTCATCCTACACGCGGTGCTGGGGTTGCGGGGCAGCTGCGGGACACAGCACGCGGCGCCGGAGCTCCCGGCACTGCACCGAAGTCCCGGCACTGCCGCAGGCACCCACGCAGCCCACGCTCACGCGGCTGTGCCTCCCGCACGGAGCCCTCTCCCGCGCGGGCGCGCAACGCAACGCGCGGTACCGACAGATCTGGGAACGCCGTCCGTTCCGCAGAGGGCATTGAGAGCTCCCCTTCTTTCTGTCCCGGGGTGGTGCCACAGGTGGGTGATTGTTCAGCTGACGGCCCGAGAGGCGGCGGAACAGGACGGAACTTCCTGCTATTCAGTTAGAGAAAGTGAGCATTCATCGCCAGCTGCGGACTGCGGGCGGGAGCGGACCCCCCCGGAGAGGAACTGCAGACGGCGGCGGCTGCGCGGGCACGGCGGGGTGCGCGCCCCGCGGGCACTGCGTTTGCTTCTGGAAGGAGGGCAACAGTGAGGAGCCGGGAACGCGCACGGGCATCGGCGTCCCTTCCTCCGTCCCTCGGAGCGCTGCACACGCGGTCCCCCCCCCTCCCCTTTCCCTCCCCCTCCCCTCCCCCTCCCCTCCCCCCCTCCCGCAGCTCCATCTGCCCGGCAGCGGTGCGCGGGGCTGCGCGCGGAGGAACGTTTTACAGCAGAAAGCAATTAACCGAATAAAGCCCTTCTTAAAATCCCGGTAATTAAAAGCAGCCCCTCCCTCTTGTTTTCCTTTTGAGCCGAAAGTCGCTGTTTACTCATTTGCTTTACAAAGCGTGCCTTGTTGTGGCTTCAGAAGAAATGAAAGTTTGAAGTGGTTGGAGAAGGGCTCGGGGCTCCGCTGCTGTGCGCTCCGTCTGCTCGGGCACATCCAGCGCGAGGAGATGCCGTCTGCCGGGCACGTCGCTCCCGGGGCCCGTGGGAAGCGCGTTAGCATCGCTGGGGAAGGGGGGGTGGGGGTTGGAAGGGTCTGGGGCTGCGTGGGGGACGGGCTCCCTGCGCTCTTACAAAGACGCTGTGTTCCCCGCAGCCCCGGGGGCGCGCACCGCGTTCCCGTCCCGAATCGGCCGCCGCTTTTGCGCTGTGTCCCGCGGCGTCAGGAGGGGCAGAGCCGGAGAAGGACACTGTGCAGGACCCCGCTGGGTTTCGGGGTTAGCCGGCACGTGAAGGGCAGAGGGAACCACACGGCAGCGCTGTCCGATGCTCTCCCACGGGGACGCGTCGCCGCTGTGGGGCAGGAGTGGGGCCCCGTCCCGTCCGGGGCGCCCCGTGGGGCTCCGGGCCGGGTGCGTTCCTGGCCCAGGGGCAATAGGTGCGAGCAGAGCCGGGATCTGTCCCTGCCCGGGGAAGGGTGAGGCCGCGGGTCCGTGGGAAAGCGCTGCTCCCCCTCCCCTGGGCCGCCCCCAACATCGGCTCTGAGCTGCGCGGGGTGGGGGGGGGAGCGAACAATGCGGTGCCTCCGCTTTGGAGCGGGGCCACCGCAAACTCTGCCGCGCTGGCAGCGCTCCGCGTCCCACATCCGCAGCTCCGCACCCGAGGCGGTGCCGCGGCCGAACCGCAGCGCGCCCCGCACGGCCGCGGGGCGGGACGCGGCCGTCTGTCCGTCCCGCAGCCGCAGCTGTGGGTCTGGCAGCCGCGGTGGGGCCGAGGTTAGGAGGTGACGCTGACTGAAGACGTGCGGGCAGGGCATTCCAGGCGCGCCCGGGTTACGGCGGAGGTGTCGGTTCACCGGGAGGTAACAGATACGTCCGCTGCTCCGCGGCCGCCCTGCCCTCCTCCCTCCCACATTCCAGCTGCTGCAGCTTTTCGCAGCTGGCCGCTCTCCGGGGACGTTTCCCAAAGCTGAGGAGGAGAGAGGGGAGGGAGAGGTCCCCGCGCAGGGGTGGTCGGAGCCCGCAGCCCTGCGCTGCTGGCACGGGCAAACCGCGCGGCTCCGTGGCACCGATCCGCCCTCGGCCCCGAGGGTTCGCTCCGATCTTCACAGCTCCCTGCTGCTCGGCCCCGGAGCAGGGCGGCCAGTTAGTGCCGGGAGTGATGGACGGCTCAGCCCCGTCCTCGTGACGGCCGTCCCCGGGCTGCTCCCACGGAGCTGCTCCGTGACATGGACCCCACGGGCGGTTCCGAGCAGCTCGGGCTGCAGCGCGGATCCGATTGCGGCAGAAGTGGGTCTCGGGGTCCCTGCTCTGCTCGTAACGAAGTGTAAGTCTAGGAAAACACGTTGCCAATTACACTTCAATTGAACCCAGATAAGGGCCCAGAAAAGACAAGGCCGAGGAGAGCTGCTCCCGGGGCAGGCCCGGCTCCGCTGCGGTGTGAGCAGAGCCCCAAATTACCGATCTCTGGATCCCATTTCCAGTTTAATCGGCGGAAAGAGCATTCATCACTCAAAAGCACGTTTTTAAGGGAGATTTGCTTTGGAGGTGAACGTAACTGAAATCGCTTTGGAAGGGGGAGAGGAGGAGCGGGTCTGAAAAGCGCTGCAGCGCTGCAGCTCCAGCTCCTCTGAGTCTCGCAGTGGAAGCTGACAGCTGTGACAGCCGCTGCTCCGCGGGTCACCCCTCTGGATATGGGGGCTCGGGTGGGGGGGGGTGTGGGCTGTGGGACCGCGGCCGGGGCAGAAAGCTCTGGGAAGGCCGCGTGCTGCCCGATCTCAGCGCTCGTTATTTTCTTTTCTTCCTTTCTTCCTTTCTTTTTCAAAATAAAAGGCGTTATTTTTGTACCGCCAACCTCCGCCCCTCTCTCTCCCACATGCCCACGGCCTCGCCGCCTTTGGGGATTCCAGCTGTGCCAGACGGACCTCCGCCTCCTCCGTGCGAGCTCAGGGAGAGCGCGGTGCTCTACGGCCGCGGGTCAACGTCCTCAGCGCCGCGGGATGAGGCAGAGCTGCGGCAATTCACCCCCGTGCCACAAAACCCAGCGCTGGGCAGTGCCACGAGTGGGCACCTGGGGATGCTCCGTGCGTGGCGGGGGCCGTGCTCGTGGCAGAGCCCCTTCGGAGCGGTGCCCCCACGCGCCGTGACCGCCGCCCCCTCGGGCACTGCTCCGATCCTCGGCGGAGCCGCTTCCACCCGAACCAGAACTCTCCCACCCGCCCGCGCGGAGCTGCGCAGCCGTGTGTGTGCGTGTGGGGCTGGATGTTGATTTTTCCCTGAAACAACTCCGGGCTTTATCAGTCCCATCTCTTTCCCACGGTTTTCTGTTGCCAGTGAGGTCACCGGTCCCTTTAAACTGGGGCTGAGGCCAATGTGCGGCGGGTGGAGAGGGGGGGCCGCGGGCAGGGGGGCGGCGGGCAGAGGGGGACATGAGACGGTTCACACAGACTGTTCCTTTTACAGGAAGACTTGGGATTGCGACCAGCGAGCGGGAGGAGGCGGGGGGGCCTGGGAACCTGGGAGCGCCGGCGCGGCCGCGTAATCCGTCACTCCTGGGAGATGTCTCATTAACCCATTAACCAGGGAGGCTGGGGACGTGCTGGGAGCAGAGCGGGGCGGCAGCCGGGGGTGTGAAAGGCAGAGCGGGGCCAGGGGAGGAGCCGGGGAGCAGACGGGGCGAGCTCCGCGCTCAGCCCGCAGCGGGACCGCGCCGCGCTCCGACACGCGAGGGGCTCCGGACACGCGTGGGGGTCCGCCGAGCCCCCAGCCCCGCAAGCCCATCCTTGGCGGAGCCGTTCCCGGGCAGGATGAAGCGTCTGTGCGAAGAGAGCTCGTCGGACACCGAGTCGGACGGCACCATCGACGTGGGCAAAGAGGAGGAGTACAGGTGGGGAGCGCTCCGCGTTGTCCCGCGACGCCGAGTGGGGATTCGGCGGTGCCCGGGGGTGCGGGGGAGCAGCTCGGCCGTGGGGTGAGGGCACCCCGGGTTCGGGCTCCGGCGTCCCTCAGCCGCCCCGGGGCGGTGACCCGACAGCTCCGGGATCGCGGGGGGAGCGGGGAGGGTTCGCGTGAGAAACGCTTCTCCTCTGCCGAGGCGTTTTCGCGCACCAGCTGCGGCTTTGATCTCGTCCGAAAGGCGGCTCGGGCGCTGAGCGGTGCCCAGCTCTCAGCGTACGCTTTCAGGACGGCGGTTTGAAGGCTCCATCGTCCCTCCTCCGCCCCGCAGCCCGAGCTGCGGCCCCCTCTGCTCCGAGGGGCGGTGAGGAGAGGAGCCGTGCGTGCTCGCGGGGCTCTGCCGTGCTAACCATGCTCCCCGTACTCGCACGGCACAGTTGGGCACAGCCGCCCCAACGCGTCCTGCGTGTGTTCCCCGACCCCTCGCGCAGCATTCCAGCCGCCCTTCTGCTGCTCGTGAAGCACCCCCACCTCCCCCCAGCACCGCAGCACCCCGAAGGACAAAGCGGAGGAACTGTCCTGTTTTGTTTCCCTGAGCACAACAATGGAGTTTTGATCTCTCTCTGTTCGCGTTCCCGAGTGAGAGGCGCAGAGCGGTGCGGTGATTCGGAGCTATTCGTGTTCGTGTGCACTGCGGCTCCACGACACGCGGCTCCGAGAACCGACCCCACAGCGCGGGGGGACCGGGTCGGGCGGAACCGAACGCTCCGGGGTGGGGCGGAGGGACAGAGATGGAGCGGGACCCGGCCCCACGGGCGTGGGTTGGGCGGAGCGGTTCCCCCACGCGGGGCGTGGGTCAGCGCGGGAGCGCAGGGCTCTGCTTCGCTTCGCTTTTTGTCTGCGATGCCCGGTTCAAAGATCAGTGCTGCAGATTACCGAGCGAGGCGAGGAGCGGTGCAGACGTCGGGGCCGTCGGAGCTCATTTGCCGTCGGTCGAACGTTTCTGAGATGCGTTTGGCGGACGGGTTCTGTGCATCCCACGTTCGGAGCGGACAAAGGGCGGTGCGCTCGGACAGCTCTGCGGAGGGGTTCAGAAGCGCTGCGCAGCGCTGCCGGGGCAGCTCAGGGCCGTCCCCTGCGCCCGTTCCCACCCCAGGAGCGCTCCTCGTCGGAGCGTTTCTGCGCGGACAGCGCGTGTTTGTTCTTGCAAAGACGCTTATGCCCGCGCAGAGCCCACGCAGAGGGCTCAGGGAGCTTTGTGCGTGGGGATGAGAGGCCCCGGAGCTGCTTTGCCAGCCACGCGGAGGCACCGGCGTGCTCCGAGGTGCAACGAGACGTGAGCCGGACGGCGGCTGGTGCAGAAACCTGCCCCGGGCTGCCGAGGGCTCCCAGGGGGACGGTGGGATGCAAACTGCGCCTGGCTCCCGTCCTCAGTTCCCGAGCTCTGTGCTGTGGGTAACGCTGAGATGAGAACCACAGAAAACATTATTCTGGGCTGGGGGGAGGAACTGCAGATGGCAGATGTGTGTAAAGCACATGTGCCGCCGGGGTCTGCCTCCAGCTGCCGCCAGCAGCGATCCCTCTCCTTCCTTCCCAGCCACGTTCCCAGGTCCGTGTCTCCCACCACAACGTCGCAGATCCAAGCCAGGAAGAAGCGCAGGGGGGTGAGTTCTGTGCTGCGACCCCCCCTCAACATCCCCTGTGTGTGGAGGATGCCGGTGGCACGTCCTCACCTGGGACACAGCGGGGTCATCCGAAGCGGCTCTGCCCCATCCCCCGCAGCCGAGGGGGCCGAGCAGCGATCTGCCCTCAAATCGCGTGGGGCTGGGGGGAGGAGGGCGGTTTCACGCCTGGACTTCGCTCGGCTTTTCCACCGAAAGCACTCACTCTCGTGGCCCAGCGCTGCTCTCAGCCCGAAGCGATGTGCACCGGGGTGAGCGTGGGTTTCCTCCCGCAGATCATCGAGAAGCGGCGCCGGGACCGCATCAACAGCAGCCTGTCCGAGCTGCGGCGCCTCGTGCCCACCGCCTTCGAGAAGCAGGTGGGCACCCGGGGTGCGGGGCAGCGAGTCCTCCCCGCACGGAGCGGTGGATCCGCGCGGTGAAGCAGAATTATCGCATTTAGAAGTGGTGGTCGGGAGCTTAAGGGAGGATGAATTCCACCCAGGCTGCATTTCACGGCTGTGAAGAACAGAAATGGGGAATTTCGGGTCTCGTGGGAGGATGGTGGGAAGGAACTCCATTTTCTGCTCAGTTAAAAGCTCAGGCGGTGCCCAGAGATGGATGTCTGAGTGCTGGGGGTTTTCAGGAGGGCACGGGGCAAAGCTCGGCCTGTGGGAAGCACAAAGCCCCAGGCCGTGAGACGATGAACTTCTGTTTTTTCCTGCTCTTAACGCAGGGCTCGTCAAAGCTGGAGAAGGCAGAAATTCTACAGATGACAGTGGATCACTTAAAAATGCTCCATGCCACTGGAGGAGCAGGTAAGAGACACTCTGTGAGCACATGGGAGAGCTGAAGGTGACATCCTGGGCAGGAGAACCCCCATCCGTCAGCAGCCAACGTCCCTGTGCTGCCATGCCATGCTGCCAGCACCAGGATGAGTGCTGCCTTGCCCGCTTCCCAAGGGAACTGTTCTTCCCAGGGGGAAACGGGATGTTTCTTGCCCTCCTGTTTTGATTGCCTGTAATGTGTGGCTCAGCGTCCTGCGGGCAGGTTCTGGCATCCCAGACCCACAGGGATGGTGCTGCTGCCCTCGCTGTGTGCCCCACTTGGGGTCACAAACGGACCCTGCTCCCAGGAAAAATGATATTCAGCTCTTTCCCTTCTCCCTGAGGTACGTTTCCTCCAGAGGCTGAATTCTGCATAGGGACTGTGCAAATAAACAAGGCTTTTTTCCCCTTCTGCTCCCGCTTTTTGTCTCCTGGATGTTATAAGAGGAGAGGGGGAGTGCTGTGCAAAATGCAACAAAGGTCTCATTTGTACGGAGAGCTCAGCACAGACCCTCTGTCCTGTTCCAGTTAACAGGATGGGGATCACAGCTCCAGTAAAGAAGCCTCTGGCTTGCTTACCACCCACTTTTGGCTTTCTGAGGACATTGCTGGCATCCAGGCTTTGCTTCAGAGCTGTAACTCGGCCTGGAACATTTGTTTAGATATTCAATTTGACTGCACTGCAACAAAGGGCTGCATTGTCCCCAGGGACCCCGGCGAGCGGAGTGGTCCAGTGCTCCGCTGCTCTGTGACATTCTCTGCTTTGTTGCTCGCTGTCTCACCACGCTACAAGGAGGGAGCAGAAGCTGAAAAATCAGCCATTGTGTTTTATCTCACTGGTGTTCGCGTGGCTCGGGGCTTTCCCAGCCCAGTGGCCGCGGTTCAGCTGTTCCTTCGGCGGGAGCCCATTTAAGGGAGGTGTGAAGCTGAGTCCCCGCAGCTCAGGCGCTGTGCACTGAGGAGATGCGTTGGACGCAGTGCTGCTGTAGGAGGCACCCAGCGCACAGCTGGCTGCGGGCTCCAACTCATAGAGCCCAAAAGAAAAGACGTTGTCCTCCCTGAGTGCGGCCAATGAACCTTCTTGCTCACCCCATGAGTAAAGGGTTTCATGACCCGGCAGTCCTGCGGCTCGAGGTGACCACTGCCGCTGCCACGCACACGGCCACAGCTCGGCTGTCTGCAGCAAAGCGCCTCGAGTGAAACACGAGAAGGGCAGAGAGGCCCAGGAGCGCCCTGCACGGTGCGTGGGCTGACCGTCCCCGTGTCCCCGCAGGGTTCCTGGATGCTCGAGCTTTGGCCGTGGACTACAGGAGCATCGGCTTTCGCGAGTGCCTCACCGAGGTGGTGCGGTACCTGGGAGTCCTGGAGGGACAGAGCACCACCGACCCCATCCGCCTGCGGCTGCTCTCCCACCTCAACAACTACGTGGCCGAAATGGAGCCGTCCCCGGCCGCCGCGTCGCCGCTCCCCGTGCACGCGTGGCCGTGGTCCTTCCTGCACAGCCCGGTGCCGGTGCCGCGCCGCGCGGCCGCTGCCGCTCCTCTCCTTGTGACTGCGTCCTACCCGCGCCTCGCATCCCGCCCGGCCGCCGTGCGCCGCGTCCCCAGCGCCGCGCTGCCCGCCCCGCGGGGTCCGCCGCCCGCCAGGATCGCTCCCTCTGCCCGCAGGGCCCGCGGTGCCCCCTCGGCTTCGGCCGCGGCGGCCGCTCCCCGGATGCCGTCTCCGTCCGGGGCGCCCCGGGGGGGCTCGGCCAAGGGCGGCCCCGTCTCCGGGCTGCTCTTCTCGCCCGCCGGCGTCCCCCTGCCCGCAGCCCACGCTGCGCCCACGGCGCTGGGAGCGGCCGCGCAGGGACCCGCGCTCCGGGTGGGGGCGGCCCGGCTGTGCCGCTCCTGGGCCACGGAGATCGGCGCCTTCTGAGCCCGCAGCGCCCGCTGCCCGCGGGCTGCGGAGCGGATCCACCTCTCCTGCTTTGCGGAAGCCGGGGGCCCGTCCAGAAGTTCCTCCTCGCTGTCCCCTCGCCTCTCTCCTCACGCTGCCTTCCTCACCTCACCGTCGCTCATCCTCTCCCTCTCTGTGCCCATAAGTGACAGTGCCGTCGCTTCCACGCGTTCTCTGGGACGTCGGGCACCGCAGACCCCCTCCGTCCGTCGGAGCCCGATGCCGCAATCCGCCCTGGAGCCGCTGCCTTCTCTGCAGGACAGACCCTCCCAGCGTCCCCAGCTGCAGCAGCCAGGTGTAGGAGTCGGGACGGGCGCTGCTGCCGCAGCCCGCGGTGCCCTCAGTGCTCTCCTCGCTGTGCCCTGACCCACCCCGCCCACGGCGGAGCACTGTGCGGCTCCGACAGCCCTGATCCCGCAGCCGGGTGTGAAGAGGTGAGACAGGATTTCAAAGGAACTCTGCGGGGAGGGGACGCCTCTGACACGGAGGTGAGAAGAGCTGCCCTCCCCTCCGCCCGTGGCCCTCCAGGAGCCGTCTCACCGGGAGCGGTCGGACCAGCACTCCGAGTGCCTCCCAGTTTTCTCTCGGCCGTTCTGGTCGTTCTGCTGAGTGCCACCGCACTCAACGTACAGAAACACCGCTGCTGCTCCTCCCCATCCCCGCTCCCAGTGCCAGGAGCAGCCAGGAGCACGTTCCCCTGTTCCACGGACAGCTCAGCGCACACAGCTGCAGCGAGCAGCCCGGCTCTGTCAGAGTCACAGCTGTGACACCCAGCAGAGGTGTTAAATAAAGCCTTTCCAACCCCTGTCTGTGTGAGATGCGGTGTTGATGTGCGGCTGCTTTGCAGCACATGGGCTTTGTTCCCCCCGCCAGGTGAGACGCAGTGTGACATCCCCAGCAGGAACGCCGCTGGTGGAGGCTGCTCCCACGACTTTCTGATTTTGCAAACCGCTGCATGAGTTGAAAGCAGTGGGGAACTCGTAGCACTCGCCCTGAGGCTGGCGGTGATCCACGGCCTGAGAACGACTCGCTTCTCTGAGCTCCCAGCATCCGCAGAAGTGCCACAGGACGCGTTGAGGCCCATCCTGCAGCCGGGCTGCCCTCTGCGAGCAGAACCACGGCCACCCCTCTGCTCCACGCTGCTGGGAAATGCTCCAGACAAAACCACGGCTGAGAACGGCCTCTGCGCACAGGGAATCTGTGAAAGATGCTGGGAAATGTCCCGGGGAATGGTGAGAATTCAACTTCCTTTCCCACAACTCCTTCTCACTCCAGAATGCCTCTGCAAACCGCCCATAAATCCTCGCTGTAAGTGCTGCGTTGGGAATTGCTGGGAAGGAGCAACTGCAGCTGCGACCGAGGCCGGCAGCGTCCATGTGGAAGCGGGGAGCGGCAGCGGGGCCGTGGAGCACAGCCGTGCCCGGCTGCCCCAGCCCGGCTGGGGGGTCCAGGTCTGCGTGGCTCAGAGGTGGGAGGTGTACACCGACCGTCCCCGAGGGCTGCGGTGGCAAAGCAAAGCTGAAACGGCGAGAAACCGCTTCCTGAGCACTGCAGATCAAACGGTGGGAGGGCATCGCCCCGGGCCTGAGCGGTTTTCTCCCCACGGCAGCGTAGAGATCGCAGTGGTAGGTCAGGAATGGGTCTTTGCTTCTACTTCCCAGGGTTTTTCTAAGCTCAAACATCTCCCAAAACACATCCCGGCAACTTTTGATCTGCCCTGTAGGGGAAATCCCCAAACTCCCCCGAGCATCCTCATTCTTCGGGCACAAAACACAATGAAGAGCCGAAGGGAATGCAGAGCTGCGGCTGGCGCGGTCCGGACGGGGCCGTGGGTGGCACGGGGCGGATCCCGTCCCCACGCGGGGCGGATCCCGTCCCCACGCGGGGCGGATCCCATCCCCACGCCGCAGTCGCGGTGCCGCCGCCCTCTGCTGGCGCTCCCGCAGCGGACAGCCCCGACTCCCCGCGGTCCTCCCCGCGGTCCTCCCCGCCGCGAGGCGGCGCTGCAGCGGGCGGAGCGCAGCTGAGGGCGCTCCCTCCGCGCGGGGCGCCTCTCGCGGCGTCGCGGCGGATATAAAGGGCAGCGCGCCGCGCGCCGCCCCTCCTCTGCCCGCCGGGCCGCGGTGCGTGAGTGCGGGCGGGGCGCCGCGGGGGGGGCACGGCGCGGGGCCGCGTGGAGCTGCGTGGGGCCGTGGGGCCGCGTGGGGCCGTGGGGCCGTGGGGCCGAGCCTCGCGGGACGGTGCGGCCCTACGCGCTGCGCTGGGGGCGGCTGTGGGTGCCGGGGCCGCGGGTGGGTCCTCGCGTTCCCCCGCCTGAAGCCCCGCGTGGGTCTCTCCCCGCAGACGGACGATGAACGCGGCGGGCGGCAGTTACCCCATGGCGTCGCTGTACGTGGGCGACCTGCACCCCGACGTCACCGAGGCCATGCTGTACGAGAAGTTCAGCCCCGCGGGGCCCGTGCTGTCCATCCGCGTGTGCCGGGACATGATCACCCGCCGGTCCCTGGGCTACGCCTACGTGAACTTCCAGCAGCCGGCGGACGGTAAGCGGGGCTGCCGTCCCGTGCCGCCCATCCCGCACCCCGCGGTGATGGCCCGCGGTGCTCGGACGTGCTCTGTCGGCGCCCTGCAGGCACAGCGTGCCCGGGGAAGCGATGGCATCGCCGCACCTGAGAGCCCCCGAGCTCTCGGCTGGTTCTGTGTCTGCTGATTGTGACTGTGCCCTTGAGGTGGAGAGGGGCTGTGTTGTGTAGGTGTGACGTTAGGAGGGAAGGGCGGCTAGTTCTGTGTGCTTGCTTCGGCAGGAAGAAGTTCTCATAGAGATATGAGGGCAGCTGGCCTCTCCGTGTATTTCAAGGTAAACTTGTAATAAATAGGCACGAGTTTAGAGGGATGTTGTGTCACTCTGGGCTCCTGGAGGAGCTGCAGACGTTTTAGGAAGTCCCAGTACTTGGAGTGATACTTTGGCAGTGACTGGTGTCCTGTTACCCGTAGGTCTTACAAGGTCAAGCGACTCCAACATTACCTTTGAGTTCCTATTGGGGAGGAGAAGCACGGCAACTCTCCTATCTTCACAGAGATCTCTTTCAGAGAGCTCCTTCCCCGTGTAGCAAACGGCAGCACGTTATTTTGCATGAGCACAAGGCAGTGTAACACAGCAGAGCGTCAGAGGGAGGGTGAGCACGTTGTGGTCTGTCTGAAACGAAGACTCAGATGTCATTTTATTGTCAAACGCATGCCTTTTAGGTTTTGCCTTCAAGATGGCAGTACGCAGCTCTTTCTGCATGAGGGCTCTCAGAGAAGACGGATCTGACTTTCCTTCCAGGGATGCATAATCAGAAACGTGTTTGGACCTTGCACTGCTCGTTCAGGAGGCGGTGGGCACTGTAGTCCCGTCCTGCACAGCTGTGTCTCCGGAGCTCCTGCATCCACGTTGGTTCAGTGCTTGCGTTCTTGCTGCTTTCTCTTAGCTAAGGGACTGATGCTTTACCCTGGAAGCAGTAATTTTTTGGACATGCGTTGTGTGACTGTCTGCACAGAGGTTATTTTTAGTGAAAATGAGCTCTGCTGCCCTTGAGGTTCTGTGGCATGGCAGCCAATGAGTGCTCAGCACGGGGACTGTCGTATTCTATAGGCAGGTTAAGGAAATGCTTCACAGTTCTGGCTTTTTCATGCTTAGCCATGGTCATTAATATTTATTCTTTTAAACTGTAAAGGGGAAAAAAAAAAACCTCATTTCATTTGGAAGAAAAACTCAGTTTCCTTTTTAATATGTTCCTCACGCAATTCAGTTGCATTCCAGGGTTTCATAACACTGACAGTTACAACAACTCAGATAATGAGGGAGGGAAACTTCAGTGTGGCCACAGAGATAAGCTGCTCTGGGAGTGCAGAGAAAACAGTGTATTTCCCAAGCAAGAAGGAACCCAGAGCTGGGATTAGATACAACCGTCTCTAGAAGAGTATAGATAAACTTCTTCCTTCTTAAAGGAGAGGTGGCAGTGTAAGGGAGACCTGGAATGTAAAGCAGGAGTGCAGTTAAGAGGAACGAGTGCTTATGTACATAAGCATCCAGTGATCAAGGGATGGGAAGGGATGGGCATCAGGTGTGTTCTGTGCAGAACCTTGCTGGTTTTAAGTGCCTAAATTTGCACTGTTTCTGTTGTCAGGTCTTTATTACCTGGTGATACAGGCGGGAGCATGGAGGTGTGCAGAGCAGCTGATAAAACTCGTGCTGAGCTTCTCAGGATGAATCCTGGTGTGTGGCATCTGTGCTGCTCGGCCGCAGTGGCTGACTCCTGCATTGTGTCAGGGAGCCTGGCAAGCTGCAAGGATTGCTCATGTATTGGTTCTCCCTGTCCAAAAGGCCCAGATAAAGATATTTATGTGCTTAGAAAGCTTGAAAGGGCCAGGAGCAGGTCTGCAGCCTGTCTCCCTCAGTAGCTGCTGCACAGTGCTTTGCAGTTCCCTCTGGTTGCTCGTGCTGCTTCATCTGCTTGGCACCCTTCAGCAGGAGCTCTGTTTGTGCTGCAAATGGTATATACAACTCATTTGTGTCCTTGCCAACGCATGCTTCTGGAGGACCTCTCCTTGCTATAAATAAACACTGCCAAATTTGACCACCTGGACCACGTTGGCTGCTGAAGTGCCTACCAGGAGCTGGCTGTGGAGACAACCACAGGGTTGCATTGATTCAGAGTAGCAGCTGGGGAATCATTTTAGCATAGCAGTTAATTGAATTTAACACATTTAAATAGCTGACAGCACTAGGAGAGCCTTAGCACGTAAAATCTTCCTCCTGAGATGATTTTTGTCTTATTAATTTTGTATTTAATTTTGTCTCACTGCTCTGGTAACAAGATCCAGTAGAATTTGTTTCATAGTTGGGGTTGTGTGTAAAGGACTGGAGAAAATAGAGATGGTACCACTTCAACTTAGAAAGCAGTAATAGGAAAAGTCTTCATAGCACATGAAAATCTAAGAAACGTTCATGCAGTAATTCAGACCGATTTTGATGTAGGGAGTGCAGGAGAATTCTGTAGGCAGCGTCCCGTTGGGGTTCTAGAGAGAGCTCTGAGAAGTGCTGCGTGGTCACTGTGCTGGCCAAGTGTCACATGAAAGGAGGAGGTGTTCACGTTGGCATTTTGCTTGAATTTGCTGCCCTGAAATGATAGCAGTATAACTGGGAGACAGTGGTGTGGAAGAACGGAGCCAAAGAAGTTGGAAAGGTTTGGGTTCTGCCCTGTTAATGCTCCCTGGGTTCAGTGCATATCTGTGCCTCATGTTGGGAGTTAAGTCTCTCTGTCTCTGCCGACTCCGTGCTGGGAGTGTTTCCTGGCACAGAAGAGTCACAAGCATCTGAATTTGATGAACAAGATGCTAATGAGTGTACGTAATGATCCTTTTAATATATCAGTAGGTAGCAGAAATAGAATCATGACGAGAGGGCGCAGTGTGGGCTGGAGAGGCCGTGCTGGGGCTTTGAGGTTCAGGTGAACGCTGCCCTGCTCAGCAGTGAGGGTATCTGGAGTTTTTCCTCACTGTTTTGGCTGTTCTTACTGCTGTCTTTAGACTGAGAAAATTGGGAATCGTTTTTTGGCCACAAAGAATAGGGCTGACTTGTTCTTCCCAGGCAGCCATGAGTTTGTGCACGTGCTCCACCTCTGCCCTGGCAGAGGGGTGGTCATCTTCCCTTAATAGCAATGAGTGTGAGTGGGTGACAGCTTCCTGTATCTTTCCCTTTTGATTTCATCAGTTTACCTTGATAATAACGAGGAATATAACAAAGTCTAGTTATTTTGGCATTTGTTTCTCTGTGACTATTAACACATTATAATGTCAGTTCAGAACAGTTTGCTAAGCATGTCTAGTAACTGCTGCAAAACCTCCCTTGAAACATCAAGTTAAACCAAAAGCAGTTATTGAAATGGTGGCCCGTGTTATTGCCCAAATGATTTTCTTTAGATTGTCGCTCACACGATGGAAACCTTTATGCTTTAGCAAGCCATAGAAACCTGTTCTGCACTTCTCTTGCAGCTGAGCGTGCCCTAGACACCATGAATTTTGATGTGATCAAAGGAAAACCCATTCGCATCATGTGGTCGCAGAGGGACCCCTCACTGAGGAAGTCAGGGGTTGGGAATGTCTTCATCAAGAACCTGGACAAATCTATTGATAACAAGGCACTTTATGACACGTTCTCAGCGTTCGGGAATATTCTGTCCTGCAAGGTGAGATGTGGTCCCTTTGTCCAATTCTGCTCTAGTGGTGATGTAGTCAGATGTGCTCAGTGTAGGAAGCAAAACTGTTCCCCGTCCCCAGGTGGGAGGGCTGTCTCTAGAAGGCAGAGTGGACCAAAAGGTCGGGGATTGCTGAAGTTACGTCAGATCTGGTTGTGGAATGTGCTGCTCTGAAGCACAGACCTTTGACCCTCGGCAGCGATGTGTTCCTGCACGCTGACGTTGTGTCTGAGTGCAGCAAAGGAGAAAGTGTGCGTTCAGAGAGCTGACAGCTTGGCTTCCTTCCACTTGTCTAGGTGGTGTGTGATGAGAATGGCTCTAAGGGCTACGCATTTGTGCACTTTGAGACCCAGGATGCTGCAGATAGAGCCATCGAGAAGATGAACGGCATGCTGCTCAACGACCGCAAAGTGTGAGTGTCACAGCCAGCAGCAGCAGCGATCGCATGAACCGTGATGCATCTCGGTATTAACAGGGACACACAAGGTTCTCCTGGCCCAAGCCTTGGCCTGCTACCTCTCCACTACAGGGCTGGTGAGTGACCCTGCCCAAGCCATGGCCTGCTCCCCCTCCATTGCAGGGCTGGTGGTTTCCCTAGCCAAGCCTTGATTTACTCCCTCTCTGTTAGTGGGCTGGGTGGGTTTCTGTGGCCAGTGCTCCTCGCTGCAGAGCTGGGTGGGCATCCTAGGCTGCTGCTTTTCACCATAGGACAGGTGACTTTTCTGGCTGGTCTGTGGCCTGGTTGCCCTTCTGTTCTCCTGGCACCCTTTCTTCTCCCTGTGTCTGACTCCTACCACAAACTCATTTATTTTCCTCACTGCAAATCACGTGCTGTTTTTCCATTTTTGAAAACTAGTTCCTCACTGTGATTTTCATTCTCTCGTACAGATTTGTTGGGAGATTCAAGTCTCGTAAGGAGCGGGAGGCTGAGCTGGGAGCCAAGGCAAAGGAATTCACCAACGTTTATATTAAAAACTTTGGGGATGACATGGATGATGAAAGACTGAAGGAGCTCTTCAGTAAATATGGTAAATACAGACACTCTTAATGAGAGTGAATTTCATGACTTGCGCTAATTGAAGAGTGCTGCTACCATCTGTATGCCTCTGCTGGGGTCACTGAGGCTGATCAACTGGAAAAGTTTGAGGCGTGGGGAGTAGTTCTGTCAGACACTGGACAGGAGGCAGAGACTGGCCAGCAGATAAGTGAGAGAAGAAGGCTAGGGTGATTATGTGGAGCTTAATAGTCTTGAAATAGTCTTCCGTTACATTTTACTAACCCTGTCCCTTGGTAACAGGTAAGACTCTGAGTGTTAAAGTGATGACAGACCCCACTGGAAAATCCAAAGGCTTTGGCTTTGTAAGCTTTGAAAAGCATGAAGATGCTAACAAGGTATGACCAAGTGTTAATGCTGCTTGGGTGTCTTTGGAGGAGAACTTGGCTTACCATAGGAGCTGGTTGAGATGAAGTTCTGCCTCAGCTGTAAGCTCTCCTGGATGTGGGGGCCTGGAGCCGTTTGCACGTGACTAGGTTGTTACATTACTTCAGGATTAAGCTGGCGTTTCTCAGATTACAAGATGCACACAATGCAGTGGAATAATCAGAACATGATTTGCTCTGATGGATGGCTTAGGGAGTGGATGTTCTTGGAGTAGTGTTTTTCAAGCAGCGTGTTTGTTTTCATTTGTCAAGAAGGGTGGGGATAAGTTCACAAGTTCCTGTTGTTAGTCCAGCACTAATGGTTAGATTGTCAGCGTGATCTCTCCTGATAACTTCAGTTTATCTTTAATTAGCTGGTGTTAAACAGGAGCTGTGCAGAGGTACAATGGCAGCTTCAATTTATTGGCCGACAAGCAGGGAGATGCAGAGTGAACTTTGGGCAGCCAAGTTCTGAACAGGATCAGCTGCTATCTTGTTTCAGCAGTTGACAGTTCTCTTTGAACCCTCTGTCCAGGCAGTGGAAGAAATGAATGGGAAGGATATCAATGGGAAAATGGTGTTTGTAGGCCGAGCACAGAAGAAGATGGAGCGCCAAGCAGAGCTGAAAAGGAGATTTGAACAGCTAAAGCAAGAGAGAATCAGCCGGTACCAGGTGAAAATCTGTCCCCTTTCTGAATTTAATTTCCATCTATTGTTACACTTAACAGGATTTGACAAAGCAGACATTGTCCTGTGATATATCCTGGGAGTTCAGACTTTTAATGTATTTGGAGGCGAAGGAGACATCTGTGCATGGTCTTCACAATAAAGTACTTAAATGGGTGTGAGAAGAGTCGTGCAGTCATCTTTAATTTCACATGGGCACACCTAAAAGGATGGGAAGAGATGATGTGACTCTGTACTGTTGGTTTAGTTTATAGCAAAATTGTGTCATGCCAGAGATTGCATCTGAATCTTTCCCACTCCTTGCTGTGTGGTGCTGGACTGTGGGGACACAGGATGCAACAGGAAAGCAGAGGAAATCCAGACAGGCTCTTTCACTGCACTGGGGTTTGTCTCTACACCTTTGCAACATTGATTTGCTGTCAGTCTTGGTGGTATGGCAGTAATGTCATGCAAGTTAGGAGGTATTAGACAAATGAGAGCTTTGTCAGATAGATGCTGACAGTCGATGTGCTGAAGATTCTCTTTGTTACTGTAGATGTCTTACTTATCTTGCTGTTCTCTACCTTTCAGGGAGTTAATCTATACATTAAAAACCTGGATGACACTATAGATGATGAAAAACTGAGGAAGGAGTTCTCACCTTTTGGGTCAATAACAAGTGCAAAGGTATTGTGGGGATGTTTAGATTTTGAGGCCTGAAGAAGGAACTGTTAGAGGAGCTGAAGGGCAGCTCTCACATCCCTGATCTGTGCAGTCCTGAGAATTTTGGACCAGTAAATAGGCAGATTTCCTGGGGTCTCACTGCAAGTTTGCTGATAACTTGTTTGACTCCTCATCACAAGTGGGGGGCAGGAGGTGGAAAACATCGCCATATCATGCTTATTGGCAAGCAGTTATTTCTCCACATGTGATTAGAGGCTGCACCTGAACTTTCCCATTCCTTGCTGCGCAGTGGGAGCCTGGGGAAGTGTGGTGCTAACAGGAAAGCAGAGTAAATCCAGACAAGTGGTTCTTCACTGAGCAATTGTCTCTACACCTCTGCAACAGTTAGTTCTTCCTTCTTGAAAGCTGATATTTCTCCATGCTCAGAAATAGGGATTCTTAAACTGCTCTTGAAATGTTACTCCACTTGCAATTGATCTTTACTGCAGGTGATGCTAGAAGATGGACGGAGCAAAGGGTTTGGCTTTGTCTGCTTCTCCTCTCCAGAGGAAGCCACGAAGGCTGTGACAGAGATGAATGGGCGGATAGTGGGCTCGAAGCCACTCTACGTTGCACTTGCACAAAGGAAAGAAGAGCGGAAGGCCCACCTGACTAACCAGTACATGCAGCGCATTGCTGGGATGAGGGCCTTGCCAGCCAACGCCATCATTAATCAGTTCCAGCCTGCTGCTGGTGGTTATTTCATGCCTGCTATGCCCCAGGTAAGCTGAGCTAAGTTAGTATGGTTTTCTGAACACTTTAACTGTGCTTGGTTCAGCTGCATTCATCCCATTGAGTCTGTCTTCTGCTCAGAAGCAGGCAACTGCTAATGAGGAGTGCAGTCAGTGGAGTTAATTGTGATGTCGGGGCTGCATGCTGTCTTAATTTGAATTGGGTGTTGAGTCTGGGGATGAACTGTCAAATTGTGCTGTGTAAACAGTGCTCGTTGCTCACTTAGACTTCGTCTTTGAGCTTGCTTGGTCTCCCTGCAGGCTCAGAGCAGACCCACGTACTATGCACCCAATCAGATGGCGCAGATGAGACCCAACCCACGCTGGCAGCAAGGGGGAAGGCCTCAAGGTGAGCGTGCTAGAGACTGAGATTTGGTTGTTTGACCCTCTGGGTTGTACTTTCCAGCAAGAACAGTGCGTGCTTTCCTTTCTGTGCGTGACTTCAGCTTGCCTCCTGTAGCTGACTAGCCTGACCTAGCAGTCAGTTCTGTTCTGAGTATCTCCTCTCTTTTCTCCCAGGCTTCCAGGGAATGCCGAATGCCATGCGCCAGTCCGGACCACGGCCAGCTCTGCGCCATCTGGCCCCTACAGGTGGTGCTCCCGCCTCTCGTGGCCTCCCTGTTTCTGCCCAGAGAGTTGGTAAGGTGTCTGCCTCCCAGGCTCTTCCCTTCAGCTGTGGGGGATGGATGGGGATGCTGTTGAGACCTGACTTCCACTTCCAGAGGTGGTTGTCAGAAGCAGATAACCAAAGGAGCAAGGGGGCAGAGACAGCACCTGAATCTTTCCTATTCCTTGCTGTGCAGTGCAGGTCTGGGGACAGTTGGTGCTACAGCACAGCAGCAGAAATCCAGATGGGTTACTTTCCATTTCCTTGGAACTCATCTCTACAGCTCTGCAACATTTACTGCACTAAATAGGACTGTGGATATTGTTCTCAGAGTACAGCATCCATATTTTGTTTTAGGGAGTAACTAGAAAATACCTTAAATGCAGAATGTGGAATAGTCCTTTTCTGATATATCTAGTTGTATTTCGGAGACCAGTTTCTAAGCCAATATTGGACTGTGCAGCACGTAGTTGGAGTTTAGCAGTCATTGAGATACCTGAGGTTACTTGCTGCAGGTTCCTGTGGTTCCTAATCCCACTCTCTTCTTTTGCAGGTGTTACCACTGCAGCACAGAGCTTGGCTCCTCGTCCTCCTGTAGCTGCTCCTGCTCCCAGAGCAGTTCCCCCTTATAAATACGCCTCAAGTGTCCGCAGCCCACACCCACCTGTACAGCCTTTGCAGGTAACACAGGGATCTGTGCCTGGAACAACTGCAGGCCAACAGGTTTTACATGCAGCTGGAGAGTTCTTGCAGAATCAGTCAGCACAGCATCTGTTTTTGCATCCTCCCATCTGCCCTTCTATAGGCACCTCAGCCTGCAGTACATGTGCAGGGACAGGAGCCACTCACAGCCTCCATGCTGGCTGCTGCCCCTCCCCAGGAGCAGAAACAGATGCTGGGTAAGTGAAACTCTGGTTCTTCCAGATTGCATTTTGCTTTGGAAATGTCCCCAGGTTTCATTAACAGCTTTTAAAATTAAAATTGCTCTCTGAAATCCTTTTTTATTTTTTCCTAGGAGAGCGTTTGTTCCCTCTTATTCAAGCTATGCACCCCAGCCTTGCAGGGAAGATCACAGGAATGCTGCTGGAGATTGACAACTCAGAGCTGCTGCACATGCTGGAGTCTCCAGAGTCCCTCCGGTCAAAGGTACGCGGCCCTGTTCCCTGGGTGGGGCGGACTGTGCGACCCTTTGGGTGAGAGAAGTCTCACTCACTGGTTCGTTTGCCTTCCTGGAGGTGGAGGAGGCTGTTGCAGTGTTGCAGGCTCACCAAGCCAAGAAAGAAGCTGCCCAGAAGGTGGGTGTGGTTGCTGCTACCTCTTAAGCCAGGAAGACTGGTGAGTGTCACGGTTCTCAGCTTCCACAGCCGGTAAATAAAGCAAGACTGTTACCAGGTGTTCATGGCCTGGGAGCAGTGCCCGTGATGCATAAGCTGCTGAAGTGTTCCTGGATTCATTGTCATGGGAGGGTGGTGAGGAGCTGTGTGAGGTGGCACACAGAGGTGTTCTGGTGGCTTCAGGGTGAAGTTTGGTGTAAAAGGGGCTGCTGTCAGCAGTGCCGTTTCCTGGCACAGCTCTGTCCAAACAAATGCTCTCCTGTGTCTGGAGCTCACTCTCCTACGAAGGGGTTTTAGTTCCAGGTCCCTGGTGGTTCATGTCTTCCTCTTTTTCCTTTAGGATGCACAGAAGCCAAATATCCCCTCCCCAGACGTGGGCTGAAGATGTGTGCAGGCACTGCGGTGTCCTGCAGGACTCGGTGCCATGCGACATATCTCATAGTTACACTGCATTTTATAAATTAATCCTTGAAATCCTAATTAAGCCAGCTCTGTGAAGCTCTAGATTTCCAAAACCAGGGTTGAGTTCGCAAGCTTTTCCTTTGCGGTCAGAGCAGCGTTACCCTTCGTCTCTCCTGAGCGGGGCACTGCGGTTGAGAGCATTTTGCGGCTTTGGTTTTAAGTGGACAGCCCAGCTTGGGAAGTTCTGGAACGTCTTTTGTCAATAAAGGGATGAAAACTTTCTCTGCATTAACGTCTCTCTCTTTCGTTGCGGTGCGTGGTTATGGTGGGGCTCAGGAAGCTCGGGCGGGCGCTCCGGGGTCGCGGGGGGGGTTCATTCAGGGGGGGATTGCGGGGGGTGGGGGTTGGGGGGCGGTGGGGGGTGAGGGGGCTGTGGGGGCTGTGGGGGGGGGTTGCTGCGCTCGCTCCTCCGCGCCGCCGGGGGGCGCTGTCCGAGCGGCGCTGGAGTGGAGGGGCGGGCTTTGCACGCACTTCCGGCGCGGCGCTAAGATGGTGTCCACGAAGCGGGTGCTGTACGTGGGTGAGTGCGGGTGAGGGCGCGGCGCGGCGGGGCCGGGCGAGGCCGGGCGGGGCCGTGACGCCGTGTGCCGCAGGGGGACTGGCGGAGGAGGTGGACGAGAAGGTGCTGCACGCCGCCTTCATCCCGTTCGGGGACATCACGGACATCCAGATCCCGCTGGACTACGAGACGGGTGCGTGGCGCGGCGCGTGGGCCGCGGCTGTGGGCGCCGGGCGCTCAATGGCGGCTCTGTTTCAGAGAAGCACCGCGGGTTCGCCTTCGTGGAGTTCGAGCTGGCCGAGGTGAGCGGGGGGTGGCCGGGGCCGGGCGGGTCCCCCCTCCGTTCCCGTGGGTGGGGGCTCTGCCGCCCGCGCGGCGTTGCGGGTGGGCTGCGGTCCCGCGAGGTGCCCGGGGCTCTGTGCTCGAGGACGTTGCTCCTCTCCCGGCTGTGCCCTCACAACGTGTGTTTAAGGGGCTGCAAGTGTCCCTGGACCCCGGCTCAGAACCCGTTGGTTCCCGCAGCCCTGGGGTACATGAGGTGTAGGAGAAGAGTCCTTTGGTGACGTTCCCCCGTGGGCTGCACCGACTCTGAGTGCCTACCCTTTTTCCTTTAAAGAAATGTCCATAATGGTGTCCCTTTCTCTTCCTACAGGATGCAGCAGCAGCCATTGACAACATGGTACGAGGCTTCATGGCCTGGAGCTCAGCTCTGCTGGGAGACAGCCGGCCCTGGCCAGGAGCTGGAGCAGCCTGGGGAGCTCCTGCCACGTGTGCTGGGTGATGCTGTGGGCGTGGGTCTGCTGCTGGGGCTCCCGTGCCTGGCCCTGCTTCGCTGGCATGGTTGCCACTGCCTGTGGTCCTGAGTTGTGGGGCCGTAGCCTTAGTGCTCAAAAGTGGGGAGAGAAAGCCAGCCCTGTTCTCTGCAGATATCTGCAGCGGGGTCGTAGTGAGTTTTTACCCTGTGGTGGGCTTTGTTCTGTGTTTGTTCTCTGCAGAATGAGTCTGAGCTATTTGGTCGGACAATTCGAGTGAACTTGGCCAAACCAATGCGAATTAAGGAAGGATCATCTCGGCCAGGTAAGCTGGTGCTGCTGTGAGGTGGCTGCTGTTGTACAGCTGGGGCTTGACTTGCCTGCAGGCATGGCCAGCTCTATCCCTGTGTCCCCACACGTTGCAGTGACCGCATGCAGTTTGGGGCGGTTGGGTCAGCAGTGCCCTGGCTGTGCTCCTGCTGGAGCT
This sequence comes from Callipepla californica brunnescens, assembly GCA_023055505.1. Lineage (NCBI taxonomy): Eukaryota > Metazoa > Chordata > Aves > Galliformes > Odontophoridae > Callipepla > Callipepla californica. The sequence continues at coordinate 334,322 of JALIRH010000055.1, forward strand.
GTGCTGGGTCCTGAGCTGTGCGTGCACTCAGCCTGCCCTCCCCTGCTGCAGTGTGGTCGGATGATGAGTGGCTGAAAAGGTTCTCGGGAAAAACTCTGGAGGAGAACACGGAGGAAGGAGGAACAGAGGCACCCAAACCAGAGGCACAGGAGGTACGGATGGATGGAGCTGGCTGTGCCCTGCTGAGCACCTTGGTGTGGGGGGTGGCTGCCTGGGGAACTGAGTGCTGCCAGCTCTGGCAGCTGTGTTCCCAAAAGCTCCACGAGCCCTGAGGGAGCTGTGTGTCTCTGCCCCATCCTGCAGCACCCCCCAGGCTGTGAGGGACCTCCGTTTGCTGCTCGCTGCCTCCGGGGACTTTGGGAGCTGCCTGCGCTGCAGGCTGGGGTCGGCCCGGCCATCGGGGGGCAGAGCTGAGCAGCAGCAGCACCCCGAGCCTTCTCCTTGCCCAGGGGGAACCTCCTGCCAAGAAGTCCCGGGCCAACCCCCAGGTGTACATGGACATCAAGATCGGCAACAAACCTGCGGGGCGGCTCAAGATCCTGCTGCGCTCCGACGTGGTGCCCATGACCGTCGGTGAGTGCCTCTGTCCCCGCGGCTGCGGCTGTGCTGCTGCTGTGCTGCTGCTGTGCTCACCTCTGCCCCTTCCGACAGAAAACTTCCGCTGCCTCTGTACTCAGGAGAAGGGCTTTGGCTTCAAGGGGAGCAGCTTCCACCGCATCATCCCGCAGTTCATGTGCCAGGCTGGGGACTTCACCAACCACAACGGCACCGGAGGGAAATCCATCTACGGGAAGAAGTTTGATGACGAGAACTTCATTCTCAAGCACACAGGGCCGGGTAGGCTGAGCTCTGCTCTGGCATCTCGGGCTGCTCCCACCACGCAGCAGTGGCCCCACACCTCGAGGCCGCACTGTGCCCGGTGTTCAGGTGGAAGTGCAGTGCCCAATTTCTGCCCACACACTGTTCATTTCCAGTCCTTACACCACGGAGAGCTTCAGAGCTGCTTTCCTGTTGGGTTTTAGAGGAGGAACGTTGCAGTGTAACTGCGAGAGGTGGAAATGTGGCAGAAAGCAGGCAGGCTGATCTGCAGGGCTTTGCTGTCGCTGCGGCCCAAAATAGGTTAATGTGCTCTGCCACTTCTCTCTGTTCATACTTGGAGGTGTTTCTTGGCCTCGTCGGCTTCCTGCAGTTCCAGAATTCAGAGGCTCTTAAAGCTGGCAGTGTCTGCGTGGCCCAGGAGGGGGATTCAGTCGATTACTGGCACTGCTCCCGGTAACGCGGCGCTGTTTGATCCCAGGGCTGCTGTCCATGGCAAACTCGGGCCCGAACACCAATGGCTCCCAGTTCTTCATCACCTGTGATAAAACCGACTGGCTGGACGGGAAGCACGTGGTGTTCGGTGAGGTGACGGAGGGCATGGACGTGGTGCGGCAGATCGAGGTGGGTGTGAGGGACATGGCCGGGAGCACTGTCCTCCTCGTGCCTTCACTGTCCTCCTCGTGCCTTCACTGCCCTCCTCGTGCAGGCTCAGGGCACCAAGGACGGGAAGCCGAAGCAGAAGGTGATCATCGCTGACTGTGGGGAGTGCGTGTGACCGTGCCCAGATGCGCTGCGAGGCGCAGTGCCCGCGGTGCTGCCCGACGTGGGGACGTGGCTGCTGTGGGTCCGTGGTGTGCACTGCTCAGTGCTCTCACTGAGTGCCACTCGCTTGGAAAAGACTTTGACAAATAAAATATAGCTTAGGAACAACAGCGGGCCTGCCTTGTTGGGTTCTGACCGTGTGAGGATGCTCTTGGAACCCTGAGTTTTGGAAGACTCCTTGCAGACGTGCCCAGCAGGCCCTGACCCAGCAGCCTTCAACCTCTCATCAGCACGGGGAACCTCTCCAGCGTGGGGAGACCTTGTCACGGGCAGTGGGGCACAGGGGTGGGCCCTTCTTACCTTGGTGCTCATGGCCCTCAGGGGCCTGGTTGGTTTTTCCCCTCTCTGTGGGTGAGCCAGGCTCCCCGGGTGCCCTGGAGCAGCCCCAGCTGTCGCAGTCCCCGCTGTGCTCAGGTTTGGGCCAGGAGGTGCAGTTTGAGGCAGTCGTGGCTGTTTCTCACAGTGTGTGCAGAACAGAGCGCCGTTGTGCGGTGACATTTATTAAGAACCAGCAGAGAAGCGCCGCGTTGGCTCTCCAAGCTAGGCATTTATTTTATAACAGCGTTGCAGCTCAACGTGTGTTATTTTTTTTCCCCTTGGCTGGGTTTTGTGAACTTTAGGTAAACAGAAGCGTGTTAGTCAGCCGGGACTTCATTGGCTGAGAGTGTTTTTGTGTGGGGCTGTGAAAGCCCCGGACGGAGCCCGGCTGTCCCCGGATCCTCCCTGCCTCACCCGGGCACCGCACATCCGCCACAGCCCCGACGTCACCGACCACAACTCCTCTTCCTCTCCTATGTATTTATATCTACGTGCGTATGGTATGGATGTTTCTCATTACGTGTGGTGAGAGAAGGGAAGTTTTGTATTATTTACATCCATGTCCGGGGGGGGGAGGGCTGGAGGGGGACTGTGCTGGGGGGCAGTGCCCCCACGCCGTGGGCCGTGTCCCCGCTCAGTGGCAGCCGCAGGACTTCACCACCATATTGCGGTGCTTCTTGAGGATCACGTTGTTGTTGCTGTCGTAGTAGAGGACGGAGGTGGCACTGAGCTTGGTGGGTGCACAGCACGCCTTGGGCACGGCCTCGGGCTTCATCAGGTGGACCTGGGGGGCACAGGGGGCCGTGGGCACGGGCGAAGCCTCAGAGCACCCCGGCTGAATGGGGGCATTGTTTCAGCCTTCGGTAAAAATATTTATCCCGAGCCCTTGGCAGTCCTCGCTGTGGTTTACATTGGATCGGGGCGGCCCTGCGCTCATCTGGGATTTCTGGACCCGGAGCCGTGAGCTCTGCGGGCAGCTCCCCCGGCCTCGCCCCACACGTGTGAGCCCTCTGCCAGGAGCTCTCCCAGCTCGGAAGTCCGGCGCTGCCCGGTGCCATTTGCAGCAGTGCTGGCGCAGCTCCCGGCCCAGCTCCAGGTTGGGGGGGGGGGGGGTCGGGCAGCTTCGTTAATGCAAAGACCAAACCCCGCCAGGACACCTTCAAAGGCTCTGCCGAGGACGGGCGCTCCCTGTAATTAACTGCGAGCACCGGAGTCGGCGTGACTCCGCCATTGGGAAATCAAGCACTCACAGGTCAGGAAATTCCAGAAATTAAAGTGCGGGTTGGGATGTGGGGTGGATTTGGGAAAACGGGGCAGCGAAGCCTTCCTGCCCGGAGCATACTGAGCCCAACGCTGCTGCAGCCTCTGTGCGTGGGGACAAGGAGGGGTCCGGCTCCGGGAGCCCCCCCATAGCAGAACCAACCCCGGCACTCACCAGGGACTGCAGGATGGCATGGTTGGTGGCATTCATGCAGGAGTCCAGCGGGAAGGCACACTCCCCCTCGCAGTAGTACGCTGAGTACCCCTGGGGGGCGATCACCCAGTCCTGCAAGGAGAAGGCACTGTGCTGGGGTCTGCTCCTCCCTTCCCCGCCCCACGCCTCCTCCCCAGGTTTGCTCTGATGTTTGGGGTCACCACAGCTCCCGTGTGTGGCTGGGGCCGGAGGGGTTGGGGCTCTGCAGGGGGAGCGGGTCCGTACCAACCAGCCCAGGTCCTGGAAGCTGACATAGAGCTCGTGCCGCCGGCAGACCTGCCGCCCATCTGCAGCGTGGACATCATCTGTGGAGAGAGGGAGGCAGCATCAGCCCGGGGTTGGGGTACCCAGAGGATACAGGGAGCCTCCCTGGTGGAGCAGCAATGTGGGAGCGGGCAGCAGGGCCTCGTGCCCCCTGCACGGAGCAGGCTGCTCCGCGGGGCTCTCACCGAAGATCCCCGGCAGTTTGTTGGGGTGGGGGAGGTCGTTGCTCTTCTTGGGCTGCCTCCTGCGCGGCGCTTTGGCCGCCCGCGTGGCACGCACGGGGCTGGAGCTCGCCCGGAAGAAAGTCACCATGAAGGGCTGCTTGGAGCGGGGTCCCCGGCGTCCCAGCAGCCCCACCGAGCCCGGCTCCACGCTGAGCCCTGCGGGGACAGGGCAGGGGACAATGCAGCATCCTCAGCCCCGCGTGCTGGGAGCTGCACTGTGCACAGCTGATCGGCACTGGGGCTGTTCCTGGGGTCTCTGACGCTGCACTGATTCTTACCGCTGTCGGTCTCCACATAGAGCCGCAGGCCCAGGTTGTACCTGCGCTCCACCAGCCAGTGGCTGCTGGCGGCCGTGACGTCGAACACCAGCCAGCCCTCGGTGCCGGCACGCAGCTGCTGCGCATCCAGCAGGAACAGGTCGGACTCCCTGCACATGGGCACAGTGGTGAGTAAGGCCCCGAGGCTCCCGCATCCCACAGCCATCCCCATTAATGCCTCCCGTGCCCGTACAGGTCCCGGTGGCCGTGTGATGGGGACACCTTGGCAGCAGCCCTGGGAAAGCACAGCTCCGTCCCAGCACTGGGGACACTGTGGGAACAGCACTGCAGCACTCAGCACAGGGCAGGAAAGGCCAAGGACGGAGGTGGTTCTCAACAGTGACCCCAACCCCATCCCAGTCCCTATCTCTGTCCCAGTTTCCAGCTCCTGGTGCCTCATCCTGGTCCCCATTCCGATCTCCATCCCCGTTTCCATCCCTGACCTCCGTGTCCGTCGGTCCCCCTGCTGTCCCTGTCACCTGTTGGCGTGCTCGGCAGCGATCTCGTAGATGCTGATGTGCAGAGTGCTGTTGCTGTGCCGGGCGATGCCCCGCGCTTTGTAGATGCGGAACTCTGCGGCCGTCACCGACTCTCCCGCGGGCACCTGCGTCAGGTCGAAGCGGAACTCCTTCCAGTACGGCTTCGGGGACGAGGTGTCCCGGTCCTGCTCCACTGCGGGGCATAGGGGTCAGGGACCGCCCCCAGGGCTGAGCCCACATCCCCAGTGACCGCTTTGTGCCACGGACCCCATTCCCGCAGAAATCAGTGCCCTTTGTGAGGGCAGCAACGCAGAGCTCAGCGCGCTGCTCTGCGGAACGTCCCCTCCACGGTGTAATTACTTTCTCCAAATTGTACTTTAGAGGAGTTCCAGCCTGCCATGGCTGGGCGTAATTAAGGTGATTAATGCTCCTCCTGCTTTAGACACAAATGAAACATCACCGATTTTACCCATTTCCAGGGGACGCACTCCTGATCCCGTGATGTTTCCCTCCTCAGGTGCACAGGGCAGCTCAGCACGTCCCTCTGAGCCGAGCGCTGACACGCTCTCTGTGCCTCCGCAGCTCTTCGTTGTTTTTCTCTCTTTTCCCTTTTTTTCCCCCTCTGAACCCAACGCTGCATTCCCTCCAGCCCTGGGGTTCACCACAGCTCTGTTTTATAAAAAGCTCCGGGCGGATGCGGAGCCGCTTCCTGCGGGCACCGAGCACCCACGGAGGGAGGAGGGGGGAGGGGAGGGGCCGTGGGCACCGGGACCCCCTGTGCTGCCCGGGTGGGCGCTGGGGATGAGCCCCCGTGAGCTGGAAAGGCTCCAAAGCCCTTTTCTGCCTTTCCACTCCGTTCACCGCCCCGTGCCAGCGGCTCAGCCCTGCACGAGGCCTCAGTGCTCCCACAGATACCCCCAAAGCACAGTGGGGAGCCACGCTGCAGCCAGCGAGCACCCACAGCACCCACAGCACCCGAGCCAAGGCCGGGGGACGAGTGTGGGGCACCCAGTACAGAGCAGCATCCCTGCGGTACACCCTTCAGGAGCTCAGACTCACACCCAGCACCAGCACACGCACCATGAGCTCTGTGCCACCCTATGGGGACAGCAGAGCTGAGGGCAGCTGCTGCCCCGTGCTCACCGAGTGCCCACTGCGGGGTCCCTGAGCACGGAGCCGCACTTCGGTGGCTGAGCACAAGCAGAGGGGACCACCAATACATCCCATAGTATCCCATAGTGGACACTGCCCCCCCCAGACCCGGCTATTGATGGGGGCAGCGCTGACTCAGCACCACCACCCCACAATTATCCGTGGGCGGGTGATCCGGGATGCGGGAGAGACACTAAAAACACCCAGCCCAGGTCCTCTGCTCTCCTCACCCCCTCCTTCTGCACGCCCCCCCCCCGGGGCTGCTGTGTCCTTCCCCAGCCATGGATGTCACAGCCCCCATCCCAATAACGGTGACAACGCACGTGCCCTGATACAACAGCACTGCAACCCCGGTGGGACCGCCCAGCTCTGGTGCCCCCAGCACCTCCCACCCCCCCCCCCCCCCCCCCATTTTATTTTTAGCTGCAGTTCATTGTAAGCGCTCCGTGCGCTGTTCTATAAACGCTCATCAGAGGTAATTATGGGTCCCGGCCACACCGAGCGGTCCCCGCCACCATTTCAGGCCCTAAATTAAAAGGAAAGGTTGGGATATTCGACCACATCAAGCCGGCGGAATGCTAAAATAGGTCGAAAGGAGGTGCAGGGAAGATGCTCCTCCACTTGCAAGGAGGGAAAAAAATAAACTCCATTGCTTTCCAAAGCCCGGGGAGACGGAGGGGTGCTCCCAAGCACAGCGAACAGCGCTGAGCCTCCGCTGGGCCCCTGAGCCATGCCACGAACACTCCTTCCTAAGAGGAACGCAAAGGGGACCCCCACCCCGGGCTGAGAGCACCCGCACCCCTCCCCAGCGCCCGGAGCGCTCCGTGCCCGTGGGCACCAACGCCAAACCCACGGCCAAAGCCATCACCCAGAGCCACGCGTGCCCGTGGCCGCAGCCCGGCTCTGCAGGAGGGGACTGCAGGGATGGGCGGCTGCGTGGCAGCCCCACTCGGGAGCGGGCGCTGCGAGCTGCGCCCACGTCACGCTCCCGTGGGGAACGGGGCAGCGTCCCACGGAGCACCGCCGTCCCTCATTTGCATGTGCCATCAGGGTAATGGCGTAGCCAATTACGCATGCAAATGAAAGTTAGCCTTCTCCCACAAGAAAAATGGATTTAATTACCGTGAAGGGGCTGGAGAAGCCGCAGAACTCAAAGCCATTCAAATGGAAGGTGAAGCCGTGCTCGCTGCGGGGGATCCCACCCCACCCCATCCCATCCCACCCCATCCCATCCCATCCCACCCCATCCCACCCCACCCCATCCCACCCCACCCCATCCCACCCCATCCCATCCCACCTGGCCGCGGCCACAGCCCCGACGTCCCAGCACCGCCTGCCTGGTCCCGGCTGCCCCGCGGGGTCCTCCGCGCAGCCCAACGCTGCAGGGGATGCGGGGAAGGGTGCGGGGACCCCGCGCTGGCAGCTGCCCGCCCCACATCGCCCCACACCGCTCCACGCGGGGCTGGGGTGCTCCAAAGCCCGGACACCCCCACACCACACACACACCTTCGCACGGGAGCGACCCCAAAGCCTCGTGCTCCACTACAACGGACGGAGGGGGGCACACAAACACCCCACGGCAAAGAGCAGAGCCGGGAAAAGCCGCGTGTGGGGTCAGGCTGCCCGGCGGACCCCGGCCCGGCCGGGAGGTGCATCGCCACTCGCAGTGCGTGGGGATGGGACGGAGCTCCGCAACCAGCCCGACGGGATTCCAGCCATAATGAGCGACCGGGAGGGTTTTATTCCGAGCCGTGATTCAGCGGTGTCCCACCGCCGGTAATTGGTGCACCTCTGCTGGGAGGGGGCGAGCAGCGCCCGCCCGACGGCTTCGGGAGCACCGCCGCGATGGGGCGGGCGATGCGGCCCCGAACCGCCGCGATGGAGATGGAGCTCGGGGTGTGTGGGGGGGGTCGGGGACGCGGCACAGCGGGGACGGAGGCAGCGTGGAGCGGGTGACTCTCAAGCCACGCTCCGCGCACCGCTTTTCCTCCCTGTTTCCCCTTCGCCCTCGGGCGCGGCGTCGGGGAGCTCCCAGGGCTCGGTCCCGCTGCCCCCGCCAGCTCCCACCCCCTCCCGCCGCTCTGAAGCCCAACTTCGGGCCGGAAGGGGCATTTCCACGCGGGGACAGCGCCCGGGCTGACGGACACCCGCAGCCGTCGGGGGAAACCCTTCGGTCCGGGGTCGGTTCTCCGCCCCGGCCCCCCCCGGAGCCGCACTCACCCATGTTCACGAGGCTGACCACGGTGTCGGCGCGGCTCACCACGCTGCCGGGCGGAGGGCTCTGCGTGCTGAGCCCGGTGAGCACCGGGCGCGACACCGCCTCCTCCTCCTCCTCTTCTCCGGCCACGGCGTGGTACAGATCGAGCATGAAGAGCGGAGCGGCGGCCGCGGGGGCGCGGGAGGCGGCGGAGGAGCGCGGTCGGGGCCGGCCCGGCAGCCCCAGCACGGCCAGGATCTCGCGCTGCACGTCCCGCCGTTCCCCGCCGCTCAACCGCCGCTGCGCGAACCCCGCGTGGAGGCGGCGGCGGAGGACACTGCCGCTGCCACCGCCACCGCCCCACGGCCACAGCACCGCGGCCGCGCACAGCACCGTCACCGCTCCCAACCGCCGCCCGCGCCCCCACCCCATGGCACCGCCGCCCCCGCGGAGCGGAGCGGAACGGAGCGGAGCGGCGCCGACCCCGGGAGAGGGAAAGGGACGGCCCCGGCGGCGGCACCGCCCCGGCCACGGTGCTCCACGCCCGGCGCGGAGCGCAGCCGTCCTCCCACGGACACCGCAACCCACGGACGCCCGGATCCGCGGGCACCCGAACCGACCGACGTTTACCCCTATGGGCGCCCGACCCCGCGGACGTCAGACGCCCCGACCCACAGATATCCACCCCGATGCTTACCCCACTCGTGCACCCTTCCCCACAGACGCCACGCTCCTCCCGCGGGCGCTTTCCCCATCACCTGCCACCCGTGCCCCCCCCCCCAGCTGCTCCCAATCCCCACGTCAGTGGGATCCACGCACACGCGGGGCCCCACGGCTCCGCAGGAGCGCTGCGCTGGGGTCACGCAGCCCCACTTCGAAGCGCCCACGCTCAGAGTAAGGTAGGAGGCAAGATTGTTTATTACCGCAAGCAATCGTAATACAAAAATGTGTCTGGGTTTGTTTTTTCTTTTGTCTTTAAACAATTCATTGGTAGAGCTTCGGGTTTTTTCTTTTTTTCTTTGCCTCAATTTAAACCAATTGAGAGAATCACACAGCAACACGGTCAGAGCCGGAGAGGAACACCATTCAATAAATAGAGGGGCTCCGCGGGGCCCCCTCCCGCGCGTCCCCCACCCCTCGGTCAGGTCCCATTACAAAGGAAGAGCGCACAAAAGCCGTCAGGACGTGCAGCGAGTGTGCTGGTGAGACCCACGGCGAGGACGAGCAGCCGCGACCCACGGCGAGGACCAAGCTGTGCGTGGAAGTCCGCGCTCCGCGAGGGGCAGAGCTCCCCGCTCCGAAGCGGGATGGCCCCCGTAATAAATAGGAAAGGAGTGCGGGTGAAGGCGTGGGGTCGGCCCCGGCAGCGACCCGCGGGGATCCCCCGACCCACGGGACCACCCCCACCCCCCGTGTCCCCGAGCGCTCCGTGGGGCAGCGGCCGCCGCCGACCTCACGCCGCAGTGTGTGCAAATCGAACTCCAACTCCGCGTTCTTGGGGTAAAATCGCATCGCTTTAAAAAAAATAAGAAGTGGAAAGAGAAGCCCCGAGTCCCCACACCTCGCGTGTCCGCGCCTGAGGTATCCGAGGTACAAAAAGAGTTCCTAGAACACTGCAGGGTTCAGCTCCTTGCTTTTAAATAGGGTTCACCTTGCTGAGACAGCAAGTCGAGTTTATACAGATGCGCTTAGGAAACAATCCTAAAAGATGGGGCAGGGCCGCAGATCCCATCTGCGCTCCGCCGTGCTCCGTGCCGATGCCTTCCCACCTTGTTTGTCTCCTTTTTTTTCCTCTTTTTTCCTCCTTCTCTCTCTCCCGCGTCTCCGTTTCCGCCCCTCTCCTCTCGGGGTCACCGAGGGGCGGTGTTGGTTTGTTCTTTTTTTTGTTTTTTTGTGTGTGTGTGTGTGTTTTGTTTTTATCTACATAAATATTCACATGGAAATCGTAACTTACAAAAAAGGAAAAAAAAAACCAACCAAAAACCCCAACGAGAAAAAAAAAAACACCAAAAAAAAAAAACCCAAAACCCGAGTAAGGCAGCTCCAGAACACAGCTCTCCTTTACACCTGGAACAATAGAGCTTCTCCCGTTCAGAATAAATATACATCCAACGGACGCAGAGGGGTTAAGGACGGGGCGCGGGGCGGCGCTGCCGGGGACGTGGGTGCGCCATTATCTCTTGGGGCCCGGAGCTTTGGGGGTGGCAGTGCTCGTCTTCTTGGACATGGTGGGGATTTTGGAGGGTTTGGCGGCACCGCGGCGCGACCCGGCCACGCTGCTCTCCGAGGTGTCGGAGCACGCGGACTGCGTCTCCAGCAGGTCGAAGTCGGACGCGTCGCTGCCCCGGCGGCTGCTGGCCCGGCTCCCGGCACGGCTCCCGGCACGGCTCGTGGGGCGGCTGGCCGCCTTCTTGGGGTCTGCAGGGAGCACAGAGCCCACGGGTGGCACAGAGCCCACGGGCGGCACGCAGAGCCCGCCCCGCAGCTCCCAGCTCTGCCCGCTTCCCCCCATCCCCGCTCTGCCCCACTCACCTGCTCGACCGCTTTTGGCACCGGAGGAGACGGGCGAGGAGCTGTTGCTGGTGTCCCCCACCAGTGACGTGCGGCTGGAGTGGAAGGTGGGCCGCTTCAGCTTGCTGCCCGCCGGTGTCACCTGCGGGGGGACATGGCAGTGCTCAGTGCATGGACAGCGCGGCGGTGACATGGGAGCAGCACGCATCCATCCTAACGGGCACGGGGAGCACGGGACGGCTCTGTGGCAGTGGTTGAAAATAATGCAAAAAAACCCAAACCAGCGCAAAAAGTGGGTCCTGAAATGACCGACAGCAGAAAGCAATGCCGCTGCCCACCGGACAGCAGCAAAGGGAAGGGTAAAGTTCTGTGCCCCCCCCCAGCATCACGCTGCTGGGATGCACTGCAGCTCTGCGGGTTGGAGCACTGTGTGCTCAGAGCCACCCACGGCCACACAGAGGGGACTGAAGGGATAAATGTGCCCTGAAGGCGGTGGCCACGGGCCCCGGGCACGAGGCTGTGCCACGCACAGGTGCTCCCCGTGACCTTTAAGATGCTGCAAAGGAAGACTGGAAGCAGCACAACCTGCAGCACTGCTCCCATTGCTGCAGAGGAAAGTGAGGGGATGGGAGCACAGCTCAGCCCCAGCCCAGGGCAGCGGCTCCAGTTTCTGGGATGAAGCAAAGCTCGGTCTGGGGCTGCTGGGCACAGCACGGAGCAGTGTGAGACCCCACTGTGTGACCTTTGTGATCTCCCGAAACTGGAGCCCTGCTGGGGCAGGCAGCAGGACGGGAGCTGAGCAGTGTGCTCTCCTTAATCCCCAGCATGAATTAAGATCCGTTATCCCATGATTGCGCAGGTACCGTCCCCAGCGGCACAGATTTGGCTCCTCGTCCTCGATCCTGGACCAGAAACAAGCTCCAGCAGCAAGCAGGCAGCACACGGCCACGCACAGTGCTCCCACCCCTCTGCTGACCTCCAAGAACACCTCCGGGCCCCACGCTCCTCACCCACAGCCAACAGCCCGGGGGAGGACGGGCAGCCCGGGGGAGGACGGGCAGCCCGGGGGAGGATGGGCAGCGCACGCGCGGTGACGTCGCAGCGTTTCCGTGCCCGTGCTGCAGCACGTTTCCACATCTTAACTCGGCTGCCTGAGCACCAAGCACGGCCACTTTGGGACGCTCAAAAGCTCCAAGAGATTCTCTTTTTGTTTTTCAGAGCACGCACTCGATGTTCAATCTTTCCTTTTGCCATCAGGGAAGAGTTATCCCAGGCCGTGCTTGGTTTGGTCCGAGTTAGGAACTGTGAAAACCGCTGCCAGGCCTCGCGGTGCCAGCAAGCACTGCTCTACCAGAGGAAGCATTGTGCAGAGGACGTGGGGTGCTCCGGGAGCTCCGCCCGCCACAGTGGGTCCTGGGGCTGCGGGAGAGGACCCTACCTCAGAGCTGGGGAGCTGGAGGTCGGGGGAATCAGATCCCCGCAGCGGGGTGCCCGCTTTACTGTTTATCAACCAGGGTTTGTCATAACATCGAGAGAAGTGATGAGGAGTCTGTGGAATGGAAAACCCAGAGAGGGGGGAGAGGTGGGAGTGAGTGGAAAAAAAAAAAAAAAAGGATGGAAAAGAAAAGTAAATGGGAATGAGGGGAGAGGAGAGCTAAAATGAAACGAGAACCAAACAGGAAATGCATAAACAATAATAACGACAAAATCCAACAAACGGTGATGAAATCAAACAAATCAGACGTGCCAAATGAGGGGTGGGGGTCCGAGCAGGCGCTCCCTCTCCCCACGGCCGTGGCACTGCGGGTGCTGAGGGACGGTCAGTGCCGGAGCTCTGCAGACGGACTCCAACCCCGAGCGGTGCTACCCGGGGCTGCCCTGCAGGTTGCCCCACGCTCCCCTCCCCACGACCTTCCTTCCTCCTCCTCGCACTGCGGCTCTGTCTCACGGGAACGGGCTTCCAAAGGACGGGCAGAGGAAGGCCCCCCCGGCCCTACCTTGGCTCCGCTGGCGGGCGTTGCGGGGGACGATGGCATGGAGGCGCAGCTGTGGTTGCTCTGGCTGGCGCTGGAGCTGGAGCGCGTGGGGGATGCTGCCCGGGATGACGGTTTGGACCTTCGTCCCCGCGAGCGGAACGGCGTCATGCCCTGCGAGGCACCCTCGGGAAGGATGAACTTCTCCCGCAGCTCCAGGTTGGTCCGTCCTCGTGCTGGGAGGGAAACGGGACAGGAGAGCTGAGGGCTGCGTGCACGTCCCCGCCGTGTCCCCAGCGGATGCCTGCCCACCTCATGCCATGGGTTAGCTCTTTCTTTGAGGGTTCATCTGCTTTAAAGCTGCCTGAGGTCAGTACGCCCATACTGGCTGCTGGACTCTTGGGGAAATTATGTCTGAATGGCCTTTAAATGTGGCATGTTACAACAGTGGCTTAAGAACAGCTTTGAAAGGCTGTGGTTCTGCTCTGCGGAGCTCTTCACCAATTTTGGGGTCAGGTGAAATGGGGAAATTTAAGGCCAAAGTCCACACTTCCATCCAAATGCCGCCAGGAGCTGGAGGGTCTCCCTCCAAGCAAGGAGCAGCCCCATAGGGGGTTGGGGGGCTCCCAGTGCCACGCAGCTCCATGTGAGTCAGCACACCGTGGAGCACAAAGCCAAAGGAGCAGACACAGAACAGGATGACACTGAGACATCCCGAGGATGGAAATAACTTTGGTGTCAGTGTCTCCTGTTAGGAGCTCGTCCCAACATTGAGCTTTGTCCTCGCAGTGCTGAATCTCACCATTTTGTCATTCGCTTTGGATCCATTTCCTCCTGTTCTGTGGGTAACCCAGACCGACTCCGCAGAGCACCCGGTCCCACCCAGCCACGGAGTGCCCAGATCCCCACACCTCTGTCAGAGGGAGGGAAGGCTCCGCCAGGGATCGCCTTACCTCTGCAGGGGTCGTTCTTCACTAAGAACTCATCCAGGGCCATCCATCCTCCGCCGACGCGGACCATGACGGTGCTCCGCAGAATCCGGACCAGACGCAGCTGCTGGGAATCACCGAACTGCAGAGCAGAGGAATGGGGCTCAGCCACGGCACTCAGGAGCACCGTGGGATCCCTCCCACCGTGGGCTGCACCAGAGCTGGGCTGCCAGAAGCCATCAGTGCCTCAGACCCTGCGCTGAGCTATGGAGCACGGAGCGTTTCTCCAGATATGCTCCTCTGGAACAAATTCACACCAGCACAACTCCCAGGAGATTTCAGATGCACAGTGTGAAGGTGATGCAGCCATCGAAATCCTTTAGTTTTAAAGAAGCAAATGAGCAATTGCAATTTGGCCTTTAGATGGATTTTCTCAGCCAGAATCGTTGGTTTTCTTTTTGATCCTGAAGGAAACAGGCTGTCGGTGCACTGGTGCGGCCCACTTGGACAAGAGAGGGCAGGGGTGGGTCGGTGACCAGCAAAGCAGCACTGTGCCACCACCGAGCGAGAAACCTCTCCCATCTGAAGGCAGGGACAACCCCGAGCCTCAGACTCAGCCCCAGCAGCAGAAAAAGCCCCACTGCCACCACCCCGCGAGGATCTCAGTGAGTGCGGCCGCGGGAATCCGGGCAGGAATCCCACAGAAATGGTGATTAGTGATTGTGATGTTCATTAGTGATTTGAAATGCCTTCCATTGCTCAATGAGTGCACCCCGAGCCCGAAGCACGGCCTGCTCCCCGGCCCCGAGCCCCAGCAGCGTCCTGCACCGCTCCGAGGTGATGGGGGAAGCACTCCTGGAAAGGGAGACCACCTTCAGAATGATCAAAATAAAGGAAAAAAGAAGGAAGATTTCCCCTTGGACTGGTAGGAATGCAAAAATACGTGAGATAAAATGAAAATGGAGCTCTGCAGGTGGAGGGGCAGAGGGAGCAGCCCTCCCCCGGGGGATGGAGGGGGGTGTCCCCAGTTTGGGGTCCCCCAAAACCTGCAGAGAAAGACAGGGATGGGCGAGTTCTCCTTTCCACTGCCACGCTCAGATTATTTACAGCATTTCTGTAATCACTGTCTGACACAAAGCCATCCATCCAATGTGGAAAGACAGGCTTCCCTCCTTTGGGGCACGTTTTTGGCAGGGCACCATCCATCTGTCCATAGAAGACCTTTCTGTGTGAGGGGCAGCAGCACGGGGCAGTACCGCTCCATCCCATGGACAGGAGGTAAATGTGAGCAGCACGCTGACCCCGCGCTGCTGACCCTGGGTCCCTGTGAGCCCTGCTCCCACCAGGAGCTCAGCGGTGCAGCAGGATGAGGTTTAGTCGTCATTACCCATGGGATTAAACATGTGGACACAGCAGTTCCATTCCACGGTGACGGTGACCCGAGCACAGAGCCTGGTACAGCCCTCACGTGTGTTAACCACGGGTTTGTCCCCACACCTCTGACACCCCAGGAACTGAGCAAGGAGCGAGGAGATGGAAATCTCGTCCTTTCAGTCCAATCCTGATTCTTCCCATTGACCTTTCCCTTCCTTTCTGCCCCGTTTGTTTTGGACGTGCTGCTGTGTACCAGGCTCTGCACGGTGGTGGGACAAGCTCTCCAAGCAGCACTCTACAGATCGCATCCTCCCAAAGGACAAAGCACCACGGACACACGAGCTACAACCGCTAACGAGAGGAGAGAGCACCGCAAGGCAAACTGTACCTGGTTGCCGAGGAAGAACTACGAGGAGAGAAGTGGAGGGGTAAAAGGGTTGGGAGGAAAGGGGAGAGCGGGAGGAGGGGAAAGAAAAACAAGAGAAACATTTTATGGGATTAACAGTGCAATCATCACGACAACTGTTAACTGCGGGGAGTTCGGAGTGGGGCTCTGCTATGGGGCTGTGAGGCAGCAGCCCCGAGCGCGGCTGCCAGCTCACCGCCAGCTTCACCTTGGTGAATAATTTGGAACATAAACACCAGAGTCTGTTACAAAGAGATCCTGTAAGGAAATTATTCTCCTTCTTCAGGAACGGGCTAAGAAAAACACGGGCGTAAGGCACACTCATCCACGAGGAGCACTTCAAGGGCGGCACTGAATGCGGCGTTTGAGCGGCCGCGTGGCACAGAACACTGCCACTGTTATGTGTGCTGTGCGGGCACACCCTGGGGCCGGGGCAGTGCCGGGCCAACGCCACGACAGCTCGGCCCCCCCGGGGCACGAGGGCCCTCCTCACCCCGGGGTCTGTGGGGCTGCCCGTGGGGGTCCCCACCCCCCCAGGGAACGGTCCCGATGCCTTACCCGGTATTTGTTCTCTCCGATCTGCTCCACTTGAAACCTCTTGGCACACTTGCACTGGGCCACTTGCCTGGTGACCTGCGCCACAGAAGTGAGGTAAGAAAAGGGGATTTTGGTGCCCCCCCCACGAGGGTTTTGTTTCTTTTTTTTTCTGGATGAAACACAGATTGAAGCAGCTGACACTTCCAACGCGTTGGTGATACACAGATGAATTATTGTGGCTCAGCACCAGCACAGCCACTCCTTTCCTCCGCTCTCTCCCCTCCCCTCACCACCCCGAACCATCCCAGGAGCTTCACCTCATCCTCGATTTTGTCCGCGTCCGTGGTGGGGCGGTACGCGTCCTTGTTGGGATGGAGAGCAGCCACAAACTCGTAGTAATCGATGTAGCCGTCGCCGTCGCGGTCGAAGATATCGGCCACGGCCGTCATCTCCAGCTTCGTGGTGGGGAACTCTGGAAGGAGGAAGGAGCAGCCGTGCGCAGCCTGCCCTCGCGGCCCGGAGCCGGCTCCCCCAGCTCGTTTCAGGCACACTTACTGGACGCCAGGATGCCATCGATGAACTCCTGCCGGGTGATTTTCCCGTCCTGGTCCTTGTCGATGCGCCGGAAGAAGTCCATCACGCGCGACTTCTTGTGGTTCATCCAGCGCATGTACTTCTTCCGCCAGACGTCGAAGTCGAAGTTTGCAAACTCCTTCAACTGGAAGGAAACAGCAAGTCAGCGCGGAAACCCCAAAGGACCCTCAGGACCCCCCACCCCCTCTGCATCAGCCCCAGGGGGACGAGCGCGGGCTCCCCCAGCACAGAAGGACACACAGCGCAGGGGACAGCCACCACGTCACCATGGACACGGGACGCAGCACCCCACAAGGCAGCGCTAGCGACGTGCACACGGACGCACACACACTGCTCGGAGCCGGGCAGCACAGAGCCGTGCTCCATCCCCTGGGGCACAGCCCTGCAGCGGGGCCCCCACCCCACAGCGACCCTCTCGCCCCCCTCCTGCCCCCAACCCAGGACCCCACCAGCTGCAGGAGCTCAAGGCAAGGGGGCACAATGATTCTGAGCGCTTTTCTTTCTTTTTTTTTTTTTTTTTAAAACATTCCTCGAGTTAAAAGCAACGAAGGAAAAATAAAACACTGATACGCAGAAACTGAACTGACCTACAGAAAAAGCAACAGAAAACAAAAACACTCACTTCTGGGCATAGCTGCTTTGTTAAGCGTAAACAAAAACAGAAACGACATTAGATGATTGGAAAAGATATATACAGTAGCACTAATCAGTTAAGCTAATTACTAGGAATAAAGCAGGCCTGGCTGCCGTTACCTCTGCAGATAACAACTGCAGGGGCACAAAGCAGTTCATTAGCACGCAGTTAATTAAAGAAGGCAGATTTCAGCCGTAACGCTCTAGAAGAGCTCGTTTCCTTTTGGCATAGTGGGGAAAGCAGCCGCGGGAGCACCGTTACCTCCTCCAGTCGGTCCAGGGCGTCGTTGAGCTTCCGCTGGCGCTCCAGGGCCAGCAGCCAGACCTGCTGCCAGCGTGCAGAGAGCTGGTTGATGCGGGGGTTCTTGGTTTCCGACTGGGAGATGATGGGCATGCTGGGGGGGGCGGCCTGGGTCAAGGATTTTCCTGGGGATAAAAATATGAAGAGAGTAAACGTGAGGTGGTGCTGAATCTGTGTGAGCACTGAGGACGGAGCAGCGAGGAAACGAGCCATGAGCTCCAGCAGAAGGCCGCACGCAGCAGCCCTGCTCCCCACACCCCGCTGGGACACCCACGGTGCACTCAGGCCTCAAGAAACGGTGTGCAAAGACATCACAAAATAAATGCAGAAAGAAACCGAGGAGCGGTGAGAGCCCGAGCGGCTCCCTGTGCAGCACAGCACGCGTTCTGGGGACGTACTGTTGCTGCGGGACTTCTCGATGAAGGCTCCGTGGGGCGGCTCCGTCGCTTTCCTCTTGTACGTCTTGGTGACGCGGTCCACGTCCGGCTGCTTCCGCGTCATCTCCTCCATGAAGGACTGTCAGAACACACACGGACAAGTGAACCGCTGCAGTTCTGAGATGCTTTCACCTCCAGCCACCGGAGCTCCAGATTCCCACTGGGACGTGCCCGGCCCGTGGGTGCCCGGAGCACTGGGGCTGTGCAGTCAGGCCATGGCACAGCTCTGCCTGAATGCTGCACGGGGCTCCCAAGTGACAGCTGGGGGTGCTACCTTTAAGGGGCTGTAAGGAGAAGCCAACACCTCCCCCATGGCACAAGTGTCTGCCCGCTGGCTTGCTCCAGCACTGGGCTCACCTGGTGCTCAGCGATGAGGGCTTTGACCTGATCGATGTTCTGCGGCATCAGCTCCTGATCCCGCTGGATCAGGGTGGTCTCGGCCCACTGGATCCAGGCCAGGAGCTCCTCCAGCAGCTCTGCATTTGCCACCAGCTCTGAGAGCGCAGCCTCCAACCTCTGCTGGTGCTGCTTGGCCCACGTGAGGACCTGTTGGAGGTGCAGAGGTGCATCAACCACACATGTGAAAGCATGGAGAGGAAAATCAACACTGGGCACATGCTGAGGATGGGGCAGCACGGCCTCGGGGACTCACCTCCTCGAACCTGGCACGGATGATGGTGATCCAGTGCTTGATGGTGGTGATGCAGTCAGGGTGGCAGGCAGCCAGGATGACCTCTCCCATTCCCACCGCTGTGTTCACATCCACCCTTTTCTCCTCCACTTTCTTCATGAACTCCTGAAGTGGGGAACACATGGGCTGGGTGTGAAGGGCTAGCACGTGGCAGGGGGCACCCAGGTCCAGCTCCCACCCTACACCCAGCTGTGACCACTGCATAAGAACAATTTAACTTCCCTCAAAACAGAGCAACTTAAACAGTGCCCAAATGGATTATTTTGCAGCACTCTTGCCCACAAATTTTGCTCGGTTTGCTCTAAAAAGAGAAGTCCACGTGCTGCCCCGCTCTCTTGGCACCCGCCCCTCCGGAGCTCATCACCTTGTGCACATCGATGAGGGACTGCAGTGCTTCAGCATCATCAGGAAGTGCTCCTCGAAAGCGCAGGGACTGCTCAGCCTCCGAGAGCCACTCCAGCAGCATGTGCACGGCCGTCCGGAACTCCTCTGCCTGCCGACACAGAAGCAGAGGGTCAGCCCCCTCAGGATGTGTCTGGGAGGGACTTAGAAAAATGAAGGAAGGAGAAGGATCTCTCTGTTGGCCTGGACTCACCCAGTGCCAGCACGAGGGCCCTGCAGCTCTGGCCTGAACCGGCAGGCCCTGCTCCTCCTGGCCCTGTCCTTGGCAGCAGCAGTGCTGCAGAACTCGGTGTTTTTTGCTCACAGCACAGCTACCTGAGTGCTGGCCAATTTGGCACCTGGGTAGTTTATTCAGTAAATTGCCTGCTTGACATAAAATCTACCTAAGAGCCTTCTGACCTTTTTCCTTTTTATTTTTAAGCAAAATATCGAGGTCTCTTTTTTCACCCTGGACTTGAACAAACACAACCTGGAGCACTCTGATCACCGCCCATTCCCACCTGCCTGCTGTGCACATCACAGAGCTCTTTTCATCCTTCCTTTTCAAACGGGCCCTTCTTAATGGCTCTTCTTAGGGGAAAAAGGCAAGTAAATAACCAAAGCTGCAGGGCTGCACTGCCCTGCTCAGCCACAAACCCTCTGCCTGGGCACAGGGTGCAAAGACCCTTCTCCAAGGGAAGCGTTTGCGTTGAACTCCATGGCACAGCCGTGCAGCACGAGGACAGCTCTCCCAGCTGGTTTCCTGCTGCAGCCTTTAGCTCACCTGCTTCAAGGCCTGCTCCAGGCGGCTCTGTTTGGACACAGACAGCTTGCACACCGTGTCCCAGCGGTTGCTCAGCTCCTGCAGCTGTACTTTCACCCAGGTGGTGTCGTCCCGGCTGTTCTCGATCAGCTCCCGGCCAGAGCGCTTCAGCACCTGCACCGTCCCCGTGCGCTTCCCCAGCTCCTTCTGGAAGACCTGGAGGGAGTGAGGGCAACACCAAACGGGTCAGCCCCGGGGTGCTGTGTGATGGGGGATGAGACCGGGCACCAGCTCTGCCTCCTCTGCTGCCTGGCCCAAGATGAGCAGAGCTCTCACCCCTGAGAGGAGCTGCAGAAAGAGCCCTCACCTTGTGAGCGTCCATCAGGTTCATGACCAGGTCCAGGTCGCCATGGACGGGCTGGTCCTCAGCCAGCTGGGGCTCCACCTTGTACAGCCAGTCCACCAAAGCCTGCAGTGCATCCATGAACTGCCCAGAGAACAGGAGGGCTTCTTCCAGCTTGTGCTGCCTGGAAAACAGATGTACCCCGTGGGCTCTCAGGAAAAAACTCATCTCCTTCTGCTATGACCCAATGAACCCCTCCATCCTCCAGCAACCACATAAAATCACCATGCACCGTAGGGTTCAACCTCCCCTCCTCTGCTCTCCACTTTAGTCCTTGGCAAAGCAGCAGTGCTGGCACAACACTGGGGCTGGATTTACCTTTCCACAGATTTGCCACACACTGTGTCCCATTTATCCCGGACTTCCCCCAGTAAGTTGTCCAGCTTTTGAGTGTCATCTGGAAGCAAAGCTTTTTCCTTGAGGGCTCTGCCTGTCCTGATAGTGGTGTCATACACAGGCTGCTTCCCACCCAATGTCTTCTGGAACTCCTGGGGACAGGGAGAGAAAAAACAGCTTCAGAAATCCTGACCTCTCCAGGAACATGCACAGCTCTCACACGGATCCCCAGCTGCACATCTGCTGCTGCAGGAAGAAGCGTGGACGCGCCTCTCCCCGGTCCTAACAGCAGAGGAGGTGCTGCTCTGCTGCCTCTCCTTTGTCCTCAAGCTGTGGATATTAGGGAGGATTTCTCCTCTGAAAGAGCACTGGCACAGGCTGCCCAGGGAGGAGCTGCAGCCACCATCCCTGGAGATGTGGCATGGAGGGACACGGTCAGTGGGGGTGGGCTGGGGTTGGACTTGGTGATCTGAGATCATTTCCAATGCTAATGATTCTATGAACTGCCTTCAGCGCTCAGCACCCGTCCTGCTTCAACTCTACCTTGTGTTTGGAGAGCTGCAGCTTGATTTTGTCGGGATCGTTGGAAATCTCCAACTCGGAGTCCAGGTGATTCTCTGCGTCCTCCAGCCAGTCGATCAGTTTCTTCCAAGCTTCATGGAACTACAAGCAAACAAAATCAAGTCCAAAACTTAGCACTGAAGCCGTCCCCAGCCCCGTTGTGGTCTCAGGACCCCCAGGGATGGCAGCACCCCGGGCTCAGTCGCACCCTGCCCATTTCTCACCTGCTTGGCTCGCTTCCTGGCGTCGTCCAGAGCCCGGCCCCGCTCCACCGAGCGCTGCACCACCTTCTCCCAGCGGGACTGGACGCTCACCAGCAGGTTCTTGATCAGCACCACGTCCTGCTTTTGACTCAGGAACTTCAGCTGGTTCCCAGTTTGGTCCAGCTCGATGATGCGATCCCGATGGGCGTTCACTTCATTGGCGAACACCTGCAAACAGCAAAGCCATCCTCCCATCTGTAAGGAGATCTGGGCACGCCTGTGAGCACCCACTGCACGTGGCAAAGGCTCAGGTGCTGTGCTCGTCCCCTGCATCCCAGCACCCACGGGGGGCCCACAGTGCCCGCACCTTGTGCTCATCGATCTGGGCCAGCACGGCGTTGAGGATGAGGCTGGGAGGGGGCACGATGTTCAGGCTCTGCTCAGCCAGCGTCAGCCAGTTGATGAAGTCCTGGAGGGAGTTCTGGAAGTCTGTGGCCAAGGCGAGAGCCTCCTCCAGCTTTGCCTGCACAGAGGGGAGGGATGGGGGGGGTTAAAGAAACAACACTGAGGGCGAGAGCTCACGATCTGTGGTTTCACAGACAAGGGTGGGCTTTGTGTCCCCACTGAAACGCGCCTCCAATGGGAACCTTGTTGGCCCGGCCAGGGAACACGACTTGTTTACCAAGGCCAAGAGCTTTCAATGAAAGCTGCTGCTTCAGAATTACTTTCTTTCAAAATTCAGGGGCGAGAATCACACGTGAAAGGGGAGACAACTCCATTGTGGACACACGAGCAGCTGCATCGCCCTCAGCTTCCCCAGAAAGGGATCACCATGGGAAGAGCTCTCAGTAAATGTGAGGTGGATGACATTTTGATGGCAACAGCTGCAGCACCACAAATGTATTCTGGGCTGAGGCCACCGCATCCCTTGTTTTATCTCATCAGCGGCCAAAACACCGCACAGAATGGAGGCAGCTCCGAGGACCCACAGAGAGCGCCTTTCAGAGCTGCGAGAGGCTTCCTCCCACCCCTCCTCTAAATAAGCCATAATAATGCAATTTTACTCTCATTTTCTGTGTGATTTAACCACATTTCAGAACTAGCTAGAAAAATGAGCAGCTTGCCTCTCAGACTGCACCATTTGGATGACGAATCCCATCCGCGCACCCAAGGGAGGTTATTTAAGATAACCCTCCTGCCCAGCCCTGTCCTGGAGAGCTGAGCAGCAGCGAGCAGCTCCTGCTCGCGGGCTGAGGTGTCCAATACCTTTCTCTCCTCCATCTTGGTGCTGACCAGACACCACTTCTGCTCCAGCAGTGCAACGCTCTGCTCCGTCTTGGAGCCCGAGCCTGAGTCGTCGCGGCTCAGCAGCATCAGTCGCCCCTTGGCCAGCAGCTGGCTGTACACATCCTCCCGTGCTTTCAGCTGGCTGTACAGCTCCTGCAACACACGCACAGCCCGAGGGTCAGGCAAAGGGAGCACGTCAGCTCAAGGTGATGAGAAAATGAGGGTCGGGGCAGGCAGCAAAGTGACAGCAGTGCGTCCCTTAGAGCATGGAGTGGAGGTTAAAGCATTGTGATGCTTTCCCCAGCATCAAGAGCAAATTTATCTGTAAGAACACCAGAGGAGCACTCATCTCCCTCCCCATCAAACACAGATC
Source organism: Callipepla californica brunnescens (assembly GCA_023055505.1). Taxonomy (NCBI): domain Eukaryota; kingdom Metazoa; phylum Chordata; class Aves; order Galliformes; family Odontophoridae; genus Callipepla; species Callipepla californica. Next base: position 357,081 of record JALIRH010000055.1, read on the forward strand.
TCACAGATGAGAATTCGGATGCCGGCATCTGACAGACAGGAGCTTGCTGAATTGGAAGCACTAAAAATCTCCCCCCAAGAAATTACCATGTGGGCATTGAGCTGCTCCCGGGCAGTTTCTGGCAGCCCTCCCGTGGGTTTCGATGCAGACAATTGGCTCTCCATTCTCGTTAGCCACAGGAGGAAGTCTTCAATCTCACCATGGAAACCCTGGGCCTGTTCGGGAAATATAATCGGCCGTGATCAGATGACATCAGCCCCCATTGATCATGCGCCAGGGCTGGCGCTGCGTTTGCTTCAGAAGCAGATGAAGAGGCAGAGCTGGATTTAACAGCACGGGAGGACGGGATGGACACGGTACCCCATCACTACACAGTGGTTCTGGCAAATAAACAAGACACAACTGGTACTGCAAACAAAAAAGATGCCTTGCTTTGAAGTGAGAGCTTCAGAAGGTGAAAAGTCCCCCTGCAAAAGCTCTGTGCTTCCACCATTAAGCCTCATCTTCGTGCAGGAAAGAGCTCAATTTTCACTTTAGGGCAACAAAGACCCGTGGGCTGCATCGCAGAGCCCATCCCCATTCCCTTCCCTCCGCATGCCCCAACCTGCTGCAGGGTGGACTGCAGCTGCTGCTCCCTCTCCTCTGTCTTCTGCAGCACGGCCTCCCAGCACGTGTTCAGCCTCTCCAGGCGGTTCCTGAGGCTGCTGGCATCGTCCCCTGCGCTCGATTCCAGGAGCTCGTTGCCCGCTCTGTTCACTGTCTCCACGGTCGCCTGGTGGGCCAGGACATCATTCTTCAGCACCTAACGAGACACGTAGGGAAAGTGTGGGACACCTCTCTAAAACCTCTGCTCGATTACAGTGAGCTTCCACGGACGTGAACCGACTCAAACCCCACGACAGGAACGGAGCACACAAATGCCACGCAGTGGGGAGCACTCACGTGGTGCTTCGCGAGCTCAACCTCGATGACCTTGGGGTCCCCGCTGATGGGTTTCTGTGCATCCAGCAGCTCCTCGGTGTGGGTCAGCCAGGCCATCAGCTCCGCCAACGCGTGCTGGAATTGCCCAAGGGCCAGCAGAGCGGCTTCGAGCTTGTGCTGGGCGATGGCAGGGAGGAAAAGCAATGCTTGAGTCAGGAAGGAGTGGGAGCATCCAAGCAGACTTTGACCCCGCACTGGCACGAACCCAGGCCTCCCCTGTACCTGTCTGTGAGCGATTTTCTCGCCCAAATTCTCCCAGAGATGTTTCAGCTCTGTCAGTGGCTCCTTTATGATGTCTCTGTCTGTCTCATCCGTGGCTTTTTTTAGCATCAGTTCACCTTGGTGATTAAGCTTTTCCATCTCAATCTGCTGCTGGTAAACCTCCATTTTAAACTCCTGCCAAAACAAGCAGGACAAAAACCAGAACAAAATGAATCATTCCAGTGAGAGCTCTGCGACGCAACGCTCGGAGAAGCGGTGTGACTCCACCCCGTACCTTCATCTCGTTCATCTGCTCCTTAACCGTGTTGAGGTCAGTGCCAACAGGAGACATGTTGCACAGCTTAATCACGGCGTTATCCAGCCAGTCAAACATGGCCTGAAATGAGGGCAGACACCGTTAGAAAAGGGGAAGGGTTCCTCTGTCCCCACCTCTGGGGCAGAGCTGCTGCCTCCAGCACACCCTGCTGCTCCCAGCATACGGCCGTGACGGAGCCAGCCCCATCCTGCTACGCTGTGCAGAAGTGAAGGCAGACTTGGGAAGACAGATGCAGTCAAACATCTGCCGCTGCTTGGAGCTGGCTGTGAACTCGGGGTGCAATAGAGCCAGTAAACATTCACACAGGAGACATTTTCCTTCCTTGCATCAGCACACGGCCCAGCACAGCTTCACAGGGAGGATTCAGTCACACTCCCAAGGCCTACCCACTGCCCCTGGACAGCCCTGTCCCTTACTTGAAGAGTGTCCTGGTATTGCACAGCCGCCTGCATGGCCTCTTCAAGCTTCTCAAGCCTCTCCTTCCAAGTTTTGTTTAGGTTTTCCCATGCATTGTTCATCTGCAGAAGACAAGATTGATTTCATTAGGCTCTGCTTGCTCCTCCCTGACTCTGTGTGAACAGGAGCCTGCTGCTTCTCATACCTCATCAATGCTCTTTTTCACTTCTGGTTTCTCAGTTTCACCACAGGCAAAAATTAAATCAGTCCCAAGGAGTCGGATGAACTCCAGCTCTTCATGCAAGCCATCCGTTTCCTCCTTAATAGTCTGCACACAACATAATGATGGAAGGAAAATGTTTATTATTAAATGCCTTTCCAAAAATTCCCCATGAATAGGAGGGATGGTCCTTTCTGTGCTGGACTCATCCTGCATCCCGGCCCCAAGCCAGACCTGGCACTAGAGTACGAAGCAGGCAGGTGTCCTGCTCAGCAGCACTGCCATGGCCAGCCTGCCCTGCTCCCTCCTCCAGGCACGGTGGCAATGCTGTTTGCACGGTTTGGAGGAGCTACACCAAGGAATTCTGTATTTAGCTCGATATGTGTCTGAACAGCCCCACTGAGGATGTTGTTTACAGGAGATGGACTGTTTGCAGGAGTGCTCTGTCAATACAGACACTCATTTTGGAGGCTCAAAAGATGCAAACTGAAGTCAGAATGGTTATGGAACAGAAATAGAAAGGACAGACTTAGCAAAGAGCGGCGAATGAAGCAGCATGCCAGCCCCAGGAGGTCCAGCAAGCAAACACCTGAAGTGGATTTCTCCATTTACTTGAAACAACCACAAAGGAGCCCAAGGCCATCCAGATCTACTCTTATCTCCAATCTAACCAGAACCTGAATGCATCCTTCCCTTCCCACACTGTTCTGTACAGCTGTGAGCAGAGCTGTGCACATCCCCAGAGCAGAGGGCACACAGCTGTGACCACGTGCCCAATACACTTCCCAAAGCTGCAGCAAAAGAAGCGATGTAAGCACCACTTCCTCGTCTGGAGCAGAAGTGGAGAGGGATATGTAAAACAGACTCCTGTTTTTTCCCTGCAGTTCCAAATTACAGTGTCAGTAATGCTTCATAATCTGGCTGCCTACAGTAGTGTTTTACAACCACGTTTTTAAGATCCACCCTAATTGAGCTTACACAGTGGGTGCACACAGCTCCAGAGAGGGGTGCAGCCCCACGCTGCTCACCTCTGCTGCTTCCACCTGCTGCTTGATGATGGATGGGTCAATCCCTGGGCTCTCCAGGTCGTGGACGATGTCCTGCGTGTCTTTGATGGTAGTCAGGAGAGCTGCCATGTCATACCAGAACTTCTCTGCAAGCTCCAGGACATCAAGGAACTTCATCTCACGTTCCTCTGCCCGAGCTTTGATGTCTTCCCAGAAGAAAACCATCTGATCCAACTTATCCTGAATTACTGAGTGCAGAAAAGAAAACATTCAGCAGGGAAGAAGACCACCTTGCCACAGGTAAACCTTTTTACAACCCAAAAGCCAAGAGAATATTGAAATGGGGATTAATGTTCAGATAGTCCCATCCGTTCTTAACTCTGGGAGATGCTGAGGGACAGCAGGAACCCCAGTTTGCAGAAAGAAACCTTTACTTATGCGCAGGCAAGCTCAGGGTAATCTCCCCGTACACTCTCCTCCAACAAAGCCCTGTTCGAGCCAGCTCTGGCACGAAGTCTGCATGCTGAACTGCCAACAAAGGTGGCAATGAGCACCAATTGCGTTATGAGGTCTTTCTGTGCTGGGGATGTTCCTTCCCTCCATTAGGAGGTAAATCAACACCAACACATCTCACGGGGGCCTCCAAAGGTCACCACAAGAGAACAGCTCACGGTGACGGCCCGAGCAGCCACGAATGCCTCATCCCCCCCATGTCTGCTCCAGGTGGGACACAGCAAAGCCGGGCAGTGCCGCCAGCCCAGCAAACCCCTCTCACCACATCCACCCCGAATACCTTTCGCTGCCAGGTCCTTGTCCGCGCCCTGGGACCTGCCCACCAGCTCCTCCCCGCGCCGTTTCAGGGCCTCGAAGGAAGGCTGCAGCTTCTCCAGCTCCACCGTGGAGTTTTTGTTCTCACTGATGCACTCCCGGATCTTATCCACCTCGGCAGGGATGAGGGGCGGCATGCGCAGGCGGGAGGAGAGGGTCTCCAGCGTCTCCAGCATCGGCTCGATCTTGTCGTGGAACTGGAGAGGAGCAAATCCATCAGGGCAGTGAGACAGGACGAACTGCTCCGCATCACATCCCCCCCCAAACCCCCACAACAGCCCCCAGCGCTGCGCCCCACGGCCGCCTGCACAGGACAAGCACTGCCAGCAGCAGCGATACCCGCGGCCTCCTGTCGGTGCCTGCCTGGGCTCTGCAAACAGCCCCGGGCTGCACCGGCTCAAAGTCAAACACACCACAGCCAAACAAGTTCCCGGAGCCGGCACAGGCGACCGTGAAGCGAACACGGCAGTGATTTTCCACCACTCCCATTCTGAGTGCAGTCCCAGTCCTGGCAGATGGGCAGCGTGGCACCCAAAGCAAACCCCGCTCGTTTCAGCATCCACGCAGATGCTGACGGAAACGTGCCCGCGTTTGGTGCTGGGGGAACCTCCACTCGGGGCAGCACTCACAAGGAAACCACCCCGGCACGGTCAGGGCGGTGGTGGAGAGCTGCCATGCACACAGCGAGGAGCACCGCGGCACCGCAGAAAGCCGAGCAGAGCGCCCTGCGCCTTGCTGCTTTCATGGTTTTTAAAGAGGAGTCAACTTTGGCCTTAAAGTCCCCAGATCATCTCTGCAGGAGGGGCTGCCAGCCCCACTGCTGCCCCTGCAGAACGCCCGCGCTGCTTCGCCACGGTGCAACCAGCAGAGATGAGGTGGGCTCAGGTGCAAAGTTGATCACAGCGCGGCGGCTCAGCCAAGAAGCACGAGCAAAGGGAAGCTCAGGAGGAGCAGAAGCTCTGCACACCGCTGGCACCTGCTCCCAAAGCAAAACCTCTGGCTTGCACAAAGCAGTCCCAGCAGAAGCTGCCCGTGGCCGAAACTGGGCGGCAGTGCGACCAAAGCCAACTCAGAAACAGGATTTCTTTTTCCCCCTCAGAATTAATTCTTAAGCAAAGTCAGCTGAGCTACGCGTGAACCAGAAATGAAAGTCTGGGTGTAAAACAGAATCGCTGCAGCCCGAGGAAAGAGTGTAAATGAACATCGACCACAGTGCTCTTACCTCCGTAATCTGCAATGGTGGGGCGCAGTCAACACAACAATGAAATGAGACCATGTGGGGAAGACAGGAACAGGCAGCAACACACACAGATAACACATTCCACAATGTGAGTGAGAGATGAGACGGGAGGGATGTGTGTGGGGGGGAAAAACTCGGAGTTAATACAAGTGCAAACCAAGAGAAGTGACTAAACAATACAGGAATAAAAAAAATAAGAGCCCAGAGGCGACAAAAACCAACTGCACTGCAGTGGCACGGGGTGAAACGCAGCGCAGCCGGGCACCTCCAGCCCCGCACGTCTGGCTGGAACTCTGCACCCCGTCCTGGACTTTAGCACCTACAATCTCTGCCCTTCCTCTCCTATCTCTGCTCCGCAGCCACCGACCCGCAGGTGTCCCCTAGGGATTCCCAGACCCTGGGACACTTAACTCTCCCCTACCAACGATCCCGTGCTGCTCACCCAGCGGCGCTCTGCTTATCAGAAACACAACTTATCTCTTTTGAAGAGGCTCCCTGGGCCCTCCCAGCCCTGGGCGGATGCCAGAATGGCCCCACTGAATGAGAATCATTACTGAGGCTGTAAAAAATTTATGACTCTATTTACCACACCAAGACTCAAACTCCTTCTCCCTTCCTCCCGCAGCTGGAGTGGAGCGGGACTCTGCCCAGTGGTCTGAAACCACCCCGAGGTGTCTGCCTCTCCCACACCCCACAGAGGGTTCAGGACCTCCTGGAGGACGTGGCTGCCCAGTGCCCCAGAAGTGTACCTGAGTGGACTGTGAGACGGCTTCATCGAGCGCGAGGGCCCGCTGGCACACCTCCTCCTTGATTCTGGCATACATGGCCTCCGCTGTCGAGTACTTTTTCTGCACCATCTCCCCTTCCTCGGGGTTGAGATCCTTGAGCTGTGGTCCGATTTTCAGCAGCTTGTCGATGTGAGGCTTATGCTCAGCAATAGACTCTCTCAGTTGCTAGGGGATGAGGAGCGAGGGGGGAGGGAAGGCAACGGTTTAGAGATGTACTGAAAGCCGCTGTGTGTTTATTTCACACAGTACTCACAGGGTAAGCACTGCACCTGGCAGTGTGTGATGCCACCCATGCCTCGACCCAGCGAGTGCTGAGCACACAGAGCTCACCTCTCCCCACCACACACACCGCCTGCGTGGATCACACACCCTCCCCGTGCCCCAAAAGGGATGAGACAGAGCTTTCTCTTTGCATCTCTCTACCCTAAAGGCACAGTGCTGTTCTCCTTGCCACCATGAGGCAAGAGATTCAGAGGCAGCCAGGCTCGCCTGGGCTCCGTCTGCATTGCACAGAGAACCGTTCCAACTTATCGGGTGATTTCTGCATCTCAGGACTGAGGCATCCTCACAGGATCCCCAAAAGGGAAACCACGGGAAGAAAACATCAGCGAAGGGTCCGCTCTGACCCAGCACAGCCCCGCCAGCCCCTCACCCTCATGTCCTCCTGCTGCTGCTTGAGCTGCTCGTGGTCGATGGCCGGAGGGGGCAGCTGGGAGATCAGGGCCTGGGTCTCCTCGATCCAGGGGCTCAGCTCCTCGTAGGTCTCCCAGAACTGGTTGACCAGGACCTGAGCACGCTCCAGGCGGGCGTAGCGCTCCGAGTTGAGCTGGCTCACGGCCTCGTACTGCTGCACCAGGGACTCTGTTTTCTCCTAAAAGGAATGGGAGGAGTTGGGGATGGCTGTGGAAGGGCAGGGGGGCACTGCCAGCCCCACACTGCGCCCGGGTGAGCGGAGGAGCGCTCGGCACCGCGTCCCATGTGCACGAGCTGTAATTCCAATTAAAGCCACTTTAAGAGATCCCACCATTCCCTCTCCGCAGACACTGCAATAAAATCTCTGCAATAAAAGGGAGCAATAAATATAAAGAGATCTTTACTGAGTGTCACCGGTGGGAATTCCTGAAGATGGAGTAATTCAGACTGCGCTCAGCCGCCCCATCTCCGCAGCACCCCGGCTCACCTGCAGCACCGCTCTCTGCTCCTCCCCACACGTCCCAAAGATCTCATTGCGCTGGCTGAACAGCTCATCCATGGAGTCTTTGTGACGGATAATGTCGATGGAAAAAGCCTGCAGAAAGGAAACCTCTAAAGGGAGGGAATGGACGAGAACAGGGCCCCATCTCCCCCCAGGAGCCCCTGCCAGGCTGCCCAGAGTCAGCACTGCACGCTGCACCGAGCGTCCCAGGGCACACTGAAATTCCTGCTGAAAACACAGATTCCCACATTTCTTCCTCAATACTCAGCTGCTCCAAGTTCTTTCTTTCAAAAAGGCCTGAAAATGGCACTGAGCATGGGGTCAGACACCAAGCAGCATCCAGCCCTGGGTCACCGCCCCACACACTGACACGGACAGAAGCGTGGGGCAGCAGCCCAGGCAGCACAGGGCAGAGGAAGGGCTCTGCCACCCGTGTGCCACTGGCACAGCCCACAGCACCGCCCAGAGCGATGCCATCCACCACCAACCCTGCCGTGCCCCAGGTCTGCAGGCTGAGCTGCAGGCAGGCTGAGCCCAGCGGAGCCCCCTCCATTACAGCAACACATCGTGCTCTGCTTTTCTCCTTTAAACGCACAAAATCCAATAAGCGAACGCTGCTCTGACTGCCGGGGCTGGCGAGGGAAGAAAAGGGCCATTTATTTAAAGTGCACGTTCCTTCAGGCATGAGCTCATCTCAAAGATATTAAAAAAAGAGCTTCTCTTTGTTCCACATCTGACTGCTGCGAGGGAAACAAGGAGACCCCCACGGCAAGGAACAACGAGCATGGAGGCAACGTGAAAGGACCCTGGTTAAGCAGTGGGGCCGTTTCAGTAAGCAGGGGCAGGCAGAGCTTGCCTGATGGCCATGGAGGGGCACAGCATCACCAGGCACCTGCACATCCCCGGACTGCTGCGGTTTTAACGGCACCTGGAGCACCTCAAGGATTTCTCCTTCAGAAACCCAACACTTCATTTGTCTAAATCCGTACCCTCCATTTCTCCTGATACTCACGGAGCACAAAAACAGTGCACAGAGCCTCTCCAGGGCCACCCCACCCTGAGCCCCCCCGCTCGGCTCACCGCACCGCACCTTCTGCACCTGCAGCTGCGCCGTGGTCTGATCCTGCTCCAGGCGGATGGCCCCGAGTGCCATCAGCTTCCGCTTGGTCTCAGCCACCCAGGCCAGCTCCGCGTCAGCCGCCTGCTCGTACTGCGGGGAGAGGAGAGCTGCAGTCATGCACGGAGCCGGGCACAGCACAGCTGCCCCCAGGCTGAGCACAGCGGGGCGGGTTGCACTGCCCCTTTCCATCACGGGCACAGGGAAAGACTGACAAGGCCACGGCGCTCCTCAGCTCACCTGCTGGGACCTCTGAATGGCAGCATCTATCTCCTCCACGCGCTGCCGGACGGTGTCGCTGACCAGCTTGTAGCGCTCGTTGGTGTCGGACACGAGCTTGTCCAGCCCCTCGCGGGCTCTCCACGGCACGAGCTCCAGCAGCGCCCGGCTCACCTCGTTCACCGTGTCCAGAACGAGCCGCTGCTCCATCACCTCCTTCTTCAGCTCCTGGGAGGCACACACAGACACATCCTTCAGGGCGGCAGTCCCAGCTACCGGGCACACCCCAACACAGCCCCCAGAGGTCTGGGGACTGGGATCCTCCCCACCCCCTGGAGGTGCCTGAGGGGTGTGGGGCAGCCTGAGCTGCTGGGGGGCAACCAGCCCAGAGAACCCTCCTCCCACGTGGCTCCCGTTCCCCCATGCAGCTCTGCTGCACCCCACCTTCTGCCTCTGCTGGAACTGCGGTATCTGCTCGCTGGCCGGGGACTGCCCTCCGCTGGACGCCAGCTCATCCTCCACTTTGCTCATCCAGGAGTTGAGCTCCTCGTGCGTGGACTGGAACTTGGTGGCCAGCTGGCGAGCCTGCTCCAGCGTGCGCAGCGCCTTGGAGCTGGCGGCGGTGATGTCCGAGTAGCGGGTCTTAATCCCGTCCAGCTTCTCCTGGATGAGCAGCACCTCCTCCCCTGCGGGACAGCACAGGGGACAAGTGACAATGGGCAGAGGGCCCACGGTGGCCAGCTGCCCCGGCCCTTCATTTTAAACAGCTGCTTTCAGTCTCACTTTTCTGCACGTCTGTGCAACTTAACAGCCTATTTTCACAGCCAGGAAGCTGCTCTCGGAGCTGACATTTTCTGCCAGCTAGGGTAACAGCCACCCCCTTCCTAGAATAGGAAGGAAATGTGCTGAGAAGCCTCGCTTTGCCACAAGCCCCAAAGCCACCGGGTCTCAGTCCCTGACCAATATGTCACAGTTCCCAGAAAAAAGGTCCAATTCATTCTACTGCTATTTCCGAAGGGACATGAAATTGCAAGCCAAATTCTTTGTAATTCCTCTTCCTGCTCCAGGGCTCCCACAAGGACAGAGGGCTGCACATCTGCTCGGAGCAGACCACATCTGAAGGAAATGCATTGCCCCGACCCCTCTTCCCACTCATAAACACAAACTCACACCCACGTGGCAACAGCAACAACTGCTCAGTATGGGAAAGCAATATTAGGAAAGAGCCTGGTGTATTTTTAACCTCTTTCTATGCGACCGAGCAGCTGGATGCAATGAGAAAACCCTCCCTGGTGTCACAGGGCTGCTCAGCGCGGGGTGCAGGGTGGGAATCACCGCTCTCAGAGCTGGGGGTGTTGTCTGGGATTTGCTCAGCTGAGCACATGGGGCTCAGCATCCAGGTCTGGATGCACAACGCCCACTGTGGGAAGATGGGGAGGAAACGATCCGAGGGAGAGCAGCCTCCTCTGCACAGCACAGCACAGCACAGCACAGAGCAGGGCCGGGCGCTTCCAGCCCCGCATTACCTGTGGTTTGCTTCAGGAGAGCCTGCCCGTTTCTGATGGCTTGGTCCACGTTCTTCTTCCTGTTCACGATTTCCTCGTTCAGAGCCTGCACAGAAAACCAAACGGGACTTATCCCTCCGCAGGCTGCGCCCGCAGCCCTCGGCACAGCCCTCACCTGGCATAGGGAGGGCAGAACTGCTCTGACCCTATTTCTCCTGCTCAGCGACTTACTGAGATTTCTGGGACCAATGGCTCAAAACACAGCGCTAAAACCACTGCAAACCTTCGGGTGTGCACAGCTGAACAACTTAAGTCCTGAACAGAGCTTTGCACGGTCCCATGGAGTGGAAGCAGACAGCTTCCTCGGTGCCTGGCCTGGCAACCCACTGGGCTGTCCACGTCCACAGCCCTGGAAGCAGCATGCAGCCCTCTAAAGGTGCAGGGCGGCCCAGCTTGCTCAGACATTGCTCACAAAGCAACTGAAACTTCTGCAGCTTCCCCTGGGAAACCCCTCCTCGGGGCTTCAGTGTTTTTAGCACGCCATCTCTTTACACTTCTCCACGCCCAGAAAGCGCAACGCCCGTTCTGCTGCTGGCTAAACTTAAAGTCAGACCAGGAACCAATGAGAGAAAACGAAACAAAATGGATAAACGCAACAAAATAAATAACACAAAGATGGAAGGAAAATGGAAAATACCAGCTGGTCAGCGTGCTGCTTCTGCAGGACGTCCCGTTTGTAATCCTTTACGGATACCGAGCCGAGCTTGTCCTCGACCTCAGCCAGCCAGTTGAGCACTTCCACCTCCTCCTCCCCAAAGAGCCTGGCGTTACTCAGGGCCTGCTCCAGCAGGGCCGCCTTCCGGCAGCACCGCTCGCGGACCTCTCCGTAGCGGCCGCGCAGAGAGTCCAGCTTCTCTGCCAGCAGCCGCTGCTCGGCCGCGCAGCTCAGGGCCCACAGCCCCTGCCCGACGCACACCGCCTGCGCCACGCCGCCGGCCTGCCCCTCTATCTCCTCCTCTAGAGCCTGAAAGCCGGGACGACAAAATGGACAACAGAAAACAAAAATGAGCGGAAATGATGAGACTGAAAAAGAAATAAAATTGAATTAAAAAAAAGGATTAAACCAAAGCAGAACGGAAATAATGGGAAACGCAAACGAAGGAACGAACGAGATGCAAAACCTGTCCGGGGGATGGAGAGCATTAAAAACAGGAAGATGAAAATGACAACGGTTCCTCTCTCCTGCACTCGTTGGGTGCAAAGGCATCAACTCATTGCTGCCCGCACGGTGCTTCACAGAGCTGCACTGCACGCCTGGCTCACGCCGATCCCCCCCACCACGGCACACACACCCGCAGAGCCCCCACGGCCCCACCTTGTGCCTGCTGATCTGCTGCTGGATCTTGGCGGTCTGCGTGCCAATGGGCTCCGAGTTGGCCAACTTCTTCTCCGTCACCGACAGCCAATCTGAGACGGGCTCCGTGGTCTCGTGGAACTGCTTCGCCAGCACCAGGATGTCCTCCAGCTGCTTCTGCCTGTAATGGGGATGTAACGAAGTGCTGAGGAGCAGGGAACAGAAGGCAGCTCCAAGAGAAGGCACTGCCCCTCCGCCAGCAGAGCTCTGCACCACGAGGAGGTAACGGGTGCAACTGAATCAGGATCCAAAGTGGAAACGCTTCAGAAAGCACTGCAAGAGGAGGAGGGAACGGGAGCAGATCTGAGCAGCGTGGGGTGAGACCCCTTATCTGGGAAGCTGCTACACAAACACAAAAAACAGCGCAGAGAAACTGCAAAATCATCTTTTTCCTGCAGCTGTTCCTTCAGCACCCAGCTGTTCTCCAGCGAAGAGGGCAGAAAGGTTCCCTTTATCCCACTTCTGTCAGTATCCCAACCTCTGAGATCCTCCAACACGGCCAGCTCGTGGCCGAGCCCTCGGTGTTCCTGCACTGCCACTGAGGACAGCCAGCAGTGGCACTGCAGCTGGGCGAACCCATCCCCACCTGCAGCCATTTCCCACCTGGGGAGGTGTACTGGCTGTGTTTCTGGCCATGCAACCTGGCACATCAGCTTATGCAGCAGCCAGCAGATCAGATTCAGGCAGCAGAAAGGTGTCAACAGGATGTTGCCATTAAAGCTGCATGTTAACACTTAAAGGAATAAAAATAACATCCATCCCCTGCAGGGAATTTGTTTAATCTGAGCTCTTCCCTGCCATTGTAAACCACTGCTATCTAATTCAGCTCCCAAACTGGCTTTGATTTCTCATGTTTTCCAGCTGTGGTTTCCAGGATGTATCAGCGCAGAGATCTCCGCCAGCTCGCCACGTGCTGCTGTCTGTGCTGGGGCGGCCGTGGGGCTGAGCAGGGAACCAACACCTGCGGCTCTGGGGGGTGAGGGGAACAGGAGCTGCAGCCCCAGCCAGGAGCCCACGCCGCTGTCAGCACCGACAGCCACCAGAGCAGTGCCACTGCCACAGCCGAACCCCGTAAAGCTGCGGGGCACTGAACAGCAAACAGCACGTGCTGCGCAGAGACACTGAGCGCTGAGCAGCAAACAGAGCTGTTTGCTTCCCGGGTTATCACAGTGCCCAGGAGGAACGAAGCCAGGAATGCAGAGCCGGGCACGTCCCAGCGGCAGCGCCGCACAAACCCGTGTGTGCCCAGCACAAAGCAGAGGAGATCCCGGTGTGCAGCCACCACAGAGCACAGCTCCAGCAGCCCACGTCTCACCTGCCCGCTGCCCGGCGCAGCAGTGCTGCCCAGCGGCTCTCCAGGCTCTGCAGCTGCCCGGTGATCTTCTCCCGGTCTGCGGGCTCTGCTGACTGCGCGATGCGCCCGCCCTCAGCCTGGATCATCTCCACGGTGGCTTTGCGGTCATCCAGGAGTCGCTGGAGCAGCTGTGGGTGACAGAGAGAGGAACGGGGACAGAAGTTACCGGGCTGGATCAGTGGTTGCGTCCCTCAGAGAGACCAAATCTCCACTTGTGCCTGGGAGCTGCTGATAAGCGCCGGGCTGAGCCCGAGGCCGACCAAGGGGGGCAGCCACTGTGCCCTGCCCCCACCACCAAAACCAGTTCAAAAGAAACCCAAAGCGCTTCTGGGCCAGAGAATGTTTCAGAGCTTTCCCCATCCTTCCCCCAAATGTACTGAGTTCAAGTTTTGAACCTTCACTCCAAATTCCCTCTTCAAAGTCTCAGCATTCAGCCCAAGCCTCGATAGGAATGCACTTCTGAAATATTTTACCATGACCGCACTTGAACTTTTACGCCCGTGCTCACAAGGGCAGCCTGGTATCCTGGCTCAGCTCCTATGGTTTGTGCATTCTTTTTGTCCAAATCCCCACACCAGTAACTACACCACCAGCTTGCTCCTGACACAGCAGAACCATCAGCACAGACACAACCAAATCTGGGGCTGGGAAAACGCAGCCAAGCAGCGGAGCCAGCAGCCAGCTCCCAGCCACACTGCTGGCTGAGACCACGGAGATGGCATGCGTGGGCAAACGGACCGCACACACACCACGAGGATGTGGGGAGCAGCAGCAGAGCTGCTCAGAAAGGAGCAGAGCTGAGTACGTCCCCACTACACCTGTGCTGCAACAGCTGGACCCCAAAACATCACCTTCAAGACAGCCCGACCAGCCCCCAGTGCCCGCTCACCTTCTGCTCCTGGATCTGCGCTTTCACCACCTTGTACTCGGCAGAGGGGGGCTTCTGGTTGGAGATGAGCTCCTCGGTGTCGGCCAGCCAGCTCAGCAAGGGCTCCAGGGCGTCCTGGAACTTCCCGCAGCGCAGCAGGGCCTCCTGCAGCTGGGCGATCCTCTGGGCCACCTGCACAGCACCAGCGTCGTCAGGGACGTGGGACAGGGGTCCCGCAGCCCCCTCTGCTCCCAGCCCCTCCCCGAGCCCTCACCTTCTTGTTGAGGGTGTTCCAGCAGGTGTTGATCTCTTCCATGTCATGTTCCAGCCCTTGGACATCACAGTTCTTCCCGGCGCTTTGGATGAGTCCTTGGCCAACTCCATTCACTTGCTGCAGCTTTAGCTGGAGAGGATCTACTTGTTCTTTTTGGAACAGCTGGGCAAGGGAAGGGGGTGGAAGAGAAAAGCTGTTTATTACCCACACGCTGCTCTCCCACCCCTCTGTCATCCCAGGGATGCAAAGAGCCCTCTCCTCTGGAAAGGCACAGGAGTTGCACTGAATGTGTCGGTTGTGCAGCTCTGCCTGCACACCCGGGCACAGCACAGCTCCGCTCACACCCACCCCTGCTCTCAATAGGAAATGCCCTTTTCCAAAGCACCCCAGGAGGGGGAGAAAGCAAAGAGGGATGAGATGAGAGCAGCAGCTCTGCTCAGCTGTCCCACCACAGACAGCACTCCTGGGGAAGCAGAGAGGCAGCTCTCACAGGGATACTGCGGAGAACAGAGAGCCGGCACCATGCAGGTTTGTAACCCCGAAATCAGACCCGGAGAAGCCACTGCGTTGGGAAAGACGAAGGCAATGGGCAACTAACGCGGCAATTAACGCGGCACTCACTGCCTGCACCACTTATCTGGCGTGGCCTTGCCTGGGAACCCCGGGGGAAAAGCAATGAAGAACAAAAAGATTTCACGGGACGGAGGAAGAGAGCGAAGGAAGAGCGGGGAAAGCCCCGTCCCATGGAGCACAGAACATCCACTGCGTCCCCATCGCCCGCAGCACCATCCCAAAAAAGGGAGCGCAGCCGCTCCTTGTTTATTCTGGGACCTCGGGCTTCGGAGCTCACGCGGAGCGGTCGCAGCACGGCCCCGCTGCACTGCTGCACTGCTGCACTGCTGCACTGCCTCCTCCTCGGGGCCACGGGCACACGGCTGCGCCTGCCCACCCCACTGCCTCCTCCTCACGCACCCAAGAATACACAGCCGTTGCCAGCAGCTAAAAGTGCCCCTGGAAACAGAGCCGAAAATGCACAACTCCTCCCAGCAGAGCGGCGGATCCGGGCAGCGCAGCTCTGTGAACATAACCGCTTCATCTCAGGAGGAATATGGGCACAAAGCGCACAGCACCGAGCGCAGCTCTGCCGCAGGAGTGGGGGCTGCCCCCATTTCTGCCCCGTTTACACCGCGGACACCTCCTCCCAGCGGAGGGACCGACCCTGCCGTGCTGGGAGACCACGTCCCGAGCTGTCTGCTCAGGGAGCTACGCTACAGTTGGAAGCAGTAAATGGTGACATGAACTCCCCGTCTCCCTGGCCGCCTCTCCCCGTCCTGCTCCACGGACTGCAGCTGCAACCCTGGGACCACAGCAGCCCCGATGTCACACACGCACTTCTGTTGGTTCCCCAGCAGTAAAGCTGCAGCAAAGTGGGGTAAAGCGAACCCTGCCCCAGGAGGGGCAGCTCCCAGACCCCGAGAGAGCAGAGCAGACAACCGCTGCACCCCACAAATCGCGTCAGCGAGCAGCCCGGCACACCACGGCTTCACACCCACCCCTCCACCGCAGCACAGAGCAATTCCTGTGCCTGAAACACCGTCTGCGAGCGCCTGAGCAACAAATACCTCATTATCTGGAACGAATCCATCTGCCGGAGCAGGAGGCCCTTCTGCACGGGGGATGGAGGCGGGGGGTCCTGGGCAGCCCACGGGCATCGGCTCCGGCCACACAGGGCCCGGGGTGCAGCCCTCAGCCCCCGGCAGCGTGGACACCCCTTGCAGAGCAGCCCCCTCGGCAATGGGCTCATCCTCCAAAGTCAGTGCTCTTCTGGGCAGCTGCTCCACGTGGGCAGAGCTGCCCACATTGTCCCAGGATGTGAGCAGAGGCACAGGGCCACCACCGAAGTCCCCAACACCGGGGAGCAGTGGGTCGTCCTCTGGTGGTGGTGGCACGGAGGGAGTGGGGACATCAGCAAATGGCGGTGGGGCCTCCAGAAGCTCCTCCACCACCAGAGGCACAGCAGCAGTGGCCTCCAGGGGCAGGTGCTCAGCGTGCAGTTCCTCAGCATCCCCGATAAAAGCCCCAGTGCCCAGCACTGCCTCCTGAGCCCAGGGCTCCGGCAGCACGGCGTCTCCCAGCACCGCTGGGTCAGCCAGAGCTGGAAGCCCCCCCAGGTCCCACAGATCAGCACTGAGAGCAGCGGGTGAGATGCTGAGCCCTTCTGGGGTGGCAGCACCGCTCCCCACAGCACGGCACGGCCGCTCCTCCCAGCTGCAGGTGAACAGCACGGCCAGGTCTCCTGGCTGCAGGACGGCCGCCTCCATCGGGGACCCCTGGGCACAAGGAGCCCCTCCCGGCACCAGGACCTCCCCCGAGGACACCCCGTCCCACAGGTGCTCCTCAGCCGGTGCTGAGGGCAGCACTGCAGCGTCGGAGCCTGGCTCTGATGCAGAGCCAGTGAGGAACGCTGGCAGAGGGCTGCCATGACAACACTTGTCTTCTGGACAAGTTTGGCCCTCAGATCCATCGCTCTCCTTTCCCAAATCTGTGGCTTTGTCCTTGGAAAGCAGCTCTGGGACATCATAGCTAGCGAGCTCGGTCCTTCCAGGCAAAAGGTGACAAATGTGTGATGGGTCTGACCCCTCAACAGTGACCTCGTGGTACTGCAGGGGGGACCCCAGCCCCTCTCCCACCGTGCCAGGAGCTGCGGGCTGGCAGGGGGACACCGGGCCGGGAGAGGACTCCTCGGGGTCCTGCAGTACTTCACCAGAGGGGATGAACAAGTCTTGGTGGTCTCCTTCCCACCCCACGGGGGCACCGGGGTGTGCAGCTCCCTCCAGGCACAAGGCTGGACACACAGCTGCCTCAGGAGATGCCACAGCAGCAGCCATCAGCACTGCCCCCACACAGCCCGGGGGCCCCACGTCCACCAGTGGGTCAGGTACATCCTCTGCCAGAGCCAGAGAGTGCTGCTGGTTGGAGTCCGGCCCCACCATGGCCACAGGGCTGGGAGAGGTCCCTCCGTCTGAGTCCGTCGGGGTGATGGCCAAGGTGTCCCTTTCAGAGAAGGGCTCTGTCACCGGCTCCATCGTGCTCAGCACCTGTGAGCTGCAGGTGACATCGAAGTCCTCCAGATCCGACACAACAGCGGAGTCCGAAGCACTGACTTCCAGCGGGGCCGAACGCTCACACAATTCAACTGCCGCCCCCGTGAGCTTGTCCGAATCTGCGCCCAGCCCCTCCGAGTCCCACGGGGAGAACCGAGCATCGAGGACAGGGATGGCCCCACCACCCTCGTCCTCATTCAGGCACTGCTCCTCCAGCTCCAGGAACATCTGCACTGAGTCTGTATCGGACAGCTCGGGGATGGCGGGGCTGGCCGGGCGCTCCAAACCCGCAGCGAAGTCCTTGGCCTCGCACTGCACCGCCACGTCCTCAGTGCAGCACGTGCTGCCGGCAGCGGGGCTGCTGGCGCTGCCCGGGGGGCTGCGGGGCTGCACGGAGCCTGGGGTGGGGGCTGAGCCGTCCCCGGGAGCGGAGAAATGTTCCCTTTCTTCAGAAATATCTGCCAAGCAACAGCTCTTCTTCTCCTCTGCCACCAGCACAGCCTTTCCTCTCTCTGACAGCGTCGCCTCCTCCCACTCCTCCATCATCACCCAGCGCTCGTCCTCCTCAAATCTCAGCTCAGACTCCGTTTTTTCTCTGAGATTGGCGGTGATGAGGACGCTCAGCCCCGCATCCAGCAGCTCCTCGCTCAGGCACGGGGACAGGTTGACATTCTCCACCGTGCAGTCGGACTCGGAGGCCTCCAGGGTCTCCTGCCGCCCATCTCCGAGGTTGGCCCTGGGGAAGTTCCTCCTGGTCCGCGGCCACGTGGCACTGGGCAGCAGGCGAGCCCTGCCCGGCCCCGTGGCTGCAGCGCGGCCACTGCCGGCGGGCAGCAGGGGCTGGAGCTCATCTGCGGCGCTGCCGTAGCAGTCAGCGGCAAACTGCACGGCCTCTGCCGCGCCAGACGACTTGGAGACGTGCTCCAAAGTGAGCGACTCGGACACGGGCTCGCTGCGGTCGGGCTGCCCGCTGCGCTCAGCCAGCAGAGCGCTGGAGTCCCTCTTATCCCGCAGCGAAGGGTTGGAGGCTCCCGCTTCCGACACCTCGCTGAGCGAGGCCCCCATCCTCTCGGCGAACTCGGTGAAGTTGGGCGGCATGAAGGACTTCCACGAGCGCCGGTTCACGTTCTCCTTCCTCTCGGGGTTCGGCCGCCGGCGCGGCGGAGGCGGCGCGGGTTTGGAGACGTCGCTGCTGAGCTTCAGCGCGTCGAAGATGACGCGCTCGTCCAACTTCTTCGGCTCCGGCGGCCTCGACTCGAAGACGTTGGCGGCTCCCAGCGTCCCATTGCTGGAGATGGTGCTGCCGTCCCCCTTGCCGAGGGTGCTCTTCGAAAGCTGGTTGAGCTTCGAGCCCTGATCGATTTGCTCATTGATCCGCATCGTGTCGTATATCGAGCGCTGGGGCACGTAGCAGTCCTCTATGTAGCCGTCCTCCTCCTCGCCCTTCCCCAGGCAAGTGCGGTTCTGCCGTAGACAGTCCGGCCTGCTCAGCGGTTTGCCCATGCTCCCGCCCTCAGGGACGCCAGGAGCTCCGGGTCAGCGTCGCGCCCGGCACCGCTCGGACCATCACAGCGCGGCGGGGCGCGGCGAGGCGGAGCTGCGGGGCCGGGGGCTGCGGGGCCGCGCCTCTCATCCCCGAACGGCCATCTACCTGCCGGCACGGCCCGCGCGAGAACGGCAGCCGCGGTGGGTGTCCCGGATCGCGAGGGGCGATGCGGAGTCCGACGGATCCCGCGCTCGTCCTTCAGGCACCGCGGGCCGGGCCGGGCACGCAGCGCAGCCCCGCGCGCTCCGGATCAGCCGCTCCCCCCGACTCGCGTGTTTTCATTTGAACTCAGCTGGCGGCGGATATTCGTGCGAGTTTAAACACAGGAAGTTCTTCGCTCGGGGCGGACGGGGAGGTTTCCTGCCTCACGAACACGCCGGCCCCGCGGCTCGGCCGCCGCTCTCCGCGCCGTCCCGCGGCAGCACCGCCGCCTCTCCTCTTTTCCTCTTTTTTTTCCTCCCCAGGAAAAAAAAAAAATCGGCTCCGAAACGCATCCAAAAATGGCGAGCGCGCGGAGCGCCGCCAATTCCCCGCAGCTCTCCGCCGCCGCCGTCGGGGCGCAGCCGCCGCGTTCCTCCCGGTGCTCCGCGCCCGGCTCCGGCTCGCGGGAACTTCGGCGTCGCTCCGTCCCGCGGGGCGGCCCGGCCGTGGCGGGGGCGCTGCGGGGCGGGCGCGGGGCGGCGCGGGGGCGGCGGGGCCAGCGCTGGGGCTGCAGCCGGGGCCGCGCTCCCCTCCGTTCGTCCTCCTCCGCCTTTTGTGCTCAGCGGCCGGGCCGGGCGTGCGGCCGCCCCCGCGGGCAGCCCGGGGCCGGAGCTGCGGGCGGCATGGCGCGGCCCCGCTCCGCTCCTCCTCCCGACGCCGAGCCCGAACTTGGCGGTGCCGGAACAAAAGGCCGCCGCGCTCCGCACGCCGCGGCCCCGCTCCTCTCCGCCGCTGCGAGCGCCGGGCTCCCGCGGCGCTGCCAACTCCGGCGGAGGGCGGGCGGGGGGAGGAGGGCCCGGGGGGAGGGGGGGGGGGGCGGCGACGCGGGCGGGGCGGGCGGCTGCCCCCGCCCTCGGTCCCCTTTTTCCCTCCTTCTCTCCCTTCTTCCGTCCCTCCCTCCCTCCCCGGGCTCCGCAGCCTTCCCCCCCGCCCCGCGTCACCCCCTCCCCACGGCTCCGCTCCGGCACCCCCTGCCCGGACCCGGGGGGGGGTCTCCGGAGCGGCCGTTCCCCGCCCCGGCGGAGCTCCTCCTCCGGGGGGAGGCGGCAGCGCGCAAATCCCCCGACAAAGAGCAGCAACGCCCAGCTCGGTGGCCGCCCCCCCATTCCCCCCCCATTACCCCCCCCAGGCCCAACCGCTTTTGTCCGCGGAGGGGTCCGGAGCGGCCGTGTGCCGGCGGAGCCGTCCGGATTCCGGAGCTCCCGTCGGGCTGAGCGAGGGGCTGCCCCCATCCCCGGGTCTCTGTGGCCGCCATCCCGGCCAACAAAGAGCCGCGCGGACGTTGGCCGCGGCCGTGCGGGGCACCGGCACTCCGCTCCCACCCCCCGCCACACATCGCCCCGGGCCCCCCCGCATATGGGTCTCAGAGCCCCGACCGCGTGCGAGCGCTCCCGCACAGCCGGGAAGGGGCGGGGGGGGGTGGGGAAGAGCAGCGTGAATCACCGCTCCGGAGTGATGCTGAGCGAAGTCACAGACTTGGAGAGAAAACAGGAGAGCTTGGAGCAGCCCCAGCACATCTCCAGGCAACAGCCCCCCCGGCTGCACGCGGCGACGGCTGAACGGAGCGGCACGGCACGGCACGGCACGGCACGGAACAGCACAGCACGGCACGGCACGGCATGGCACGACATGGCACGGCACGGCATGGCATGGCACGGCACGGCACGGCAGAAGGGGATGGTGTGAGCCCGCACCCAACGAAGCACCTCTGGGGCTCCACGGAGCTGAGAAACCGCAGCCAAGGCCGGCCGCTCCGGGTGCGCTGCAGGTGCTGCTGCCTCCAAACCTCAGGGACTCAACCAAGGGCCCAAGGACACCGCAGCAGCTGCGGTGCACCCGGAGCGTCCGATCTGCGGAGCAGCAGCAGCTGGAACCGCGGCCAAACCCTTCCAGCGCCGCAGCCCCGGTGCCCAACGTCCCCAAAGGAGGGCACGAGGATGGTTCCAGCACCATGACACACATCTAATGGCCCGAAGCTGAGCTCCCTGCGCACTGTGTGAAATCTTTGCAAACCCCTTTTCTTATTTCCACGATTAAATGCGGCCAAGGGATCGGGCTGGATGTGCTGGGCTGGGAGCGGTGTGTGAGCCGGTCCCAGGTCCCCGTCCTGCCCTCACCCAGCAGCACCGGACCGACATCCCCTGCTGCCCCGCTGTCCCCTCCACATCCCCCGGGCCCTCCTTTGAGCAGTGGGGCTCAGCTCAGCACCCACAGCTCTGTACGTTGGGGCGGATCGTTAGCCCAGGGCAGTGGCAGCTGCCCCGTGCCGTGCCATGCCATGCCATGCCGTGCCGTGCCGTGCCAGCACAGCTGCCCATCAGCAGAGCGGTGCGGGGCCGTTAGGGCTGCAGGAATCCCAGGCATCCCAGCCGGGCGCGGGGGCTTTTTGTTCCACTCCTTAGGAGTGCTGTGGACGTGGAGCTGACGGCTTCACAGCCAGAAATTCTTTTCCCATTTCCTCACTAAGTCACATGCCGACAGCGAGCCGAACCTCCCGACACATCTCCCCCAATGCTAACGCTGTTTGGGAGGCATTCAGCAAGCACCAAAGCCCATGAGAAACCTGCTGCACCTCGCCCAGGAGCAGAGCTGGAGCTCCTGCAGGTTCCCCTAGCCATGGGCTGACAGCAAGCCACCAAGGGCCACCACCAGCCACGGGGACGAGGCATGGGGACATGGTGTCCCCAAGGGGCACCACTGAAGCAGTGAAGGGGATGAGCTTTGGGGCCAAGAGCTACCGAGGGCTTGGCTCACGCCTCACTTGGTGTGATGGGGGGACAGGGCAGGACACGAGCTCCGCTCTGCATTTCTGTCCTCTTGCTGTCTGCTCGGCTCTGGTATGTGGAGCCCTGCCAGCAGCGATCTGTAACTGAAATAACGGCTGATAGAGCTTCCAGACCTGCAGCCCCAGCTGGCAGCACAGAGCGGGATGGGCAGAGGCTGAGGGGTCGCCAGGACGTGCCTTTGGCTCCATCAGCATCCCCCTCCTTGAGCCTCATTGAGCCAAATGAAACCTGGGGTCTGGGGCTCAGTCACACAGGTGCTGCCCACCACACGGGGACAGGGCACCCCAGAACCACCCCGAGGTTCCCCCAGTGCCACATCCTCAGGATGAAGAACTTCCAGCTCTCCACTCAGGGGCTCTCCCAGACTCGTGAGGAGGAGCATCCCCAGCTGCAGGTTTCCAGCCTTCCTCATAAGGACACTGTCTCTGGAGCGCAGGGCACGTGCCTGCCCCGTCACGGGGTGATGTCACCCTGTTTGTGACTGCACTACATCCTGCTGCAGCCCCTGCTCACACAGGAAAGCAGGCGTTGGAAACCAATGTATTTTTAGCTTTCTTATAATGCATCTCAGCAGCTGGAAATGAGGGAGCTGCCTTGTGCGATGATCACGAGAGCACGCAGACAGCACGAAGCCTCTGATGGACACGTCGCCGTGAGCCCACCGAGCGTCTTCTTCATCCTCAGGGCTCCTCATCCTCACCTGCTGTGGGTTTGGACTCCACTGGGCATCACAATGACAGCGCAAAGTGCACCCAGTGCCAAACGGGAGCAGCTGTGTGGGTTCCGCTGGCTTTGTGCAGCGAGTGGTGCTTTATGGCTTTTGCTGCATTTGTCATCATTTCGGAGGGGTTTCTTTATCTCCCTTTCAGTGCTGTTGCTCTCCTCCTCCCGAACTCTCTCTTTTTTTGCCAAATCTCCGGATTCGGTGTTTCTGAGCGCTGCGTGGGCTGCAGGATAATCCCATCTGCCCGGCTCAGTGCTGCCTTCAATCCGAGTTTGGGTCTCGGCCCCCACGCATGCATCCAGCGGTGGCTTTGCGGGGCTGGGGGAGGCAGCCCAGCTGCTGGGTCTGCACCTCCAGGGGAAAACATTGAGGAATGGAGTCCCGGAGCAATGTTCAGCATTTTGGATGTGCAGATGCAGATCTGACTTCTTTTTAACCGAGGTGTAAGAGCTTCTATGTCATGCTCTCCCTGTGAGGTCTCAGTATTGGACTCAGGATGGAGCCTGGAGCTGCATTTAGGCACTGCCCTATGACACAGCATCCCGCAGTGCCTGGCCTGAGGTGGGAGGCAGAGATGTGCCTCACCTGGGATGCCAAACCCCCATCCCTGGGGCTGGACCCACACGTGGCCCCGTGGCCATTCTGCCCCACATGGGTCAGCGGGGAGGGCTGAGGGATGGGACGGTGGATGGAGGGCTCTGTCGGAAGTGAGGTAACCGCATTATCATCCCAAGAATCCTCTGGATGGGAGACATTTTAAATCACTCCTCCAGCAGAAGAACTGGCAATTGTTCGGTGAGCGCGGCGCTGACTAATGCAGCCCGAGCTGCTCCCCACGCAGCCTCCACCGCGCTCAGCCGCCCCCAGCCCCACGGGGGACGGTGGGTGCCGAGCAGCTCGGGCCATAGGGCTCAGCCCACCGCAGCCCCTGGTGCCACGTCCCATCCTCGCTCCTCTGCCTCCTCCTCCTCCTCGCGTGCTGGGTCTCTAGCATCTCCTGGAAGCACCAACTGATGAATGGAGGACACCCCTATGAACATCTCCCCCAGCAGAGCTCCAGCAGAGTGACCGAGGTCTGAGCACGTGGGTGGGTTCAGAACAGTGACCCAAACCGACTCCTGAAGGGCTCCATCAGATCACAGCAGAACTGAGTGCTGGGTTGGAAACACACACCTTTGTTACGGGTTGGCCTCAGCAGCTCTGGCTTCCTCTGCTCAGATCCCATTGACGGTGTGAGCTCAGTGCTGGACGTCTGCTTCGGATGAACAGAGCAGGACAGTAACCCAAACCACAGCGAGGTGCTGGGGCTGGGACCTGGGCAGCTCCATCACCCCACTGGGGACAGCACTGCGAGCGCAGCCCTGCGCGGGTGGGGACAGCTGCCTGGGCCTGCTCCCACATTTATCATCGCTTTTCCAACAAGGAGATGGTGCCTTTAAGGCAGCTCAGCAGCTGTCAGAGAGGAGGCATTTCTGCGTGCGTTGCCGATGCTCAAAATAATGCCCAGAGATACTTTAAGTAGGTTTGGAAGGCGTTCAACGAGGAGGCACCGCCGCGCACCCTACTCCTGCCCCGACCCACCCAGCTGCCCGGAGCCGCACTGCATTCCTCCGGGGGCACAGAAGGGTTAAAAATACCACTGGGGCTGCGAGGCATGGGACCACGGACCCCTCCTGGGGAGGACCCCACACGGGACCACTGTTTCCCCCTGCGAGGACCCCGCACCACTCAGGGCTCACCAGCAGCAGCAGCCGCTCCCCAATCAGGGCTAATTAGGGTTAAGTGGGGAGAAGCTGGAGCAGAATCAGAGCAGCATTTGAATGGGGAGATGACTAACGCTGCTCCCAGCCCTGCTCACTGCTCACTGCTCCTGTCTGAGCACGCAGAGCGGTGCTGCAGGGTCTGCGGGCCACGGCCAACCTGACCCACTCTGCTAAAGTGGAGTGTGCCA
Source organism: Callipepla californica brunnescens (assembly GCA_023055505.1). Lineage (NCBI taxonomy): Eukaryota > Metazoa > Chordata > Aves > Galliformes > Odontophoridae > Callipepla > Callipepla californica. The sequence continues at coordinate 381,337 of JALIRH010000055.1, forward strand.
GAAGTCACTGCTGTGCGGGGATTCTCCCTCCCTCCATCCTTAAGCACAGAAGCTTTATTGGCACAGAACAGCCTTGCCCAAGCACAGCATTGAGCAACGTGGGGCTCCCATCGCCTCCCAACGCCGCTGTGGGGCCGCTCCTTCCCCATCCCACCCATGGGCTGAGGGCTGGGGTGGGGGGGTGAGAGCCAGGGCTGTCTGCAGGCAGGAGAAGGAAAATACACAGGAGCTGTGAGCGTCAGCTGCTCCACACATCAGCTGCTGCGGCCCCAGACAGCCCTCAATAGATCTCCTTTGATTAAAACATGGACACAATGAGTCCAGAAGTGCCCACCTTTGTCAGGGCTGTGTTGGCGAGGTGCTGGGAGCCCTGGGGCCACACCTAATTTGCATCTCATTTACACAGCTGTTCATTAAAATTGATGCCCTAGGACACGCTGTCTGCTGGCAGAGCCCCAGAAGTACACCCCACACAGCCACCCCAGCTCCACGGGTCACAGCCTCCGAGGGGAGCGCCCTTTGAGGGGGCTTTGCAGAGGTCTGCTCTGCACCATGCATGCTCCTCGCTTTCCGGATGAACGGTGCATGGGAGGAATGCTGCTTCGTAACAGTGATTGCTCCATCCATTGCTTCTCCCCCACTTCATTCTCAGGCATGAAGCAGCAAAACCCCGCACCCACTGCTGCAGCTTTCATTCTCCCCACTGAGCATCCCACAAAGACCCCAATTGCACAGCGTGGCCACGAGTGCCTCCCGATGAGGACACACCGTGGGGTGAAGGGTCACCCCCACGGCCACTGCCCCACCAGCCATGCAGGCTGGGAGCTGCTCTTCAGATACACTCAGTGCAAGCAACTGCACGGTGTTTGGTGATGAAACTAAATCCCTCCCAAAGAATTCAACTTTAATGCAGCCCAGCACAGGAGATAACAGCAACACGATACGTGAGCTCAAGTGTGTAATGCTTCGGAGCTGTTTGGGATGGGCAGCCCCCAGAGCAGAAGCACCTCGGCCTAGTGCAGGACTCACGGGCTGCCGAGCGACGGAACGGGATCAATTAGCCATGAGATGAAAAGTAAATGGCTGTAAAAACTCTTCCCCACCCCATTTCCCATTACTGCCAGGAAACGCAGCCAGATGTAAACCAGCCCGTCACCACAGCACATCACCAGCACAAGCTGCACAGCAAGAAAGCTCCTAAGAAGCATTAACGTAACAGAAGTAGAACAGCAGCGTGACCCAACACCGTAACTGTTCAGAAAATCACAATAATCAAACACACTCCAACTCTTTTCTCAGCATCTCACACAAGTCTGGATGGTCCCATCAGCTCTCTGCTGGAAACATGAAAACCCCACAACAAATGTGAGCTCTGCCTCGGTGCCTCTCCCTGCATGTCCCCCATCTGCAGCACTTCAACTGTGGCTTTGCTTGTGCCCAAGGAAAGAAGGAATGGATGTACATGTGTTCACAGAAGTGAACAACACGTGGGAATGGTGCACCAGGCAGAAAGACCTGCTCAGATTGTGCCGACAGCTCGAAGGGGCTCAGACACACTCCTTCCTCCCCCAGACTGAAACACCAACCACCTCCAAAGGCCCAGGAGGCACCAGCACACCATTACACACCACAGGGACAAGTGGGAAAAGACCTTTTTCCTCCCAGTCCCAAAACCTTACTGCGTCTTTTCAGTGCAGACTATCAAGGCCATCAATTGATTTGGTGCCCTCCAGAGCAACAGTATTTTACTGCATCCAGTGAACAGTGAGGCCACAACAGCTGGTCATACCCAACGCTGGTCCTACCCAAAAGACCACAGCACCGAACAGTCCTTCAAACACAAGGAGCCACGTAAGAAATGCCACAGCGCAAAGACCTACCTTGAAGTCGGCCAGCTGCTGGTTGATGGTCTCAACCTCTGTGCCCACCACCCACTGCAGAGCCTCACTCTCCTCCGCCGCCGTCGTCATGTGGGTCAGCTCCTTCAATCTGCTGTAGAAGTCCTCAACGCGCGCCAGCGTTGTCTCCACCTGCTCCTGTCGGCTCCTGCCCCTCTCGGTCAGCTTGCTGCACTGCTTGTTCAGCGTCTCCAGTTCACGTTTCAGCCCTAATAGATCTGGGCTCCCCTCTTCCTCAAGCATCTTCTTGCATTCGCTCTCAGACGCCTCAATGTCAGCCTTCAGCCCCTGCAGTTTGCCCAGGAACGTGCGGACGTCCTCTGCTTGCGACTGAAGGCTGTCGGCGTCCCTCCCAGTGGGTCCCATGCCGTCCAGTTCATCGTCGAGGTCCGCCAGCTGTGAGAACATCTCCCTCACCCGACCCGTGAACTGGCCGATCCCCTCCAGCTTGTTTTCCATCACCACGCAGCAGTCGTTCACTTTCTGCCTCACGGCTTCGAAATCCTCCTGAGCCACCTCCGCTTGGCCCAGGAGCTGGGAGCAGTCCGACCCATCGGGGGCATCTTCCACCAGCCCTCGTGTGAAGTGCTTCAGGTAATGCACCTGCGGCTCCAGCGCCTGCAGCACCTCCTGCTGCACCCTCAGCTTCTCCAGGTTCTTGTTGCTGCACGCCTGCGGCCCCAGCGCCTCGAAGATCTCCAGCTGGTGCTTCGCCCCTTCCAGCTTCTTCTCAACGTTCTTGAAGCTCTCCTGAAACTCCTTGAGCCTCTGCGACATTTCGTCGATGGAGCCCGTCTTGGCCTGCAGCTCCTCCGTGATGGCATCCATCCTCCGGTTGATGGCGGCCTTCTCGTCGCGGATGTCGTCCTCGTCGGCCTGCGAGGCATCGATCAGGATGTCAGCAGCGCTGTTGAGCATCTCCAGCAACGAGCGCCGCTTCTCCACGTCGCTCAGCAGAGCCCTGGAGCGCAGCAGCGTGGCCTCCAGCTGCACCGGGTCCAGCGTCACCTCCAGCTCCGACATCTTGGCCTTGCAGTCCTCCACCCAAGGCAGGAGGTCCTCCGTGTGCCGCTGGTACTTGTGGGCTTTCTGCAAGCAGTCCTTCAGCTTGCAGTGCCTGTCGGCGGCCTGCTTGCTCAGCTCTTCCCAGTGCGTTTTGAGGCTGACCAGTTGGTTTTGCAGAGCGGTCTTCTCCTCCCCGGGTTGGATAGAAAGCAGCAACGATTCCCCCTCAGCCACAATCATCTCATAGGAGCCGCTGTGTTGGTTGAGGCTCTTCTGGAACTCCTCTTGCTCCTGGATTTGGCTCTGGAGCCTCTCCAGTCTAGCAGAAATAGGTTGGCTCCGAGCTTGCTGGCACAGTTTGTCATCGAGCCAGGTCCTGAGTTCATCAAACATATGCTGGAACTGCTGGGAACTCGCAAGCGCTGTCTGCAGTCGGTTCATCCGGTCGGCTGCAGTGGAAATAAGATTAGAACACAACAATTAAGCTGGAATCAAATAAGCAAAGGGCAATTATTTAAAATCATCTCAGATGCACCAACTGTGTTTTGATTAACAGGAAGGAGTTTTCCATTGCATCACTGTAGCACCGCTCACTGGTTCATGAGCATCTCAAGCAATTGGTAATGGTAACGCAGCGGTCTCTGTGCCCTGGCTGAGTCGGGCTGAGCCCTCCAGGCCCAGGTGAGTCTGGAGTGAGAAATCTCCTACGCTTACAGCCACTTAAAACACCACAAATCACCTCAGTAAAAATGGTAGATAGTCCTTTCCCCAATTCTTAGCAACACAGGGATGGGTGAACCCTTTGGCAAAAAGCAAGGGGTGGGGCCGGACCTCTCAGCATCTCTCCCTTCTCACATCTCCGTGCTGTCTCACCTGCCAGGTCCTCCAGCCCTTTGAGGGGAAGAGCCACCGTTTCAAGCCGTTTCCGTAGCTCATCTTTGAGGTACTGCTCCCCAATGAGGACGGACAGGTCGTCACAGAGCGTCTGAGCCTCTGCAATCTCCTCCTCCAGCTGCCCCAGGTCTGAGCGGATCTCACTGGTCTCCTCCAGCTGCTGCTTCACGGCGTCGGGCTGCGTGCTGATGGCAGACTGGCTGCTCAGGCGCTGCCCAACCGCCTTCACCTTCTCGGAGAGGCCCTGGAGGAGCTCCTGGTACTGGGTGCTCTTCACTATGGCTTGGTCAATTTGGCTGGAGCGGGAGTTGAGGCGTTCTGTCAGCTCAGACCATTTCTGGTTGACCCCTTGGAGCTCCTCCCGCACTTGGTTGGTGGATGGGGAAACATCTCCGGGGCCGGTGAGGATGCTCTGAGCTGCCTGGTTGAGCTGCTCGTGCTGTTGTCTGCGAGCTTCAAATTCCTTCAGCATAAACTGGAACAGAAATAACATAAAAATGTTTGCATGAAACTGACAGCTCTGAGTACACACAGTCAAAACAAACCAGACCTCCAAGGGCTTCACCCAGCCCACAGAACCCCTAGGAGCAAAGCAAGACGCTCCTGGGATGGGACAGCAATTGGGAAATGCAGTTCGTGGTGACCTTGCAACTTAAAAAAATGGGAGCCTGTGACTCCACTGGTAGAGCACTTTGCTTTCTCTGTTATTTGTCCCACTGCTGTGTAATGTAACACAAACCAGTTAGATGAGGAGAGAACACAAGCATGTTAAGCAGGGCCTTTCGTTTGGTGGTGTGACCGGTTACAGACACGGCAGTATTTGGAAGCAGTCGGTAGGGGCTGGCAGCCCCACCAGGGGCAGCATCAGCAAGTCCTGCAGAGCATCAGCACAGGTCCTGCTGAAAGCAATCTCACCCTCCAACAGGGGCCAAGTGATTCACTGATGAGTCAATCCAGAGCGGGGAACCGAGCACTGCATCCGAACCAAGTTATTCACAGCAGTTTGCACTCAGTGGGGTTTGGGGACTTAGCAGAAGAACACTGAAATCGCTGTCCCTGGAGGTGCTCCAGAACCACGGAGACGTGGCCCTGAGTGACGCGGTCAGTGGGCACAGTGGGGGTGGGTTGTGCTGGACATCGTGATCTTAGATCATGATGATGTGATTCCACAGAGGAGTGCCATCTTCCACCCCGTGGACTGCTAGCAACGCCTTCACCCTATCCCAGCTCACCTGGACCTGCTGCTTCTGTGCGTTCAGCATGTTGGGGTCGATGGAGAGGGGTCCCAGCACGCTCATCATCAGCTCCTTCTCCATCAGCCAGGGCCGCAGCTGCGCCTCGGCCGCCTGGAAGCTGGCCAGCTGGTTGGCAGACTCCTCCAGCTTCTGCTGCCGCTCGGCCGTTGCCTGGCTGGCTCGTTCCCACCTGCAATCTGCACACAGGAGGTGTTGGTCGCGCTCCCCTGGGTCGAGGGGTTCCGCACCCTCCCTGTGGTTCACCCCCTGGCTTCCCACAGCCAGCTCTGCTCGCCTCCATCTAGGAAGCCACTACCATTCCCTAACGATGACGTGGTCTGAAGCTCCCAGAACAAACCTCGCAAGCAGCTGTCTGCCCTTGCTGAGCCACATCACACCTCGGGCTCAGACACAGCCCCGATAAGTGGATGCTCCCACGTGTGTCAGCCCTCAAACACCACGTTCAGATCTCCTGGATGGAGAACTCCGTGAACGTGTTCTGCTACTGCAACAAAGAGACTCTCTGGGCTTCTTTTTAAACACGCTGCCTTGTTTAGTCAACATTCAATTACCCACAGTGCCCTCACTAACGACTGGAATTTCATATCTAGCAATGCAGCTTTTAATCAAAGTAATCAACTCACGCTGCTGATGTTTTGTTTTTTTTCCCCTTCCTTTTTAAAAGAAGTAATTTAAGAAGACAAGTCTTCAAAATATGCATCCATCACGGAGATTTCATTAATCAGAGCGGAGCTCTGGAACACCTTGTGCACCAGACAGCTCGCAGAGAAGTTTACTGAATGTTAATTAGAAGTGACTCCGCTCTGCTGTGACTTTGGGGTCGTCCCGCAGTCCGGAATCACTTCTAATGTCATGTTTGAAGACAGAGCCGCATGACAGCGCTCCAGGCACTCACTCAGCTCCTCCTGCATCTTCGTCCAGTTTGCTGCTTCCGGAGAGTCAGGATATTTCTCCAGCAGTCCAGAAAGTGCTTCCTTCACCTTCTGGATTCTCCCAGAATTCTGCTCCAGTTCAGCCAGGAACGCCTGGAAAAGGACCGTGTGGACTCTGTCAGATGCAGCGCGAAGGAACGGGAGCGCAGCAGTGCCACGAGCCAGCTCAGCTCCCTGAGCACCACGGATGGGAACTGCTTCCCATGAGAGCTGGGGGGGGCAGCACCATGTGCTGCAGGGCCAAAGAAATGCCCGGGAGCACCAGGTCTGGGAGCAGAGCCCCAAACCCAGGCAACGCCCTGGGGCAGATGTGGCACTGCGACCTGGCTGCAACAAACCCACTGCTGGTGAGGTCAGCTCTGCTCTGAAGGGCGTTACCTTGTTGTGCTCGGCCTGAGCCCGCATCGTCTCCGTCTTGGTGGGCGAGGAGGAGGCTTCCAGCTCCGACAGCGTCCGCTCCTTCGACTCCAGCCACTGCAGCATGGCGCCCGCCTCCTCCTGCACTGCCTGCATCCTCTCCAGCGCGGCCGAGAGCTGCTGCTGGCGCTCGCGCAGCACTGCGCCGAGACCCTCGTACTGCTGGCTGACATCCGACACATCGCACTGGATCTCGGTCAGATCTATCACCAAAAACAGCAGCGCAGGATGAGGGCCGTGGCTCATCCTGAGGCGGCCCTGGGTGGTCTGGCTGAGCCCCCCGCGTTCCCCCTGCCCCCAACACCGTGTGCTGACAGTTTGCAAACAAAGCCAACGTCTTCGTGGTCGTGAGACTGACGCAAGCGGAGCTGCACTGCTCAGTGTCACTGCTGGGACGCTGCGAAGCGACGACACCGAAATACTGAGCCATCCTACGCACCTGCACTCCCCCTGCACTGGCCAACTAACGGCAGATAACGGGCAGCAATTAGAACTGCTCGTCAGTTGGAGGGCACCGTAATCCGCACAGAGCAATAGATTGAACTGCAGGCCCTGCGGTGAGCTCCACCTATCAGCCTGGCACCACGGGGGAACGCCATGCTGTCCTACAGCCCAACCCACAGCCCCTGTGCAGGCCCACTTCACCACGGATGCTGACACCAGGGCTGATGTGTCACGGATGGGAACGCACAGACAAACGGCCAGCGGAGCGCTCTCACCTTTGCAAGTGTGGAATCCGTTCACGCTGCCCTGAGGCCCTCCCACTGCGGGCAGCACAGAACCTGAGCGGACAGGGACAGACGGGGGGACAAGACAGACGTGTTAGGACAGCGCACAGCAAGCAGACAGGAACACAGTGTGACAACACAGCCCCGTGGCACTGAGCACGCTGACGGCACCGGGCTGCTCCCGGAATGTGGCTCTGCTGTGATCAACGCTGCTGCCCTGGGCGTGATTTTGTGAGCTGAGGCTCTGCAGTGCCTTCACCAGAGGGATTAGCTCCCCGGAAGAGATTAATTCCCCCTTATTCTCCTTTCCTTATGGAATGAAACTGATCAAACCTGCCCTGGTGCCCTGCTGGGAGGCACCACGCACGTGTCCTTCTTTGGGAAGCGCTGCAGCCATTGCAGTCACACTCAGAATCAAAAGGGGATCTTCAGAAACGCCAGCAGTGAGCTGCTCCCCTTCTGCCCCTCACAGGTAAGGGACTGCAGCTTCCAGCACCGCCCAGCTTTGTTCTGGGGAAGGGGTCCCCTGTGCTGCTGATAGCACGCCCTGAGCCTCGCGGGCAGGGGATGACAGATGACAGCCCCGTGAACCCCTAACTCCTGACCTAAACATCCCCTCTCTTAGATATTTCACAGCACACTGAGGGAGAGAAGCCGAGCTCTGGCTGGCACTGCATGCCAGCTCCTGGTCCTGCACACCCCACAGGCTGTTCTTGGAAGTTCCCTATTGAACTGCTCATCAAATTAACTCCAACCAACAAACACAGACTGTACGTTCCCATAAAGGCCCATCAGAGGGGAGAGACCAGAGACTTGTTCTCACGAGCTGGAAGACAACTTGTAGCTGGTTTCCAAACAAACCAGACATAATCTCATTGCTTCACAGACTCAAAGCCAGAAAGGAGATCAGTAAATCATGCCTGAGCACCGCAGCTCCCATCCCATGCGGATACAGAGCCCACGCCCGGGTATGGGGCCCAGACCTCCCCGTGCTGAGCAGCAACACAGTGCTCACTGCAGGGCAGCTGCGGGCACCAACTGCTGTGCCTGGTGCTGGTGGGCTCAGAGCACACTGCTGATGTGCAAACACAGCAGCCCGACTGCTTGCTGGTCTGGCCTGCCTCTAAAGTCATCTAAAGTTTGGTAAAAAGGGGAAGTAACCTCATTTCTGGCTTGATGGAGCTCCACGAAGGAAGGAGCCTTCCCCACGAGCAGGGCTGCCACTCACCTGCCTTGGCCTGGCTGTCGGGGGCCGTGATCTCCACGATCAGGTTCTCCAGGAGGGTCCCCCTGTGGCTGAGCTCCTCCACCTGTGGGCCCTTCCCCGACCACTCCTCCAGCAGCTCCTGCGTGGGGGCAAAGGCTGTGGTCACAGGCAGCTCCTGCAGCACTCTGTGCCCATCCCACAGAGCCCTCACGCCAACCCACAGCTCTGAGCCCACTGGGATGCTGCAGGCCCCACACTGCAGCCCTGGAACTGCTTGGGTGCCCAGGACATGTCTTGTTTTAAGGCTGCCTTTTATGTCTAGTGAACAGCAGCAAAGCCCAGATCCCTGACACAGCTGGCAGGGAGGAGGGAAGGGCTGTATGCAGGAGGACCACTGCTCTGCTCCCTTCTCTGCCCACACACAGGGGGCTGCAGTCCGGCACCGAGAGCCCAAAGCACCCACAGGACACTGATCCCTGGGATTCATTCCCCACTCCAGCGTTTCACACCAGTGTCTCCAGCTCCTGTGCCCACCTGGACCTGCTGCCTGCGCTGCTGCAGCTCCTGTGTGCCCAGCGCGGTGTCTGCAGGCGGCACTTTGCCCTCACTGTCCTTCAGCCACCGCCGCAGGGCGGCCACCAACCTCCGAAACTCGTCCAGCTGCTCCTGGCAGGACGAGGCGTCCCTTTCTCTGCAAGTGAAAAGGTTTCGGAGAGTCAGAGCTCGTGCTTCGCCTCGCAATTACCGCCGCCTGAATGCAGCACAGTCGTGGCTCCAAGAACCCATCTTTTTATTATCAGCAGCAGATGTTGCTTAGAAACAGCGCACGCGGTGCGGGCCAACACGGGGCAGCCTGGGGGCACCCACTGCCCGGGGCTGGGACACAGTGCTGACCTACAGGGGGTTAATATGGAACCCTGCTGCTTTTGCCCCATCACCTCTCTTGCCATTAGGGAGCTGGGAGACGTAGCTTGCAGCCCCCCCAGGGAAGCAGGCGAGCTGCTGCTCCAACCTTCCTCTGATTCAAGCTCGGGATGCTGCCAAAGCACCTCTAACCCAACGCCAGGGACCACCCTGCCCCGCTCCGTCACCCGCGATGCCCCCACAGGATGGGGCCGGGCAGCCCACGCGCTCGGAAATGCGCGAACGCGGCTCTGCAGCGCCGGGAATGTTCCACCGCCCCCATCCACGGCTTTTTATAACGTGTCAGCTGCAGAGAGCTGCGCTGCCGGCGTGGGATGGGGAGGCAGGAAGGCTTTGCTTGTGCCCCCCCTCGAAAAGGAGAGCTGACGGGGGGCTGCGAAGGCTCTGGGGGTCAGACTGGGGCTCACCTCTCCTTCGCCACCTTCTGCAGCTGCAGGAACTCCTCCTTCAGGCTCTGCAGCTTCTCCTGCTGTGCAGCGGTGCCGGGCACGAAGCCACACACACTGAGCTGCACGGCCAGCTGCTCCAGGGCAGCCAGGTCCTCCTGGTGCTGCCCCATCTCCACGTTCAGCTCCTGCAAAGAGCAAAGGACAATGCTGGCCGTGCCCCCAATGGATTAGGGCAGGGGGACGAAGGGGACGGCCCTATGCCCCAGTGAGCTGCAGACCCTCTGCAGGCAGCACCATGCACTGCAGCAGTGCCAGGCAGGGCTCACGACATCACTCCTGGCTCAGAACAACCCCCAACCAGCTGCAGGAGCAAATCCTTGCCCTTTCTCTGGTGCTGGTTTAAGGTCACCCAGTGAATGTGATGGGGAAACTCAGACTGGGCCAACCCCAACACAGCACAGCATGAACATCTGGTTTTCCATCAACAGGAGCTTTTCTTGGGCTGTGGGCAAGCTGTGCCCCATAGGACAGCACTTGGAGGGAACCTGAGTGCAGAATCTGCACAGGCACTGCTGTCCACCAGGCCTCACTGCTGTGTCACATCCTGTGCTGCACTTGCTGCCAACACTTGGGTGTTTTGCTTATTAACCTACAGAGGCTTTAATTGGTAAAGCCTCACTATATTTGGATCGGCCCCTGAGAGACGGATCCTGTCAGCAGATTGGGCTGGCTCCAGGGAAATGCCATTCCCATCTCTCACTGCTGCAAACAGCCTCAGCAGCTCCAGCCTCTCTCCTTTCCTCGAGCGAGCACCAGGTTCCTGTAGCCCGGGAGCAGCGTGTGCAGGATGTGACCCCAGAGCCCTGCGGGGCAGGACCCGCTCCTCTGCTGGGCGGGGAGGGCACAGCTCACCTGGAGATGCTGGGAGAAGCGGGCGATGTCCCGCTCCGGCTGGTTCCCTGACGCCAGCATCCGCGCTCTGCTCTCCGTGAACTGCTGCAGCTTCTCCGAGAGCTGCTCGTACTGCTCCACCTTGGGCAGGAGACCCTTCAGCACCTCCTCCTTCTCCTGCTGCTGCTGGCACAGCCTCCCGAAGCGCTCGGCCGCCTCCGCCAGCTTTCCCTGCAGGGCAGCGGCCGTGCTGCCGTCCGCTGTCTCTGCAAAGCGTGTCACCATCTCGCGGGTCGCCTCCAGGCAGCTCCTCTGCCGGGCGATGTCCTGCTTCAGCTTCTGGTGGGAGCACACACACAGAGGATGCCCCGTTAGGAAGCACAACCGAGCAGGCACAGAGAGACTGCGCTGCCCCGTGGAACAGCAGCACACGTCTGTGGGTGCCCCATCGCTGGAGGTGTTTGAGGCCACGGAGGGGCAGCCTGAGCTGCTGGGGGCAAGCAGCACATGGCAGAGGTTGGGACTGGAAGGGCTCTCAGGTCCCCTCCAACCCAACCATGCTGTGCTGTGTGATTTGAGGCAGCCTTACCGCGCTGGTGGACAGCGAGTCCTGGATGGCGGCGGAGGAGAGCGTGCCCGGCTGCTCTGCGCTCAGGCTCCTCTCGATATCAGCTACTGAGTGCAGGAGGCTCTCCAGGCTCTCCTGGACGCTCTGGGACTGCGCGATGGATTTCTGCAGCAGGTCGGAGCGCTCGGCCATCTGCTGGGAGAGGCTCTGGAAGCGGCTCACGATGGCGTCTGCAGAGATCAGCAGGAGGAGGAGTAAATGGCACAGAGCTTCCCACCGAGCATCCAGAGAGCACAGCACCAGGCTCCTGCTGACCTCACACCCCCTCACTGTGCCTCCACCTTTGCCCCGTGTCCCCCAGGTGTCATGGATCATCACCCCTCATTGGTTTTCTGTCCCCATCCATCCCTGCCACACCAGCAGCTGCTCCCTCCTGCTGTACCTGTTGTTTCCCGAATGTGCCCGTGGTCTGGGGCTGGTTCTCCTTGCACCTCCAGCAGAGACCGAGCTGCTTTCTGGAGCTTCTCCACTGGCACCTGATGCTCAGCGAGGTTTCCCTGCAGCTGCTGCTTTGACACAAGACAAAGTCGGCAGTCAGCCACACATAAGAGACCCTCACCCATGGGGGAGCGTGATGCTCCATTTAAACCCTGAGGATCCCTGTTAGGGGAATCAAAAACCCTACACCTCAAACATGTAGGTCCGGAGGCTGCAGGCAGGGCTGACCCCAGCGCTGGGTCAGGCTGCTTGTGGGGCACTCACAAAGGAGAAATTCCCCCGTACATCCCACTGGGACATCCCCTGCAGCCCCTCATGCTCAGCTCCTCCCAGAACAGCCCAGCTCCAACCTGGAGTGACTGCTGAGCCCACAGGGACAGCACTGCACCCAAACAGCAATACGAGAGCACTGGAGCTCCGGCACTGAGGCTGCAGAGCAGTGGCTCTGGACACACTCCAGCACTCCCCCAGGAGATGAGCCGAGCCCCACGCACCCCAGCGCTGGCGAGCTGCTCCTGCAGGGCTTTGGGATCTGAAGAAATGCTCTCTGAGAGCAGCTTCCCCACCGCAGCTTCGCTGTCCTCCAGCCACGTCCGGAGAGACTCTGCCACCTCCTGGAACTGCTGGTAGTGGTCCAGCAGGGTGCTCAGGTGGGAGCCGAGCTTGGTGCACTGCAAGGGAGCAAAGAGACGCAACGGGAGGATGCACACAAGATGAGAGCGAGCTGAGAACGCCCAGGAATCCCGAGGTCTGCAAAGCCCTCCGCTACCTTGGAGTGCAGCGCGGCGTAGCGCTGGCTCGCGTCCTCCAGCCTGCTCCTCACCACGCTCCCGGATGACCCCGCATCACCAGCAGCTCCCTCAGCATCCAGCACCTTCTGACCCGACATGGTGACGAAGCGCAGGTCGCCTTTGTGGGAGATGACATCTTCACAGAAGCTGCTCTGGCGCAGCAGCAGCTGCCGGAGGGACGCGGGATCGCCGTCCCCTTTGCACATCCCCTCCAGGTCGTGCTCTGCTTGCTTCAGCCATGCCTCCAACTCCCCGTGGTCCCGCAAGAACTTGTGCAGCTCATCCCGCAGCAGCTGCACGTGCTTCAGCTGCACCTCGGAACTCGCCAGCGCGGCCGCGTAGCGCTCCTTCAGCTCCGCCAGCCCGCCCTGCAGCCGGGCACGCTCCTCCCCGGGGAGGCTGCAGCCCTGCTTGTCCAGGAACGCCTGCGCTGCCTGCGTCGCCAGGATGACGTCCTGCTGCTGGGACAGCAGCTCCTGGTGCCGGGCCTGGAACACAGCGACCAGAGCACAGCGGTGACTCCGCTGACCGAGGGCACTGCACCCGAACCCCCTCAGCACACGTGGATGGATGGTGTAGGGCTGAGCCCGGCATGCTGCTGCGGTGCGAACGAGGTGGGGCACAGATGCAACCCCTGCTCATGAAGGGCACTGTTCTTTCATTACCTGTACTGTGCCAGCCCCGCTAACTCCCACCATGTGCCCTTCAGGTCAGGCAGGGATTTCCCAGGAGTTCTCCATAGAGAAAACCACCCCAGTGAGTGCTCTGGACGCCAGACCCATCCATCACCCAACCCAGATGCACCGCAGGTGGGAAGCTTTGGGGGAATGAGGCATCAGCCCTGACCTTCAGCCCCTCGTACTGCTCATCCAGGCTCTCTGCAGTGCTGGCTGCTCCCACCAGGCGCCCATCAGGGACATCCCCCGCACCCTTCCCAGCTCGCTCGGCAGGGTGCGGTCTGTACTGCGGGAGCTCTCCCTTCTGCTCCAGCGATGCCACCCAGCTCAGGAGAGCATCGATCTTACTGCTGTTCTCCTGCAGCTCTTCGGCAGCTTTCACCTGAAACCACAAAGGTTCTGGGTTAAGAACGATCCCTTTAATCCACGTTCAGCAAAGTGCTGCTGCTCACCCCGATGCAACGCGGGGCCACGGGCAGCCCCCACCCAGAGGGCCATGGACACGTCCCAGCAGCACTCAGAGGTACCCAGCACCCACAGTAAGGCTCAACCGAGGATGCTTTGTGACCCCACTCCCACTACAGCTGGGATGGTGCGAGGGCAGTGAGAGCAGTGCAGGACTCGTCTCATTCAGGGCCTCGAATGAGACTGCTTCCCCCGAACAGCCCTCACCACCCTCTGCCAGGCACAGGGCTGCAGCTCCTCACACTTCACCTTTTCGGTCTCCTGCTGCACTGCAGCAGTCACAGCACTTTCCAACTCCTTCTGGGCCATCTCTGTCCTCTCCTGCAGGGACTGGTACTGCTCCTTTGCACGCTGAAGCTTCTCCTGCAGTACTGCCAGCTCCCCGGGCTCCATCTTCGCCTTGTTCTCCTCCAAAAACTCCTCTGTGCTTTTCAGGACGCTGGCAAAGGAGGCGGCTCGGCTGTGCATGCTCCTCTGCAGCTCCTGGGCAGACAACAGCAGGATCCCATCAGGCTCCATGCACTCCCAAGGCAGCACCAACCTTCCCAGCCTCCTGTTTCAAAGCACTGACCTTCACATCGCTTTGTCTCTGCTGCAGGGTGGGCAGGTCTCCTTGGCTGGCTGCTCGCTGCTGCTCCTCCAGTGTGTCCTCGGCCGCCGCCAGCCAGGAGCTGAGCTCAGCCAGGTTCTGAGCACGGGCTGCCTGCTGCTCCTGCAGCGTCTGCGGTCAGAGCAGAGGGGGAGAGGGGCATTAGTACCGGGGCTGCGCCTCGCTGTGCGCACGGCTGAAAAGCAAGGCAGGAGGTTACAGCTGGAGCACCTTCCTGGAGGGGATGCAGCACAGAAATGGGCTTCTGCAGCTCTGCCTGGGCTCTCTCCCCCTCTCACGTTCACACACTGCAGGAATGGGGCTGAGGTCCGAAGCCCAGCACAGCACTGGGGGCTGCAGTGCACATGTGCCGCCATTCAAGCAGGTGTCTCTTGTTTTGCTTTGTAAGAACCCCATCCAGCTCCAGTTTACACAGCCCTCTCCTGGGAGGGCACTGTTTCTGTGCCTTTTCCATTTAATGTTCTGAACAGGAAAACTGCACCAGAAACTCAGGCAGGGAGAGGTAACAGCCTGGCAGTGGGGAGCACCACTGCTTAGCCCAGCAGACCCAGGGCCAGGGCTGGCTTCTGGACATGGGGTTGGAGAGGGAGCCCAGGAGAGAGGAAGCATTTCTGCAGCTGTCCCAGCTCCCACATTCTGCTGCCAGAGAACAACAGCAGCGCCTGTTTGAGCAATTGAGCATGATGTGCCTCAGAGTCCCTGCACCGTTTCCCTTCCCTAGGGGAGGTGAAGGTTTGTGTTTCACTGGGCATGTCAGCAAGGTGATGTACAAACGTGTGCAAAACACTGTGCTTGTGTCTCACAGTCATAAGATAAACAACAGAAGCAAATTGAAAGAGCCTTCTTAAGAGCTCTTCCGCTGCAAAGCGAGTTCTTCCTGGGTTAGGATGGGCGCACACTCAATCTGAAAAAGCAAAGCAAACTGGTTAATACACACACACACTCCAGATGGGACAGGCAAGAGTTACAGAGAGCAACTGTTAATAAAACCACTTAATACTGCCTTGAACAGAGGATCCATGCAGGGATGGGTGCTGCTGGATTGCAGCAGGGCATGAGGACTTTCTTTTGCAGCTGCTGGCTGCCTTGCTGCATCAGCAGCTGTTTCTCTAGGTCAGCAAAACCTCTCTTGTGCATGGACAAAGGACACGAGGACACGGCTGTGGTGTCAGCTACACATGGGGGTTTCCTGGCGGACCAGGGCTTGTCCCCCCCTGGCCCAACATACAATGGCAGCAGAAGACCGTGCTGCCCACACCTCAGGCGGGGCTCAGCCCTCTACATGGAAGCAACTTTCCACCTGGGAGCTACACGGCAGGAAGAAGACAGACTTTAGAGGAAGCTCACGATGTGCAGTGGGAAGTCATAACCGTGAGTGGCATGCACGGGACATCCCGGACGTGGAGGGGCTGAGCGCACGCTCCTGCGGCCAGAAAGCGCTTCAGAGAGCAAACTGCAGCCAGGAAGCAGCCGTCCCACCACCTTCACCTGATCCGTCTGCTCCGCTTGCTGGAGACAGACCTGCAGCACCTCCACCTGCGCCGTCACGCGCCCCGCCAGCTCCTGGAAGGCTTTCTGCAGCTCGTGGAGCAGCCGCAGCAGCTGCCTGCTCTGCTGGGGGCTCAGGTCCTGGGCGTGCTCCGAGATCAGGAACTGAATGTCGAAGGCGGTGGCGTCGAGCTGAGCCTTGGTGGCAGCGAGGGGCTCACTCAGCTCCTGCAAGGAAGGGAAGGGTCTGTCAGGCAGCCCCACCCACCACGCAGCCTTCAGCCCCTCGGTTTCAGCCTCCAGCATGCAGGGGATGCTGAGCTGACCAGAACTTGAGAGCTATTGCTGCCAGATGAATGGCCGGGGATGGGGTCCTCACAGCGCTGGTGGGAGCGGGGAGGTGTGAGGAGACAGGGGGCTCCCAGGGCCCCTCAAGGCAGAAGCTCTCAGCCTCAAGGGAATCCCATGGACCTCTCAGCTTCCACAGAACACATTTGCAATCATCCCCCAAATGGCCAAAGCGGATGGCTCACACTTTGTGGAAACAAATCTCTTTGGAACAAACACAGCATCTCTGCTCCTTCCGTGATGAAGGATAATGGCAAACCCACCGAGGCTGCAGGAGAATTGACAGTTTCTCCTCCGCACTGAGAACAGCAACCTCATCCATGGGGAGGATGGGGGGCATCACCATGGTTACCTGATAGCGTTGGAGGCAGCGACTCAGGCTGCCCGCGTCCGCCGAGTGCTGGAAATCACTGCTGTCCAGCGCCTGCGCCGTGCCCGACACCCAGTGCAGCAGCTCCTGCAGCCTCCCCTGCAGGGTCTCATGCTGTGCTGTGATTTCAGCCTGAAACACACAAGTGCTCCACTTACACAGGGAGCAGGAATGCCGGGGGAGGGCAGACCCCCCGGCCGGGCAGGGCAGTGGGGCAGGAGGCAGCAGGGACGGCCATGGCTCCACCTTTTGGGTCTCTGCTGCACCACGAAGGTTCTGCAGCCGGGACTGCAGGATATCATTTGCGGAGCTCAGAGACTTCTGGAGGTTTTTGGCATCCTTCTCCAACGCCCTCAGCAGTTGCTCGGGGACTTCCTCAGGCGGGTTGGCCACGATCCGCTTCACGGCGTCCAACTCCTGGTTCACGGGGAAGCCGAGCTCCCGCAGCTCAGCGCCCAGGGCCTGGGGCAAGACAGCACCGTTACGGCTCCCAGCGCTGACTTCACCCTCCCACTGCCAACACTGACGGCACTGCAGAGGATTTGGAGGACCAGCTCCAAATTCTGCACGTGTCCGCTGGAAGGATTCATTGCAACCGACCCCTTCGTGCAGCCCCAGCACTGCACTGCCTCGCTCCAGGGTGGGAAATCCGTTTCAGCCACGCTCAGGGAGCGTCGGAGCGCGGAGGGATGGGGTCTGCACACAGATGCTGGGGCCGTGCTCACCTCTGCCTGCTGCAGCAGAGTCTGCAGTGCATCCAGGTTCTGCTCTGCTGGCTGCACCCGCTCAATTCTCATCTCAATGTCTCGCAGCATGGAGAGATAGGAGATGAGCTTCTCGTCGTGCTCCAGGCACATCTTCTTGCTGAACTTGATCTGCAGAACCCGACGGTGAAACAAAAGCTCAGATTTAGAGAGAAGAGAACACAGATGGTTAAATGTGGCTTTTAAAAGAAGAAATCCCTCGACAGATTTCCATTTCAGGGACTTTCCACTCGCTGGCCTTATCTCCAGGACCGACTACACAAAAAAGAAAACATGGCTCTTTTTCCAACACAAGCTCAGAAATGGCAAGAGATCTATTGTGTTACAGTAGAAGTGCCAAAAAAAGGTCCTGCTTATTAATCATTTGTTAGTAATGCTCCAGCAGAAAGAAGCCATGACAAAGTGATTTGAGCCACACATCACTGCATCGTTTGCCAAACCAAATTCACAGCTGATGCTGTGAGATCAAGCCGCAGCCGTCCTTCCTCCGTGCTGAGCACCAGGAGCAAATCATACACAAATCATACAGAACCAGCGCTGAAACAGCACACAGTACTGTACCTGGGCAGGTCTGGCAGCGTCGCTCGAGGTCTCCAGCAGCTCTCCCTCCACGATGACCGGCAGGAGCAGTCCCCGATCGCCAGGACCCGGCTGCCGCGGCTTCTCCTGCTCTGCTTCTCCCCGGGGTGCAGCAGGCACAGCAGCTTGGCCCGTGCTCACGGCTGCTGCCCTCTGCTGCAGGACGTCAGCTCCCAGCCCTGGGAGGGCTGTGCAGGAGCCCTGAACTTCTGTGGGTTCCTCTCTGATGATTAACTCATCTGATTTTTCGCTGACGGCAGCAAATGCATCACTGGTGGTTTCCACTTCAGCCCCCTCCTGGCTCAGGGTCCCGTCCAGCTTCAGCTCCGCAGAGGAATGGGAACCCTCTCTGACCGCAGCTCTCAGCACTGCTGCTGCTTGCCCCAGTCCTGGGGGGGTGGGGAGCACGTGGAGCCCCGTGAGCTTTGCTGTGTGTCTCACAGGCACTGGCTTTGCTTCTCCATCCCTGCTGCTCTCCATCTGCTTCTGCTCGGCCGCATCTTCTGCCCACTCAGCAGCGAGCTCCTTGGTGGCGGCCTCAGGCTTTGGTTCTGGAGCACTTGAGACAAAGTCCTCCTCTTTCCCTGGAATCTCTTTGGATACTGGAATGGGAAGGGACTGCTTTTCTACAGAAGGTTTCTCCAGCTGAGCGCTGTCTCCTGAGACACCAGTCTGCTTTGTTCTCCTCTTCTTGCTTTTTTGTCTCTGGGCAGGTTTGAGCTCAGTTTCACTCGTTCCTTCCTGACCACGCAGACCTTCTCTCTCCAGTGTGGGGGTTTCTCCCACAGCTCTCCTATCTGCAGGCTTGTCTCTTGCTGGCTTCAGAGGGACATCGGCCTCGGGGGTTTCTCTGGGCGTTGTAGGACCCAACTCCTCCTTTCCCAGACCCACAGATTCCCTGGGGGTTACCTGTGCACCCTGCTCCCAGCTGCCCACCCTCTCCCCTCGCTCAGAAGCCACTGCTGTACCTTCTGCCAGAGTTCCATCCACACTTACAAACCCTTTCCTCCTCTCCTCGCTGCCCTCAGCGCTGTGAAGCTCTTTCTCCAGTCCCACTCCTTTCCCTGTCCCCAGCTCTGCTGCTTCCCCTCCTGCCCCCTTTCCCCACACTGCCGGTGCACGGGAGCTGCTTTCTGCAGTCCCCATCGCCTTCATCACCACCTCTACAGACAGAGATGCTGCATGCAGTGCTGAGGGGTATCCTGGAATTGTTTCACTCATTTCTTGCTGCTCTCTCACACTCTCCTCTGAAGCCTCCGGAGGGATCAGCTTTGGTTTCCCTCCTTTTGCTGGGGAGCTCACAGCTTTGGAGCTGGCTTTGTGCTCCGTGCCATTGGATGTAGTAGCACTGCTATGCGGGACCACACCTTCCTCTTTTGGAGACACTTTTTCCTTCTTTTCCTGGGAAAAGTGGGGTTTACCTACAGTGAGGACCTCTGAGCCATAGCTCTCTTCTGACATCTGCGCCTCCTGAAGAGCAGCAGCCAACCTTTGGCCAATCAGTCCCTTTTCAACAGCCTCCTCCAACGCCAATCTCTTCCCACTGCTAGCATCCACAATTCCCCCAGCCCTCAGCTGCCTGCTGCCGATGACCACGGCCATCCCCTCGTCCAGCAGCCCCCGCTGCAGAGCGGCCTGCAGGGACAGCCTGCTGCTGACAGCCCCCTCCACGAAGCCCCCGCTGTCGGCCTGGCCCTGCAGCAGCCGCAGTGTGGGCAGGGGGTCGGCCCTCCCCAGCCGCAGCGCCTCGGCACACGTCAGCCCCCGCCCCGCCTCGTCCCGCATGGCTCTGAAGGGATGCACCTCCAGGTACCTCTGCCCGGACTCAACGTCAATCCTGCACTTCTTCACCAACTCGGCGTAGGGCACGACCACGCAGCTCTCGGGGTCTACGATGCCGTGTTCGAGCTCCGGGGAGGACAGGGCTTCCTCCACCACGTCCCGGGGCAGCAGCCCCTCCTGCGCTGCCCGGCTGAGCGCCATTCTGTGCCCAGAAATGGGATCGATAACGCTCCCAGCCCCAGCCTGGATTTCCTGCACTTTCCTCTGGAATTCCGGACTCACAACCCCTGCGGCCACCGCCCGGGACAAGGGCAGCTTCTCCTTTGTCTCCGGGTGAGTGCATTCCTGCAGGCACACCCCTTCAGCCTTCATGAGTTCGTTGCACAGATCTCCGTGGATCAGATCGTGCTTCATTGCGTCGCTGACCGAGAGCCGCATTCCCGACTCGTGGTGCAGAATCCCTCCGGCAGCAATCTGCCTGGCCAACAGCTCGAACGCCTCCTCCTTCTCAAGGAGCCCTCTTTCAACAGACTGTGCAACAGTCAGTGGCTGCTTGCTTTTGGGATCCACAATCCCGCTGGTCTCAGCCTGCAAGCGAAGGAGCTTCTGCCTGGTGGCTGCATCCGTGCTCTTCCCTTTGGAAGCCTTCTCCAGCTTGACCAGCTCCTTCTGACTCGCTGGCTCGATGAGGCCGAGGTTTGAAGCCAAAGTGACCGACACTTTTTTGCCACGCTTCAGGTCAACGATCCCTCCAGTGACCACCTGCCCCTCCAGCAGCCTCAGCGCTGTCTCCTTGTCCAGAAGGCCAACGGCAGCGGCGTCCTTAATGGAGTACACAAAGTTATTGCCCGGGTCCAGAACACCGCTGATGGCTTTGTCCGAATTGAGCACCTTCTGGAGAAGCTTCTCATCCATCAGACCTTCTTCGATGACGTCCTTGGTGGTTAAAGGCTCACGTGTGTGTGAGTCAAAGAAGCCACTGAACATCTTCATTTTCTCCATCAGCCTGACGGCCGTGTGTCCGGGCACCGCGCCGCAGCCCACGGCGTCGCTCAGGAGGAGAGTTCTGCCCCTCTGCTCACAGACGATGCCGCCGCTCCGGAGCTGCGCGTGCAGCACTTCCAGCTCGTCCTCCTCATCCTGCTCCGGGGGCTGAGGCACGGCCACCCCACCGACGCTCTCACCACCCAGCACTTCTTCCCCCTCTCCCTCTTCCACGTGCAATACGCTCTCAATATTTTCAGTGTAGGTCTCCACTTGCTCGGCCCCTGCAGTCCCAGTGAGCGCGGCGTGCCCTCCTCCCAGCGCGCCGTTCTGGAGCGTCTCCTGCTTCAGCAAGTGAATCCCTCTAACACCTTCTCCCCCAAATTCAGGCTCCTCTGCATGCTGAGGTCTCCCTGCCACGACTTCCAGTCTCTCTCTGCTTTCACAGATGTGCACCACCAAATGGCTTTCACTTTTCACAACGCCTGCCCCGATTTCCAATGCCTTCTTCTGATCTTTGATGCCTTCCACTCCATCTGTTGCAGTGGGTTTGGACTCTTCTGCTTCAATGATCATTTCCTCTGTTTCTCTGAATCCGCTGGGACGTCCTGGCATGGATAATTTTACCTGGTGCTTCTCCGTGCTTGTGGCAGCTATTTGCTCTCTCCCAGATTCAGCATCAGTCCCACTGTGGGCGGTAGCCTGTTCAGTACAAACCTGACCTCTCTCCCCCACACTCCGGACTCCTGCATCGTCCATCAGGAGCCCTCCCGGCCCCATCACCACCTCCCCGTTCTCCAAAGTGGTTCTGGGTGGCAGGATCTCTCTGCTTCCTTCCTTTGGAGGAGCAAGCTGCAGCTCCAGCTGCTGCACAGCCATGCCATTGCAAGGCTGTCTTTCAAGAGATGCAGATTCCTTCGTCTCTTCAAAGCCCTCACTCCCTTCCAGTGGGAGTGCACGGGATCCATTTTCTTGGGTTCGGATGAGGTCTTTTGTGAGGTTGCTCAACTCTCCATCCACTAAGAGCAGCTTCTGCCCATCGTGGACATTGATGTAGCTGTGGGTCATCAAGTGGAACATCAGCCTCTCATCGTCACTCCTCAGCACAGGGTCCCTCTGCCCCATGGGGGTCCCTCCGGAGGAGCTCCTGCCCGCAGCACGGGCCAGCTGCACGCTGCCCAGCACATCAGGCATCACCATCGACTTCAGCTTCTTCGCTACATCTCTTTCTAGGATGCCATGTTCCACTGCTTTCTTCCAGGACAACACCTCAGTGGTTTCTGGTATAAAGACAGCCTTAATGAGCTGCCTCTTGCTGAGCATCCTGTCAGCCAGCTCTGCAGACAGGATCCCTTGCTCTAAAGCATCTGCAGCTGGGACAAGCTCCCCAGTCTCCGGCCACAGGAGCCCCTTGAAGGACTGGAGGGATTCCAGGATCACCAAAGCCACCTCTGGTGCTACCAACTCTTTCCTTACAGCTTCATCAACTGTCAGCCTCTCTCCTGTGACCGTATCAACGATGCCACCTGTCTGGAGCTGCCGGATTAGAAGTGTGCATGCCAAGTCCTGGTCAATTAAATGATGTCTCACGGCCTCATCCACAGCCAGCCTGTGCCCTGTCCTGGGGTCAACAATGCCACCAGCAAAGAGCTGGGCTTCCAGCAGCCTCACTGTCACCTGTCTGTCAATCAGCCCTTCCTGGACAGCACGGAAGATGCTGACCTTTCTGCCTGACTTCAGGCTCACCATCCCACCCACCAACTGCTTGACCGGGAGCAACCTCAGCCCCGTGTCCTGGTGGAGGATGCACCGCTGCACGAGCTCAGACAGGTTGATCTTCTCAGCAGTGTTGGGGTCAATCAAATCCCTGTTACTCTCCAGGTGGGACAGCAGCCTGGAGTAAAGCTGGGCAGGAAGGAGCCCCTCTTGCACAGCCCTCTCCATGCTGATCCTGCCCTGATGGGTTTTAAAGCCACCAGTGACAAGTTCGACCTCGAGAATCTTCAGCCCAGTGCTCTCACTAATCCTCCCCTCCTCCATCGCAGCAGCAGCAGGCAGGAGCTGCCTCCCTTCGCTGACTTTGTGCACCTGCTGGACAGCATCCTTCAGCTCCTGCAGCACCTGGAACGTCCTAAGGTCGATGATGTCTCTTGCCAGACCTTCCTCCAAGGAGAGTTTTTCATTGGTCTCTGGAACAACTAAGTCGGATGTGATCACCTGAGCCTCTAAGAGGGCGAGCCCGGTCTCCTGATCTATGAGACCTCTCTGCATGGCACCAAAGACAGGGAATATTTCCACTGTGCCAAGATCGATCACTCCCGACACAGCTTCGCTGCCCTAGAACAGAAAGAGAAGGACAAAAATCAAACCAAGATCAGCACTCAGACTGCATGAGGACCAGGGCATGGACCAAAAAACCCCACAGAGGCCCCAAAGCTACTGCCCCAGTGCTTGAAGTGCAGCTCCAAGGCATCCCAGCACACACACTGGTGTGCTCGCTGGCTTTCAGACTGCCAGCATGTTTTGATGCTCAGCTAAATCCATCACCAAGGGCAGCACCAAACTGCTTCCAACATCCATCACCAGTAATGCAGCAAAGCAGCAAGCAGCAACACCCAGAAGAGTTCCTAATGCTCCATGGAGCCACAGGGAAGGAAACTGACACAGACACCAAAGCTGCTCCACAACTCCAGCTTAAAATAAAAGAAAGATGACACGAATCCCACTTCACACTACCGGAGGAGAATAACCCCAGAAGATGTCCCCTCATGGGAGGGGGAACCTCTTCCAGTGCGGCTTCCACCCTGATCCCTGCCATGCTCAAATCCTGCCCTGCAGTGCCAGGCTCCCAGGGAACACCATGGAGCTCATGCTCACCACTGTGCCCTGGTGTGCACAGCAGCTCCCCGAGCACGCCCCATTGCTCTGCCCTGTGCCAGCACCCCGCTGTGCTCCCTGGGGGCAAGGGAAAAAATACAAGCAGTAGGTCCCAGCTCAGGGTCAGTGACAGGCTGGGGACGTCGGTATTTCTGGAGGGGCTTTTTTGGCTGGTACCCCCACAGGGGGTTAAGAACTAATGGCACAGAGTAACAGCACTCGGGGCCTTCGGGTTTCTCCCAGCTTGACTCAAGCACTGCGTTATTTCTGTTGGGGTGGGGAGGAGCACCACAGAACCCCAGGTGCAGGTGATGCAGCCCCGGCCCTACGAGCAGCCCAGTGCTCCCAGCACGGAGCGGGGTGGGTGTGCTGGGAACACCAACCAGCACCGCTGAACTCGGACACGCTCCTTCAGAAATGAACAAACCATGGAAAGACAGAGAAGAGGTGAAAGAGAATGGTAAAAGAGGAGGTGGGAGGAGGGGAGTAAAAGGCTTTTACTTACCAGAGCTGCAGGGTGTGCCTGGAGCAGTTAAAGACAGAGCCTTATGGAGCAGTTCAGCCGTATCACACACAGTGTAAAGCTTGGTGTTAGCGTCCAGCATGCGACTGTTTTGTTTGCAAAAAGAACCCCCCACACAGGTCGTCCTCTGTCCCTCTGTGTGTTTTGTTTAAGTCCCGGAGGGTTAGTTAAACTTGTAAGCAAGGATGTCAGTTAATCTTAAAAACAGTTGACATGAAACACAAACTGTACAGGGACACATCATGCTCAATTCAGCGCGCTCTGCTTGGCTTTTCTTTTTTCTTTTTTTAACTTTATAACGTCTGTCTGACAGTGGGATGTTTCCAGCAAGCAAATGTTAAGAGTCCTTCGTGCTCCCTGTACAATGAAGCAATGCACCCAGGGCTGTCACACCGCAGCCTCGAGCTCCGAGGATCTGCAGCACAGCCCCAGTGCCGCCCTCGTTTCATTTCCTGGGCTTTGAGAGTGTGAGTGAAAGCTGTTCTGAGCTGAGCCCCACTGCAGGGAGCAGCCCAGGAGGCCTGGGCAAGGCCTGCACAGCACTGCCGTTTTCCTGCCCACCAGGGAGGAAAAGGGAAAGAGGGAAAGGAGCAAGTGCCCTTCCTGCTGGCAGCTCCTTCCAGCTCCACGGCCTCGTGTGGACACAGCCCATGTGCTGGGGAGGCCGAGTCGAAGGGAGATGCTGTATTGTTATGGCACAGCTGGAGGTAAGGATCTCAGCTGAGACCATGGCCTGCTAGAACAGGGCTTCACTCACTGACCCAGCACCAAAACCAGATCCGAGCGGGTCACTGCTTCAGGGTACAGGGAGCCAGCAAGCAAACACACAAATATATCCACTGACACATGTATACACACTTATAGAACACATACATGTACATCTGAATGACTGCAGACAGCTGGCACAGAGGCAAGAAAGGATGTGCCCGGAGCACTGGGGCCCCGAGCAGGCTGCAGCCCTGCGGGGCCGGTGGGACAGCACAGCCCCTCCACTTGGGGGGGTCTTCCTTCAGCCACAACCCCAGCAAAGCCCCCAGCACGCCGTGAGGCTGCGCGGTGCTCTGCAGGAAGCCTCCTCCTTGTGCCTCCTGCACGAGAGCTCCGGCCCTCGTGGTCAGAAGGGCGTCACGTGGAGGAGGCAGACTGCCAGGGGACTTCACCTCTTTGCCCACCATGTGAGCAAGCCAACCTTTTTCAAGCTCTGACTGAAAGTATTGCAAGGGACAACCTCCAGTGAGCTGGGCCAGGGCTCCTGCAGGGCCACCAGCCACCAGCCCAGCCCCCAGATGAGGCCTGGACAGAACAGGGCAACCACGTGCCAGCGGGTTGGAAGCCATGTGACACAACCAAGCAAAACCTTTGTCAGCCCCTTTTTCAGTACCTTGTGCTCCGTCTCCTGAGCCAGCTGGCTCTGCAGCTGCTGGAGCTGCTCCGTGGAGTCACTGCAGAGTGCCTGGTACGTGTCCTTCAGTGCAGCGATCTGAGCAGAAATCTGATCCTTCTCCTGATGGGAAAGTCTGCAAGGGAACAGGAAATCTCTCAGGGGAGCTCCACAAAGCATCTCCCAGCTTCAGAGAATGGGCACAATCCTCTCCTGCAGGGAAAGGCCAAATCCACCACGGGTCCCCTCTTCCCACTGCCCCACTCTTGCAGAGATAGTATCTGTAGTGCATTAATATTGTCCCAACAGTATAAACATGTCTCATACTTTGTAGCTGTTGTTGCAGATGAGAAAAATGGCCCTTTGCTGTGTAGCTGACATTGTTTCCAATGGAAACTGGGCTCTGGACTCCGTGGATGCCAGGCCACCAGCACCCATCCCCAGGTAACTCAGCCCCCCCGCCTGCCCCATCCTCGGGCTGTACTCACTTGTGGTTGTGCTTTGCCAGGAAGATTTGTGACGTTTTGATGGCCTCAGAGACCTGTTCCTTCTTTGCAGCCAGCTCCTCATTGAGGGCCTGTTGAAAAAGCAGAAGGAAATTCAGGCATGGAGAAACAGCAGAAGTTAAACAAACAGCTGCGTGGTTCCCCCCACCCCTCCTTTCATAGGAAGCCTCAGGGTTTGTGGCCATGAGAGGGAGGACTACTCTCCTGGAAGCAGAGTGACACCAAGAGGACAGGGGACACGTAACATGTGGGTTGGAGGTGGGCCCAGGAGGTCCCTGCTCACCTGCTGCTCTGAGATGGACTTCTCGATGTCGCCCAGCTCCCTGCTCCGGGCAGCAGCTGCTCTGCCCTGCACGCTCTGCTTTAGGCCCACAGCCCAACCCAGGAGCTCCTTCACCTTGTCCACATGCTCCTGCCTCTCCTCCTCCACCACTTTCTGCAAATCGAGGAGAAAGAAGACAACTGTGCCAAAGAGGTCCCAGATTTCTCAGGAGCAACACTCGAGACACAACCTGAACGTGGAACTGAAAACTGAGGGCAGATCTTAGAGAAGCACAGCAGCCCCCCTGGGCTGCTAGGAAGTGAGCCTGGGTGCTGTGAATACAGCTCAGCCCCACACAATGCCCTCACCTCCTCCTCCTCCAGCCGCCGCAGGGCATCGCTGATGTACTTGACGTGCTGTGTGGTCAGAGTCACCAGAGCCGTGTACCGTGTCCGCAAATCCATGAACTGCAAAGGGAGAGGAGGAGAATTGGGGCACATCAGCCACAGCCAGCAGAGCAGTGCAGAGCACTTCACAGCACATGACACAGTGCAGCATCTCCTCCCTGGAAGGATCCCCAGTATGGCCCCACTGGCGGCAGCAGCGCCACAGGGGAGGGACGTGGCCACGCACTGCATGCTGCACAGCACTGGAGCCAAGGGGAGACTGGTCACAGACACGGGTGGGTGCTCAGCTCTTACAAAGAGGGCTGCTGGGATCTCTAATATCCACATGGAGCAGACAGGGACTCTAAAGGGTCATCCCAAAGATGCACACAGTAATGCTGCATGGTGCTGAAGGGCTGAGCTGACCCTGCAGCACTTGGCCCAGGGGTTCCCAGCAGTCCAGGTATTTCATACCTGGTGCTCAGACACTAAGCCATCCTCTGTGGCTATTGGAAAAAACAGCGACGGTGGAAACTTTATCCATCGAGTTCAGCAGAAAGGAGCTCATTTCAGAGGCTGCTGGGCGGTTGGATGGAGTGGAAGAGCCCCCCCAGCCCCACACTGCTCCCTCCCGTGGGGCACAGACGTGTCCCTACCTCCTGAGTGATGGCGTCCGAGGAGGACAGCATCCGCCGGCGCTTCATGGGGGACTTCTGCTGCGACTCCACGAACGCGCGGTACGTCATGAGCTGCAGCTCGTAGTCCTGCAAACACAGCCGGGTGGGGGGAAGGGTGCTCAGCCACCTCTCTCACACCCTCAGGTCTCCAGCTCCTGCCTTGCCTGCACAGTCAGCTCTCTGCTGAGCAGGAGGTTCAGAGCAGGAGCCGCCCTGGAGCTGTCTGTGCCCCACCAGCCGTGCCCTGTGTTCAGGAAGGGCCCATACCTTGACAGCAGCTGAGTACTGCTGTGAGAACTTCTGACACTGGTCCAGTTTGGCTTGGTTTTTCTCAATTTCTGCAGCCAAAGCCTTCAAAAAAATTCAGAGCAAAAGATTGTCAGGATGGCTACTGCAGGTGAAATGCCCCAAACTTCAGCTTCCATCTTTTCCCTCTTCGGTGAAGCCTTAGAGACTCACGCACAGCCCATTCCAACCTAAAGGTAAGGAGCTCCCCTGCCTCCCTGCCAGCCTTACAGCACGCACGCTCTCAAGCTCCAAGAAGAAGGGATGTTAGCAAAAGAAGACGTGGTCAGGGCAGTGTGCACGCTCCCGTCTCACCGTTTGCTGGCTCAGCTGCTCTGACAGCACCCTGCTGTCCTCCGCCTGCCCGGGTTTCATCAGCTCCTGCTGCGCCGTGATCTCCTCGATCCATCGGATGAGGGCCCCGTGGCACTGGCGGTACTCGCTCAGCACCTCCTGGATGCTCTCCAGCTCTGCGTGGCTGAAAGAATGGAGACCAGAGGGGTGAAATCCCACCACAGGTCGGAGCGGTACCACACTCACCCCGGGGACTCCCACGGGATGAAGGAGCCCGGCCCAAGCTCTCAGCTGAAGCGTGAAAGCAGATCTGGGAATGGAGCTGGGAGGTTTCTCACCGGGTCTCAATCTGGGCGCAGGCTCTCTGCCAGCGGTCCCACAGCTGGCTCCCCTTCTCCTGGTAGCGCTCGAGGTCGATGCTGCGCTCCTGTCTCAGTTGGTACAGCTGCTCTCCCACTGCCTTCGCCTTCACCATCTCCTCCTCCAGCACGGAGAACACTGAGTTCTTGTCCTTCACTTCCCCGAGCCATTGCTTCAAAAACAACACGAGGCAGCTCAGGTTTAACGTTGCAGCAAGCAGAGCACAGACCTAAGGCTGCCATCAAATCACACAGCCCCTCCATCCTGCAGCTGCAAAGCCAGCAAAGGTGCTCGTCCTCCTGGCTGCACCGCCTGCGGTGTCTGCAGGCTGACTGCAGACCTGAGAGATGCCAACAGGAGGGAGCACATTCCCAGCCTGGAACGAGTCTGGTTGGCTCAGCAGCCCCTGTCCTACTGCAGCAGGACACGCAGCTGCTAAGATGTTGGCATTCATCAGCATGTGCCCTACAAGTGGAAGCACAAGGCCATGGCCACTCCTTTATCTTTACAAAGAAATAAGGGGGACAAAACCCTCCCAGTAGCTATTTTGGACAGGAAAAACAGCACACCATGTAAATTCAGCACAGAAAGGGGAAGATGCTGCTCCAGACACCAAAGCATCCCTGTGTGCTCTTTGAAGTGAGCAGCACCAACCTGCAGGGCACTTCTGTGTGTCTGAATTGCCGTCAGGTCGGCCGGGACAGCCTCCTCCTGGCTCAGCTTCACTTCGTATCCCTTCACCAGAGACTCTGCTCCCTGGGTGTTACGAATGATGACATCAACCGTCTTCAGCCTGGACAGTCAGAGAGGAGAGGCACAATGACGTCCACGTTCGGCAGATCCCCGCAGCCGTGAGGCGGTTTGTGCCCCGTGTCACAGCACAAAGGGTTGTGTTAGAGGACCAGAAGGAGCAGAATCACACACAGGGGGGTGCCCAGGAGCAGGGCGGGTCGCACTCACTTGTCCAGGTAGACAGAGGACAGCCCGTGCGTGTGGTCCATCCTGCTGAGCACCAGGTCGAGCTCAGACCGCAGGCGCGGTGTGCTGGGGCCCGCGGGCGCTTTGTTGAGGAAGCTGTAGCAGCGTTCCGAAACGCAGCGCAGGTCGGACTTGAGGCACTGCAGGTCCTCCTGCATCCGCTGCGGGAGGAAGGAGCGAGGGTGAAAGGAGGCCCAGCAGGCAGAGCAAAGCTGGCGGTGAAGGGGACGGGATGAGACGGGGCAGGAAGCCCGCTCGGCTTTTTGTAGGCACGGAATCCCCCCTGCACCCACTGCCACACGTTCAGCACGGAGAGGTTACAGCCACCGCCTCCCACCCGGACCGACCTCCTGCTCTGCAATGCGGATGGTGTTCTCCTGGATGCTGTCACCATCCGCTCGGGTGCTGCTGGGGCACTGCAGGCGGCTCATGAGTCTCTGCTCACACTCCTCCAGGCGCAGGCGGATGTTCTGCAGTTCAGAGAGATACGTCCTGGCAATGGTCTCGTCCTTGTCTTCTGCAAATTGGGGACAAAGCAGAAGAGCTCACAGCCCCGCTCGGAGCCCACCGTGTGGCAACGCAGTGCTGGGGTCTTTGCTCAGGTGGAAAACAAGAATCAGATCTCCTCATTGAAATGGAGCTGAGAACAGGTCCAGACACAGGGCACCCCTCCGTGACCCCCAGCAGGACTCCGCTCTGAGCACTGGGACATCCACTTTGTCACAAGACCGAACTCAGGAAGGACACATCCCAACCAACACCTAATCTGACTCGGGCAGCGTTAGGGGAAGAGGGCTCCATGTTAACCTGGAGCTGCAAAGCCAATTCTGTGCTGCGGGAACACTGCTGGCCAAAGGCCGAACATTTGAACGGACGGAGGAAGAAGTAGAGCAGCTGTTCACAAAACCATCCAGCCAGCTCAAGACAGATGAGAAAATGAAGCTGTCCCATAAATCCTTTGTTTATTAGTCAGCACAGCTCCCGGTTAATCCATCAGCCCTGCGGAGCTCACCGTTCTCCATGGACTCCAGCAGCTGTTGGATGTGTTCCTTGGAGGACTCCACTTCTTCCTCCAGGCGCAGGCGGTCCGACACAGAGAAGAGCTCCGAGTCGCGGCTGTCCTGCAGGAAGTCCTCGTAGTGCGCCTGGAGGCTCCTCAGCGCCTGCTGGCACTCCCCCTGCGCCAGGGAGCGGAGCTGCAAGGGCACAGCAGCACATCCACCATGGGGTCACACCCTGCAGTCACCAAATCCGACCCCCCAGCTCCATCACCCCCCGCTGCTCTTCAGGGCAGAACAGGCCAGCTCCCCCACGTCAGCCCCCTCCATCACTGCTCGTCCCTAATGAAACACTAAGTCCACAATCCCTTATCCCTATTACAGCTCAGTGCAAACTGCAGATGTTCTTTTCACTGGGAAAAACTGCAATCGTTTTGAGCTGAGCCCAGGTTTTGCCATTGCCCCACATGACTGCCCACTCCCCGCAGCCTCTGCTCATCCCTTTTTCACACTCCCTTCCCCCCAGCACTGTGTGAGTGAGCCCGGACAGCGCAGGCACAGAGGATTCTACCACACCTTTTCCATGCTGAAGCTCTGCACCAGGGCTATGTCCTTGCGCAGGTAGTTCCAGGAGATGAGGCTCTTCGTGTTCATATGGAGCTGGTGCCAGAGAGCCATCACTTTCTGGTACAACTGTTCCACTCTGCGATGGGAAGGAGCAGGTGCATCAGCCCCATCCACTGCACAAGGGGCCTCTGCACCCCTGGGACCCCCCAGCAGCAGCAGGTTACCTGTTGGCCATCTCGATGGCTTCTTTGTTGGGAGGAGGGATCAGGAAGCACACAGAGGGCACCATGGCCTCGTTCCCCGTGGGGCTGATCACCTTCCACTTGGTTCTCTGCGAGTTGTCCTCCAGCACGCACTCATCGTTCCGGCAGATGGTGATCTGCAGCGGCACCACCAACAAACACGCAGCCCGTGAGTGGGGCTGCACCCACCTGCTGCTCACACCCCCATCAATCTCTGCAGCTGATCAAGCAGAAGCACAGGACGCTGCCAGGTGGAGCAGCACGCTCATGTCTGGAGAGGAAGGGGCCAGGAAGCAGAGCGGGCTGCCACCCACGTGCTGGTTTGGCTGGGGCTGATGAAGCCCATCCTCCCTGGGGAAAAGGACTTTAACTCCTTCCCAGAATAAACCTGAGATGTGGAAGTCTCCAGGAAGAACAGCCACCTCCTTCTCTCCTCCTCTCTTCCCACTGCATTCCTAATTTTCATTGACAGACACCACAAAACTAGTTCTAAAAGCTCACGGGCGCTTCTCCCCTGCCACGTCTGGCCCTCCCACTCAAAGCCAGGCTCAGGCTCACACAGAGCCTTCCCCTCACCTCGATCTGCCGATAGTCACACACAGCCTTGATGGGGATGGTGCTCTTCACCAGGTGCTCTGGGTTCCTGGGCCGGAGCTGAACGATGTTTTTGGACCGTCCCACCAGGCTGGCAACGGAGCTCTTCGACTGGATGAGCTGCTCCTTCTCGTCCTGGCAGAGAGAAGGACCAAGCACAGGTTACTCAACGAGCAGGAGGAGACGGAAGAGGAAGAGGAGGAAGAGGAGAGGCTTCTTAAGACACCATAGCACCCCCACCCCTTCCAGAGCTATGCTGGGATTGCAGGTGCCGGACAGACATCGGGACGTCAGAGCTGCTGCCTGCCCAGGGTGGGGAGAAGGGACTGGGAGAGATGGATGGAAGGAAAGATGGAGGGGAGAAGCCTTTGGACCAGGGGTGGGACCTCTCCACTACTCCTCCCACTGCCCCCATGCACGCCTCTGGCTCTGGCTGTCAGGACAAGAGAGCAGTGTCTTTCAAAAGGGAAAAAAGAGAACACAGCACACACCAAAATTAAAGTCCCAGGAGGTTTTAAGTGGCAAAGAGCAGGACAAGCCCCAGCCCAAAGCCAGGGGTGCTTGGTTGCCTGGAAGAGACACCACGGAAGCATGCTCCCCTTCTAAAGCAACGAATGGAGGTGTGTTTAGATCAGTGGCTGAAATGGGGCACAACAACTGATGTGGGCACTGCACCTCAGGAGATGCGACCAGCGGGGTGGTGGCACAGACCTCTGCACTTGGGCAGAAATCTGTCAGTGGGAAGAACTGCTGTATCCGATTCCCCGTGTGATGGGGAGACCCACGGACAGGACAGGGATGTGTGTGCTCGTGGGTGGCTCGGGGGATTGGTCCCAGCTAGCCTGGCCACAACGGTTTAAAGAGGATCCCAGAACAGCGCTCTCCCTCATGCTTTGTACTCTCGGGGTTGGTTAGTGTGCTATGAGCAGTGCAGGATAATTTAATGGCAAAAGGAACCAGAAAAAAAAAAAAAAAAAAAAGAAAGAAGAAATGATTAAGTAAACTACCTGTGCCTGTCCCCGGGAGCATGATTGGAAGAAATACAACTTTAACTCGTTAGGTAAGAAAGAGTGACAAAGACGCTGTCAGCCTCCACACACACAGACGGAGCCGGAGCCCTTCTGCCCTTCCATCCAGGCTGAGGCCGACCCACAGCCCACGTCCTCCCTGCCCACGTCCTCGCACCCCACGCAGCTGCCAGGGACCTCCAAGACCCACCATGGAGTCCTGCAGCAGGTCCTCCAGCCGCGTCAGGCTCGTGCTGTGGTCGCAGGAATACTTCCTTCTGATGGAGTCCTGCAGGTTGCGCAGGTACGTCTCCGACTCACGGGCGTCGCTGAAGAACTGCAAAGCCAAAGGGCGTCACAGAACCCTGCACAGCTCAGCACAGCTGGCAGCAGCACAGTGCTGCAGGCCAGCAGCCCAGGCCCCAACCAGCAGTGTCCTGCTGCCCGACCCTGTCAGATATTCCCAGGGAGCAGCAAGAAAGAGGCAGGCAGGTCAGAAACAGCACCCCAATGAGCAGTGCAAGCCCCCACTGCCCTCTGCCACAGAGAGAAAGCAGTCCCAGCTCATGCACTGGGATGCAGCCCACAAAGCTCGTGCACCAGGATGTAGTGGGTGCTCTGCTGCAGCCCACACATGCAGCAGAGTTTGCCCTCCCACTCAGACCCGGGGATTTTGGGCTCCCTGTGCTGTGTACCTGGAAATAGGCGGCGTTCTCCTTCACGTGCTGCTCCACGCACAGGCAGAGCTGCTTGATCCACTGCCACTGGCTCTGCACAGCAGCGCTGTAGGCCTGGGGAACACACAGCAAACTGCAGTGAGCAATGAGCACTCAGCAGCACCGAGGGTCACGGGAAGGACACAGACACCGCTGCCAGGATGCACATAAATGGGCAACGCTGTGCCTGCCCTCAGCACGGGAAAGCGGGGCAGGGAGCAGCACACAAGGGCTGCTGCACACACAGGTTCCCTCCCAGCTGCAGGACAAAGCCCTCAGCCCCATGTGCTGCTGTCAGCTCTGGAGCTGAGGGCACCCCGTGCAGGGCAGCAGCTCTGCACACCTCCACGGCAGCTTTGCTGCCCCAGCTGCCTGCTCACCTCCACGGTTTGCTTGGCAGGGTGGTTCTCCAGGGCCAGCAGCTCAGCTGTGTCCTGCAGTGAGCGGAAGATGTCCTGCTTCTCCTCCAGCTCCATCGTCAGCTCCTGCGTGAAGGACACAGTGCAGTTCAAATCTCAGCTATCAGCAGCAGCCTGCACTCACAGCACGTGTCCGGATAATGGAACAAGCAGTATCAGAGCACTGCAGTAAACAGCAGCAGATCTCAGCTGCTGATAGGAAACCAGCAAGGCTTGTCCGAGCACCATGAGGTTGCCCCGTGCACGCAGGGCAGACCTAACACCAGAGCTGGAAGTCTGCCCGGGGACCTCCTCACTTTCCAACATCACAATTGTGGATAGACAGCAATTTATTTATACTGCTCTAAAGAGGAATCAGTTTTCCTCTTTAGCCCAGACTTCTTTTTCTTTTCTGTGTAAGGACGTCTTTAGTTTCAAGCAGTGCTAAAAGACATCTTTTGATGCTTTTTCAATTGACACTGAACTGAGCAGACACTTTTTTGTGCCTTCAGCCCTAGGGAGAGCTCTTTCATCAGCTGCACTCGTGAGCTACGAGCTCTGACTCAGAGGGAGCACACACCATGCACCACACACCCCTGCGACTTCTGCACGGCGCTCGAGAGCAGCACAGTGCAACCAGCAGTGTGCTCCCTGCAGCTCAGCCCCGGCCACTCACCGAGAAGTAGTTCCTCTTGGCTGCGATGTTCGGGTTGTTGTCGCTCCAGTCATAGGCCAGCTCCTCCTCCTCCTTCTCGTTCAGCCATATCAGCTCAGCAGTGGCCCGAGACACAAAGCCGTGCAAACTCTGGAGGTGCCTCAGTCGAAAGCTCGAGGTTTCCTGGACACAATGAAGTGACCCATCCCGTGTGAGAGCTCAGAGAGCTGAGCCCCAAGGCACGCCGCTGCCCCTCTGCCCAACCCGTGTGCCCAGGGCTCCCTGCAGCACCTCGAGATGCAGGCAGAGCCCACTCACCATCAGCTTGCAGTACTGCGTCTCCAGCTTGCCGAGCGTCTCTGTGTAACTAGCACGAAAATTCTGAGACATTTTACCCTGAGGGATGAAAGCATTCCCATTATCTGATGTGGGACAGATCCTTCAAAACCCCATCTCCAAATCCATCTCCCCCACCCCGCATGAGCAAGGGGAGGCAGAAAGGATGCTCAGGGCAGCAGCCCAGCACCATTCAGAAGCTCTGTCCTCAAAAACCCATCTGCCCCATCCACCCCTTCCCACAGGAGGTGACATCCTGACGCTGTCACCTCCCAGACCCACAGTGCCAGGAGCTGCCATACCTCGTAGAGCCGTGCCTCCTTGACGCTGGAGCCCAGCTCCTCCACGCTGCTGTGGACGTGCCGCTGTGTCTCCAGCTGCGTCTCCACGCTGGGCAGGTCGCTGCCCCACTCTGCCCTCTCCAGCCTCATCTGAAACACGATGGGAGTCCGGGTCAGCCCTCCAGGGTTGGGGGCTCATCTCAAAGGGGAAAGGTGACAAGCAGCACCGCAGCCCCCTGGGCCTCAAGCCCACAGGACTGACTGGGCACTGCTGATATGAATGCAGCACCAAAAACATCCTCCAATATGCAATGAAAATTGGGATCACACGAGGGAAAATTCAAGACAAAAGTTCTCCAGAAACTCTGAGCCACCAAAACGATCACCATCTGCAGACAAAACCCCGTGCCTTCCCTCGTCAGAGTGCAGCAAGGCCGTGCTCACCTGCATCTCCTCCACCCAGGCCAGCAGCTCGTACACGAAGCGCAGGCTGCCTTCGTCCTCGGAGGAGGAGATGGCCACCAGCTCCGTCCTGGTCATGGGCTTCCTGAACCAGGAGGCGGACGAGGTGTGCAGCCCTTTGGTCAGGGAGTCCCCCTTCAGCTGCGTGGTGCTCAGCGTGGGCGCGGGCGCCAGCTCCAGCGTGGAGAAGTGGCCCTTTCTGTACAGGTTGGTGCACTCGAGCCTCAGTGTGACCAGCTCGTCCTGCAGCCGCATGATCCTGGAGGAGCAACCGAGGCGTGAGCAGACGGGGCCGACGTGCAGCCCTCCTGGAGCCCACCTCCCCACACAGCCCCCGCTCACCTGAACGCCAGCTCCTCCAGCTGGTAGTAGTTCTCGTCCCGGAGGATCTGCAGGTCCACCTGCAGCTGGCGGATCAGCACCTCGCACTCCTGCAGGTACACCACCACGTCGGCCTCGTACTGCACCGGCTGTGCGGCCTCCAGGTGCGCGGCATCCTGCAGGCAGAAGAGGGACTGAGGGCTGCTCCCCATCCCCGGCACGTGGGCAGAGAGAACAGAAACCCAGCACTGACCAGGCACCGAAAGGACCTTTTCACCCTAAAGCTCAGTTATGGTTACGTCTGTTAGGACTCACACCTCACCCAGGACGTGGCCTTTGGAAAAGCTCCCGCAGACAAACTGTGAACTGACAGATGCCCCACGCAGCGACCGCCCCTTACGTGGGCACCTCTGTTCTTGCTTGGGATTAAGCAGCCAGCTTCCAGCCCTGCACCTCCCTGCACCTCCTTCCACAACAAAGCACTTCCTCATCTACTCCATAATCAGTAGGTAGCCACAGAATGCAGCCGAGTCCTTTTGCCACTCTTTCAGACAAACCCAGCAGACTTTTGTGGGTTTTTTTTTAAGCCTCGTGATGCCACAAGCTTTCCCAGAACCGCGGTTGTCCCCCACACCAGCAGCCCTGCAGGGTGCAGCCTTCCCTGCAGCATCAGCCGGTGCCCAGCCCTGCTGGGATGGGCTCCACACCCCACAGAAAACGAAGTTATCCAGAGGAACTCATCACCCCACAATAAATGGGAGGGGCAGAGAAGGGCACGGCAGAAGAGGCAGCAAAAAGAAAGGAAAATACTGAGCCCCAACTCACAGCCTGCAGTGTGTTCTTTGCGAGCGTGAGTTTTTCCTCGCAGCTCAGAGCGCCGTTCTGGATTTTGTTGGCGATTTGTAGCAGCAGTTCCAACCTGTGATGGTGGAGGGCAGAAAGTGAGAGGAAGGTCCTGCGGGCATAGGGGTGTCCCTGTGGGTACGGGGGGGCACCCACCGCTCCACCGCCGGCCGCAGGAGCTTCTCGCGCTCCAGCATCTCGATGATCAGCTTGCCCCACTCCTCCTCCACGTCATTGGGGTGGTATCCCTGGGGCAACTTGATGCGTCCAAACTCAATCCACACCTGCAGAAAACACCAACAGAATGGCAACCCACACCTCCCTGAGCTGGCCAAACTGCGGCAGGGAAGGTGGGGCTGTGAGGCAATGTCTCTGCCTCCGCTCCGTGAGTGCTCTGTGCCCAATAATTTGCCCTGAGGCTTATTTCCACTTCTCCACTCCAAAATAAACCTGCACTGAGCACACTGTAGACTTGCTGAAAGCTCAGCACTCCCACCTGCAAGCCTCTGGGCGGCCATGGCAAACCTCACCTCTAAGAGCTTGTAGAGCTCCTCTATCCTTCCCTTCTCCTCCTCTCTCGCCGGGATTTCAGTTTCTTTGAAGTGTATGTATTGGTTATAAAGTGCCTGCGATGAGAAAGGCTGAATCAGAACCCCCCAGGGAATGGCACTGCATGGGCCCGGGTGCAGGGACCTCACCGGCACCCACCTTTAGCTCTACTGGGTTCTGGGGGAAGGATTTATCCGACATGAGTATCGTGTGCTGCTTGATCCAGGAGATGAGGGACTCCACGCGGGTCTGGTACTCCAGCCACCTCGAGTCCACCTCCTGTGGGGGGAACGCACTGCGGTCACGCACTGCCACGTCCCTGCATCCCTCCAGACCAACGCATCCCCAGCGCAGCACCAGGAGCGCCCGGCAGCACACAGAGCAGCCCGTGCTGCTGGGGAAGCTCCTTCCTCCCACAAACTGCGCCCAGCCTGTGAGGGCTGAAGGGAGAGCTCCCAGTCCCCCCACACCCCGGGGGCTGAGCCGCATCGCTTACGATCGCACTGATCCCTTCTCCTCCCTCGGGGACTTTGGGAAAGGCATCGTAGATTGAAGACACGTAAGTAATCACCGACTTCTCATCCGGAGATGGAACGTCCACATCTGCAGAGAGGGAGCAGAAGCAGTGAGGAGCAGAGCGGGCACTGAGCTCAGCTCTGCCCCACACCGTGCTCCGCAGCCGCTCACCTTCAGCATCCAGCAGCCGCGTCACCCCGAGCCGCTCCGCGATCTCGAAGGCCTGCTCCAGGTTCTCCCTGTTACTCTGGATCTGCACCCGCTCCATGTCCACCAGGTCTGGCCTGCGAGACACGTGCCAGAGTCCTGACACCGGGGCACAGCATCCCAACCTCGCTGAAGCTCACCCCAACCCGCAGCCTCACACCTCTGCCACTTGTTCTGAGCACCCGCCCTCGGCACAGGAGATGGTTCTGAGGCACAGGGGATCCCAAAAACCCCCTCCACATCCCAAACAACCGCATACCACCACCAAACACGGCAGGGGGCAGGGGCTCCCGGGAAGCCCCCAGCCTCCCCCCACCCACCCACGCTTCTCCCTCACCTGTATCTGTGGATGAGCGCATTGAACATCTTCCCATCGCTCCAGCACGAGGAGAAGTTGGTACACTTCACTCCAATATAACCCGCTGTCACTTTCTGCGTCCACAGCAGCAGCTTCTCCTTGGCTGACATGTCCCCTGACTCCCCACTGATGTAGATGTCGGAGATCTGCAAGCAGGAGCACACAGTGGGGTGATGCAGGGAAGGCTCCACCAGGACCCCCCGATCCCACTGCAGAGCAGGATCAGTCTCTGGCTGTGAGGGAGAGGGGACGTGTGGGCACTGAGCTCGGGGGCAGTGCTGGTGCTGCACAGTTTGGGCAGTGGGACTCCAGGAGCAGTGCCAGCAGCCGGCTGTGGTGGCAGAGGGCAGGGTGGGGATGCCACGTCCCAGCTCCACATTGCCATGCCTGAGGTGGCAGTGCCACCGTGGCCCTGCAGCAGGGACCGACCATCGCTGATGCCTTTCATTAAGAGCACAGCACTGCCACAGATCCCCGGTTTGCACGTGACAGCATGCACGTGTCTCTGTGCCAGACTATCTCTGATTGACACGGCGTGCTCCCCACCCATCCTCCCAGCTCCCCAATTAGTACAATTACCTCGCCTTAATTATGGGGCAGACAAAGGGGAGGGTGTGAGCTGTGCATACTTTCTGGGTGCTGACAGAACACAACCCAGCTGCCTGCTGAGCGTTCCTCCTCCTGGCAATGCCGGGAGCATCAGCACCAACCCCTCCTGCTGCCCCAAGCCCAATCCATCCCTAAGCTTCCCACTGCTGCCCCCACTGCTCCCCAGCACTGCATCCCCTGAACCCTGTGCAGGAGGCATGGCACGGCTCCTCCTGCCCGCGCCATTGGTATGCTGCAGCTCACCTCCCTCCAGCCTGATCCCTGTCACGCACAGAACCGCTCTTTGTCAGCGCGGCCGCAGCCGTTAACTCTTCCAGACCCAACAGCCATGGCTGTGGGGCCAGGGGTGGGCCACGCACTGGGGCAGCCATGCAGCACAGAACGAACCCTCAGCAAACCCACAGAACCCACAGAACACGGGGCTGTCCCGCCTTGCTGCCTGGCAGGGATGCTCCCTGCTGCAGCCAGCCCCCACGGATCCTTCCTTCCACCGCTCCCAGCATGGCCATCTCCTGCCGGGTCTCCCCATGAGCGCATCGTGCAGGAGACCCTCCTGGCGGTGCCTGGAGAGGCGCAGGGAGCGGCGCCGGCTCCACCCTCCTTTCTTCCTCCATCAGTGTCAGAACCAAGATTTAGGGAGGCCATAGGCAGGCGGTAACACCGGGCAGCTCCTCCCGGGCCTTTCCAGCATCAGTTCCCACCGTGCAACTGGTGGCCGCACCGATCCTGACACGGCACAGGCACGGGGTGCACAGCACGGCCCTCCCAGCACCGCTCACTGTGAGCAGCTCGGTCAAACCCGAGCACGAACTCACTCTGTGAGCCACCTGCAACAGCAACAGCTCCAAAGCCAAGCGCAGCACCGCCTCCTCCTCCTGGAGACCTTCCTCAGAACGGGCAAATAGCCCATGCTCTCTCCCAGTGATGCTCTGCCATCTGCCACCTCTGCCTCTAACCACCCCTCTGAGCAGCCCCAAACCCTGCACGGACTCATGGGCTCTCCCAGCACCCCATCCCTGAACACAGCTGTGGTCTCAGGTGGGTATGATGCCCACAGAGCTCACCCCGCCCTCAGCCCCACACGGGGCTGCAGCCTCCCTCCATCAGAGCATGGCACAAGGACGAACCCAGGAGATGCGTTTTGAGCCCCCAGACCACCACGCCCAGCCCTGGCACCCAGCAGCAGGAAGGGCTGGGCAGGGGGCAGCCCACCTCCCACGAGCACATCCCCCACAGCAAACACAGTCACACTGAGCTCACCGAGAGCTGCACCCCACCACGACGGGGTGGTCCTGGGTGCACCCACTGCCTCTGCCCGAGCTCCATGTGACCAAGGCAGAGCTGCCCGAGGGGAAGAGGCTCAGCATCCCACCCCACCTCAGGCTGCGCCTCGTGGTGCACAGCTCAGCACCGCCCGCAGAGGTGACTGTCCCCAGCAGCCACAATCACCAGGGGTCTGCTGGACCGGGTCCCCCCACCCCACTCGGAACACGGGACGATGGCACACGCAGGCACTGACCGTTCCTCCAGACGGCCTCGAGCTGCCCACCAGAGCCCGGCGCTGTACGGTGTGTGCACCTTCAGGAGAAGCCGCAGTCCCAGCAGCTCCGGAGCTCCCGGCCCGCTCACTGCCGTACCCCGAGGAGCAGCGGGCGGTGCCGCCGGAGGAGGACGCGCTGCGGGACGCCGGCAGCCCGCGCCCATCACCCTGCCCCAGCAGCTTCCCAACACCAGGGTTTTCCATCTGCTCCACCATGGGGGATGGCGTAGACAGTTCCGAAACGGTGCCCGGCTCCGCAGCAGACGTCCACGCAGCGCTGGAGCTCGGCTCCCCGCTGCCCCCAGTCCCCCATGAGCTGCCGGCTGCCGGCCCCCAGCTCCGTGCCGGCTGCTCTCCGTGCACAGGGAGGGCTGCAGACCCCTCGGTGCAGTGCTTCCAGACCCCATCGGAGCCATGTGGCAGCGGCAGCAGCACGGCCCTGGTGCTGCCGGAACCGCCGCGCTGCAGCCGGACCAGGCGGCTCACGGAGCGCTCGCAGCCCCGCTCCGCGGGGTTCTCCAGCAGGCGGGCGATGACGGTCGTGCCCTCCTCGGGGGAATCCCCCTCCGTCCCCGTGCCCCCGGGCTCCAGCACCAGCTGTGCTTTCTGCAGCTCCCCCTGGAACCTCTCCTTCACCTGCACGATGCGCCCGGGGCCGGGGTCCCCCGCAGGGTGCCGGCTCCCGTCGGGCTCCTCGTGCTGCGGCGCTGCCTCCAACTTCGGATCCTCATCGTCCCCGTGCACCGCCGCGGTCGGTGCCTCCTCCTGCGGGGCCACCGCCGGCACCGCTCTCTTCTTCCCCCTCCTCCTCCGTTTGAAGCGAACCCTTTTTTTGGGGGGCAGCGGGGCCATCCCGGCAGCTTTTTCTTTCTGCTCTTTAACGCAGCCCAGAGAATTCCCCATCTCCTCAGCGCCGAAAGCACCGGGAACGCTGCCGCGACCGCCGGCTCCCAAATGAACCCCGCTGTCAGCTTCATGGGCTCAGCGCGCGTTTCGCACCGCGCAGCGCTGCCGACGGCCCCCGGCATCCCCGCACGCCCGCCCGCTGCCGCCAGCCATCTTACAGCCCGAGCTGCAGAGAGACACATTCAAAGCATCTCACTGCAGTTCAGAAATCACTTGACCTAAAAGCAGACGGAGAGCGGATTGGCTGCGGCTTTCTCTCTCCAAATATGAGGTAATTGGAGCACTGCCCTCAGCCAACACAAACAGAGAGCAGGAACCAGACGGAAAGCAGGGAGAGGGGAGGGGAGGCTGGGAGGGGTGGGGAGGGAAAGAAAAGCCACAAGAAAATGGGAAGGTTGGGAAAGGTACATAAAGGAAGGGGTGGGAAAGAGATGGGAAAAAAGCAGGGAGGAGTCAGAGCCGCCCCGCACGCACGCGGATGGGGATGGGCACGGGGATGCAGAATGCTGCCAGCTCCCACGGGCACTCCGGGAGGGCTGCTCCCACCTAAATCCCCATAACCCCAAGAACCCACATCACACGCCCACCCCCCGCCCAGACAGACAGCACTGGGGCAGCCCCATGGACACAGCAGTCCTTGGCAGCAGCAAGGAACGACAGCAGCCCCCGCCCCAAAGGGCACTGCAGCCCCCGCTGGGCTCAGCCCCACGTCCTGCCTCAGCCCCACGTCCTGCCTCAGCCCCACATCCTGCCTCAGCCCCATGTCCTACGTCGGGCACGGCTCCGCTGCCGGGAGCGCACAGCACCCACTGCACAAGGGGACCACGTGCCAGCAGCAGGGATGAGACAGCAAATAAGCAGAAGATAAAGATGGAGGGACCAAACCCAACCACAGCCACCTCCTGGGTCACCCCTCTGTGAGAAGGGGCCCACGGACACCACCAGCCCCAGGAACGGGGCAGCACCGACCCGGAACGCAGCGCCCACACCGCTCTGCTCGCTGCCGGGGCCGCCGGCTGCAGCACCAGAATACAGGAGATTAAGAGGCTCACAATGGAGCTACAGCCTAGAAAAAATCCCTCTGGTGCAGGGGGGACGTGCGCAGGCTCAGGGCTGCCTGTCTGCAGAGGGCTGGGGGGGCTGCGGCTCCCGGCCCCCCTAGCAGATGGGACCGGGTCTCATCAGTGCCCCATTCAACCCCAGGGTCACTGCACCGGAGCACTCCATCGGGGGCTCACACCCTATTTGTGCCCACCCCAGAATGACCCTCCCCAGGAACGCAGGGCACAGCCAGGGCCACGTGGCCGCTCCGGCACAGGGCACGCGGCTCCAGACAACCAGGAGCAGCCGGGGACGTCCTCGCATTGTCCCCATTCCTCCCCATTAGCAGGGATGCTGTCATCACCCAGAAATGCCATCGGAAAGGGCGCCGGGCAGCAGCCGTGTCCTGGGAACGCGGCAGCCCTGGCCCTGTGCCACAGCCAGAAATGCCTTCACCCCCAAAGCCGTTGCGTTTTTGGAAGGACCCGGCGGCACAGAAAGGCAGCAGCTCCCCGGGGGCTGCAGCTCAGCCTCTGGAAATGAAAAGCTTCCTTAAGAGGCCTCGAACCAGCGCTCTTCTCGCCCGCAAAATGCCACTGGGGACACGTCAGGGAACCGGGGACGGTCTTTGGGTGACAGCCACCAGCTCACGGCTGCCACCGCCTCCAGCCCAGCCCTGCTCCGTGGGCACCGTGCACACAGTGGGTGCACACAGTGGGACCCCAGGGCCGCTGCCACGCACTGTGCCCACCCCTGAGCGCCGGGTTTAACCCTTCCAGGCCCAGAACGTCAC
Source organism: Callipepla californica brunnescens (assembly GCA_023055505.1). Classification (NCBI taxonomy): domain Eukaryota; kingdom Metazoa; phylum Chordata; class Aves; order Galliformes; family Odontophoridae; genus Callipepla; species Callipepla californica. The sequence goes on from JALIRH010000055.1 coordinate 424,270, forward strand.
TGGGGCCACGCATCACCACCCGAGAGTTCCACAGCTGCCTCTGCATCACCTGAGTGATCAAAGACCCAAGAGTCTGCTTTGCATCCATAGCACTCAGCTGCTGGAGGTGACCCCAAGCACACCCATGCCCGGGTCAGCCCATGTCCCACCCCACTGCCACGCAGCCCATGTGTGCCACCCATCCCCACCACCCACCCCACGCCTGCTCCCATCCAGAGATCCTTCTGAGCAAACAGTCACTGCCAACCACCACAGTGCCGAGCCGAGGCCGCAGCACACAGCCCATCATTAATGATTTAATTATGTAAATGATGAGACAAGGGAGTTGTTATTCTCCAGCAGCAGTCTCCATGGCACTGCCATGCACGTGAAGCCCCCGCCCCACTCGTGGGTGCACAGACCGACACCGCTCACCCCGCGGGGAAGGAGCGCTCTGTGCCTACCTGGAAGTGGAGGATGATCGTCCAGATGAGCCCCAGGGTGAGCTTGGGGTTCCCGTCCGTAATGTCATCGTTGCGAATGTTCACCAGTTTCACCTGGCAGAGAAGGAATCGATCAGAACCCCCCGCTGCCTCCGGACCCACACCCGACCCACACCCGCTGTGCCCGCGCTGCTGGGGCTGCAGTCCAAGTTCTTCCCCAGCACTGAGCTGCTCCACTTCAGTTTGTGGGGAGAAGTGCCCCATCCCCAAAGCCCCGAGCACTGCTGCATAATTTAACAGCTCCAGACCACAGAGCACGGCTAAAAGCGCACGGCCGAGCTCTGTGAACTCCCCGGTGGGTTCAGAACCGAGCTGTGCTCATCTGTCCTCCCTAACAAAGGCAGAACACCCAGCACCCACCGGGTCCGTGCCGGCAGAGCAGCCGGAGCTGCTCCCTCGTGGGCACTTTGCTCTCGGTGCAGCAGCAGTGCCGTGACACCGCTGGGCCCCTGCAAACCCCCACTGCCTGCAGGAGAAAGCTGCTCTACCCAGGGGAGAAACTACCCGCAGCCAATGGCAAAATGTCTCTACTGATGCTGGGGGAGGGAGGGCAGCTGTGCTGATTTATTCCATGCCCTCGAGCTGCAAAGAGGAAAACCTCTGCTCCGGATGAGCTGGTGCAGCACGGGGCTGCGGGGACGGGCAGAGCAGGGAGCTGCTGCTGGGGCCGTGCTCCTCATTCTGAAACCGTTTATTTGCCACTACAGACAGCTCCGTGACACCGCCTCCAACAGAAAGTCCCTCTGCAGAGCTGTGACCCCAGGACGTGCACACCCAGCGCTGAGAGCTGAGCCCCCGTAACCCCACGCCCCGTGCAGCCTCACCTGCCGCTGCTTCAGGAAATCCAGTGCGATCTGCACGTTCTGCAGTCTGTGGAATCGCATCCGGCCCTTCTCACGGGGCTGCAAAACAAGGCGGGGGCTGCAGGGCTGGCAGTGGGGCCACGCCGCACTGCACTGCACTGCACTGCACCGCATGCTGCTGCAACCCGCGTGTACAATGCACTCCACACTCTGCCCTCGTTCTGGAGGTGAATAAAGCCACGGCCACGTGAAATCCCTCTGAAAGGGGGAAAAGCCCCCACGGCTCACAGAGCTGGAAGGCCCTGAGCGATGCAGGGCCACTCCACACCACAGCAATCCCTGCACTGAGGCTCCACTCAGCAGCGGAGCAGAGTCCATGGCACAGCCTGGGCCCGGATCCCCTGCAGGAGCTACAGCACTGTGCTTCCCCAGCAGCTCAGTGCTGCCCGAGGACGGAGCTGCAGGGGCAGAGCCACCAACACAGGAGGGACTCCTCAGGCTCCCACGGACTGTGGGATGTGACAGTCACATCCATCCTCTTCCAAGGGGGTTCTGTCTGTGCGCTGCAGGCGTGGTTGGGCCCCGTTAGGTTTCACTCTCATCCCATTGACATGCCCGGTGCCCGTTGCGGCGCGTGCCATGCAGTGGGGTTAGCACACAGCACTCCAGGCTGAGCAGGGACCCGGGTGGGGTCCGTGGGAGCGTGCAGACCCCAGCCCCAGCCCCGCATGCACGCAGACAGCCCAGCACAGCTCCGCTCCTCCGCTGCCAGCACCGGGGATGTGCAGAACACCCCAGCGATGCCCACGGAGGGGAAGGTCAGCGCGGCGCATCGTGCTGGGATATCTGCTGGCACCGCGGTGCCGGCTCTGGGCGGACTCGACCTACTTCTTCATCATCATCTTCCTCCTCCTCCCGCTCCTCGCTGCTGGCACGGCACCAGGCCGGCGCTTTCACCAGGCGGAGGCTCCTCTGAGCTGGCGGCTCTATTTGCTAATGGGCACCGACGGAGGGGGACACACACACACACGGAGACAGAATGGAAACCAAAATGCGACACCCAGAGAAAGGAAAACCCGACAGAAAGGTGCACCCCACAGCATCCTCGCTGCCTCTCCCGGACACCGCCGGCCCCGGGGTGTAAGGGACTGGCACAGGGCAGCCTCCCACGGCTCTGAAGCCAAAGGGAGGAGGAAGGCTGCCTGGGTCCCTGAGCTCCATCCTGCTCTGCAGCCCCACAGCAGCTCAGCGGCGTCTCAGGAGAGCGATGGAGCGAGTTATGGGATCCCTGCCCGGATCCTATTTTAGGGAACGCTGCAGTAGTTCCTGCTGTGCCACGCAGTTGTACCACTACGTCTCAGCAGAGTGACAGTCTGCAGAGGAGGAGGAGGAGGACAGAGGGGGTTCTGCGATGTGTGAGATGAGAGAAGGGAGCGCTGCACGGCAGCCGTGCCCAGTGCTGGGCCAACCTCAGCACACGGCTCAAAGCCATTGTGCAGCAGCTTCAGGGCACAGCAAAGTCTGGAGAAAGAGGGCAGAAGTGCCCCACAGGGAGAGGGTTCTGCCCTGGGCACCCCGAAGCTGTGGTATCCGGGAACGCAGCGTCGGGAGCACAGGGTTGAACGAAATCAACAAAACGACAACAAAAGAAACTGATGCACATCTGGAAACAGAACTATGGAATAAGGAACGGCTGTGAAGGTGCTGGAGGGCGGGGGGGGCAGCAGCACTCACCAGCTTCACGCCCGACAGCACCTCCAGCAGCGACACGAGGTTGTGGCCGTCCCGCAGGTCCTCGTACAGATCGTTGATGTGCTTGCGCACCTGCAGGGCAGCCAAGGGGACACCCGGTGTTTGCAAGCAGACCACGCCCCAGAGAGTGCACTTCAAACAGTTATCCCAAGAGGATCGCTATGGAAAGCAGCCTCCAGCTCCAGAAGTGACCCAGATGATGCTGCCTACCTCAGTGCAGCACCAGGTCCCCGTTAACCCATCCCTGCTCTGTCCCACAACGCAGCACATGGAGCTCAGTGCTGCAGCAGCAGCTGAGAGGGGTTCCCTCCTGCACACACCGACTCTCCCCCTAATCCTGACCCCACAAACCCCGCCCTGCTGCCCTGCACAGCCACAGCTGTCTCCCCGCTGCCCAAACCAGGTGGGCCCACTTTTCTTCCTCTGAGATGCAGCAGGGAGATGAAAGGTTGACACGTTTGCGAAGCTGCTCATAAAGCACAACCATGGAGCTCCTAATGCCCAAACCACCTTTTTTTCTTTTTGTAGAAGGAGAATTAATTTAAAAATGACTTGGCAGTTACACAAGAAAAGCACCTCGTGGTGCAGCGTTCATCCCACTACAGCTGCACCTACACAGGAGAGCTTGGACACAAAACATGACCAAGAGCTGTGGGTGCAGTGGGATGCTGCACATTGGGGTGCTGCACATTGGGGTGCTGCACACTGGGGTGCTGCACACTGGGGTGCTGCATGCTGCACACACACACGAGTGCTGGCACGGACCGGGTACACAGGAGGTGGAAGTTACCCACAGGGCTGCACTGCGATGTCACAGTGCCCTCCAAAGGCACCAACACGACTCCAGCTGAACCGATTTTGCTCAGAGGATGAACGCATTTTAAACCTCAGCACCAATGCAAAAGTTCCCAGGTTGTAAAGCTGGTATTATCCACCGGTGCTGAGCCGGACAGACACACGGACGGACACTGAACCCGCCTGGAAATGGAGCGCGCAGCTCTTACCTTCATCAAGTGCTTATTGACCCATTTAGTGAAGGTTTTCTTTTGGACTCTGTCCCGTTCATCTGTGAAAAGAACACAAAGGCAGCTCCGGGTCAGTGTTTTTCATGCACAAACTCAAATGAGGGGAAGAGACAGAGGAGCTGCTGCCGGTGCCAGCGCTGCCGGCCGGATCCTGCTGCGCTGTGGGAACAGAGGCCGCTTATCCGTGGGTCTGTGGGATGGGGCTGTGCTGGGAACCACAGCCTGGTCCGGCACGGAGCAGGGCAGGGGCAGCTTATGGGCAGCTTATTCCTCCATGTATTTTTGGTTCATTGGATTGCCGGGACTTAGGGTTTATTTCCATTGCACAGCTCAGCCCCGGCCAGACAGGGGATGCACAGCACGGTCCCAGTGCCCCATCCCCACATCCCAGCACTCCTCCTGGGGATTGGGATGTGATGGGACAGGATGGGACGGCACAGAATGGGACAGGATGGAAGCCCTGTGCTGACACCACACAGCACTGGGGAGCTTTGTCCCACTGTGCTGGGTGAGAAAACAACACGAGAAACAAAGCCAAGGGGGAAAAAGGGCTCGGAGCAGCACAGTGCTGCTGGAGGGGACACCTGGCAGCCCCCACCCCCCCGCCCAGGGGTGCTCAGTGTAATCCTGCAGCCAGCCCTGACCAAAGGGGATTGCCCGGTTTAACGGCGTAATCTCAGAACAGAGACAGCACCCGGAGCGGTGCAGAGGGGGTGTGGGACACTGCCCAGCACCCAAAGCACAGACCTGAGCCCCACCCAGAATGGCGCTCCCACGGGCAACGTGCTTCCCCCACCCAGGGAAACACGTGGCACACCGCACATCGCAGGCGCAGCCCTCCACGCCTCACCCCGCGCCCACTGCACAGCTCCGGGCGACCCGATCCACCCCGCAGCCCCCGCCCCGCACACCAGGCTCCTGCCAGGGCACGAGGCCGAGCCCCGGTGCCACCGCCCGGCACCGCTGCTCTGCGCTGGGTGGCACTGACCCATGCAGCACATCCGGCACAGCACGCGCACGCTCAGCCGCCGCTCCTCCACGCACAGATTCTGCGTCTCCATCGCCCGCTCCGGGTCCCGTGGGGCGGCCGCTCCCTCCGCTGCGGGGCCGAGTGGGGAAGGGGCTCCGGGCGGCACCTCCAGCCCCGGTGGGTGATGGTACGGGTGGGTGACGCTCGGCCGCAGCTCCTCCCACCGCAGCACTTCCTACCCCCGCTGTCCCCCGCTCGGCGCCCGGCGGTTCCTCCTCTGGGGCATCGCCCAACGCGGTGCACGCCAGCACTGCCCCGCGCCTCCTGCAGTGCTGTGCCCCTCAGGGACGGCCGCTCCTCCAGGAACCGCAGCGCTGCGTCGTCCCCAGGTCCCGCAGTCCCAGCAGAGCCCTTCGCTGCAGCTCTCAGCCCCGAGGCAGCGGGGCAGAGCGGCTGCTCCTCACCCAGGGAGGAAACACGAGTGTCCGCAGCCACGGCACGGCCCCGGAGCTGAGCACAGCCCCGCAGCGCTGCGCTCCTTTCTCCCCGTCTCGTTTTCCACTTAATTGCACAGCCCGTGTGGACGGGGCCAGGACGGACAATGCTGCGCTTCTTTCCCTGCTCGCACCTCCCCGCCAGCGCTCTCCTCACCAGCAGCGTCCCGGGTCCGAAGCGCTGGCGCTGGGTCCCGGCTGCGGGCTGCCGTCCTGCCCGGCATGCGGGGAGATAACGGGGGCCTCCTTTATCGCCTCCTCTCTTCCTTTTCTTCTAAATATAATCCCGCTGCAGACCTCCAGGTCCCGGCCCCGGGGAGAGGCAGCAGTGTCCCTGCGCATGGCAGGGCCACGAGGGGGAGGGACGCGTCACCGAGGTGGGCGCGTTGAGGTTGGGACGCGTTGAGGTTGAGGTTGGCTCCGTGTGCCCATCCCGCACAGAAGCGGTGCTCTGCCCTTTTTGGCTCTCACTGCCCCCAGAGCTCTACGTGGGCCGCACGCACCCCATCGGCCCGGCTAATTATAATGCCCGGCTGCCGCTTGCTAACGATATTAAGGCCTCACGAGCTTATCCCCGCTGGATAATCTTTCCCAGGCTCACCCTGATCCAACCTGTTCGGCCCCCCCGCGCTTCCCCCCGTCTGTCCCTGCCCACCGCAGCCCCCCCACCCCCACGGCCGCGGTGACACCTCCTGCACAGCGACCTGCCAGCAAGCAGATCCCACTGCCATCGGGCTTCAGCAACACCCGAAATCCTTCATCACCAGGCATCTGACACACGGGGGTGAAACCCCCCCGACAGCACCGCCGTCCCGCAGCACAGCCGTTCCCAGCTCGGACGGCTGAGGGGCAGCGCGGTCCCACGTGGGCTCCCCACTCTGCTCGGCCATCTGCTGCCGCGGGCACAGTGCTGGGGACGTCTCCGCACCGCGCGGTGACAGCGGCTCCGTGCCCGCGGCCGAGCGCGGTGAAGGGGGTTTTGTTCCTCGGGTGCATCTGGGAACAAACATGGGATTCGGAAGCGAAACGCTTTCACTTCCAACTCCTCCAAGTTCCAACAGGATGGGGAACACGCAGCAAACGGCCCAGAACCGAGCGGACGGAACCGAGACGGGACCTCAGAGCCCACCCGGCCCCGCGTGGGTGCGCGGCCACGACGCGTCCCGGGGGTGCGGGGCGGGGGAAGGAGCGCGTGCCACGGACCCGGTCCTCGTGGCTCCGCGTGGGCCCGGAGAGGGACGGAGCGGCGGCGGCAGAAACCAGGACGGGTGCGCGCAGGACGGGTGCGCGCAGGACGGGTGCGCGCAGGACGGGTGCGCGCAGGACGGGTGCGCGCAGGACGCGGCCGCCGCTCGGCCCCGCGGGGATGAGCTCCGCTCCGCCCGTCTGAGCGGCCGGGATGTGGCACTGAGCGCAGCAGTGACGTCGGCACAACGCGCTCCACGTGCGCGGGGATCGCTCCGACACAAAAAGCGGCGCCGGGATCCCCCGCCCCAAACCCCGGGAAAGGGCCGAGCGGAGGAGGAACCGCGCGGCCCCGCCCCTCCCCCCCCCCACCGCCCCCCAGCGGCCCCACAACCCCCAACCCCACAACCCCCAACCCCACAACCCCCAACCCCACAACCCCCAACCCCACAACTCCCGGCCCCACAACCCCCGGCCCCACAACCCCCGGCCCCGCTCCGTCCCCACCTGCCCCGCTGCGGCTCCGCCAGTAGAGCACGCCGGCGATGCCCAGGACGTGGCTCAGCACGAAGGCGGCGGGCGGCAGATAGGAGCCCTCCGGCAGCGGCATCGCGCACCACCGCCCGGCTCCGCCGCCCTTCCGCTCCGGTGCGAGTCCGGCATCGCCCGCAGCGCGGGGCCGGGAGGGGCGGAGCGGCGGAACGAGCGCGGCCCGGCTCACAACGGCGGCGGAGGAGAAGCGGAGCGCGGGGCGGACGCGAACATCTTCCCCGCGCGGTCAAACTTTGGCCACCCCCCCTCACCCCCCCCCCCCCTTCCTCCTTCCAAAAGGGAAACGTCATCTCCCGGATTTCCATTCCCAGCCGCTCCGGACGGCCGCGGCCCGGCACTGCGAGCGTGGGGCCGGGGCTCGGGGCTCAGCGCGGGGCAGCCGGGAACGGGACCCCCCCACACCCCGCCCCGGAGCCGGGCTGAGGCTTTGTGCGCTGCTGCTCCGCTTTACTGCAGCAGCAACAAGAGCCGGTCGGCATTTCCCGGCGCTCCCGGGGCCACCGCTCAGCAGAGGCAGCTCCGGCACGGCGGGCTCCGTGTAACGGGCACGGCTCCGTGTAACGGGCACGGCTCCGTGTAACGCACACGAGGGAAATGCTCGCAGGAGGCAGCCGAACAACACGAGGGTTTCCTGCGCACCCCCTGGCGCTGCAGCCCAGCCCGGGCAGGCGCTGCTCCCCTGTCATGGCCATGACAACCATGACATCCCCGCTGCCCCCGCAGTGGGTGCTGCTCTGTGACCCAGCGGTGCCACGGCCCCACCGCTGCACCTCAGCCCCGCCGCGCTCGGACGCTGTGCTGCGGTTCTGATTCTCACCAAACCCTGTGCTGAGTCCAGCACCCCACAGCCCCCGGGAACCCACCCCTCCCCCAGCGCCGGGCCAACGGAAAGCGATTCTGAATTGAAGCGGGGTTCGCCCTCACGGCGGTTTCCAAGAAGCGCTGAGATGAGAGCAGGAACCCCACAGCCCTGGGCCGGAAAGCTGCGAAACCACGGCCAACGGCCCCAAACGGCACGGCCCACGGGGAACACCGCGGCCCTGCAACGCCACGGGGAAATCTCGGCCGTGGCCGCACCGTGGGGCAGCACGGCGAGCACGAGCCGGGGCCGGGAGCTGCGGCCGCGGGTTTGGCCGAGCTGTGGCCCAGCCCAACTTAAAAATATCCCAGCGCAGCTCCCATCCCGGGCGGTCTGCTTTATGTTAAGGCAGGGGAAGCGAGCAGGAGGAATGAGTGCCCGGCAGCACCCGCCCGGCCACCATAAATAGCAAAGGGGCACTGCACCCCACAGCTGGAGCAGGATCCTCCCCTCCCTGCTCGCCCCATCCCACACCCAGCAAAACACACAGAGTGCTGCCGTGTGCCCCCACGAGGGGATGCAGCGCAGCTGGATGAGCCCCGCGTGTCGGCATCGCATCACTGTGAGAGCACAGGGAGCACTGTGCCAGCAGCCGTGCAGGACGCGGAGCAGCGGGCAGTGCCGCCCAGCACGGCCATCAGCTGCACGCCGTGGGCAGCAGCGCAGGGGTCAGCGCAGCTCTGTGCCCTGTGCTTCCTTCTGCTCAGTTTAACGTCATTTCCCCCTTTGCATTTACACTTTGCATGGCACAAGCAGTTCCTCGAAGCCATTCTTCGCTGCCGCGGGAAGCCGACAGCGGCTGTCACTCACTCTGTCACAGGAATGGGAGGGGACGGACGCTGTGGGCTTTGGGGCTCCGCGATGCTCGGGGCCCCCCCGGCTCAGCCCCACGCGGTCAGGGGCCCCGGCACGAGGCCACCCCCCGCCATGGAAACCGCCCCGCACACAAACACCCGCAGCTAATTTTAGTTCCTTGCAAGGCGGCTTCTGCAGCTCTGACTGTCGCCTCGGCCCGAAAAGGAAACGGGTGTGGGGGGAGCGCGCATCTCCCGGCTCAGCAGGAATCCGGGGCGGGGGGGCCCTGCTCCACGCCGGTACCGCCGCGCTTTGGGGTGCCCCGAGTGGCAGCCTGCAGCCCCGCAGAACGGCCGCATCCCACAGCTGCTGGCTCCGCTCCCGAGCTCCCGTCCCAGACACATCTGCAAAGCATTGCCAAAAGGCTAAAAATAAGGCCACCCCCCCACGGCCCACCCCACTCGAAGGGAAAAACGTCTTCCAGAGGGTCCCCTTGTAGGGAAGGACGTGATGCTGAGCAGAGAGGGCACAAAGCCACGGCCCAGTCCCCGCAGCCGGAGCTGAGTCACGGTGGGGGCTGTGCGGATGCTCGGGGCTGAGCCCCCCCGTGCTGTGCGCCTTCCCGGTGAGTAATGCTGCACGGCGAGCAGCACTGCCCGCATCTCCTTATATGACTGAGGAAGCTGCTGGCACGGCACCTCCGCGTCCTGCAGCTCTCCAGCACCGCTCAGGGCCGTACCCCCCACGCTGGGGCGGGTGATGCTGCGGGGATGGTCCCCCACCCCTGGGTGCTGCGGACCCCAAGAGGCACCCGAAGCCGCACCGCCTTCAGCCAGCGCTCCCATCCAGCAGCACAGCACAGGCAGGAGGAGGTGGCAGCCAGGTGGCACTGTGGAAACACTGAAGCACTCAGACCCGGGCGCTGCTGGGGGGGCAGAGGGAGCACGGCGGGTGTGAGAACCGCGGGCACATGGGCAGCACCCACGGGGCAGCATCCCAGGCAGCCCGTCCTGCAGCCCCAGGGATTTCTGCACACACCTGGCTGAGCCCATAGGAATCCCTTCCATCTCTTGCAGTGGGAAGCACTGCATGGGACAGCGGCCACGGGAGCAGCAGGAGCTCCACGTGCCTGCCAGGGCAGCAGAGGGAACGCTGTGCCTTCCCACGGGGTCCCCTCGTGCATGCCCAGTGCCGAGGGCCCACCTGCACGCAGAGCTGCGTGTGCACAGACGTGTGAGAGCGGTACAAGCACAGCGTTTCCTGCTGTGCTCACTTTTCCCCTTCTGATGTTTTTGTACCGCCTTTCTGGGACTTCTGAGGGCAAATCTCGGTCAATTACGGCACGGCTCAGAACTCCCAGGGAGAGAAGGATCCGTGCATGGAGCAGCCAAGCCCCGGGGCCGGGTGCTGCTCACTGCAGCGATGAGGAGCGCGCGGTGGCAGCTCCGCGGGGTGAACCGAAGGACGGAGCCGCCGCCGTGCCCGCGCTGTGACCCGCGGCCCCACATCACATCTCCACACGCACACGACGCTCTCCGTGACATAATCTGCTCTGCTCCGCATGACTGCTCCCCTCCACCCGCGGCAGCTCCGCTCCGCCAGGAGCTCAGCACGGCCGTGCTCGGGCACGGAGGTAAATGTGGCCGCAGACAGACGGCGGCCCGGCTGCAAGCACGGGCACAGCCCGGCGGGCGCGGGGCTCGCTCCACCCTGCCCGCGGCGCCGGAGCCATGGGAGAGGGAAGCGAGAACAAAGATGACGTTCCTTCTGATCTGGGCTGCTCAAAACAAGGTGGGCCGGGGCAGAACGCGGCTCCGCCCGGCGCTGCCTCCGCTTTGAACGCGGCACCGCTACGGTGAATCACCGCTGCTGCCTGTGCGGGCAGAGCTGGCGCGCTCCGAGCGTGCCACGCTGCAGCGGGAGCGTTCCTCGCGTGGAGCGTTTCCTTCTCGCGTCCATCAGCTCTCACACTGCGCCAGAGGACGGGGCTGAGCCAGGTTTTGGGGGTGAGAGCTCCGCAGGAGCACCACTCCCCACAGTCAGTGGCCCAACACCGCAAGGGCTCCGTACAATAGGGGAAAGGCTTTAAACTTAAGGAGGAGAGATTTAAGGGAGATGTGGGAGGAAATCTTTCCCCCGAGGGCAGTGAGGCGCTGCCACCGCTGCCCAGAGCTGGGCTGCCCCTCCCTGCAGCTGCCCGTGGCTGCGATGGGCCCTGGGCGGCCCACGCTGTGGGGCAGCTCCTGGGTGGGAAACAACTGATCTCTAAGGTCGCTTCCAACCAACCGTCATCCTGTGATGTGACCCCGCAAGCTGGGTGTGCAGCTAAGGTAAGGCCTTCCTCGGCCCAGGGCTGCCCAGCACCAGGCCACGACTGTGTCCTCCAACCCACGGCCGTGGGGACAGAGCACCACGAGTCAATGTTTAACCACAGCAGCGCGGCACGGGGGCCCCGTTCCACCAAAGGTCGGCAGGACGCAGCACGGCAGCGGCAGAGATAAGGGGGGAAGCCTCCGGCCCCACCATCAGCAGCAAAATCTGAGCTGCGAGGAACTCGGAAAAGGAAGCGCTGACGATAAGAGCGGAGATGTTCCCTTTTCCAGCAGACGTCTGGGCACCAAAATCATAATCATGGCTTAAAAAAAGACTTCCCTCCCCAGCACAGACCTGCCAGGACAGCAGCACAGGGCTGGGAGCAGCACGGGAACGGCCGCGGCACCGCGGGGCAGCGATGGAGGGACGGCTGAAGCAAACGTGGCTCCTGCTGGCGTTCACTCTGCAAAGCAAACAGCAGCACTGCACTGCCACCTGCTCACGGCTTAATCATTCCCCAGGAGAGAGGCTCGCTGTTAACCCTTGGGTTGGGGCCTCAGGCCCAGGGCCCCATGGAGCTGAAATAAATCAGGAGGAGAACATTTTCCTCTGTATCTATGGTGAGCTGCTCCTGAACCGGAGCAGGAACCGGAGCAGCCAGCAGCACACGGAGCCCGGCCTCTCTCCTTAGTGGGCAGATCCTGGTGTCCCAGGTCCAGCAGCTTCCTACAGGGGATGACGAGCCATCAGCACCACATCCCCACAGCTCCAGAGGACCCCAAAGTGATGTGGGGAACCGCCTCCTGCAGCCAGGTGTGGCAGAGCCCTGCAGGGAGGTCACAGGCGGTGTGGATGCACTCCATGATCTCCTCCAGAACCCCTCCAACTCATCCCCCACAGCACAATCCCAAGCACACAGCGCTGAGGACGGTCGGTCCCATTGCTCCTTCCTTCGTGTTAACCTCGCTCTGCGCTCCTCCTGCCAGCACCCCGGGCTGATGGCTGCGGCCGTCGGCTTTCTGCTGACGCAGAGCTTCAAGCATTATTTCACCGCTTCCCACTTCTGAGCAGTCTCCCCCGCTGTGTCACCGGGCGCTGGCAGGCGGCCGCGCCGCGCTCGCTCACTGCACAGCTCCAAACCCCACGGGGAACTCCAAACCGGGGCGGGCAGAGCGCGGCCTCCACCCAGGAGATGGGACAGGAGCTGGGTGAGGTGTGGGGATGAGGACGGGCTGTGTGGGGGGGAGAGGCAGCCTCCACGTCCCGTGCACAGCCGGCCCGGCCGCACACCCACAGCACACACGTGCTCGCCCGCCTTCCCAGGGGCTTGTGCCGACATGGCGAGGTGGCGGCGTTCCCAGCACGGGGGAGGACAAGGAAGCCGATGCCATCTCCGGGTCCCTCCCTTAGCCCCGCGGCCACGGGGACAGCACACCTCCGCGGAGCCGAGCCGCCGTCGGGTAAACAGCAGCTCCTTCATTCCCAGCACACCCCGCTGGCACCTCGGCGGGGAGCGATGTGAGAAGGACCGCACGGCCCCGGAGCGGCACTGCGTGGCATCCTGCACCCCGACCCACAGCAGGGCTGGAGCCGTGCCCGGCACGGACAGACGGACGAACCCAACGCAGACAGCGCAGCGGAGCCCGCGCGGCCGCTCAAGGCCAAGCTCTGCACTTCCCACAGCAGCTTAGGGAGCAGGAAAGGCGGTGGGGGGAGAGGCCTGAATCAAAACCCTTTTTCTGCCGGCTAACAAAAGGCCTGGTGTCTCCGCAAACAGGCTTGTTATTCTAACTGGAGCCGGAGGCCTCTTGGCAGCAGGGGAAATAGGAAAACTGTTGGGTGAGTGGGATCTGTCCACGCTTTGTCCTGAGCGTGCGGGGCCGGCATTGCGTTTACATAGGGCACAGCCCACACACGGCCCCACATCGCTCCCCACGACAGCCACACATCACAGCACAGAGCAGGGAACTGCAGGCGGGAGCACCGGGCCACCACGTCACCCCAAAGCACTGCGCTGCCCCGGGCACAGGGTCTGACCCACACCGGGACCTGCAGCCCTGGGCATGAGATGTGCGGAGCTCCATCTGAAAATCGAGGTCAGAGAGAGCGCAGCGACGGATTCCCTCGCTTTCCCCTATAAATAGAGGGCAGGCAGACAACCTCAAGCCCTGATCTCATTAGATCTCCCAACTAAGCAGCGTGAAACCTGATTAGCGCCGAGGGGGTGGGTGGGCACACGGCGATGCCAGCACCCAGGGCAGCGTGCTTGGGGACCAGGGCAGCACAGCTCCCACCGCCAGCACGCTGCCCCACGGCAGAGCCCTGCTGCCCGTGGACGCTGTGGGCTCTGCTCTGCAGGGGAAGGCACACAACCATCGCTGCTCCAGGAGCGATGGGGACGCGCTCGGGGTACGTTCGCTGCATGGAGCCCCCAGCACAGCAGCTGCTGCGCCAGCTCCTCACTGCAGCACGCAGGAATTCGGGATTAGAGGAGCAGGGGAGGCGGGGGCCCGACACCTCTGTTCCCTGGAGACCTGCTCTCCCACGGAGAAATTTAATCCCCATTAAAAAACGCATGAAATAATGTGGTTGCTAACGCTTCTCGGGCGGCTCTGTTAAAGTGACAGCTGCCGGGTCCCGCCGGCCCGGCACGAGCCCCCGTGATGCTCTTTGGGGGGCTGTGCAGGACCTGCCCGCAGCACACAGCCACACAAGGCGGCGGTGGCACCGCCGTAACCCCACAGACCGCACTCAGCACCCAGAGCAGCCCCGGCCCGCCCGGCCCCCGCCCCCAGGGCAGATGGTGGCCCCGGATCCCTTATCGCACCCGGCCACCTTGAGCCGGGGCAGCCATCACATGATGGGACGAAAGCGATCACTGCCGGGGGGGTGCGGGGGCCGCGGGCTGCAGGCAGGGCTCGGCTCCGTCCCCCACACCTCTCCTGGGTCACCATGCTGCACCCCATTTCCTCAGCAGAAACCCACCGGGTCGGTCTGAGCGTTCACAGCACTGCGCGGTGTTGCACACTCAGGGATGGAGGGCTACAGCTGCTGCCTGAAGCTCCTTCCCACACCCAATGCCCACCCACCCTTCAACATCTGGGTCTGGGCACATCTGGGCAGCACAGAGCACATCAGAACCGCTGCACAGCCACAGCTCTGAGTGACACCGCACAGCCCAGAGCATCACCCCAGCAAGGGCAGCAGTAACGCCCGCAGCTCAGCTCCGCTGCAGCACCGCTACGCTGTGGGACCACACAGCCCCATCCAGAGCCCACAGCGCGTGGGGTCAGCGTGGGAGCAGCAGAGGATGAGGGATGCAGGAGCACTTGTGCTCCCTCGCAGACAGCCGAGGGCACCGAGCGCGGCTCCGGCAGGAGCAGCCCTGCACACGGAGCAGAGGGCCACGCGAGGATGCTTTGCCACTGGGAAAATCTGAGCCCGGCTCCCTCGGGGAAAGCACGTGGCAGTGACAAGGTCAGATGGAGCGGGGAGATCAGCCCGGGCGCCCAGGAGGCCAAAAAGATGCCGGGTTTTATTTGGTTTCCCAGCAAACAGCGAACTTCGGAGAAAGTGAAACCGGCCGCGGGCACGGCAGCGCGGATAAAATTAACCCAGCAATAAATTTGTAATCAAATGGGATCCTGAGCCGTGCCCGGGGCTCTGTCACCTCGGGGCCGTGACAGTCGGCTGCCCCGGGAAACCCGAGACTGGAAGCATCCCGGCAGGGCTGGCCGACCTACATTACCTCCTCCGCTCCCCAAAACGACCACAGCCCCACAGCAGCCGGGGAGGGGTCCGTTCCCATCGCAGCCAGCACCCCAAACCGGCGGATATAGGGCTGGGGGGGGGGGGGGGGGGGGGGAGCATCCTTTGTCCGCAGCGCCGGGCTGGGAGCCGGCAGCACCACGAGGGCGGAGGGCCGGGGGGGATGGGGGGCCCGCCGGGACCTGGCACTGCCGCTGGCACCGCGCCGGGGGTCAGGGCCCGGCCCTCATCCATTTACATATGAAACGGCCCCAGCTCCAATATCCGCCGCTGCCTCCACCTCCCGGGGGAGATGAATAGGGATGGGGGGAGATGGGAAAAGAGACCAAGCTGGCAACAAGCCCTTCCCTCCCGGGGATCCCCGCCCGGCGCTGAGCACAGAGCTCCGCGAATCGGAGCCACGTCCCCGCAGCACAGCGCGCAAATGGGACCCCCCCACTCCCCGCGTGGGGGCACACGCACTGCGACGTCGCACTCCTCGAGCGCTGATCCGCAGCGCAGGGGCCCTTAACGATGGGCACGGCACCACGGAGCGAACGGCCCCACTCCCACCCGCGAGAAGCTGCCGGGCATTGCACGGGGCCGGGGTTAACCCCCCACGGCCGAGGAGACGCAGCCGGCCGGGGACAACTCCCTGCTGAATTAAACATGGCATTGATTGACCTCCGAGCAGCAGCATCAGCTGGTGCAGCCCGGCTGTACCGGGGAGGACACACTGCGGGATGCTTTCCTCCTTTCCCCAGCGTGGCACCGGGGCACGTCCCCGTCCCCAGAGCCCCCAGAGCTGCTCGGGGCACAGCACGGAGCGAAGGGCCGCTCAGGGCGGAGGAGCGGCAGTGAGAGCACAGCCGCTGTGCCACCGCCCCACGGCACGGCCGCTTCTCACTGTTACCCGCAATGCCTCCGCTCCCTGCGGGGCTGCGCTGCCCGGGGCCGCCGCTTTGTGCCCAGGAACGGCCCAAAGAAAAGACAAACCCGGGAAGCGGAGTGGAGCCCCTCCCGGAGCCAGCCCTGCGCATCCCGGGGGGGGAACGGTTCCCCTGCAGATCCCGCCCCGTGGGCAGCTGCCCCGGGTCAGGACGGGCTCCCAGCTCAGCCCCGGGCCGGCCGTACCTCTCAGGGTGCTGATGCCGCCCAGGAACCTCCGGTATTTCTCCGAGTCCATGGCGCTGCCCGGAGCCCCGCGGGACGCGTGGGGCTGCCGGTGCTCCCTCGCCGCACCGCCGCTGCCCTTTGGCCGCCGCAGCCCGGCCCTGCGCTTCCTGATCCTGCCCTGGATGAGGCCGCCCCTCCTCCGTGCAAATGAGCCGCACGCCCGGCCCCAGCACCTGCCCGGCCGGGGTCGGGGATCGGGTGTCCCGGAGGTATTTCAGGCTGGGAATGGCGGGGGGGGGAACAAAACCCCCCAGAGGCCGCGAGAGAATCAATGGGATCGCGTTCAGTGTGCGACGGCACTCGGGTGCTGCAGGACCCCATAATGCGCTGCACCCACGGGGCAGCGGGATCTGCCCCGGGAGCTGAGCAACACCCACTGCACAGCCCTGCGTGGAGACCCCACGGCCCCAGCCCCACACTGAGCCCGGTGCGGCCCCACAGCGAGCGGCCCTATGCAGATCCGCGCTGCCCACACACAGCAGAACCGGTCGGCCCAGCCCGGACCAACCCCACTCCGCACTGCAGGTGATGCGCGCTGGGTGATCCCTCTCCTTCCCCAACCCAGTGAACCCCATCAGCTCCTGGCAGCTGCTGCTCCACCACCCCGACAGCCAACGTGCACCGGGAAGCACGGCCGGGCTGGGTTACACCGCTCCCCACACAACCGGAGCACGGTGACACCGCTGTGGGGCAGCTGCAGCCCAGGGGGACACGGCCCATCCATCCCATTTGTTCCTCCTGCCGAGGAGCAGCAGAGCTGAGCAGTGCACAGAACAGCGGGAGCTCCACCAGCACTGCAGCGCAGCCCCGGACCCCGGGACCCCCGGGACCCCCAGGACCCCCGGCTGCCATCGGGCAGCACAAGGAGCAGAGCGGAGCTGCTGCAGGAAGCCGTGCTGTCACCACTATAAATAGCACCGTGGAATTTTCCTCTGGAAAAAAAACACAGAAGAAAAAAAACAAAACAACCCAAAAATCCTAAAAATCCGCTTCTTGCTGACAGAGGGAATGTGGGGACAGAAAGCAGCACAGCCGCCCCAGGGCCCCGCTCCCGGTGTGGGGACACTGAGCTGCCGGCCCCACAGCACCGGCCTCGCGCTGCAGTGGGAACCGGGAGCAGAGCTGCTGCCGAGCATCCGATGGCATTCACTTCAATCCCTTCCTGGGAAAGGGGAGAGCTGGGACGGCACCGGGACAGCCACCAACACAGTGCTGCTGCCCCAGCCAACCCCAAACCCCGGGCACAGCACAGGACGCAGTGCCCGAGGAGCTGGCACCTTCGCTTCGTCGCGTTGTCCCTCTGGGCAGTAAAGGCAAGAGATGCCACAACAGCCAACCCCACCGCCCGCGCCCTCACCCCACGGGGTGGTGGTCTGGGGAGGATCACAGCCCGTCTCCTCCCGCCCCGATGGGGTTAAGGCAGCGTGGGTCTGACGCCGGCCCTGCTCCCCAGCATCCCGGCTCCTCTCCCCTGGGGAACGCCGGGAATGCCCGGCCCGCAGAGAGCTCAGCTGGCCCGGAGCTGTGCGGCCATGGGGGGCACGGGGCGAGCTCACAGCCCCGGCCCGAGGAATCCCAACCTCCCCAGCACAACAACTGCCGCGCTGCAGGAATCGCAGGCATCCCGAGCAGCCGGGGCTGGGATGTCTGCACGTGCAGCGCCCGGAGCCGCCCGCAAGGACAGCGGTGCGGGACGGCCGCGTGCTCCCACAGCAGTGCCCGCGGTGCTGGCACCGCAGCTCGGCCAAACCAGAGCTGCTCCTGAGGAGGACCCCATAGCAAAGCTGCCCAAGGTCAACCCTGCACGGCTGTCCTGCGGGGACAGGAGCTCCTGCAGCTGCAGTTCTCTGCTGGGGACCTCTCACCAGTTTCAGTGGGAAAAAAACAACATCCCACAACAGACGTTGCCCCCTCGGCCGACCTGGAGCGTGGCACAGGGCTAGGAGCTGCAGAGCCGGGATTTTGCCCTCCTGCCCCCGCAGACAAACAGGACGGGGTCCTTGCCCCAGGAAAGCAGAGCAGAGGATAACCGCCGTGGGGCTGCAGAGCTCTGCCAGCGCTGATGGGAAGTGCTCCATCATCCTCCACACCTGAGCTGCTGGAGAGGAAAAATACTGCACGGGGAGGAGGGGGTGCACCCAGGGACATCAGCGGGACCGTCCCCACGGGCACAGCGCACAGTGCAGCCCCGGGCAGGCGGTGCTGAGCTCAGCGCAGAGCAGCAAACAGGAAATGAGAAATGGAAAGAGGCGGCCGGGCTTCATTCAGGGGGAAACAACACAAAGGCACTGCGTTCAGAGCCCCACATCCCACTGATCCACTTTGCTAATAAACAGCAGAAATCACGGGGCAGATGCAATTCCTGGAGCTGCAGCACATGTGGGCTCCGTGTCCCAAGGCACACAGCCCCCAGTCCCACACACCCATGTGTCACTGTGGCTGGTTCCCTTCTGACTCCTCCCTGACAGCAGAGGGTCTCAGCCTCAGACGCCCCACACGGGATCCATCTGCACGCACAAAACCCCTCAATCCGGCCTGGAACGACGCTCCCCAGCTCAGTAACACAAACATCCCCTGCGCCTTCGGGAGCGAGCACTGCTCAGCAGGGTTCCCCCGACCCGCAGCCGCCTGCACGTCCCGAGCCCTGGCTGCGTGCCTGGTCCCCTAGACAGGCGAGGGCAGAGCTGAGACATCAGTTCTGGGCTTCCAGCGAGGAAGGAAGGAAGAGAGGGAGGAGCTGGAGGCCAGCACCCGGCAGGGATGCTGCGAGCAGGGACACTGCGAGGCTGCCTGCTGGGGCATGGGACAAGGACACTCAGTGCAGCGCTGGGCAAAGGATGGGATGCCCACGGGGACAGCAGGGAGCAGTGCCCTGAGCAGCTCCGGAGCATGGGCAGCACACGGCATCACTCCTCAGTGCCCAGGGCAGCCCGGGCTGGCAGCCTGGTGGGACTGTGCCCCATCCAGAGCCCGCAGGGCAGGGGGGTACAGCTGTGCCGGATGGGGACGTGCAGCGCAGGTGACGGCCACGCTCAGCCCTATAATTTTGGCTGCACCGCTCCCCGTGCCGGGCGTGCCGTCACCGCGCTGTCATCGCACCCACCGCCCCTCCTCGCCCTGCAGCAGTGCTTGCCTCATCCTCCCTGGAAAACACAGCCGGGATGCGGCCCCAGCACGGAGCTCAGCGAGGTGGGGTGAGCCCCACAGCTCTGCCCAGCACTCCCCGCTGAGCAGCAGGTGATGCACGCAGCTCCTTCATGGAGATGCGATGGATCTGAGCTGACAGCGTCGGTTCATCCCCATGGAACCAGAGCTGATTCGGTGCCAGTGGTCACAGACTGCACCCAGATCTGAGCAGAGCCCACGGGAACGCTCCTGCAGAGACAGAAGGAACTGCGAACCGAAGTCCCCAGCGCTCTGGGGTTTGTTTTAGGTGCCTATAAAGGGATTCATCACCCATAGCATTCAAACAATGCTGTCAGAACACTTCCAGGAATCAGCGAGGAAAAAAAAAGTCCCTTTTATATGTTTCTCTCCAGGAGGTTGGAGCGCTGCACTGAACTCAGGGACACAAAGGAGAGTGCCGGGATGGGGCTGGCGGGCACCCAGCAGCCACAGCAGCTCCATGTCCCCACCAGGAGGGATGCAGAGGGCCAGGGTGCAGACCCACACTGCACTGTGGAAGGAAGGACTGAGGAGGCCCCAATCCACTGCTGATGTGAGACCAAAGCTCTCCTGCTCCAGGTACAGCGCTGTGTCTGTGCCAGCGGTGACCGCCGGCGCTTCGCTCTCAAAAGCGATTCAGTGTTCTCCTGGAAAACGGCACAGAGGAGCACCCACCGCCCCACGTGGGCTCAGCACAGCACCCAGAGCCACAGCCCTGTGCGGGTGGAGCAGCTCCGGAGGCCCCACTGCGTCCCACGGAGCCGATGACGGCACCGCAGAGGCAGCAGAGCGCCGTGCAGGCGGGGCAGGGTGCGTCCTGCCACGGAACACCGCGGCTCCACGGCCACGAGCAAAGCAGCACCGCACACCACGGCTCCGTCTGTGCCAGCAGCGCTCCACACACTGTGCCCCATTGCCAGCCCCCATGCCCACCTGTACCAGGGCTGCCAGCACCTCTCTCTGCCCCCTAAAAGCAGAGCCATCAGCCCCAGGAGGCATCTGCTCCATTTCCATCATGCCAAGCCCTGTGCAGGGGGCAGCTCCTGGGAGGAAGAAGCATTTCCTTCCACGGTGCAGTCACTGCAACGCGGCCCGGCCCCACAGCCCTCGTGCAGCGCGCTCATCACCGCCGAGGAATGATGTTTATCTGTGCGGGATGGAATGGTAACGGCAGCTCAACGGACACAGCTGCCGTCCCTGCGCCTTGGGGCTGCCTGCCAGCCTGGAGAGCGCAGGTGAGACCTGGACACAGCGTCCAGCTGCCCTCCATCACAGAGAATCAGTGGGAAGAAAGAGCCCCTGTCACAAGAGGAAGGCCCCACGGACCCCCAGCGGATCTGTGCCATGGTTCTGCCCCTCTGCACCGCTCCAGGACTCATCCAGCCCAGCGACACCGTCCCCTCCCCAGCAACAGGTCAGGCAGATACAGTGACAGCCATCCCCTGCTGCCCCAACCCCAATGCACAGCACCACGGAGAAGGGAAAGCAGGGAGGGATAGGAAAAGGACTGGGAAATGACTGGGAGACGAGCATGCTGATGCTAGAGCCCTGAAGTGCGACTCATGACCCCCTGAAACATTACACATCTTGAAGGGAGGATTTCACCAGGATTGATGAGTCCATGTGTGAGCGCTCCAGGCACAGAAACGCAGCACCGCGCACACCTGGGCACTCAGCAGGGCTGCACTCCCGCACACGACTTCCCGCAGGGCTCAGCCCGGTGCCGGGTACCCACGGGTGCACTCCTTCCTCCCCCACTCAGAGCCCCCCACAGCGCAGGGCCATCCCCAGAGGCTGCACCGCTGCTCCCAGCAGCACGTGGCTGCACGTCCCGGCATGTGCCCGGCGATGAGGCAACGGGGCCGGGACCGCACCGAGCCCCTGGGTGCGGCAGCGCTCCGCGGGACGCTCACACACCGACTGCCAGGTCCACGGAGGACCCCGTGCCCCCAGCGGAGGCTGAAGGTGGGGGGCACGCACCCCGAGGGCACCGGGAGCCACCGCCACTGCACGTGGCAGCACCGCAGCCCACGCATCCCCCGCTCCCACCCCCACCTCCCACTCCCACCCGGGACGGCTCAGCCCCACGCAGCAGCCGGTGCCGACCCCACGCGGCGCCCACGGCTCTGAGCGGTGCGGTCCGGCAGCAGCGCTGCACAACACCTACCTGCACAACACCCCAGCCACGCTGCAGTGCTGCCTACACCGGGAGGCTGATAAAGAAACCGTGGGGATGTGCCATCTGCCTAACCCTGCTCCGATCCACGGCCGGGAAACCAGCACGCAGCGGGACACGGCACTCCGGCTCCACGCAGAGGCCCCACTCCTGGTTTTAACCATGGGGGCTATTTTGTATCACACAGCTCAGTGCTGAACGCTGCTCCCCACGGCTCTGGGAGCCCACACCGCAGCACTGAGCGCCCACCCGCCCCGTGCTGAGGGCACTCCTATGGGATGAGGGGACGGAGGGACGAGCCAGGGGTACACCTGCACCCCAGCAGGGCGAGGCGAGCCCCGCAGTGGGATGAGGCAGCACCCAGCAGCCCCAAAACCCCACGGATCGCTTCCACACCACGCTCACAGCAGCAGTGAGACGTCCTGGGCAAGGCGGGGAGCTGGGAAGGAAGAGAAGGCACAGGAAAAGCTCGGCCACCGACAAACACTCATTTCCCCTACGCCGAAGGGAACCCGTGACCGACCCTCCGCCAGCCCCGGCCGGCTATTCCCAGCGCAGCGCGGCCCGGTCCGGAGCGGAGGAGCGGAGCACGGCCGTGCCACGCAGCCCCGGCGCCGGGCAACACCTCCTCCGGGGCCGCGACCGCCGGAGCGCCCGTTGGGCACCGCGGGGTCACCCCGCCCGCCCCCACCCCCGGCCCGGGGGGGGTTCACAGGAGGGACCCGGGCGGAGAAAAACGGTCACGGTGCGGGAAACGCGGACCGACCGCCGCCGGCAGAAGTGCACAATCACCGCCGGCCCCGCGCGGCCCCGCACCGACACACGGCGCGAGCGCACCGGGACCGCGCACCGCACCGCACCGCACCGCACCGCACCGCACCGCCGCGCGGGGGCGGCGGGGCCGCGTGGAGCCCACGCGGGGCGCGGAGCCGTCCGCCCCACGCGCAGAACCGGAGCGCCGCGACCGAGAGCCGGGCACGCCGCGGGCCCGGCGCAGCGCCCGTACCTTTATAGCGCTCCAGCACGTCCTCGTAGGCCTGCACGAACTCCTTCTCCTGGTTGCGGTTGGCCGGGAGCAGCCCGGGCACGTACCCGGCCATGGCGGCCTTTGTGCCGCCGGCCCCGCAGCTCCCGGCGCGGCGCACAGTGCCGATCTGCGCGGCCCCGCTTCCGCCCCGCGCCGCCGCCCCGCGCCGCCCACGGCCACGCCCACCCGCGCCGAGGCCACGCCCACCCACCGAGGCCGCGCCTCCTGCAGAATACGCACCCTGATTGGCTCCGCCCGGCTCTGGCCCCGCCCCCTCCCCGCCCCACCGAGCGCGGCACCGGGAGCGCCGCGACCTCTGGCGGCAGCGCGGGGCGGCACCGCCCGGCAGCGCGCCCCGGTACGGCACAGCGCGGCACAGCACGGCCCAGTACGGCCCAGTACGGCCCAGTACGGCACAGTACGGCCCAGTACGGCCCAGTACGGCCCAGCACGGCCCAGCACGGTCCAGCGCACCCCGCGCACCCGGAGCCCCGCACGCAGCGCACCGCCCCGCCCCATTGCATCCCTAACGCGCGGTCCCGGTGCTCCCGCTGCATCCCCGGGGACGCTGTGCTCGCCGCCCTCCCCCCGGCTCCGCCCCTCCCCCCCCCCCCCATTCCCGTCGGGGCGATTCCCGGCGTTCGGGGCCGCCGCAGGACGCGGCTTTTTGGCCTCGGCCGCGCCGTTCCCATGGCAACCGGCGCCGAGCGAGCGGTAACCATGGCGACGCACAAAGCCCCTTCCCGCGCCGCTTCGGCACCGCCGCCACCCCGCACCCAACGCCCGCATCCCCCGGGGACGGCCCCGCGCGCTCCCAGCCGCTCGTGCCCGCCCCCCATCTCCCCGTGCCCGCGCACGGAGCTCAGCGGGGACCGCGGCCCCTCCCCGGGACCCCCTAGGGCCGCTCCCCCCGCACATCACGCGCTGCGTCCGCTCCCGAGGGACAAAGGGCCCCGAGCAGACCCCGCAAACGCGTCCGGAGCGGTAAACGCGGCCACCGCCTCCGGGGGCTGCCGCTCCCAGCGCTGCCACCAGCGCCCGGCATCACCCGGCATCACCCGGCATCAGCCGGCATCACCCGGCATCACCCGGCACCGCTCCAGACCCACCCCTGACCCGCACCCGCGTTCGGGGTCCTCGAGGAGCAGTCCCCCGCACCGCAGCTGTGGCCCCCAGGAGGACACGCGGCCCCAGTGCCGCTCTGCCCGGGCTGGGACACCGCCACGTCCCCATTTCCTCGCTCCGGTGACCATGGAGGGCACCGTGACCACCCGCGGGGGGTGAGAGCTGTGCGCGACCCCAACGCCGTGCCCTCAGCGTCCCCGCACCGCGGATCCCAGAGCCGGGGCGGCCGCTGCCCCCGCCCGGACCCAAAGGGGCCGCTCCCCCCCCCCGGCTGTGGGGAGCGCGTTGTGTAATGCACAGCTCCGAATCAACGCTGCAGCTCCTTCGCAAACCGCTGACACCAAACTGTCTCCAACTCTTTCTTCCCGGCTCGGAGCTGTCGAGTCGCACCGCGCGAGTTATTTTTAATGGGAAATCTGCATGAGTCCGGATCCGGTGCCATCCCTTCGCCTTTAATCATGGGTCGGATCGACCCAGCGCGACGACGGCTGCTCGGCGTCGCGGTCCCGGTGCCCGCGGAGGGGCCGGGCCGGTGGGACGGGGCCGGGGCAGGACGGGGCGGGCTGCTCGCCCCGGGGCAGGGCCGGGCCGCTCCCTACGCATTTGCCTCCCCGCGGTCCCAGACGGCGCTTGCAGAGCCTTCATTTGAATCAACTGGTTCTTCCTGCCCAGAGCACGTGAGAGCGCACGCAGCCCCGTGTGCCGGTGCTGGGGACGGAGGCGGGGGCTGCTGGGCGCTGGGGGCTCGGTCCGTCCCAGGCTTTGCCACGGGCAGACCCAAGTCAGGGCCTGGGGTTTCCCTGGGGTGCCCTGGGGGGGTCCGGAGGTGCCAACATGCCGGCACGGCAGCCAGCGTGCTCCTCCTCCTCCCTGCGGGACGGGGCTGCACCCCGAGAGCCCTCGGGGGAACCCGGGGCTGCTGTGCCACCGGCCGCAGTCAGGGCTCAGCGTGGCACTCTGGTGCGGTGCTGGCTGCCCCCAAAAGACATCGGGGCAAAGGAGCAGCCCCGGCACACTGCCAAAGCCGGGAGGAAACCCCAAACCTCCCAGGGCAAATTCCTGCCCGTCTGACCAGGGACACTGCTCCAGCGAGGAGCTCGGAATGAGGCCTCCTAACGTCACCCGATGAGCCCTGGAGGTGTCCCATGATCAGCTGAGAGCAGGACCCGAACCACCATGCCCAAAACCACCACGGAGCCAAGCCTCACCGGCCCCAAAGGCCACGTCCCCCTGCCCCGGCGCGGGGCTGCCCCCCCAGCTCACTTGTGAGCACCATTCCCAACCTCTGGGCACAAACACACCCATCAAGAGCTTTCCAGCCTCCCCAACCCATGCCAACCAGCACCCAACGGCAGCACAGCCGCCACGCCAGGGTCACCCTGACCACGTTCTCCCCACTCGGAACGCGGGCACCGTGTGCTGCGGCACTGTGGGGTCAGGGACGGCCGCTGCCGTCACCTCCACCGCCGCTGGGAGACCCCCGCCCCGGGCACCGTGTTACCTGCGACCCTGACGACCGCCCTCTCAGCCGGGTCCAGCACCGAGTCCTGGCTCTTCCGCTTCTTCTGCTCGTGCAGGGGCAGGTTCCAGGGCAGGGTGTCCCCGGGGGGGCACGGGGAGAGGCTGCCCGAGCGCTCACTGCGGTACGACCTCTCGCTCCGGCACGACCGCTCGCTCCGGCACGACCGCTCGCTGAGGGTCTCCTCGTCGGAGGACGACATGGCCCCGGCGGGCAGCAGCCTGCGGGAGGAGCGAGCACCGCGTGACACCGGGACGACGGCCGC
The DNA here is from genome assembly GCA_023055505.1 of Callipepla californica brunnescens. Taxonomy (NCBI): domain Eukaryota; kingdom Metazoa; phylum Chordata; class Aves; order Galliformes; family Odontophoridae; genus Callipepla; species Callipepla californica. The sequence goes on from JALIRH010000055.1 coordinate 449,700, forward strand.
CCCCTCCCACCGCGGGGCGACGGGGGAAGGACCGTCCCACCGCGGCCGCGTTCCCCTTGTGCCGGCGGCCGCGCGTCCTCCCGCACCGCGGGCTGGGCCCTCCCGCCGCTCCTGAGCTCTGCCTCAGTTTCCCCACTGCCCGGAAACCATCGCCCCGGGAACGGGGCCGCCAGCGCAGCCACCCCTCCGCCCCAAACCCACAGCGGCATCCCCGGCGCCGGCTCGGTGCCACAAAGCGCAGCGCAGCCTCTGGGCTCCATTTCTTTGTGCTCGGCACGAGCAGAAGCCATCAGACCCGCGCTGCCCTTTGTACCTGGGTTTTTTTCCCCTCTGAGTGGGAGCAGCCTTAAAAATCCCATTAAATGTGTCAGGAGAAAATGGTAGGGCTCCCTGCAGCGAGCAGGGGGAGAGCGGCGTGGCACACGCACGCTGGGCAAACGAGCACCTTGCATGAGGCGTATTTAAAATAATTCCCATTGTATCCCCTGGCTCGAGCAGGGAAATGCAAACGAGATGAGTGGGGCTCCCACAGCCGCCGTGCCACAGCCTTCCATCGCGCAGAGCCTTTCCTTATCCCCATCATTTCATCACCGAAACGCGAACAAAGAGACCCCCCCCCCCCCAAAAAAAAAAAGATGGAAAGAAAGGGAGAATGGCTTCCATGACTCATTCACCCCCACCGAAAAGCTGCGGAAAACGCGGCCCCGGGTGCGGGCAGCCCCGGCGCGGGGCGGTGCGGGACGGGAGCGGTGTGCGGGGCGCTGCAGGTGCAGGGACAGCGCGTCCCCATCGCCGCCTTTCCGCGCTCCGCCGCCTCCCGGCGCCGCTCCATCCCCACCCGCGGCCGCTCCCTCCGCACCCCCGGCCCCGCTCACCCCCGGCTCCGTGCGGTGCGGTGCTGTGCGGCGCGGATCGGTGCGGGCAGAGCGCGGCGCTCCCGCTCCGCTCCCGGTGCGGCCGTTCCCGGCCCCGCCGCGCTCTCCCCCGCTCCGCCGCTCGGCGCCTCCCCCGGCCCGGCCCGGCCCTGCCCACCGGGGCGGCAACGGAGCGCCGGGGAGGGGGGGGGGGGTCCTGGTGCCCGCCCATGCGCCAGCCCCGCTGGGCACCTCTACATCGGACACCCCCGCAGCGGGAATCCTTCATGCCCCCCCAGCACGGCGGCTGCCCCAGAGTGCCCCCATTCGCAGTGCCCCTCTCCCACCCCCACCCCCCGTGCCCAGGGCCCCCCCGGGGCGCCCAAGGGCTCCCCCGCCCCCATCCCGCACGGCCTTCCCCCCCATCCCCGGGATAATTACAGCGCCCATCGATCAACCGCGGCGGTGCCACGAGGGGACGGCAGCTCCGCGCACAGCCGCTCCCGGGCGCTGCACACAGCCGGGCCCCCCCGGGCTCCGGGCGCAGCCATCCGCTCACGGCGTTTCTTCCCAGTGTGTTCTCGCATCTGATCTGAACCCGTCCCACGGTTATCTCCGAAGCTCAGCGGGTGAGGGGCTGCCGACGCTGAGCGCCCGCAGGGGAGGGATGCTCGGGAAGCAGCCATGAGAGCCGCGTGTTTCCCCGCAGCGCTGCCCGGCGGAGGGAAGCGCAGGGGACGAAACGCACCGGGGTCGGACGGACGGGGACACCGAGCCCAACGGCAGCAGCAGCAGCAGCAGGAGCTGTGCCAGGGAAGGCACACGCGGTGCTCAGCGGGGTCTGCACGCTCCCACTGCTGCCCCTCCACCACCTCCGCTCGGTGGCACCGCCGGGTGCGGCCCCGATCCCCGCGGGGACCTCAGAGCCACCGGGCAAAACTGCACCGCACCGAGTCCCAAAGAAATGCGGAGAGGGCCGGGAAGCGCTGCCTGCTCCCACCCGGGCACGTTTCACACCCGGAGCACAGTTCCGAGGTTCCTCGCAGCGCAGCGCTGCTGATCTGGATTATTTGTGCTGTGAATCTGGGTTAAGGCCACGCGTTGTTTTGCTGCACGGGGCGTTGTTATTCGGGGGGGGGGGGCAGGGGCTGCATCACTGAGCACACGCGTCCTCCTGAGCACTTCATCCCATCCCTGCACTGCAGAACGGGTCCGTGGACGGACACCCCACCTCTGTGGGTGTTGGGGTGCAGAGCGGCTCTCGGCAGCTCCACCCGGGGTCGGTCCCCCCTCCCCCATCAGAGCCTCAGCTCACGCTGCCTTCACCTGACTGTATGAATTATTCACATCCCAAGAGCTGTTTGTTTCTCTCCCCGCTGCAGGGGCTCTGGAGACCCGCACTCCATCCTCCCCAGGCCCCAACAGGGTCAGACTGTGGGGAAGAGGGGAGGAGGACCCCATGGAGGAGCGCTCCAGAGCAGCACACACTGCAGCCATGGAGGCAACGAGGCTCCCGGGGCTGTGGCCTCAGCCCATGGCGGCCCTGCTCCTCTCTCCAGAGATGCATTTGTCTCTCTGTGAACTCTGCGTTTGTCATCGGCTCTTCGATCACATTCCTCATCAGCCCAAATTAAATCTAGCGTTTGAGTGCTGTGCGTCTCAGCCGCTGTCCGTCCCCGCTGCCGCCCTCGGCCACGTTCACATCCACTGCAGAACAATTGGATTTGGGGTCGGCCTGAAGAGCCGCCTGGGAGGGAGAGGTGTTGGGATCTATTTCCTCTGCACAGCTCGATTAGATGAGTCACTCCCGGCACTCAGCACTCCCCACGGTTCTGCTGAGCACTTCTTTCTCTCCCTGGAAATGCAGCTCCACCAGCGAACGCTTCTCATATCTGAAAGGGCCACCAAAGAGCTCAGAGGGCTCTGGGGCTGCCACAGAAGTCGCCCCGCAGCTCATGGGATCAATTCAGAGCTCACACAGACGGTGCCAGGAGTCCCCACCCCAGAACCACACCTGGATCCACCCAGGCTCAGCAGCACGGCCACGGGCAGAAGCAAAATACTGGAAGTGACAATAAAGGCATTTTTGGCATAACCCAGAAGAGAGAGGACTCAGATGCAGCGGTATGCACAGCCCTGAGCTCCCAGCAGCCCCAACCCCCACACATCCACTGCAAGGGCTGCAGCAAGGGGCCCATGTGGGGCAGGGAAGGGAGCAGCCCTCGTGGGCTGGTGGGCAGCACGAGTCCTGCAAGGGCCAAACCCCATGCCCCTCAGCACAGCCCGGTCCTGCCCACTGCAGCTGACACCACACTGCTGTCATGTGTCACCACAGCGTGGGGATTTGTGAGGATCGGGAACCTCACATGCTCCACCTGGACCAAAGATTAAGCATTAAACCCACAATCACTGGTATTAAAACCCTGGATTAAAGCACAGTTATTTCCCCTCTCAACTTCCAGGTACTCCACTGCTTTAATGCTGTTACAAAACTGTGCTGAATTTGGAGGGATTGGGGAAATATCTTCCTTTTAGCAGGAAAAGCACGCTGCTGTGGGCAGTCCCAGCCGCCAGAGCCCCGGGGCAGCTGCACTCAGTGCTCAATGGATCGAGCTGACACACTGCATTCAGAGCAAAGCCACTGCTGGGGGAACCGCACACGGATCGAAGGGGTGGGAGAGAAACAGAGTCCAGCACTGCTGCCTGCTGTCCCACTCACCCTCAACATCAGGGCAGCATTTCAGGGGGGTTCAGAAGCTATCTCGATTCAGAAAGAAAGACAAAACAGAGCAGGACGCTGCTCCCAAGCAAACATTTACTAGTGATGCCCAGCACTTGCTGTGTTCCCCTCTGCTCCGAGCTGCTGGCAGAGCCCTCCCCAGCACTGCCACGCGTGGGACGGCTGCAGCAGAACCGCGTCGTGTCCGCCGCTCTCCTTCAGGCAGTTCACCTCCAACGCTGCAGGCGGGCAGTGCGGGTCCCTCGGAGGTCCCCGCGGCTCAGGGCCGGGTGTCCTTCTCACCCCTGTGGTACTCGGGGGGGGTGTACTTCCCTTCCTTGATCATCTTGTCCCTCTGCTCCAGGATCTTCTTCATCCGCTGGGCCTGCCGAGGCACACAAAGGCTGACAGAGACACGGAGCCACGGAATGAGCGGAGCGCAGAACGGAGGGGGGGAACGGACCGAGACCGCGCGGGCACCCGCAGCTCCGGGGGCAGCGCCGGGCCCCGTCCCCGTCCCCGTCCCCGTAACCCTGCCCGCCCCGCGGCTCACCAGCTTGGTGCGGTGCATGCACTCCATGAAGTCCTCGTACTCGGGCTGGCACTCGCGGCGGGCGCGGGTCTGGCCCAGGCCGTGCCCGCACTCCACCCACTCCCGCTCGAAGGCGTGGCAGGCCCCGGCCGCCCCGTACGGCTGCGTCGTGCTCTGCCGCAGCAGCCAGCGGTCCACGTCGATGCCCAGCTGCCGCTGCAGGTCCCAGAACGGCATGGCTCCGGCTCCGGCTCCGGCTCCGGCTCCGGCTCCGCGCTCCGCCCCGCCGCCGTCCTTCACGGTCCGTTCGCGACGCTGCCCGCCGCCAAGCGCGGCCACAGCCGCGACACCCGCGCCGCGCTTGACGGCAAAACCAGAGAGGCGGGACGGCGCTCCTCGCTGCAGCGCCCCCTGCCGGCACGGAGGGGAATCCGCCCCCGCGCCCCCTGCGGGTCCCCATTGTCCCCCGCGCCCCCGGCGCTCCCGTGCCCCCGCTGATAACCATGCCCCCCCGTGTTCCCACTGCCCCCCCGTGTTCCCACTGCCCCCCCGTGTTCCCACTGCCCCCCCGTGTCCCAGCCTCTGCCTTCCAGGCTCTCGCAGAGCTGCGGCCAAGGGGCACCACGGGCAGGAGCGCTCATTAGGGCAGCAGGGTTAATTACGACTCCCAGTGAGCATCGGCCTCCTCCTGGCAGCACCCGCATCCCAGAAGCCACCTGCTGTGCTCACATCCCCCCCGGGCGCCTCCGAGGATGGGGAGGCAGCTTTGGCATCCCTAATGAGCACGGCCTCATTAGCGGCCAGCTGCTCATCAAGGCCGGATCTTCCGCCACCTGAGGCACGGGGAGGGGAGGGATTGCCGGGGGGGTCCTCATGGCAAAACCCGAGCCGGGCTCGACACCCATTTATTACCATAACTCCTATAAAAGCACCCCAACCCGCCGAGCACATGCAGCACCGCACAAGCAGGAGGAGCAGGACTGTGCCATGCTGAGCTCTGACCGCAGCCCCGTGGCCGCAGGGCGAGGGCCTCAGATGATGCTGGCTGGGGTGAAGACCGGCGGGACGCAGAGGGACTCCACCATCTCCCAGCCGCACGACAGCGGCGTGCAGGCGCTCTCGTGGTCGTCTTCTGCAGGCGGCGGCTTCCCCTGGAGGAGCTGCAGGGCTTTCCTGCAGGCAGAGGTGCCCGGAGGGAGCAGGGGGCACCCGCTCACCAAATGCCACACGGTGGTTAACCCAGCTCTGCCGCCCTCCCTCAGGCAGGGAGCCCAGACCAAGGGCAGCTCAGTGTCCCCATAGGCAGTCCTGCCCTCGGACTGCTCACACAGGGCTCTCTTACCAGGCCAGGCGGGACATGGCATAGGTGACGTGTGGCTGGGGACGCCCACTGCACAGGGATGAAGTCGCGATGGTGTAGGCACCCATGTCCTGGAAAATCAGCCAGTCCCCATCCTGTAGCTCGGGCAGCTCCACGTCATCGGTGATCTGGTCCTCTCCGTGCCCCGGGGGACCCCTGAGGCTGCTGCTGCACATGGGGTGCTCTGGGCAGGGCTTCTGCAGGGGACAGATCGTGTGGCCAGATGAGATGAGGGCATCTGCACCACGGCACCAAGCGGTTTTACACAAGATGAGAACCTGGCCCCAAAACAGAAGACATGCTCTTAAATTTAACCCAGTAGGCGACAGACTGGCTTCAGAACTGACAATGGCAGTGAAGGGCCCACCTGGGTCTCACACCCCAGGCACCAGCCTAAGTGGCACATGAGAAGCAGGAGGTCTGGCGATAGGTCAGTACTGCTGCTCTTTCACCATGTTTAAGGCCGTGGATTTCACCTTTCTCAAAGGGTCCTTGCCTCACAAGAGGCCACACAGAACCTGTACAGCCCAACCTACAGCCCCGTGCTGGCATCCCGAGCCCAGCGGCAGACGCAAATGCCTGATGTATGACAACTTCCCTCCTGCCCTAAGAAGTCAGGGACCAGTGATCAGACCCGAAACTGCTCCTCAGGGACCGCACACATCACAGCAGATCTCACAGCATGGGAAGAGCACTCAGCAGCACAGGACAGCAGGATGCACAGCTGCTCTGCAGGGCTCTGCCACAGCCAGGCCAGGTCCTCACCTTGTGCAGCAGAGGCTTGGGGCAGGGGCTGTCAAACAGGACACAGCTGAAGGTGCCGTAGATGCCATCACTGAGGTGATAGACAAGGCTCCTCTTGCTGCCGGACTCTTCCCCTGGGGAGTTGGAAGAGGCTCATGGGGACACAGGCACAGGGGCAGACCTGTCCCATGGTCCCACTTACCATCAGAGCCCGGCTGTTCTGTGGGAACCTCTTCCTTGCTGGTGATGCTGGCTGCAAAGGTGAATGCTGAGCTGACATAATATCGCCCCGGTGTTGCAACGATCTCCACCCCACAGCCTTCTGGGAAATACATGTCCAAGGCAGAGTTTATCACAGCAGCAATCTGGATGGGAAGACGTGAAGGGGCGAACTCAGTCACGCTGCTCCATACAGGGCAGGGAGCCAGCTCCAGCCTCATTCTCTACCTGCCCGGAGCCAGCACTGGGAGCCACATACCTCCTCGAACTGGGCTCTGGTGTCCTCAGTGCCAGGAAATCCCCCTCCGATGTCCAGAAGATGCATTCGATAGCCCAGCTCTGTGCCCATGTCAAACGCCAGCTGCGCCTCTGCGACAGCCTGGGCAAAAACCTGGGGCTCCAGGCTGTGGCTCCCGAGGTGAAAGCTGAGGGCACAGTCCCTGTTCAGAAGGGCTGCCCGTTCCATGCGGGCAGAAAGGGGACACGGTACTGAGGGATCCCCACCAGAGCAGCTCAGTGCTTCCCACATACCTTCCTGGGAGAGACTGCCTGGCACGCTCCTCTGAGCCCCCCTCTGCAGACCACATGTGCCCCCGATTGGTGCCAACAAGGTTAATCTTCCCTAGGTGCCAGCCCCCACCTCGCGGCCAGACCATGCAGCCCCACAGTGCTATGCGGACTCCTGAATTGCTCTAGCAGGGCAGAGCTCCCTGCAGGGCTGCCCAACAGGGGCTCAGCACCCCGAAGGGACAAAAGCAACATGCATTACCTGATGCCAACAACCTCCACATCCTGCTCCTTTGCTGATTCTAGCAGACGTCGGCAGGACGTAAGCGTGGCCCCAAACATCATGCTTGGATGGGCAGAGGGGCTGGAGTCAGCAGCAATACCCAATAGCATCCTGCACAGCAAAAAAACATTGCTGAGGAGTCTTGGGGTCCTCCACCACCCCACAGCCTCCTCTCCAATCCCACTGTCCAACGGTGCCTTCAAATTCTGCATCAGCACCTACCTGGCCTGTGGGTGGTTCCGGGCCACCTTGCCCAGCTCCACCTCATTGTCGAAGGCCATCAGCTGCACACCGTGGCTGGCTGCGTATTTGATGTGGGCAACCTGCTTGCAAGGGCTGCTGTAGAAGATCTTGTCAGCTGGGACCCCAATGCTTTGAACCTCTGCAATCTCTGTCTGCAGGGAAACAGCACACGTCAGGCACTCCGGGACCAGCGCTGCTGTGCTCGGCCACGACCGGCCGTTGGCACCAGGCAGATTGTAGCACTGCAAAGGGCAAACCAGCAGCTCTGCAGTCTGAGTTCTCCAGGGAAGATCTACAAAGAGCTCAAGGGGATCTCAGTAGGCTTTGTCCTGGCATGGGTAGGTTGAGGCAAGGTGTTTGTGTGCAGCACAAGACCAAGAGGAGAGAAAACAAGTGGAACAGCTGAGGAGGTGCAGGTTTGGCACACATTACTCACTGAGCTGCAGGGAGAGTTACGGCTGATCTGAGCAGCAGTGAATCCCTTTCTCCTCCTGTTTAATTATGTGCCAGTAAGTGGCTTAACTTTGGTTCTCCCTGGGAATCTGGGCATCACGGAACGGTGTGCAGGATGGACCAGGGAGCTTTATTCTCAGTCCTAAAACGACCGAAGGGATGTGTCCCGACACCGCCCATGTCTGCCAGACGGGACAGCCGTTAGACAGGCAGGAAATGTCGGTCAAAGGGAGCAAGCCCGAACCAGCAGACAAACAGGACTGGGATTTGTGGGCTGTGTGGGCAGGGTTCTGACAGCAGGGGGAGACTTGCTGATGTAGATGCTGCTGTACATGCTAATACAGATGCTGGCGAGCGAGCGGAAACGTGGAAAATGAGGGTGACCTCTGCCACTCTCCCACAGACGCCCAAAGAATGCACATCCCAAGCTGGTCCCGCACAGCCATACCTTGTTGGCACAGGCGAAGCCTGCCCCCAGCTCGGCCAGCAGCCGCACCACCCCTCCGCTGCTGTTGCACTTCACGGGGAAGTAGGGCTTCACGCGGGGCAGGGCCTTCAGGAAGCGCAGGTGTTTCTTCACAATGTCCCCGAGGTCCGCCACGAAGAAGGCTTGCTGCTCGCTCTATGACAAAGCCGGGGTGAGCAGCAGTCGCCGCTCTTTGACCTCCTCTGCCAAGGGGGGTTGGGCACAGGGAGCAGCGGAGCCGCCCGCCCTTACCGACTGGCACAGCTCTGCCAGGGTGCTCTCCAGGAGGTCCTTGCTGGTGAAGCCCTCCTCCACCAGCATGAAATTGGATTCGTTCAAGTACCCGTTCATGGTCGGGCTGTGAGAACACTAGTGTAAAGCCTCCTCGAGTGGGGTACGGCTTCCAAGGATGCGACACGCTGGGAAAAAAAAGGAAGGAGATGTTAGAGGCAGGGCTCCGGGGACTCCAGCCGTGTGCGTGTCCCTGTCTGCCCCCAAAGTGCTCCTGGCCCTGCACAGGGCTGTACGGGGCAGCACTGCCCCGAGGAGAGCCCTCCCCTCCAGCCCAGCACCGCGGAGCACCGCTAGGGTTAAAGCATTGCTCTCCAGGGGGAGGAGGCACATTTCTCTGCAGTGCAGAGCTCTGTGTTTTTGTTCCCAGCAGCTGTCTTTTTCAGCAGCAGCTCCAGCACCAATGCCATGAACAACAAAGGCAGCTTCACTGTAAAGCCAGTGATTTATATACCCCAGAACGCGTGTCTCTGTGCTCTGGGATGTAGTTAGACCCGCCGTATGTTTCAGGGGGAGAAGTTTCCTTGCGGTGTTCAAACTGCTGATGTCTCAGACCCACTTCTGGACACACAAGCCTCAAGAAAAGGAAGGCATTTTTAAAGAACACAGCACAGACCACTCGCCCACACAGCCAACCCAGACATGGTCCGGATCCACGCTGTGGTTCCAGTTCCACTTCTCCCCCATGACACAGTGTGTGGAACAAGAGGAGAAGCGAGGCAGCACAGTTGTGTTTCCCGGCTCACATGCCTCATGGAGCAGCTTTAGCAGCCTCTTCCCTTGAATCCAGCACATCCCACAACCTAGAGAGCTGCAGACCTAACACAACCTCACAGGGAGCATTTCCACCCCAGTGAGCCAGCTCTAGCCACAGGGCTTTACAGGGAAATCGTCCCTCTGATCAGAACTGAGCAGGAGACAGAGGTTCCATTTCTCAGAGCACCTCCTCCTCTGCAGGGACCTACTTACGACATTTCAGATAGGCACTGGGAGAAAGACCACAGTGACCCCAGAGCAGCGTTGTGCTGAAACACATTGAGCAAGCACCAGCAGCAAAGCCCAGCGATGGGGAAAGGGCTGGGAGGCTCCAAGACCTTTACACTCAGGAAATGAGAGCAACTCCTCTCGTCTTACACTTCACTCCCCGGAGGCATTTCTGACCATTCCCAAACCCACTGCCTCCAGGCACTGCTCTCTGTTCCCCTCCTCCCTGCAGCCCCCGCCGCTCCCCCACCTTAGGAAGCATTTCAGCAGACCATGCCCGCACATCTCCCACAAGAACCAACCGCCCTCAGCTGCACTTCATCCCGCCCCAGTTCCTGCCTGCCCCCAGGCCCCACGCCAGCCAAGCCTGCAGAGGGGGAGCTCCGCACCCTCCAAATCTCAGCACCATCTCCTGCTCTGCCTCACAACTGTGGCCGTGGCAACCGATCCCGGGCACCGCATTGGCTGAGCCGCCTCCGAGCATCCTTCATCCCTTTCCCGGAGCAGAGCGGGCACCATTCCACCCCCCCACTCCCACTCCCACGGCTGGGGCTGCCCCTTGCAGACACCCCGGGTTCTCACCGCGTCCCCGGAGCGCTGGTAGCTCACCGCAGCCGGCTGCACAGAGCCGTGAGCCTGCCTGCAGCCCGGCCCTGCCTGAGGATGCTCGTGGCCGCGCGTGCATCGCGTGCGCGGGGATCCTCGGGGGGAAGAGTGCCAAAAATACCTCTGAAGCACCGCTCCCAGGGAAACCGGGCTCTGTGCGGATAGAAGCTGAGCAGCGCCTCGCTGCTGGGGATGCTGGCTGGGGGAGGCGGGCAGGGAGATGGCGGGGACTGACTCTGCCCTTCGTCACCGTGGTGTCTGCCCGTGCTTCCCGGCAGCAGACCCGGCTCTGCCAAGCACGCAGTGCCGTGTCCCGGCTTTGGCTACAATGTGTGCGTGGAAATGGCTCCGCTGCTCCCTCCCCCTCACACCACAGGCTGAGCGCGTTTTTTTCTTATTGTTGATTTGCAATTCTTTCTCTCTGGCCGCTGAGAAGACAGCGTTCAGAGCACGGAGGAGATGAAAGGGACCCGGAGCCTGCGGTTTTGCCACGGGCTGTCCTGGCAGCCACGGGCGGGGATGCTTTCCTCAGTGAAATCCCACCCTGTTCCAGCAGCGCGTACCAGGAGGAGCCGCAGCCACGTAAGTGCTGTACAGAGACACTCCTAAAGTGCGGCACGCGGCCCCTCCACGCACCGAAGGCCTTTAGTGCCCACGCTGCAGCGCAGGAGCAGAGCCAGAAGGGCTCAGCGCGGAGCACGGCGCGCTGTGAGCCACGCGGAGCCCGCAGGGCACGGCCCGGCAGCGCTGCTCCCGTCTGTAAGGAGCTCACAGCCACCGCACACGCACGGCCCCGAACACGCGGGGACGCCCGCGGCTCCCACACGCGGCGCTGCCCGCGCAGCCCCGCCCACTCCGCGCGTAGCCCCGCCCACTGCCCGGCGTGACCCCGCCCACTCCGTGCGTGACCCCGCGGGGCTCAGTCGGTGGCGGCCATGGCTCCGAGCGCGCAGGGCCGCGGGCACGCGCAGGGCGCGGGGCTCCGCCGTGGGATCCGCGCGGTGCTGCTCGGTCCGCCCGGCGCCGGGAAGGGCACCCAGGTGAGGGCAGCGAGCGGCGCCCACGCGTGGCAGCCCCGCGAGGGGGCGGGCGGGCCTTTGTCCCGGCTGCCGTGGGGTTCCCACGTGCCCCCAGCCCGTCGCGCCGCTGCGAGGTCCGGTCGGTGCAGTGCTGATCCCGGGTGGGACCGATCCCGGGTGGGGCGGACTCGGCGCGGCCGCGTGTTGGGCCCTGGGAGCGCCGCGTGGGTTCTCACCTTCCGTCTCTCCTGCAGGCTCCGAAGCTGGCTGAGAGTTACTGCGTGTGCCACCTGGCCACGGGGGACATGCTGCGGGCCATGGTGGCCTCGGGCTCCGAGCTGGGCAAGCGGCTCAAGGAGACGATGGACTCGGGGAAGCTGGTGGGTGACTGCAGCGCGCTGGGCGGACTGACGGCAGCCACAATTCAGCTGCAGGAAGGGCAGATCGAAGGGTGGAGGTTCTTATTACCCTGCAAGAGGAGCATCCTGCAAAAGCATCCTCCCCCAGCAGGCTCCTCCTTGCTCCCAGCAGCCTCTGTGCCCTGAGTCGCTCCTTTCTGCCACGGAGCTTTTACGCTGCAGGGATGCAGGCTGGGCCGTGGTGCGAAGGTTTGTCCCCTGAGGGGCCACAGACCGCGGTGGCTTGTCCCACAGCTGAGCAGTGTGAGCAGATCTGGGGCACTGCTGCTCGCTGTCACTGGCTCACAATGCCCCGAGGAGACTGCAGGCTCAGGGACGAGGTGGCACCAGTCCAGCTTCAGCTCACAGCGTGCATTGCAACACTGAGCCTGCTTGTGAAAGATAGGGGCCTTATCTGGTGAGAGTGCTGCTATCTGCCGCGTGTCGAGGCCGCAGGTGCTGTGCTGGTGTGTCCTGGTGGTGTGCTCTGACGGTGATAACTCAGCTGGGAGCACAGCAGCACTGGGAGTCAGGATGGTTTTATGTTGAATTATGCATTAATCCCTTCCCTAAGGAGCTTTACCTGTGCTGCTCCCCACCTGTGTGCTTCCTGGTCCGGTCTGTGTGCAGTGACAGCCTGTTCCCAGACCCTGCTGGGCCTGAGCTGTGAGCACCTGCTGCTGATAAGGAGCTGCTGCTGGAACAAACTCCCATTCTTGGGGCTGCAGCACCTGGCAGAACTTCTGAAGTGCTGCGGCGTGGAGAAGGCTCTGATCCCAGAGGTGTACTGAGGTTGTGATGGGGGAAGAGTTGCCCAGCACGGCCAGAGATCGTCACTGCTGTCTGGGTATTTACCTTCACACGTGCTTACAGGAATCAGCGAGCAGCTCATGTGCTTTGCCCTTCCTGGCCAGGCCTGCTTACTCAGAGATGTGTGTGTGAAGGTACAAAGTCGCAGGAAGTAAAGGCTGTGTTGGTATCAGTGGTTGTACTGAGAATTGGCTTAAAAAAAAGACACAGGGAATTTGTCTTAAGATTGATTTTCCCTTTTGAAATACAACAACCTTTGCACCAGTGCTGTAACTTCACTGCTCTACATCCCTGTGCGGGCTGGGGTGTCCCCGGTGTGAGTGCCTCGTTAGCTCATTAGCCACGTTAGCTCATTAGCCACGTCTCAGTGTTGACGCCCAGGGAGCACACCCTGGATGTGTGCATGTCTGAGCGTGCGGCTTTCACCCTGCACCACTGACCCGTGCTTCCGCCTCTGGGGCTGGGACCAGCTGTACCAAGGCACTGGGTGCTGGCACGAGAAGAGCTGCTCTGTGTAAACCCCTGCTGCCTCTCTGACCGCGCCCCCATCTCTCCTCCTCGCAGGTGAGCGATGAGATGGTGGTGGAGCTGATTGAGAACAACCTTGACACCCCTCCCTGCAAGAACGGCTTCCTGCTGGACGGCTTCCCGCGCACGGTGAAGCAGGCTGAAATGGTGCGTGAGCTGCACGGGCAGCTCCTTTCTTCTTGGGGGCAGGGAGCCCCGGCTTGTGTCTGCCTCTCTGAGCTGAGTGCTTGCTTTTGCAGCTGGATGAGCTCCTGGAGAAGAGGAGGGAGAAGCTGGACTCCGTCATCGAGTTCAGCATCCCGGACTCGCTGCTCATACGGAGGATCACCGGACGGTAACTCCTCTGTCCCAAAAGCCCTGCACACAGTGGGGGGTTTCCTCATTCGTGGGGGTGTTCTTGTCATTGTGGTCATTGTCGCAGTGCTTAGACCACCAGCCCTGTAGCGTGCCCTGTATTGGATTTCTGCTCTGTTTGAGCCTTCCACACCTGGGCCAATCTGAACACAGCCTGTTGCTGATATGAATCAGCGACCTTGGTGACCCAGCTCAGCCCTTAAGCCTGCTGTCTGGCAGCTGGTGTCTGCTGCTGTTACTTCTCCCTAATGCACGCTGTATGGGCACTGCTGAACCTCCTGCTCAGGATCAGCCATGGCTGTGCAGAGATGCAGATGTCTCCTGCTGTTTGCTGAGGCACTCTCAGCTTTGTGCTCCTCTTCTCCATTTCCCAGTGCAACTTTTCTTTATTGCAAGCACTTGAAGAGACTGTTGGTACCAAAACAGCAAGAAAATGTTCTCCTAATAGAGAGAGGTTAATTGTGTTGCTACTGCAGGTGTCCTTGTGCTGATGGCTGGCAGGCTCAGGAGACCTCATCCTCCTGGCACAGGGCCCTTTGCTGACACTTGCTTTCTGTCTTAGGCTGATTCACCCAGCGAGTGGACGCTCTTATCACGAGGAGTTCAGACCCCCGAAAGAGCACATGAAGGATGATGTATGTGAGCTCCGAGGCCACAGCTTACATTGCTTTGGGTTTAGCTGGTGCTTTGCAGCATCCCTGGAAAAAAAACTTGTTTCCTCCTCTCCTACCTTCTGTCCTGCCTTTCTGGGGAGCGTGGGGAACTGCCTGGGCAGCCAAGGCCAGCAGTACTGCAGGGAGCAAGGCCTAGAGGGATGAGTGAAGGGTACAGCTGTTCTGCAGAGCCTGGGCTCTGCCACGTCACAACTTGGTGGACTCTGTCCGTAGCTGAAGTTGCAGTGGGTCACGACTGCTTTCCCTCCTGGGGAGCCACTGTAGCTGGCTTGGGGCTCCCCTTAGCAAGCAGAATGGTGTGTGAGGGAAAGACCATCGTGCTGAATCCTTTTCGTCAGTGCCGGCTCTGGGACTTGCTTTGGCTGCTCTGGGTCCACGCCGTTCTCCTGTGCTGACCTGGGGACTTGCCTCTGCGGCTCTGCACTGTGGCACGCCTTGGAGGAGGGGAGCAGGGGTTGTAGCTGCGCAGAGAAGGGGGCAGTGCACCAGGCTGCAGCTAGAGACTGTCCCCTTGCTTCTCCCAGGTCACTGGAGAGCCCCTGATCCGCCGATCAGATGATAATGAGGCAGCCTTGAAAACCCGCCTGAAGGCCTACCACACCCAGACCTCCCCCCTGGTCTCCTACTACAGCAAGCGAGGGATCCATACCGCAGTGGATGCCTCCCAGTCTCCTGACGTGGTGTTTGCTAGCATCCTGGCAGCCTTCTCGAGAGCAACATGTAAAGACCTGGTTATGTTCATTTAGGGCTCCGTCCCTGGATGGAGCTCGCCGTTGTCTGTCTCTCTGCGTCTCTGTCTCTCTCTCGTCTCTCTCTGTCTCTTTGGGGCCACGGAGAGTGAAGAGCTAAGTAGAGTAGAAGAGGAGGGGATGGTGCAGCCCGAGGCAGGACTTTGCCACTTCTCCATTAAATGTTAACGGTTTCCATCTCAGTGTACGTGAACGTCGTCTGTGCAGATTGGGCGCTCGGTCCATAGAGGGCGCGGTGCGGCCGCCGAGCGCAGCTCTGCTCCCCTCGGGGACCCGGTTTGTTGGAGCGCTGGAGCTCCGCAGGAGAAGCAGTGTTACCTCCAGCTGTTCCTGGCTGCCCAGAGGATGAGCAGTGGGAGGCAGAGCTCGGCTGTGTGCAGCCTGCAGGTTCCCCAGGAGCACAGCTCTGTCTCCGTTCTGATGCCGTTTGTGGGGCAAAAATAGGGAGAGTGACAATGGGGGTTTTCAGTTTTACATTTGTGGACTTTATTTCCAGTTCTGGTGTGGTGAGGTGTGGACTCCAAAAGAGCAAATAATAGTGAGAGGCTTTTTAGAAATGAACAACATGAAGCCTCCAGGCAGCTGCAGTCACTGCAGCAATCTGATCTCTGGAGGACAAGAAAAGGATGTGGATGTCAGTTCTGTCCCTGCACCCTTCCTTTGGCTTTGGCCAAGGGAAGGTGTGCTGAGCTTCCCCTGATCCCAAATCCAAATAAACCCTCACTGCAAAACAAACGGCTTTTTCAAGGCCTGGGGGACAGAGTTATCGACCACTGGCCTCATGTGCCTTTAGCCAAGGACTTGTTTTATGAGCTCATGGAAATGTACTTGGTTCTTGAGCAAGTTGAGCACCTTGGCCTTGCTGTCCATTTGTGGTTCGTGCCTGGACATCTCAGTGCTGTTACAGCACCACAGACAGCCTCGCAAGGCTGGTGGCAACCTTTGCCCGTGAGTGATTCCAGCCCTGCCTACAAGACCTCAGTGAAAATGCAGATTGGCCCGGATAAAACTTTGTCCTTTGTCCTTACATGTGTGTTTACT
This sequence comes from Callipepla californica brunnescens, assembly GCA_023055505.1. Taxonomy (NCBI): domain Eukaryota; kingdom Metazoa; phylum Chordata; class Aves; order Galliformes; family Odontophoridae; genus Callipepla; species Callipepla californica. Next base: position 465,534 of record JALIRH010000055.1, read on the forward strand.
GATTCGGTGTTCCTGAGTCCTCTCCTCTTTGAAGGAGGTGGCATTTCTCCCTCGGTGTGCTGAGCTGTGTGTCCAGGACAGGTGCTCGGTCCTCTGAAATCCCTTGCATTTCTTCTTGGTGGTTACTCTGTCTAAAAATGACGCTGTCCTCATTCATCCTTTCCAGGAAAACAGCCCTCTTCCTTTTCAGCAAACTGGAAATAATGCTAGAAACTGAAAGCAGTTCACTTCTTGTTCTTGAAAGCGTGTGAGTGGGGAGAGGGGGGTTGAAAGTAACCAAGGGTGCTGGTTTCATCAGCAGCCCGAGGTTCCCCAGGTGGCTGTTACTTCATCACCTGCAGTGTTTTCCCATGAAGGGACAGCCGAGGTGTGTGGCCTCAGAGTGCAGGAAGGGGGGGGTGAGCACTCGGTGCAGGACTGCTGTGCTCTGGGGCAGTGGAAGATGTTTGGCAGAGCTGTGTCTGCCTTTCAGTGATGTAGAGAAACTGAGTGGGAGCAGCTTTTATTTTGGCATCCTGAGAGAATCAGAGAGCCACAGCACCCAGTGTGCTGCCATGATGCAGGGTTCCTGGCCACTTGGCTTTCCTGGATCTGGTTGAGGTTCTACTCCTCAGCAAGAACGTGTTCTTCCACTCTCCATTTCTTTTTCCCCCTCGTGTTTGCTTTGCATCCAGCTCAACAGCCTTTTATGCCATAAACCATTTGGTTGTTTTTTTTCCCCCTAAATTTATTTTTTCTTTGTTCCCATTTATTCCAGCTGAGTGACTCCGTGAACCAGATGAGACACCACCAAATGCTGCACACTGCTACGTCAGCCATTGCAGCCTTCCCCTGGTGCAGGGGAGGGCAGCTGGGAGGGGGGGTACGACTGATGGGGAGGAAGAAGGAGGTGGTAAACAAGGGGACTGGGGGTTGGCTTGGTTGTTTTTAGTTTGTATTTCTTATTCAGCAGAATCATTCCGGAGAGGAGGTGGCCTTCTCCTTAGAAATCAATGTTTAGGAAGGCAGAACTATTGAAAGGAAGCATCTCTGGCAGTGGGCAGACCCAGGTCACTGACACGGGGCAGGGTGGGGACAGGTACGATTCCAGGCTTCTCCGGGACTTTCAGGACTCATCTTACTGGCTCTCAGTCGCTGGAGGCTATCGAAGGTTTGCTGCGATTTCTGAAGCTGCTTCCTGTCAGCAAGGACCAAAAGGAACAAGTGACTCTTTTCTGAAGTAGAAAAGGAGGGGAAGAAAAAAAGAAACCCCATGCTGTGGTGTTTTCCTGGAAGCTTTGTTTTTCTCGTTCTGCTGCATTCCTCCACCCCAGCACACACTTCTCAACACTGCTGCTGCTGAACTGAGGGGCTGCAGTGCTAGTCCAAGCCTGCCTCGCTTGGCAATCAGGTGTCTGTTCTGTGATCTCCACCAAGCTGGAATTCACATCATGCTGAAGAAATGCAAAAGATCCTTTCTTAATTGACTGCACAAATAACACTTAATTGGTCTTTTTTTATTATTTTTTTGCATTTCTTTCTAGATCAAATGGTGCCTTGTCTAACCTCTGAATCAATAATAAAATAACCCCTTTGCATTTTGTATCTGTTGCTGTGTCCTTTTTGACCTGCGGACAGCGTGGAGGAAGGGAAGCAGATGCTGACATCCTAACAGTTGAGTGGGGTGGGTCCTCTGGCCTGATCCTATCTCAAGGACGTTTCTGTGCAGCTAAAAATGTGGCTTGTAATTTCTTTTATGTTCTCTGCTGAGTGTGCTTCAGTGCTTTATGTCACCATAGCAATGCTGTCTGTTGCTAACTTCGTGTCTCTCGTTCGTGGTGGTGCTGAAAGCACAGCCCCTGTGTATCCTGACCCTTTGTGGTCAGAGCTCCTTTCAGGTATTTTTGCAGCTGATGTCATTCCCATCCTTTCCTCCCTCTTCCTTTCCAGCTGCCGGTGTGTGGAGGAGCGATGTTATCCATGTTAAGCCAAATGCTGCCTTTTGTTTCTGCTTCACCTCTCGTACCGTACACCTCCACAACTACATGGGACAAAATCTGCTGTAGTGAAGGGTCTGGAGATGTTTCCTGGTCTCCTGTCCCAGAACAGGGATTCTGAGAGGAATCCCAGAGGTGGTGCTGATGACAAGCTGTTTTTCCAGTGCCCAGGGCACCATGTGGAAGCAGCCCTGTCACGTCTGGGGCTTTGATTCAGACCTCAGGGAGGGTCAGGCTGCCAATGCCTTCTTCCTCCAGAAAGGACCGGTTTCTTCAGCATAACCGGGTGCCCCTGCTCTTCAGCCATGCAGTCTCTGCGCTCTGATGGTTTTATTACCTTTCTGTACCTCTGATCAGCATTTTCCATCTTTTGAAGGTAAGCTGATGTTTCTTCTGCATCTGTGGCGTTCTTCCCTTATTTCTTTTGATGGTAGATGTTAAATTATGCTCTTCCCGATTGTTTGTGAGTCTGTCCTTTTGCTGCTTGCCTGCTGCTGTTTTCAGAACCTGTTCTGCCTGCTCCTCCTGGCTTCCCAGTGTGTGGGATGGCAGCTCTTGGCTCTCTGAGCTGGGCTTCTTCCAGTTGATCACCAGCTTACCCAAACGCGGAGCTCAAAGCGAATTGCTGGGGTGCTGTGAGGAGGTTGTTCAGCTCAAAGGAACCTCTGTCCTCTGAAGTGGGATCTGCTCTGCGACCTGTCTCTGTCACAGTGACCTTGAATGTTTTCCGTAGCATGTGATGCTCTGCAGGTGCTGCAAATTCCTTCTGTTCAACGATTTCACTCCAGCAAGCTGCTTATCAGGCACTCTTTTGAAAACTGTGTTCATATTTCATTTAGGAAATTATTCAGCAGCTATAAAAGGGGAAAAATCCTATTTATAGCACAAGAACCGGCATCAAATAGGACACTGAATTCTCACTGATAGAGGAAGTGACCTGTTCTCTAATGCAGCAATATTTCTGCTGAAAAGAAGCAGCATCTCGGATGGGGGGAAGGGCTGAAAGAGCCGTGGGCCATCTCTTCCCATTAAAGATGTGCTGCAGCCCTAAAAATGTAGTATCTGGCCTTCTCCCTTCCTGATGAAACCATCTGTGAATGACACTGCAGAAAACCCTTTCACTGTGGATTTGTGGTTAGTAGCAATGAGTCTGATGGCTCCTGCTGGTCTGGTCTGGAGTCGGTCTTGAGTTTCTGATCGATATCTGCTCTCCGACCTTGACCTGGGAGCAAAGGCAAGGAGTGCACACTGTGGACAAGTGGCACAGATCCCTGGCTCGGGTACAGCTTGTGTGAGGGTGAGCGTGGCATACACATCTGTACAGCCCTGCTACAGACAGAGCACTGAGACTGAGGAACAAAGGACGATGAGTGGGGAAGGTGGGAAGGGCACGGTGCAGGGTGAGTGCTGTGTTTGATCTGAGCTCCGGCTGCAGCTCTGCTCTGCCTTCCCCTCCTCCCCGGGGCTGTGCCGGTGCTTCTGGCCTCTGCCTGCTGCTCTTCCCCGCTGTTTCTGTCCCTCCTGCGGTCTTCAGGCTTCGCAGCAAGAGCTGCAGTGGGTGATACCAAGCGAGGCCCTGGAGGTGGAGGACCAGAGGATGGGATTCCCCTCTCGTTGCCGTGGAAACCGTCGGAAGGGAAGCAGCGAAAGCGGGGCCGGCAGGGAGTGCTGGGGGTGTGCGGGCTGCGGGGGCAGAGCCGTGCTGACATCACACGGGGAGGCGGCGAGGGGAGGGAGAGCGAGGGAGGCTGCGGAGGGGACGGGGCGGCATCCCACGGCTCCGGGCAAGGTAAGAGACCGCCGGGGAGCGGGACTGGGTGGGTCCTACGCGTGGCTGCGGGCTCAGGACCTGCCTTGGCATCCTTCTGGCTAGCATGCTGATGTGGAGGGGTTCCTGGGCAGCAGGAGCGTTATACAATGCCCTGACAACCTGGCGCAGCAGGGCTAGGCTCTTAGAAACCCGCTCGGCTGCCCGAAGCAAAGCTGCAAATGCATCCCCCTCCCCAGGATATCAGTGTGTGTCAGTCAGTGCTGGAAAGAGCCAGCAATACCTAAACCTCCAGGACTGTGCAGCAGCACTGCTCCCTCTGGAGAAGGGGACCGGGGTTCCCTCTTCGGAATGGAGTACAAACCTTTGAAGAAATGAATCAGAAGTTTGGAGACCCAGTCTCCCTGAGCTGCATCAAACCCACAGGAGGCTGTAAGCAGAGCTTGTGCACTGGAGCTGAGCCCAGCAGTGTGAATATGGGATGGGTACCCTGAGCTACATGTCTCCAGCAATCTCAAGACTTACCCAGCCTGTGCGGGAAGCAGTCGTCCTGGGGAAGGCAGCCTGGTACACGTTTATTGCTGGGAGTTCTCCGATGTGGATCCTGGGAATCTGCAGACCTTGGAGGCAGAAAACAAAGCCCTTGAAATGTTTTGCAGGTCATGTTGTCTTTTAGCATAACAGTTGCATAAGGGGATCCAATCTGTGAGCAGAGGGAACAAGGGGTGACGGTCACCTCGTGCCCTGCAGCATCCTGGTGGTGCCTGTGTACCTGACTGGCCCAGGGTCCGGGGGGGAATTTCATCTCTTTCTAATCCAAGAGCTTGCTTTGTTTCTTAATGCTTGGAAAACTGGAGGTGTTCCAGTTCTGATTCCATGGCAGAGGTGTCCACACCAACAAGGAGTGCAAGATGCATGATCTTCCCCCATGAAGGCACATTTGCTGGTCTATGTGGAGCATTTGGGAGTGGCCCAAGTTGGCCACACTGCTGCTTGTTTTATGGTGACTGCAAAAAGCAACAGCTTGTGCTGCTGTGTGGGACTGCAGCAGCAGCTCTGCGCTGGAGGCCCCGCACGCAGAGGGCAGGATGAGGAGCGGTGGCAGGGCTGTCACCCAGCTGGCTGCACAGACAGCTGTGCTGCACACCTCTGACATGGGCATGCAGGGGAGAAGAGGCCCTGGCAGCAGCTCCTGCCAACTTCCAGTGCTGCACGGGGCAACTGGAGTGGGGGGAGACAGCTCCAGGTGACCCCAAACACTCCCAGATGGGACTCCGCCTGTCCCGGCTGCAGCTTGGGAAGGGTTAACTCTGCTTTTCTGCATTTCCAGTCCCTGAGGTAGCTGCTGGCCATGCAGAACTGCAAACACAGCTAGAGCTGCTTCTAGGTCGTGTTTCATCTTGGTTTTTCAAGGGTACTCAAAATGCAGGGGGGAATGGCACCAGAACCACCTCCAAGCAGAAAGCCCCTGCTGACCCTCCCAGCCCTTGACCTTCCCCCCCACTCCTTCTGCTCACCCTATAACTTGCCTACACTGCAAAGGGGATGATCATGTGAATATGACACAGCCCAGCATGTGCACATCAGCTGAAGCAGCTGAGCGTCTCCAGCACTCTCTGAGTGCCTTCATGTGCTCTCTCCCACAGCTGTGCTGCACTACATCAGTGTTTGTCCCCTACCATGGGCTATCACTGCTAGGCACAGGACCTATTTGTGGCACTTCTTTTGCCCTTTGCAAGGGAGGCAGAAGGGCAGATATTCCCACCTCCCCAGAATGCAATAGATGGATGCGCTGGGAGCTCGAGCTCTGCTGGCTGTTGGTACCCAACCTGCAACAAACACCCCTCTGAAAAAGCAGGGCTGTGGACTGCAAGCCTCTGCAGAGGGCTGGGGCACCAGGAGGAGCTGCCCTTGTGCCAGGGTCCAGCAAAGGCCCTGGGAGCTGAGCCAGGTCCTGTCAGACATTCGAATCCTTCCTGTTCCACTCTCTCCTGGCCATGACTCCACTGCAGAGAATGTTTTCCAGTTCCTTTGGCAGAGACACACACAGGCGCCTGCTCTATGTCCGCCTTCACCCTTTCTGGTGCTCCTGAGTGCCAGCAGAGCAGCTGGTGCACCCAGGAGTGCGGGTCAGAGCATTCCCAGTGCTGCCCTGGGGTCCCCTCCGTCATCTCCCCAATCCTAGGGTGGAATTTCTCCCTGCTGAGGCTGACATTTCTTTAATAGCTGAGGTAACTTCAGTAATCAATAGTTCCCTGATTCTTAGTGGAAATATTATCCCCTTGGCTACATTAGTGTTTCTAACATTTCATAAACCTGGCCTTAACTCATCACTGGGGGGAAATCTAGGTGCACTCTCACCCAACATGCATAGGACTTGGCTCCTTTTTTAGCCACTGCCAACACCTCTTGAAACCACCTGGGAAGGGCTGGAAGCACGCAGAGAAACTGCCCAAGTCATCTGACCCTCATCAGCCTCAGCCCCTCTCCTGGCTCTGCTCCGAGAGCTCATTCTCTCTGCTTTCTTCTCCAAGGAAGGAGATGAGGACAGAGTCAATAGGATTCAGCACTGCTGATTTAAATCCCAGTCCACAGGTTCCAGAAGAACTTGGCTTAGCTGCTGCCAAGAAAAGAAAAGCTTCCCATCATACAGCAGTGCAAGGCAAGACCAGGGCTGCAAGACAAGGTGCCCATAGCAAGGCTCCTTGGCTGTGGATAAAGCTTCCTTGCAAACACATCAGTTTCCTGGGGCTGGATTTCCACTGGTTCCATCCCAGGTGGCAGATGGCTGGACAGTGGTTCTGGGCTCCAGTTTCCTCTGACTGAAGGAGACCACAGAGTTTGTTCTGTCACTGGGACAACAGAAACACGCTTGTTGTGTACTGCTGCATCTCTGCGTGCTTCCACTGTTTCCAAACCAAACAAGGTCACAAAGAGACCCAAGAGAAACCCACTTCCCCTCTTCACTGGAACTCCTCTTTCTGCCTCATGTATGCCTCTGTTGCCATCTCTTGCACGCCAAGTGCAGGAACAAACACTGGGGTTTGGCAGGGCTCGAAGCCTTGGCTTCTCAGATGGGAAAGAGGCATTCTTGGTCCCCGGCCCAGAGACAGGGTTCTGCTCCTTGTCCACTGCCAGGTTCTCCAGCTGCAGTTTTGGTGTTCGTGCCATGCTGAGAACTGCTCCTACATGTTGGGACCAGGCAGCACCCCTGAGTGCTGGGCTGTGAATCCAGGGGGAGCAGTTCAGGCAGAAACCAGAGCTATGTGAACCCCAGCATGCTGCTGCGGCTGAGCTGCACATCCCAGCAGAAAGCACAAGGAGTCAAAGCTACCCTGAGAGGCTTTCCCCCAAATATGCATGACTGCAGGGGGCAGGGAAAGGCAAAGGGAGGCTGTGGAGAGCCAGAATGTCTCTGGTTCGTGTAAATAGGGCTCTTATTGCCAGTAGTTGCTCCCAAGAGACTGCAGGGCATAGCTGGACAGGGATCCTGTAACTCAGTCAGCTGGGAAGCACTTGGCAGCTTCTCCTTTTCCAATGGCTGTTGCTCGGCCTTTCCCAGCACTCAGGGGACCAGGACAGCAGCCTGGATTAGAGAAGTCAGGCATGGACAGAGGAGACATGGCCAGAGCTGCTGCCTCCCTGCTAGAGGGATGCTGTGGAGCACCAGCAGGGCCTAGCTTCTGTGGAGCATCTGAGGTCTTCATGCACACTGATCATCCATAAACCTCCTGCTCAGTTTTCTGCTGTGCACAGCTCAGCTTCTTCAAACAGAACGTGGGCTAGTTTGCTTAAACACTAGCTATAGTAACCCACAGATGAGATCAGCCCTGGAGAGGGAAGAGCACTTCTTGTGGTGGCAGAGGGATAGAGCTGGGAGCAGAGAGAGGGGGAAGAGGAATTTCATGGCAGTGGTACACGTGGGTTCTGCCTGAAGAGAAGTTAGAGAGAATGGGCTTGTGGCCGTGGCATCAGACCAGGAGAAGGAAGAGGTGGCTCAGTAGTAAACCCCAATAGAACGAAACCTGTCCACTTTTCCACACCAGCCCAGGAATAAGGGATGCTCACTCCTTGTTCCTGCTTGTAACAGCAACGACAACAGAGTAGCAAAGTCCCAGCCTGCAGCAAACAACAAGGTGCTCAAATGCAACAGCTGTGGGCACACAAACAAACAAAAGCTTGTTTATCTGTAGAAGAACTCGAGTAAACAGGGATCTCCAGCAAGACCTCCTTACCTCCACTGCCAGCCCATGAACGGGGTCTGGGAGGGGTGGATCCTGGCTGCACCCGTTCCAGTCACTCAGAGGCACTGCATGCACCTGAGCTCCCCTGGGCTGGCCCTGCTTCCTCCAGGTGCTCAGTCACTGTTTCAAACCACGACTTAGCTGCAGGGCCACAGCAGAGGACGGTGCATGGGACTGTCAGGACAGCAGCTCCAGACTGAGCCAGGCGAAGGGCAGGGGCTTGGCAGCCACGCACCGGGCTGAGGAAAGATCACATCTGAGACAAGGGAACTCCGAGCCAGTTTTCAGTGAGGAGCTCATACATTTCCCACCTGGTTAGCATTGGCTCAGCCCTCTGGAAAATGATACACATTTTCCTTGCTGCGGGGCCAGCGGTCTGCGAGCACCACGCTGCTCTCCCATCCTGGCTGCTGGAAGGACCAGAATCGCTCCTTTCCCCTTTTCACAGCTGTTGCTGGTTATGAAAATGTGAACATTCCTCAGCCAGTTCTGGGCAGGAGCTGCCCTTTCCAGGGCTGACCGCATGGGCTGTTTCCTCCTCTTCCCTCCTCCAGCTGTCACAGATCTGGGTTCATTCTGGTCCTGGAGCAGCACTACCCTTCCTGGCTCCCTTTCCTCACATGGCATGCAGGAGAGGCCCGTGGACCTGGATGTGAAGGGGGAAGGTTTATTCTTTAGCCTCAGATCTAGAAAAGTCTTGAGCCAATTATCTTCCCAAAGAACTGGGAAAGAAATAAGAGACCCCGGGATCTGTCTTGCCAGAGGGATTTACTCTGCAAGCAAACCTTGTTCCTGACACCAGCAGCACACAAGGAAGGTCACACCTAGCAGAAGAGCAGAGGGGATGCTGCCGTGGCACCTCAGGAAAGTCATTATTGTCACATCAGACACAGAGCTCGAGCCTACAGAGTGGAAAGGGAACATTGGGCAGAGCTCAGTGAAGACAGGAAGGACACAGCAGGAATCACTGCTGCTGGGAGCTGTGGATAGCCAAAGCTTGGTGAGATCCAGAGGGCTGCCCTACCCAGCAGGCTCAGTGTTCCTCGGAAATCCCAAATGGTGCAACTGAGCTAATTCAGAAAGACAGAGTCTGGCTAGTGCCAAGGTCAGGCTGACTAACTCCTTCCACTCTGTCTTCCACTTCTGCTGGGTGAGGCAGGAAGCTGAAAACTCCCAGCCTGCTTTTGGGACCCAGTACGTGTCAGCGAGCAGGCAACCATCCTGTTTCTGGGTACCACATCCATCTCAGCACCAATCCCCACTGTGCTCAGTTCCCTTCCTGGCTCCCATCGGCACTGAGACAGAATTTCCTCACCCTTCATTTCACATCTCAGGGAAAATTTCTGCCACTGGTGCTGACTTAAATGAAAAGTTGGTAAATTCAGGAGGAAATGCTGCTTCATTAAGTAACCTTTGGAACTGCTTTGAGAAATTTCGAGTTAAGCATAATAAATGGCTTGGAAATATCCTGATGGTTTTATAACCTTTAACAACATCTGTACTTCTGTACCCAGGCAAGGGTCACCAGAATGCTTCAAGATGTGATAAGATCGCCTTAGAGAAACCAGGGAGGAATTCTCTTCCTGTCTTTCTCCATGGGGGCTGTTCCCATGAATCTGACTTCATTTCTGAATGAGCTCTACAGTGCAGCTCTTGTGGTGGTAAACGCTTTGGGATCATTACCTGTGAGATATGGCTCTGCTGAAGGGGCTGCAGATAAGGACTGTCCCTGCTGACAGGAGTTAAGTTCTTGCCCTTGGAAGTTCCCCTAAAGCTTTTCTCTTCGCAGATGTCAAACTGGTGCTTTGTGGCACTGGGGCTAAAACTCCCTCGAAGCCAAGCAGCCCCAGAGACAAACCCCAGCCACCACCTGCCCATGACAGCAGATCCCTGGCACTCTGTTCACTGGGGTCTTCTCCCATTAGCAGGTCACTGAAAGCTCTGGATTATACCCAGGCAGCATGGGCAGCGTAATATGCAAGCCCTGAAACCGCAGCGCCTGCTCCACTACACAGCAAAATAGGTCGTGCATCAGCAAATGAAAAAGGACAGATGGTGGCTGCTAATACAGCTTAGTTTATGGCCTGCAGGATTAACTCACTAGTTGTCATGCGTGCAGAAGATAGGAAATGGGTGGGTTGGGTGGAGGAAACACAGAGTGCCCAGCCCTACCTGCTTGTAAGGTGCACAAACTGGAAAGGATGTCAGAGATGCTGTGAGGTTTCAAGATGCAGGAAGGATCTGCCAGCATTGCAATCCCTTCTGTGGTCTGGGCACTAAAGCTAGTGCCTTGAACCAAGCTCTTCTGTCCAGCTCCAGTTCCTGCTCCCACACTACTACCGCAAAGGTCAGCACTGTGGAGAGAAAGGTGCTGAGCCATGCAGGCATCCCCAGCAGAGGCAGGGACACCACCTGCAGCCTGCACAGCAGCAGCAGCTCTGCAGGAGAGGAGCCCTCAGCTTCCTGCCCTGTGCTGCTGGGGGACGCTCTCCAGTTCAGCCTTCTGAACTCCCCAGCACCCACGCGTCTGCAGGAGTGAGACAGAAAACTGAGGCAGAAGTCTTAGGTCTTTTCAGTGCTTTCTATGTGACACACTGTTCTCCTTTCCTGGAAATCAGGCCAGTGCCTCACTCTGCACTCGCTGCAGAAGACAAGCTCTGTGCCAGCGCTGTCATATCTGCTGTCTGAGGGCAATACAGGCCCCCACAAGCGGTCCTCCTGAAGGTTTCACCTTGATCTTTGCTATCTCTGCTGTGGCCAGGTTTGCTTGAGTCCTGCGAGGTGCTGAGCTCCCCAAAACACGGCTGTCATCACAGAGCTGCGTCTCGTGCTCTCCCCGAGTGTCACAGACAGGTGGCTGCCACCCGCTGCCAGAGGTGTTCGTCACCCCCACCTTCTCTTAACCACAACCAGCTGTCACAGGCGCTGGGGTTTTCTCCAGGGACTAATTTGCATGTGTTTATGCCAACACCAAACACATAATTGTCTGTTTAACAGCTCGGGTGAGGAGGGAGTGTGGCTGCTTCCCTGTATCGTAGGGATCAGAGCAGCACTCTCCCGACAGCAGCACCCTGCTGGCTAAACCTTCTCAGTTATAAATCCTGTATCATTAGGGACAGCAGGTCACCAGGAAGATTGAATTGAGAGCAGTGATCATTGTCACTTTTATCGCCAAAGCTGTACAGAGAGTGTGCAGGATGGCAGGCGTGTAAGCAAACCAGAACAGCGTGTGCTTTTACAACGAAAGGAAATGCTTTTGTAGAGGTGAAGAGCGTATCAGATTACTATTATAAGCAGTTCTTAACGCTCGCTACCTTTACGTCACTACTGAAATAGACTGCATTTACCTCCACGTCCTTGCTCGGGTTCTCCTTTCGGTGTGTGTGCCCTCAGCAGGGCCAGGTCCATAACCCTTCTGAGACCTGGGGGAGACAGGACGGTGAGCCGCGCGGGCACTGAGCCTCCAAGCAGATCCCCCCACCTCCCACCTCTTTTATCAGCTGCTGACAAGATCTGCCACGTGCGTAGGTGGCTCCCAAGCTTACAAGATGATTCCCCACTCCCCCCACCCCTACTCATAAGACTACTCAGGATTTCGAGGAGGGGGAGCACAGCATTCCTCCTGCTCTGCAAGAGATGCGCGATGCTTTCACAGGGCTCCATGTGGCAACTCCTTCCCGGGATTTCACATGACAGCATCTTCCATGGAAAGCCACAGCAGGGAGTGGAAGATTGCCATGCACTAAGTGTGGGTGTTACGAGAGAGCAGAGTAGGATGAGGAGATGGAGGGGAGAGGGGGTGTAACCACAGAGCAAACCAGAATCCTACTGAAAGAGCCTTGCATTCCCGAGCCCAAGGCTCCCCTCTTCTGCCTTTTGCTCTTAATTTAAAAGAATGTCAGTCCGTGTCAGTCCTGCAGAGAAAAAGGGAATACACAGAACCATCTCTTTGTTCCCTGAACATGTCTCATGGGACCACAGGAAGCAAACAGAACATGAACTAACGAGATCAGTCCAGAGTGTGTGCAGTTGCACAGTGGGGAGAGCCCTCCCCAGCCACTGCTATCTTCCCTGGAGAGAAATAAACATCTGCTAATGGCATCTCCATCTGAGAAACGATCAGAGTGCGCTGTCATTACAAACCAGCGGTTCCCCAGGGCCGCACAGACCATGACCCCAGTGAGCTTCAGCTCTTGGACATGCAGCTGCTACCCCGTGTATGCAAAGCATCCCCCATCACAGATCTCAGAGCTCTCAGGGAGAGCACCTCTCGTAACCCACCAGTGCCAGCCCTGCTCCGTGCACCGCACAGCCTGGACCACACGCTCCGGGGGCAATGGGGCAAGGAGCCAGGGTGAGCTCCCCACCGAGGTCCTTGCACTGCATGGTCCCTCACACCTCCATCCTGATGCTGGGACTATGGCAGCCTCTCAGGTTTGTTTGCATTGGTGAAGCTCCGTGCAGATCCCTTCAGGAGCCCTGGCTGCCACCGCAGCAGGGCCAAAGGTCTCATCCTGCCCAGAAACCAAAGCTGAGTCATTCCGGAGTGCTCCTGCTCAGTAACAAGGAAGGACTCCTCAGATTGAGCTCCTGGTGTGAAGCCACTCCCATTTCATCCCAGATGTGGCTATTTTTGAAAGTAAACATGAGCTGGATTTCCTCTAAACTCCATCTGCTCTGAAACACAGCCGGCGACCCGTGAATAACTGCATGTTAAAGAGGGACAAACCCTGAGAAGACCTGTGTACTCCGGAGAAGTCTGCTCCAGCGAGGGACTCGCACATCAGTGCCAAAACGCCCTGCAGGTCTGGGGCAGACTGAACTCTGTGTGTCCTGCAGAGCACTGACTGAGCACCAGGCAGACATCCCCAGATATCTGGGTGAGCAGGAAGGGGAGGGGGCAGGCAAAGGGGGCTCGGTAGGAGCTGGAGTTTCTGTTTCATCAGCAGCTCGTCTGCAGGGCCCCACGGCAGCGGCGTTCCCAGCAGCAGCACACCCCGTCCCCCCATGCAAATCCCCCCGTCTGAGGGCACTTTCACAAGCCCTTCTCGGCAGCCTCTGCTTTCACTCTCTGAATTACGGACGGGAGTTTTCATTACATCACCAGGGTTCTTCCTCCCCGAAGGCCGTGTCAGAGCAGCCGCTCTTCCCAGTGGGGGCTTCCATGGTGCGGGCGGCCGCGGCAGTTCCCGGTGCCCCTCGGGTGGGTTTGGCCCCAGCCGGGCAGCGGCAGCTCACGACGGCTGCAGCTGGTGCTGAGCATTCCCTGCAGCGCTGCTGGAAGCCTCCCAGGGACACACAGGCAGCTATAAAATCTGCCCGTGACAAATCCTGCTCTGGCTGAAGCGGCAGGGTTGGAAGTCAGCGGCATTCCAGCTTTCTGCCGGCGTAAGCAAGAGCAAATTTGCCTATCAGAGCTGGGATTCGTTCGCTGAAGCGTTTGAATTCTCTCCCTCTTTTTTTCTCCTGTTGTTTGTATTTGAAAACGTCCCTGGGTCAAACGCTCAGGCCGATGCCAGCTGCCCCACACAGCTCATCCGATCCCTCCCAGTCCGGACCGGCTCCCAGCAGCGTGCTTCCGCGTGCAATCTGTCCCAGCCCTGCTCAATTTGAATCAAAACAAAGCAGGGTTTTCGATCCGCTCCCTCCCGAGCAGCGTGCTCCCGGCCAGGGCCACGCAAACTCCGCGCTGGAGCGTCTCAGCCGCGAAGCCCACGCGGCGAGCACCGGGCCGCTCAGCAGTAAGGGCTGGGAAGGGTGGGCCCCGCAGGCAGGGGGTGATGCTGAAGGCAGCCTGAGCCCCTCACATCCCCTCCTCCGCCTCGCAGCCCCTCCTGCACCACAGAGGAATGGTTTCTGCCCCGTCAGCACTGTGAGGCCCACGTGAGCCCGAGAGACCGAACCTCCCCACAGTGAGAGCAGCCTGCGTGAGCTCAGAGCGCAGCCGGGGACGCGCACCCCACGCGGGCCCCAGGTCTCTCTCCTTCGGTCAGCAGCGCGATTTTTAGGCGAGATCCTCACACCGGGACGGCGCAGCCATTTCAGAGCGCCTCGGACCCATCCCGCCCCAGCCAGAACAGCGGGTCCAACACCGCCCCATTTACAGCCATCCAACACCGCCGCTCGGCTTCCTCCCGTCCCCTGAGAGGGAGAGGGCCCCTTCGCACACCGGGGCTCTGCAGCAGAACCCCCGCGGGGTTACCGCGCCGTGAGGGGCACAGCTCGGCCCCGCGCGCCGCTTTGGGGCGGAGGGGACCACCGCCCCACACCCGAACCCCGCGCATGCGCGGCGCCCCGGCGCTGCCCGCAGCTAAAATGGCGGCGGCCGCTTCGCACCGCGATTGGCGGGGCAGGTGGGGGGGCGGGGCGAAGCCGCGAGGGGGCGTGGCTCGGCGGGGCGGGGCGGGGCGCTCTCACGGCTCCGGTGCCGCTGTCGTTGCAGCGCCCGTTGGGACGCGGTGCCGCCGCTCCCGGATCGGCCGCCGCTCGTTGATACCGTCGCCCGGCAACCGCCGCCCCGCGGCCATGGGCTCCGAGCGGGACTCCGAATCGCCGCGCTCCTCCTCCATCCACTCGGCCGCCGCCAAGTGCCCGAAGCCCGGCCACCGCCGCCGCCGCCTCTCCTTCCAGAGCGTCTTCTCCGCCGCCGCCGCCTCCGCCGCGGGCGGCCGCCGCCGCTCGAAAGCCGACCCGCCGCCCGCCGCCCCGCCGCCGCCCCCCGCCGCTCCCCCGGCCCCGCCGCCCCCTCCGCCGCCCCCTCCGCCGCCGCCCCCCGAGGACGCTCCGGTTCCGGCTCCTGCTCCGGCGGCGGCGGCGGAGGGGAGCGGCGAAGAGGAGCTGGAGTGCCCGCTGTGCCTGGTGCGGCAGCCGGCCGAGAACGCGCCGCGCCTGCTGTCGTGCCCGCACCGCTCGTGCGGGGCCTGCCTGCGGCAGTACCTGCGGATCGAGATCACCGAGTCCCGCGTCAACATCTGCTGCCCCGAGTGCAGCGAGCGCCTCAACCCCGCCGACATCCGCCGGCTGCTCCGCGACTCCCCGCACCTCGTGGCCAAGTACGAGGAGTTCATGCTGCGCCGCTGCCTCGCTGCGGACCCCGACTGCCGCTGGTGCCCGGCGCCCGACTGCGGGTGAGTGCGGGGAGGGGGCCCGGCCCCCGTGGGGGGCTGCTGCTGGGACGGCTTGGGGTCTCCTGCCCCTATAGGGGCTGCTGCTGGGACGGCTGGGGGTCTCCTGCCCCTATAGGGGCTGCTGCTGGGACGGCTTGGGGTCTCCTGCCCCTATAGGGGCTGCTGCTGGGACGGCTGGGGGTCTCCTGCCCCTATAGGGGCTGCTGCTGGGACGGCTTGGGGTCTCCTGCCCCTATAGGGGCTGCTGCTGGGACGGCTTGGGGTCTCCTGCCCCTATAGGGGCTGCTGCTGGGACGGCTGGGGGTCTCCTGCCCCTATAGGGGCTGCTGCTGGGACGGCTGGGGGTCCCCCGTCTCCATGGGAGGATGCTGCCCTTTATTTAGGACCGCTCCGGGATGGCCCTCCTGCCCCCATAGGAAGGTCCCTCTGCCAGGACAGCTTGGGGAGGGGTGCATATCTCCTTAGGGTGTTCTGCATAGACAGTCTCCTGTGCCTATAGGGACTGCTGCTGGGACAGCTCAGGGAGGTGTCCCCTGTCCCAACGGGTGCTGCCTTCCCATCCCAAGGCCCCAGCACAGCCTGCAGCAATGGGATGTGCTGCCTGGGTTAGGTGCTGCCCCGCCAGCTCCCCATGGAGCTCAGACCTTGTGCTGTGCTGCCACTAAGGCACGCTTTGTTCATGCTGTGGAGAGCCCTCTGTGGCGTGGCCATCAGCAGGCCGTGCAGGGGAGCTGATGGGTCTGGGGTACCAAGATGACACGCACTGCTCTCTACTCTGGGATTTGACCTTGGGGACTGTGGAAGTGCAGAGCAGCAGGGGCTTCATAGTGGGATTTGCAGGGGGCTTTAGCTGAGCTATCATTTCCCTAATTTAAAAGAAAGCTGTTTGGTTTTTTTCTGCACAAATGGGAAGCACGGAGTTTCCTGGCCACGTGTATCACAGCAGCACATGCACGGGGCACTCTGCGCTTCATGGGGAGGACGGAGCTGTGAGCAGTCCCCATTTCCCAGCGAGGGTGACTGCATGGCATGGAGCAGCAATGTTGACTCATTATCCGTTGCCCAAGTGAGGAAATATCTGTCTGCCCAGAAGTCAGCCCGCCCAGGCTGGGTGACGGCGCTTATCGGAGCGCTGCTTTCATTTTCTCTTCTCTTTTCCTTTGAACGAACTCTCTCGGGTTTCAATTTATGCTGAAGGCAAAGCTGCCTGGAAAGGGCCTTTGTTCAGGGAACTCAGAGAAGCACTGCAAAGTTCGGCCACGACGCGGTGAGGGGTGCAGCTCTGGGTGGTGTGAACATGGAAGGAAGGTCTGAGCCGGCAGCGGGGAAGGAAAGCGTGGTGGGAGCACTGTGAAGGTGTAATCAGAGCACTGTCATCCCCGTCCCATACAAACTGGTCAGCCCATCCCAGGCTGCCCATGGCACGGCCGCTGAGCAGTGCTACACGAGGGTTTGTTTCTTCAGAGAGCAGCAAGCAGCAGCTGTGCTGGTGTGCGCAGGAAAGCCATGCCCTGGGTGCCTGGAGGAGCAGGCTGAGCACATGGGGTGCCCCCGCTCAGTGCTGGAGCAAACCCAGCTCCCACGCTCAGCTCTTTGACGCTGTGACATTTGTCTGCGCTGTGCTGGGAAGTGCTGCGGGTTGGGGTGGGTGGGTGTCACACAGCTGGACCCACGAGCCTGCTAGCATCCTCCTGCCCACTGCCCAGCTGTGCCCTCGGACGTGGGCAGCTCAGGGCTCAGATATGGGCAGCTCAGGGCTCGCTGCAGACCACTGCTGTGTCTGTGGCAGTAGCACTCAAACAAAGGCCGCTGGAATCTGCCCTCCAGCAGCATGAGGAATTAATCACTCAGTTCATTCTTCCCAGCCCGGGCCCTTCCATCGTGCTTCTGTAGAGTCGGGCTATGAATTATTTACCGTGGGCTTCCACCGTAGTGGTGGCAGTGCAGTGTGCCCAGGGCCGTGGGAGCCAACAGCATCCCGTGCCCGCAGCATCCCGTGCCCGCAGCATCCCGTGCCCGCACACCTACTGCAGTCTTTCGTAAACGGAAGAGCCCGGCAGTGCGGGAGGAGTGCCGACACAACACCGGCGCGTGTTGCCATGGGAACGCTGGGCCGTGGATGCACACATCATTTTCTATATGTGCAGCGTTTCCCCCCCCCTTCCCTGCTACAATCAGGAGAACAACGGAGCTGTGGAGCCCACCGAGCTGCGTGGGCTGAGCAGTGCGAAGGGGACTGAGGATGCTGTGGGGCTCAGGCTCCCCACGAGCGGAGGATGGCTGTGTCTGTCCAGGCAGCCCGGGCTGTCAGAGTGTGAGCTCCTTCCTCGTTGACCTTGACTTTGGAGCTGTTCTTTCTTCCTCTCATAGAGAAAGCCGTGTAGGTTTCAGGCTTGTGGCCTTGTTCTTGCTGTTTGTTATTTCAGTTCCAGGAGCGAAATGTAAACACGGAGGATTTTGGTTTCTCGTAGGAGTGTCTCAAAAAACCCTAAATCTCCTAAGAGGGGTCAGCCCCGAGCACGAAGTTGCCCCGTGAATTATGAGTTGCTCCCTGTGTCGTGTACAGGGCAGCGGCTGCGTGGCAGGAGCAGGGCGAGGATGCTCAGTGGGATTCTCCCCAAAACCAGACAGGAGGGGTCAGGGCCATCACCCCACACTGCCCCCATCCCCCCCCCCATGGATGTGCTGATGGAGCCCACGGCTGTGCCTCCAGCCCCACACGCTGCCCAGCAGCATTGATTCTTTGGCGATTATGTCGTACCCCAGCACGATGAAGTTGCTCCAACTCCCACGGGATGTGAATCATTGTGGTATGACACATTTGGCGGTTCTCACGCTGCAGCCTCTGAGAAGAGGCAACACAACTTGAGCTGTACGAGCTCTAAATATAAAATCCTAAATGGGGGCTGTTCTGTGACCAAAATGCAGGGGGTGGTCGGCGCCCCGTGCTGCGCTGGAAGCCCTCGTCCCATGGGGTGGGGGGCAGTGCTGTGCGGTGTTCCTGTGTGAATCCGTCCTTGGAGGAGCTCTGCGGTGCTGTCAGGAGGGGATATGATGCTCCTGCTCATTTGGGCTTAATCCAGAAGCAGGACAACTTCCCTCTGCTGGAGGGAGCCACGCAGGTCAGCAGGGGCTTTGTATCTGGGAGTAGGCTCACGCGGAACCCACTGTTGTTCCACTTGTTTAGGATCATTGTTGTCTGTATGGTCATAAAATTGTGCCCAGAACAGCTTCAGCCCTCCTAACCCCTCCAGGCCACACACCCACCCTCACACCCAGTGGTCCTACGGCTGCTGAGCTGCAGAAAGGAGCATTGGAGCCATAGCCTGGATCAGCAGAGGGCAGGCAGGGTGAGCATCAATCAGGGGAATCAACAGTGAGAGCTGCCAGTGCTTATTGAGGAGAGAACTCAATACTGCACGCTGTCTGTACAAAGGAAGCTGCCCCAAGTAGCTCCACGTGGTGTGATGCACAGCACTGGAGAGCAGGAACATGAGAGGAGCAGGGGTTGGTGTGGCATCCTGCAGAGAGAGCCCCGCAGGACCCGGGCAGCACGGGGCCATGCTGGGCAGCACTGCCGCTCTCTGACTCCCCATGTGTGTTCCTCCCCAGCTACGCGGTTATTGCCTACGGCTGTGCCAGCTGCCCCAAGCTGACCTGCGAGCGGGACGGCTGCCAGACGGAGTTCTGCTACCACTGCAAGCAGATATGGCACCCCAACCAGACGTGCGACATGGCCCGGCAGCAGCGCGCCCAGACGCTGCGGGTGCGCACCAAGCACACGTCGGGGCTCAGCTACGGGCAGGAGTCAGGGCCAGGTATGGCTTCATACGTTTAGGGGTCACCCTGTGCTCTGAGGTGGGGGTAGAGGGCTGCTATGTGGCTGTATGTGATGGAAAGTGCAGTGATGATGGCAGAGCAGCAAAGCCCCAGCCTGCAGCAAGCGAGGATTTGCTCAAATGCAACATCCATGGGCACAGAAATAATGGAAAGAAGCTGCTAACCTTCAGAAGACCTCAGGGATCTCCAGCAAGATCCCCTTGTCTCCACTGCCAACCCTTAAATGAGGTCTGGGCAGGGCTGGATCCTGGCTCGTACACTGCTCTGGGCTGGCCCTGCTTCCCACCAGGTGCTGCATCACTGCTTCAGGCCATGGCTGAGCATTTCCACTCCAGGGCCACAGCTGAGGGTCTCCAGCCGTGCAGCTGGGAGGTGTTCCCCAGCACAAATCTGGTGGGCTGCTGTAGAAATCAGGATGCAAAGTGGGACATGAGAGGTGACATGCTCTGGTCCTTCCTCCTCAGCTCCCCTCATCCGCCCCAGCGATGCTTGTGGCTGCTTTGATCTTGGATGCTTCTTGCTGAGCTAGATGTTGAACAAATAGATGCTTCTTACAGCTGCAACTTCCAATTTGCAGTAAAATGTAGCATTAATGCCCAGCCGTGTCCGGGGAGCCTTACTGTGAGGCATTCATAATGTCAGGCACAGAAAACATGCCAGCCCACAGGCTGCAGCACTGCCTGGTGGGGGCTGCTGTGTCCACAGAGCTCGTTAAAAATAGCTGTGGTGACTGTGGGAGTGGGCAGCGAGGCCGTTTCTCCCCATCCCTCCCTGCTGCCAGACACAGCACACTGCAGTCATGTCCTGTTGGTTCCTGTGCTCAGAGCAGGGCTGCCCAGAGGTGGCTCAGCCCTGAGGGGCAGCATGGGTGCTGCGGTGCGAAGCAGTGAGCTCAAAGCAGTTCCTGGGCTTTAGGAGAGGAGATCCCTGCCAGGAGGAGCTGAGCCACTGAACTTCTTTGAGGCAGTGGTTCTTCCCACCCCATTCCTGCTGGATTCGGTGCAGTGATTAATGAGGTGTGAGCCGTGCTCTCAGCAGTTGAATCTCGTGTTGCTGAGAGTTGGAGGCTGCCAACCTTCACCACAGCACAGACAGCCGCTGCATGACCTGACCAGACAGTGCCTGAATGAAGGAGGAGGTGGAGGACCCCTGCCCTGCTCTGCAGCCCCAGCCCCTCTGGCTGCTCCCAAAGGTCAGGGCAGGGGCCCCCAAGCTTTCTGTCCCAGTTGCTCTCTGCTCTTGGTCTGTGAATCACCTTTGTGGAGCAATTTAATAATGGCTCTGACCTGCCCTGTTGTCCTGGCTAGCACAGAGCAGGTATGACTTGTTCCCAGCACTGAAACATGCTCTGAAACACATCCCATGCAAGGCCAGAGAGAGCTTTTACAGGGGCTGTTGCTCTCAGACGTTTCTGTCCAGGCAGATCGCTTCGGTGGGCTCTGTCTCATCGCTATTACCTTCTCACTGTAAAGAGAAACAGAGGCCACAACCAACGGGTTGTACCATCCCCGCCCTCTGTGCCAGCAAGGGTCACCCAAAGCAAAGGATCTGTGAGTAACACGGGGACCCCCCGTGCTCACAGCACCTCCAACCCCGTGCCCCTCTCCCCCTGCAGCGGATGACATCAAGCCGTGCCCGCGCTGCAGCGCGTACATCATCAAGATGAACGACGGGAGCTGCAACCACATGACGTGCGCGGTGTGCGGCTGCGAGTTCTGCTGGCTGTGCATGAAGGAGATCTCCGACCTGCATTACCTCAGGTGCTTTGCCTTCCGTCCTCGCTCCCCTCCATGAGTCCATCAGCAAAACTGACCCAGAGATTTGGACTTCGTTCCCACAGACTCTTCTTCACCTCCCGACCCGATGGCGTTTGGGGGCTGTAGTGTGCTGGGTTACTGAACACATGGCTTAGTGTGGAAGGGAACTGAAGGGCTGAACACGGTCTTGTGGTGTGATAATCACCAAATTAATCTTTATGGGGGAGAAACCTTTTTTTGTGTTATCCACCCACTTCTTAAGCTTTGGGTTTGTTCGTAAGGGAGTTGGCTTAGGGTTTCTCAGGGATTGCTGAAGTTTTAATGTCATTTCTTCCTTCTGTTAAGCCCCTCTGGCTGCACGTTCTGGGGCAAAAAGCCATGGAGTCGCAAGAAGAAGATTCTCTGGCAGCTGGGCACGCTGATCGGCGCTCCCGTGGGCATCTCCCTCATTGCTGGCATTGCCATTCCTGCTATGGTCATTGGCATCCCTGTCTATGTGGGGAGAAAGGTAAAGGTGGCACAGCATGCGGTGGGAGTGGAAGGATCTGAGCAGAAGGATCTGAGCTTGCAGCGTTCTCTGTGCTCGAGGCATCTGAGCAGCAGTTAGGGCTCATAGGGAAGGTGGATCTCTTCATAGAACCCAAATTCAGTTATGTTTCCTAAGCCACCTTATCTCCTGGGCTGTGTATGGGGAGAGGAAGGCGGTGGCTGATGGCTGAATCCCACAGTGTCACACTGTGCCCTCACCCTGAGCCGGGAGGAGAAACCCTTTTTGCCCATGGCAGGGGCTCATAATGTCTCCTGGTGTCTCACCTGGTGCCTGTCCCTCCCTCAGATTCACAGCAGATATGAGGGGAAGAAAACCTCCAAGCACAAGAGGAATTTGGCCATTACCGGAGGGGTCACCTTGTCTGTCATTGCCTCTCCGGTCATCGCTGCTGTCAGTGTTGGTAAGTGGGCACGGCACAGTTCCCTTCCAGCACAGACACATGAGCATGGCTGGAAATCCCAGCCCCGAGAATCTGCCCCGCAGAGCTCAGCCTTCAGCTCTCACTCACCCTGCAGGTATTGGGGTTCCCATCATGCTGGCCTATGTCTACGGCGTGGTGCCCATCTCGCTGTGCCGCGGCGGGGGCTGCGGGGTCAGCACCGCCAACGGGAAGGGCGTGAAGATCGAGTTCGATGAGGACGATGGACCCATCACAGGTAGTGTGACCAGCGGGGAGGGGAAGGGGCGAAGGAGGATGCTCTCACTGCCTCTTGTGCTGAGGTGATGGGGTCTGGATAAATCCCAAATCTGAGTGTCGGCCTGGCTGCTTTGGGCACCTCCAGGGATGGGGCACCCACAGCTCTGAGCAGCGCTGCCAATTCCTCACTGCCCTCTGAGTGAAGAATTTCCCCAACTCCCCTCTGTCCCTCCCGACAGTGGCTGACGCCTGGCGAGCCCTGAAGAACCCCAGCATCGGTGAAAGCAGCATCGAGGGGCTGACCAGCGTGCTGAGCACCAGCGGGAGCCCCACGGATGGGCTGAGTGTGATGCAGAGCAACTACAGCGAGACGGCCAGCTTCGCAGCGCTGTCGGGCGGCACGCTGAGCGGTGGCGTGCTCTCAGGGGGCAAGGGGAAATACAGCAGGTAAACGGGGCAGGAGAAAGGGATGGGGCTCCCAGGGCTGTGCTGGCCGAGCAGTTTGTCTAGGGCTCTGCTTTCCAAGTCAGGAGGTTCGACCACAGTTTTTCACCACGGTTTCCTTCTCAGCTTGACTGCTGGGTAATTGGAGACACGTGTTGAGATGGCAGCCAAGATAGAGCCACGGCTCTGTGCAACTTCTGTGGAAAGCTGTTCTTCACGGGAATTGCATGAGTCATGGACACAAACACTGCTTCAACTTTGTCATGGAAAACAAAACGGGTTTACCTGAATGGAGCCAAAAAGGAGACTGAGGGAAATCATTGGGGCGCCCACATCCTCCACCCCATGGCATGCAGGGACTGTTTGGTGCCCTCTGGGGACCACCTGAGGCATTTCTGAGCAGCCCTGTCCCTTCCTGCAGGCTGGAGGTGCAGGCTGACGTCCAGAAGGAGATTTTCCCCAAGGACTCTGTCAGCCTGGGGGCCATCAGCGACAACGCCAGCACGCGGGCCATGGCCGGTTCCATCATCAGCTCCTACAACCCCCAGGACAGGTGTGTGCTGCTGGGCGCCCTGGAGATGTCTGTGCTGCAGTGGGTGGTGGGGTGCTCCCTGGCGGCTGCTGGGGGCATTGGTGCTGGGCTGACACAGGAATGGAAGCGTGAATCTCCTGTGCAGGGATGTGGCGCCCATGGGTGCCCTGGGCTGTAGCCGAAGTCATGCAGAGGTGCTTGTTTCTGCAGGGAGTGCAATAACATGGAGATCCAGGTGGACATCGAGGCCAAACCGAGCCACTACCAGCTGGCCAGCGGCAGCAGCACGGAGGACTCGCTGCACGTCCACACCCAAATGGCAGAGAATGAGGAAGAGGAGGAGGAGGAGGAGGAGGAGGGAGAGGAGGAAGAGGAAGAAGAGGAGGACGGTGAGCAGGAGCAGACATGCAAACACCAAAGCTGTGAGCAAAAGGACTGCGTTGCCAGCAAAACCTGGGACATCACCCTGGCGCAGCCCGAGAGCATACGGAGCGACCTGGAGAGCTCGGACAGCCAGTCGGACGACGTGCCCGACCTCACCTCGGACGAGTGCGGCTCCCCCCGCTCCCAGACCGCGGCTGCCTGCCCGCAGACCCCCAGCGCCAGAGGTGCCGAGAGCCCAAGTGCCCACCTGAGCCACTGTGCCCACGCCGAGGGCCGCAGGCTGGACGAGATGGTCACGCTGGAGTGCATCGAAGCCCGGGTGTGAGCTGTCCTCCTGCTGAAAGCACGCTGCTGTCATCGCGCCTGCCGGCGCAGGGCTGTGTCTGTGGCTTCTCCTTGCAGCCCCCACCTCGCCTCGGGGAGCTGCTGTTTCTTACATGATGAAAAATGAAAAGGAAGAAATGCCCCCCCCTCTCCCCCCGCCCTCTTTTTGTTTTAATTTATTGGTTCAGGCTCTGTGAGGTGTGTACGAGTGTAAATATGTACGTGTGTCTGTACGTCTGCAGCCGTCCTGAGGACTGTTTGAATAAAGACTCTGGTTGTCCTTCGCCTCGCATCCAGCCCGTCCACGGCCCTGTGCTCCTCCCTCCTCCCTGCAGTGTGCTGCCCTCACCCCACAGTGCTCCTCCACTCCCACCCCCATCTCTTTGAGTCGCAGTGCCCATCCCACTCGTGTCCCCCTGCAGGGCATGGGGCTCGGGGCAGGGTTTGCCCACCCAGCTCTCCATCCCCAGGTCTCCTCACAGCTCTCTCCCACCAGCACTGGGCTGTGCATGAGCTCACTGATCCCAAGCACTGTGGAAACACACCCAGCCCCGAGCAGGGCACAGGACCCCTCCCCATCCCAGTGCCCACCCCACAGCTCAGCACAGCCATGGGTGCTGCTCACCACCAGCCCAGACACGAACCCGGTGCTGCTGTAAGGAAGGTGGGAGTCAGACCCTATGGGAGAGCCTTTCCCCGCTGCTGACTGCACTGACACACACTTTATTTTGCAGGTATTAAAAGACCGAAAGCGCAGCCCTTCCCCGTGGCCCCACGTACACTCTGGCCGTGGAGAGGGGGCTGGTGTGGCAGTGTCTGCATGCTGGAGGGGGCTGGGGGGGCTGCGAGCAACCGTGGTTCATCCCCTGGGCCGCGTCCCTGTGCCCATCAGAGGAGCAGCAGTGGCTCTGCCACGCCGCTCCGCACCCCTGGTGCTCTCCCCATGGGGACGTGGAGGTGGGGGCAGTGGGGCAAGTGGTGGTGGCAGGAGGGGGTGGTGGGGGCCGTGGGAACTGTGGGGGCTCAGAGCTGCCCGGCACCGCTGGGGTCGCACTGCAGCAGGCGCACGATGGATGGATCGCTCTTGGCACCTTTGATGAACTCCTCCAGGGACAGCTTTCCTGCAGGGAGACACAGCTCAGCGCGGTGGCCACCACCACACCCGGGGGGGCACAGGGGATCACTCGGGGTGAGCCCCCCACGTGGGACCAGCAGCACAGTGTGTGCACCCCGAGCCCCTCACTGCCGGGGCTCCCCCTGACCACGCAGCGTTTAATCAGCGAGCACACAGCTCCCTCTAAGACCCCCGGATTTAGCCATGAGACCTTTCCCTTAATCCCCTCTCATTTACCGTCGTTATTAGTATCCATCTGTCGGAAGATTTTTTCCGTTCTTTTCTCTGGAGTCGATTCATCTTCGGGCATATTCATGACGGAGGAGACCATTTTGTAGATGGCCTGGGGAAGGGACAGGGGATGGGGACAATGACACTGGGGGCAGAGCCCACTGCCACTGACCCAAGGATGGAAACACAGGGCTCCCTATGCTGGGACCGGGTCTGGACAGTGCAGGATTCAGCTCCCAGGAGAGCTGGGGCAGATGGGGGCAGAGCTGGCTTGCAGGAGGCGGATGGGAGCTGCTCCTGCAGGATGTGCCCAGCAAAATGCCACCAAAACATCCTCAGCATTCACCCTCTGACACTGCTGCCACCGGGACGGGCTCTGGGCACGGGCAGTGCATGGGGATGGCCACGCCGGGAGCACCGCGGGGCGGCACGTACCTGCACGATCTCCAGCATCTCCTCCCGGCTGATGTAGCCGTTGCCATCCAGGTCGTACATGCTGAAGGCCCACATGAGCTTCTGCTCCAGCTTCCCGCGGGAGGTGACGCTCAGCGCGATGATGAACTCTCGGAAGTCGATGGTGCCGTCACCGTTGGTGTCGAAGGTGCGGAAGACGTGCTCGGCGAACTTGGAGGCGTCGCCGTAGGGGAAGAAGTTGGCGTAGATCTTCTTGAACTCCTCCACGTTGAGGATGCCCGAGGGACAGTCCTTCAGGAAGCCCTTGTACCAGCCCTGCAGCTCCAGGTCGGAGAACTCGGTGTTTTCCCGCAGGTCCTGGAGCATCTCGGGGCGCAGCTTGCTGTTCTGCTTCCCCATGCTGCTGGGCACGCCGACCCCAAGGGATGAGCCTGGCCCTGCTCAGGTCCCTGAGTGCTACAGGAGGGGAGAGGGATGGGGCAGCCCTCCGTGGCAGCCCCCAGGCACCCGCACAGAGGTGGGCACCGATGCTGACCCCTCCATCCCACTGCCCCCTCTGAGCCACCAGCGGCAGCCCCAGGGACGATGCAGTGCCGCACAGCCCCCCGCCCTTTCAGTAATGAGCCTTCATGGGTCATTTGCATAATATATTGGGCAATATATAGCCTGCACCAGGGGGGCAGCGCAGCGCAGATGAGGGGATTCGGCCCTGGCTGAGGGCTCTGGGTGCAGATCTGGATGGATCTGGGTCAGCTCCCTCGGGGGGGGGTTATTTTTGGTGCCTCCGCTGTCTCCGTTTGTATTTGATGCCTCCGGACAGCTCTGGAACTCCAGGAAGAGCTGGGGGGCACGGTGTCCCCTTGAAAACACGAGCCCCTCCCTGCACCTGTGTGCCCAGTGGGGATCCCAGTAGGAGCTGGGAGGGGTGGGGAGTGTCTGCAGTGCCCGGAGTACCGCTGCCCCAGCCCCCCAGCCCCAACTCCCCCTTCCTTTGAGATAAAGGCACACAGGACTCCCTGTGATGGAGAACCCTATAGGGACTCCCTCCAGGGACTATGGGACCCCCAACCCCTCCATCTCCCTCACCATGGAGCGGTGCAGCTCACAGTCAGAGCTTCGTGCAGAGAGACCCCGAAAATGGGCACAGCTCGCGAGGGGGGTGGGGGGGTGGGTAGGAGAACGGCGGGGACCCCCAGGGGAAAATGCATCTGAAGCAGGAGGGATCCACAGGGAGGTACCCCCGAAGGAGGGGGTTGCACGGACACCCCTCCGAGAGATGGTGTCCCCGGGGTGGGGGGCATCAAGGGGACACCCCCGGGAAGGTGCTGAGGGGTACGGGCGGACCGAGAAGCCCCCCCCCCCCCCCTCCCCCGCAGGGACGGGAGCTCCGCAGCCGCCAGCAAAGGGACGCGCCCGCACAGCTGGGGCTGTCCCCGCTCCCCCCATCTCCCCCCGGTATCCCCCGGCCCCGCCGCCCCCTACCTGCCCGGGGAAGAGCCTCCAACGCCGCCGCTGTGCGCCAACGGGAGCGCCCTTCGGCTGTGCCCGCCGCAGCGCGGGGCTACGGGGCGGCACCGGCACCGGGGGGGACGGGGGGGGCACGATGGGCATCGGCTGCTGCAGCCCCCGCCCGCCCCGGGCTGCCCCACCCGCCGCGGGGCCCCACGGCCCCCCCTCCCCACGCACACAGCTTCGGGCTGCGCTGGGAAGGGCTGAGGCAGAACCGGACCGGTAATGGGAGCACTGGGAGCACTGGGAGCCCGTTTGTTCCGCGGGTGCCCGCAGCCCCGAGTGGGCGCTTTAATGTGGCCCTGGAGAGGTTTTCAAGGGCGCTGCTGCAAATATAATTGGGCTGTGCCCCCCCCCTCCCCCATCCGACCCCTCGGAAGGAGCTGCAGCCCCAGAACCCCACAGGGATGGAGGATCTTGGGGCCACGGGCAGCTCCTGTTGTGCACCCCCAGCTCTCGGGGGTGGGCTTCTCCATCACCCACCCAGGAGGTGCCCAGCGCGGTGCCCTGGGGTGAAAAGGGGACGTTTTGGGGTGGGATCCCGGAGGTGGGCACATCTCAGGGATCGCCGCTCAGGGGATGGAGCAAAGCGGCCTCCAGCAGCCGTCCCTGCACCGCCACAGGGCACCCGCAGGGCCAGCTGCTGCCCGGAGCCGTGCCATCCCTGCGGGCTTCCCTGCCCTCCTGCACTGCCCACCCACCGGCACAGCCCGGGATTGTTCCCGAGCACCGCAGGGAGCAGATGGCAAGGGCAGATGGGACGAAGAGGCACTCTCCTCTGAATTACAGATAAATATGCATAAAGTGATTAATCCCACAGCCCTCACTGGGGGTACGGGGAAGGGGACAGGTGGGGAGCTGGGGCTGCGCTTCCCTGGATCAGTGCGGGGAGCACAGCCCAGCCCGTGGTGAGGGCACATCCACCACCACAGGGACCACGGGGAAGAAGCACTCACTGGCAATAAAAGCGATATTGGTTTCTCCCCTTTTGCTTCGGGGTGGGAACAAAGAAACGGTGATGAAAGCAGCAGAGCGTGCAGGAAAGGTGAAAGGAAAGGGCTGAAGGATAGGATGGAAATTGGGCTTTGGTGTGAACAGAAATGTGGGGAAGAGGGGGAGATAGTGCTGTGGGGGTGAAGGGGTTGGAGAGCCCTGGGTGCTGGGTTCTTCCCCTCCAATAATCTTCATATCTATTTTAATCCCTCTCTGCATGAGTGACAGAGGGCACAACTGACGCAGGATGATTTGAAAGCATCCCATTTCTGACTCAAACCTGGCCCTAAAACCACCTAATCCCCCACACTGAAATGGATCACAGGAGGGAGAGGATAACGTGGGGCGCGGGCAGGACCACGCTGTACCATCAAACCCTCTGCGGTGTGCAAGGTCCCGGGGCTGGGGGTGAATGGCCCCATCCCTGCCCCTCTGTATCCCATCCCTCCATCCCCAGCAGTACCCACCTTGCGTCCTACACACTATGGGATGCTGAGAGGAAAAGGGATCAGAGACAACTGCAGGCTCCGCTGCGACGCCGACCCCCCTTTGGGGAGAGACATGATGGGATCCCCCTTCCTCCTGCTCCTCCTGCTCAGCACCATTTCTTCCTGTGGGATTTTCCTGCCTTGTCCCATCCCCTGCAGCCTCTTCCCCCCGGGCTCACACCGACCCCACAGCCGCTCCGGATCCCCACGCCCCACTCGGCCCCGGAGGACGCGGTGAAGGTGAGCAGAGCGCGGGGCGGGGGCTGCAGGGATGGCCGAGGATTAAACGCAAATGCCCAGATAATGAGGATCTTTGGTAAAAAGCCCATTTGTATAATTTAAATCTCTAATAGGCTTCCTGGAATACAAAGCGCTTTGTGGTGCCCGATCTCATCTGGATCAGGAACCGCTTGCTTACTAAATCTTGACTTAGAGCTGGAGGGATGCAGGGACGTTTTGTAACAGAGCAGCTCCATCCCACGTCCCCATGTCCCCACGTCCCCGTGTCCCTATGTCCCCACGTCCCCACGTCCTCATGTCCCACGTCCTGGTGCTCCCCCAAAGCACGTAGTGCTCACCTTTCCTGGGGGGCTGAGGTTGGGGCTCCCAGGGCTGTGTGCCAGTCCCCGTGGGGCTCATGTGTGATGGCAGTGGGACACGAGTTCGGGTGCGCTGGGACACGGGGCCGGGATGTGCTTTGGGGCACACGCAGCCCCCCAGGTCCCAGTGGCAGTGGGCTGTAGGGGAGGAACACACGAGCCGTGGGTGCCTGGCACAGGGGCTGCGGAGAGAGCACGGATGGGGGAGAGCGCAGAGAGCGGCTCGGGCCGTCCCCCCCCACAGCTCCCCGGGGGCCGGCGGTGTTCAGCACCGCCACCAGAGGCACCAGCACCACCATGCAGGGCCACCAGCACCACCATGCAGGGCCACCAGCACCACCATGCAGGGCCACCAGCACCACCATGCAGTGCTACCAGCACCACCATGCAGGGCCACCAGCACCACCATGCAGTGCCACCAGTCCCGGCCGTGCCTCGGGCTCCCTCTCGCGGATCCTCGCCCCGCTCTGGGGCGGTTCGGGAGCTCCGGGTCCCGCACGGCACCGCCGCGTGGGTTCGGGTGGGGCCGGGCCGCCCCGCAGCTCGGAGCCGGCGGTCCCCGCGTTCCCCCGTGGGCAGGATGGGGCGGTCACGTCCCGGCGCGGGGCGGGTCCGGTACCGGGTGCCGGCAGGTGGCAGCAGCGGCCCGTGGCAGCGCCCGGCGAGACCCGGGGGCCACGCTCCGCTCCTCCGCGGTGCGCGGAGCCCCACGTCCACCGGCACTTCAGATGCGCATCACCTCCAGATGTGCAGCCCCGGACGTGCAGCTCCCGCTGTACGGATGATGCCCCTCTGCTCTGCAGCTCCTGCGGCCCCGCGTGGGAGCGGAGCGGGGACGGCTGCGTCCTCCCCGGTGTCCGTGTGGGGATGGAGAAGGAAGACGAGCGCACTGTGTGCCTAAATGCTTAATTAGAGCTGAGACTTAATTGCTGCACTGAAGACATGATGAGTGCCGTGTGATTTGAATATTGCAGCGCTGGGACTCGGGGGGGAACTGGGACTGTTCTGTGGAAACAGAGCTGGGGCTGTGGGGCCGGAGCACCCCAAATTCGTCCCCGGTGGTGGGAGAGGAGAGGGCACAAAGGGACCGGAGCAGAACTGCGGTGGCGATGTCCCAGGAACCCACCAACGGTGGCAGATTTTGGAAAGAGCAAATGTTGTTCCTATATTTGGAAAGGGAGGGAGGATAAAAACAGGGAACCACGATCTTCAGCTTCTGGAAAAATACCAGAGCATATCACAGCCCTCCTGCGGGAGCCTGGCTGCTGCGGGGGAGCAGCTGGGGCTCACTGCCCGTGTGGGACGGCCCCGGTCCCGGTGGCTCCTTTGGGGGATGCAGGGGTCCCTTGGCCGTGTAACGGCAGACTGTCGGATGCTGTCCGACACACGGCGGGGCCAAACACGGCCACGGCGGCAGCTGAGAGCCACGCGGGGCTCCGTGAGGCCCAAGCGGTCCCCACGCAGTGCCACGCGGTGGCTGAGCCGATCCCTCCGGCCGACTGCCATGAATCACAGCGCTGACGGCTTCATTAACCCACAGGCGCAGCTAATTCGCACAGCTCATCTAACGCTCATTACCTCTGAATTCAGAGCGCGGCGCCGCGCAGGGGCCGTGCGGGGCACAGATGTCACCGCTGAGACGGCCCCGCACCGGGACGGGCCCCGCCTGCTCCTTCCCGCGGTGCGGAGCGGTCCCGGGGCGGTCCGGGCCGGGGGTGGGGGGGGGGTGGGGGGGGGAACCGAGGCAGCCGGCGGTGCCGCGCGGGGCGGGGGGGGCCGAGCCGCCCCCGGGCCGGGGGAGGGACCGGAGCGGGGCTGCCCAGCGCTGCAGCGGGCGGAGCCGGGGCTCGGCGGGGCCGCCTCCCGGCCGAGCCGAGCCGAACCGAGCCGCGCTGCCGAGGGCCGCCGAGCCCGCAGCCGCCCCCGGCCGAACCGGGCGGCCCCGCCGGCACCGGGCCCGGAGCTCTCCGCGGTGCTGAACGGCGCCGCCGCGCCCGCAGGACGCCGGCCCGGAGCGGCTCGGCCCGGCGCGGCGCGGCGGCCGCGGGGGATGGAGCCCTTCCTGGGCTGCACCGGCGCCGCGCTCCTGCTCTGCTTCAGCTACGCCGGTCTGCGGCCGGTGGAGGCGGGTAAGGGCCGCCGGGACCCGGGGAGCGGCGGGGGCTGCGCGGTCGCGGGGGGGGGGGGGGAGTCCGGCACCGGGGCACCGCCGGTCACCGGGAGCGGAGCGGCCCTGCGGCTCACGGAGAGGGGTCGGAGCGGAGCGGGGCGCGGAGCGGCGGTGCCGTGCCCACGCGTGTCGGCAGCGGAGAGCCCCTCCGAGCTGCCCCGTGGGGCACGGAGCGTTCCGTCTGCGCGGCGCCTCCGAGCGGTTGGGTCCTCCGAGGGGGTCCTCTGGGGAGGATGAAGGCCCCCGGGGGTTCGTCCTATTTCTGACACAAGCAGGAAACGCTCGGCTCCCCGCTCCAGCCGAGCTGTGCCTTCCCCCGAGTGCCCACGCAGGTGCCACATCCCCGCAGCGCTGCCGGGGGCTGCCCACGAGCCCTCGGCGCCCCATCCCCACGCCCGGCCCCCCCAGCTCGCTGTGCCCGGCGCTGAGGCTGCAGGCTCCGGCGGAGCAGCTGCTCCGCTGTGCAGAGCTCCGGATAGCGCACATTCCTGGAGGCTGTGGGGGACCGTCAGCCACGCACGGCTCCGGGAGTGGAAATTCCTGCGCCCTGTCAGGTGTGGGGCTGCAGACACCCACGTCCCACCCACGCTGGGGCTGCGGGATACCCCCGCGACGCTGTCGGGTTTGACATGCACGTCTGTGGCACGGGGAGGTTAACGAAACGTTCCTGAAAGGAGAGAATGATGGGGAACAGAGCGCATCTGCAATTGGAGCAGCCTTCCCGATTTCCTGCTAACTGGGACGCGTCCCCTGCTCTTCCTTATCCTTGAATCACCTCAACCAGAGACGGAGAGTAAACACGGAGCCGTGTCCCTGTGCGTCGCAGCGGCCGTGGCCGCTGTGTCCCCGCGAGGTTTCGGGCACCGCAGCCCCACTGGTGACTGCACAGTGCGTGGGGCTGCGGCCCCAATGGTTCTGGGTGCGTGAATCTGTGTGACATTGGGGCTGCACCCCCCCCCGGCTCTGCAGGAGCCGTGAGCTGGGGCACAAGGAGGGAACAGAGGGGTGTGAGTATGGTGTGGCTGTCCCAAGGTCACACAGAGGTGGTGGCCGTGTCCCCATCGGCTCCGTGGCACCGCCTGAGCACGTGGCTGCGAGGCCATTGAGGTGAGTGAGACAGAGGTGGGGGGGGGGAGTCGTGGAGGGGTGGTCTGCCCCAGTGGGCTCAGGCAGCTGTCAGAGTGCACCGTAAGGCTTAAAGCTGCAACGACCCCGAGGAAATGGTGCAAATTCCCCTTCTGGCACCGCAGGGCTGGTGAAGTGCAGAGCTCGGAGCTCGAGGCAGTGGGGCTCAGCCCAGCAGCTCCACAGGGCAAACAGCATCCCAGCAGAGCAGCTCAGGTCAGTGATCTCTGTGGGGTGGAGGAAACCAAACGGACCGGGAGAGGCTTCGGCCCCAGCGCGGCCCATTGCAGCGCGGAGGTTTCTGACCCCAGCAGGGGCAGTGCTGTGTGTCGTGTTCCGAGTGCCATCTCCAGCCGGGATCGTGTGTGGGGAGGACAGAGTGCTCCTGCGGAGTGCTGTGCTCACACTCACACCGCACACAGCACCGTGGAACAACTCAGGAGCGGCCTCCACGGAGCTGAGCCCCTGTGCTGAGTGTGGCCTCATCCGTTTGGCATTCATTGTTAAATAAACCCCTCCTGTTTTATGAAGTACCCCGAGGCCAAATTAAGCTCTGACTCAAACACAATTCAGTTAAAAGCACAAACGCGTGGAGCACCAAAGCACGCAGATCTTTATGTGCAATAAGAACCCAAGGGTTGGGCATGGGAGCAGCCAGAGCTCCGGGTACGAAGCTCGGGGTGCTCAGCCACCACTGCCAGCGCTGCTCCACGTCACAGCTGCACAGAGCCACACACCGCAGCTCCAGCACTGCCGGGATGGATAAAACACACCACAGTGATCCGGCCCTGAGCTGGGATGCAGAGCACCGACATTCCCCAGGGCAGTGACGGCCACAAGGCCCGTGTGCCCCATCCCTCCCACCCACAGCCTGGGGTAGCAGGCATAGGGCTGGGGCTGCCTGCTAAGTGCTGTCGGCACGAGGAGTGGGTGAGCAGCAGCAAATAATCCCCTTTGTCCCAGAGGGAGGCACCAGGGGCTGCTCTTTGTGCTCTTCGAGGCTGCAGTGCTCCCACACAGCCTGGCTCACTGGGCACAGGGCTGAGCCGTGCCCCACTCCCTCCCACTGCCCCGCGGGTTCTCCTCATTAAAGCACTCAGGGAAGCTGAACGGCGCGCCAGCCTGCCTACATACCCCATAAAGCCGACAAGCAATTACATCCAGTGAAGGGAGCCATGCTGGGAGAGCAGAGAAAGGCTCTGAGAGCAGAAAAGCAGGGCTTGGTGCTCGCACTCAGCACGCAGGCAGTGGTGCCTTGCAGAGCATCACATCAGACCGTAGCGATGCTCCTTCCCCTGGCAGGTTGCAGCCCTCTGTCCCCATGTCTGCAGGAGGGATGGTGGTGCAGCAGCACGGAGCTGGGGGGGATGCTCCGATGGCTGAGGCTGATGCAGTTCCCTTTGCTCAACAGCAAAGGAGCTGCGTGGGGAAGGGGGCTCAGCAGATGGACACACGGTGCCCATCACCTCAGCCCTGCCCATGTAGGAGGCTGCTGACTCCAGGCACTTCCAAGTGCCCCAAGCTCGGAAGCAGCCGTGGGATGGGGACGGACGTGGCCCACGCTGCAGCTCTGCAGCAGTCACCACGAGAGCTCCTTGCACAGGTGGGTGACTTTCTGTCCCTTGTGCTGCACCAGCAGTGAAAAGCCAGGAAGAAATCAGCCCAAAGCTCTGAAGTAGTTGTGTTGTTTTTTGGTTTTTGGTTTGTTCTTTTTCCTCTCTCCCAAATAAAAGACCATTAACAATCAGCAGAGCGTTTAATGAGAGGCCAGAAGGAGTTCCCAGCACTAAGAAGGGATTAAGGGTAATCTTTGCAGTGCGCAGAGGCGGTCCCGACCCTCTCCTGCGAGAAGGGCCCCGTGGAGGGTCCTTGTGGAAGGGAAACAAGGAGCAGTGGAAGCACTGTTGGCTGTGGAGCAGCTGTTCCTTGCTAAAAAACACTGCATTCTCATCTCAATCAGTCAGGGCTCCGTCACAACAGTAGGATGCTGACATAAAACTGAAAGCATCTCCTCAGCTGAGCACACAGCTCCAGCTCCAAATGGGCCGAGCTCTGCCCGCTC
Organism: Callipepla californica brunnescens; assembly: GCA_023055505.1. Taxonomy (NCBI): domain Eukaryota; kingdom Metazoa; phylum Chordata; class Aves; order Galliformes; family Odontophoridae; genus Callipepla; species Callipepla californica. The sequence goes on from JALIRH010000055.1 coordinate 499,822, forward strand.
GCGATGTGTGATTTGCTCCAGAAGGCGCTGCAGCCCCCGAGCCGGGGTGAAAGGAAACTGCTAAACCAGAAATCCTGCACCATATGGCTCCGTACGGACCTGGCAGGGGAGAGGCATTCAGCACACACAGGGGAGGAGGGTTTGAGGCACACTGTGCACCCATCCAGCAGGAAAGGAATCGCCCCTGGGGCCGCACACCCTGCTCCTCCAGCACAGCAGTGAGTTCCAGGTGTTGGAGTGAATCAGAAAGGAACCAACACTTTGGATCCGGCCCTGCAGGCGGTGCTGAGCCCCTGCATCCAGCAGGGAAGCAGAAATCAGAGTCTGGAACGTCGTGGTCTCACCTCACATCTCCTGGGTGCAGTGAGAAGAGCTTCCTCACGGATTGAAAACTTGGTCCCCAATTATCCACTCCGCTCTGGGAGCACGGAACTCGCTTCCCCAGCTTTGTACTCCTGTTAAACGCTGTGCTGCGTTCTCATGTCACTGCTGTGCTGGTTTGACACCGCTCACTTATGCGTAGCTGCTCCTGTTCTGTAGTAGTGAAGGAGTGATGTTCAGATCTGGATATTACAGCGTTGTCTCCCGACTTTAGCTGCTGTCTCTCCCCACACAGAGGCGGTTTCTCTCCTGCCCGCACCCCGTCCCGCTCTGCAGGCTCCAGCTGCAGCTCTGCCAGGTGCTTTCCTCCTCCCCAGGGCTGCCCGCTCCCACCTCCCCCCACTCTCTATGTCAGCAGGGCAGAAACTTTGGCATTTTTTGTGCTGTGTCCCCCCCCAAGGTCACACATCACTGGGGACACAGAGGTGCATCACGTTCCCTGTTCCCCGCACGAAGCTTTTTCTGCTCCCTGCGAGGTTCATTCTTCTCCTTTCAAAGCCCTCCACAGCCCACGCTGGGCAGCTCCTCCTAAAAATACCCCGACAAGGCGTCCGTGCTGGGATTTAGCGGCACAGCTGCGCTGGGAGCGGGCCGAGCTGCTCTGCCTGCCACCTCCCAGCCCCACCGCGTCCTCCTCGTGTCCGAGCACATTCATCAGCTGTGACTCACAGACCTTCCTGCGTCTGCTGACCGCCCCTTACTAAAATTAGACGGTGCTCTCTGGTCAGCACGTGGGGACGGGGATGGTGAGGAGCTGCCTGGGGAGGGGGGTGATCCATGGGGTCTCACTGCGGAGCGGGAGCACCGGGTGCTGTCTGTAGAGGGAAGGCAGCAGCACATCACCACGGCTCTGCTGTGAGGAGAGCAGCACCGGTGCATCTGCACAGCCGTGACTTTGTCTCCCTCCCTGCAGACAGCCCATCGGCTCCTGTCAATGTCACAGTCAAACACCTGAAAGCCAACTCAGCCGTAGTGACTTGGGACGTTCTGGAGGATGAAGTTGTCATTGGATTTGCGATTTCCCAGCAGGTACGACCCCACGCTTCCCCGGTTCCAGTCATGTTCATCTTCACCCCATCAGGTCCCCTCGGTTTCCAAGCTCTCTCGCTGCAGTGTAAGGCCATTCCTTCTCGTCCTGTCCCATGGTCTGTGGGGGGAACTCGCTTCCCACCCTCTGTGCAGCAGCGCTCGCTGTGCCGCTTGCTGCAGAGGTCTCCGTGCCCATGGCAGACAGGGCAGGAAGCAGTGGTTTAGACACCAGCAGCACACTCAGGACATCCCTCTCCCACTCTGTGCTCTCCTCTCTCGGCTTCCAGAAGAAGGACGTGCGGATGCTGCGCTTCATCCAGGAGGTGAACACCACCACCCGCTCCTGTGCCCTCTGGGACCTAGAGGAGGACACTGAGTACATTGTGCATGTCCAGGCCATCAGCATCCAAGGCCAGAGCCCTGCCAGTGAGCCAGTCCTCTTCAAGACCCCCAGGGAAGCAGAGAAACTGGCTTCTAAAAATAAAGGCAAGTGTGGGTGAGTTCCTATGTGACCCCTGGAGAGTGCAGGGCTCTGCAGGGAGGAAAGAAGGACCCTGTGCAATGAGGAGAGCTGGGTTAGGTGCACACGGGGCTGAGGGCTCTCCAAGAGCCCTGCTAACTCATGGGATGCTCTGAGCATTCCCAGCAGTCAGTGAGAGGTTGTGCTGCTGTCAGTTTATGCCAAATCACAGAACTGCTGAGGTTGGTTGGGACCATCCGAGATCACCTGGTCCAACCTCTGCTCAAAGAGGGTCATCAGAGCTGGAGGCCCAGGACCACATCCCATTGGGTTTTAAGTACCTCCAGGGCTGAGATCAGGCACTTTCTGCCTGGCAGCTCCTTCCCTTGGTTCCTCTTAAGCCAAACTGGATGGGGAAAGTTCGCTCTCAGGAAGAATCTCTGCTGCAGGCAGAGCTGGGGAGTGCAGGGAGTGGGACTACAGGAGCTACTTGTGACCCAGGGCTCAGCATGCTGCAGGGCTTTTGGCCACGGTTTCTGGGATGCTGTGAGTTCTTGGCTCTTCCTGCCAAAACTCTTTGGTGTCTGTAAACACAGAATTACTGTTCATCTGAAAGCACTAAGAGGAGCACTGCTTCCCTCCCCGGAGGCCTAAGCTGTAATCCTCTTAGTGCTTTGAAGGCGAGGAGGTGCATTACGCCCTGCAAAAAGTCTCAGCACATCCTGAACCCCACAGCTCCGCTGAGAAATACCGCGCCTGGCTCCTCATGCTGAGCTGGGATAGAACTGCTGAAGCATGCAAGGCGTTGTGACAGGCACAGACGGCTCCAACAGAGAGCAGAGTGAGCTGCCACAGAGCCAGGCAGCACGGGTCAGCCATCCCCATTCGCTTCTCCTCCCTCTCCCCATCTCCTGCCGGAGGGATGAGCACGGGGCAGTGGCTGCGGTTCCTGGTGTGAGCTGAGCACAGTGCTGAGCCGTGGCCAGGGCTGAGCCAGCACGTGGGTTTCATCATCTCTCTTTCCCTCTGTGCAGATGAGGTGACAATGAAGGAGATGGCGAAGAAAAACCAACAGCTGCGTGCAGGGGAAATCCTCATCATTGTGGTGGTGCTGTTTATGTGGGCAGGTCAGTCCCATCTCTCTGTCCAAGCACGTGGCATCCCCAGGGCCCTGCACGGCTCTGTGTGCTCCCCCTGCACGCCAGGAGCTGGGCACTGCTGAAATCAGGTGAATCGCTGCTCTGAGCTGGCACGGCACCACGCAGATAATGGCCTTGATGAACCAATTGTTTAATTCAGCATGGCTAATCCTGTAAGCTCCGTTTTTCCAGGAAGCACTGATGTTAATGCCATCAGTCCTCCACCAGGACGCCTCGAGCCCTTCAGACAGCATGGGTCACAGCAATTATCTGCCTTATTATGACTTCAGCTCTCGTGCAAAACAGAAATTCCCTGACGAGTTCTGCCAAAGTTCAGACACATCAGGCATCAGGAGCTCTGCTCCCAGTGCCAGCTACTATATCTACACTAAAACTGATTGCAAAAGCAATTAAAGCAATGGAAGCATTAAAAGAACTAACAGCTCCCAACATCCAAGCACCAATAAACCCAGACCCTCTCTAATTCCTGTACTAAAACACACAGAGCATTTAACAGGAAGGGCAGGCATATCAACTTGGGATGGTGGGAGGAGGAGGGTGCTCAGTATCAGCTGAACACGGAGCCCAAATGATGCTCTGAAGCAGAGCACAGCACAGAAGTGCCGCTTCAATACCAGGATCTCTCACTATGGCTTTTTGTAGCAAGAACAAAGTTACTGCACTTCCAGAGGAAACAGTTTTTCAGCAAAAGTTTGGGTCCACATTTCAACAGATCTCATATCGAACTGTGCTCAGGACAGACCTCACTCCTCTGTTCTAAGGCAGCAAAAAGGGAGAGGAAAACGCCCCAGGTCCTATCCCATCAGCTCCACGCGTCAGCCAGCCCCGAGCTCATTCAATCTGGAAATCACATGCATGAGTTAATAGGAAAAAAAACAGTTTGCATGTTTGTTTTCTATTTCGAGCCACAGCCTCCCTGGGCTGCAGCAGTTAGCTGCTGCTCGGCCGCAGTGTCAAACATTCGTGAAGCAGTGCTGGCTGCCACGTCACGGAGCACAGCACCTCAGGTGAGACAAGGAAACTGCCAGGCTGGGAAATCAGCACTAGGGCAAATCTGTGACCCATAGGAGACAACTTCTGGAAAAGCCCTGAGTTGATCATGCATCGCTGATCACAATTCCAGGGAATGGAAGGCTGGAGATGATCACCAAATTAACTAATTGACTTCACCTCCTCATACAGAACAGGCAGAGAAGTCATTTGCTCAAGATATCATGTAAAAGCTTCTGAGAGGGACCTTTCCCTTCTCATTACTTGTCACAGCTGCCCCCGCTTTCCTCTTCCTGTGCTTATTATGTGTGTGGGAGGAAATTTCCACCGGCAGCTTCTGCTGCCGTCGCTGTTACGTATCTGCAGGTGCTGTCCTGCTCAGCAGGCCCAGGCTGACCCTGCACGCAGGCAGGTCGGGTACCCACCTCTCATCCTCCAGCTCCAGCTCCTCCTGCTCAGCCCAGAGGGAAAGACCATAAGGCACATTTCCACCAACCAGAAATTCCAGGAGCTCCTGTGCACCCACCTAACCACAAAGGTAGTGTTATTGCTACCCAAACACATGGCTTAAAGCACTTGTCCCATTTAGCCTTAAGCTTCTCTCCTCCTGTCTAACTGGTTTAGCATGGAACTCGTGTAGGAAGCAGAGGACTGAGGAGCTCTGTTAGAAAGGAGCAAGTGTGGATGATGCTGAGATCTCCCCCAGAAGGCACAGAGCTGCTGGCAAGCACGCAGCTCTGCAGGCTGAGCTCCTCTGTGTGCTCACTAATGCTTTCTCCCCATCAGGGGTGATCGCCCTGTTCTGCAGGCAGTACGACATCATCAAAGACAACGAACCGAACAACAGCAAGGAGAAAGCCAAGAGCGCCTCAGAGAACAGCACCCCTGAGCACCAGGGTGGGGGGCTGCTCCGCAGCAAGGTGAGTGCTGGGGGGTGCAGCCCAGCACCGTCTCACCTGCCCATTTTCACAACTCACAAGGATGGGAGTGAGAGCATGACAAGAATCCACGCACATCACACAGATCTGACGTGGGTACGTTTTCCTCCCCGTTTATTTCCATACACCTTCTCTTCCTTTGTCTCTTCTCTCCCAGTTCCCAAAAAACAAACCCTCTGTGAACATCATTGAGGCGTGACAGCCCATGGACTCCGCTTCTCACGCTCACGTTCCACCTCTGAGCAGCGACGCCTGGGGAGGAGAAACAGCGACTGGGAAGGAGACCTGGGGACCACCCCTCAATGGCACACAGCTCCTCCCTCATCTGTGGCCTGCAGACATCTGAGCAGAAGGGAAAACCCTGCAACAAATAAACAAAACACAACCCAAACCCAACCAACCAAGACGGAACAGCACCAGGGAGAGCTGCTGAGCTGCTGGCAGCAGCCCTGAGAGGGACGGATGGATCAGAGCACGGAACGGCCTCTCACACTGCTCTCCACCCTCACACTCCTTCTCCTGGAACTATTCTCCCATCTTTGGGAACGTACAGTGTTTTGTTGTCGTGCTGTCTCACTGTCACTCCCATCTCGATGGTATCGCCGTGAGCTCCGGCATCGCTCGCCAGCACTGCTCCCTGAGCCACAGGGAGGGGAGGAAGGGAGGATGGAGGGCAGGCAGCTCAGTGCAGGCACAACCAGACGTGGGCTGCCAGGCTTGCTTTGCTCCATTGGCACGTGTCGCGTTACATGTCTCACAGGTGGGGTTGGTAAGAAACAGAGGGAAGAGATGTACCCCAGGTTGCAGTCCCACTGCGGGAGCTCCCTGGGCTGCTCCCCAGCCGGGCTCCAGCATCGCTGCCTCCCATCTCACAGTGCTGATCTTCATCGCAGCTAACTGGGGCACAGACTGGGACGGGGGGGGGAGGGGGCACCAGAAGCCCCTGTTCAGCTTTCAGGATGAACCAAACCATCATCTTCGTGGTATTTTCAGCCAGCTGCAGTGTGAGAAACGCTCCATCAAGTTGTAGCCAGACAGCAAAAAAACAAAAAGAAAAAAAAACTGCTGATAGCGGTCGCTATGCAAGGTCTCGGTGGCAACGGCCATTGGTGCAGAAGGCTTTTGCCGAAGGGACCTTTTTCTGAGGGCTTCAGTTCTTAAAGGCTTCCCCTCGGGGGTGCAGGGGACGGCCCGTCTCTCCTCGGTGTGACGTGGTGACGTCGGGTGTCTGTCCTCTGGAGGTCACCTCCATGCACAGGGGTCATGGAAGGGGTCGGACTCCTCCTGCTGCTGAGCACGGGATGCGTGGGAGCTGCCGGGATGCGTGGGATTGGCGGTACTCCGAGAGCACCGCATGGAACAGATTCTCTCTTGTAGTGTGCCATGGGGTATCTGTATTTACCCACTCCACAAAACCACTCCACATGCACTAGGGGATGAGGCAAGATCCTATTTGTTCCACCAGACAGGTTGGCCCCAGGAGGGCTTTGATCTCTTTACACCACACCTGAGTTCAAATCCCCGCACAGAACCGGGCTGGGGGCTGCCAGCACCTCCCAGCTCCGCGGGACCAGTCCCTCCAGCACAGCCCAGTGGGAGGAAGGCAGCGGGAGGTCTGCCCACGCTCCGTGGGCAGGAAGGGCTTCCCCTGCACCAGCTCCAGGCCAACCCCTCTGGTCTCTTCCGCGGATCCTTTGCCAGAACATACTCCTCCATCACCAAGAGGGAGAGGTCAACGCCTCTAAAACAGACAGAGCAATAAACATTTTATAATGGACAACAAAAGATGAAAGGCGTGTCTTGTTTGAAGCAGCAATATCTCATGTTTGCCCACTTCAAGCAGAACACACACGGGGTCCAACATTCCCCAGCGACTGCGGGTTTTCTGGGTGTAGGAAAGCAGAAGGGCTCACAGTTCTCTGTGGCTGTGGAATGAAGGGGAAAAAATAGCAGGACTGATGGCATATATAGCGCTGCAGCCACACCTAGCGAGATCCTTCAGACGTGCCTGTTATCTCCCGAGAAAGAAACGCCGTTTGGAATCCATAACCCTATAAAGGAAGATTTAGCACAGATGGTGCAGCATGTGCAAAACGATAAGGGAGATGCTCCCTCGTAATCCTGGAGCAGACAGCCAAGCAGGCAGCCCTCAAAGGGCCGCTCGCAAGGAAATCAGCCTGCTAATTTGGCAGCTTCGGGGGAGGGAGGATCATGTGTTGTTTATAACGACGGCTGTCCCGGTAATTCAGCCCATGTCCCATTCTTTGCTGCCGTTCCCCAGTTACAGGTCGAAGCCACATCTTTTCAAACAGAGATGCACTCACTCTTCATTCGGTGAAAATGGGGAATTAAAATTTAAAGCATAAGTGTTCACTCAGAATTAAGAATTCTCTGTGTGCTGTGGCAGGAGGCAAAAGGGTTATCATGATGTTTCATAACCGTGGGCTTTAAAGGCAAAGTAATAATGCTATTAATGAGAAGAGACAGAAGCGGGCTGGCAGCAGCTCGGCTCATCAGAGAGGGACTCTGCACTATTACCTCCTAATGATTCTCTTAGAGGAAATATTTTCAACAGCCATAAATTGAAGTGGTGGAGAAAGTCCACATTATGCCACAGTGAGAAAGAGAAGATCCCATTTTCTGAGATTCGCAAACGTTAAATTCCTCACTGCTGTTTCCCACAGTAACTAAGGTGGGTCAGACACCATGGAGTCTCCGGGCTGTGCGACTTCAACACAGTGTGAGGAAAAGGCACCTCATTCTCATCAGCAGTGCCCAAAAATAATCCCTGTGTGACCCAGGGGCACTTTACAGCCAAGAAAGGGAAGGGATCAAGGAGCAGAGAAATCACAGCTGTGAGGAAAATGGCTTTGGGCTGCAGAAGCACTCACCCCAACGGCGACCCACGCTTCCCTACACATCTCCCTGCCTGCAGATTCAGGCAGTGAGCGCTGAATGCTCACAAGCAGAAGTGTGAGTGGGCTGGTGCGGGGAGATCCCAGGGAGCCCTGCAAGGATGGGTTTCCCATTGAACAGCCCTGCTGCAAGGTGCTCATCCCAGGAACCACGCGAGCAGAGCCCACGGGCACAGTGAGGAGCAAGCAGCTGAAATCAGAGTGCTGTGCCAACACACGCAGTGCCCGCTTGAAGCTGAGCACCATTTGCCCACGTCCATCCAAGCACTGCAATATCATGCCCACAAGCGCAGCTCAGCCCGCACAGTCCTCCCCCGTGAGTTTGGGAGCACAGAGCTGCGGTGTGGAGCAAACACTGCTCAGAGCATCTCCTGAGCCTCAGCACCGCTCACACCTCCCAGCACAGCCAGGAGCAATGCCGGCTCTGCTCCCATCTAGCCAGAGCATCTCGTCCACTGGCACTTCAGCAGCACCCGAGAAGGAAACACCTCTGCCACACAGCGCAAGCTCAGCTGGTAATGACATCGTGGAGGAGATGTCAGCAGAGAGGAACAGACTGCTAGCACCAGAATTTGCCAAAGCCAAAGGTTACATCCTGCAGAAGTGCATGCCACACCACACACACTGTGCTGATAAAAACGCAGCAACTCATGGAGCAGTCAGACAGCACTTCCAGCAAGGAGAGATTATGCCATGTTACACCAAATGTCATTACCCCAGATTTGCAGAAAAACCTCCTAACCACGCAGAGCAAAGCCTGGCACAGCCTGACTGACCAAATGCAGTCGCTTCCCAGCGTTTGTTAAGCAGCAGTGTGATCTGCTTGCTTGTTACACCACAATATCTTCTGTTTCCTCCACAAATCTGCACAGATTCAGTCATCTGATGACCTTACAGATTAAAGCAGTGCTGATCCCACTCGTCAGCACTCCCAGCCCACACGTCTCGGGGAAATCGAGCTGGGTTCTCTTCCAGCTCGTGCATCAGCACCAATTTTATGTAGCTACATTCCAAATGAAGAGCCTTTATTATTAGCAGCAGAGTCAGGAAAGACACAGCGTGGATCTGAGATCCCAGATGGAGCCAGCAAAGCTGGCAGCCAGGGAACTGCCTCTCTGCTTCCAACCTGCAGCTTTGGGCACGGAGTCAGTGGGTGACCATAGCAGCACAGCCCCACGGTGCCATTTGACACTTCCCAGCACATAGCTGCCCTTTTTAACTGAGAGAAAAACCACATTTAGTGCCATCAACTGCTAAACGTGACTTATTTACACCACCCAGGCCTCTTCTGCAGAGTTCTCCAGCTGCTGTTGGAGCCCAATACATCACTGAGTGATGTTAAGTTTTTAATTGTCAGACATTCGTCACAGTGCTTACACCCAGCTTGCACAAACCAGCCTCCCTTCCTGGATTCCACCCCTGCAAAAATCATAGGCAGAGCTCTCGGTTGCACCCTGGCTGCAAACACACAGCACATCCCCTATGAACGCCTCACGTGCAATCCTTTCCCCACTGAGTGCCTCTCTGCTGTGATGATTGTGCATGACCCGAGGTTCTGAGACACCGCCACCAGGAGCACTGATGTGAGCACACAGAGCAGCCCTCCCTCCCAGAGAGCAGCTCTGAAGGCCTCACACAGCAAATCCCCGGAGTGAGACTGTTCAAGAGAACGTACAGATCCTCAAATTGAGTCACAAAGTAGGAATCTGCCATCTCTCCAGCCTCGCTGCGGTGTTTGCTCTCCTGCTCACTCAGAACAGGTCCCACAGCTCCGTGAGAAGCGAACTCAGAGCGCTGCCCTTGCTGAAGTTGTTCAAGGTGCTCTCCATACAGAACGTGGCGTGTCCTTGTCCCGTCGAAACTCAAAGGTCTCTCCACGCTGCACTGCAGTCATGTGATGGATGAGAGTCACAGGGCCACGCAACTCACCTTCCTTCCCAGGGAACAGAGTGTTCTGAGAGCAAATCCACGTCTCCTTCGTAAGCTCTGCTATCGCTTTTATTTGCTCAAGGGAACAAAAACTTCTAGAGAAAATTTCTGATGTGTTCTTGAAAAATGCACCCGTCCTGGATGCTTTGTTTAGGAAGAACTGAGGCCACTGAGACAGCTATCAGAAGGCAAACTCGCTGTCACCCAGCACCTGATGTCCCACAGTGTGATCAGAAGAAATGCAGCTCTTTACAGACCCTTATCTATCCCACACAGAGGGCACAGACCCGGGGGGGCTGAGTGCTGCCATCAGGCACAGACAATGGGTGCCAGCACCGGAGGGCAGCAGGGGAAGAGCAAATCACTGCTGCTTGTCTCCATCGAGACGTGCAGCTCCATCCCATATGCACAACTGCAATGGGAACGGCTGTGAAAGCAGCTCTCCCAAAGCACAGATGTTTGGGTGGGAAATGGGAACAGTCTACAGAGAGAGGGATGCTGTCTCTGTTAGCTTGTCCTTCCCCTGCCCTGTTAAGAATAGGCCCATCCAGCCCACAAACTGCTGAGGATGAGCAGCAGAGAGCTCACATCCAGTGCCACGAATCACAGTTATGAGAGGAGCCTCAGTGCTTCTGCAGACCGATACAGAACCGAGCAGCACTGCTGAGGAGGATCTCATCAAGAAGGATATGATTCTATTTAGTATTGAATGAAGGGCCGTAATGAAGTGTGAATGCTAACAAATGGTCAGCTGGCATCTTTTGTGGTCAATTATCAGTTTCAGCCACCCATTTCCAAGCAGATGCTCAAATCACATCTCATTTCTACATCTGCTACAACGCAGCCTCAGCAGCATTTGGATTCCTACGGAAAGCTGCAAATAAATTTATCCATTCAGATTTAATATCCTCTAGGAACTACAAGGAGAGGGAGAACAACCAGAACTGTGGGTTAGCACAACTTATCGGGGTCATTCTGCATCTGCCATGCAAATGATGCACACGAAATGGCTGCAGAAGGACCACACAGGACCAGGTCAGCCCACTGAGAAGGCTGTTCTGTGACAAGTGGGGACGCCCACCCTGTGTCAGGCTGAAATCCAGGCCTGCAGCCACTCAGAACACGAGAGCTTCACATTAATAAGGAAAGCAAGCTGTGTGCATCGTATGCGGTGCTCTCCCCCAGCATTTCACTCACCAGCTCTGTTCATTTGGAGCTTCTGCCTGATTTTCTGTGACTCAGAACATACATCTTGCATTTTTAATGTGAAAGGAAAGCAGGCCATTTCAGCTCCCCTCTCACAGTCCCCTCTGCACTGCTGATGCTGAATCCCTACTCAGGAGAGCAGCCCCGTGGCCACGCAGCCGCTCGCACTGCCCAAAGAAGTGCAGCCACAGAACTGACAGCTCCCTGTAACTCTCGGGGAACAATAATTGCACCCATGAACAGCTGAAACAAACACAGTGGGTGTCTGTCTATGGAAGCTTCCAGAACACTCTTTGCCCTCCAGAATACCTCGGTTCTACTGCTAACCCCTGCCCTTCCCAGGCACCTTCCTTTCAGCCTCTGCTGCTGACAGCTCTGAGAGTGGTGAAGGGTGGAGGGTGCCAATAGTAGAGCACAATCTCAGCACTTAAGATCTGTAGGGTCTACAGACCCCTCCTTCAGGGTGTGCACTCATTGGGGATGCTTCTTTAGCTCCTGTAGTTTAGAATAACAGATGGGGGCATATTTGTGGAACCAGGCTGCAGAATAAGGTCACCAAATGCCCCACAGAGGTCATTCAGACATTCCTTTTCCATTGCATCATTTTACAATGACAGAAATAACAGCAGCCCTTGAAATAGAGCTGCAAAAACGACACGGAGAGCAGAGCAGAAGGCGTCAGCCAAAGGAACCAGCAAGTCACAGCCGCCATTAACACGCCAGGAACAGGCAGAGCCTTCCAGAGGATCAGATGCTTTTGTGATGCCCAATGCCACGGAGGGAACGGCGGAGCTCCGCGCGGGGCCGCAATGAGCGCAGGATCCCGGAGCTGCTCCGCTGCTGCCATCTGCCGGGAACCGCCGCTCGGCCCTGCCCGGGGCTCACAGCCTTTGGACCATCTCAGTATTGCCCCCTCCCGCAGCACTTTATTGCTTTGGAAAGCTCTTGGCGTTGTCTGGACCCAGAATGAAGCGTGAGAGCGCAGCTCTGCGCTGCTGGGCTACCAGCGTCAGTCTGCTCACAAGCTGTGCGCTCAGTGATGAGCTCTGCTTTCTCCAGAAAGTCATCCTCCGGAGGCTGCCCGGGATGGAGCACCACAGCGGTTACCGGGACCGGCAGAGGTCACTGTGTTCCTCTGACCTCTGGCGCTGCCTTTGCTGATGACTGACGCTCCTGGGCAGCTGCTGCTCACTCTCTCTTCACTGACACCACGTATGCTTTGGCTCAGAGTGCTTTCTCTAGTTATGCACTGCTCAGATTCCAAGCCATCACCTGCCAAGAGTTCCTGGATCTCTTCCTTAATGCAACTGAAAGGAGAACGCCCTCAGTCAGTGTCTGTCAGATCCAACAAGGAGCTGCTTGGCTCACCAGGACAGCTGGCTGCGGCCAGAGGAGGGACACAACACTGCATTTCTGACTCAGAACTGACCATGAAGCCATGATAGCCAGAATTATTTGGATATCTTGAAAGCAGGTATGACCTGGGGAGCAGAGCAGCAGTTTCTCTGTTGGAGTGATGCAGCAGTGATTCAGTACAGCTTTCTTCTCTGGCTCTTAGATCTGAATCCGCTCTGAGGAATCCAACAGACTTCTGATGCAGTGGTACTGGGGAGGAACTATTACTAGGTGAGACACAAGGAGACAAAGCCATTCTCTTGGCTGGGTGAGATGCACAGTGACACAACAGCCTACAGGATTACTGACACCAGCCTGCCCCTAAACTCACTCGTCCCATACCCCAAAGGCACCAGCAGGTGCGTGCTGGTGGAACAGCCACAGCTGCTTCATGAGCCTGAGAACTGAGCCTAGTATCTAAGTACCTGCCCCCCTAAACGAACAGAAGCTGTTCTCATACAAGAAGAATTAACCAATGAACACTTACCCGCTTCCTAAGCCAACGATTCACTGCTGTAACTACTTGATCCCCATCATCATCCCCTTGAGTGTTTGGGGCCTTAACAGCACACACTCATGCTGCAAACATCCACCCTGCAGCATCAGCCAGCAGGACTGACACAAGCCCCAGCCATTACCGCCTGTGCCACCCCCTGCAAAGCTGTTTTAAGCCAGCTGTGCTCACACCTGGAGCCAATATTTACTAATTACACCCTCGCCAGCTTTCATTTAAAGCACCCATCGCTCCTTGAGCGTTCCCACCTCACTGGCCCTGTCTGTTTCCCATCTCCACCAGGGGACGAAGGGGACGCTCAGCAGTGTGAGCCACGCGGAGCGCTCTGCAAAACGCAATGAAAGATCGGGAGATAAAAACCTTCCTGTGAAATTCAATAGCCCCAAAATAACCACAAACAAAACCCAGAGACGGCACGGGGAGATGTAAACCTCCGCACCCGGGAGCCCGGCGCTGCGGTGGCTCCCACCCGCGGGAGGAGCCGCGCTCGTGGGGCGTTTCCCGTCCTCCGCGACCGTGGGATGGAGCGGAGCACCTTTTGTGTTCCCACCGCTTTGTTTTTGTTGTTTCCAGAACAGGAAGCCGCCCGCTCCAGGAACAAAATCCATCGGTTTCACTGCTTCCCCCGCTGACCCCGTCCACAGGGCGGGCACAGCCCGGGCAGCGCCGTGAGCGCGCACGGACCGCTCCACGCGTGAATGAAACACCCGGGACCGCCCCGCCCCGCCGCCTCCCGATTGGCGGAGCGCGGCCCCGCCCTCTCCCGATTGGCGGAGCGCGGCCCCGCCGCCTCCCGATTGGCGGAGCGCGGCCCATCGGCAGCTCGGCGCTCCGAGGGCGGAAGTGACGGGCGCGGCTGACGCAACGCGGTGTGAGGGGCGCGGGGATCGCGGCGGCCGTTCCCGCAGCGCCGCCATGGAGAGCGCGCCCGGCCCACGCGAGAAGTACCAGCTCATCACCCGCAACCTGCAGGTACCGCGCGGCGGGACGGGGCGCGGCGGCGGGGAGGGCCGCCGGGCGTCGGTGCCAGCCCCCGGCCCGGCTGCCGTCGCGTTGCTCCGCAGGAGGTGCTGGGGGAGGACGCGCTGATGGCCGCGCTGAGGGAGCGCGAGGTGAAGATCTACTGGGGCACCGCCACCACGGGCAGGCCGCACGTGGCCTACTTCGTGCCCATGGCCAAGATCGCCGACTTCCTGAAGGCCGGCTGCGAGGTGCGCGGTGTGCGGTGCGCGGTGTGCGGTGCGCGGTGCGCGGTGCTCTGTGCGCTGCGGATCCGCTGAGCTGCGCCGTGCTGACTCTGCCCCTGTTTGCCAGGTGACCATCCTCTTTGCTGACCTCCACGCTTACCTGGACAACATGAAGGCCCCCTGGGAGCTGCTGGAGCTGCGCACTCGCTATTATGAGAACGTGATCAAAGCCGTGCTGGAGAGCATTGGAGTACCCCTGGAAAAGCTGAAGTTTGTCCGAGGCACGGACTACCAGCTCAGCAAGTGAGTGCGGGGTTCTCATCTGAATTCTCATCCTCTGTGCGGAGGAGGAGCTGGGTTGGGGCTCGGCTGTCGTTCCCAAGCCTGCTCCCAAGCACCATCATTCAGGGAACAAAGTGAAGGTGCCTCAGGCCGCTCTCAGTGGCCAGCACCAGTGTTTCTGTGGAGCAGCTTTTGCAGCTGTCCCTCTGCCTGGTGCTGACCGTGCGTTTCCTTTCCGCAGGGAGTACACGCTGGATGTGTACCGGCTGTCATCTTTGGTGACACAGCACGATGCGAAGAAGGCAGGAGCTGAGGTGGTGAAGCAGGTGGAGCACCCTTTGCTGAGTGGCTTGCTCTACCCAGGCCTGCAGGTGCGTGGTGAGGCTGCCGGCAGAGTACATGTGCTGGGGAGGTGCTGGGTGGAGCCAGCACTGTGCCTGGGCAGATCCTGGAGCACGGACAGGGCCTCTGAAGGCTGAGTGAGCTGGAGCTGTGTCTTTCCTCAGGCCCTGGACGAGGAATACCTAAAGGTCGATGCGCAGTTTGGAGGAGTTGATCAGAGGAAGATATTCACCTTTGCGGAGAAGGTTAGGAGTGGGGGTGTTTGAGTTCTTTGTGATCCTGGCACAGGGCTCAGACTCTCACGAATCCACTGGGAGAAGCATCACTGTGATTTCAGTTAGTGTCACGGGCTCTGAGCAGCTCCTGCTGCTGCTCCTGTGGTCCGTGGGGCTCTGGTGTGCCAGTCAGGGCTGCCACGTGCTCCTGGCAGTGGCCATCAGGACCATGTGAACCCATGGGTCTTATTGCCACACTCAAGGTTATCTGGAGCCAGTGCAAACAGGGAGTGTGGGTGAAAGCTGACCTGCAGGAGAGCTCTGTCTGTGACTTGCTTCCTTGCTTTTTCGCAGTACCTTCCTTCTCTGGGCTATGCCAAGCGCATCCACTTGATGAATCCGATGGTTCCTGGTTTGACGGGCAGCAAAATGAGTTCATCAGAAGAGGTTGGTCCCTGAGTGGTGACTGGGGCTCTGCATGGGCTCATGGGTGGGGAGGAGAGGCTGCACCCTGAGAGATGGGCATTTCTCACTTTGCTCACACTGAGATCTAAGGAAAAGGTGCAGCAACATCTGCATGAGTTATTTCTTTTGGGGAAGATCTATGGAAATTTCTTTCTCCAGGACTCAAAAATTGATCTGCTGGACCGCAAAGAAGATGTGAAGAGGAAGCTGAAGAAAGCTTTCTGTGAGCCAGGGAATGTGGAGAACAATGGTGTCCTCTCCTTCATTAAGCACGTCCTCTTTCCCCTCAAGTCAGGTGAGGGGCTCCCCACTACTGGGCTTTGGGGTCAGTTTTTCCTATGGGCAAGAGGAGGGGGCAGGAATGCACGATCTCTAATGCAGGCTGCACCCTGCACACCCTCTTACCAGCTCTGCTGCGGCTCTCTTAGCTCTTGGCCAGAGTGGGGAGGTTTATCTGGCTGAGCAGGAGGAGCCTCTCCTGGGGTTAATTTGAGCCTTGATCTGTGTCTCACAGAGTTTGTGATTCTGCGAGAAGAAAAATGGGGAGGAAACAAAACATACACAGCCTATGAAGCTCTGGAGAAGGACTTTGCTGAGCAGGTGGGTGCATTGAGGGACTGAATGCATTCCTTGTCCCTGGAGCTCCCACGAGCTCTTTGGGAGGGCTCAGGGCAGCACTGGAAGAGGGAAATCCACACTGGGGGAGCAATCCATGGACCTGCTTGTCACAATACAGGTTGTGCATCCTGGAGACCTGAAGAACTCTGTGGAAGTGGCCTTGAATAAACTTCTTGACCCCATCAGAGAGAAATTCAACAGTCCAGAGCTGAAGAAGCTGACCAGCGCAGCGTATCCCAACCCATCCAAAGCAAGTAAGGAGCTGCTGGGGGAAGTGGGGCTGTCTCTCTGGGGCCACTCCTGGAGAGCATTTGCAGAGTGAGGAAAGGGCAGTGCCAGCACTGCTTGCCTGCTCCAGTGTGAGATGGCAGAAGGCATCTCTGAGAGGCAGCAAATGGAGGAGGGACCTCTCTTCTGTGTGCAGACAAACAAGGAATTCAGGAGCTCCAAGTTCAGCAAGTGGGGGTCATTGTGTGCTCCCTGGGGCTTGGCCAGCTCCCAGGGTTTAAGGTGAATGGTGCGACTGTTCCCTTTGCACTGTAGAGACTGCGGAGAAAGGCACCAAGAACTCGGAGCCAGAGAATATTGTCCCATCTCGGCTGGACATCCGTGTTGGCAAAGTGATCAGTGTGGAGAAGGTACGGGCACAATGAGAAGAGGGGAGTGGCCTTCCTACAAGGTGACGAGGGCACTTGTGCATGGGAAAGGCAAAGGGGAGGGGTCTGCCCCTTTCTTCTCTGTCACCCCAGCCCCCTTCTCTGCTCCTTACCTTGCTTTTATTTGCCAGCACCCAGATGCTGACAGCCTGTATGTGGAGAAGATCGATGTGGGCGAGCCCGAGCCCCGCACTGTGGTCAGTGGCCTGGTGCAATTTGTCCCTAAGGAGCAGCTGCAGGACAGGCTTGTGGTGCTGCTCTGTAACCTCAAGCCCCAGAAGATGAGGGGCGTGGAGTCACAGGGCATGGTGCTGTGTGCTTCCAGGTGAGGGGGAATCGGGGCCATCCCCTCCAGGGGTGCAGTTTCGATCCTCAGAGCCCAGCAGTGCCGCGGGGACAGGTGGGCACTGCCTGGGGGTGACTGCTTCCTGTGTACCCCTCTGCAGTGTGGGGGAGCCACGACAAGTGGAGCCCCTGGACCCACCTGCTGAGTGCTGCGCTGGGGAGCGTGTCTACGTGGAGGGCTACGAGGATGGGGAGCCTGACGATGAGCTCAAGCCAAAGAAGAAGGTGTTTGAGAAGCTGCAGGTGAGGGGCTGTGCATGGGGCTGGGCCATGGCACAGAGCAGTCGAGGTGGGGAACGGGGCTTCAGGCGCTGAGAAGGGCAGTGCTGAGGGACATGTGGATGCCACTGTTCCCATCACTGGGTGACTTCTGTTTGTCTGCTTGCTGCATGTGTCAAGGTCAGTGAACCTTCAGGCAGCATCCAGGGTGGTCCCAGCCTGGGTGGCCCAGGCCTCAGCCCTGTTCCCTGCTCTACTCTCCAGGCTGATTTCCGCGTCTCTGAGGACTGCATCGCTCAATGGAAGGAGAAAAACTTCCTGACCAAGCTGGGGAACATCTCTTGTAAAAGCCTGAAGGGAGGGAGCATCAGCTAACAAGCACCAGAGCCACGGCTCACACCTCCTGCCTGCCCCCTCCACCCCTCCATCCAGGCTCTCCTCCCCAGTCTCTGCCATCTCCTTCCCCAGCACCTCGAGCAGGGGGCTTAGCCCTTCAGGACCTGACGGCTCTGGACCTGAATTTGCAGTCTCCCACATGTCAACAGTGAGAGGCTGCTGGAGAGCTGCCCCCAGCATCTTTGCCTTGGGACTGCTCAGCCTGCATCAGTACTTCTGCTGTGGGCCGGAGCTGAGGCCTGGCAGTGGCACTGCATCTAAGGGACGTGTGTTTCTTGTGCCCGTGTCCTTTGGCTCAGTGCTAAGGTCGCTGGTGTGCTCCCTGTTGTGCCATGGACTAGAAACCTGCTCGCTCGTTCTATCTCTGGGACAGCACGTGCAGGCACTGCCATGAGGGTTGAAAGGGAAAGCTGCTTGATCAAACCTGTGTCGCTGCTACCAGGGTGGGGGACAGCTGCCTGGCTGGCAGATAGCTCCTGTCCCCTGCTCTGCTCTGCTCCGTGTGCAGCCCACCCAAGGCCCAGGGTGGGGCTGCTGCTCATGGGCCGGGAGCCCAGGTACCCCCTGCCACACCAGGTCTGACCTGAGCCCGTGGCAGGCTGGGGCGGGATGGGGCAGTCAGCCTTTAAACACTGACTCGGGAACCATCTGTCTGTCATAAACCCAAATAAAATGTCAAACGTACAGCAATGGGTGTGCCTGTCTGTCCGGGGTGGGGATGGCTATGGCTGTTCCTGTTTCAGTGCTGCCAGGAGAAGCCAAACACGGAGCCCAACTGGCCAGGAGCCGGACCCTCTGGGGTCTGTGTGTGCCCCAGAGCTGCACTGAGGCTGTGGTTGGCAGCAGCCAGGCCCTGAGGCAGGAAGCACAGGAGGCAACGAGCTTCGGTCATCATCTTTACCAGCCAGGTACAGAGCTCTGAGGGGCTACTTGGCGGCAGAGGGTTGTTTGGTTTTGGTTTGGGGTTTTTTTGTTGTTGTTTTTTTTTTTTTTTTCTTACAATCAAAGAAATCAAAATGTGACCAAAGTTTACAGAAACAGAAATCAAGGCTCCACTCCAGAGCCCAGGGCCTGAACGGCAGCTCGCAGGGCTCCCAGCTGGCTGTGCCCGGCAGCGAGCTGAGCTGCAGGCAGGGAGCAGTGCCAGCCAAGAGCCCCCTCCTGCTTCTCCTCAGCGCTGCGGCCCCATCGCTCTCCATCCAGGGCTCTGTCTCACTCTGCTTCCACTGCCCAAGTCCTCCCAGGGGCGGCTGTGGCTGAAGCCTTCCAGTTCTTTTGTCCAAAGTGCTTTGATTCCTCGTGGGCGCAGCTGGCTGAGAGCAGGGCGGCTCCAGCTCCGTGCCCAGGCAGGGCTGTCCTCCTGCCGTGTCCTCCCCTGCATGGCCGTGGCCCCTCGCTCCCCTCTCTGCTCAGCTGCTCTGCTCCACACGCGCAAACCACGCTGCAGCCCGGCAGGGAGGAGCGCCGGCTCCGGGTACAGGCATCGAGTCCAGTAAAAGTAAAAATAATGCAAAATAAAGCTGTAGTACTTAGGAAAGTGAAACCAACACCATTTTTGCATAAATATCATCAAGGCCATGGAGGCTAAGGCTGTTTGCTTCCTGTGTTAAGTTAGTTGCCAGTTCCACACTCATCTGTTGACCTGCCCAGGTCCCTGAGAGATTTGGATTCCTGTCCGCGGGGGCACCAGTCCTGCAACGCCGTCCTTCAGGCCGTCTCTCCCTGTCTGTCTGCAAGGCAAGAGGGAAGAGCCCATCAGGGACGGCTCCGGAGCCCTCGCTGTGCTGGGTCCCTCTGCCCCGTGACCCGGGCACCTCTCCCAGCACTGCCACAGCCTTTGGCTGCGGGACCCCCAGCACAGCCAGCACCCCCAGCCCTCCTGCTCCGCATACCTCGTGCTGGCAGCTCCACGTCCGCAGTGCTCCTGCCCTCGGCCGTCCCCGCCGGCTCGCTGCCCATCCTGCTCTCCTCCTCCTTGGCCTTCCCATCTGGCGCAGGGGATCCCGGCGTCTCCGGCGCCTTTGGGCTCAGGGGGGATGGGGACGGCCCCGGGCCGAGCGAAGGCTTCTTGGCGACAGGAGGGGGCACCTTGCCGGGCTTTCGGAGCGCTTGTGCCTTGCCTGGGCCCTGCTGGGCAGCAGCCGGGGCCGCCGAGCGCTGCCCGGAGAAATTCATCAGCTCGGTGACCAAGTTCCTCTTCAGGTCGGCCTGCGCCTCGGGGGACGAGGGCGTCTCGATCACCAACTTCTTGGCGCTCTTGGCGAAGATGAAGCTGGCGGTGGAGGTGGGGGATCTGTGCCTGGGGGACAGCTGCCCATCGCCCGCAGGCACCTCCAGGCCAGGAGGAGCCGCTCTATTGCCCAGGGCTTTGGAGGGCAGCCCGGCGGCCTCACCGGAGGACGCGGCGGAGGCCTTGAGCTGCACGGCGGCGTGGAGCGGGTTTGAAGGCACCGCATCTTTGGCAGAACTGTGCTGCCTTGTGGACAGGGCCCTGCGGACCGGCTTCTGTGGCACCGCGCGCTCCTCGGGCGCGGCGGGCTCCATGCTGACCGAGCGCAGCCGCACCATCTGCAGCAGCGACGGCGTGACGATGGGCAGGCTGGCGTCCTCCTTGGGCACCGGGCCGCTCTTGCTGCGTGATGCCGGCTCCTTCCTGGTGTCTGCCCGGGAGCCGTTCGCCGCCTTCTTAAGGCAGATTTGGGGCGGTAAAGCGGGAGCTGACGGTGGGGGGAGAGGTGGCGGTGGGGGCACGACGGCCTCAGGCGGGGACGCGGTGGCCCCAGGAAGTGGCGCGGTGGGCGATGGCAGTGAGCTCGGCTGCTGGACAAGGGAGGAGACGGTGGGCGAGGAGGAGGGAGACGTGGCCTCCACGTTTGGTGCGTGGTTCCCCCTGCCCGCTGGGGTCAGCACGGCATCGGGAGGGGGCAGGCTGGAGAAACAGGCTTCGTCTGGAGGGGGGAAGTCTGCCATGGACAGGTCGTGCTCCTCGGGGGCCGGGGGGGGTGGTGGGGGCCAGGTAGCCTCTGCTGGGACCTCACAGGCGGTCTCGGGGCTCACCTCTGCCTTCTTGGCCGGCGGAGGAGGCGGGTGGTAGGCGGGCGGGTGGCGACGGCGGCGGCGACTTGGTGCTGGGTTTGGTGGAGGTTTCCTGCCCAGCAGTGCTGGGAACCGATGGGTCCGGCGAAGGGCTGAGGGGACCGGCGGGGGCAGCAGGTGTCTGGGGCTTGGTGGGCGGCGGGGAGAAGGGAGCAGGCACCTTGGGATGTGGCGGGATGACAAACCTATCCGAGCGGCTCTGCACGCAGTGCGGCGCCTCAGAGGGCATTGGGTCTGAGGCCGAGGAGGAGATCGAAGTGAGGGAGGAGGAGACGGACAGCGCGGGGGACTGTAAGGAGCAGACCCGGTCTGGCTTCTGGGGCTGGGCCTTGCCTGGGGATGCGGCCGGGGGTCCCAGCCCCTTGGTGGGCAGTGTGGGCGTCCCACTCTGGCTGGAGTACCCGCTGGAGGGTGACATGGTGCGGTCAGAGCCATCCGGGCAGCTCCACTTGGGCTGAGCAGAGGGTTCTCTCAGCACCACTGTGATTCCACGCTCACCAGGGCTGCCCCGCAACGTCTTGGGGGAGTTGGTCCCAGCCAGGCTCTCAGAACGGATGCTGCTGGTCTCGCTCAGTGACGAGGAGAAGACCTCATCCTCAACCATTGGGCTGAAGGGCTCAGGGCACGGGGACCACGGCACATCACTCATCTGCTGCGGCCGCCGGTCGGGCTTGGGAGGCAGCCCCAGCACCTTGCGCTCCCCCTCCGCCTTTTGGTGCAGCGAGAAGGTCCTGCGAGGGGGCGCCGGGGGCTTCTTCATCTTCCTGAGCGAGACACTGCGTGCTGAGGAGCGCTCACTCGCCAGGCTGCCCGTGTCCGAGCCCTCTGCCTGGCTGCTGGTGCTGAAGGCGGGGGACGTGCGGCCGCTGCTGCCACCCATGCTGCGGGGCCCCACGGCCAGCAGCCCGTGTGCAGTGTGCACTGCAGCAGGCTTGGAGCAGGCGCTGGCAAAGCTGGCGGAGCTGTACACGCTCATCTGATCGGTGTCAGAGCGCCGTGCGGTGTCGGCTTCACTGCACATCCCCGCCTCAGCCTGCCGGCGGTCGGAGCCGCCCTGCGAGGAGATGGTGGAGCTATTGGAGACGATGGTCTCGGTGGACTGCGAGTGGCTCCAGTTGTCGCTGGAGGAGGAGGGCTCACGGCTGCGGGCGCTGTGTTCTGAGAAGCGGGTGAGGGAGCGCACCGAGGCCGGGCTGGACGACACCAGGCTGCAGCGGCTCAGCGTCCGCACACTGCTCCGCGTCAGGGCCACCACGTCCACCATCGGCGGCAGGATGGCGTTGGGGATGATCTTGGACATGTAGGTGCCCTGGGGCGAGATGGACATGACGGGGCTCAGCAGCTCCGGGGGGTTGGCGCTGGTGGTCATGCCTGGCACGGCCAGCGACTTTGGCCTCGCCATGGGCGACAGCTTGGCCGACGTCTTCCTCCCCAGCAATGTGTCGTCGTAGTAAACGCGGTCAATGTGCTTCTGCAGGGCCGTGTCTGTCTCCTCCAAGGCTCCCAGGCGCACACGGGCACCCCCGGGGACGTCCAGTGGTGGCAGGTTCCCATCGATGGTGGGGATGCGGATGGCGTCGCCGGGGACCTGGCCGCCGTTCAGCAGGGGCTGCGGTGCCCGGCTGCCCACGTGCCCATCTGTGGGACGTCCCCTGGTGTCCCGGCTATTCCTGAGACCTGGGAGCAGGGAGAAGTGAGCCAGGTGTGATCTCAAGGTAGCTGAGGGCAAACAGAGCCCCAGAGGTGGGACTGGACCCTACAACAACTCATTGCTCATGAACTTACCCAGCTCCTTCTGGACGTGCTGGGGGATGCCCAGCACTGTTGTCCTCCTCTCCTTCCTCTTCCTGCCGCCCTTCTCTGAAGATTTGGAGAAGGAGTCGTGTGGTCGGAAGGTGGAACCTGTGGAAGGGGTGAGTGAGTCCAGCTGATGTGACATGAGCCCTGGGCCACATGTCCCCAGTGTGCACAGCCCAGTACCAACTGCTGCTCACGCACCCAGCACAGCCCAGGGGGCACTGGCAGCCAAGCAGGGAGGAGGCACTGTCTGTCCTCTTGCCCAGTTCCATCCCAGCAACTCTGACTCAGCCACAGCTGCTCTCTTCCCTCCAAAGGCCCCCAGATCCCTGCACTGCCTCGTGGCCATGCAAGCTCTGAGCCTCAAAGCCCCCAGGGTTTCCCACCAGGCTCCGAGCTCCTCGCACCCGCTTGGCTCCTGGCCCCCAGCCCCACAGCCCAGTACCTTTCCGCTGGATCATCTCGGAGCGGATGGAGAGGGCGTCCTCAGAGGCGCTGTCGGTGATGCAGGAAGCCGCCCGGCTCCGTAAGGACACGGTGTCATCCTCCGACAACGCACAGCTCTGTGGGGACACACAGTGGGCTCAGGAGGACCCCGGGCTGTGGGGAAGGAGCGGCCCTGTCCCCTCCAGGCTGCTTCTCTGCCGCGAACTGACTTCACAGCCCAGACAAAAGCTACTCTGAGGGCCAAAGGCTGAGTCAGCCACACCAGCAGCCAGAGTCCTCCCACTAGAAGCGGGGCTGGGAGCAGCCCCAGGGACCCCACGCTGTCCCATGGATCCCAGAGAGTAGGTGAGCCAGGTCCGGCAGGGCAGAGGGGCCGGCACTGCCCTGTCCCCACAGCAGAGGGAAGCATCAACCCCATCACTAAGCCCAAACTGCTCCAGGGCTGGGGCACGCTATGGGATAGCCATGCCAGGGGAAATACAGCACGCACGTGCCATTCTAGCTTCACAGCCTCACAATGGGCATGGCTTTCTGTGCCCCCTTCTTCCCTTCAAAGCATCTTCCAGAGGTCAGAACAAGACATAACTCTGTGAATCTCCTCCCCAGGCCCTCACCGCCTGCTTCTAAGGGGTTAAGGTGGCCGAGAGCCAAAGGGAGGCAGCAGTTTAAGCAAATACACGTGGGTGAGGCGCTGGGAGTGGGGTCAGAGCCCAGGGAAGCAGCAAACTCCAGCTCAGCCAAGAGAGTGGGAGTTTCTCGCCCGTCAGCAGCCAGGGAGAGGCCCCGCCACGGGGCTGGATGCGGCCGGCAGTCCCTAGCACACCATCCAACCTCCCTGCCTCGCTCAGCACTGCCAGAGGACACCAGTGAGGCAGACAGGAGGGCAGAGGAACATGGGCACGATGGGAGGCCGTAGGCAGAACCACATGAGTCAGGGCACGATGCACTAAGGAGAGGGACAGAACCTCATCATGGGACAAACGGGACAACGTCGAAGGGGACACAGCCCATTCCTGCCCTGCAACACCTCACCTGGTCCTGCAGCCCCAGCTTCAGCCACATCCCTGCCTCCTCTGGGCCCCAGCGCTGCCCTCTGCCCTGTGCCGCAGGGCCATCCTGCTCACCTCACCCCCCCACAGAGCTCCAGGCATGGCTGGATGGAGCTCCCACACTCACCTGGAGGCTGTTGGTGTCCCCGTGGTCCCAGGCACTTTTGGTCTGCTTCTGCTTCTCTGTGGGAGGAAAGAAAGGGGGTCAGCCTGCGGCCGCTGAGCCCAGCAGCACAGCCCGTGCCCCCCAGAGCAGTGGGGCAGGAGCAACTAGTGCCACCCCCAGTGCTGGACTCTGGTCACTGTCTGCAGCACCGCCCACACGGGCAGGCCAGCCAGCTGCCCGGGGCACCGGGGACATCATCCCACTGCCCTGGGGACATCGCCCCACAGTGGGGGCACTCAGGGCCGGGAGCACCTACCTTGGTGCTGCAGGGACTTGAGCCCCTCGCGGGCCTGGTTGTGCAGCTCCTCCAGGTGCGGGGGCCGCGTGCTGGGGAAGAAGACATTGTCGGGGCACTCATCACCCGGCTTGTACTGCACGCTCAGCCGCCTGTCGTTCTCGGTCTTGGCAGCACCTGCAAAAGCAGAGGGGTGACCCACCAGCCCCCCTGCACGTGAGCAGCCCCCCGCCCCGCAGCCAGGCAGGGTGCAGTCTGCCATGAGCTCAGAGCACGGGAGCAGCCTCGTCCCTGCAGCTCTGCCTGATCGATCAGCAGGAGTCAGGCTGTCTGAGCGATGCGGTGTTTCCCCCCCAGCCCAGAACCTTCACTGGGAGGGCCAAAAAAGCAGCACGCTGTGGGGGCTGCACGCTGCTCAAAGGGGCAAATATGGACAGAAGGACAGAGAGATCTTTCCTTCCGTAGGATTGCATCATCTCAAGGCCTTGCAAAGAACCCCAGGGAGAGGGGACTCATCCCCATGCTAGTAAAGCATGACACAGCCCCCAGGGGACCCCACGGCTGCTGTGCCCCCTCCTCGGCCGCACTCGGTGGCAGAGCCCCACGTGCCACAGCACAGGACCGTGCACACCCATCTCACATCCCCATCCCTCCCAGCACCCGGCGGTGCCCCCGCCCGCAGCATCGGTCCCCACTGGGGGCTGCACGTGGGGGCACTGGGGCAGGGTGACACAGGGACACGGGCACGGCCCAGCTCGCTCTGTCCACCCTCAGCCGCCCGCAGAGCCTCCAGCTCTTCCTGCCTGGAAAAAAACAACTTCAGGCAGGGAGGGGAAAGGAGGGGCAGGGAGACAACGGGGGACGGCGGTGCTGGAGGGGAGCACTGC
Source organism: Callipepla californica brunnescens (assembly GCA_023055505.1). NCBI lineage: Eukaryota > Metazoa > Chordata > Aves > Galliformes > Odontophoridae > Callipepla > Callipepla californica. The sequence goes on from JALIRH010000055.1 coordinate 525,141, forward strand.
GGGGATGGAGGCACCCACTGCTCGGCATCACCAGCTGGGGCAGCCCCGTCCCTCGCACAGCTCACACAGCCCCGGCCACGCTCCGGCTCCAGCACACAAAGAGCAGGCCCCGAACAATGGAGCCGGCCCACCCTGCAGCCAGCCGAGCCAAGCCAGCTGCCTCCAGCAGCACCCCAGCACCCAGCGGCTCGGCCGGCTGCAGGGCGCGTCTGGAGGGTCTCTGGAGACCCCTATGCTCATATAGGAACACAAGAGAATCACAACCCCATTGCATCGCCCTTCCCCTACGAACTGCCCTCCCCACGGCCGGCAGCCCCTCGCCTGACCCCCACCCGCGTGGGCTCAGCGGAGAGTGGGGTGCGCTGAGCTGAGCTGTGCTCTGCACGTCCCCGTGCTCCGTGGGACCGGTGACCTTCGCTGCCCTCCGCGGGGCGGCAGCAGCTGCGGGGACACCCCGGGGCACGCGGGGGTCGGGGCACGCCGGGGTTGTGTAAGGACAAGCGAAGCGCTTCTCCCTCCCTCCTCTCCTCCGCATCTCCACTCACCCTTCTTCTTGAAGAAAGCCAGGAGCGACGAGAGGTTCCTGCCCATGAAAACCACCATGGTGGTCAGGAAAAGGGTCTGCCCCCCGCGGGAGGGGGTTCCGCCGCCGCCTAGGGCGGGGGGGTGGGGGCGGATGCCGAGACCCCCGCTGCTTCTCCCCACGCTCGTTTGTGCCGCAGCAGCCGTCCGCACGATGCCCGGCGGGAGGATGCTCGGCCGGCGGAGCGGCTGCGCGGGGAGAGGCCGGAGCCGGGGAGGGATGCGCGGCGGCAGGAGGGGACGGCCCCGGCTGCTCCCACCGCGCTCCCGGTGCTGGGAGGAGGAGATCGGGGCCCCTCCTCCGGCCTCCCGCTCGCCCCCAGCCCTCCCCCCATCCTGCGGGGACGCACCCTGCCCGGTGCGGGGCCGCGTGCACAGAATTCCCCCAAAATTCCCGTGCCCAGAGGGAACCCGCCCTGCATCATCCACATCATCCGTGCCTGGCCCCCACTGGGCACAGCAGCCCTGCAAGCCGGCACGCTGGCTTCCACACCAGTGCGGCCGACTGGGGGGAGCTGGGAGGCTTTATTCCCCGAGCATCAATCCCTGGGATGTGCTGCAGCGTGGCAGATGGGGCCCCCACGTCCCCACCGCGTCCCCCAGCACAGCACTGGCACAGCCGCTGGAGCCCGTGGCACTGGGCATAACCGGGCCTCAGACCAGTCTAACCAGTAGCTCCAGTTGCTGGGGCAGGTGGGGGGGTTGGCAGCTGCAGTGCCCACGCACGAGGGGATAGAACCACAGGTGGAGGTGGAGGAAGGGAGCACCCACTCCGCTCTGTGCCCCCCAGGACCCACCGTCGGGCTGCGCTGCTGTGCAGATGCTCCAGGATTCCTCTGCACAGCTCCTGCACACCTGACCCTGCAGCACAGCACTGACCCCACAGCACGGCACCGACCCCACAGCACGGCACTGACCCCACAGCACGGCACCAACCCCACAGCACAGCACCGACCCCACAGCACAGCACCGACCCCACAGCACGGCAGGATCGGCCCCGCTGCCCACGCGCTCACCCAGAAGGTGCCGGTGGCCACAGGCAGATGCTCCCAGCTCTTTTCAGAGCACAAATGGAAAAGGGCCATAATGAAAGGGCTGAGGGTGCACAAAGCAGGCGGCACACGCTGCGCCAAGCACTGCCCTCTGCTCCGCAGGCACCGCATCGCGAGCACGGCTGGGGGAAACGCTGCGCTGCGGGAAGGGCTCAGCATCCACGGCAGCAAAGCACAGAGCAGGATGGAGCTGCAGCCCGGCACACAGCACACGGGGATCCCACAGCAGCGGCTGCAGCTGTGGCCCACGCCAGCAGCAACACGCCTGCACAGAGCTCTGTCCCTCGCGCATTCCTTGCGATGCGCCCTGGATCGACCCGTCCCCTCCAGGCTCTCCTGCTCTGACCTGGCACACACGTGCCTCATCTGCACGTGGCAGCGGATCCTGCAGCAGGACTGGTTCCTGTCCAGGGCAGGTGGGACGGCCCCAAGGACCATTTCCCTGTGTGGGACCTGGAGTCCAACAGGCAAGGCACTGCTGATGGAGGGAGAGAGCAGTGCTGAGACCCCAGAGAAGCACAGCTGGGTCCACACAGCTGAGGATGCTGCAAGGAGATGGTGCTGGCTCCACTGCAGGGACATAACGAGCCATGGGGCTCCGCTCTGGGGGTGAGCCAGAGGAAGAAGTCCTCCATGGCCAGGCTAAGGGGCGAGTGCTGGCTCCGTGCTCCATGCTGCGCCTGCACCTCCCAAGCAGCGGGCTGGGCCACCATCCCCAGGTGCGCGCATCCATCGCAGCCTGCACAGCACTGCCCCGACTTGCCTTCGGGTCCTGCGGCGGGGAACAGGCAGCGCCTGCCCGGCACCACTGACTCACCGGGGAAAAATGGGGAGGAGGAGCAGGGGAGCTGGCACGGGGGCTGCGAGGTCCCAGAGCCGCAATGGGAGGAGATGCTGCCATCCCTTCTGTGTGGCACTGGGGAACTTCTGCACCACGGGGCACCACACGGTGCTCGTGGGCACCAAATGGTGATGTCCAGGTGTGCAAATGCAGCCTCTGCTCAGGGACAGCGCGGTCCCTCCGTGCTCAGAGGGCTGCAGGAGCTCCCTGGCCTTGCTGCTGCCCCACCTCTCTGCACGGGGTCTGCATGCTGGGACAAGAGCACAATAATATTGTTGGTGGCTTTGGCCACGCAGCCCCTGGCTGTCACGCAGCGCTATCTGTGGGGTTACAGCTTGTCCCGCTCCACGCTCCGGGGCTGATGTTCCAGCCAGGAAAACATCTCACAGAGTAAATAAACACGACCCGAACGGCGCTGCTGGCTCTGTTCTCAAAGACAATCCCATGCAGAGACAGAAATAAAATTAATTTTGAATGGGAAAACAAGTGCGGATCTTCTTCTTCCTTTCAGTTATGGCACAGAAAACTACCACGAGTGCCCTGGGCAAGTGAATGGCCACAGCAAAGCAGGCGGGGATGGGATGGGGGGAAACCCCACCTGGGGGAGGGCAGCGCTCCACGGCTGCTGTAGGGCAGGAGCACAGCAGCAGAATGGGGACAAAACGAGCCACAAAAGCACAGAGCCTGTACTCTGGTCACACAGCACACTGGGAGCCGGGGTCCCTCCGGGGCTGCTCCTTCCCATACAGCCCGCAGGCAGCCCGGTGCCCGCTCCCAGCTCATTGCACGGGGCCTCCTGCTGCGTCCCCACCCGCGCTCGGCCCCTCCTGAGAAGCCACCAAACAGGTTTGAAGGTAAACACAGCCTGAGCTGGGAGCCGGATCCAGGCAGGAATGGCCCAGACAGAGAGCAAGGGCACAGGCAGAGGGCGAGGGGAGGGCTGGGGGTGAGGCCCACCCGTGGCAGCCCCTAGCTGCAGACACACCACGGTCCTCCTCCCTCCCCAGCGAGCCGCGCTGAGCTGTGCCGAAGTCCAGAGCTCTGTCTGCCTCCACTGAGCTCCTCTCCTCCTCCTGCCACGCACCCTTCCCGCTGCTGCCCGTGTCCATCCCCACGACACGTGCCTTCATGCCCAGTGCTCGCAGGGACCGAAGGCACTCTGCAAATGTCAGACATGCCTGTCACAGCAGGTCCTGTGCTCCGCACGGGAGCAGATCCAGGAATGGATTAGAGACAAGACCCTGCAGGTTCCTCCACGCACAGCAGCACCAAGGGCTCCCAGCAGCAGGGACCTGCAGCTCCGTGGGCCCAGCTGGCTGCTCAGCACCTCGCTCCCGCTGGGCGCAGCCTGGCCCGGAGCCACGTTCCTGCACCCTGACTCAGCAGGGCCTGGCGGGGCTGTCCTGATAAGGAGCAGATAAGAGGCTTCGGTCTCCATGGTGCTCAAGGACTGCCAGGGACCTTCCCGGCAGCTCCTTGCCATGCGGAGCCCAGGGAGGAGCAGAGGGGATGCACCCAGTGATGCATCCATCCCCTGCTCCGGCATGGGGAGAGGGACCCGGGAGAAGCAGGGCTGGGCCGCTCAGGCTGAGGTCGCGGTGCCCTGAGCACCGATGGCAGGCAGCAGGTCGTGGGCAGCTCTGCCTCCTGCCAGCCCCGTCCCACAGCTCCTGCCCTTCCAGATCAAAAGGCATCGGGCAGTCACACGGCGCGGGGCGCTGCCTGCCTGCACCCAAGGCACCGGCTCTAGAAGAAACCGAACTGCACGGGAGGGGAGAAACACAACAAACCCCAGGAGAGGGAGGTTACACGGCAGCGGTCAGCGGGTCCAGGGAGGAGTGCCTGCAAATATTCTCAGAAAGCACGTGGCTGGCCAAGCAAAACTCCTGCAGAGCCGAGCAGCAGCAGGAAGCGTGCCCAGCCCCAGCCACACCAGCCCACCCCAAGAGAACCTGGGGGCTGCAGTGGGGCCGAGCAGCCGAAGATGGGAACCACGGGATGCTGCTGGCCCCATCACCAGTGATGCACAATGATCTCCAGACATGAAATCTGGGATCCCCGGGGCCTGGCCAGGGAGGAGGAGTGGGCAGCCCCATGGCAGAGAGCGGGGCCGGCACCCTGCCCCCAGCCCGCGATCCCAGCTGTGCTCTCCGAAACGCTGAAGCGACACAATGCAAATTCTTTGGCTTTGTGGCCGCCGCACCGTTGCCATGGAGCGGTGGCAGAGAACAAACAGAACTTGCCCCATGTTTTCTCAGTGCCTTCCACCCCGTGCCCTTCAGCCCTCCTCACCCATCCCAGCATCTGCACGGCGGTGCTGCACCCACTGTGCATGTTTTGGGCCGATCTGCCCATGCCATCATGGTGCAGCCAAGCTGTGTCCCCAAGCCTGGGGGAGGACATTGGGTGCAACCTCTGGAGCAAGGCACGGCGTTGGGAAAGCAGCCAGGCTGGCAGGAAGCTTCCTCCTGGGAGAGAAAAGCATCAGGGGACGGATAGGGGATGGGACCAGTGGGCTGTGCCAGGGGCACCACGGAGCTGGCACAGAGCAGGGGACCAATGGGACCAACCCCAACGGTTTGATGGAGAGGAGACTGCAGGGAGAGGGGTCGGGGGAACCTGCAGGGCGGGAGGTGCTCGTCTCACCCACAGAGTCTTAGGGAAAGCGATTTCCCAGCTGACTCCTTGGGACTTGTTTGCTTTGCTTAATACCCATTCGATTTCAACAGGTAATTGATGGTGTGGATAAATTGAGGCTTTGTTACAGACGTTACACACCTTTTACCCTCAGTCATGAGGCTGAGAACTCGGAATGGCACCATGAGTGTTCCCAGAGCCGCCTGCTCTGCAAACCACGACCTGTCCCTGTGCTCCAGGGACCTGCAGAGCTCCGCAGGGCTGAGCCTTCTGGCTGCCGTGCTCTGTGGGACACCTTTGAACCACATCTTGCAGAGTTTCACATGGCTTTCTTGCTCCCTGACCCCAGCCAGGGAGCTGAATCCAGGCTGTGGCCTTGGGATAAGAGGGACCCTGGGATGCCGGCAGTGCTGGCAGCAGAGCAGGATGTGGCAGTGCTGGGGACACACACCAAAAGACACCAGGACTGGCACACACGGCAGAAAGGGGCCTCGGCACGCAGGGAGCACAGCCAAGCCACCAAACGGCCCCTTAATGTCACCTCGGTCCCACCAACCCCATTGTACCAAGCCAGGAGCACAGTCAGGTCCCCTCCCCACCACATGCAGGGCACAGGGGAGCAGCTGAACATCAGCAGGACAGCTCAGCAGCCTGCTCGCACCGTCCTGCTGCCACAGAACCAAGAAGGGGTCCACCCCAGCATCCCCATCCCCTCGGGATGCACACAGCTGCCCCGGCTCTGTCACTCCCAGAGCACAGCGGGGTGAGCGGGGCAGGGCAGGAGCGCCGTGCCCGCAGCCCCGGGCCCTCCACCCGCCGGGATGCTGCCGAGAAGAACGAATCGCTCACCGGCGGAGCGTGCGATCGCTGTCCCGATAAGCGCAGGAAAGCTGCGAGCGGGCAGCACGCGAACCCCGAGCACACCCAGAGCTCTCCCCCCCATCCTGCCTCACCCCCCGCGTGGGGGGGTGCCGAGCCCGGCGGGCACCTGCTCCCCCAGGACAACGGAAAGCCACCGGCAAGCTGCCCCGGCCCGGAGCCCAGCACCCCGCGAGCGAGCAGACGGCACACGGCCCCGGCTCCTACCTGCCCTCGGCTTCCCAGCCCGACCCCACGGCCACGGCGAGCCCGCGGGACTCCTCTTGCGGTACGCGTTGCCCATGGCTCCGATCTCCCCCTCCACCGCCTCCGGGCGGAGGATGCCGCGGCCCTACATGGCGGTGCCGGGGGGGCTGCCGGGGGGGCCCGCAGCAGCACGGGGCTCCCGGCCGCCCGCTCCCATCGCTGCCGGAGCCCGGCTCGCAGCCGGCTCTGCCGGAGCCAATGGCACAGGCGGAGAGGAGTGGCTTCCCGGGACGGCCCGGCGGCCCTCCCAGCCCCGGCCGAGGTGGGCGCTGCGGGTGGGAGCACCGCTCCGCTCTCCGGGTTCCGCAGCCGTCCCGGATCACGAGTGGGCAGCGCCGAGCTGAGCCCACCACAAACCCTGCGCGTCTCGAGCACTGCTCCGGTGCTGCGGGAGATACACCCCGCGGTGGGGATGGGGGGGGGTCCCACGAGCTCCAAAGGTATATCCCCATCCCGACCTCCCCCAGGGGCCGCAAAGTGACGAGAGCTCGCGTATCCGCTGCCCCAACCCGGGCCCGGAGCCCGCACTGCTCCGCACCCACCCGGGGCGATCCCAACCCCACGGCCACGAGCGGCTGCCACGGACACGGGGCCGCGTGGGGCAGCTCCGAGCGGCACTGCCGCAGCCGCGGTGATTGTGCACAGCCGAGCCCGGAGCCGGGCTGCAATACCCGTGGGCACGGCCAGCAGCGTGCCCGAGAGAGCTGCAGCTCTCCCTGCTGCTTCGAGGAGAAAACGAAGCACTCCGGGGGCAGGGAGGGGTCGGCCGGGCACAGGGTGGGCAGCCCCCAGCAGCGCTGTCTGTGCTCCTTTGGTGATTCAGCGGAGGCCCGGCTGAACGGGAGCGATGGTTTTGTGGTGCACTACGACTGAGGAGGTGATGTAAAATAATTATCAGCCGGACGCTGCACGCCGACCTCCCGAGGTGACCCACAATGAGTTCACCTTTGGACTTCGGTCTCCTTCACCGCAGCGGAATTAATGCTGCTCGGGTTCCCAGCGGGCAGAGGGCACCGCGTGCCAGACCCCGCAGCACTGCACCCCGACACTAAACCAGGACATGGCAGCGGTCAGAGCTCCCTGCTCAGCAGTGCCGGGGACCTGCACCGCAGGGCTGCACCCCGCATCCCACCACTGCTGCTTCCAAGAGCCCTGCACTGCGCGCTTCCTCTCTCCGCCATGACACAGCTTCAGCAAACGCTCCTTGAAGAGAAGCATTTTCACTTCTCTCCCTGCAAAAAGAGGGGGCTGGAGCCTGCAGCGCTGCCCCAGATACAGGCAGACACTTCCCTGCTGCTCCAGCACCCGACTCCCACTGAACTGCCACGCTGCTCCGGGGCTCAGCAGGGAGCAGGAGCCAAGGTCAGAGCCAGCTCCACCAGGGAGCTGGATGAGGAGATACAGATCTCAGCATCGCTGCACGACTGCTCCGAGCACATCCAACCCTGGTGCGGTCACACCAGGCAGACAGCCCACGTCCTATGGGGCAGGGACCCCTCTGCGCCCCACAGGGAAGGATCAGTCCCAGCACTGACCCCATCCCCGAGCAAACAGAGCAGGAGCCGTGCTGCCTGAACGAGAAAGGAATTCAGCCCTTGTTCCCTTAATGGGGAAGCAAAGCTCAGAGAGGCAAAGGTGACACAAAACCCCCGCTCGAGATCCCCAATCATTAACAGCAATACATAACCAGCAGGGTTTCCATTAGTTCCTGCTGCAGCACCGCACAGCTCAGCCCTCTGCCACAGCACTGAGCAGCCAGGGCAGCACTGCTCCCAGCGCAGGGACACGGGCACCGCTCCTCCCGTGGGTGAAGGGCTTTTCACTCCATCCCTGCCCAGCTCCTCGCCTTCCACCACCCCACATCCCCCCCGGCGCTGGAGACCAAGTCAATGATGATATTGTCTTATGAAATAAAACCTTCCTTCTAAAAGGAAACACGACTCCGGCAAAATAGTTTTATCGGCTCTTACGGAACGTTATTTGCCAGAGCAATTCCTGCCGTTGTCTCCAGGTGGAATAGCTGTGGTTGAGGACACACCTCTCTTTGTTCGGCTCTGGGCCTGGACGGCGGATTCCTGTTGTTCACATTTTCTGAAGTGTCACTCTCTGCTTTCTGCAGATTTAACGAATTCGTGACCGCGCGGGCGATAGGAGCACCACACAACACCAGCACCTCCCCACGGCCTCCATCAGGGCAGCAGAGCTCAGCAGCTCGGGACTGAGCACACCTACACCAAATGGCGACGGCGCTGCCGTGCGGCAGCAGGGATGGGGACGCGGGGACGGAGCTCTACCGGAGCAGCATGCAGCACTCAGCCCCGCTGAGCAGCACTGTGCGTGCGTTCAGAGCTGTGTTCTTAACCCCAGCACTCAGGAAACCTGCTGCTGCACCAAGCTGGCATCAAACACGAGAAGCCGGCGCTCGCTTCGTGCTTCTAGAACATCGATCCCTTTACTTTGCTGGGGAATCCGAGCAACGCTGGGAGGCCCATATAAAGTCACAGCCAAAATCCAGGCCAACAGCCCCAGCGCTGCACAGCAGCAGCAGGCTCACAGCAGCTCGGGGCACGCAGTGCTGCAGGGATGAGGGCTGCCAGGCCACGGGTCTGCAAGCGCAGGAAGAGAGAGCTTCCAGCTCCTTCGCACCCAACCAAACACCTCCTGCAGACAGCAAGCAGCTCTTGCAGCCTGCTCTGCACTTAGGGTTCAACCCAACGTCCCGAGGGCTCACAACACCCTCAGCCTCCAGAGCCACCACGGCATCGGGGAAGCGTGTGCCCTGGGAGCAGAAGTGCAGCGCCCAGCGGCTGCAGGAGGGCAGAACGACCGAGCGAGGGCTGCTGCTGGCTTGGCCGCGCTCCTCCAGCTCACACATCGCTCCTTCTTTTTCCATCCTCCAGCCGCCAGCGCGGGTTGGAGTGGGATGCAGTGGTGGAAGCGCCTGTGGCCGTCACCCAAGTGCTCATGGATGCCGAGTCCAGGCTGTGCTGGGACCGCGAGCGTCTGTGGGAGAGGGCTCCATCCTCCTCGGGGGCTGCTCCTCCTCGGGGGCCGTTCCATACTGAGATCTGCCGTGGGGATGAGGGCATCGCTGCTCTCCCCAGCCCAGCACTGCGAGCAATCAGAGCTGGGATTTGTGATCAGATGGAGCTCTGGGCTGATCCAAAATGGGATCACTTTCATCCTGCGTTTCTCATTGCTGAGCAATCCAGACCCGGCTGATGCTGAGGTTGGGAGCACGAACCAGCCCCGACCCACAGCTGCACCCCACACCCAGCACCCACAGCCACACAAACAGAGGGCAACGGAGAGCACAGCCCCAGCCCGCAGTGACCCACTGAAGCACTCCCCTTCCCCATCCCACAGCCCCCAGCTCCACGTCTGGAAACACTGCCGGGTTGGGCCGAGCTCTGCACCCACACTGCACAACACACACCAAAGCCATCATCCCAGCTGCTCAGGGAGCACCGCGGCCCCGTTACACCGGGAAGGACGGCACACAGCACCCACACGAGGTCAGGGGGCAGCGAGGCCACCGCAGTGCCCCGGGGATGAGCACGGCCGGGCCGGAGGCGGTTAACCAGGGTGGGGCTGCGAGAGCCGGAGCCAGCCGGGTGCTTCCATCCAGCACACGCTGCCATCGCTGCACGTCCGCACCGCCGAGCGGCTCCGTGGGAAACACAGGGGAGCTGTCAGATGGGGGTCCCACAGCCCACGGGGCACAGAAACCCACGGCACTGCCGCCCGCGTGGGGACTCCGCGTGGCACCGCGCCCTGGGTGCCGAGCAGATGCTGAAAGCGTGGGCTGATGCAGCACGAGGAGTGGGCTGGAGCCGGGACTGCTGACCGGGGCTGAGCGGTAAAACTTCAGGAAAAGGAATTAATGATAAAAAAATGAAAAGAAAAAAAAAGAAGGGTTGACAGAGCTGGAGCGGGCGTTCCTGCAGAGAGGAACATCACATGCTTTGGCACGGCTCGCTTTTTCTGCTCAGGTTTCAGGCTCGCAGCGGCGTGCACGCTCAGTGTGCAGCATCTCACGGACCCCCCGCGCAGCCCCTGGCCCCTGAGACCCCCCCCACCTTTCCACGGCCCCTCCTTCCTTATCACAGATCTCTATGGGTTTCTCGAAGCCGCAGCCCTGGGAAATAACTCCCCAGGGCAGACAGGAGGAAAACTCCAGGGGACGGCAGCCAGGTGCCACCAAAGTGACACGGCCGGGATCCCTCGCAGCTCAGGGACAGCTCACGGCCGTGCACCCATCCCTCCTGTGACCGCTGCCACGACCCATCGCACCGCACCGCTCGGGATGGGAGGACAGCACCGCACCAGGATGGGGCGGGGGCCATATCGAGGACAGGAAGGGCCACACCTGGAGCAGGGCAAACACCGGGCCCAGGAGCAGGAGGAGGAGGAGGAGGCTGGCGCACCTCCAGGTTTCCTTCAGCCCCAGCGACCTTCTGAGTCAGCGCAGAGCCACAGCCGACCCAGCGAACCGGCACCAGCCCTCGGGGCAGCACTGAGAGCGCCGGCTCCGGGCTGCTGCGACCACCGCGGCCGCTCAGCCTCCGCTAGGAGCCCTCTCCGACCCTCTCCGTGGCCACCACCGCCAGCCCTCCTCGGTCACCACTTCGCCCCCTCCCCAGACAGCCCCGCAGCCATCACCTTCACCCCTCCTTGGCCACCACCGTGACCTCGCCTCGGCCACGGCCGCCGCAGCCGTCACCCCGAGCCCTTCCTGCCCGCTCCCCCGGACCCCTCCGGGGCCACCTCGGGGCAGCCCCAGAGCCGCCGCCGCCGGACCCCCCCAGGACCGCCTCACCTGTTCCGCGCAGCTCGGGGCTCGCGGCCGCGGGGCTCCCCGCCCTCCTCTTCCTCCTCCGGCCCCGCAGCCAGCTGAAGGCCCTCCGCAGCCCGCCCGCTTTGCCGCCGCCCTTCTTCTTCGGCGGGGACACCTCCGCGGGGCCGGGCTCGGCCTCGCCGCCCTCCGCAGGTGCGCGCGGGGCGGACATCGCGGCGGCGGGCAGAGCCCCGCGCCGCCCGCTGCCCATAGGGCCGCGCCCGCCCCGGCTGCGGCTCCGGGCTCCCGCCGAGCGTACGGCGCCGACGGAAAGTTTCTCCGGAGCCGGAGCCGGGGCGGAGCGTGCGGCCCCGTCGGGCTGCGGGACGGCCCCGGCCCGCCCCTCCGCTCCGCCCCTCCGCTCCGCCCGCGCGCAGGTGGGGACCGCGGCCCCGGGGCCGTCCGCGGGCGGGCGGAGCTCCGCGAGCATCCGGGGAACCCCTCCGGGGGCGGGGAGGGGGCGGGAACTGCGGAGACCCCGGGGGGGCTGCGGGGGTTCGGCGGACGGATGCGGAGCGCTGCGGGCGTTTCCGCGGCAGCGGCAGTGCGGCCGAAGATCTCCCCGAGAGAGACCCCCAGGAGATGGGGGGATCTCCCGACAGCATCGGGGACCATCAGTGCGTTTAAGGGGCTCCCAGGGCCACCGGTGGGTGTAGGGGGCTCCCCAGGAGCATCACAGGAACTAAGGGAGTCCCCAGGAGTGACCATCAGAGGACCTAAGGATCTCCCCAGGAGCGCTGATGGATGGAAGGGTCTCCCCAGCACGATCAGTGGATGTTAGAAGCACTCTCTCTGCTTGCACACCGGCACAGGCAGCGGGTCAGGCTGCTGGAGGACAGTGGGGTGCACTTCCCTGCAGGAAGGCCGGAGCTTTCTGCCTGCTCACGGCACCGCTGGGTTTTGCTCCCCATGAGGATGCGCTGCTTAATGGGAAAAGCTGCAACATTGCTTTTAAAACACATCCTCTTCCCGGAGGCTCACACACCGCCTGGCTGCGAGCCCGGGGAGTTTGCCAGTGTCTGGAAATGACTAGAAGGACTGACAAAACAACGAGGCTGTCCCTCCTGCAGGCTTCCCAGCACGCTCCCGTCCCACATGGGTGGTGGGATGCAGGGTGGGTGCCGTGCTCCTGCAGCCCCACAGATCCCAACGTGCTCAGCGTTAACACGACGAGGCACTGAGCCCTGGCGGCCCCTGCAGGAGCAGGAGGGCTGGCAGAGCTCTCCTGTCTCTGCTTGTCATTTCCTTCTGCCACCGCTCTGACCCCTGACTCAACCCCAGCCAACGCTCCAGTGTTTGGGCAGCCATTTCCTGGCACCTGCACCCAGTCCTGGGGCAGCTCCTTCCCAGGGCTCTGGAGCAGCACTGCCCTCGGGCTTTTGGTGACCCCCAACAGCGTGCGCTCCTCTGGGGCAAAGCTAATCCCTGATCAGGGCGTTTGCGTTGACTTTCTGCCACCAGCTCCAAGTTCTGAGTCATGAGCCTCCCCAAAAGATCCTGTTTCTCACATCTCTCCCCTCCTCGGATGTCGGTAGAACCAGTTTTAAAAATATTTTTGCACACGGTTATGGAGCACTGTCCAAATAAGACAGTGAGGATCGGTCGTGCTCCAGAGAGAGCTATGGCAGAGGGGAGCGGAGTGGCTGGGGATGGGGGAGGTCACCTGCAGCCCCCCAGCACCTGGTCCTGGATGGGGGAATGCAGACACAGAGACCCCAGCTGGGCCACGCGTCCTCTGCTCCTGTGCCCAGGAGAGACAGAAGGACAGCGGGCAGCTCACCGGGCTGGAGCTCAGCTCCTGGGCAGTGGGACAGAGGGATGGAATGGGGCAGCAGCTCAGAGCACTGCCTGTCCCCACCAGCAGCAGCCCCCCAGCAGCCACCAGAGCTCGTGGGGTTGGTTCTCTCGGCCTTTTTGCTGCCCAGGTCATCTGGAGGTGGTGGGACAGATCCATGCCCAGAGCCAGGCACCCGCTGGCTCCACGGGCACAGCCTCGTGACTCACTGATCCTGCCCGTGGGCGGTGGGGAAAAGGTCCTGGCGCAGCCTCCAGCCCCACTGAGCCCCAGCAATGCCACCCCCCACCCCAGTGCACTCCTGGGCTGTCCTGGCACCAGATAAGCAGGAGCTGCTGGTGCCTGCAGCCCAGGGCAGGGCCCGGCCCCGCTGCCGTGGAGCTGCCAAGGTCCCCACAGAGCTGCGAGGACGGCGCCTTTGGGCTGCAGCTTTCATCTCTGCCCCAGCCCCAGCTGTGTCTGTGCCCACGCTGCCCTCCTCCTCCTGCTCTGTCCCGCCAGTGACCTTGCACAGACCCTGAGCATCCTTATCTGGGACTCCTGAGGTCTGAGGCAGCTGCAGCATTTCAGCAGCGGGAACAGGGTGAGCCCCAGCACTGCGACGTGGCCACGGCCCTCATCCCTTGCTGGCTCCCATTGCAGCATCCCTGTGGTGGTGGTGACTCAGCTCCCAGCCAGGGAAACCGAGGCAGGAGCGGGGCAGGTGCCCTGCAGCCACCGCTGGGACACTGCATCTCACCGAGTTCCAGCAGCTGGAACATTTCCCTGCGGATATGTTCCTGCCTTCTCTTCTCCCTGTTTGCCAGAGCAAAGTCCAGGGCAGCTCGTGCACGGACGGAGCCGTGCCCGGTCTGATACCCGAGCCGTGCGTTGCCTGGTTATGTCCACAAAACAGCCGCGCCGATCCTCTTACCGGGAACAGCTGAGCACAGCCCCCACCCCCGGGTACCCCAGCAGGGTTCGCTGCATGCCTGACCCGCAGCTCCCTGCGCTTGGCAGATGAGATGGAGATGTATATTTATCCGCACAACTTGCCGAGCGGACGGCATTCCTCTCGCGGTGACTCAAAAGCTTCAGCGCAAGGAGAGGCGCTCCGTGGAAAAAAAAAAAGAAGGTGCATTGCGCTGAAAAAAGCAACAGGGTCAGAAAAAAAAAAAGCAAACACCCAAATCCTCCCTTTCCTTTTAAAGCTCTGCTCCCCCACCAGCGCGTGCAGGCAGGCCAGGAGCAGGCAGCTGATTCAAACCAGGCAGCGAGCAAGGTGAGGGCAGCGGTGATGTGGGGATGGGGATGGGGATGGGGATGGGGACGGGGATGGGGATGGGGATGGGGATGGGTGGCATTTGGGGATGTTGCAAGCGGTACTGTGCGTTGTTGGGCGGTTTCGGGGTACGTAAGCTGGCGACTTCCTGAGCTATGAGCACTGACTTCCTGAGCGGGCACGGCCAGGGCGGAGGTAGGAAGAATTTTGCTTAAACTTTGCTTTAATCAATTGCTTCTGCCCTTCTCCTCCTCCAGCCCTGAGCTGGGGGGTGCCAGGGCCAGATCCCAGCAGCCACACGCACCGCTGGGCTGCTGCACGCACGGCAGCACGGCAGTGTGTGTCAAACATGCAGCGGATGTAAATAGATGCTGGTAGCATTGCCCCAAAGGGTGGGGTTAGGATGCTGCAGAATGGGGGACCGGGGTGGTGGGCAGAGGGTGGAAGCCCCCAACCCCAGGCAGTGCCAGGTGCTGCAATGCCACCATTCCATCCCCAGAGGGAGAGCAGAAAGGGGGTACACACGGAGAGCAAAGTGGGGGCTGTGCTCTGCGGGTACCGTGTGTCTGCAGGGACTGCCTCGGGCACATACAGACCCCCCCAGGGCATTGGTGTCCGTGTGCTCCATGCACAGGATAAGGCCACGCCAAATCCCAGCCAATTCTGTGTCCTCGCAGTGCCCCTCTCTGCCACCACCTCAGGGTGCACACCCCGGCCCAGGGACCCCGGTGTCCCCATCACAGCCCGTGCCCTGCGCAGCACGCAGCAGGAGGGGACTGGAGGCTGCAAAAAGGGGCACCCTCAGCAAATCAGTCCTGCGTGCGAAGACCCCCGGTGCGACGGGGGCTCTGGGGATGCTGCAGGGCTGCAGTCAGCCTGAAGGTTTCACTGCCAGGGATGCAGGCATGGCCCTCCCCGCCCTCCTCCTCCTCCTCCTCCTCCTCCTCCTCCTCCTCCTCCTCCCGGGGAGGAGGGCGGCAGCAGCCGCAGCTGGCGCTGCAGAGGGTGAAGCGGCTGCAGGGAGTCTGATTTCCAGCGCCGTGTATTAATAACCCCCACGCGCCCCATGCTAAGCCCAGCGCAGTGCAGGGGGCACCGGGCTCCGGGAGAGCAAGGTACGAGCCGGCCCATGGGGACGTGCGGGGGGAGAGGGGCACGAGGTGTGGGGTCGGGGCCTTCAAGGGCCGGGGGGGGGAGGTTCGGAACCGGGGAGCATCGCGGGCACACAGAGAGGGGCAGGAGGGGCGGGGGGGCACAGCCCGTGGGCGCAGAGCAGTCGCTAAGTTTGATAAATCACTGCCGGCAGCAAAAGGGGGGAGGGGGGGGAGCACGGCGATCCCCGCACAATCCCTCCCCACCTTTCCCCGCACTCCTCAGCTCCGGCGGTTGTGTCCGCGGCCGCGATGTGTCAGCGCTGCAGAAAACTGCCTTATTAGGAGAGAAAGGACCGGTGAAAATCAGTGCTTTCCGTAAAGCCGTGGGGGCGAGCCGGGGGCCGCTGGGTGCCAGCCTGCGCTCATTCCTTTGGGGATGACGAGACGTGAGCTCAGCCCGCGGGGCCGGGAGGTGAGAGCATCCCCACCGCCCCCACTGCGGGACAAAGCCCCCCAGCCCCAGCGCCGTGCGCTGCCCCGTGCCCCCAAATAGCGGGGGGGAACGGGGACGGGAGCGCTCCGTGGCGGCAGTGCCCGGGGCTCAGCCAGGAGTAACGCCCGGCTCGGATGACACGGCAAAGTGAGCGGCCGCGCCGCGGTGCTGCGCTCCGTGCCCGGGCAGTGCCCAGCCCGCTGCGCCCGGCAGCGCATTCCGGTGCCGTGAGGTTATGCACATGGCTGCGCTGAGCTGGGGACGGCTCACCGGGCTCACCACGGCATTGCAGGGACGTGGGAACTGCTGCTGGGCTTCCGTGCTCTCTGTCACTGTCGCTTTAGAATGGCCCGTGCTGACACCGAAAGCTTGGGCCCAAGCTGTGCTCGGGGCAGGCAGGGAGGGTTGAGCCCTGTCCCATTGCCCGCTGATGTGTCCCTTCTCTTCCGCAGGGACCTGATGGCAGAGCCGGAGTCCCCTCCAGAACCACTGCCGGATGAAGCAGGAGCAGCCCCAGCCCCACAGCCCGGGGCTCCGTGCAGCCCAACAGACCCAGCACCGGGGCTGGGGGCTGCTCCTGCTCCGGGCACCCATGGAGAGCTGCAGGAAGGTGCTGGGGACACGGCCTTGAACCTCACCGTGCCGGGGACACTGCTGGGGGAGGAGACGGCCGGGACAGGGGCCCCACTGCAGCTGGATGGGGCAGAAACCCCATTGGATGCAGAAACGGATGAACAGATCCTTCTGGATGTGGATGCTGGTGGGACAGGGATCCCACTGGATGTGGATGGGGCAGGAATCCCATTGGAAGTGGAAGATGAAGAAGGGATCCCTCTGGATGTGGACGCTGGTGGGACAGGGACACTCCTGGATGCCGATGGAGCAGGACTCCCACTGGATGTAGAAGCAGAAGGATTAGGGATCCTGCTGGATATGGACGCCGCTGTGGCGGGACTCCTGCTGGATATGGATGGGGCAGGAATCCCACTGCACGTGGATGGGGCGGAGATCCCGCTGGATGCAGCCGGGGCAGGAATCCCATTGGCCATGGACACCGACGGGGCAGGGGTCCCGCCAGGCGCAGCGGGGACGGGGGTCCCGCAGGACATGGACGCGGAGGGGGCGGGCACCCCGCAGGCAGCGGAGGGCACGGAGCGGCCGTGCCTCAGCCTGGAGGAGCTGGGGGAGTACTTCCAGGAGTGCATCGAGGCGGTGGAGCAGCTGGAGAAGGAGCGCGACGCTCTGATCGAGGAGCTGACACAGCTGCGCGAGCCGGCGCTGCAGGACATCCGCCATGCCCACCAGGAGATCCAGGCCGCCTGCAGGCTGCTGGCCAAGGTGGAGCTGGAGCGGGACAACCTGAGGGACGAGATCCGTCAGATCAAGCAGAAGCTCTTCAAGGTGACCAAGGAGTGCGTGGCCTGCCAGTACCAGCTGGAGAGCCGCCGCCACGACCTCTCGCAGCACGCGGCGTACCGGGACGAGCTGGAGAACCAGGCTGGGCTGCTGTCGGGAGAGCTGAGCCGCCTGCGGGAGAGCTGCGAGAAGGAGAAGGAGGCCCTGAGGCAGCGCCTGGAGGCCCCACCATGCCGCCAGGACCAGCAGTACCTGCAGGAGAGCCGGCGGCTGTCGGCAGAGTTCGAGAGCTTGGTGACACGGAGCCGCCGTGGGCTGGAGGAGCACTACGAACCGCAGCTGCTGCGGCTGCTGGAGAGGCGCGAGGCAGGGACACGGGCACTGCAGGAGCTGCAGGGAGAGGTGCAGGGCATGAAGGATGCCCTGCGGCCCCTGCAGGGGGAGGTGAGCCGGCTGCGGCTGCAGAACCGGAGCCTGGAGGAGCAGATCGTGCTGGTGAAGCAGAAGCGCGATGAAGAGGTCGGGCAGTACAGGGTATGTGCCAGGGGGTCCCATTCCGCGGGTACTGCAAACACAGATGGTGGAGGATGGGTTTGTAGGGGGAGCAGGAAGAGTGGGGAGGTGACATCTCTCTGTGGGATCTGAAGGCAGAATCCTCTCCCTGAGGATTTACTCTGTGCCTCTGGAGGAGCCCCAGCTGAAGCTCAGTGACTCAGCAGTTGCTGTGCCCTGCTGGGATGCTCAGTGTGCAGCCCACTGTGCAGAATGAGCTTTGGGAAGGGCTCTACGTGAGCTCAGCAGCCAGCAGCATGCAGGGGTGCTGAGGAGCCCCGGGGACAGACAGGAGGTGCAGTGCTGCACCGTCCCCACTGCTCCACGTCGGATGAAGCTGAGCTCAGGTGCTGGAACAGAGCCGTGGGGCCACGCCAGGCCTCCCCCGCGGCACCTCACGCGGGGAGAAAGTGCAATTCAATATCCACAAGAGCCCATTTGGCAGGGCAGCCCCACCATCCATCTCCAGCATTCCCAGCCGTCATCGCCACTGCCCACGGCCAACATCATCTCCACGGGTGCTGCTCTGCCCACAGCCAGCATCCTACAGGCCCTGCTGTGCTGCAGCACCGTGAGCAGGACCCTCCCTGGCTGCCGTGCTGCTGCTCAGGGCCCCACCTCGCTCAGACCCCCACTGTGCATCACCTTTTCCCCATTCCCTTGTATAGCTTCTTAAGTATCTTAGGTTTATACAGTGCTGACAGCTTTTCAAACGCACAGCCAGCAGTGTGCAAGACAAACCCTGCTGGGGGAAAGGTGAAGCACAACTGCACGGCAGCCCCTGGCTCCTGTCTTGGTAGGGGAGCAGGTTTTCTGAAGGGGTTTCTTAAGACCACCACCACTGAGCAGGGCCGTGCTCCCTTCCCAGATAACCGGGTTCTGTCTTCACCCCAGGAGCAGGTGGAGGAGCTGGAGGACAGGCTGAAGGAGCTGAAGAACAGCGTCCAGCTCCAGCAGCGCAAGAACCAGGAGCTGGAGGAGCTGCGGAGCAGCCTGCACCACGAGCTGTCCATCTACAAGTCAGTGTCTGTTCCATGCTGTCCTGTCCAGGCACGGGCTGTGGTGGTAGTGCTGCGGAAACTGCAGGGCCTTTGCCATGCAGCCGTGTCATGGAAATTTCTGCACAGAGCAGGAGCAGGGGCTGCCTTCCAAGGGACAGGCGCAGCAACTTGCACAAATATCCACTATTTCCTTAGGAACAGGGGAAGGGAGCCGGGTTCTCAGTTGGAGAAGCACAGCTGCAGAGGGAACAACCTTCTGCTTCCAAACCCGCACTGCTGCTTTCACTCGGGGCTCCTCTACCATATTTTAGAGCTCCAGAGCACTGAGTTTGTGGACTATTTCACCTGCCAACACAGCGTTGCTGTTAGTCCACATCTCAGCTGTAACGCTCTTCAGTGTTTCCTGCAGCTTTAACGCCGCCGTAGTGCTCCATTTTCACCTTCCCCACTCAAACCCCCTCCCGTGATTGCACTGTGGGAGGGCATTCCCTGCCCGGCAGCTGCAGCTCTTCTCTCCACGGAGCACTGCGGCACTGAGCCCGGGGAGGAGGCAGTGCCCCCCCGGCAGTGCTGCATCTCATTGCACTCCATTTATTGAGGAGAGGAACTGCAGCGGCCGCTGCGTGGGGTCCCCGTGAGCCACAGGGGCTGAACACACAGATCTGCAAACCGCCATCGCTGGAAGTGATTGCGCTTCAGACTTCTGAAGTGTCAGTTCACCTCCTCGGGTTTCTCTCGGGAAGTGGGAGCCGGGGCGAGGTGCTGGCAGAGCTGCCTCCTCCCGTGTCCTGCTCAGCAATCACGGCCGTGGCCTCCACAGTCCCTGCAGTGAGGGCAGCCGTGCTCTGTGCACTCAGTGCCACGCACGGGGCCGCTTTCAGCATCACCTGATGGCTTCTCCCTCACACTGGGAAAAGGAAGACCTATTCTTTTCAGCAGTTTGTGTTTCGAGTATTCTGTATTTCGTATCCTCACTCATTTTCTACCCATGCAGGGGCTGCTTAGAAATCTACGGCCACCTCTGCAAATCAGAAGAGAAACCGGACCAGGAATGTTAGAGCTGAGACCTCCCCGCCCCAGAGCCGGGGGGACCCACGGGGATGGCTCCTCTCACTGCTCTGTGCTGCCTGAAGTGGGCAGTGCCCAACGCTGCCGTGGATCTCCCACTCAACTGCTTTTCCACACGAGCGGAGCTGACGGTACTCACACGAACAGCAGACACAGCTGAGGAATTACACTGTGTGTGTTTGCTGCGCTGGGACAGCTCCTGTCCTGATAGAGCAGGGAGGAGTGCTGGGAAGCCAGCGTTACGGGGCGGATGCTGACGTTTACACACAGGTTTTCCTTCTGTAGTTCCAGTGGTGTCTGCTGTATTGCCATGAGCTCCACCGAGGGCCACAGAAACCCTGTGGATAGAGGGTTTCCACTTTATATAGTCTCACACTGAAAATAAAGGTCGGAGTTTAAGGATCTTTGCATTTCTCAAAGCTGCGTGCCAAATTAAGATAAGGTCCTGTGTCAAAGCAAGGGGCTGCGAGACCCCCGATATTCACTGAACAAAATGTGGTTCCGTGCGAGGGCTGCAGGCACAGCCACAATTCAGAGCAGCACAGTGTGGGAGGAAGGCACAGGGCAGCCCTGACTGCCCCGAGATCTCAGGCACACAGAGCAAGAAGCAAAACGAGAGGAGGCAGCCCTGGAGAGGCACACATGGCAAAGCCACTGTGCACAGCAGCACCCGCTCCCTCCCAGCACACACACACACACACCCAGGCAGGCTCCTCTTCCTGCTCACTCTCTGCCTTCTCAAGAGCTGCACTTCACCCTCACGAAAACAGCGAACGCGGAATGAAGACACGAGCACAAAATCTCACAGCCATGCAGCGTGTACGTAGAAAAAATTTATTCCATCTGAAGCACTTACACGTGGTGTCGTGAGGAACGCGGGGAGGAACGGCGCTGGCGGAGGACGGGCAGGGCTGCGTGCTCAGGACCCACTCCGCACGCCCTCTGCTCCCCTGCAATGCTGCTTTAGCTCACCGGGCAGCCCGCCTGCCAACAGCGCCGGTAAAAACGGACACCCCGACAACTTTGTGGCCCCAAGATTTAAAAACCATTTCACAGAAAGGAAAGAAAGATGTGAAAACACAGCTCAAGAAACACACAATAGAACAGGATGCGTGGAGGGCAGCGGGAACAGCTGATGTACCCAAACCGTCTCCAGAGGACGGGAGGGAAGGGAAAGGACACAAGGAAGAACTGAAAACCCAGAACTACCAAACACAAAGGAAAGGACAGAAAGAAACCTAAATTCAGAATCAGCAAGTTTCCTTCTGTATCTGCAGAGAAAAGCCACGCAGGTACGGACCAGCTAAAGCAATGCCAACATTTCTGAGTTGTGCTGGAGGACAGGACCTTCCACACTCATTTCTGAAATGCCAGCGGATTAACACTCGTATCATCTCTGCTGGCTCAAGCAGCCCCTGGCAGCTCTGCAGATCTAACCCTTGTTTAAATTAGGTAAAAGCCTGTGGCTGAAGCAAGCTAAGGACAGGACAACAACCAAAAAGTTCGCTGTGCGTGAGGGAGGCAGCTAAAATGGGACAGACACAAGAGGCTGCTGCAGGAAATCTGGGTGAGGGGCTGCGGCGCAGCACCAGCTGAGCGGGACTCACAGCCCTCAGGGAGCACTGCCTGGGATAAAAAGCACTGCTGATGGTTTCTACGGGAAGATGGCTGAACACAAAGTCTACGTGTGTCTCAAAACCAGTGTTAAGTCAGTATCAGGGCTGAGAGGGAAGAGAAGGAAAGGACTAGAAACTGGAAGGGTTGCCATCTAAGATCCTTGGCCTTCTGGGTCCACGCTGCCCTCCGGGTCTTCATCGTTGTAGATGTTCTCTGCCTGCAAATCAGAAGCAGAGGAGCTGAAGAAGCACTGAGCATCACATTCGGCACGCCGTACGCCAGAGCATTTCAGAGTCCTGGCAGATTCTCATCTGAGATGTGTCCCCTGTCCCCTGAGGGCTTTTATCACACAAGCTGCACAGCAGACTATCCTCGTTTGGCACATTTCAGAAGCACTGCTACTGCAGCTTATGGGCATCTGACTTCAAGCACAGACCACAGCAGGGCTTGTTTTAATTAAGACCACTGTGCATACATTTAACAGATCCTTCACTCTGCAGCACCACTGGTGATTAAAGCAGCACTTCCCTCCTGCCCACCACCACGCTGCCCCTCTGCAGGTGGGTGTACTGCCCCTCTTGTTTTTATTTTTACCTATTTTCTTTCAAACATAGATGGGAAAATGTCACTTCTACTCCATACAGCAGTACTTATTTTCTCTTTCACTATTAAATACAGAGAAATACAAAACAAATACAAAAGTGTTTGTGAGCCTTTGTTTCTACCAAATCTAAAACACATCCCACTGTCCATTTGAGATTTAGGCAGCTCTACAAAGTGAGCCATTCTGAGACCTGTAAATAAAGCAGGAATGCTGAAATTCAGGCAGCTCAACGCTCTCTCTTATCAACCACTTCCTGCACCCTCCCAAACAACTCACCATTTGCCAGACTTGCATGATATTGTCTTCTGATACAGAACAGATAACCCAGGGCTCATTGGGATTCCAGGAGAAGTCAGATATCTTTGCAGTGTGACCACCATGAATAAACTAGTAGTGAAAGAAAAAAGGGGGGAAAGGAGGTAACATCTCCAAATCTATGCTGCAGAGATGGGTAATAGGAGCAAACAATCAATGGGGATCAGAATTCTTACCAAGAGCTCTGGGGGCCCATCCTCAGCGTCCTCGGGGGACTGCTCCTCTCCAATTTTACTGTAAAAAAAAATAATAATAATAATGAACAATGGTGGGTTTTGTTGCTGCTGCTTATGACACAGTTCCTCAGCACTGCTCCGTTAGGACAAGCTGACTGATTTGGGATTTACCTCAAGTCCCAGACGTTCAGCCGGCGGTCGGTGCCACTGGAGGCCAGTATAGTTTCATTGTGGGGAGACCACTGAACCTACAGACAAGAAGGAATTTGGAAATGAAGTCAGTCTGAAGAACCCATCACACGGCAGACCTTCCCAGCACACGGGCTGCGATATTAGGAAAGCTTCATGACAACTCAAATCACCTGGAAAGAGAAATACTCCCACCAACAACATCCTAAGGTAGCAAGGAGTTCTGTGTATGTGCTACCAATATCTGAGCACCAAAAGGTGCAACCTCCCTAACAGAGACCACATGTTATGAAGTATGAACAACCCTGAGGACTATTAGGTGCTCCTGAAGAGAGCTGCACCAATTCAACTCAGGATGCCTGAAATGGGAGGTATGGCTTTCACATGAAAAGAAATCACTGCAATTAAAGCTGAACTGCCCAAAAGCTCTCATTTTCCGTGACTGCTGGAGAGAAATCTCTCCAAAACATGCCCCTTAATAGGATCACGGGATTAGAAAACAAGACAATTCTTCACACTAGCCTGACACTTCAAGACTTTGAGCATAATTGTGTTTGGAGGTGACTAGCCTTTAAGAAGCAATCCTTCGACAAAAAAACCCTTCCACATATTTTTGTTCTGACTAGTGCCTGAGCTGGAGATGGAAATATTGTATCTGCTAAGCACATGCTACCAATGATGTTAACTTTCTATATTTACACCAGCAAAATTAGCAATCATTTTCTGTCACAGGATGGCCCCCTTTAGTGGCTGCCATCTCACGCCCTCCTGCAGGACCAGGCTGAGAAGATGAAAAAACACTGCAGCCATTTCACAGTGCCGTGCTGCTTCAAATCTGCTGCCATGAATAATTCACACGTACTGAGTACTGCTTGTATTTCACTCCCAACATTGTGGGTAAAGCTCTCAACCGTTTCCTTATTGCATTCTGCCCCTGGCTTTCTGGACACTCTTATCTGCACTGGAATTCCCCCACACGCAGAACGCTCCACAACAATACACCAGAAAATTATAAGCAGATGAGAGAGGAACGAGGTTTTAAGCAGAAGTACACTTCATGAAAACACAATGGAAACAACTACTCTTCATTTTCCCAGCTAGCTAAGGAGAACTAAGCTTAAGTGCAGAGAAGGTGCAGACATTTTGTTATACCTGAAATATTTCATCTTTGTGTGATTCAAAGGAGTGCAACTTCAGCTTCAGGTTCCTCAAGTCCCATAACGCAACAGTCTGTCAAAGAAAGAACATTTTCTTCTGAAGTAACCAATGTAACACATCCACTCCTACAGCATATCAGAAACTAAACAGAAACACTCCAAACTGAACAGAAACACACCTTATCAGCTGATCCTGTAGCCAGGATAAACTCACTATAGGGATTGAAAGAGAGGCAGTTGACTTCAGCTGTGTGAGCATCCACAGAATGGCTGGGCTTGGAGGTGTTGTTCGACCGAGTGTCCCAGCTGCAAGGAGAAGGAACACACCTGGAATAAAGGCTCCCATCCCACCTTACTGGCAGACTAAGGGGGAGCTGGGGAAACAGACTGAGGTGTTCAGCCCCTAAAGAAAGCACCCCACATACATCATGAGCTTCTGATCATCAGCAACAGAGCCAAAAAGAGACTCGTGCAGCAGGTGCCAGGAGACGTCTTCCACTACAGCTGTGTGCCCCGTGAAGATGGTCTTTGCATCCACCACTTTACCTTCTTTTGGAACAGCACTTATATCCCACAAGCAAATGGTCTTTAAAAAAAAATAAACAAAAATTGTATCTTTAGACAGAAATTCCCCACCTCCATCCTCTCAAACAGAGGGGATGTTTTTCCATTTCTGACCTTTTCTCAAGGGTCACGACGTGCAGACTGCACCCCAGCTATATTTAAAAGCACTCACATGATCATCAGAAGCACTAAGCAAATGCCCACTCAGGTTTGGGTTCCAGGACAGCCCATAGCCTTCCTTCTGGTGCCCACGGAGACGCAGATCAGGGTTACACTCTCCAGAAGGGTCTGTAAAAAAAGCAGTGTAAGAACTCCAGTGCCTGGTATCACTTCCAGAGCATCGTGGATTAAAGTGACACGATATGTAACCCACAAAAACTTCCTACTTCAGTCTCCTCTTAAGAAAAGGCTGTCACAAATACTTTAAAGCCAACAAAGCTCCGGATACCTGGCTTAGAAGGATGTTTGGTGTAATCAAAGACAAGGACATCACTGGATGGAGTCTTTGTAGCAATGATGCATGGGTTCTGTGGCATGTAACGCGCTCTGTTCACTTCTCCCTCATGATTTATCTTGATTTCTATTTCAATTTTTCCACTAACAGACCCAAAGCCTCCAAACTCTGGAAAAGAAAAATAATAATTTATTAGTTGTAAATAATTACAGCCATTTTCATATCAAGACAGAAAGACCCAGAGTCAACTACTGGTTAAAAAAACCCAAAAACCTAATAACAACTCTAAGAAGTCCAAAGATCAAAATTCAAATTGCATAATCCAGGCTTCTGGCAAGAAGAAAAGCTAAGATTAGATAGTCAAGAACTGGTACCACTTAGAAAGACAGATTCAGACAATAAGAAGTGGAGGAAAAGCAGAGTTAAAGTTCCACCTGACTGACATCTTTGGTTCCTTACCTCCTTTCTCACTGTCATAGTGTGAGGCATCAAACTGAGCATCATCGTTAGGCAGCTGCACACTCGCTATCACGAGATGATTTTGTTCATCTGAAGTATGAGTGCCCAGGACCAACCGGTGAATGCTGAAATCCTTGCCCTCGGGTCTGCAGGAGAGATTCAGATGAGACACGTGAACGTTCTTTGGAAGCAGAACGTTCAGGAAGCTTAGGACAAAGGAGTGCTTAAACTGAAATGATGTTTAGATTCTTTTTTGGGGGGAGAAGGGCTGTGCATTTCAAAAACTGTAAGGAGGAAAGTGTCAAGATGAAGTATGTGAGACATTTTGTGGTGATGACAGCACTCTTCCCAAATTAACAGTGTAGACCCAGCTTGCTGTTAGCAAGGCGAGGATAAAAAAAAGCAACGATGAGAAGGAATCACACGGTGCCTTCATTCAACAGCAAAGAGCACATTTAGCACGCAGCCTGCCCTAAAGAAAGGGCCGGCCTCACCTGGTCACATCGGGAAGCCACTGAGCAGTCAGGCTGGGCCACTCCAGGGCATGGGTCATCACCAGGTCGTACAGGAAGGGGGTGTTCTTTTTCCATATCTTATACTCTTCGTTGATCACGCGCTCTTCCACTGCGTCATCGAAGGCTGCTGGAGGGCGTTTTAAAACGAATGCGGGACGTGAACAGCACGCTCACAACGGCACGAGCAGCCCCGGCTCTGCTCCGTTAACAGCGGCCCAGGGCGGCCGTGCCCGGTAAGCCATAACCGTGCCCGGTAAGCCATAACCGTGCCCGGTAAGCCGCCCCCCACCCCCCCGGGGCTCAGCCCCAGCGCGCATGCGCAGCCCCGGCCCCGCACGCCCCACGTGACGCCCGGTGCCCGCACAGCGCCCCCTGCCGGAGCCGCCCCTCACGGTGTGGGGGAGGGGAGCGAGGCCTAGCGCGTCTCGGAGCGCCGGGAAGGCCGCGCCGCCGGGCCCAGCGCCGCGAGGCCTACCTTCCTTGTCCGCCATGGCGGGGAGCGGGAGCGGGGCGGCGGGACGGGGCCGGGCTGCGCGGGGCGGGCGGCCGCTGCTCCGCTGCTCTCCGTTGGCGGCTCTATTGTTTCCTGCCCCCGCTGCGTGCCGCTCCGGCGCCGCGCACCCCTTCGCGCGCCAACGCCGGCCAATCGCCGCGCGGCGCCGGGGAGCTTCGGCCAATCGGAGAGCGGCGAGGGGGCGGGGACGACGGGCGGGCGGTCACGTGGGAGGGAGGCGGGGCGGGCCGGGGCTCCCGCGGGAGCCGCCATTTTCCTGAGGGAAGGGGCGGGCGGCGCGCGCCGCGCGTGGCTCTTAAAGGGGCAGCGCCCCGCGGTGAGTGCGGGCTGCGCTGGGTGGGGGTGTCGGGCTGCCCGTCCCTGATGGGGCGCTCCTCGTTCCCTGGTTTAGAATTCAGCCGTGTGTTCTGAGTCGGGGCGACGGTGCCGGCTCTGGTGGCTCTCAGTGGGGCTCCTTTTTCTCCTTTGGGTTCCGGGCTGCCCGTCCTGCCCACCCCCCCCCCCCCCATTGGGGACTGCAGGGCTGCGCTGCACGGTGCGCTGAGCTGTGCAGCTCAGTGACCCCAGTAACTCCTGTAGAGCCGGTTGCGTTGCTTTCTCATTATCTCCGGGTTTTATGGTTGGAGGGCGGATCAGACGGAAGGGACGGGGCCCCTCCCTGGGGAGGCTGAAGCGCTCAGCGGGCGCTATGGAGGGGCACAGAGATAGGATAGCGACCAACAGAGCCGCGTGTTTCTAACAGCGTTTTATGGCCCAGCTGAGCACAGCTGCTGCCCACCTCAGAGAGCCCGAGCTGGACGTGAGCAGCGATGGCAGGCGACGAGCGGGACTACAACCTGACGGAGGAGCAGAGGGCTGTCAAGGCCAAGTACCCCCCGCTCACTAAGAAGTACGAGTGTGAGTGATCATAACTGCACCCTGGTACGGGGAGTGCGTCAGCATCGCTGCGGGAGGGGACGAAGGAAGCGGGATGAGCTTCTCAGGTGCTGGTGGGGTTCTGTGCTGTGCCGCTGTCGTGGTTGGGGTGTCAGCCCAGGGGACGGCAGCACTCCGTGGTGTCTGTTGGGAGGGACAGTGACCCTCCCAGATGATGTTCAGATCTCTATTTGATAGCAGTGCAGGAATACCATGGCACGTTGCTATAGTTAACGTTGTTGCCATAATTGGAAAAGGTTTTCTTTTTTATTCACTGGAATTTGTTTGCTTTAGTGACAGTCGCTGAGGAACAGTCAGTGTGAGCAGTCTGAACAGCCCCAGAATGGTCCTGCAGTTGGGATGGCTGCAGGGTAGCACGTGTTTGCTGTCCTGGGATAGCTGTTTCCACCAATGTGGCTTTAATTTGCCTTTTTCTGGTTCCTCTAAAGGAATGTAAATGACGTTCGTGTAGAACTTGATATGTGCTTGGGTGTGGACGGGTACACTTCTTCACTGAGCTGTAAAAGTTCTCAGATCTCATCCTCTGCATGAATAATTTTCAGTCTTGCATACTTCTGCAGAAGCTCTGCTTTCCTGGTAGAGGTTTTTATTGCAGTGAACTTGTAGGAGCTTGCTGCGTGTCAGCAACCACGCACACAGTGCTGGACATGTGTGGAGCTGATGTAACTTGTGTTAAACACTATTCTTCTTCTGTTGAGCAGAAATAACCCAAGACTTCTTTTTGTGACAATAGAAAATAGGCAATCAGTTTTATGTCTCAAAACGAACCCAATAAGTTTAACAACACCCAACATTTCTTAATCCTCTTTTAGAATTATGTTTGTTGATGTCATGCCTTTGTTTTTTTCATTCCTCCTCAGATTTGGATCACACGGCAGATGTGCAGTAAGTGTGGGCAGCTGGGGTTTATCCGTGTCACTGGGACAGCTCTGGGGTGGCTGCTGAAATGTGGTGGCAGATGTACAGATGTGGGGCTGTGAAATGCAGCACGGGGTGTTTTGTATCATCTCTGTTATTTCCACTCCTGGGGGAGCGTAGAACCACGGAGTTTATTTTCTAGTGCAGTATTCTTGTGGTGCTTCTGCTGAAGCCTCTGCTATTTGGAGGTGTCTTCTGAAATCTTCTTTTAAGCTCCTTCCCTTACAGCACGTTTCCTCTCAGCAGAACACTTTCATAATGTGTGCTACATTACACGGGACGTTTCTGGTGTCGGGTAAAATAGGAATTTTCCTTTTTCTCCCTAGAAATGCTTCTCACATACTGTGAGAAGAAAAATGGATGTAACGTGCCCAGATGTGTAGGTTCAGATGAGCATTCCTGTGGGGTAACCTTTGCATGCATTCGTGTTTCTCACCTGCATAATGCTTTGGGATTTAGTGGTTGCACTGCAGTGAATGACCCCGTGTCTCTTCAGGCTGCATGCGTGGGGAGACACTTTGGAAGAAGCATTTGAGCAGTGTGTCATGGCCATGTTTGGCTACATGACTGATACAGAGACCGTGGAACCTCTGGATACAGTTGAAGTAGAAGCAGAAGGTAAAAACTGCACTGACTTCTTACGTTGGAACTGTAGGAGCTGTGCTGGTACAGCGTACTAAAATCTTCTGAGTCTTTGGATGTAGTTCTGTAGTACTTAATTAGCATTCAATTAAGGATCAGTGATCTGGATCTTGTAGTAATGCAGAAACTGTACGTCTGCTGTACTCTAAAATATGGTAAATGTTCGGGTGTTCTTGCTGGGGCAATCAGCTGACTGCCTTCTCTGCTTCAACCATGCAGGACATGACATGCTGTCCCTTCTCTTCCACTTCTTGGATGAGTGGTTGTATAAATTCAGTGCTAATGAGTTCTTTATACCCAGGGTAAGTGCTGCGTTTTGTTCTATTTCCCTTTTATAGGACAAACCTTTCCTCTGATAAGCCACTTTAGAATGCAGTGCCCTTTTAGGAAGAAAGAGGGACTCACTGATGGCTGAGGAGAATAAGACACAAAAGCACAAAGACCTGAGAGGCAAACACTTGGCTTTGTTTCTGCAGTGGGTCATTAGGGCTTTAGGGAGCATGGCACTCTGCTGTCTGCCCTTCTAGGGGTAGTGTATATCTTTGAGCACACGATTTTCTGGTTCCACATTTCATTTAAACTGTGGAATATTCTCCTTGTTAATGAGATGTGGTGCCTGAAGACAGAAGACCTTGGTGACACGCTTTTCCACTTGTTTTCTCTGCAGGAGGTAAAAGTGCTCTACATTGACCGAATGCAATTCAAAATCAGATCCATTGGGTGAGTTAAATGATTGAGTAATTAATATCTTCCACTGATGACAAATGCTGCCCTCTGAGTCGCTGCTGTGAAATGCTGTGATGTACTGGAGGTCGCAGATGAAAAGGAGTTCTTACCTTTCTTTTGATGTTTTAATTTATGTCTAACTGCCCATCAGTGAAACTAGCTGTTACATTTGGTTAAATATTAACAATGCAATCTCTTTTCTTTTTGCCTTTAAAGGTGGGGAGAAGAGTTCTCTTTACCAAAACACCCTCAGGTATGCAGGAATTTTGTAATTCATATTTAGCTTGGCCAAACAGTATGTGTGGAACAAATGCACTTGCAACTTTTGGGAGAGAAAAACTGCTTAACATTTGTAGAAAGTGGTAAATACTGTGTAATATTATGAGCTGCTACAAGGTGTCCTGTAGAAGATTCATGCCTTTGTGTCTCTCCACTCTAGGGCACAGAGGTCAAAGCCATAACTTACTCAGCAATGCAGATCTGTGAAGAAGAAAAGCCAGAAGTCTTTGTCATCATTGATATTTAAAGCAAGTTTGACTGAGTGGATGTTTGTCAGTGGCTGGCAAAGTCTCACCAGAACTGTAACCCCTGGGAAAGTGATTAAGGAGTTAGCTAATTCAAAGTATAAATCGAATGGAGTTGTGGGGAGTGTTCTCCTGTGCTCTGATGTGAAGGTGGTGAGCCAGACCAGTACCAGCCTGCCAGGACGGGACTGCTTGGCTCTGCGGGGATTTGGGTAGAGAGATTTAGAGGTGGAAGCCCCTCAGGAATGCTGGTAGTCAGCTCCTAGCTGGAGCACCACCTTGTTGGGTGGCAGAAAAGCACTGCTCCACATTATTTCATTTGAAAATTTAAGTACAACAATTATGAGCTGATGTCCTTCTTCAGAGAATCTAAAGGGTCTGAAATACAGAATCACAGAATTGTAGGGCTTGGAAGGGACCTCTTGAGATCGAGTCCAACCAGACAGATTTAATGTAGGAAAGTTTCTGTTTGAAGGACACCTGAGAAAGTAAACACATTATAAAAAAACCAGTCATCCTTCGGAGGACTCTGTCGTGCCAGCAGGTGGTGCTGCCTTGCTGTACATAAATCCCCAGGTGCAATCTGAAGGCACAGGGCTGGGCAAGGAGTCCTGGCGGCACCTATTAGTGCTGGAAAAGTAGAGACGGTGTTTGTTGCTGTTGTGTGGAAGAGATGGAATGGAATTCTGCACTGTGCTCTGTGCCGTGTGAGAGCTGCTTCACTCCTCTGAAGGACAGTGTGGGTCAGCTCCCATTTCTTTTAGAACAGAGAAAAGAACGCTGCCTGCATGATGGTGCATTATTTTGTGGTCATTTTAAATCAGTTTTTTTTTTTTTTTTAGCATATAATGTTTCTGTGTTGAAATAAAGCACTGACTGCAAGAACTGTGTGAGTGATTTCTGCTGGGGGTGTTTGAGTTTAATCAGTTACATCCGTGCTTTGCTCACCAATACAGTGAGCAAACCCTTCTGTACTGTGCTTCTTGCAGCAGAATTTTAACAGCTTTTAATTTTAATGAAGCTAATAAACCAGTATTAGTTAGTAGAACACGAGCAATTTAATCTGGAACACAGCAGTAACAAATATACAGATCTATCTACCTAAGATTTGGTTTCACCTTCTCATCTGTCTCCTCCGGGGCACCATCACTGACACGTCGGATGACCAAATCGTACGGCTCCTCCACGGCCTCATCATCCGACTTCTGCTCCTCCTCCAGAGCCCACTTGGAGTGTTTGTTTCCCATGGAGCTGACAGGAGAGCGCTCAGCAGCCTCGGGGGTGCTGCCCGGGTTGGTTTCTGTCAGACACTTGTGGCACAGGCGGTAGCGCCGCGTTCCCTGCTGCACCACGCAGCCGCTCTGGTCCGTCACGTGGCGCTTGCACTTCCTGCAGATCAGCTTGCCAGCCTGATGGATCTAAAGAGAATTTGACAACCAGTACGATCAGAAAGAAGGAAACCACGGAGTTATACTAAAACACAAAGGTAGAAACCCTGCTAATGTGAATAATGAATAACTGAAGCTGTTGTGCTCTGATAGAATCACAGGGGTTGGAAGGGACCTCAAGGGATCATCGAGCCCAACCCCCCTGCCAAAGCAGTTCCCTACACCAGGTCGCACAGGTAGGCGTCCAGGTGGGTCCTGAATATCTCCAGAGAAGGAGAATCCACAACCCCCCTGGGCACGGGTGGACATGGCTGAGACACGGCGCTCTTCTGGGCCGCCTCCGCATGGCATGACATGGCGTGGTGTGGCATGGCTTGGTGTGGCATGGCATGGTGTGGTGTACCGTACCGTCTGGAAGTGGTTCCGCAGGTGCTCCAGCCGCGTGAAGCGCTTCCCGCATGCCTCGCAGGGGTACGGCCGCTCCCCGGTGTGGCAGCGAAGGTGACGCTTCAGATCCGCGCGGCGCTTCACCGTGTGAGTGCAGAATGGGCACTTGAAGCGCATGCGAGGGAGATCATCTGCTGGGGGGAAAGACGGGAGTGAGCCAAACACCCATCGCCTTTTACACCAGTTTTGGCATTGTTAAGCTTAAAGAAGCAGCAATTCAATTTTCCCTTCGTTTGTCACTGCACAGAAGAAATCTGAAAATATAACCCCCCCCAAAATACTGATTACTCACTGACTATTTGGTGTTTGATGTGCTCTTCCTCACCTGACTCTAAACAGCAAACTTTGCCCAATCAAATGTACTTTTTACCTTCATTCCAAGTACTCATTACACCTAACACTGTGGGCACGGAGCTGTACAGCTCTTCCGCTTTTAATTCCATGAGCTCCGAAGTTTGGGAAAGTTCTTCCAGTTGAGCCACGGACCACCTCTTCGGTGTCACTTCTGATTCGGGATTATATCCGTCCTCATCGTGCCCAGCATCATTCTCAGCATCACATTCAGCCTCGTCCTTGGCACGGGAGTTGTGGCAGCAATCCGACGCGCTGCAGCCCTCGGCCCGCTCAGCTCTGGTGGGTTTACACTGCACGAAGTCACGCGTCTGCGTCAATCCCAAATGCTTTCGGCGCTTCCTCGCCGAGCTCTGCCTCCTGCCCCTCTTGGACAGCTGTGTTTCTGCCCGCTGAAGGATCACCTGTGAGGACAGGTAAGTGCTGTAGCTGCTCCACGCGTTCTCATTCACCACGTCAGCCTTCTCCTCTGGGATGGAATAGGAGCGCCTCGGGTTGCTCTTCGCTTTCCTCCTGGAACGATAAAGCGACGCGTGAGCAGGTTCACCGCTGGCACTTTTGGCTGAGAGGCTGAGGTAGTGATCCTTCTCCTTCTCATTAATATCCAGAGAGGACTTGATGAATGTCTTACAGACGTTCAGAATGTCTGTCATCTGCAGGTAGCTAGCTGCCGACATCACTTCAATCACATTCTGTCCCGTTAAAGGCAACACTCCCGAATACACAAAGTCCAGGATAACCATGAACGTCTCCGGAGAGAAGACCTCGAAAGTAGCTACGGTTGGCTGGCTGGCATCCTTCGAGCTCTGGGAAAGGAGCATTTTGAAGTACCCGCTGCTGGCGAACAGCACATTGCGGTGTGCCTTGAAGACCTTCCCCTCCACCAGGATGCTGCAGTCGCAGAACAGCTCCTGCTTCCGCTGCTCGTTCAGCTGCTGCAGGAGGTGAAACTGGTGGGAAGAAATCTCCATCCCAGTGAGGGAGCGACGGAAGGTCTTGCTCTAAAGCAAAAAAAAACGAACGTAATCACGGCACTGTAAAACTAAATGAACGGGGCTGAGTCCGCCTTTAGGAGATGAGCCCTGCACTGAAATATTAAAGCTCTGCACATTACCACAAACGCAACACAGCTTCATCTCCGCACCGCGCAGCCACGGACCGGAGGATGGGAACCAACAGCAAGAACTCCGCGCGGCCCAACAGAGCGCGTCCGCGACCGCGGATCGGAGCCCACGAAGAAGAACGGAGCCCTCGGGCAGCGCCTCAACCGAGGAACCGCGCGGAGCGGCCGCGTCCCGCCCGGCCCGGGCTCCCCCGGCATTGGCCGCCGCCGCCGCCACTCAGCCGCGCCCCGCCCGCATTGGCCGCTCGGCCGCCGGCAGCCCGGGACGCCCGAGCGCGGATCCGCCGCCTGGCACGGCGTGCCGCCGCCCCGGGGCCGCCTCCGCCGCCGCCGCCGCCGCCGCGGGCACCGCGGAGTTCCGCCCGCCGTCCCGCCGTTGGCCGCCGCCCTCGGCTCCGCTCGGCGTTGGGCGCTCCGCCCGCTCCGCCCCGCCCGCCGTACCGGAGCCCCGGCTCCGCCCGTCCCCGCTCCCGCCGCCCGCAGCCGGGCGCCCGCCGTGGCCCGAGCCGCCCCCGGCGCCGCCGCCCGCGCCCCCTCCGCCGCCCGCCCGCCC
This sequence comes from Callipepla californica brunnescens, assembly GCA_023055505.1. Taxonomy (NCBI): domain Eukaryota; kingdom Metazoa; phylum Chordata; class Aves; order Galliformes; family Odontophoridae; genus Callipepla; species Callipepla californica. The sequence continues at coordinate 559,007 of JALIRH010000055.1, forward strand.
GTGCCCCCCTCCTCCCCCCCGCCCGTCTCCGTCCCGGCCCCGCTCGCCGCGCACCCGCCGCCCGCTCCCGCGCAGCCCTTTGTTGCCGCGCCCGGCTTCTCGCGGCCGCGCCCGGGGCCGCAAATGGCGCCCGCTCTTCGCTCCCGGCGCCGCGCGGCCCGCCCGGCTCCCGGCGCCGTCGAGCTCCCGGGACGGCCGCCCCGCGGCCCGCGGACCCCAGCGCGGTCGGTCCCGGCTGCAGCCCGCGCCCGGGCTCCGTCCGCCCCGCCGCCCGCTCCGCGCGGCCGCCACTCACCGCCGGGGTTCCGCGGGCGGTGCCGCTCGCTCGGCCGCGCCGCTCCGAGGGGCGGGCGGAGGATGCGGGATCCCCGGCTGCTGTCGGGGCGCGCTCGGCGCCCTGCTCCCGCGGCCCCGAGCCCCGCGAGCCCGAACCGCAGCGAAACAAAAGGTATTTGCTGACGTGGGCGTTGGACACGGACGCCCGAGGGCTGGGGACACAATTAAAGGGGCAACGCACCGATTGCAGGCGCAGCCCGGCAGCTCCCTCCGCCTGGCCGCCCCGCAGCCCGCAACGCCGTGCTCTCTCGCACCCGCATGCCGCCCGGGAGCGCGCCGTTATCGTTGGGCGCTGCGCGGCTCTCGTGCGAGGAAGGAGTGGGAAATATTCGTAGTTCTGTGGAGTGGGACACACTGCATTGCTCCGTAACAGCGCTTTTATAACAGGAAAGTGTTGCGGTCAAACAATGGAGGACATCCGAAAGCGAAGGGCTGAGCCGGGCGTGCGCGAAGAAATGAAACGGCTCCGAGGGATTGGGGTCCGGGCACGGCCCCCGTCCAGCTGCAGCGTTTCTGAGCTGCTCATGGTACCGATAGCCCTGCTTGGAACATCGGGAGTCCAAAGGCAAGGACTTGTGTGGACTAGCAAGGAAAAGGAAGAAATGAAGATCCTGGCACGGCCAGGACACGGAGCAGTCACTGACAGTGACCAGATGCTCCAGGGAGGAAACGTTGCAGTGTATCTCATAACAGTTCTATACCGAACGCGGATGGGTTTCTTACAGCCTTTTATTGAAGAAGGAAGGGTGCCAAAATCTTGGAGGACGGAATAGCTCAGAGCCAGGAGCAAAGAAAGGACTCCGTGTGTGACAGCATCAGTGTCTGACCCATTCCCCTCCTACAGAGACCTGCAGGGCCCGTAACCGTCCTCACAGCGCACAGTAAATGAATGTTTTTGCCATCTTCAGGACACTAAATACAGTTTAGATCATTGAACAGGACAAAAGGAACTGTCTTCTGTGTGACAAGTTAAAGCAGCGTTCAAGTCAGCTCCCAGCAGCTCCTGGTAACGGTCCTTTCTGGTCTTTGCAAAAAGGAGATGTCATTTCTGCTGCTGAATGGTGCATGATCCCATGAGGAGCACGAGAAGGCAATCACGAGATGAAACACAGGGAGATTAAAAGAAAATAAAATGGCATTACTTTAATTTAGAGGAAAACAAACAAAATATATGACTGGATATGTAGAACGAAGAACAGAAAATATAAGGCACTTAACATTTGTCTTGTAACACAAAAATAAGGAAACGACAGCTGAAATTAAAGCAGTGGATGTCGGATGGTGTTTAAATACAGAACAGAACTGACCCGCGGGGAGTGCAGTGCAGGGCTGTGACTCCGAGCTTAATACGATGCCTAAAAATCTCCGTGTAGTACTGAGCGTAACGATGACGTAGGAAAGCAGTTCTGTTCACCCGAGGAATTTGTTTCCCTATCCTTGATGTCCTCCCATGGGCAGATGGTTCCGTTTGCCCACTGAGCCACTCTGCATCTCACCTAAAGAATCCAGTCCTCCCTCCTCTTAGATTCGCAATTAATTGATTAAATTGCATATCGATCCAGAAATCCCTGTGCTTCTAAAGGCTCCCTGGGTACAAACATTCGGAGTAGGGTCCTCCTTGCTGTTGGCAGTTCAGGTTTCAGCCCTGCAGTGACGCCGTTTTCCCCCTCCCTTGACCCATCCCACATCCAGACGTGGTTCCCCACGCAGCTTTCCATCTGCTCTGCCCCACACCCATCGTGACAGGCAGCGTTCCCATGACCAAAACGTGGGGTTGCTCTCAGCTTGTGAAGCTCACCCCAGCAGCCTCAGCCCGGCCATCCTCCGTGGGGCCTTGGAAGCTTAGGCAGACGGACCCTTCCTCCCTCAATCCCTTCGTCCAGATCATCAGTGAAGATGCAGAGCTTCCCTGACCCCAGGGAGCACCCCTGAGCCCGGCGGGCAGCGGGACGGAGCTCCGTGCACCATTAACCCAGCGTGGGGTCACGGACCCCCCCGCAGGCTGCCCACCTCCACGGCACTGCGGGGCACGGAGCCGGAGCCTTCGCTGAGGTCCTGGTAGATTACACCCACAGACGTTGGTATTAAAAAAAGAGCATTCTACAAAGGGCTGTAAAAACACCTCTCAGTCCGAGTTCCCAATTTTTGGAGTGAATGCATTTTGCAGTGAAATGCTTTTCCAGCTCTGTGCTAAAAATGTTGATAAGCTTTTTCTCACTTCTTCGCCTAGCTCTTCTAATCGTAGGATGATATAATATGAAGCCTTAATGAAATTTCATGGAAAATTATCTTTATTTCTGAATGCTGAAGAGTAATTTACAATGGTGTGCAACTTCTGTTTAAGTACTCAGACCCCACCTCTTTGAAAGAGGTTTTGAGGAGAGACTCGCTGCCTACTGTGAAACCTCATCCACGTGGTGCTTCAGCTTCCACGTTCATCCCTTACTCCATTTAAGGGTGGATTATTTCTAATGAAGCAAAGTATGGGTATTTCGATAGCAAAACTCAGGATGGACTCAATGATATGTCCATAAACACATGCAAGTTTGGACCTGCTCCCTTTCCAAGAGGGACCAACAGGTCTTTGTAGACGACAGGCTGGTGGAGGGCTCGTGGTCAAGACAGGATTTCCACGTGAAAGGAACTCCATGCACTAACGTCTGTCTCGCCACTACCGAATATTTGGTTTTACTTCCTTTTCATCTGCTTCATCCTCACTGTCATCGACTTGCTGGATGACCAAATCGGACGACCCATCCTCCACAATCTCCACATCCGATTTGTTGTCTTCCCCGTAGTGCCACCTGGAATCCTTATCCCCATCTGGAGGAAATTCAAGGGGCGTTTCGGCCTCCAAGTCAATGCGGATGCTGTCTATGCCAGCTTCAGCCAGGCACTCATTGCAGAGCCTGTAGCGCCTCGTCCCCTCCTGGACCACCTGTCCCGTGAGTTCGGTCACGTGCCGCTTACACTTCCTGCAGATAAGCTTACAAGCCTGATGAATCTGGGAAAATGGAAACGAACACGGTTAGGTTATGTCAGAGAGAAGGCGTTTTAAGATGACAAGAAGTAAAGCTGGAGTGGTGTCAAATGGTAGCTCATTCTGAGAGGCAGAACACTGAAGGTGAAACAAGCACAGGAGCTCTAGTTGTGCCCTTAATCCCTCCTACAGAACTCAGAGCAGCGCTGTGCGAGCCACGGATTACCAGAAATTCATCCCCATTCAGAGGGGTTACGCTTCAAGTGGACTAAAGCAAAAGCGAATGAATTATCTAGTCCCTCTTCTGCACGGGGAGCTGATAAACCAACCAGATAGACTGGCACCGTGTTTAATCGTGCTGAGACAGATCACACGGCTCCTACAGACACGGACCGTCCGGAAATGGCTGCTCAGGTGATCCAGCCTGCTGAACCTCTTCCCGCACGCCTCGCACGGGTACGGCCGCTCCCCGGTGTGGCACCGAAGGTGACGCTTCAGATCCGCTTTTCTTTTCACCATGTGGGTGCAGAACGGGCACTTGAACCTCATCCTGGGCAGATCATCTGTTCGGAAAGAACTGGATTTTAGAAAGAAGCTGTAACACATCCACTCGTTCTAGTTACAGAAAGGAACAGAAACAGAATAAAAAATCACTTCTATTTTTATAATATACTGTAGATCTTTTCAGGAACAGCTCCTGTGTAAATTACAGGAGCATACAACAGGGGAAAAGGAGCGGACTATAGCTCTAAAGTGAGCTCAAAAAAAAGATGGTGACCCTACAGCTGTAAAGACACAAAAGAATACGCATTTTGAAAAGCTAAACTTATCTGCTCCCGTTCTCAAAAACGAGCTCCTAGCTCTCCAAGCTCACGTTAAAACACAGTGCACTTTGGGCAAATGCAGTGCGTATTTTCTCACCGACACAGGCAGCCGTGTGCCCGCAGCCCTCCTACCTTCAGCCCAGCCGCCCATCACGCCTACGATCGAGGGCATGCTTGGATACTGCTCATCTGCTTTTGGAGACTTGGATTTGCCAGAAGAACGGGGCGAATCGTGCTCCTGCTGCGGTACGGCCAAGCTCCTGGAGATCACATCCGAGCCCTGGCCGTACTGGTACCCCACGTGGGGAGATTCCACTTCTGTCTCAATGTGAACCTGCTCCTCGGACTGAGAACCGTGGCCGGCAGGCTCGGCAGCCCTGTCCTCGAGCTTGCTCGATTTATAGTGGGGAATGTCAGAAGGTTGCTGCAGTCCCAGGTGCCGGGCTTTCTTTCCGGGGTCCTGCCGTTGGTCGTGTTTAGACAGCTGCTGCTGTGCGTTTCTTTGAGAAGCCGGATAGTAGTTGAAATTGCTCCAAGCGTTCCCCCTCGTACACGTCCCTTGATCGGGGTTTAAGTGTGAGTGTGGGGGGCTGCTCTCTGCTCTCCAGCCAGCGCTGTACAAGCACGGCTGCTCCGCGCCGTTGGAATTCACCTCTTTGTCTGACAGGCTGAAGTAGCGATCCTTCTCCTTCTCGCTGATGTCCAGCGACGACTTGATGAACGTTTTGCACACGCTGATCACGTCGGTCATCTGGAGATAGCTGGCGGCTGACATGACTTCGATGACGTTCTGACCGGTGAGACACAGCTTGCCCGAATACACAAAATCCAGAATAACTGTAAAAGTGTCCGGAGAAAACGCCTGGAAAGTGGCTGTGGTGGGCTGAGTCATTTCCTTCGAGCTCTGGGAAAGGAGCATTTTGAAGTACCCGCTGCTGGCGAACAGCACATTGCGGTGTGCCTTGAAGACCTTCCCCTCCACCAGGATATTGCAGTCGCAGAATAAGTCCTGCCTGCGCTGCTCATTGAGTTGCTGCAGGAGGTGGAACTGGTGGGAAGAAATCTCCATCCCAAAAAAAGACGTGGTCTCCCTCTAGAAAACCAAAAACGAGAAGAAAAATAGTCCTGACTTCTGCATTGAGCAGCTCACCAAGGATGTCAGACCCAGGGTGAGGGATACCTCGGAAACAATCTCATTTAAACACACAAACGCATTAAAATTACAATATCCAAATATCCTCGGCCACGCATTCATGTTCGGAAAGGATGGAGCGAGGCCGGCGGAGCCCGTCCCCGCCATTGGGCAGCGATGTCAGGGCTGCGGCCGCGAGAACCGCATCCTAAGGGCGCAGGAGATGGGGAACCCTCCGGCAGCCGCGCGGCGCTCACGCGTTCACCACCAGAGCAGGAGCCCTCCAGCAGCCGCAGCCCCCGCCCGTGCACGGCTGCCGGTGCCGCGCGGCCTCGCCGCCGCCGGGCTCCGATCCTCCGCCGCCCGAGGGACCGCGAACGGGAACTCGGCGACCGATCCGCTCCGGCCGCGTCCCGCCCGGCCCGGGCTCCCCCGGCATTGGCCGCCGCCGCCGCCACTCAGCCGCGCCCCGCCCGCATTGGCCGCTCGGCCGCCGGCAGCCCGGGACGCCCGAGCGCGGATCCGCCGCCTGGCACGGCGTGCCGCCGCCCCGGGGCCGCCTCCGCCGCCGCCGCCGCCGCGGGCACCGCGGAGTTCCGCCCGCCGTCCCGCCGTTGGCCGCCGCCCTCGGCTCCGCTCGGCGTTGGGCGCTCCGCCCGCTCCGCCCCGCCCGCCGTACCGGAGCCCCGGCTCCGCCCGTCCCCGCTCCCGCCGCCCGCAGCCGGGCGCCCGCCGTGGCCCGAGCCGCCCCCGGCGCCGCCGCCCGCGCCCCCTCCGCCGCCCGCCCGCCCGTGCCCCCCTCCTCCCCCCCGCCCGTCTCCGTCCCGGCCCCGCTCGCCGCGCACCCGCCGCCCGCTCCCGCGCAGCCCTTTGTTGCCGCGCCCGGCTTCTCGCGGCCGCGCCCGGGGCCGCAAATGGCGCCCGCTCTTCGCTCCCGGCGCCGCGCGGCCCGCCCGGCTCCCGGCGCCGTCGAGCTCCCGGGACGGCCGCCCCGCGGCCCGCGGAGCCCAGCGCGGTCGGTCCCGGCTGCAGCCCGCGCCCGGGCTCCGTCCGCCCCGCCGCCCGCTCCGCGCGGCCGCCACTCACCGCCGGGGTTCCGCGGGCGGTGCCGCTCGCTCGGCCGCGCCGCTCCGAGGGGCGGGCGGAGGATGCGGGATCCCCGGCTGCTGTCGGGGCGCGCTCGGCGCCCTGCTCCCGCGGCCCCGAGCCCCGCGAGCCCGAACCGCAGCGAAACAAAAGGTATTTGCTGACGTGGGCGTTGGACACGGACGCCCGAGGGCTGGGGACACAATTAAAGGGGCAACGCACCGATTGCAGGCGCAGCCCGGCAGCTCCCTCCGCCTGGCCGCCCCGCAGCCCGCAACGCCGTGCTCTCTCGCACCCGCATGCCGTCCGCGAGGGGATGCGATGCCCCAGATGCTTCCTTCCCGCACCTTTATGGATAACGCGGGCCTCGATGACCCGAATCCTTCCTTAACTCGTCTGCAGCCTCCGCGAGTGGAAATGAAATATCTTTTTTTCACGTCTCAGTTGTCTTCGGAAAAAAATAAAAAGCGCCGTGCGTCAGATCGTGCTAACCTCAGCATCTCCGCTGCTCTCGGCTGAAGTTCGGTACCTTTCGCCATCCCCTCCGTGCCGCTGCCCTGACAGCCCGGCTGTTTGCTCTCCCGTGGGAGCCGCTCCTCCGGAGCCGTGTGCTGGGTGTCCTTTCAGCCCTCCCTCGCACAAACTGAGGACATTCCATCTTGAATTGATTTGCGTTCCTTCCCCACCGCAGCGGGAGGATTTCCGACGCCTTTTCTCCCCGGTGCTGAGGAGCACTCTCCCGCTCTGTCATCCCACACTCCATTTACATCCGTTGATGCTGTGTCAGCATTTTTCAGCACTTTAATTCCCCTTTTTAATAAATGTCTATTTCTCCTGATTCCGCCTCCTTTCCCATGTCGATGTGTGCTTCGTGCCCGAGCAGCTTCAGTGAATCATTCCTGAGCACGAGGAAGTGCCTGCAGTTCATGCAGCATTTCGCATGGATTTCTTCACCGTTCATTACAACGGTGTTAATTATCAACCAGAAACGTTTCGTGCGACGCATCCACGACCGCAGCTCCTTCCAGCAGACGGACACTGCTCCAGCTCTGATCCGCATCCGCTGTGTGTGGCACACGACACAGAGCCCTCTTCATCCTCACCATTCCCCAACACCGCTTCCACGTCCCAAATAGTTCTTGTGCTGGAAAGGCCCTTCTGCAAAGAGCGGTGTTTGCTCCTGACCTGGCCGGCTGCTCCCAGCACAGAGCTCGGCAGCGTGCACCAGTGCCAACAGAGCTCAGGAACACGATTCTAACAGTAGAAAACAATGCAGTGCTATCTAAAGTAAATGAAAGGTGCTGCGAGTGTTCGGAGTGCTCGGAATGCTCCAGGAAAGTCACCCGAAGCGCTCCCAGTGCAGCCAGGAGCGGCCGTGCAGCACTGCCTCGGCCTCCTGCTGCACCAGCACTCATCCTGCTCTGCACAGCACGCGTCACAGACGTCACACCGATCATTTCTGCATTTTGCAGTTACCGTCTGTGGCCAAGAAGGTCCCCCCTGAAGCTGAGATGCTGCTGGGAGGGTGGATCCAACGGGAGTGAGCAGAGCAGCGCTGCTCCTCACGGCAGCTGGAGGTGTTCCAGGGCAAGGCTGACTCTGCTTTTTAGAGAAGGACTGAAAAATGACTTTAAGGAGAAGAGGTCAGATTGCTGACTGCTGCAAAACGTCGGCGCTGAGCGAGGGAGCAGCTCCTGCATCTGCACTGTGCCCACTGCGTGCCCTGTGCCCGCGGGGGACACAGAGCTGACAGAGCTGCTCCAGGCACTGAAATCCATCGGTTACTCTATGAGCACATCACCTTTCACCACACCTCACCACTCCATTACACCGTTTCTACGTTCTCAGCATTTGCAGTTACGATCTGCATGTTCCTTCTGAACGCAGCTCTTCTCCACAGTAACCCTGTCCGATCTGCTCCGCGTTACATTTCCAGTTTGAAGGACCTCACCAAGTCCTGGGAGTAACTGCTGTCCTCCCTTTCAGTGGGAAAAAGGAAAAAAAATGAGCACACTTACTGTGAGATGAACATTTAACACTTTACGTCCTTTATAAAAGAACACACAACAACATACAGTGCATATATTGAACACACAACAAAGAAAATTCAGTAATCCACCACTGAAGAAAACAAAAGTTAGAGAAAGCACTTAAATATTTTATCCCCACCCCTTAAAAAGGGTAAATTGCCTCTGAGGTGGGGCTGCACATTGCTGCCCTGGGGATCCTGTGTTACAAAGAGCACTGTCTCACAAGTGAGACATCGCAGCTCCAACTCCAAACCTGCACGGTGGGACTCGCTGGAGGCAGCAGCAGGGCTGTCCCAGGCTGAGCTCCTTCCGATGGCATCGGGGAAATCAGAGTCGCACAAATCCCCGCAGGCAGAAGGGCCAAAAAACCCTTAATGGTGATAAAACGTTTAATGAGCATAAGGAGTGGTATTCCAATGGGTTTGGAAACGTGGAATTTCCGGGCTCGTCTGGAAGATAACGTATGAAAGTAAAGAACCCAATAAAATAAAAGCAATCGTATTTCGCTGTAAAAAGGTGGGGGAAAAACAAGCACTGTTCCCAGCTCACAGTATTCTAAAGCAACAGAGAAATACAGGCTTTCAGCACAGACTTCAAAGGCTGGTTTTGAAAAGGTCCATACGTGAAACACTCAGTGCCATTGCAAAGAAGTGTTAACACCAAGAAATGGAGACACGAGGCTCCACTCAGACACTGATCTGCCACGATAACTTTCCAACAGATACCAAAATTAACAGAATAAACCCAAAGGAACCCTCTCAGAACAGTCTCAGTTTTATTTTCTTGACATTCAGAAAGGTTGAGAACGTTAAGTCACTTCTACAAGTAAGGTTAGGTTATGGGAATTCATCACTGAAACGAAAGGACTCCAGATATGAAACTGCCTTACAAAACATCACTACATGAAATGACCACGATGGAAGGCTTACAAGGTCTGGCACAATAGCTTCAGTGCCCTCCGAGTAGCAGCGCAGCATGTCCCTTCGTGAAGCACAGCGCAGTCCTGTGCAAAGTAAGCTAAAACCTATGCTCCCAAACAGAGTCAACCACATGGAGCTGGGACTTGGAAATACGCAGTCTGTGTGACCTTTAAAAACTTTGAGAAAGAGATGATGTTAGAAATGAGTTTCATAAAAACCTTTTTTTTTTCCTTAAGCACCATTTGAATATTTTATAACAGCTGCATCATTTTGTCAGAGCTGGTGGAGGCTGCAATCACAGGGGAGGATTTCAGGAGAACATCAAAAACTCATGGAGAGCACAGCAAACACTGACATGAACATTTGGTCACAAGAACGTGGGTAAACTCCATCCTCTGCCACTGAATACAAAAGCTGAAGGACTCCCATTGAAAACAAAGCTCACAATATGACAGATAACAGCAAACATCGATTTTGGTGGTCACTTCCAACCCGGAACACAACAGAACACCCCAGCCCTACTCAGAGTCACACAAACCATAACACAGCTCCATTCCCTACGCACAAGAAACACGAGAACAACCTCTAAGACCAAAGAAAGCAGACTGAAGTAACATTGCTGAAGGTCTCTGCAGTCATTCCTGCAGCTTTTATCACACACTTTCCCAAGAGCTTCACTTCCCCTACTCCGCACGCCTCTGAGTTCGCTGCCCTGCTCCTCAGCACTGCGCAGCCACGCGGCAGGAGAAGCTCCTGACAGCAGCAGAACCACGCTCAGAGATCCCACTCTAGCCGCCTCTACCAATATTTACAACGACCTAGTGTCTTTATGCTAGAATGACCAGTCCTGCTGTCTCGGGATGCCTAAATATCACTGTGGATCCCTATTTACATTCTTATCTCACTTTCATTAGTGAGCTAATCTCCTGGCAAACACAGATAACGTGAATTTTTGGGTGTTCTTACTCACAGAAGTCCTTCCATTATCAGATAATCAGACACCAAAAAAACCACTGTCTGAAGTGGTACGTACTCAACAAAAATGGAGCAGCAGTTCAGAAGGTTGGTGCTCGCAGGATGGAGGTGGCATTCCAAGCATGCTGGCACCACGTGCAAGGCAACATTTTGTTCCAATTTTGGAACCACAGCCAAACTGTCAGAGGAGCTCAGCTCCAAATCTGGCATCTGCACAGGACAGTCTTAGGTTAGATGAGTAATAACGGGGACTACAGAGCCCTGGACTCTTTTTTTCCTGTCCCACTGAGATATTTCTACGTGCCATTGTGATATCATTCAGCCATTACAAACTAAACTTACAGATGATCTCGAATAGGAACTACTGAAAACTCACTCAGCTTAAGTTAGAGAAAATAAACATAGCAAGAGATGCCATTATCTCCATGTAAAGGTGGGAGCAACTGCTTGTCCTTCATCAGCCGTGTCTGGGGACATCTGCCAATCTGGCACTTCAGCTAGAAAGACTGTGCACAATTTGCCTTTTCATTTTACACTCATGAACAGAACAGCAAAGAAGCATTACGTCTTTCTTAAGAGCATCTTTCACTTCTGTCTCTTTAGGGAACAGTAGTTACCACGCAAACAGGATTTCTGTTGGTGGTGTTTCCTTCTAAACCTTCCCAGGCTGGCTGCTTGTAGCTCATGTCAACTCAGCTTTACCTGGAAAGGTAAAAATCTCACCTCATTTGAAAGCCAACTTTCATCTACTAGCCCAGCAATGGAACCAGAGGCCCACAACGGAGTTTAAAAACCCCAATACCTGTAGGAGTTTATACAGCAATACAAGCTGTGCAAAAGATTGCCAAAGATGGAAAGAAAGCAGAGGAAAAAGGATTTGCATACAAAGAGGACAGTAAAAAATTCTGAGATTTCTCAGCCAAGTGCTTCTAAAAAGCTGCACTGTGCTGGTCTATACGCAGAGCTCCCCGACGTGCACCTCACTGCTCCTCAGCTCCATCAGCTGCCAATACAATGAGTTACTCTACTGGAACTGGGATTCCTGAGCAACCGACAGAGAGCTCCTAACTTCTACTGTGAAACGCACAGAGAACTGGGCAGTTCACTCAAAGCTGAGAGGCTGAGGCAACAGACACCGCTGCGTGCGCTTAGTATTTAAGCCCAAACTGCTGGTGTCTAAGTGATGTATAGGGCACACCTGAAGATCTGTAGTCTGAGCTCTTGAAAGACGAAGATGTGGTAAAAAGAACTCAGAAAGAGAAACTTCTTCTCTACATACTTGTAGTTAAGGATGTGTGAAATGTATTTATTCTTATTTTCTATGCTTTCATCAGCAGCACATTTTTGTTATCCTGACATGCCTGCCCTGGTTTCCAGGTCACAGCAAGTCTATGAACAGACACAAGGTTTAACTTTAGATAATACTGTTCTAGTACAGAAAGATCACAGTTCAGAGAAGTCCAAGGTAAGGACGAAAATCACATTTCTTCTGATCTGATCTTCACAGAGACAACAGTGTCCCTTTCAGACCAGGGATTAAGGAAAATGACGACGTTATCTGAAGCAACCTGTTATCAACACAACAGGCGTTCTGTGTACAGAATGCGCCTCTTCCTCGAAGCCAGGAGGCAGAGACACAGCTGGGGATGGCTCAGAGCAAACCTCTGTGAACCCCTGGCAGAAGATCCTTCACAGGATTCTGGTGCACAGCACTGAAAACTTAAATTAAGAATTCTAATTCTTCCCATTCTTCTATTAAAAAACTGAATCATAAAAAAGAAACCAACTCAGTCTCACTAAGTGGATAAATACAGAGTTTTCTGTTGCACACCAACCGCTGTCAGAGAGGGACTTTCAGTCCTCCCCACCTCCTCCCACTGCTACGTGAGTGTTTCTCGGTCTGATAAGCTCCTGTGGATTTCTTGCTTGTCCTCAGCATCATCATCCTCAGCAGGATCGTTCTCCTCCCCAGACTCCACGTATATGGGCCAGTCGTTATCCGGATCACCCTTCTCCTGGCCCTCCGACGATGGCTCCATCAGACTGAGGTTGATGGGCATCGAGTCCTCGTGAGTAGTGGTCACACAAGTGCAGCTGTCACACAAACCAAAGCGTCGTAATCCTTGAGACAGGCTGCTCGTGAACGTTCTCCTGCAGCCTTTACAGATAATCGGCTTATTCGATCGATGCACCTGAAGTCAAAAATAACAGGTTACTGTAAAGAAGGTAGCTCGTAGCGTCGGCTGTTTCAAGGGTGCTGGCTTGGATGCTCCTAAAACACCTCCACTGAAGCTACGGGGCAGCAACTCCACCACATTTCCAGCAACAGAATCAGGGGGCTATGCAAGTACGAACACATCCAGCATCAGCGGCTTAAACTTATCTTTAGCAAAGCTTATCTCACGTCAGCAACATGTTTTGGGAAAGACCACCAGCACTCTGCCCCGGGGACCCTCCACACTTACGCTCAAGGCGTGGCTCCGGAGGTGCTCCTGGCGCGTGAAGCGCTTCCCGCACGTCTCGCAGGGGTAGGGCCTCTCTCCGGTGTGCGAGCGGATGTGCCGCTTCAGGATTCCCTTCTGCTTGGCCGTGTAGGGACAGAACGGGCATTTGTGAAGCTTGATGGGCACAACTAACACATCACCTTTCGGAAGGAAAGCAGCGCGTTAGCTCAGCGGCTCAGCAGCGTTGGCTCCTTGTCCTCGCTGCTGGTCTGAGTATGGAGAAGTGCACATTCCACTCTTGTTGTGTTTGGTTTACCTGGAATTCCTGTGCTGTGCAATTTCAAAACCCTTTGAGGATGGCCAAGCCCCTTGAAAGTTAACTTTAAAGCTAACTTTAAGAAGCCACTTAGTTTGGTGCTCAGGAGTTGCTATCAGTGCAGTGTGGTCACTGCCATAAAAACTCTGTTTTTTCATAGGTTAATGCCACCATGAATAGGATCAAGGATTCCAATACATTCCCCAATTAGATTTTACTTTTCCTAGACTCGGACCACATGGGCATTCACGTACTTAGATGCAAAAATGGGGAATTAAATTTGAAGATCTCCTTTTACATACACATGAGCATGCCCATTTTTTTCAGCACCAGCCGAGGTACGAGCTGTCGTTCACCATCAAGTGACATGAATCTCACCCAGGTTTGAACCTCCCTCCTGGGTGAGACCTCCATGTACAAAAACAAAAGCAGACTGTGGATTTGCCTTGCTTCCAAACTCCAGGGCTGTGTGCCCCCCTCAGGATTATGCATTTGTCATTCCTGAGAACACTGAAGAAAGCAGGAACACTCAAGGCTGGGAATTATTTCCCTCCCATCACCTACTTCTGATGTTCACATTTTTTTGGTACTCCTATTTAAAGCACATCTAGTATTAATATATCTAACACGTTAATACCTGATGTTCTCTACCAAATTTGTGAGTATTTCCTTTTTTCTTCAATATTAACAATCCAAAGATTTAAGGAGAGGAAAAAGAGCAAACTGTGTTTGATGCTCTCACCTCATTGCACATCACAAAGCACAGATGTGATCCTGTGACGGCAGGCTGCTCTGTAACTTCAGACTGGATTGGTGACTGTACCTAAAAGCACTGCAAGAACGTATTGGTTTTATTGGTTTTAAGGTCACATTTGCATACCTGAACTGGAAATGACAACAATGTGAGAGCTTGCTATCTAGAATAGAGCATTCCATGAAAGATTTCCTTTCTGCTGCCTGCACAATACTCCATTTGCCATATCCTGAACAGTCCTTCACTCACAGTGTGTGCCAGCTGCCTCCCTTCTTCCTAAGAAAGTTTGGACGAGGTAAGGTGTTTGCCAACATTACTGTAAGCAGAAAAATGCCCAAATCCTTTGAGTCCATTTCAGGAGACATGCTTAAGGACATGACCACCTTCTTCTGCAGGTCCCTGACACTGCTGCTAGGAGACACTCCTGCCAGCACGGGACATCCCAGGGGACACCAGGCTTGGGAAAGCAGCAGCAGCTCAGGTGACCAGCAGATGAAAAAGGAGTCTGCCTCTGGAAGTAAAAGTCTTTATGCAGTACCACAGGTTAAAGCTTTCCACGTTCTCAAAACCCATTCTAGGTAACGCATTACTGAGTAACATCGATTTCTGTCTATTTGAAGGTCAAAGTAAGTAACAGCAAACAGACTACTGCCCTGCAAAAGATTAACTGGAAGGAGCTCCAGCAGAATAAGCTAATGCTGGTGTATCAGCTCATACAGAACACCCCTCCTGGAGCAGCCCAACTGATCTTCCCACTCGTGCTTCTTAAAAAGAATAATCTTCTCACAATTTCAGAGTTTTAAATTTGCCTGCCTTTCAACAAGGTCCCAAATGAGACTGTTCAGGGTCACCAACACTGAGCTCCAGAACCTGTTTCAAAGAGACCACGGAACCTGTTACAAATACTTACCTTCCAAATGCTGCACTGAATAAACGAGTACAGCTTTCATGTGAAGTCCAGAACAACAGTTTATTTCACTATGGCATAATATTCAGCAACGTATTCCTGTACAAGAAAGAGCAACAGAGGTCGCACGACTAAGCGGTTTCCTCACCAATCACCGACTGACCCTCGAGTCCTCTCACCTGTGTCCTCACCATACCAGTCGCTGTGAATGTCCATCATGGAGCTCATGGCTACCCCTGCGTCCTCTGGCCTACCCTCAAAGCCCCGAACAAAGTGATGAACTACGTCATCCTTCCTCTGAGCCGAGCTGTTGCGCAACAAGGCCTCTAGGAACTGCTTCATGTGATAGTTATTGCAGGCCAGGTCCATCGCCTGCCCTCCGTGCAGCCCCTCTTCCATCTGCTCCAGAGACAATGGAGTTGGGTACTGCTGCAGCCGCCCACCCACTTCCACCTCTACCTCATCTGCATCAAACTCGACCTTGGGTTCCACCCCCTTGGGCAGGGAAGAGTTAGCATCATCCGGGGAGTCACTGCCCCCGGGGTCCCTCACCACCAGCTCCAGGGGATGGCAGCGGGCGCACTCGCCGCAGGGAGGGTCGCTCTGGCAGTCCACGATCCTCTCCTTTTCCCGCAGGGCTGAGGCAGAGCCCTGCCCCTTGGAGCTGTGTGAGGGGCCCTCTCTCGCAGAGCCGCCGCTCCCGCTGTCAGCCTGGTAGAAAGCGGCTTCCCTCTCTATTTTCCTGCAGATATCCAGCGAGGACCTGATGTAGGTTTTGCAGAAGTTGACCACGTCCGTCATCTGCAAGTAGCTAGCCGCGGACATGACCTCGATGACGTTCTCCCCGCAGAGATCCAGCTTCCCGGAGTAAAGGAAATCCAGGATGACGGAGAAGGCCTCCGACGTGACAATGTCCAGGGAGGCCGTGCTGTGCCGCCCGCTGTCCTGGATGTAATGGATCAGCAAGGCCCTGAAGTAGCCGCTGTTGGCGAACAGAATGTTTTTGTGCGCTTTGAAGATCCTCCCCTCCACGATGATGCTGCAGTCGCAGAAGAAGTCCCTCTTGCGCTGCTCGTTGAGCTCCCCCAGGAGCTTGGCGTAGTACGACTGCATCTCCATGGCTGCGGAGGGAACAGCAGAGAGAGCTGGGGGCAAAAGCGCACAGCGGAACCCGCGCACAGCGGAACCCTCACAGCACCGACCCGGCCCGACCCGGCCCCATCCGGACCGGACCCCGCTCACCTCCCCGCGCCGCCGGGCCCTCCCGCCAGCCGGAAGCGCCTCTCCCGGAAGCGGGACGGCGCTCCCCCGGAACCCCGCCCCTCCGCGGCGGGCGGGGCTCGCGGGGTGAGGGGTCGGTAAATAGTGACGTCACGCCGCCAAGATGGCGGAGGGGTGAGCGCGGGGCGCGGAGGGGGAACGGGCGGCGGGGAACGGGCGGGGCGGGACCGGGGCAACGGGGCCGGGGCAACGGGGCAACGGGGCAACGGGGCAACGGGGCCGGGGCGGCGCGGCTGATGATGTGCGCGTCCCTCGGCAGGGAGGACGCGGGCTGGTGGCGGAGCTGGCTGCAGCAGAGCTACCAGGCCGTCAAGGAGAAGGTAAAGCGGATCGCCGCGCGGGGCGGCGGGGCCCGGCGGGTTCGGCGGGGCCGGGTTCGTGCCCGGGTTCGTGCCCGGGTTCGTGCCCGGGTTCGTGCCCGGGTTCGTGCCCGCAGCGCCGTTCCGATGTGTCGCTTCCCGCGCGTGGCAGCGCTGCCGGTGTTAATCGCACACCTCTTCCGCACCTGTTGTTTTTTCCCTTCTTTTCTGTCTTTTACCTTCAAAAGCACTCTGGCGCGGTTTGCGCGTGGCTGTGTCCCGGTGTTACTCTGCTTCCTGCGGCTCTGCCCCTCGAGATAAAGGCTGCTGCGTTTCGTGGCTGTGCGTGTGGGGCGTTCCCCGAGCAGCCGTGGCTTTGCTGAGGCCAAAAGATGAGGCGGTTTGTTTGTTGTCCTCCTGCAGTCCACAGAAGCGTTGGAATTCATGAAGCGGGACCTGGCCGAGTTCACCCAAGTTGTGCAGCATGACACAGCCTGCACGATCGCTGCTACGGCCAGCGTGGTCAAGGACAAACTGGCAGTGAGTACAGGAGCGGGAGTGCTGGGTTCCCGCTGCAGAAAGCAGAACGTGCAATAGCACGTCCCTGCTGCTCTGAGGACACAGCCCTTGTAGATTTAGTGCTGGGTGGGATTTCTCAGTGCAGTGACGAAGAAGCTTTGAGGGTTAGTGAGGGAAGGTTACCAGTGTTTTCTTGCTGCCTGTGTGCGTTGCAGGCAGGTTCCTGGTAGTGTCACTGCGCTGTGACATCACGCCTTTGCACAAGCTGTCAGCCCTGCACGGCTGTTTCTGTGCCAGTCCCTCAAAGCCTGGCTCCCTTTCCCCCCAAAGCCCGGGCTCTGTTTCCAAGCAGCTCATTGCGAAGGACACCCGCATCCAGTGACTGCCACCGCACCCTTTGCCCAGCCCCATCCACAGATCATCTCAGCACATTTTTGGAGGGAGAGCCTTACTAGAAAAGACTGAAACTAGCCCTGCTGCTTCAAGCACTGCTCCTTACGCTGTGTCACTGTTCTTCTAGAGGACGGAAGCATCTGGTGCGACTGAGAAGGTGAGGAAGGGGATCTCTGACTTCCTGGGCGTCATCTCGGACACTTTTGCTCCCTCCCCAGACAAGACTATCGACTGCGATGTCATAACATTGATGGCAACGCCCACAGGTACCACAGAGCCCTATGACAGCGCGAAGGTGAGTGTCCCAGCTCGGAGCTTCCCCCCGAGCCCGTCCTCCCCCATTCTGCTGCTACTCCTTCACTGATGGCTCTTCCACATACGTGCTCTCCTCCAGGCTCGCCTCTACAGCCTCCAGTCAGACCCAGCCACCTACTGCAACGAACCTGACGGTACGGAGCCCTGGCAGCTCTGCTGAGACGAGCTGGCCTGGTGTGGGGTCTGTGGGCCATCCCAAACTGCAGAGCCTTTCAGCAGCGGGCCTGCTGGCTCACTGTAGGCGACGTCACCTGTGGGAGGAAGCAGGCCTATCTGTTGCCTTGAGGACTAGCCTAGATTGTGTTTTCTGGATTGGTTTAATCAGCTTCTGCAGCTGGTGCAGTCCTTCGAGGTGTGCTCAGAGATCAGAGTCTCCCTCTCAGACGCCCCTGAAACTGGTGCCTGTCACATAGCCCTGAGCAGCAGCACTGCTCCTTCCCTCTGGGAACAGGGAGTGTATGGCGAAGGGGTGGAAGTGTGTGCATCCCTCTAGGCCTTCTCTAGTTTCTCTGATTTGACTGCACACTGCTCACGAGTCCCCTCCCATCTGTTGTGTGGGGCTTGAGGCTGCACAGAGGAGCTGTGCTCATCTCAGGGCTGCATGTCTTGTACTCCTGCCTTTGCTTGCTCAGCTCACCTCATCTGGAGCATCTTTCCAATGAAACTTCCTGAAACTCTGCCTTGTTTTTGCCAAAGATTGTTATCTCTGTTCTTGACCTGCACAGGCCCTGCTGAGTTTCTTGAAGCCTGGCTCTCCCAGTTTAGCTTGGAAGAGAAGAAAGGGGAGATCGCGGAGCTGCTGGCCACCAGCCCTTCCATCCGGGCTCTCTACACTAAAATGGTACGGCCCTCATTGCTGGGGCAGGCAAGGTCTGACTGTGGGGGTATAATTCCCACCTGAGCCCTGAGGAGCTGGTGGCAGAAGGCAGTACAGCTGCAAGGCAGCACTGTATTCTGCCCCCACTTGTTTTTCACGATCCTGGAACAGAAGTTCCTCTGTGTCTGTCTGAGGTGTGTCTGAGCATCTGTTGGTGTGAACCTCGTGCATAGTCCCTGGTCTGCATGCCTGGAAAAGCTGGTGCCTCGTGTGGGTTACAGCAGTTCTGTAAGGCTCATGACCTTGCTCTTCCTGTGCTGTTCCCAGGTCCCTGCAGCTGTCTCCCACTCAGAGTTCTGGCAGCGTTACTTCTATAAGGTGCATCGCCTAGAGCAGGTAGGTTGGGAGGTGGGAGTTTCTCCCGGTGCGGGGGCACTGCAGCCAGGGCGCCCACTAAAGCAGACTGAAGGGGAAGAATGTTCCTTTCCTGGAAGGGCAGGGCTCTGGGCTGCCTTCTGTGTTGGTTGATGCAGAGTTCCCTGCAGGATGAAGCCCGGAGGGAGGCTCTGAAGCAGCGTGCAGAGCAGAGCATTCACCAAGAGGAGCCGGGCTGGGAAGAGGATGAAGGTGGGTTAGATGGTGGAGAGGGTTCTTTGGGCATCCTTGTGTGGATGCAGCTCCTCTTTGCTCCCACCAGTTCAGCTCCTGGCTCCCCTTTAGCCAAAACTGCTGTGCTGTCAATTGCTGCTGCACTTGCTGAAACATCTTTTGCTTCTCTTCTGCCTTCTTACAGAGGAGTTCTTGGGGATGTCACCCCTGCCTTGTGCAAATGTGAAATTTCCACAAGCAGCAGAGAAAACATCTGCTCCTGCAGCCCTGGAGGGAAGCCACCCCTCTGTTCACAAGGGACCCTCGGAGGGAAGCTGGGCCGTCCTCCCTCCTGAGCTGGCCCCAGCAGAGGGGAGCCCCTCTGAGAGCAGTGAGAGCGTCTCCCTTGTGACTCAGATTGCAAACCCTGCCTCTGTGCCTGCTGTGCAGCTACAGACTGGAGTGCAGCCATCTGGGGACAGAGATGTCTCGCAGAGGCTGCTGGAGGCCACCTCGGAGGAGCAGAGCCCACTGCTAAAGCCCCACGAACCCGGGCGTCCCTCTGCTCCTGTCCAGGAACCAGCAGTGTGCTCAGAGCAGCCAGCTGCTGCGGGGCCCAAAGAGGTGGAGAGCAAAGCCCAAGGCAGGACAGAGACTCTGAAAGAGGAGGGACCAACAGATCTGCGGGTCTTTGAGCTGAACTCTGACAGTGGGAAGTCCACCCCCTCCAACAATGGCAAGAAAGGTGCGTGTGGACCAGCAGCAGGCCTGGAAACCTGTGTAACCTTTTGAGGAAAGTGCTCAGAGCCAGAGTGGAAAGCTGGGTGGGGGCTCTTGGGCTGGGAGCTCTGATGCTGTCCTGCAGATAATGGGGTCAGTTCAGCATTTCTGACAAAACACTGAGGATAGCTCACCGTTCTCACTGAGCTATGGAGGGATTTTCTGCAGTGCAGATCTGTCCTGGCCCATGGTTTTCTGAAGTGATGTCTGGAACGTATCAAAAGCCAAGTCCAGATTCTTTGCTTTTGTGATAGTGGAGGGAGGAGAAAGGGAATTGAAAGTGTCTGCTGAGCAGAGCAGCTTTTGCTTTGGTCAGAGCACCTGGAGAGCCCTGGCTCAGCTGTGGTGTTTGTGGTTCCAGGTTCCAGCACGGATATCAGCGAGGACTGGGAAAAGGACTTTGATTTGGATATGACTGAAGAGGAGGTGCAGCTGGCGCTGTCGAAGGTGGAAGTGTCTGGGGAGGTGAGTTGGGGGGGCATCACTCAGCTGGGTGAGAACTCTGCTCCCATAGAGCAGCAGCATTTCATCAGCTCAGAGGGGATGTGGGAGTGGCGGGGATTATCTGCAGCAGAGTGACTTCTGGATGTGCTCAGTGAGGGAGGAGCGTGTAGGGAACCTGCAGGGAGAGCACGGCAAACAAATCCCTGCTGTGTGGGTGTGGAGCTAGTGGTTGTGTGGGACTCAGGTGCCCTGGGCTGGAGGACTTCTCAGCAGATGGCTGCTGGGTTTCAGGAACAATCAGGGGATGTTATTCTTGTTTGCAGCTGGAAGATGAAGAGTGGGAAGACTGGGAATAAAGCAACGGCTTCCAGCGTATCACAGGCTCATTTCCACCATCGAATGTGAATTAAATCACGGACCGGCTATTCCTTTGTGTGTAACTGTGCTGGGGACTGCAGCTCCTGGCTGGAGGAGTTTCACTCCTGCTGAATCCTGTGGGCAACTCAAACGACCCCTTCGAACCCGGAGGAGGGGGGAAGAAGCGGGAATTTGCTCGTGCACACGTAGCTACTAGGGGAGCTCATCTTCTCAGTAGGTCCGAGAGTGGCGAGGCCAAAACTGACAGCCCCAGAAGCATCAGGTGGAGGCAGATGCAATGCAGTGAGGGGTGAGTGGGCACTTGGGCAGCTGGCAGCACTGCGTGGTGCTGCTGGGCTGCCTCTGTTGGGTGATGGGGCGTGTGTGTCATCTGCAGCACAGCAGCTCAGAGGCTGTGGGTGCTGCTCCTGCTTGCTGCTCTGTGAGCTGACCCACAGCCCAAAATGTGGGGAGTGCCTGGGGCAGCAGAAGTCCCCTCTGCTGTCACACTCACTGCTGCAAAGGAAGGCAGTTGGCTTGTGGCTTTGGCCCGAAGCTGGGCCGTGCTGGAAGGAGCTAAACTCCCTGCCAAACCCTTAGCTTCTGCCTGGCTTTTTGTCTTGGAAGCTTCTTCTAATGGAAACTCCCATCTCCTGCAGCAAGAGCAACAGCTCCTGACAGCCGAGGCTTGATGTTGTCCCCTTTGCAGCCACAACAGCTGCACTGCCTTTCTTTACTGCATTTTGTGTACTTCTAGTTAAATTCTCCAAGCTGAGTGCTTGTGGTTTGTTCTTCCCTGAGCCCTTCCAGGGTGGGCAGCAGTGTGGGTCAGCCTGGGAGCAGCACTCTGCTGCAGTGGCCACTCCAGGCTCGGATAACAAGCTGCCCTCTGCTCACTTGGTTTCCTTCGCTGGAGCCCCTGTGATGCTTCCTTCGGACCCACCGCCCCTTTCCGAGCACTTCACTCTTAATGTCAAGAGCAGAAGGTTCCCCTAAAGGGGCAGAGCTGTGTTTGGCCTTTCAGGGGTGGTTTTATATGTGCTACTTTTGCTCTTCTGCCCCTTCCAAGGCTGCTTTGTTTGAGCTGTGGGTTTCCTTTCTTCATTTCTGAATTGCATTTAGTGTAGGTGCTCTTGGAAAACTTGATTTCCCCCCCATTTGGGGACATTCACATGCAGCTGCCTATGCATGTGGGTTGGTGGCAGTGCTGACTCGGGGCCCTTACAGGAGAGCTGCAGAACCCATGAGGTCCGGGGACAGAGCTGCAGCTCGCTGCCATTGGGCGTCAGCTGTGCAGCCTCACCCTGTCGTGGGCTGTGTTTGGCTGTAGCAGTAAAACCTGTTGTGGGTGAGTGCTGGGCGCCGTGGGGTGGTTCCTGCTGTGGGGCTGCTGCTGGGACAGGGAGCTCAGGGCTGTGCTCCCTTGGGTCTGAGGGTGTGAGTCACAGCTGATGCAGAGCTCTTGGGGCTGCACTGCTCTCATGTGTCTTTTTTTCTTTGGTCTAATTAACCATTTGGTTGTCTGTGCAATATTCTCTGTTTGGAACTATTCCACATCTCCCTGAGCCTTTTCTAGCTGGGATGAGGAACCAGGCACACTTCTAACAGCTGCTAGTTTTGTAACAATGACTTTCTCCAAACCTTTTACAGACTCGCAGTTAACAGCAATTAAAGGAATTCAACAGTCGCCGCCTGTGTCCTCGTTTCCTTGGCCGGGATCAACTGCTTTAAGTTTCTTTTTGCTTTCCTCCCCCACACCTCAGGAGCGGTTTTCTTCTCGGGGAGGATGAGGATGTGTGGGTGAATCTGCTCTGGGCTGAGGGAGTGGGTAAAAATGGCTGAGTGTGAAACAGACCTCGTCTCTGATAGCACAAGGACTGGCAGTGCCCCCGAGGGAAACACTGACATCCCAATTTATTGGCACTCTAGTAGCAATTCCAGCCGGGGGAGGGAGCAGGATGAGTGCTTCTCAGGGGCTGCCCAGCCAGGGGTGCCTGCTGACCCACTCCACCGAGGGCCGCAGGACCATGTCTGGTTCCAGGAGCCTCTTCAGGAGGTCCTGGCATGTCCTGGAGACCTCCAGGTACCCGGGCAGGGAGACGCCTTTCTGCTGCTGGCACAGCATCTGTGGGATGTTGGTGTCGTTGAAGGGCAGGTGGGCACACAGCAGGACGTAGAGGATGACGCCCAAGCTCCAGATGTCGCCCTTGCAGCTGTCGTGGGGCACTCCCTGCAGCACCTCGGGCGCTGCGTAGGCCACGCTGCCGCAGAAGGTGCGGCTCAGCTCCCGGCCGCCTGCAGGGACCTGCTTGGAGAAGCTGAAGTCCGTCAGCTTCACGGTGTGGCCCTGCAGCAGCGCGTTCTCGCACTTGAGGTCGCGGTGAGCCACCCCGCAGCTGTGGCAGTACCCGATGGCCTCGACCAGCTGGCTGAAGAGCACCCTGGCGTGGTGCTCGGGCAGGGGACCCTTATCTGCCACGTAGTCAAAGATGTCCCCGTCCTCGGCCAGCTCCATCACGAGGTAGATCTTCCCCTCTGCAGACTCCAGCACCTCGTACACGCGGATGATGTTCTTGTGGTCCAAGCATTTGACGATCTGGAGCTCCCGGGGCAGGAATTTCTGAACAAACTCTGGCGGGAAGAGGAGGAAAGTTTGCTCTCAGTTCCCGAGCCGCTGAGCCCCGGCACCTCGCCTGGCTGCGGCCATGGGGTGGGAAGGAGGAGGGAAGATGCTGCCATGGGGATGCTGGTCTGGACGGGACTGGGCTGTGCTGCTTTTAGCCATTGCTGCAGCTGGAGGAGCCGGATAAACAGCCGTTAGTCGCAGCCCCCTTGGCTGCTCTGCAGCAACACCGTCCTTCCCTGTCTGTTCTCAGGTGGAAAGTTTGGGAAGCTCATTTTCTGGTGGGAATGAAAAGGCTGCGAGGAGGGGTGGTGCCTCAGCCCGGAGGCTGACTGCGGCCCTTCTTACCTTCTGGATTTGCTCTCTTATCGATTATTTTAACTGCTACTTTCTTCTGGTGTTTACAGGAAAAGGCCTCCTTTACTTTGGAGTAACTTCCCTCCCCGATGGTTTTGCCGAGCTGGTATCCGCTGGCGAGCAGAAACTCCTCCATGTCCTCTCCTAGTCCGGTGCCAGTCAATCTCAGGTCTTCCCCCAACGACTCACCAGCGGCATCGCAGTGCCCAGGGGCTCCCCGTGCCCTCTGCTGCCATGCACAGTGCCTCGGTGGGAAGGGGCATTGAGGCGCCTCGTGCAGCCCGGCCGTGCTATTGTGATGTCGCTGCTGATCCGTGAATTCCAGATAATGAATCCAGGCGGGGGAGGGCAGCGCCGGGCAACGAGGATCGGGCTGTGCTGAACATCTGCTCGGTGGGCACCACGAGACGGAGATCACGGGGAGGGAGTACGTGGGGGGTAGGGCTGCCAGGGAGCCGCGTGCTCCCCTCCCGTTCTCCGCAGGGTGGGATTGGGGAGCGGCTGAAGGGCTTTCGGGGCGGGTGGGCAGAGAACGCTGCCGCAGCGAGGGGACCCCGCGTCCGTGAGCACCGTGCCGGGCCCCGCTCCTGCCCTCCGTGTCCGCGCCCACCGCCCGGCGGCTGCAGCCCCCCCATGCCGAGCTCCTCCGCCTCGGGAGGGCCGCGCACGGCCTCGGAGCTGCAGCCGGGAGCACGGGCCGGGCCCCGCGCTGCTCCTCGCCTCGCTCACGTCCGTTCTCCCCTCTCAGAGACGTCCGGGACCGGGACATGAGCTGCCAGGGATCGGCGCGCTCCCGGAGGTTCCCCATCGAGGCGGGCGACTGCCGCAGCGCGGCCGCAGCTCCGGAGCCGCAGGAGCGGGGCGGCCCCGCGCTCAGCGCCGCTGCCCGCAGCCAGCTGCGGCGATGCCCCGCGAACCACCGCCTGACGCTGCCCCACGTCCCCATTGACGTCTTCATTGCCATGGGAGGGAACTGCCGGCCGCGCAGCGCCTGATGCCGCCGCGCAGCGCAGCGACGGACGCACATCTTTATGCGCTTTGTAAAGAAAGGACGTCCTACACAGCTCCGCTCCAACGCTCTGTCCGCGGCGCCGCGGGCCCCCAATCCCCCCCCACCCCGTGCGCGCTCCCGGCGCAGCGCCCGAGGCCCCGCCCCCTCTCCCCCCCCCCCCCCCCCCCCCGAAGGGGCGCGGCCTTCGCGCGCGGCGCCGCGCGGTCCCTCTCGGCCGCCGTCGGCCGCCCGCTCCCCGCCCTCCCGCTCCCGCCGCCATATTGTGGCCGCCGCCGCTCGGGAGCCGCCGCCGGAGGAGCGCCCGCCCGGGGACCCGCGATGGGTGAGCGCGGCGGGGCCGGGCGCGGCGCGGCGCTCCGCGGGGCCGTTCCTCCGGGCCGGGGCCCTCTCCGCGTGCGGTCCGCGCCGGGCGCTTCTCCGCCGCGGGGCCGCGCACTGAGTCATCCCCGGAGCGGCGGGGCCGGGGGGGGCGGGAGCGGCGCTCCGCACTCGGGGCCGTTTCTCGCGGGGCCGTCGGTCGCGGCTCCGGAGCCGTTCGCGGTCCGCGGGGATCGAGGGCGGTAGAGGTCCGCGCGGAGCCGTGGGGGCTCGGCCGCTTTCCCGTAGCGGTGCGGTCCCGGCGGGGCGGGCGCGCTCCGGGCGCTGTGGCGGCGCTCGGGACCTCCGCGCGCCCCTCCCCCCCCCCCCCCGCCCCGCGGGAGCGCCGTTGAACTTTTCCGCCGTAACTTTAACGGCCGTGCGGAGGGGCTGCGGGCGGTGTGAGCGGGCCCTGCGCTGCCGGCGGCCGCCGCTCGGCTCTCGGCTGTTTCGCTTTGTTTGCTCGCGTTCAGGTGAGCAAACACGAACTTTGTGAAGGGACGCCGGGCTGCTCGCGGCGGCCGAAATCGTCGGGAAGGAGCGGTTCGGTCGGGTACCCCGCGAGGTCCGGAGCCGCAGCTCAGCGGAGCTCAGCCGGCCCGGTGCTGCAGTGCAGTGTGTGCCGGGAGGGACGAGCTCGCTGCAGTGTCGCTGTCTTTGGCTGCTTCGGGTGTAACTCTCGATCCTCCGCTTCGAGGCGATGGTCAAGGAGTGAATCCTCATTGTGAGAAGTGTCACAGAGGGCTCGCTGCCCTCAGGGGGGGCTGTTATCCCTCTCACACCATCCTGGTAGAGCTGGAGGCTTTGGGATGTGTGAAGAAGGGCTGCCGGCCCCGTGCTCCGGGGCTGCAGGGGTGGACGGAGGTGGGGTTGGAGGAGGTGTTTGGAGCAGGGTGGGTCCCAGCTGTGTGCAGAGCTGTGGGACCGCTGCTGGGCTCTCCCTGTGCTGTTACACTGCTGCTTCCCCGTGGCCGAAGCGGACGGGATGAGCTGTGTGGATGAGCGTTCTGCCGGCACAGCCCGTGCTGTGCACAGAGCACACGGCCACGGCTGCACACTGCGTGGAAGACCACTCCGAGTACCACCACTGTGATGTGTCTGTAGCAGTGCTGGGAGGACACGGACGGAGCACACGGAGCAGCACTGCGCGGCTTGGGTGACTTCTCATGCTGTGTGTGCAGGCAGTTCTACTGTTTGTGTCTGTTTGCTGCTGCAAACTTCATTTAATTCATATCCGAGGAGCTCAGGTCGTTTAGGCCTCACTTTCTGTAGTGTCAGCCAAAGTCACTGAGGAACTGTGGGCACAGTGCTCTGAAGGGAATCCCCAGGAGGAGCTCCCAGCCTGTGGCTGCTGCCCCGCAGAGCCTTCGTGCTTAAACACTGAGTGAAGAGCTAACGAAGGAGAGATATGGTGTAAAGTGCATTGTTTCTGAGGCCCAGAAGAACTTTTGTCTATTGCCTCTCCAGTTGAGGAAGTGCAGCAGGTGAGCAGGAGAAACACGAGCTCCGTCTTGGACAGAAAGATGTGAAGGATGCAGCCAGCAGGGCTCGTGGAACGCAGCCCTGTCCTTCTGATCGTGTTCTGCTGTTGCTCACTTACCATTAAAGAGCTGCTAAACTTGGCAGGTTTGTACTGTTGCAGGGAAGTCCTGCTTTGGAAGGGGCCGTTGGCGGTCTCGTGCTGCTCAGTGTACGGAGTGCTGATTGTCTGTGTGCGTGTGTCACTTTGCCCTTGTGTCGTTGTGCTGCTGCTTTCAGCTCCCAGCACGCAGCCCCCAGGCTTCCCTCCTCCCCGCCGTGTGCCCAGCAGCAGTCGTGGGTACCTCGGGAAGATCCCCTTCGTGAAGGGTGTTCTGGCTTTAGAAGAGAAGCCGTGTCAGATCTCGGTGTAACTGTTTCTGCTCTGCCCTTCAGTCTGACTCAGCAGCACCAGTCCTGATTTAGGCATGCGAGTTCCTGCAGTGACTCAGCTGGGAGCTTTAATCAGCAGCTGAAAAACTCTTTGAAGCAAATGCTTTCTGTAATGCAGAGGAGTGGGAGGAACGTCATCTGCTGGGAAGGGAGCTTGGGTTTCTGATACAGTAACACTAAGGAGCCGTTACAATCTTGGTGGGGCAGCAGTGACCCCAGGATCACCTTCATGGCTGAATGCTGTGCTGTGTTGGCTTCCACACGATGCCTGCAGAGTTGGAGCTCCCCGATGAGCCCGAGTCCAACCTGCATCCTGCTTTCTCCTTTCTTTCATTCTGGTTTGTTTTACTCCGTGTGTTTGCACTTGCTGCGCTGTCTGGTGCCTTCAGCAAATGCTGAGCTCACAGCAAAGTCACAATCTCGCATCTTTGACATTCGTCAGTTGCCGTAGAAATGGATTGTAGTGTAGCAAACTGGTGTTCTGACATGGTTGGAGTTTTGAGATAGAGGATGGGCTGGAAAAAGTCAACGGGAAGCACCAGAGGAGATAAATGTGTGCAAGAGAGTGAGAACCACGAGCCTGAGAGTGCTGCGTGTCCGTGTGAGGCTGCAGAGCTGTGAGCAGGCTGCTCCCTGCAGCTGGCTGAGTCCTTCGGGGTTCTGTGCAGGGGAAGGTGGCTTTCAGTGCTCCCGAAATGCTGAGCCCTGAACTGCACTGTGCAGCACAATGTGCTCTGAGCCCCGCGGCCTCAGCTGCCCTGGTGTGCAGTGCGGGTTGTGCAAGTCCCATGTGGCATCTGGCTATTTATACGACTGGCTGTGACTGTGTGCGTGGTGCTAAGCCACTTAATCGCTTCTTCCTCCTCCCTTAAAAACTACCTTTTAATTGGAGACCTTGCCTTCCAAGGGGATTTTATGTTGGAGTCTTTCCAAGTCGAGCTGTCCGCTGTTACGTGTGTTTGCTGCAGTGTAAGTGATCGGAGGAGCTTGGTTTTGTGGTGTTTGTTTTTCTTCATCCGTTGTTTTTCACAGGAGCATCCTTGGTGTTTTAGCTAGGGAAGGGAGTGCTCCTAAGAAAGCTCAGGCAGTGAGAAGGAGCCTCTTTTCCTTGATGTTCAGTGTCTGTGGTTCTTGAAGTCCTCCTGAAATGTTTCCTCTCGTGTTAACAGAGGAATTCCTCCACTTGTTTCTTCTCTCCCAGCAGTGCCAGTTGGATGCTTGTACCTGGCTCGTGCCTTTCCCCAGCTTGGCTGTGCGTGCTCCCATAGGAGGGCAGTAAGGCCCACAGCATCCCTAGCTGATCTTGGGAGGGTTCCAGCCTGGCTGGAGGCAGCTGATAAGTCAGACTTGACTTTCTGTAAGCAACGTGGCTCGGGTGCTTAAAACTTGAAGGGAGAGATAATAATGAGATAGCAGCACAAACTTTCACAGGATACTTCTTGCAGCAGCCGAGGGCAGGTGGAAGAAAATAAAGATACTGGAGTCCAGCTGACTGTCAGAGAGGAGTAATTTGGTCTCAGTGTTAATTGGCAGTTTGGTGTGGATTGTCGTTGCTTCCTTATCACTGCTATCCTGGGAAGGGCGTGGAACCCAAGTCAGACTGCCTTTCTCGTGGATGGGAGGGAGTGCTGGGGAGGATGTGTGCTCAGAACGGCACGCAGCTGAGCACTCGGTGCTGTGCTGTGCTTGGTTGCTGCGTGGTGCTGGTCGCTTTCACTGCACCCAACAGCAGTGTCACTTCCCTGAGCAGGAGGCAGTGCACCAGAGCTGCAGTGCTGCCTCGGTCCGATGCGGAGCAGCAGGGGTAGGTCGGGTGCTGAGCACTTGCAGTGGTCTGGCAGGACGGACTGGGCTGTGATGTGAGCTGCTCATCTCCCTGCAGTGGTTTTTAAGACGAAGACCTCTGTGTACTGTGCACTCTGTTGGATTCCTGCTTATGTATTTTGGTGCTCCCAGCCTGCTCTAAAACACTGCAGCTAATGCAGTTACCGAGTGGCAATCCAGCTGTGTTCAGAACAGCCCATGGTGGGGTCTGAGTGTGGGTTACATCGTGAGGGTACGAGGGAAATGAGTTCTGCTGAAAACTGAACTGGAATTCGGCTGTGTGCCTCCTGAGGACAGCAAAGCTGTTTGAGTAGCAGCTTTTTGTATTGGTAACGTGCTTCAGCGTTGTGAAGTTGGATCCAGATTCCTTTCTGCTCAGGGACTGCTTCCCCTGGCTGTGCCAGCTCCTCTGCTCGAGGAGGACACACGAGTGGAGGAGTGGAGAGACCAAAACCTGAGGCCTCTTTTTCCTCTTCACAGACAGCATGGCGAGTCCTGCGAAGGATAACTATCGAATGAAATGCTACAAGAACAAAGCCCTAAATCCTGAGGAGATGCGTCGGAGGAGAGAAGAGGAGGGGATCCAGCTGCGCAAACAGAAACGAGAGCAGCAGGTAACTGTCACCTTGAGTAGTTGTGCCCTAATGCAGTCAGAACTGTGCTGCAGCCTAATGGGAGCCTTCAGGGATCTGTGCACGAACGTTTGTTGGGGATCCTTCTTGTTTTTGTCTGTCCTGAGATCTCTCTTCCTCTGTTCATAGCACAGAGCGTAGCTCGTGTCAGGAGCTCTCTGAGCACTGTGTCTTTGGGGTACTAAAGGGTTTCGTTCACAGATCCTTGGTATTCATTTGTTTTTGTTAATTAGTAAATGGGGCTCTTGTTCCAAGAAGCAAGACAGGTAAGTGGAAGTGTGGACTGCATGTGCTTCTGGACTCTGAGCTGGAAGTCTGTGACAGTGAGGAGTGATTCCCAGGTGACACGCGTGGCTCAGATGGTGTTACCTACAAGCTGCCTTCTCCCTGCTTTCCCCAACTTGTTAGGCCAAATTCTGCACTTGCATGTGCCAGTGTTTCACTGGCTTGGGCATTTGCATATCTGAGGGCAAGACTTAGCATGTTTTATTGTTGGGGTGTGTGTGCCAAGCTGGTCTTCAGAGTGCGGAGCTGTTCTTTATGAGAACTTTAATTTGGTTGCACTTAGTCTGTAGCTGACAGGGCTGTGTTTGAGGAGCAAGAATGGCTAGTTATGAAGGCTGATAAACGTTGCTTTCTAATAACTCGTGTGTTCTGTTCTGTGCCAGCTCTTTAAAAGAAGAAACGTGGAATTAATCAATGAAGATGCCTCCATGTTCGATAGCCTCCTTATGGATTCCTACGTCAGTTCCACGACATGTGGGGTAAGGTGCCTTTCCCTGCTGTGATCCTGACTTCGTGCTGAGGACTGTGTAGGACTGACAAACCTCCACCTGTCTGTTTTCTCTGCTGCTGTATATGATGCAAATGTTACTGCAGCAAACTGGAGAAACGTGCCAGGAACCAAATAGTGTGTGTGTTAATCTCAAATAGTGAATCCTTGGTTACCGGCTAAGAACAAATCTGTGCTCAGCTGTGTTGGTTGTGGTACCTGAAATAAGCTTCATGTGACGTGGAACGACTTGT
This sequence comes from Callipepla californica brunnescens, assembly GCA_023055505.1. Classification (NCBI taxonomy): domain Eukaryota; kingdom Metazoa; phylum Chordata; class Aves; order Galliformes; family Odontophoridae; genus Callipepla; species Callipepla californica. Next base: position 589,246 of record JALIRH010000055.1, read on the forward strand.
TTCCTTTACATCCTTTCAGGAGGGAGTGATCACAAGAGAGATGGTGGAGATGCTTTTCTCAGATGACCCTGACCTACAGCTAGCAACCACACAGAAATTCAGGAAGTTACTTTCCAAAGGTAAAGATAACAGCCCCCTGTGGGGTCTGACATGGCGTACCTGAGTGTTTGTGTGCTTGTGGCATACAGAAGTGATGTGTTTGAGGAGGGCTGTAACCTAGGAGCTTGATAATCTTTGAAGTTTGGTTGAGTACAGCTGGGACCTCTCAGGTCGACAGCAGCTCGTGTTTGCTGCTCACCTCTGTGAGGCTGTGTGCTGTTCTGACGCTGCGTTGCTATTTCAGAGCCAAATCCTCCAATAGATGAAGTGATCAACACTCAAGGAGTTGTGGACAGATTTGTTGAGTTCCTGAAGAGAAGTGAGAATTGCACACTGCAGGTAAAGGAGACTGTTAAACAGTGACAGCCAGGCAGTGTGAACATGGGGTGCTGTAGGGGACGGGTGATGTGTGAAACCCAAAAGAAGGTATATGGTAAAGCAATCCTGGATGCTTGGAAGTGGGCAAAAAAAGGAGTTACAATTTAGCCTAAATTCAGCTCTTGGAAGAATCCTGGCAAAAATAATGAGAAGTTAAATTCCAGTTGTAGCAGAGGGAAATGCAGCTTTTCTGTGTGGGATGGCAGTGGAGCCATGGAGTGAATGTGCAGGAGGTGATTGTTGAGGAAAGCCCTCCGTTGTTGGAGGCTGTTAAGCACAGAAGGAGTGACAGTCAGAAATGGCCTCAGTGGTGCTGACCGGTGTGGGGCAGAGGGATGGAAGAGATGGCTTTCTGAGATTCCTTCCAGCTTGGTAATAACTACAGTTATCTTGTAGGGGTTAAAGGTACTTCCATACATGGAGTTGGATCTCAGAGTTGATAGCTGCCTTTGTTTTTGCTATCTGCTGTCTGGCTCAGGGCCACGCAGTGTAAGGAGCTTGCCTTCAAGGAGTGAATGGAAGCCTGTACTTAAATTAAAACACGAGTGGCAAAAATAGATCCTGGGTGCTGAGCTGTTCTTGAACTCAAGGCATCTTTCTGCTGGTAGCAGGATGAGGGTGTGCTGGAGCTGGTCGCCCTGAGAAGATACAACTTTTATTCTGTGCATTTCTGAGCTTGAAAATTGTCATATGAATGAAATAGCATGGTGTGAGTGACGTTTAATAAGTGGCAGCTTTGCTTTTAATCCTTTGAGAAACTGTAGTATCTGAGAAGGCATCAGGCAGAGATGTTTGCTTCCTTATTGTTCAAGAGGGTTTTTAAGAGGTGTCTTATTTGGGGAATGCTTTTGTTCTCAACCTTTATAATAGGAGATAAAAGAACTCATGTTGAAATGTAATGGCAGGTGTCCTGCCATGTCTGGGTTACTTCATCTCCTCTCATTTCTGCTTTTTTCAGTTTGAAGCTGCATGGGCACTGACGAACATCGCATCAGGAACTTCCCAGCAGACAAAAATAGTAATTGAGGCCGGGGCAGTTCCTATCTTTATAGAGCTGTTAAACTCTGACTTTGAGGATGTTCAGGAACAGGTAAGGTTCACTTCTTACTTTGGGGCTGGGGAGGAACCTCACGTGAGTGACAGGCACTGTTTAACATGAGTGGTGTGACAGCTGTGCGCCACAAACTGAAGAGCATGTTTCTTGGAGTCACAGGGAAGTGCTTTCTTAGCGTACCACCTTTTTCTTCCTCTGTTCAGGAACTGTGTGAATGCTAAAACTGTTGCTATTTCCTTTCAGGCTGTCTGGGCATTGGGGAACATTGCTGGAGACAGCTCTGTGTGTAGAGATTATGTCCTTAACTGCGCTATTCTTCCTCCCTTGTTAATGTGAGTAGCCATGAATACTTGCCAATACAGTTCTTGAAGTCCCGTTGTACTGCAGCAGAGTAATATTTGAGCTGGGCAAATAGATTCCCTAGCAATGTGACGATGGGAATCGAACTATTGGTACCAGATGATAAACTGGCAGCTCAGACAAGTGTCTGATTAATAGTGGGACTTGGTAGATAACATGCCTTCTCACAAACCTTTACACTGCTCTGAATCTGAAGTGGGTGCTGCTGCAGTGTGCTTTTCTCTCTCAAGTCACGGGGCTCGCCTCCCTGTGTGCCTCAAACTGCCTGCTCTTTGTGCTTGTGCTGTGATTTCACGTGCTGGTCTGAGTGGGCTTCTCTAGGACTGAGGAAAGGGAGCAGGTCTGCACATCACTGAGCTCTCAGGTGTGGTACATCCTCACCACAGTCAGAGGATATGGCTGCTAAGAGCATGCTCTCACTGCTCCAGAAATAATTGCTTATTTTATCTCATCCTTGGCAAACTGATGCTTTGTCACAAATGATTTGGTTTGCTGACTTGTACCTCCGACCATCCCTTTTTGGCAATAATTGCCTGAGCCTTTCTCAGCCCACAGGATGTGCTGTCCCCATTGCAGAGCAGAGGGACAGCGGTTTGTGTCAGTTGGTCACAGAACCATCTGACCTCAGATTGGGGTGAGAGTGTCTGGGCTGAATTTGAGTGTGGAACTGCACTTGATTGTCTTGCACTTCCTTCTGCAATTCATCTAACGTAGTTGGCCTTCCTGTTCCGTGTCACTGAGTGTTAGGAAGTGAGATATTTCCTTAGGAGCAGTTGCATTTTGCTTCTCTTTGTGCGTATTGAGAGCCCCAGGTGACATACAGCGTGGCAAATGGAGCAGTGGTTTGACTTCCTTACAGTTGTTAGTGTTTTTTCTCTTGTTTTGTTTCCTTTGCTGATTTCCAGCAACTTATGCTCTGCACTGAGGATGTAATTCATGGTAATTGTCTCTTCAGGCTCCTTACAAAGTCCACCAGGTTGACAATGACACGAAATGCTGTTTGGGCCTTGTCAAACTTGTGCAGAGGAAAGAGTCCACCACCTGAATTTGATAAGGTGAGAGTAAATGCCTTGTTGGCTGATGTGGTGGGGAGACACCCAGTAAAGACGTTTGTCTAAATTAGTTCTGGCCATTGGACTTCTGTAAGGCATTCTGGGAGGGAGTGGGGTGAGGTTCTTCCTGCTGAGGTTGGTCTTGCTGTTCAGCAGATGTTTGAGTGTCTGTTTAATATTCTGCCAGCCTCTGTTCACGGCTCAGCTGGCAGCCCATCAGCTTATCCCAAGTGAGGGGCGGACTCAGACTTCCATGCAGGTAGCACATACTGTGAGAACTCTGGAAACTTGCAGCTTTGCCCAGATGGTGACTGAAAACTCAATTCTGAGACGTCTAGATGCTACGGGATAGGACCTGTGTAGCTTCGTAGCAGCCTTCCCCTTCCACAGTGTGCCAGTGGCACTAACACAACGCTGTTGGCTGTTCAGAGGAGTGTGTGAACTGCTGCACACGTAGTAGCACCTCATCAGGAGTCTAGGCTCAGTTTGAGAGGATGGGATGTAATTTTTGTTCAGCAAGGTGGCTGAGGTTACCAGCAAAGCTGCTGAATTAAGGGAAGGAAGGTGTGGATGTCAGTGTTACGCTGCCAGTCAGCACTGCCACGTGGTGTGTGTGTGTGAGTGTGGTGGTGGTGTGACTAACCTCCTGGGGTGGTGACTGTTGCAGGTATCTCCCTGCCTGCCAGTGCTGTCCCGGCTGTTATTCAACAGTGACTCTGACTTGCTGGCAGATGCGTGCTGGGCTCTTTCCTATTTATCAGATGGCCCCAATGAGAAAATCCAAGCAGTTATTGACTCGGGGGTGTGTCGGCGACTGGTCGAGCTGTTAATGTAAGTATCTTGTCTTACTGCCTCAGCCCAGTGCGACTGGGCAGCGGGTGACCGAGCCTGAGTTCATATCAGAACTCACCAGAGCATTCCCTGCCTCATGGGTGTGAGATCCAGGTCCTGGAAGCCTTAACTGACTGCTGGAGCAGTTAGCTAGGAGGGTCAAAAGTGGGTTGAGAGCTGTGGTCATTGACCTTAGTGTGCAGATCTGTCTTCTCTCCAAAGAAAGTACCAAACTGAGGCTCAGGCTGACACCTGGATGAGACTGTAAGAGGAGGGAGGACTGAGTGCTGTGCCAATTAGCACAATCTTTGTTCCAGAGTGGAATGTAAACACTGAGATCTGTAATTACGCTGAAGATAAGTTGAGATGTAAAGCACAATGCTGCCTGTGTTGTAAGCTAGTTTTAAGCTAGGTGGAATCTAAAGTAATTAATGTAGATAGGAGCCTGGAGAACAGACCTTGTGAGCATCCAGGTGCGTGTGATCTGATGTTCTTATGCCATCTTTCCTGCAGGCACAATGACTACAAAGTGGCCTCCCCAGCACTGCGAGCGGTCGGCAACATTGTGACAGGAGATGACATCCAGACCCAGGTGAGGGGAGGAGCTCCTAGATGCAGCTCAGGGGGGTCCAGCTCCTGGTAATGACTTTGTGGAAGTTGGGCAGTGTGTTCCTCTTACATATCTGCAACAATTTTTTCTTCAAACCGAGGATTACCAGAACACTCACTCATCTTGGTTCTTTGCCACTCCAAACAGTATCGTTCTGGTGCAATAAGTGTGGTTTTGAGATAATACAGGAGATGGAGCAGAATAAATGTCTGTATTGCACAATGTGCCTTTCCTTCCCTCTTCCCTACAAGGTCAGGGAGGGAAATGCAGTGCCTGTACAGCATATCCACTGTGTGAAAGCAAAGTATTCAGCTCTCTACCTGATCCTGGTGACCTAACTCCCATTTTCTTTCTGAAAAGGTGATTCTGAACTGTTCAGCCCTGCCTTGTCTCCTTCATTTATTAAGTAGTCCCAAGGAGTCAATCAGGAAAGAAGCCTGCTGGACCATATCTAACATCACAGCAGGAAACAGAGCACAAATACAGGTACAGTGTTGAGTCTTCTCTAGCTCACCTATAACAATCCTAGCTTCCAAGCTCTGCATTAATAATCTTATCTTTTCAGTTACTTTCTCCCTTATCTGATGCTTTGTGGCAGTTTCCTAAGCATGCTTTACTCTGAAGTTATTGCAGACTTGCTGCTTCTGTCCCTCTGCCAAAAAGAGCTAATTGTGCCTGCAAGGCCTGGGCTGACGTGCATCTCCCTGAGAGAGAGAGCCCCAATTTCTCCATCCTCGATTAGAAATATCCCTTTGAAAGGCTTCAGCTTGTTGAGTTTTAATGATGCTTTTAATGACCGCTGTACAAAGGCAGATAAATGATGAAAGCATTCCTACAGTGTTGATGCAGTAATAGGGATCATCTCCTGTGCTGGTTATGGACTTGATTATCTTTCATTAATGGGATTTGGCTGAGGGATGAAATGCTGAAGGTAGAAGCTCGGGAAGTACTTTTTGAATCGGAAGATGGAAGTAGAGGTTTCTTTCAGGTGCTTAATGGCCTTTTTAAAACCACGTTGCCCACTCAGACTCGCTGCTGTTCTCTCTCCTCAGGCAGTCATAGATGCAAACATCTTCCCAGTGCTGATAGAAATCTTACAGAAAGCAGAGTTCCGCACGAGGAAGGAGGCAGCGTGGGCTATCACAAACGCAACGTCAGGAGGAACTCCAGAACAGATCAGGTACTCCTTGAGGCTCTGAAAGCTGCCACACATTCAGACTTTTCCCTTTCCTTCAGAGGAACTGATCTGGGAAACCCTTAAGACACATGCCAAGCCAGATCCTCACTGCTCATAATCTCACTGTCACCTGGAAATCAGAAAGAGCTATTAGAAAATTAGTGAAAAAAATGGGTTGGGAGGTGTGTATGCTAAAAAGTAGATAGAAATAACCCTGCAAAACAAATGTATTTTAGCTTGAATCACTTGTGCTGTTCTTTATAGCCGAGCAGAGGTGGTGCTGCCTCTCCTGCAAGGTAAATGCGTACTCTTGGTCGTCTCTTTTAGATACCTGGTAAACCTGGGTTGCATCAAGCCTCTGTGTGACCTCCTCACTGTCATGGACTCCAAGATCGTTCAGGTGGCGTTGAACGGGCTGGAGAACATTCTGAGGCTTGGAGAGCAGGAGGCCAACCAGAGCGGGACGGGCATCAACCCGTACTGCAGCATGATAGAGGAGGCCTACGGTAGGTCGTGTCCTCGGTGCTGCACACTTGGAAAACAGTACGATAGTTTGGAAAGTGTCTGCTAGTTTTGTTTGCTTTCCTGGTGAGCTGAAGGGTTGGGTATGCTCCAAATTAGCTGGTATTTGTTCCAATAATAGATCACGCTGCCTTTTTAGAATGTGATGATACAGCATAGGATAATGTCAGGAAGCAAATACTGCTGTACTTGTGATCCAGGTTTCCTAGACCTGGTAATTGTGGCTCACGCTGCTGGGAATATTAATCAATGTAAGCTGAGCTAAGGCAGACCCACTTCTTGGGTCTTTGATTGGTCTAATTGTCCCCAGCTGTACACTGCGAACACATGATGGAAATCCAGGGAGACTTAGCTTTCCCCTGGAGAGAGCTAATTTGGAGGCTTTGTCCTGATCCTGATGCTTTGAGGAACAGTTCCTATTTTGGTCTGAAATGCCCTGTATACTGTCGGTGTCTTTTTTTTTCCCCCTCTCACTGACTGTTACACTGTGTGTCCTGGTTCTCCCAGTAAGAATAATTCTTGAAATTCCTGAGCATGCAGTGCTTGGATTCCTCCTGTTGGGCAGTGGATTTAATTAGGACAGCTAAAGCTGTCGCTGCCCTTCTGCTGGAGGCTACTGGGACGGGCCCTGCTTCCTTCCCCTGCAGCTGCCCAGCTGCTCACAGCTCACAATACAGATTTCTGATCAGTTCTGTGCTCACAGTTCTTTGCTGGAGACCTGCTTAGCTGCATCAGCTGAACCTACAGTTGGAAAGATTAATGGTTGCTGATACAGATTAAGTCCACAAGCAACTCTGGAGAAACGGGAATAGTTAGCTTTAGCTGTCAGTGCTGCTCACAAAATGCTCATGTAACACATCAAGCAATGAACAGGGGAAGGGTGGAGGGCGGACCCGAACGTCAGGATCTCCTGTTTCTTCACGTTCTGCTTTTGTCTTTCCTAAGGCTTGGATAAGATTGAGTTCCTGCAGAGCCACGAGAACCAGGAGATCTACCAGAAAGCCTTCGACCTGATCGAGCACTACTTCGGAGTAGAGGATGACTCTGCTTTAGCTCCCCAGGTGGATGAGAACCAGCAGCAATTCATCTTCCAGCAACCCGAAGCCCCTATGGAAGGCTTCCAGCTATAATGTGCCCCGGGCAAAAAGACCACCACAAACTTGCCAGAAAGCAACTGGGAGCAGCTGATTGTCCCGTTCCTCCTTGCAAGTGGAAGGCTGCACACCCGCTCCACCGGTTAGGAAACGATTCTTCCTTCCAACAGCTAGGAAGAGTGCTTTATCCTCGTGAAGAAAAGGGGACGTCTTGCACGTTTTTTCTTTTTTGCTGCTGCATACGTGTCTTTAAAGCAGGCATCTGGGTGGAGGAAGGACACTGAGGTAACACGTTGCACCTCTTGGGTTTGTTTGTTTTTTTTTTTCTTTGTGGTGATCTCTCCCAAATGTCACTTCTTACCTCGGGTACTTAATTGAGATTTCAGCATTGGGTTGGGTAAGAACAGAAATAGAGCAAGTGAGTATTCTGACGAGAATAATTCTGGAAACCTGGGTTGATCTATTTAATTTTTTTGCACATGTTACTCTTATTAAAGACTCTAATTTGCCAAGAGCAAAGTTGAGCCCTGGCCTTTCTGCGCTCCTCTTTCAGCGGGCAGTCCTGGCAGAGCGGGGCTGAGCTCCCAGAACACGCAGCGAGCGGACGAAGAAGTGAGAGCTTCTGGGGGAGCTGCCCCGGGTCTAGATATATCTATTTTTTCTTTTTCCTGAAAACTGCTCGTGGTATTTCCAAGGAGAAAAAAGCACCAAGAGCCCAGGGCTGCGATCCGAGGGCGGGATGCCGGCTGGCTCTGGACGCACAGCTTTGCACCCCACCGTCACCGTTACTTGAAGCTTTCCGGGGCCGTTTCCAGGTTTACTCTGCTCGCAGTCTGAACATGTACATTTTCCTTCGAGAAGAGAATCAAAGCTCTGTATTTTTTATATTCTATATAGGTAGCTATTTGTCTAATTGGCTCCAGAGAAAACTTATATATAAAACCGGTGTAATTTATGTAAATAGAGCACTGTGGGGCGGCCCCGCCGCTCCTCCCGTCCGCTCCCTCCGCGCTGTACGGCGCCGGGAGGGGCGGCCCCGCCCCGCCGTGGGTTGGCCGAGTCCGTGACTGCTGAACGAATAAAAACGACTTCTGTGCAGACGAGCGCGGTGTGCCCGAGCGTCTGTGGGCTGCGGGGGGGGTGGGGATGTGGGGGGGGGGGGGGGAGGGGGGGGCGTTCCCGCGCGGGGCGCGCCGGGAGCCGCAGTCCCGCGGTGTGGGGCGCGCCGCGCGCTCCCGGCGGCCCCCGCGCTGCCCGTCGCTGATTGGTCGGCGGCGCGGGGCGGCGCCTGCGCGATGCGCTCCCGCTGCGCGGCCCGGGCCGGAACCGCTGCGTTGTGCGCGGGGCGGCGCGCGGAGCGGAGCGGGGCTGCCCCCCCCCCCCCCCCCTCCCCCCCCCTCACACCGCCGCCCCGCGGCGCCCCGCGCTGATTGGCGGAGGAGAACCGCGCGCCCACGGCAGAGCGCCGCCGCTGACGCCACGGGGGTACGCGCGTGACGTCATCGCGGTGCCGCGGGAGGAGGGGAGGCGCTGTGACGTCACGGGGGGTCACGTGGGGTGTCGGCGCGGCCCGGGCGCTCCGGGCCGTCCCGGGGAGGGGCGCGCGGCGATGCGGTGCCCGGGGCGGAGCCGCGGGGCGCGGCGGGTTCGGCTCCCGGAGCTCCGCGCTGTGCCCGGCGCGGCCCCGGCTCCAGCCGCGGTTTCTCTCTCGGCAGAGCTCGCTCGGGCTGAGCGGGAACGGCCGCGGCGATGAAGAACCAGAGCGGCGAGAGCAGGGCGGCCCCGCGGCCCGCGGCCCCCACCGCGAGCGGCGCAACGGGGCTGCACGACGGACAGGAGCCCGAGCGGTCCGCGCCGCTGGAAGGTGGGACGGCAGCGGGGCGGGGGAGCGGGCCGGGGGCGGCTGTCCCGGCTGTCCGGGCCGTGCACGCGATTCCCGGGGCGGAGCGCCCGGGGTTCTTCCCGACTCCACGCGTGTACAGCTCTGAAGCCGTTAGCGCCGCTTCTGCCCATCGTGGGCTTGGTTCCGACGTGGGAACGCTGGGTTTGTGGTCGCTTCGTCCTTCTGTCCCTCGTTGAAAGCTGTCCCTGGAGCGGCCCGCGGCGGCTGCTTCTGCTGGTGCTTTGTGAGGTTAATTCTGTGTGGGACGAGGGATGGGTGCTTGGTGGAAGTTAGCCTCGTGTTCTGGTAGACGTGGAGCATAGGAAGCGCGCAGCGAGTGGAGTCAGCAGTTGGTTTAATAACTGAGTGCTGGACGGCTCCGCTGGCGAGGAGCATTGAGAAGTGGTGCCCGACTCCTGCCCCAGTGTGTGCTGCTGGGGACGGGACCTGCTTGGTCTGAGCCAGCACAGCTGCTCTTATAGGAGGAGAGGGCGAACTCGGATTGTAAAGTCCATTGTTGTGCAAACAGGCATGGCTCTGGGGATATTAACAGGCTGCTCCTGCGAGGGAAAGCTCACACACAACCTGCTTCCATAGGGGATGGTGGGGAGGGGGCTGTTCTTGCTCTTGACAGATGTCAGGGGCTTGGTCATGCTCCTGATCAAAAGAGAGGCTGCTAGGAATGCACCTCCATTGTCAGGGCAGCTGGCTGGAGGCACAGCCTGAACAAAGCGGCTTGTGTGCTGGGAGTTCAGCCTGCCCTGGGGCCGTGAGGTGCTCGGGGAAACCTTCCCTTTGCTGCCTGTTTGCTGAGAGCAGAGAATAGACGGTGTGGGGAAGGATCACGCTCCTGTGCCTGTATCTCCCACAGCTCCTCTCACACAGGAGGACACAAAGTCCTCCCGGCCTGCCGTGCGTGATGTCTCTGAAGAGCTAAGCAGACAGCTCGAGGACATCTTGAACACGTACTGTGTGGATGCCAGCCAGGAGGGTCCGGGCGAGGACGGCGGGCAGAGTGAGCCCGTGGAGCCGGAGGAGGTGGAGAAGTGTCGCAGTGAGTCCCCGAGGAACGGCGATCAGGAGACAGGCAGCCCTGAGATGAATGGGGAGAAGGAAGGCACGAAGGGGACTGAGGAGTTTCGGCCTGGAGAGGAGTGTGGGGACCGGGATCAGAAGAAGGTCCAGGAAAAAAAGAAAGCCAAGGGCCTAGGTAAGAGGTTTCCTGCTGTGGTTGTGCTGCCATCCTGAGAACTTTGGTGTAGACGTGGATTTTATACTGCTCTAAGTGCTGTTAGAGGAACAAACGCCTTTGATACATGTTTGGAAACAGCACAGCTTCTTATTCTTGTGGCATGGAAGGATACATGGAGTGTTGCAATGACTCTGACCAGTCCTGCGTGCTGCCACAACCTCTGAACTGTGCAGATTTCCCCTCTGGTTTGTCTGGTTACTCCATTGGGGGTTCCCTGCTCTGAGAACCAGGTCTCTCCTAAGCTGCTTCAGTTGTTCATGTGCTGTATGCAGTGAAATCTGGGGGGCAGAGCTCCAAATAGGCACTGGAGATGGGAGCTCTGGGCCAGAGTGCTCCTAGATGTGAGACCTGGTTTGTCATTCCTGTCCTTACCTTTATAGGCCAGTCTCTGTGTAAGTGATGTCATCTTCCTGTTTAATTCTGTGTCTGTCTCCAGGCAAAGAAATCACTTTGCTGATGCAGACGCTGAACACTCTGAGCACGCCAGAGGAGAAACTGGCAGCACTGTGCAAGAAATACGCTGAGCTGGTGAGTCCTTGCTCCTTCATTCCAGACTCTGGGGCAGTGGGAGGACGCTGCTGCAGTGAGCGCTGGGACAGCTGGCCACGTGCTCAGAGCTCTGCTCTGTTTAAGCAGTGGAGGTCCTGAAGGAATGTGCACTTCTAACAGATTCCAGTAGGGTGCTATTTCAGAAAGGAGAAAGGCCGCGTGCAGGGAAACCTTGGGTTCTGTATTGGTCCTTTTGTATTATAAAGCTCTTGTCCTCCTCTCAGAGTGCTCAGGACACCTATTTGTTCCCTTATATGGGCACAGCATTGCCCTCGTCTGTTGTCCTGCATCTGTGCCCTCTGCTCTCCTGCCCTAGCTGGAGGAGCACCGTAACTCCCAGAAGCAGATGAAGATTTTGCAGAAGAAGCAGACACAGCTGGTGCAAGAGAAGGACCACCTGCAGAGTGAGCATAGCAAGGCCATCCTGGCCCGCAGCAAGCTGGAGAGCCTGTGTCGTGAGCTCCAGAGACACAACCGCACCCTCAAGGCAAGTGTCTGCCGGCACACTGCTCCGGGGCAGCTCCGTCCCAAACGTTTGGGTCGCCTGCTGCAGGAGCTGCTGTGGCAAACTTACTTTTAGGAGTGGCTGCCCACGGTCTGATGTTCAGAGCAGGGCTTCAGTTTTGCTGTTAATCTGTCACGTTGCAAGGGATAGGAGGGGGGAGGACTGACCCATGTGGTCTTATTTTGAGGGAAGCAGTGTTCTGTGGGCTTGCTCATCTCTTGGAGTGAAGGAGCTGCCGAGCAGTGGCTCGCTGTGCCTTCCTGATGGATTCCAGGAGCAGTGGGAAGTTGGGTGGGTTCAGAACATCACGACCCAGGGAGGTTTGCTCAGCTGCCTGCCCAACACAGAGGCTGATGTGGCTTTGCTGTCTGCCCTCCTGACGCAGGAGGAGGGTGTCCAGCGAGCACGGGAGGAAGAGGAGAAACGGAAGGAGGTGACATCCCACTTCCAGGTGACGCTGAATGACATCCAGCTCCAGATGGAGCAGCATAACGAGAGGAACTCCAAGCTGCGCCAGGAGAACATGGAGCTGGCAGAACGGCTCAAGAAGCTCATTGAGCAGTACGAGCTGCGGGAAGAGGTGGGTCAGGCCTGGCATAGCCCGCTGCAGTGCACCCACTCTGCCCTAGGGAATGCGTTTCCAGGGCAGAAACGGCTGCTGGAGAAGAGTCAGAACCCCTGGGCTTTGAGGTCATTCCTTGGGATCTCTGCCACGTGGGTACGGGGCCCTGGCCGAGCATGTCAGTGACCGGGGGTGTTTCCCTTGGCAGCACATTGATAAGGTGTTCAAACACAAGGACCTGCAGCAGCAGCTCGTGGATGCCAAGCTCCAGCAGGCACAGGAAATGCTGAAGGAAGCAGAGGAGAGACATCAACGGGAAAAGGACTTTGTAAGTCTTAGTGATTGCCTACTGGTTGCGAGCACTTGGCTGTTTGCCTTGTTTCTTTGTGGAGGTTGGGCTTCTGAGCGCAGAGCCCTCCTTGGATCAGGCCATCCCAGCTGTGTGCACAGCAGTGACTGTTCCCCCAGCTGCCTCAGAAGCAAGGCTGGAGCCCTGTGCTGTTAGTGGTGTTTCTCCCAGCCCTCTGCTGTCTCCAGGCCAAGCACCAGCAGCGTATGGAATATTGAGAGCTTTCTCTGGTGGCAGAGATGTAACTGCTTTTGCTCTTCCCTAGCTGCTGAAGGAAGCAGTGGAATCACAGAGGATGTGTGAGCTGATGAAGCAGCAGGAGACTCATCTCAAGCAGCAGGTGAGTTACCTGGTCTGTGTGTGCTCAGACGGGGCATTTTTTTTTCCCTTCCTCTTTCAGCAGGAAGCAACATGAATTTCCTTAATGTGAGAAACACAGAGGCTCTTGAGTATGGTGCTTGTGTGCCAGCATGAAGCAGTGCGAGCTGAAACCTTCTTCAGCTTTTCATCCTTGTGGGAGAGAGGAGCCCTGGATTTAGCAGTGTGTTTCCTAGTGCCTGGAGCAGCTGTGATCACACTTTGCTGAAACAGACCCAGCAATTGCTTTCTGCCAAGACCAGGAGGTGTTTGGAGAACACATTACTCTCTAAGGGTGTTTCCCTAAGAAAGAAGAAATATTGTTCCACGTTCTCCAGTACCTAATGCTGGCAGAGCAGCGCCATGCTGCAAGTTTGTTAGTCAGAAAGCCCAGTCACAAGATGACTAGCTCACTTCTTGGCTGACATCTCCCCGCTCCTGGGAAAGGCCATCAGGAGGTGCCATGGTGAGGAGCTGTAACTCTGTCTCTCCCTACAGCTGGCTCTCTACACAGAGAAGTTTGAAGAATTCCAGAACACCCTTTCCAAAAGCAGTGAAGTGTTCACAACATTTAAGCAGGAGATGGAGAAGGTAGGTATGCTGTCACTGCCTTCCTCCTCGCTAATTCTGTGAGCTGGATAAGCAGCAGCTGCATTGTTTGGTTGGCTGCTGATAGAAGGTGGATGCTGGACTTGGGGGGTGGTGGCTGTACCCCCCTGGATCAGAAAAAGCAGTGCTGTGGTTGTCTCCTGGTTTGTTGTTGGTGTTGCCCACCAGTGTAGCTGGCTGCAGTAGGGCAAGGAGACGTTTCTCAGGACAACGGGATCTTGCTGTCTGCCCTGGGAAAGTGCGTGCCCGTTTGAGTATACACAAGATGTGCCTGACTGCATTATTCTGGCTTATCTGTTGCCTTTTTGTCACTGTTTTCTAGATGACAAAGAAAATTAAGAAGCTGGAGAAGGAGACCACAATGTACCGTTCCCGCTGGGAGAGCAGCAACAAGGCTCTCCTGGAAATGGCTGAAGAGGTGAGGGGGCTCTGGCAGTTCTGTGCTGAGGCAGGCAACTGAGTGGTCTTTCCACTCGAGCTTCCCTCTGCAGTTTCATCTCTCTTCCTTTCAGCCTTTGTCCTCAGTGTGATAGATCTGAACTGCTTCTCTATTTGCAGAAAACCCTTCGGGATAAAGAGCTAGAGGGGCTCCAGGTGAAGATCCAGCGCTTGGAGAAACTGTGCCGAGCCCTGCAAACGGAGCGCAACGACCTCAACAAGAAGGTGCAGGACCTGTGTGCCCACGCACCCCGGGCAGACATGGACCTGGCAGAGCCTCTGAAGGACCCATCCCGGGAGGGCTCCGAGGCTGCAGCCGGAGCTGCCCCGGCAGAGCAGCGTGTGGCTGAGGATTGCCTTCACTCGGGAAAGCCAACACACAGCACGGATCCTGCAGAAAGCCTTGGAGAACTGAGCATAGGAGCCCTGGGGCAGAGTGGGACTGAGGAAGGCACTCAGGGCACTGACTGAGCCTGCGACGTGGTAGGCAGAAGTCGGGTGAGGGAGGGCAGCAGGAATGTTTCCAGGCTCGATCTGAAGCCCCTCTCCTGGTCCTTGGACAGGTGCAAGAGGACAGCTATGAAATTTCCTAGCTTAGGTTTTTGGAGGGTTTTTTAAATTATATATATATATATATGCACACATAGGTGATGTGTATGTGTGTGTGTATATATATATGATATATAAAATATGTGCAGGGCAACATACACTTTATATATGAATATATATGAAACCTAGAACGACCCACCTCCCTGCGTGTGCGTGAATAACTAATATATGGAGACTCAACTGATTGTCCCTGTCACTGAAAGACCTTGTCATTGGCAGGCTGCAGCTCCCCTGAAATGTAGTGCAGCACAGGAAAGCGAGGGCATGGATTGGGTCCTGGCACTGGGACTGAGGGACATCGCTTCCTCCACCTCCGCAGCAATGCACTGAGTGAGACAAAGAGCTGAGCAAGGGAGAACAGAAGCGTTTCCTGGCGCTGATTCTCCCTCCCTGCTCCGCATCAGGCAGGAGGTGGCTCCTGGACTTGCTGTTGCTTTCTCACGCTCTGGCTGGCAGCTCTCCTGAGCAAAACGATCCGGTTCCCCTCTTGTATGGGTTTTATGTATTGAATGGGGACAGAAAAGCGGAGGAGCTGGGGACGCCTGGTTTGCCAGGCCTCCTGCAGGGCCTTTGCTCTTCCTACAGCCTGCCAATGTTTCAATAGCCTTATGATTCACAGTTGCCTCTTTGCTATACGCACATGTGCACAAGTATATTAAACAGTTAATCCAAAGGTCTAATTCCGAAGTGTTTTGCACAAGCACGTGTGATTAGTTGTGCGAGGGGATAGGGATGTCCTATCTGAACCCCTCTGCCCTGCCTCGGACCGTCCCTTGGTGTTGATGGGGTGGTCTTGGAGGTATCCATGGATCAGACTCGTGGCTGCTCCTGACCTGCTGCTGAAGCTGAATCTCTGGGACCAGGGCGAGGTTGGTGCTGTGGGCTGGATCCTTCCTCAGCGTCAGACCCCGCAGCCAGGCCGTGCTGGTGCTGCCCAGCTCTCCTCTTCTGTCCCTCTCTGCTTTTTCAGAACAGCATCTCCCAGGTGCTGGCAGTCAGCTGTCTGAGCTGCTGCCGATGCAACCTGGCACAGGGCTTGGGGGATTTCTCCTTAGTTTCTCAAGACTTCCTTTTTTCACTCCTCTTCTGGGAGACATCTACTCGCTTGAAACCTCTTGCTGCAGCTTCTCTTTGCAACGGACTGTTTTCAGCACTGCCTTCCTTTTGCTCGAAGCTGAACCGAGCCGCCCTGAGCTGTTCCTCTCAGTGAATGCATCCGGCGGAGCAGTTTCGGTTTCTTTTCTGGTGACGGCTGTTCCTGCATCTCTGCAACTGTGCCCTTGGGAAGAACGTGCAGGAGGCGCCTCAGCACCCCCCAATTTGCCATGGGGATCCCAGGGAGAAATGAAAGGGGCTGCTGAGGAGTCTGGTACACCTCCACTGAGCCACAGTCCTGAACATCCACTGGGGTGCGCTCCCTGGGGTTTTCTGGGGTGCACTCCTTGGGGTTTTCTGGGGTGCGCTCCTTGGGGTTTTCTGGGCTGCTTCTGGCCCTGCACCGCCAGCGTTGCTTCCTCCTGCACCTGATGTGGGCAGGAGCCATTTGGAGCAACAAATGTGGGGGAGAGGGCTGCAGCCTGGCTCTGGATTTCTCTTTCCTACCCTTTCAGTCGAAGAAAAATCTCTTCGGAGGTCATCAACGCCCTCACGTTTTTGTTTTTTCGGTTATGGTACGGATAACTGCTGTGGGGGGCTGGTGTATGTATCTTCGTATCCAATAGAAACGCCCTAAAACTCACTGCTGCTGTCTGTGTTGTTTCTCATTCATTAAGGATGTGTCTGGGAGTGAAACTGGGGCACTGGGGGGAACCTTCAGTTGCAAAGGTGACGGTACATCTGTGCCTATGGACAGCGGGGGGGTGGGGGGAGGTCTGTGCCCGTCCGCCCAGCACTGGCAGTTTGTCGCTCTTCCCTCCCTGTGATGTGGGGGCCCCATCGAGGACCCACACTGACCCCAGCCCTGTGGTCCTCCGCGCATCCGTCCCAGCCGTGCAGAACGGAGGGTCGCATCCTGCCTTCCCCACGCGATGCTGGTGCTGAGCTCGCTCCCGTGGGCAGCGTCCCGCAGTGCCCGGCAGCGCCCGCCCCGCAGGGCTCGGGGCCGCGCTGCGGACGGAGGAAGTTCCCTTTCCCTTTAAATGCAAATCGCAGCCCCAGAGCTCCGGGAGCGGTGTCGGCCCGGCGGTGTCGGGGACGCAGCCGCGGGCACCGAGCGGGATCCGGCGCAGGTCGGTGTCTGCGCGCTGCTCGGGGTGCGGAGCTGCAGCCCGTGCACAAATGGGGCCCCACAGCATCACCTCGGTGCTGCCACCGCCAAGGGCCCGGGGGGGCAGAGGAGCTCGGTGGGGGCTGAAATACGCTGGGGGGGGAGGGGGGGTTCAGGGGCGTTGGGATTCTGCCCTGGCTCTGGGTTACAGCATCTGGAGTCCTTCCCTGCCCTGCGGGGGCTGAAATCCTCTTTTCTGCAGCTCTGGGAGAAGACGCTGAGGAGTAATGCCCAGCTGGGAGTTTCCCGGGTGTTTTTCAGATCCCAGGCTCTGCTCCGTGCCGTGATGTCCCCGTGCAGACCGGGATAGCGCAGCCTGGGCCTGGAGAGCTCTGTGTCCGTGCTGTCCCGCTCAGGTACATCCCCTGCAGCTCTGGGATTCTCTCCGGGATGGAGGAGCGGAGGAAGAAGCGGAGCCCCAGGGGTCAGCCAGCACCCGGCAGGGCATCGCAGCTTCTGCCCACCAGCAGGAGCACGTCCTTCGCGCTGCCGCTGCCCACCGTGCCCTCGCAGCATGCCAGGCCCCGGCGGTCAGTGCTGGGGGGGGGAGGGACCACCCCTTGGGGATCAGTGCTGGGGGGGGTACACATTGCCCGTGTCCTCCGTGCAGGGCGAGCAAGGAGAGGGTGAGGGCGGGGGCAGCACGGGGAGCCCCACTGCAGCACAGCTTCCTCACCGAGGTGTCCGACGTCTGCGAGATGGAGGGAGGACTGCTCGGGCTGCTCAGCGACTTCCACTCGGGCAAGCTGCAGGCCTTCGGTGAGGGGCCGGGGGCGGGGGGTGGGGGGGGGCCGCGCGGGTGGGCGGTGACAGCTCCACGCGTGGGTGCAGGGAAGGAGTGCTCCTTCGAGCAGCTGGAGCACGTGCGGGAGATGCAGGAGAAGCTGGCGCGGCTGCACTTCGGCCTGGACGTGTGCGTGGAGGAGCTCCCGGAGGAGCAGAAGAAGGCGGCGGCGGACAGGAACCTGGAGCAGCTGCTGGCGCACGTGGGTGGCATCGCCGCGGAACCGCGCAACCGCCCGGCAGCGCCTCAGCCTCTGCCCCAACCTCTGCTGTGCCCCCGCAGCTGGAGGAGCTCAGCAGCTCCATGTATCCTGCGCGGGGCGGTGGTGGCGGGGAAGGGCGCGCGGTGCCGCTGAGTTTGCCTTGACAGCAGCGCAGTCAGAAGCTGCACCTGGCGGAGAGCCCCGGCCCTGAGGAGACCGCGGCGTGACGGGACGGGACGGGGCGGGGCGGGGCGGGGCGGGACGGGACGGGACGGGACGGGGCGGGGCGGGACCCCGCGGTGACACGTCGGGCACCGGGCCGGGGGCACCGGGCCGCCCCCCCCCACCCGCCGCCATTTTGCCGGGCCGCTCGCAGCGGCGCCGTGACGTCATCGCGCGGAGCCGTGACGTCATCGCGCGGCGCCCCGTTGCGATGGAGGCGATGGCGGCGGAGCGGCGGACGCTGCGCGCCGTGTCCCGGCTGCAGGTGGGACCGCGCCGTATTAAAGCCGCACCTCGCTGCACGCGTGGCCGTGTTTCTTCATTCCCGCGGGGCGTGGGGCCGCGTGGGGCTGAGGGTCCGCCCGCTGCTGTGCCCGCAGGCCTGCGTGCGGGGCTTCCTGCTGCGGAGGCGGCTGCGGAGCGTGCGAGCGGAGTACGAGGCCGTGGTGCGGGACATCGAGGGGGACCTGAGCGAGCTGCGGTGGAGCGGCCGCTCCCTGCCCCGGCCCGTCTTCCTCCCCGAGGTTCGTCCTCGCGTCGGTCTGACCCGAGTGCCGCTCTGCGGTGCGGTTCAGACCGGAGCGTGCCAGGAGCTGCGGCAGAGCTGCTGCAGGCGGCAGATCTCTGCCTGGGACAAAGCACTGCCCGCAGCACGGCCGCCTTTCAGATCTGTCCGTGGCTTTTTATGTCTGCTGGTTCAGGTTGTCACATCTTGCCTCCTAGAAGCCAATGAACGGGCAGTGCTCGGCTGTGCAAGGAGCAGTAACGAGTGACAAGGACGGCACAGAGGAAACGCAGCAGGAGCTGGATGTCCCCAAGCCTGAAAAGGACTGGGGCTGCAGCAGTAGCATGAAACCTACAGCACAACTGCAAAACAAGAAAGAACTGCGTTCCGTGGGTGAATGCAGGGTATCCAGCTCCCCAGAGCTAAGGCCTGCTGCAGGTAAAAGCTCTGAGAGAAGGTGCAGTGCCCCAGCACAGAGCAAGGAGTGGCAGAACACCAGCAGCGTTTCATCTGTGTGGGACAGCACTGACCTGGAACCAGGCTCCCTCAGAGCCTGCCTGGGTAAGAGACAGCAGTCCCTGCATGGCATGGTATTCTGCCACGAGGTTGGAATGACCGGGGCAGGCTGCAGAGCACATCTTTGCAGAATCAAACCCTCGGGAATGTACTGGAGAGGACAGGATAGCTCACTGCAGAACTGCAATAGCTGCTTCTTCCAATTCTTTGCAGAAATTCCACTTGTGGATGTAAAGGAGCTTCCCCGAACTCGGTCAGGCCTCCAGTCCTTCAGAAATCACTTGATCATGGAGCTGCTGTGGTTGCAACAAGCTATTGAGAGCCGTAAAAGCGTAAGGGCTGGATCAGATGGTAGCACACGTGTGACACGCTGCCTGTGGGGGCTGTGGGGTCTCCTTCTCTGGAGGTGTTCAGGACGCCCTGCACTCCCACCTGTGTGGCCTGCTGCAGGAGCTGCTTTGGCTTTGGGGTTGGACTCGGTGGTCTCTGGAGGTCCCTTCTGGCCCCTACGGTTCTGTGATTCTGTGATTAAGTTCCTGTGAATCTTCTGGCCAAGTGTGTTCACTTTGGCTCATCTGCACGTACTTTCCTGCTTCTGGGTCTCTTGAGATTTAACTGTTAACAATCAATTTTCTTTCTCTTGTAGTACCTGAAGCTGAAACAGAGGCTGCAGTCTCCTGACAGCTAGGAAGGCGTTCCTGAGCTTGTGGGACAATTTATAGTGTCGTGGAGGAGCAGAGGAGCTGCAGCACCAAAGGCACAACATGATTTCACAGACAGCAACACCCTGAGGGAGCTCCAACTCTGTGAGCTCTGTGAGCTGATGTTCTCCTCTTCAGATTCATGTGGCAAAAAGACTTTCATTTATTTTAAATGTGAATATTGGTTATTGGTACTTGGGATGATATGTGAGCTGCCACCAAAGGTGCTGGCACTGCACTTCTGAACTTTGTCTGAGCCTCTTGGCCACAGAGTTAGCATGGGGTGAGGTTTAAAGAGCTGTGAAGTTCCTGGTTCTCAGAGGACAAAGTGTGTGCGGGTTATTTGATATGGTTTCCAGCCTGGCCCACAACTTCCTCCTGCTGCAGCCGTGGTGACGGACAGTTGCTCAGGGGACTGCTGAGGAGGGACACAAAGGCAGCTGGTCAGAAGGGCGTGGACTCAGTGGCAGAACGTGCAGGAGCTCTCCTCTGTGCTCTGTGTTGGTCTGTCTGCCTCTCTCCCCAGTGAGGCTTGCCTGACCCATGGGGAATGAGCTCCCGTCGCTTAGCTCTGGCTCATCCAGCCAAGAACGTGGTGGTGTATCGCAATGGTGACCCCTTCTTCCATGGGAGGAAGTTTGTAGTGAACCAGCGGCAGTTCCTGACCTTCGAGGCGTTTCTGAATGAGGTGACCAAAAGCATTTGTGCACCTTTGGCTGTGAGGAATCTCTACACTCCCAAGCACGGCCATCGCGTCGCTGAGCTGGCTGAGCTGCACGATGGGTGCCACTATGTGGCTGCAGGCTTTGAAAAGTTCCAAAGGCTTGAGTGAGTAATGGTGCCTTCGGTGTCTGGGTTTGGTAAGCAGCTCTAGATACTTTGAGATGTAAATGGGGGGAGGGGGGAATGGGTAAAAGGGGTACAAACCCAAAATAAAATGTAGAGAGATTTGTTTCTTTCCCTCGTGGAATTTACTGGGTGTATTTCAAGTTGCTTGGAAAATGCTTGCATTCCTGATAAGGTCGGCAACCCTCAGAAGAAAAAATGCTGGGGGAGATGTGCAGACTCCAGCTGGCTGTGTGTGATTGGTGCTGCTTTGCCTCACGTGCACCTTGTTCTGTGGGGGGGGGAGGTTCTAGCAGAGCTGCCAGCCACAGTTTCCGCTCTGATAAGTACTGTTGTTTTGGTTTAGTGGAGGTTTCTTTTGTTTTCTAGTCCTGTGCGAAGCAGAGCTGTTCTGGTTCATCCTGAAATACAGAGGGCTGAGAGATTCGTGGCATTACTGCACTCCTGAGATGTGTGAGATGTGTGTGTGTTGGGTGACTTTGGCTCCATGACTGCATAGTGCATTCTGCTGAGGAGGTGGTCCAGGCTGGATTTAGCAGCAGTCAGTCCCTGGGGCCTTCATCAGTGCTTAGCTCAAAGGAATAAAATGTTCTGGATGTCTTTACCATGCATATTTGAAATGGCGTGTGTTTGACTGGGAGTTTCTTAAATAGACTTCAATCTGAAATTGTGGAAGCTCATGAGATGAAGTACTGGGAGGATTTTTTTTCCAAACGTGACCCAAATAATAAACAGCCATAATGGCAATGAATCAAGACAGAGTCATTTTCTCACTGCTCCTTAGTCACAGCCTGGTTGGTACAGGGCAGCATCATCTCTTGTTCTCACAGCTATTTAAATCCTGGAAGGAAGGAGCTCCGTGGGACAAACAACAGCAGCGGTGTGCAGGTGAGTCTGAGCTGAGCGTGGACAGGCAGGAGCAGACCGAGCAAGGAGGTCTGGCTGGGAGCTGCCACTGCTCTAACAAAAGTTGAGATTTAAGGCTTCAGTCCAGCAGAGATCCTGTGAAAATGACACAGGAATCGGTAGGATGATATGAGATGATGCAGGGGCTGCTTCACAGTGAAGGGAAGAAGGATCTGCTCAGGGGTTCTGGAATGCACTCGAGAATGTGAAGAACCTCCCCAGGCCTTCATGTTGCTGACACAACAAACCCCACCTAGCAGCAGCAAGTGTGAAGGCAGCACAGGCACCTCCTGGTGGAGAAAATGGAACAGCCCCGGGAAGGTTTGTGCCAGAGCTGTCTGTTTTTGTGCACTGAACTTGTCTCTAGACCTGCCCCGCAGCTTCCTGGAAGCCAAACACTGCAGCGCAGCGGCGGAAGCCCACCCACCTCACAGTGCAGTAAGTGCCTCATGTGCTGTCCTGGGAGGGTATCTAGGGACACTTCTGGAGGCTGAAGTAGGGAATTTCTGTGTGAGATCCTGAGAATCATAGAATCATTAAGGTCAGAAAAGACTCCTAAGATCATCCAGTCCAACCATCCACCCACCACCAGTATTTCCCTGCTAAGATGTGCCCTTAGTGCCACATCTGCACAATCCATGAGCACTGCAGGGACTCAGCCACCTCTGTGTGCAGCTCATTCCAGTGCCTGACTGCTCTCTTGGAGAAGTTTTCCCTAATGTCCAGCTTTAATGCTGCCCCACGGGGACAGATCCTTCCTTCTGCCAGAGCTATCTGTTGTAAAACACTGTGAACACGTGCCTTTTTCCCCCTCTTCCACATACCACCTCATCTGGGGAAACTGAACAGAAACACCTGCGGCTCAGTTGCAGATCTCAAGGTGTCTAGTGACACTGAAAAGCTGCCAGGAACAGAGAGTTGATGTCTTCATAACTGTAACTACAACATTTCTGCTCACGCTGTCTCGTGGCATGCTCTGGATTGTTTCTGCTGTAGTGTTTTTCGGAATGGGGATTTGCTGAGCCCTCCTTTCCAATTGAAGATCTCCAAGAGGACTCTATTGCAGTGGGATGCATTCCTGGCTATGCTGACAGAGAAAGTTGATCTGTGCAGCGGAGCTGTTAGCAGGTGGGTCTCTGAGCATTGCTGGGTCCTGAGTTGAGGTACTTCCAGCATGCCTTGGCAATTTCATCTGCTTTTCAGCTTTCCCATCTTGAAACCAAGGATAACACCAGTGTCCTTAGCCCTTATCTTAGTCCCATTTATCACTCTGCACTTACTTGCTTCCACTCTGAGGTTTTGTTCTCTGTCTTGTGACTTCCCCTTGTATTGCTCTGAATCTTTTGCTGTCCCTTTTGTGAGGCTGTGCAGGCTGGATGGTGTGCAGGTGTCCAGCGGGGAGGAACTGGTGAATGGCAACTACTACGTGGCAGTGGGAGCTGAGGAGTACAGAAAGCTGCCTTACTTGGAGCTGCTGGTGCCCCAGGACTCTGTGTGGAGGACATTCTGGTACGTGGGTATGGCTGAGAGGTTTAAAGAATCACTGCAGTGGTTTTCAGCTGAAGCCATCCTGCCCATAGCCTTCCCATTTAGTGCTGCCTGCATCAAGGGTTGAATTCTGCTCAATGAGGTGGCAGTTTAGGAAGAGAAGAACGTGGCTTCAAAGCTTTCAGTGTTAAGTGCCCGGGAGGTAAAAGCAGATAAACACAAAGGTGGAGGCACCCATCGATGTGGTGTGAGAAATGATTTTCTGCCCTGCTCAGAGTCTCTCACTGCCACAGGAACTACAGAACACATCAAACAACAGCTCATAGCAACTGCTTGGGGAAGTCGTTTAGCTTTCTCACAGTTTAGAAATCTCTGTGCTTCCCCCTAGAGTGTGTAAAGATGAAAGTAACCACCAGGGGGAACTTGAGAAACCAAAGGGCGGGGTGTAACTGCAGAGCTCTGCATTTTAGAAAGCCAGGTTGTTTTCTGGGTCACAAACACTTCCCTTCTTCTGGACTGTGAGAATAACAGCTCCCCACTACAGTAAACATGTAAGATGTCCCTGGTGTTTTTTCTTTTTCTGGAGGGGTTCTCACTTCTCTCCTTATTCCATTTCCAGAGAGTTGCAGAGACTGCAGAACATTTTATACCAAAAGCCAAAATGATGCACTACAGTATTTGTCCCACTCAATGGTTGTGTGAAATGTGTAAGCACAAGCTTTTCTGTATCTCCCTCCCCATTGTTGCTTATTAATTACGAGCGTAACAGATTTTTCTTCTTGTGATCTGTTTGGTATTTTTGTATTTCACTGAAAAGAAAAAGATCTCCATAGCAGCAAACTGCACTGTTGTTATTCCACAGGTGAGAGGCACTTTACAAGATCCCTGTGGACAAAAGCTGTGTGGTACACCCTGGTGTAAGGGCTGGCACACTGCAGCTGACAGTAGTCAGGAACTTTCATGTGCTTGGCCATGAAAGGGAAGGTTCCTAAATAGATTTATTCTGTAAAAGATCAGATGGTCTTATAAGGTCCATTTCAGTGATTTATTAACCCTTTGTTACCCTTTCCAGCACTGAACAAGGCAACTGAATCATCCCTGCCTTGAACACCCACAGAAAAAAAACCCTTGCAATGTGCCTTGTTCCACTCTGGTACTCAGGGAATATGGTTCATGCTCTCAGACAGCTTCCTTGAGGCAGCTGAGCCAATTGTGCTGCAGCTGAGCCAGAAGCTCCCCTCTTCAGCCACAGGTTACCTCTGAACAGGTTTCCTCTGCTCACTGTGTCTTGATCAAGAAGCAGCTACACAGAGTGTGACTCCCAGGAGGGTGAGCAGCATCCCTGCCACAGCCCCTGCAGAAATACACAATTCTATGTTGGGAACATAGTTCAACAGCAGTCAGTCAGCCCTTGTCACTGCTAAATACACAATCCTCAGCTGTCACAGTGAAGAAGATAGTCTAACTGGATGTGAGCCAAACTGGCACTCATTGCTAATGCTCTATGCCTGGTGTTCTTCAGCTTTCAAGTTTATTTCAAGGATAATGGTAGTGTATGGTGTAAGGGGCACAAAGAAGGATGGGTGGTGACATTCTGGGGCTTATGGGACATTTGTTTGTCGTGGTTTTACGCTGTTATGGCTAAATACATCGTTAAGTGAAGGCTCAGGTCTATACATTCTGGTAGCTTACAAGAGTCGGATCCAGCCAATCTAACTTCACTATCCATCCCCCTTACGAGTCAGTTCCACTTCTCCAGAAACTGCCTAACTAGTTACAGTGCTTCTATCAGCATTCACTGTTCTCTGGGACACCAGAAGGAAGCACACAACATTAAGATAGCAAAAACATGCAGAAGACAACGTGACAACATGTTCCAAGTGTAACTCACTTTTGCCACCGATATCCTCTCCCAGAATCCTTCCAGTCATCAGTGTGACTATCAGAGCCAGAGAGTTACAGAGTGGCACTGCCAGGGACAGTTCTGAAATTGAACAATTGTAATGCAGTTTGAAATGGATGATTGGAAAAACTGTAAGGTGTGTTCTTTATTATAAGGCATTTATTTGATGGTAAGCCAGAACACCAAGCTAATCGGTAACACAGCTCCTCCCAAAATCCTGATCAACCCAGTCCACAAAGCAATGAAAGCTAACCTGCAGATGCCAAGGTGAGGTAAAAGAGGAGCGATCCACACTGGTTGAGCAGAAACGGCACCATGTACTGCAGGAAGAAGACAGGTCTGTTTGCATGGAAAACCAGCGGGCACCGAAGGAGCCCTGGTCCATGCCCAGTGCTGTGTCTGGTAGCAGAAATGCAGCTCGCTGGTGATTCGGCTGCTATCTGTGACCTCTTCATGCCTTGCATCCCCAGTCTGCAGAAGGCAGACAGGTAAAATCTGAGGCTGAATGACCTCCTTTCTACAGAACAGCCTAAGTTCTGCATAGGAAGCGCAGCGCTACAGGCGAGCAAAGGAAACATCACAGAGCACAAATGCGTCTCCCGATGGACGGAAAGCATCAAGTGGAAAGGAGGGGTGCCGCGGCAGCTCCCTGCCCAGCACCCAGCCGGCTCGCACCTTGTAGCTGAGGCCCAGGAAGCTGATCTCGGCCAGCAGCTGCTGGAAGCGGCCCCGGCGCTGCACGTCCTCCAGCCCCGCCGCGCCCGCCCGCAGGAACGGCCCGGTGCTGCCCCACAGGACGGCCACGAGCACCAGCGCCGCCGCCTGTCCTGCGCACAACCTCAGCTCAGCCGGGCGGCCGGGACCGAGCCCCGCGGGACCGAGCCCCCACCCGCGGCCGTGGGGAGGACCCCCGCGGGGCGAAGGCCGCGACCCCCCAGCCCGATCCCGGAAGCTCACCCGCGGTCGCCATAGCGACAGCGACGGACTTCCTGCTTCCCGCCGCCCTCTGACCCGGAAGCGGCTCCGCGCGGCTCTCCTCGCGCATCGGTTCCGCCGCCATGGTGAGGGGGGGGCGGTGCGGGGCGGCCGGGCCGGGCCGGGCGGGGGGTGGGGGGGTCCGGGCGGGGGTCCCGGGTCCTATCGGGGGTCCCGGGCCGATGGCGGCCGGCAGCGTGCCGGGGCCGAGCCCTTGCTTGGGCTGAGCGTTCTTCCGCCGCTCTCCCCGCGCAGAAGCCGATCCTGCTGCAGGGCCACGAGCGCTCCATCACGCAGATCAAATACAACCGCGAGGGAGACCTGCTGTTCACCGTGGCCAAGGATCCCGTGAGTACGGCTGAGCCCGCCCTCCTGCGCGGGGACTGCGGGTAATTAGCGGGCCTAATGAGTTGGTCGGCGCCGCGGGAGGGCTCCTTGAGCTGATGTGCCTTCCCTTAGATCGTCAACGTTTGGTATTCGGTGAACGGAGAGAGGTTGGGCACCTACAATGGCCACACGGGAGCCGTGTGGTGCGTGGACGCGGACTGTATCCTTTGAGCGGTGAAACCAGTTCGTCCTCTCTCGTCCATGGCAGTGATTCAGCGCAGAGGGTTTCTCTCAGCTGCTGTAGTGTGGTGAGCACACAGCAGCCACAGTGCGTGTAAGGTGCCCTTATGCCATTTCTGGGGTATTTGTGCTCTTTTTTTCTTCCTGGGGTGTTGTTTGGAGCGATGTGTGCTGCACATCCCACCTGCTGTCGTTTGTGCCTCACTGCTTCGGCCAGAGGTGGCCCTGGGAGCACAAAAAAGGTGGCCGAGTAGCACAAGGTTTTCCCTTTCCAACGTGGACAGGGGGTATGAAAGTATGCCAAGTTGTGCCAAGGAACGAGCAGTAGTTTCTCTGTCATCCCAAAAGGAAGGTTGTGGGATTTGTAATGGGAGCACTTGAACTCGCTGCCTGTACAGGATTATTGCCACTCCTTTAATGGAAGTTGCCCAAGCCCTACGGTTTTTCAGCTTTTTTATCTTGTGTATAAATACTGGATAACGGGCTTTTGGGGCTGCAGACGTGCTGATATTCCCTAACTGCTGACCAAGGGGACACACGGCATGTGCTCACTGGCTCTGCAGATAACAGCTGTCGGCTCTGGGACTGTGAAACAGGTATGGCTCTTCCCTTCCACGTGGCTGTGCCTGGTTCCTGGCTCTGTCCTGTTCTGGAGTCTGTGTACAGTGTGTGCCTGTTTGCCCCCCAAAAGAGGTCTGACTCTGGCTGGCTCTCAGTCAGTTCACTCACCTCTCTGCTCAAGTAGCCCCAGCACACCTTTAGTGCCTTCCAGTCACCCAACCTGTTGGCCAGCTCTGCCTGAATCTCCTGTCCTCGCTGTGGCTGCACTTTTATTTGTTCACTTTCATGAATTTTGCAATGCAAGTCCAGGTGAAGTGATGGATTCTGCTCTGTGTTCAGGAAAGCAGCTTGCTCTGGTGAAGACCAGCTCAGCAGTCAGGACGTGCGGCTTTGATTTTGGAGGAAACATCATCATGTTTTCCACAGACAAGCAGATGGGCTATCAGTGTTTTGTGAGCTTCTTCGACCTGCGTGACTCCAGCCAGATTGGTGAGGAGTCTGGGCCTGTGCCTGCAACTGGAAACAAGGGTAAGTGTTGGCTGCCAAGAGCTGGTGCCATTCTGTCTGTCTCTGTCCTTCCTTCCTGCAGAGAACAACGAGCCTTACATGAAAATCCCCTGCAGTGACTCAAAAATCACTAGTGCTGTGTGGGGCCCTTTGGGAGAATTCATCATTGCAGGACACGAGAATGGGGAGCTGAACCAGTTCAGTGCCAAGGTCAGTGTGATAAGGAGCAGCATCACCCTCAGGCAGCAGCACTTGGGAGGGGATGCTGCAACGTTTCTGTTGTGATCACGGGGTAGAATGTGGGTTTTTTGGCTCAAACCAGTGGCCTCGTGGAAGGATAGTTCAAAAGTGGCTCTCTTCAGCTAACTAAGCACCCAGATGCCTATCTTTCTGCTGACAGCAACATCTAAAATCGTTTTTAGTGGAGAAGTTGTGTGTATTCTCACTGTGCTTGACAGCTCACAAAACTTCCTTGTTTACCCTTCAGTCAGGGGAGCAGCTTTCAAACATCAAGGAGCACACCAAGCAAATTAACGACATTCAGACCTCCAGGGACATGACCATGTTCATCACTGCCTCCAAGGATAACACCGCCAAGGTGAGGGCTCTGGGGAGCACAGTGCATTGCTGACATCTGCTTACCTGTGCTCAAAGATGTGGCTGCCTCAGAGGTTTGCTCTTTGGGAATGTGAGCAGGTGTAAAGCCAAAGCTTAGAGGGAGGGTTCATTGGGAATGGGGGGCATCACCGTGTTAAATTAGCACGTTGCAAAAACAGAGGCTGCATATCAGCACCTCCAGAAGGTGACAGAGGTGAGGATTACCACGGGTTTATATTTTGGGATTCTGGAGAAATTTCTTTGGAATTTGGATGCTCAGGGGTGACTTTAGAGCCAACATCTGCTCCTGTGAGGGCTGGCAGCCAGGGGCTGGGGTTTGTTTGAGTTACTTGGACTGTTACTCTCTTCCTTTTGCATTGTAGCTGTTTGACTGCACAACACTAGAACATCTGAAGACATTCCGGACCGAGCGACCAGTGAACTCTGCTGCACTCTCCCCCATTTTTGATCACGTAAGAATGAGCCCACTTGTTCTAACAGCCTTACTGCAGCTCCTGCGCAGTGTCACCAGTTCAGCCTCTGCTAAACAATGTCTGTGGGATGGGGCCCAGGGGGCATTACTGTTGTCATGGGTTCTGCTGGGTTAGTGGGAGGCTTCCCCAGGGCTGGGCTCCCTCCTTCCCTGGCTGCTGTTCCACGTGTGGTGTAAGCAGCACTGCAGGGCGGTGGCTTTTCTTCATTCCAGGTCGTGCTTGGTGGTGGGCAAGAGGCCATGGATGTGACCACGACCTCCACCAGGATTGGCAAATTTGAGGCGAGGTTGGTGCAATCCTCTGGCAGGGCTGAGCTGCACTCTGCTGTTTGCAGAGCATCTTGCTCTTGGCAGTGTTTGGAGAGTTATTAAAATTGCAGAGCTTCTCTGAGGAATCCCTGACCATGTCCCTAACCAGGCTCCTCCCTTCTTTCTTCTCCAAGGTTCTTCCACTTGGCTTTTGAAGAAGAGTTTGGCAGAGTGAAGGGTCACTTTGGTCCGATAAATAGTGTTGCTTTTCACCCCGATGGGAAGAGGTGAGGATCTCTGTGGGTCTTCCAGCTGCCCCATAAGATGTGGCCTGTGTTTGGTTGGGACACAGCTGCAGTGGGAATGGAGCCAGCACCTTCCCTCGCTGTGCCATTCCACCCCGTTTGCCTCCCATCACACTGCGTGGGTCACTGGTAACCTGGCTGCACATTTTGGCTGGTATTTTTATTAGCTTTTGGATTCCATCTCTTGCTGGTTTAAACCTGGTCACGGTGAGCTCCTCATGTTATCAGTGACGTTTTTGTCTCTTCTCCCTTACAGTTACAGCAGTGGTGGTGAAGATGGCTACGTTCGCATCCATTACTTTGATCCCCAGTACTTCGAGTTTGAGTTTGAAGCTTAAAGGAGGATGAATTCTCCTCTTCTTTCCTCTTCCAACCCATTGCTCGGCCCATTGACTCCAGCGTGGCACTGTTGTAGGGCCTGAAGTTAATCTGCTCCACAGGAGGCAGCAGGAAGCAGCACCAAACTCAGGGGCTGTATGAAGGTGGGAATCTGGAAACACAGCCAGCTCAGAATGGCGTGAATGGCCAGAAAGGAGCTGAGCTGCCTGCCCGCCCCTGAGGATGGTGACTTCCTGACCTGTGGGGCATATTTATAGATCGGTGGAGGAAAAAAAAACATCAGGAAATAAATAGAAATCTTTTCTGAATGCAAGGAAGAATGCCTGGGTTGGTTTTTTTTTCGGTCTGGGATGAAATGAACGTGTCTGCTTTGCTTTCCCTGCTCTGTTGGCAGTGTCTTGCTCTCTGTTCAGCAGCAGAGCTGCTCCCTGTGCCTCTGTCCTCGCCCAGGCACAGGTTAACGCTTTCCCAGCGATGAGCTGCAGCTCGTGTTGGAAGTCCACACCTCGCAGTGCTGGGTCTGCAGACAGCCTGGAAGTGCAGTTGCCAGTCATTGTTTTCCAGATAACACGGGCCCAGTTCAAGCGCTTTGTTTATTTGCTGGGTTGACCCCAAGCCAACTTTGCTCATGGAACAGTTATTTCCTGCACTAGGAGGGCTGTGTTGCAAATCCTCATCCTTCCAGACCCCGTCCCTCTGTCCTGCTGGCTGGCTGGAGGAGTTGTTTCTATCTCTTTCCTTCCTTAAATCTAGGTTCAAGGGCAGATGTCCCAGGCTGGCTTTCAGCTTGGAGTGACTAATGTAACAGCCTGCAAGCAGCGTGCCCTTTGTGGAGAGGCTGGTGTGAGCTTAGCGTGTTCCGCTGCTTAGATTCTGCCGTGTCAGCCATGCCTTGGTCACAGGGCACAGCCCACGAGCCAGGTACACTGCAGCAGGAGCTGCCGGACACGTGGGATTCCTGCTGCCAGATCCAGGTATTGAGAGCTGCTGAAATCCTGCTGGGCAGCAGAGCAGGATCAGCCCAGCACTGCTCAGCTCTGGCCAGAGAACACACACGGAAAGCAGGAGCAGAGAGACCACTTTACTGCGACGTGCTCAGGCTGCGTGGCTGACAGGTTGCTCAGTGGAGTCTGTCCCCCTCTCCCAGGGCTGTCCCTCCAGCTCTGGTACGTGCAGGCTCCTCTGGGCTCTGCACAGCGCTTCCTGCACAGCTGCAGCACTGCCTCAGTGCGTCAGTCCCTGGTGATGGATGAGGTGCTCGTGCTGCTGCTCATCTTTCGTTCTCTGTCTGGGCAGTGGGGTCGGAGAGCGAGCGGCTCAGTCTGTTCTCTGTGCCCTCCTTGACGGTGTTGCTGCCCTCCACCAACCGCCATATCTCTGCCCACGCCTCATCCAGGTACTGGGACGAGCGGATCCAGCGAAAGAACAAGCCTAGGGGACAGGGGGCTGCGTCACTTCAGCTGTGTCCCGCTGCAGGAGGGACGAGCAGAGCTGCTGCATGCAACCCAGACGAGCTGGGAAAGCCCAACCCGCCTTACCCTGCCACAGCTGGATGCTCTGGGGCTCCACCGAGGGCCAGATGACCAGCGGGTTGGGCGAGTAGAGGGGGTTCAGGTACTTCTTCCTCTCCTCGGGCTGGTCCAGCCAGGCCCACAGGGAGTGTGTGCTCTCCTTCACTTTGCACAGACACCTACAGGAGAGCAGAGATGTGCTTCACTCCCTGGGACTCAGCTGCGGTGGTGACCCAGGGGTCTGCGTGTCTGCAGTGCTGTCCCCATGTCCCTGCTGCTCACCTCTCCTTCTCATTGTTGCAGAGGAAAGTGCCGTAGTCAGAGGCGTAGGCGTTGTCAAAGAGGGTGAGGAGCAGCCCCTCGCTGAACTCCAGCGAGAAGGGGAACTGCCGGCTCAGCTGCCACACGCAGTCGAGGAAGAGGAGGAAGAGCGGTGCCTCCTGCTTCAGCCTCGCGTGTGAGTATGCAGAGCGGGCGCAGCGCAGGTGGAAGGGGTGGCCAGCCTGCAGGACCCCGTGGTAGTGGTAATAGGGCTGGAGGGGACCAGAGGACCCCCACCTCAGCTCCTTCTGCCCTCACCTGGATCCACTCCCTCTCCAGCAGTCCCTGGAAGCCTTTCAGCGTGCGGCAGCTCGGATCCAGGATCACCTGTGCCAGCGCTGTCACCAGCAGTGTGGTGTCTGTGCCCTCTGCTCCGTGCACCAGCACACTGCTCTCCTCCCTGCGGGCAAATCAAGGCACTGCCAGCTGTGCCACGTGCATAGGTCTTGGGGGGAGGGATGTGGGGTGGCAGCCCCCTACCTGTCCAGGCACTGTGCAGCCAGGCAGGCCGTGCTCAGGGCCGCCTTGACGTGGCTCAGCCAGCGGCAGCTCTCCAGCCGGCCCAGCCAGCGGTCCATGCCCAGCGAGGCATCGTTGCAGGCCTCCACCAGCTTGATGAAGCTCTCCTGCAGCGGGCGGCCACTGGGGAGGGAGGGAGGGAGGGGGAGAAGGGAAGGACAGGCGGGTGAGGAACTGCGGGTCTGATTTCAAGGGCCGGAGCTGAGAAGTTCAGCACAGCCCTCACCGCTCCAGGGGCCGGTGCAGCCTTTTCCACTGCGGGTACGAGGATTTGGGCTCCGTGCCCCCTCCCGTCATCCGTGCCTGCTTGGCCGCCTGGGCTGAGCGCGTGTCGATGATGAAGCCGCGCTCGCCCTCGTCCAGCACCGACCCCAGCAGCATCTCGTCCTCGGGGCAGCGCTTGCGGTTGGGGCCAGTCAGCGGCTGCCCGCTGCGGAGCATCACCTGCGGGGAGAGGGCTGCGGGCATCGCCTGCGGGGCCTCGGGGTGGGAGCACGGGGATGGGACGGGGCTGCGGACTCACGGTGCCGTTCTTGGCGTGGTAGTAGCTGAGCACGGGGAAGCGCCCGCCCTGCCGGAACCGGGCCGCCCTCCGCAGGGTCTCTTCGCTCACGGCCGCGGGCACGATGACAGCCGGGGGGTACGTGGGGCAGGCGGTGAAGTCCTGGTTCACATCACTCAGCCGCCACTGGGTGGTCTGGGGGAGATGTGAGGGTGGGAGGAGGGAGCTGCCTCCCCCCGCACCGCAGCCAGGTGTAAAGGACCGATCCGGTCACCCCTTCCCTCTGCTCACGGGTGGGATGTGACACCGGGACCCCCTCCAGGCCCACCTGCGTGGCGATCTGCTGGAAGTACTGCTCCAGTGGTGTCAGCGGCCAGCCCTCCTCCAGCCGCAGGCTCTGCGGACGGTGGAAGAAGGGGTACATCATCATCACAGAGTCCACCGAGGAGAGGGCCTGCAACAGAGCAAAGCAGAGCTGGGGAAGGCTGGGAACGTCCCCTCTGCAAACCCCATCCCCGCTCCTCCATCCAACACTTGGCAGCGCCGACGCCCCATGCAAACACAGCCCAGCAGCTGAGTGTTTACCCACGTTAATGGCAGACCCAGAGCAAACACCTGGGCAGCCACCTGCTCCTGCTAACCCTTTGCGGCCTGGCACGGCTCACCTCGATGGAGCTGGCGATGTTCAGGCACTCCTCCATGCCCGGGATCTCCAGCTGCAGCACCTTCAGGTCCTTGCAGCGCAACGTGATGGTGCCGGAGGAGCCGGCCATCCTGGGGAGGGCAGCGGGGTCAGGGCAGGAGGGGCCGTGCACGCAGACAGCACGGAGCTGCCCTCTGTCCTGGGGGGTGTGTGGGGCTCTCGCTGTGCCTGAAGCTGCGGCTCCCACCAGCTCCCCGTCCTCGCCCCACAGAGCTGCGTGGGGCCGGGCGCTGCCGGGCAAGCTGGAGGAGCTGAGAGCACCTAAAGCCAAACCTGGTGTCCCGCGGGGAGCCGCTGCTGCGGGGGGGCTGGTACCAGCCTACATTCTGCACTCTGGGGCACGGAGGAGAAGAGGAGGTCAATGCCCACTGCCACGGGCCACGGGGAGGAGGAGGGGAGAGGCTCTGCAGTGGTGGGAGGACAGAGGGGAACCCCCCCACGCGTCGAGGACGGGATGAAGAGGGGGCACAGGGCGGTGGGGAGGGACACACCTCTTCTCCACGGCGTCCACGTTGCGGATGAGCAGCCAGAGCTCCACGGCGCTGGGCTGGCCGTCACCGCCGGGGCAGGAGGAGAGCAGCAGGTGGTGGCTGGTGATGCACAGAGTGCCCTTCACCGCCGGCTGCCCCGCGCACGACAGCAGCACGCTCTCCACCGTCGCCGTTTTGATCAGCTCGGAGAACTCCATGGCGGTGCTGGGCCGGGCTGGAGGCAGAAAGGGGAACTCCTGAGCGGCACAGCCCGGCTGGAACCCCCCCACCCCCCCGGCCCTCCCCGCCGTGCAGCCTTCCCCGTCCCGTTTGCATCATCACCTAAAGCATACGCCGCTTCCTCCGTGCAGAGCTGTGCTGGTTTCCTCCCCGGCACTGCTGTCACCGCACTGGGGAAACTGAGGCAGAGACCCACGGGGCTCGGGGGGCTGTGGGTGCCGGGACGCCGGGCCCGGGGGGGGGATGGGGGGCAACTGGGGGGGGTGGGGGTTTGGGGCGGCTGCCGCCTCGCACCGGCTCCACTCTGCGGGGCGGGAGGAGGAGGAGGAAGAGGGGAGTAAGAGGAGGAGGAAGAAGGGAGGAGGAGGAGGGGGCGGCTCGCACAGTGCCCTCACCCCCCCCCACATCCGTGGATCCGCGGCTCTGGGGGGTGACGGGCGGGGGGCAAACGGGGGCACGCAGGGATGGGGGCTGAGCAGGACCGGGGGGGGGACGGGGAAGGAGGCGGGTTAAGGCGGCTCACGCTGGCGGATGCGGAGGGGGGGGAGGGAGAGCAAGGGGACACGGGGAGGAGTCACACTGGGGAAGCACGCGTGGCCGTGGGCTCCGGGCCGTACCTGCCCGCGGGGCCGCACCCTCGGGTTCCACCTTAAGGCCCCGCAGCGCACAGCTGTCCCGCAGCTGTGGGGCGCGCACCGGCCCCGCACTCCGCCCGTTGGCACTCACAGCCCTTCGCTTCCTCTCCTCCGCCCTTTTTTTAGCAGCCCCGGACGGGAAGTCGGTGTCACGCAGCGCCGATAGCGGAGAGCACTGCCCGGCCCCGGGGCAGCGCGGAGCCGCCTCCCAACCGGAGGCAGCGGTGCTCGGAAAGGAAAGGAAAGAGCCAAAAAAAAACCAACCCAAAACAAACAACAGACAGCTTCTTTGCGCTCCTCTGGATAAGCCAAGTTCCTGCCCGTTATAATTGTCTCCAACCTTTATTGTTCTGGGGTAGATAAATAGGCGGCGCAGCTGCGGTGGGTGCTCCTCGTCCTGCGGGGTGCGCTGCGGTTTGGGATGTGAGGTGTGGGGTCCGGCAGCTGGGACCTGAGATCCGGGGCTCGAGGTCTGGAGGCTGAGATTTGGGGCTTGGGATCCGAGGTCTGCGACCTGGGACCTGAAATTGGAGATTTGGGGTCTGAGGTCGGGGGTTTGGGGTTTGGGATCTGGCCATGCCCGTGGACCAGCTGAAGTTTGCTGAGCTGGGAGCAGAGGAGCCGGCTGCGGGCGAGGAGAGCCTGGCCGGGGTCAAGGCGCTGACGGCCAAACTGAAGCTGCAGACCCGGCGCCCTTCATACCTCGAGTGGGAGGCGCGGGTGCGGGGGCAGCCCTGGGGCAGGAGGACCCCCACGGGGACAGAGGGGACCTCGGGGCACCCCAGGGCTGAGCAGGACGGCAGCGTCTGCGGGTTCCCCGGTATGGAGGAGGCTCTGGAGTGGCTCAGGACAGAGCTGGTGAGTAATGCTGGGGGCCGAGGGGCACGGAGGGATGGTGTCTGACCCCACACGGACCCACTGGGGCTGCTCCCACTGCTGCTGGTTGTGGGGTTTTGCCCGGCGCTGCAGCTCTGCCCTTCTGCCCTGCCCGCTGCTGCGGGTTGTGGCTCTGCACTTGTCACCCCTTCCTGCTGCTCTGTGCAGGCGGCAGCAGCCTCGTGGGTGCAGACCTACCTGAGCAGATCCCACGTGCGTGCACACGTGTGTGCTCTGCGCTGGTCCCAGCACCGTGCGTTCCCGATCCCCTGAGCTTTGTGCCCCTGCCGGTGCTGAGCCCCATCCCGCTGCTGACATCCCATTCCCCGCAGCAGGAGCTGCAGGCTGCGGACCAGCGCCTGGCACAGCAGCTGATGCGCCTACGGGCACGGCTGCACCGGCTGAAGGTGGAGCAGGCCTGCCATCAGCACAAGGAGATGCTGGACGATGCCACCTTCGGCCTCGAGGGCTGCGAGGAGGACTCGGACCTGCTGTGCACCATCCCTCCCAAGGCCGCCTTCCTGCTCTCCATGCCGCTCAAGCACATCGGCGTCACCCGCATGAACATCAACTCCCGGCGCTTCTCCCTCTGCTGAGTGCGGCGGGGCCCCGTGGGCACCCAGGGGTGCACCCAGGGGTTGGGGGGGCTCAAGGGTGCCCCCAAAGTGCTGTGTGGGCATCAGGCTCAGGGCTGAGCTCCCTCAGCTGTCCCCATGGAGCACCTGCGCGCGATGGGGGGCGGCCACAGGGGAGGATGTGGGGAGCAGCGCCCGGAGGAGGAATAAAAGCAGGCGATGGTGAGAAGGGGCTCTTCCTGCTGTGCACACCCAGGTGCCAACCCACGCCTCCAGCGGTGGTCCCAACCCCTTGGGGTGCCAGGGGGAGGACCTGCTCCCTGCTCTGTCCCGTGGGCTGGTTTTCTCACCGGTTTCTGCTTTGGGATGGACCCGTGCTGGGGAAAAAGGGTCTCCCTCTGCTTTGAGGACCCCGCTGCAGCCCCTCCCCACGCACCCTGCCGCGGTGAGTGCTGCACTGCTGCAGGAAGTGCTCATTGCCAACGGCTGCGTGGGTCGTGGGGCCTGGAGGTGCTGGGGGCTGTGCTCAGTGCTCGGCAGCCCCCGCACTGCCCCACTCCCACCCGGGTGCAGGAGGGCTGGGGGCTCTACCTGTGGCAGTCGTTGCTGGAGGGCTTTGCTTTCTCTTCTACTCCCCTTCCTCCATTTACACCGAACCCTTTGCCAAAGGAGCTGCCACTCTTAGCGTGTGACAGAGCACATTTTGCAAGCACTGCCCAGGGAGATATGGGGTGACCCAGGAAGCTGTGGGATGGCTCAGGGGACCATTTTGGTTTCTGGGGTACCAGGAGGGAGTGGGGAATGCTGCGCGAGCTCCCGAGGCTGCGGCACATGGCAGGGGCTGGCAGAGAGCCCTTGCCCAGGGGTATCTGCAGTGCTGGGGAACACAGTGAGCGTGGGGCTGAGAAACGTGCCCACACAGTGGGTGCAGCACTTGGTGCCCCCCAGCACAGCTGGGCATCCTGCCCATGCTGCTGCAGAGCAGCTGGTGGGAACCTGCGGCTTTGCCTTTGATCATGAAAGCCAAGACAATAGTGCTGTGGTTGCTCTGCTCAGGGCTGTCTCCAAAAACCCAGCGCTGGTGGCGTGGCACGGCCCGGGCACAGGGCGTCCCCTCTGGTCTGTCCCCATTTTGGTCATCACTGCAGCTCTCAGGGGACTGAGGCCTGGGGGTGTGGTGGCGATGACCAAAGTGGGGCTGTGGGGGCAGGAGGTGTCACACAGCCCAGCAGGGATACGGCACTGCCAGAGCTGCCACTGCCATCACACAGCACCGAGCTTTGGGAAGGGGGATGCAAAGCCCCCAGCTCCCCTTGCAGCCCCTTCCCAAAGCTCAGTGCTGTGGGATCTTTGACAGCGCCGCACCCATCGCTGCCCCCATGCAGCACATGGCCCACTTGTGTGCCCCTGCTCCATCCCAACCAAAGGGATCAGTGCCCCCAAACCCACCCGATCCCAGGGGGCACCTGGAGCAGGACCCCGCCGCTCAGCCCAGCTGGGGATGGCAGGAAGCCTCGGGGTTTGTCACCAGCGCTTGCGGTTGTGCTCGAGCTGCGAACCAGCTCCTCTAGAGTTTGCTCAGGAGGCAGGAAACCGGGGCAGGCAGCGAGCGAGAGCGAACGGCGGCAGTGGGGAGCGCTCCGGTGTGTGGGGGACGGAGCTGCGCTACTGGGGGTCAGCGTGCGGCCATGGGGAGGACGTGAGCGGGACCACCACTGCGGAGCGGCCATGGGAGTCTGAGAGCGGTGGTCCTCATTGCGCTGCCCGCAGGTAATGGGGTCGGGATGGGGCTCTGCAGCCAGCACTGCTGGCAGGTGTGTGTTGTGCTCGCTGATGGTGCCCTATGGATGAGTGGGAGCGGGGGCTCCCTACAGTGGGGCTGGGAGTGACGGTGCTTGGGCTGCTGAGGGGCACGGATGGGAGCTCCTCATGCTTGAGGGACAGCAACTGCCGTGGTGGGAGGGCAGCCAGCCCCTGTTTGCAGGGCGAAGTGGGAGATTTGTGCCAGGCCCTCGGCCATCTGTGGGTGAGAGCAGCATTCAGCGCTGGTCCATTGGCATCCCGGCACAGATGGTTTCAAGCACTGAGATGCGTCCGGTTTCGGTGCTGTTTTGGTGCAAACATCTCCGTGCTGTGATGGCGGCGTGGGGCGGCTCTGCCCTGCTGGCTCTGCCAACATGGGATGGGAATGGGGACAGCCGACCTCAGCTCCTCACACCCTGACCAACCATCGGCCCGAGGTGCTGATGTGGAAGGGCAAAGCACGGGCAGGACAGCAGAGCAAGCATGCCAAGCATGCAGCGCAGCCCCGTGCTGGGACACCGCGATGTGAGTGCACATCGCACGCAGCCTTGGTGCAGAAATTCGTTTGCACAGATGCAGTCACAAAAACTGACTTCAAACACCCCGACACAGCACGGCCCTCGAGCTGAGCAGGTGGAACGGTTGCTCGGTGGAAATTACGCTGTGGCTTGAGTACATCAGAAACAAAGACACAATAGCAGCACCTCCCTCGGCAGCCCGGCTTCTTGCAGAGAGGAAAAAACACCTCCTGGTCCCTCTGCTGTGGTGGATGTGCGTTTGAAGTGCCACGGGCACGCTGGGAGCACTGGGTCCACAGGGCTGGGTCTGTGCTCAGTGGCTGAAGGATCTGATGGCACCCAGGGGACACCACATTCCCCGGAGATGAAAGTGACAGAGGGGATAATCACTGCCAGAGAGGCAGAGACTGCGTGGGGCACGCTGAGCTCAGCCTGGGCATGCAGGTTTGGGCCACGGCTGCGTGGAGGCGGATCCTGGTGGTGTGGGTGTGGGGATTCTGCAGAAAAGCATTTTCCAGGGCTGTGGGCCACTGTTTGCGTGTGTCACAGCACCGGGGCTCCATCAGCTTTTGTGGGAAGGTGAGAGCCACGCAATGGGAAGAAGGCTCCTTCCGCCCACTTACAGCACCGGGGCTGGTGCTTGAGGTGGGTGTCATGGCACTCATCACCTTCTGTGCTTTTAATCAGCGCAGCCCGGACAGAGCCAGGAGGAAATATGGCTGATGGTGGAGTCAGGGGATGCCCGTCAGGGTGTGCAGGAAGAGCTGTGTGATGGGGGAAGTAAGAGAGATGGATGCATGTGGTGGATGGATGGGTGTACGGCTGCAGAGATGGGATGGGATGGAATGGATGGATGTGGGGATGGGGATGATGAGCCCAGGGGGATGAAGGCTTCTCTCACTGCCCTCCATAGCCACCATGGGCTGCTGCTGCAGCTCGGACTATGATGAGGACTGGATTGAGAACATCGACATCTGTGAGCACTGCAATTACCCCATCGACCCCGACAGCAAGCGCCAGGTGAGAGGGCAGCCACAGGACACCCGGGGGTGGTATGGGGTGGCCAAGCCCTCGGTGGCACGAGGGGGCATGGGGACTGCACTCATGGGACCCCCCTGCTCCCTCACAGCCGCTGATCCGCAATGGCTCTGAGGTGCGGGATCCCCTGGTGTCCTACGAGGCCACGTCTCCGCCGTGCTCCCCACTGCAAGGTACAGCACGGCCACGGGGGGGGCACCTGGGGCTGCCCCATGGCCACCTCCACCCCGACCCTGCACTCCCCCCAGACAAGCTCGTGGTGGCCCTGTATGACTATGAACCCACTCATGACGGGGACCTGGGGCTTCAGAAGGGCGAGAAGCTGCGCGTCCTGGAAGAGTGAGTGAGCGCTGGCAGTGTCCCCATGTCCCCTTGGGCAGGGGGCCCAGCTCGGAGGGGGCTCACAGGGCCGTGTCCTTACAGGAACGGGGAGTGGTGGAAGGCGCAGTCGCTCACCACGGGCCAGGAGGGTTTGATCCCCTACAACTTTGTGGCCATGGTGAACAGCCTGGAGCCAGAGCCGTGAGTAGGGCTGCGGGGCTGCACGGAGCCGTGCCGGAGCAGCAGGAAGGTGTGAGAGCCCCCAGCCCTCACCCTGCCCCTCGTCCTCAGGTGGTTCTTCAAGAACCTCAGCCGCAAGGACGCGGAGCGGCAGCTGCTGGCGTCAGGAAACACGCACGGCTCCTTCCTCATCCGGGAGAGTGAGACCTCCAAAGGTACCACCACCAGCCCCGAGGGCTGCTCCTGCACTGCAAAGTGTGCACGAGAGCCAGGACCCCACCAACCCCGCACCCCTCCCCCAGGCTCCTACTCACTGTCAGTGAGGGACTTCGACCAGAACCAGGGCGAGACAGTGAAGCACTACAAGATTCGCAACATGGACAACGGGGGGTACTACATCTCCCCCCGGGTCACCTTCAGCAGCCTGCACGAGCTGGTGGAGTATTACATGCGTACGCACCTCAGCAGCCGGCCCTGCCTGCAGGATGGACGTGGGGATGGGGTGGGATGGGGTGGGCCGAGAGGGGCAGGGCACCCTGCTCCTGTTCATGCCGGGCTCCCCGTGCATACTGACGCTGGCTCTGCCTCCCCGTGCTGCAGGCAGCTCGGATGGGCTGTGCACTCGCCTCGGCAAGCCCTGCCGCACGCAGAAGCCGCAGAAGCCGTGGTGGCAGGACGAGTGGGAGGTGCCACGAGAGTCACTGAAGCTGGTGGAGAAGCTGGGAGCCGGGCAGTTTGGAGAAGTCTGGATGGGTGAGTCAGGGTGAAAGCGGGGTGCTTCCTCCCGGATGAGGGCACCGCTGTGCGCAGCATCAGCCCACACCCACAGCATCCTCGGGTCAGCAAAGAGCAGCCAGGCCAGCACGAGCCCCATGCAAATCCAGCTTTCTGCAAGGATCTTCCTTGTGCAGCTTTAGGTTGGGATGTTCGAGGCAGACAGATGCAGCCCCCTTCCCCTCCTCCTCCACCACCCCACCACATTACTGTCACCTGCCCCATAAGTCCCACTCCTCCATCGTGCACTGCCCCATCTCCCTGCAGGTTTCTACAACGGCCACACCAAGGTAGCCATCAAGAACCTGAAGCAGGGCAGCATGTCCCCCAGCGCCTTCCTGGCAGAGGCCAACCTGATGAAGAACCTGCAGCACCCACGGCTGGTGCGGCTCTACGCCGTGGTGACCAAGGAGCCCATCTACATCATCACCGAGTACATGGAGAAGGGTGAGGGCACCCGGGTAGATGGTTGAACCACTCAGGCTACAGAAGACCTCTGAGATCACCAAGTCCAACCCCAACCCATCCCCATCATGCCCCCTAACCACGTCCATTGCTGCCTCATCTCCATGGTTCTTGAGCACCTCTGGGGATGGTGACCCCACCACTTCCACTGATGTGTGCCAATGCCTGCACCACGGCACTCAGACCCCAGGGCCATCCCTCGTGGGGCAGGGACCTGGCAGGCAGCGTGACCTCGTGCCCACCAGGGTCCATGAGCCCCCAGCCCCATGCCGGGGTAACCCTGGGGCTCTCTGAGAGCTGCTCCCTTCACTGCAGGCAGCCTGGTGGACTTCCTCAAGACCTCAGAGGGCATCAAGCTCAGCATCAACAAACTGCTGGACATGGCCGCACAGGTGAGGGCTGCAGGGCCACGGTGGGGGCTGCTGGGGCTTTCCTGCTCCGCCTATTAATTGCGATCGCTACGATTATTTTGATCTGCAGATTGCCGAAGGCATGGCCTTCATCGAAGCCAAGAACTACATCCACCGCGACCTGCGCGCTGCCAACATCCTCGTCTCCGAGTCTCTGTGCTGCAAAATCGCCGACTTTGGGCTGGCGCGCCTCATTGAGGACAACGAGTACACAGCACGGGAAGGTGCGTCCGTCCTGCCGGCAGCCCGCCTGCCCCACCGCCCCATCACTGCCCCCAGCCGGGGGGGGGCTGCCGGAGCCCACCCGGTGCTGCTGCTGGGGCACAGCCCTGCCTGGCGGCTGCGGCAGGAACAGGCACGCAGAGCCAGAGCCGGCTCCTTCCCGGGACAAAGGCTCTCTGCGCTGTCACATCAGCTCCAGCAGCGCGATGTCCGTAACGCTCATTCCGCCCCTCCTGCTGCTTTTCAGGGGCTAAATTCCCCATCAAGTGGACGGCACCGGAGGCTATTAATTACGGCACGTTCACCATCAAATCCGACGTCTGGTCCTTCGGCATCCTGCTCACCGAGATCGTCACCTACGGCCGGATCCCGTATCCAGGTCAGGATTTCGCAGCCGCTGCCGGCAGCGCGGCTCGCACCCACGCAGGCGCACACCCACCCGCGTGTGCATGCACTCCCGCACGCACACACGCCCCGCCCGGCCCCGCTGCCTGCCGGCCCGCGATGCTCACGACCTCTCCTCATCGCACGTGGCCGGCCGGGCCCAAAACCCACGGCGGGTGGGGGGGTTGCGGGTGGGGGAAGCTTTCCTATGGGCTTCACAACGGTCCGGTGCTCCCTGCGAGATGGGCTGACGGCAGCTGAGCGCTCCCCTCGCAGGGATGACCAACCCCGAGGTGATCCAGAACCTGGAGCGCGGCTACCGCATGCCGCAGCCGGACAACTGCCCGCGGGAGCTGTACGAACTGATGCGGCAGTGCTGGAAGGAGCAGCCCGAGGAGCGGCCCACGTTCGAGTACATGAAGAGCGTGCTGGAGGACTTCTTCACCGCCACCGAGGGGCAGTACCAGCAGCAGCCGTGAGCCCCACGCGGCGCCGGGGCCGCGCCGGGCCCCCGCATCCCACGAGCGTCCCACGAGCACCGCGTGGCAGCGGACACCGTGCTCCCCAAGGAGCGCTGCCCCTCAACAGCGATGTTCTTAAGGACGTGCCACGCACCGCCGTGCCCGTGATGTCACCGCGTCACCCCACAGCCCCACACACAGCGTGGGGAGCCCACGGACCCCTCGGGGTACGGGCAGCGCACGTGGGGCACTCGGGAGGAGGCCGAGGCCCGGCTCTCCTCGCTGCCTGTCAGGGCCTCCCTGGCCGCGGTGGGGTGGGAAGGGCTCGGACCCAGCGCTGCCCCATAGGAGCGGGCCGCCGTGGGGCTCGAGGCCGCGCCGCTGTCGCCGCGCTCCGCCACGCCACGCCGCGCACCCCCGGCCCTTTGGGAATGGTTCGGCCCCACCTGTTTCCACCCCCCCCTCCCCCCCCCCGCCTCGCAGAATGGTTCCGCCCCGCCCACCTGGCCCCGCGCCCGGCGGTGGTGCAGCCCGCCGCTCCGCCTAGCTTGCTGGCTCCTCCGCGCCGCCGCCTCGACTCCTCATTGGTCGGCGGGATGGAAGGGGCGGGGAGCTGCTCTTGGATTGGCCGCCGCGTCGCGGTGGGGCGGGGCGGTGGGGCCCCGGCCGGTGGGGCGGGTTGCGTTGCGCTGCGCGGCGGTGGGGTCTGCGGCCGCGGGGAGGCAGGAAAATGGCGCTGACGCAGGGGACCAAGCGGAAAGTCTGCTACTACTACGACGGTGCGGGGCGGGGGGGAGCGGGATGGGGGAGCGGCGGGGCCGGGGGGAACGGGGAGGAGCTCGGGGTAATGGGTTGTGAGAGGTGGGGGCTGGGGGAGGGGCGGTGTGTGGGGACAGAGGGGGTCTGGGGGAGGGGGGGGGGGGGGCTGCGCTGGGCCTTGGGAGTGGGGGATGGGCGGGACGGGACAGCGATGGGGGTGGGGGGAGGGGGGCAGAGCCTGGGGGGGGGGGAGGGGGTTCGGGGGGCATTGGGGTTCGGGATGCGGGGAGCGGGCGGGGGGGGATGTGGGGGCTTTGGGGCTGGGAAGGGATGGGGTGGCTCTGAGGTGGGGGGGGTTGGGGGCTGTCCTGGAAGTCTGGTTGGGGTCGGCGGTGTCCGAATGGAGGCTGGGACGGAGCGGGGGCGGTGGGGGCAGAGCGGTGGTGCGGGGCATTGTGCGGGGCTGGGGGCTGCTGTGCTGCTCTCTGCCCTTGAGCAGGCTGGGAGCGCTGCTTTCTGCTCTTTCATCTTCCCACCCCAGCCAGCTCTGCCCTGGGCGCTTTCCCCTCTGGCACGGTGGCAGAAAGCACGGCTCATCCCTCTGGGCACCTTCATGGCCCCCTCCCCTTTGCAGGGTGACCTCAGTGGTGGGTGGGTTTTTGTTAGGCTCTGGGATTGCTTTGTGCAAAAGGAATCGTGCGGTTCTCTCTTCCATCGTGGTTTTCAGTCTATGAAGTCAAATAAAAACCTTACTGCTGTTTCTTTTTTTTTTTTTTTTTTCCTGCTAAGGGGATGTGCTCCATGCTCAAGCAATAAAGTGAGCTCTTCTACACTTCTTTCTGTGTTGGGCAGGTAGTGAGGGCTCTCATTTCTTCTGAGAAGCAAACGTGAGCAGCAGGATTGCATCCTGTGGTGATGGCCCTGTGTCTTCATGCAGGCAGGGTGAGGAAGAGGGGATCAGAGCAGCAGAGCTGCCTGAACTCATCACACAGCCTCTGGAACACTCATCATCTTGAAGTGCAGGGGGTGCTGGAGCCCTGGGCTCCGTCAGGCTGAGTTTAAACACACACAGTGCTTGCAGGAAGTGGCAGGGTGCTGTATATGCACAAGCAACCCGGGTGTGGAAAGGACTCTCACTGTCCAAACTTCTCCCTCTCCCCGAAACGTAATGTGTTCACAAGGAAACTTTCCAGTCTAAACAAGCTAATGTCCTTCAAGGCACAAGATGATGTCTGAATCACAGAATAAGTGATCATCTTGCTGCGAGTGCTAAGCAGAATGGTATCCTCCTGGTCTTTATTGCATGGTAACAAAATGAAGTTGGTGTTATTCCCCCTTGTCTGTAACTGCCCTCACCCGTTTGCTCTGTGGTGAGGTTTTAGTGCCTTGTTTCCATCCCTCTTTTATGAGGGGCTGGCAAACATTCACAGGGGGGAAGGTGTGCTTTATTTGTCAGAAGGAATAATGTGCAGTTGTGGGAGGGTGGTTTGTTAGGGTCTTTGTCGCTTAGGGAGGTGAGAATGGAGCAGTCTGGTGCAGAAGTTCCTGAAGGGAGGTCCTTGGCATAAATTTCAGAGGGAAACTGCAGTGGAAGTCATTGCCTGAGCTGCAGGGAGGGGTCTGAAAAGGGTGGGGAGATTGGGAGAAAGAAATTGGGTATGGCAGGGGTCCTTTGTGGACATGCTGGGGTTGTGTGCGAGGGTTTGAACTGCAAGAGTGGGGACTTTACTCCATTGTGGGGCTGTGCTTAACCCCAGCAGACAGGAAGAGGTCTCTGCTGAATTCTCACACTTAACATGCAGCCATTAGCACGCCTGGGCTCGCTG
Organism: Callipepla californica brunnescens; assembly: GCA_023055505.1. NCBI lineage: Eukaryota > Metazoa > Chordata > Aves > Galliformes > Odontophoridae > Callipepla > Callipepla californica. The sequence continues at coordinate 633,980 of JALIRH010000055.1, forward strand.
CTGAGCAGCAGGACTTGTGGTGAGACACGTTCAGGGTCTTGCTGGCAGCCGAGGTGGAAAACGGAGGCAGTAATTTTTTTAGCCTTTGTGTAGTTTTGTGTTTGTATTTCCTAGTTGGAGTTTTGAGCATCTTTTATAGTTCCCCAAAGCTTAACGTGACCTGGTTTTGCTGTAGGATGTGTTTTGGCACAGGCAGAACCCACCTCCTTTCACTGCGGCATCACGCAGGTAAACTCCAGTGGCAGAGTTTGGGTGTGGGGTGTGCACCTCCTCTGAATGGAGGTAGGGTCATGCCCACTGGAGGAGGCATTACAGCTGTGTGCTGTGAGGAAGTAGCAGTTTCTCTTGTATGTTAAGATTGGTGATGAAATATTAATACTCCCAGCTGAGTCACCGGCCAGACCGGGTTGGGTCTCCTGCTTCCTAAACTGATGGCGAGCTGTAAAACTACGTGACTGACTTAGATATCTCAACAAAATGAGGCTGGCGTGGCACTGCTGTGTGTGGCACTGCTGTGTGTGGCTCTGCAGTCCTCGTTTTGGCAGCGTGTCTCATCACCCAGGCAGGCAGGGGACACGAATCTGAAAGTTAAATCCTGTGGAAAATGCCACGGAAATTTGGACCCTGGGAGAGGAGGGAAAAAAAACAGTGGGAGATAGCAGCAGGAGCTCAGCTTTTACCAGGTGGAAGAATATCTGCGTGGGGAGCTGAGCTGTGGGATGTGTTTGCAAGGTACTAACTTCCTGAAAGCTAACCTGGTGCCCATAGGGTGAAGGATTTCCAAAGGGCTCCAGGCAGAGTGAGGGGATGGGAAGAATGGGAGCTGTAGAGCTACAGCTGTGCTGTGATTTGCTTATGGACAGAATTAGCAGCTTTGTATCCCGTGTCTGCTGGGTAAACAGTAGTAAAGTGAGGCGAAGTGGCTACGTGCACTGGCTGATGAGTCACTGTCTGAGCTGGGATTAAACCTGTGTGCCTCTTGGTGTGCAGGTTTCTGCTCAGAGAGCTCTGAATTTCTCAGGGAAGCCCAGAAGCTCTGTGTGAGGGAGGTCCCATCGTGGAGCTGAACCCTGGGGGAGGACGTTGGAGAGCTTTCCTTTGCTAAGCGAGGCTTGGCAGACGTGGTGCCCAAACTCCTCCTGCCAGCAAGGCTGGAGCTCCTCCAACTTCACAGCATTGCTCAGTGTTCAGCTGGGTTGCCTTCCCCAGAACTGCCATTGAAATCCTCTGTGCCTGGCTGTACCCTGTTGTCCATAAATCCGTCCTGTTTGGGTCTGGGATAAAGCTCTCTGATGGTGCAGGAGAGCCAGGAGACCCTTCCCCCGAGAACAGATGGGCTGCTGGTGGGCACACAACGACAGATGTGGTCTGACTGTGCTTCTGTTTGAACCAACTCATGTTTTGCCCTGCTGTAACAAAAGCCTTTCTGTTCCCAGGTGATGTTGGAAACTATTATTATGGCCAGGGCCATCCCATGAAGCCCCACAGGATCCGGATGACCCACAACCTGCTGCTGAACTACGGCCTTTACAGGAAGATGGAGATATATGTGAGTGTGATGAAGAGCAGTGTGTGTGAAAGATCTTGTACTTGTCAGTTTAATTTTGATGCTTCAAGCTTGTAAGTTCTCCGATGACGAGCCAAAGGGGAAAGTGAAGAAGGATTAAATGGTTGTGTTGAGATAGTTCTGCTGCGTTCTGATTTCTTGCAGTGAGATGTTCTTTGCTTCAGATAAGCTTTGGAGTCTGGAAAATTGGTTTTCTCTCTGTAGCTTAAATATGATCCTTGGCTAGATATATGTTCCAGTCTTTAATGGCTTTTTTGCCTTTGAAAATAAGTTTCCCTTGTCTGATGCTGCTACATGGATTGTTGTTATTATTTTATTATTATTATTTTTGCTGTTCCTGGGAGAAAATCTGAGACTGGCAGTGGGAGTTGGGGAGGGCAGTGTTCCCAACCGAACCCTGCTCCCCTCTGTCCTCGCAGCGCCCTCACAAGGCCAACGCCGAGGAGATGACCAAGTACCACAGCGATGACTACATCAAATTTCTGAGATCCATCCGCCCAGACAACATGTCTGAGTACAGCAAGCAGATGCAGAGATGTAAGCAGTGTGTGTGGCTCCTGTCAGTGCTGAGTGTTGTGCTCCCGGGGGTCCTGGGCAAGCTTTAGGAGTTGAACAGAGCAGAAGTCCTCTGGACCTCTCTTTCTCCCGACTTTGTGTTTTATTTACCTGTTAAATCGAGGATTTGAAGCACAAGTCCCTCTCGAGTTAGCGTGCCAATGAGCTGAGGAGAACCCAGTGCTGTCCTTTGATCTTGTGCTTCAAAGGAAGTTCTCCAGAATGATCTTCCTGGCTCAGAGATGATTGAACTGCTCCTTCTGTGGGCTGCTCGTATTTGCTGTAATTGCTCATCTTTTAACCGAAGGTCTCAGGGTGGGAAAAGATTGTATGTTTTTAAATTTACTTTTTCTTTTAAAAAGAGGCCCATCAGGACCTTCAGGAGCTCAGAAGGATTTTCAGAGATGCAGTGGCTTGGGAGTGGGGGAGGTTTGGGGTGCATGGTGATGCCTGTCTGCTTTGTGTTAGAATGTTTTCTTTTTCTTTTGTGAGATAATCTCTTCCTGTAACCTCTGCAGTCCATGAGAGCGCTGAGGATCTCTTGGCAGCTTTAATGATACAGAAACCATTTTTTTTTTTTTGTCTGTCTGAAACTCTGAGGTGATGTTCTTTGTCAGGTCATAAAGGCAAATAGAGGAGGAAGGCTCAGGGTTCTTTCAGACATTATTTTGATCGTGTACACGTTCCTTGAGAGCAGAAAAAAAAAGAGAAAAGCCCACAGGATTCATTTCTGTCAAGGGTAATTTCCAAATTAAAAGAAATACGAGTCTTGAGCCTGAAGTAAGGGCACTTGAAAACCTGGTACTAGCTGAAAGGGACAGATGTTTAAGCACAAGCACATAACAGGAATGAATAGTGTGGTTCACAAGTAATATACATTGAAAGACCTCCTACAGTAAATAATTTGACTTAATATACTAAAGTATATATTTACACAAGCTGAACTGTTTACCCCTGAAGCTGATATGGCTCACGAACACCCACTCTGCTCTCTGGCAGTCAACGTTTTCTCTACTGCATTTCCACAGAACTATTTTTAACTGAAGGAAGCAAAATATGAAAATTAATCTCCAACATGCAGAGGGCAGATCTTTTATTCAGCGTGGAAAACGAGCCTCTGCCTGTGCTTTCTTACAAAAAACGAGCTCCTGCATGGCTGAAAAACTAGCAGGAGAGGCTCAGAGCAGGGAGGTCAGTGGTGCAGAGCAGCACCAGCTGCTGGAATGGGGCCAGGCAACAGTAAGTGTGCCAAACTAAGGGCCTGTACGGGCAGCATCTCTCCCTGTGCTCCTTTCTCAAGATGACTGGCTGGTTCCTGCAGCCCCCTGAGCCATGTCAGTAGGTGGCGTGCCTCTCCTGCTGCTGCTTCCAGCCCGGGCAGCTCGGGAGCATCCTTCCCATAGCAGCAGCCTTTGTGCGTGTGGGCAGTCTCAGTGTGACCTGTCATATCCTGTCCTTTGCGTTCATTGAAATGCTTATCTGCTCGGGTTTTACTTATTCTTTTTTTAAACAGCCATGCACCATTTCTCTGTGACTTGGTCTTAACTCATTCTTATGTATTCTCTTCAAGTTAACGTCGGGGAGGACTGCCCTGTGTTCGATGGGCTGTTTGAGTTCTGTCAGCTCTCTGCTGGAGGCTCAGTCGGTAAGCTCACCGTCAGATGTACATAAATTCATTCTGTCTGAGAAAGTCTTGTGTTGTAGGTGGGGGTGGGGGGGGCCTGTGGACCTGTCATTGACTTCCATTGATCATGATTTCTCCTTGTGCTGGAATTCCAGCTTTGCACATTGACAGATCCCTCTGTGTTTGTTAAGCACATCTTCACTGCTCTGAGCCACTTCAGTGACTCCACGAAGGTGATAAACTCCCAGCAGCAATGGGGTTTTACCACTAATAATTAAAGAAATGATGCGAGCTGCACAGAAGAAAGAGGTGTAAAAAGTGGAGCTTTGTGTAGGTGCAAACTAAAAAGCAAAAAAAAGTCACTTTTTCTGTAGTTTTTCACAGAAAGCCACCATCTCTGGCCCTGAGGAAAAAGAGGTTTTGGAAGGTGTTATGTTCCCTGAAAGCTGGAACATTTAAAGCACTTTGTTGGAGGAAGGCATGGCACTGTGCACGGTCCTTAGAGCTTTGTGGCTACTGCTCCCACAGTGACATGTAGAAATCTTTGTTTCCTGTTACAGAGTTCAGCAGTGCCTGTGAGTGCTGACTGCAGCGTTCTCGTTTTGTTTCTTGGAGCTGTGCTCTGCGGTCCCGAGATTGTACATCCACAGAATGTATCACTTGTTTTAATCCTTGGAGACTTGCAGAATTGCAGAAAGTTTATGAAGGAGCTGGGGAAGAGAATGTTCTTTGTCTAAAAGCATATTCAGCGCCTGACCTAAATGTACCTTGGGTTAAACCTTTCCTTAACATCTGTTGGCACACTGGGAATTGTTGACTGCCTTCAGGTGTGACCCGGGCCAGAAAGCTGTGCACTTGTTTGTGCAGATTTCATGCTCTGAGGCGTAAGTGTGGGAAGCATCAGAAGTGTGTGCATGCGAAATAGAGGCTGTGTTTCTCTTCCCTTTCCTTTGTTTGTTTGTTGAGACATCCAGTGTTTAAACCCTTGGACTTGGGCTCGTGCCCAAAAGCACACACAAACAATGATGTGATGACAAGAGACCTGTGCCTCACCCCTGAGGCTCTGCCGCTGATCCTTTGCCCTTGTGCTAACATTTTGTAATTCTTCTCCCAACAGCCAGTGCTGTGAAGCTGAACAAGCAGCAGACAGATATCGCTGTGAATTGGGCAGGAGGCCTTCACCACGCTAAGAAGTCAGAGGCTTCTGGCTTCTGTTATGTCAACGACATTGTCCTGGCTATCTTGGAGCTCTTAAAGTAGGTGCAGTCCTCTGAGTCTTGACCGCTTCCAGTCTGCTGTTTTTGTTGCTTTTTTTAGCTGCATTTTCCTGGGAGGTCTTGATCAGATGTATTTTTGGGTTGTGGTACCCTCTGTGCAGAAGGGGTACGTCTCACTGTGACACTGTGCAGGAAGCAGAAGGCTTGGAGCATTGTGTAGTTGCTCTTAGGCTCTTCTTCTCCCTCAAGAGAGGGTGCATGGCTGTAAGATGTGTCTGTCTGCTGCTTGCCACCCTGCTGATGATTGGCTCAAGGCAGACCTCAGTGGGAGGCTTGGGCATGAAATCCATTGGCTGGATCTGAATAAACTGAGTCAAGTCTGCCTACAGAGATCAGCTGCAGCAGTAAAAGCTGCTTTGTGGCTCAGTGATTCTGCTCCACTGCTGAGCAAAGCACGTGTCTGTTCTCCACTTCTTTTGCATGTAGACTCCAGAAAGACATCCAGCTGGGGGCTGTGCAGCCTGGGAGCAGTGCACGGTTCTTTGCCCTCTTCCCGTTTGCTCTGGGGATGAAGGCATTTTCTGCTCTGGAAAAATGCAGCACTCTGACTCCTTTCTGATCCTAGGTATCACCAGAGGGTCCTGTATATTGACATTGATATTCACCATGGAGATGGTGTGGAGGAAGCCTTCTATACCACGGACCGTGTGATGACCGTGTCCTTTCATAAGTATGGAGAGTACTTCCCAGGAACAGGGGACCTGCGGGTGAGAATGAAGGCTTAGCTGAAAATTCCTCTGAAATGTGGTCACCTTTTTCTATTCACATTCATACCAGTTTAGCTAGAACCACTCTCTCCTAGGTTATCCTGCCTTAAATGTACGCCTCCAGAGTAGCATCCTTGTAGCGAGGGTGTAAGTAGATATGTGGCAGCTGGCTTGGCTCTTAGCGAGGGTACTTTGTTCCTGCAGTAATAAAACATTAATAGATGTATAGTAATAAAATCAAGGCTTTGACATCAGTCACTGAGCAGTCTTCTGATGGCATCTCGGGCACTTCAGCTACTTCAGGGTACACAGGCTTTCTGATGGGGGATCACAGTGTTGGCAGTGGGTTCTTCTTCCTTGAGCAGAGGGCCAAATGCTTCCACTTCTGCCAGGTACACTGCTGTTGGGCTCAGCTGGCTCTTGCCTTCTTTCACCAGGACAGTATTCAGCCATGAGAGCTCATGCTTACATTCAGATTGCACTGACAGACTCTCAGACTTCCATTCATAGTTTGCAGTGCAGTTTGTGTGTTGTGCTGACCTTGTGCTCTGTCCTTTTTCCCCTCTGACAGGACATTGGTGCAGGCAAAGGCAAGTACTATGCTGTCAACTATCCCCTCCGGGATGGAATTGATGATGAGTCCTATGAGGCAATATTCAAGCCGGTAAGTGTCCTTGCTGAGTGATTCTTTGTGTATCGTGCTCCGTGAGCCCATGGGGCCATTCTTTAGGGACATTCAGACTGCAGTTGTAAGATTCCTCAGTGGCTGTGTTCCTCTTAACAATTGTGGCCTGTTGTCAGTGAGGGTTTCTTGGTGAGAGCCCCAGTGTTACCAGTATGTGGGAGTCAGCAGCTGTGGGAACACTGGGGATGTCTTCGTGTCACTTTCTGACATGGCCATCGCTGCGTTGCTGTGACACGGTCTTGTGGAGAAAGCGTAACAATGGCTTTCTTGTTTAGGTGATATCTAAAGTGATGGAGACGTTCCAGCCTAGTGCAGTTGTCCTGCAGTGCGGCTCGGATTCTCTGTCCGGGGACAGGCTGGGTTGTTTTAATCTGACCATCAAAGGTAAGAATACAGTGTTCCCATCCAAATAGCAAGGCTGGGTCCACGGTGCCGAGAATCCAGAACTGCACAGCACAGTGTCTGTGTTAAATTGGCATCAATAATCTCTTTACTTTCTCTGAGAGGTTTGTCCTTGTGCCATGGGGCTGTGACCTTTTTCCCCGTTGCCTTTGCTGCAGGTCATGCCAAGTGTGTGGAGTTTGTCAAAAGTTTTAACTTGCCTATGCTGATGCTGGGAGGAGGTGGCTACACGATCCGCAACGTGGCTAGGTGCTGGACCTACGAGACTGCTGTGGCTTTGGACACTGAGATCCCAAATGGTAATTCTCCCCTGGAACCTTTGGGGCAGGAACTAAGGGACAGTGACTACCTAGAGACAGAGCTTAGGGAGATAGGGTTGTGCGGAGAGTCAGGAACCCTAAAATGTTCCATTAGCTCCTGATTGTTACTGGGGAAGAGCTTTCCGAGTCCGTGATTTGCAGTAGCTGCTCTTGTTTGTGTTATAGCCCTGTAGCTTTCCCCTCCATCAGGAGATACCCTGCAGTCTGTGCTGAAACGAGATGACCTTCTGCTGCAAACTTCTGTGCACACTGATAGCATTGAACTGCCAAGTAAGCTTAGGCTGCCCTGTTGCTAAGTCGTGTGTTTTGCTCTGAGTTTGGGCTGTGAAATGGCCAGCTCCCACCCCTAGGAAAATGCAGTTGAGCTCTTATTTAGCACTGAAATCCACAGTGTGTGAGGTATTTGTTACTGGTCCAGAGGTGATCTGATTTCTGTTCTATTCTAACTTGTCTGCAGAACTCCCATATAATGACTATTTTGAGTACTTTGGACCAGACTTTAAGCTTCACATCAGTCCCTCAAACATGACTAACCAGAATACCAATGAGTATCTCGAGAAGATCAAGTAAGTGTTGGCTGTCCTTCACAAGGCTGACACCTCTTCTGGGGGCTCACAGCTGTGTGGCTTCCTGCTGACAAACATATTTGTGTCCTGGATGGCTCTAGGCAACGTCTCTTTGAGAATCTGCGCATGCTGCCTCATGCCCCTGGTGTCCAGATGCAGCCAATTCCTGAGGATGCTGTTCAGGAAGACAGTGGAGACGAAGAGGAAGAAGACCCCGAGAAGCGCATCTCAAGTACGCTCTTACCTGTGGCGTGGCTGCATTGCTGGGAAGCTGCTCTGAGCCTCTGGGTGCCAAAGCTGGATGGGTCAGATTGCTGGAGAAGCATGAGGGCCCTGAACTGATCACCTTATTCAAGAGGGGAGGATGTGTGATTTAGGTTGACCTCATTGAGGGGTCCTTCAGTTTGAATCTATGCCCATCGTTCTGGTCGATGTTGTAGGGTAACGCAGTGATGCTGAGCTGCAGGACTGGTAGAGCACTTCTCCCTCAGAGCACTTTAGCCAGACAGTTTCCACGAGGGAGGAACACGAGGCATTCATGTGAGAATTTAAACTGGTGCTGTGATGGATTGCTTTCTGGGGCTGTCAGGTTGTCCCAGAAGTTGCCTGCCTCAGTGAGATTTTTATCCAGATTGGCCGAGGGCCTTCAGATCTGTTGGTCAGATTTTCCCAGTGTCAGGTCTGTACATGTATGGACTGTGTCTGATCTACGTCCCACAAGTGATCTTACCTGAAGCAGGAGCAGTCAGTTAAAAGGAACAGCAGGTAGGCGAAGTGTTTATCAGGACCTCAGAGTGAGTTATGTGGGGTTATTCTTTCCTGTGTGTGTAGATGCACGTAGAGAGGTACATCTCTGAGCGTTATTAGTGTGCCTCATCTTCTGACACAGCCTCTTCTTCTCTCTCAGTCCGCAATTCCGATAAGAGAATATCCTGTGATGAGGAATTCTCTGACTCTGAAGATGAAGGGGAAGGTGGGCGCAAAAATGTTGCCAACTTTAAGAAGGCCAAGCGTGTGAAAACAGAAGAGGAAAAGGAGGAGGAGGAGAAGAAGGGTAAGTGCAAGAGCTCTCCCAGCTCTGTAGAGCTTTGCCTGATGGATGTTTTCCTATTGCCCTTCCATGTCTTTTTTTTTTTTTCTTAGATGAGAAAGAAGAGGAAAAAGCAAAAGAGGAGAAAGCAGAACCCAAAGGGTGAGCCCTGCCTCTCGGATTGCCAGCTAACTGCCTGAGTTTGCATTTCCCTGTGCTTTTATCCGTGCCCCTGCTGGGATGCTGCTCAGCTTCTGGGGTTGGAGTAGAGATGCAGTGGTTTGGATGGTTTGTCACAGGCTCTTAACAGAAGTTAGCATGGGTGGAACAGCACCCCGTAAAGCTCTGAGAGCCCTTAAAGTAAAGGGCCCAAAAATACTGTGTATTCTGCAACATGTCACTGGTTTTAAAGGGAGACTGACATCAGAGATAAATGCTTTTAGGGTGGAGTGTGTCAGTGGCATTCTTATGGCTGCAGCTTGTTACTGGAGCTTGGGTGCAGCCCGAGTTCCTTGTTTCAACCAAATTCTCACTGCTTCCTTCCGCAGGGTGAAGGAAGAGACAAAATCCACCTAAGATGGCTGCAGCTGGACAGCACCTGTCAGTGCATAGTTATCGTAGGTTAGCTTCCCTGGTTGCCCCCCATTCCACAGGATTTATATTTTATATATGTCTCTGTATATATTTCTATATAAATATATAAATGATTTGAGAACTGTAAATTATTCCTTGCTGCACTCTGCTGGGAGCAGATAGGGAGGACTCTGCAGAGTAGGGAGACCCATGCTGCCCAGCATCGGTGACTGGGGAGTTTCACTCTTGCCTTCCACTGCCTCCTCAGTGTGTCTCTGAAAAAGAATCACTTCCTTTCTTTGCTCTCCTCTGGAGTAATCACCCTTGAAATTGAATAACTTAAGTAGAAGTAGTATGTGCATTTCAGGTTAGGTGGAAAGATGGCCATGAAACGTTTTGGTTTTTATTCTTTTCCTTGCTCTTTTATTTTTATTTTTTGCTGGGAGATATGAATTCCCAAATTAAGCCTGTGAGAGACTGAGTGCTCCTTTGGTGCTCAGTCCGGTTCCACCACGGCGAGTAACTGCAAGCTGGTGCCACTTCTCAGGGTCAAATAGTGCAGTTCTTGAACAGAGTTGGCTCCCGCCCTGCAGCAGCTCGTGGAAAGAGATGGAGCAGCTTTACAAACCCATCAGAAAATTGCTTGAGTGAATCTGCCCAGGAAAGCCCCGATGTGGCGTGGATGTTTTCCGAGGTGTTGTGGTCAGCACTGCATGGTGAGCAGGAGAAGGGGTGGGATTTTTATACGCTTGTTTTTTACACCTGAGCCCTCAGTGCAGGGCAGAGCTGAGTTCCTGCCCGTTCCCTCCACGTGCTCAGATAGCTTTCAGTACTGAGCTGTGTCCGGCCTGGAGCAGCAGAGCCCAGCAGCCGCCTGTGCTCTGTTGTGGCACTCACTGCAAAGCTGTTTCTCTGAACCACACGTGTTTTCGAGTGGAACCTCTCCTCTCTCTGCTCTCAAGGCCAGTGCACGCAGAGAGCTTTTATCAGCGCTCTGAGCTGTTATCTGTACGAGGGAACGGCAGATGGGGCTCTGTGCGTTTTTGGACCTACTCCTCTTCCTCCTCCCACACGTTATCTCACACCCGGAGCTCTTTGTGATCAGAGCTGGCCTTCCTCTCACACCTTGTTTTGCACAGCTGAGCGTGAGCGGAGCGATCCTTCCTGGGGGCATCCCTGTGTCCATAGGAGGATCTGCTCCTCCCGCGGGTGCTGCTGGCGGTTCCAACTCCAGTGATGCTGCTAACTTAACGCAGGTTATTTCTGAAATGTTTTATTTTTTTAAAGTGCTTCTTTTCCCCTTTTTCCACCGTTGGTTTTTTAGTCTCTTGGAGCCCGAGCGAGGTCTCACTCCCGCTCTTCAGTGTTTGTATGTGAAGCGAGAGAGATCGGTGTATCTTTGTGTCTGGGGGATGGGGGGGGGGTGGGGGATATATTGTGGTTTTTTAAAGATGCTTTTATTTTAAATTTGGAGAACCTTTGTAATAAAACGTACATTTCTACAGCTGGTCTGAGCCTGCGCTGCTGTGTGCTGGGAGGAGGCAGGCGGGTGGGGGGTGCTGCTCCTCTGCAGGCAGGATTGGGGGGGATCCCGGGGGGGGATGGGGGGGCGGGGGGAGCTCCCTTTCCCTTTGCAGGTGTTGATATTGCTACTTTGCCTTCCCCCCCCCCCCCCCGGGGCCGTGCTTCGTGCGCTGCTCCGAGGGCTTTCTCTCTCGCTCGGTTAATTGGAAGCAGTAATGACACGAGCGGCTTTGTTCCGCACGGCGGAGCGGCGCTCACGAACCGCATCGGCTGCGAACACTGCGGGCGCAGCTCCGGGATCGCGCGCGGCGCTGCGCGGGGCCGCGCCCGCACCGCACGGAGCTCCGGAAGCCGCCTCCGTGCGCGCCCCCGCGCTGCGCACCGGCGCGCGGCCGCGGCCCCCCCCCCCCCCCATCGTCCCTCCGCCTTAAGATGGCGCACGGACGGAGCCGCGCTCGGTGTCCGTCGGTGTTCCCTCCATCTCTGCTCCGCCGCCGCTCCGAGCGCAGCTTCCCCCGCACCCCGCGGCAGTGGGAGCGGCTGCGGGATGCTCGGCGCGGGGATCTAACCCCACAGCGGCGCCCACGGCCCCTCGGGCTGCGAGGTCACGCGCGGCACCGCGGGTTCACCTCCACGCGAGGAGGGGGATTCCAGCCCACGCCCCTCCCGCGTTCCCCCGAGGAGGACGGCCCGCACGCAGCCCGCCCCGTCCGGCTGCCCCATAGGACGGCTGCCCCATAGGACGCCCTTTGTGGCCGCAGCTCCGCATCAATTAGCGCGAGCGGGGCCGGGGCAATTAGCGCAGCAGCTGCTGAGCTCCGTGAGGATCCACGGCCGCGCCAAGAAGGACTCGAGCCCACCCGTGAAGGGGACACCATTTATTCCTTTCCCACGTTACAGTAGAACCCATACAGCATTTTTTTTTTTTTAATCTTTTTCTTCCTTCAGGAGTTAGAAAACTGCAAATGGAGCGTTTGGGCCATTAAAAAAAATTATTTACAGAGGAAACGGCGTCGCTTCACATTATACAGGCGGCAGGACCCCCCCCACCCCGACCCCACTGCTCCCCCAGAGAAGCAGAATTAAACACAGCGGACTTACAAGCGTTACGGTTTTTTAAAGCCAAAAGAAAAGACCTTATAAAATAAAAACGAAAAAAAAAAGAAAACCAACAAACCAACCCCCCCCCAAACCTAAGCAGATATTAGCTCTTAAACCATTCGGTTTCTATAAAAAGCGCAGAATACTTTAAACGAAGTCAGAACCGGGGATGTAAACGCAGAGGAAGGATCCGAGCAGTCCGTGCCGTGGGGCTCCGGGTCCCACAGACTGTAAATCCCGGCTCCGTGGGAGGTGGCGGTGCCGTGGGGACCCGGAGCGGAGCGAGGGGGGATTGGGGGGGTCCTATGGGGGGGGTGGGCTCGGGGAGCGCTGTCAGTTCTGCGTCGGATGGGGCGGTGTATGGGAACAGCAGAGTCCGTGTGTGGGGGGGGGGTCTCAGGGACGAGTCTCAGGTGAGCGCAGCACGTGGGGCTCTACTCCTCCTTCTGCTCCGCCGCCGCGGGCTCAGCCCCCGTGGCCGTGGGGGGCTGTGGGGCAGCGGCCGCATCCCCCTGGCTCTCCGCGGGCGGTTTCTCCTCCTCCGCTCCGTGCCCTCCGTCGTCCCCTTTGGGCTCGGCCCCGCTCTGCCCTTCGCTGCTCCGCTCCTCCTGGGGGGCGGTCCCACTCGCGGGGTCCTCCTCCGCTTTGGGCTCCGCTTTGCTCTGCTCCTCCGTGGGTGAGGACGCGGCGGAGTCCCCGTTGTCTCTCTTGTTCTTCCGAAAGGAGATCCCGCTCAGCTTGAAGGATTTCTTGAACGAGAACTTCTTCTTCTTCTTGGGGGTGTCTTTGGGGGCCGCGGCGCCTTCGGGCTTCGCCTCCCCACCGTCGGCGGGGGGTGCCGGCTCGATGGTGTCCTCACCGCCCGCCCCGCCCGTGCCGTCCTCCCGGGGGGGTTCGGCGGAGCCGGTGCCGTTGAGGGGCGCGGCGTCCCCCCCCGCTTTGGGCGTCATGTCCCCGTTGAGCCGCACGTGGCCGTTCTCCTGCGGGAGCAGCGCGGCGTTACCCACGGCCGAGACCCCCCCCGTCCGCGTCCCACAGCCGCGAGAGCTCCGAACCGACAGGCGGGGGATAGGGGCGAGGTGGGGGGGGTCCCACCGGGACGGGGTCCCCGTGCTGCCAGCGGGCGGCGCCCGCGCTCCGTCCCCGCTCCGTCGCTCCGTCGCTCCATCGCTCCATCCCACCCCCGGGGCGCGGCCGCGGACGGGGCCCCGCGCGGTACCGGGGCGCGGTCCGGGGGCGGCGGGCGGTGCCGCATCGCTCGGTGCCCCCCCCTTCCCCAAGGCCCAGCAGCCGCCCCCTCCCCTTCTCTCCATCTCCTCCCCCCCCCCCCCCACTCCCCACCGCCGCCTTTGTCCGCCCTCCCGCCCGCCCCCACGGGGCCCCCGCCGCTCCCTACCTGCCCGTTGGCTTTGGAGGGCTCGGTGACGGCCGCGTGCCCCCCCGGCGGGTCGCTGCCCTCCGTCTTGGCCGCCTTGGAGCCCTGGCTGCCCATGGTGCGGCGCGGACCCCCCCCACCCCCCGCCGCGGCGGTGCGAGCGGCGCCGAGAGGCAGTGGGCAGAGCCCCCCGCCGCCACCGTAATAAGGAGCGGGGAGGGGGCGGGACGCCGCGCCGAGACCGCCCCGGGGGCGGGGGACGGGGCCGAGCCAACGCCCCGCTGGGGTCGGGGATGTGTGACGGCCGCCAGCCGCCCCCGACGGCGGGGAGGCGGTGGGGAAGGGGAGAGAGGGGGGGGCTCGTTCAGCGTCCCTTCTTGTCCCAGCTCCGCCGCCCCCCAGCACGGCCCCATCACGCTCTTCTCGCGGCCCCACCGCCCCGGGCCGCCGCTCCCCCCCGGCCCCATCTGCCCCCGGGAGTTCCCTCGGGGACGGCCCCACGGAGCCCCGTCCCGGCTGCCCCGGAGCCGCGCGGTGATTTTATTTTTGCTTTCTTTCTCTTTCCTGGTTTCCCAGAAAGGGGGAATTTAGGAGAAGAGTTTTAAAAGTGATGTCAGCACGCCGCATTCCCAGCACCGGAGCAGAGCGGGGCTGCCACAGAGCGGGGACGGCGGTGGCCTTGGGCAGGGCACCCCGGGGTGCACCCACAGCGAAGGGTCCCCGGGGTGCGTTGGTTGGAGCCCCCGCTGGGTCCCGAGAGCCAGAGAGTGGGGACCCCCCCCCAGCCCCAGCTGCATCCCGAGGCATCAAGGCCACCATCTCCAGGGGGGGGAATAAAAACAATGCTCCGCTCTGTGTGCTCCGCCAACAAGGTCATGTTTTGTCTCCAGCCTCCCTCCTCCCCCCCGCGCACATCATCTCACCCCCGCTGGAGCAAAATTTCTCTGTTCATTAAAGCAGGCCGCATCTTCCTGATTGACTTTTGGGTGCCAGTTGATGAAGCCTTCGGCCGCTCCCGGGGCGGCTGCTGCTGCTGGAGCCATCCCGGGGCTGCAGGGGATGCAGAGGGGGTACAGAGGGGCTCGTGGGTGCTCCGCCGTTCAAATGCAGCACCCCGGTCCTGACCCATCTGCTCCCACCGCCGTCGCTGGGCTGGGGTGGGGCGGTTCTGGGGGTCACCGGGATGGGGCCCTGGGGTGGGGGCTGCTGGCCGTCCCTGCTGTGCTCTGGTGGAGAAGAAAATGCTCCTCTGCAATCAGCACAGAGCTGGAGGGGCGGGAGCTGACGATGTGTGAGTGCAGGTCACGGTGCAGCCCTCCTTCGGCATCAGAAGCAACGCAGAAAATCCCACGTGTGGCTTTCATCACAGCAGCTCATCATCTCAGCCCCATCTTTCCCTGAAATCCTCCTTCTCCTGCAAAGCTGAGGCACCAACCTCAGCCCGGAGCCGCCGAGGGCCCCGTGCCGCCCCGCAGGCTCCGGGAAGCAGTGGGGATTTGCGGATTATGGGGCTGTTTGCTCCCCAGCAGATGGACAGGAGGCCAAATCTGTCTGCTCCGACCCGGAGGGCCTCGGGGAGGAGAGATCTTCGCTGATGTTATTTTCCACTTTCCAGACCTACTTAAACTGCTTGCTGATTATTAATTTATTAGGTGCCAAGCACTGGCAGCCCACTGGACACGGCTGCGTGGGAGTGGGGAAGGAGGGGGTACCCCCACCCCACGGGGTGCCCCCACCCCACTCACCCCAACACTGCCACGGACTGCTGGGATCAGGGAGCACTCAGCAGCCCCTGCTCACCCACTGTGGGCCCTCAGTGGGACCCCCCCAGCAGGGACAGCCAAAGGGGCTGGGAATCGAGCAGAGGGATTTCCATATTGATTTATAAATAGTGAAGGAATTAGCTAATTAGAGCTCTTCTGGGGAGAGGATTCCAGCAGGGAGAGCGCAGAGGGATGGCTGCTGGCAGAGCTGAGCATCCCATGGTTGGGAGGAACCCATGGGGTGAGCTGGGGGCTGCTGCCCCATGTCACCGTGTGTCACCACATGCCATCGTGTCCGTGTACTCCCCAGCTCAGGCTGCCCAGCACACAGAGCTGTGCCCAGAGGGCTGTATATCCACATACAGGAGGAAAAAGCTGCCTGGTGTCATACCAGGGGGCTTCGGGAGGAAGAGGGCAGCGGGCACAAGATGGGGAGGTGGTGATGGAGGGCTTTTCCCATCCCTGGTGCAAGCAGATGTCTGCCACCTCCAAACCCACTGCTGGGTCATTGCTGTGCCCCCCCCTCCTGCCTGCTCTGGGAAGAGGGGTCCTGGGCCGGGGTGGGGGTCTGCTCAGGGCCTTCCATCGCTCTCGCCCCTCCCTCAGTCCCCTCGTTCAGTGCTGGGGCACTGCTGTGGGGCCGGGTCTCCGAATCTGTCCTGCCCTGGGAAAGGCTCCAGCCCGGGAGGCTGCAGCGAGGTGCTGACTTCCCATAGAAACACATACAAGGGCCCGTTCTTGTATTTGCCAGAGGCCCGTCATTTTTGGTTGTGAAGATCCCATGGCAACCGGTGCCTTGTGTAACTGCGTCTTCTATTTCTGGGGCTGCTTTTCACTTTGCTAACATCCTCCTCACATCCCCCCGTGCTGCCCATACCCCATTTCCCACACCCCGTTTCCCACACCCCGTTTCCCACTGCCCCATGCCCTGGGACGGCGGGACGGGCAGCACTGATGTGCCCATCAGGACGTACATCCCGTCCCCCCGGCCCCAAGCCATTTAGGGCCGATTTAGGGCCGATTCAGGGCTGCCTGACCATGAGTTTGTGCGGAGGGGAAAGGCCCACGTCCCTCCGGAGGGGGTCTGGGTGCAGAGAGAGCGCTTCGGAGCTCCATCCTCACTGGAAGGGAAGTTTAGAATGGGAACAAAAGCATCTCTCCGTCCAAACGCAGCTTTCCCCATCCCGTTTCCTCCGGAGGTGCCAGGGGAGCGTGCCCACAGCCGGCACCGTGGGGACCAGAGAGGGGCTGTGCTGAGCTCCCCCCACCCCGGAGCCACCTGTGCCCAAAGGGACCGTGGAGTGGGGTCACGACACCCACAGTGCCACCATCCCTATGGGACCGACCCGGCACAGGCACGGCAGCGCGAGCCCCGAGCATCCCGCACTACCGCAGCCCCACAGCCCATCCGGACACCACCAGAGCGGACCCCGAGGACGACCCTCGGTCCCACCGCGGTGGGTGACGGCTGCAGCCCCGGAGATGGGCGGTGGTGAGCGGACCGGGGACGGGAAAGCGGCTCTGGGATGCTGCGGTCCCTGCCCCCAGCGCTGCCGATGTATGGGCCCCTTTCTCCCGGGCAGTCAATGTGTCTTTTTGTTGCGCTGCTGGGTTTTGATGCCTGCGAGCAGGGACAGACAATACGTCGCATTGTTCCCTTTCAGCAACATCTGACGGCCGGGCAGAGTGAGGCCAGCGAGGCGTGGGGGATGGGCGGAGAGCTGCGGGGCTGAGGGGCTGCTTGAAGCGAGGATGGGCAGCAGCGCTGCCGTGCATCTCTCGGCGCATTTCCCGGTGCATTTCCCGGTGCATCTCTCGGTGCAGCTCTCGGTGCAGCCCAGGGCTCAATTCCCAGCTCGGCGGTGCCGGACCGGAGCGGCTGCGGTGGGAAATGACACGGGCAGCGCTGGGATTGTCCGCAACTTTCCATCAGAAATCCCCTCCTTCCCCGACCCCTCGCTGCCTGGATTGCTTCATTGCCGGGAGCAGAATTCCCCTCCGCCGCGGAGCAGAACCGAGAGCGTTCCCGGGGCCGCGGATCGGGCTCTGCGGAGCCCGGAGACCCCGGGCTGGGGCCGGGGGGGGGGGTGGGGGGCTCGGAGCCCACCCGCTCCCCCCGCCGCTGCCGTGGCTCCGGGCAGCGCTGCCGGGATGGGGTCGGCGGCCGCGGGCCGGGGTCGGGTGCTGGGCGGGGGCCGTGGCGGTGCCGGGGGCTGCGGGGCCCTCCCCGCCCCCACCCGCGCGCTGCACCGCAGATGCATTTCGCCCAGACTTGCATGGCCGTAACCATGGCAACCGCTGCTCGACGGCGGCATCCCAACGGGGATGGGGGCGGAGGGCTGAGCGGGGCCGGGGGGGGGGAATGGGGCCGGGGTTGTGGGGCTGAGACGCGTCCGCTGTGCGGGGCGGGCGGTCCTGGGGTGCACCGCCGGGACGGGACCGGAGCCGCTGAGATTTACACGGCGTAATCCACCCCACGGCTGAGCTCTCCCCGCGGTTGGGTTCACCCTACGCGTGGGTTCGCCCCATCCCCATCCGCCGCGTCTCGGCTCAAACCACGCGTGTGCGCGTCCCGTGGCACAGCCGCGCGAACTGCGCGCCCCTCCGGAGCGGCCCCACCGCCTTTATCAGCCCGGACCGATCGCGGTCCCGCAGCCGTCCCCGCCCGCCTTTGTCCCCGCGTTAACCTTTAACCACGCCGGCCCTCCCGCAGCCGCACCCCACGCTCGATCCCGCAGCTCGGGGCCGCGCGTGGGGCGGTGCACGGCCGGCAGCCGCGGGTGGGGGTGGGGGTGGGGTGGGTCCGCCCGCGCTCCGCAGCGCATCCCCGGAGCTGCGGGAACGGAGGGGCCGTTGCGGGGTCGGCCCCTCTCGCCGCTCCCCGCACAGCTGCAGAAACGCCTCCAGCTCCGGAGTGACCCACTAACCCTGTTCTCCTGAAAAAATGCACGAAGCGCGGCCTCGCTGCCTCCGGGGACGCGCGCACGCGCTCACGTGCGCTGGGGCGCGTTCGCGGCGTCGCAGCACCGCGGAGCTCCGCACTCCGGGTGCCCGCGGGGCTCCGCTCGCCGCCCCTTCGCTGGGGGGGGGGGGGGGGAAGGGGCTGCAGCCGGATCCTGCGGCTCCGGGAGGGACGGAGAGGGTCTCGGTGGGTGCGGGGATGGGGGGAGAGGAAGCAGCGCTGGGGCCGGAGCGCTTCGGAGCCCTTTTGGAAATCCCTGCGGCTTCCTGCGCCGCGCAGCCCGCGGCCGTAGGGCAGCAAAGCGGAGGAAGAGCGTGAATCATCCGCAGGAAACCTCGTGGCTGCAGTCCAGCGCGGCTGCCCCGCACCGTGCCCCTGTCCTGGTCACCCCCCCCCCCAAAGGCTCACAGCGTTACTGCGGGCTCAGCTTCCTGCGGCCGCGTGTGCGTGGGGCCACGGCCGCACTTTGTGTGTGCACGGGTGGGTGGGAAAGGAACGGCCGCATTTCCAGCACGGCCTCTGCTCGGCCCCGGGAGCAGCGCTGCATCCTCCTCCTCCTCCTCCTCCTCCTCCTCCTCCTCCTCCTCCTCCTCCTCCTCCTCCTCCTCCTCAGCCCGGTTCCTGACTCCGTTCCGCAGCAGCGCGGTGCTCCGGTGCCAGCCAGGTGGCAGAGGAATCAGTCTCTCGACTCCTCCAGCTAATTAACATAAATTGACACTGACTAATTAACCATCCCGGCTCATTAGAGCCTGCACTGCTGCGGCGCTGGGAGCAGCCGAGCCCTCTCTGCCGTGGGGGTGGGTGCGAGCTGCACGGCTGGGCACCACCCCCCATCCCCCCAAAGCTCCCAGCCCCACAGCCCCCACCCCACAGCCCCCACCGGGGCGGCAGTAACGGCTCAGCACTGATCCCTTTATTCCTGGCTGTTATCAGGTGGGGTTGGGCTTTGGGTCGGTGTAAGGGTGACCCACTCGCGGGCCGTGGGCTGACGGAGCGCTGCTCCCCTCCCGGGGGCTCAGCACCGCGACCCCTGGGGGGGCTGAGCCGCAAACGGCACCGACGGTGACACTGCCAACGTCACCTGCACTGCCACGGGCGGCCCCGGGGAGCACAGCCCGCGTCAGCACGGCGCGATAAGGAGCGGTGCCCCGAGCAGAGCTGGTGCGGGGGGGTCTGTGCCGGGCTGACCCCCCCCCACGGCTCTGCAGGGAAGGAAAAGGAAGTTCCGCGCTTCCCTCCTCGCTCCGGGGTTTGGCTGCCCGGGAAATGGGGCCCCGGGCAGGTCCCATCCTGCACCGCAGAGCAGTACCCGGCCCCCCCGGACCTCCCTCCCCCCCCCCCACACCGCTTCCCGACGGCTGAATCGCAGCACTGCATCCCAACGCTCTCTGGGAGCGGCCACCCCGGTGCTGTGCTACGTGGGGCTGTTGGGGTTGGGGGATGGATGGCACCCCACTCACAGCTCCCTGCATCCGTCCCCACGCGGTGGATTAACAGCTGGGTCAGCGGGAGGTCCCCAGAAGCCATTGCCGTCAGGAGCTGCTCCGTTTGGGTGCACACCTCGGGGCCATGCGCTCCGGTCGATGTCTGCATCACTGATCTGGAAGGGAGCAGTGGATCACTGCTGCTGAAACGTGGGGACCCAGCACTGCCCGGCTGAGCTGAGCTGTGCACACTGTGCTCCTGTGTTCCGGGGGGGACCGACCATCCCTGTGCCCACCCAACCTCTGTTTCATCCACCCTCACCCCATCCGACGTAACATCCCCACGACCATCTCTCTCTGCTCACCCATCTGTGCACTCATCCACACTTCCATGAACCCATCCCTCGCTCCAACCTTCCTTCCATTCTTCACCCCACCCACGGAGCTCTCCTTTCTCCACGGACACCACCGCGGGGCGGCCGGCACAGCCAGCAGCTCCTCTGGACAGAGGATGGAGGGCACCGGCGCATCGGGGACGGCCAGCAATGGGGAACGTGGCCTCAGGGAAGGCTGAATGGGGCATCCCCAGGAGTGGGGTGGAATCTGGGGGTGAAGGAGCTGCCATCCACCCGGCTGTGGGCTCAGCAGCAGAGCAGAGGAGGGGGATGTTAAATATTTATAGGTGCTTGGGCGAAATGGCAGCGTCACGGGGCGCAGAGGGGGGGTCACGTCACTGCTCTCCCTGAGGTCCATCTGTCCCCGCAGCGCTGCAAATCACCATCTGCTCCCGGGGCGGCCACGAACACCGTGCGGAGATGGGGCGGTGCTGCCGCCCTCACCCACGCAGGACTGGGGGGCACAGCACCCGGCCCTGCTCCTCCCCACGCTCTCCCCCGGCGTGAACTCGTTCAGATCTGAAAATGAGGGCGGATGTGCACGTGTGCGTAATTGCTAACGAGGACCCACGCGCTAATTCAGGGCTGCCAATTAAGGCAGGTCCCGCTGGCCCAGGACGGGGCCTCGTGGGCCGTGTCCTGCCCCGGTTTTGGCCGGGTTGAGCCCTGGGCAAGGTCGGGTGTGAGGGCAGTGGCGGATGGCACAGCCCAGCACCGCTCAGCACCACTGGGTGCCCAGGACCCCCGCAGCCCCCCTACCCCTCTGTACATCCCAGCACAGCACTGCTGCAGCACTCCCAGGCACTGATGTTATCTCTGTGTCAGAGCTGCTGCCAGGGAACCCTGAGCAGGGAAGGGCAGGATGGGGCCTGGGAACGGGATGGGATGGGGTGGGATGGGGTGGGGTGGGATGGGATGGGATGGGATGGGGGCAGCAGCTGTTCCCCCACTTTGGGTGGGCTCTGTGGGAATGTGGCTGTGCTGAGGAGGGGTTCTCGGTCACTGCATGTGTGCCACATCCTGGTCTGTAGGAGGGGCAGCTCCGTGACCCCATAACGGCTGTTGTCCCTGTGACCAAAGCAGTGCCAGGGTCCCACACCTGGGCCACTCCAGTGCCTGGGGGCTCCCCAGCTCCCGAGTTCGTTAGGCACAGGTGCAAGATCGGCCCTAATTGCCTGCGCTTGGACGTCCACAGTCCCTTCCCGAGGGATCCTCGTTACCTGCAGCAAACCTGCTCCGGGCAGCTGGCCCTAATCCCGGGATTAGGAGCGGCAGATGGAGCCTGGACCCCTGGGTCACCGGGACAGAGGGGACAAAGTCCCCACCCTGGGCAGGCAGAGTCCCCTTGGGGAGCACTCTGGCTTCTCCCGGGGGAATTCCCACCCGGGATCTCCCCGGGGACGTCGCAGGGAAACCCCCACTGCCCTCAGCGGTTCAGAATAAAGGAGAAGTGCTCCGCGCGGCCCTTCCCGGCTCCCGGGGCAGCGCTGGGGACGCACCGCTCCCGTAGGGGATCGGGGCCGGGACGCCCGTGGGGGTCGGGGTGCGGGGATCGCGTTGGCGGTCCCGCGGTGGTCGGGATCCCAAATCGCGGCTTTGGAGGGCGCAGAGACAGCGGCCGTCCCCGTCCCGGACCGCGTCCTCGTCCCCCACCCGCAGGGCGGCTCCGGGGGTCGTGGAGGGGCACGGAGACGGGGGGGGGGGGTCCGGGTGGGGCCGCGTCCTGCACGTCGAGAGCCCCACGGCTGCGTGCTAACCCCAGGGCCCCGCTCAATGGGAGGAAGGAAATCCTCATCCTCGGGAAAGGCTGAGCGCGGCCGCTTCCTCCCGAGCCGTGGGGAGGGGGCTGCGGGCGGGAGACGAGAGCTGCGCCGGGCCCAGCCCCGCGCCTTCCTTTCCTCGACCCTCCCTCCTCCTCCTCCTCCTCCTCCTCCTCCTCCTCCTCCTCCTCCTCCTCCTCCTCCCGTCCCCTTCGCCCCGCACGCACCGCACTCTGCGGGCGCCCTCTGGCGGCGGCTCCGCGGAACAGCTCCGGGCCGGGCAGCCCCGTCCGGCACCGCTCCTTCCTCCCCATCCCCATCCCCATCCCCATCCCCATCCCCATCCCCATCCCCATCCCCATCCCCATCCCCATCCCCATCCCCATCCCCATCCCCATCCCCATCCCCATCCCCATCCCCATCCCCATCCCTCACAGCGGCCGCAGCCCCCCCCACCCGAACAGGAGGAGCCCTCCCCCCCATGAGAGACAACACACAGACGAGCGTTGGGAGTAAAAAAATATCTTTTTTTTCCTTTTAATTACATCAGTTATCAAAGAAAAAACAAAACAAACAAAAAGCAGTGGTAACAAAAATACAAAGCTCTGAGGGTTCCTCGCTCCGTTTGTTCCGTAGCGCTGACATCAGTGCAACTGTCTCAATGTAACTTCTGCTCCGAGTCCCTGCTGGCGGAGTACGAGTAGGCCTTGCCCAGCACCAGGCGGTCACGCAGCAGCTTGAAGAAGGCGTAGTAATTGCTGAAGAGGATCAGAGCCAGCGAGATGGTCTGGTGCCACTTCTCCGAAGAGATCAGCGAGTACAGCTGGTAGAAGATGACGGCTCCCTCCAGCAGGATCAGGATGTTGAGGATCCGCAGCGGTTTGCTGAAAAAGAACTGCAGGAGAGGCGGCAGTGAGGCACGGAGCCGGGGCTGTGCTGACCCAGCGCTGCCCAAAGGAAACGCGGCCTCACGTGGAAGCGAAAGTGCGAGACGTCCGACGGCACCGCCACGTTGTAGTGACCCACGGCCTTGTACACGTTCTTGCTGTGCTTCACCAGCACTCCCTGCGGCCACATGCACTCCTCTGTCCACCTGCGGAGCACAGCAGAGGGATCGCACATCTGCTGCCCTCAAACTTCAGCAGGGGGAGGACCTGAGCTGCAGCCGTTTGTGCGGGCAGAGCCGGGTCCTCCAGGGCACGGAACGAATGGCAGGGAGCGACTGCAGCTGCCTGTGTGCAGGAGCAGCCCACACCTTGCCCAAAGCACACGTGCTTGGAAGCGGGCAGCACAGACAGCGTGCCAGCCGCAGCCCTGCTTTCATTTCTCTTCCTTCTTTTTAAGCAAAAAAGGAGAGGAAAAAATCCATAACTGGGATGCTGAGCTCCCCACCCAACCCCTGGGCAGGGAAGGGAAAAACGAGGCCCAGGAGAGCTCCTTACTGATGCTGCAGCACGTTGGAGCACAGCGCGGGGTCCACCTTCTGCCAGCAGCCCAGGTGTGCCGCAGCTTTGTGCAGCAGATCGCAGTAGCGCGCAGGTAAGAGGTACTGCATCAGAATCACAGACGTGCTGATGGAAACCAGGAGGAAGAGCTCACACGACCAACGTTTGTCGTAGTACTGCGTGTTCTGCGGGGGGAGGAGTGACCGTGTGTGTGTCTGGGCTCAGCTCTCACAGCCATCCAAACACAGAGTGCTCCTCTCAGCCCTCCAACCTTCCCACGTCCCCACCACAGTGAGCCACACATCCTCCTCCCTAACCCTGTGCCCCCCATCCGCACCCACGCTGTGAGGAGTGGGCTGAGGCCCCGGCTCACCTTCACAAACCACACGGGCACGAAGGCCACGTAGTAGGCACTGAGCATGGAGCTCACCAGCACCTCTTTCATGCGCCAGTTAAAGTCCATTTTCAGGTATTCCACCTCATTTCGGATGAGGTCCGGGGAGAGGCAGCAGGCGTGAGTGGGCATGGCCTCCATGCCGTACATCTGGCGAGTATGCTGCTTCCAGGTTTCCTTCAGGACAGTCAAGTAGTCCCTGCCCCTGAAGTTCACCTCGCCGGTCTCTCTGGGGCCGATGTTGGCCACCTGGGAGAAGAGGTTTGTCCTCCTGAAGTCACAGTTCAGCTGGAGGAAGGGAATGTACATGCCAAACCTGCAGCAAAGCGCAGAGGGGCGGTTATTTCCCCGCAGCTCCTGTGTGCTACACACAGCCAGCAGCACCACAACCCCCAGCCCAAACCAGACACTGCAGGAGGGAGCTTCCCCACTAGTGGGAAAGTGCCTGAGTGGGAAAGACAAGCCCTGGAACCACGCAGAACTCCGGCACAGCAAGAGGGAAAAGGGCACTTAAAAGTTCTGCTATCGTGCCATCAAGGGCTTACTTGCACTCAGGCTCCATGTCACCTGAGCAACACCCACTGCACATCACACACAGATGTCAGAAGAGATACTTACGGGTAACACAGGAACAGGAGATTGAGGAAAGAGTACGTTCTGAAGAGGTGAATTATGGATCGACATAAACTCCAGCCTGTGCCAGTGAGAACAGCAAACCGAGTGACCACCAAGAAAACAGAGCGTGGCAGGGAGACTTTGCTGCTCTGGGAAGCCTGCAGGGAGAGCAGAGAGAGCAGGGCAGCAGGAAGGCATCCACCCCTCCTCCAGAAGCACACGGAAACGGGCAGCTCTGTGGAGTCAGCATCACGTGCATGAAGGGAAAGGCAGCAGGTGAGTGCCACCAGGAAGTCCTCATCTGCACCGCTGCCCCGCTCAGCACAGAACGCATCTGCAGTCAGCAGAAACCAAACTGCACCGGTTGCTCCTTGCAGAAAGCAAAGGAATTAAGAGAGCAGGAGAAGAGCCAGAGCCTGTTGTCTGCAAGGAATAAAGCAGCTGAGCAGCCTGGCTGAGAGAGCAACTCAGAAACGAGCACAGAAGGGCAGTGAGAGCCACGGGCAGCGATGTGAGATGCTCACTTCTGTTCTCCCACTTAGAAAACATGCCTAAATTTCCGGCTTAGACACAGCCTGAAGCTCTTTGGAAAAGGAGGAAAGAGTGCTGAGCTGCCAAAGGGACACGGAGCTTCGTACCTCACCCAAGAGGGAAAATGGCACTGAGGTCTGCGTGCACTTTACCTCCTTCACAATAGCGACGATCAAGCGGCGCGCCAGGACGATCGCTGTCACCGTCAGCACGTTGAAGTCAATGAGATGAAAGTTCTGCAGCAACAAGAAGAAAATGGTTTCACTCCCCACCAGGCAGCAGAAACCTGCTTTAAAAAGAGAAGCTTCCAAGGTACTCTTTTCTCCCTGGGCTCTGTCTTCCAAGATCAGGAAGAGAGTGCCAAGCAGACAGCCAGTGCCCAAAATGTGCCAGATGAAATCCACGGGAGCCAAACCTGCAGGGCTGTGGAGTCACAGCAGAGGCAGAAAAACCCCTGCTCACAACCCCAGGGACCCGCAGCCATCAGCAGACAGCAGCTGCCCCAGTGCTTACCAGAGAGGTGTGTGAAGGCGGGTGGGACGGGGGGTACCACCACACGGTTTTGTAGATGTTGATGTAGTGGACAAACAGAGCAACGAGGTGACAGAAGAAGAGCTGCAGTTCGAACAGCACGCTCCTCTCCACGGGCAGCTCTGGGATCTTACAGTGCCGGAGGGGAACGACCGCCTGAGTTGCCAGAGGAGGGCTGGAAAGCCCCGTACCTGAACCGCTCCTACCGAGGGAAAGCAGAAAGTCACGATCCACACAGCTCTGCCCTGCCACCCCCACAGCCACGCTGCAGAAGCAGGTGGGTCTAACGCTGACGGAGGGTCAACAGCTGCCACAGAACAGAGGTGTCAGCACCTCTAGGATTTCTAGATCCATTGCTGCAGCCTGGGGAGAGCAGCAGCTTCCCTAGGGAAGCAATACTGAGAGCCAGGCAGCCTACAGCCCCAGCTCATCCGATATGGAATCCCTTGCTGAGAGTCAGGGTGAAAAGCCGTGGCTGTGCCGTTCAAGGGCAACCAGTGGCCATCTTAATTAATTACAAGTGTTTAGACTCTGAGTTGCTATTTACAATTCTGAGAGTGCTCGAACATGAAATACAGAGCAATTAAACCCGAGCTCTTTCTCATTCTTCAACTCCTATTCAGCTAACTATGGAAGAAAAACAAGTTCAGTCAGAAGTGCTTATTCCTGTGCGAGCACGCACACAGCTCCAGACACCAACCCCTTCAACCAAAGGGAAGGGAAATAATATACACTAGATACATCTCTCCTGATTTGCTATCTCTAAATAACCACAGTCAGAGGAATCTGTGCGTGGGTTTCAAAGGAACCGCAGAGCACAAGGTGCCCATCTCCTACTGAAAGCCCCAAGAAGAAACCCTGGTAATCTCAGTGTGACTGCAGAACGATTTCCAGCCCAGGGTGAGCACTGTTACCAGCCCATGCTGTTTGAGACAGAAGGCTGACAGCACAGAACAAGCGCGAGGATAACCTCAGGAACACAAGTGGTGTCCCTGAGAATCCCGGATTCCCAGCTCAACAAGGCAGTAACCTCTGCTGCCAAGCTCAGAGCAAGTGCTCCTGTTCTGATTCCTCTTTGGCTACAGACACGAGGCCTTTTCCACAGGGGACAGCTGCACAAAACTGAGGGCTGATTCTGTGAGAGCAGCAGCACCGCACACACACAGAGCAGCTCTCATGGGCACCCAGAGCATCACCTGCACAGAGCAGCCAGGCGTGGCGTGGCTCTGTACTGCCCACTCAGTGCACGCTCTCACAGTGCTGCAGGTACACGGCTGTTGCTCCACCTTGCAATAACTTGTCTGAATAACTGTATCCATACGCATTCCTTGGCCTCAGGTCATAAGCAGGGAGTGTGTTAGGACGGGTCTACCACTTGCTAAGCAGACAGTTCATGAGGTATCTCCTGCTTACGTATTTCTGTTGGCACAGAGCTTCTCTTTCCAACTCTCTACCTCCGAAGCAGAAAGGCAACAAACCAGTCAGGCCTGAACCTGAAACGCAGCCCACACAACACCTCACCGAGCTGATCTCTACCCCAGAAATACCTCACCCGGCAAACTCCAGGAGACACAACAACCAGAACTCCACAGGCAGGCGCTGGATGCACCATTATCTGCACTCTTACTTCCCACCAAGCAGCCCCCAAGCGCTTCTGAACACTCCTGCAAGTCCACTGCAGTCTGACAGCACTCGGGGGAATCAGAGCCCACCCGACAGAGCACGGACGCGCACAGGAGTTAACAAAGCCCCGAGCTCCAGGGAGGACACGGGCAGCTCGCGTCCGCCTGGCCGCGCAGGCCGGGCTGTACCTGGTGCGGGAGCGCACCCCCGTGACGGAGGAGCTCGTGGAGTGCCCGGAGCCGCCAGCAGCGCCGGGTTCGCAGAGGGGATTCCGGCAGTAGGACGTGCGGTTGGGGCCGCGCCTTCCCCCTGCCATAACAACGCGCTGCGGGGCGGCCGCTCCTCGGGGCGGCTCCTCGGCTGCTCACGGCGCGGTTACGCCTTCGGCCCTTAGAACTGGAAAGAGAACGTCCGTGAGCGCGGCTGCCAGCGCCTCACGGCTCCCGCCCGCTGCTCCGTGCCGTCCCGGTCCCGGTCCCGGTCCCGGTCCCGGTCTCGGTCCCGGTCTCACCCATCTCCCGCCGCCGCTCAGCCTGCACCGGGCCACAATATGGCGGGCGGACGGCGGCCGCCAAAGGACAATCCTCCTCAGTGCCGCGCCGCACGCCCCGCCCACTTTCGTTCTGACCCCGCCCACTTTCGTTCTGACCCCGCCCCCCTGGTTCTATCCCCGCCCCCTCCGCTCTGGCCCCGCCCTCTGTCCCCACGCGGGGCAGCGCTCCGTGTCCCGGCACTGTGAAACCCGTCCCCACGCTCAGGGCTGCCCTGACCCCCCATCCTCACCCCCCCCGCCCCTCGGTGCGTGCCCTCCCTTCTGCCCTGGATAACGTCTTCCAGGAGCAGCATCCCCGCAGTGGGAAGAGAAACAAGGGCACCTCACGCGTTGGGAAGCCAAAAGATCCGTGTTCAATCTTTATTAAGGAATGGCAAATGAGTTCCAACATCTGCTGACCACCAGCTGCGCTGGGTGTGCCAGTTTCCCATACAAATCATTCGACCGTTGCCAGCCACGCTGCGGTGCAGATGGGGCAGGATGCAATCCTACCCGCTACCCCTGCCCAGGCTGCGGGCAAAGCCCCTTTTAAATGAACAATCTTTCATCCCGTATCGGTTTTGGAACCTCAGCGAAGCCCAGCAGCATCCCGGCACCTGCAGCACCACCGGCAGCAGCACCGTGCTGCACAGGAGCAGCTGTGGTGCCCGTGTTTGGTCGCAGAGCCAGCAGTGCCAGCTCCCTGGGGAAGGCCGTGCTCGGATGCTGCCTCTCTCCAGCTCTGGGGGCAGCTGAAGGAGCTCTGCTGTTCAGCTTCCCACTCGCAGCAAAGCAAAGGGCTCCTGGACCGTGTTCCTCCATGGTCTCTGAAAGCAACGCATCCAAGCTCCATCCTGCGTCGCAAAAAGGAGCAAAGTGAGCGTGCAAACAAACATTTCTATTGAACATATGGCAGCGATGGAAGGCTCAGATGAGCAGCGACAGCGAAGGGCTGTGCTCTGTGCTCTCGGGAACTGAGCTTCCTGAGTTACAGAGAAAAGGAATAATATCCGCAGTGGAGACAGCGGTTCCCCACGGGCCCTTTCTGGCTGCACAGATTCCTCCCCCTCATCACTTACCAACGGGGCTCGTGTCCAACATCTCACCCGAGATGCTGAAGGTCTCTCGATTAAGGTGGGATTTCCCTAAGCTGTGCCTCGCTCCCCAGAAGCACCATCTGCACTCGCAGCCGTGGAAGGGCTGTGCTGGCGGCACCTCCTGCTCTGCTCAGCTCCCAGCAGGCAGGCACAGCTGCTGCCCTCCCCCTGGGGCTGCTCCGGGGTCTGTGCCAGCTGCCCCTGCCCTCCCAGGCTCTCCAGGAGCAGCAGTGTGGGGCAAGGAAGGAAGAGGTGCGCATCTCAACTGTTTTTCTTGGCTCTGTCCATGACAGATGCTCTCATACAAATTTGAAAACTCATTCTGTACAAAACGAATCTGCTCTAAGAGCTGAGCAGGGAACCCAGCTGCACTCAACTGCAGCTGGAGCCACGTCGCCAAACCCAGGGTTTTACAGAGGGCCATACTCAGTTAAAATTATCATCAATAAGTCATAAAGTAAAGCTCGCAGTCATTTGCTTTATCTAAGAATCAAAACAGCAACGTGAAACCAGGGGTAAAGAATGTACACAGTATGATAATTTCATTCCAGGAAAAACTGCTGGGACAGCTCTGCAATCCCAGCTGGGAACCACTGCACGTGGTGACACTCCCTGCAGGAGCACAAGTCC
Organism: Callipepla californica brunnescens; assembly: GCA_023055505.1. NCBI lineage: Eukaryota > Metazoa > Chordata > Aves > Galliformes > Odontophoridae > Callipepla > Callipepla californica. The sequence continues at coordinate 662,988 of JALIRH010000055.1, forward strand.
GGCTGTGTAGCAGCTCGACACAAGGCAGCCTGAGCAGCAGTAGCAAGCGCTGGACCAGAGGATGAAGCAGCAGCAGCCCCTCAGAGCAGGAGCCAGAGAGGATGGGCTGCTCTGTAGCAGAGGCAGTTCCTGAAGCCTGAGAGCAGTGCTGCTGGGAAGTGGGCACACGTAACTGCTGCTGTGCACCACGCTGTGCAGCACCATGGGGGAGGGGGCTTCTAGCTTGTGGCTTCACCACCACCCTACAAATGATGCCATGTGGGCAAGTCCGGAGGTGAAACGTCACCTGCACTTGTTTGCTAACAGGCAGCAGAATAAGTACCACCTCCAGAGGCTGTGACGGCACAGAAGGAAAGGTTATTGGTGACTCAGCCTTCAGCACTCCCAGGAACCTCCGCCCTGCATCACCCGCAGCACTGCCTCATTACAGCACCTCACAGACACATCGGATGCTGACTATTTTGGGATCTGCAATTAGCTCCTGCAGACTCCAGGCTAAGAGCTGCACGAAGCGATGCTTTGAGAGGGAGGGAGATCTCTGGCGTGGAACATGTTTTTGAAATATTTTTAGCATTCACAGTTATTTTCAATATATGAAGATTTACATTCCCCCATAACGTTCAACACTTTCACATATACATGCAATAAATGTGATGCACAAGCAAGCTGTACAGCTCCAAAGGCAGTGCCACAAGATCCACCGGTAAAAAACTGCATCATAATAGATGATGTCTATCAAAGCTTTCCCACTTGATATCAAAGTTGTGCTTATTAAGGAAGAAATGGGAAAGATTGGAGCACCGCCCCATAAACTGATGCTTCAGTTACGCTGTAAATGGAGATGCATTACACAAACAGGAACTGAATTCCAGATGTGATGCCTTTAACAAAATTACGGCTCCGATTTTCAAGTTAAAGGCAAAGAATTGAGGCTAATCTCATTCTGCTGCGCCGTTTCCACACATAACCATTTTCTTGTTCCTAATGCTCTTAAGAGAAGCTCATTGGGTAGCTCTGCATTTCCATATAAAATAAGCCTTATGTCCTTCTACGTCCTGCTCCCGGGGCTTTGCACAGCAGTCTTTTGAAGCCATTATACTCCTCCAGCAGCACAAAGGTTTATTTCTTTGTTCTTCGGTTTCTGGAGCTCAGGCTCTCAGCGATCTCAAGATGTGAGAGAAACCAATTAGCCGTCCCCAGAGGACATGCTCAGGGCTGCTGCCTTCGGGGCCCGGAGGGGAGACGCGTCCTTGCTGCGTGAGCAGGTCACCGCCGCGTGATGCTGGAGCAGCAGCATCCCCATCCACGGTGCCACACGGTGTGCGAGCACGTGCTGCACTAATGGAGGCACGACAAATCACTGCGGCCACAGCAGCCACGAGAGGGAGCCCCACCACCACCGGTGCGGAGCCCCCGAGGTGACCCACGGGTGTTGGGGTTCCTCAGCCCCAGGGCTCCGAGCCGGGCTCGTCCCCACCCGCGAACAGCGGCTGAGCAGTGGGACAGCTCGTGGGACAAAAAGCCGTACCGAGGACCGGTGTGGAAGGAGCAGGGTCTGCCCGGGCTACCTGCAGCACCTGATCCTCGTGCACTGCAGTCCCATTGGAACTGAGGTCCTCCTGGATCTCACCGCCCCATTCCCGGTACCCGGAGAGCTTATAAACTGGAGGGAGAGCTTTTTGCATGGTCTGATATCAACAGGACAAGGAGGAAAGGCTTTAAGAAGGGGAGGTTCAGGTGAGATGCGAGGAGGAGGGCAGTGAGACCGTGGCAGTGCCCAAAACTGCGGTGCCCCATCCCTGGAGGGGCCCAGGGCAGGCTGAGCTGGGGGGCAGCCAGCCCACGGCAAGGGTTGGGACTGCACGGGCTGTGAGGTCCCTTCCCAAGCCAACCACTCCATGATGCTGCGATATCATTGGATTTCTATGGATTCCTTCTTGGGCTGCTGTTTCTAGAGCTCAGGGTACACAACACCTTCAGTGCTAACAGAGCTGCGAGCGCTCACACGAAAGCAGCATCTCAGCCAGGGACCAGCTCCAAGAAACAGCCCTTATCCCAGTCCCCCTTCCTCACACCCACTAAAGCTCCTCCTCCGTAGGACCTCGGTGGGAGAGCTGTAAGCACACACCGAGCGAAGCCTCCTCCGAACAACCACCTCTGCAGAGCTGCCCTTCCCCAGCAGTCCGGATGCGTAAAGAACAGCTCCAATTTAACAGCTCAGACGGTGCCACCCTCTGCCCACAGAGGTTCACAGCTCACCCAGAGAGGCAAAAAGAAAGGTCCGGACTCACCCGCTGCGCGCTGCCCTCCCGTGCTCAGCCTGGCGCTCCTCCGCTCCGTGCCCTGCAAATCGAACACAGCCGTCAGCGCCCTCAACACCAGCACAGCCCGACACAACAGACTCCTGCATGCAATTAACACAGGAAGGAAAGCATGCAACTTAAGCTGAGCTTCGAGCACTGCACAGTGGGTATCGATACTGGGGTCTGGGAGGGCCATCGCTTCACGGTTTTAAGTAACTGAGCGGAAGGTTCTGGCAGCAGCAGGGCTCGCTACGGTCGCTGTCATTTTACATCTGTTGGTCTTTAAGCTGATTCCTTTTTGCCCACGTTACATTACGGTGCATTTCCAAAGGGCACAGTATTAAAGTTATCACTAATTATGCAGCAGCAGTGATTGGTCGGTTGGTTGGTTTTGTGGTTTTTTTTTTTATGTTTATTTTAAACAATTTTTTTTTTTTTGCATATTTTTACATTAAATTAACACTTGAAGAACTGTTTCGATAAAGTTTATGCAAGTTGCCGTCACGGTTTATGTAAAAGAGAAATGTGCTATTAAAATCAGACATTTAGGTTACCTTTTGGGTTTTGCGATGCATGTTAGCTTTACACATCCTGATTCTCCTGCGATAATTTTCCTTTAAAAGGGGGGCATAGGGTGATCTTTTCATCAAGCAAGACATTATGCCCTGAAAGCTGACTCCAAACCATTGTTGAAAATTCAGTTATTTGCACTTTAATAACAATCTACAAATACAGTTTTGTTTTAAAGTACTCCCCTCAGTCATGCACTGCTACGCGCAGCTTGCTTCCTGGCGCTCTATTTTTCACCCCCGAGCAGTTTTTATTCTCTCCCCTTAGGATGCTTTGCATTGGGAAACACAAAACGGTTTGTCACGTCTCTCTGGGAAGGTTTAGATGTTTGTATACAGAAATACACACACACCCTTTGGAAGGATACGAGGCCCTTCTCAAACAGGGACGTGTCTGTAAGCGGCCGCCTTCGTAGGAAGGGCAGCACCTCAGCCAGGTGGGCTGGGGGAGTTCACATGCACGGAAAGCAAGCTCCCTCCTCCTGGGATCTCTCAGCACTCGCTTTTAAAGCAGCCATTTCAGGCTCAGCTCGCCCCGAGGCCGCCTGCAATCTGGATCAGTAACTCAGCGGAGCACCACGAGCACTTTCCAGCAGACAGAATTCAGTTTGCTGCCACAGTCCGGGATCGAACTGCTTTCAACAACTTCCAGGGGGTGAAAAACAAGATTTCTTTCCCTTTTTTTTTCTTTTTTCTCCCTTAAAATTAAGCTTGTTCAATAAACTTGATAAACTTTTGTTAAGAATTGAAAAAAAAAACGAAAAAAAAAAACACCCCACCACTTTTAGAATGTCTCCATATTTTAAAAAGACAATTAGCTTTAGCATTAATTTAAAATGATTTGAAAAAAAAAAAAAGAACAGCTATTTTACTGCTCAACAAAAAAATAAAAATGACAATTCATCACATTTACTTTGATTAAAAAAGGACTAAACTTTATTGACAAACTGCGGCAGACATGTTGACAAGTTTTAGCTACCTATTTAGGCAGACTTACACACGTAGCATTTAATCTCCAAGAACAAAGTGGGAGGACCGTGTACAAATCCCATGAGGACTTTAACCTATGTACAAAGTTTTGCTCATGTCTCCAGCTGCAGCGTCCCTTTTTAGGCAGAGCTAGTGTTGAGATGCACTTGAACAAGTCAGTGGGATGGCTAGTACTGATCGTTTTGGCAGTTTTAAGCTTGCACTGTGTTATAATGCCCCCAATGCTATAAAAACGAGACTGCAATTTTATAGAATTCAGACCTACTCACTTTTCTAATATCAGAGATCGGGCAATTGGAGCCACGCTTTAATTTGTTTCCCTCTCGTAAGTTGTCCATCCAGGACTGAACTACGAACCCCTTCACAGTGGAACATCCACTTCCCAAGCATCTCTCAACACCGCATGTTTGGGGCTAGATTTCAAAACCCACAGAACCAAAGTCAACGTTACAAACCTAGTTTTTTGGTTTGGTTTTTCTTTTAGGTCAATCACCTTTTAAAACAATGCTATTTAATTTGCTTGAGGATCCTCCACGTTAAAATTTAAACTGAAGATTCACCAGCAATCTGCTTTTAAGGAAAGTTTGACGTCTGAGGTTACTTCTAAACGGCGGCAAGCACTACCGTTACGTTGTGATTTTAACTGTTAAAAACAGCCCTGAATTTTGAAATGTAGCCTACTTTGGGATTCTGCAACTACAGCTTTTATGGGTTCCTTAAAACCGAACTTAAAGGTTAACAGAACCTTAGTTTCATATCTGCTAAGCAAGCATGTCACTTTTGAAACTAACATTTTAAACTTTTCTTTTTTTTTTTTTTATGAAAAAGGTACAGTTTTATTTATCTAAACAACAAAGAAAGAAAAGCAATCTACACACTCAAAAAAAAAAAAAAAATTAAAATCGGTGCTCTACGTCTATTTAACTCATTTTAAAATACTACGTACAGAAGCCAGAATGCAGGGTGAGGATGGAGTGGGAGAAAAAGGGCCACGAAGAAAAACAGTTAGACAATTACTTGTCTGGTGTGGGCAAAGCAACAGGAATCCTGGGAGATACAAGAATCAGTAACAACTGTTTGCTCATAACTGCTATTTTCCCCTCATTTTGTTTTTAGTAACGTCCGTACGGGTGCTCTCTGTAGGCGCCCTTCACTGGCCGGGCTGGTGGGGCCTTCAGGGAGGGCCTGGTACCATTCCAGTCATCTTGGCCTGCAGAAAAGAGAGCGATAAATCAACGGCAGCAGCGAGCTCGTGGCTGAGCAGGCTCCTCCTGACAGCGATCTGCGGATGCGATGCGTCCCTCGGTGCCCCCAGCCCTACAGAAATCCCTTCCGCAGAACGTCTCTTTGGGAAAAGCTGCTGGGCCAGGATTCCCCACTCAGCCGAGGCTTGGACAAAGCCAGCGCCTTTTATGAGTAATTAATTTCAGCAGGGCTGCAGCCAGCTCTCAGGGCAGCCTTGGCAGCCGGCCCCACGCAGGCCCGGCAGTCACAGCCCCTCAGCTGTCAGCACCGACCTCCATGCCCCACATGGCTGCAGGCAGTGCTCCTCCTCCCACAGCTCCGGGCTGCTCCTGTGCCAAAACGTGCCCCAAACAGAGACCACCTGCAGCCACGGGGAGCACAGCGTCTGCTGGGCTGCAATCTGCTGTCCTGTGCCAGCACTGCACCAGCACTGCCGGGACAACGCGCCGGGCAGGACAGCCTCAAACTTCTGCCACGCACAACTCCCACTGGAGCAACCAGAGTCTGCACCCTGTCGCTCCCGAGCTGCCCCCAGCTCCAAGCAGCTGAGCTCAGCTTTCGGTTCACTGCCTGCAGTATTCACACTGCCACACCTGCTGCTCTCTGCACAGTCCCCACTCCTCACATGCAGGCTCCTGGACCCCGAGGCTGCTATCCCTGCTGCCCTGGAACGTGCTCTGATCCTCCCAAGTCTCCAGCCTGGCTCAACAATTTATGCTTCTGATTTTGTTTTCATGAAAGCAGAGACCAAAGGAAATTACTGTGGATAAACAGATTAACTGTGGCAACTTCAAGCCAAGTGTACGACGAGCGCCTTGGCCTTCATACCCCACACAACAGCGCTCTCCTAGCAAGCAGGAGGCACAAAAGCCTCTTTGTGCTGTGTGACTGACACAGGCAGCAGCCCAAGCCATCCCAGAGCCATTCTGCAGAGGCACGGAGACACCCAGCACTGCTGACAGCAGCTGTCTACGCACACCCATCTCAGACTGGAAAGGCAGCCCCGATAAGGACCTGAATTTGCCCTTCTCACAGCTCACGCCCAGGGCACACCCAGAGGCAGGTCTGGCTCTGCTCACAGCTCCCAGCAGCAGCAGGGCAGAGGGATTCCCTGTCTCTGAGAGTACCAGAAGCCTCTCTGTGCTGGTCACAGCATCGCCAGCTCAGTTTGCTCACACCCTCAGGCGAATGACAGAAGCTCTGCTGCAGGCGCTGCCTTCAATGCAGTGTATTTCCACACCACTAAGCAGCTCGCCTTGAGCCTTTCACTGCTTGCAGACTCATTTTCCTTTCCCCTTCTTATTGCCATGTGCAGATGCCACTCACAAGCTCAGATATCTCAGCTAGCTTAAAAAACAACAACGCAGTCACCTAATCCTTTGTTGCCAGCACTTGAAATAGAAGGCCTATGGCTTTCAACAGGCTGTGATTTACATAGCTGTGCTTAAATTGGCCTCCCACACTCCACAGTCTGGCCTAAGTTGTTGGCCTTAGGTAATGCACATTAGCCAAACTTCAGAGGCTACCTGCAAGTCATACTGAACAACATCTTTCCACCTAGGCAAGGGAGAGGCCTTAATATGACATTTAAAAGCATTTTTAAAGCAAATGTGTAATGCAGTCGGTGTCAGCTGGAAGGGTTTTGAGGATAAGGAAGCAGATGGAGCCGTGCATTCATGCAGCTCAACAAAATATAATTCATGAAACCAGACTGCAGCAAAAGTAGTGCTGTGGGTGGAAATCCGCAGCTCTTAAAATACTCCAAAGCAACAAGGAAACGGAAAGATATCTCCATGGTTAAAAATGGAATTTTTCATCACCTTTGAGACAATCGAGCTAGATAAGAATCTAAAAACCACATAACGCCTTCAGTTGCTCTGAGCTGGGTAATCTGTGGAGTAAAAATATTCTATCATGAAAACTATTTGAGGTCCTCCTCAGTGTCAAGAGTTTCTGCTCAGAGCGTGGAGCAGCACTGAAGAACAGCTGGCTGGCTACAAGCAATCCCCAGCTATGTACAGCTGCTGTGTGCAGACAACTCCCAGCCATGTGCAGCCCCTTCCCTACCAAAAGAACACGATTCCCAGACATACCATAAGCTTCATAGGTTTCCTGTGCCTCCCCGTGTCCATAATCATAGTATTCTGTGTCCCTGGAAGAGTAATTATGCTGGTTACATACAGTGCTGAAATGGTATTCCTGGCTGACACAGCCTGCACAAATATCTTAGCAATACATGGCACCTTTGCTCTTCGTGGCTGTACTTCACTGCTCTGACAGATCCATCAGCAACACTGGGACACTCCCAAAATTTATTTCCTGGGACTCCAGGATTACAGCAGAAGAGGGCACTTTCCCTACAGCTCACACTCAGAAATTCTTGTTTCTATTCTCTTAAAAGAAAAAAAGATCATGCACGGTTTTCCCAGTAAGAGGTGGGAGACTTACCCCTGGCCCTGGCTGTAGTAGCCTTCATAGCCCTCATAGCTCTGGTCTGCATATGCATCATCATAGCCCTGAAACGGATGACACAAGTGCTGTTAATGGAAGGCTAACGACTGACCAAAGGTAGCAGCAAAAGTGAATTCAGGTTACAGGTTTTGGAGAAGCGAATCCTCGCCTGCCACAGGGAAGAGGACTGAGCAGAAAATACGAGTGGGCAGCAAAAAGCTGTGCTGTGGCTGGCAAGGAACGACCCACACTGATCTTAAAATGAACAGACCAGAAAGTCACGTACACGTGGAAGGCTACAGCCTGCCTACAGCACAAATCCATGCATTCAGAGGTCCGTAACTACAATATCCAATACACAGATCTACAGATAGGCAAAAACAGTCTCAGCACCAGAAGCTTTGCTGGGGTGAAGAACATGATTTGTAAAGTTGCCTTACTTGTGATGGCTCCCCAGAATGCTGCTGCGCATCAAACGCTCGGGCACACTTCAGCTTTATGCTATTTATGACAACGGCAGGCAGAGCCAGCACTGCTGCCCACTCCTTCAGGGCAGCACTCATGGCTGCAGCCTTCGCTGCCATGACGCTCAGTATGTGACACACGAGCAGCTAGGTGGAACAAAACCCGCAGGTACACGGCTCCTTACGTATTCCTCGTAGGTTTCGGGCGCGGGAGGAGGAGGAAGCGGTATCCGCTGGATGCCGGCTGCACGAGCTCTGGGTGCAGGAGCACCCCTCACTGCTGGGGGGGGAGGCACCCCGCGGGCTACAGCAGCTCCCCTGGCAATGGCACCCCGCACCGGGGCTCCTCGCACCAGGGCTCCCCGGGGAGGGGGCGGCGGAGGGGGAGGACCGACCCCACGGCCCCTGGAAGGAGAGGAGAACGGCCGTGAGCAGCTGATGCTGCGCAGCTGCCTACAGCGACACTAAAACACCATCAATTGATAGATACATTTGGTTACCGTTCATTAAGTTATGGATTACCCATCAAGAATTAATTGTTAACGTTGTATTGCATCACTTAAAATAAAACCTCTTCTGGGATGGGAAGAGCGGTGCATTACACGCTGTGCAGGGATAAATCCCACACAGAACAGCCGGGGCATTCCTCAGAGCTCCTCACACCGCCCTCTGTCACTGAAGGTCCTCGCTGGGATGAGCGGGGACACTTCTGGGAGACCTCACACAGAAGTAAGGACTCCACCCCCATGAAATATGGGCTGAAGCAACTACAGCAACTGCGTGCTACCACCGATTTATCTCAGGGCCTCGACAGCAGTGACAGAACAATGCTGCCCTGTGACTTTCAAAGGAAGGTCAGTTTAAGCTGAAAATACGTATTCTGCAGGAGGCTGTAGAAGCAAAGACAACACATCTGCACATCATTTTGCAGGCCAACTTTCATTTTAAAAAACAAATTTCTAGCTATTCTTCAATTTTTTAACCGTTTCTTCTCGATGTGAATGATTTCAGGCAGCAAAAGTAATAAAGACATCACTGAGCTAGATTTTAGCTATTGTAGCTCAAAACACAGAGAATATTTGACGTCAGCTTGCTGAAACAAGCCTGCAAAACAAGGCCAGAAAGCTTTGGCCAAAAGCCAAGGTCAAAGTCAACAGCTGATGTACAAGAATAAGCAGCTTAACCTGATCTCGCAGCACCACTCTGAGCAAGATGCAGCATTTCCAGGTCCATGCTTTTGGGACAGGTACCTTGGAACAGGCGGAGGCGGCGGTGGAGCTGCTCCCCTTCCCCGCACAGGGCCTCCTCGGCCACGACTTGGCTCTGGAACACCGTTCAGATAGGAGAGCTCCAAGAATTGCTCCTGACAGATATCGTCCATCATATCCTAAAGAGGGGAGAGAGTCAGCTCCAAAGAGCAGCTAACTGGAGAGTCTCTGCTGCAGGGTACCATAAGCCACCATGCTATAATAAAATGACCTAACAGTCCTAAATGAAAACCTGCTGGTTAGTTGCCCTGGGCTCCTGTCACAGGCAGCAGCACACAAATGTCAGCTTGCTCCAAAGGCTGAGAAGGATGCAGCACTGTGTGTGTGTGCTGCAGCTGGGCCCTGAAAAGGGGATCTGCTCATGGGAGCTCTGGAGGCATCCGATATTCAGCACCCCGGGGGCACTGGCAAGATTTATTTGCAAACGTTGGAGAGTTCAGAGGTTAAATCAGGCAAGATATATCGCCCCTCAAGCACCTTACACTCCCATTTAAAGGCAGGCAGGTGGCAACGAGCCCACGTAATATAACAGCACACTGCTGTGCTCCTGACACGCTGAAGGAACAGGAGAGGATGCAGCCTGACGAAGAGTAAATACCAATTTGCAAATGCAGGCTGTCTTCTCGCAGTCTCACAAACACAGTATGCTCCTGCTCCGTGCGTTTTTATCACCCCAGGGGACCCAGCTTCAGGAATTAGCATGAGTCCCCGGTGAGCCATCAGAGGTCCTTGCAGCCCACCCCTCCCTGAGCACACAGGGGATCTTCGTGCTGCCATGGCAACTCCACAAAGCAAGGAGTCTCCTACCAGCTGCGTCTTCACAGCACTGCTGGCTTCCATAGTGACTGCTCTGTCAGTTTTCACAAGTTTAACACGTTGTTTGAAGGCACTGATAGATAAGACACTTTAAATAGCAAGGCTGCACGCTTGCCTTAGCAAGCCAGAGATCTGTACATCCAAAGGTCTCCTTGAAGATGACCTCTTTCCTTCAAAGGCTCTTCACACAGTCATCTCTCTGTGTCAGACTCACAGAAACCACCCAGACACCATAAGCTCTGCACACTTCCCCACTACCTACAGCTCCTGGATTCCACCCGCCCTTTTTGTTCCAGACAGCACATCTGAGCTCTCCCATCTCAGCGCAGCACGGTGCAGGGCTGCACTCAGCTCTGCCTGCTAGGGCATTGTGTGCTTCATCTCCATTTTGTTTTCTTCCCAATTTGGTGAGCAGTACCACCATTTCAGTAATGCATGAGGGGCTCCCCCAGGTTCTGCAATTCTTAGGGGTGATAGTCTAGTGCTGCATTACATAACAAGACAAACATCAAGTTGAACATGAAGGACTCAGAAACTTCACCAACAGAAAAAATCCCCCAAAAGGCAACAAATATCAGTTGTGTAAATGTCTGAGTAGCAAAAAGAGAAACCTTCTCATCTTACCAGTTTAAAGGCACAGCAATATTGGTTTAACAGATGTGCCTCAGGAACTACTCACAGCACTAGGTCGTGCACTGCCACGCTCCTGGCAGGCACCTCCTCACCCTCTGTGCACAGAGCTTCTCATCTGATCAACTGGATGCCAGACACACACACAATTATTCCCCTGCTAACACTGACACACGGAGCTGGACAAGCTCTCCACACCCTGTGTCCATAGCTAATACTGGGAAGGAATACCTCCTCCAAATTTGCAGTGCTACTGCCCTGGAAGTGTACTGCTTTGAGATTAATACTGCACATCTACCTCCTTCAATAAGGAAAGAGCATCAGTATACATACTGGGACAAGGAACTTCTTGACTTCTTCCATGGCGTGAGCCATCAGAGCATATGCTTCACAAGGGGGTCCGAACACTTCAATGAAGACATGCAAATCCATATTTAGATGAGCATATTTAGGATCTCCCCCTTTACGCAGCTCTTCCTCCTGAAAAAAAGCCATATAGAGAGTCCTAAAACAAGAGCAGCAAAACTGCTTTTCTTTTCCTGCTTCCTAAGCCTTAACAGGCTTAAATAGCATTTCAGCTGTGTCTGATCACAGATCGTGTTAACACCCTACACATGAGTTCAGTTTTACAAAAAGACACAAGCATAACCTGCAAGCCTATGCCCTCCAGCTTTTCACAGCTGCCTTTCCAGGAGATGGTGACATCAGTGGGAAATCAATGATGCCAGCAACTTTTCCCACTCAGCACATAGAAATGACATTCTGCCTGTTCTACACCCCCCTACTGCCTGAGGTGCTCTTCACAGTGGAAGTCTGATACCTCAAACACTCATGCTCTGACTCTGCTCCTGGATACCTGCGTTATTCAGCTGGCTTTAAGAAGCTATAAACAAACTAGAGTGTAAGAACTTCTCAGGTTGCTGAAGTAAAAGCAGGGTGAAGTTACAGCCCCACTGACTGATGGTGAGCTCAGTTCAGGAGCAAGGAAATAAACATTTCCATTTTTCTCTGCCCAGAAAGCTTTCTGGCTCTTTGTGATGCACTGAAGATTACCAGCAGCGCATCGCTCCAACGCCTTCCATAAACCTTAACAATTTACAGATTTCAGAGGGGGAAATGGAAAATGTTTGGGTTTCTTCTGAAGGGGAAACGTATTACTCCAGCAAATGACTTCTCAACAAGTAGCCAGAATTGGTTCTTATTTAAGGACCTTGTATATCACCTCTCACATCAGCTCTGTGTACACCTGAGGTACAGTACATCAAAGGCTGACGGGATTCTGCAAGTATCGCTGATGGAGAACACATCCATCACACTCCTCGCTCAGTTGACAGTGCTCCCAACAAGCACAGGCCCATTTCAGAGAGGTGACTTCCTCCTGCCTTCACTTTTCAGTTCTGATTTATAAGAAGCTTTGAGAACATCTGCTTTTCACACCAGAGTGAAAGGCACGACCGTACGTGCACAGCTTCCAAGGGGGCATTACCTTTGCTTTATCTCGCATCGAGCCCTTCCCAAGCACAGAGATCTTAGCACCGGTTTCTTCCTGAAGCCTCTTGATGGTGTTGCCTTGAGGCCCCAAAATCTTTCCAACAAAGTTGAACTGTAAACAGAAAAGAATTATTCAGCTCCAAAACTCAGCAGCGTTCACGAAAACCTCTCTTAACATTAAGCTGAATCACAAATTTAGTCCCATCAAAAAGAACCAGACCAGAAAAATACACAGGAAAATTTAAATTCCAAATTGGAATGCTCCACCAGAAAATCAAGCTAAATTAACTCAGGGAAAACGGGCTTAATTCTAACTTCTCCTCTCTGGCAGGTTTACAGTCAGCCTTAAGGGTTAAATGTGGTCTTAACTGTAAAGCAGAGCTCTGCATGTGGAAGTCTAACTACACATCACCATTTAGCTTTATCCCTCCACACCCGACAAACGTAACACATCATAAATAACATCCTGCAGGCTTGCACAGGGGAAGTTCCACAGCGACAGCAGCACAGTGGCATAACTCCTGCTGACACGCCGGCAGCCACGACCTCTAACATTCAGCATCCACAGAACACAAGCAAATGACAGAGATTCAGGAAGCTATGTTCTGGCCCTCACCTTGGGGTACTGTTTGACAGGTATCAGAACTCGTTCTTTCAGTTTCATATTCTTGTGAGAAAATAAATCCAGGTAGTTCTCTTCCTCATCCTTCTTTGTTGTTTCACCCTTCTGAATTTTTTCAATTTCTAAACAAGATAAAAATAGGGCTGCTTATATTCCTCAAACAAGCATCATTTTAGCACTGGAATCGTTATCAGGATGTACCACCCTTGTTCTGTTAACACATGAACATTTGTTGGATTGATTTGCAGGAGTGGGATCTGGACAGACAGGACACCCTAGGTGCTAGCCCAGCTCGCCTCTTCAGCAAAGCAGGCAAATGTTTCACAGACTTCTGAAGCTGATGCACTATTCTGAGTCTTTCACGTATCTGGTGGCATCAGCACGTACCAACACTGAATTCCAGTTGTGCTGACAACATTCTTAATGAGCAGAAGTCCCAGTTAGTGACAGCCCGGGGTTCGGTTGGGTTCTGCAGCTCTGGCAGCCCTCCCTCCCTCCCCCACCCCAGGATCAGCCCCATATCTCACCAACAGCTCACGGCCTCGAGCACACGAGCCCTAGAGATGCCCCTGACTTCATTCAGCCAACGTAACCACAGATGTTGGCTGTCAAAGTAAGACTCTGAGTTTTAATTGTGCGTTAGGAGCTGTGGGGCTCAGAAAGGGAAAAGCACAGGGCTGGAGGCACACGGCAGCCTGGGGGTCTGGGGAAAGGCCTCACCACCTTCTGGAAGTGGGTCATGAAGGGACAATAATTAGGAGGCAGCAAGCAACACCTTCTCTGATCTGGCTGGAAATTAAACTTGCACTGAGAGACAGGAGGAGGCGGCCCCTCAGGAGACCCCAGGACCCCTCAAGGCAGCGTTCCTCGCAGAGGCTCCCACGGCCATCCCTGCTGCAGCACACCTGTCCTCGAGGGTGGAAAACCCTTTGTGTTTTGCAAAAGCCGCCACTCTGCAGCGGAGCTTTTTCTCTTGCGAGCTGTCTGGTCACGTCCCAGTTGTATTTAATGGCCAACAACTAGATCTCGAGCGTCCCCACACTGAGAGGCGGTGCAGCAACGTTAAGCCCACGCACTGCCGGAGCACCGGGCACTCTTGGGCTCAGCCCTCCCCCAGATGCTCACACCGAGCCCTGCCACCCCCAGCTATCGTCTGAGGATGCCTTCCTTAACTGTGCCATTTCACCAGCAAACCCAGGGGCTATAAATATCTCTTCCGAGTCCAAAGTGCTCCAGATACAACTTCTCACATCTCGGGGGGGGAGAGAGACACTTTCACAAGATCACACGCATAACAGGATTAGAGCAGCGGGACAGCCTGCTCAGCGTGGCCGTAACTCCCAGCATGCGGCTGTCTCACGTTCCCTGCCACTTCTGTCCATGCCAGCATCTACATGCTTTGCACTAAATGTACAGAATTCAATATATATACACTTAGTTTAGAGACTTAACCACACAACTTGGATATTATGTTGCATCACTCCAAATAAAGCCTGATTTTTCACATTTCTACTTGCAACAGCTCTTTGGATCACAGAGAGGAGCGTTGCCATGGCTCCTCGGTTAAAAAACAGGATTACTGGATACAGTTGGCTTTGAGGAAGATGGGTTGATTTTTGCTTTGCAAAGAAATGATCTGAGGACAGCATGCAAATGCAGTGCAGGCGCTGTCAAATCTACAAAACAGCCCACGAGGACGCCTCAGTCAGCTTCACATACACACTTGGCTTTAGCTATAAGAACACATCAGAGAATCAGGACGTGGGACCTGAGGAGAGCGCTGCACTGGAGGGCTCAGCTCTGGTTGAGTGCAGCTTTAAACGCTACGGTACAGTGGGATTATCTTGCCAATACTTTGGTTCTCCAGAACCAGTAAGGATATTTGTAAAAGCGTTCTGTGTATAAACAAAAAAGACTTTCTACACACACACAGAAGTAAAGCACCCTCAGATCGCCGTGCCAGAACAACGCGGCAGATGTAAGCCTCTGAAAAGCGGTGAGCCACACTTCACAGCAAGCACACAGCAACACCTGCTCTGCCTGATGCACCAGCAGCAACGCCTCGGAGCCAGGCTGGGGGAGCAATGAATGGTTAAAGCCTTGCTGAGGAAAGCCTCAGGTCCAGCATCACTAATTCTGTACGTGAAACCCAAGCCCAGAGGGAAAAAAAGCCCTGACCCGGAGAGCAACCCGTAGAGCTCCCCAGCTTTCATTTTTCGGGTCAGTGCAGGTGGCCTCACTGTCCTCCCAGCACAGAAGGAACCCCGGCCTCCAGCAGGCGTGAGGACCCGTGACGTGTCCCCCTGCTCTGGGTGCATCCTGTCCCGTTAGCTATGCAACACGAAGCAGTACTGAACGAGCCGATGAGCGGTAGCAGTTTGTCGGACCACTTACTGATGTGCAGGAGAAGCATACGTATACCTCGAGGGATTAAGCATGCCTCATTCCAGTGCTGATTTTTTAAGGCCGTGTCAGAGGTGCAGCAGAAGGTTACCTTCTTGCCACGGGGAATGTCAGCAGGCTGGCGGCATGCATGGCAGAGGCTTCCCGGACTTCATGTGGGGCAGTGATTGCTTTGTCTCAGAAGAAATCCTATGGGGCAGGTAAAGGGGGGGTTGGTAATGCTGCTGTGTCACAAGAAGGAGGCTCAGCAGCCACAAGTGCCACTCCTGACCTAAGCCCAAGCTCTTCCCTTGCAAAACCATACTGAACACGGTCCTGCCGCACACCTGTGCTCTGAGAGCAGATTTGTTCTGCTCATTCATAACAGCGTTCTCTCACAGTATGGCAATGCTGACCCCGTGACTTAAAGAAAATAAATAAATAAGACCAAAAGGTACATAGGGATGGGAATCTCTGAAAGGGAACAAAGCTCCATCTCCTAAGGATGCTGCTCCCCAACCAGACTGATTTCAGGGACCTGCTCCTGGATGGACCCAGGCAGCAGCAAGCAGCTGCAGAACCGGCCCGGCTCACCCCAGCACAGCTCTCCCCCGTCCCCCCTCCAGCCCGTCTGCTGGATTCACATGCAGACAGCTCAGCTTCTGCTGGGTGGGGAGAGGGCTGACAGTGGCACAGCAGAAAGGGACAGGGAAGAGAAGAAACTGTAGGAGCATGAGACAGGAGAAGGAAGGCTGGAGGTGAGCACTGAGAAATGGCACATGGGACAGAGACTAGGGATTGCAGGGCAAGAGGCAGCGACAGGCAGAGTGACAGCAGCATCTAGTGAGGCTGGCGTGGCTCAGCGATATACACATATAAAAACGCATCACGGTTAGCACATCACTCAGTTTGTGCTGCCTGAGCACAGGTTTAAGGCAACACAGCACCCCTGCAGACTAGGACATACACCTGGAAACACAGAACTTCTGGTACCTCCTCCACTTCAGGACAGCCCTACCTCCTCTGTGCTCAGAGAGCTTATGGACATCTCAGTGCTTCGGGCTCCACACGGTTTCCCATCTCCCTGTGAGTCCAGCCCACCTCCAGCCCCACTAGCTGACTCCTGGACAAGGCTCCTGGACCCCCCCATGCTCCTGCTTGAGCATTCTGGTTCCATCCAGTGCTCCCTCCACTCCCAGATCCATGGCTCCCATCTCCCCACTGCCCAACTCACCCCTCCTCATCATCCCACATGAAGGAGCTTCCAGATGTCATAGATATTGTGTAAGCAGAGCAGAGAGGTGGCTCACTTATGTAGCACAGGAAGCTCAGAGATTAAATGCCAGCTCTGACAGCTACGATTAATGCAAGAACTTAGAAAACACCTCCATCTAACTGACAGGGCAGTGGATGCCTCCTGACTTCCCAGTGCGTGGAAGCAGAGCACTGTGCCTCGTGGCTTGTCAGCACCTCCACCCCTGCAACCGCAGCAACACAGCTTCAACCAAAGCCAGGAAAAGGAAAAGGAAAGGCAGGCAGATCCTGAACCACAGGAGTGGCAAACCTCGTACTGCAAGGTGCAGAAATCCCAGTTCTGTTTCTGCTCAGGGTGCTGTGTAATGGAGTCCCATCATCTACCCACTACAGTGCCACTTATCACACAGCACGCTGTTTGAGAGTCAGCATTACGTCACTGTGTGGCCTTTCAGTCCCAAACAACGCTGATTTTTCTTCAGAAACACTAAGGAGCTTGAGATTTACGAAGGCACTGTAAGGCCACTTGTAGACACTATTTTAAACCAGCAGTCTCAGTTACAATGCAAAAGCCCTCCCTGTCGTGAGGAGTCAGGAGGGGCACCCTGCACCCCTGAAAAGAGGAGGAGGAATTCGGCTGACATTCAACCATCACTTTTTTTTATCTGAAAAAACCACTCTGCTTAAGGTGTGCTGCATGGATGCACTACAGACTTTGGGCCCGGACCCAAATTTCCCAGCCAGCCCCGGAGCAGCTCCTCCGACGTGACAGCCCTGGGGGCTGCCATGGCAATGGAGAATTCTGAGCCATCCAGATGAGTTGGGAACAGCGGCCATCTGTGCAACGCCGTGCTTCGAGGCGCTCCATTTCAGATACTCCTCCATCAGCTTCCTGCTCTGCTTGCCGTGAATGTGCTCCCCCCAAAACCCCAAATTTCCAAATACCCAAAGCAGAGCAGGAAGCATCCGGCATTCTTCCAACCCGACGTCCCTCAAGAGCTGCAGCAAATTTTAAATTAATGGAAAAACTCATAAATCCTCCGTTTGCAAACAAAGCTGTGCTACGTGGGCTGAGATGCTGCTCTTTCTTTGGGAATTAGCAAACTCCTTTGGTCTCGTGTCACTGGAAGGCATTATCGCAGAGCTGTGAGCATCAGCTGGCTAAATGGTTTTATTAATGAAAAACATTAAATTGATGGCAAATCGGATTATAAAAGTGATTTATTTAGATCGAGATGTCCACAAGTGATGCCAAGTTACCCATGACGGTGTACCTCAGCTATTTGCATAACAGGAGACAGCAATTCTTAAGAATTATTTCCCGCATTAAAGGAGGAACTAAAACAGCCTCGAGCGCTGCGACAACTGTGGCAATGATCAGCAGTATCGAGTCCTTAAAGAAATCATTTCTGAGCAGAATGACAAACGCCGGAGCTGTGCCGGCTCCGTCTGCTGCTGTCCCTGTGCTGCACCACCTGCTCAGTGCTGCACACGTGTTAAGCTCGAAGTGGCAGCTGGTATTTTAAGTTCTTCCTGTTTCAAGCTGACTGCGGGCGTGCAGGTGTCCCTGAAAGCTGGGAATGAAACTCACCAGCCCCAGTGAGAGGTCAGAAAGCCGACACTGCTTCAGCGCAGCGCCGGGTGCAGGACAGCACCTCCACGCCTGCACACCCAGCAGCTAAAGCACACAGTTTTAAGCATTTCAGACGTGCTCTCGCCACAAAGTGACCATCTACTCCCAGAATCACTGTACTTACTAAATCCTAACGTTACGCACGCGCTGTGAACGTGACGCTCTCACGAGGGGGGCTGTGGGGCTCTGCTGGGAGATGCTATCATGGCAAGAGCTTGGGTGTGACACAGCCCACAACCCATAAGACTTAAACAAAAAAAACCCCACGGCTGTTGACCACTTCCCTAATTAGAACATCAACCTTATTACACCGCTTATACTCTCAGCCTCGGAAGAGCACAGCGTACCTCCCCTCGGCTCAAGGAATGCTCAGACTCTGCTTTTAGGCTTCAGCTGTGCTGCTTATCTGAGAAAAGCGCCCTTCCCAGACAGGAGGTCAGTTTGCTGAAGAGTCTGAATTAACGGCTGAAGGCTCAGATTGTATTGCCGGGTAGCAGAGGCAGCTGAGCCCGCCGCACACGGCACCGAGTGCGGAGCAGCAGCTGCACGGGGAGATGGGCAGGAATCAGAGCCGCCCGGCGATTGGACAGCCGCGATGGGGAAGGAGAGGGCTGCTCCGGGCACAGAACAAAGACTGCCATTTCCATTCCCTATTGAGGCTCACCAGCAGCACGGAACAAGCTCTCTACAGATTACCAGTGAAAAATCAGAGAGATCGCAAACCCCGACACAGAACCCCACGGGGACTCGAGCGGCCGCTGCACGGAAACCTCAGCTCGGACCGCCCCCCCCCCCCCCTCCCCGGGGATGACAGGGGCCAACCTCACCACACCCCGCCTCACAACGAAGCCCGGGCCTCGCTCTGAGCCGCCGCTTGAATCGGAGCCATCCCCACCCTCGGTCGCCCCCGTTCCGCGCGGAGCCGCCCCGCCCCGCGGTACCTGCGCTGAGGAGCTGCATGGCGTGCGTGAAGGACGGGTCCAGGCTGTCCTTCTCGGCCATCAGCTCGGGCAGGTACTTGTTCTCGGGCTCCATCTTAACGGCGCCGCCGGGCAGCAGCGGGGCGGGGGTGGCGGCGGCGGCGGGGCCCTGCGCGCCCGAGGAGCCGGCGGCCGCGCCACCGGTCAGCAGCGGCGGCGGCGGCTGGGACCCGGCCCCACGGCCCCCCCCGCCTCGGGGAGACCGCCGCGGGTTGGGACCCCCTTGGCGGGCGCCTCCGGGACCCCCCGGC
The DNA here is from genome assembly GCA_023055505.1 of Callipepla californica brunnescens. Taxonomy (NCBI): domain Eukaryota; kingdom Metazoa; phylum Chordata; class Aves; order Galliformes; family Odontophoridae; genus Callipepla; species Callipepla californica. Next base: position 682,337 of record JALIRH010000055.1, read on the forward strand.
CCCCGGCCCATGCGGGCGGAGGGGTCGTCGCGGCGCTGCATGCGGGGAGCGGGGCGGAGCGGGCCCGAGCGGCGCTGCCACACCGACCGCCGCGGCGCTACCGCCGGAAGCCAGGGGCCGGAAGGACCGCCCCCTCCCTCGCAGCGCCCCCCCCCCCCCCAGCGGTTCCCGCGCGACCACCCCACGCGCTTCTGCGCCTGCGCCGCCCCGCCCCTCCCCGCCGCCCCGCGGGACGCATGCGCAGAGCGCCGCGGGAGGGCCGAGGCGGAACGTTCCGCTTGAGCGCATGCGCAGCGCCGGGCCCGCGGGAGGGAGGCGGACACGTGCGCCGCGCTGCCCACGCGCGGAGCTGCGGCACTGGTGCGCATGCGCTGTGCGGAGCTGCGGTGCGAAGCGCGGCCCCGTGGGGTCAGCGCGGCCCCGTGGGGTCAGCGCGGCCCCGTGGGGTCAGCGCGGCCCCGTGGGGTCAGCGCGGCCCGGTCCGCGTCTGTGCGTGGCCCTGCGCTGCGGAGCCCCGGTCCTCGTCCTGCTGTCTTCGTGCTGCTTGAGGCCTCGGCTGTCCGAGCAGCACGCGGGGTACGTGTCCGCACTGCGGCTCCTTCGCTTTGGTGCTGATCTCGCATTCACAGCACAAGAACCTGGGAAGGTGGCGGCTTTGGTCGCTGTTAGGTCTCAGCCGCACTCCTTCCCGCTAAGGGAGCGCGTGGGTCTCCTTGGGTCAGTGTTCTGCATCCCGACCTGACCCGGTTCCATCTCTGAGCAGCTCCACTGAACCTGTGCAAGGCTGTCAGCCCGCAGCAGTGAGCGATAGTGCACATAAAGCCTGGCCTTTGTGAGAGGGCTCCGGGTACTGCCAGCTCCACAGCTGCGTGGTTCCCTGACGGGTGCGTCCCTTCACTGTCAGTTCCTCATGCTTATGCTGCCTCAGAATTATGTAATTACAGAATCTTCCTGGAGGTTTTTCCTGTCCTTTGTCACAGCCGCATCGCTGGAAAATGTGCGGCACTGTCCTGGAGCTGAGCAGCGTGACCTGGCAGCACTGCCATCACCCCGTTGCTGACCTGCTGCCCGCCTGCCTCATAACCCTGGGTGTTCAGATGGATGCGGTGCCCTTCTAGGCAGTGCTGGGCGACAAGCAGAGGAGCAATAGGTTTTTCTCTGGCTGAAAACGGGAGCCGGGCTGCTGGCAGTGCTGCCGTCCCCACTCCGCGCGGGGGGGGGGTGCGATGGCGTGGACCGCCGCGCAGCACGTGGGGCAGGAGGACCGGACCAAGTGCGGCGGGGGGGGGGGGCGTTCCAAAGGCGGCCCCGCGCGGCTCTGCCGCCCTGGAAGGGCCGCACCGCCGCCCCATGGGGAGAGGTGGCCGTACCAACGGCGGCTGCCGCGCGGGGAGGGCACGGAGCGTTCGGATGGAGGCGGCGGTTCCGTACGGCGCGGAGAAGGGGCTCAGCGCTCTGCCCCCGCCCGTGGATCCGCGCCGGCGGAGAGCGGCCCCGCGGCGGCGCTTCTCGCACGGCACCGTCGGGCGCGGGACTCCCCCGCGGCGGCACCGAGTGAGCGCTCCCGGCTCCCGAGCCCAGGGTGGGGGGGGCAGAGGGAGGAGAGGGGGCGGACCGTACCAATGTCGGCCGTGGGTGTGCGGCGCGCCGTGCCAATCAGCGCCGGGCGGGCCGTACCACGGGGCGCGGGCGGGGGGGGAGCGGCCTGTGCGCGGGGAGCCGTGTGGCGGCGCGCGGGCTCTCGGCTGTCTCCGCCGGTCGGACCGGAGCGGATCGCGCCTCAGCCCATCCCCGTCACGGGCCCCGCCGCTCCGGGCCGCCCCTTCCTGCCCCCTCGCGTCCCCCGGCCCGCGGTGTGGGAGGCGCCGGGCCCGCTCGGAAGAACGGCGCCGCGCTCAATGCCCGGGGTGAGGGGGTGAGGGCCGCGGCGGGGCCGGGCCGGGGGGCTCCGGGGGAGGGGGAGACCGCGCGCGGACCGAGAGCCGCCCCGGGGCGGAGCGGGGCCGGGGGGGTGCGGGGCTTTCCGGGGCGCCCTCGGCCGGGGGGGGGCTCCCGGGGCCCCGCGTGGAGCGTCCTTTGTGCGCTGTGGGACCCCGCCCGGCCGGGGGGGTTCGGCGTCCCGGGGTCCTCCTGTGTTCGCGGGGCTGCGCTGCCCGGCCCGGCCCAGGCCGTCCCGCCGCTCCTCGCGGTGCTTCCGGGGGTCCGCTCCGCGTGGGGTGCGTGGGGCCGCGGGGTGGGCCGGGCTGTGGGATGTGCGGCCCGGCTTGGGGGGGGGGGGGTCGGCCCTCTGCAGCGTCCCCTCCCGGTGCCCAGCTCTGTGAGGGCTGTAGGGCCGGGGGGGATATCGCCTGCTGTGGGAGTGCTGGGGGGTCCTGCTTCGCTTGTGGGGTCTGGGTGAGGGTATCCCGACCTGGGCTGGGAGGGGTGCTCGTTGCCTGTGGGACAGCGGTTAGCAGGAAGATGGGCAGGGGGTTGGGGAGGGGGCTTAGTGAATAAGGTCTTGGCACGGGATAGGGGTGTCTGGGGGGGGGGGTCTGTGTGTATTGTTGTGTTTATGCACGGGTGGCCGAGGATTTGTTCGGGAGTGGTGGGAGGCCCGTGGACTGTGGCGGAAGGGGCTGCCCTGTGCTTGGTGTGGAGATGGGCTGTAAAGGATGAGGATATTTTCCGGGATCCGGGTTGGAAGTGAAGAAGGGGAGAGGGGAAAGGTGGGAGCGGTGCTGGGGAGGGGGGGGGGGGGGTTCCCTTCTGGCCAGGGGTGGAGCTGGGGAGGAAGGGTGTCCGGGATGTGCTGGCTTTCCTGGGGCTCGGCAGGGGGCAGGACCTTTTGTGTAATAGAGGGAGAGCCCTGTGAGGCCCGGGGGTGCTCTGAAGCAGGGAGTGCTGTCCTGCGGGGTCTGCTGCTTGGGGCACGCTCTGGGGTGAGGAAACATGCTCGTGGAGGGTGGAGGTGGCCAGTGTGGGGGTGTCACCAAGTGGGGACATCACGGGGTGGCCCCTGCTGGGCGGTGGCCATGGCTCCTTGGCGTGGTTGTCCATGAGCTGTGTCCTCCTGGGGCAGCTGCGTGCTGCTCATTGCTTGCAGCATGAGGAGGCAGAAAGTTGGCTTTTAAAGGCTGCTGTATAAATGGAAACCGGCTTCGAAACTCCCCAAATGAGCCAGTCAGGTTCTGACTCAGAACTGCAGTTAGTATTTAAAGGAGGGAAAAAAAAAAAAAAGATAAAACCACCACTGGCAGCAGCCTGAGAGCTCTATCTTCTTATGACTCAACGTATAGAAGTACTTAGGTTTAGTGATCTCAATTATTGGAAAGAAAAGATCAGCCTTACTCTGAGTTCTAGTAGGAGGCGGTGTCTGAGTGCACGGGTGCGCAGCTGGGAGCACAGCTCTGATTGTGATGCCTGTAGCTCAGAATGTGGGTGCCTGACCTCGGGCTCAGGTACCTGCACACACACACACACACACACACACACACACACACACACACCTTGCTCTGAGCTGTGGGTGCAGCTGTGACACCGCACTTTGCCCGGTGAGGAACACGCTGCTGGGCGGCCCTGGCCCGGAGCCGGCTGAGCCCTGCCTGCCCTTGGCTCCAGGGAGACAATGCACAGCTGAAGCCGGCTCCTGAAAGCGCGAGCGGGGAACTGTTGTGAGCAGTACAGATTGTGAACTTTGATAACGTCTTTGGAGCAAGCTATTCAGCGATGCAGCCGCACTGAGCCGGCGGTGTCTGCAGTCCTGGGGTTAGCGAGGCAGCGTGTTTGCCTGTTAATACAGACCTGGAGGTGTCGGGTGGCTCTGAATGCTGAGAAACAGACCCCAGGGCTGAGGTGTGGGCTGGCTCCCCGTGGCACGGCCGGGCTGCAGTGTCAGAGCAGCGTGGGGCCCACGGAGGGCAGATCTGGCGGCCGTGCAGTCCTGCATGTCCCGAGGTCCTTCGCTAATGGGGAAGGCTGAAAGGAGTCTTGGATCTCGTGATCCCTTTTCTGCGCTAACACTTGAGATGCCGAGCTGCTGTCTGTATTCAGGTCGCTTTTAGCTGGGCCTTTGTTTTGTTACCCCTCCTTTCTGTGCTACACAGTTACGTTCCTTGTGGTCCTCCGGCGCTGCTTGAAATAATGGGCCCTGGAGTTTAACAATTGCAACTTTGTGTACACACAGCGAAATTCATCCGCTTAAGTTTCAGTTGTGAGTCTGAATGTCGCTGGTGCGGGAGCAGAGCCGGCTCTGCTGTCCCTGCCTGCAGAGGTACGGGGCAGTTCAAAGCAGCGCAGTGAGGGAGGTACAGGTAGTTCAGCTCTGCAGCTTCGCAGCGTCGCACCCCTCCTGCTGAGTGGTTTGAAGTTCTTTCAAGTCCTACTCGACGCGGTAATACTTTTATTTTTCTTTTGAAGATCGTTCATCCCAAAGTGTGAGGATATTTCCTCCGCTGCCGTTGTTCTGGTGGGACCATGGTGGAGCACCTGAGCTCACCGCGCTGAATCGCAGGGGTGAGCTTAGTGCCATGAGATCGTGGGGTGCTGTCTGAGGTTACTTTTGATTGTGCGTATTTCAGGTTAAATGGGATTTCATGACTCGAAGGGTAAAGCAGTCAGCTCGAATTCCTTTTTATGGGGCGGGCACTTCTGGTTTTCACTTCTCTTTCAGGAACAATCTTTCTGGATACACTATGCAAATAATATTCAAATGTCTTAGATGTTTTTCTGTTTTTTTTTAGGCTAGGTGGTGGGTTGGGGAGGTGCCCAAAAAATCCCAAGTGTCAGAGCTGCTGTTCAGGCCGTGGAAGGAGCGTCCTGCGGTCTGGGGCTCTGCTTTGGGAAGTCCTTCTGCTGAGGTCCATATGGACACGGTGTGTTTGACAGTTCCTGCTGTTTCCCGATGCGTCACTTTTGCACTGAGTGGGGTTTTTTTTTTGGTTTTTCGAAGCCTTGCTGGGGCAGATTGCTGCCTGCTGGCTGCACAGCCTGGCTCGGCGCAGCGGAGGAAACGTGTGAGTCACGGCAGAGTGGGGCCGGGATGGGGCTGTGGGTGGGCAGGGCACAGCCACGCGTCGGCCCTCACCCGCGGGCACGTGTCTGCCCCAGCCAGCTCCTCCAGCACGGGGAGCTCGTCCAGGAGTGCTGCTGCTGGAGTTCTGCTGTGTGTGAGCACAGGAGCTGTGCTGTCTCACTAATGCACCCTCCTGCTGAGTGAAGGCCCATGAATGTGGGGTCTCGGTGAAGTCTCGCATTGAAAGCACGCTGTGCTGGGAAGAAACCAATCTTCAGGGTGCTGGGTGGGATGGGGGGTGCTCAGAGGGGCGGTGTGGGGGGAGGAAGAGCAGAGTGCCAAGCAGGATGGCAGGGATGGCTGAGTGGGGCTCAGAATGGATGTGTCACGGGGTTGAGCTCTGTGCTGGCAGTGCTCTGAGTGCCGATTTCACGTGTGTAAGCACTAGGAGGAGGTTTGGCAGAGGGGAGAGAAATTCAGCAGCAGTTACCTACTCATAACACTGAACGTGAGTCCCCACTTGCAGGGACACGGCGGCTTCGGAGTGCAGGTCCTCAGCATGCCAGGCGTTGCTGTGATGCGGAGTGACGAAGCAGCAGCTCCGTGCTGCATCCTGTGCTCCGTGTTATTTTGAAAGGTGATCCCGGTGACCTTTGGGAGATGGCTGCGTTTGCCATGGCTGGGAGCTGCAGCTGTTGCAAGCTGTTGAGCTGTCCCCGTGCAGAGGAGGAAGCGCTTCCAAGTGCGTCCTTCAGAGCGAGGAATTCCTGGTGCTGTCCCTTGTTTTTTGTCAGCTCTGTCTCCCTGCACTCTGTGCAGTAGAGGAGCAGGCTGCTTGCTGGTCCAGGAGCGGCTGTGCTGCTGGACAGGGCAGCTGCTGGGGCTGATGTTATAGGTGCCTTGGCTTTTACTTAAGGCAATCTGGAATGCAATGCCTTTCAAGTCAGGAATCCATTTAAGTGTTCTTTCTCAATTAGTTAACTAGCGTAAATAAACAAGCAGAGGCGGTGAGTGGGCCCGGCCCTTGCTTACATTTTAATCACCCTTGTGTGTGTTTGTAGTATTCTGAAGGACGTCCCTCTCAATGTGGCCTGTTAGGTTTTCTGAAGCTTTGTCAGTGTGTGGAGCAGAGCATGAGTGGTGGGAGCTCACGTTACCCATACCTGTAGGTGCAGAGGCTGTGAGAGCTCCCCGCACCCGGCTGTGCACGTAGGCATCTTGATGGATTGTTACTCGCTGGTAATTAAGTTGAAGGACACCAGGAACTGACTCCCAGGTGTGCCTGCAGCCTTCCACATGCACAGACTGCTGCTGCCTGTGCCCCAGGTCGTGCTGGGGCTGTGGGAGCCCGTTCTCAGTGCTCCTGCTCCCTGTCCCAGCAGCCACGTCGTCATTCTTTGGTTTCCATCCCTGTTCTGTCTTGCTTTCCAGGTATGACGAGCTGAAGGTTAATTGGCTGGAAACCTGTTTCTTGTTTTGTGTGTTGTAGATGGTCTTTGTTGCTGTTTATTGTCATCGCTTCCGTGGTACTCTTTGAAGTGCAAATCGCTGACACGAGGAGGGAGAAACCTGACAGCATTTACCTGGAGAGTTCAGCAGGTTTAGACACAGGGTTTTTCATGGATGTCCTAATTAGAAGCCCAACCTTTCTTACTGAACTTCAGTGGAGTAGTTTGCAGTTGGAAGGCACAGGAGGAAGGGACTTGTTTTAAAAATAGCATTGGGTGCTGCATAAACTACTCATCCTTCTGGAAGTAATTTTTCAGACTTAAATACAGTGCTTTACGTTGTTAATCACTCCTGAGCTGTTAGCTAATTAAACACTCTCGTGGCCTGCCTCTGGGGACGGCGCGGTGCTGGCGCTGCTGTGCAGGTGGGTCAGGGCAGTGTGTGCTGGGGCTGACGGCATCCCCTGTGCTGAGGTTACAGGGCTGTCCTCCATCCCTTGGCAAATAGCATTTCTCAAACCCCTTTCAAGTAATTGTGTTGGAATTTCCTCATCGATTTGCTCAGGGGAGGAGAAGTGTAACTGCAGCCAGCTGATCTGCTGCACTGCTCAGCTCCGGTAGTGCTGGGTGAGGCTCTTCTGCCCAAATGATCGGTGCTGCAGAGAAAAACATCCAAAGGATTTGTTTGAATGTGGTACCATAGCTCTTCACCTTGAGTCAGTGTGCTTTGTAATGCTGTGAGCCTCTGGTCCTCCGATCCAGGTGCCCATCTCCTATGCCACAGTCTGCTGACGGCTGATTGTGCTTTAAGTGACCCTGCTGGAGTTGGCTTTGGAGCTGTTCCCTCTAAGTGAGGCTCCAGGCTGCTGCCCAGGGTGCCTCAGGTGTCATGGGGGTGTGTTTGGATGGGGGATGCACTGCAGTGTCTGTCAAAAAGACTTTCTTGCATGGTGCTCTGCAGTGCATGGGCACGTGTGGCTGCAGTAACTCGGGCTGCTCCCGGTGTGCCACGGCTGCGGCAGAGAGCTGAGCTTCAGGAGGCCTGGGCTATGGGGGTGCCCGTGAGAAAGGTGTGATGAAGGTGCAGGTGTAGTGACTCAGATGTTAAACGTGTTCAGAGGGACTCTTCCAGCTGGGGTGAGGCCTAACCCTGCAGCCTCTGCGCTGGTAAACCACGCCAGGGTTCCTCTCTGAAACTTGTGCTTGAGTCACTCAGAGGAAGAACTGCTTTGAGATTGGGGGAGGTTATTGAATACGTCTTTGTTCTTGCCTCTGGCAGTCTAATTAATGCATTTTTTTGGCATTGAAAGCTGTTCTTTAAGGAAATAATTGCCGTTCTTCGGGTGATTTTTGACTTGGTGTCAGCGAAAAAGGTAATTTTGTTGTCCTTAATTTGACTGTTGTGGAATGAGGGTCTCATTAAAACACGGAGTGCTCCGGAGGTTTGGGATGGGAACTTGCAGGCGTGTTCCTAATTGCACTCATCGCTGTGTGCCACGCTGACCTCTGCTCGAGTCACACTGTGATTCTGGGCGCAGCTCCGCGTGGCATTCAGCTGTTGCTGCTGTCTTTAGGAGAAGTGTAAAGCCAAAGAATCACTGCAGCGTTCATTTCTTTGAGTTTCGGTGTTCCAAAATAGCTGATGCCATTTGGTGAAGTTTTCCTGCGCAAACTGCAAAGCTGTTTTCTTTCTCTGAGTGCAAACACGCGGTGCTGTGCGTTGCCTTTGTACCCCCGGGAGGTGATGCAGCTCCTTTCTTCCAACTGCTGTGGATGTGACACATTACTGACCTACTTCGGTTTGCTAGAGAGCAGTCACCAGATCCAGGAGGGGATGTCTTGCGAAACGGCAGGAAGTGAGACGTGGAGCACTGCTGCCTCAAGTTAAACTTCAACCTGCTGTGATGTCACAGTGGGAGCTCCTGAGCCGTGCTGCGTTCAGTGCTCTGAGACAGCTGAGCTTTTGCAGCAGAGTGTGCCGTGCTGCCCCAGCCCCGGGTCTGCCCCGTCGGGTCGGTGTCGGTTCGCTCCGTTTCCATTCCCATGAAGGCTGTGGTAGAACTGTGCTGTCGTGGCTTTTCTCGCCGTTGTTAAACCAGCTGTGCTCTGAGTCCTCTGCGTTCACATTGGGAGCTGCTGCATGAACGCCCTGGGCTGTAAACACGGGAAGGACTGAGAGTATCTGAAAGTTGTTAGTGTTAAATGAGCCCTCGGTTGCTTTTCAGATGACAGATTCTGGAGGGTGTATCCACAGCTGCAGGGAGGCTGGTGCTACGAGGTCGGAGCTGCTGTGCTAGCAGCAGCTCAAACACGTGGCACTCACACTCTCCTTCCTTTCCTCCTTCCAAAAGCGAAGCTGCAGTGCTGTTCCTGGCACACACTGTGTTAACGCTGCGGAGCGGAGGGCTGGGAAGGAGCTACCTGCAGCTGTCACCACACCAGGGATAGGAGTGGCTGGGGACCACCAGTGGCAGCAGCTGCTGCTTCTGCCTCCGTGGCTGCATCTCTGCTGCTCTGCTTCACCACGTGCCCGGGGACGTCCTCCGTTTTTGTTCCCTATCATTCCCAGTGCTCTGAACGTAATGGCTTAGAGAGCTCGTTCCTGTTTGCTTCCTGCTCATTGTTACCGTGCTTGCTAAAGGTGGCAGTCGCTGGGAACATGTTTTTGGGTTTTTTTTCTGGGCAGTCTTAGCCATATTTGCTTTCATAAATAGTTACAAATGATGCAAGCTTGATTCAAAGGTACAGTTTGTTTGTTTAGGGTTGGTCTGCTGTTTTCTCCTATGAAATGTTTATGAGCATCAGATGCACAGAGGTTCCTCCTGAACTGTTTACTTTTGGGGCTCTCTGGGCAACAGTTGATCAAAGGCTGGAATTGCGTTTGATCAGAGCCCTCCAGAGGGGAAGGATGGCTGCTTTGTGCCAACGGTTACACCGCTCATCCCCACCCGAAGCTGTGGCAGTGCTCGTTGCTCCAGCGGTGCGGGGCTGCCCCTGCTCTGACGTGCTCTTCTTCTTCTCCCCAGGTGTTCTGGTGGAATATACGTCGCACATTTATGGCGATTCTGAGCGTGAGGGCAGACTTCTGCCAGGCCCAGCACAGCGCCCTGGCTGCCAAGTGAGCGCGGGGCCTTCGTGTGCCATACTGACTTTGCCTTGAGGGCTCCGGACGCAGCGAACGCACTCAAATATATGGGATATCTCCTGCACATTGGAAACGTATTCCTTTTACTGACTCTAGCAAAACTAAGCGTCAAGAAGACAAAGTGGAGAGAAAACCTGCCCTTACTTTTTTGCCTCACCAGTGCCTAAATGTAGAACAGGCTGCCTAGTCTTGCACGCAGTCAGAGTTGTGGAGTCTGAAGGATACCACCTGCAGTAATCGAGGCCCAAGTTGAATTCAATCGGATCCCGAAGCAAACCTGCTTTTCTAGAAGAGAGATCTTTAAGGAACAAGCTCGGCGACGCAAGCTCTGATCAATCCCAGCCATCTTAGTGGTCTTTTAATGTTTTCTGCTGTGAAACGTTTCCAAGGTTATTGATTTTTTTTTTTTTTAAATTTCCTTTCTTTTTTTCCTTCCATTTTTTTGGCCCCTCACGCGTTCTGTTTGCCATTATGAACCGTCCAGCCCCCGTGGAAATCAGCTACGACGGTATGCGTTTCCTCATCACTCACAACCCGACCAACGCGACCCTCAGCAGGTTCATAGAGGTAAGGTGTTCCTCCCTCTACGTTACCTGCAGGCATTTTTTCCTTAGTGTAGAGTTTGTACCCACGTGAATTCACACGAGTGCAGGATTGGGGGGGGGGGGGGGAAAGGGGTCAGAAATTGAGAGATTGGAGTTGTTTCCATTTTCGGAACGCAAACCTGCAGCTCTGCCATTGCTGTTGTCCTGGTTTGGAAAGGACTGTGTGTTCTGTGACTCTGAACGTTATTTTTCATTAAATAATACATTGCCTCTAATGTATTGCTGACCTTCTGGCTTGTAAAGTAGTAGTTGATGGAATTATAAGTGATTTATGATCTTTCTTGTCCCTGAAATAGAATTCAACGCAGTACTTGCACAGATGTTTTGTTTCACAGGGCGTTCTGTCCAATCCCTTCCAATCCCAGAGTTGTCAGATATTTCAGGTTCCAGAATGTGTCCCTGGAAGGTGGCATCTGCCTGTGCCGAACGTGGGGAGAGCAGTTCTTGGTGGACATCACACCGTTACTGACACAAAAGTCAGAAATAGTACAAAATGTCGCACTCAGTTGTCTGGAAAATTAGGAGGTGTTATAATGGGAAAAATAATGGAGCAGAATGTTTCTGCAGTCTGGGTTGCTCCAGATCTGCCATATCCTTGTGCCCTTTGTAGCTGGAGGGCTTCTGCCTTGCATGTGTAGGTCACGTTCATTCCAAAGAGATGCTGCCATCGAGTGCTGATGTCTGACTGCAGCCGTGGCAGACTTCCACCACTGAGCAGCGTGCTCCTCAGCACAAGGCACGCAGGTTTTCGTGGGTAACTCTGCCTGAATGCCACGTGGTTTGTGGTCTTATTATTGTGCTGCCATCCTCCATGTGGAGGTTTGTGCCTGGAGCAGAGATTATTGCTGATTGTGCAAAGTTACAGGGGTCCGAACACGAGAGGAAATTCTGCTTGCTGTATGAACCTTCAAAGTGAACTGGAGCAGCTATTGTTTGATCTCCTGATGGTTTTTCTGGCACAGTGTGCAGCTTGCAGAACGTTTCAAGGAAGCTGGAGTGTGGTGGTGTGTGTTCTGCTCCTCCCTGCCCGAAAATGTCAGCGCTGGCTGAAGCCAGCAGTCCCAGGCTTCTATTTAAAGAGGAAGAGGAGCTGTGTGGAAGGGATGAGCAGCTATTTTAATTTTGTTCTTACGTGTGTTCTTTGTTTTCACCCTGACTTTTCCCTGGAGAGGGATATTCTGAGGTGTTTCACACTGATTCCTGTCACTCGTAGCCCTTGTCCTTCAGCAGGTCACAGCTGTTCCTGTCCGAAGTGGCCCTCACTCCTTTGCTGTGCCATCACCTCGGATCCGTGTGTGTAGCACCGCTGAGTAGGTCAAAAATGTTTGGTTTTGTAGCTGTTCTTCTGTTTCTCATTTGTTTTTCCTTCCTCTTAAAGGAGCTGAAGAAGTACGGAGTGACAACTTTGGTGCGAGTCTGTGATGCCACGTATAATAAAGCTCCAATCGAAAAAGAAGGAATCCAATTTCTAGTGAGTTGCCTTTTAAGACTAAGATTGAAAATCTCTTGTAGGTGAGGGGTGGGGAAGAGCTGACTGTCTCAGGTTGGCCAAAAGCTGTATGGTCCCCTGCACCACACAGAGCTGGCTTTGAGGTACTTGCTGTGCCTCTCTGAAATGTACGTGCTGATTCATTTCTACAGCTCCATTTGGAATAGAAGCATCTATTCCTGGGTTTGCTGAGATATTTTGGGTTGCATTTTAGTGACTGGGTTGATACTAATCCAATGTGAGCTCACAGAGCCCGTGGTCTGTTCAGCCTTGTGTTTCATACTGTTCAGCTCAGTTCTTTTCCCCTGATGCAGCACTTGGCTTTACTGTTGGCCTTCTCGGGGTGGAGGTAAAACTCCCTGCTCTCACACGTTTGGACTGCTGCCCTGTGAGACCACAGCTGGCACGCTGCGAGGCTGCTGTGTGTGGAGCTGGAGCAGGGTGCTGATGGGGAGTGCATCCCTGCTCACCTCCTCGTGCAGCCCCGAGCTGCTGCTCTCGCAGTGAGCGTTGGCAGCACTGTGGCTGTGCTGTCTGCTGCTGCTGAGTGTACAGGGCAGGGTTTTTGAACAGCTGCGTGCTCACACTGTGCTTACGGGCGGTATTTTTGAGGCAGTACTTCTGAATTATTACAGGGCGTTGGATATAATCAGTGTATTTTATTGGAGTGGCACTGTTGTGAGGTCAGAAAAGGCACCTGACCTTCTTGCAGGTACTCCTATTGGTTGTGTGTCCCGATGTTTTGCTTTTTTTTTTGTTTTTGATGGCTCAATTGGAGGAAAACCTTCCCGGTTTTCCATTAGAAGAAAAACGTGTACCCTGGCACAGCTGCAGAAGCTGGAAGCTGCACATACAGGTCAGTCAGGTTTCCTGGCTCCAGGTCCTGGTGTGCATTTACTCCAGTTCCAGGCAGCCACGTGTGCCTGTGTTGTTGGAAAAATCAGGCTGCAGTGGGTGGACTCTGGAATAGCATTCCTGCTCACTTCAGAGCTGCCCTGGGCTTCGGCAGCGCTGTGTGTTCAGGCACTCCAGCTGTGATTCTCCTGGGGTTGCCCGAGAATGGAAGGATTAAACGCGTGGTGTGTAAGCCAGCAGAGCCCTGCCCTAAGCTGGGGCTTAAGTGTCTCTGTGCTCCTGCGGGAGAGCAGAGATCTGTGTTCCTCCCGAGGGCCGTTCCCCGGCGTCCTGCTGCTCAGGCAGTGTGAATCCCTCCTTGCTCTGTGCCTGGGCAGCTCTGGAGCCCGTGCTGAAACGAGCCGGGTGTTGTGGCTCTCGAGAAATAAACAAGACAAAACCCAACTTGTTGGCTGCCTTTGAACCGAAAGCTGTTTTTTGTTGGTTTTTTCTTTGAGGAAGCTTTTCAAAAACTGGAAGTGGTGTTTCCACCAGTTCTGCTGAGCACAGTTCTCTTGAAGAGCCTTTCTCTTGGAGCAGCACACACGTTGTCATGTGCCTGCACGCGTCTGCCTTCCCACGCTCAGTGCATTGCAGCTCTTTGGAGTGTTTCACTGCTGCAGAAGGCGAAAAGGGGGAGTGGGAATCCAGCAGACTGTGCTGTGTGCAGCAGGAGGCGATGGGAAGGTCGTGGTGCTGATGGTCCCAGTCACGATGCTGTGTTAGTAATTCACCATCCTGCAGTGGTGTTCTGCTGTGTGGGATGAGTTTAGGACACGGCCACCTCCTGCTTTTCCTTCCTATTAACGCCTGCTTCTCCAAAACTGAGTGCTGCCACTGCTCAGAGGCAGCGCTGAATTACCAACCAGCTGAAAAAATAACACGTCGCTGCTTAGAGCTAATGCAGCCATGAAATAAAAATAACAGAGATTAGAGACACAGCCTGGGAGAGATTAGAGTCTGTTTTAAAACTGTTGAGGTCGGAAGCGCAGTGGAACCCCTGAAATTGAGAGCATGGCAGCAAAGCCTGTGCTGGTGCCTGGTCGGTGCTGTGTGCTGGCAGCAGATAGATGCTCTGGCAGATGGCATAGTGAGGAACCAGAGAACAGAGGCTCTGTGGTGTAGTACTATCACACACGTGTTTGCCGATATTGAATCCACGGGGCAGGAGGTGGGGGTGGGTTTGGTTCCTGGGGGTTTCTGTGTGGTTACATTTGTGTGTAGGGCCTTGTAGTGTGGAAATGGTATGTCAAGAAAAGCTTGGTGTTTTGTTTTTTTTTATTTCCTGGAAGTGTTCTTACTGAGCAGCAACCAATAGCTGCCATAGTTCTGCTCATCTTCAGGATCTAGAGCACGTCTCGTTGTGCTCCTTCCTGCCTGCACATGGAGCAGAACTCCTGCACCCCAGCACTGCCCCCACAGAGGGCTCAGGGGATGGGGCTCCTGTCCAGCAGCTGTGTGCAGTGCAGCTGTGGGGCTGCTGTTGGAGCTGGGAAGGTTCTGGCTGGTGGTGTGGTCACATCCTGTTCTAGGAGCATTTGAGGAAAGGGATCTTTGTCACTTAAATCTGCTGCAGCCCCTCGGGCACCTCCATTCTATGCTGGCAGTGGCTGCGGGCTGGCAGACCCAGGAGCAGGGTGCTCCAGACAGGGGGTGGATGAAAGCACCCCGTTCCTGCCTCTCCTCCTCCCCAGCTGCTGCACGGGGGCACAGACGAGCTGCGTTTTCTGTTTGTGCAAACCCGGTGCATCATCCTGGTTACTAATGATTGTTTTGGTCGTGGAGCCTAGCAATTTGTTTTCTGTGCTGGCTGACGGGAATTCAAAGGATTGCTGGCAGAACTCATAATTAGCAGAGAAAAATTTGCAAAACTTTGTTGCTGTTACTCCTCTGGTCCCAGAATTATTCATGTTTCTCGTTCTGGGCAGCGTCCCTTCAGCACTAATTTGATGTTGGTGCTGTGCTACTGCTGCAGAAGCGATGCTCTGCGAAGAAACCGGGGCTGTCATTAATTCAGAGCAGCACAGGACATGTGGGGGAGTGAGGATTAACACGTAAACAAAAGCAAAATGATCACATCCCATGTGTGGTCTGCAGGAAGGGGTTTTGGTTCAGCCCAGAACCGGTGACATGTAATGCTGTTCTCTGCTGTCAGTTTCAAAAGGAAGCCCCTCACAGCGGGCAGTGCCCATGCCTTGGCTGCCTGCACGCCTCTTCCTGGGGCAGTGGGTGACACCGGGCATGAAATAATACTGCTCTCAGTGTGATGGAGTGGAACTTGTCCTAAAAGCCTTTTATAGGGACAAACAAGATTTACTTCTCATGTTTCTGTAACCTTTTGCTTTGCTGTGTTGTCCCAGCTTTTTTTATTTCCTTGCTTCCTTCGTGAAGGAGTTTGCAGTGCTCCTCAGCCTCTGTATCTTTCAGAATTAATTGCACATGAAGTTATTTCAGTAACTCGAAGCTTCTGTTTTTGTAGCTCGAGGAGGCAGAGCTGCTCCTGGCAGCTCCTCATCACTGCTGTGCAGTACTCCTGGGCTGAGATGCTCAGTACTGCACAGCTGTGTCTGCTCCTCGGGAGGTATTAGTGTAGCAATAAGTGCATTTCAAGCTGGAAAACATCACGTTTTTAAACCTTCCCTCGTGCGTGTTCAGTTTCTCCACATTCCTGCAGGCTTCAGAATGTGTCTCAGTGTTAACCTGTTCTTAAGGAACTACATGAAAAGCTTGGTTCTGGCCAATGAGGAAGAAGAGAGCTCCTTTCAAAGCCATTTCCTTCCATCTCAAGAGTTCTTTGAGTATTATGAAGCTCTGTTATGAGCCTCTCCTGTAAGATTGCCTTGCAGTCTGCTCCTGAAAGTGCTGAACAACTGTGAAGTCTTACTTTCCCCTGTGCCTGGGAGTGCTGTTCTTACAGCACCTCCTGTGTCTGAGAAGGTGCTGGCACGTGGTGTCCTGCTTGTCTTGAAACACAGCACGTGGAGAGCTGTGCTTGGCACGGCTTCCAGGAGGAGCTGTGACCTCGTGGTGGAAGCTGTGTTGACATTAAACATGGCCTAGGTGGTTTCAGTGTTGGCAGCTCCTTGGAAGGGCAGAACTGAAATGTTAGATGCTGCTTAGCTGTTGTCTCTGCCGTTCTCTAAGCATTTCTTTTTTTCTTCTTGTGAAATGTTTGGGTGGTTTTTTTTTGCTTTGACAGTGGCTGTGCAGCTGTAAGCCTGGCTGGTGGGTGCTAGGGGGGGTTGTGGGGGACCTTCTCCTCCATACAGAGTCTGTACTACAAACAGTGCTACAAAAGGTTGATGCAACCACTGGCAGAAGTCTTCAGAGTTCTCACCTTTCAGATATTTATTTGAAATGCCTATTGATTTTCACACATTTATAATAGGGTGAGATTTCAGAGGCAGCTATTCTTCTAAAAACTCTCCACCCCGAGGACCTTAACGCAGGGAATGATTGGAATTTGATGGAGCAGTCCAATGAGCAGCACGATATGATCTCGAGTGGCAAACTTCCAACTAGGAGAACACCCCCAGAGCCGTTCTGTGGCACGGAGTCCCCGTGGCCTTGCTGCTCAGCTCGTGCTGTGTGTGACTGCTGCCTTGTCTCCTTGCAGGACTGGCCATTCGACGACGGAGCGCCGCCCCCCAGTGAGATAGTTGACGACTGGCTAAACCTGCTGAAAATCAAATTCCGTGAGGAGAGCGGATGCTGTGTGGCCGTTCACTGCGTGGCAGGGTTGGGAAGGTCGGTATCCAGCAGCAGTGGGAGGTTGACAGTCTGTCTTTTTAAAGTGACTTCGGGGATTTCAGGTTGTTCCCCTCACAGAGCAGATTGTGATCTGTGTGTGATCTAGTGAGTTTTCTCCTGGAGTGCTTTTTTGTTTAGCTATGAGTACAAGTCGTCCCATTGCTAACACCTGCTTAATCCTTCTCTCCCATTGGGAGACTGCAACTGCGTGTGCTCAGCACAGGGAAATCCACCCAGGAGCAAGTCAGCGTGTTTGAGAAGCTGGCTCTTTGCTCTTAACTGACACCCAAAATGAGGATCCCAAAGCAGGAAGCTGTGCTTTATTTCTGCTGGCACACCCAGCTACGTGTGCAGCATGTATTGAGGATTTATCTCTGGAAGTCATCTGCTGAAGGCTTCGTGCATCTGTCTCATGCACAGCTAAACCTGCGGTGTCATAAGAAGCAAAGTGGATCCCAGAGATACTGCAGGCTCCTCTTGCAAAGAGAAAATGAGGTTATAGTGAAATGGGAGGCCATAAAAACCTAGGATTACTGTTTCATGCCCCAAACACGTGAGGAGCTGTGGATTTGTGTGCACACTGCAAACAGAGCTGCCTGCTAGCAGAAGTCCCACGTTAGCTGCTCAGCAGGCAAATGTCTTCCTGTAGATAACAAAGAGAAGATGTGTAAGCTATGTGCGTATGGGTAAATGTGATGTGTGTGGAGGAGTTCCATGTGCTGTTTCTCCAGTTCTTCCTTATGCACCCATCTCTCCTTCAGGGCTCCTGTCCTGGTTGCACTTGCTCTCCTTGAATGTGGGATGAAGTACGAAGATGCAGTTCAGTTTATAAGGCAGTAAGTTAAACTTCCTTTTCTCAAACACAGCGCTCAGTTTATGTTGTACTCAAACCATCTTCAGCAAAGTTTCTTTGATTCCTGACTCGTTTCCTTGTTGCTATAAACTAACAGTGGCAGACGTGGCACTGATGTGATTGCTGGGGCTTTCTGTCTGTTTGAGGAAGAGGTTTAGAAGTGACATCCCCCCACCTTTATTTTATTATTTTTTCTTTATTTTGAATCTTTGCTTATCCATTAAGTCGTTGTACTAAGACTGCAAAGCTCATGAAGCTGTGGGGAAGCCTGGGCCGGGGTTTTAAACACCGTGGTTGGAGCTGGACGTGGACTGAGTGCTCCTTGCTCAAAAAATGGGGCTGGGTTTGGGCCCCCAGAGCAGCAGGGTTTTCCCAGCGGGCGGGTGAGTGCTTGCACTCCTGCAGGTGTTGTGGATGAGTGCAATATCCACTCAGGAAATGTCAGCAGCCACCTTATCTGGAAAATAGCAAACCTGGTAAAGGATGAGCCCGCAGAGCTCTGCTGGCTCGCTGATAACATCGGATCTTGAAATGAAGCCCAGCGGGTATGATGATGTTGAATGAGCTTTGCCCAGAAAGCAATTTGTCTCTTTATGGATTCCCAGGGTCTTTGGTTATCTTTGTAAACTATATTGCTGTCAACAGATTTTTCTGAACTTTGCCCTTTCTTAAATTCCTTTTTTTCCTCTTCCTAGATACAGTACCCTTCACATTGAGAAGTTCTTTTCTGAGCATCTCTTACATATTTCTATCTGGCTGTCACGAGCTTGCCTAGCTAATAGAAGCAGCACGTGTATCTGCAGGGAAAGGGTGACCTTGTGGTACTCAGTGACTGCTACTGCTGCTGGAAATAAACTCCCAATGCAAGGAAATATCCTGAAACTTGCTAACGGGATTTAGATTTTAATGTTGGCATGTAGGTGATGAGCTGCATGTGCTGGTCCAGCTCCTTTCCTCGGGGTGCCAGTGGGTACACAGCTCAGCCCAAACGCTGCTTTGTGGACACAGAAACGCTTTGAAATCAGTGAATGAGTACATGTGTGTAGAACAGTGATTGAAGCAGTACTTCTGCCATTGATACTAGCCTTCGTTCTGTCTGTTTTAGGAAAAGGAGGGGAGCTTTCAATTCCAAACAGCTGCTTTACCTTGAGAAATACCGACCTAAGATGCGATTACGCTTCAAAGATGCCAACAGTCACTGCTGTGTTCAATAGAAAATCTCAGACGAAGATGGCACTGTTTTCTGGACTCTTGGCACCTGGAAATGTGAATCTGGAATCAAACTGCGTCATCAAACTAGTGGTGGAGTTAGTGCTCCTCAGCCTCTGTCCTAATGATGGTGATGATTGGGAAAAATAAAATAAAAAATTAAGAGAAACATTTCAGTGAAGGATTATTTTCTCCTTAAGCTGCAGTTTGAACACCTGCAAGGAGAAAATCAGTTTCTGAACCCTCTGTATTTTTAACTTTTTAAGAAAAGAAATAAAGTAAATTTTATGTCTAAGGAAAACCAGCGGAGCATTGGCTTGTGCAGACACGATTTTCTTGATCTGAGGAAATATCCCCCACGATTAGGGCCCGGTGTGTTGGTTCCAGTAGGGCTCTTCTGAACAGAGCTTCCTCCTTTAGCAGCCACTCGTGGTGGGGACCTCCAGCCCCATTGGGCACCGTGGGATGCTGTGCTGGCTGTGTTGGATGTCTGCGTGGCGTTCGGGCTCTGCAGGTGTGAGCAGCTCCCCGGGGGCTTCGGATGAGACCTGCTGTACAGTGCTGTGCTCAGTGTCCCCTTTTGTGATTGGTGGGAGATAACCACTCTGTGTGTGTGTGTCTGTCCAAATCTTACTTCTCCAAAGAATTCGGCTGAGCTGTGAGTTGTCTTTCTGTTGTTAGAGGAAAAAAAATCTACAGTGGCTGAAGACTGATGGTCAGAAGTGCTTCTGTGAGTGAGCAGGAGGCGTTTGGATGAGGAGTTAAACTTATCCTGTCCTAAGGAGGAGGAAAAGGCTCTTTGCTGCTGTCTGGGTTCTCTGCCTTGCTGTGATTCAGGGCTTTGGGGGGGGTCTCATGCACACAGAAATGTCCACGAGAGGGGTTTCCCCTGAGGAGCCCTCACCTACAGTTCAGTTTAACCACTGATTGCCTTGTTATTTTTTATTAGGCTCTTTTGGAGAGAGAGTCTCTAGTTACACCTCCACATGCCCATCGTGCATTTACCACTGGCAGACCACAAACACACTGGTTTTGGAGTGTGGACTGGCGCAGTGTTGTCTGTAAGGATGATGTCTGAATCGAGGCAAGTCATTTCGCAGACTGAGAAGCAGTTCCATCCAGGCTACTTCTACCAAACGTCTGTTACCTTGCTGCCCTGCCTTGGCAGGGATGCTGTGCTTCCACCTTGATGCTGTCTGTAGCATTCAGCACTTAAAGGCTTTGGGTACAGGCTGAGGATGGTTCTCTCCTGTGATCTTTTCCATGCAGGCTGGTACCCGTCCTTTCCCTACGCCTCAGCTGCTGCTGAATGACCTGCCTTCACAGCACCCGTTCAAGAGTTCTCTTCTTAATTTGCAGCTTAACTGCTCAAATATCTTCAGACAACAAGTGCTGTTCTCTTAGAATTCTGTTCTTCAAAGGGGTTTGTACATTTAACAAAGAATAATGGTACTTGTCAGGGCCCTCCTTTTACAGATGTGCCAGCAGACCTTTGAGGTTGAAAACTGTGCTCCATGGAGCATGGCTCAGCTGTGTGGGTGTACTGAGCTCCTTCCTCCCTTACAGATGTGTAATGGTTCTGATTTCTTTAGTAGGTAAGAGACACTCATGTGTTTGTGATGTTGGTGCCTGCAGTTGGGGATAATGTATCTGCTCGTGTTTGAGTCGTGTGGAAGGTGGATTGTGCTGGCAGTATCTTGTTCTGGCTTTTGCCTTCCCCTCGCAAGCTAGAAGCTAATGCTGTGACTGCTGCTGCAAGTGGAAACCGGTGTTGTTAGTGCAATGAAGTCTGGTTGCAGGGGAAGGCACTGGGCTGGGTTAGTAACAAACCCGAGCCCTCCTGAAGAGCAGTACAACTATATATATATCTCACATGCTGTGTGTGTAACTTTGCATTCTTCCCCTTAGTTTTTACTCTGATTTATAATGTACTAATTATCATATACTTTGACTCTGCAGCCTTAATTGAGGGAAAAATAGTGACAGTGTAGACACAGATGAAGGGGGGAACGTAATTGTGAGCGATGTCCGGCGGGCACGGTGTCTGGTGCAGCGCTGGAACGTAGTGCAATAAAGTTCTTGCAGTAAAACGTCTCTTCCCTCTGGCTCTTATTAAATTTATTGCAGGTCATTAACGTTAACTGCTCTTCTTTGGTCTCATCTGTAAAGGCCTTCGGACACGGTTGTCAGTGCCCCATGTGTTCCTGATCCTCAGTGCTGTGTGGCTGTGGCTATCGGGAAATGCTGCGCTGCCTTGGAGAAGAGGGAGCAGTGCTGCAGGAGAGAACTGTTTCCTTTCTTCCAATTGCTTATGCAAAGCCATGTTAATAATAATAATAACCATCTTTGGTAGTGTGCCTAAGAACTGACAGAGATTTTGGGTGCAGACCCGAGCCCGCGCTGCCCGGCCGTGTGAGTGGGGCATTGTCTCGGGGTGGCAGCCCTGCGTCCCATCCAGGGCCCCTTCCGTAGTGCAGTGCCACTCAGCTGCAGTGCATTATTTGTGGCAGTGACGTGGAGGTGCTATTTTCTGGCTTCGTAGATATCAATCCAATCAGCTTTGCTTTGCTGCCATCAAAGAAATATGTTACTAGCAGGTCGGTATCGCCTTCCTAGGATTTATCAGATTTTCCCACCAGTGTACTGGAACAAATTTGTGGTCCCTGTTGGCAAGGAGATAATAGAGTGCTTTGACCACGGGGCTGAAAGCAGTGGCTGCCAGGCTGTGTCTCCTCTTCCCGTGAGGATGTCTTTGTACAGCGTGCTGGGGTCCTGCAGTCGTTCCCTTGGGATTTCTGTAACACCAGGCTCCTGCTTTGCTGTGTTGACTCCTTTACCTCTTTGCTTGCTGTGCACTAAGGGAACGTTTCGTTCACCAAAGGCTCGTCGGTGTAGAAATGCCAAATGCTTATTTGAAATGGAGGTGTTTCTGTGAGATGGGGGAGGCTCATTTCTGTTGGTAATTCTCTGCATTCAGATCTGGGTCACTTCAGTTCCTGACACGTCCTTTAACCAGGGGCAGCTCTCATGTGCACGTTAATGTTGGTGAAGGTGGTCCTTCAGGAAGAAGCAGACGTGCAGTGTGAGGACAGGGGACTGTCGGACTCGTGGTTCTGCTATAGTGCAGATTCCTCTAACTAACAAATGATAAATCATTTCATTTCATCTCAGTGCTTACAAATCCATCCTGGGGCTCCCAAGAGAGCGTGGCTTTGTGTTGTGGCATCCCTAACCAACACAGAGGGACTGCTTCAGCTCAGGTGCTCGGAGTGCAGTCATTTGTCTCTGAGCTCTGTAGTGTGTGCTGAGCTCTGTCAGTGGGTTTCCCCGGAGGGGCACCATAGGTAATGCTTTTCACGGGGGTGTCGGGAGTGCCTTTCATTTCGGGTGTCTGAGAGCTGTGTTTTTCCTGGTAGTTCTGTATTAAAACAACAAAAACCCCGCTCCGAAACAGAGGCACAGAGCCAAATCCTGGGACCTTCCTTCTGTCTGCCTGCTGCACCAGAGCTTAAATCTCATCCAACAGTGAATGGAGTGACATTGGTGAACTCTTAATTGCTCTCCACGCTGTGTTCTTAGCATGGATAGAGCTGGTGGTGGGACAAAACAAAGGAAACACTCTTGCAGACTTGGTTTGGGGTGGTACTGCGTGTCGGGCAGTGCTGGGGGGTATGGGGGTCATCTAGAGAGAAGGCTGAGGGTGAGACACAGAGCTCGAGGGGCTTTATTTGGGCAGTGGCTGCAGTGATACTGGCACGGCAGCCAGAATTTGAGGTGGCTGTGACTGTGCCCTTTCTTACAGGGCTTGGCTTTGTAGATGGACACAAATGAGGGACACCAAGAGCTGACAGCGGAGGAAAATCCCTGATCCAAACCTGTGGGGGAGAAAGAAGAGCTGCAGGGAGAAAAGAAACAGGTAAGGAGCTGCTTCTTGTGTGCCTGGTGAGGGAAACCAAAAGCACTGAGTAATGCAGTGACTCCTTCAGGGCTGAGCAGTGAGTTGACAGGGGGGACAAAGCATGTCCCAGGCCATCGTCCTGTGGTTCTCGGTGCCCTTGCATTATCTTTGGCAAGGTTGGTGTGCCGAGCTGCTGACCTTCCTGGCCTCTGTTTTGTATCTGCTTTGTGTTGCCCTCGCTGTCCGAGGGCTTGCTGTGCTTGGTCCTGCTCGGCTGGCTGTTTCTTGCTGACCAGACTTAGTGCTTGGGGGGACATTTTTGCTGCAGTAGTTCTCCATGCAGCCTGGGTCCTGTGCCACTTTGTGATTTATTGCCATTTCAGATTTCAATTTACAGCAGTAAAAGGGGAGAGGACGCTGTTGCGTGAAATATAAACAGTTTTAGGGCCGAAATAAGATGATTTTCCTAGAGAAAAGGACAGGAAGAGCCATCAGTGCGGCCCTGAGCGGGGCTGGGGGAGGTGTTCATGCAGCACTGAGGGCTTCTGACCTCACTGCTGCCTGTGAGCTCAGGTGGAGGAGCTGGGAGAGCGGCGGCCTCGTGCTCCTGAGAGTGACGCAGGGATCGATATGTTCCTGCAGAACACTTCAATCCCATCCCTTCAGCATTTGGCAGGGAGGGGAGCATCTGTTTTGCTGGAAGATATTTCAGTAGTCCTGCCACGTGCTTTTGTGTTGCTTGGGGGCAGCAAGCCAGTTGTAGGGCTCGTGCTGTCAGGAGCAGGGAGCTGGGCTGCAGTTTCTGGGCTCCTGGGATGGGGGGGGGGGCTGCCTGCAGGGCTGAGCATGCAGCATGGCAGGGCACCCTGTGTGTGAGCGGGGTTGGGATGGCTGCTGGGGTACGCTGTACGTTTCTTCCCTTCTCTCCTCCTCAGGCATTGAAAACAAAGTGAGTGGTGGTGAGATGTGGTCAGGCTAACGGGGAGAAAAGCGCGGAGGAAGAGCTGCAGAGGGCACTTAATGCTGATTGCAGCCTCTCCTGACAGCTGCTGCCGAGCTGCTCTGCTGCCCTGCCTGTTCACACTGCCTGGGACAGCCACCCGATGGCCGCTGCTCTTTGTGTGCTGCTCATTCATATTCGTGGTGTCTTTGCAGGGATTGCAGCCACAGAGAGGGGAAGGGAGGGGAAAAGAGAAAGATTCCATTAAAAAAAAAAAATGTTGTCAAGGAAACTGCTTTCACAGTCCCACTCCGCACAGCCAATAAGGCACAAAGAAAAGTCTCACCACGCAGAGCTGCGTGCAGCACGGGCCAGGCTCCACAAACGTAATTGAGACAGCAGGAATTCAGTGCTAACTACAAAGCCTTGTTTTGATTACCGTGTGGACTCCATCCCAACCTACTGTAGTTGTTCTTTGTGCCTCCGTTAATGAGCCAGCCTTGCTTTCCTTTCTGTAAAGCTACCCAGAAATTTGAAGTAAGGAGAGAGGTCAGGGGGAAGGTGTCAGAAATTACTGCCGCTTTGCGTCTGCTAGCAGTATTCTTCCTGCAAGGATAATTACTTAAAGCAAGACGGATGCTCTGCGTTTCAGTTAACTCCTCTCCAGCCTCCATTAAATCCATTACGGGATGCCTCGCGCCTCACGTGTGCGTCTTTGTCCTTAATGGTGACAGTAAATCTGAACACCCCAGGAGGGCTCAGAGCTGCCAGCCCCCAATGTGCTGTGAGGTGGGAGCACGGCCCCACGGCTGTGGCTGCCAGAGCTGCTCTGCCAGGAGCGGGGGCAGAGCTGCTGTCTCCCACGCTCTCATCAGAGGTGGAAGCTGCTCCCGCAGCGCTGGGTGTGACGCTGATAAGCCACGGTTGCTTCCTGGTTACTGGGCAATAGTGCTGTCCCAGGTGAATCCTTCGTGCCTGCAAAGGTAATTTGTCACACGGTTTTCGTGTCCGTGCTCCGCTGAGCTGCGCCTCGCGTTAGTTTCAGGACCTCAGTCAGAAATCACAGCAAGGTTGCCAAAGGGCGGCGGAATTCAACTGTTCACCTTTGCTTGGAGATGGCTCTCAGTGGTGCTCACAGCACTGAACCTTCCAGTGAGAGCTGTGCTGGGGAGCAGTGCTGGGCAGCGGTTCTGCACGCAGCATCTCTCTGCCTTCTGCCCCATGGCAGAGTGATCGCTGGCAGCCGTGCAGTAAGCTGCTCCAGCACTGAAGTCCCAACCAGCTCTGCAGCTCTGGGCTGCGTCCCTCCTGCCCCCACTGCTGCTGAGGATCCTGCCTGAGCTCAGCTGTCTGCAGGGGACCTGCTGCCCACCCCCAGCAGCTCTGCTCCTGGGCACTGCGGTGCCGATGGGGCACAGAGGGGCTTTGCTGTGGCTGTCACTGCTAAACCAAGCCGGTCTCCACGCCAGGGCTGCAGCACCTAGAGATGAAATGCCACCTTTCCTCCAGCTCTCATGTTTATGTATATGCACTGTATGCGTTGCCATTACTCCACCTGTTTGATGATAATGTGTGTTTGGGATAGAGCAGCTGCTAAAGTGGCACGCGGGGCGGATCGCATCAGCAGGTGACATTTTTCACCGGGTTTATCTTCACCAACAAGCTGGGCCTGCAATAACGTGGCTGCTCCTTCATTTACTGGAGGACAAAGCTGCCATTATTCAGGGCCAGAAGAAAGAGAAACCCCAGGAGATGAGCGGAGTGCGTGTGTGATATCCTGCCCGCCTGTGTGCAGGCATTAATGTGAGAACTCAAGGTCAAAGGCTGCCCGGCTCGGAGAGGCAGGAGGGGCCTTCAGAAGGAGGAACGGGTTGCTTCTTTGTCTCGTGGAGTCATGCATCAATTATCCACGGCGTCTAAAAGCCTGGGGAGGGAATGGATTTTCTGCCCTTTCAGGGGGTTTTGCGTGTGCTGCTCATTTGCTGGGCAGTGGTTTCAAACTGCGTGGCTCTGGGACGGGGCCCTGAATGCAGAGACACGATGCAGCCCACGAGAGGGGAGACCTGAAGGGCAGCAGCTTTGCTTTCGGTCTCGGGTGGTCCTTCTGTCTTTCATGAGGCAAATGGTGCTGATAATGTGAATTAGGGAAATGTGCTGTGCGCTGTTCTGGAGGGATTGCTGAGAAATTGAAGAAGAAATTACCAGTCCTGTGTGACAGAGCTGTGGCAGGCTTTAAATACCAGACCGGCTCCGGTCTCTGAGATTTGAGAAGCAATTTCCTCGCGCTTTTATGTTTAAAAAAACAAAACAAAACAAAGCCTGCCCGTCCCTGCTGCAGTGTCATATCGTGGCAGGACAGCTGTCAGCCTCCTGCTGCCCTGCTCCGCTCTGTGCTGAGCCCTGGGAGAGCCACCCAGCAGAGCAGCACTGCTCGCAGCAGGAAGGCACAGCTCCGGGAGCTGGAATGGGAGCAGCTTTCTGCTGAGCACAGCAGGTCCTGAGCATCGCCTCAGCCTTCATCCCGTGGGGCACTGTGCCGTGCAGGAGCACAGCTGTGCGGTACAGGTGGACCTGGGCTGCAGTGCAGGTGTTGCAGCCTGCCTGGGGCCCCCTGTCCTCGTTGGGGATAACTTGGGTCTGTTTCCACCTCCAGATCAATTGCGATCAGCACTTTGTTTGGAGGAGAAAACATGTTCTGTTGTCTGGAGCCCTCAGCGGTGAGCTGATTAGAGGAAGCAGTTGTGCAGCATGAAAGGAATGCCTCTCAGCCAGGTTTGCCTTGCTGCCCGCAGTCTGCTCCACCACGCTGCCTTCCTCCCTGCCCCGTCCACCCAGCGCGTGGAGCACGGCTGTCTGCAGTGCCCTCGCTGTCCTCCCTCCAGTTTGCAAGGTTTGGCATGGAGGATAAATAGAGATCGCCCTCATATTGGAAGTTCAGTACCACAGAAAGCAATTGTGCTCGGAGTTGGCCTCTGAGGGCTTCTGCCTGCTGTCCTCTGGGCTCAGTGCAGCACGGAGCATCTCCTAATTGATGGCAGCACTGCTGCTCCGGAGCTCTGAGAGTGAACCCATAAAGCCCGGGGGGGTGGGTCAGCGCACCGTGGTGTGACATGAAGGAGGGGCTCGGGATGGACGCCTTGGCACAGGTCAGGCAGGAAATGATTCCTATTCCCTCGATGAGGATGTTCTAAGGATAACACTGATGCTGAGGACAGCGACCTGTAGATCTTTGCTGCAATGTCTCCGATATGTGCAGCCCCCACTGAGCTGTGGGGATGTCCTGTTGGGATGGCCGTGCTGGGAGGGGCTGGGTGGGAGCGGGGCAGCACAAAGCTGCCCCGGTGCTGCTCTCCTCCCTCCATCTTCCTCAAAACCCATTCAGTACCCGCAGTGCTTCTCATGCTGTGCTCCAGGGGACGTGCCGAGGGGGTGCACATCTTCAGGGCTGCTGGGAACACATTCTGGGGAGCTTTGGAGCCCGGGCCATCAGCCCACGTGGGAAGGGTCCCCAGCACGGGATGGTGAGCTCTGCTGAGATGGAAACCTCCCGCGTGTGGAGCCGTTCCTACCCACATCTCCCCAACTCCTGGGGCGGACTCACAGAACTCCCTCCTCTGCTGAGGGATGGGGGCAGCTCCCCTCGGAGCACCCCTCAGCATCGATCCCTGCGCTGCAGGAAAGTCAGGCTTGTTATTATTTATTTTTTTTCCACTTGGAGGCAGCTGATTGCCTTTTAATTAACAGCAGGCAGTGTTTGTTCAGCAGTTGGGCAGTGTCCAGATGAGCTGTGTTCCAGGCTGCCGCGTGGAGCTTCGCCCCAGGGCTCGGCTGCTGCCCTGCGTCCCTCCTTTGGTGGCAGCGGGACCCGGGCTCCGCAGGTCGGCCTCAGTAATCTGTTAATAAAGAGGGAACTTCAGCGGGGTCAGAAGCAAATCTGTGACACTTTGCATCAGCGGGGAGAAAACAGAATTTCATCCAAGCTTTTATTCAATAGAGAAACTGATAATAAACCTTCCAGCCTCCGAAGCGGCCGTTGCCGCGGCAACCGGCGTGCTGGGACACGGGGATGGATGCGGAGCGGTGGCTTCGCCGGGTGACAATGGGATGGAACGGGGATGTGAGGACGGGTTCACCCCTGGGTCAGCCCGGGGTCAGCTCTGTGCGGGGAAGGGGAGGAGTGGGCAGTGCTGAGCTGTGTGCTGCAGGTGGGCTCACGTACTGCTGCCCATCACCTGGCTGCAGACGGGACCCAGCCCCCGCTGGTGCTGCTGCTTGCTGCTTTTGTCTTTGTGCCCTCCACGTGGACACCAGGGTGCTTGTTTGTCTCCTGGTTTCTCCTCCAGGGGCCGGGAGGGCAGCGGTGCTGTCGTTACCCATCACCTGATGCTTTGTGACGCGTGCTCAGCGTGGACGTGGGACATGAAATTCAAGCTGTGGAGCAGGTTGGATCCCTGCCTCGTGGGGGACGCTGCAGCTCTGCCTTCTCCTGGGGCCGTGCTGATGGAGGCGGACTTTGCCGGTCATTATTTCATAGCCGCGGGCCTCCCTGTGACAGCCGTCATCGTGTCCTCGCCGGGCAGTGCTTCCACGTGGGGCGTGGAAAGGAAAGCGCTCTGCAGAGCCGTTCCTTTGTCTCCTGCAGAGGCAGACGCTGTCATCCAGCCAGAGTCAGGAGGGAGAGCAGATGGTGACCTGCTTTTGCCAGTGAAAGAATGAGGCTGGGAAGGCACCGTGGAAGAGAGGACAAGGGGAAGAGGCCTGGCCGTCTCAGTTGTGCTCAGCACGAGGCAGTGCCCACCCTGGGGAGGAAGGTGTCCCACCCACCACGAGGAGCTGGTGGAGGATACATCTCCGTGGCCCTTTATTTTAACCCACGATGGTGTTTCCTGTGCACGTGGTGGGACGAGGAGAACATGTCCATCGTGCATCTCTGGGTACCCACACCAAGAACCCCAGGAGCAGCAAGCTGCCCCGATGGGCCGCAGTGCCCATCCCCAATAGGGATTTGTCCGAAGCAGGGTGGGGGTGAAGGGGTCTTCCCCCTGTTTTGCTGTGTGCCGTTAACTATTGTGGGATGATTCACTGTTATGCATATCAGCATATGCTTCTTCTTGGAGTGCTGCTAATTTCTTGGCTCCAGCAGCTTCTTCTGGGAGTTTGGCCACGCTTGGTTCGTGTCGAGTGAACGAGCGCTGGCAGCTCAGCACTCATCCCCTGCTCCAAAGGCTGCAGCTCAGGCACGGGTGAGTGCTGAGCACTCACAGCTCAGCACGGGTGAGTGGGGGAGGCAGAGTGGGTCACCCCCACAGAAGTCAGCGGGGGTGTGGAGCTGGCTGAGTCACTGCCGTGGGGGATCTGCTGACTTCTGAAGCTGTTTGGGTACTCTGTCCCACGCGGTGACAATGGTGGAACAGAGGGGAGCAGGGAGGGATGGCCAGCCCTTCCCAGCGGGTGATGGAACGAGGGAGGAGGGAACTGAGAGCTGAGGGATGGACATCTGTCCCAGGTCCTGCGAACAGCCCTGGAGGAGGGCAGCATCACAGGGGCAGGGGGGTTCCCTGCTGGGGGGGGGGGAGGGGCCCCGTGCAGGACACGGGTGCCCTACACACATCAGGGTTTGGGAGTGTGACCAGAGGGAGAGGTTCTTTGCAGGCTGGAGAAGCTGTGAGGCAGGCTGGGATGTGTGAGAGGCTGAGGAGTGTTGCAGTAATTAGGACGGGATGCAAGCAGGAGAGTGAGTCACCCGGAGATTAGGTAAATCTCCTCAGGATTATTATTATTATAAGGGAAAATCCTGCGGATGCTGGATTTCAGCAGCTTGAGGAGGCACCTTGAAAGGGGAACTTCGCAGGGCACTGACCTTGGGGAAATGGCTCTTGGTTTAATGGGGATTTGGGCTCAGTGCAGTGGCTGTGTGCCCTGGGGCGGCCCTGTCCCTTCACATCCCATCCCATATTTTCTTCTCGTTACCGTGTGCTGTGGCACAAAGGGACAGCGATGCTGTGGGTGATGCCCTTCTCTCTGAGCATCCTGGCCCCCACCTCTGGTCGGGTACTTGGTGCTGGGCTTTCAGGCCGTGACATGGCCGTGAATTGGGCAGCAGCGCGGGGCTGCGAGGTGCGGAGCTGCCTTTTGTGTGACTGCTTGGTTTGGGCAGGCTGCCGGCATCCTCCGCACCTTCTGATGAATGCTCACAGGGAACCTGATGGATGCTCACAGGGAAGGGGGAGGCAATAGGATTACAGCAATCCCCGGAGGGGCCGCGCGGTGACGGCTGTTGGAGCAGCACTGCGGTTCAGCCCTCTGCTGTTGACCCCTCTCCTTGTCCCTGTGAGGCCGTGGGTTAGCCGGGCTCGGCCTGCTGTGGGCAGGGATGCCCCGTGCCATTCTCCTGCTCTCCCAGCCCTGTGCTGAGCAGCAGCAGCCGTCACTTCGGGTTGTGACTGAGGTCTGCAGCCCCGGCCCAGAGGTGCCTTCCTGGCAGTGGTCCTCCGCTGCAGCAAATCACGGAGCATCTTCAGGCAGCTGTCGACCTCTGCCCGCTGCTCCTGTCCCTCCCAATTAGTAGGGCCTCGTTAGCACCGCCGTGCCGGTGTGAGTGCAGCGGGGCTGCCGGGCTCCGGGTCTGTCGCAGCACAGGCTGCTGCACTGAGCCCAAGGCTTCTGCTCTCCGTGCAGCTCTGCAGCAGTGTGGGGGTTGGCGAGGGGGCTTCTCTGCTGCTCGGGATCTCAGCCAGCCCCACATCACCCCACCCCACCAGCAGGGAGGTGACCGCTAATTCCCAGGGCTGTGGATGAGCAGCACTCCCGTTCTGTAGCTCAGGCCCCGGGCTCGCTCTGAGCAGATTAGACTTTAATCCTAAAAAGATAAAGCAGCACCAGAGGGACGTTGGGGGGCAATTCTCCAACCTGGGGAAGGGAGGAGCTCACCCACAGCAGCTCCCGGGGCGGGGGCAGCAGGTGGTGGTCCCGGCCCCGCTCACAGTGAGTGCGCAGCCTGGCTGTGCTCTGCTCTGCCTCTGTGCCACTAATGAGCGGTCGGTGTGAGCGGCCTCTCCAGCAGTAATGATTTTCCTCTGCTGCCCACACCGATGTGGAAGGCAGGTTTGGGGAGGTGAAGGTTTTAATTGGATGCTCACGCTCTGAAATGCCTTCAGTACGAGATCAGAGCGGCACTGCCCCGCGCTCAGAGCACTCCTCGTTATGGGGAGCGGGGCTGAGCTCTGCAGCTCTGAGCTTTGTTGGGGTGGAGATCCTTCAGAGGGAGCCCCGTGCCCGGAGCAGCGCAGGGCAGAGCTGGAACGTGGCCGTGTGCTGCCCGGGGAGGGCACTGCAGCTCATGGGCAGTGATGGTGCAGAGCGTGCTGGTGGCTTTCATGGGAGCTGCGTGCAATTAGCGGGCGAAGCCTCACATCTGATGATGCCCTCCTTAAACACGAAGGCAGTGAGGCCTTGTTTGGGCTGTGACTGCCGTTCTGCAGTGTACACAGTGAACCCAGGGCACGTTGGTGTGCCTGGAGCAAACCCGGAGCCTCAGTGCCACCCCGGCTGCGTCCTGCCCT
Organism: Callipepla californica brunnescens; assembly: GCA_023055505.1. NCBI lineage: Eukaryota > Metazoa > Chordata > Aves > Galliformes > Odontophoridae > Callipepla > Callipepla californica. The sequence continues at coordinate 713,123 of JALIRH010000055.1, forward strand.
GGGGTGGGGATGGGGACCCGTGGTGGGGCTGTGGGTGGGCAGGTTGTGGGCATTCTGCATCTGTTTGTTTCTGGTCCGAGCAATGCGAAGCGCGTGGCCCAGCCCGCAGGAAGGCCACTCAATAAATGTCAGAACCGAATAATAGAGATTAATGGCAATGACAGCCTTGGTGCTGCGCCGCACGCGTCGGCCTTGGGTGGATCTGAAGGGCACCACATAAATAATAGCCACATCTCGTGGAGCTTTGCTCCTCTGCCTGTCCAAGCAGGAGCTCAGGAGCTGCTCTGGCTGCGTGCAGGGTGCTGGAGCCTGGGGGTGCCCGGGGAGCGGAGGGGCACGGTGCTGCACGGACCGCATCCACGCGCTTTGGGTGGGTTACCCCAGCAGTGCCAACGCATTGCTCGGGAAGGAGTGCTCCCACATCAGAGCGCTGGGCTCGGAGCCCTCGCGTGGTGCAGGTGGGGCGCATGGAGGGCGGCTCCGCGGCTGTGGGATACCACAGGGATCCTGCACCCCAAGAACGGGGCGGGGGGGACCCCGGGGCCGCCTGCTCCCGGTGCCCCGTGTCAGCGGCCCTGGGAACGGCAGCGGTTTGCTGCCCTCTAGTGAAGCCCCGCCCGCCCTCCTCCCCCCGGGGGCCCCTCGGCATCGATAGGGCAGCGCACGGCCGCTTCACGGTGGGATTTGCTGCCCCGCATCCCCCGCAGGCTCCCCGCAAACCGGCCCGCAGCGGTGGGACCCCGCAGCCGGGCCCCCAGCCCCTCCCCCCCCCCCGGGCCGTGCAGTCGGGAGATGCTTGCTCCGACCTCTGCCCGGGCAGCTGGTGCTGTGTGTAAATAATACAAATCAATTAGCAGGAAAATCAAAGCTAGGCACACTTATAATTAGATAATCCGGCAGCCCCTGATATAATTAATTACGTTAATAGGGCTGCTCGCCGTGCGGATGAGGATGCGCTGCCGCGGGGGATCCACGCACACCCGTGGGGGACTCAGCCCCGTCCGGACCGCGCCGGGGTCGGTCCGGAGCCCGTGTGATGCTGTCCCGGCTGCTCCGAGCGACAGAACCGAGCTGCTCGGGGTGGCATGGGGGGTGGGGGAGGGGCGGTGCGGGGCCATGCGGGGTCCCGGCCCTCTGCCCGGCCACTGCCGCTCTAATCCCGGCTAATTGGATTTACAGGCAGCGCTGTATCCAATTACAGAATCCTAATTAACGGCCCAAAGTTACAAGTGCGATGCGTCTTGCTTTCAGCAATTATGATTAATTTTGCCAGAATACACGCGCCGACGTTGATTACAGGATCTGCGGGCGGGCGGGAGCTGAATGCTGATAATTGAGCCATCAGCGGGGAGGAGCTCCGCGCGTGGGGCGATGCCACGGCCCCAGGAACGGAGGAACCGCGCAGCAGAGCCGCGGGGACCGCCCCCTCCTCCCTTTTCCTTCGGGGATGCGCGGGGCCGTGGGGCCGCCCCACTCGCGGAGGGGCCGTGGGGCCGCTCCTCCCCTCTCCCGGCGCAGCGGAGCCGTGGCCGGGATGCTGCGTGGAACCCGGTGTGTGCCACGCAGCGCCGGTGGGCTCCGCTGGGTTTCCGTCCTTTGGAACGGACGGAATCCCGTGCCGCCGTCGCGCTCCCCACTCGGGGCGCGAATCCGTCGCGTGGAAAGGGCTCCTCCGGGTGGGGATGCGCTGAGGAGCGGGAGCCGCTCCTTCCTCCCTCCTCTTCCTCGGCCCTGAGCCCTCCGCTCCGGTTCCTGCGCTTTGATCCGCTCCGGAGCGCCCGTTCCTCCCCGCCCCGAGCGGAGCGGAGCCCGATTAAAATAGATGAAGAGCCGCCTTTGATCCGCAGCGCCGCTCCGGAGACCTTTCCCCGCCGCGATGCTTCAAGCGGAGCCTTCCTCCTTTCATCCCCGCACCGCGTGGAGCTGCCGGCAGCGTGGGAACGGTCCCGCGGGGACGTGGGCTCGCAGGGCCGCTGCGGGATGGCACGGCGGAGACGGGGGGAAAAGAAGAAGCGAGGGGGGCTGCCCACCCCCCCCAAGCAAAGAGAGCTTGTCAGACCTTTAGAACGACGTGTCTGAATTTGATAATACGTGAATAATTCATCCTCCCTCCCCCCCCGCGCGGATTGGGCTCTGCGTGAACTCAGAGCTCGGCGGCTTTCTGCGGGCGTGGAGTGATGCGGGGAGACCCACGGGGGGGGGGGGGGAGGGGGAGGGGAGGGATGCGGGGGGGATAACCCTGGGGACACGGCCGTGGGGGTGCGGGGCTGCTCCGACACCCCCCGCCCGCATCCCCCCTCCATCCCCACCGCTCTCTGGACCAATATTCGCCCCAAACGGAGCAAATCCTCCTAATTACGGCCGGGGAGCCCCGAGCCCCCCCCCGCGTGGTGCCGTGTCCCCTCCCCGCGTGGCTCGGGCCCTTAACCAGGACGTGATTCACACACGGCGCTTAATTAGCAATTCAGTTAACGGTTTGTAATTCAGGCACGACCCTGATTGCATCCGAATGCTACTTTATTTCTTCGCCGCCGCTTGCATTCTGAGCACTAATTACGCCTCTTTGGATGCTAATTGCTTCCCAGCCCTCTGCCGCTGTCTTTCCCGAGCAACATTTATTTTTCATGCGTCCATGTGTTTAAACTAATAAAAGCCGGAGGGGGGGAGGAGGAGGAGGGAGCAGCAGCGGTGCGAAGCTCCGCGGAGATGGAGCATCCCGGGCAGGTACGGGGACGCTTTGGCTCCCGCAGCCCCGCTCCCATGTGCCGCTGGAGGTGACGTTTCCCACCCGTGTTCTGCTCCCGATCCCACGAGCCGGGATGGAGCACGCCGTGTTGGCGTGGCCGTGGGCTCCTTTCCCCCCGCGTGGGGTCCGGCAGCCGGAGGTGGCCGCCGTGGGGCAGTGTCCCTGTGCGTGGGGACGGGCAGGCGGCCGTGGCCCTGGGGCAGGGGATGCTGTGGGGCTGGAGGGGGTGATGGGTCCCTGCCAGATCCCCCCCGAGAGCTTTGGTGGCCCCGGAGCTCGGGGAACATCTGGGGCAGCCCGAGCCCCACGTGGCACAGCCGGAGCCCCGCTCCCGTCCTCCGGGGCCGGCTGTGCAGGCAATTAATCTGCAATTACTCTGCAATCATCGCTACCGACACCGCGAGGAGGAGCTGACCCGCTCCGGGCCCGGTCCCGCAGCGCAGTGAGGGCAGAGCCGGGCGGAGGGCGGCCCGGAGGCGGCTCTTATCGCCCTCGGTAATGACTGTATCGCTAACAGCCCTCTAATTATCGCAGCCGCTCATTAATGGCAGCGTGAGCCGCGGTTACGGCGCTGAGCGGAGCGCTCTGCGGCCCCGCTGCCGCTCCGTGCCTCGGTTTCCCCACTTTCGGGGTCCAGCTGATGCTGGGGGGGTCGGGGCCGCGTGGCTCCCACGCTGCAGCCCCCCCAGAGGGGCCACGGGAGCAGGAGGAGCCGCCCAATCCAACTAGTAACGAGGAACGCACACGCGTGGGTCCCGGCACCGGCGAGAGAGGGAGGAGAGGCACTCGGAGGGGGGGAGCAATTAACGATCATAAAGGGATGAAAGGGGGGGGGGGGGGCACCGTCCCAGCCCCCCCTCCCTGTGCCGTTTTGGGGCCCCGAGGTCTCCGCCGAGCCCGCGTTTCCCCGCATTTTGTTCCGGTTTTGATGGCTATTTTGGGGGGTGGGGGGGGGGGGGGGGATGAGCTCTGATCCGCCCGAGGAAAACGCTCTGAGCGTTACAATGGGGCATTGTCACCGCGGCCGCCGCTCCCTCTGCGCGGGGATATTTTTGAAGAGCAGAAAAAGATTTCCACCGTCGGGGAGCGTCCTTTATCCGGAGGATGAACTCCGTCCGCTGAGCCCGGGAGGAATGGGGGTCCTGCGGGGGCTCAGAGCACCGCAGCCCTCGGCCCGGCGCTCATTAGGGACTTAATTGCCCTTAACGAGGCGAGCGCGGCCGTCCCACGTCCCCGAGTCCGGTGTCTCTGTTTTGGGGGGGGGTTGGGGGGTCTGTTGCTGTGCGGTTCGGTCCCATCGCTGCGTGGTTGGGGTCCCCCCAGGGAGGGAAGGGGGGGCTGCAGCACAGCAGCGCGCTCAGTGCCCCACGGCGTGGCTTTGGGGTGGCAGCAGGCGGGGCTGAGCACCGCGTCCCACCCGTGGGGTCTTTGTGCCCCGTTCCCTCTGCTGAGGGGTGGCCGTGACCCCCCCCCCCCCCCACGCGTGCTCACACTGCTCCATCCCTGGAGTACAGCTCCGGGCCCACGGGGATCCCCGCAGCACCGCCCCAAATCCCCACCCCCGTGTGCTCGGTGAGAGCTGTTGGGGTCCGGGGGGTCACAGCCGGGCTGGGAGGGGCCCCAGAGATGGCCCGGCTCCACCCGGGGCTCCCCCCCCTCCCCCAGGGGTCGTGGTGGAAGCCCCGTTCCTTCCTCCTCTTCCTCCTCTTCCTCCTCTTCCTTTCCCCTCGTGTGTGGGCACAGACATAAATTAGAGCCTCTGTGAAGAAAACAACATCTGCTTCCCCTCCTCAGCCGCGCAGCTCCGAGAGGAGGGGGGGGAAGCGCCCGTCCGCCCACCCCCGGTGCCCCCACATCCCGGCCCCCCACATCCCGGCCCCACGGGGCTGCCCGTGGGGTGGGTCTGGGGCCGGAGTTGGGGCTTTGGGGGCGATTCCCATTGCCCATCCCAGAAGCAAACGCGTCTTTATCCCCTATGAAACCGAAATGGGAGGGTTCAGTGTGTGTGTGGGGGGGGGGCTGCTCAGCCCCACTTCGCCCATTCCGTTTGTGGAGTGGGCTGTGCCCACGCACGGGGTGAGGCCTCCCATCCCCCGCGTGGGCTGTGCCCGTTCCGCGGATCCGGGTGGGGTTCCCAGGGAGCAGCTCATCGCGGGGGCACAGAGGAGTGGTGTGTCCCAGGGAAGCTGCCGCCCCCCCCCCCGCTGCTGATGAGCGCGCAATAAATTACGGCTAATTGGATCCGAGCGTCTCGGCGGCTTTGTTCCCTCCTGAGCGCACAGCTGCAGCCACAACTGATGGCAGTGGGGTGAGCGGGGGGACACGGGGGACAGGGGGACACGGGGGGACTAAAGGGGGGGGGGGGGGGCAGTTCTGCAGCCACGTGACCCCTCAGCACATCATCAGAAGGTCTCATTAGCCCCCTGAGCGTTAACGAGGTGTGCGTTTAATTAAATCTCTCCCCCCGCCCCGTTCTCTGTCGTAGGGCTGCGTAACCCTAACGAGGTAAACTTAACGAGCGTTTATCGACCTCGTTTCCCTTTTTAATCAGTTTCTTCCTCCATCGCCACGCCGAACCGCCCCACTGTGAACTTCCAGGAGCCGGAGGGGGGGAGGGGCTGTGGGGCGGGGGCTGTGGGGCCGCGATGCTCCGCGGTCGCCCCACTCCCGGTGTGGAGGGCAGGCACTGCGGGGGGGGGAGCACTCTCGGTGCATTAACGGCCTTCCCCTGCCAGGTAATCAATGATTCATGCGGCTCGGGGACCCCTGGCACCGCCCGCGGGGAGGAATCGCACCTCTCGCTCTCCTCTTCCTCGCAGCCCCGGCTCGGAGGAGAGCAAAGTTTGGACCGAGTTGTTCAGTGCGGGGAAGGGAGGAATTAGAGCAGAAAAAGGGGCCCGGAGGATGCGGCCGTCCCTAATGGAGCGGGCGGGGCCGGTGGGGGGAGGGGCTGAGAGCCCGGCCCCACGGAGGGTACGGCCCGTGGGGTGCGGGCTGAGCTCGGCCCTCCTTCCCACGGCCCCACGGAGCGGTGGGGTGGGGGGGGGGGGGATCATCGGGGCCCCCACGGTGCGCGGCGTGGGGAAGGGGCAAAAAAAAACCACCCTTAAAAATGCAAATGAGGCGCGGTGCCGATCGTCCTCGTTTGTCGGTAATTGCGGAATTCTTCGCTTCAATCAGCCAAAGATAAACTGTGTCATTTAGCGGCAATTTGGGAGCAGACGCGTCGGGAACGTCGGGGCCGCGCTCCGCCGTCGGGGCCGCGCTCCGCTCCCGGGGTCTTTTCCCCACCTTATTCCTGCCCAGCTAATTAGCGGCCGCTCATCGGCCCTAATGAGGGGAGGGGGCCTCCTCGCAGACCCCCGGCGGGGCGGGCCGGGTCCCCACAAACACACGCTTCCCCGCCGTCCATCACCGCTCCCGGACTTTATTACTCTCCGCTCCGTACGTTATAAATTACATCTTAATGATAAATCACGCGCTCCTAATGCAAACCGAGGTCTCCCGTCGTCGTTAAAAACAATAATAGATTTGTAGAAAGCGAAAAGAGGGAAATGCATATTTATGAGGACGGGCGGTTTGGGGGAAAGAAAAAAAGGCAATAAGCGATCTGAAGCGTTGGGATTGATGAGACCATTCCCGGTGTTAAAGGGTTTTGTTCCTCCCGGCCGGGGGCTGCTGCTGCGGGGGGGCTTTGGGACGGGTGCGGATGGGGAAAGTGTGGGGCGAGCAGTGGGGCCGCGGCCCCGCAGTGCCGTCAGCTCGGAGCTTTTGTCTGTGAACCCATTACCGGATCGCGGCTCTGGCCTTCAGCAAATGGCTTTCTCAAGGTGAACTGCACTTTGTGCCGGAGCTGGGGAGCGGGGAGCTTTTAAAAGAGCATCTTTTATTCGGCAGCAGCGTCCGGAGGCACTAAATGGGATCAGGGCTCCGTGCCATGACCCCCCCCCCCCCACAAACACAAACTCCGGGGAGGGGACGAGCACGTGGAGTGAAACGAGGCAGGGGGAGCAGGCACAGGGCCGTGCTGTGTGCCATGCTGTGTGCCATGCTGTGCCATGCCATGCTGTGCCATGCCGTGCTGTGCCATCCCACATTGCCGTGCCCTGCGTTGCTCTGGCACGGGGATGCCGTGCAGTGAGCTCACGCGTGAGCACCTGAATAATTGATGCTCAGCTCATGCACGAGCGCCCAATGTGTTTCTGCATGGGCACCCCGGGGTGAGCGTGGGACTGCGCGCTGGGTTGGTGTAGAGCAGCCCCTGAGCCCCCCCCCAGCAGCCCCAGCAGTGCAGGGTTGGGCAGCAGCGCAGTGCCAGCTCTGTGGTGCCCCGGCAGGGCTGGATGAGGGGGTGAGCACTGAGCTGCTCTGGGGGGGGTTCGGGCTTTGTGCAGAGCTGCTTCCAGGCGGTGAAAAATCCCGGGTGAGGGAACTGAAATGGAGAGTCAGTGTGGGGCTGCGTGGGGGGAGGGGGCCGGGATGGGTCCCGACACCCCCAGCACCTCCTTCCCCTCGACTGGGATTGAATAGGATGGGGCAGGCGAGCAGGACTCGGTGATGCTCCCCCACCTCTCCCCACCGGGTGAAGCGGCAGCACCTGCCCGGCTATATTTAGGAGGAATGTAGGGCAGCCCGGAGCATCTGAGGCGATCTCCATCCCGCTCCCATCCCGCACGGAGCACAGCACGTGGGGCCGAGCTGCCCTGGGGCTCAGGCTGCTGGGGGGGCTGCGGGGGTAGCGGTGCTCTCAGCTCCGTTCAGCTGCATTAGAGCTCGGGAAATTTCCTCCAGAGGCGTTTTCTGGGGGGACACGTGGCTCTCGTGGCCAATGAGCCCCAGTCCTGGTGATGCTGGGGGGGGTGGCAGGGGTGCTCCCCACCCCAACACCGCCGGAGCTCTTTGTGTGGATGCCGCGCCGGCTGTCAGCGCGGTCACACTGATCTCCTCTCAATAGAAGCCTTTGTTCCGCCGCACAGGAGCTGTTTAATTCTTCTTATTGCCATTAGCATAAAAGTACAAAGAAAGGTGAAGAGGGAAAAATCGTTCCCGTCCCGATTCCCCCCGAGGCACAGCGAGCCGTGGGGGCCCGTGCTGCCGGACGGGGTCTGGGGCCGGCAGGATTTCGGGTGCTGGGGGGGGGGGAAGCCCTACTGCAGGTATGGACCCCCCCCCACCTCCAGCTCCACCGCCCCGGGCTGCAGATGCTGCCGATGGGGGCATTACATTTAAAGAGCTGATTAAGTGCAATGAAAACCGTGTCAGGCGGCTGTCAGCGAGGAGAATGCAGCAGGGCTGAGGATTAGAGGCTGAGTGACACGCGGGGATTGTGGGCAGACGGGCGATCAATCACCGCGTGGCTGGAGGGGGGGAGAGGGGCACTGGGCCGTGGGTGCCGCCGTGGGGCAGCGTGCTGCTGCTGCGGGTGGTGGCCGTGCCCGGGGCGGTGTCCTCGTGGTTGTGTCCTGCCCGGGGATGGGGGGGCCGGCAGCGGGCGGTGCTGGGGGTGGGCGATCCTTTCCTTTGGTATAAAGAAACGTGAAAGCATCGTCTGCTCTTCGGGGACCGTCCCGCCTCCCCTCCCTTCCCCTCGGTTAATTAATTTAATGGTTTTGTGATTGCGAGGAGATCAGGTTGGAGATACATCACCTATATATAGAGGCGTAGGGGGGGGGGGGGGGGGGGGGCAAAGATAGAGCCTAAAAGAACGGCCCCCACACCCACGGGCGCTGGGAGCGTGGGGAGCAGTGCGTGGCCTGGGTGCTGCGCTCAGCTCCGGGCACTGTGCCGTCCCACAGCACGTGGCCGTGGGGTCACCGCCGGCATTGATGGGTGCGGGGGGGGACCACACTGCGGTCCCCGCTCAGCCCGCGTGCCGCCATCGCGCTCCGGTCTCCAGAGGCAGCGAGCTGCGGATTGACTTTGACAAACACAGCCCAGGAGCTGCGTCTCAGTGGATGCAAATTATTCAGCAGCTCCGGGGAAACGCTGCCGACACCGCAGCGGGGGGGGGGGGGGGCGAAGAGGGGGGGGCTGGGCTGCAGCACCCGGCCACGTCCCCCCCTCCCACCCCGGGGGACAGCTGCACAGCGTCCCTGCTGCCACCACCCCCCTGCAGGCAGCTGGGGCCGCAGCTGGGCAGCTCCAGATGTGCATCGGGCACGTGGCTGTGCACAGTGTGTGCGTGTGCACCCCCCACGCAGCGTGGTCCCGGTCCCACCCCGTCCCACGTCACCCACGGGGCTTTGCTGGAGCAGGAGGTGCGGCTGTAAGTGCGGCTCTGGGCTCTGCCAGGAGCTGATGATGGAGGAGATGAAGATCTGGAGATGTCTCCGGGGCTGTTGAACAGATCTGATTTGCCAGGCGCTGGGCAGGTGGATGGTGCAGAAAAGCCTTTGGCAGCTGAGATTCGATTTGCACTCGGAAATGAGTGGAGCTGGCCGTGGGCAGGGCCGTGCTCCACGTGGGGTGGCTGTGCCCGTGGGTCTGACCATGCTGCCCACCCCCTGCCCGTGGTGGTCCAGGCTCTGGGAGCTGAGTTCTGCCCCATTCCCGGGCTCTGCAAAGCCCAAATCTTCTGCGTTGGGTGAGTGCTTAAGGGAGATGGGACCCAAGTGGCGAGGGGAGAGGACGCCTGGAGCCAATCCCTTCTGGAGGTGGCATTTAAACAGATGGAGGAGCGGAGCCGGCGGTGCAGCCGCGGATGTCTGAGGAGGATGTGATAGAAATGTGAATATGGAGAGGATGCTTCAGCTTCCACAGCCCCCGAGATCTGGGTGCCAGCAGCCCCCTGCAGCCCCACCACTCCTCGCTCCGTGGCGTTGGGGCGGCACAGCTCAGCCCTCCGAGCACGGAGCTGTATTTCTGTTCCCAGAGTTTTGGCATTAATATTTATCCATCAGCAGCTTGTAATTAGGCCTTTCAGGGACGCTCCTGGAGCTGGCTGAAGGAGATAAATACAGATGATCTGTGAGCGGGGTGGTGGGTTTGCCTGGCCTGTGCTTCGTGTTTGGATCGATAGCGCGGCGGCGTTAACATCTTCCCTGATGTTTTTCACGGTGTTCCCCCTCCAGGGGTTCTGTTCTGTGTGTTCCCACATTTCTGGGGCACACTGTCCCTCCATGGTCGGAATGAGACGGCCCCGGGGCTGCTGCAGCAGCTCCTAGAGATGCAGTCCCCAATAAGCTGTGCCTCGTCCTCTCTGAGCCGTGCCCTGTTCCCACCAGCATCGTGGCAGTGCCAGCTGCAGAAGGACATCTCCATCAACTCCATCTCCATCCCCATTGACCCCCATCCCTCCGTCCCTGGGGTACAGCAGTCCTGGCAGTCACCGTTCCCGATGCATAGCAGCTGCAGGGATCCCCCCCGTCCCGCAGTGATGCTGGAGCAGCGCGTGGCTCTGCGGTGACTTCCCGGCCCCGTGCAGCTGCTGTGGTGCCAGGGGCCCTTTGGGTTCCTCTCTGCCCCGCGGTCTCTCTCTGCACTGCTTCCCATCTGCCGTATTATTTCAGCATTTAATTATTTACCGCGGGCTGTGTGGGCGGCTGAGCAGAGGCAGTTATTGCTTAATTGAGCTACTCCACTCCAGCGCTGCCAAAATAATAACACACGCACAAAACTGCACCCCCGGCCTGGGGGGCATCACCCACCCCCGCTGGGCTCCGTCCTGCGGGGCTCCCCACGAGCGTGGAGCTGTGCGGCGTTTCCCTGTTCCTCTGTGGGCACCCATCCCCGGGCTCTGCCCGTCCCTTCTGCCGCCCGTTCCCTGTGACATCCCACCGCTGCGTGCTGCCCCTCTGCTGGCGGGGAGGAGCAGGCTCCATCCATCCCGATTTGCTCAGCTCCACGGATGAGTGCTCGGGGTAATTGATATTATGATGGGATCCAGCGGCACGCAGAGCAAACATCTGCCCGCTGCTGTTCAGGGAGCCCTGCGGCCAGAGGGGGACGTGGTGGGACGAAGCAGAGGGGGCCCTGGAGCTGTGCTGGGTGCTGTGTGCATCCCCGTGTGGGTTTGCACGTGTGTTTGCACGCTTGCATGCAGATGGGTGTGCGTGCAGCTTGGGGTGTGCTTGCATCTCCATACTCGGTTGGGTGATGGGCTCCTTGGAGGCCCAGCAGTGTGGGTCTGCACGTGGGTTGGGGCTGTGGGGTGGGCTGGGGGCTGCATGCAGGCAGGTGGGTGCACACAGGGCTGTGGATATGGGGCTGGGGCTGTTGCATCCCATTTCTTGCACACTTCCCAGAGCTGCTGCTTTGGAAGAAGTGATTTATCCACCTCTGCAGGCTGCGTGTGCCAGGAGGGAACAGGAGGATGGCGGCCACAGCGTGCTCCACGGTGCTGCCAAAGCCACGAGGGGGGACCTCCAACTGCTTAGCGGACCCCACAAATCAGGCTCTGGGGGGGGGGGGCAGAGGAAGGGGGCAGCTGTGTGCAGCTGGGGGCCGTCACCGAGCCCTCCATGTGGCTGCGGAGCCCCCACGTTGAAGGACGTGGCTGAGAGGGAGCGTTTGCCACCGGTCGGGGAGCAGTTGTGCACAGGGAAATCAATTAATTAAAGCCATCAAATAAAACATCACAACAGCCCCAGCGGGATCCCCGGGAATGCGTTCACTCATTGCACTGAGGTCTGGATACCCTGACCAAGAATTACGGCCCTTCACCCTGGCTTTCCCCCCCCGCTGAGGTTGGCAGTGTCCCCATGCTGCCCGTCACCCTGTGTCACTGTGTCCCAGTGCTCCCAGTGCCGCCGGCGCTGTGGGTTTTGATAAACTGTTGGTAATCGTGGATGGCGGAGGAGCTCGTGGGATTTCTCCTTTATTCAGGAAAAGAGGCGAATGCAAATGTGTGAACTTCAGAAGCCTCAGTCATCCGAGTGCTGCAGCGCAGGGAGCTCTGCCCCGCACCGAGCGGAGCGCTCCTGGGGATGGGGATGGAGCGGGATCTGTGCCTGGGCCCACCTCACCCCGCCGTGGTTCTCCTGTTGGGTTTCTATAGGATACAGCACTCGGAGCTGCCTCTGGCGAGCTCAGCCTCCTCCCACCGCTGCTTCTGGATGCGGCTGCGGGTGGGAATACCATGATCGGTGCCCACGGGTCCCTCCGCGCCTCCGTTCTGCCCCAAAAACGGCTGTGAGCTCTGCGTGGTGCGCGCGCGTGTTTTCCCACCGATAAACCTCGTCCACAATTACCCCATTTTTTATCTTTACGGCCTCCGACGCTGCGGGAGATATTGGATCCATATCTGAGCAAAAGAGGACATGAAAAAAGCTACTAAAAGCGGAGAGGGAATCTGTCACGCCGCCGGGTGAAATACGCTCTTCTGATGAAGCGTTCTGTGGGTTATCCCAAACACATCGTGCAGCTCCGGAGCTGCTGCTGGGATCTGTGGGCAGCTCCGGGGGAGGGGGCTCTGCTGAGCTGCAAAGAGAGCGGAGAGGGAACTGCTGGGGGAGGTGATGGTCCAGCCAAGGCTGGGAGCTGTCGGTGGGGTGGGGGCCTCGATGCTATGGGGGCTTTAAGTTCCCGTCCCATTGCTGCCCACGTCCCTATGGGTGATGGTCCCTGAGCTGGGGATTGTGGTGTGTATTAAAACCAACGTCGATAGGAGAGGGCCGGGGGGGAGTGACAGCGCCCATCCATCACGCGGCAGCAGGGCTGGGTGGTGGGGAACGGGTTGGTTCTGTGTGCTCTGCGGCACTCAGCAGTGGGGTGTGGGGTTTGGGGCACACAGGAGCGGCCGAGGGATGGGGTGGGTGGGATGGATGGGGGTTGGGGTCTCTGTGTCCCCACGGTGCACACACTGCTGCTGCCGTGCAGCTCCGTGCTGCAGCCTGTGGGTGATTTTGGGATGGCAGTGCTCTGCGTCCCATAGATGCCACCACTGAGGGACCTCAGGGCTCTGCTGCAAGCAGCACGTAGAGCTGGTGGCCATGGCATTTGGGAGGAGCTTGGTGACTGCAACCTGGCCGCTCTCATTTGGGGGGGGAAGCAATCGTCAAACTGTCCTTGATGCGCTCCCCATGTCCAGAATTGGGATTTACAAAGGGGAGGGAGAGCAAATGAGAGGCAGGGATGATGCATTAGGGTGTTCCTTCCCTCCAAATAATCCCTGTGTCTAGGGAGCTGGGGGTGGCAGCCCCATCCCTCCCTGCTGGGGGACCACAGGCGCAGTGCCGGGCTCAGCCCCGGGCACGGGAGGTGCCCCCCAGAGCCCCTCGGGGCAGCGAAGGCGATGCCGGGGCCTTGGAGCAGGGAGAGGTGCCGGGCTGTCACCGAGCATCAGTTAATGAGCGCTTCCAGTGTTATGTAAATGTGCTCTTCTCTTTCACTCCGATGAATCAAAGAAGATCAGGTGCCCTTTATTTTATTTATTTATTTCTTTTTACCCTTTCAATCTCGGCACAGATCTCTTCTTCTCTTCTCTTCTCTTCTCTTCTCTTCTCTTCTCTTCTCTTCTCTTCTCTTCTCTTCTCTTCTCTTCTCTTCTCTTCTCTTCTCTTCTCTTCTCTTCTCTTCTCTTCTCTTCTCTTCTCTTCTCTTCTCTTCTCTTCTCTTCCCTCTCGTGTCCACACACCTCATGGAAGGGTCTTTTCATCCCTTCTGCTGCTAATTGCTGCTGGTATGAGAAGGCAGCTCAGCAGCTCTAGGACCTGGGAGGAAACGTGTCAGTCATATAATGATTTTCTTGATATCTTTCCCCCTTCAAATGAAAGTTGGCTAATGGCTCGTTTCGAAAAAAAAATAATTGCCACTGATTTTTCCAAATTGCAGAAAATGTATTAATGACACTTTTGAAGACAGAAATAACGCAATTTGCATTTAAATGTGCCTAATCTTTGCAAACTCCACTTGGTATTTTTCTTGTAGACACACAAAATAACGAGCGCCGCTGCATGTGGAATTCTGGAGGAGCACCGGTGGTTGGGATGGGGCACAGGTGGCACAGGGACGTGGGGCTGCGGGTTGGGGGGGAGTTGGTGGGTGTTGGGGTGGATTTGGTGGGTGTTGATTGGAGTTGTTGGGTGTTGGGGTGGCATTGGGTGTCACAGTGATGGTGTTGGGTATTGGGGTGGAGTTGTTGGGTGGTGGTTGGAGTTGTTGGGTGTTGGGGTGGCACTGAGTGTTGGAGTGATGTTGAGTGTTGGAGTAGTGCTGGGTCCTGGTGGGGGTGTTGGGTGTTGGGGTGCTGTTGGGTGTTGCGGTGGTGCTGCCGATTGTCGCAGTGTCCTATGGGGGTGGGAGTTGTTCCCATCTCTGCAGCTCAGCCAGCTCCAGCTCCTGTCCCAGCTCTGCACAGCACTGCTGGAGCGGGCAGCGATGTTTAAGCTCATCTGGAGGGATTTACCTCTCTGCGGGGCGGTTTAATTCTGCATTAGGTGTAAATGCGTTCGGTTTTACAAGATTAGAACGGGCTCAGAGCTGTTGGAGTTGGACTTCCCGTGGCTTTGCAGGGCAGAACCACTGCGCTGAGCTGAGAGCAAAATCCCCATGAGCTCCATGGGGGATCAAGAGGAGCAAAGCCATACAACGAACCCTCGGTCCAATCTCCTCCCCATGCTGACATCACGGGGCTGCTGGGCCCATCCTGGACGGGTTCCCTGGGTGCTGTGCCCTCCCCTGAAGTGGCTGCATTTTGGGAGTGGGTGCAGAGTGCTGTGGGCATTGTGGTGCTGGGACGCAGGGTGCAGTGCTGCAATAACGCACTGCGCTTCGTGTGCAATGCACCGCGATCCTCCGCGGGCCTCGGGCTCCATAAAAAGCAAACGATTGCCTTAAAAAATAAGAGCAGGAGGAAAAAGCTGTCTGATCTTCCCCCCGCTGTGCTCTCTCCTCTCTGGCTCCGCATTTCCACTCTCATCTCCCCCTTCCCCAGGGTCAGACCCTTTACACTCCCCCTGCAGAGGCCTTGGGATGGCAGGGACATCCCGAGCATCCCTGTGCCACACCTCAGGACTCATCCCCCCCTCGTGCCCCATGTGATTCCCCACCATCTCCACGTGCTGACCCACAGCACAGGACCCCCCCCCCCCCGCCCCGCCGCTCTCTGCTCGCAGAGATACCCCCCCACCCCTCAGCTCATCTCCTGTTTCCCTTGCAAACAGCTTGCCTTTGAAATTCAAATGTTGCTTTAGCCCTTTCTTCACCCGTTCCAGGAATATCTCCCTTTTCATCTGAAAATAATTAACAAATGAGCAAAACTCCTGTGTGAAATTAAAATTTATGCCCAGAGGTGACCTTTGAAGCCCGGTGCTCACCGCTGCTGCGCCGGCTCAGGTGTTTCCTGCCCCTCCAGAGGGGTTATTTACACCTCCCCTCCTCTCTCTTCTTAATTGCACGAAGTGCTGTTCCCCCAGGGATGCCCTTCCTGCTGCCCGGCCCTACCCTGCCCCACATCCCGTTGCCAGAGCACTGCAGTGCTCGTGGGTCCCCACTGCCCACGTGCATGGCTCCATTTGGCAGCGTGGTCAGCACCGCGGAGGGTAATTGGTGCTAATTGGTAACGAGGATCCTCGGGAGGCACAGACACTGCCTCCACCGCGTCCCACAGGGCTGCAGACATCCGCACTGCTGCTTTGGAGCCCACCCAAGGTCGCCCCACGCTCCGTCCCAGTGGGGTGGGAGCTGCCCAGGAAACCTGGGCCCGTTATTCCGGTCCTCTTTTGGATGGAGGACGTTGTGTTTGAGGAGCGGAGATGTGCAAGTGAGCAGGGCCGGGGGCTGCCGGGCCCTGGGGTTGTGCCAGGGGAGGAGGGAAGCATCCATCCCACGGGTGGGCTCAGGGGGCTGGGTGGATGCCGTCCCCGTGCTTGGGGTGCTCAGCTCGGCTGCAGGTCTGTCGGGGTGGATCGGCCCACGGGAGCGCTCCTGCAGCCCCTGCCCTGCAGCGTGGCTCTGGGAACGGCCCCCCCTCCAAGGCAGCAACCGCCCGTAATTAAACCAAGTGGGAAAGGTTGCCATGGTACCGACGGCGAAGATATGAAGCTGCACCTTTATGCTGCTCCAGAGCCTCCGGGTGCTGGGAGCCGCTCTGCCAGGGGTGCTGCGGTGCTGGGGGGGGAGGGGGGTCCCTCCATTTGCCCCCACCTGCTCCCCATGTCTGCAGTGCTGGGGTGGGGCACGCTTTGCCCTGTACCTGCGGTCCCGCACGGAGCCGGCTCCATCACATCCTGTTGTCCTGGCAACGGGCAGGGATGCTGCCGAGCCCCGGGCCGTTCCCTGTGGCTGCAGGGGTCCACCTTCACCCGACACAACCCCGTGCTTGGGGGGAGGGCTGCGCTGCCCACCCACCCCCACTGCCACGCAGGAATTCAGCACTAACTCAACAGCAGCACTGGAAGAGGCGATTCAGGAGGGGTTTCCAAGTATGGATGTTGCCTTTCCTTCTTGGGGTCTGGAAAATGGGGCTGGGAGAGCCCTGCAATGGGGTGGCAGGGGCCACCATAGCCATGTGGGCATTGGATGGCTCAGGGGGGTTCAGGATTTCCCATGGACCCCCCTTGGCAGCCTGCTGCTCGCGCTCCTCTCGGTGCTGTGCCCATTTGGGGTTTCATTTCATTTCCTTTTTTTGCCTCTGCCGCATATTTAGAGCTCAGCCCTCGCCCTTTCTCCGGCCTTGTCCTCCTGTTGTGTTTCTGCTGCGGTAAAAATAGCCCAAGAGGTGTTAAAATAGCATTAAGGAGCTTCAACATGCAAATGCCACATGCGACCGCCCCACCGCCTCCTTACACCTCCAGCGGGAAGGATGCGGTCCCTGCCGTCCCCGCCATGGGGGCTGCTCTGGGTGAGGGTGAGGAGCAAAGTAGAGGGGTGAGGAGCAGGACAGAGGGGTGAGGATACGCACTGGTGGACCCCTCCCCAGCAGCCCCCCTAAATGCCAGTGTCTGGCCCCAAACCAGTGCAATGTGCTCCCGGCTCTGAGCTCTCTGGACGGCTCTGAGCACTGCCCCAGCAGCCCCCGAGCAGCGAGCCCTGCTGGTGCCAGCTGTCCCCTATGGGAGCTCTGGGTGGAACTGCACCCAACGGAGCTCCCACGCGCAGCAGCAAACATTTACGTGGGGATATTTAAAGCCCGGCCGGGTGGGAAGCGAAGGAATGCATTTCCCAGGCAGGAGGGCGGGGGGTTATTTATATATATGATGGGATGTGCCGCTTAAATCTGGCCCCGGGAAGTGAATAGGAGAGGAGGGGGGTGGCGGGGGGGGGGGAGGGGAAATCACATCCTGGCGTTGTCATGCGGCTCCGTGGGCGCTGCCCGGGGGCAGTGGGAGGGCGGGGGATGGATGCGGCCCCACGGGGATGCTGCCGGTCCTGTCCCATCCTTCCTGCCCCCGCCAGAGGAGCGAGCAGCCGGGGACTCGCGCTCTCGCTGCTCCTGAGCTGTCTCCTGTACTTAATTAATTAGTGTTTGTAAAGCTCCGGGATCCTTGGCTGAAAGGCACTATTAGAAGTGCGAAGCGTCGTTATTAATGATTTACATAAGCCGTTCTTGCTGGCTGCGGCCGCTCCCCCCCAGCGGGGCCGGCGGCTGATGCTCCTCGCGGGATCCCCCCACGCGTGTCCCCTCGGCTGTGGGGCACCGCCCTCACGGCGCTGCTCGTGGGTCCCCCACGCACGCGTGCTCCTGGTGGCGGAGCAGGGGCTCCTTCTGCGCCGGCTGTTAATTAAGTGGATCATTCAGAGCCACTAGTAATGTAGTGTGTTGTCTTATAACGGTTGAGATTCTGTCCCCGTGCCAGCTTCCATTAGCAACAAAACCCACTTATCTTGTTCCTTCCTATCTCTTCCCTTTATATTTTTATCCTTCCCTTTCCCTGCAAGTCTCTCTCTCCTCTGTTTTCGGTCCCAGCACTGCAGTAATAATTCTACCAGTCGTCATCTTGGTTGACAAAACACTGTTGATGTGACAGCTCCGAGCTATGAAATCTCCGTTACCGCTCGATAATTAATTTACTAATTGCGTGCGCTGCCTCGCCACGCGGCTCAGAGCCAGCCCTGTGGTTGGCCGTGCCATCCTGACCCCGTGCTGCCAGCATGGGGGGGACAGGGGGGTCTGTGCCAGCGGGGAGGGACACAGGGTGCGGTGGGGGTGGGGATGGGGATGGGAAGGGATGGGGATGGAGATGGGGATGGGGATGGGGATGGGGATGGGGATGGGGATGGGATGGGGATGGGATGGGGATAGGGATGGGGATGGGATGGGGATGGGGATGGGGATGGGAAAGCCTTTCTCCCCGGGTGCGCTGCCCTCCATCCCTGGCTGTGCTCTGATGCATGAAGGCGGCTGCCTGCATCCTCGTGCATCCCATCAGGTTGTTCCCAGCTCGGCCCAGCATTCCGACGGACAGACCCTGTGTGCTTCGTCCCTTGGGGTCCTGCTGCTTCCTCCTCATCCTGCAGTGGGTGGGAGGTGCATTCAGCGTTGTTTTGTCCCCAAACCCAGCACTGCATCGCCCCAAGCGCGCAGCGGCCGCACGGTGACCTCCCCACATCAAAACCCCGCAGCCCAGAGTGCAAAGGAGAGCTGATGGAGGGGGAAGAGTGGCTCTTCCTCCTCCTGCTGATGAGTTTTTAGCGGAACTCGAGGGCCATGTGAGCACACTGCCCGTCTGCGTGCACCGCTCCGCACCGGAGAGCCAGGGATCCGCAAACTCGGCGTTTCCTGCGCGGGGATTTCTGCTGCTGTGTGTTGCTGTGACGTGTTTTGATTTTCCCTGATTGCAGGAGTCAAAACGAACAAAGCCTTTTGGAGCCGACGTAAGGGAGCAGCATCTCTCACACTGACACCGCAGCTTGTTTGGTTTCTGGAGGGAGCGGTGCGTTTTGCTTCGTTTTGTTGTGCTTTTTTTTTCCCTTCCCTTTGATGTCTCCAGCCCTAAACGATGCATTTCCATCTGCGGGAAGCCTTCTCCTCCCTGTTTCCATTTGGGGTCTGTGTGCAGGGCCGTGCAGGCCCGGCTGTGCCCCGTGCTCACCACGGACCGGCCATGGGCAGCAGGAGGGGTTTCCTTCACTCTCCCATAAGAACTGACGATGTACGGAGGACTGAGCGGTTCAGGGCCCGCTCCAGATCAAAACTGCCCCAAATCATAGCAATAGTGCCGTGGCTGTGGGGTGCTCACGGGATGAGGGTCCCCCACGGCCCCACTGTTGGGTTCCTCCCAGTCCTCACCCCACAGACACACAGCAGCTTGTCACCACCGCCGTGGTGATGGCTTTTTGGGGAGCAGTCACTGTGTGCTGTGGTGGAACCTCTGAGTGCTGATGGTGACCGCTGTGGGGCCGCCCCTGGGGTCGGATCCCCACCCCGTGCTGCCCATGGGGTGGAGGTGTGGGTGGGAGCCCGGGCTGTTGGGAGCACAGAGCTGTCTTTCTGACCCCACAGTGGGAAATGCTCTGAGAGCAGAGAGGAAACACGATGCGATGGGAGCCCCGTTCCTCCCAGTGCGACGAGCCTGAAGAACACAACGTACAGCATTCCTCCCATCCCTTCGCTTCTCAGAGCTGTGCTTAGAAATGCACCCACATCCCCGTGCCCTCCGGCAGCCCCAGCTGCAGCAGCAGGGCTGGATGTCCCCTGCCTGACCCCCACCCCGGACCCCGTGTCCCCATCCCTGCTGTCCCCAGGCCGGTGCCAAGCCGGGAGCTCAGCGCGGTGCTGTGGGACTGGAAAATAGAATCAGCTCTTGTTTGTTCAGGATAATAAATGGGAGCAAATTGCAAACAGTGGGTAAGCGGCTGAGAGCGCCGGTGTGCTAATGTCCTCACAAAAGCCCCGCGTGTAAGTGGGACTTTGCATGAGTAATTCCATGCATTTTTCATGGCGGCCCTCGGGGACAATCAATCACAGCCGCCTTTGAGTTTCCCTCGTGCAAAGCACAACGTGGGAGCTCCGAGGGGTGTGGGGCAGAGCTGCAGCAGCCGCATCCCTGCCCTCAGCAGGAGCATTTCAGGACCACCCCCCCCCGTGGGAGCACCCCCTGGCAGAGCCTCCTGTTGGGCAGCACCGCCTGCTGCTGTGGGCCGTGCGTGGAAGCGATGCTCAGCTCAGACACCTCGATGTGCTCTCCCTGCTGCTGCTCGCGGGCTGTGCGCTGTGTGGGGGCTGCTGGGCTTGGGGCTCAGGAGTTCTGGTGCCCCACGTCGCTCCCGGACCGTGCAGGGGGGGT
Organism: Callipepla californica brunnescens; assembly: GCA_023055505.1. NCBI lineage: Eukaryota > Metazoa > Chordata > Aves > Galliformes > Odontophoridae > Callipepla > Callipepla californica. The sequence goes on from JALIRH010000055.1 coordinate 733,034, forward strand.
TGGGTGGGGGCTGGGTGGCAGGAATGGATTGGAATGGCTCGCAGGGAAAAAATGCCCTCATTGGCATTCAGGACAACATGGCACCATGCGTCTCCAGGGCCAGAACGTCCCATAAATACTGGTGTGTGTCCCCCCAAGCATGAGCGGAGGGAGAGCGGGCACAGCACCCATGGGTGCTGGGGCTGGGGGCTGCGTGGGGACACAGCTGTGGGGGCACATACTGGGGGACAGCTCGTCCTCCTCTGTGACACCGATGACCCAGGGACGTGGGTCGGGGTTATGGTTATGGGGATGGGGATGGTTCAGGTTAGGGTTAGGGTTATGGTTCAGGTTAGAGTTCTGGTTATAGTTAATGTTATGGGTATGGTTATGGTTAGGGTTAGGGTTAAGGTTCAGGTTATGGGTATGGTTATGGTTATGGTTAGGGTTAGGGTTAAGGTTCAGGTTATGGGTATGGTTAAGCTTCAGGTTATGGTCATGGTTATGGGTATGGTTATAGTTATGTTTAGGGTTAGGATTCAGATTCAGATTCAGGTTATGGTTCTGGTTACGGTTATGGTTATGGGTATGGTTATGTTTAGGGTTAAGGTTAAGGTCCAGATTCAGGTTCAGGTTATGGTTAAGGTTATGGTTATCGTTATGGATACGGTTATGGTTAAGGTTAGTGTTATGGTTAGGGTTATGGTCCAGATTCAGGTTCAGGTTCAGGTTCAGGTTCAGGTTCAGGTTATGGTTATGGGTATGGTTATGGTTAGGGTTAAGGTTAGTGTTAGGGTTAGGATTAATTTGCTGCTGCCTCACTCTGCCAGAGGTGGCACCGACCTCTTCTTCAGGAGCACACGGCAGCAGTGGCTCTTTGTGATGGAAATGCGGCCCCCGCGGGAGCGAAGGGCTGAAGTGCTCCGGGTGCTGCTCCAACTTCTGCCGGGGATATAGAGCACCTCATTGACAATGATATTTTTTTATGCTGAAATGGAAGAAAGCAGCCGCTATCTGTACAAACAAAATTAGGCCAAAGGAGGAAAGTAATTTTGCAAAAGAAATGGGGAGATGCAGGGAGAGATGGATGGGAGGCAGATGAATAAACACCATCTACATAGAAACTGATAAAAATTCAATTTCTGCTCACACACGTCCCTCTCTCGCTCCTCTCCTCTCCTCTTCTCCGTGCGCTCCGGCGCTGACTGCAGCCCTGGTGCATCCATGTGGGCTGTGGGAGGCACAGAGCCCGCGCTGCCTCCGGCACGCTGCAGCATTCCCTCTCCTTACGGTGCTCTCATCCCTCCGGATTTAGCCTCAGTATCTTCCCCTTGAGAGCAGTGGGTGGGAAAGGGTGAGAAGGAGCGCACCCCACTCCCCGTGGGACCCCTGGGGGGGAAATATGGGTCCGGCTCAGCCCGGTTCTTGGGGTCCCCAAGTGGAGTGGCACTGGGAGGGCAGCCCAGGGCAGGAGAGGATCGATGGAACCGATGTGTGAATCCGCTCCGAGGGCGGTGGGGCGTGGGGGGCCGTGCCCTGTGCTGAGCATCCCGCGTGGGAGCGCCGTGACACAGCGACAGCGGGCAGCGTGGAGAGGGCGGGGGGGAACAAGGCACGGGTGGGGTGGGAATAAACGGGAGGGGCTTTGGGAAGCTTCCAGCAGCCGTGCAGGGTTGGAGCACACCGGGACCACCCCTGCAGCGCTGGTTGGGGTGAGGCTGAGTGCGTGCCGTGCCCCCCACGTGCCGCCCCACTCACCCCTGTGGAGCTCTGCCCCGAGGGGGCTGTGCCAGCAGCGGGGGCACACGCAGACCCTGCGTGCCCACATCCCTGCACCCACACCCACGCCCCCAATGCACACCCACGCGTGCAGAGGCAGAACCGAGCTCGGGGCTGGATTCCCCAGGAGCAGAGCCCCATTTGGTGCTGGGAGTGCTTCGCTGCCACACCGTGCAGAGGAAGAGCACGGCTCCTCGGCCTCACCCTGCGCGCTGCTGGCGTGCCAGCCCTCCTCCTCCGCCCCTTCCTCCTCCTCCTCCTCCTCTCCCTACACCTCCTCCTCCTTCCTTCCTCCTCTTCCCACACCTCCTCCCCCCTCCTCCTCCGCAGCCCACCGAGCGGAGCCGCGTGCTGCTCCCGAAGTTGATCGTTCCCCTTCAGGCAATTAAAAGGCAGCCATTGCTCCTCAATCAGCCGTATTTGAATATGGAAATGATTTTTAATTACTCAGAGTCAATATCGTTTTATCACCGGAATGTGTTTGAACGAGGTTTGCCGTATTTGCAGGGTGTCTAATAAGCCGAGCGCAAATTCGCTCCGATTCACGGTTTTAAATGTTGGTTTTGGGGAGGGGGGGAGAGGGGGGGGAGGGGGAGGGGCTGCCCTTCGGGGGCTCCGTCTGCGGGAAACGTGGCACCCCCCGTCCTGTGGGACACGGGGACGTGGAAATATGGGGACATGAGGATGTGGGGACTCAGGGACGCTGGGACATGGGGATATGGGGACTCAGGGGGCACTGGGACATGGGGATATGGGGACGTGGGGATGTGGGGACATGGGGACAGCCACCTTCCCAGCCCTCCAGGCCCTGAACGTGCCCAGAGGTGCGGGGTCAGCTCCAGACGGAGCGAGTGACAGCTCGGCGGCGTGACATCCCCGGCTATTGTCTCCTGATTAATTTGCTAATTACGTTCTGCTTTTATCCAGGGGCCCGGCGGCGGTGCTGAAATGTCAGCCACTTGTTTATGCCCCGGGTTGCTGGCTCCACGACAGCAGCACGGTCCTGCGGGGCTGCCCCGAGCCGGAGCCATCGCTGCCCGACCCCACAGCCCCCAAACCCGGGTCTGGGGTGGGGATACCCCGCTGCAGCCCCCCGCACACCCCCATGGCGGTAGGGCTGCCGTGCACCGGGGTGTCCCTGCTGCCTGCTGTGCCCCAGGAGATGCCGCCCTGCAGATAAAGGGACGGGGAATGCCATCCCAGCGTCCAAACCTTCGGGTTCTCCTGCTGTTTTCACGCTCGGTGTGCCGGCGTTCCGGCCGTGGCGGTGCTCCCTGCTGGAGGCTGAAGCCGGGCTTTCTGCAGCCTCATGTTTATTAATCGAGATGAATATTGATGCCAAGTTTCCTGCTCGGGAGCTGCTGCTCGTGTGCAGCGCTGTTTGGGGGCGAAGCGGCTCCGACGGCCGCACGCTGCGCTCGGACCCGGGCCGGGGGTTCCCCTGGTTCCCCCCATTTTGCCCCATTTCTCCCGGCTGCAGCCCCGTGCCCTGCCCTGGTGACACAGACACGCTGCTGGTTCGGCTCCAACCTTCGGCACAGAGCGCCTGGATGCGAACGCGGCGATGACGCTGAGCTCAGACACATCCCCTGGGCAGCAGCACGGCGCCGGGGGGGTCAGGCCATGCTGGGGGGGCTCGGCCCTGCGGGAGCACACCTCGGCCCTCGGCAGAGCCCTTCTCACCCAGCACACGGAGCCGGGAGCACAGCGGTGCAGGAGCCAGGGGGAGGGCCGGGCTGGGCCCTGCGTGGTGCTCAGTGCTGCACTCCGTGGTGTGAAACCCCACGTGGGGTTCTCCTGCACTTCCCCGAGCACCGCCTGGTCCTGGGGGGCAGAGCGTGGGGGTCGGGGGGGTCTGACACCTCCGTGCTTTGCTGGGGGCACGGCCAGCAGTGCTGTGGCAGGGGGAGTTTGCAGGGATGCAGCAGCAAAAAGCAGCTACGGAGAGAGCACCCAGTTGTCCTGGTAACAGTGGGTGCCTCCAGCTCCTGCAGCTCGGGCCCCCCCCCCCGCTGCACACGGGGCTCTGCAGGATGGGTGCTGGGAGCTGGGCCGGGCCACGGCCATGGCACCCAGAGACCCACAGCGCTCGCAGGGCGCCTGGAGCTGGAGACGAGGAGATCTGGAAGCACACCAAGCGTGCAGCCCCAGCCAGCTGCGGGAGCAAACAGCCGGCGGGGAGCACAGTGCGACCCGGAGAGCTGCGGGCGCAGGATCGCCCTTCTGCTCCGATCTGCACTGATCTGTATTTACAGAGACGGGCGCCGAATATCCTCCAGTGATGTCTGAGCCACCACTGCCGCTCTCGTCGGTGTAAGGAGCAGCCCTCGAGCTGCTGTGCTGCCCTCCCGCCTCGACCCAGAGGTGGTGAGCGTCTGTCTGTCTGTCTGGGGACGTGGGGTCGGGCACCAGCAGGGGAGGGACGAGGGAGGGATGGAGGGAGCAGCTGGGCACCGTGCGGGCACGGCCATCCTCCGACAGGACATCATCGTGTCACACACACTGGTGCCACATTCATGCAAAGCTGCGTGTGCCAAGCACACTTCTCACCCGACGCGGTGCCCTGCCTCTCCCTGTAACCCACTCCCCGCACATCGTGCCGGGCTCTGCACACACGTGCACGCTCCCCCAGCTCAGGGCCGTGCTGTGCAGGCTCAGCACCCACGCAGCAGCGTGCTGAGCACCCAGCCGTGCACGCTCGTGCACGCACAGCCCACGCCGGCGTGCTCACAAACCCAATCCACGCGCGTGCCCGCTGCTCATCTGCACACGCACACTCCTGATGTGCACAACAGCCATTTGCACATGTGCACGACACCCCCCCCCCCACTCCTCGTGCACGCGCAGCCGGTTCCCCCCCCCCCCCCCTCCTTCCCTGCACCATCCCAGCGTCCTCCCCCTCCCTTCCAGCACCGATAGGGGGGGACACCCCCTCCTCCCCCCCTCCCCCTCCCCTCCTCCCACCGCCCGCGTTCTCCTTAAGGCGGCGGCGGGGCCGCGCACTCCGCCATGCCCGCTGCTGTCACGCCGCCCCGCATGCAGCAAGTGCCCGAGCCGCGCGCGCCGCCGCGTTCCTCCGCCGCCACCGCCGGGGCCCGGCGCTCCGCGTGCCCGCTGCCGGCCCTGCGCGCCGCCGCTTCCTCCGCCGCGCTCCCCCGGGCGCTCCCGGGCACCGGCAGCCGCCGCCGCCGCTCGGGGATGGCCATCCCGCTGCACGCCGCGCCGCGCCGGGGCTCCACGCGCTGCTGACGGAGCGCAGGTAAGGGCGGCACCGAGCATCCCCCCGCGCCGCTCCGAGCGTCCCCCCCCCCCCGCCGCACCGACCCCGACCCCCCCCCCCCAGCCTCTCCCGGTGCTCTGCCCCCCCCCCCCCATCCCGGTGCACCGAAGGGCTTTTCTCCGCCTCGCGGTGCCCGGCCGCGGGGTTGCGGTGCGCTCGGCGGGGGCGGCAGCTCTGCGGGCTGCGGTTCCCGTTCTGCCGCTTGGCACTGCCCCCGCTCCGCCGCGCTGCGGGAGCTCCGCGGCCCCGGGGAACTTTCCCGCACCGGCACCGGGATGCGGTGCCCCCGCGGTGCCCCCGGCCCTGCTGGAAGTTGCGGGGCTGCGGAGCTCGGTTCGCCCCGGGCATGCCCCGGGTGGGGGTCCCAAGCGCTGCCCCTACGGCACACAGGGTGCCCACGCGTGGGTGGGCACCGCGTGGCACTGTGGCATCGCATCCGTGGGGGCTCGGTTGCCTGAGCGGTGTCCTCGGCAGCCCCGGTGTGGGCACGCGCGTGCTGCCAGCCTGGCACCCGTGGGTGTGCGGCGTGTGCCCGTCCCCACGCCGGCACGGCGCTGAATGGGCAGCGTGGGCACGGCGCTGGCACCGCACCAGGGCAGCGTGCAGCCTTCCATGCGTGGGGGCTTTGCTGGGTCGGGGGGGTACGCAGAGCCCTCAGTGCAGCGCTATGGGGTGAGCGGCGCCTGGGGAGCGTGGGCATGAAGTGAGGGCACACGTGTGGGCACTGAGCGCGTGCTGGCATGGGCACGTGCAGCATGTGCAGGGATCTGGGGGAAGATGGGGGCTTCCCTTCCCTTCCCTTCCCTTCCCTTCCCTTCCCTTCCCTTCCCTTCCCTTCCCTTCCCTTCCCTTCCCTTCCCTTCCCTTCCCTTCCCTTCCCTTCCCTTCCCTTCCCTTCCCTTCCCTTCCCTTCCCTTCCCTTCCCTTCCCTTCCCTTCCCTTCCCTTCCCTTCCTTCCCTTCCCTTCCCTTCCCTTCCCTTCCCTTCCCTTCCCTTCCCTTCCCTTCCCTTCCCTTCCCTTCCCTTCCCTTCCCTTCCCTTCCCTTCCCTTCCTTCCCTTCCCTTCCCTTCCCTTCCCTTCCCTTCCCTTCCCTTCCCTTCCCTTCCCTTCCCCCCCCCCCCCCCCCACGGGTGCGGGGCTGTCCCACGCGTGTCCCCGTGTCACTTGTTGACGCTGGCCGGCCCGGTGCAGCCCCGCTCGGCAGTGCAGCCGTGCCCCGCGCCGTGCCAGCAGCCCTTCCCGTTTCTAGGTCACGGCACTGCTGCCCGCGTGGATGGCAGTGCTGCTCACGCGGGGACTCGGCCGTGGGGAGGTGGCCCCGGGGTGGCCGAGCTGTGCTGAGCGCGTGGTTTCGGGGCGGGTGATGCTGATGGATGGGGCACAGTGCGTGGGACCGGCGCTGGCAGAGCTCCGGGGGCAGCGGGGCTGATCTCTGCCCCACGGCAGCTCGGTGTGGGGCCGGGGGGGGGGAGCCCGCGTTGGTGCCCATGTGGTCCCGCACGGAGGCGGTGGGGAGGAGCGCGGCCGCCCCCACGGGGATGCTCAGAGCCCCATTTCCCTGCGGGGTTTGGCTGTGCCGGAGGCGGCTGCGTGCCGGAGCTGGCAGCGGTTCCTCCTCGAGGCCTCTCCTTCCCACACTCCGCTTTTGATCCGAGGAGTTCTCCAGGAGCTGGGATGCTACAAACCTCGGTCTGAACCGCACAGAAAATGGACCCGGCGCCGTCAGCGCTGCATCGGGGCGGGCTGTGCCCCGACTGCGGGAACAGACGGCCCTTCCTTCACCCCATTGCTGCGCAGTGACGGACGTGGGGCAGGACGGCTCCGTCCCCACGGGCTCCCCGTGCTTTCCCTGCCCCGTGGGGGGGGGAGATGCCGCAGCCCCGCGCTCAGACGGACGCACGGAGCTTTTGGGATCCTCCTGCTTTGACGCCTCGATGCTTCTCCGAGGGAATTTGGACCGGGGCCCTGCAAACTCACTTCCTACCGTGCTGCCATCCTCTAACGGGGACGAGCTTGGCCCGGAGCCGCCGGCTCAGCTGCCAAACATCGAGGCTCCGTCGCACCCCCGGAGCTCTCGAGGGGCACCGCGGCCCTCGGCCCTTCGGTTCATCGTCACGTCTGATGAGAGCAGGATGGATCCGACCCTTCTCCTCCCCACGGAGCGGCAGCCGAGACCGGGGGCTACCGACCCCCCCCCGCGGGCACACATCCACTTGCTGCTGCTGCCGCCTGAGGGGGCCCGGACCCCAATTTGGAGACCCTCTGGAGCCCCCCGCCCCTCTGCACGGTGTGTGTGTGTGTTGGGGGGGGGGGACAGGAGCACCGCAGCCGCTCCTCAGCGCAGCGCAGCCCCCGGTCCGGGCCGTGCTTCTGGAGAGGACTTTTACAGCAGCAGTTAAGTGAAAGAAATTTGGCAGCGCAGCGCGGGCGGCGATCGCCAAAGCGGCCCCGACAATGCCGGCTCCTCCAGCCCGTGTGTGCCGGGGGGGGGAGGGGGGCGGCATCGACCCCGCTCTGAGCGCACACGCGCGTGTCCGCGGCATCACGAGCGCGCACACGCCTGGGTGCACACGTGCGCGCTTTGCAGGGTGCCGCGGTCCCGGGGGTCGGGGGGGTGGGAAGAGGGGGGGGAAGGAGGGCTGAGCTCTCGGCGTCTTTCATCTGGAGGAGCTCAGAGCGTTCAGGAGGGGCGGAGGGGCCGCGCCGGGGGGGGGGGAGGGGGAGGTGGGCGCGGGGGGGCGGCTCTGCGGATCCCCGCGGCCTTTGAAGCGGCGGCGAAGATCCCGGGAGCGGGCGGCTCACCTCGGGGGAGGAGCTCGTTACTGCGCTTTGTTCGCCGGCGGCCACCGCTGGGCAGCAGCGATGCTCTGGGGTGGGATGGAGCCGAGCTGTACCGAGCTGTACCGAGCCGTACCAAGCTGTACCGAGCCGTACCGAGCCACCCACCGCCCCCCCCCCGTTGCTTTCCAGCCCGGTGCTCCTCTGCCCGGCGCTGCAGCACTGCCCGAGCCCCGCTCTCCCTCTCTGTCCCTCTCCTCCCGACGTCACCCGGACCGTGCGACTCATTCAGCTCATTAACGCAACACTGCCTGCTTAAAAAGCGTGTCACTTAAACCCCAAATCTCCTTGACTTTGCTATTAATCGTTCCCCAGATTATTAATGCCGGAGGGTTTAGTGACGCCCGCTCATCGCTTCTGGGGCCATGTGTTCCCCTCCGCCACTGCACAGAGGAACCTTAGCTCCCAGCACTGAGGCCACGTGCCGGGCTGGGGGGGATCCCCCATAAAGTCGACCTTTGGGGCAGCAGTTTGCGAGTGGGGTGCTGTGGGGCAGGGCAGTGCCTCCTCCTGCTGCTGGAGCCTGCAGGCATCGCGCTGGGATGGAGGGATCCTGGCGGTGATGGAGGGATGTGGGATCCCGGTGGTGATGGAGGGATGTGGGATCCCGGTGGTGATGGAGGGATGTGGGATCCCGGTGGTGATGGAGGGATGTGGGATCCCGGTGGTGATGGAGCTCTGCCCATTCCCCGACGGAGACGCCGCTCCTCCCTCCGTGGCACAGCACTGTCAATTTCCGTGCAGTCGTTTCCCAGCTCTGTAATGGCTCTTTAAAAAGCTTTAATTAAAAACCCAGCCCTCCCCTCAGCCCGGGCGGGGAACAAAGGGAGACGAGAGGGGCTGGAGCAGCGTGCCAGCGGTGCCAGCGGTGCCAGCTGTGCCAGCAGCATCTCGCTGAGCCCTGCGGGGTGCTGGGAAGCAGCAGGGCTCGGGGAGCAGCGGGGACCCCCACGGCTCCCAGCATGGCGAGCTGTGTGCTCCCCAGCTCGAGGTGTGGGGCAGTTTTGGGGCTCTGGGCCGGCGGTGTGATGTCCCCAGGTAGGGCAGGTGCCAGCCCTGCAGCTCTGTGGGTCGCTCGGTGTCTCGGCTCTTCAATATCTTCTCGGGCTCAGAGTGCGGCCCAATGAAATATTTTCACTGCAGCAGCAGCACTCTGCGGGGAGCGGGGCCGGTGCTGAGCGGGGCCGTGGGCAGCGGCTGTGCGGTGCTGTGGGGTCGGGCTGTGGGGTGCTCCCTCCCAGCAGTGGGGTCGGGATGTGGGGAGCCGTGCTGGCAGCGGGGATGGAGCGTTCCCTGCTTGCTGCTGCCGGGTGAGGGAAGCGAAGCAAGCACCATCTTGTGTCCCTGCCAGGCTGCGGGAGCCCCGCGCTCAGCTCGCTGCAGAGCGGAGCGTGTCCCTGTCTGACCTCCTCCTCCTTTTCCTCCTCCTCCTCCTCCTCAAAGCCGCACACTGTCGGATCCTCCGGGGTGCCCCGTGCCCCTGATGGTGTCTGTGATGCCTGGGGATACGGCGCAGCTCGCTGCTTGCGGGGTCCCCTACTGAATGGGGTGGGAGCAAAGCGGTGCTTCCATGTGCTCCCCCCACATCCCACACCTGGGGGTCCCAGCTGCTCGTCCCAGCTGCCCGCCGTGCCTTCCTCCCCGCGCACGTGCCGCCAGCACTGAGCCCCTGTGCCTGTTGCATGTGAGCTGGATTATTTTTAGCTCCCTAATATGCCCTGTACCGCTTCAGCACAGCCTCAGCCGCAGCTCAGGCTCCTGCCCTGCCAGGGGGTGCCCGGCTGCCAGCAGCCAGGGCAGGATTTGGGATGTGGAAGAGCCTGAGGGTGGGGGGCTGCCCCCCCGGCCCTCCCCGGTTGCTCCCCTCTCCCACAGAGCAGTGCTGATGTGTGCTCAGTGCCCTTGGCTGCTGTAAGGCCGCGCTCCGGTCCTGCTTTATAAGGCCACCACGTGCATTATTTTATTAATGAGATATTAAAAAGCTATCGGCAGCGACGCTCTGCACACCCCCGTGTGCTGCCCAAGAAATCGGTGCTGAGTGATCGCTCGGCCCACACTGGGGTCTCAGGGTGGGGGTGGGGATGACACAACAGGGGCTGCCCACCCCCTGCTCCCCTGCTGCAGCTCCCGGGAAGCGTTGTCTCGTGCCTGCCCGTTTGTCTGTCTGTTCATCAGTCCGTCCGTGTCTCCCACAGGGCAAATGCCATAGGATGACCGCTGCTGGTCCCCTCTTACTGGCTGTGATTTCGTCTGTCCTGTGGCTCACGCGGGGCTTCGACCCGGCTCCCAGCGCCTGCTCCGCTCTGGCCTCTGGGGTCCTCTACGGCTCCTTCTCTCTCAAGGACCTCTTCCCCACCATCTCCTCCGGCTGCTCCTGGACCCTGGAGAACCCCGACCCCACCAAATACTCTCTGTACCTCCGCTTCAACCGCGAGGAGCAGGTGTGCACCCACTTCTCGCCCATGGTGCTGCCACTCGACCACTACCTGGCCAACTACACCTGCGAGCCGCGCGCAGAGCCCGCCAGCCCCCCGCCCTCCCCACACCCCGAGGAAGAGGAGGAGGAGGAGGAGGGGGAGGAGGAAGCCGAGCTGGAGCTGTGCGAAGCCGCGGGGCCCTTCACCTTCCTTCACTTCGACAAGAACTTCGTGCAGCTGTGCCTGGCGGCCGAACCCGAGGCCGCGCCGCGCCTGCTGGCCCCGCAAGCGCTCGAGTTCCGCTTCGTGGAGGTGCTGCTCATCAACAACAACAACTCCAGCCAGTTCACCTGCAGCGTGCTGTGCCGCTGGCTGGAGGAGTGCCTGCAAGCCCCTGGAGCCCGGCGCTGCGGCCTCACCCACGCGGGTTGCAGCTGCCAAGCGGAGAGTGCCCCGGCACCGCGGCACAACGGCACGCGGCACCCCGCTGCCCGCACCCCCCCACCCCCCGCTGCCACCCCGCACTGCTGCCCCCAACCTGAGCTGCACTCCGCCACGGGCAACGAGTTGGAGCTGCCCGAGGCCCCACACGGTGAGTGGGGTGGGATGGGGGGCAGTGGAATGGGAGCAGTGGGATGGGAGTGGTGGGATGGGAGTGGTGTGCAGGGGGTGGACCTGAGCCACGTGTGGAGATGCAGCGTGGAGCGGGGCAACGTGCAAAGGATGGGCCTTGTTCATGCACACTGCTGCCCCAGACGGTGCTGTGCTCGGAGCAAACGATGAATCCTAAGGATGTGTGTGCTCCTCGGGGCAGGGCAGTGCGATCCGGGCACTGTGCAGTGAGCAGGAATGCCATGCACGGGGGGAATGCTGCCTGTGTGCTCCTGGGGCAGGAGGGTGCAAAGCGGGGACCCTGCCTGGAGCAGGGAAGGTGTGCAGGGGATGGAGCCTGCTCAGGCACAGCCCTGGGGAATGGGGCTGCAGATCTCACGGGATGGGGACAAGGAGCAGAGCACGGATGTTGCTCGTGTGCACTCCTTGCACCCTCCTATCTCCAGCTGGGTGAGCCCAGGGAAGGGGTAAATCCCTCCGTCTCCCGGCTCTGCCGCAGCTCTCTGAGCAACACCCTGAGCTCTCGGAGCCGCAGCTCGCTCTGCCCAGCACAGCCCCCATGCTTTGCACGGCTCTTTGAGCACAGCCTGCACAGCCCCAGGGCCCCGCTCGCCTCCTGCGCGGCCACGCTGCTGCTCTCCTGAGCGTGAGCCCAGAGCAGGAGCGCTGTCACTCTGCATTGGTGCAGACGTGGAAAACAATTTGCAGGTAAAATGACCCTTTCCCACGGCAAATTACCCTTGACTGCTGCAGCCCGTGCTCTTGTTATTCCAGGCAGGATGGCTGTTAACCAGGCGCAGCGAAGCCATTTGCTCAGGACGGAATTGCGGGAGCAAATTGCAAGCAAAGCAGATGTGCCCCTCCCCCCCCCCCCCCCCCCATCCCCCCACGCCCTGAGCGATGTGGCCGGGCTGGTGGGGGGCTGCCCACCCCGACGCTCCCTGCGCACGTGGGGCCGTCCCTGGTGCTTTGGGAGCACATCTGGCCAGATGTTCCCCTGCTCCAGCCCCAGGCGGCGCGATGAGGAGCTTATCTCCTCGCGCTCTTTATCCAGGGCAGCGCTGCTCGCAGCAGATTTGGCGGTGGCGATGGGTTCTGTGTACACGTATAATTTCATCAGGCTTTAGCATTTATTTCAGGAGCTAAATGTCATTACGGGCAGATCCCCCAAATAAATCCCAGGTCCGTTTCAGCTGCGTGGCCATAAACCGCCTCATCCCGAGGGGAGCTCCTTGAGCTGATTTTTTTTCTTCTCCCCCCCACCCCCCTCCCCTTTTATATGGGAGGATTAGGAGCTCGCCGTGGGGTCCAGGTGCCACCCCACTGCGCTGCGTCCCCGTGCACACCGGGCGCTCACGTGCGTCACTGTGCCCGGAGCACAGAGCATCCTTCATGGCAGCGAGGGGTGCCCCCACCCGGCCTCCCCCGTGCCCCCCGGGGGGAGAATGGGCTCCTTTCAGGGCGGCAGTGGGGCTGGGGCTGAATGGCGCCTGTGAGCAGAGCTTGGCGGGTGCCCAGCGCTGATCTCACCGGCTCTCCTCCGCCGAGAGCCGCAGCCGCTCGGGGCTGGCGTCGGCCCAGCAGCTCCCGGGGCCTCCCCGTTCCCAGCCACGGTGGTGCCACGGGGTCCCCGTCCTCGACGCTTTCCCCTTTACGCCGTGGGAGCCAAAGGGATGCGGCCTCCTTCCCAGCCATGGCAGTGCCCACCCCAGCACAGTGCCCCAAGGCAATGCAGCCCCCAGAGTGCAGCTCCACGTGGGTCCACGTGGGTGTTAATCCCCCACTGGTGGGGTGTGAGGGTCAGGGCACTGTGGGGTGGCTGTTTGTGTCACAGCTGTGCCATCCATGCTTCTGCCAGCGCTGTCTCAGCCCTCTGTGCTCAGCTGATGGGGCCACAGTGCCCCACAACTGCAACATCGCAGTGGTGCCGGGATGGGGCTGTGGGGACATGGCCGTCATGGGTGGGGGGCAAACTGAAGGGCCCCCTCCTTGCAGCACGGGGAGACCCCAGGTCAGATGCTACGGGGGCAGCAGGGTTGGGGCACTGCTGTGGGCAGAGCCCTGCGGGGAGGACGGGGGATTTAGTGCTCTCCAAAGGAAATTGAATTTGGTGTCTCTGTCGAACACAGCTGGGCAGAGCTCCCTCGTATATCCTCTGGATTTATGGCTTCCCCGTGCTCTCCTGGGGAGGTGTGTAGCAGTGTCAGCGCAGGTCCCTCCCGTGGCCGTGCATCACTGTGTGCGCTGCACGAGGAGCACAGCTCGGTGCTCCATGTCCCCACGTCACCTCCCATCCATCCCATGGATGTCACACCACCCCGGCAGGCACGGCAGTGGGGTGCCATGGGGCTCCGGGCTCTGTGTGCCACCTGCATCCCTCTCTGCCAGGGGAGGTGGGCACCACCTCCACCCCGATGGCAGCTGGGTGCGGTGCTGGGGGACACGGGGGGTCCCAGGAGGGTCTGGGTGGGGGGGATGGGGTAGGGCAGCCCCCAGTGCCTCTCTGCTGAGCCCTCCGCGTGCCAGTTAATTTCACGCCAAATGCTCCTGATGGATCTCTTGTTATTTTTGGTGAGCTGAGCCATAAATTTGTGCCACCTCACTGCAGCAATCTGTTCAGGGGGGAAGGGAGAGCACTGCTGCTCCCCGCTGTCCTGGTGCCCCGGGGGTCAGCGATGCCTTGGGGTGCAGGGCTCGATTTCACCCCACCTGACCGTAACGCAGGCGCTGGCAGAGGTGTGATGCATTTTGGGGCCCTCAGGAAACCCCACAGTGCTCAGCGTGGGGCCGGGCATCCTCATCCCACCTCACAACGTCCCCACAACGTCCCATCCCCACGCTGTGCCCCATCCCCACGCTGTGCCCACACCATCCCACCCCCGTCCCCCACCCCCTCTCATTGCAGCCCTTCTCTCTTCCAGGCAATGCTGCCGAGGAGAACCAGAAGGTGAAGACGCAGTGGCCGCGGTCGGCGGATGAGCCGGGGGTGTACATGGCCCAGACAGGTACGGGGTGGGGGGGCAGCACCGGGCTGGGCTGTGTGCGATGCAGGCAGAGTGACTTCCTTTGCTTCCAGCCCACGGACCGATCTCATTTATACATTTTCCCTCCGAGGGTTGTAAAGCAAAAAGAAAAAAAAATCTATTAATTGTTTCGTTCAAATGTATTTATTTGGCAAATTCATCTGGGTAATTGCAGCGGAGTGCTCCCCCCCCCCCCCTCCCCCCAGCTCCTCCTGATTGATGGCCTGGAGGCGAGTGGAGATGGATGGGCCCCGCACTGCTCCGTGTGCCCGGCATGCAGATCTCCCACAGCCTGCTCCTACCCCCCGAGGCACGGGAACACCCACGTGGGGGCACCCAGCCCCGAGTGGGGCCCCGTGGGGGTGGGGGCGGCCCCATCTCTTCATGCTGCAGCCACCTCGGTGGGAGCGGAGCCTGCCTGCAGGGAGAACTGTCCCCTCCACAGCCCTCCCCCCGTGTATTCCTTTTTAATTTAAACTGATGGCCTTCTCTTCTGGCCTGTCCGATAGCTTCAGATGGATCATCAAGCTTCATCAGAGCTGGGAGCTCGCAAATGTCAGCGGGGTGGGCAGGGCGGTGCGGGGTGTGCCACGCTCCTCCCAGGGCACCTGGAGCTCGTGCAGTGCTGGGACCCCACACAGGGTCAGATCTGTGCCAGGGGTCCCGAGAGGGGTCAGATCCTGCGCCCCGACCCTTTTTTCCATGTTTGGGAGCAACATCGCCACAGTGGAGGCTCCAGCTTACATCCTTGGTGTGCTCATGCCCACTGTGCCCACGGGTGCTGCCCAGCTGCATCCCAACCCCACCCCAACGCTCATCCCCCACCTCCACCTCCACCCCTCTCCCCATCCCCAATGGGGCCACGTGGTGCTCCCTGGGCTGTCCCCATCCCTCACTGCCCGTGTCCTCGCAGGGGACCCCGCGGCCGAGGAGTGGTCACAGTGGAGCGTCTGCTCTCTGACGTGCGGGCAGGGCTCCCAGGTGCGGACGCGCTCCTGCGTCTCCTCTCCGTACGGGACGCTGTGCAGCGGGCTGCTGCGGGAGACACGCACCTGCAACAACACGGCCACCTGCCCAGGTACGGGGCACTGGGGGGGGGGACAGAGGGGCACCAGGGGATGGGGACAGAGCGTTGTGCATTTGTGGAAATGGGGGAAGCGAGGAACGGGCTCCGTGCAGAGGTTTCCCCATCACCTCACCTTCCCAGCGGTGTTGGCTCTCGGGGAGCACTGTGCTGGAGGAGCAGTGTGGTGTGTGTGTGCCCCACGGTGTGGGGATGGGGCCGACCCCAATCTGTGCAGGGCAGGAGGCACCAAGCTGTGCTATGGACTGTGTGTCCTCCGTGGCTGCAGCACACAGGCTGTGCACTCCGTGACACGTGGGTGCTCCCGTGGGTGCGGGGGCTGACGGGGACACCTCAGCTCACGGTGCGTCCCTGGGGACGCCTGGGGAGCTGCGTGGTCCGTGGCTGTTTCCAGGTGAGCTGAGCTCGTGTAAATGTGATTGGTGCGAGGAAGGGGCTGCGCACATGGTTTGGTGCCAGGCTGAGCAGGCGTGGGGTGCACACACCTGCGGGGTCCCAGCAGGGAGATGGAGCAGGGCAGGGAGCCACGAGGCAGCACTGCTGCCTGCTTGGGCTGCTAGGGCATGGAGGCAGGGAAGGTGCAGCTGGTGCCATGGGGCTGTGCCCCCGGGTACAAGGGGTCTGCGATGCCCAGGACCCCTCGGTGCCAGGAGGAGGGGATGCAGGGAGGCTGCAGCCTGCGGGGTCGGGCGTGCCGTGACGGCCCTGTGCTGTGTTGCAGTTCACGGTGCCTGGGAGGAGTGGTCCCCGTGGAGTCTGTGCTCGGTGACCTGTGGGCGAGGGGCCAGGACCAGGACGCGGCGGTGTGTGGCCCCGCAGCACGGAGGGAAAGCCTGCGAGGGCCCCGAGCTGCAGGCCAAGCCCTGCAGTATCGCGACCTGCCCGGGTCAGTACCACTCCCCTCTCCCCCTGCTCCGTGTCCCCAGCCCTGGGACAGCCAGGAAAAGAGCTGTGGGCGAGGGCTGTGCTCCCAGCACAGGTGCTGCAGTGGTGTGAGGTTCAGGCATTGCAGCCATGGGGACGTGGGGCAGCGTGGGGACACAGGGGTGCACCCACACAGAGGTCCCCACGGAGAGCCAGCCGTGCTGCAGGGCCCCGGACCCCCACGGGCACGAGGAGCCATCCCCGGGGTGTGCTGGCACCTGGGGTGGCACGGGGACAACGTGGGGCAGCAGGGAGGTGCAGGAGGCAGCGGAGGGCTCTGGCTGTGTGCGTTCCCCAGACGCTGTGCCGGGGCTGTGGGCTGCAGGGACACCCCATGTGCGCTGCGGTGACGCAGGGTGACACGAGGTGCACAGCGTGCACCCTACCTCACCCCACGGGGCTGCATCCCCGCTGCTCGCGGTGGCTTTTGTCACCTGGAGCGCAGGAATCTGTCAGGGCTCGCGGTGCAGAGGCACTGCTGAGGGGTTTGGGGGTCGGTCCTGGTGGCCTTACCCCGGTCAGAGCACAGCTCGGTGCTGCCAGCTCAGCACGTCGCTAGGTCGGACCCGTTGCACGCGGGGCGCGGTGCGGACGGTGGCAGCGGGGGCTGCTGGTGTGCGGGCACTGACCCGCTTCTGTCACTTTGTCCCCGCAGTGGAAGGGCAGTGGTTAGAATGGGGCTCCTGGAGCCGCTGCTCCGTCACCTGCGCCAACGGCACCCAGCAGCGCACGCGCAAGTGCAGTGTGTCGGCCCACGGATGGGGGGAGTGCCGGGGGGCCCACGCCGATGCCCGCGAGTGCTCGAACCCCACGTGTCCCAGTAAGGCTCCGTGTGTTTGGGGGGGTCAGGGGAGGGGGGGGATGTGGTGTGATTCTGCCTCAATGCTTCTGCAGTGTTGCCGTTGGCGATGCTCTGGCACGCTTGTGGGGTCGCTGATGTGGGTGTGGGTTCATGGGGAGCAGGAGCAGGGGCGTGATGCTGGGGGGCAGCAGCTGCCCACCTCACACAGGTTGCTCCCTCCTGGAGGAGATGTCTCTGTGCTCGTGTCCCCGCTGCTCCCTGCACAGTGCTGGGTACCCATCGGTACCCGGTGCACAGCGCAATATGGTGGGACCGGTCCTCAGGATCAGGAATAGGGACACGGGGCTGAAGGCCTCATCCCGTCCCTCATCCCGTCCCTCCTGCCCTCCTCCCGTCCTTCATCTCCCTCTGCATCAGCTGCAGGTGTGGAGGGAGGGGTTGTAGGGTGGGGCAGGTCTGCAGTGCACCTGGGCGCCCTCGGGCTGCCGTCATTGAGCAGCGGCTGTGCAGATTGGGGGCGATTCTCTCATTGGAAAGAGATAATTTAAGTTATGGATTCCGGGGATCAAATTGCCCCACGGAGCTCTCAATCCGCAGCGCAGCGGCCCCTGCCCCGTCCCCATCCCAGTCCCCACGCGGCACTGCACGTCGCTTGCCGCGCTCAGCACCCCGGGGCCCCCACGGTGTCCCCTGTCCCACAGCCGACAGCAAATGGGGCCCCTGGAACCACTGGAGCCTCTGCTCCAAGACGTGCGACACGGGCTGGCAGCGCCGCTTCCGCATGTGCGAGGGCGTCGGCGTGCAGGGCTACCCCTGCGAGGGCACGGGCGAGGAGGTGAAGACCTGCAATGAGAAGAAGTGCCCAGGTACGGGGCAGCCCCCAGCGCCCACCCCGGGGCCGGGGCCGCGCCTGACCCCGTTCGTGCCCCACAGCGTACCACGAGATGTGCAAGGACGAGAACGTCATGCTGATGACCTGGAAGAAAACCGCTGCCGGGGACATCATCTACAACAGGTGTCCCCCCAACGCCACAGGTGAGGGGCGCGGGGTGAGCGGCCCTCCCACCCCCCAGCCATGGGGGTGCTGCCGTTGAGCCCCCCAGCCCTCGTTTTCCCCCGCAGGGTCCGCCAGCCGCCGGTGCCTGCTGAACCCCCCATGGGGTCGCGTATTGGGGTGTGCCCAGCTTCGCCCGCTGCATCTCCCATGAGTACCGATACTTGCATCTCTCAGTAGGTGCACACTCCATCCCTGTCCCCGTGGGTCCCTGTCCCCTGCTGTCCCCGTGTGGGGGTGGGGGTCCCACTAGTGCTCTGCCCCGTGGGTAACCAGGTGGGGAAACTGAGGCAGGTGGGGAGGGAGAGCACCATCCTGCATCCAGAAGGGGACCCCGGGCTCGCCGTGTCCTCCCAAAGTGGCTCTTGGCATGGGAAAGCCCCCCTGCCCCCTTTTCCTGCTGCTCTCCCGATTAATCTGATCAGCTCTGGGCACGGTGCTGCCACCGCGTGACACCGCTGTCCCCCACCCTCTCCCCGATGCAGCTGCGGGAGCACCTGGCCAAGGGGCAGCGGGTGCTGGCGGGCGAGGGCATGTCGCAGGTGGTGCGCAGCCTGCTGGAGCTCATGGCCCGCAAGACCTACTACAGCGGGGACCTGCTCTTCTCCGTCGAGATCCTGCGCAACGTCACCGACACCTTCAAGAGGGCCACGTACATCCCGTCCTCCGAGGACGTGCAGGTAGAGGGACGGGGACGCGTGGGACGCCGTGGGGAGGTGGTGGTGGTGGTCCCCGGCACAGCTGAGCCCCGTCCCCGCAGCGCTTCTTCCAGGTGGTGAGCTACATGGTGGATGCGGAGAACAGGGACAAGTGGGAGGACGCGCAGCAGGTGAGCAGCGTGGTCACAGCGTCCCCATGGTGTCCCCATAATATCCCCATGGTGTCCCCTATGGTATTCCCACCATGTTCCCATGATGCCCACACGATGTCCCCACGATATCCCACTGGTGTTCTCATGGTGCATCCTAAGGTATTCCCACAATATCTCCATGATGTCCCAATGGTGTTCCCACAGTGCCCCCTATGGCATTCCCACAATGTTCCCATGATGTCCCCATGATCTCCTCATGGTATCCCCCTGCTGACCCCACAGTGTCCCCACAATGTCCCACTGATGTCCCCACGGTGCCCTCACAATGTCCTGACGATATCCCCACAATGTCCTGTGCTGTCCCCTCGGTGTCCCCGTGTTGTCCCTTTTGGGGCCGCTCCCGGAGCTGCCCGCTGCCCGCAGGTCTCCCCCGGCTCCGTGCACCTCATGAAGGTGGTGGAGGACTTCATCCACCTGGTGGGGGACGCGCTGAAGGCGTTCCAGAGCTCTCTCATTGTCACCGACAACCTGGGTAAGCTGCAGGGGGACAGGGGTGGGGGCACGGGGGGTGGGGGGCTGGGGTTGGGGGGTCCCGGGGTGACCCCGCTGTGCCCGCAGTGATCAGCATCCAGCGTGAGCCCGTGTCCGCCGTGTCCAGCGACATCAACTTCCCCATGAAGGGACGCCGGGGCATGAAGGACTGGGCACGCAGCTCCGAGGACAAGCTGTTCATCCCCAGGGAGGTGCTGAGCCTCGCCTCCGCCGGTATGGGGCACGGCTGCGAGTGTGCACACGTGTGCACGTGGGTGAGCACACGCGTGTGGACACGCGCAGGAGTGCACACGCGTGTGCCGGGCAGTGGCTCCGCACCGCAGCACCGCTCTCCGTCCCCTCTGCAGAGCTGGATGAGTCGTCCCACTTTGTCATCGGGGCCGTGCTGTACCGCACGCTGGGGACTCATCCTGCCTCCCCCCAGGTGAGTGGGGCTGCCCCGTGTCCCCGTGTCCCCCCATGTGCCCCCGTGTCCCCACCACAGCTGCCTCCTCCCCGCAGGACCCCGCTGGCTGTCACCTCCAAAGTGCTGATGGTGACGGTGCGCCCACCCACCAGACCCTCCGAGCCCCTCGTGCTGGTGGAGCTCTCCCACATCATCAACGTGAGTGTCCCCCCCCAGCCCCACTCCTGCCCCATCGCTGTGGGGCCGGGACCCACTCATCCATCCGTCATCCCGCAGGGCACGTCCCACCCGCAGTGTGTCACCTGGGACTACTCGAGGACGTGAGTGGGGTGTGGGGTTGGGGTTGGGGCGCGGGGGGGAGGTGCTGTCCCTGTGGTGGCACTGTGGGATTGGGGTCAGGGCCGTCCCCTCCGGCTGTGGGATCGTTTTGTTGGTGCGGGTATCGGTTCGCTTCCGCGTGGCGCTGCAGACAGCTGCCCGCAGCCTGCCAGATGCAATTTGTTAGCGCCGTGCTCAGCACCGTGACAGCACCGAGGGAAAGTAGGGCATGGCGAGGGGGGGCTGCGCCGGGGGGGTCGGAGACAGCACCCCTGGGTGCTCTGCGCCTCCGTGTCCCTGGGGCCAGCACAGCCCCACTGGGGGGACTGGTGCTGGGGACTGGTGCTGGCTGGAGGTGCTCTGCGGTGATGGCTGTGGCTGTGATGAGTGTGGGGGGTCTCAGCTCAGCGTGGGGATGTGTGTTCCCAGCTGTGCTGCAGCCCCACAGCTCGGTCCCTTGTGCCGTATGTAAGCATGGACTCCCCATCCCAGCACTGCCCCTTATAGGGGGTGACCCTGCAGTTGCAGAGGGGGAGCATTTGACCCCCAGAATTTGGGTCTGCAGAGGGTACGTTCCTGCATAGGGCACTGGGGACCCCCAGGACTGTCCATGCCCACCCCCCAGGCCTGGACCCCTCTGCCTGGCTGCCCCCCCCCCCCACCCTTTGGGGGTCTCAGCACTTGGTGCCGTGCCACACACCCCCAGCACCCACTCAGTGGGGGCAGGCGAAGGGTTAATGCGGAGCTGCGAGGGGCTGCGGGTCTGATCACTTCAAATTGCTCTCTCCCTCTCACGCTCGTCCCATTAATCAGCGATGCTGGCTTGGGAAACTGGGACACGGAGAGCTGCCAAACCCTGGAGACCCTCCCGGCACTCACCAAATGCCAGTGCCGCCGGCTCGCCACCTTCGCCATCCTCGCACAGCTGCCCCGAGACCTGGTAGGGGGCGGCGGGTGGGGTGGGGGCAGCAGGTGGCAATGGGAGCGCTGCGGGGTCGAGAGGGGGTCCTGGGGTGGGGATGGGGAGGGGTTGTGGCCGTGGCTCCGAGTGGGTGTGCACTGGGGGATGTCAGGGCCGGGGGGGGTCCCCAATGTTTGGGGTCCTGGAGCCCCAAGGATGCGTTTGGGTGCAGGGTGCCGCAGGGCTCTGTATAGGGGAGGGGTCTCAGCCCCCCTTGCTGTAGGGCCCCTGCCCCATTGCTATTCTGCCCACATCCCCCGTTGGCATGGAGATGGGCACGGGTCCCCGGGAAGGCACCTTGGCTGCACCATTGCCGCCGCCCCCCCGCACATGGGGTCCCCAGTGGGGGCAGGGGGGTCCAAGCAGGGAGCTGCCACGGGGGGGCTGCGCTCAGCTTCTCCCCCCTTTCCCTGCCAGGCCATGGACCCCTCGGGCAGCCCGTCAGTGCCGCTGATGATCGGCTGCGCCGTGTCCTGCGTGGCCCTGCTGACCCTGCTGGTGATCTACGCAGCGTTCTGGAGGTGAGCGTCCATGGGGGTGGGGGCAGCGGGGGGCACCCAAAGCGTGAGAGGGGTGGGGAGTGGGGTTGGAAAGGGGGCACAGCCTGAGCTATGGGGGCAGCTCAATGGGATACCAAGTGGGGAAGGGGCTGACTGCAGCGCTTTGGAGACATGGGATGGGGAGGGGGCAGGGAGGGGACGGTCCAACCTCCCCAGCCTCTCTGCCCCCCAGGTTCATCAAATCGGAGCGCTCCATCATCCTGCTCAACTTCTGCGTCTCCATCCTGGCCTCCAACATCCTCATCCTGGTGGGGCAGTCCCAGATGCTGAGCAAGGTGGGCACCGCGCCGCGTCCCACCCCCGGCTCCCACGTTGGATTTGGATGAACTCAATCTCGGGATTAAACGCTTTGCGCGGCGGCTTTGGCACAACGCTCACTCCGAGCTGTTAACCGCCGCCGTGCCGCGCACCCTCAACGTCGCCGTGTCCCCGCAGGGGGTGTGCACCATGACGGCCGCCTTCCTCCACTTCTTCTTCCTCTCGTCCTTCTGCTGGGTGCTGACCGAGGCCTGGCAGTCCTACCTGGCCGTGATCGGCCGCATCCGGACGCGCCTGGTCAGGAAACGCTTCCTGTGCTTGGGATGGGGTAAGGGTCCCCAGCAGCCCTTACCCCGTCCGCATCCATCGGGGCTGTCACGGAGGTGGTGCCAGGGGGTGCAGTGCTGCCCCCCCAGCTCGGCCCTCCCTCCCACCCCAGGTTTGCCAGCCCTCGTGGTCGCCGTCTCCGTTGGCTTCACACGGACCAAAGGCTACGGGACATCGAGCTAGTACGTGGGGACGGGGGGCACACTGAGCTGGGGGTAGGGACGGGGAGCGGGTATGGGGCATCCCCTCCCCCCACCCCTGACCCCCCGGTCCCCGCAGCTGCTGGCTCTCGCTGGAGGGTGGTCTGCTCTACGCCTTCGTGGGACCTGCAGCCGTCATTGTGCTGGTAGGACGGACCCCCTCGGACCCCAGACCCTCCGTGTTGTGGGGGCTGTGGTGCCCTAACGCAGCTCCGCTCCCCCCAAGGTGAACATGCTGGTGGGCATCATCGTCTTCAACAAGCTCATGTCCCGCGATGGCATTTCAGATAAGTCCAAAAAGCAGCGAGCTGGGTGAGTGCCCTGAGCCTGGCGGGGCCGTGTGGGGCCAGCACGGAGCCCCCTGCCCCGCTGTGGGGTGGGGGCTATGGGGGCTCACGGGTGCGGGCTGAGCATGGGACAGAGCTCATCACACCAGTGGGAAGTGGGGCTGATGCTGGGGCAGCTCTTTCGCTGGGGGCTGTGGGGGCAGCGAGTGGGGAGGGGGTTGTCACCCCACAGAGAGGGGCTGTGGACCCCCCCTGCTGCCGCTTGGCCACTGCTGCAAACCATTAACAGCTCTGCTGCCCCAACTAACCCTCTTTCTCTTTCTCTTTCTCCTTCCATTTGCTTTCTGCCCATGTCCATCCATCCATCCATCCGTCCGTCCCTCCCGCTGTCCCCCTGCCTTGCTGCCCCTGCCTGCCCGCCCCGCGTGGCCCGCTCCTGGCCGCGGGGTGCCCGGGGGGGTGGTGGGCACGTAGCTCGAAGCCCCCCCCCTGCGGCAGCCTGCTGCTGAAATGCACCAAGTGCGGCGTGGTGTCCAGCGCGGCCATGACCTCCGCCACCGCCAGCAGTGCCATGTTAGTGCCCGCCACGCGCCCGCTGCGTCCCCACCCCGAGCACAGCCTGCACCGGGGTGGGAGGAGGGGGTGGGTCCGTACGTGGGGCGGGCACCGGGCACCCCTGTGGGGTCAGGGATGGGGTGTGGGACCAGGCTGTGTGCTCGGGGCGGCCCCGGGCGCGGGGTCGCGTGCCCCCCGCAGCCATCCCCCCGCATGGCATGGCTTCTGCCGTCACCTCATCGCCGGGGTCGGGGCACAGGGGCTCTGCTCCCCCTGCTCGGGGTGGGGGGATCGGGGTGGGCTGCGTGGGAGCCCTTTTCTGGTGCTGAGCCCCCCCCGGGTGCTGGTGGGACCCCCCTCCACCTGACATCCCTGCTGCAGGGGATGCCGCTCCAAAAGGCAGTGCCAAAAACTGCCCTTTGTTCTGTGGGAGGGTGGGGGGCCGCCCCACGACCCCCAGCACCCTGGGACCCTCAGCCTCCCGTGGGTGATGCCACCAGCACTCACCCAGCACCGGACTGGGGACAACGGGCCAGGAGGGGACCCGGGGCAGTGCTGGGACGCTGCACACGTGGGCAGCCCTGGGGAGCAGTGGGGGGGGCTCGGGGCTGCGTGGGTGCACCCCACCGGTGGGCTCACCCCCCGCCCTCTCTCCCTGCCCCAGGGCATCGCTGTGGAGCTCCTGCGTGGTCCTTCCCCTGCTGGCGCTGACCTGGATGTCGGCCGTGCTCGCCATGACCGACCGGCGCTCCATCCTCTTCCAGGTCCTCTTCGCCGTCTTCAACTCCGTCCAGGGCTTCGTCATCATCACCGTGCACGGCTTCCTGCGCCGAGAGGTGGGCCGGGGGCGCGGGGGCACCCCACCGCCCGCAGGGGACCCCCATCACCGGCTGTGTCCCTGCAGGTCCAGGACGTGGTGAAGTGTCAGATAGGGGTGTGCAGGAGCGAGGAGAATGAGAACTCACCCGACTCCTGCAAGAACGGGCAGGTGCAGATCCTGGTGAGCACGGGCAGGGTGAGCGGTGCGAGGCGTCCAGGGACCCCCGTGTGCCCCACGGGTCCCCAAGATGCATTCACTCCCCCACCTCTCTCCCTCTTCTCTCTTTCTCTTTCCCTTTCCCCCTCTTTCTGTGTTTTTATAGACAGATTTTGAAAAGGACGTTGACCTGGCGTGTCAGACAGGTGAGGGCTCCCCTGTGCCGTGCGCTGGGGTTGGGGACATTGCTGCTCCGTGCCATGGGGTGGGCGTGGTGCCCTCACGATGCCAGCACACGGGGGTTTGGGGCTTGCTCCGTGTCCCCCCCCTCTAAGAGGACCCCTCCGACCCTCTGCCTGCCCGCAGTGCTCTTCAAAGAGGTGAACACCTGCAACCCTGCCACCATCACCGGCACTTTGTCTCGCATCTCTCTGGACGGCGATGAAGACCCCAAACTCAACACCAGCTCAGAGGGCAATCTGGGCTTCTCCAGCCTGCCGGGCAACATCCCCACCGCCAGCATCCTGGTGCAGGTGCCCAAGATGACGCCCAACGTGGTGGCGGGTTTGGAGCTGGGGGAGCCGCCGGCGCCGCTGGAGGCACAGGGCCCCGTGTACCTGTGCACCGAGAGCAGCCTGCGGCCCCTGGAGTACGGCTGGCTGCGGGAGCCACCGAGGGAGAGCGATTACATGGTGCTGCCGCGCCGCAGCCTGCAGCCCTTCCAGCACGAGGAGGGACCCGGCACCGAGGAAGGGACCCCCCGTCCCACCGGGGCAGGAGAGGGGGATTCCTACCCCGGCTTCGTCTCAGTGGAGCACGTCAACGTGAACCTGAGCCAGCCCTACGGGACGGTGAAGCACCCGTTCGGGCTGCAGTTCAAGCAGCACCCCACGGTGCGGCAGATCCTGGCGTCGGAGCTGTCCGAGCGCAGCCGCACTATGCCACGCACCGTGCCCGGCTCCGCCATGAAAGTGGGGTCCCTGGAGGTGAGTGGGGGGCTGGGGACTGGGTCGTCCTTGTGTGCTGAGGGCTGCGGTGCTGCTCTGTTCCCGTTCTCCCTGCTCGGTACCCGCTGTGCTGGGGGGGGTGGCTGCGGGGCCCCCGAGGTCCTGCAAAAACCTCCCCCCGTTCTCATCCCTCTGCTCCCCGCTGCTCCGTGCATCCCCCGCCAGAGGAAGAGGTTGAGGTACTCCGACCTGGATTTCGAGGTGAGCGGTGGCAGTGGGGTGGGGACCCTCGGCGGTGCCATGTGGGGCCGATGGGGCAGAGGGCAGGCTGCACGAGCAGCACAGCACAGAGCGCTGCCCGCCCTGTGGTTCCCAGCAGTGGGTGGGATGGGGTGGTGCTCCAGCTGTCCCCGTGTACCCCTGTGTGGCCGTGCCCCCCCATGGGGGTGGGGGTGCTGAGGGCTCTGCTCTGCCCTGCAGAAGGTGATGCACACGCGGAAGCGTCACTCCGAGCTCTACCACGAGCTCAACCAGAAGTTCCACACGCTGGACCGGTACCGGGCGCCGGCTGCCGGCACCATCAAGGTGAGCTGCCGGGCTCCAGCAGTGGGACGGGGCAGTGCGGGGGGTGTGGGATTGGGGCTGCGGAGCTGAGTGTCGCCTCTTTGTGCAGAGAGAAAAGCGATGGAGCGTCTCATCAGGGGGTGGGGAGAAGAGTGCGGCCACTGTAAGTGCGGGGACTGCGTGGGGATGGGGTGGATGGGGATGGGATGGATGGGGACAGGATGGATGGGGATGGGATGGATGCGGATGGAGTGGAGGGGGATGGGATGGATGGAGACAGGGCTGTGTGGGGATGTTGGGGCTGCATGGAGCTGTGTGGCTGTGCCCGCTGTGGGGCAGGAGCTGTGCAATGCCACACACTGCAGCCCTGCTCGCCCCGCAGGACACATCCTGCCCCGAGGAGCCGCAGCCGCCGGCCGCACCGCCCAAGCCCTGGAGCACGTTCAAGGCGATGACCCTGGGCTCGCTGCCCAGCGCACACCGGGACCGCCTGGAGCTGCGCTGTGCGGA
Source organism: Callipepla californica brunnescens (assembly GCA_023055505.1). NCBI lineage: Eukaryota > Metazoa > Chordata > Aves > Galliformes > Odontophoridae > Callipepla > Callipepla californica. The sequence continues at coordinate 759,059 of JALIRH010000055.1, forward strand.
CTGGGAGGGGCCCTGCGCTGGGCTGGATGCGGCCGACGGGGACTTCCAGACGGAGGTGTGAGCCCCACGCAGGACCAGCTCGGACGCTGCGTTACCTCCGTGCCCGGGGGGGGTCCCATCCGTCGGAGCCGTCCCTGCGGGAGGACCGCGCACCCCACGCTCACCCACCGATCACGCGCGCACCCTCCCTGCCCCCCCCCCCGGGCAGGACCGGCCGCCCAGGCCGTGGCATCTCCGTTCTTTTCTACCGGGATGTTTCTTCACGCAGTGCACCGTGTGCACGCGCGCGGCGGCCCCGGGCACCCCACGCCCCCCCCCCTCTCCCCCCACGCCGGGTGGTGGTCCCGTGGCCGGGCGCCCTCGCCCCGTGGCCGCCCCCCCCCTCCCCTCCAAACCGTCCCCACCGTCCCCACCCCACGGGGCAGGTGCTGTCGTTGTTGGAAATAAAAGTTCACTCTCTGTGGTGCCGTGGGGCCCCACGTGGTGCTTCGGGGGTGCACCCTGGGGGGGGGGGGGACGTGCCCGTCCCAGCACTGCTGACCCCCACACCTCGGGCTGTCCCCTATGCACCAATCCTGAGTGGGGCTGAGCTCGCCCCGATGCGTGCAGGAGTTGAATGGCACAGTAATTAGTGCACAAGCAAATGAGTAACTTTGGAGGCAGTTGGTGCCCAGGGCGCAGATTTGGGGGAGCAGAGGTGGGACCCACACTCGAGGCTGTGCCGGAGGAAAGGACTCTTTGGGTGCTGCTGGCTGCCCACAGTCCCACTGACTGTGCTGGAGCTGGCACGGACCGACCCACACTTTGACCCCATGTCAGAGTCCCCAGGGCAGACCCCGGTGCCCCCCAGCAGCTCACTGCTTCCCGGAGGTGCCCCCCTATGGGGCCAGGGGCAGAATGTGACCCCAGAGCGCGGCTCTGTCCCCATCCCTTGGCCGTCCCGCTGAGCACTGGCTGCCCGGCCCAGCTCATCCCAGTGCTGACCGGTTTGGGGCTGGGGCCGCAGGTTGCGTGCGGGGAGCGGGGCCAGCTCCGGTTGTGCAACGCGTGGGGACCGCGTGGGGGGACTGCGGCCGAGCATCCCAGGGCGGTGCTGCGGGATGGGGGCACGGCTCGCTGCTCCCCGGGGCACGGTGCTCATTGCGGACAGCCGTCCTCGTGCTCGGGTTTTTCGGAGCCCTCCCCACCTCCAGCCCGGCCCGAACTTTGGGGCCAGCTCCGGGTCCCGTTTTTCCCTTCCCAGCCCCACGCGGCAGCAGTGCCGGGCAGCTGGTGGCAATTAGCGGCCTTGATTACTCATGGAGACGCCATATGGGTGAGGGAACGGAGCGGGGCCGTGGGGGGATGGGTTGGGGGGGGGGGGGGGGTCTCCGGCAGTGCGGGAGCGGTGCTCGGGGTGCACAGCGTTGGAGGACCCCCAGAGCGGCCACAATAACGTGTGCCAAAACGCGTCGGGTTTTGGGGGGGAGGAAACGATGGGGAAAGCGCGGAGCCGCCGAGCGGACGGCTCGGGAAGTTCCCCCGCTCCGCTCCGAGCTCCTCCGCCGTTCCCTCCCTCTCTTTTTCTCCCTCTGTCGTTGGCGAAGCGCTTCCAGAAGAGCCGGGATCCGCGCCGCAGGAATTCCGCGCTGGCGCAGAGTGGGGATGGAGGAGGGGACCCCGCGGTGACGCCGCAGCGGAGCTCCGTCGGAGCCGAACGTTCTCCATCCCGGCTCGGCTCTCTTGGCCGCCGCTGCTGTTTGTTGGCAGCCCGGCTCTCCTCGTCCCCGCTCCAGGGCGATGCTGGGGGGGGGGGGGGGGGGTGGATATTTGCTCTCTTGGCGGAGCTCGAGGCCGTCGGCCCCACGGAGGGGGGGGGCAGAAAGGCGGCCCCTGTGCTCAGCAACCGAACGGAGCGGGGAAACTGAGGCACGAGTGGGGACGGCTGCGACCCCCCCCCTCCACCACCACGACCCACGGCCGCGTCAGCACCACGGGAGGAAGGGCTCTGCGCAGCGAGCAGCTCGGGGTGAATGATCCCCCGCTGTGATGGAAGTTTGGCGACGTTGGCTTTAATTAGCCCTAATTGCTGCGCTGGGCAGATGGACGGAGCTGCGCTCTGTCACTGCGGGTCGGGGGGGTCTGGGGGGGGGGGGGGGAGCGGCTCCGGCAGCAGCGCTGCCCCGGACAGCTCATTGAGTGCGGGCCGAATAAAGATCCGTTGTTAATTAGAGCGCGTTTATTGAGATGCACGCGTCCCTAACGCGCGTTTGTAAAGCTTCAGAGTAAATACGTTCATCCACGGGTGGGAGGAACGCGGCCGAGCAGAGGAGCCGCCGTGGGGGGGACACGGGGGATCCCCGGCGCTGATGTGCCCCGTGGGGATCCATCCCGCGTGGGGCGGTGGCTGCCCCGTGGGGTTGGCCTCTGTGTGCTCTGTCCCGTGGGCAGAGAGGGCCGTCCCCGGGGGATCCCCGCTCCCCACACCGCTGCTTTTCGGGGCAGTGACAGCTGTCACCGCTGCCGGCAGCCGGGTCACCCTCTGTGCCCCAGTGTCCCCGCTGTCGCAGTGCCCTCCCACGGCACAGTGTCCCCTCCAGGGGCAGAGCGAGGGTCTCGTTCCCCCCAAGACACCTCGGGGGGGGGGTGGGACCCCCACGTGGGGGCGGCCCGGACGGGAGGAAGAGGAGGAGGAGGGAGAGAGGCGAAGGAGGGCGGCAGCTCTGTCCCACCCCCACCCCGTGCAGGGGGGGAGGAGGGCGGGCAGCGGCCGGGGGCGGCTCGGGGCCCCCCCCCGGAGGGAGGCGGGGACGGACGGACGGACGGACGGACGGAGCGCAGCACCCGGAGCTCAGCACCCGGCCCGAGCCGCACCGAGCCCGGCAGGTGAGCTCCGGACAGCGGGAGGGGGGGGAACCGGGACCTGTCCGTACGGAGCGGGACCGGGGCGGGGAGCAGCGGGAGCTGCTGGGGTGTGCAGTCGGGGTGCGGGGCTCCGAGGTCGGGGTGCGGAGTTATGAAGTTGGGATGCGGTGTTATGTAGTTGGGGTACGAGGGCGGCAGAGGCAGGGTGCAGAGTGGTGGAGCGGAGGCGCGGAGCTGTAGGTTGGAGTGCAGGGCTACAAGGGAGAGTGCGGCTACGGCAGAGCCCGGGGGGGAGCAGCAGCGAAGCGGTATGAAAAGGGGGGAGGGGGGGCTTGGGGGGTCCCGTGCGTGGCGGTGCGTGTCCCACCCGGCAGTGGGGAGCAGTGGGGAGCAGTGGGGAGCAGTGGGGAGTGGGGCTGCAGATTTGTGCGGTCTCACTGTGTTGCTTCGTGGCAGGAAGCGGGCGGGGGGGGTCAGGTCGTGGTGACCCGAAGGGCTTTGGACCACTCCAGGGCTCCACGTGGGTCCGGGAGGTGGCAGAGGATGAACTGAGAGCTCCTCCGGGGTCCTCAGCAGGATGCACGTGGGGCCCGGGGGGGTCCTCACTCTGACTTTGGGGTGTGTCTGGATGCTGGGGTTGATGGGTTGGGTCGCAACCCTGAATGTGAAGTCTGCGTGGGGGGGTCCAGCAGTGGGTGGGGGCCTCAGCACAACCCCAAAGGCTGTGGGAGCTGTGGCCGTGTGGCTCGGGGCCTCTTCCATACTGGTGGCATGCAGGCAGCTTCCCAGTGTGGGGCACAGCCGACCCCCCCCCCCAACTGCCCATCTCCCACCTGCAGGCAGCCGAGTCGGCCCCGAGCTGCTGCCGTGGGCACCATGAGGGGTCTCTGGGCCCTCGTCCTGGTGGGGTTCATCAGTGCCTGCGATGGGACAGAGATGCCAGCAAAGGAAGGTAAGGGGCACAGGGAGCAGGGGCATGGGGTCTGCAACCCCAGGACGCTCTCATCCCTCCTCACCCATCCCTGTGTCTTCAAGGAGGGGATGAGAGAGTGCCGCCAGAGCCACGAAGCATGGGGCAGAGGCAGCTGGGGGTCACCACGCACCGTGCCAGGCCCCCACGTGCCGGTGCTGCTGGCAGCAGGACGGGCTGTGTGCTCCCCGTGCTGACTGTGTGGGATGTGGGGCTTTGCTCAGCATCCCAGGTGGGCCCGGGGCCAGAGAGCAGTGCCAGCAGGCCGGGGACACCCCATCCCACCCACGTCACCCCGCAGCACTGGGAACACCCCGCAGGGAGGGAGCAGGCTTGGCTGTGCTCCGGTTGCAGGCACCGGCTGCCAGCTGGACGCTCCGTCCGAGTGGGGCTGCTCGGAGCTCACGGGGCTGCACGGCTCTGGGGGCAAAGTGGGAGAGGGTTTGGTTCTGGGGTGTGGAAAGAAGGGAGGCACGAGGCTGTCCCTGTGTGCTGGGGGGCACTGGGGGTCCTCTGCGGTGTCCCTGGACACGCGTGGGGTGCGTGGTGGGGAGGAGCTGCTGGCAGCAAGGCCGTGGTTGCATCAGTGCTTGTGGGGGTGGGGTTCATCCTGGTGGGGGCATGGGGGCTGTGGCCCCATGGCACAGCCATGCACACATGGATGTGGAGCACACGCACACGGAGCTCTGCACGATGTGCACCAGCAGCGGCCCCATGGGCAACGTTGGGGAGAAGCTATGGGGTGGAGGTGTGGGACGGCACTGAGACGCAACAAATCCCTCTTTCAATTTCCCCCCATTTCCTCCTCCTCCTCCATTCTCCTGACATCCGGGTGCACCCAGCGGAGGTGGTGGGTGATGCTGCGGTGGGGTCCCAGCGCTGGGGTTTCCTGCCCTTCCCCACGGTGCTGCTCAGCCCTTGCACCCACCCCACGCTCCTCTGGCTGTGGGGCCGCAGTGGGGTGCACGGCACGCCGTCTCCCCACGCTGGGTGGCCGCGGCTCCGGGCCCAGCTCCTGATGGAGATTCCAGGCGTGGGGATGGGCGAGACGAAGCGCGGCTGGGAAAGGCATCGCACGCGGTGACCTCGCCGTGGGGAGCCGGGGCCGTGGGAGCGCCGGGTGTGGGACCATGGGTGCCCCTCTGTGGGGCCGTGGTGCTGACACGCTGCTGTGCCTTCGCAGGGACGCCGTGCCCGCGGCTGTGGGATGAGGACCTGGTTGGGAACCAGTACGAGAACGTGACGGGTAAGGACACGGCGACGGGGGCCTGGCTCCGTGGGGACGGGCTGTGTGCCCACAGCGGTGCCCTCACCCCCCCGTCCCCTCCCCAGGCTTTAACCTCATCAAACGCTTCGACCTGCTGAAGATCTCCTCGGTCAAGAAAGTGCGTGGCCCGCGGGGCACGGTGCTGCTGCGGCTGGGAGCGGTGCCGCTGGTGCAGCCCACGCGGTGAGTGCGGCCCCCTCCCCTCCCCCACGGTGCTCCCCCACGCCCCGCAGCAGCGTGCCCGGCCCCCCCAACCCTGCAGAGGAGGTGCTGATGCTGCGAGCTCCTCGAAAGTACATCGCTGTGGGCAGCGTGGATGCTGCCAGCCCTTACTGCCAGCCCTTACGCAACCGGCGCGCTGCGGATGCTCTGTGTTTGCTGTCCCAAACTTGGCAGGCACTGCCCGGGCTCTGGCTGAGCCCGAAGCGCTGCGCAGCTCCGAGCGGTGGCTGTGGGTTTGCAGAGCCCAGCCCCACTGTCTGCATCGCATCCCGGCTCTGGCTGTGCCAACCCACCCCGTCACTGGGGCCAGCAGCTCCGTGGGGCTGCCACGGGGTCACCGTGGGGTGGGAGTCCTGGGGAGCAGCGTAGGGAGGGGGTGAGCTTTGTGCTCCCCGAGGTTGGCAGTGGGGAGGGGGCTCGGGGTTCGGTGGTGCTTTAGGGTGAAGAAGAGCCAGCTCCCAGCCCAGGCTGCTGAGTCCTTAGATGGCTTTTGGAGGCCTCAGGCTGGTGTTGCTCTTGGCTGGGTACCCATTGCAGCCCGGAGATGGCTCTTCAGGATGCTTAGAACAGGGGGGTGGCACCGGCACAGGGCACCCATGGGTGCCCCCTGCCCTGGCCCTGCTCTGTGGTGCCCAACGAGGACAGCCCCGCACCCCCAGAGGGGACAGCCCGCTCCCACACAGCCACACTGGTCCCGCTCCAGAGCGGTGGTTTGGAAAATCGCTGCTGTGGTGGAGGTGGGGAGCTGAGCACAGCCCAAAGCAAACAGCTGCAGTGATGGAGCGGGCACTGCCTCCGTGGGAGCATCCATCCCACGCGGCTCTCAGTGTCGGGAACGGGCTCCTGGCTGCACAGGGACACAGCCAGATGCTGCAGCGATAAATGCTGCTGGGTGCTGCCCCTGTAGGGTGCGTGGGGGTCCCCAGGGCCTGGGGTGTGCGGTGGGGCTGTGCTGTGTGGTGGGGGTGGGGTCAGAGCTCCTGGTGCAGGCTGGCACGAGGATGCTCTGTCCTCACCTCTGTATCGCACTTCTGGCTGCTGCGAGAGCTGTGGGGCTGAGATATGGGGAGGATGACACCAAGGTCTGTGTCCCACTGGCATCTCCAAGCCCACTCGTGTTCCAGCAGAGATATAACCAGCTCCCAGTCCCTCTCAGCTCCCGGTCCAGCACCGTCCTGGGGTGGTACTTCCCAGCCCAGCTGTGCTGCATGGGGCTGGGCCCAGGGCCGCTCCCGTCCCGGTGGGGACAGAGCTCACACGGACCCCACTGATGCCCATTCCCGCAGGCAGCTGTTCCCCCACGGACTGCCCCCCGAGTTCACCCTCATCCTCACTTTGCTGCTGAAGAAGAACAGCACCGGGGAGCAGTGGTACCTCTTCCAGGTCACTGACCGCCACGGCTACCCCCAGGTACACCGTGGGGCCGCGGGCTGTGGGGCTGGGGCTCCACCAAGTGCCGTCCCCGAGCGCCGTGCCCCCTCTCTCCCAGCTCTCCCTGTCCGTGCACGGCCCCGAGAAGAGCCTGGAGCTGCAGGCCATGGCTCTGGGATCCACGCTGCTCAGCGCGGTGTTTGCGGGGAGCTCCGTCTCGTCGCTCTTCGACGGCCGGTGGCACAAAGTGGCGGTGGTCGTGCAGAGCCGCGCCGTGTCCCTGCACGTGGACTGCAGCTCCATCTCCTCCAAACCGCTGGCACCGCGGCGGGCGCTGAGCCCCGAGGGCAACGCCTTCCTGGGGCTGGATGCCGTGCGTGGCACCCCGGTGCGGGTGAGTCCCCGTGGGGCTGCGGGTCTGGGGTTTGGCAGCAGGGACGTCGTGGCTGACCCCGCCGTCCCGCGGTGCCGCAGTTCTACCTGCAGCAGGCACACATCTACTGCGACGCAGAGCTGGCTCGGCACGAGGGCTGCTGCGAGATCTCGGCCCGAGGGGTGAGTGCCGCACATGGGGAGGCTCACTGGGATGGGGATGCCCCAGCATCTCCCCCCCAGCAGCGCACGGCCCCCTGTGTCCCCTTCTCTCCCACCAGTGCCAACCCGAGGTGCCCAAAACGCGGCGTCAGGCGGAGCTGATGCAGAGCAGTAACCTCATCGAGATGTCCCCGCAGCCGCAGGGCCGCGTGTACACGCGCTGCTTCTGCCTGGAAGAGCCGCTGGGCTCGGTGAGCCGCAGCCACGTGGATCCGGGCCCTGGAAAAGCCCTGCATCATTTTTTCCGCTGCACGCAGAGCTGGGAGGGAGCATGCAGGAGCCGGCGGCACCGAGAGCTGGGGAGGAAGGGGGGGGATGGGATGGGGGGGCTGCTGGCTGCCGGCCCTGAGCGGAGTGGGGCGGGGAGGATGCGTGCGTGGGGTGGTGGCACATGGAGGCATCACCCCGGGGTGCTCTGCTCTCTCCCCAGGAGCCAACGAGGGAGAGGAGCAGCCAGAAGGGAGACCTTGGGGGGAAGGTGAGATGAGGGTGGGCAGGAACCCCCCCAGCCCCCCCGCCCCGCTCCCACACATCCCGTGCTCCTCTTCCTCCTCCTCCTCCTCCGCCCTCGGGCGCTTCTGCCAGAGCTGCAGCGCTGCTGTCAGGAAGCGGCGTGTCTGCTCCCCCGAGCAGGAATGAAGGCCCCATTTGCTCTCTGCCGCTGCTGGAGCGGTCCCAACCGCAGCTCAGGGCCTCTTTGTTCCCTCCATGCGGCCGCAGAACTGGGAACCATCTCCAGCACAGCCCGTGCCCCATCCCCGCACCGCCCCGTCCGGCTCAATGGGATCCCACTGCGCATCCCTGGGGGCACGGGGACCCCGTGGTGTGGGCAGGGGGGCACGGGGGGGTCCGAGCCTGCATGGTGCTCCTTCTCACTTCTGCTCCGTGTTGCTTCCCACAGGGCTACAAGGGGATGCCCAGCGAGGAGGTGAGACTGGGGGATGCTGGGGCAGGGGGGGAACCTGGGTACCCTCAACCATGTATTTCTCACCCCATGGCATCGCGCTTAAGTGGCTGCTTTGGCTCGGAGGAGCTGTGGTCAGCCACAAAGCCGTGGGGACAGCCAGTGCCAGGTCATGTGCTTGCCCCCCCCCTCTCCCTGGGCTGCAATGCTTTCCTCGGTTTCCCGTTTCCCACCCCACACGTCCCCATGGTGCTGTGGGTACAGGTGCCCTCTCCATCTCTTGCAGTGCCCGCCCTGTCCACCGCAGATGGCTCCAACAAACGTGAGTGTCCCAGGGCTCTGGGTTCAGTGTCACGTGTGGCTGTGCTGGGCACTGTGACACCTCTGTCTCCTCTGCGCAGGTGACACTCGGTCCCCCAGGACCCAAGGTGGGTTGGTAGCTTTGCCCCCCCAGGACCGCTCCTGCCGGGTTTGGCTGCGGATCCCCCCAACACAGCGATGTGGGACACGCTGTCACCTCTTGTCACCCACTCTCTCTCAGGGTTTGAAGGGAGAGCGCGGTCTGCCCGGCACCCACGGCACCAAAGGGGAGAAAGGCGACCGCGTGAGTGTCCCCAGCGGGGACCCCGCTGTCCCCCCATGCCATGGGGCCGCCGTGGGGCTGTGTCCCGCTCTGAGCCACCTCCTCCCCTCCGCAGGGTGCTGACTGTGTGCGCACGGACCCCAGCGGCCCTGTGCAGGTGAGACCCACCCCACACATCCCCCCCACCCCTTTTCCCCATCTCCAGCCCCATCTCATCCTCATCCCCTTCTGTCCCCAGTGTGCTGAGGGGCCGCGGGGCGAGCCGGGGCAGCGCGGGGAGCGGGTGAGTGGGGCAGTGGCTCCTGCTGGGTGGGTTTGCACTGCAGGATGTCAATATTTGCACGCATATCCTCTGCGAGATGTGTACCCGTGGTCCCGCTGACACTGCCCGCTCTGTCCCACAGGGGCTGCCAGGAGCGGCCGGTGCTGATGGGCAGAAGGTGAGGATGGGGACGGGTGCTGGGAGCTGGGGGTGCCATCGTGGGGTGGGGAGCATGCAGGGACCCCGAGGGTTTTGCCTGGGGGGATGTGGGGTGGTGGTGCTGGGGAGGTGAGGAGATGGCATTGCAGATGAGGGGACAGGGAGTCCCAGGGGACAAAACTCTGCCCTGGGGGAGGTGACACTGGTGATGTCTGTCTGTCTGTCTGTCCCACAGGGTCAGAAGGGTGAGAAGGGCGATGGAGGACTCCAGGGCAAGCCAGGCCGCCCAGGTCGTGATGTGAGTAGTGCCAGCTGTGGGGCAGGCTGTGGGGCACCAGCACCCCCGGACCTGCCCACCCTGTGCCACGCGCTCCCATCCCATAGGGCCGGCCCGGAGAGATCTGCGTGGTGGGTCCCAAGGGTCAGAAGGTAAATGTGGGCTCAGGGGCGTCTGGGGGCAGCCAGGAGCAATGCCAGTGTGGACACCCCCCCCTTCCCTTCCAGGGGGACCCAGGCGTCGTGGGACCCGAGGGGCTGGCGGGGGAGCCGGGGCCGCCGGGCAAACCGGGCACACCAGGGATCGGCCTCCCAGGGAAACCGGTATGGACACCGTGCTGTGGGCACTGCTGCAGGAGGGGCAGCGAAGGGATGCTGCCCCACGGCGGGCTGCCACACAGCTGATGCCATCCTCTGCTTTTCAGGGTGATCCTGGTGGCCCCCCAGGTGTAAAGGGAGAGAAGGTGAGTGGGGAGCATGGGGGTGCCCACCACCTCCTCCTGCCTGGAGGGTCAGTGCGGGGCTCACAGGACCCTCTCCAGCTGTGCTGTGGTGCTGTAGACCCATTGAGGGCTCATTCTGGGGAGTGGGAACCCCTCACCTGGGTTCCAATTCCTGATTTATGGAGCTAGAGGGTGGGGGTAGGATGCTGGGTCGGGGGCATGGGGCTGAGGGGCTGCAGCCATGCTCCGTGCCGGGCTCATGCTCTGCCACCTCTGGCTCCAGGGCAGCTCAGGAGCTCCTGGACCCGGCGGATCTCCTGGGACACCCGTGAGTACCGAATGCTGCACGTGGAGCCAAACTGGGGTCACAGACGGGTTCCTTGGCGCAGGGCTGGGGCTGCTTGGCTGGAGCCACACTGGGATCCGAGCCCTGGCACGAGGAGGGTTTGGGATGGCCGCAGCCTTTCTGGGGGCTGGGATGGACCCCACAGCAGCTGAGGGCTCAGGAGTGCTGAATGCAGGCAGAGCTGCAGGAACCCAGTGCCCCATTGCCATCCCTTCCTCCCACAGGGACCACGCGGTGCCCTGGGACCCAAAGGAGACAAGGTGGGCGCAGGGTGCTGGGCATGGGGCTGTGCCTCCCCTGGGGCTCCGGGCTGCTCGAGGCCACTTGGGGACCCCCCACCCCAGGGCTGTGCCTCACTGTCCCTGTTTGCAGGGTGAGCCGTGCCAGCCGTGCCCTGCTCTGCCCGCAGGGATGCTCAGCACTGCGGGGCTCCCCGGGCAGCCCGGACCCAGGGGGGAGCCTGGGGCACCCGGCAAGGACGGAGTGTCGGTGAGTCGGGCTGGGGGCTGCCGGGAAGGCATGGGGGGGGCTCATATCTGCGGCTCTAACACTGCTTCCTCCTCTCTCCATCTCCAGGACAGACCTGGCCCTGCAGGACCCAAAGGGGACAGGGTAGGTGATGCAGGACGGAGAGCTGGGGTGGGGTGATGCTGAGCAGCAGTTCACCTCTTTCCTTCCCAGGGAGACCCCGGCATCAATGGGATCAAAGGGGAGAAGGTGAGTGTCCGTCCTGCTGCCCCCCGTCCCACGTCCCTTTGACCTGCTGTGGGGCCAGCCCTCTCCCCACCCCGCAGGCAGTCCCACAGCTCCCCGTGCCCCTCGCAGGGGGACTCCTGCCTGTCCTGTGACGGCCGTGTCCTCGCTGCACTGCTGCGGGAACCCCCCGAGGGGCGCGAGAGCGAGCTGGGGTCACTGGTGAGTACGTGGGGCTGAGACCCCCGGCCCCACTGAGACCCCATCCCCGTGCCGGCGTGGCTGTGTGTGACCCCACGTGCTGCTCAGCAGGACAAAGCAATCCTCCCTGGGCTGGCTGGCATCAAGGGTGAGAAGGTGGGTGACCCCACAGCCCCCTTTCTGCCCACCCCATGGGCTCAGGGTGACTGCCTGACCCCAACCCAGGCCCTGACAGCGACCCTGACCCTGACCCCGCTGTGTTGCAGGGAGCTGGTGGCCAGGAGGGACCCGCGGGCAGACCTGTGAGTGCGGTGTGGGTGGGGGGCTCACGAGGGGTCCAGGAGTTCTGCGGGCTCATCTCTGCCATCTCAGGGGCTCCCTGGGAGCAAGGGTGATCCGGGTGTGCGGGGGCTCAAAGGAGAGAAGGTGAGTGCTGCAGTGTGTCCCCAACGTCCCTGGAGTGTCCCTGTGCAGGGGGGGGTGGGTTCCCCCCTGGCTCTGAGCACTCTCTGCCCTGCAGGGTGAGCCGTGTGGGCAGTGTCCCCCAGCCCCACAGGCACTGGAAGGGGCAGCGACAGTGGTGGCTGTACCCGGAGCACCGGGACCGCAGGGCAGGGACGGTCCCCCCGGCAGAGCGGTGAGTTCCCCCCCCTGGGGGATACCCACTGGGGGCCCAGGGATGCTCTGTCCTCATGGGTTCCTCCGTTCCCACAGGGCAAGCCTGGTGACGCTGGACAGAAGGGGCAGAAGGTGAGAGGGTGTGGGGTGGGGATGCAGTGGGGGCTGCGGACCCCTCAGGCCATGGGGCCGGGCAGTGCTCCCCGCCCTGTGCCAGACTTTGTCCTCTCTTTGCCAGGGAGACATGGGCAGCCCCGGGGACCCGGGCACACCGGGCACGGACGGACTGCCAGGGCTGTCGGGTGAGCCGGGCATCAGGGGGCCGGCCGGCCCCAAAGGCGAGAAGGTGAGGACCCTTCACTGGAGGGGCTCAGGAGGAGACCCTCATCCCATCGCCCCATCCCATCGCCCCACTCCTCCGCAGGGAGATGCCTGTGAGTCCTGCCCCACGCCGCAGGGACACTTCTCAGATGTGATTGGCATCCCGGGAAAACCCGGTGCCAAAGGGGACCAGGGAGCTCCGGGCATCGGGCAGCCGGGCAGAGCCGTGAGTGCCCCACCCCACAGCACCGCACCCCCACCGGGCCCGGGCTGACCGCGCTGTGTTATAGGGGAAGCCGGGGCTGCCGGGGATCCGAGGTCCCGCTGGGCTCAAGGGGATGCAGGTGAGTGGGGCCGGGGGGGGGGGGGTGGGCACCGAGGGAGTCTCAGTGCTGCTCACTGCCCCTTGTGTCTGCAGGGTGAGCCGGGACAGCCAGGCATTGGCAAGCCGGGACCGCAGGTGGGTGCCCGGTGTGCTGTGCCATACCATGCCATACCATGCCGTGCCATACCATGCCGTGCTGTGCCAGGCAGCTCTGCCACTTTTCTCCCTCTCTGTCTTCCCAGGGAGAGCCCGGGAGCACTGGACCACCCGGGACCCCCGTAGGTGTTATTCCGGGCCCCCCACCCCACGGTTCCTCCACCTCCCCCACTCAGCTCCCCTGTGTGAATGGTGACAGTGTGGTGCTGGCTCTGGAGTGGCCTCGGGGACAGTGCTGTCACCGCTGCTGGGTGGGGTGGGTGGGGAGAGCTAACAGCATCTCCTGCCCCCAGGGACCGCCCGGACCTCAGGGACCCCCAGGAATGGCAGCAGAGAAAGGAGCCAAGGTATGTGAGCCGTGTCCCCCTGTGCTGTCCCCCAGCTCTCTCTGCCCACCCGTCCCCCTGCTCCTGCTGTCCTTTCTCTGCAGGGATCCCCAGGGATCAAAGGTGCCGTGGGCCCCCCGGGGCCACCGGGGACCAGCGTCACTGGGCCACCAGTAAGTGCAGCCCTGGGGGGAACATGGCCATCGCTGCACCCTTGGTGCTGGGCTCTGAGCTTCCTCACGCTCCTCTTCCTCGCAGGGCCCCGCAGGGCAGCGGGGGCTCCCCGGGGTGCCCGGCTCCAGCGGGATGCCAGTAAGTGTGGGATGTAGGGGGGGGCACAGTGGGGCTGGGGTCACCTGCTGACATCCATCTGTGCCTTCCTGCAGGGAGAGAAGGGTGCCCGGGGTGAGAAGGTGAGCGGGTGCCGTGGTGGGGATGGGGCTGCACCTCCGCTGCCCCCCACCCCTCTGCCCTCACCCCCTCTTTCTGCAGGGGGACCCTGGGGAATGCGCGTGCCCCTCCAGCCCACGCCAGGACCCCAACCACTCCGGGATGCCGGTGAGTGCCGAGGGTCCCTTGCCACTCCCCACAGCTCGGTGCCATCCCACCGAGCATCCCTCCTTTCTCTCGGCCCCAGGGAGCCCCAGGACTCTGGACCGGGACATCCTGGCAGCCGCAGCCGGGTCCCCAGGTGGGTGCTGTCCCCACATGAGGCACAGCTTCCAGCTCACACCGCCTCACCGCTCACCACCCCTTCTGTCTGGCGGTGTTGTAGGGTCCTCCTGGAGCGCCTGGTCCCCCCGGTCCTCCCGGTGCTCCGGGCCGCCAGGTGAGCAATGGGAAAACAACGGAGTGCCCAGCGGGACAGATACTGCCCCTCATTAAGCAGAGGGTTTCAATAGTCAGAGATCTCTGCTTGGCTTTAGGGGGTCCCGGGACACAATGGATTGCCAGGGCTGCCCGGGCCCGCAGGAGACCTGGTAGGTGCTGGCTGTGCCGGGCACAGTGCCCCGTGGGCATCCCTGGGCATCCCTGATATCCTGCACCGCTCCCCATATCCTGCAGGGACCGCTGGCTGTGATGGCAGAGAGGAACATCGAGGTGCTGAAGGTGAGAGCCCGGGGTGGGACCTGGGGCCACGCCACCCCCTGAGCCCCTCAGGGATCTGCTGACCCCCTCTGCCCCCTCCCAGAACATCTGCGGGGACTGTGCCCAACTGCAGGCGGCCTTCGAAGCACCCAGAAGCTTCAAGGGGGAAAAGGGGGAGCAGGGCATGCCAGGAGCCCCCGGCAACGAGGGCTGCGCACGTGTGAGTACTGACACAGCTCCCACCTGGGGCTGCTGGGACTGAACCGAAGCGCAGGGACAGCAGTTGTGCAAAGCAGCAGTTGTGCAAAGCAGCTTGTAGGGCTGGGCACACTTCCACGCACAGCCCAGTGGGGACGTGGGCTGATCCTGCTCGGAGTGGGAGCAGAGGGTGCTGAGCACCATGGGGTGCTGAGCTCTGCTCCCCGCTCAGCCCCGGCTGACTGTGGGTTTTCTTGCAGTGCTTTGCCCAGTTCCCGAGGGCTGAGGAGGCGCGGGTGAGTGACGCAGGATGCGGCCCTGCTCCTTGGGGTGCTTGGCAGGGCGCTTGGGGGCTGCACTCTGCTCTCGGGCTCCTGATCCGGGCGCTGATGCGGTGCTGTTCCCGCAGGGTGACAGCCCGGACACGGACTGTGCAGGTGACCCCGGGCTCCCCGGTGCCCCAGGTGTCCCGGGTGAGAGAGGCGAGCAGGTGGGTGCTGCCGGAGCGGGGCTGTGTCCCCACACCGTGTCCCCATGCTGTGGTCCCATCTGATGGCACCCGTCCCTCCCCAGGGCTTACCAGGACAGCGGGGACCCCCGGGGCCACCCGGCCCCATCGTAAGTAGCCGTGCTTGGGGGTGGGGGCTGTGTGGGCATCATGTCACAGCACTTTGAGTCCCCAAGGAGGGACCCGGTGCTCTGCCACGAGGCCACGGTGGTGGGGAGCACGGAGCGGTGGCACTGGGATGGAGCAGGACCCCACAGAGCCGGGCTGGGGCTGAGCTGCCCCACACCGCCCGCTGTGTAGCCCCCCCAAAGGGCTCAGCCCAGGCCCTGGTGGGCTCTTCCAGGCTGTGATCTCCCCATTTCTCCCCTCAGGGCCCCCCAGGCTTTCCTGGCACGCCCGGAGCACCCGGACTGCCCGTAAGGACCCAGCAGGGTTCCGCTCTGTGCCGTCTGTCGCTGCCGCTTGGTTTGGCTGCGTCCCTGTCCCAGCTCCCCGGAGCACACAGCCCGGCTCTGCCCCTCTCCATCCCCCACATTTCCATCCATTCATGCCTTCCATCTCCATCCGGGGGCTCTCGGTGGGCTCAGGAGCATCGCCCTGAGCTCAGGGTGCAGCTCCCTTCTGCCATCCATGGTGGGTCCTCACCACAGAGGGACCCGGCCGTGCCAGGACGGTGTGCCAACTGCTGCGTGTCCCATCGCAGTGTAGCTCCACGTGTGCACCTGATGGCTCCAGCTGCCCCTCTCAGGGCTGGGGGATGCTGCTGTGCAGGCAGTGCTCTCGTCCTCACCCTCCCCTGGTCCCCAGGTCCTCCAGGGACAGCCCGCATCCACCGCCATCTCCATCTGCATCTTCATCCTCATCTTCATCCTCATCCTCCTCCCATCCCCACTCTCAGGAGGTGGCTGTGGGGTCGGTGGCTCTGGGGGGATCCTGCCCTCCCCTCGTCCTCCCGTCCCCTCGCCCGCTAACGTCTCCGTAACACCACGGTCTGTGTGGGTCTGTGTGGGTCTGTGTGGGTCTGTGTGGGCCATTGCTCTGTGGTGTCAGCGTGTCCCGTCCAGACTCCACTGTGTCAGCACCACATAACCCTCACTAACCCCCCCAGCAGTCTGTGCTGCCGAGCCCAGGGGCTGCTGGCTGTCACCTGTGTCTCTCGTCTCCTGTGTCACCTGTGTCACCCATGCCTCGCGTGCTGCAGGAGGACGTGCAGCAGTGGGTCAAAATGTGTCCTGGCCCCGGGCACCCCTGCACTGTGCCCCCCCGACTGGGCTCCCTGCAGCCCCCCAGGATCTGCCTTGTGGCATTTGTGGGGTGGCACAGACAGCGGTGTCCCTACACCTACTGTGCTCCTGAGATGTGCACAGCAAAGCTGTGGGGCAGAGCACAGCCCCCGGGGGTGCAGCCCCCCTGCAGCTCCTCTTTTCTCCCCCTCCAAAGGGTCTCCAAGGGGAGCGAGGCCCCGCGGGGATGGCTGGAGCCAAAGGGGAACCGGTGAGTGCCATGGGAGGGGGGGAATGGGGAACACTGCTGTCCCTGGGCACCTGCCTGGGGTGCAGGTGGCTCAGCACTGCCCTCCCCTGCACAGGGACCCCCAGGACAGCCCGGCTATCCCGGTGCCACGGGCCCCCCTGGTCTTCCTGTGAGTAATATGGGGAGCCCCGCAGTATGTGCCGGCCCCCACCCCACCTCCTCTGCCCCCATTCCCCCTCGTGATGCTCACTTGGGCCCCCACACTGCCAGGAACTGCGGGCAGTCAGGGGACCCAAGTGGGCCCTGAGCTCACCCCTGCCCCATCTGTCCCCTGCCCCACACGCCCCCAGTGCCCTATTGATTCCCTTTGTTCACTGTGCCCCATCCTTTCCCTCCGTCCATCCCTGTGCCGCACTCATGACCCCCCCACATCCCATGTCCCATCTGTGCCCGGTGTCCCATCCACTCCCCGTCTCCCCGCTCCATCTCCTTCCTCCTCCAGGGCATCAAAGGTGAACGAGGCTACGTGGGCCCCCCAGGGGAGAAGGGGGAACTGGTGAGTCCAGCACTGTGCCCAGCACTGTGGGGCAGAGGGCTCGTCCAGCTGCCCCCTCGTTGTGGGGTCCTCGCAGCCACCTCCATTTGAGCCCTGTCCCCCCTTCCCCAGGGCCCCCCCGGCTTGGATGGACTCCCCGGTGCCACGGGGCCAGCGGTAGGTGTGGGGCTGTGGGGGGGGGAGCGGTGGTCCCGGGGACCCCGAGGGGCTCACACTTGGCTGTCTGCAGGGACCGAGGGGTGAGCGCGGGCTCCCGGGCGGTGCCGGTGAGAAGGGCGACCAGGTGAGATCCCTCCAGCCCTGCCCCCACAACCCATCCCCACACCTCTGCCCCGCTGGCTTTGCTCCCTGTGGGTGTCAGGCAGGATTCATCTCCTCTCTGTTTCCCCGCAGGGTTTCCAGGGCCAGCCCGGCTTCCCGGGGCCGCCTGTGAGTACATCCCATGGGGCAGGGGATGGGATCCTCTCCCTGGGTGCATGCTATGGGGCAGCACAAGGAGAGCGTCCCTGTAGCAAACCCATGGCAATGAGTTTGGGGATGAAGGGATGTACGAGGTGCGGGGGGATCTCGTTCATCCCTGGGAACGTCGCTCTCCCCTTCAGGGCCCCCCCGGCTTCCCAGGGAAGGTTGGCCCGGCTGGGCCCCCAGGACCTGCAGCAGAGAAGGTGAGTGCCATGGGGACGGGGGTGGGTGGCGGCACCAGGGGACACCCTGACCATGCTGCTGCTCTCATAGGGCAGCGAGGGCGTGCGGGGCCCCACGGGGATGCCAGGGCCACCCGGACCCCCCGGACCTCCAGGCATCCAGGTAAGGGCTCCCCCTGCCCGACACAGTGCTCCTGTCCCTGTGCTCTGGCCTCGTCACCCTCCAAGTCCCCTCCTTGTCGCTGCAGGGCCCCGCTGGATTGGAAGGACTGGATGGCAAGGACGGCAAGCCGGGGCTGCGGGTGAGGTGTTGGGGTGTGCCAGGCTCTGGGGGGGCAGCACCACCCCATAGCCCCTGGCCATCCCCAGCCCACATCTGTCTCTTTCTCCCCAGGGTGACCCCGGCCCCCCCGGACCCCCAGGGATGATGGGTCCTCCGGTGAGCGATGGCTTTCCTGGTGCCCAAAGTACTCCCGGGCTGCACCGGTGTCATGTGCATGTCCTGACCCCAACCCACCTCTCTCCCTCCAGGGCTTCAAGGGCAAAACAGGGCACCCAGGGCTCCCGGGACCAAAGGTGAGAGGTTGCAGGTCCCCCGGTGTCCCCAGAGCGGCGGTGACAGCCCCACGTGAGGGTCTCCGTGCACTGCAGTGCCCACCACGTCCCTTTGTCCCTGCAGGGCGACTGCGGCAAACCCGGTCCCCCCGGGAGCACGGGACGTCCCGGGGCGGAGGTGAGTGAGTGGGGAAGGGGCGAAGGAGCCCTGTGCTGAGTGATGGGAGCCACGCTCCCCCCTTCATCCTACTGCCTTCTACAGGGTGACCCCGGCCCCATGGGACCCCAGGGCCGGCAGGGACCCCCGGGACTCATTGTAAGTGGCTCTGCTCCTTTGGGGCGCACTGGGACGGTGCAGGGAGTGCTGTGGAGCTGTGTCCCCAAACCGAGGGGCACTGTCCCCTATTAAACCCCTCTCTCTGCCCCTAGGGTCCCCCAGGCAGCCCAGGGCAGCCGGGTCCTGCTGGCCTCGCTGGAGTGGTGAGTACCTGTGGGGCTGCCCCACGATCCCCCTACAGCCAAGGGGCAGAATGGGGACAGGGATGGGACAAAGAGTGGTGACTGTCCCCATCTCATGCTGCACCCACACCGCAGGGGATGAAGGGTGAGCGCGGCTCCGCGGGGGACCGAGGTCTGCCAGGGATGCCGGGACAGCCAGGACCACCGGGACACCCAGGGCCACCGGTGAGAGCAGCGGGTGGGCATCCCCACTGAGAGGGGACAGCGAGCACCGGCCGAGCCCACCTCATATTGCCCCACTTTCATCCCACAGGGGGAGCAGGGACCGGACGGACCCGTTGGTAAAGAGGTATGGGAAGGGCAATGCGTGCTGCGGTGCCCTTGGGACGGCCCCACCGCCCCGCTCCTCTCTGTCTCCCCAGGGCCCCCCAGGAAAGCCCGGCGCTGCAGGACCCGCTGGCCAGAAGGTGAGGGCTGCCCCATTTCCCCCACGGTGCCCCCAGCCCCACAGTGCCGTGGTGAGAGCTGTGCCTGTCCGTGTCCCCACAGGGTGAAGCCGGGTCCCCTGGAATGCGAGGGTACCCCGGGGAGAAGGGCCGTGCCGGCACGCCTGGGGGGCCGGGGAAGAGCGGCTCCATGGGCCCCATAGGGCTGCGGGGTCCTGCAGGAGAGAGGGGTCCCCCCGGCTCCCCAGGACCCGCGGGCAGCCCTGGGCTGCCAGGCCCCCCCGGGATGATGGTAAGTGGGGGGCAGCCGAGGGACGGGAGCCCGGCTCCGAGGCACAGAGTCGGGTCCACGTGTTTTCTGTGTCCCCTCCAGGGTGACGTGGTGAATTACGATGAGATCAAAAGGTTCATCCAGCAGGAGATGAGCAAGATGTTTGATGGTAATGGGGTGCAGAGGGGTGAGGGCACCCGGTGCTCCCCCGGCCCCGCACTGAGTCGCCTGTCCCCACAGAGCGCATGGCGTACTACACCTCCCGGATGCACTTCCCGGTGGAGATGGTGGCGGCCCCGGGCAGACCGGGTCCCCCGGGCAAGGATGGGCTGCCCGGCCGGCCGGGACCCCCAGGATCCCCGGGGATGCCGGGGCAGATCGGCAGGGAGGGGCGGCAGGGCGTGCCGGGCATGCGGGGTAGGTGCTGCCCGCCGTGCCCCCGGTGTCCCCGTGATGGGGTTCTGTCTTTTGCACCCACGGTGCCACCGCTGCCCCTCAGTGCGGGGTATCCCCGGTGATGGGGTTTCACCATTCACACCTCTCTTCCAGGGGAGCCGGGTGCCAAAGGAGAGAAAGGGGAGAAGGGCCTGGGGCTGATGGGGGACAGCGGCCCACCAGGACCCCCTGGTGAGCTCCCGTCCCCTCTCCACGTCCCTGGTGATGCCTGCAGCTCGGTGCCGCCTTCCTCCATCCCTCTCTTTGCCTTCCAGGTCCCCAAGGGCCACCAGGCTATGGGAAGATGGGCCCTCCCGGCCCCGTGGGGCAGCAGGGCATCCCCGGGATCCCCGGTCCCCCCGGTGCCACGGGGCCGCCGGGCAAAGCGGGGCACTGCAGCCCGGCCGAGTGCATGGGCGCTCTGCCCGTGGAGCAGCCCCTCTTCCAGCCCAAGAACGCCAAGGGCCCCTTCGGCTGAGCCGCCCCCTCCCCTCCGCACTGCTGCTCTTATTCTTGCCCCCGTTTTCCAGGGGGCTGCGGGTGTTGTCCGGCTCCGCGGGTGGGTGGGTGTTGCGGGGCAGGTGGATCCTGCCCGGCCCAAATACAGCCGTGCTGCTGCCCCACGCCTCGCTCCTCCTGTGTGGTGTCTCATCTGAACCCCCCCCGTCCCCATCCCCGCTCTGCGCACGGTCAGCGCGCTGCTCCTGCCCTGAGGAGGGGCTGCTGAGGATGATGATGGTGGCGGTGATGAGGATGATGGAGATCAGAGGATGTCCCAATGGAAGGGACCCATAGGGACCACTGTGTCCAACTCCGGTGGTGGTGGTGATGTGGTTGATGGCAGTGATGGTGGCGATGATGGTGATGGTGATGACGGCTGTGGTGACACTGATGATGATGATGGTGATGATGATGATGGTGATGATGGCTGTGGTGACACTGATGATGATGATGGTGATGATGATGATGGTGATGATGGCTGTGGTGACACTGATGATGATGATGGTGATGATGATGATGGTGATGATGGCTGTGGTGACACTGATGATGATGATGGTGATGATGATGATGGTGATGATGGCTGTGGTGACACTGATGATGATGATGATGATGGTGATGATGCTGTGGTGTCACTGATGATGATGGTGATGGTGATGATGGATGTGGTAGGGGTGGTGCTGATGGCAGTGATGACTCTGACATGGTGTTGATGATGACGACGATGATGATGACGACGACGATGATGATGATGACGGTGATGATGATGATGACGATGATGATGGTGATGACGATGACCTGATGGCTGTGTCCTGCCCCTCCTCTGACGTTCCCGGCCCCGCCCTGTGGGCCCCACCACCATCGCCACTTTAAGCCTCCACATCACGTGGCCCGCCACACCACGTGACCCACACCACCGGGGGGCGGGACCTCTGGGCTCCTCCTCGGAGCTCGACCAATAGGAACGGCCCGTGGCGACCGGAAGCGGGAGGGGGAGGGCGAGGAACCGGGGCGGAAGCGGAGCCGGAAGCGGCGGCGGCATGGCGGCGTTCCCGGGGCAGGTGCGGTGCGGTGCGGCGCGGTGCGGGGCGGTGCGGCGGGGCGGGGGGGCAGCGGCGGGCCGCGCGTCGCTCACGGGGCTCCGCTCCCCCGCAGGGCTGTCCCGGCGCGGGGCAGGCCGGGCCCTACACCGGAGGTCCGTACGGCGGCGCGGGGCCCGGGCAGCACTACGGCGGAGGTGAGCGGGGCGCGGCGGGGCGGGGCCCGGGGCCGGGGCCGGAGCTGCCGGTGCCGTTTTCCCGCAGGCGCCGTGGACCCCGAGGCGCTGTCGTGGTTCCAGGCGGTGGACGCCGACCGCAGCGGTTCCATCTCGGTGAAGGAGCTCCAGCAGGCGCTGCTCAACTCCAACTGGTCGGCGTTCAGCGACGACACGTGCATGCTGATGATCAGTGAGTGAGGATCAGTGAGTGGGGGCGGCAGGAGCGAGCGATGGAGCCCCGCGGGGCGGTCCGCGCTCCTCACGGCCGTGCCCGTGCTCTCCCCCCCCCCCCAGACATGTTTGACAGGAGCAGGTCGGGCCGCATGGACGTGCACGGCTTCTCGGCGCTGCTGCGTTTCATCCAGCAGTGGAGGAACCTCTTCCAGCAGTTCGACAGGGACCAGTCGGGCTCCATCAGCTTCGATGAGCTCCAGCAAGGTGGGTGAGGGACGGGGGCAGCGCGGCTCAGCTCCCCGGGGGTTGGAACAGCCTCAACAGGGGGTTGAGGTTGGAAGAGACCTCTGAGATTGCCTCTTTCAGCTGCCAGCCCGTCAGCACCGCGTCCCCCAGTGCCACATCTCATTTCGTGGACACCCCCGGGCAGGCTGTGCTGGTAGCTGTCAGCTCCCAGGTGTCCCCTGCATCGGTGTGAGCTTCCTTAGGGAAACCCCCCCTCCTGTTGCCCTTCCCCTCGGCATGTGACTAAGCGCTGTGTTCTGGGAGGAGCCCTTGGGTGTGTGTGTGTGGCCGAGGGAGGGGAGGAATGTCTGGAATTCCCGCCTGGATTTGGTTCTTCCCTCTCCAGAGCCCTGCCCCCATTCGCGATGAGCACTGGAACGTGCTGGGGGGGGGTGGGGAGGGCACTGCCGGCCTTTTCAGAGGGGTTTAATCTGCGCTTTTCTCGCTCCCAGCGTTCTCCCAGATGGGCTATAACCTCAGCCCGCAGTTCAGCCAGCTGCTGCTGTCCCGCTACGCCCAGGGCTCCTCGGCCCCCAGCATCCAGCTCGACCGCTTCATCCACATCTGCATGCAGCTGCAGAGCCTCACCGACGCCTTCCGTGAGAAGGACACGGCGATGGTGGGCAACGTGCGGCTCGGCTACGAGGACTTCCTCACCATGGTCATGACACGCATGTTGTGACTGCTGAGGCCGAGGGTGGGGGCAGTGCTGGCTGTCCTGGCCCTTTGCTGTGCCCCCCCAGGGCCCCGAGCCCTGCTCCAGTTCCTCATCCCTGCTGGGTAGCGGTGGGTGCCTCTGTGCTGCAGCATGGCTCTGCCCCCCAGTGCCACGCCTCAGTGTGTGACAGCCAGACTGGGAATGGGGCTGTGCCATGTCCCCGGGGCTGTGCTGTGCCCCCGGGGCTGTGCCATACCTCTGGGGAGCACCTGGATCTTCCCCTCCCAGCCACAGCATCGTGGGGCCACCTCGTGCTGCTCACAGTCAGGATTAGGTTCCCTCACTGCCAACGTCTGCGTTGATTTCTTTCTGCCTGTGGAAGCCAAGCTTGGAAACAGTTTACAGCTTAATTTTGTAGCTCTAATAAAAGCCCCCTGGCACCATTTCCCGGCTGCTCTGGGAATCAAACGCTGTCCTTCTCCTGGGACACAGCCACAAAAGAAGTGAAGACCAACATAAAAAGCTCTGGTTTTTATTCTTCCCCGTGCTCCTGCAGCAGTGTTGTTGTGCTCGTTCTTTCTGCAGGAGCAGCTTTTGTGACAGCAGCCTCTTTTGTGCATGTGGAGGACGTTCAGAACAGCTCGCAGCCTTATCTGCTGCTGTGCTCCTTCGTCCCACTTTGGCCCCAGGTGCGACTTTCTGTGCAGCAATAACAATTCCGAGAATATTTGTAGTTGCAGGGCGGTGAGTAAAGCGTTCTCTGCCCTATTTTTGGAGCTGACTTTGGTGCTGGGTCGGGCTGCAGCTCGGCCAGCTGGCGGCGAGTGCTGGCAGGGCGTGTGTGTGTGTGTGTGTGTGTCCGCACCGGCAGCTCCTGCCTGCAGCAACAGATGGATCTGCCTCTGTTTGTAAGCACGGCTGCGTGGATGTGTGCACCCGGGGATGCTCTCGTTGTGTGTGTACGCGACATACGTTGTGTGCAGGGCGGGCTGCAGCCACCAGGTGCCGCCCCACTCCGCGCTGGGGCCGAAAGGGGCAAAAATAAACCAGGGTAGAGTTCGGCCGAGGAAACAGAGCGGTGCTGGGGCTGCTCTGCTCCTCCGTGCTGCAAACCCCCAGCTGGGTATTGGGGATGGTGGGAGCGTGGGGATGGCAGAAAGCAAAGGGAACTCAGAGGGCTGAAGCTGTGCTGTTAGGGACGAGGAAGCGAGCTTTGGTTTCCAGTTTATTGGGCATTTCCACATTGCCAACGATGATAAGAAAAATAGTAGGTGTGTTTTTAAAATAAAAGGGTCGGTGCTGTTAACAGCTGAGCTGCACCCCCCACTCCTCTCCACCACGGTTCTGTGGGGTGGGTATGGACCTGAGCACAGCAGTGAGTGTGCAATGAATGTGGGAGCGTGTGCTGGGCAGGCACACATGGGGCTGCCCCCCACCCCCCAGGGCTGCTCCCCCCATCCTGGGCCACCCTCTCTCTGAGCCCTGCGCTCCTTTCCCGGTGTGGGGACGCCGTGGGGGCCGCGTGCTGCCCGTGGCCAAGGTCACAGCACGACAGCACAACAGGAAAGCGGACAATGCAGCACTTATCGGGCCCTGCACAGCCCTTCCAGGTGCTGACCCCGCTCCGGGATGGGGGGGGGTTGAAGGGGGGGGGGGGCAGGGGAGGGAGGAGACTTCCAGGAGTTTTATTTACAAATAATAAAAAGCAAAATAAATACAAAAAACAAAAACAAAAGGTCTTAGAAGTACAGCTGGGGGGGGGGGTGGGTTCAGGTCACGGGAGGCCGAGCAGCAGCTCCAGTCCCTCCTGCATCCCCATGGCATGGGGGGGGACACGGGGGGGCTCCGGAGACCCCAGGGCCGGCAGCAGGGGCTGCCTTCTTGCACTGGGGCCTTAGCACCATAGGGATGTGGTGGGGGGGCGGGGGGGGGGTTTGTAGGGACCCCATCCCAGCTGGCAGCAGTCAGCCCTGGGCTCCTCCATTCCTGGGGGCTCAGGCTGACCACCCCCCCCCCCGCCCCAGGTGCTGTGGTGTTTTATCCCTTCCAACTCCAAGGGAGGAGCTGTGCCATGCCTGGGGGAGGGGGTGGGGGTCCCACTGCACCTCCTGCCCTACGTACATGATGTTGGGGGGGGGGAAACTCAGACAGCCAGGGCAGGGGTGACCGCCTTTGAAGAGCCCCCGGCTGCCAACAAAGCCGACTGAGCCCGGGCTGGATTAGTGAGTAAATCCTCCATCCCAAAGGCAGCACGGTGCCCCCCACCCCGGCCCCACACACGGCCCACTGCACCCGGCTGCTGCGTCAGCACCCGGCGGTGTGAGGGGTCCGACCCGGGGTGCCCCCGCTGGGGATGGGGTCGGGGTGGGGAAGGGGGGGGGGGGGGGGGGGGGGAAGGGAGAAGCGCAGTGCCGAGCAGGGACAAGGACAGCTCCGTGGGGCTCACTTGTGGGGCATGTCCTCCACGCTGACGCGGCCCCACACGCCCACCACGAAGCTCTCCACCTCACACTCGTTGACGCCACGTGCGATGCGGAAATGCCCGTCCTCGCCCCACGCTCTGCCCCACGAGTTGGCTGCCGTCTGGAGAGGGGACATTCAGCACTAAGTCCCCCCCACCCCCAAGCCTGTACCCCCCCCCCCCCCCAGCAGGAGGCTGAGCCCTGATGAGCTCATCGCACCATTACTCACCCAGTATTTCTGGATCTGGCCGTCGGGCAGCTGCTCCTCGCCCCACCTGCAGGAGGAGGGCAGTGAGCAGGGACTATGGGCACCCCACGGGGGGGGGCTCAGAGCACCCGTTCCCCCCACAGTTCCCAGCTCCAGCATCTCCCCAAGGGGCCGGGACCCCCCATCCCAGCCCCACTGCTGAGCACTGAGCGCTCACTGCACTCATGGCCCCACAGTCGCACTGCTCCTTCCCTCCTCGCTTCCTCTCCCTGCCCGGAGGAAGGTGGACGCCTTTCCTTCCCTTAATGAAGCATTTCTCCAGCTCCGAGTGCTGCTGTGCACAACCACCCCCCACCCCCCCATGGCTCCCCCCACCTACCCTGTGATTTTCACTGAGTGTGTGCCGTGCTGCTGCTGCTTCGGCCCCTTCCCCTCCGCCACCGGCGTGTGCCGATACACCCCGCTCTTGTACAGGAAGAAATCCTCGTGCACCTCCAGAATGGCTGCAGGGTTGGGGACAGGGGCTGAGCTCCGTGCCCCCGAGAGCAGAGGGTGTGAGCACAGAGGACACGGGACGAGGCTCGGCCACACGGAGGGGGGGGGTGGAATTAAGAAAATAAAATCAAATAAAACCAACTGCCGAGACAGAGATTAACTCCGAGAAGTTAATGAGCAACAGGTGCCAGCAGGCAGCTCCCCGGGGCTGCGTTAAGCATTAAGCAGCACCACCACCACTGGGGGGTGGGGGGGGGACAGGTCCTGAGCTGTCCCAGGGGCACTGTCCCCCCCCCCCCCAGTCCCCTCTCAGCTCAGTGCAGCCCAGGGCTCACGTCCGTGTGCGTGGTTCCCTGGCAGCTCCCTACCTTGCACGGGGCCGTTCTCCATCAGCTCCTTCATGATCTCCTTCTCCTGCGAGCACAGAAACGTTCAGTACCAAGGGTGGGGGCTGCTGCCCCCATAGGGACACCCCCACCCCCCATATCGCATCCCTCCCCTATTTTTCCCCCCACTTCACCCCTCAGCATGGCTTTTGCAGGCAGAACCCTCCTCCCCCCAGCAGCCCACCCCCCCCGGGCCGCTCACATTGGGGGCCAGGCGGTACGCAGGGGTGGACTGGTAGATCTCGTTGGCGTGGGTGTGGGGGTTGGGGCAGCGTGCGGTGGCTTGCCGCTTGCCCCTTCCCGTGGAGCGGCTGTGCATCATGCAGGGCGCCGAGGAGGGCTGGCTGTCCTGGCTGGTGAAGGGGTAGCACTCATCCGTCACCACCCTGTGAAAGGGATGGGGATGAGAGGAGCACCCCGCTGCCACCCCGTAGCCAGCCCTGCTCCCCCTTGCCCTCGAAGAAAACGGAGGACCAAAGCTCACAGGAAAACCTGCACGAAGGTGGGACCGCCGACAGGAGCCCCTTCCTCGTGGCAGTCAGCCCTAAAATGAGGCCTGGGATGGGCTGAGCCTGGCTGCACCCCTTCTGGTCACACTGCTGAGCCGCCTTCCCCTGCGCTCCCAGGGCTGTGGGGTCCCTTCCTCGAGTGCTCAATCAGCAGCTGCCAGGCACCATCTAATCGCCCTATTCCTTCCCCTTGCCATCATCACCACCTCAACCCCACAACCACCGCCACCCCGCTCTCCCCATGACCCCTCCCACCCCATCACCACCCCCACCCTACAACCACTGCCACCCCAGCCCCGCTCACCCCCTCCTGCGCAGGTACCACCAGGCTCCGTCCAGCCGTCCCCCACTGCAGCCCCGCTGGTTGCGCGTGTCACAGGACAGGAGGTTTTGGGGCGACAGGGAGGGGGTCATGTGCCCCATGGAATGGATGGAGATGCGGTCGGAGGCGACGGCTGGGGACGAGCACAGCAGTCAGGGGCAGCAGCATCCCCCAGGCGTCCCACCCCACCCCAGCACCCCGGGTCACCGCTCCGGCCCCGGCCCCATCCCGCTGCGTCTCACCCGCTGTGGAGAAGGCCCAGGAGCCGGCGCAGTTGCCCTGGTCCAGGGGCTCGTGGATCATCCCGGGCCACTTGGAGGCTGCGTCGAAGTGGCGGGGCAGCACCTCGTTGGAGTCCATGGCCATCTGCGGGGGCACGGCCTCATGGCACGGGGACCCCCGCTCCAGGGCACCCCAGCAGCACAGCCCAACCCCACGGCCAGGCTGCGGGTGCTGCTCCTGCCTCTCAACCTCTGCCAAATCCAGGCTCAGCAGCAGCACCTCCAGCGCTGAGCATCCGGCCCCGGCGCCCTCATTGTGTCCCCCACTCCCGGGGCAGCTCAGGCCCCTCCGTGGAGGTCAGAGCACCGCGAGCAGGAAACGCTGCTAAAATTAAACCCCGCTGGGAGTCAAGGTCACGGCGATGGGCGCGTGCCACGCGCTCGGCTCATCCCGTCCCCACGGAGCATCCTTTGGGGACACCCAGCGCCCGAGGACTCCAAGTTCTGCACAGCAGAGCCACGGGGTCCCACCACGGACGCCCCACAGAGGCCGCTATGGGGTGGGTGGGGGGTGCCCCATGGGGCCGGCTCTGCCCGCAGCCCGGGGGCATCCCGCTCGCACGGCTCTGCCGACTCAGCAGCGATGGGGCCGGCTTTCCGATGGGAACCCAGCAAGGAGGGACGGGGCAAAAACAACACTGGCAGCGCAGGGATTGCGAGGGGGGGAATGTGCTGAAGCCGCTGTCTCCGAAGAGCGGGGGCAGCCCCATGGCGCCCGAGCGGCACGGCGGCTTTGGGGCCGGGGGGTGCGTGGGGTCCCACTCACGTGCATCTCGTTCATGTTCATGACGGTGGGGGGCGGCCGGAAGGTGCCCAGGCGGTAGCGCATCCCTTCCTCCAGCGTCATGCCCCAGAACTGGCTGTAGTTGGCCGCTCTCCACCTGCACGGAGCACGGACGGTGCACCTGCACAGCACCCAGGGGCCAAGCACCCCCGCCCCGCCCCCACCCCTGAGGACACGTACCCGTAATTTCCCCTATTGATGGCGTCGATGAGGTCCCCGTCCACGAGGCACGCGTGCTCCTCGCACTGCCACTGCCCTCCGGGGCTGCAGGTGCTGTGGGGAGGACACAGTCAGTGGGGGGGGGGCAGAAACCCCAGAATTAGGACCCCCACAGTCCCTGCAGCAGCCCTGGGGACACGGGGCAGAAATCGGGTGAAGAACACCGGGGCCACAGCGATCAGTGGGGTTTGGACAGGGGCTGCACAGCCCACGGGGGACCCGAGTGGGAGAGGGGGACGGGGGGTGGTCCCCGTGGGGATCCTCCAGCTGCGCTCCCCCCACGTTCCCAGCAATGCTCGGCCCTCAGCCCCACTGCCCGCGGCGTGAGCTCCCGGCACGCCGTTCCCTTTTATGGAGCAGAGCTGTGGGGAGAGCAGCTCCGCATCGGGGGCAGAGCATCCCCCCAGCAGGAGCTGCCCCACACCCCAGCCATCCCTTCCAGCCCCACATCCCCACGCAGGGCACGGATCCCAAGGCCCCGCACGCAGCACAAATCCCCCGATATCTGCTCTCTCTCCCCAGGCGCTGTGAGGCAATGGAAAAACCCCGTAAGACGCTTCCCGAGCCCTTCACCCCTCGCTGCCCTGCTTGGCTGCAGCTCCGGTGACCCCGCTGCTTGCTGTTAACTCCTTGGGTGCGGGCACCGAGCTGTGGGGGCACATGTGGGGCTGCATCCCCCCACACCCCATCCGTGCCTCCCACCCCATCCAACCATATCGCTCTCAGCACTCTGAGCGTGGGGGCAGATGTGGGGCGCAGTGGGGACGCCTGAATGGCACAGAGACAGCTCTGATGGGTATTGGGGGCATTCATTCCCCCCCAGTCCTATGAGCCCGGGGGGGGGGGCAGCCTGGGGAGGGCTGTGCTCCATGGGGCTGGTGTGTGCTGGTGTGTGGGGCTGCAGATGGAGCATTGGATTCACACCCATCGACCCCACAGCCACGAGGGGTCTGCAGTGCTCCTGGGGCTGTAGGATCCGCGCTCCCCTCTGCAGATAACCGGGAACGCAGCGCTGAGCTGCGTGGGGCCGGATCCCCACCTGGAGCAGGACGGGGCACGCGCATCCCATCAAGCTGAGGCAAGCCGAGTGCGGGCACCGAAACCCCAAACATGCCGTAGGAAAGTAACGCCGGCCCCAGCACCCAGCACCCAGCACGGCCCGGATTGGGGTCGGGCTGCCCGCGTTGTGGGGCCGCTGGGGCACTCACCACAGGTTGCAGTTGTCCCGGTACGTGGCCCCGCTGGGATAGGAGCGACCCGAGCGAGCGCAGCCTGGAGAGGGGTGGGGGGGAGAGAGGTGGGCACGGGGAGGGTTAACGGCACGGGATAAAGGGGCGCGGATCCGCGGAGCTGGCTCTGCTCTGCGGGACTTCTGAGAGAGCCTTGTGTCCCACGGGGTGAAGTCGGGGACGGGGTGTCCGTGCCCCAGACACGACCTGGGAGGCAGCCGGCCCCGCTCTGCCGCCGTCGGGGGATGGGGTGGGGGGGGGGATAGGGGTCGGGCGGGGCCGTGCTCACCTTGCGCTTTGGGGAACGGGGCCGGGATGCCCAGGCAGTACTCCCAGAAGTCGGGGCAGCAGTCGGAGACGGTGCGGTTGCAGAAGAGGTCGCAGTAGCAGATGGTGTCGAGGTAGGGCACGGTGCAGCCGTCGTCGCGGCCGCGGCAGCACACGTCCCCGCGCTGGCAGTACGAACCGCCGGCGTCGTACACGCCGTGCTCGTACAGACCCGGGGATAACTCGCGGCGCGTCCGTGCGCGGCGGGCAGAGCCCAGCGACGGCAGCAGGCAGAGGACGAGCAGAGCCCAGGCGGTGCCGGCCATGTCCCCGGAGCCGCAGCCGCTGCGTGGTTCGGCGGGGAGGGGTTACGCGTGGAGACCCCGAGCCCCCCCCTCGGGGCTTCCTCGTGTCCGTGGGAGCGCTTCGGGGTGGGCGGAGGGTCCGCTGCAGGTGACGCAGATCCTTCGCATTCCGCTCTTTCACCGAGAGCGCCCACGCAGCTCCGGGGCGAAGGTCTCGGCCGCGCCGTGACAGCCCCAACCCCTCCCCACACCAAGCGGAGCCCACGCGGGACGCGGCGGCCCCACCCCACGGCGGAGGGATCGCGTGGGACCCCTTGTGCCGAACCCGGGCCGTGCCCCGTAGGGGAACCGCACCGGGAGGGGTTCAGCGGTGCGATGAGCTCTCCGGGCTCAGCCCACGTGTGTCAGGGAAAGGGACGCGGCCCCGGGAACCCCAAAAGAACCCACGGGGGCCCAAGGTGACCCCGAACGGAACCGAAAGGGCGCGGCCCGGAGCACGCCCGGCCCTCCCCGTACCTGCCGCCCCGCCGAGCACCGCTCCCCGCCGCCTCCGAGCGCCTCCTCCGGCCCCGCCGCTCCCTTATAGCCGCGCCCCGGGGGGGGGGAGGGGGCACGGGGAGGTGCCGGGGGTATCTCGGGGGGGGGGAACCGGGCCGCGCTGCCCCACCCCGCGTCGAATGAGTGCGATGCCTCCGTCCCCAGAGCCCCCCTCCCCTGCCCCCGCGGGGGTCCCGAGTTCCGTCGGGGGTGGGGGGGACCCTCGGAACGTTGGAGCCGAAGGGAGCGCCCTCTCGGAGCTCTGCGCACCCCCCCCCCCCCACCCGCCCCGTCCTTCGCAGGGTGGGGGTCCCCGGACCCCGCAGCACGAGGTGGGGTCCGTGTGTGTGTCTCAGTGCCCAGAGCTGTGTCTGCGGGGGGGGGGGGGGACACGCGGCTGTCCCACTGCTACGGGCAGCCCCGTGCCCCCCCCTCGGGTCCCACTGAGCTCCGGTTCCTCCCGGGGGGGTTTGGCCCCGAGGAGCGGCCCCGGCACAGCCGAGGGGTTCCCCGAAGCTGCTCCCGGTGTCCGACGGAGACAGCGGCACTGCCGGGGGGGGGGGTTATCCGGGAGCACAAAGGGGGGGTCCCACGGGAGCCCCCCCCCGCGGGCAGCACAGCCAGGAAGGAAAGGAACCGTGTCCGCTTCGGAGCCCGAATGTCTGAGACGGCGCGGGCGGAGCCACCGCGACAGGGACATCGCGACACCGCGACAGCACCACATCCTCTATCCTGCCCCCCCCCCCCCCCCAAAACCCACCCCGTGCCCCCCAGCAATAGGGGCAGCAGCTCACCGACGGTGATGCACAGACCCCGCTGCGGGCACGAGGCGGGACCCCCAAAACCCCCCAACCCCCCCCCAAAACCCCCCAACCCCCCCCAGCCAGAGGTGCTGCGGGCGGGGCGGGGGTTTTCCAGCTCTCCCCGGCCTGGCTCTCCCTTCAAAGCAGCCCCGGAGGAGGGCGGTGCTGGGGGTCCCGACGCGTGGGGCGGGGGAGGAGGCTTTGCCCCCCCCGGGGGGTATCACAGTGCTGCACCACTCGGGGACACCCCCGGGATGTACAGCCCCCCCCCCCCGCTGCAGTCAGACGGGGTGGGAGCCGGGGCGGTGGCTGCGGGGGGGGGGGGGATGGGTGCTGCGGTGGGGATGGAGTGCCCCCTCCCGGGAGAGGGGGGATAGAAAGCAGGCGGCGTCTACTTCAAAGTTTAATGAAAGAAATAAGTTAATAAGTTAATAAAGTGAGGTAACTACGGGCGGCTGGGGGGAGGGGAGGGGGCAGGTGGGGGGCTGTGGGGCCCAGCCAGCCCCGGGGAGGGGCCCTATGGGTTAAGGACGGGACGGGGCAGGGGGTGAAGCTGTCACATGCACACTCGTGCCCACGGCACGGCCACGCGTCGCCCCCTGGGCACCCCCGGCCCCACGGCACAGCCCACGCTGTTCACATGCACTACGGAGGGCAAAGGAGGGGCGGGGGGGCACCCCCGGGCGCAGCAGCACGGTGGGGTTGGGGTCCCCACGATCCAAAGGCAAAAAGGGGGTCCCCACGAGTCCCCCTCCCCCGGGGGGGGGGGGGGGGTACCAGTAAATTTTGGCACTACTGCGAGGGGGGGGAACTGGAAAGTAGCCCTGGTGCAAGCAGCGTGCAAAGGGCACCGCCACCTCCACGCTGCCCCCACCCGCAGTCACCCCCAGGGGACAGGGAAGGGGTCCTCCCCCACCTCGTGCCAGACCCCACGGCCCTGGGACCACCCCCCTCTCTGGGGGTGCCTGACCCCCCCGGGGAGCAGGACGCAGCCCCTCGTGCTGGCAGGGGGTGCTTATTGCCTATGAACGTCCCCCCCGGGGGCTCTTCCCGGGGGTGTTGCATATTAAGACATTATTGCATATCTGTCTCCTATGTGTATAGATAGATCCTGCCCTGGGAGCATGCGGGGGATGGGGGGCGGGGGGGGGGGGGGGGGCAGGCAGAACGCTCTGCTGCGCTTCAGGAGGTGCAGCCACAGCAGAGGAGGGCAGCGGGGTGAACCCCCCACCCCAAGAAAACCCCACGGGGTCGTGCCCACCGGCTCAGCTCCGGAGCTGGAGCCTTGCATAGCTGTGCTGGTCCCAGTGCTGCACTGGGACGTGTAGGTCCCCCATAGAGAGGCAGACCCGTGCCCGGGGGCTCCCAACCCCCCACACCCCCCATCCCCCCCACCTCACCGCCCCACGAGGCTTCAAGTAACGCAGCGAAGGACGCGGCTCAGAGGAGCGGGGCGATGCCGTGGGGGGGTCCCGCATCCCCCCCCCCCCCTCGGTGGGAGCCGCAGCGCTCAGTCCATGTTGGCGCTGCCCGACCTGGAGATGCTCAGGGTCTGCGCGGACGCCGACACGTCGTCGTGCTCCACGGGGCTGTGATAATCCGAGGTGATGTCGGGCTCGCGGGGCAGCACCGGGGCCGCCAGGCTCAGCGAGTTGGCCGAGCCCTTGCGCAGGCACTGCGAGTACACGCCGAGCAGCAGGTCCAGCTTGTGCTCGATGGACTGCACCTGGGGCACGGTGACACGGTGACACGGTGATGAGGTGACACGGTGATGAGGTGACACGGTGATGAGGTGACACGGTGACGCGTCCCCTCCGTACCTGCCTCTCCACCTTGACCACGCGGCCCATCATGCTCAGCTCGTCCACCAGCTCCGCGTCCAGCACCGCTTTCTCCCCCTTCTCCCGGATCTTCTTGTCGGCCGTGGGCCCCCCCCCTGCCCACGATCTGGTCCACGCTGCGGGGATGGGGACACGGAGCGTCATTCCCAAACCCCTGGGACCCATCCCACGGGATGCAGCCCCTATAGGGGGGACCTGCAGGACCCCAGAGCCCCCCCCCAAATCCCCGGGGCCGTCTCACCGTGTCTGCAGGCTCTTGATCCTGCCCAGCATGTCCAGGTGCCCCGCTGAGTACTGCTCGATGACGTCCTTCACGTCGTAGGGCCGCAGCGTCTCCTTGAACTTCCTCTTGGCCACCAGGAACTTGAGGATCCTGCAGGTGGGAGGGAGGGGGGGCTGGATGTGGGTGGGCAGCACCTGGGGGGCTGTTTGGCACTATAGGGTCGTGGTGGGGACCCCCTGTGCCCGGGGTCGTGGGGGGGGGGGGGACGCTCTCACCGCACAGCACGGATCAGCGTCTTCACCGCCGGCATGATGTCCTCGAAGCTCAGGTCGCAGTGGGATCCCTTCTCCTCCCCGCTGTCCTCCGGTGGGCACTCTGCTGTTAGGGTGGGCGTGCAGCACAGCTCTCAGCCCCAGCATCGAGCCCCCCCACCCCCCCACCCCGTGCCCCCCCCCCCATGCAGTGCTCACCCTCGGGTTGCAGCCGCGGTTTGAGCCGCAGCGATGCGCGGAATCGCGTGCGGTCGTTGAAGCTCCAGCTCTTGTGCACCTTGCTGGGGCTGGGGGCTTCGGGGACGGCCTCGGTGCTGGGGGAGCGGTGCAGGGGGGGGCCCAGGTGCAGGCGGCCGCGGCTGCCCGGGCGCTGCGGGGAGCCCAGGCGGATGCGCTCCTTGATGCCCATCTTGGTGCTGCGAGGGAGGGGGTGGGGGGTGGGGGGCAGAGTCAGCGCCCGGAGGGTGCACGGGGTGCAGGGATTTGGGGTGGGGGGGGGTTGGGACGGGCAGCCCCCAGCACAGGAACCGGGCACGAGCTCAGGCGTCACTGCATGCCCGTGCACAGCGGCCTCGAACGCGGCTCTTCCTGAGAGCAGAGAGAGGAGACAGAAGGAGGGACAGGTGGAGGTGGGGGCACGCGGCGGAGCAGCGCACGGAGCAGCCCCATTCCTGCCCCATTCCTGCCCCACTCCTGCCCCATTCCTGCCATCCTCCTGCAGGCTGTACCACCGTTCTGCTCTGCTCCTGCCGCCCAGGTGCAAACTGCTCCCAGAACCAACTGCTCCGCTGGCTCGGGGGCCGGGGATGGAGGTTGGGGGGGGGTGGGGGGGCTCAGCAGACATCATTTATGTAGGACCGACACAAAAACACCGCCTGGCGCTGCCTACGGGGACCGCGGGCACTCGTTGGGGCGTGCGAGGAGGCCGAGCAGAACGGGACCCGGGAGCGGAGGGAGCCGGAGCCGTGCGGGACTCAGCGCGGGGAGTGCCCCGAAACCGCGGCGCGATGCAGAGCTCAGCGGGTTCCCCGGCTCCGCGCACGGGGACGGGGACGTTCCTCCCCCGGGGGCCGGGGCAGGCGGTGGGGCACGCGGGGCTCCCCTCGGGTTGCCGCAGATCCGGGCTCAGCCACGCCGCACGGGGACCGCCCGAGCCCGCTCCCACCCCGAGCCATGCGCAGCCCCCAGCACCGCCCCTCCGCCCCACCCCGTGCCCCACAGCCGCCCCATGCCCCCCCCCCCCCCCATTCCAGCTCCTGGGCCGCGGTACCTCCGTCTCCACGTGGCCCACGTTCGCAAAAGCCTCCGCTTCCCCCCGCCCGCCTGGCTGCGGGCAGGGACACAGAGAGAGAGAGCATCAGTGAGCGGAGCCGGGGCGGCCCCGGGGGGGGGGGGGGGGGCACAGAGCCCCGAGCGCCTCCTCCCGCACCGCGGAGGGGGGAGAAGCGTGAGCGTGTTTGTGTAGGTCCTGCATAAACGCGGCGCCGGAGCGCGGCACGGAGCGGGCCGGGGCGGCCGAAGGACGGCCGCGTTTTGGGGCCGACGTTTACCTGAGGCTCAAACACTTGTGGGGCTGCGCGTCCTCCTCCTTCCAGCTTCGGGGTGAGTGGGGCGGGGAGGGTGCGGGGAAGGGGGGGGTGGAAGGCGAGCAGGAGAGGGGGAGGGAGAGAGAAGATGAGATGTTATGAGAGGTGATGCTCGCGGGGAAGCCGGGGCTGGGCCCGTACTCACCTCGGCCCTGCAGTGGGGCAGCCCCACAGCTCAGCGCATCCCGGAGCCGCAGCTCCGGCACCGCGGGGGAAACTGAGGCAACGGACCCTGACCCGAAGGGCCGCAGCCCCTCCGCACCGGGGGACACCGGGTGCCCTTCAGCCCCTGCAGCCGGGGACCACGCTCGGTCCCCCCACGCGGCGTCCCCCCACGGGGGCTGCTCTGCCGCTGGCGCCACGCACAGACACACACACGCGGGGACGGAGCCGGCTGCTCCCTACCTGTCCCCGGCACACGCGGCGGGGATGGGGCTTTTCTGGCCAGAGGTGAAGAAGGGCTGATACGGCGGCGGGGCTCCATCAGGCCATTTTTTCACCTCTGAATTCCTAAATCCTCCGTTGCGGGCTCGGTGCAAGTGCTCAAACATTAGGAGCAGCTCTCTGAGGTTGGGGGTTAAATAAAAACACGGAGAAATTAAAACTTCCCGAAGCAAACGAGCTGAGCAAAACGACGGCAGGGGGAGAGCCGGGTCCTCCGTGCCAAACCGGGCACAAACGGAGCCAAACGAGGAGCGAAAGCAGAGCGAAATCCGGCTCCTCCGCCGCTCCGTGGAACAGCAAAAAGGTGCAACCGAACCGTCCGTCCGCCGCTGGAGGAGAGCGGGGTGTGCGGCCCCACGGCTGTGCCCCATGCGATGGGGGGGAGGTGGCGGTGGGATGGGTGCTGGGAGCGGTGCTGGGGTGGGGGGCTGTGTGTCCCTGCGTGTGCGCTCGCTGCGGTGCTCACCCTATGGAGACCCCCTGTGAGCCCCCCCCCCCCCCCCCCGTGCCCCCAGCCCTACCTGAAGGAGGGCAGCAGGCTGTCGTAGTAGCACCACGTGGCCGTCAGGTACCCACGGCTGGCGTCTGTCGAGTACAACCGCCACGCTGCCTGCGTGGAGAGCATGTGGGTCAGCCTGAGCTCCCCCCCCAGCCCCCAGGTGGGGATCCAGCCATGGATGGAGGGACGGTGGCAGTGCAGGAGGAGGAGGGAGGGATGGGGTACCTGGATCAGGTTTGCTGCTGGGGTCCTCCTCTTCTCGAAGTGCTTCTGCCGGTGCTGCTCCTGCACCTTGAGCGCAAAGCCCGAGCCCAGGATACCCTGGAGATGGGCACACAGGGGTCACCATCACAGGGCCAGATTTTGCCCCTTTCTCCCCAATTCCTGCCCTGCAACGGTGCACGGAGAGCAGAGACCCTGCCCCCCAATGCCAGGGGGGCACCCCCAGCCCCGCTCACCGCGGGCAACGCGAAGAAGGAGATGCCGAGCAGAGCAAAAGTGGCCGCCAGCATCCGACCCAGCCACGTCTGCGGCGTCTTGTCCCCGTAACCGATGGTGGTGAGCGTCACCTGCGCGGGGACGGAGCACGGGGGGCCCTGCAGGGAGCTCCCCCACCACGGCCCCCTCCCGCCCTCTGCACCGCCGTGCTTACCGTGCCCCACCACAGGGAATCGGCGTAGGTGGCGAACTCGCCGTTGCTGTCCTTCTCAGCCAGGTAGACGAGGAAGGAGGCGAAGATGAGCACCAGGAAACCGATGTACCAAGCGGTGATCAGCTCCTGCGGGCGGCGGCGGGCTCTGCGTGGGCTGTGTGGCTGGGTTTGGGGGGGGGGGGATGGGGGGGGGGGATGTGGGGGGCTCCCCGCACCTTGCTGTGTGCGTACACCACGGAGCCCAGCAGCTTCCAGGTGCCGCCGCGGCGGTCCATGCGCACCATGCGCAGGATCTGCAGGAAGCGCATGCTGCGCAGCGCCGACGTGGCGAAGATGTTGCCCTGAGTGCCCGCGGCGATGACGGCCACCGAGGCGATGAAGACGATGAAATCTGGGAGGGAGAAGGGCCAAAGTGGGCGAGCGGTGAGGGGGGCAGCCCCGTCCCCGCATCGCCGTGACCCCGCTGGTCATACCTATGACGCAGAAGGGTTTCCGGGCGAAGCGCAGGCGGCCCCGCCAGCCCCGGTAGCGGCAGCAGCAGCCGGCTGCCCACACCCGGACCACGTACTCCATCCCAAACACCACGATCATGACAAACTCCTGTGGGGAAAAGCACGGGGCGGGCAGGGCGGGGAGGCACCGGGGTGGGCGCTTTGGGATGGGGAGAACCGAACAGCGGGGCACGGGGAGCACCGCATCCCCCCCTCCGCCCCACGGGACGTCCCGGCACGGCCTCTCCTCCTCCTCCTCCTCCTCCTCCTCCTCCCGGCACGGAGCTCGAGCAGAGCCGGGTCCTGTTCCTCCTCCGTCAGCATTGTCCTCCGGCCGCGCGCCCCAGCCGGCCCCGTTCTGCTTACTCGAGGGAAAGTCACAAGGACCTTCCCGATTTAGTCTCCGTCACTCGGGAGAACTCCGGCGTCAGCCCTTTCCGACGGTTTGGGGGGAAAGTCGGCCTTTTTTTAGCACCCCCCCCCCCCCCTTCCTCTGCCCTCCTTCCTCCAGCGGTCCGAGCCCCCCCCCCCCCATGCACACACCGGGGGCTGCAGCCACGGGCGGTGGGGTGGGGAAGGGCTATGGGGTGACAGCGGGTGTTGCATGGGGAGGGGGACCCTGAGCGTCCCCCCACCCGCTTACCAGGATGAAGAGGCACTGGTTGGCCAACTTCTGGTGCTCCTGGATGGTGGAGAAGACGGAGAGCACCAGGCAGCTGAAGACGAGCAGGAATCTGGAAGCAGAGAGCACGGGGTCGGGGGCACTGCCCGTATGGGGTGGCAGGGAGCGCTGCGTGGGGCTGACCCCCACCCCGACCCAAATGAGTGGGAATTGCTTCAGGATTTGTTGTCAGCTCTCACGGGACCCCCCCCCCCCCGGTGACATCAGCCCCCACCTGAGCGCTGCTTTCAGCTCTGGGCCCCGGTGTGGGGCCGCTGGGGGTGGGAGCAGCCCTGCTATGGGGCGGACTGAGGCTGTGCTGAGACCCACGGCTGCCCTCCCCCCACAGTGGCCGTAGAAGCACAGGGATGAACCCCTCCGCGTCCCACGGGGCAGCTGTGCCCGGGGGGGGGGGGGTCCCATCCTCTGCGATGGGGACGTGACCCCGGGCCACCCCGCAGCACTCGGAGGAGGAGGAGGAGGAGGATGAAGGCCGGGCTCCAGCAGCCGCGGGGCTCCGTGCCAGGCTGTGCCGCAGCCCCGCAGCCCCCCCGGCAGAACAGCCGCTAACGAAGGCAGGAGCGGAGCCCGAGGCCCCGCAGCGCGGCGGACGGATGGACTGACGGATGGATGGACGGATGGATGGACAGATGGATGGATGGATGGATGGATGGATGGACAGACGGACGGACGGACGGACGGATGGATGGATGGATGGATGGATGGATGGATGCTGCTGCAGAGCGGGACGGGCGGGGGGGGGGGACGTCCCACGGCCACCGCGGGGACACAGCGGGGAGGGGCGGGGGGAGCCCCCCCAGAGCCGCCTGGAGGCAAAAGGGGCTTTGGGCCGTTTATAAATGGAGGAAGGAGAGGGCTCTGTGTGTGTGTGTGAATAGATCCTGGAGCCGAAGCGAACGAAACTCTCCAAAAATACATTATTTTTCTTTCTTTCTTTCTTTTTTTTTTTTTTTTTTCTTCATTCCCCTGATCCGGCGGTTCTAAAAATGGAAAGCGGAGGGCCGCTGCCACCGGGACACGTGGCGGAGCGAAGGGACAGAGCCACGCGGCGTGACAGCCCCCCCACCCCCCAAACCCCCCCACCCCGGGACACGGGCACTGGGGGTCCGTTCCTCCCAGCAGCAATGGGACCACTCGGCCCCGGGGAGGGACAGCCCACAGCCGGCAGTGCCCGGGCAACGCTGTTTTTTGGGGGCAGCCCCCCCTCCCCAAGCCGTGGTGTAGGACACAGTTCCCCAGTCCTGCTGGGAACACATCACCTGCCGGGAATTAACTCGAACGCCCCGTCCCGGCAGCTCCTAAGCGGCTTAGGGCACGGCCAGCCGGGGGAGGGGGGGCCGGGAAGGAAGGGGGTCCCCGCGGCCCCGGGGGGGGGAGGGGAGGGGGGGGGGGGGATGAACCGCAGCAGCACCGCACGGAGCGGGCAGGGTGCGGGCAGCTCGCACCCCCTGCGGGAGCGCTTCTCCCTCCGTGCCCCCTGATATTAATTAAAACCCATCGAGGAGGGAGGGAGGAGGGGGGTTAGAGGGATGGGGGAGCGCTGCTTGGAGATGGAGAATCTCCTCGCATTAATCTTCATTAGAGCGGCCCCGGCCATATGCTGCCGGCTGCACGGGAGGGGATGGAGCAGGTGAGCCGGGAAAGATGCTGAGGTCGGGGAAAGCGGCGGAGGGGCAGCCCCGGCTGGCAGAGGGAGGTGTGGGGCGGGGGGGGGGGGGGAGGGACCCACGGGCGAAGAAGGGGGGGGGGGGGGGCGAAGAGCTCCGCTACGGCCCCCGGTGCTGGGCAGCAAAACAGCACGCAGTGCCAGCAGCTCCGCGTGGGGATGGGTGGGCACACGGCCCCACGCGGGCTGACCCACGGAGCGATGCCCCTTCGTGGGCTCGGAGCGGGCTGTATAAACATCGTGTCCTATAAATCCGGCCCGGAGCCTTCAGCAGAGCCGGGCAGGCGGCCTGCCGGCCCCGCGATATAAATAACCGCGCTGTTTGCAGCGTAACCATGGCACGGCCGCCCGCCCCGTGTGCCCCCCCCCTCCCCCTCCCCTCCCACGGCACGTGGGGGTCCGTGGGCGAGCGCTGCCCCACAGCCCCCTCCGTGTCCCATGCCGGGGTGGGGGCACCTCTGCTCTTTGCCCCACGGCTGTGCCCCACATCTTTCCCACTAGAGCAGCCGCACACCCCGGCACGGGGCGGGGACACGGGGGTTTTGGGGCTTTGCTGACGACCTCTGGGGCACGGGGACACGAGTGGCACTGGGGCCGAAATAGCGCTGAAGGCGGCAGCTTCGGGAGAGGCAAAAGGGGAAAATCGGGAGGGGGGAAAAAAGAAACCCAAACCCGGCCCGACGCGAACGGCAATCAATGCAGAGTTTCATGTTGCGCCGTCGTCGCTTAATTTTATGCCCCCGTCGGGTGCGGGAAGTGCTGCGGCGGCGGCTCCGTGCGGGCACTGCCCCGGGCAGCTCCCGTTTCACGGCCGGGCAAGGTGAGCACAGCCCGGGGACGGACCCCCCCCACCCCCATCCCCAGCGCCCGTCCCACTGCCACCGGGATGGGAAAGATTTCCTCCCGTCGGAGCCCCGCGTGAGACGGGCTGAGCGGAGGAGCAGTGCGTTAAACCCCGGAGCTCCGACGGGAGAGGATCCGAGCGCCGGGAGCGGCGTCGGCGATCCCCGACGGCACCGGGAAAGCGCCCGTCCCGGGGCCATCCCCATCGGCTCCGGGCACGGAGCACCGTCCGCGCCCACGGCCGCGGCTCCGCGCTGTGCCGGTGCCACGCACGGCTCCGGGGACCGCGTTTGGGCTCCGGGCCGTGGGATGCGATCGGTGCCGCCGCCCCACAGCTCCTCGCCCCGACCCCGTGAGCGCTGCCCACGATGCACGCGCAAAAGGGGACGCTGAAAAAGGAAGCCTGCGCTTGCCTCGGGCTGTAAAGCTTTAGGTTAAGGCTCCAGTCACGCTCCCAGATTTTCTCTGTAAGCTCCGGGGCCAGGAGCTCCGATAGAGCTGCGCCAGGAGCGCAGGCACGGCGCGGCCCCATAGTGAGGGGACGGAGGGACGGCAGCGGCCCCATTGCCCAGCTCCAGGACACGCCGGGCAGCGCTGGGGCTGCAGAGACGGAGCGGCCGCAATCCCACTCCCTCCCCCGCAATGTGCGCTCAGACGGAGCTATTTGGGATCAATTTGGTGGCAGGATGAGACTGACCTCCTGCAATAAGCGGTGCCAGCTCGGCCCTGCTGAGCCGCTCGGGGGAGGGAAGCGCTTCGCAGTGGGATTTCTGCCTTAGCGCATCTCGGTGGCAGAGCCGGGCTGGAGGGGGAGGGGGGGGGGGGGTCCTCGGACCGCTGTGTCCCCGAGAAGAGCGAGCCCTCCTCGCTCCCCTGAGCACTGCTCGGCTGAAAACCTCAGCGCCCAACGCTGCGGGTCCGACCGAGGGAGAGGGAAACGGGGCAGAGCTGAGCACCGCTCCAGGACGGCTCCGTCCGACGCGGCCGTTTGTGGGGA
The DNA here is from genome assembly GCA_023055505.1 of Callipepla californica brunnescens. Lineage (NCBI taxonomy): Eukaryota > Metazoa > Chordata > Aves > Galliformes > Odontophoridae > Callipepla > Callipepla californica. Next base: position 800,450 of record JALIRH010000055.1, read on the forward strand.
TAACACACGCGGGACGGGTGGGAGCACACGCTGAGCAGGATCTCTGTGCCCGACCCCCCCCACACACACACACCCCCGTTTCTCTTTCCACGGGGTTTCAGCTGCCGTCCTTAATTAAAGCTCTTTCGAGGGCAGCGTTTGCGGCGCAGGTATTATTTCCGACGCGCACGGCGGGGGTGTGAGGAGCGGCCCCGCTCCCCGGGGAGCTCAGGTGCGCGGCGATCAGGTGACGGTCCGCCCCGCAGCACCTCGGAGAGACCCACTTTCCGAAGCAGCTCCGCACCGCACGGCCGGGCAGGGGGAGGCAGCATCCCCCCCCATCCCTCCCCAGGGTCGCCCCGTTGTCCGTCCCTCGGACGGCGTTTTGGGGTCCCCGAGCAAAGCGGTCCTCAGGGCACGCTCAGCTCATCCGGAGCGGCCCCGACGGGAGCGGCCGTGAGCCCGGAGCGTCCCCACGCGTGGGGCGACAGCGGAGCGCCGGCGGTCACAGCTCCGCGGTCCATCCATCCCCCGCGGAGGGACAGCTCCGAGCACCGCACCCCACGGGGCCGCCACCCCAGCGCCGCGCTCCCCCCGCCCCACTCCGTGCCCCGACCCCTCCGGGGTCCGCTCCTCTCATCTTCGGCTCTCCCCCCGCGCCGGGAACCGGGGAACGGAGGGAGCGGGACGGGGACCGACGGGCACCGCGTCCGGAGGAGCTCCCGGAGCCCAACGGACCCCCCCCCCCCCCCCCGGCCGGGAAAGCTTCAGTAAAAGCACCGCGGCCCCCTCCGCCGTCCCCGGGAGGGATGTTTGTTGGAGGGGGGGGGGGGGGTCCCGCACCGGCGGCACTCACATGAAGGCGTGGTACACGAAGGCCCACCCGCGGGGCCGCTCCAGCACGTTGTACAGGCAGTTCTGCAGTCGGCGGCGGCAGCAGCGCGCGGTCCCGGCGGGGCGGGCGGTGGCCGCGGGGCGCGGAGCCGTCGGTCCCCCCCCCCCCCCGACGGCTGAGAGGAGCGGTGGGAGGGGGGGTCCCGTCCTCGCTGCGCACCGCCGTCAGCGCTGTCCCCCGCCGCCCACCGCCGCTCCGCACCGCCCCGGCCATGGCGCGCCCGCCCCGCTCACCGCCCCGCCGCCTCCCGCCGCATGGCCCCGCGCTGCGGAGCGCTCGGCCCGTCCGTCCCGTCCCGGCCCGCCCTCCCGCGGCCGCCGCCCGCCGCCGCCACCTGCCTTTAGCCGCCCCTGCGGGCCCTCCCCCGCCGCTCCCCCTCGGCCCGCCCCGCAGCACCTGGCCCCCGCCCCCGGCACCGCCGCGATGGGGGCGGAGGGTCGGGGGGTCCCCGAGGAGGAGGGGGGGTACGGCGCTCCGAGGGGTCGGCGGGGCTGGGGGGGAATGGGGGGCGGAGAGCACCGCGGGCGGGACCGGCAGCGAGCGGAGCATCCCGGAGCGGCATCCCGCACGGCAGGTACGGAGCGCACCAACCCCGCGGACCCACCGACCCTCCCCCCCACCCCCCCTCTCTGCCCCGCACCGCTCGGCCCCGCACGCCCCACGGGCGCCGTTTCTTTCCCCGCACCCCACCCGCGCTCCCCGAGCTCCCGCAGAGCGGCGCGGGGCGCTGAATTATTGAAGGTGGCTGGAGATCCTGGCACCGCCGCGTGCCCCTGTGAGCACTGCGGTATTGGGGAGGTGCGGGGAAGCGCACACACAACACACAGAAACTTCTGTCCGTTTGGGCACTGGGGGGGGGGAAGGTCCTGGCCCACATCCCCACCCCCCCCAACACACACACACCCAGGAGCCAACACAAAGCCATCACCCCTCCGACACAAAGCAGCGAGAGCTGTGCCCTCAGAGGCTCAGACAAAGCAGCGCGGTCCGGATCCCCGCAGCCCCCCCACCCCGTGCCCCCCCACGAGGACCCTGTGCCCCCCAGAGCTGTGGGAGCACTCTGACCTTCACTGCCGCCACCGTGCAGCGCCGGGCCGTGCTCGGGTTGGGTTTCACCTGGGGACAGATGGAAACCTCGGGGCAGAGCTAAGGTGACCCCAAAGGACTCCGAGCGGTGCTGTAGGGTCACGGCCACGTCCCCCTGCGGGAGGTGGGAGCCGCGCTCTGTGGGGGAGCATTGGGAGAGCTGAGTTTGGAAGCGAAGAAGCAGCGCTGATTTTCTTTTTTTGAGCACGGACGTCACTCCCCGAAGTTGTTTGTTGGACGCTGAGGGCTGATAATAAATTAGAGGGAGGGAGCACCGCCGCAGCCCACGCTGCCACTCACAACAGTTTCACTATCACAGATTGGGCCCAGCGGGGCCGAGTGGGGTCCAGTGGGGCTGAGTGGGGTCCAGTGGGGCTGAGTGGGGATGAATGGGGTTCAGTGGGGCTGAGTGGGGCTTCACAGCGCTGCGGGTGCATCTGTGCTGTGCTCCACCTCCAGCAGAGCAGGGGATGGAGGGCTGGGCCCATAGGGCAGTGGGGCTCTGTGGGGGGGTTACCCCGGCCGTGAGCCCCCTCTGCTCTGACCCTATGGAGTGCTGGCCGTGCCGGGCAGGGGGAGGAGCGGGGGGGGGCCCTGCATGCCTGGAGTGCACTGCCCTCTTGGGATTGCAGCTCCAATTCCTGGCACGGACGGGATTTGCATCCACAGGATTTCCAGTAAGTTTTGCAGCCCTGGTATGCGGCCGCAGAGCTGCTGACTGCGGATGGGGACGGAGCAAAGCCATGGGGCTGCCACCCCGGAGCGGGGTGTGGGGGGGGTTTCCAGGGGCCGGGCTCAGGAGGAGATCCCAAAGGCCTCAGCCACACTTGGGGCACGTGAGCCTTCATGGGATGGTGTTCACAGGGACCTCAATGGACTGAAAGGTGGCAAAACTGAAGGAGCCCATAAACAGGAGGGGAAAAGGGCAGAGAGCAGCACGAGGAGAAATGGTTTTGAGGGAGGGGAGATTTAGGTTGGATGTCAGGGGGGAGTCCTGCACTATGAGAGCGTGAGGTGCTGCACAGAGGCTGTGGGTGCCCCATCCCTGGAGGGGTTTGAGGCCGGATCAGATGGGGCCCTGGGCAGCCTGGTGTGCAACGGGAGCTCGGTGTCCCTGCGTGTGGCAGGGGCTGGGATTCATGATCCTTGGGGTCTGCCTTCCCACTGTGGGGGGTGGGTCCCCCTTGGGGCAGTGTCTGGGTGTATGGGGCTGTGTGGGGCTCATCCCCACGAGGAAACACCGAACCTCTCCCGGGGAGGAGAGCACCGCTCCCACCGCCGCCCCGGGTGGAAGCAGTGCCCACGGGGGCTCCCACGGCTCTGGCCAGACACAGCCCCACTCCTCCTCGATCTCCAATCCCAGCTCCAGCTGTCCCCAGCACACACAGCTCCGGGGAATGAGCACAGCACGCAGCGCTCAGCACCAGAGGACAGCTCTGCTGGGGGCTGAGATTGGGGCTCTGAGGTTGGGGGGTCTCGCAGCACCCAGCCCGGCCGCAGCCACCCTTGGGCGCCCTCTCGCGGCCGCTCCCCCCCTCTCCACGCCGCCCACGGGCGCTGCGGTTCTCCTCCCCGGGCAGCACAGCCCCCACGTCCCGGCTCGAGTCACAGACCGTGAGCTGTTACGCCTCGGCCGAGCCCAGCATCCCGAGCTCCGCGCTCCTCCTCTCCTCTCCCGGCTCCGGCTCCGTGCTGTGCGCTCTGGGGGCGGGCTCTGCTCGATGAGAGGGCACCGTTATCTCACAAAGGGGATTGATTTGCTCGGGGGAAGCTTATGTTACGCGCGGGGACCGGAGCACCGCGGGGCTGGGATGGCCACGAGCAGAGTGGGCCGAAGAAAAGAACCGTTTTTGCCTTCGGAAAACACAGCCGTGATACAGAGGAATGTTTTTGTTTGCACTTTAATTACTCTTCCCCCACTCCCTGCCCCCTGGCTGCGTACATGCAGCGCTCCAGCTTACCAAAAAAGGAGGCGGGAGAGGGCAACCTAACACACGTACCCCCCTCCCCCCCATCACAGACCACCGTGAGGACCGAACCCAAGCTGGGGAAACAGAGCCGGGAATGAAGCTCTCCACCAAAGCAGGCGCAGTACCCTTTAATAACGTCACCAGATACAAAGGTTTTATGCTGCTCAGTGAGATGCTACAGCTCCCATCAGCTCTCCTCAGTCTGACGGGTGCACGAAAACACCGAAATGTGGACTTCCAAAAGGAAAAAAATCTCGCGTTCCTGTCAGCATCCCAGAGCCAGCAGAGCCCGTGCAGGCCGAGCTCCGAGCACGGGGACACGGAGCTGGGTGTGCTGGTCACAGCAGGGCCCTCAGTCCCCCGTCACCTGCGTGGTTTGGCCGTCCGAGCTCTGGTTGGTGGACTGGATGAACATGGGCTGCGCGATGTCCTGGCCTGCAGGCATGGTCACCTGCTGGATCTGGTACAGCTGCTGGCAGACAGAAATGGGGAGAGGGAGGTGAGTCCTGAGCACACACAGCACGGCGCTGCACCCCAACCCCGATGCTTGGCACGGCTCTGGGGCCCGCGTAGGACCCATCCCCAAGCAGGCCACATTAAACCATACAGGAATCCTGCCCAGCAGCAGCCAACAGCTGAATGTGAGGACCTCTACTCTAAGCTGGTTAGGATTGAAGGACTGAAACCCACTCGCTGCATTACTCTGGAGCAAGCACAGAGCACAGAAGAATCCTGCTTGAATTAAGAGCAGCACGAGATCCACTGCCTCTGCCCGGGGTGTGGCTGCAGTAGCAGTGCTTTATCTGAACACGCAAACCTAAAGCCAGTCCTCCCAGCTTTGATTTTGAAGGGAGCAGCACTGAGCTCTTACCTGTCCGTCTGTGAACTGGCTGAACTGCTGCTGCCCTTGCTGGACTTCTGTCTGCGTTATCTACAGGGACAAGAGAAGGACAGTGAGTGACAGAGCTTTGGAGGGGGGTCACGACCCCACAGACATCGTTCTGCCACGGCCTTTAAGAGCTCTTCCAGGGCTCAGACCTCACAGAGCACATCCATCCCCTGGCTCTCACAAGGAGGACGTGGCCTCCAGGCCCTCGGAGAAGCAGCAGCCCTCCTGTCCTCCGAAGGCAGAGCACGATCCCTTAGTGAGCAGCCCCAGGACCATGAGCCAACCTGCTGGGGCTGCTGCTGCCCCCTCCCCCAGCCAGAAGAAGGACAGAGGAGGCTGATGAACCTGCAGCGAGCTCGCAGGCAGCAAGGCACACACACGCACACACGCAGCTTTCACATACAGGCAAAGGAAACGCCCACCACGCTCCTTGCTTTCTTAATTCTGATGAAGGTAACAGGAAGAAAAGAGAACTCAGGAGCCCTAGCCCAAGAGTCGGGAAATTCCACTGCGGTCGGCAGTTCCAGGAGCTAAGGAGCAATGCTGTGACAGTTCATGTCAGCCCTGGAGAGTGCGTACCTGCTGAGCATTGGTTGCAAGCGTCTGGATCTGCCCCTGGACTACCTGGGTGCCTGACACAGGTTGGGCCAAGCGGATATACTGCAGCTGGCCAGCATTCAGCTGAACCTGGAGACAAGCGGGGGGGGCAGGGAGAGAAAATGAAACAGGTAACTGTGTAACCTGAAACACACAAACTTGCCTTCTTGTTTCCACAACAGAAGCCAGAGTAATTGATGACACTGGGGTGCTGATCGCTGGTGGAGGTGAGGAACTGGCACAGGCACTGCCAGAGCACAGAGCTCCTGCAGGCTCGGAAGGACAGCCCCGGGGAAGCACGTGCCTCTCTTCTCCGGATGGGAGCAGCTAAAGCACATAACTGCCACGTTTCAGAGCACCGAGAGCACTTATTTTCCCTTTTAGTCACCATAGTGCAGTTACTGCTCAGCTCTACCACTTCACATGCAGAGAACTCTTAGGAGCTGCACGTAACACCACTCCTACTGCACAGTGCCAAAAATGCAAGAGAAAACACAGGAAACCTTCCCATGACCGAGGACAGCAGGGATGGCAAACCCAGGGACACTGCGAGATAATATCCGAAGTGCAGCTCTTCTTCACCTGGCAAAGGCCAACAGCTTCTGTGTCAGCACTGCATGACACACACAAATGCAGGTTTGTTTGTTTCCTACAGCTGGGGAGAGGGGTCTGAGCAGCCAGCACAGCTCCCAGTTCGGTTCTGTGGCAGGAACAGCTAACGGGACTCAGACACAGCCATGAGGCAATGACTGATACTGCCATTGAGCTTCCCATGTGGTGCTATTGAACTTGAGAACATTCCCATCCTCAGCCTTCACTTCAGGTGCACTACGGACAAAAATGTTTTGAGTTTTTTTCCTTTTTAAGAAGGGAAGACATGCAGAACACCTCAGTGAGCACCTGGAACGGGGCCCTGCGCTGACAGCAGCGCTGCTGCCCTCCCCAGCTGCGTCCACAAGTGCCAATGCTGTTCCACGAGCACAGACACTTCAGTAGAGGATCCATCTCCGCACTGAGATCTGCCTGCTGAGCACGTGCTCCTGCTGCCACTCTGCCCACGCTCCCAGCAGAGCGGATGGAAGCAATTCACACTGTTCTTCCAGAAATGGGAGCGAGCTCTGAGGAGTCGGCCCAGCGAGGCCGAGGATGAGGAACTGGTGACACACAGAACTCACGTGGGCAAACAAAGGGCTGCTGTGCAACTGATGGATTTGCTCCCTTCCTTCCTTCCAGCTTTGCTCTGTCTCCCATGGGCAGCCCGTGGTCCCGGAGCAATGCACAGCAGAGCTGCAGGAGCAGGTGGGAACCCAGCACAGAGTGCCAGTGGTTCTACAGCCAGCAGATGCTGCAGCTCTGTGTTCCACACTCCTGCATTTGTACTAAGGAAGATTCTGAACTGAGCCCTAACACGGCACAGTGAAGAGAACCACCAGCAGCAAGAGAGGAAGGGAACTGAGGGGGGAAACAGCAAAAGCGGAGCAGAAAGAGAGCAGCAGCAAAGAGCCCACGGACTGCAAAGCCACACGTGTGCTCCCCAGGCCGGGCACCACGCTCTCGTGGTGAGCACACAGCTCTGTGTTCTGCTGTGCCTCACTTGCAGGAGGCAATGAAGGGAAAGGAGCTTCCTCCAGCACAGACTGCGGCTCTTCAACGTGCTGCCACTAAGAGGGATGGCATTAATTACTGTCGAAGCAGTACTTCTAGATACCAAAGTGAGAGAGTGCTTCATTAAAATTCCCCTTCTAAGGGACTCTGTTTGATGGTCGTACACTCATTAGGAACCCACGTGCCCCTGAAGATGACAGATGCCCACTGGGGCAGCACACAGCTCCCACCCCAGGCTGCAGTACAAGCAGTGCCTGAGGAGCAGCCACCAGCACCCCCCTCCAGGCTGCCAGGTGAGATGGGGTGGAAGAATTCTGCTACCCAAAACCAGGTGCTAATTAAAAAGCCTCCAGTGGCCTCCTCATAAAGCACACCAGCAATTAAGACAGGATCACCTACGTGGTGAACAGCACTTTGTGCAGAACGCTCCAGCCCCTTCCAAAGCTGCATTATAAAGAATTCTTCCCCTCAGCAGACCTCCAAGTCCCCTCCCTGCACAGACTTCGGTGGAGACAAGAGAGAAATGAGCCTGAACCTCCTTCATTGCCGTGCTGCTGCCACGGGTTCACCATGGCAGGGGTGCACTGGGACAACATGGCAACGTGCACAACCTGAGCTGCCTCGAGATGCTCTGACAAAGCACAGACATCTCCCAGACAGACAGGCACGGCTTCCTAACAACACTGCTTCACGTGTGTGGGAGCAGTGCTGGAGGGCACTACACTGCTCGGATTCACAGAACCACAGAACCACAGGGGTCGGAAGGGACCTCCAGAGACCACCGAGTCCGACCCCAAAGCCAAAGCAGCTCCCTGCAGCAGGTCACACAGGTGGGAGTGCAGGGGGTCCTGAACACCTCCAGAGAAGGAGACCCCACAGCCCCCACGGGCAGTGTGTCACGCGTGTGTCACGGTCACGGCACGCCGATGGCTTACCGGGATCTGCTGGATCTCCCCCGTGTTGGTGATGATCTGCTGCATGACCTGCATGGTCTGCCCAGTCCCGCTCTGTGCCTGCTGGCTCTGTCCTTGTGGCTGCGCCTGCACGATCTGCACCTGCTGGCCTTCTCCCACCTGCATCGTCACAGGGGTGGTCTGGGATCAGCACAGGGCTGCTTCCATCACCCCAAAAGATCTGTGTGAGCCCTGCCTTTAAGGCACCCTGCATGCTTAGTTCACAACAATGCTGTGAAGATGGAGTGGTACTTTGCAGCTTTACTGATAGCTGCTCCTTGGCACAGGCACCAAAGAGACGTGCCAAACAGAATCAGGAAAACACATGCATCTCACATTTGAGATTTCAGAGCACTGGAGGTAGCAGTGGCCCAGTAATAAGAGCATGCTGCCTGCCAGAACAGCATCGAGAACAGCAAAGGGAGCCACAGGGCAGAAAAGGGAAATGGATTTAAGAAAAGCAAAGCAGGCCCCGTTTCCTTACCAGCACCGTGTCTCTCAGAGCATCTATTTGTTGTGTTTTCTATCCTCGATATGCTATTCATAAAGGCAGGGTGAGGAGGAGGAAAAAAAACCCAACAACAAACCCACACTGTAACAGTAACACAACAGACTGTGTAGAAGTAGAGCTCTGCCACACTCACCTGCCCCTGCTGCGGCTGCGCGATGATGATCTGCCCCGGCTGGATGGTGGTTGTGGACGTTGTGGTCTGCTGTCCCTGCTGCTGCCCCTGGACCTGCACGGCAGCAGGCTGCTGAGCAAGTGTGAAATAATACTGCACGGGTTCAGCTGGGGTCACAGCCTGACGCACCTCTTCCTGCAGCACAGGACAGCACAGTAAATGGGGAGGGAACCCACAGCCGCCCACCCCCACCATGCATGATGGAATCACACGGAACTCCTCCTCAGCACATTTCATCATCACCTGTTATCTTAGCACAGAATTAACTGCAAACACGCCAGGAAGGTATACAAAGCCTCAAATGTCAGCAAAGCCTTCTCCCCATGCCCACCACAAATCTTAGTCCAGCTCTGATGTCACACTCCCGGGAACAGAAGCCATGCTCTCCGTGCATACTGCAGGGCCTCGCTTTATTTATTTCAATCCAATAGTAACAACTTCATCTCATGTCACGGCTTGACAGCCTGACTCTGCAGGAGCAGGGGTATGTCATGAGCATAAAGGAACCACAGCCCCTGCCAGAAGCACAGTACTGCCATTTTGTTCCATCAATGGATGTCTTTGGAAGAGAAAAGTGCCTTATGATTACAGATACGTCACGCAAAGCAAAAAGAATCACATCTCAAGCTCCCGGAGGAACGCCAGGCCCTGCACCCAGCTGCCCAGATGGTCACTCCATGGCAGAAGGCGTAAACAATCCTCTCCCAGCCACCTCGAGTTCACAGCTGAGAGTGTAGGATGTTTACACGTGCTACAGCATGGTAGGGCCCACGTCACGCACGCCTGCTCCACTCCCTTGTGTCAGAAGAGGTTTTAAAGTTTTAGTTCAACTGGACACATCTCCAGCTAGTCACAGAACCACAAGCACTGAAGAGCTGCGGCTGCTCCTGCAAAGCCCAGTCCTAAGGGACCCTCAATTAAGGGCATCAGTATCTATTCCAGGTTCAAGATTTCCTTGCTACGTGCAAAAATGACTTCAAGCACAAACCTGCACAGAGCAGGCTATACCCCATCGTCTGACATCCCTTATTTCCATCCATAGCTTCAGTTACCAGAGCAACATAACAGTCATGGTTCCCCTCTCAGCTCTTCCTCGTAACCAACACTAAGTTGTCAAACAGTCCTCTCCGTGGTAAAGCACAGACTGCACCCCCAGCCAAAAAGCAGAGGCTGACAGCCTATGGGCAGCTACTTTTCAGCACCGTGGAATAAGAGGAATACTTTCCACTGAGAAGTCCTAACCTACGTTGGATTTCTCCATCAAACTTCTGCCCTCAGCAGTATTTCTCACCATTCAGCTGAGTTCAGAGTGAACATTTCGGTATCTCTGTTTCAAACAGAATCAGACAAGCTCCCACTGCTTTGGCAGAACCGTGAGGACTTTGCATGGTCTGCTGTGGTCAGAGAATGGGAAATGGTTTCTAACTAAAACAGGAGAGATGCAGATTGGATATAAGGAGACTCCCAGGGTTGGGCTGGAGGGGCTCCGAGCACTGACACAGCTGTGAGAGGACCCCTGTCACTGCAGGGGAGATGGGGCAGACGGCCTTTAAAGGTCCCAAACAACTCCATGATTTCAAGACAAAAAGTGAAACAGCAGTTTTCAAACTCCAGCTCTGCAGTGGGACCACCGCCTCTGCTCACAGAGGTATTTTCTGCACGCTTGATTTATGCTGGGATACAAGAAACACGTCAAAGCAAAGCTTCCAAGTAAAGCACTTGCCAGAAAGCTGTTTTACAGCTCTCCACTCCTTCCAGTAGCACTTGGGAGAAGACATTTTAAGGAGCACGTTGGACCTGTCAAAGACTGAGGCACTGCAACCGTCCACAAGAATCTGACCAGCTGAAGAAAGCACTCAAACGCAGCCCACGAGTGCTGGATTTGTTTCCACCGACCGAGCTCCAGCCCCACCTGACACAGCTTGGGCACCATCTCCCCTCCCATCCTTTGCAGCACAGGCCTGCTGGCTTCCATGGCAGAGCAGTGCCCAGGAGACCGCAGCAGCCTGCCGCTGTAAACATCCGACTGAAAGCTCCCGCTGACACCTCACAGCTTCCAGTCAAGGATGTTTACAGCAGCGATGACTGCCCCCGGGACGTGGGAGGTGGCACCTGCCTGGCTCTTCCCTCGTGGCAGCCAAAGGATGCAGACTCAGCACGTTTCTGTAGAAGTTCCCTTGATAACATTGGCAGCGTTCGTTTTCGGAGCTGTTTAGAAACGTTTCAGTGAAAGCCCAGGTTGGGCTTCTGTCAGCACCCCTCTATTTCCACCAGAAAAAAAAATTAAGGATCTGAAAATTGCTGCAAATAAACATGCGTGAGAAGGGTGCAAACACGTACAGAACCTGAGATTTAAACCTCTTAATCAACTCTCCAGCAATCAGAGCGAATCCACCGCAAGGAAAGGACACCAGCTCCAGCTCACCTGCCGCTTCGGGGGCTTCAGTTCATCCCTCGGGACGATGTCAATGAGGAAGTCAAACTGATCAAACTTTGTGATGGCCATGGCAATGTCGTTCCTCTACAACAGCAAAAGGAAAAAGCAGTTTGTAGCTTTAGAAGCATGTTTGTTCACGAGATAAATACAGCAGAGCTCTGTAACCAAAGGTGTTTATTACCAGAGCCTCCCTTAGGTAGAGTCTACAAAAAAGAAATACTATCACAGGATCTAATTCGGGGCAGGGGAATCCCAAGAGATGCTGGGAGAACAAGATGCAGCACGTGGAGGAATAAGATGCTTAAAAGAAAGCAGGAAGATGAGAACATGTACACAGCAAAGTGGCCAAACACGTGTCAGAGAAGGGATGTGCAAGAGCCAGTGAGCTTCTAGGAAGCACTGGCAAGGCAAACAGCTTCTCAAAACTGCTTTCATGTATACAGGAATAAAAAGCTTATCTGGATAAACTTTTATTTCATAGTTTAACCAGAAGAAGACCTGAACAGAGGCAGCCAGCACACGTCACCGCTGCAGCGGATTCGCTCAAGATCTCAAACAACCCCAAGATTTAAAGCAAACAAAAAACCTGAATTTCTTAAAAAGAAAAAAAAAAAAAGTACTCCACCGTTGTGACACCCTAACAGGGCACCTTAAAGAGCAGGGCCAACTCCAGGAGCTATTAACTGCAGGTACACTTGCAAAGTGGATCCACGAACAGGAGCTGATTCCTCCGCTGCCTGACGTGTGGGTAACATTAAGGGCACCTCCATCCACACACCTCAGCCTAGCTGACATTTCCAAACCCTGTGCTGTGTTGGCATTTCAGTGCCAAACAGTGATCCTGCAGAAAGCACAAGAGAGCCATTCCTGCTGCTCTGAGGGCAGCACACGTTACAACTGCATCTCCACCAGGAAGGAAACTTCACTGAACAGATGTCCCTCCTATTTCATTCTCTGTGCCGAGGACTGGGTTCAATCCAATTTCCTCAGGAATACACTCCCATAACTCAGCCCTCTCCGCTCTGAATTCTTCCCCCAATACTTGATAAGCAGAGGCTGCATTCCTCCAGCTGCACTGCCCATGCGGAGAGCAGCTGCTCTAGGATGGCAGCTGCTGGGGAAGGGAAAGCACTCATCAATTAAAACCTGGGTCAATTAAAGGTCTTACACGTTAAGATCAGGATACAAGCACAGTTCTGAACTAATAGCTTTAAAGTTGTCAACAGGACATGCCTGAGTTAACACTCGCTGCTTATGAAGCTCCTTGTCCTTGGGGTTTGTATCAAATACATCCTTCCCACACAAACCTGGGTCAGGGAGGCTGCAGTAGCCTCAGTTAGTGAAGATGTGGCTCAGCTTTGGACCACAGTCGGTCTTGTCTGCCTGCCACAACGGCAATCACTGCATCAGTGTGCGGGAGGACCGTTTTTGTTTTCAGCCCTGCACGTTTATGCAGTTAAGCAAAAAGCATTTAAGCAGCACGGTCGTAGTGGGCAATGCGCTCTGTAGCCAGGTTTGCAGTGATAAAAGCCACTGTTTACAAAACATCCCTCCTATTATGAAAACAAAGAGTTGGAAGCAGTTTGTGAAGGAGCTGCCTGGTACCTGCAGAGTCCTGCGCTTGTTGTCTTCTGTGTGGATCCAGGCTCTCAAAGTCAGTTCCGTTATGAATATCTGAGCTGCTTTGGCGAACAACACAGGAGCCTCAGCACTAATCATCTGCAATTAAATGTACACATTTTTTGAGGCTGCTACCAAGAATCCAGTGCAGCAAAGCAGTAGGCAAGGTAACCACACCACGTCCCTCAGATCTGAATGGCTGAGCTTAACAGTGAAGGATCTCTGTGTCATGGTCTCACAGTGCATGGAGCCTCTGGTCAGATGCAGTGCCAAAAGCACTGCCCACATCCAGACCGTCCTCAAAGCCTGCTTCTCACACACCTATCAGCTGCTACCTGCTCACGCTGGGTTATGGTGAGCCAGCAACACGCAGCTGTGGGCATTGCCCAACAGCTTCTCCTGGCAGTGCTGGGCACACGCAGGCAGAAGCTGAAGAGAGCCTGGCCCTCATTTTATAGCTGTGACATTAATATAATCTGAAATGAATGCAGAAATTGCAAAGGAGGTTTGGAGACACAGATAAAGACCATGTGCCTCACCAAATTCCTTTCCCTTAAAAAGTATCTCGCTTGAGTTTTGCTCACGTTAAGCAGTTTTGTTATTAGCTGGTTTGGCATTAGTGCTGAATCCCCAGTGCAGGCTTCTCCTGAAATAACGCCAGAAGGAATGCCAAAGAGCCTCTTCCCCCTTAAACCTCATCTTCATTATCAAAAACCTGGCGCTCACTTGCTTATGACAGTAAATTGGGACCTGGAGGGTTGGGCTCCTTGTGGCTGCAGGCTGAAAGAACAGCTCTCCTGTGCAGGGAGACAGCATGCACCTTTTTCCCACTCTCATTTGACATTTAAAGGTTGTCCTGGGAGAAGGACGGTGTCACACTGGGAATAAGACAGTGCAAAAGCATCCTTTGAACCTTCTACAGCTTTGTGAAAGGAAGAGTCAAGAAAAACAAGGAAACGTGAGAAGAGGTGGTTGAGCACTGGGAAACAAAGGCCAAGAAACCAGGAAACACCCAGGGTTATGCAGCACGTCTGGAGAAGTCTTAAGCTAATGAACTGCAAGGAATTATGGCTACAACAGCCACCAGAAGGGCCATGAGCACATGAGAGTACCTTCACATCTTCATCCAGTTTCATTATCTTCTTAATCCGAGCCAGGGGCAGCTCTTGAACCCTGAAGTCCTTCTGCAGAGAGATTCACATTTGAGAGTCTTTAGTTAACTGGAAACAGAGGTAAAAAACATGAAAACAAATCTGTGTTGTCTGAAACGAAACTGGCTAAAACTCCATAGAAATAACCCACTGTGTCTGAGGAATGGCACTTCTCAGCTCAGAGCATCCCCATACACCCTGCTGTACCTAAGGCAGCACAGCAGTGCTTCAGCTTTCTGTCAGACTTCTGCATTCAGTTTCACCTCAAAGTTGAAGTCCTTCTGCAGAACAGAATGTTTCTAATGTTATAAATAGATCCAGAAATGTGTATTTGAAGCAACTAATTCAATTAGGTGCCTTAGGACCGAGAAAGCAATGGAATCTGCAAGGAAATGAAGGCAAATCAGAGCTGTGCTGCCACAGGACCAAATCTTTGCTTTACTTTCGCTTTGCTGCTGCCCAGTACCAGTTTCAGTGGCAAGAGCCCTGCTCGATAATCTCGTCTACTCCTCTTCTTAAATGTATTTCTTGCAATTTTCCAGCAAAGGGAACTGCTGACTCAGAACAGTGTGCTGATGGTTCAGGAGTGTGTGAGCAGAGGAGCCCATCGCTGCTCAGCTCACAGCAGCAGAGATGCACTCAGACTCTGCGTGCACTGGGACACAAACCCCTGGGAAGATCCAGATCAGTGCTGAGCCTCGCTGCAGCACTGCCCTCCCTCTGCAGATACAGAGGAGCAAACAAAACCACACTGCAGTGAACAGGAGCCCCTTACAAAAGGTGCATCCACTGCACCAGGAGTGCAGAATCCCCAAGCACAGAGGGCTGCTACAAAATGTCTTCTCAACCAAAACGCCACAAGGAGTACAAGGAAACTCATCTCTGTTGGGAAGAGAGCTCTGCAAGACACATCAGTGAAACAAAAGGGGAAAAGAATACCCAAAATGTCATTTTCTACTGAAAAAAAAAATATATATATATATAGAAGCTGCACGTGGTACAGGCAGCACTCCAGCACAGGGGGTGTTATTAATTGATGTATAAACATTAAAGATACGTATATATATTAAAAAATCCCACAAAACCTTCCTGTTCTGTGAGCACACAGCATGCACTGCCACCAGTAACCATCACACAAACAAGCTGGGAGGTTGCTAGGACATGAAAAAAATAGCCCTGAGAGTTTATTTTGCTAGCTAAGCTCGTTCCTTTTTAAAGCACCCCGGGAGCTTTGGGCCTCGAGGAAAGATGACGACAAGAGTCCTGATTTGTGAAACTCAATGGTGTTAATTACTTCACCTCCACGAGTGGCAGAAGTGCAAGCAGACACTTGCAGCTACGAGTGCACTGCACGGCGTGCAAAGCCTTCAGAGGACTGAGATGGGAGAAAGTGGAGTAACTTAAAGTGCTGTTATCCCTTTAAGGCTGACAGGCAAATGTCACATAAATCAAAATCCATACGCAAGCACCGTGGTGAAGGGAAGCGTGGCCACGACTGGCCACTGCCCAGCAGAACGGACTGCAGACACCAATTCTTCATCTTTTCTTTTTTCCAAATTAGGTCTCACTGCTTTCACAGGCCACTTCTAGCCCTGCAGAGCTGCAGTGCTCCTTTCAGCCTAACTCTGCTTGCTGCTTCCCTGGGAGCACGCTGCAGCCCCTGCATCCTGCAGGACACAGACAAAGCAGAGCCCAGCTCTCGCAGAGCAGCTCCCTTTTTAATTCCCTGCATTCCAGCTAGTGGTGGCCCAAACCAGAGAGAGCTGTGCAAAGCAGGCTTTCCATCTCACAGTGCTCTTAACTGCTGGCACTGTATGTGCAGATGAGCTCTGAGGTTACCTCCATCCACACACATGGGAGCATGAGATGCACACAAACTTCGGGATCTCACTGTGCTGGGAGCAGCCACATGCAAATGTTTTCCACTCAACCCTTTTCCTTGCTATCTCCCCTCCAGTGTCCCCAGTTCATTTCCAGTGACTTCCTACCTTGCCTTGCAGTAAGTACATTCACATGGCAGTTAAAAATTGAGCTGCCCATACTTGGTGAACATAAACCTATTTCATATGGAGACAAAAACAAACTACAGCTCTCGAACACGAGAGCTCACCGCAGTGGAAGAAGAAAGTAATTAATCCTAATTCTGCATACAGAATTCTACATCTGTTTCTTTAATCAACTATCTGCACGAAGGCTGAAAAATGCAGCTTATCTCCCAACCACTGGATCGGGGTTCTCACTTCAGCCAGGGCTCTTTTGTTTTCAGGTGCATTGGAAGAGCAGCGTGCCTGCAGGACTGCTGCATCTTCCCAGCTCTACTGAGAAGTTGTTTTTGTTATATGCCCTCGTTCTCAGGCACATCTCTTCTGGGGATGGAAAAATAGAAGCTACTTAGTCCAATTCCTATTCTCAGCCTCTGTGTGATTTTTTTTTTAATGACGTGCCTTTCAATTAATAAGGCGTGTGGTAACGATGCTCTCGGCATTGAAGTGATTTTCGTGGCTTCAGGCTTGTCAAAGGGGGCGGTTCTGAAAGGGCATAACTGTTCTTACAGAAGACTAAAACCCAAAAATTCATTCACAAAATCACCACCGCCTGCCCACAGCCAGATGCCTGAACTTCTAACAGAGGAGGGGGGATTAAGAGTCATACTTTGATCAGGGTACCTGCGCACGGAAGGAGCTCTTGCCACACATTTTGTATTACTGAAGTACAGAAGCAGTACAGCGTGACTTACAGCCTCAAATCCCCCAACCTCCCGTTACCTAAAACCACTAAAGGCAGCTATGCTTTTACCTGTGGACATTCTAATACCATCTCCCCTCCCCTTTGCTCCACGCAGACCACGATACCTCTGCAACTTTCTAGAAGCAGCCAAGCTCATCACTTTGCTCGCTAAACCTTGAATCAACTTGGTCTTCAGCTGAGAAAAGGCTGAATGTGCCACGATGACGTGGAGTTCCAGGGAGGCAGTGGGGCACCCACCCGTGGGGTCTTTAAACACGACCCATTGGGCACTCACCACTGTCAGGTTGCGGATCTCCTCCATGACACGGGGCCAGAAGGACTGCAGGCTCTGCTGGGCATCGCTGCTGCTACCGGTGCCAAAGCTGCCATCCGTAGACATGCTGGTAACTGTGAGAAACCAGAACAAGCATCAGCAACGAGAGAGGGACGTGGGTGCACAGAGATGCCCTCCAATCCCAGCAGTGCAGGAAGGGGCCAGCCTTCCTTCAGCAAGGTATGCTACACGAAGATACTCATAACCTCTGAAGAGAGGGAAATGAAAACAAAAGCACTCCTCATTCCCTTGGTAGGGTTCTGGCTTTTCACAGGGAGTCACAGAACACAAGTGGTGCCCGGTCACAGCCCATGGGTGAAGTCACTTATTCTGGGGCTTCTTACGGCCAACAGCAGTGCAGAACACAGCAGCACATCCCCTCAAGGTGAGCAGACAGTGTCAAGGGCAGCCTGATATTATTTCTAAAAAGCATAATTAAACAGATCCTTCTGTGCCTGTCTGAAAGGTGTTACTGTCTGTGGGCTGTGCTATCTGGCAGCGCAGCAGGACGCCCAGCGGGGCCACGCAGCAGGCAGCCATGCCCAGCGGGCACAGGACCTGCTGTTCCCAGCTCTGAAGTGTTTTGGTGGATACCAAAGCAGTCGCTGAGCACCTCTTGAGCGAGCACAAGCCCTGAGTTAGTGATGCTAAATGCTCCTGGGGCCACACCAAGCAGCTCTGGATGACACAGATGTATAAAGAAGCCAGCTCTGAGCCTCTCATACACAGCTGCTGCAAAGAGAGCAGTGGTGTTACAGCTTCCACAGGGACAGGCCTCCAGAGGCATTGCGTGTTACTGCGGAACGGCAGAAGACAGCAGGACACGAGCAGCACAGCTCAGTGCTGCTGAGCATCAGCCCTTCCCCAGGCCCAGGGCTGCTGTTGAGCACACACCATGAAATACCCCGAGCACATCAGGGAGGGACGGCGGGACGGCCCTGGGAAGGAAGGAAGGAAGAGCTGTGGGGAACTTTGACGGAGCACGACAAGGAGGAGGGCACGAGATCACACTGAAGCAAGAGCTCAATGGAAGACAGGAAGAGCTGCAGGCAGGGCAGGGATGGAAAGCAGTGAGTGACAAGCTGCCTGACGCTCTTCAGCAGTTATTTGCATTATAATGCCACCCGCCTACAAATGAAGATATTTCAAGTATTTGTGAGAGAATACAGAGATAAATATTCTAACGAAGATTTAAAATCGGCACTCGATTCCCCCCTGTGATCCGCACTGTCAAATACAGACACAAAATGGTTTAGGCACACCAATAAAAGCACAGGGTCTCTGCTGCAGCTGGAGTTGCCATCCATCCCGGTGACAAGCTGTATCAGCTCTCAGGGCCTGGAGATGTCTTGCTTTCAGCCTGCTTAAATGCTGCTCTGGAACCCTAAGAAGCAACAGGTTAAAAACAGAGCAAAGGGGAGGAAAGCTCTGGCATCATCACGGCGTTACATGCGAGGGCAAATGAAACGTGCATCAGACGTGTGCCCTATGCATCCAAACTTGGAAGGAGCTGGAAGCAGCTTAATTCAGCCACACAGAAGTTAAAGCATCCTCCTGATGAACGCAGAGAATCCCCCCCTGCACAGCACAGGCAGGGCTGGCTTCAGGGCACAGGGAGAATGCCTGACGTCCAACCCAGCAGCCAGGGGCACCTCACTGTGAGTGTAAGAAGTGCCTACAGCAGCAGAGTGGGCTGCACCCACCCTGACACTGCACATCCCCTCTGCGCGCTTTCCAGACTCAGGGAAAAAGGAAGGGAGGCCAAAACGCTGAGGCCTGGCCATAAAACGCCTGGAGGTGATTACAGAGCAGATTAGCCAGCACATCTCAAGAACTAAGGCAGCAACACTTTGCAATTAAGAGCTTTCCTGCTCACCAGAGCAGAACACCTTTTACAGACGTTAAACTTACAAAACCCTGTGCCAGCTGACAAATGCTTGAGGACCTCACTCTGCAGGAGCACAAAGCAGCCGTGAAGACACTGCTGCTGTCTGCAGCTGTTGTTTTTAAACAGAGCCCCAACAAGGAGCTTTCTTTAATGCCTGGGAAGGGGAAGCAGCCAAACGAAGCTGTCCCCCATGGACACCTTGGTGCACACTCAAGCAAGAAGTTGCTATTGGAAACACAAGCTGCAGAACAACTGCAAACTAAACTCAGAGTTCCACCTGGAGCCCCTCAGCAGCCATATGGGGCAGGAGCTGGGGCACCGCCATGGGGCTGGGCCTCCATCTCCCACCTCCAGCCCCAAGCTGGTCCTGCCTAGCAGCAGCTGAACAAACTGGGTGGGTGTAGAGCAGATCTAAACGCAAGTTATCCAGTATCCAAAGGGATATGCAAACTGGGAGAGCCAGAGGGAAGCACTACCAGCTCCCGGCACCTGGCATCTGGTGCTGAGCAGAGCCCTGCAAGTTGGAAGAGCTGAAACACAGAGCTGAAAAGTGAGTATCTGGAACAAAGGCTGCTCCTGACACTCAGCACTACTTTGGGCGCGATGCTCTCACTGCAGCGCTCTGTTTTGGGAGCCTGGCCCTTGATTAAAAAGTAAGATGTGCACAGCCCGCTTGCATATCTAAAGAATGAGCTCTGCATAGCAAGAAGTGCCAGACACCTGATCCTGCCCAAATCAGGAGGAACAATCTAGCGACGCTGAACTAGTTTCACGAGAGAGGCACATACAGGTTTACACGAATCCAGTGACACACTTCTGTAAACGGCAGTGGAGGAGTCTTCAATGCATGGCAGCCACGTGCCAGCACCTCCTGCAAGACCCTGCTCTCATGATGGCCATCAGGGCACCTGAGGGAGCAGAACCCCCCCACACAGCATCAGTCCCATCTGCAATGGGCCACACTGCCCCAAGCAGCCTTAGTGATGGCTGATGCTGAGCTGGGGGCACATCTCCATGCTGTGAGAAGCGCTGCTGCCAACCTTTGCAAGTCGTGCCAACGGGCTGAAAGCGCTGCCACCGAGATGCCATGCCTCAGCTCACCACACAACTCTGCTCCGAGAGCCACTCGAGACAGCACACGTAACCTTCCAATTCCTAGCTGAACCTCCTTTCCTGAAATAAGGTCACGTTTATTGCCAGCCTAAGGAGACAGCACGTTTATACGCAACTGGTTTTGGAACTGAGATCAGCCTTGAGCAAATACAACACAACAAAAATGAAGCAGGAACCACAAATAATGGGAGGCACAGCCAGGCTGCTCTGCACACAGCATCCCAGACACACACGTACTTCAGTGCGAGTGCCATTAGAAGAAGCTCCTGCAACCCCCTGGTTTATTTTTAACCTTTCCTTTTTGCACGTCGTGCTGTCACCCCGTGATGTCAGCACGGGAGGGCTGGATAAGGTGTGCCATGTGCAGATTTCTCTTGTTCAATCAGATGAAAACTGAACACGGAGGACGGGGCAGCTAACACTGTGCTAAGTTACCTGCGGAGGACACAGAGCACATCTTGCCGCAGGTTTGTAGAGAAGGCTGCACAAACAAGTCAGAAAGGGCTGAGCTGCAGTTGCTCTCGCCTTGGGGCACAAAAACAAACAAGATGACCTCTTCAGGTGCCTTCCAGCCCTTCCTTCTTCAACTATTTAGCAGCATATATTTTATCTTCAAAGCGCTGTTTGAACATTAACTCCCTCATACCTCTAACACATCACTTGTTTTCGTTCCTGCGAGGCACAGCGTCGAGTTTAAACCCAAATCACCGCAGTGCCAAGGAGCCAGAGTCTGGATCTCCGCTTCCACCAGCAGCCAGCTCCTCAACCCCAGCTCCAGAGGAACCACAGCTGGGCTCTGCCCACGTGCCCCTTCTGCCCTGCACTAACCCCGTGCCCCCCTGCTCCCAGTGCAGCCTGCTGTGGGCAGGCTGGGGCTGGAGGAGCACGCTGGACTCGAGGTGCCGGCGGCTGCTGTGGCTCCTGCAGAGGGGAGGCAGAACAGAGTATCCTACCAGCTCCGTTCATGTGTAGCACAAACTGATCAGAGAGCTTCTCCTGATATGAAATTACAGCCCAGGTCCCACAGAGCTGCACAGAAGCACAAAGGAGCCCCAGGTCCCTGCTGGATGCAGAGCTGGCTGTGCAGGATGAGAGCCACCACGCCGTGCTGCCCTGGGTGTGCAGGATGGGAACAGCCACAGCACGGGCACTGCCCTGCACACGGACCAGAGGAACCACGGCACCTTGCTTACTTTCATCCAGGAGACAGCGTGACCCAGCAGGGAAAGGCAATTACGATCACAGGCAGTGGGCAGGCTGCTGTCAGCTGGCTTCACTCCTTCAGGAGGGGAAGAGCAACAGCAATCACACTCACAGAAACTTGAGGACACTGCAACACATGAGCTCCACGACAGCACTGCTAAAAGCCCACCCTGAACCACGCACACAGGGCTTGTGTCATAGACCCCTGGCAGCAGCACGTGGCACAGAACTGCAATCCAGCCTGAGAGCTGCAGCCCCACAGCGCTGCACTGAGTCGAGAAGCAGGCTGCAAACCTTAAACCACCACGTGAAAAATAACACCAGCAGAGTTTTCTTTTGAAAGGTAAAGCAAACAAAATAATCTCAATTGCTGTTTGCACTGGTTATTTTACTTCCCTTTCTTCTTTGAATGAAAGAGCACAAGGGTCAGACTTGATCTTTGGTGTTTCGACAGTTAAACATTATTAAATAGCTGCTCTCTGCAGGGCAGTTCAGGCAGGAGAGCACAGGGAGCGAGAAGCTGAGGAAGAAAACTCCCAGCTAACAAGTGTCTGCAATGAACCCTGACGGCTCCCCAGCTCCTCCATCTAACATCCAGCAGACATGGAAAGCTCACTTCCTTTTCAGATGTTAGTCCTTGTGGATTTCGAGTGAGTTATAAATGATTCTGCACGACATTGCAAGCTTCTATACGAAGTCCTGCAAGCACCTCTGCTGCTCTGGGGGGGCTCAGTGTGTGCAGGCTGCCAGCAGGAGCAGGGCAGCTGTGGTTCTGCACAGCACTGCGCTGTCACTGCTGCTGCAGTGCATCTAGGGCAGTGATGCTCCACTTCTAATGCTGCCTTAAACGTTGCGTGTTTCTTTGCTCTCCTGCCGCACTTTTAGGCTCGGCCACCACTGTCCTAAGAGAGGAAGGCAGAAAGGGGGATTAAAAGCACACCTAAACAGCAGCAGAGGTGTGAATGGCAGACGGGAGCTGACCACAAAGACCTGAGAGCTTTAAGCAGAGGGAAAGGCTGCGCCAGCTCCAAGCACTGCTGCTCCTGGTGGAGAAATGAAACGAACAACGGCTCTGAGAGCCCTGCAGCCCCTTCCTCCTACAGGGATTATTAGGATGCTCGACATTCCTATTTCCTTCTTTACTCAATTTCATAAATTAAATTAACAAATGGCATCCTGCAGAAGTTACAATCATTTCCATAACACGAGCATAAGCTTTTTGCCTCCCAAGGTCAGAAAACTTCACTTAAATGAAGCACAGCCTGTAGTGCTCAGTGGGCAGGCAGAACGCTGTCACGAAGCCTTTATTTTCTCTTTTTGTAGTCTTGCACTACAAACACAGATCTGCACGCTCGTGGGTCGCCTCCAATGAGTACAGAAGGTAACTGAGAGTGACCCACGTTGATTCACAAGGCAGGGACCAAACAGGACAGCAAACCATAGACAACAGCAGAAAATCCCCACGGCGAGGTCTCAGCACGCAGGAATTCTTGGGTTCTGAGCAGTACACAGCAGGACTTCCCAGAGCTCGGCAGGCTCCTGATGTTTGGTCTCACACACACCGTCCCTGTAACAGATCTTTGTCCGCTCTGAAGCACAACAGCAAAACAAGAGAGAGTTGAAGCTAACCATACAAACCTGATTCACCTCCAGCACAGGCAGCCCGGTGAGCTGCTTCCTGAACCCGCAGCCCTGGAATACAGATGTTACGCTGCATTACATAAATACCAGATCCCAGGCCAATTCAAGGAACCCAACAAAACAAACACCGACGCCGGCTCTGAAGGTGACCTCCTGCAGGCAGGCATCCACCGGGCTCCGAGCGCCTCAACCCACAGGCGCCAACTTCCCACAGCAGCCCTGCGTCCTCTGAGCCCTCCCTGCTTGTGCTGCCAGCTGCATTAGTGCAAGAAACAACAAGGAAAAAGTCCCCCACTCAAAACCTAGGGCCTGCTCTGTGTGCCTGCTCGAAACAGGGACCTCTGAGGCACGGAGAACACACCCCAACCCCACGGAGCAGCAGAACTGGGACGCGGGGACCTTCCCCCCGCGCCACAGGCTGCCAGGAGGTCAGAGCTGGCAGAATGCACACAAATCCCTTTTCAGTGCTGGAAGCTTTATGGCTTTTTCTGCTGTTCTTTACCCAGGAAGATCAAGCAGCACCTACTTCTGCACAGCCATAGCTCCTGGCAAGCTCAGGGTCTGAAATACGATGAACGCTGGGTGTAATGAAGACTCTGGCTACCTCTCAAAAGCATGGAGCAACTGAATGCATCCAAAATGCACAGAAAAAACAGCTTAAAATGGCTCATCTCTACACGCAGAGGCCAGCAGTGACCTTCCCGCTGGCAGCAGTGCCCAGATGCCCAGCAGCTGCCACTGCTGCCCCACCAACGACCCGGAGCTGCCACTGATACCAACAGGGGATGGCTTTCCCTCTGCCCTTTCTCAGACTTGAAACCACACGAAGCCACAGAAAGCTGAGCCTGAGGAAGGGCAACGCTTCTCACCAGTCTTAATGGAAATTAAAATACGCAGTGACACTCAGAGGCTGTAAGAATTCAAAGAGCACTCAGGTTGCAGCCGGAGCCCACAGTGTGGTCCCTCAGTTACAGGTTGCATCACCAGGAGGGTCGGGGTCAGGGAACGCGCCCTGCTCTGACATCCCACGGGCATAAGGTGCACAATGTGATTACCTCCAGCTCTGAGAACGCTGGTTCTGAAGCCGACAATTTGCAGCTGGAGAACAAAAAGCCCCAGAGTGGGCCCAGAGCACCGGGTTGTGTCCTGCAGCCCCACCAGCACAGCAAGGACGTGCCAGCAGCACCCAACATCCCGCAGCGGCGCAGGGAGAGGAATGCCTGCAATGTGCGCTTAATTCCGAGCTGCACACCGTTCCCCGTGCCCTCGGAGCCCTGGGCCAGGGGAGCAGCTTCATTTTTCAACTCGCATTCTTGTTCTTTCCTGGCTAAAGTGCCATAAACAAACTTTGTCCTTCATTCTGGAGGCCGGGAGCCGCGGCATCTCAAGGTCACTGCCGCTGATGAGGGGAGGCCCCACTCGGGCACTCAGCTGCAGCTCAGCACCAGCTCCAGGCCCAGGCCTGGCTCCCCCCAAGGCTGCCTGCTCGCCCCTGCTGCCCTCAGCCCGCTGGCCCCGGTGTGCACCCAGCAGTGCCCGGTCCCTCAGTGACCTTCAGCGTTCAGGAGCAAACCGGAGAGAAAACAAAGGGCTGCGGGCAGCAGGCAGGAGCCTGGGGGCCCACTGCCCCCGGTGCCGTTGGGCCGCAGAGGCCAGGAGCCGGCTCCCGCATCCCCCTTTATCTCCATCCCCCATCCTCCCCCAGCCCCACGGCTCGGTGGGCACCGGGAGAGGCGCTGCCATTTTGTGCCCCCCCCTCCTCCAAGCTCCCGGTTGGCGGCCCCGCACACCGCTCAGCCCGGGCTGCCCCCTCCGTTCGGCCGCCCGCTCATCCTCCCTCCTCCTCCTCCTCAACCCCGCGGGCCCAGCCCAGGGCTCGGAGCCGCGCCCGCAGCCCCCTCCATCCGCGCGTCGGGGAGGCCCCGAGCGGAGCCGGGCGGTGCCACCGCCGCGCTGTCACCGGGCCGCGGCCGCCCCCCGCCCAACCCGCGCGGCCCCCACCGGCACCACCAACTCACCGGGCCGCGGGGGCTGCCCGCCGGGCGGGGCGGGACGGTGCGGCGGGGCGGCGGCCCCCGGGAGTCCCGGGCCGGTCCGCCATTCCTTTGTCTTTGAGCTGACCCCTGCCTGCCGGGACTCCGCGTCCCCGCCGGACCGGGGCCCCGGCCCCTTTAACAGCCGCCGCTCAGCCTACCCTGCTACGCCCGCCCCGCCGCGCCCATTGGCTGAGCGCCGCCGGGGGGAGCCGAGGCCCCGCGCGCTCATTGGCTGTCGCCGGCGGCTCGGCCCGGCCGTCCGCTTCCTGCTTTCAAGTTACCTTGAGAGGCGGCGCAGGGGTCAGAGCGGCGCCCGCCCGCGGCCCCCACGGCGGCGCTGCGCCCTCCGCTCCCGCTCGGCGGCGCCGATTGGCCGGCCGGCACGCGGAGGGGGCGCGCGGCGCTGCCCATTGGCCAGCGCGGCTGTCGCTCCCAGCCAACGCCCGCCCCCTCCTCCGGCGGCGCGTCACGGGGCCGGCGGGCAGCGCTGCGGGGCCGCTCCTCCGGGGCACCGCCCACCGCCGGGAAAACAGAAAGAGAGCGACAGCGTGGGCTCCGCCTGAGCCCCGCATCCCGCGTACAGAGCGCCGCGGTTCTTGCCGGTCAGTTAAAAAAGAACCAACAGCTTCTGCTTGGGAAGCCGTGCGGTGAAAGTTCCTTTCCGTCGTGGCAGATGGAATCGCAGTGCGGCTGAGCTGGCCTTCAGAACTGCACAGATCACATGTGATTTAACTAAAAACCAACGGGGGGAAGGCGTGCTGCTCTTCCCCCCGAGAACAACCCAGCCCACGTCTCGTGGCACCGCTCGGATCGCTCCTAAACGTTACACTCCTAAAGCCGAACACCCGGTCCTCGTGATGTAGATAACCAAGGGAACTGAACAGGCTCAAGGGATCTGCCCCCACGAGCTGGAACAGCAGCACCAAACCCAGCGGTCACAAAGGGCCGAGCAACACCAGCAGCACCGCAGCAGGCTGCGTCCGACTGTCAGCAGTGCACAACGCACAGCGAGCTGCACGCAGCTTTAGGCCAGCAACGGAATGAGGCTCAGTACAGCCCCGCTAACAGCAGCCCTGTCCAAAAACAAACCTAATTTGAGGGCACGGAAATGCCTATCAGAAGACACAGCGTTGCCAAGGACAACAGCAGCGCCTGACGAGCCAGGTGTGTGCGCTGCGTGCAGGGCCGCACGCTTACAGCCTGCTCCGCACCGCAACGGAGGCAGCCGGGGCCCACCAATCCTGCTGCCCGCAGACACAGCACCCCGAGGAGGCGGCTCCCAGCCCACGGGGCCCCCACGGCTGCAGTCCTTTCCCTGAAGCGCTCCGAGCCACGCGCTGTGACACAGACCGCGGGCAGTTCGGTGGAGCCGTTCGCCCCGGGCCGCGGTCCCGTCCTCCTCTCCGGAGCGGGCAGCACGCGCAGCCCCACGGCCACGTTCAGGACTCGAGCACAGAGTCACGCAGCCCTCGGGTACGCGCCACAGAGCAGCTCCGCCTCTCGGCCCGGCCCGGCCGCCCTCGTGCACTCCTGAGGCGCCCGGAGGAAAAGAAAACAACCGCACGGGACGCAGCACCGGGGCCGCCCGCAGCGCGGCCCGTCCGCACCTCACCCCCCCCACCCCCACACTGCGCGGGGAAACGGCCGCGCTCCCCGTTCTCTCCCCGGTCCGTCCCTCAGCAGCCAATCAGCGCGCGGCCTCTTCCGCCCGCCTCCCCCCACACGGGCCAATCAGCGCTCGCGGCGCGCCCGTGCCAATCGGAGCGGCGCCGCCATGGGAGGGGGAGGGGGAGCCCCGCGCGCGCCGCCCCCGCCCCGCGGCTCCCGCTAGGCCGCCGCCGCCTCCCCCCGCCGCCGTTCGCACTCACCGGGCCGGTCGGCGCCGCCACCTCCGCCTCCTCCGCCCGGCGGCCGCGCTGCCTTCGGCCCGGCTGTCTGGAGGCGGCAGGGAGGGGGAGGGGTGCGGCTGGAGCGGAGCGCGCGCCCGGCGGCCGAGAAACAAGATGGCGGCGGAGCCGTGAGGCGGCGGGGCGGAGGCCACGCCCCTTTCCCTTGGGCCGCTCCACCGCGCAGGCGCATGACCCGGGGGCAGGTCTCGCGAGACGGCGGCGGCGCGGGCACGCGCAGCGCGGGCACACGCGCGACGCCTTCGGGGAGCGCGCCCGCGGTTGTGGGCTCAGGGCTGAGCAGAGCGCGGCGGACCCACGCGGGTTTGCGGCTCGGAGATGCTGGGATGCCCACGAGGCGCAGCAGCCAGCAGAAACGAGCGCGGTGTTCCGTGGAACACATCTCCCCCTCACCGTTCTCGCTGGTTCCGAGCTGTTCTCACCCACAGCAGTCCGGCCCCTCGCTGCAGTGACTCGTTTATAAATCAATTAGCTGGCAGCACCCAGCCTCGTGCTGCTCGGTCCCTCTGTGCGCTGTTCCCCCGGGCCTGCCATGCTCCGTTTCCCTCCCATCGATGCTCCGGTTGTCTGGGCCGCTCTGGCTTCCCCGAGGATCACGACACAAAGATGCCTGTGTCAGACCACGCGGCAGAGCCGAGAAGAATTAGGAAAAAAAACCAACTCCAAACCACCAGAAAAAAGGAACACGACAGCTTTTTTTTCCCACTCTCTGGTTTATTGGCGCTGGCGTCGTCTCTTTTGGCGGCTTGTTGCTGATAGCTGCTACCTGCTGAGCCAGCAGTGGGACCCAGGGGAGCTGTTCAGCTCCGGCTGCAGCCCCCAGCCGCCCTGCGAGGAGGGCTGGCTTTGTTTGGCACTTAGGAAAATCGGATGCTACGGCAGAGGATGCACTCCTGGCCTTTCTGCCGTCAGTCGGCCCTCTCCCATCCCACCTGGCTCCCGTCACAGCAGTCCTCTGCGCTAATCCCGAACCGGCCGTTGCTTTGGGGGCAAAGAAACGTGTGGGAAAGAAAAACCTGGATGTAAAGAGTCTGACACGCTGCCTCGTGGAGCTGGGAGGAAAAAAAGAAGCCATTTCGGGGCAGGTCTGGGGGCTCTTTGTTCCAGCAAGTTGCCTCCTTAGGGCGCAGAGGGCCCCTGCAGTGAGCAGCTGTGGGTGCAGGACCCGAGCCCGCTGCCCGCGGCTCCTGTGGTGCCGTAAAGCTGAGCCCCGCTAATCTTCTTAGGAGTAATCACATTAAACAACTCCTTCCACCAGCACAACAGCAAAACGCAAGGGAGAAGGTGGTGGGAAGCCGACAAAGCTGAGCTCCTTAGTGAACGAAGGGCCGGCAGCGAGGGGCTGAGCCCTGCCGGCAGCACGCGGAGCCCTGCCGGGGGAGCAGGGGGCAGAGGGGTGCTCAGGGAGCTCGGGGCCATCCCAAAGAACAGCAAGGAGTTCAGCCAAGTACTGCCACGAAACTCGGTGCTCGATCATCGAAACGCAGCAGTCAGAAAAGCCCCCAACTCTGGAAGGAGCGGCACTCCACCGCCGAGGTGTTTCCAGCACCTCTTCCCCAGAAGCAGCGTGTTCCCACAACGACGCCGTCCCCGCAACGCTGCGGATCCGCTTTGATGAAATCGCCTTTCCCGAAGAGATATTTCCAGCCACTTCTTCTAAATATTACTCATAAAGGCCCCCTCCAGACAACCTCTCTCCCTCCCCGACTTTGTTTATATGCTTTGAATTCTGTTAGGAAACCGTCTCCCTACTTCAGCTCTGTTTTATCCAAGTTTCCATATTTAGTTCTTTCAGCTATTCCTGCTCCTTCCCCAGCCTTCCCGTGCCCGGCGCCGGGACCTGCCGTGTCCCTGCCGTGTCCCTGCCGTGTCCCTGCCGTGTCCCCGCTGTCCCCTTGACTTGCAGCACCCCGAGGGGATTTCCTCCCCGTCCTCTCCGCACCCACAAATGCCCGTTGCACTTTGCCACCTGCACACCCCAGATCACCCCCTGGACACCGTCGTGTTTTTGCCCACCCGCTCCGGGACCCCCGCGCCGTGGGGTGGGGAGCGTGGGGCGATCCGAGCCCGCTGTTATTTGAGGGAGAGACAGAGTTAAAGTCGGTGAAGGAGGGTTTCCTCGTGGCACGTGGCTGCCATGTCAAAGGGTGCGCAGCCCGCGGAGGGAACGCAGGGAGAGCCCTGGAGGAATGCACCATGAGCGAAAGGAGAAGCTGCGCCGGGGGACGTTAGTGTTTGCTTTCGGGGAGCCAAGGTGAGTCCAAGGGCAGCGTGGGACCACCGCAGCCCCTCTGCTCCAACCGTCTCCCTCCTTCAGAAGGAATTGGGGCACAG
Organism: Callipepla californica brunnescens; assembly: GCA_023055505.1. Taxonomy (NCBI): domain Eukaryota; kingdom Metazoa; phylum Chordata; class Aves; order Galliformes; family Odontophoridae; genus Callipepla; species Callipepla californica. Next base: position 829,498 of record JALIRH010000055.1, read on the forward strand.
AATGTACCCCATTCACTGGGAGGGCTGCGCTCGGGCACCAGCCACAGCCCCAGGACGGTCCCTGCCCACGGGACGGCGGCTCATGGTGTTGGGGACACCCTGTCCCAGAGGGTCGTGTGTTCCCTGTGCCCCTGCAGCATCCACCACAGCCAGCGCGGGCTGACAGCTGCGGGCACGGCCGGAGGCTGTGGGGGTGCTCGGTGGGTGTGGGGCCTGCTGGGGGGCTCTGGGTGACGGGGAGCGAGGTGCGGCTGGGGGGTCTTGAGGTCTCGGTGCTGGTTCCTGGGGTCTGGATGATGGAAGAAGGGGGACAGTGGGACAGCTTGGGGGTCCGGCCAGCAGGCACGGGGTCTGCCTGGTGGCTCTCGGGGTTTACTTGCCAAGTACAGAGTCCCGCTGGCACCTCCTGGGGACTCCAATTGTTGGCGATGGGGTCGGGCTGGCGATTTTTGGGGCGCAGGTTCGGCCGGGACCTCTTGAGGTCCGGCTGATGGAAGGAACGTCCGCACAGCAGCTTGGTGGGCGCGGGGTCTGCACCCCCCTCCCCCTATTTTGGGTCTGGCCGATGACCACAAGCCCCACCCAGCCGCGGGCAACCCACAACCGCGGGCACAGCGGGATCCCCCGCCGCCCTCGGGCTGCCCCCACCGGCCCCGCTCCCCGCGGCTCCTCCATTCCCTCTCCGCCGCCGCCCGCTCCGTCGGGGCTCCCCCGCCCGCCGCTCCCAGCACCCGCCGGGGCCGAGGGGAGGAGCGGGCACGGGCGGCGGCGGCGGCGGCGGCGGCGGTGGGTGAGTGCCCGCGGGGCGCGGCGGAACGGGACCCGGCGGGGCCGCACCTGCCCCGAGCATCGCGGGCGGCAGCGGGGCCGGAGGAGGGGGGGGGGGGAGAGCGGCGAGATCGGGGGATGCTCGGGAAAGAGAGGGACCCCCGAAGCGTGGGTCTGCCCGGACCGGGGGCTGTTGGAATCGAGGATCGGAGCACTGAACCGGCGGGGGCAGCGCTCCCCAGCGCGGCTCGGGACCGGCAGCGCTGTCCCTGTGCCATCCATCATCCCCGCTGAAAGCCCGTTGACGTCAACCCCGTCCCGTGCCCGCCTGGCCCCGCCGTGGGGGGACACGGGGGCAGCGATCGGCCGAGGCTGGGGGGGGGGGGCGGGGGGTGGGGGTCGTTCCCGAAGGGGGGTGTCACATCGCAGCCCCCAGCCCCGCGGATTGCCGGTGCTCAGCTCACCTCTCGCTGGTGCCGTGTCCGTCAGTGCCGCTCTGCTCTGTCCATCGGTCCCCACTGTGCCATGTCTGTCGGTCCCACGGTGCTCTCTGTGCGCACGCAGCCAGGTGCTGAGGGTGGTCGTGCAGGGAAGCCCCCTCACAGGTTTGTTAAGGAGGAGGGAAACAGTGCTGCAGGGTGGGCAGAGGCCCCGCTGGGGCTTCGTGTTTAGGGGGAAGCCATAGGTGCCACTCCGGCCCCGCAGCACGAACCGAAGCCGGGCGGTGTTGATCAGGAGTGATGGTTGCTCTCCCATCTCAGCACAGTCCCCATTGGTGGTGGCGTGGAGCCGTGGGGTGGGTGCCCGTGTTGTTGTGCAGACATTCCTGCTGGGCTCCTCACCCCACACACCAGGACCCATTGCTATGGGGTGGGCCAACGTCCATCCCCACGGTGCTGCTGCACACGGGGCTGGGGGGGGGGGGGCACGAAGAGTGAGCAGAGCCCCCTGCCCCAATCCGAAGGGCACGGCAGGACGCGGGCCACAGCCGTGGGGCTGTGCTGGGTGTTTCCTTAGGGCATGGTGGCCATGGGGTCCTGCAGCTCTGTGCCCTCTCTGCCATCCATTTGCTGCTCACACCCCAACTCTCAGCTCTCTCTCTGGCCCCATTTCAGGCCCATCCCTGAAGCACTGCCTACACTATGCAGAGAGGTGAGACGATGTCCCAAATCAGGGACAGTCCCCCCCCCTCCATCCCTGTGCTGTCACTTCTGGTCCCACCTGAGCTGAGCACACTCCCCACGGCCGTGTGGGAGCACCACGGTGCTGCACAGTTCCAGGTTTCAAAGCACCAATTTCTCTCCCTGGGAGCAGCGCAGCACCGTCTCCTCGCATCCATTTCCACACTCACAAAGATGTTGTGTCACAGCATCCCTGAGAGCAGGGAAGCAGGCTCACGTTGTCACTGCTGTAGTGATTTAGTGCAGGGTCGACGTGCTGCGTGGCTGCCTTCCCCAGTCAGAGGTCCCACCTGTGTCAGGTCCCTGTGCCATGGGGATGTGTGGGACCAGGGGGTGCCCCAGAGCCCCCCACCTTTGGCAGGGGGAGCCCAGGAGGTGGAGGTGTCGCTTGCTTGTGTTGGTTGTGGGGTGATGGAGTGAGGAGGGGATGTGGGGCTGTCACCCCAATGCGCTGTGGCTCTCGTGTGGTGGTGTGGGGGGGCTGGGTGCTGCCGTGGGCAGTGCTGTGCTCCTGGCATCGCTCCGGCTCGCACGAGTCTTCCCAAAGCAAGCAAGTTTTCTGCTGATCCTTTAAGAAGCGATGCTGTAATTGTGCAGCCCTTAGCATTAAGAAAAAAAATACCCAACAACTTTTCTGCTAACGTTGCACCTGACCCGCTGGGTCCGGGCAGAGCCAGCAGGGACCCCATGCTGCCACGCTCAGAGCTGGGGGGGTCCGGGTGCCCATTCCAGAGCCCACGGCCGTGGGGCTGCCCCTGAGACCCCGACACATTGCACTCGAGCATCCCAGGGCAGGAATCAGCGATTCCCACCTGAGGGGTCTTCGCAGCCCACGAAGATGTGCGGCCCCAAAAGGCACAGCCGTGGTTCCTGGTTTGGGAAAGGATGCAGGGGGGGGGGGGGGGGTGCTGGGGGCTGGCTGCCAGGGGGAGGAAATGGGACGTTCTCCACGAGCGCTGCTGGGAGCAGCAGAAGCAGAGCGAGCTCAGCCCTTCCCCTGGAGGAAGCAGCTCCATGAAATATTGATGGGCTCCGCGCGGCGCTGAGCGGTGTGAGCTGCATTGCAGAGCTCCGGGCCGCCAAGGCCGAAACTGACGGGGATGGGAAACGCCGTCAGCACACGGCCTCCCCCCCCCCACCCCGTGCACCCCAACACCGACCCCACTGCGGACCCCGTGGGGGCAGCGCTCTGTAAGCGGAGCAGCCCCATAAGCAGCGGCCCTATGGGGAGCACGGCCCCGCGAGGGGCAGAGGGGATGGGGGCCGAGCACGGAGCAGTGGGGGCTGCCCCATGTGGTCCACGGAGCATCGCTGCCCCCCACCGCAGCCCTGCGGGGCGGCTTTGGGTCCTCTGATTCCTCCACGTTGCCGTGGAAACGATGGGATTCAGCGCAGATCTGATTTAACCGCGTGGCAGACGTCACACAGGGACACGGGAGAGGGACGGCGCCTGGGGGGGCTGAGTGTGGGGCCGGTGTGGGTGCCCCCACCCACTGACAGACCAGCTGTGTGTGTGTGTTGGGGTGCTGTGCTCCCACCCATCCCTCCCAGTTCCCCATCCCAGTACTGCTGCCAGGCCCTGCTGGGAGCACCCAGGCTGCGTTGGGCTGCGTGTTAGGGGAAGAAAACCCCGTGGCCAAGGTGTGATGTGTGTGCAATAGGACCAAGAGGGACATGTGCCCCCGCGTGGGACCGTCACCCCCATGTCCCCTTGTCCTCGCGTGGGCTACGTGCACTGAATGATAACCCCCACCGGGCAGTTAAACCGGGCTGAGCAAACACCTATCAAACCTGAAGCGTTTAATTACAATTAAGTACTTTTAGGGGAAATGAAGCCTCGCTTTTTCCCAGGCATGTGCTGCTGAGCCACACGCAGTGCCCTCGCAGCAGCACCCCCAGCAGGTGGGCTTTGCCCTAACAGCACGGCCTCAGTGCCCCCCTCCTGCTGCAGGTACCCCCCCTGCAGCCCCAGAGCACAGGGACCCCAGCCCCGACCCCCAGCCCCCTCTGTGCCCTCCCTCCATGTCACGGCTGCCATGGGCTGCTCCTTTATCACCTCCTCCCCCCCTCCTGCTCCCCCTGCCCACCATCAGGGGCTGTTTCCCACCTGCACGGGGGCACCATCCTCCTCCTCCCTCCCCCGGAGCCCTCTGCAAAGCGTCATCCCATTTTTCCTGTTGTTATAATTATTGTTTGTGTTGTGGCAGGATGTTTGAGGCAGGGCTCCCTGTCAGGGTAGCACTGTGTAGGGGTGTGTGGGGGCTCCGTTGCCACCCTGGGGTCCCGCGGATGTCCCTGACCCTCCAACCTTCCACCGCATCCCATCATAACCTACAGCATCCCCCTGTATCCCAGCTCACCCCATTGCATCCCACTGAATCCCACGCTATCCCACCGCATCCCATCACATCCCATCGAATCCCACCTCACCCCACTGCATCTCCCACCGCCCCTCTCTCCACAGCACCGCCCCCTCCCCCCTCCCTCAGCCCCCCCCCCCCCCCCCCAGGCTGGACCACCGCCGCGTGCCCCCGCTCGCTCGGGGCTGGGAGGAGAACTGGGTCAGCCATGTCACCATGGAGATGCTGAAGCAGCGCCGGCACAGCTCCGCTCTCCAGAAACCCGCACGGCGTGCCCGTGCTGCCACCCTCCTCCCGCAGTGGGGCGGGGGGGCTGCGTAGCGGGCAGGGGGGCCGGGGGGTGCTGCCCGCTGCAGGTAAGGGACCTCTTCCTATTTGCAGGAGGGGGGGCACGGAGCCCATATTGGGGCCATCGTGGATCAGTGCGGGGATGTCACGGCCATCGCGTCGCTCCGGGCCCACTGGGGCTGTGGGGTTGTGGGGTCGTGGGTGGGCATCGCCGTGCTTTGCCACACGGGTCTGTGGGGTGCCAGCCCGGCCCCACTGCAGAAGCACTGAAGGATGCAGCGAATCCCTCCTCCCTGTGGGGTGGGAACCCCTCACGTTTCGCACTGAAGCGATCCTATTGCCACCGCGCTGTCGTTGCCTCGTTTGCTCCCAGCGGAGCTCTGTGCTGTGGGACAGCTGGGGGGGAAACTGAGGCACAATGTGGGGGAGCGTTTGGGATCCCTTCCTCGAGGCCAACGTGTCCCAAAGAATGCGAGTGCTGTGCCGTGGTGCAGCTGTGCGGCATTGGGGTGCAGCTGTGCGGCATTGGGGTGCAGCTGTGCGGCATTGAGGTGCTGCTGCGTGGCACTGGTGACGTGGGGGTCCGTGTTCCCCCGTGCAGTGCAGGCAGTGCTGTGCTCCTTCGCGATGCTCCGTCCCCTGTGCTGCCCCACTTCTGCTCTGTGTTTGTGGCTGCTTCTCTTGAAAGAGAAACATTTTTCCGGGCGCTGCCTCCATCCATTATCCTAAAGTGGCTTCACTTGGCCCGCAGTTCATCATTCACCTCTGCCTGGAAGATGGATGCTCCCATCCCGCCGCGCTTTAAATATTCATGGGGAAGGGAAGCAGTGAGGGCCGGGAGCCAGTGTGGTGCTGGGGGTGGGCATGGGGGTGGGCATGTGGCCATGGTGGGGTTTGGGGGGTCCAGGGTCTCCTCTGGACCCTGTGCCGTTGGGGCCAGGGGTGGTGAGGCCACAGGGCACGCACAGCACAGCCCTAAAGTCCTGCCGGGCTGAGTACCCCCCGACCCATCCCCGCTGTCCCCGCAGCTGATCCCCCCCCGCAGTGCCCCACCATGTTCAACGGGGACGCCGGCTCGTCGTCGTCGGGCAGGAATGTGGTGCGCAGCTCCAGCATCAGCGGCGAGATGTACAGCGTGGAGAAGAGCGCGCGGGGCAGCGCCGACTCCGTCAGCATCACGGCCAGCAAGAAGCGGCGCTCCAGCCTGGGCGCCAAGATGGTGGCCATCGTGGGGCTGTCCCAGTGGAGCAGGAGCACCCTACAGCTCAACCAGAGCGGTGAGCACAGCCACACCCCGCCGCCGTGTGCCTGCAGCCCCGTGCTTTGCGATGGGCCCCAGATGTTCCAGGCGGGATGTAGTTATCCCACGAGGATGTGGTTATCCTCCCCAGCCCGGCCCTGATCCTCTGTGGCTGCAGCAGAGTGTGCGTGGTTCGCTCTCTTGCAGCACTGCCACGGCCTTCCCTGCTCACCTTAAAGGACCCCGACGAGCTGGCAGGTTCCTGCAAACAATGACAGCGGTGATCGTGGCATGCTGCCCACTCTGGCGCAGGCACACACAGTGCCCATGGCACCGGGCATGGCTGGGGGCCGGGGGGGTCTGCACGGTGCCAGGACAGCTGGGGGCACGCTCCTCCCTGCACTGTGCCACCGCCGGGGACATGTGGCAGTGCTGGGCAGCAGCACGGCGAGCATCCGCTGCTCAGCACCTTCGACCTTAGGCAGAGCGGGGTCAGCACGTGGCAGTGGGACCTGGAGGTGTCGGCAGCCCCGACCTCACCCCACACCTCGGCTCACCCCACACTTCTGCTTCCAGAGGGCGGCCCCAAAAAGCTGCGCAGCAACATCCGCAGGAGCACCGAGACCGGCATCGCGGTGGAGCTGAGGACCAGGGTGACCCGGCAGGGCAGCCGCGAGTCCACGGACGGCAGCACCAACAGCAACAGCTCCGACGGCACGTAAGGGCCGCTGCCGTGTGCACACCGCACTGGGTGGGGGCACCTGGGGCCCCGTTGGCATCTCTTGCTCCGTCCTGCGCAGGTTCATCTTCCCCACCACGCGGCTGGGAGCTGAGAGCCAGTTCAGCGACTTCCTGGACGGGCTGGGCCCGGGGCAGCTCGTGGGGCGGCAGACGTTGGCCACCCCCCCGATGGGTGAGTGCTGGGGGTCCGTGCTGCAAGAAGGGGACGTCTGTGAGGGCTGCCCCGTGCCACGGAGCAGTGGGCATGGAGGGGCTGATGGTTTCACCTGGTGATCTTAGCGGTCTTTTCCAACCTTAATGACCTCCGACGGAGGCTGCCAACCCCAGAAGTGGCTTCTCTGGGTGACTGGGGTCCATCCCAGCTCACTCCCAGCGGGAGGAGGGCACTGGGAGGATGCTGAGCGCACCCCTTCCCCTGCCCAGGAGATGTCCACGTGGGCATGGCGGACCGCAGCGGGCAGCTGGAGGTGGAGGTGATCCAAGCACGGGGCCTCATCCCGAAGATGGGCTCCAAATCCATCCCAGGTAGGATGGGGGGAGGGGAGGGGGCTGTGCTGGGCACCGCCGCGAGCTGCCCTGAACCAGCACTTCTCCCCCCACAGCCACCTACGTGAAGGTGTACCTGCTGGAGAACGGCGTCTGCCTGGCCAAGAAGAAGACCAAAGCGGTGAAGAAAACCTGCGACCCCTCGTACCAGCAGGCACTGCTCTTCGAGGAGAGCCCCCAAGGCAAAGTCCTGCAGGTGAACCCCCCCGGCAGTCCCTGGGGTGGGGATGGAGCAGGGTGGGGGGGTGCGGGCAGCCCCGCTGATGCCACCTCTGCCCCTCAGGTGATCGTGTGGGGCGACTACGGGCGCATGGACCACAAGTGCTTCATGGGCATGGCACAGATCGTCCTGGAGGAGCTCGACCTCTCCAGCACGGTGGCGGGCTGGTACAAACTCTTCCCCACCTCCTCGCTGGCCGACTCCAGCATCGGGCCGCTGGCACGCCGCCTCTCCCAGTCCTCACTGGAGAGCTCCACCAGCCCCTCCTGCCCATAGCGGGGTGGGGAGAGCCGTCCCGCCCCCCAGGACTGTGCGTGGATGGCTGTAAATATCCCCATCCTTTTTTTTTTTTTTTTTTGGTGAATTTTCTCCTTCCCGACGTGACCCCGCTCCCGGCGCTGGGAGCACGGAGATGCCGTCCCCTTCCTTCCATCTCGCTCCTCGGGAGGAACGGGGAGCAAAAAGACACTCAGCAAGAAGAATCCAATTCAGCACTATTTTTCGTTCCAAGGAATGTAGCATCTTCTCTTATGTAGCTTGCCACGTGCTAACGACACAACTCACTGCAATACCGGGCGGCTCCGGGCCGAGCGTTGGTTCCCCGCTGCCCGATTTCCTCTTTGTTTCGCCTGTGACCACTGACATTGCCAAAGCGACAGCGAACCGTGGTGTCCCCCTCCCCAAATTCCCACCCCCCCCCCTCCATCCTCACGGGGAACATCTCAACAGCAGCTCCCGCTGCGCTGGAAGAGGGGTGAGATGGAGAGGGGTGAGATGGAGAGGGGTGAGATGGAGAGGCACCGCAGCGACAATGAGCAGCGTTTGGGTGTTTGTTTTCTCTGTGTGTGTGTGTGTGTGTGTTTGGTTGTTTGTCCTTCAAGCAGCATTCCGGTGCCCCCCTCCCCATCCCACAGCCCCCCCCCACCCCCCCACGGGGACCGGTTCTTGTAGCAACACCGAGAATGGCGGAAGCTTTCTTGTCCCGTTCTGTTCTGTTTTGTTTTTGAAGGTGCCTAAACGAAATTTGCTGACAATAACTCAGGGGAGACACCACTAGCAACTCTGCTTTCCTCGCGGGGTACTCTGAGTGCGAGGACGGTCCCGAAGGATCGGTGTCCGACAGAGAGGAGGAAAAACAGAAAGAGAAAAAAGAAAAAGAGAAAAAAAGAAAAAGAGAAGAAAAGAAAAAGAGAAAAAGAAAAAGAGAAAAAGAAAACAAAAATAGAAAAAAAAAAGAGAAAAAAAGAAGAAAAAAAAAACAAAAAGAGAAAAAAAAAACAAGCCGTGATGCCCAGAAAGGAGGGATGGAATGGGGGATCCCCACTGCCCCCACAGCTCTGCCCCATGGGCCCTGGCACGCAGCAGCTGCTGGTGCAGGCAGAGCAGAGTCTCAGTTCAATGTGATTTGCTTTACCAACTCAACTCCGATGGGCAAAAAAGAGGAGGAGAAGCGCTGTCAGCAGTGGGGCCGTACTCTGCACCCAGCACCCAGCACTGCAGCACCCAGCAGCACCCAGCACCCAGCAGCACCCAGCTCTGCAGCACCCAGCACTGCAGCACCAAGGACCCAGATCTGCAGCACCCAGCACTGCCGCACCCAGCAGCACCCAGCACTGCAGCACCCAGCTCTGCAGCACCCAGCACTGCAGCACCCAGCTCTGCAGCACCCAGCAGCACCCAGCTCTGCAGCACCCAGCAGCACCCAGCTCTGCAGCACCCAGCAGCACTCAGCACCCATCCCGCTGCCCACACAGCCATGCCCCGCGCTGAGCTGCCTGCTGGGGAATGCTTATTGCAAAGAGCATTCCTTGCGTGCTGCAGAGGAGGACTCTTCGGACCCAGCATGACAGTGAGCTCGCTGCCTCCTCCCTCCTGCAGGAAGCAGATCCAGGCCCTTCTCCTTCCCGGATATTTTCCTCTAGAAAAGAAATCAGCACCGAATGGAAGGTGTTCAGAGCTGAGCTCCGTGCCTGGCGCTCCCAGCCGGGTTCACATCCTGCGGTGCAATGATGGCCCTTCCCACGCGGCCTCAGCAGTGCTGCTCCGATGGGAAATCCTCCTCCTCCTCCTCCTCGATGTGCCCAGGGTGGGGGGCACTGCTTACACCGCAGGGAAGCCTGGAGCCCCCCCGAGGTGACGGCAGCGTCAGCGGGTGCCCGGGAGCTGGGTCAGGATGCAGCTCTGGTGATGGGCATACCTCATTCTTTTGGTTTTTTTCCCCCCCTCCCTTTTTTAAGGACCGGACCTTCGTGCACTCTGCCACGCTCGGGTTGCTTTCTCATTACAATTGTTCAATGAAGAGCAATTCCTTTGGGGGGGCTGCGCTTCCCCCGCTCCGACGGCCAAAGAGGAGAAGTGGAGGGATGATGGCACACGGGGCAGCCCCTCTGGGCTGGCACAGCCCTCAGCTCCAGGCACTGTCAGTGCCCACTGAGGCTTCGGGAGCTGCAGGAGCACGGTGCTGCCCGGGGTGGGGAGCACTGCGGTCCCCTCCTGCATTCCAGACCCTGGGAATGTCTGCTCGCACTTTGAAGTTGGTGGCCTTGTTTTCTGAAAAGGGCTCGATCTTTCCGTGCAGTTAAACCTGACCCCCCCTCCCCATCACCTCACCGTCCCTCCCCCACCTCCAGATCCGACAGATGAGTGTCCAGCTCGTTGAGCTCAGCAGTTTGGACCTTCCATGGCACCCCGGAGCTGCCCGGCTCACAAGCAGCCACGTGGGGAGCAGCCACACTGCAGCACGGATGGATGGAGGAGCACCCGAAGTGCTCATTGAGCAAAGAAAGCTCTGAATTCGGACTCCCCAACGTGAAGACACGAAGGATTTCACCTTGGACTCCTTACACACGGCCAATGCCTTCGAAACTCGGCTGCCCCCGAAGGAGCGGAGCAGTCAGCACCGTGGGCTGAAGGGGACACCCACAGAGGAGGGCCTGGGGGGCACAGGAGCACCCACCCTGCTGCTCCCAGCGGCACAGAGCAGCTCTGGGCCCTGCTGCTTCTCAAGCAAGCAGCAAACCGACCAGAGAGCAAAGGGCAGCGGGGATGAGCTGAGCTCATCGGTACGGGCATCGCTTCCACACACAGCCCAGGGGCATCACACCCACCCGTGTGCACCCCACAGCACCAGAGCTCCTCCACTGCCCCGCTCACAGCCTGCCCCACGCTGCAGCCCCGAGCTCAGCACGTCCCCCTCCAAACGACGGCACGCAGAGCCCCGGGTCGAGGACGTGAGGACGGTGAGATTGAAAACGCAAAAACAAAAAGCAAACGGTGTTTTCTTTTTTTTTTGTCGTCATTGTTGTTGCTGTTTTTAACCCACGTTCTGTAACGTTTTATATGTGCGTGGTCTTTCTTAATGTGCAACTCTCGTGGTTTACACGCAGCAGGACTGAGCGCTGTTTTGTAAAGCACTCCTAGCCCCTTTTCCCCAAGGAGGGACAGACTGAAGGATCCACACTTCCATCGGCTTGTACCTGCATGCACAGTACGGGGCAGCAAGCGGAGACGATTAAAGCCAGCTTGAAAACCCCTCTGTGCTTCAGTTGAGCGTCACAGAGCACTCAGCCACAACGTGGGGGCACAGCTCAGGCCGCGCTCAGCTTTCATGGCTGATGGGAGGGACCCCAAAGCTTCCAACCCCACTGCCACCATCCCTCAGCACCCGCTCCCCCCCGCAGCAGGAATGCTGCATCACCAGCCCAGGGCTGCAGGTTTCTGTTGTATACAGAGCTGTCAAGCGACCCGAGCTCACCCCACAGCTCCCTCCCCCTCCGCCCTCAGCGCCCAACATTGGGATGCAGCTCCCAGCAGGTCTGCTTTAGGAGACCACTGCCCACAGGCATCCCCCCCCCCCCCCCCTTCCTTCAGGACCCCGAGGGGGCAGTGAGGTTTCACCGCAATGTTTTATTGGGGAGTTTACATACACACAGGAAGGAGAGGAGCAGCCCGCAGAGCTCACGCCGCTGAGCTGAAGCAGTGGTGTTCTACCAAAGATGCAAAAAAGAAATCTGATCCACCCACTCTTGTGCCTAGAGAAAAACGGCTGAAGCTCGCTGGGATGGGGCACCGGGGGTTGCACAGGAACAAAAACGACCATGAAAAAAAGTATAAATTAGGATGTCACAGTCATTCTTTAAAAGTGTAAGAAAACTTGCAGCGGGCTCTCAGCCCTGGATAAGTTAACTCTCCGTCGGTTAAAAGTTAAATACATCGATACCACAGATCAGACAGAAAAGCCACTCTGAAGTGCAAGTTCCACATTCTGACAGCTCGCCCCCACACTGCGAGAATCCTGCTTGCTCACGGGGGGAGGGAGAGGGGTCCCCAAATGACTTTGGTTCCAACGAGGGTCGGTGAGCCAAGCACAGCTCCAAGCTCCGCTCGAGGGAAGAGGTAGCAAGGCTCGCTCGGCCCTGGGCTTGGGCTAAAATCCAGTTTCCCAGCACCAAACAAGGTTCCCACCCACCCTCTGCTAACCGAAACCCCGACTAATACTGGAGTTTAAGTGGTTCTAAACGGGCCCGGAATCACGGGCAGTGAGGAGGATCGGCTTCCCCGTTCCTCAGTCACACCTCTGCTAAGATCCCAGGACGTTAAGTGCTACCCAGAAGCGTTAGTGGAGGTTTGTGCAAGGAGGGGGTCCACCCCAAAGTGTGCATTGACTGTGCTAAATAGAGGGGAGCTCATGTTCTGGTCACCGAGGTCGCACCGCGGGTGACAGTGACGAGGCAGAGGTGGTGGGTCTCAGTTATGGAAAGGCCTGGGCTGGGCGGCCAGCCACAAAGAAAAACCCTGAATGTCTCATGGAGCAGTTTTGAAGAACGGAACGGAAGGCAAAAATGGTCACGAGGTGCGGGGTCACTTCCACAGCTGAGTACTGACGGACTGAGTGCTGCCCTGGGCTCCTCCTCCGCCCGAGCTCTGACTGTACCCCAGCACGCCGTTGGCTCCATAGAAGTTCATCCCAGCCATCTGCTGGCTCATCTGCAAAGGGGAGGACGCACACATGTGAAGGGTTCGTCTTCAACGAGGCCTTGTAACGACACAGTGCAGCTCCACTGCCAGCAGAGCTACGAAGCAGGCTCCCCTCGTCCCCAGCACGCACAGCTCAGCCCACGGCAGACCCTGAGCCCTGCAGTCGTGGTGTGGTTATCCCACCTTCCAGCAGCACCACTCACCACTGCCGTGAACCCCCAGCTCAGTGCACGCTGCTGCACGGACACAGAGCTCCGCACCACCCACAGCACGTGGAGTTTTAACACGGGGCACCTCCTGTCCACAGCTTGCCATCCGCAGGGTGCCACCTCTCCCTGCACATCCACGCGTTGAGGTGTTGCCTTCCCACCCATCCCTGGATGCATGAGGATATTCCCTTGGAGCCGCTCGCTCCCCGGGCACCTGCCCGCCTACATGCAGCAGAGACGTTTCACTTCCAGCTGATTTCTGCTCCCCACCCCGAATCCTCTGAGCGTGTCAGTGCTGTGCAGCCCCCTCTGTGCCTCACCCAGCCCCACAACACAGGCTACAAAAGCACAGGCCGGGGTTCAACCACATGCCTCCTCCATCTGCCCTCGGGTCAGCATGATCCACACCTCACCTGAGCGATGTTCCACTGCAGCTGCTGTGCTGGCTGCATGCCGTACACGGGCTGGGGCACGGCTGCCATGCCAGCTACGTAACCAGCCTGCTGCGCAGCCATCATCCCGTTGGGGACCCCGATGACAGCTGCCTGCACGTTGCCCACATACCCAGCGGGGATGGCCATGGGGGTCACCATGCCCGCAGCCCCAGGCTGTGCCATCACGCCCACCGTTGGGGCCATCATGCCTCCCACCATGCTGCTGGAGGGGGGCACTGCTGGGAAGGCCGTGTACGCCGCTGTGGGATACGCCATCTGAGCCGGGGCCATGAACATCGCTCCTGGAAACAGGCAGAGGAACCATGGAGGGAATAGCTGCTGCTGACCTTCAGATCCCACTGCAGCGCCCGCCGGGCTGAGCAGCTCATCATGCTCCTCACCAGCTCGCCATCAGGAACACCCACACTCCCACACCTCTGCCTGTCAGCCATCGGGACAGCCCACCCACTCAGCATGAGCGTGCTGCTCTATTCTGAGAGCTGTTACCTTGCGCAGGCAGCTGAGGTGTCTGAGAGCCGTACAGGGAGAGGATGGAGTCCTTAGAGAGCTGCTTCTTCCCCACCTCCTCCCCTTTGCCTCCCGGCTCAGGGAAGAGATTGAGGTTTTCAGGAACAGAACCGGCGCTTCCAGACGTAGGCAGAGAGACCTGAGAGGGAGACAGCAGCACCCAGCACTGCAGGCAGCGACCCCTCCACTGCAGCACCATCACCTGCAGTGAGTGCTGACGCTCCCTGCTTACCTTCCTGGAGTCACAGTTCAATCCCACTGATGCAAAGAGGTCGAGGTCCTTCTCCAGGCTGCTGGGCCGCCCGTTCGTAAGGGCACTCGGCACAGGAGCGTCTGGGAGAGACACAGCAGTGATGGACGGGGAAGGGAGCTACTGAAGGAGGCCAGAGGTGGCTCTGAGCCACAGAGCAGCGAGCACAGCGGGGCCAGGGGCTCTTACCGAGTCCTAGCAAGTCTATCACAGGCTCTGTGGACTTGGGAGAGCTTTTCCTGGACTGCTGTGTTTCTTCTTTCTTTTGAGGCTGGGGAAGGAACGGCAGAAGTCTGTTTCAAGTCATCTTTTTTACTCTGATTTATTGAAGGCTTCGTTGAGATTAAACCCTCACACATCCTTTTTCCCCTCCTCCCACTGGGCACAGCGAGTACTGCAAAGTTGGTGGGTTTTTTTTTTGTCCCATTATATCAAAACCCATAAACGTGCTCTAAAGCAGAGAGAAATAACAGCTCAAGTCTGAACGCCGAGCAGGAGTAGCTGGATTCCAGGCTGCCCCGTGCTGCAGAGCACAGCACATCTGTTCAGTATCTGCCTGAGCTGTGGAAAACAAGCTACCACCACTCGTGTGACTCAAAGCACCCACTGCTATGACTGAGGCCTGAAAAAATGCTCCCAGATGGAGCTGGATTGCCTCTGCTCGAGAGCAGGCTGCAGCCGCCCCACGGCCGTGCCCTTAAGGCTTACCATCTTCACCTTCTCAAAGATGACAGGTTCCAGCTTTCTTTCTGATGCTGGCTCGTTGCTCTTCTTCCATTTGTCATCCTTTTCTTTCTGGAAAGGAAAACACCGACGTGAGGGTCAAAGCTCACAGCATCACGCAGTGAAAGCTGAGCTTTAAGTGCTGGTGCTGACCCACGGGGCCTCCATCTTCCACCCACAGCTCCAACTCCTGCAGAGCCACACGTTGGCAGCACTGAGGACCGATGCCTGAGATCAGCCCTGCTCTCAGCAAGGAGTCCCAGTCGACCTTCAGAGGTCCCTTCCAACTTCAGCTCTTCTCCACGGACCGACTGAACCCCATCAGCCCCACACAGGGAATAGTGAAAGCAGTTTTCACTCACTCAGGAGACAAACCTGCACTCAGCCTCACACACACACACATGATGAGGGACTGACCCTGAACGCGCTGATGTCGATGCTCCGGTCCATGTATTTCTTCTTCTCGTACTTGTCCCGAATGAATCCCTCCACAGCTCTGCAGGAACCTCGTTAAAGACAAACACTCAGGGATGGAAGGATGAGCACTGTCCGACGCGTGGACGCACAGCACAGGCTGCAACCAAACTGAGCACAGCAGGAGGAGCACTCCCAGCAGGAACTCAGTAATGGAGTCACAGTTCCAACTGCTTCAGATACCAAATTTTTGCTCCTCTGGGCTATTCCAAACGTGACAGGAGGAGGGATCACCACAGAAGGGCTTCGTCCCCACTGTCCTTCGTTCCCTCTGCTGTATATTTGACCATCACTTAAGAGCATGTGTATCATGAGAAGCGGATCCCACCCACATCACCCAGGAGTCCCTCCTCACACCCATGCCCAGACACGAGCAGCAGAGCCCCCACACAGAGAGGAAGCACTGGGATGGATTCCCCCACCCCTCCCCCCGGCAAGGAAAGGATGCTGATCCGTCTGCGGCCGCCTGAAGTTCTCGGGCAGGAAGGCTTCGTACAGACGGTTCGCTTTCCCGTTCCCCATCTCCTGCATGCACTGCAATTCAGAAGAATCCTTGAGCAGTTTTGCAGCATTGCTCCAGGCCGTGCGCTGAGGAGCGTTCACCAGGAGCATGCAAGCTCCTCGAGCCCGCCGTGCACACGGCTGCAGGTCACCCACCTGCAGCCCACCCACCCCGAGCACTGCTAAGGCAAAATAAACACCACCTCAGCACCCGAGTTGGCACCCAAAGCTCAGGATGGGTCCTCTGGAAACCTCAAGGAAAGGTGTGCAGCAGCTAAGGACAGCAGCTGCCTTTGGTGGATGCAGTTTGTGTTCCCTCTCCCACATTTGCTGAGGCGTTCTCCCTTCCCACCTAACGTGGCCTGACAACTCGACCCCCTTCCCTCCTCCTGGACCTCTCAGGATCTCACTGCTTGCTCCCAGCTCACCTGTATTTGTTCCTGCGTCCACTGGTCGAGGTTGACAGACTTCACCCTGGATATGTGGACGCCCAGGTTCCTGTGGATGCCAGCACAGCGAATGCAGATGAAGACGCCGATGTTCCAGGACGCCCATCGTGGCCCTGCAAAGAGATGGCAAGCCGTGATGGCTGAGGAGCTGCTTCCATCTCCACGGCACAGTGGGCCCATGCTCCAGCAACACAAACCCTCCCACCCCACGGCTCTGGGTTAGGGCTGCACACAGCTCCAGGTCAGCAGAGCGATGGGGATCAGGGAAAAGGTCCCCAAGGAAAAGATGAACGATGCTCTCCCTGCATGCTGAGCAGAAGTGCTGCAACCAGAGCAGAGTGAGAGGAGGTGAAGGGCCCCCCATCCCCCCCAGGAGCTGCTCCTCGTGCCCCCTTGCTGCTGCACTGACCAGCACAAACCATCCATGCTCCTCTGTGGGGACTCCAGGCGTGGCTGCAGAGGGGTGAGCTTGCCCTTCCTTGCCAGAGTTAAAATAGCAAAGCCTCAAAGCGAGCGATGCTGTGCGGGGAGGAGGGGGAAGTGTCATTTCAAAGCCCTAAAAAAGCAGCACTGCATTTCGCAGCCATCAGCTCCGGAGGACCGTGAGTGTGAAGGGGCCGAGCAAAGTCACTGCTCTGCACAACAGCTTCACCTGCACCACTCCAGGAGCGATTAAACACAAAGGGAACGCACCTAAAACAGAGTAAGGGCACAGAAATCAATGGAAATAGGGCTCAGAGGCACCACCGGGCACAGCTGTGTCACCCACCCCCATACAGACCCCGCTCCCACCTCCGCTGCTCCCAAACACCACGACGTGAGGGATGGGCAGCAGGATTAAGCATGAGATTCAAGGTTAGATTTAACTCCAGATATATTTAGCTTGGATAGGGCTAAAAGGATTAATAGTCAGCCAGATACCCCATCAGGGCTGCAGTAATCAGCTCAGCTCTGTCACGTGGGTCGGTCCAGGCCACTGCCACCTCCCACCACAGTGCACCCCGTGCCAGACCCAGAAGTGTGGGGTCATGGGGCCACCAGGAAGACAGGCAGCCCCAGGAGCTGGGCAGCGTGCTCACCAGCACGCAGTGATGCTGCAGCCATGCAGCTGTCCCACCCCGCAGCCCTGGCCCCAGAGGCAGGGTGCAGGCTGAGCTGGTGTCAACAAGTCTCCCACTTCCCCTTTCGAGGCCACAGCGGAGGAACCTGCCCTGGAAAGCCCATGGGGAAGTGCTCAGCAGCTGTGAGGGGGGAGAGCTCAGTTCAGCCATCCCCCACAGTTTCACATCCTATTTCCAGCGTGGCTTCAGGTGAAAGCATTTAGAGGAGAGATTTCAGCCATGTGCTACGGTGTGAAAGCTCCAGAGAACCAAACCCAGGGCTGCACTGCAGCTGGGACTCGTGGCACTGCTGAGAGCAGCACACCTGGACAGGACCATGGGGAGAAAGGGGTTCTGGCACGAACACACTCACCATTATAAAAGCAGTTCCCTCTGGGTGGACATCCTCACAGCTCCCAGATGGTGTCAGAGCTCAAGTCCCACAGGAAACTCCCTTTCTGTATGCAGAACTGAGCCGGCTGCACTGACAGCCACCCCCCAGCAGCAATGCCTGCAGGGACCGACTCCTCCAGCTGTCCTTGCTGCAAAGGCCCCCGGGTCCCCTTAACCCCGAGCCTGGTCAGCCTGCTTCACACATCCCCTTGCTGGAAGGGGGATGTTAAAGCCACCCTGAGTGGCTTTAACTGAGGAATCTCTGTTCGATCTGCAGCTCGCCCTTTACTCAGGCATCCCATCTTGGCTCGAGCTGCTCCTGCAAAGCTTCTCCAGCAACAACCCTCCAGAAGGCATTTAAAAATAAAACAGAAATTGGCTGCAAAGCCACCGCTCTGCTGAGAACGGGGAGGGCCAGGGGAAAATAGATGCTTTCACAGGCAGGAAGGGGAGCACGGGGCTGCTCAGAGCACGAGGAAACCTCAGTGCAGTGCAAAACGACGCCTGACTCACGGGGTCCCTGCGTGGGGCAGAGCTGGGGGGCAGCCCACCACGGAGCCCAGCTGTGTGTGCTGAGCAGGGGCTGCAGGAACACTCAGCAGTGTGACATCCTTCCCCGTGAGCCTTCCTCAGTGCCTGGGAATCTCTCAGGGACTCCAAATGGGAGCGCCCAGCAGCTCCTTCCACCCGTGGCCTTCCTCATTCTGGGAGGAGATTGCATTCATAGGAAAGCTGTGACCAAAGCCACATTGCAAAACAGCTTCCTCCTCTCTGGGGCACTGCTGTCTATTCTGCAGCCCAAAACAAGGTGAGTTCTGCCAGCAAGTGAGCAGCACAGTCAACCTGAGCAGGCAGCAGCAGAGAGCAGTGCTGCAGACACCACCTGAAGCCTTCCTGCTGTGACACAGACGTGGGCAGAGCGAGGAGGGAGCGGGGGTGGTGATGTGGGCTGCAGGGTGGGCCCTTCCTGCAAGGCAGGATGTGATGGCACCCGGAGCTGTGACGAGCAAACCAAGAAGGATGGGAAGCACCTCGGAGCAGAGCTGTGCGATGGGGCAGCACAGCTGAACCCAGCTCTGCAGCTGCAGTTCCAGGGCAGCTGCTCACGGAGCTCCATCTCTGCCCCAGATTTCCTGGGACACGCAGAGCCATCGCTGCCCCGGACCGAGCTGAAGGGGAGCAAAGCTATTCTCGACTCGAGCTGGTTTTGATAACCTACTTGTTACCCTACAACTGCAGAGGCACGAGCTCCTGGAGGCCTGCTGCCTTACGTAACTCAGCCAGCAGTTACTATAGGAACAAACTTCCAAAGTTGCAGCTATGATGGGGGAAAAAAAAAACATCACATGGCATTTTTGGACCTTCGATTTCCACCCGTTGCTATACAGCCACTCACCACAGCCCCAGCTGGTGGAGAACAACAGCATCGAAACAGACACAGTCTGCCAGGATGCCCTCTGCTCAGAGGATCACCTTTGTGACTCAGCTCTGCCCATTTTAAAGGATAACCTCCAGGACCTCGTTCCTAATCACAGAACGTTGACAATCTGTGCTTCTGAAGCCCAGAACTCATCAGCATCCCATCCCATCGTGATCCTTTTCATCACGTGCTCGTTTCAGTTATCCAGATGTGCTCCTCGGTAAGAGCCATCAGAAGAGAGCATCTGGGATCCAGCAGTCCTGTGCTGGTGGAGGACCTGAGTCACAGCAGGCTGGGTGTTCACAACCTGTTTTATACAAACACCCACTTGGACCGACCCCACTGCCATTAAGTGCCCTTTGCTGGAGGTCCCCACTCCCCCGAGGATCTGGCACAGCTCCTCATCCTGCCACGCAGGGCAGCCTGCATGGCACGGCACAGCCAGCAGTCCCTGCTAGTGCTCCCTGTGTAGGAACAGATCGTCCTGGGTGTGGGGGGATGGGGAGGGGAACGGTTTGAGAGAAGGAGAGAACCAAACAGCGTCAGCTCCGTGTCACACAAGTCCAGCACACTTCTCCATAGTCAGAAACACAAAGAACCCAGTTCCCTGAGGCGTTACTCAACGCAGAGCAGTTCCCAGAAGACACTCAGGTCACGTCCAGTTTCCGGATTGCACCACGTCCCTCCCCGGCCTCAGGCTCACCACTACAGTCAGAGCAGCTGACATCTCACACAGTGGCACCACAGCCCTCAGAAGGCCCTGCACACCAACGTACCAACAGAGCAGATCCCCCTCTGACAGCACGGTCCTTCTGTACGGTGAGCATCAGAGAGCAAAAGCCTTCAGATTAAGAGGATGATGGTGGCTCAGCCCCTCCAGCTTTCAGTCAGGCACCTGCCCGTGCTGGGACTCCACACTTCTGATCAGGGCTACGGGGATCCTGAGGAGCAGCACATGAAAGCACACCCAGGTCGGAGCACCCTCTGTTCCCACAGTTAACACCAGCAGAAGCTTTGCAATGCAAAGAGGAAGCGGCGTGCTGCGCACCCTCCTCCAAACCTGGAGCCTCTGACCACCACGCTGTCTGCAGCTGCAGAACCAGAACCTCCCTGCACTCATTTCCCACTTTCTCTGTTTTATTTCACCTCCAACAGCTCGCACCCAGAGCGATGCTCCCAAGAGGAACACGCAGAGGGTCTGTGGGGTACACGCAGCTCCTGCAGCTGCCACCCCAGGTACTGAGACCTCCTTTGGTTCTGTATATAGAAGCAGGAAAAAAAAAAACCCACAGTAATGAAACCCAGCAAGCAGTGAGGTCATCAGGAACACGCATAATGGAAGTGTGGGTGGCATCTGAACAGCTCTGCTGTGTGTCATGCGAGCTCTGAGATCAGGCAGCGAATCACTACGAGGTGCAGAAGCTCAGCACGGCGCTCACCTGCCTCCAGCCAACCCCAGCTCTTTAACAAGTGACCCCACTTCAGCGCTGACCTCGGATGCAAAGAGCCCAACGCTGAGCAAAGGACGACAGCTCGGATGGGAGAAGCTGATCTCCACTGCTCCTTGCCAGAGTTACTGTGTGCTGCACACACTCAGGCAGCACAGTCAGAGCCGCACTGCCCAGAGGAGCAGCCTTCATCTCAGGCGGTGCTGGAAGCACTGAGGGATTCCACCTGGAGCCAGCGAGGGCCACGTGGGCTCACCACAAAGGGCAGTCCTGCAGCTACTCCCAGCAGCAGTGGGAGCCAACCAGCACGGCACCCCACGAGCAGCAGCAGAGGGCAGGGGCTCGGGGCTGCAGGAGGTCCAGCAGGGTGCTGGGATGTGACCTTGGCAGGAACACCTCAGTGCAGCAGACGCCCGTTCCCCCACGCAGATCCCACAGCAGCTCTCCCAGCTTTGGTGGTAACGTTTAACTGTACGCTGACACGTGTGAGTTAGTGACTGATACAGTGCACCTCCAGGGCAGGCTGCACCTCTGCAGCCAAGCCAGGCAGGGGTTGATAAGAGGATCTGCTCCCACAGAGTGTACTTTGTCTCACGCCTCGCAAGCTGCGATAAGACAGCTACGTGTGCCCTTGGAGCAGCACGGGAGCCAAGAGATAAGGGATTCACAGCGAGGGGCACGCTGCTCGCTCCCACAGCCAAGCGACGTGGTGCAGCAAAGCCAGGTGTAGGACTGCCAACCCCCACCACAGCCCACGGGGGCACGGAGTCCTGGGGTTCTGCCACAGAGCCTCGGGGGAAGCAGAAGGGCGGCAGGAGCGGGCAGCTCACCTTCCCGCAGGTCCCTGCGGCTGTTAGAGGGCACTGCAGCGAGCGGACACACACCTCGAGCTCCTTCCTCACTGCGAGGAGGAGCCCCCCCAGCCCCGCAGAGCGGCTCACTGAGGGCTCCCAGCAGGCACCACCCACAGCCGGAGCAAAGCACCGCGCACAGCGGGGAGCGGGCAGTGCCCCCACGGCCCAAACTGCGCAGAGCCGATGGGATTCCGCCCGCAGCCCCCGAGCAGCGCGGCCCCAACGCTCCGCTCTCGGGGTTTTCTTTCTGTGTCTGTGTATGGGGAAGGGGAGAGGGGGGGAAGGGGAGAGGGGGGGAAGGGGAGAGGGGGGGACGGGGAGAGGGGGGGACGGGGAGAGGGGGGGACGGGGAGAGGGGGGGGACGGGGAGAGGGGGGGACGGGGAGAGGGGGGGACGGGGAGAGGGGGGGACGGGGAGAGGGGGGGAGGATTTTCCCCTATTTCCTTTTTTTCCTCCCCCCTCTCTCACTCCCGGGGGCCGATGACATCACGGCCCGTTGATTCTTTCCCCTCTCATCCGTTTCTTTCTTTCAACCCCCGCTCCCCCCCGCAGCGGACGCCCCGATCCCCGCCGGCCCCGCGGTTACCTTTGGCTTGGCAGTCGGCGCAGTACTTGTTCTCCTCGTCGCTCAGCAGGCCGCCCAGCACCGCCTGGTAGCGCTCCACGTCGCGCACCGATTTTCCCGTCATGGCGCGGCCGCCGCTGCCCGCCCGCGGGTCACGGCGCACCGACACGGCCGCCCGCCGCTTCCTGCTTCCGGCCGGCCTCGTGGGCGGGGCGACGCGGAGAGGAGCCAATGGGAAGCGGAGGAGGAGCCGCCCCTCGTTACGTCACACTCGTTCGCTGAAGTGCGTCACCGCCCGCGGCAGCCAATGGGAGAGAGGCGGGGGAGGCATGAATGGGCGGTCACGTGGTGCGATGCTGGGCGTCGTGAATGGGCGGTCACGTGGTGCGATGCTAGGCGTCGTGAATGGGTGGTCACGTGGTGCGATGCGGGCGGCGTGGGAAGTGTGAGTGGGCGGTCACGTGGTGCGATGCGCGGCGTCGTGGGAAGCGTGAATGGGCGGTCACGTGGTGCGATGCAGGGCGTTGTGGAAAGCGTGAATGGGCAGTCACGTGGTGCAATGCGGGGCGGTGTGGGAAGCGTGAATGGGCGGTCACGTGGTGCGATGTGGGGCGTCGTGGGTTGTAGGGCGGTGTGTGTGGGGGGGGAGTGGGTGCAGCGATCTGGGGGGGTTGGTGGTGGGTTTATGGGGGCAGGGGCAGCGTGTAGGGGGCTGTGATGGGAGCCGTCCCAGGGGGGTGATCGCTGGAGGGTTTGTGGGGGGGATGCGTGGTTGGCGGGGTGCGCGTGGGGTGCTTCAGGTCTGGGGGTTCATGGGGTTGCAGAGGAGCTCGGAAGAGGCCGGTTGGGGGTGTATGGGGTGCAGAGGGGCTGGGGGTGCGGGGGGGGGGCATGGAGGAACGCAGCTGATCACTGTGTGTCAGTGTGGAGTAATCCGGAGTTGTACAGCGCTTCCAGAGTGCCCCTCCGTGTCCCACAGTGGCAATCCCAACCCCCCCCCCCTCCCCTCCCCCCGGCAGTGATTCAGCCTCCGGCGGATCTCGCGGCGGAGCGCTCCGTGAGGAGGAGGAGGAGGAGGAGATGTGACGGAGCTGAATCATCCACGCACCTCCGGGAGGCAGCGGGTCCGTGGGCTGGGACCCGGCGGGTGGGGCCCAGGGTCCTGAACCAGCCACCCCTCCCAGTTCCATGCTGAAGACCTGCTGGGGGCTGAGCCCAGCGCAGGACCTCTCAGTGCAGCAGCGGGTCGACATCCCCCCCTCCCCCACCCCGTCCCCATCAAAGCCCCTTTGTGTCACCTCCCGCCATCACCCGGCCCCAAAATAGCAGCACACTCACCTGCGGGGGGGTGGCAGCCAGTGCCTGCCCTCATCCCCCGCTGCTCCATATTAATCAGCCTCCTCCTCCTCCTCCTCCTCCTCCTCCTCCTCCTCCTCCTCCTCCTCCCGGTCCCTCCGCAGTCCGACGTGCACAGCTCCGCTCCCGACCATGGTCCGCCGCGGCCCCGCGCTCTGCCTGCTGCTCCTGCACGCTGCCTGCCTCTGCCTGGCCCAGCTCGTGAGTGCTGCGGAGGGAGGGGGGGGTCCCGGTGCCCCCTGGTGCTGATTTGCCCCCAACAGCTCCAGTCTGCGAGCTGCCTCCTCCCCGTGCCCTCCCTCCCCCCCCCGGGAACCCCAGCCCCGCTCCCAGCTCTGCACCCCAATGCTGCTCTGGTCCATGGGATGGGGATTGGAATGGGCAGTGGGGTTCCGACTTTGGGGTCCCAGCTCTTTCTCTGGGGCTCCACCATTGGGATTGGAATCGCAGCTCTGAATTTACATCTCTGACTTCAGGATCCCAGTTTTGACTCTGGAGCTCCAACTGTGGGATTACAGCTCTGGCTCCGGGGCTCAAACTTTGGAGCTGCAGCTCCGATTTTGGATCTCTGACTTTTGGAGCACAGCTCCAACTTTGGGGCCACATCTCTGACTTTGGGACTTGATAGCCCACCTCTTCATCTTCTCACTGGGGCAGAAGAGGGGGACCTCTCCACGCTCCCCCTCCCTGCAGCCTCCGGACCTTTGCTTCCCATCACCTGGGAAAAAAGGGAATGACTTTGCTCTGCTGGGACGTGCTGCAGAGCCGGGCTGTGGGGGCTCATCCCCCCCATGGGAGCTGTCCGAGGGGAGCAGGGGACTGGGGGGGGCAAACTTACCCAGAGCATGGACTGGGGAGAAGTTCTGGGGTCGTATCCCTTGGCTGCTGGGCTGAGGCTGAGCGGAGAAGGGCTCTCACTGCCCCACAGTGACCCACGTCAGATCTGTGGCACTTGGGAATATCCCCATGCCCGGGGAGGGGGCTCAGATCTGCCAGAAGAGCCCCGTGGTGCCCATGGGGTCACCCTGGGGGGGGGCATGGGAGCCCTTGGAGCAAGGGGGCATTTGGAACCACGCAGAACTCATCGGTGGTGGTTGTGGGGCAGCACAAAGAGGCATTTGTGGGGCACACGGGGACACACGCTCGATCCCATCCTGGATTGTGGGGTGAAGCGGAGCAATTCGGTGACCTGCAAACCTCCCGAGCTCGGATGCCTCATTTCAAAGTGAAGAACCCTCGGGGGCAGCTGGGGTGTGCTGGCAGCCCCACGTCGGGCTGCTCCCCCTGCCAGGAACGGCTCCGGGGGCAGCGCCCGGGTCCGATCACAGAGATTTCTTTGCAAAGTCGCTCCTGTGGAAACCTCAGAGCTGGAGGAGGGCGGGCGGAGTGGGGGCTCCCCCGGCAGAGCCTCAATGGTGCTTTTGTGCGCAGCAGCAGCAGCACGACACCGCGGCCCGGCAGCGTGCCAGCACGGCCCACCTCTGAATGGGGCACCTCCATCCCTGCGCTGCTTCTGGAAGTGCCACCGCACCCCAAACTTGGGGGTTTGGGGGGTGTGCTGCCTTCACCTCGCCGAGCCCCACTCGGGGCTGGATTCCCCCTGGCCCCGGCAATGGGATGGGGGGTGGTTGTGGCACTGGGGTGGTTGTGATGTCCCAGTTTGCCATGTTTGTCCATTCATACCTTTGCTGGGGGGCACCAGGGGGTGCTCTCTTGAGGTGCTCCGGAGCTGTGTCCCCTGCGATGTACCCCAACCCCGAGCATCTCCTGGGGTCTGGCTGCTCCATACTGATGCCCACCCCCTCTCTCTCTCTCCCCCCATAGCGGGGGCCACCAGGAGAGCCCGGCCCACGAGGTCCCCCCGGTCCGCCAGGAGTGCCGGGAGCGGATGGCATTGATGTGAGTGCGTGGCAGCGGGGAAGCAGCGGGGAGGGGGTGCTGCAGCACAAAGGAGACATTGTGTGGGGCAGAGGTGCGATGCCGCGTGGTTCCTGCCCCGTACTGCGCTGGGGAGGGGGGCACGGCCCCTGCGGAGCATCCCCGGCTCTGTGTGGGGCAGCTTGGGGACCCACAGAACACCTGTAACCTTCCTCCCTCCCCCACAGGGTGACAAAGGCTCTCCTGGAGCCCCCGGCTCCCCGGTGAGTATGTGCCCCTTTGCGCACCCCTGTATCCCCCTCTCTGTGGGATGAGCTCCTTTTAACCCCCCCCCCCCACAACTGGCTCTTCTCTTTTAAAGGGTGCCAAGGGGGAACCCGGAGCCCCAGGTCCGGATGGGCCCCCAGGGAAGCCGGGCTTAGACGTGAGTATCACGCGGAGCCCTCGTCCCACTGGGTCACAGCACAAACCCAGCGTGACCCCACAGCTCCACCCCCCAACATCTCAGTTCTGGGGGTGAAACCCTTCGTGGTGAGCCACTGGCACAAAGGGGAACCCCTCCTCAGCCCCTCCTGATGGAAGCAGTGATAATTCGGTGTCCGAAGAAGCACTCAGGGACGGAGGAGATGGGCACAGCATGCACTGACTCCCCGCTCTCTCCTCTTACAGGGCCTTACAGGAGCCAAAGGGGAGCCGGGGCCCATGGGGGGGGCAGGATTGAAGGTGAGTGTGGGGACAGCCACCCCCCGCCCACCCCTCCTGCTGCATTTCACCCCTGACTGTCCCCTCTGTCCCCCAGGGTCAGCCCGGACTGCCGGGGCCTCCGGGGCTCCCGGTGAGTATGCGTCTTAGGGTGGCATGGCATCGCCCTGCAGTGATGCTGGGAGGTGTGGGGGGCTGCAGCTCGGGGGCTCACAGTGTCTCTCTCCTCACTGCAGGGTCCCTCGCTGCCAGGACCACCCGTAAGTGCTGTACCCGTGGGGCTGGGGCACACGGATCTCTGCACCCCTGATGGGGGGGCTTGGGGCACAGCCCCTCTCCCTCACTCAGTGTTTCTCCTCTCTGTAAGGGGCTGCCAGGCCAGGTCGGACCACCAGGGGAGATTGGAGTGCTGGGACCCAAGGTGAGGGAGGCAGGAAGGAGCACCCCCCAGCCCCAGCATCCCTTTGTGCTGCCTCCCATCCCACAGCCAGGGGACACCTCCATTCCCTGTGCCTCTCTGCCCCTCTCCGTGCCAGCTCCGGCAGCTCCTAAATCCTCCCCCCCTCGGGGTTGTTCTCTCCTAGGGTGATCCCGGACCCGACGGCCCACGGGGCCCCCCAGGCCCCCCAGGGAAACCCGTGAGTATTTGCCCAGGGGGAGCTGCAGCCTCTCTGCTGGTGTGGGTGCTGCAGTTAAACCCCGTGTATGTATCAGTGCCGTGGATGCTGATGGGCTCCTTCCCCACAGGGCCCCCCAGGACACATCCAAGGAGTGGAGGGGAGCGCAGATTTCTTGGTGAGAGCGGCGGTTCCCTTCCCCCCCTTCGGTCTTTAGGGGCAGCTGGGAGAGCCAGTGCTGCGCTGGCCTGAAGTGCAGCGACCACTATAGTTTGCTAAATGGGGTTGGGGGAGCAGGATCCCAAAATGTGATGGTAGGTTCCCACGTAGCCCAGCCTGGATGCAGCAGGCACGGCTTTTCTGCACGCCTGCATCCTTCCCCAGCTCATTCTGCACTTGTTCTTCCCCACCAGTGCCCAACCAACTGCCCACCCGGTCCCAAGGGCCCCCAGGGACTGCAGGGACTGAAGGTGAGGTTCCCATTCCTCCCCCCCCCAACATTCGGTGGTTCTGTCCCTCGTGTTGCGGCAGGCGATGGGAGAAGGGATCTCTCCCGGTCTGGAGGTGCAGGCAGCTCCAGATTGCTGCCAGCACTGGGGGGGGTGCACATACGTGGGGCTGGCTATGGGGTGCTGAGCCCCCGTGCACCGCTGGCACTGGGGGACGTGGCACAGTGATGCTGTGCTGCAGGTTCTCACCTCTTCCTCCTCACCCTTAGGGACACAGAGGTCGGCCCGGTGCCCTGGGGGAGCCTGGCCAGCAGGGCAAGCAGGTGAGTGGGGTCAGTCCTGCTGACTGGGGCTGAAGGTGGGGGCACTGGGGGTGGTACTCCTGTGGAGGATGGAGCTCTGTGCTCCCCAGGAACATGGCCCCATCTCCATTGCTATTCCTATCCCCATCTCCATCCCCATCCCATCCCAATCCCCATCCCATCCCATCCCATCCCATCCCTGCCTCTCACCTCTCTGTTCCCCAGGGCCCCAAGGGTGACATCGGCGTCTCCGGAGAGCAAGGTGTCCCAGGCCCTCCAGTAATGTATTTCTGTCTCTTTGCCGCTCTTCTCTCCAACTGCTGGGGGTGTGCGTGGCCACAAATGGGGGGGGGGGGGCACCACTGTCCCCTCCGTCTCCTCCATGTCACCGTGGAGCCACCGCCGTGGGGGGGTCACAGAGCACAGCCCGGTTGGGGCACCGCGTGGTGCCCGGGTGACTTGCTGACCCAGAGAAGCCCCCAGCCCCCACTGAGCCCCCGCTGCCGTGGATGGGGCCGTGGGGCTCCGCTCACCGCGGGGCAGTGGGGATTAATCTGCGTGAGCTCCCCGAGCGCTTTGAAGATGAGGAGCAATTACCGGGCTGACAGGAAGGGGTGGGGGGGAGCAGCGCCCGTTTGGGGCCGTTGCTGTTATTGAACCGACAGCTGCAGAGGGCCCTGCTGGGATCGGGAGCTGGGCGCCTCGCCACGGCTGATCTGCAACGGCAGCTTTTGCTTTAATTGCGGGCACCCCCCCCCCGGGTGCCCGACCTCAGTGGCTTTGCTTCCTTCCCCAGGGGCCGCAGGGTCAGCGGGGGTACCCGGGCATGGCGGGACCCAAAGGAGAGACGGTACGTGCCCGTGGGATGCGGCAGCGTCACCGGGTGGGCACCCCCAAATGGGGTCCCACTGGTGGGGCTGGGATGGGGGGAATCACCCCCCGCTCTCTCTCTCTGCAGGGTCCTGCTGGCTACAAGGGGATGGTGGGCTCCATCGGTGCAGCCGGGCGGCCGGTGAGTGTCCCTGGGCTGTCCCAGGTGGGTGTCCCTGCGTGCCCCCGCTCAGCACCACATTTCTCTCCTGCAGGGCAGGGAAGGCCCTAAAGGACCTCCGGGGGATCCGGGTGAGAAAGGAGAGCTGGTAGGTGACCCACAGCCCCTTATCCCGGCAGCTCCCTGAGCGCTGCCACCCTCCCTGTGCTCCATCCCATGCGTAGGGAGCACCAAACAAACCTCCTCCTGTCTGTCCCGCTGCAGGGCGGCCGCGGCATCAGGGGACCCCAGGGAGACATCGGCCCCAAAGGGGAAAATGTGAGTGCATCGTTCATCGCCCACAGCCACGTCCCACCCCGAGCACAATGTGGGGAGCAGCCCCCCCCCATAGAGCAGTGGGCACAGCTCCTAGCTGCTCCTGGGGGCTCCTTCCCCTCCCTTCCTCACCACTCAGAGGTGTCAGCCCCAACCACTGTTCCCCTCTTGCAGGGTCTGCCTGGCATTGATGGCAAGGACGGCACGCCGGGCATCCCAGGAGTGAAGGTGAGGAGCAGACACACGCGGCCTTATCCTTCCCACACCTCTGCTGGTTCTCCTGATGTGCCCTTTTTCCCTGCAGGGCATTGCAGGACAGCCCGGCCGCCCCGGGCCCCCAGGACACCGGGGACAAGCTGTGAGTATGGGGGCAAGGAGCCCCATTGTGGATGTGGCCCCCGGGTAGGGGGCTGCCTCCCACCCCACACACGGGGTCTGACCCAGCTCTGATCCTGCAGGGCTTGCCAGGACAGCCGGGAAGCAAAGGTGGCCCAGGAGACAAGGTGGGTGCAGGACCCCCCCCAGTCCCCCGTCCATACCACGTCCCTGTGGGGCACCCAGATCCGTCCCTGAGTGCCTCTGTCTCCTTTCACAGGGTGAGGTGGGAGCTCGGGGGCAGCAAGGCATCACCGGAGCCCCAGGGCTGATGGTGAGTGCAGCACCCCATTTCCTGACCATAAACCCCTCCATCACCTCCACGATGCAGCTCACACTGCAGCATCCCCACTCTCAGACCCCCCCCTGCCTGTGCTCTGCAGCCTGCACCCACCCCTCCCTAGCACCTCTAACACCACTTGGGATGTTTCCCCCCTTTAGGGTGAGCCCGGCCCCCGGGGCGAGCAGGGACCGCAGGGTGTCCCCGGGCTGAAGGTGAGTGGGGGGCACTGGGGGGGCTGTGGCTGTGCCGGGAACTGCCCCTGATTGTGCTTCCTCCCCAGGGTGACCGTGGGGAGCGTGGCCCCGTGGGAGCCCCCGGCGAGCAGGGCAGAGCGGTGAGTGCACGTGGGGACCCCCTGCTCCCCGGGGAGAGGCAGGAGCTGCCCCATCTCTGTGCTTTGGGGACCACGCTGGGGACAGAGGATGGTCCTATGGGCTCTTCCCATTCGCTGTTTTGATTTCCAGGGGCCCAAAGGGGAACAGGGCCCCCCAGGGATCCCAGGACCTCAAGGCTTGCCAGGAGTCAAAGGAGACAAGGTGAGAAGTGCTGCAGGAGGCAGAGGGAGCAGATGCTTCCTTGAGGGCTCTGGCACATCCCCACGGACATGAGGGGAACACATGGGAGATCCATGCTGCTGCTGCTGCTGTGGGGGGGTGGGCTTGGATGGACGGACAGAGGTGTCCTTTGGAGTGCAGAGGGGGTCAGGGTGGGGGTCTGGGGACAGTTGTGAGCAGAAGTTTCGCTGCACATCAGCCGTGCCCGTGGCTGGCTGACCCCCTCCTCCCCTTTCTCCAGGGCTCCCCAGGAAAGACCGGCCCCAAAGGCGGCATTGTGAGTATCCCTGCGTGCTGGGCGGGGGCTGACACCCGCGTCCAACACCCACCCCCCCCCCCCCCCACAATACCCCACAGCACCTGGGCTGGGGTCTGAGCTGCAGGATGGCTTTGTCCCCATGCGCTCCCTCTCCCACCACGAGGACCTGATGGGGGATCAAGGGACGGCAGA
The DNA here is from genome assembly GCA_023055505.1 of Callipepla californica brunnescens. Taxonomy (NCBI): domain Eukaryota; kingdom Metazoa; phylum Chordata; class Aves; order Galliformes; family Odontophoridae; genus Callipepla; species Callipepla californica. Next base: position 859,441 of record JALIRH010000055.1, read on the forward strand.
TGCTCCTTCCCAGCCCCGTGGGCACCCCTGAGCTGTTGTGCAGAGGAGCAGAAGCTGGAATGCAGGCAGGGATCTCACTGCTCCCATCCTCTTTCCTTTAGGGAGACCCTGGTGTCTACGGCCTCGCAGGGGTGAAGGGTGAGAAGGTAGGGCCCCACAGTGGGGCTGCGTTCCTGGGGGGGGGAGGTGGGCCAGATTTGGGTCCTCACACTCTGGGCACTGCTGCATTGCACACTCCACCCCCCCCTGCAGCATTACTGTATTTGTTCTACTTCCCCATCACCTTTCTCACGTCCCCCATCCCCAGGGTGAATCAGGAGAGCCAGGACCAAAGGGACAGGTGAGTGACAATGAGATGCTGGCAGCACACCCCCCCACTGCTGCTCTGCAGGACCCCCACACGAGCTCACCCCCCCCCCCCAATGCCTCTCTCCTTCCCCCACAGCAAGGCATCCAGGGCGAGCTTGGCTTCCCCGGGCCCTCAGGGGACGCAGGCTCACCCGGTGTGAGGGGCTACCCAGGTCCCCCCGGCCCACGGGGGCTGCTGGGGGAGCGCGGTGTGCCGGGGATGCCGGGGCAGCGCGGCGTCGCAGTGAGTACCAACACCACATCCATCCGTGGGGTGATGCACGTGGCCTTCCTCCTTAGCTGAGCTTTTCCTATTGACCGCTTCCACTGCTTTGGTGCGGGGACCCCACCGGTGTGGAAGGAGCAGCTCTTTTCCTTGCTGAGTAGAGCAGAGGGTTGAACAGGTCCCCTGACCTGCTGGGGAACGGGATTAAAGAGTAGAGAGAGTAAAGAAGGGTGGGGAAGGGTATGGGTGCGGGGATGGGCTCGGGGCTGGGGCTGGAGCAGCCCCACTGCTGCAGAGCAGGGGGAGGAAGGTGCGATCCCTTTTCTCGTTGCCCGCAGGGCCGGGATGCAGGGGACCAGCACATCGTTGATGTGGTGCTGAAGATGCTGCAAGGTGAGGGGGGGTGATCAGCACTGTGCGGGGCCGTGCTGCTCCAACCCGTCCCACACCGGCCCCTCTCTGCCCCACAGAGCAGCTGGCGGAGGTGGCTGTCAGCGCCAAGAGAGCCGCCCTGGGGGGGGTCGGTGCCATGGGCCCCCCCGGACCCCCAGGGCCTCCGGGGCCACCTGGGGAGCAGGGCCCCCACGGACCCATGGGACCTCGCGGCGTCCCCGGCCTGCTGGGTGCCAGCGGGCAGATCGGCAACATCGGACCCAAAGGTGGGGGCAGCGTGGGGGTCCGTCTCGTGGGGCTGATAGCAGACTCCTCCGGAGGCTCTCATGAGCCCTTCCCTCCTCCTTTCATTCCCCACAGGGAAACGTGGGGAGAAGGGTGAGCGGGGCGACACCGGCCGTGGGCACCCGGGGATGCCGGGGCCGCCGGGGATCCCAGGTGAGCCCTCACCAGCACGCTGCCCTCCCACCCATCCCCCCCCTTCCCCACACCACGGATGACACTTCTGCTCCATCCGCCCAACCAGGATCGCCCTGCACCCCTCTTCCCCCCCCACTGCGGTCCCACTGGCCCATCCCCCCTCTCTCCCCATTACCTCCATCAGCCCAGGGCTGGATGCTCACAACACCCCGCATCCCCCGCAGGTCTCCCCGGCATCCCTGGCCACGCACTGGACGGCAAAGACGGGGAGCGGGGCCCACCAGGTGTCCCAGGGGACGCTGGGCGCCCGGGGTCCCCCGGCCCCGTGGGGCTGCCGGGTTTCTGTGACCCCGCTGCCTGCCTGGGGGCTTCTGCCTACGCCTCGGCACGGCTGACAGAGCCAGGAGCCGTCAAAGGACCGCTGTACTGAGCACACCACTGCAGCCCCACAAACAGCACCTCCACGATGACCCCGAGCAGCGTGGGGAAGGACGGATGGACAGACGGACCTCCATCCCACAGACATAAAGCGGCTCCGATCCCATCCCTGGGGCCCTGATTTCCTGCCCCTGTTTGATTCGCATTCTGATGAAGCAATGTCGGACTGTGGGAGACGCGCGGTGCTGCCGGGCACAGCTGGGAACCTCTGTAAGATGGGATTTGTTGTCACCACCTCGAAAATCGCCGGCTCCCAAACAAACAAACGAAACCACAGACAATAAAGCCCAGACGGATCTTACCAAACAGACCCCGCGTGTCCTCGTGGAGCCCCCTCCCCTCCGTGGGACGGAGCCTCGCGAGCTGCCAAGGCCGGCCCTGCGGGGGTGGGGGGGGATTAAGATGATTAAGGTTTTAATTACAGCACCGAGGAAGCAGCTGCATGATCTCTTGCTCTTTTCCTCCCCGCCTGCTCCTGCCCGAGCTTCACACCCTCAAATCCCCGCGTGCTTTTCCCTGTCCCCTCCGGAGGGGCTCTGATGCCCGTGGGGACGCAGCAGCGTGCCATCACTGCTCTGCACTGGGAGCGGCTCCCACCCGCGTGGGGTGGGGACGTGGGGCTGGGTGGGCTGCTGGGGGGCTCCCCACACCGCAGAGTGGATCCTCTTCCAGGGAAAGGCCCCGGGTTTGGAAATGAGCTCCGCACACATGAGCTCTGAGGATCTTCCAGAGCATCGCAGAAATGACCTCTGTTGAGAACTCGTTTGTGTAAATGGAGAAGGGGCTGCCACAGCACAGCTGGGAAACCTCACAGGGGACCAAACTGAGGGTTTGGGGTGGCTGCAGGAACAGGAGGGGCTGAAATCGAGGTGGGGCCACGGGGAGGGCACCCCAGGCTGAGCCCCACTGATGAGAAGGACATCTCTGTGCACGTGGGGTGCTCGGGGTTAAGCCTGGCCTTGGCATGCACCCACCCCATGGGAACTGGGGCTGAGACCTCGCTGGGCAGCGGACACCGCAGCCCCACGGACACGAGTGCACCCCACGGGGCACAGAGCCCTCTGGCGTGGGGTCCTGCGGCGGAGGGGAAGGAACGCGCTGACAAAAGGCTGATTTAATTACTGGAATTGTTCTGATTACAGCCTGCAAACACTGTTATCTCGTAATTATTGCCAAGAACACGCCATTAGTACATGATTAAACACAACGTCTTGTGGGCTGCTGGCTGATTGTCTGATGCCTTATGAACTTAATTACTTCACGCTGGCACGAGGGGAAGGACGGAGCACGAGGACGGAGCCCGGGGACCCTCATTCCCCCCCCAGGGGCTCCCCCTGCCCCAGCACACAGCTCCAGCTTCATCCCATCATCAAAGAGCATCGGCTGAGATGCACTCACTCACGGGATGGGCCGGTGGGAAGGACGCACAGGAGCTCTCCGTCTCCTTAGAGGAAAAATCCCGAAGCTTTCAGCCCTGAGATGGTTCCCCTTGCCCCATTAATCCCATTCCTGCGGAGATGGCTTTAATGAGGGTAATGACGACCCTCATTATGACCCTCATTATCGATTCCTCGCTCCTCTCTGCAGCAGCGGCTCCGAGAGCCGTTATAGGCGGTGTTCCCAAGCAGTGTTCCCTCCGCACCAACCTCAGCCCGTCCGACCTCAGCACTGTGCCTCCGTGACCCCCCCAGGGGGAATCCATCCCCTCTTTTCCACGCGCATCCCCGACCCCATCGCAGGAAAACCCACCTCCTTACTCCTGCAGCCGCGTGGGAACGGGAGGAGGACGTTTCCAGACCTCTTGCAGCTTGCGGGCTCCTCCTGCTTCGCTCTCCTTCCTCTCCCTACCCCTCGGTTCTCGAAGTTTCCATCACGGACGACCCCGCACCGCTCCTCGGCTCCGGGGTCGCGCTCCGCTGCTGTTCCCCGTTTCGCCGCCAGATGGCGCCAGAGCGCCGCGATCGCGGTGCGGCGCTGCGGAGCTCCGCGGGACCCCCGGGAGATGCGCAGACCCCAATTCCCATCCTCCGGCATCCCTTCTTTTTTTTCCCCTTTTATTACTTCTGAGGCTCGGTTTGGGGAACCGTCCTGCAGCAGGAGCCGGCTGCGCATCTATGGGGACCGCAGGGGCCAAAGTCGGTGTTGTCCCCAAACCGGGACGCTGAGAAAGATCGATGGAGAAGGATGCGCTTCGGGAAGAAGAAGCCAAAGGCTATTTTAAAAAATGGGAAGAAAAAGAAAAAAATAGGCAAAGGAACGCTTAGGGATTGAGGTCTGTGCGTCCCTAATGACAAGGGGATGGGGAGAGCTCGCTAATGCTAATAGAAACAGGGAGGGCCCCACTTACACCGCTCTGAATATGCATCGATCCAACAACGAATTAAGGGAACTTGGAGAAATAATCCCCACCAAAGAGCCCCCGATCCTCCTTGGTGGGAACGTCGTTAAAATGTTTTGCATTTGGGGAATGGACGCCTGTTTTTGGGGTGAGAGTTAACCCGTGAATCACTGCGTGTTCCTGGGGGGCTTCGTGGCTCTCTGAGCTTCCCCATTCCCCACTGATGTCAGAGCAAAGAGAGATGGGGGTCCGCAGGGCCATGAGGGGGGGGGGGGGTCCGCAGGGCCAATCCCAGTGGGTGTGGGGCTGAGCATGGCTCCTGCCGCAGTTTCCTCACTGCTGTGCACATCCCCACTGCCCCCCACACCCGTGGATTTCCATCCTCGGCCCCGAGCCTTCATTAAAACCCCTGTGTTAATTACTGGTGACAGAGCAGCTTTGGTGCGGTGATGCCTCGGTCCCAATGGCCACCACAGGGAGTGGGGTGCGGGGTTTGGGTGACAGCAAAGGCTTAAAGGAGGGCCCCTTTTGGGGGAGGAAAAGTAAAGGGGCTTCAAAACTCACGTTCCGAAGGGCTCTGATGAACCCGGAGCACTGCTGGGATGCAGGGATGCTCTGCCCGCCCTGCTCCATCCTTCCTGCAGGTGGTGCCCAGCGCACAGCGGGAGAGATCTGCGTTCAAACGCCGACGAACGAAGGGCAGAGCTCCTCCGATCCCTCTCACGGCTTATCTGCCCGAGGAGATCCCCACAAAGGGGCTCCAAAGCTCCGGGGTTGGGTTTTGGGGGTCAGGAGGTGCCACGAGGATGTCCTCGGTTTCGTGACCCTTCCAGGCTGCCTGACCCTGACCCTGACCCTGACCCAGGCAGCCCTGCAGGGATGGAGAGGGGGAGGGAGGGGGTGTTAATGCTTCTTTAAAGGTAGCTCCACCTGCAGGGAAGGGGACAGCTGCTCCCTGATTCTGAACGTAATCGTGCTGATGGGGTCTCCTAACGGCTGCGTGCTGGAGGTTCAATTAGCTCCAGTTGTCAGCAGGTGCTGGTCCTGGCGGGTTGGATCAGAGCACAAAGCACCACACAACTCTGAACCTTCAGCCTCCACCCACCCAAGGCCTCGTCCTGCAGTGCTGGTGGGCAGGAATCCCATGGAGTTCAGTGCAAAGAGGCCCCACTGATCCCTCCCCATTGCTGCTGGCTGGGGGGCAGAGCACAGTGACCATAAGCACTCAGTTCATCTCTGTTTTCTGGTGCAGGAGAGCAGGAGCTGAAGGAGAAAGGACAGCTGCCATCCATTGCTGGCAGTACTGCTCCTGTGCCTGACCTTGGGCTCTGGGGGCTCTGCAAGGGAGAAATTCCCACTGCATTTTGTGGCCCCAGCAGAGGACCCCATTTCCCTCCCCATCCTCCCCCTGGGTTGCATGGGGTGCCCCAAACAGGCAGCAGCGGTGGGGTTGGGAAACACGTTTTGCGTTGGCCTAAGGATGACTGAACCGTGGACTGAGTGAGGTGTTAATGCGCGAAAATCTCCATTAAGGAGAGGAGGTGTGGATGCTTTCATGCCGGGCAGCCAGACACCAAACCAAGAGCAATTGGATCCACAGAGCTCTTCCAGTGACCTCTCTGTGCTCTCCTTCTGGCAGTGGGCAAAGCAGAGCACAAGAACTGGAACTGCTGCTGGCTCTGAGCCCCTGAGTGCAGCGTGGGACGTGGGCTGGGATGGGGCTGGCGCTGCAGCCCCGTGCTGCTGTGTTCCCAGCAGTGCCAGGATCATTGCTGCGTATATTGAATAATTCATTCCACTGCCCCCATAGAAAACGAAATGGGAAAAAAAAAAAAACCTGCTGTTCTGCTGTTCCTTTTTTGTTGTTGTTTGTAATGTTCTCTTTCCCAGGGAGGGCAATGGCACATTTACTTTTAGTGGCCGCCATAAAACGCTCTCTGAAATCTGCCCTCCCCAGGGCTCAGCACTGGGCTCCCCACAGCCGTGTGATGCCCACGCAGCTCCATCTTCCTCCTCCTCCTCCTCTCAGCCCCACTCCAGGCCCAGTGCTCCCAGCCCATGGCAGGAGCTGTAAAAGAGCAACGAACGCCGCGGGTGACATAAATGTAAATGATAGAAACAAGGAACAGAGGGCTGGAAAAAGAGGCCCTGAACCCATCCCAGCATTGTGCTACGGGTCAGCAAGGCAGCACTTTGCAGGGCTGCCCCCACAGAGCGGGCAGAGGGTGATGGGTGGGACACAGCACCGGCTCTGTGCCGTGCTTCCATAGCCTGGAACGCTGCTCTGGAGTGGCAGTGCCCACTTCTCATCCAGCAGCTGGGGGATGGCAGAGCCTTTGGAGGCTGGTGTTGGACAGCAGGCACTGCCCAGAGGTCTGTGCAGCCCTCACTGTGGGTGAATTCCTTTCATGAAGCCCACGAACGACGGCTAAAGGAGAGGAATAGTGCTGCAGGTGAGCTCACGTGGGCACCCCGTGAAAATGGAAGAGGGCTGAACGTCGCCAGCCCTGGCCCCACAGATCCCATCACGCCTAAGAGGAAACACACGAATCTTACAGGCCCTCCGTCTCATTTTTCTGAAGGAAACATACTGCAAGGGAAAGGAAGAAAAGAGACACAGGCAATTAACCAACCCGCGTTCAAAATGACTTTTCCCTTCTCTTGCTTTTAATTGCGCATGCAGGTCTTCCTCTCCGTAGCTAATGAGTCTGCATAAATGCATGTTGAAGAGTGACCCCAATGTCAAGCAGTGCCCCACACCTCCAGGAGGGACTGGGACCTCTGGGCAGGGACTGGGGGCCCACGGCAGCATGGGGGGCTGGGGGCAAGGCTGGGGGGCTGCTCTTCTGTTCACAGGAACATTGGTTTTGGGGAGGGAAGGACAGACGTCGCCTGCTGCTCTGCTCTGGGGTTCTGCAGTCTCTGGGCCATATCAGGAAACGCTGGTGATCAAACCTGAGCGGTGATTTTTGTCTTTGAGTCATTTCTTTGCAGTCACCTGCTGCTTTATCACCTGGGATTGCCTGGCTTTGTGTAAACATAAATGAATCCTGATGCTGCTGCTGGAGGCAGCTGGCGTGGTTTCTCACTGTAATGCCGTGCACTGAGGTGTGGGGCTGCCTCGTGCCTTCACTGCACGGCCTGGACCCGAAGGCAGCAATGGGGCAGCAGCACCCCAGGGCTCCCCTGATCCCTCCAGGAGGAGGGTCCTGGACATGGAGACCTCTCGGGATGCTCTGCCTGGCTTTGCTGACCATTAAAGCCTGCAAGCAGCAAAACTGAACTGAGCAGAGCAGAGAGATGCCATTAGGATAACTCGCCAGAGAAAATCAGGGCAATCAGCATGAAATCGATGCCCCTGTTCCTGCTGGAAGGATTCCCAAAGCGTGGGGAGCCCCGACCACAGCTCCACGTGCTGCTCTGGGAAACACACGGCTCCTGCGGTCACCAGCGTACAAAGCACAGGGGTTCAGGGGGAGATGGAGCAGCCAGGTGATAAATAGCAGCTCCTTAATTCCCCTCCTCATCCAAAAACCATAAATTCACCCAGAAGAGGCACCTCCCTCTCCTCAGCCGCCGTCCCCAAACCGATTGCAGAAAGCAGAGAGGGAACTCCCAGCTCCTCCTTTTATTTTTTGAATGCCCAAACTACAAAATTTGCAGAGGGAAATTCTCCTGACGGACACATGGCTGCGCCGCTGCTGACAAGAAGATGTTTCAATGGGTGTATTGGAGCCGGCGTCCTGTCAAACTTCCCATCCCTGAACGATTGCGTTTCCTTGGAGGATGGATGCACAGAAATGCTGCACTCGAAGATTGTGGTTCTCCTCCACCAGAGAGACAACAGGTGTAATTATCGCCGCGGCTGCTCGTCAGACAGTGCTGTGGGATAATTAAAGCCTCGGCGTTCTGGAGCAGAAAGAGGCAGCTTCTCATGAAAGCAGGTTTTCTGACTTTCCGTGCCTCCTTTCAGATGTGGGAGTGGGAGACCCGGCTGGGCAGGGGAGCAGGATGGGACCCCCCCGTCCACACCTCTTGGGTTCTCATCACACATATGCTCACCACGAGCTCCCATTGCAGGGAGGCCTTCATGTGGGATTTTCAGCTGGGATTGATCACAGCAGTGCTGTGAGGTTCCCTCCTGTCTTATTCCAAAGGCCAATTGGGGTAATTATCGTCTGCTGGGTTAAAAAGCCTCCACGCACTCACAGGGAGAGATCATCTCACGTGCATGAGCACAGGTGGTGAGAACAACCACTCAGTTGGCACTAGTTGCACAGAAGTGTTGGTCCCTGTTTCAGCCCAAGCAAGCAGCACACTGCTGGAGCACCAGAGGTGTCCTGGAGAGAGGGGGAGGACGAGGGAGACTTCTTCATTTCAACATCAATTTCATTGCTTTGCTTCGGAGGAAAGCAGTTTTCTAAACAAGAAAGGAAAGCAAAACCGAAGAGCATCCAAAGAGAAATCAAAGTGAGAAATCAGAGCAATGTGGAGCGGGCAGACACACAGGTGGACAGACAGACAGACAGCTGCCCCACGAGCGGTGCAATTCCTTCCTGGGACACACACGTGTGCTTTTTACACCCATCCATCCCATCACTGCCAGCACTTGCACTGCTGGTTGTGTGTATTTCCAGGGAGGGAGGCAGAGCAGCGTGAGCGGGGGGAGCGCATCGCCAGGGATCTAATTAGTTTTTATTACTGTAATAACTCAATGGGTGGACCTGATGCTGTTAAAAATCATGAAAGCTTTATCTCCGCGATAATTACTTCTCCTTTGGAAGCACGTAGGGACGCAGGCACGCACACACCTATGAGCTGCAGATAAGAGGATGAGCCCTAGTGATTAACGCTCTGAATAGGAGATCTGGATTTGCAGGGTGGTTTTGCACTTAAGCAGCTCCCGGGGCCTGCAGCCACAGCTCAGCTCTGCCCACACTGCTCTCACCCCATCGAGGGCATCAGCCCTCAGACCAGGACCCCGCAGCCATTCTCCTGATGAACCTGATAAGGGATCACGGTGACTACACGGTCCTTGGGCAGATAGAAAAGCAGAAGGAGCGTGTCCTAATTAGGCTGCTGTGAAAGAGATGGGTTGAGGCATTTCTGGGATGCTCGTTACAACACACGGCAGTGGGAGAAAGGAAATCACTGAGGAGCAGAGGCAGCAGCAGTGCTAATGCATTCAGCTGCCTCTTTCACCCAAGCACCACGCAGAGCTTTGGCATTCGTTGTGACAGCGCTGGTGACCTCCCCTGCAGGGGGCTCGGGGACATGGTGGGAGCTGGAGGTGTCCCCAGGAACCTGCAAGGACCTGGTGGCTGCTCCTACATCGTGTGGCAACGCCGACATCCCATGGCAGAGCCAATGTCCCACGGAAGAACCAACGTCCAATGGCTGCACCCATGGCCCATGGACGGACCAATACCCACCCCACAACACGACAGAGAAATTCATCTCCAGCACCAACACGGCTGCTTCTGCAGGACGAGGGCTCTGCCTGTGCTGTCTGCAGCGTGGATGTGTGTGCAGGACTTCTTCTAACAGGAGCCAGCGACAGAGACACGATTTGGCCTAAAACATAAAGTTGCATAACCTAATTGTGCGTGTTAAATTGTGATCGCTTAATACAGTGGTGATTCTCATCTAATTTGGATGAAGTCAAGGGTAAAATTCTCATTTAAATTACCTGACTAGAAATAGGTGTTCTCCTTTGCAAGAAGCTCCTATTTGGTCCTTTCGCTTTGCGTACTAACACACCCATTTCTTGATCTCTACACCGCCGATGAGTGCAGCTATTGCTCAGTTTGATGTTATTTGTTAAGTCTTGGTGGCAGCCTGCTCCCAGCAGGAGGGGCAGAGCTGAGCCTGGTTCTGTCACACCATACCCATCCGCAGACCCCTGTACTGAACACAGCAGCCCCTCCATCTCCATTCCAGCTGGAGGATGCACGGCTCACTCTCCAGCTCTGCTGTCCCCTCCATGTCCCATGGCACGGATGGTCCTCCCAGCCCTTGCTGCCCATCTCCTGCAGTGTGTGACAGCCTTCCTGTGCTAGGAACAAGTTAGATCTCCTTGTCTAGAGCTAAACTGCGGGACTCCTCCAGCAGCAGATCAAAGCGTTGTACGATTTTCTGTTCTGAAGGGCTCTGTGCAGCTGGATGACAGCAGAAGGAACTCTCCACTCCCTGCACAGCTCCTGCTTGCCCCCTCCCAGGGCCTTTTATGCTGAAACCTCTGATCAGAAACAAACTTCACCTGGGGGGGGGCAACCAAAGGATGCCACGGTGCTGTGAGAGCGTCCCCTTCCCCGTCCTTTAATTACAGAGAGGAGTAATGGAGGGGAAAATCAGCTGAAAAGACCCCGAAGTTGCTGCCAGGCTGCGAGCAGAGGATGCTGCAGGAAGTCTCCCGGCATTAAGTGTGAGTCCCTGAGATGTGCCACCGCTCGGCAGTTCTCAGATTATTTACAGCCCTTTATGCAGAACAAACCTGCCTGCCTCCACAGGCTTCCCCATCAGCTGGCAAACAAGGTGACATGAAAAGCGTTATGAATAACACATGGAAACAGAAAATAAGATAGATATTACAAGGCAGGGAAGGGAAGAGAGCAACTGCTTAAATAATTCTGCCGCATTGCCACCTGTCATCCATTATTGAGGAGGGTGAGCAGGGCAGGGTGCAGCTGGGCACGGCTCGCTCGGTGACAGTGAGATGCACTTCTAATGCTCACATGGAATCGTATCCTCTCCTCAGCCCAAATTCTCCTCTTTGGGGTTGTGAGCAGGACCTGCTCCAAAGCCAGCAGCTGTGTTGGTGCTGGGAGGGGAAGGAGCCACCTTCCATTCTACGGCTCTTTTCCTACCAGCACAGCCATCGCCTATAAATATTTCAAACCACCTCACTCAATAAAACCAAGGGCATCATGACCTGGTGGTTTCAGATTGTTATTGATGTATTTATTGGAGGCCACTGAGCTGGCAGCGTGCTGGGCAGCACATCAGTGAGGATGCAGAGAGTCAGGGAGAGCTGCACTCCGCTGCTCCAGCGCCTGGGAGCTGCAATGCACTGCTGTGGTTGTACTGATAACAGCAGTGCAAGAAAATCTGTCCTGTGGACATCATCCCCTCCCTCCTATTCCATCAGCAGGAGCCCAGGAAGCTCCTGGTGCATCCCTGGTCCATGGGCAGCATGAAATGGCATTGGGTGTTTGTAAGAGACAGCCAGGTGTGGGTTAGTGGGCACAGGAGTGATGGGTGGATGGTTGGACCTGATGGCCTTGGTAGTCTGAATGATTCTGTTCCATTCCATCCCATCCCATCATCCTGCATGGTGCCCCATGCCCAGACCCATGCTGGGAATGGGCCTGGCTGGGATCCCATCCCATCCCATCCCATCCCATCCCATCCCATCCCATCCCATCCCATCCCATCCCATCCCATCCCGTAGTGCTGCCTCATTCCCACTCTCGAGTGCCAAAGCTTCCCATAGTGATATCAGTAATCTCAGCTGCAATATTTCCCTTGCCAGATTTTTCATTCTTAATAACAGGGCATAATTAGCGCTAATTAATACAAAATGCAGTAAGCAAGAATTCCAGTAGCTTCCCCTGCTGCTTTATCTCATCAGCTCAGATTCATTGTGGCTGTGGCTGCTTCATCTGCACCGACCACGGCCACGGGGACAGCCCTGGGCTGGCTGGGATGATGGGTGGGCAGGCCCTGGCACCCCCAGACTCATTTTAAGAAGACCACAGCACCCCACATCTCCCCTATCCCTCCTGTCAGAGCCACCAGCTGCTGCTGCTCTGGGTCTGAACGCAGTGGAATCTGCTCCCACCAAAACCATCTCCCAAACAGCTGCACGTCCCCGTGCCCCTTCCCACGCCTCCGTAATTCATACAGACTTCCTCACTTCTTTATCTTCCCCCCCTTCCAAGAGCTGCCGGAGCTTATCAGGAGATGAAAGATTGAAGGACGTGCATAATTAATGGCCTGGATTTCCTTAAATAATTTAATTTTGCCATCACATCTGCATTCTTCAGGTATGGCTTTAATTCCTTAATTACAGAAGAGCGTGCCACGGCACTTTCCCTGATTAACAGTTGAAAATTAAGGCTAGATTGGAGTGGGGGGAAGGATGTGTAAATACAGCAATAAGCAGAGAGGGAGCTCGGGGAAGAGGGGAAAGGGAAGCACGCCTCCAGCTCAGCACTCTGCCTGAGCTAAGGGGATAAATCTGGAAGCCCTCAGTGTCAGATTGCTGCTCGGAGGCAGCAGTGCCCATGGGGATCGCAGCCCTGGGAGGGGCAGATGCCATACGTGGGGCTGGGCTGACCCACAGACACCCCAAAATTGGGGCTTTGCAGAGCTCTCACTGCTAAAGCTGAACCGAAGAGCAGCACAGAAACAGCAGGGCCGACAGAAGCTGAATTCTCCCATAGCAAAGTGATGTTTCCAATCACCCCAGGCCAATATCGATGCTGGCTGTAGGAAATCACTCTTCCCCTCGGCTCTGCTCTCAGCCCAGCAGCAGGGGTGGGCAGCAGCCTCCCATCCAGGGATGGCAGCACAAGAGAAGCAAGAGGCAGAAAACCAGAAAGCATCCGAAGGGATCGGGAGATCACAAAGTGAAGGAAAGATAGCACAGGTGGAGCAGACCTCTCCCAGGGCTGCACCCCCACCTGCCCCAGCTCCTGCCTGGCTCTGGATGCAGCAGGGCTGAGCATCCCAAAGCAGCTCAAAGAGGATTTCAGACCACCAAAACAACACTGAGGAGCACTGCTGTTGTCAGAGGTGTCAGAGCAGCTGTGGTCCCCAACAGGGTGCACAAGCAGCCCTGCCTCGTTAACCCTAATGGGAAGATGATAATGATTAATCATCCCACCTGTCTACAGAGGGGCTTTCTTCTACACTTGATCAGCATCTTAAATCGCAGTGCTTCAGACCCAGCAGGGCCCAGGGCTGGCTCTGCCTGCTGTGCCATGCATTGCCACCCGAGCAGAGCGGGGCTGTGAGTCACACAGTGAGAGCAAATGCAACGCCACTTTTGGTGGTTTATTTTTTGGCCTTCCGACGCCTGGAAAATGAATAATGCTTTCCCCTCACCCCCCCTCCCCCCAGCACTGAGCTATAAATTCTCCTTATAGCTTGGAATGTTTCTGAAGAGAAAAAGCACCCCCGTCTGCTGCGTGCTCCCCCTTCTCTCCTCCCCCCACGATGCAAAGATCGCAGTTAAATAACACCAGAATGTGTCATATTTGGATTTTTCATCGAGGTGCTGATTTACCGTGGCTGCTGCTCATCTCGCAGCCCCCCGTGATGGATTTTATATCACTCATCTGCTCGGATGAGGATGTGAGGAATTTGTATCATCTCAGCATCACCCTAGGAGATAAATCCAGACGTGTTTACCCCAAGGCCCCAGCAAAGCTCCAGGAGATGCAGCACAACGCACTGCAGCAGAAGAACCAGCACCTCTGGCTCTGCTCTGCGTGCTCTCACGCAGTCCCTCCTGCTCCTCACTTTCCCAGCCCCCCCAACTCACCCCAGTGCCTTTCTGGGTGGCTCTACCCATCCCCCAAATATAGCTTCAAAGGCTCTTTGCAGTTTTCCTGCAACAACCTCTTCTGAGTGTTTCACAGGTGTGCCCATGGGCTGTGCCACGGGGGCTGAGGTGCACGTGTCTGTATGCTCAGCTCCTGGGCTCTGTTCCCCTCCAGCAGAGGGGCAGCAGATGCTGAGCACAGCAGTGCTGCAGAGCCATTGCTGCTTGCTGAAGCACACACACCTGTGATGCTCAGTTGCTACCATCCATGGGGGGGTGGGGGGGGTCTCTGGATGTGCCCAGGTGCACATTTGAGCCCCATTAGATCCTGGGAGAAAGAGGGAACCCTTCCTCAGCGGGAAGGTTTAATGAATTCAGCCTCACGCACGTGGTGAAGCAGATGAAGGCCATCGCCCCCATCCTGAACTGAGGCTCAGATGGGTAGAGATGTGGGGTGGGAAGGAGATGCTGCCTCGCGGAGCAGGATGGAGATGCAGAGCGATGTCTGAGCACATGGAAGGCTGCACCTGGGCAGAGCAGTGCCTGGCAGAGCCATGGCCATGGCCAGACCAGCCTGGCCAAGGAAATCTTTAACATTCAGTGAGTGATCAAACTGGCCTGAGCTCTCCATCTCTTGCACGTGGACCTCGTCCCAGCCCCGCTCCCCTCCGTGGTTAATTATTCCAGCATTTCATTACTCACCTCACTTGCTTTCTTCCTTTCTCCTCCAGTGACAAATGAATTTCCAGGTGCTCTGTCGAGTGCTGTAGAGCGGAACCAGCACAGCCACTGCGTGGCCGTAATTCGCTTGGACAGCTGCATCCTTCCCCCCGCTCCCCACTACAGACAGCACAAGGAGGGAGAACCTTCCTCCCATCCCTCATCCTCACACTGTGCGCTCACAACTGCACGTCCCAAAGCTCAGATCCCAACCACAGAGTGGGAAAGGGGCACAACAGCATCACAGTGGGTGAATAAAAGGAGTAAATAAAGACAATGATAAATAACACCCTGCGTGGGGCTATGCTGGGGGACAGAGTGGATGGGCAGGGAGCCGGCTGCTCCTAATTGGAGTAATGAGGGAGGTGTTTCCAACCCTGAGGGTGGAGCATGGGGTACCACCCCCCCCACCCTGAACTAATGGCTCATTTACAGAGCGTTGATAGAAATTGCTGTTCATTAGCTAACGCTCGTTGTGCTGGCTACATCAGAACCTGCTGGAAGGGGTGAGACGTGCCAGCACAGCCTGATGTTATCCATCACTTCTAAGATGGACTGTCCGGATGTTTTGGGATGAGCTCCATGGGCCTCTCTCCTGTTGTGATGTGGGGTTTTCCTTCATTGGTGTCCTCCAAGTCCAACAGGAACAGCACTGTTGCCCCCAGATCCTATTAAACACCACCTCCCTCCCCTCGTGCCGAAGCTGTCCACAGTTCCTACCCGTGGCACAGCGTGCTGCCTGCAGAAACCTCTGGGGCCATCCCAGTGCCATCCTCATTCCAGGTGGAGCAGCTGAGAAGAGAATGGAACAAGAAAGATGAAGCGCCTGACTTAGAGGAGACAAATAGAAAGCAGCATGAAAGCCACAGAGAGCAGGAGACCTGCGGCTGCCAGCCTGGCGTGGGCAGAGCAGAAGCAGCAGCAGGACATCAAAGAGCGTTAAAACAGACTTTGTCAATCAGTGCTGAGATGCTAATTGCAGCCCAGTCACCAGCAAGGGGGAGAGAGGAGAGCACGGCCTAATTAAAGCAAATCGGGGCGTGCTGGAGCAGAAACACCAGAGCTGACAAGCAGCCTGCATGGGGCAGAGCAGGAGCATGGGATGGAGCCCTGTGGACTCCGCAGTCCCCCATGCAGCACTGATCCCACAGCCCCACAGCTTTGAGGGGTCAGTCTGTCCCCACGAGGTTCTTGTTGGAAGTATCTGTTTCCGTGGGCTCCCACCGAGCATCCCCTCCATGCTGGGGGAAGGGGGGGAACGCAACAAGAGCACAGCTGGAACCACATCACAACCCAACAGAGCAGAGCAGGGAGAAGCGTGCTGGGAAAAGGGCCCTGGAAAAATCAAGAATTAAGTAATTAAATTAAAAAAAAAAAATGTAAGAAAAGCAATGCAAAAATTTATATTTTATTTTAATTCAAAAATTTAAAATAGCTTTCAAATTCGGTAAAGTATGCCTGGACACAATGAAAAGCCTCATATACAGAGACAGATAAATTAAACTGTATATACTGCAGACAAGCCAAGTGTATGTATAGATTACATATGTACACGTTTATGTAAACCAGATTTATACATTTTATTCCATTTACAAAAGAAAGCTGATCTCCCACTACTGCTTACTACAATAATGAAAAAACATTTACATTGTGTCTTTTGTACTGTACAAACTTCTGCGTCATAAAAATATATCTCTGTACAAAAGAGGGATTTTTTTTTCTTTTTTCAGTATTTTTCTTTCTTTTTTTTCCTTTTTTTATTTTTTTTTTCCTTTTTTATTTTTTTAATTATTTTTTCTTTTTTTTTTTTTTAACGTAATGCAAGTCCTCTGGGCACAAGAATGGAGGATGTCACATACCACGTCCCAGCCAGCTTGCAAAAAAATGGGACAAGACCCCTTCCTCCACCTGTGCTGCCTGGGCAGCAGTAGGAAATGGTACATGATGGACTGAAAGCAGCAAATCCTGTCTAAGGGCAGCTCCTGCTCTCCCTGCTTTGCTGTTGAAACATCTCAGGCTTGTTTTGCACCTCGACACAAGCTTCTCCTTGCTGTTACACCGAGTGGGATTGGGGAAGGTGTGAAAAGCAAACGTGGGACCTCTTGTTGAGTGTGTGTGTGTGTGTGTGTGTGTGTGTGTGTGCATGGCTCCCTCCACCTGCAGCACAACCTGCCTGCACTGTTCCAGCAGCCTGGTGCTGGTGGCAGCTGGGGGATGTTTTTCTTTAGCTGGGACAGATTCAGGCTCTGCTGCTGGGGATGCTGCAATCGTTGGCATGGGGGATGGCAAAAGGGCACTGCCTTCGAGATTTGCTGCGCAAGGGAACCTGGTCTGCTCCCTGCGTTATGGGGACTTGGCAAAGGCAAGGAAGGGTAGGCTGTGAGTTTGGCTAAGGGCAGGAATCACAGAATTTAGGATTGGGAGGGGCCTCTGAAGTCAAGTAAGAGCCAGAGAGCAGAGGCGAAGTCAGGAACCAGCGACATCTCTGCATACAGAAGGAGGACAGCCAGGGGAATGTCCTGAGCTCAGTTCCATCAGTGTGAGGGAGAGGCAGCCCCCAGCTCAACTAAAGCAGAGGAATTGGAGGGAGCTGAGTCCTGCCCCCCCTCCCCCCCCAGACCACAGCCCACTCACTTAAGGATCCCTCTTCTCATTTACCCTTCTACTCACCCTGGAGGCCACATCCTCCAAGCTGGAGATGCTCAGGGAAGGGCAGGTACCCTGGCAGCCCCTCCTGGCTCCCCAGAGGAGCTCAGCCCACCAAGCAGCTGTGGCAGGATGCACCTTTCTCACCTGGCAGAGTACCTGGCACGAGCTGGGAGAGCAGCTCTCTGCAGGACTCGCTCTGCAGTGGTGCAGGACTGGCCCTGGGCTGCCTGTGCACCCACTGCTGCGTGGGCTCTGCTCACACGTGTGCTTCTCCCCACCTCTCGGGAACAAATCGGAGCACCTGAGTGATGCTTTGAGGAGCAGAGGGCATTTTTTGGCAGGCTGGCTGTTCAGACTACAGGCTGCAGAACGCTGCTTATTCTAAGAGCACTGAATGAGAGACAGAAGTAAAAAACAAAAATAATAATAATATATTTGTACATATACACACACGCACGCACACAGTAAAGGGATGAACAAAGCATAAAAAAATAACTACCCTGTGGTTTTCATCAGACAAAACCTCGGCTGACATCGGGTAGGGGAGAGCCAGTGCTCAAACGCAAGCAGAGATGCAAACACCACTCCGTTTGTTTTAATTATTTTCCCTTCAAGTTTTCTGTAAGAAAAAGCTGTTTCATTGACTTACTGCTCTAAGTCAACAGTGTTTCAGAGAGGTGCTCGACTTCCAGTTTGGTAAAATGGCACTGTTGCCTTCTTTGACTCCAGCACGGTTCAAGAAATGGTGACTCAAACCAAACAGACTAAAGCCCTAAATCAACAAGAGCAGCTCTCCTCTTTATTAGAGGAGGACATCACGAAGCATCGCTCTTTTATATGGGAGGAAAAATGTCAAGTCCCCTTATCTGTTCTCATGAAAGCCAAGCCAACCTTTCCGCCCCTGGGAAATAAAGGGAAGAGCTTTGGATAGAAATTAAAACTCTTATTGCGTTGCCATTTGGAGGATCAATATGGAAAGGGCAAAGGCTTTTGAATGCAACTAGTTGGGGCGGGGGGATCGGTATTAGTTATTTTTGAAGAGGTTTTTGTCCCTTCGTGTCTGTCAGTGGTTTTCTTGTGAGGGTGTTTGGGCAGGGCTGACACGGGCAGCTGTCTGCAGGACCCAGGGGTGGAGGGACATTCCCTCAGCAGCCTCAGGCTCAAAGAGACTTCGTGTGAATGGACGTGGGGGCAGAAGAAACCCAAACTCAACAAAAACAGAGCAAGGAAAATTAAATACGAGGAAGAGGAGAAAGGCTTGGAAAGTCTTCCCATTGAAAAGGTCCCATCTGAAAACTTCTGTGAAAGCGCTGGCTTAAGAGAAACCAACAGATAACCCACAAAACCCACAAGCACTCATCTCACCCCATAAGGGCGTTTTCCATTAACTCCAGCCAGCACCTTGTGCAGCACAGCCTGGCTTCCTCCCTAGTCGTCCAAGATCTCCCAAAAGTGGAGGAGACCCCACGAGCCCCACTGCCCCCTCCAGCACACCGAGCCCATCACCTCGCTTCCCAGGCCCTCCCCAGGTCTTGCTACTGGGCTGGTGCCCACTGGGAGGGTGGGAGAGAGGAGCAGAGCAGAGCAGACGTTTGGTTGGCTTCATGATCCATGGTGGGACGCAGAGGGTGGGCGAGGATGACGGAGCAGTCTCTCAGGAGTCAACACAAAGTCCAGCAAGGTGTAGCAGCTTCTCCACAGCCTCAACAAGGTTGGAAGGAGGGAGATGGGGAGGGAATGGACGGAGACTGGTGAGGTGAAACACAATCATTTGCTAGATACCAACCCTGGAGGAATCTGGGACAGCGGGAAGGGTGAGAGAGAAAGGAACGGCTTGTTAATGCACGCAGAAATGTTGAGAAAACCCACGATAGCTTTGTTACCTCAAAGTAAGAACTTACCAGTCTGGGCTGGCTGGGGTCTCCCTGGGGCTCTTGTCTACAAGATACTTAGCCCTCTGTGCCTATGTGGTAGAACTTCCAATCCCCTTGGTTCACCACCCCCTGAACAAAACGTCTGTGACCACACAGAGCATGATCTACCTTACAGACTTTTTTTTTTCTTCCCTTCCCCGGGGTTGCTCTCCTCACACGGACATTTGGGATTTGGTTTGACACAGGTCCCCAAGAGGCCATGTCCCAGCTGAGCACTGGACCCCAAAGATGGCAATTCTGGTTTGGGTCCTGCCCAGGGCAGAGATCTCCTGGGCAATCCGAACTCAGCTTAGGACAGACAGCACCATCTCCAAGTGGGAGCCACCCAGCAGGAGAGCAGTATTTTATCCACGACCAGTTGAGCCAGGCTGAGCTAGGGGTGGGACCGGAGTGTGGTGGCACTCTCACATCCCCTTTGTGCCCACTCACCACGCAGGGGACCAGTGCTATACAGCTGTGCACACAGTGCTGACTGTGAACTCTGTCTCGTTGGCCATGATATCCGTGGGCTGCAGGTTTCGGTCGTACATGGGGTTTTCAAATGTTGCTCTGACGTTGGTGTTTTCATGGCCTGCGTAGCCATTGAATGGGACTTTGGGTCTTCTCCTGCAGGGTTCCAGAGAGAAAAAAACAGAGAGGTCACGGCTGCTCCCGCTGCAGCCCACAGAGCAGCACTGACAAAGTTCAGTGGGGAAGAAAAAAAGCTGCTTCTGAAGAAGGTAAACACCTGCGGGAAAGGCAGGAGGGATCTACAGCAAATCTCATTACAGATTTGTGGTGCAGGAAGCTCTCTGGGCTTCGCCATAGTCCTAAGCATGTGCACAGCATCCAGTCCACACAATGCTTTGAAGTGCAGTAACATTTCCACAGCAATGCACTGATCAGGAGGAAGAAATCATTTACAACATTCACAAAGCCCAAGTATGAAATTTACTTTGCCTCATCCTCCTTAACGCTGCCACAAATCTCACTGATCACCATAAAAGCCCTCAGCACTCCCCTCTCCCAACGCCCTTGCATCTCTGTGCACTTCTGCTCCTTCTGAACTAAACGAGAAACGAGGTCTGGAGGGAGTGCTTTTAAGACAAGCTCACAAATACTTCTGTCAGCCCTCTTATTTTGTTTCCCTCGCTGGCGCAATTCCTGAAACCCACCTGTGTTTGTAGAGATAAAGCACAAACCCTGCAATAATCAGGGCTATGAAAGGCACAAGAATGGCAGCTGCCACGGAACTGCTGTTGGATGCAAAATGGTGTCCTATTGATTCCGGGTCGTTTTCCATCATGCTGATGTCTGAAACACAGCAAAAGTAACCACATTTCAGAGCAGCACTGCTTGAGCTGCGGGTTACATCTTCAACGGCAGCACAACGGGATCAACAGTGCTGCTGCAAAAGGTAATGAACAGCTCCTGACATGCAGGGAGAACGGTCTGGAGATCTAGCCTCGCTTAATCATCATCATTTATTTAGGAGCGTGATTAAAAACAGATGTAAACAGATTAACCTTACTGATTTGGCCCAGCAGGGTTGAAAATTAATGCCAGGGACAGTAGAAACGTTTCCTGCTCGATAACCTCCACTGCCACCAAAATGAAGCTGTCAGCAATTAAGGGAAGAACTAGTAGTCAGAGGAAGGTTACCCAGTCTCTGGAGACCAAACTGCCCGAACCCTTTGCCACGCACAAAGCCCTGGTACACAAATGTGCCACTGGATGACTCTGATGAGACCTGGAACGATACAAGAGCAAGGATCAACAGATTTGCCCAACGCTTCCCTGGGTTTTTAGCACCCATCTTGTCACTGTCTCTTTCAACTTCATGCACAGCACTAATTTAGTTCCGCTGCCCGGAAAAACTCGACATCTTTTAGGAAGCCTGACTGCCCAGCAACTTGTTAAGACTCTCACATCTCAAGGGGGGAAAACATCTTGTTTGTGATGAAGTGCAGAACGTGCTGCTGATTCGACAGGGATAGTGATGGCCCTGAGCTACAGCTGGCCACGGGTCAATGAGATGCACGCTGCCTCTGAGCTCCAGTGGGTCCCTAAGGGCCACGGGGAGCTACCAGGCATAGAAATGGAGGTGTGAGGTTGACCCCGTAAGGGAAGATTAGCTCTTCTAACTGCATGCTTAGCAGCTACAAAACGTCGACATGGAATGAACCGTGCTGCTTTCTCCTCTGATGTTATCTGCAGGACTTGCAGATAACCAAACACACGGACTGGATCATGCAGGCAGATCACTGGAGGGTAACTGCCTCAGTTCTGGGAGTTGCGGCCCCAGCTGCAGCAGGAGTGGTGTGCAGTTTGTGTATGTGGCATCCACGCACTTACATGTCCATCTAGAGCCCATTTATCGTTTTTGAACTTGTTCACAAAGATCTCCACTGGCCCCATAATCTGATAAACCTGGAGAAGCAAATGCACGTCTTCTTTCTTGTAAATGCCTGGAAAAAGAAGTGACTTTTAATCACCGGATTGCAAGAGCTCAATTCTAATCTGAAGTAATTCCCTTTCTCAGAGTGGGCAGCAACTCTTCCTATGCACTTATCAGTGGGATGCCCCTGGAACCACACCACAAATTCCGAACCTCACAACTGCCCCCCCCAGGATATCAAAGACATTTTGCACGTGGGAAACAGCTCAGCTGTAAATACGTGACACCAGATCAGTAACACAGTGCTCCACGGGGGCAGGGACAAGGGGTATTCACACCATTTCATTGCTTGTATTGCATTACAAGTCAATGAGCCGGGTTGTGCTGCCTTCCAGGATGAGCCAAAGCAAACTCAGGCACAGGATTTGCTCATCTTGGTCCAGTCAAAGACCGGAGACTTTCAGCTTCCACGGTGCCTCTGTAGAGCTCGATCAGAAAGCTCACACTGCTCAGCCATCCCCACGAACAGCCACGTCAGCTCCCTCACCAGAAACCTGGAGCTCCACGCCGCTGTGGTCTATCAAAGTGGCATTGACTTTACTGGTGATGGGGTCGAAGCTGGTGACAGACAGCATGGCAGGCTGCTTTTTCCCCATGTATTCGTAGGAGCCTTTCCAAAGGGAATTCCTTGCAAACACATCCGCGGGCACTGCAAAGCCAGTGGGGACAGAGGAACACAAGATCACTGCCACTTGTTTCCATTTCTGAGAAATCAGAATTGAGTGCATTTCTTTCTTTCCCTGAATTCAAAAATAGGTGTTTAAATATCTCAAATCCCACCCAATCACTGAGCACAAAACCAAAGAGAGGAGAAGGAGCGTGCTGATGGTTTTAGCTTTGTTGTTTCGACCAAAAAAACCCAACCAACCGACCCAGGGAACTTTTCAAAAACAAACAAAACCCAAAAAGGGGTTCCTAGGGAACGCCAGCACAGACCAACAGCAAACCCAAACCAAACACGAAACCCAAACCAAAGTTTGGAGTGCCTGGGGAGAGCAGTGGGTGCTGCTGCTTCGCTCCCTGTCCACTCTCCAGCAAAGCATGAATGGGATGGGCTGCTCCCAGCAGCCTGGCACTGTCAGATGTGCAGGAGCAGCTGGTTTTGGGGCTGCTCTGGGGACAGGCCTGCTCCTTTGCCATAGAGCCAGCCCCACACGTACCTGACAGCTTGGAGAGCGGCGGGTCCCGTGCAGTGCCCACTGGTCGGCCGCTGGGACGGACATCAGCTGAAGGAGATGAAGAAACCCACGGCCAAATGAATACTGCTGAACCTGACCCTGCTGAGACACTTCATAAAGGATGGCCTCCACCTGACACTGCTTGAGCACATAACAGGGCTAACCACCACACAAAGGCTTTGGGTGGGTTCAAGGCTGTGCCGTCCTGAACCGTGTGTTGATCTCCTCGGCACATAACACACAGCTAAGGTACAGACCAAGGTTCATCCCGTGCAGATGTTTCTAAGACCCAAACATCAAGCAGAAAATCTTCTCTTTCTGCTGTTTTCTGTGACCCGTGCTGTGGCTGCTGCAGCCACGCAAACCCATGACTTCTCTACCCACGCTGCTCTAAGAGAATTGCTCCTTTCCCTTGGGCTGCAAACCCCCCTCTCTGCAGAGATGGAGGCCAAAGCCAAGGTCACGCTGCTCAGAGCTCTTACCGAGGCAGATGGGGGGCTTCCCTGTCCAGCTGCCATCGGCTTTGCAGGTGCGATGCTCAGATCCTCCGGTCAGGTAGTACCCGCTCTGGCAGGAATAGATCAACGTGTAGCCCAGAGATGGCAAATCCAGAGCCCCGACGTTGGCGTGGGAGGGGGTCTCAGGCTGCTTACAGTGGTGAGCTGAGAAGCACGAAAGCAGAGATGAGACACAGCAGTCACACTCAGAAAGGTAGAAGAGCATCACCAGCGATGTCAACACAGAGACAGTGCTCTCAGAAGAGTGTTTTTCAGCAAAAGCTTTCTGTGATCACTGAGGGACACAGTGCCATACCTGGATTTTTACCAGCCAGAGGAATTAATGAGACCACTGCCCATGCTTCCCTGGCCAGACTGCTCCTCCTGGCTGAAGCTCTCAGGGGATCGTTTCCTCTGTTTCAGCCTCCATGAACCCCGTTATCCCTCCCCTTTTCAGGAAAAGGAGCCAAAATCAAACGATGCTGAGGACCTTGTGCCTGACACAGGGAGGAGGAGAAAGCTCTGCTCACCCTCCCAGAGCTGAGCAGGAGTTTGAGCCTGTGATCAGATGTCCACTGCTGCATCCCAGCAGGGACAGGAGCACTGTCCTACTGACCATCTGCACCTATGTACCCCACAGCAGGACCCCAGGAGCATGCAGTAACCACAAATCCCTGTCACTGCTCAATTACATCCAGGATTTTTGGCCACAGGGATCCGGGCTGAGCTCGTCCATCTACTGCCACCAGAGAGCGCCTGGCTGTGCTGCTGGGAACGTGTCACTGCTTCCCTGAGAAGTTATGGCCCAGAGCTCATCAATCAGGGGGCCGGGAAGCTCGCTCGCACCCACACTGTAAATTTCCCCTTTCTGTAGCACTCAAACTGCTCATGAATGAAAACAAATCCTCGGCAGCCTTCACGGGGTATTATCTTCATCCTCGTTTTACAGAAGGTGAAAAATAAAACCCAGAAAGGCTCGGAGCATGATGGAGCTCACGTGGCCATCCAGCCCCTCCGCAGCCCTCGCTGGCACGAGGGGGACAAACCATCTTCTGTTTCAATGCACCTCGTGGCAGGAGCAAAATCCCACTCACGCTCAGAGGTTTTACAGCCTGCCCAGCTGCTCCTGTGTGCACCCCTGGGGTTTGTTCACTGCACACGATCTCACCACTACCCCACCTCACCAGGGAGAGGGAGAAGCTTTGTAATGCTTATGATACAGAGGCCACTGTGGATATTACAGCTTAAGTACATTAGCTCAAATTCCTTCTGGTACAGCGGGGAAGAGATGATGGACAGCTTAAGAGGAAGAGCAACACGTTATTAAAGGCAGGGAGAACATGGCTCTGCCGGAGAGCTCTTCTGGCTCAGTGTTAACTGCAGCGCCCGGAGCATCAGCTCACATCTCGGCCATCAGATGTGGTTTCAGAAGCACAAAGCAAAGTGTCACCTCAATCCACGTCTCTGAGGAAGGGACAAGCTAAAAAAAAATCTCCCCTGAAAGCATGAGTGGCTGCTGGCATAATGTCAGCAGAGAAACGACAGCGCTGTCTCCCTTATTCTTCAAGACTGTGGTTTTTTAGAGCTCTCCCAAAAAACGACCAGCTCTTCAGAGCCAGCAGTTCTCACAGACATCCACAGCCACGACAGAGGACACCAGTGTGCCCAAAGGACCGCTCCCCCCGCCCCAGCTCCCAGCACTTACGGACGCAGTCGGGCTGCACGCCGCTCCACGTCAGGTTGGGGAGGCAGGTCCTGGTGGTGGAGCCCTGCAGCAGGTAGCCCTTCTGGCACTTGAAGAAAATCATGCTTCCCACCTGTTTCCATAGGAGAAAAACACGGAGCTCGCTGGGGCAGTGCAGCTCGGCCGTGCACTTCTATCATGTCCCATCATATGCGGCAAAAAGGAGAGCTGCCTTCTTCCTGCGCTCACCACCCTGCCAGGACCTGGTGCCACACTGCCCCAGAGCTGCTGTGAAGTGGGCAGAGGGCTCCTCCATTCTGTGATCAGCAGTGCTGCTACGTCCCCAAAGCTAGCATCAGATTTAGCAACGCCCAAAGCTTTCACCATGAGGGACATTGGAAGTAATGACTCTCATCAAACAGCCATAGTGTGGACACCAGCTTGGACTGCCAGCAGCAA
This sequence comes from Callipepla californica brunnescens, assembly GCA_023055505.1. NCBI lineage: Eukaryota > Metazoa > Chordata > Aves > Galliformes > Odontophoridae > Callipepla > Callipepla californica. The sequence continues at coordinate 884,709 of JALIRH010000055.1, forward strand.
GAAGGATCACAAGAGCTGGGAGGTGACTACTCAATGCTTCTGAGGTGCACTTTCATCCTGCAGGCTGCTCTCTCCTTTGTTTTTGGATTCTGCAAGGCAGCAGGGCTCACCCCCTGCTCCAGACACACCTCCACGTGTGGCTGCGAGCTCTGCTACTGCAACTGGATTTGCTGCTAAACCCGAACACGCTGGGATAAAACTGCCAGGGAGGGCTTGGAGCATCCTCCCTTTCTCCCTGCCCCTTCCCCAGGGCACCACGCTGAGGGCACAACTGCTCCCTGCAGCCACCACTGGTGTGCAGCTCCCTTACACAAGCCAGGCTTGGGTTGTGCCTGGATTAATTAAAAACGAGGAATAATACATTAGGATTTAGTCCGATGGCGAATGGAAACCGTGCCTCCGACGTGAATGCTGATTTCACTGATAACTATTCATTAGCGCCGTAATTTATATCATAAATAATGCATTCTTTGCCAATGCCCCGTGATGCTCTGCTCCCCCGGCGCAGCCCCAGCAGTACCTGGTAGCCCTGCGAGTTGTTCTGCATCCCGAAGAGCGGCACGCCGGGGTCTGCACACATCGTCAGGCTTGGGTCTGGGGAGAGCAGGGGCAGTGTGTTAGGGCAGCCCATGCCAGGAGCACAGCACACAGCTCTGCCCCACGGCCCCACCCCGGAGCCCTGCTGCTCCCCTGACAGGGGCTGGGAGTTTTAATGCATCTCAGAGGTGTAATCTCTCTCAATGCCTCGTTTGGTCCCTACCAGAAGGCGAACGCACACAATTTGCTGGCAGTACTTGCTGCTCCTCTTCTAGCATCTCTCTCTCTGTGTTTTTTTTTTCCCTCAGCACACCAATGGAATCGCAGAAGAGATGCATTACATTATTATCAGCATCTCAAACTGAGCCAAGGAACTGAAGTGTGGGTGTGAAAGGCAATTCAGCAGCAGCAGCAGGATCCCTGCTCCTCGGGATCACAGCACAGATCCCCAGTGCCCCCAGGGGATGCTCTGGAAGGCAGTGAGGGGACAGCTCTCCTGGGTGCAGTCATGTGCCAATGAGATTCCAGTGTGCATCCCCAGCCTTTTTATTTCAACATACCGCAAGAAGAACCACAGACCCCACCACCAGCACCTCTCTATACTCAAAGCACTCCAATTAACAGGATTGTGCCAATCAAGACATAAACTATGAGAAATCCAGGGTGCAGTGGGAGCAGAGGTGGCCTGTCACCCCAGCACTGAGTCACTGAATAAGGGACACAAAACCTTCCCTCATTCAGCTCTGCTGAGCTTTTGTCATTCATCACTGACACGGTTTCCAGGTAAGTCGGTGTCAGAATCAGGGACACATTTAAGATGCAGCTAACAAGCTGGAATGACTGAGGGCAGTGTGCACCCCAGCTGAGGGCAGGCAGCACAGTGGTGCTGGTGGCAGTGAAGGAAAGCAGCACAGAGCCTGAGCACTATGTCACCACAGAGCCCAGGAGCCCAACGCTGCAGCCAGAGCGTTGAACTGGCACAGAACACTGCCACTAATTATCATTAATGACCTCTCTGAGGTTTCAAAGGGTTCTGGAAGCCCCAGGAAACAGTCACCAGAACACATCTGGAGATCTCAACCTGAATCCCGGCACTGCAGCTAGGCAAAGCCATTCGTGGGACTCTGTCCTCTATGCATCACCCTCTTGTCCTAGGAGCTGCAGCTCTGCCATTCTGCATAGAACTCAAACACACACAGGAGCTCTCACTCGAGCAGAACTGCTTTTTGTAGCAGCTTCCACGAACGGATCTTCTCCACCACAACAGCTCTCTGCATTCCCAGTCCCAGACACGGGACTTAAAACACAGAAATGAAAAAACCAAACCGAACCAAGAAACCCACATTCCTGCAAACGAAAATGCAAAATAACAGTGCTCTGCCTGCAGGCAGGAGGTGCCCTTACCGATGCAGCTGGGCTGGGTCCCACTCCATGTGCCATCAGATTGGCAGAACCGGCGTGCTGAGCCCACCAGCACCAGCGGGGCCAGGCAGGAGAAGGACACGGAGGAGCGGTACGTGAAGCCCCGGTCCTCCCGCCGGCCCTGGGCAGGGATCCCTGGATCTCCACAGAACACGGCTGCAACAGCAGAGAGCAGGGGATGGTGATAATGTCCTCCAGAGCAAGCAGTGCTAACACGCCAGGAATGGCTCTGTTAATGGGACAAAGCTTGCTGCTCACCACCACGGAGCTCTGATTGACCAGGGGATGGCTGGTGGCAGCAGGCACTGCTGGCTACTTTCCTTCTCATTCTCTTTTTGCCAATTGCTGTTAATTAACTTCCACTTCTCCCCATGTTTTTCCCTTCTTTTTTTTCCCCCCCAGCAGCATGCTTAGCTTTAAAATGTGTCCCTAATTGCATGATGTCAGACTGCTATGTGGTTCCATGTCACATGGAAAGCCCACTAATTAGACAAGATCCAGGGAAGGGTGCAAGGAACACAGCGAGGGCTTTGTGTGATTTAATGTGAAAATGGCTATTGTGCAGCTGCCAGCCATTCAGCCAAGAAAAGAAACTCCAATCTGCCTTTATCACTGGGAGATGTTTAACTCACTTTTTTCATTAGCCATTTCATGGAGCACACGCGTTTCCAAGAGCCAAAGTTCCGTCGCCACAAAACGTTCCCAACTTCTGCTGCGATTCCACAGTGCCCTTTGCCAAAGGGCTTTTCCCATCCCCTCTGCCACCCTCAGGAGCCATGATTTCAGAACTCCAGGAGGCACACGGACACACAGCCACGAGTTCTAAGGATGTCCCACAGACACAAACACGCGAAGAGCTCACGCCCATCCCAAACCTGACCTCACAGCTATGCACAAAGAGATGGAGCCGGGTGTTTCAGCCCCATCCCACTCCCAACCCCCACGAGGATCACTCACGGAAGCACTGGGGGATCTCCCCGCTCCAGGTCCCGTTCCCCTCGCAGGTGAGCACGGCGGGCAGGGAGAGCTGGTAGCCCTCCAGGCAGGCGTAGCTGACGCTGGAGCCCCAGCTGAAATCCGAGCCCACCACTTTGCCATTGGGGATGGCTTGTGGGGATTTACAGACGATAGCTGAGTGAAAAAAACAAAGGCAACGCTCAGTTCCGTCGGCTTCTCAGCATAGTTATTCCCATTAATGAGCAAACTCATGTCGGATCAAAGTTATGCGCTGCTCTCAAAGAACACCCCCTGGGATGGCCCTGCACGGGGCTCTGCAAACTCCTCCAGCTGTGCTGCAGTCGTGAGCCCTCGGATTTCACTTTGAAGTCTGGAATTAACGGAATCCCAGATCTCTAAGTCAGATTTCTGAGCCTGTGTTCCCTTCCAAGTGAAGGGAGAATCCGGCCTGACTCAGTGCGAAAACTCATCTAAGGCACCCTGAAAGATTCATGCAATTTGGACAGCCTGGCTGAGTTTGAGATGAGCAGCTGAATCAATAACCAGTCTGTATTTCATTCACTCCAGGGTGTTTTAATGTGACATTTTTGCAGTGCTCTGCTTTTCAGCTCAGGGGAGCGCTGGGAAAGATGCTAAGCTCATGTAAATCAACCTGGCCTCCAAATGAGACTGTGGCCACACTCTGTATTACTCCTGCAACATTAGCTCAGTGGTGGGAATGAAAGAGGAGAGTGAGAATTGCTCTTTACAGCCTCTGAAGGAACTGGAGTATATTCGGAAGTTTCTACATGGTCAGCATTTACATCAGAATCACAACAGGTGGATTTTCCAGATTGCAAAAGAAGGACACAGATGCTGCTACACGTCTTATCTGCACGTGGTGGAAGAGTGAAACAGTGGCAGAAGAGATCCAGCACGTCCTGCAACTGTTCTATTGCTTCCTTTCCCTGTCTCTGATGATGCTCAGGAAGAGTGTGCCCCACTCATGCATGACCTGAGTTCCTGTGGAGGGTCCCTTAGCTCCCAGCCCTTCGTTTTTCCTTTTCCACCATAGGGATAACAGCAGTTCCCTCCCTCCCAGGCACGTTGAGAGGAGTGATGGACCTAAAGCTAGCACAGTCCTCATGCTCTGCTGACAAACTGGGGCAAGTGGTGTAAAGACGGGGGAAAGACTGAACGACAGGACCAAAAATCCCCCACGTGAGCTCAGGCACTAGCTGATGGGACCACAGAATCATCAGGGATTGAAAAGACCTCCAGGACCACCCAGGCCAAGCCCAACCCATCCCACCGTGCCCACTGACCCGGTGCCACATCTCCACAGTTCTCCAGCACCTCCAGGGACGGTGACTCCACCAACACCTGGGCAGCGTGTGCCAATGCCTGACTGCTCTTTCTGAGAATATTTCCTAATATCCAACCAAATATCCTAATGTTCCTCTTAATACCCAACCCAGCTAGAGCCTAACGCCTTGCCGTAAGTGTCAGAACCTTCACGGTCTGTACAGCATACACCCTCCCCCATTTACACCAACCAGTCTCACCCTTGCAGGAAGGTTTGGTGCCATTCCACGTTCGGTCTTTTGTGCACATCAGGGAGGATGCTCTGTCCGACTCCATCATGTACCCGGGCGTGCACTGGAACACCACTGTTTTGTTGTAGGTAAAATCATTGCCCAGTCTAATGCCGTTGGCGGGCACACCTGGGTCACCACAGTTGATCACTGCCAAAAGAAAAGAAAGAAGCGCTTCTGGCTTCCCCATCCCTCATCTCACGGTCCCAAGCACTTTTCAGAGAAGGATCTGATTCCCTCATTGCACAACTGGGCTGCAGCAAGCGGAGAAAAGTGGGAGAGAGCTCCCTTCAGCCAGCTGGAATACACAACCCCAGAGCAAGAGTCTTCCACCAGGCAGTCAGAGGGGCACAGCTGGCACCACGCAGCTCAGCTGAGTTTCTGTGAGCACCCAGCACCCAGCTTGGCACCCAGGGCTCACCTGTGCACTCTGGGCTGGTGCCAGTCCACGTCCCGTTCACTGTGCAGTGCCTGCTCAGCACACCTGTGGAGTAATAGCCCTCCCGGCACTGGTAGATGATGGAGCTGGAGAAAACCAAGCCGTCGTTAAACAGAACCCTCGCGTTGCTGGGGGTGCCTGGGTTCCCACAGGAGATAACTGGAAAGCAAAGCAGCACGGTTACTGAATGAACCGACGAATCAAGAGCCAAACTGACACAGCTTCCATCCCGTAATTAACTGACTGTTTGCCATAGAAGTGAGATCAGCTGCAAAACAACCACACCAGACCACGCAGACAGCCGGTCCCACAGCTCTGCAGCACAGCCTGGGGGGGTGGGTGCCCCTGGGAGAAGCAGACCTCGAAGGGGTGAGAGCCAGGAGCTGCTGCCCTGCCCTCCCACTGTGCTCTTCGTGGAGAGAGAACGCTGTGGGATGCAATGAGAGGTCTGCCAGTGCCCAAGTTTTATGTCCCAGGCACCGCAGCAATAAAAGGGCCTCGGAGTGAACAGCACCAAGTCCTGTCAAGGCAAAATAAGTGCCTGCAATAATTGTATCCAGCCCTCATTTGCACTGAAATTGCAGGACATAAAAGGAAATCACAGGAATTGAGGACGGGCTCGGGCTGCGGGCTCCCAGGGCTTTGACAAGGGAACTCCTCACTCCCTCCCGCTATCTGGGGTTGAGATATAAAGGCAGCTGTGAGGGTATGGATGAAGAGGCTTAAACTTTTAAAATCCCAAATTAAATATATATAGGATCGAATCACTCAAGTGAGCAGAAAGTGGGTAAATAATTCCCTTTGGCTTCAGTGGGAGATGAAAAATGAATGAGACCCCAAAAGGAAACTGGTTTTGGTACTGTTTTCTAACTGAGTATAAATCCTAAAGACCCTGGAAGTCCCACGGTCATATCCACTCACGTCTCCTGAAGCATTTCAAACCCAATCATCTTTAAACTAAGTCAAAATTCAAGAAAATAACTTGAAGATCAGCTGCATCAAATGGGGATTTCTCGGAGTTGCTGCTTCTTAACAAGTGAAATATTTCAGCAAACGATTATCGCAGAACTCCCAGCGTGAGGTTTCTCACTCTGCTCCTCCATCAAAAAGAAATTTGGTTCCTGCATTTAGTTTTAGGATGTCTTTTCTGTGCAAACCTCACAGAACGCAATGGGTGTCTCTGCCAGGGACACAGAGAGCACCCCACACCACGAGGAACAGCAGAGAGAGCATCACCAGCAGCAAAGCAGCTGCTGCCTGCTGACCCAAGAGCTGCTGGGGAGATGCCTGCCTGTGGTCGGGGAAGTGACCACGACCCAAAGCCCCTCCTGCAGCAGGGGAGGGGTGGGCTCAGCTCCAGGAGAGCTCCATCCCCACCGAGCACATGCACAGCTCCAATGTCTGTCCAGAGAATGGGATTTTCCAACAGCACTGGGATAAGAACTCAGGTTCTGAGCATCTCTGGCAGGAGGTGACACAGAGGGAAGCAAACACCTGAATGTGTGTTCCTGAGCCCTCCTGGAAACCCAACGGCTTGCCCATAGCTCTGGGAGCACTGTGCTGGGGCAGTGGGACTTTGTGGAGCTGCTCCTAAGGGATCTCCTCCTGCACTGCCAAGTGACCTCTGCTAAGAAGATCAGGGATGCTCCAGAGATCAGCAGTAATCAATGTGATTCCCATCCACACATCTTTTGGCAGAGCTGTGCTCTAACCAAAGCAGCATCCGTGGAGGACAAGGGGAAATGCTGTTACCCATTACAGAGCTGAACGTTCCCAGCCCCACACAGCACTGACAGTTCCAGTCCAAGGAGCAGCATCCCCCTCCTCAGATCATGCACCAGGACAAGCTGCGGGCTGGTGGCTGCAATCACAGAGCACAGTCTGCCTCTGCTCGAGGTGGTGTGTGAACACCACGTCCTCTGTGCGTCCCTCCCTGACCTCATCTTCATCACATCGATCCCTCTTCTGGGCTCTGCTGCCACCGGAGCGCCCGGCTGAGACGCTCTCCTAATGATGTCTGACACATCAGGCAGAGCCTGCGGGGGCTCGCAGCCTTCGCTCCGGGGCTGCTCATTTCCGTGCTGTTTAATTTAACCAGTAACCCACATTCCACCTAACTACGAAGGGAGGGGAAGAAAAAAAAGCAGCCTGAGCCCAAATCCCAGCCCTGCCACCTCCCCATGTCCTCGGCAGTCAAGCTGGGATGAGGCACAACTCGGCTCCTTCCCTGCATTATCGCTCCAAATAAACACATTTCTGCCTTCTGAAATGGAAGAAGAGCAGCCAGGGCCCCGCCTCGTTTTGGATGCAGCTTTAATTCATCTGGTGAGACAATAAACATTATAGAAACAAATATTCTGCTCAGCTGAGAGGAGGAGAAAGCATACATGGGAGCGTAAGCGATGGGCCTCTCCTGCTCTGCCCATGGGAGCACTGATCAGGCAGCAGGAAGGAGGAGACAGCAGAAAAAAACCCCCTCTAAAATGCCATTTCCACCTTAAAAACGTGCAGCAAATCAATGGTAAACGAGGCCTGAAATCTGTGATTTTTAGAGAGCTCAGGGAGCTGCTCTGAGCGGGCATCGCAGATGATGGTCACGCTGCCACGATGTGTGCCTCCAATTCATTTCACTGCAGAGCATTTGTGCACCTTGGAAAAACCAACCGTGGCTCCCTCCTGCCTCCACAGTGCCGTGGTTTTCCTGGGAATGTCCCAGCAGGTGAAACTGAACCCCGGGCAGATGTGTGAGGGCCCCTTCAGCTCTGACTTTGCCCACCTGCAGTGGTGGAGGGCTGAGTGTGACGATGCCCTATGGCTGAGCCAGGACTCCACTGCCCCGAGCAGCTCTCAGCAGTCACTCTCCTTCGCCCTGAATTCAATCCCCCAAATCTCTCCTATAAATACCTGTTCCAGAAAGTTGAATGTAACACTCAGGAGCCACAAGAAGCCTCGCAGTGCTGGCAGCTTGCTGCGAATACAAATGGCAGAGACACAGCTCACTGCTCATCGCTGCAAAGTGCTTTCCTATATTGGCCAGTCAGCATTTAACATTAAATGCCTACATTATGGGCATAATGTTGTTATTATTCATAAAGAATCCGCCAGGGATCCGTATTCTGGGGCCTCCGGAACCCGATGGGTTATTTATGCTGAGATTAATAATAAGAACCTTTTTACTGAAGGAAAAAAAAGCAACAGCAAAAAAAAAAAAAAAAAACAGAATGGGAAAAAAACACCACGACCTGAGTGTATTAATATCACGAGTCAGTGTCTTTTCAATCAGGAGCTCCATCACTTTGGAATAAATCTCCAATTCATTTCCAAGCTCTCTCTGAGCTTTTGGCTTTCAACTCAGTGGGAGTGAAGCACTCGCCCATGTCTCCTCGTGTTTGGTACCCTGCTTCATTTTGGCTTTTGTTCTTTGCCCATTTGATTTTTATGCACTTTAGTAAACCAGCAGCAGTAAGCAGCACAGCTCAGAGAACCTGGCTGGGGTTTGTCACAGTGGATTGTGGGGCCTTACTTGATTCCTTCAAATAGAAAAATAAGGGGTTTGGGTTTTTCTGATACTAAAATCTGCTTCCTGCTTTATAATTTGCATCTTGCGTTTCTGCTCAATGTAAATGACTCTTCCCTGTGCCAGTTCAGCTTTAACAGAGGCTCCAGGCTGTTCACATCGCTCGCTCTGATGCACTTCTTTGATAAAGCATCAATTAAGCAGCTAGTGGTCCTACATCCAACATGCCCGACACACGTTTGGGAAGCGGAGAGCTGAGGCAGCCTCATGACATGGAGACATGGACAGACATAGAAAGACATGGATAGACATGGAGGGACAAGGAAAGACATGGAAGGACATGAAAAGACATGGACGGACATGGAGATGTGGACAGACATAGAGATATGGAAAGACATGGAAGGACATGGAGACATGGGGCCCTCGGAGGGACTGCTGGAACAGGAGCACATTGAGGGTGGGCAGCCCAATGGGATGGAGCAGTACCTTCACACTCGGGCTGCACGCCGCTCCAGGAGCTGTTGGCCTGGCACGTCCTCTCGGATGATCCCCGCAGCGTGTAGCCAGGCTCACAGCTGAACCGGACCACGCTGCCCACACTGAACTCATCTCCCAGCCCAATGCCATGGGATGGGATCCCTGGGTCACCGCACACGCCCTGGCTGCCTCCTGTTAAGAAGAGAGCACCATCAGAGCAAGCAAAGCTTGGGGCATGGCCCTCCTCACCCACGTGTGCTTTCAGAGGACCAACACGGAGATCTGGGTCGTGTGGCTGACCTGACTTAACCCCACGTGATACGTTCCCTGACTTTGGGAGCCCGCTGCTCCTAAGCAGGTTGCAAAATCTGGCCATAACTCCTGCATCTCAAGATGGAGTCTCACCAGCTGGAGCTGCTTTCCGTGGCAGCTGCTCCAGCAGACAGCAGCGTGGCTGCCAGCATCAGTCATGTGGATGGTTTCCCTCCAAGCAGAAATTACAACATGCTCCAGGCCACCTCGGCGAGCCCTATTGTATTTGCAAAACAAGAAGCTGTTGGGTTTGGAGCGCGGAGGCGAGAGGGATCCAGCTGAGAACCATCCGCTGGTACAAGTTGTGAACACTTTGTGCTGCTGGCTCTGCGTCTGGGGATGGGAGGAAGGGAGCAGCTGGAGCGGATGCCTCGTGGGGGGCTGCTGGAGCAGGCTGGATGAATGCCCACCCCCTCACTGCCTGGTTCGGGCTCGCACTGCGTATGCCTGCTCTTGGCTTCCTCTGCTAATGATCTGTGTAAACACAGCGAGCCCCAAGCCAGGAAAGACTATTTCACTCCATCAGCCAGCAACGAAGGTCCCAGTTCCCGGCCCTGCTCCCATTTGCTGCAGGTACAACCTTTGCAGTGTAACATGTAATGTGAAATATAATGAACGTATTCATCATCTGGGGAAGAACATTCGTTTTTGGAGAGAAGGGGCAGAATGCTCCAGGCTCAGCATTTCCCTTCACGCCATCTCGCACCAAAACCCTTTTGTTTCACCTTGCAGAAGCTGCTGTCATACTGTAGGGATCTGCATGCCACAGAACCTTTGTCAGGAGACAATCAGGGTTTATTCTGCCCTCAGCTTCCAGCCTGGGCTGAGAAAGGGCCCTGAAGAACCTCCCCTGGCTGGGTAAAAGCCAGAGCCATGAGCCTCTGCCCTCCTGCCCTGGCCTCCAGCAAGAGAATGGATTGGGAATGAAGCTACAGGCCAGATTTGTGTGTTCTTGTTACAGTTAAAGGAACACGACCAATGCTTTCATTACTCACTGCTTTGGTGTAACAGGAGGGGCCCTATTCGGGCTGCTGGGGAGAAACCCCCAACCCCAGTTCTGAGGGCAACCATGGGGCCCCAGTGCAGAGAGCACCCAGCAGGTCCCATCAGCACTGCGTGACACCCTTCATATAAATCACACACAGCACATGTCAGTGGGAACTCATCAGAGTAACGCTGAGTGTTCCAAACATCCACCCAAAAAGATGAGAGGAGAGGCAGCGAAAACCACAGGGGGAAGAGGCATGAATTAGAGCAGAAAACCCTTTAGAGAAGCTACAGATCAAGAACTCCACTCTGCAGATCCAGCTTCTGAATAGGAGGACGACTCCGCCTGATTCCTTTTTACTTTCCAAAGCAGAGGTTAAACTTGGTCAAGTACAGCTGCTAAGTCTAAGTGGCCTAATTAAAAATTAACACTTGTCCCAACTGCTTTGCTCCAGCAAAGTTCTCATTTCATCTGCATCTGTGCTCTCCACGGAACGACCGACAGGATGGCACGGAGAGGGCTCTGCACAGCATCCTCCAGTTATTCAGCATCTTTCCTCCCACTGGAGGCCGTCAGCTGGGATCCCAGAGCCCTGATCTCAAGAAGGCTTGGCAGCACGTCCCTCTGTATCCCCCACGACTCCGATCTGCCTCCTCAGGGACATTCTGGCTCATCAGGATGTGCTCAGTGCAAGACCCCTTCTCTCCAGCACGGGAGGAGAGACAGAGTCCTGATGCCAAACTGCTCCCAGATGATGTGCTGAGACCTGGGACAACTTGCAGTGCCTCAACAGCAGATGTCAGGCCCTGGAAAGGGGCCACACACGCACTTTTACTGGAACACACGAGAAGGAGGGTCGGATGCTGCAGTTAGATGCAAGGACCCAATTTTTCATAAGGCACGCTCACGCCGTACAGACACTCCGCAGAGAAAACTGTGAAGCAGCAGGCTGCAGCACACCTCCTGCCACAAACATTTGCTGCAGTGATTTATTCCTCCTCTTGCAAGCTGAGTGCTCCGCTCTCTGCCAGTGCTTATCATCCAAGTTGCAGGGGACCAGATTGCTACGGCAGTGATTTTCAGCATCCCGCTGCCCTCCCCCTCTGCAGCCTGCACGTTCCTGCCACGCTGTCCCCACTCAGGACGAGGGCTGAAGCCTGTCCCCACGCCCAGCTCACCTGAGCAGTGTGGCAGGGAGCCGCTCCAGCGTCCGTCCAGCTGACACATGCGCGTGGCGTTGCCGATGAGAGCCCGCTTTCCCAGGCAGCTGTAGCGGACCACGGAGCCCACGGTGTACTTGTCACCGGAGATCTGAGCGTGGGGTGGGGAGCCCGGGTGCCCACAAGATACCACTGCAAGAGACAGACGTGACAGCCTCAGCCACCAGGGAACCGCCTGAGGTGCTGGAGCACAGCAAGCCCTGCGTGTCTGGGGCTGCTTGCTGGCACCTTGGCATCTTGCACCCACACGGCGGCCCCAGAGCTGCCCCCAAACAGCAGCACCCAGCCCCACGGGTGGGCTCACACTGGGGGCAGCCTCCTTCGGAGGGCACAGACTGGTCCTGCTGAGGGTTTGCGCATCAGTGCCTCATCCTGACACCAACAGGCACCAGCACATTCCTCGGAGAACCCATTCCTCCTTAACCTCACACAATTCCACGCACACCTCCCCCCCCCCCCCTCGCCCTGCAGCGCTGGGTCCTGGCAGCACAGAGCTGTAATCGATGCCGTGTCACACCTGAGCAAATTACCCCGGTGGGTTCCGAGCGCTGCTCGCTCAGCCATCGCCAGGAAAGAAGCGCCGCTAACAATAATTAATAGGTTTACTTTAGCTTGGCAATCAAAGTGGAGACAGCGAGGCTGTTGACAAATATACCGACAGATCTGGGGGCTATTAGACAGGTTTGGATGAGCATCCTCAGCCTAAAGACCACGCACCGCTCGGCTGCTGAAGGAAAGCATCCGTAACCGATATGTTCTCTCCCTCCGCTAGAGTCTAAAAATACAAATACTGGCATTAGGTAGAAAACATGATGTATGCCTCAATAAAAGGAGAGCACGCTTCTGTTGGGGCATGTGGGCGTTGAAATATATTGGTGCAGAGCTGTGACTAAAACCAAGGACGCTTTGCAAAGAAATGGGTTTGATAGCTAATGCTTAAACTCACACTGTAACTAACAATTTAATAACAGATACTCCGGCAGACTCAGCTAAGCTTAAAACCTGTGGCAGTATTGAGGTTTTCAAAGGATTTACGTGCACAGCAGGAAGACTGCTTCTTCTGGTGTGCCGGGCTCTGCTCCCATGTGCTCTCCTTCCCAGACTTTGCTCCCACCCCCCAAAGGAGATCAGCTCTGCTTCATTCCCCCCAACCCAGGCATGAGCCTCTCCAGCATCATGCTTCCTGGCTTTTGCTTTAAGAACTCCCTCCTAATTTTGGGTATGCAATATAAAGGAACCCGGGTTTCAGCACTGAGCACATCCTCAGTTTGACACGCAGAAAACAAAGACAAGATCTCTCAAAGCTCTGATGCCTGCAGGGCTCGGATACTCAGCCATAAAACTGAGCTGGGCTTCCCAAGTGTTGTGAGTACCCACAAAGTCAATGGATGGGATGGTCAACATTTTAGGGAAGGAGACCTGTTTTACTCAGCTGAGAGGTGTGGGCTGCAGGAGCCCGAGGAAGCAGACTCCTGGTTTGTAAAGGCAACTGCTCACCCAGAGCCCCTGCAGCTGCGTTAACGTGGGGTTATCACTTGTCAGGACAGGGGGAAAAGAACTGGTAGTGGCTTGGGAATGGCTCAGCTGATTCCAAGTGAAGAAACTCCACTTCTGAGTGCTTCAGTGATTTGTTGTGCTGAGATCACAGTTGCTTTTGTCTCTAAGAAGGAAATACCAGCACAACCTCACGTCTCCGTTCTGGCTGTTGGGTGGCTTTTTTTGCCTGATTGCAATACCAACCCCACAAAACACTTTCATCTCCTCCTGGATGACTTTCACATGCCAGGAAAGCTCCCAGTGCTGTGCCTTGGGCTTGGGGGTGTCACCTGCACCCCTCCTTAGGCCAAACCCCCAGGCTGCTAACACCAGGGGCACGGCAGAGTGGCAATCCCACTGCCATCTTAAATGCAATGCCTAGGGAGCTCCTGGGTGAGGCACTGCTATTGCATGAGCATTTTGTGTCTCCCTACACGAAAGCCTTCTATGCCATTGGAAATGTCCCTTAAGCCAAAATCACTGCCCTGAAACTCCCAATTCACTCTGCAAACCACAGTGGCACACAGGGCCAGGATGCTTTAAGAAAGGGCAAGAAGTAAAGAAGAGCTGAGATACAGATCCTCTCCAGCAGCTGCTCTGAACAGAACAAAGTCCGGCTGTGTGATACCATGGGGATGAGTGGGTGCCCCACTACTGCTAAAGATGCTCTGTCCTCAGTCGGGCTAATTGATGCTGTTCCCTGTGAAGTTCTGTGCTTCAGAAATGATGTTTCCCTTCTCTACCCACAGCAATTCTGCTGGAGCCACACGGAACCAGTAAAACTCAGCAGGAGCTGCTTTTCCCTGCAGAGGGAAACAATCTCTCTCTGATATCATTCCTCTCCCCAAATCTCTTCTCTTCCTCCTGTGGGCAGGACCCAGAGGCCAGAAACAGACAGAAAGATTCCCATGGATTACAAAGGGCTCTGGGTTCAGACTTTTTACGAGAGCATTCAGCTAAGTGAGCGCCCGAGGGGGAAACCGCGTGGAATGAAACCGCGTGCCAGGTTTGTGGAGCAGGACTCGGGAGCCCCGACCCAACAGTATTACCCCAAAGAACTTACAAAGACACTGTGGGAGGGCACGGTCCCAAGTGCCATCCCCCTGACAGGTAAGTACGTGTGTACCCAGTAAGTAATATCCGTGGCTGCACTGATAGGAGACGGTTGTTCCGAAGCTGAACCTGTGAGGGCCGCTCGGCTGCACCTGACGGATGCTGTTTTCCAGGTGTCCGGGGTCAGTACAGTTTACAACTGCAAACAAACCAACAACAACAAAAAGAGTACAAAAACAAAGGGTGTGACAAAGAACGAAGGATTCTTTGGGAGCAGAAATAGTAAAAATATGATCAGCTGTTCAAAGAAGAGCGTGCTCAGCAGCACAGCCTCACTGCCCGGCCCCAGATCAGGGCTCACACATCCAACTGAGAGCTGATTTTTGGACCCACACAGTGACAGTTATCAATGGACACTGAATTAATGGAATAAAGACAAAGGGAGTGAAGGGAGGGGAGGGTGAGTATCACTGAAAGGGCTCTGCAGCAAAAAGCACAGTGTTTGCTTTGAGGAAACTGGTCTAGGGTTATCAGGGTGACCTCTGCTAATGGTCCAGCCTGATATTTTCTTTTGTATTCCCCACAGACACCAAATAATTCAATGCCTTGGAGGACACAGGGCTGGGCAGAGCCCATGAACAGCATTAAGAGAAGCCCAAGGGAAAAGGGAGCTTGTAACATCAACCAAGGCCCTCAGAGCTCCAATGTCATAAGGACATTCCTAAGGAACCACCAACTCAGGACAGCTCAGGCTGGATGCTGGGAACAGGCGGTGAGGATGGAGGTGGCCCAGCTCTCCTGGGCAGAGCACTCACCGCGGCAGGCGGGCAGCGTGCTGCTCCACTGCCCGTTGGCCAAGCACTGCGACTGTGCTGCTCCTTCCAGGCGGTACCCGGTGCTGCAGACAAACTTGGCCACGTCGTTCAGGTTGAACTGAGTGCCCTGGGTCAGGCCGTGGGCAGGGTTGCCAGGGTGGCCGCAAGTGATGGCTGCGATTAGAAATCGGAGATGTTATACCCCTCTGCCTGGAAGGAGGTGAGTTATTCGGGGGGGGCAGAACCCACATCAGCTCTGACTTGAAAGATCTGCGGCCAGCTCTGCTGCAATACTGAATCAAGTTGAGAATACGGTAACTTTATTCGTTTTATCGGCGTTAAGAAACTCTCTGAACCGCTCTCTGAGCAGCAGAGTGCCAACGTCTGACTGACTTATACCATAAATCCCTAGAGCTCCTCTTCAGAAATCCCAGCTACTGCTATTAATCTATTGCCTTACATTACCCTGGGCATCACAAACGCAGCCATGAAACCTGATGTTTTCCTCCCCCTGCCTGGTGTAAGTCAGATGCTCGCTGCAGTATAAAGTTACACCTGGAGGGACAGTAAAAAGAGAGAGAGAAAAAAAAAAAAGCAGGTTTCGAGCATATGGCCTAAAAAGCTTAAATCTTCCTGCTTCGGTGTGAAGAACTTCAGGGGAAAACCTTTGTAACTAAATCCCTGTAATGAGGATTTTGGTGTAGTTCTTTTTCCCCCCGTGGCTGATGTAGGCTCAGGACAGCCCTGAGCTGCTCCAGCACATCCCAGGGGAAGCGTCAGGTGGGGAAGGCACAGAGCAGCAGGAGCTCAGCAGCATCAAGCACCTGCAGTGCTGAAGTTTAAAGCATTTCCACCTGGGTCGCTCTGCTGGCAGAGGTGGGGCTGGGGGGGGAGGGTGCAACCTGGGGGACCTTTGCTTCGGGCACAGCAGCGAGCCCCACCACGCAGAAGAAACGTCAGGGTGCTCCACACGGAGCGTTTTTGGCTGCTTAAGGAATGTGACATCTTCTGACAGCTGAGGACAAAATGGTATTGATGATTGTCACGCTGAAACTGGGTAATGGCCCAGCAGGACGAGTCCAGCACTTGGCTGTATGGCTGCCAAAGCCAGAAGCTACAGGGGAAGATGAAATTCCCACAAAAGATCCATAACGCATCTGACTGCCAGGGCTGCACTGTACCACAGGGATAGGGATTTATTCCTTATGCAAGCTGGTGACAGGTATGGGTCTGAAAAATACGAAGCAGGACAGCACTTCAGTGCTACAGGAAGCAGATGTCAGATTCTCAGAGGGACTTCTGAATACAATTATGCACGTTTTGAAATAGCTGATGGATTCTTTCCCAGAAAAAAATAAATATATACGTATATTAAAAAAAAAATCTCCCTCCAGTTGGCACGGATCAAAAAGATCGGTTCACATGGAGCAAGCAACTGCAGCAGGTTTAAAGAGAAAACACCAGGACAGTGGGAAAGGATAATGGGGCAACACACAGAACCCTGAGCTTATTCAGAAGGCGATAAAGCCTCAATCTATCCAATCTCAGAGCTCAAGAGTGGGCTGCTTTAATGACATACAATTTATGTTATCCATGAGGCCTGATGTAATGACTTCAAGGGCAGTTTCTGTCTGGGACACCTTTGCAGGGCTGTGCACAAAAGCTTGCTGGGCTTTCAGCTGCCAGAGTGGGAAGCCAGCACAAAGCAGCACTGAACAAAGGGACGGCGTGCCAACGAGCCCGGCGGTGGAGGGATGGTTCAGTGCTGGAAGACAGACACAGACAAGCTTTGCTCTGAAGGGTTTTGTCCCTCCTGAAAGGAACAAGATGATCCAAGAAAATGGATGCCTAAAAAATCCTGCGTTCCCATAAACCCATCTGACAGCAGGAGGACCTCTCCCAGTGTGATTCCCCGGTCCAAGGTTACCGTGCGTGCACTTGGCAGGTAAAAGTGAATTTCAACTTTTTCAGCTGAGTGTCCTCAGACAGTGGAGTGATTCACACCTGTCTAAAGAACCAGAGACAGCCTTCCCCATCGTTCTCCTCCTAAAAGCCCACGAGGAATCCTAGACATGAGCATCTCCAAAGCTGGGAGCCTCAGGCAGACTTTACAGCTTGAGTATGCTTCCTACTTTTAGGCTGCCATCTGCATACCCATTGATTTGCAGGTCGTTCCTTACCTCATATCTTGCTGGTACTGTTGTGCCTCTGTACACAAAGCCCTAACCCAGACATCAGAGGTTGGAAGTAAACACCTGGAGAACCGTGATATGAAATGGATTGCACTGTCCAGTGATAAGAAGATGCTCAAACTTATTAACAACTAGGGCTCTAGAGACTTCCTTAATTAGCTTATTTACTGGAAAGATAAATGAGAAGGTTGTGCAAGGTGAGTCAAGAATGTGCATCAGAGGAAGAGAGAGGCTGACCTTCTCTGGCACAAAGCATGGGTCTCATAAGGAAGGTGATAACAGCGGTGTGCTTGGTGGGGATGATGTCTGCCTCCAACCTCCCCACACCCTGAGGAACCCTCCTCAGAAAGCCCACCCTCACCTGGGTTCATCCACAGGAAATTCAGTGCGTGAAAAACAGCAAAGCAAAGTGGAATTTATACAGAAGCAAGAAGCCAAGCAGTCAGAATTGCCAGGCTGCCACTGCTGCCATGCCATGCCTCAGCTCTGTCCTGGGCAAAGCCCAGAGATGTTCACACACCGTGCAGTGTGTACATGCGAAGCTGCCTCGTACAGCCTGGGTGTGAGATGCTTTGAGAAGCAGAACAATGAGCAAAGCAACCTGAAAGCCCACAGGTTGCTCCTTCCCAAGCCAAGGGTGGCTGCCTGCAAGACCTGCCACTCCAGATTTGCTCCCAGCAGGACAGCTGGAACCAACCTCATCTTCAGACTGCCTGGAGAAACAGCAGGCTCAGTTCCAAGCACCGGCCCTTTTGGAAACCTGACCACGTTTCTCCTGATCTCCCAATGTCATCTCTGTAACTGACCTCTGAGTACATGCTATCGGTGCCAGGGATGGCTGCTCTGTTACAAAGCAGAGCTGCCAGCAACACACCAGGCTGAACGGGGAGAGAGGGGCAGAGGGAAGGGGCTCAGCTGATGCTCATCCTGACAGCATTTCCAAAGCAAAGCTGAACTTTCCTCCCACCCACCCTTCAGGAGCACAGGACAGGGGACAGCTGCTTCTCAGCCGAGGGAACGCCGGGAAAACCAGGTTCTTTCACTGCTGTAAACTCTCAACAAAAAACCCTCTGCGTGTTTTCTCCTTCCTCTGACCTCAGCCAGGGCTAAAGGACCTGACCACATACTTACGCACACAGACAGGCGTCCTCCCGGACCAGCGGTGGTCCTGCTGGCAGATGCGCACGGACATCCCGATCAGGCGGAAGCCGGGGCTGCACTGGTACACCACGCTGCCGCGGTAGTTGTAGTTCTCACCGTTGATCTGCCCGTTCACAATGGGGTCGGGAACGCCGCAGTGCCCGGCTGTAGGGGGGGGATGGGGGGAAGCAGTGAGAGCTCCTGCCCACAGCCTGGGTGGATGCAGGCGGGAGCCTCTGCAGTCATAAATAAAATGGACAGTGCCGAGTCCTCGCTTGGGCTCCTTCTCAAATCAGCACCTAAAACTCCCGCTCCCTCCGGACGTGCAACCAGGGCTCCCCCAGCACACCACGTACCCAGGCACCTCACGTCGGCCCCGCTCCACAGCCCGTTGGCCATGCACTCGCGCACGCGGGAGCCCACCAGGGTGTAGCCGGTGTTGCAGGAGAAGATGGCAGTGGCCCCGTAGCTGGTCAGCGTGCCGATCTTGTTCCCATTGGGCGGCGTTGGCAGGTCCCCGCAGGAGATAACTGGAAGGAGCCCCAGAGCACAGTGAGAGGGAATGGGCAGGGTTAGGTGTTGGTGGTTTTCTTTCATTTGTTTTAACAAAAAGGAAGGGGCAATTATTGCCACAAGTCATTACCAACAGTAGGAAAGATTAGTAAACAGTTTGGTCCCGTTGCACGAGCTGACAAATAAACACTGTGATACTCATGCTTCAAGATGTGAGTAGAGCAGGAGTGGTAAGACTGGCTGGGAAAAGCCAGACGAGTTTTGCACACAGGAAGTTTTTCATACACAGACGTTTCCATTATTAACCCATCGCCAGACGCAGCTGGGAAGCAATGACTTTCAAAAAACCCACAAAAATGGCACAAGATTAATGTGGGATTTCAAACCAGAGAGCTTGGAGACCTCTGTGCTTCTGGCAGTGACTTCATGGACAGGGCTGCAGTCTCCAGACCTGACCCAGAGAGGACACCCAGATGAGAGCCTGGCAGCCCCCTCCCCCTGGTGCAGCTGGAGCCCTTGGACATGCAGCTCCAGACACAAAGTTCAGCTCTTTATTTCACCTGCCTTAAAGATCTGCAAACCCTCTGGGAGCTTTCGCACTCAGCAAGAAAACAGAGACTCACGCTGGGTTCCTCTGACCTTAGTGCACTGCCAAGTTCCTGTCATTGGAATTTATGTGGCAATAACGCAGGAGAAATAAAATGGGGTCAGGCTCACGCTCCTGGATCTGGCTGAAGAGCTAGTGGGGGTAAAACTACATCTGTCACTGAAGCTGGCAGTCACATCTCCAGAAACAAAGAGAGCCAGGAGGGAAGGGAGAGCTGCCATTCCAAAGGAGAAATCTCGCTGCCTCTACCTGCACTCGGAAGAAGAAAAACTCCACCTCTGACAAAGGAGGAGATCCAAGGCACTGAAGTCGTGTCAGAACGACAGAGAGCTGCTTGTTTGCCAGGAATGCTTTTGATTTACAGGTGACTCTGTTACCCTCATAAACTTGGCATTTGCATCACATTGGAAGAGGTTAGGTTTTAAATCAGAATTTTTTATTTTCTTTCTTAAAAGCCAACTTCAGAGCATCTGGCACCGGTGACAGCTAAGCTGCTGGGACCTGACAGCGACAGATGAGCTAATGTGCTTGAGTTCCTGCAGAAGTGTTTAAATTAAACACAGAATCAGATCAACAGACGACCTCTCCCTGCTTCCCAACTCTCCTTCAGCAGCACAGCTCTGCAGCCAACAGCACCCAAAGCTGTGTGTGCCAGCACAGCCCACACCCCTGCCCCGTGGCACTCAGGACCGGTGCCCCACGCAGCTGAGCAGCCCCTGGCGTGGCTGAGCTCTGTGCTTACTTTTGCAGGTTGGCATGGGCTCGCCGATGCTCCACTTGCCGTTGGCCTGGCACCTGATGACCCTCTGGCCCGTGTAGTAGTACCCAGGGTCACAGATGAGCATCAGCTGGGCGTTGTAGTGGTACTGGATCTCGTAGGTCAGCCGCCAGCGGCCATGCTCCACAGCAATGCTGCTGATATCGGGGCAGGTGACAGCTGGCAGCCAGGCGTGGTGGGCCGGGGAAAGAAATGGGACAGAGATGTTAACTGGGTGCTCTGGGGTACCTCAGGAAGCTGGGTGGCTTTTTAAACGGGGGGTAGCACCAACGTCTCTATTCCACAGGTGGAAAAACGAGGCACCAGAGAGGGGATCTCAGGATGAGGATCCCTGTGTACTGAATGTTGTACCTAAGAGGCAGAGCTGTCCCTGCCGGAGCAGGATGGTGATGCTCATGGTACTCACCCACGCAGGGTGGGGGCTGGTTGCCGTTGCTCCACTGCCCGTCCTGCAGGCACTCAGTGCTGGGTGGCTCTCCAGGAGCCAGCTGGAAGCCCTGGTCACAGTGGTACACAGCTTTCGTCCCCACTGTGTACTCCTTGCCGAAGACGACACCGTTCTTTGGGGCTCTGGGAACTCCACAGGAGAGAGCTGGGAAGGAGGAGGGCAGAAAGCAGCTGAGCCATCAGGCAGCTCCCAGTTTTATCGCAGGAATGTGTGAGCTGAAACCCTGACCCCAAGCTCTCCTGTTTAGGAGAGCTCCAGCACTCTGCTGAAGCCCAAAGCTGCAACGAATGCCCACTTCCACAGAGGAACAGGTTTGCAGCTCTTTTCTAAGGCTGTGGCAACAAGCAAAGCCAATGCTCAGTACCAGTGTGTGCAGGAAGAGACCGGCTCATACTCTGTAATATCTGTAACACAAGATGCATTAACGCAGGATCCAAAAGTTTTCACACAGAGATGTGTGAAAGAGTCTCTCCCAACATTCCTAAGAGCTGAGAAATCAAACCTGAGCTGCTCCCGTCCAGCTAATGCATGAACTGGAAGCTGAGCCTGTCAAAAGTCTTCAACCTTAGAGAAGTTACCTCCTGGTGATGTGGACCCAACTGAACACTGAAAGGAGAAACCAAATTCTCATGCACAGCATCAGCACAGCCACTGGAGCTCTCTACCACTCCAGCTCCAGGACACTTTAATGCCATCGCTCCTCAATGAGTCGGCCAAAGCCTGAAGCACAGTCACACAGCACTGGTGTTGCTAATAGGTGTGAGTAATTCTGCAGGCTCGTATTAGCATGATCAGGCAGATCCCTGGTTGAAATGATAATCACACGTGTGTCACTTCATCGAGCTAAGGAGCTTGGCGAATCTCTTCACAAGGCCGGGTGTCTAGACGAGCAGCCACGCTGAATACCAATGTCATTCTAAGGCAGAAGAAGAGGGGGCCTGGGAAGTCCTACCCTTCCACTTTCACCCTGCAGTTCTGTTGCTATTGCTGATGCTGCATCCTATCAGAGGGGATGGTGGAAAGAGAGCACTTACCTTGCCACTGCCCCCTGCAAAGCCTCCTCCTCTCTATGCTCAATTCTTTGCTGCTCTCTGGGGCTGGAGAGGGAGATCCCAAAAGCAGCAGCACTGCTAGTAGTTAGTTACCAATAAAACAGTGCTTCTGGGCCAGAGACAGTTAACTAAAACGTTCATTGGGCCATCAGAAATAACAGAAAAGCAACTCTCTTTTCCTGCAGGTGGTCAGGCTACAACATGAAGACATATCAGTCAGGAAAGGCTAATGGGGACTGCAAACTGCTGCACCAAGTGGGCTCTGTGCATCCCATCCTCTGCAATCTGCCATCCTTGAGCAGGAGGAGCTATGTTTAACTTATCAGTGACACAGCCCAGCTTCAGACCTTGGGTGGCAACAGTCCTGCTCCAAAAAGCGTTTCTGAAGCTCAAATTCTGGGCATCAAAATCCACATAAATAAGAGATTGAAGGCAGAAGCTGTTCCAGGGGAAACCACAATCACTATTTGGCCAGGAGAGACCCATAGGGAGTGGGACCTGGGGAAAAAGGAGTGCTTATGGGGTGCAGAGGTACAGAAGCTCAGTCTGCAGGAAGAATATGTGCTAGGAAAATGGACAGAGGCTATGAACGCAAATCTGCAGCTGGGATTCCACAAACAAAGCAGCTTAAAAATAGGCAGCAGAGACAGAAAAGGCACATTAGATCATCTTGTGTTCCCCTCCATTGTGCCAACACAAGATTGTTCCCTGCAGAATATTCTCTGCTGCTTCCATAAATGTCAGTGAGGACAGAGCATGTCGTAAAGATTATTCAGAGGGGATCGGGAAGGGGAAGAGGATTATGTGCTGGCAGGAGGAAGCCATGGGAAATGTCATTTGTTAACTAGACCATGTGTTTACGGGGACCCCGGTTCCCCTCCTCCTGACACAGCTGATTGTGTGAGCAATTTATGCTGCGCTGCGGATCGAGTTCCCAAACCTCTGCCATTTGGTTCTGGCCACCAGAAAGGATGAGAGATTGAGTGGAGCCCAAAACAAAAGGTTGCCAGTTGGCTTTGGGAGCGACGCAGAAATAAAAAAAAAGAAGTGCTGGATTTTCTGCAGCTGACCTGAGCTCGGAGAGCTGTGCCAACCCCACTCGCAGCTGCTGGGAGCCAGGGGGAGCTGCGCTGCCATGAATTCTCCTATGGCTCTGTTTGCTGCTGCTCATCCACCTCCCACATCCATCTCAGGGCATCCACGGGCCAGCTTTAAGACCCCTGATGGGAATATGGACTAACAGAGAGAGGAGGTGACTTGCCCAAAGCTCCCAGCATCCCACATCCTCTCTCTGCCCATTCCCTTCTGCCTCTGTGTCTGAAATCCACACCCCATGCAAGTCCTGGAGGTGAATACATCCTCTGGAGCTGAACACGAGGCTCAGGTGGCATTCCAGCACATGCAGGTGAGTACTTAGCAGCGTTAGTACTGTTCTTGATTGTGTGATTTTCCTTAAAAAAAAAAAAAGACCCAGTGCCTCAGAGAGATGCCTTGTGCTGGGGAAGGATCCACAGGCACAGTTGCCATGACAGCCCCTGCGCGTGCCTGGCTCGTGGTGCTGCTCATCTGCATGGCTCAGCAGCCCCAACCCAGCTACTGATGCAGCTAGATCATCACCAGAGCCTGTGCCCATTTCCCCAGCTGTCCCCTGCCAACAGCACAGTGCTCTGGCGATGGAGGATAGGTTTAGTATATTCCAATCAGCTTTATATAAATACAGCCTTGAGAGGGCTCCACTAAGCACCCCCACTGCAGAGCATCCCTTCGGAGGCAGGGCTGCACGCAAGCTGTGTGCTTCCACAAGGGAAAGGGCAATCCACAGAACCATACAGGTTGGAAAAGACCACTGAGATCATCGAATCCAACCACTGACCCATCATGCCCACGAAACCACAACCCTCAACAGAAGGGAATTTTCAAGGCTCTCTGGTACCCCCCACACTAAATAATCCTGCTTTTCCTTAAGGCTTGGGCTGGGTGATGAAGCAGACACAGCAACGGGATTTTGCCTGTGCTGTCTCTGTTCTCTGACTGTTTCCAGGGAAGCCAATGCAATATTAATCTCCTGTGTTCGGCTTCCTTGGAACTTGGGATGAATGTTCAAAGGCAATGAAAGGTTTCATCTGAATGGCGATGGTCATCTTATCAACACAAAGAAGCGGGGATGATAGGTGGACTCTGAAAAAGGTGCAGTCAGAAAGTGTGCACAAAGAGAGGAAAGAGTGTGAATGCAAAGCCGCAGGCACGCTGCCCTGTCCTGCCCTCCCTCCCACGCCTGGAAGGAGCCATGTGCTAAGTATGATATGTCATAACGATTACGGCTAATTAGGAGGTGATGTGGAAAGAACAACGGCATGCCTAAATCTTCTATGAAGCCAACAGAAACCGGGCACCATCTGAAACCCAGGAACTCTCATCCCCCACGGACACACACAGAGCTGAAAGTGGATTTCCAGAAACACGAAAGGAAATTCCAACCACCAAATCCCAGCAGGACTCACAACGGGACAGACTTTCCCTCACCTGCCCCACAACGACCCTCTGCTCCTCAGCAGGTAACTCCCTTCCTTCCTTGCTCATCATCCCCACGACGTGGATATATGAGGACCACCTCCAACTCAGCCTCAGCGGGGAATGGGGAACTACAGCAGCTTTCCATTTATCCCATTTCACTCCATCCTTCCCAGGTCTCCCAGGTCCTCGGTAAGGATGCAGGTCCCTGCTCTCACCTTGGCACAGCGGGGTGGCTTGGTTCCAGTGGAAGTAGCCCTGTGGGTGCTGGGAGCAGGTGGCAGTGCTGTGCCCCACGAGGCGGTAGCCGCTGTCACAGCCAAAGCGCAGCGTGGAGCCGGGCTGCAGCCCCGAGTGGCTGAGGATCAGACCATGGGCTGGCGGCTGCGGGAGGCTGCAGTAAGGAGCTGCAAGAAGGGCAAAGGGAGGTACATAAATCCCTGCGTGGGCCGCAGCACAAATCCCTTTCCTGTGCTTGGGAATCACGCAGCTGCCCTGGCTTCAGCTGCTTACCGTAACCTGAGGCTGTACAAGAAAGGGACAGATACACACAACAGCAAAAGGAGCAAAGAGCACGGAGCTACTACCTACGTTTCACTCGGCTCTAGAAAGAGTCATCTCTGATAATTAAATATTACTTAATTCATTTACTGAGTAAAGCCATTACTTATTTATGACCTGCTGGCGAGTTCTCAACCCGCTTTTATAACTTCCATTAATTAAAAGTTGCGGAGCTCCGAAAAATAGTAATTCACTTCAAGGAATTCTCAGCGAGCACTCGGCAGCTGAATTGTGCTGAATGAGCAACCGGTCTCATCAGAACGGTCTCATCTCTGCAGAGGCACAGTGATGGTGTGGCACAGGAATCCGGACTGAATTGCACGGGATGGGTTTCGCTCACCCAGAAGCAAGCTGTCTGTGGTTAGACATTCTGCTTCTGACTGCTGAGGGTGGCAGAGGAAGCCCAGCCACACAGCGGTTGGGTTTTGCTGGAGGTGGAGCTGCTTTCCCAAGTCTCACCAGCCTCACAACGTGGCTTCGTGTGTCCTACACCATGCTTTGGCACCTTCTGTGCTCACAGATGGGCTCTGCCCCTGTGCAGTCCCTTCGTGGGGATCTGAGGCTGAGGGGCAGAGGCATGCAGCCCCAGCCGGGCACTCACCTGAGTAGCGGATTTTGAAGCCTTTTCTGTTGTAGGCATGATCAGAGGACCAACGCAGGTAGACTTTGTTCCCGCTGCTGGTAACAGTCAGAGGGGCAGAGTAATTCCCACTCAGTGACAAGAGCAGTGGGCTGTGGCCAGAGGGACCTGGAAGGAAGAAGTGTGTAACAGCAGAGCGCCAGCATTCTGCATTTGGCTGCTCAGCTGCATCTTTAGGAGGACTGCTCATCCAGGCCTACGTCACGGGCTCTGAGGATGGGATTCACAGCTCTGCTGTCTCTTCCCTTTCCCCGCAGTTGCCACCCAAATCGAACTGGTGAATCTCTTACCGTCAAAGATCTCAAACTCATCGTACTGCTTCTCGCTGAGGAAGTACTCGATGGTAAGGGAGATGTTGTAGCCAGGTTCCACCTTGACCACCCAAGAGCAGGTCTGGAAGTGAGGGTAACTCCCCAGGAAGCTCTGGCTGAGGATCACACCCGTGGAGTCTGTCATCACCTCATTCATGGGGCAGGGCACTGCAGGAACGAGAAGGACAGGCTTCAGAAAACAAACACCAGGTTCAAAGGCAGGGGCAAAAAGCAAGGGCACAAAAATATACAACCATCTTTGCACCATTTCACACGCCTTCCAAAATGAGTGGCA
The DNA here is from genome assembly GCA_023055505.1 of Callipepla californica brunnescens. NCBI lineage: Eukaryota > Metazoa > Chordata > Aves > Galliformes > Odontophoridae > Callipepla > Callipepla californica. The sequence continues at coordinate 910,604 of JALIRH010000055.1, forward strand.
CTGCAACCAAACAACTCACATTGCAGAACGGGCCCTGGAAACTTCATTACCCGAGGCAGAATGAAGTGGGGAATGACAGACTGATCCCAGGGCACCCAAGGAGTTGCCAGCTAGGATATAAGAACTCCAATTCATTTCTCTAATCACTGGAGCCCACTCAGTGGAATTCTGGACATATCAATGCAGCTGAAAGCCCTAAAATGAAAAGGCCGTCAACAACACCCCAGGAGAGGAGGCCAACACACAAAGTGAGCAGAAAGCATAAAGAAAAAGGGATCTTACTTTATCCATAATTGTCTCTAAAACTCAGTGCAAACACTGCACTTGTACTAATAGAAAACAGCCAGAACTATCCAGAAAGAACACTGTATTCTTTCCAAATCCTTAATCCCATCAGTGATTTTTTGACCTCCGTAAATTGGTGGCCAGATGTAATTTAAGGAGTCCCTTTACCCCCAGGCTAACAACCATCAGCAAATAATTGAATGACCTCCCTTTCTCTCCTTCAGTCATGCTATTTCAGAGAGAATAAAGCTACAGGAAAATATCCCATTATATGGCAAAAATGTTCAGATAGGAGGGAATGAAGGAGATGAAATAATCACAGTCGGAGCCAACAGAAGCACCAGCAGGAATCCAGAGGATAAATACGGTAACATGGTAGCACAGAAACATCCCTGGGATCCCTCCTGAGCAGCTGCAAGGTGCACAATGCAGCGTGCTTGGGGCGTCTGTTTCTCTCCCACGTCAGACACTGTGCAGCACTAATAGGGGCTGCTGCTCGCAGGGGGAACGCGCTGAGCTGCAGCCTGCTCTTCCCCGCTTTGGCTGCTCACATCTCACTGGCAAACTGTCAGGCACAATTCCTCCACCCCCCCAACCCCGGGTAAGGACGTCTGGGTGACTGCTTTAATGACTTCACGGAGGCAGGCAGACACACAGCACGGCAAAGCTCCATCAGCACAGCTTCACTCAGTCCCACTTCAGCAAGTCCGAGCTCCGAGTGCCTTCCTGCCTTCAGGCTGCTGGGGGGTAATTTGGCAGCACCAAAAAGAAGCACGGCCCTTCCATATGGTGCCGAGAGCCCACGGATCCCCAGCAGGAAGCGGAGGAAGTTCCCTATCATTTATCAGAGAGCTGCTGCAGTGAGTCACCCAGCACATCCCTCATCATTACTTAGCTACTGCTGGCTGAGCCCAGTCGAGGTGCGAGGTGCGTGGCCCAGTGCTGTGAGCAGCCCTGCCCCGTGATTTTGCACCATCAGGGCTCTTGGAAGTCTGAAAATTAACCCCTCATGTGCACGGAAACCTCTCGCAGCTGCCATCCTGCTTGCTGTGTCCCTTTTCAAGCCCTGTACCCACGGCAGCTGTCCCTGGGCAGGAAAGCTTTGGGTGCCCCATGGGGACCTGAGGATGTACCTTCACAGGTGGGTGGAGGGCCTTCGAACTGCAGGTGAGTGCCCAGTTTGCAGGTCAGGATTTCATTTCCAATCAGTGTAAAGCCAGGAAGGCATCTGTACCTCACGATGTCACCTGCAGAAAGAAACAGAACACATCCTGACCGAGGAGAAGGATGAATCGTGCCCTGAGAAAGAGGGACGTGTGGGGGACCGGGCAACGTCACACAACTACACGTGTGAAGGGTTCTCCTGGAGCCCTGGATTTGGGATGGACAACACGTTGTGTCCTCCTGCAGACACTGCCAGTGGCTGAGGACAGCAAGGGAAAGAGGGCTCAGGGCCCACGAGCCTACCTATGTTAAACTCCTCATTCTCAGTGATGATTTCTGCGTTGGGAACCATGGTTGGAGGCTGACACCTGAAGAGCTGGTAGGCTGAAAAGACAGCGAAGGAAGAGCAGCAAATGTTAAGCTGGGGATGAAAGCAGCCTCAGCTGTCTCAGTGCCAAGCACAACAGACATCGCAGCAAATCCTCCCCTGACCAGCAGAAGGAACTGGCAGAAATGCAACCAGCCCTTTCCCTTCCAAACACTACAGAGATGGCTCCAGTTATCTGAGCCCCAGAGCAGATAATAGGGAACAGATTTTCATCAGTCTGTGGATCCAGAGGTGTCTGGGCTCGGTTTGGATGAGCACAGAATGGTAACTGATGGGTGTTGCCATGAGGCAACGTTGCTGTCCTCTGGAATACCACAAGAGGACCCTGGTGACCCTCAGTGGGGTTTGGTCAGTCACAACAGAGAAGTCTCAGACTGCTCGAGCACCAAGTACATTACAATAATTATTCAGAGAACCTCATCTGTACCACCTGACCCTGAGCAGAGATCAAAAACCTCCATGACTTCTTTTTAACCCGGAATTATTCATTAGTTTCTTCCGCAGATGACTCCAGGAGTGCAAATGTTTCCACCTGCAAACCCTGTGTGGTGCTCAGGTCCCAGAGCAGCCCAGCGTGGCTGCAAAGCTCACATCTCACATCAGGCAGAGCTGTGCAGACTTTGCCTGGTGAGGGGTTCCTTCAGAGTCATTGGGTGACTGCATGGGGAGGAGGACTCCAGAGCAGGAGTGGATTTCCTAGGACTCGTGCACCTGATCAAATACACCTCAAAGGGGCATGTCTGCTATCAGAAATTAAAGATGGGCACACACGGGCTAAAACAAACGTAGTGCTCACGAGGAGATGGGTGCACGAGGTCTGAGAACTGCACTGCTGATGAAAACAAACACACGGGAGCTGCGAGCATGGCTAAATTGGGGGAAAAAAATGGTACTGGGAACTAAATGAATATTAATGAAAGACATTTTCTGCTATTTGCTCAGCACTTCTCTGCATCTTTGCTCCCCCTGCACCTGACCCTGGACAAGCATAACTTCGTCTGAAATTTATATCAGCCCTTTAATTTAAGATACTGGAGCTCAAGCTGCCACTGAATATTAATTCTTACTAACTCCGCTATGTCGAACTCTTCACACCGCAGCAAAGCTGACAGCACCCTTAATGAGGCTTATGATAATGCTTAAATACACATGTAAAGAAGCAGATTTCCCCTCCTCTCACCCCAATTTCCCTACCCCCCAAGCTGGTGCAGAACAGTAATGCAGGAAGGTCAGCACTGCAGGCACGGAGCACTCCGTACTCTGTGACTGCGCTGTATCCAGGAACGGAGCTCTGCTACAGCCCACAGATCCCTGGGACTGTGTCACCATCATCATCATCACCTCCCTGTGTGTGCAGGAGGGGAGAGGCAGCACGCAGGGGTGGTGGGGGAGAGCCCTTCTGCTACACAGAGCACTTGTTTGCAATCTTTCAAACAGATGTTTGGCAGCGGGGGAAGGGGGAATCCGCAACAAAAATGGAAATTAAATGCGATTTAAAAAGCACTCGACGGCATCTATTGAAGTGGAAAGATAACCCGCATTTACAGCATTAATCTCCCCTCCTTAATGGGCCGTATTTCAATAAAGAGGTGCGATTAAGAAGGCTTCAGCATATGGGTGATGCAGCGGCGGCAGAGCTCCTTTCAACGGCACATCCATTTGTTCTCAGCAGGACAAAGCAGAGTCCTTGAAACCACAGTGGGACCCTCTGAGTTACTGTGCCATAAACCCCCTCCTGCCACGCTCACACTTGGCTTGGTGCTGGCACCTGAGCTAACCCATTTCATAATCGGTGCCACATCCTCATTTTTCAAGGGCTGCTATTGAATCTTCGAGCTCTCTCAATCATTCTTTTGTTTCCTCTCCTCGGCCCTGAGGAAATGTTTCTGTGCAGGCATCTGAAAGAGCAATGGTTCTCTGACGAGGGTGCTGCTGATCTGTGCTGCACGGGGAAAAGACAATTTAAAGCTGAAGGAGGGTGTCTATGTCCTAGATCTGCCAACGTGCGGCTGAAGAAATGAAAATATTCATAGCTACAGATCCTGAGGAAATTCCATTTCCTGCAGTTACACCCCAAAGAGCAATGCCAGCACTGTGACTGTGCTGTGCGATCCTGAAATGAACATTTCTCCCCTTTCTCCCATCTCCCCGGTGCTATGAGGCTCCACACGCACAGTGAGAGCCTGGGAGGCAACCACCTCAATCAGCCAATCTTCGGGGTAAGGCTTTCCACTAAAGCCCCAAGCATAAAGGGACCAATAAACCAGAGAGCAGTGCTTCAATAAAAGGCCCAAAATGCCCATCTGGGAAACGGGCTCCAAGTGGCTGCTGGCTGACGTCAGCTCCTTCCAGCACTGCTCCACACCTGGAAAGCCCAGGGTGGCTTCAGACCTCAGAGAAAACAGGAAAGAAACCTCAGTACGAAGGGCTGTCAGGACTGGAGAACGGCTCTGAGTGCAGCACAGACAGTAAGTGATCCGTATTACAAAGGGAAGCGTTCACTCCTGCAGCAGTGCTCACAGTTTCTGCACCAAACTGCCTCGCTCCTACTTTTTTGCATAACCCCTCCACGCACACCACGGCCTGGTAATATAAATCTTGCAGTGTTTTGCAGCAGTAAACCAATTCCCTCCGAAGCCTGGCGAGCGTTCTTGAAATTCAGCCTATCTGTATAATTCTTGCCTTTCGGAACTGAACGTAAGCTGGAGCATTCTGCACAGATCCGTCGTGTAATTCATGTCAGACTTCGCTGAAGTTGCTGCAAGCAAATTACCGAAGCAAGAGGAGGTCTCCATTTGCACCTTCCAAAACCCAGGCACTGCCGTAGCAACTTGTTAGCTAATCCAATTTAAAATTGGGTCCTCTTTCAGAGGCGGAAAGCAAACGCTCTCGTTTTGATGTAATACCCACCACGTCTCTCCGGCGTGAGCTGTGCTCACACCCAAACAATTCAGGGATTTACAAGAATCATTCTCCTCCCCACGGAAACGAAGTCACCTCTCAGCTGGAACACAGCTGTCACTTAAAACAGGACAGCAAGATGACCCAATTGGTTCAGCGTGGCATTGGGAAGACAACACCATATCCAGCTAACGCTGCAGACAGGGAGAGTTTTAAGCAAGCAGAGTGGAGCTATCCATAATGGGATCTGCCACGGAGAGGACAGTATTTACAGCATCACCTTGAGAGAGGCGCGGGGCTGGCATGGCTGTCAGCACACGGGCACTTGGCTGTGCCTGAGTTATCGCGACGTTACAGATGGAGTTCTGCATCTGCCCACGCGGCGTGACCACGCCAGCACCCGACTGCAGAAGAGACTTTCAGTCTCAAACCTGTGAACTTCAGGCTGAAACCTGTTCCTTTCACACATTGTCTCCCCTAGAAAGAGAGCTCCCCGCAAGAAGCCACAGCTGACTCACTCCCCTCTGTGTGCATCATGCAGGTAGCAATACAGACCGTAGAAGTAAATGGCAAAAATCCCTCCGTTTGCAGCATCACTGTGGAACTTCACCAGGACCTGATTGGAAGAGCTTTGGGCTGACTTCTTCGCAGAGTTACCAGTGAAAACTCCAAGCTGTGGGGCTGTCTGCTGTGGACCATCCCTAAAATTGTAGGTGGGGAATACAAGAAAAAGGCACTATTATCCATCTTTAATCCTAGGCAGCAATCACCCTCCTGTACCACACACACAGATCCCCCCCAGGGTTTGGTGTGCCTCATTTTGATCACAGAAATTAATGGAATGAATTTAAGGCCTGCTAAGTCTTAAAAGTTCTGTCCAAAATCCCACTGCCCCCGGAGGATGCTTCCTCCTGCTCTTATACACAGTGCTCCCCACACACTGCAGCAGTGGAAGCACTCTGCCTACTCAGTCCTCACACCATTGCTGTACTCACCAAATGGTGATGAAATCGTTGTAGGGCTCAGTTTGCAGCAGAGTGAAGTTGAGATGGATCCCGTAGCCCACAGGCACTGTAAGGAGCCACGTGCAGTCCTGGGAATTGGGGTACTGGTTGGGGAAGCCAGGAGAGTAAACTGTTCCATTTTGGGTGGTGACATTGCCCCCACAAGGCACTGCAAATAACCAAACAAATACAGACCCAGTGAAGAAATATCCGCCGAAACAATGACTTTCTGACAGCTTCTCTTTCCCACTTTCCTTTCCTTTCCTTTTTAGATAAAAGCAGTTCTGGACACAGGTGCATCCAGCCCCAAAACCTTATCCTACCTCACCATGAATAGTTCACGCCTGTCACAGCTACCTTGAACCTCTTCAACTCCATTCCATTACAATAAATTTGTTCAGTGCTCTGCAGCTGAAAGGAGACTGTCAGGCTGTTTTGTGCAGATGTGACGGCCAGCTGCACAAATCAACTCCTTACAGCCAAGGAAGAGCCTTTGGGGTCCACCAGCTGTTTGCACCCATGCATGGAAAACACAGCTCCTGACCAGATCACACCAGTGGGCAAATGTCTGCACTTGCTCAGACAGCTTGGCTTGGACCAGAACCATCGAGCAGCTGGCTTTCAACAGATCGCATCTGAGCAGGGGGGAAATGATGATTTATTTGTACAACAGCAGCATCCACTTCATTAATCAAGACGACAGTTCTATTGCACCAGGTATCATCCAGGTCTAAATGAACCTGGAAGCTACAGAGACATAATTAGAAGCAGCCAGGGCAGTGAAGAAGAGAGATAGAAAGCAGACATCCTGCTGAAGTGCAGGAGGGCCACAGCAGTCCCTAGGTCCAGGAGTCCTATGCACAAAAATCAGCTACTGGATCTCACGCAGGGTAAATGTAGAGAGTCTTCTGCCTCAGCCAGCTCCCTTTCAGAAGCCACACAGCTGTGTGAACCCAGCCCTTGGCTTAGGTTAGCACATTCCTTCTCCCAGCACCTTATTAAGTCAGGCTGGGTGCTATACTGATGCCTGACAGCACACTCTCCTGTTCATATAGGAGTAGCCCCAAAGATCTGCACCACTCTGGATGCGATTTGAAGTACCAAGCATGAAGTTAGAGCCTGGCCCCAGGTATTTACTGCCTGGTTCTGCTCTGCTTTCTCTCGTGGTTTGTCAAGCTGAGAAAACCCTGTGTATTTACATAAACTCATACACTTAATTTTCTAAACAAACACCCAAGGAACCTTAGGGGCCAAGTTCCTTTCTACCCTGCAAAACAGGCAGCCTGCTGATCAGCAGAAAAACTCCTAGGAGTCCTGCTGGAAAACTCAGCCTCTGTGCCCTTATTTTGGAACTACAACTTCTCTTTTAATTAAATGGGCTTTCAGCTGTGACCTGTGTGGGGCAGGTGAGGTGGTTTAGCCTAAGGCAGTGAGTGCGTCATCCTGCTTGCTGCTATGCAAAAAATGGACCACCCAGCTCAGCTGCATTTAAGAAAATGGCCGGAAAAGGAACACTCTGCACTGACTTTAACAGCACTGCAGCCCAGCAGATGTGCTTGCACAGGGAAAAAAGCAAATGGGCCAAAATACACCTATCCTCTCACCCCTTCATCCTACCGCAAGTGCTGCAGAACAGGAAAGCTACTTAAAAACACAGTGAAGAACTAAGGTTGCAGCTGGCACAGCTGATGCCTGAGGGAAAGGGCATCATTCTGCTACCATTACTCACCAGCCCTCCCAGCAGCACAGCCCTGCATTGCTGGAGTCACAGGGAGCACAGCTAGGATCCCATTCTTTATGCTTTCTTTTCTTGGAGTTCAAGGACTCAGGACTTGAAAGAGGGAAAGCATCAGCTCTCCCTCTCTTTCCCCAGTGCAGACCAAGTGCACTGGGGAGTGTGGGATAAAGGCCAATGCTCCTGGGAAGTGCAGCAGAAATCTTCAATGAGCAGCTTGCACAAAACCCTTCTAAAGGAAACCTCACAAACCTCAGCCCACGGGATAAAGGATTGAAAGATCCCTGTTGGATCTGAAATGAGAAGATGGACTTTGGAGTTTTGAAGCCCAGAACACAGATCTGCTCCCTCAGAATGCAGGGTCCACCTGGCATGTGTGCTCTTCAGGAACGTGCAAGATCATTTTAGAGATGTCATCACTGCCATGCTAAGGAGATGGGACAGGAAACCAATCTCTGCACAACGAGTGTCCCCAGAGCTGCCAGAGTCTTCTTCAGAGACTGCTAAAGGCAAAACAGCACCAGCATACAGTTTCTGTGCCCCCCGAACAAGTATGTGAACTTCTGTGTGTGAAAACTCTCCTGATTCAGTGTTTACCTGTCTATCAAGAATCCATACTGACCTCTTGCATAAAGAAATTGCATCAGCTGGAGAATTAGGGCACACAAGGCTCTCTAGGAGGAAGGCAAGTTCTGCAGACCAGCTGATCAAAAATGCCAAACCAATGGAAGTGGAACGAAGTTGAAGAAATAAAGCAGACAAAAGATGGTACTGCAACAACCCTGGACTGCCTCGCTGCGAAGGCACAGCTCCCATTGCCACCAGCCAGAGACAGCTCTCAGCAGCACCAGGCTCAAACGCTCCGCCTCAGAAGATGCACCTTGGTTTTGAACTGTTCAGAAATGTTTACCTTCGCTCGGCTGAAACATGCAGAACATGAGCTCACTGAGAAATGCTTCATCACCTCAGGGGCTGAGGCTTCACGCACAGCCCTCAATCCCAGCCTGCCTCCAGCAATGCTTTTGTTTCCAGCGAAACCTTCAGCCTGACCTCACAACAATGATTCAAAAGGAGGCCAGAACTGAGAGCAGAGGCATTTTCTTCCCCCAGCATGCCAGGTTGGGATCACCCTCCGAGCACCCCAAGCCATACCTTCACACCTGGGCAGTGGGTGATCCCAGTTCCTGTTGGTTCCGTGCTGACACGTCAGGACAGGGTGACCGATCAGCTGGTACCCAGGCAGGCACTCGAAAGAGATGGACTGGCCAACGTTGTAACCAGCTCCTCGCACAACACCGTTGGCAAAAGGCTCAGGGTCGGGGCACTCCTGCAGCTCATACGCTGGAAAAGAAGTAGTTAAATAAATGGAGAAACGTTTCATACTTCTGATTTTCTCATAAAAGCAAGAACTGTGCGCTCACCACGCCGCTTAGCTACTTCCCCCTCACACGATGACTTAATTGAAAGAGATAAAACTTTAATGAACCATGCACACATCCGCATGGAGGACGAGGGACAGTGCTCTGCTCCTCTGGCTTCTCAGAGCCCGCGTTCACAGGGTCACCCCACACTTCACTTCTAATTGGGAAATTGGCCTTGTTTTTCAACAAAACGTGGACAGTCCTGATGATGAATGTAAGTCAATTGGTTAGCATGTTCCACCTGGCATTATAAATTATTGGTCAGCCTTGCTCGAGCTAATTTGCATAGCAATTTCCATGAGATTACCCAGAATGCCTCGCAGAACACATTCCTTCCTAAATTGTGCAGCAGTGCATGAATTATATGGTGCATGAACAGGACAGCCGAGACAAAATTAATGTTTTCAATTAAGTATGAGTAGTGGCTTTTATCGCTATTTCTGGGGAGGCAGCCCTTTGTCAGTCCTTGGCTACAGCACATGGCTGGAGACACATGCTCCATCTTTCCCACTCCTCAGATCTCTCTCCCAGGCAGCAGTTGGATCACTGGGCTCCCAGTTGCTGCACAGCAAAGCCTGTCCTAATTATCTTCAGTATGAAGCCCTTGGTGTCCTTAGCCCTTACTCCCATAGACCAATGTCAGGTGGACAAAGAAGTTCCAAAGTGTTTTGCAAAGACCCTGTTAAAGGTGGGGCTGTGATCAAGCAGGACCAAAAGTTCAGGTCCTCCTTCCACAGGCTGAAGTCCCACAGGCAGCCTCAAGCCCCGATGTTGTATTATTTAGCTATTTACTCATTATCTCAGTCCCCTCTACCAGCCTGCCTCAGCACAAAGCTAAGCTGCAGCTGAGGATGGAAGGGATGCATCTGAGAGCACTCAAACTGGACTTTTGTCATTCAGCTGAGGCTGAAAATCAGCTGCAAAATTTCAGAGCAAACCCACAGCTGCTGAGCACTCCTCTCTTTGCCCATGACAGTCAACAGAGCCAAGATCTAAGTGAATCTGGCTGGAATTAATTCAAAGACAGCTCACTGTCACAAAGCACTCTAAGAACATTTGTTATTTGCCCTAGGCGTAAGTCAGGATGAACAGATCCCAGTCCTGAGGATTAAGCACAGTCCTTGTGTGACACCTTTCCACTCATTTGGATTAAGTCCTCGTGGAATTAACTCAACAGAACAGCAGCAGCCGTGCCATCCACCCTCCCCATGAGCACCTGGGGACAGGATCGTCCCACTGCTGCTTGATGAGTGGCCTCCTTACCTTGGTACTCCAGCTTGAAGCCTGGCTTGTTCTGCGAATGGTCGCTGTGGAAGTACACAGTGGTTTCGTGAGATGTGGACAGGAGGGAGCCCGGGATTTCGGTGCCGCTGAAGCGCCCGATGACACTGCTGGTGTCGTACGGCCCATTGCGCACCTCAACGAAGTCATGGTTTGGCTCAGTGGAGAAGTTGAGGAATTGGATGTGAGCACCTAGAGAGGAAGAACGAACAGTGTGCCTTGCAAGATAGCCACGAGCCTCGGCACATCAGCACTGCCCAGTGCAGCCTGGTCAGGAAGAAAAAAGATGCGCTGCACTGGAGGAAAAGGGCGACTGTGCTGAGAGCTTCAGCCCAGATCAGGATATAAATGCTGTGCTTTCAGGCTGCTTGACTTCCTGGGCACTCTTTGCACTTTGCCTGACAGCGAAGAAATTAAAAGGCAAAGACACAGCTATGCAGCCCTCTCTCTTGCCAAACTGCACTCAGCCAGCTCACACCAAAACCAATTGTCTCACCAAATCCCACGGGAAGCAATATCCTCCACGTGCAGTCCAGGTTGCTGGGATAGTTTCCTGGGAACCCTGGGCTCAGGAGCACTCCCTCCATCTCCTCGGCTGTTCCTCCACACTGGGCTGTAAAATCAATAGTGTTAAGATTCAGGATCATTTGCAGGTCTCTCTGGACAGTGGCCATGGCCAATCAGCCATGCTGGAAAGAAAGAAATGAAAAAGCTATGAAGAAAAAAAGGGAACTAGCACAGATTAGCCAGGCACCGAATGGCTGCATTACTGATGCATGCACCTTCCTCCTGTCCTTGAGACAACAGCCTCGACCCAGAGATACTCTTCTGGTGGCCACAGTGGGAGAGACAGACCTGAGCTGCAAGGGGAGAGAAGGACGGTCTGCTCTCTCTGTGGACACCATAGCAGTGCACTTCATGCACACTGCACTTGTATGAATTTTTAACCACCGCCGAAATTACTGTGAAGGAAAAGAATGATCTTATTTTGATTCCATTTACCTCTGCTTTATCTGGTTAACTGATCTACCTTGACTGCTATACTTGTCACTCTCGAGGCAATTACTGATAAATATAGAACAGCATGTTTGCACACTGACTGGAGCAAATTCCCTACCAAGAAGTGATCCGGGGATGACACGGCACACAAAATATGTTTACAAAAAGCATCACATGAAGCACAGATATCATCTTCTCAGGCTTATCTGGATGACCTCTACCTTGTTACAGTAATCCCACCTAACAGAATACACCCAGGTGTGCTCCTAACACATTCTGACAGCAAAGCTACAGCCTCCCTCTGTCCAGAATCTCTGTGTGCACATTTGCTACTAATGAGGCTTTTCCCAGAAGTTCCTTCTTCCTTTTAATGGCTCTTTAGTAGTACTACTGCTGAATTATTTAGGAGTCAAGCATCTGGATGAAGTGGACTAAAAGAAAAATCAGTCCACTGCCAGGGAGGCAAAGAGTTCTCTGAGCAGGGTTCGTGCACAGTTGGTTGGCACCCAGCATGGTCTGGCAGTATTTAGACACACTGGTGCGTGACTTGTAAAGGACAAGGAGCCCCAGTGCTGCTAGCAGCCCCTCCAAGGACTGTGTCACTTATAATGATCTGCACTTGGCTGTGGAGACATGTTTATGTGCCTCTGAAGCTGGATGACCTTTTTCAGTCGAGTGTGATGCAAGCTAAGAGATAGGAGCAGACAGGTGGACGGGTGCCTGTATCACTTAACCACGACTGCCCCGAAGTGGAGATCCTGAACTCAACTGTACTGGTGTTTACACCACGACAGTGCCTACGAGGCACAGCCCAGCCAGGCAGAATCCAGCTGAGCTTCATGGCTGGTGCTGATCAAAAGAGGACAGAAGAAAACTCAAAACTTGTAGTTGCTCAGCTTGTCATCAACCCCTGGTGCAACACTGGGATCCTTTTCCATACTGGAACCCCTGCCCCAATGCTGAGCTGAAGGGATTCTGGGTCCTCCCAGAGCAGCTCCCAGGGGTGTGAGCCCTTTAGCTCAGACATTCTGCTGTAACTGTCTCTGCTCTTATTGCTGGCCTGAAGATCATCAGATGAAAGAGCTGTTAGCTCTTATAATTACTTTAAAGCAAAATGATGTAAGCTAAAACAGCAGGAGCCTGAAATAACTGTTAACTAAAGCTATTAAATGCATAAATGTCTCTCTCAAAGCTGTAAAATGTGCAATATGAATATTAAATATCTAGATTTGCTAAAAGCAAAATACTGCTCGAAGATAATCCAAAACCTCCAGTAAGTTCCTTTCACCTCTGGATCTCTTCCCCCAGGGTTTGCTTCTGCATCAGTGGAAATTCATTGCCTGGTCCTCCCTCACTAAGGCCTGAGATGCTCAGCAGCCTCAGCCCATGGGCTGTTACAGGGAAACAGGCAGCAGACCTGGCCCTGAGTGCTCACACAGGAGCTGCAGGCACCGAAGTGAGGACAGCAAGGCACCAAGTGGTGCAGTCTGGAGACACTGGCAGGAAAACAGTAAAAGATGCAGGTTTGGTGACATCAAAATGCATTTCTTAAAGAAAACGAACCACAGCCTGCTCTCAACCCATAAAGACAACCTGCTTCCAGTATAAAGCAGCTTCAGCTTTCCCCTTTGCAATGAGTTTTTATTGACAAAACCGTTTTTGGATTTTTACACTTTATACTATAGCCACAATTTAAACACTTAACATCAGGCATTCTGGTTGCCCTGCAGGGATGACTGCTGAAATTTCCCCTTGCAGCTAATAAAGATTTTTCCACGGCTTTATCTCACTCCCAGAAAGAGCTGCATTCCTCTGACTCACACCTTCACAGAGCTCCTGTCCTCCCTGCCAGTCCAGCAGCCCTCAGCCAAAGGGATGCACTTGAAAGCAAACCGAGTGTACCGTGCCCCTGGCTGCTGTGCTGCCCTACCACGAGGAAGATAAAACCACGGGCTGTGGTTTATGCAGCCACCTTTAAAGCTCCTTTACATGGGAGAACAGGCTGAGAAGCTGAGTGTGCTGGGAAACGCAGGTTAAAGCTCACAGAGATCTTGCTCTAACAACGCAGCTGGCTCGGTCTGGACAAGAAACTTTTCCCCATTTCATCAGCATCTGATTTACAGAGATTTTTCAGAAGGGCACTATAAATATCTGCTAGGGAAGAAGAGAGGGAGGAATCCTACCAATGCAAAGCGGAGGGGGGTAATTCCAGCGCCGCACTGTGCCTGGCATGCAGGAAATGTGAGAGTGGCCCTGACGGAGAGAAAAACAAGACAAAATTCGGAGGGTCTCCCACCCAAATCTTTATCGTTACCCTTTTTCCCTTGTGCTACAAACCCATTCCTCTACCTGCAGTGCATAGCCTGGCTCGCACTGGAAGGAGACGACATCGTTCACCAGGTAGCGCTCCCCAATCTTCAGGCCATTCCCAGGAACTGGGGGCTCTGGGCAGCTGGACAGGCCAACAGCTGAAAGGCAAGAGAGGGGTGAGTGCTCTGGGAGCAAGGAAAGGCAGACAGGAGCAAAGCACACATCCTCACCTCGTCCCAGCCCCCATTATCAACAGCCTCCAGCACTGAGGCTGAAGGGCAAAGTTTGGTGCTGTTGGGATTCTCCTCAAGGACAGCCCAGAGGGATCCTGGACATGAAGGTATTCGGATCCGGGGCCACCACTTCATCTGGAATGCACTGTTCTTAATGAAGGCATCACTAATCATTCTGTGACTCATGGCCAGTTCTGAGTGAACATTAATGGCCTGACCATTAACGAAGAGCTGCATCTGCATCAGCGCATCCATTCCCAGGGCAGGCTGACTCATGCTCAGTAGCTCAGGAATCAAAACTCCTATCACCAGCCCTCCTCATCAGATGTCTGTATGCATGGTACGTTGTGTATTCCTTCACTGACCAGGCAGCATTTGATAAAAGACTGGGGAGGATGCAGGAGGGAATTACCCATGTTGCCCCTTGCTGGCAATATAAAGGACATATTGTGTTTGAAGAATGCAATTTGTTCCTTCCTGTGTAAAAGCTGCTTAGTTTCATTCTCTTACCCCACTCTCCCTGTTTTCATCTACAGAATGAATTTGCCAGGTGATACAAAAAGCAGTAAGCGAGGCCACGCTTTGACAGCGCCTGCACAACAGCCCACAGAAATGTCATTCAATCCCATTTCCACCTGAGCTACGATTCTGATCAGGGAGATCCTGCTGCTGCCACAAGATTACCTCTCACACCTCTGCACGGCTAGTGCTCTGCCCCAGCCTGAGCCATAAGCAGGTGAAGAAAAGAAGGAGAGAGGTGATGGTGACTCTCCTTTGGAAATCTGAGTCACGCTTCCCAGCAAGAAAGCACACAGTCCCTGCCCACCCATGGCTGAGCTGCCTGACCTTCAGAGAGACACAGAAAACAGCCCTAAGCATCTTCCCATTCTGATCAGTAGCCACTGAGTTTCATTCAGTCTTACATACAGTGGAATTTCAGTCGTAAAAGCCAAGCAAAATTTGCATCGCTTTCCATCTGCCCTGGAAATCAACACCTATTAATTTTCCCAGCCAAGAAATCAAACCAACCTGGCAATCCAAAGCCTCACGAAAACCTGAACGCGATTGTTGCAGTGCGGCAACACAATCCCTGCAGAATTTATTGGTTGAAACAGAAGTGGGGAAGAAGCAGAGTTGCAGCAGGAGGATTTCTGTAACAACACACATTCCCCAAGCTCCCAGAGAGCTACAGCACACCTCTCTCCAATCTTCTCGGCTGCTGTAATTTTGCTCGAGCCATTAATATGCAAGGTTTCCATCTGCAAACACAATGAACCTGGAAAGCTTACTACTCGTTGGCCGTCTAAAAGCACGAGCAGTCCCTGTAGTCAAACAGCCACGCCATTTCTGTGGATGTTGTACAAAATGAAATGCACTTCCAAATCTATTTGCTGCTTTGGAAATAAACAAACACAACACTGGTTGGCTTCGCAGAACGAACACAAGATTTGCAATCAAAAGCAATTGTCAGACGTGGTGTCCAGCAAGAAACTATTATGTTTGCATTGCCCCAAGGAAGATTGCATGAATGTAACAGCAGTCCCAGCACATCTCCCATCGGCTCAGCATCACTGCTACCGATGCAGGACCAGGGCCAGCCCATCACTGTGCATTAACCAGTCCTCCGAGAGCTGCACATGCACCAGGCGTGCTCCTGGCCATGTCACACCCTTCAGTACCCCACAGATGCACAAGGCTGCCTGCTGTCCAACGACTGCTGGCTGCACATTCCATTCAGATGCACTGAACAGAGCTGAGAGCTGCCATTCTGTACCTGCCTGCTCTACTCAACGCTCATAGACAGCACCTTAAATGCTGCAGTCAGTTTTGCTCCCCCACCACGTGGGAAAACCTTCAGAGAAGTGGAACAAGTTCAGCAGGAAGAACTCCAGGATGGCCAGCGGTGATCCTGCCACGAAAGGCTGCCCACAGTGCTTGTGCAGTCTCCATCCTTGGAGTTTTTCCAGAACAGACTGCATAAAGATGCAAGTAATCTAGTTTTATCTCATAGCTGACCTTGCTTTCAGCGGGAGGCTAGATGAGATTACCTCCTGAGGTCCCTTCCAGCCTGAACAACCCTAAGAAGATCTGCCCAGCCCTGTAAGCTGCCTCCTGCAATGACTGATACTGAATGCCCAGGAAGGACTGCAAAGAGCAGGCAGTCCCTCCTCGTGTCTGGCCAGCACCGTTTAGGCACTTCCCAAGCTGAGATTACAGCACTGTGTTGAACAGGCAAACTCCCCATGAATTTTTAATACCTTGGCTTCCAGAGTTCCTGCTGTACTACAACACAGGAACCAAACGGCGTTGCCAAGCCACTCTGTGACCCCACACATCCTCTTCTCCATTTACACTGAGCTGCCTCTCCGCAGCTTGAGAGAAAGGGAACTGCACACACGTGGGCCTTAAAGCTCACTGCCCCTTCCCCACAATACACAGCTTCCACTTCTGCAAGGCAACAGCTCTGGAGCTGTTTCCCCACTGCCCAGAGGTACTGTGAGATCAAGGCTGCGCTGCTCTTACTTTTGTATTCCAGGTGAAAGCCAGCAGCAGAGACGCTGATATCCGAATAGAAATGCAGATAGAGCTGGTTTGAAGTGCTGTTCAGCAACGCAGGCACTGTAGTTCCTGGGAAAACAAGAGGTGCACAGAGATACTGAAGAGGATTCTTTCCTCCTCCTTCATATCCTCAGAGAGCTGCTGCTGGAGAGGCCAAGAACAGAAAGTCCTTTAACTTAACAAGCTCTGTTGGTTTTGATCAGGTTCTAATGAGGCCAATTGAGAAATACCCAAAGCCTCTCTGCAATGGCCTTTTCAAAGCATGATGACGAATTTCATCATGTGAAGTTTTACCACTTAAGGACCAGACAGCCTAAAAGCACTGAGGATGGAGCTGCTGAAGGGAAACAGTGTGGGTGGAGCTCCAGATTCCTTCTCCTCCTTCGTTCCCTGGAAGCTGCAGCAGGTCAAGGCATTTCTATCCAAAATGCAGCTCTGGGAGCAGAGCCTGCCAGCACGGCCCTCCCCTACCAGCCTCAAAAGCCCTCTGAACCTGCTCTCATTCAGCAAGCAAGAATCAGTGCCTTTGCTTAGCAAGTGGTTCTGCTATCTGAAAGCTTCACAGTGCTTCTGGGCTGCTCCTTACTCCCTGCTCTGCCCAAAGTTCCCCAGTATTGAGCAGGAGAAATGCTGTTTTGCATTTGCCCCTGCAGTGGTGCGAGCTGGCACAGCCCAGCAGTGCTGCACAGCTCCTGCTTCCAGGCTGTGCAAGTGGTCATGAGTTAGCAAAGCTTAGAGAACATGCCAGAGCACATCAGGGAGGTGGATAAAAGGGAAAAGGCTCATCTGCAGCACAATGCTTTCCAGCAAGGGTTAAAATAACAAAGATAGGCTTAGGGCAAGTCTTTGTAACAGGGAGAGATAAAACTCAGAGCTACACCACTAGCATTCACCTCACTGCTGCTGCAAGAGCTTGGAGGTGCTGGTGATTCCCAGCATGTGCTGAAAAAACCTCTCCAAGGTCTTCAGATCACAGCCAAACCTCCTCCAGGGCTCTCAGGTCTCCAGCCTAGCCTTCTTTCTTTCCTTTAAGCACCCCATTTCCTAACTGCAGCATCTCACCCCAAAAACCCAAACCACTGGCTTTGTTTCGAAGACTATCAACATTTCCTGCAGGTATACAGGACCTTCTTCAAGCACACGCTTAAACCTGTCACGTTTGTGCAGCAGTTAAACATATGCTTAACCTTACGTGTGTGCTGAAGTCCAGCTGATGCTAACAGAAACGAAGCTTGCACATTGCATTTCACCAAACACGACGCTGAACACATACCAGAGAAGCTTCCCAGCATGGTGGCTGTGTTATCCCCTCCGTCGAACACTTCCAGGGAATCCCAGTTCTGCTCAGTGACAAAACTGATCACCTGTATCTGAATATGGAAATATTGGAGTAATATGGAGAGGGAGGGGGAAAACAAAGAAATTCCTGAAGACTTCTGCAGTATTTTCACATGGAAACAGCCATTAGCCACCCAGGAACTATCACAAGAACAAGGAAACCTCTGTTAAATCACAGTATATTTTAATCCAATTCAGCTCTCTGCATTTGCCTTGCTCCCCAGTTTTGAATCCTATCACTCGAGCTGCATTTTCAAATTTCCCACCCTTCTCTGCCATGCACTGCAGGGTTGGGAGGTTTATACGTCATTGACTCCTTGAATCAGAACTTCAACACAGCCCTCCCATGAGTAATATCGTGGTACCTCATAAGACTCCATTTGCACTGAAAAGCAGCTCTTGTGCTTGAGTAATGAGAGAGATGTAACTGAGCAGCAGATTTGTTTTCCTCGATTATCATTTAAATGAATTCTGCCTTTATTTCTAAGTACTGGCAGTTCAAAGTATTCGGTGGCCCATGATGAAAAATCAGCTGTGCTGTAGATCAAGTTTGGTGAACTGCCTAAGAGAGACAGACAGCAAACCTGAGAGAGAGCCAGGATTACATGGAAAACCCATCTCGAATCTGTGTGCTCCTGTCAAGCGCTCCAACTTATTTTCTAGGCCACCAACCCCCCAAAAAAGAGGTCCTTAAGGACAACCAGGAGCGTGGAATTGGCCCCAGACAAAGGCTCCATTTCTCCCAGTGTGGTAATGTGTTTATGTCCACCCTCATACATCTGCTTACTGGAGAGCCTCGAGTCTTTGAGGTCTCTTTGGATGGAGATTTCCTACTAAGCCTGATGCTTCTGATCCTGCTGAATTCAATACAATTACTCCCTCAAGCCCTGAGCCCAGCAGGGCACATCTGCTGGACAGAGCTCTGGAAGGAGCCTTCAGTGCATGGGAAATCCAGACTGTTTGCTCACACTTGCACACTCAGTACTCCCTCTGGAAATCTGGTGGAACCCACCCTTCTTTCCTCACTTACACACCCATCCCAGGTACCACTTTTGCTCTGGTAAACATAATACACAAAAATCGAGTCCCACGAGTTCTGCCATTTTAACCTTCTTTTCCCATTGATTTATTCTGAATAATAACACAGACTAAAAAAAAAGTTCCAGCAA
Organism: Callipepla californica brunnescens; assembly: GCA_023055505.1. Classification (NCBI taxonomy): domain Eukaryota; kingdom Metazoa; phylum Chordata; class Aves; order Galliformes; family Odontophoridae; genus Callipepla; species Callipepla californica. Next base: position 929,391 of record JALIRH010000055.1, read on the forward strand.
AGTTTCCTTCCAAAACAAAACCAAAAAAAGTAGGAGTTCATCTAGCGGAAATTGCAGTGACCCCTACAGAGCCATTACTGATCACACTGACCGTGTCAATACCTTTAATTACACTCCTGTTGTGACTTCCATTATCGAGAGGCCACGGACTGAGAAGGTGCATTTTGTTTGCTCTCTCATTTCTTAAATTATTTATCCACCCCCACGTATCCCAACTCAACGGAATAAACATTTTTAAGGACCTAATTCCAGCCTGACAAGCGGATTCACAAGGGATCTGCATCTATTTACTGCCACGTATATAAATTAATTCACCCAGGAAGGTTTGCTACGGGAATGAATAATTCATGGCAGAAGTGCTTGCTCATACAACTCATTACACAGAAATCCAACTGGTGGCTCGCCGCTGCTAAGAAAGCTTTAATTTCACCTCCTCCTCTGATTTACAGCTGTTTAACCTTTAATTGTTGTACAAAATGAGGGTAAACTGATGTTTAAATTAGTATCTAATAACCCAGAGCAGCAGTGGGTGACCAGGGCGGAGCGTGCTGATCGCAGCAGCCCAGCTTCCTCCCATCAAAGGACTTCCACTGGAAGTCCCAAGCTGGTTTGCTGTCAGGGGAAAAGACACCCTGCATCCTGCCCATGTGTAGAGGCAGAGCTGGGTGGGGGTGTGGTGTTCCTGGCACTGCTGGGGTTGGAGTCTGACACTGCAGGGCCCCTGAGAATAGAACTGGGACTAAAACACTGCTCTACAACTGGAAATTCAGCTTCAGGTTCAGCACTCCAGGTAACACTCAACTGCAGGACGTGTTCTTTTTCGGTTATTTGCTTGCACGGTGTGTGTTCCATCCCAAAACATCCACTCTCACAAAATGCTGTGTGTAGAAGGAGGGAGGGATCCTTTAAAACACTTCTCTGACATTACACTTTCTACTTCTACATGCATTTGCACAAAGGGGTGAGAAACTAGAAATGCTTTTAGCAGCCTGCTGTAATAGCTGCCTTCCTCTAAGCTCACCAGATGTACACAAAAGCAGCTCCACGGGCTGAGAAACTGACAGCAAGTGTCTGCATTCAGAACACAGAACAGTGCAAAACGCAGACATCTATTTACATCACTTTAAAAATTAAGTGAATTATCACCTCCTGATCCCAGGAGTCCTGAGCAACTTGCAAACTGCCTCAACTGTTGAGATGTTTAGCTGAGCTAAATGGATTCCCCTGCCATTCGGGACCTTGGAGCATGGCTAACATTTCAGATAAACAGAAAGAAATTGACTGTAAGCACCAAAGCTTTTGATAACACTGGGTTAAATGGCTTCAAAATCAGATGAGAGAAAATGGGACTTTACTGGACCTGGCAAAGGGCACAAGCTGGTGTTCCAGGCTCGTGCTTGGCCACCATGCTCCCCAGTCCAGGCTTCAGCTCTGAGTTACACTGGTGGTATCACATAGGAAGAGCAGAACTGTAATCCAACAACTCCAGAGAACTGGAGAGAGAAGCACAGTGTGGAGAGAAGGAGGAATCCGCCTGCAAGTCTTCTGGCCAAACACATGATAGAGAAATAAAAGCACTCCGGGAACAAAACCCTTGCAGACAAAGAGGTGTAAAGAAGACAGAAGCTCTCTGTTAATGAGAAGAATGAACCCATTAAAGAATCCATCTCCTCTGCATCAATTGATGCCAGTGTAATGCACGGTGAGATACTTTCTGCAGGGCAAAGTGCACATGTGCTGAATGGGAACATAATCTAAACTTTTGGTCTCTAATGCTGGGCTTAATTCTCACCATCCTCCAGCAGGCAGGATTCTTTCTGCAGAGAAACGATAAGGACCACACAAAACCTGGAGAGCCCATTTACCTGGAGACAATGAGCAGCAAAGCTCTAATTGTATAATCACACTGCTCTAACTCTGCTGGCAGAACAAAGCTGCAGTGGCACTGAGCGAGCTGCTCTTCCTTGGTGTAGCTTACAATGCTTTCAAGGTCGCACAGTCAAGGAGTAATAAAGGTATTTGCCCAAAATATCACAATTATTTTGTTACAGCAAAACAGCTCCACGGTTCCAACCATTTCCCATGGAAATACTCCATGGGAACATTACCCACTGATGGCAGTGCAGTGCAAATGAATGTCTGATCCAACACATCTCACCTTCCTAGCACAAAGTCTCTAAGTGCACTAGATGCTGCGTTTTCTCCTGTCTGTACCATGCTGCTAGCTCAGTACCTGGATTCCTGCTCCCTCAGGGACTGATATCTTCCACACACAGTTGAGGCTGTTCAGGTACGGCTCTGGGAAGCCAGGGGAGAGGATGGTGCCCTTGCGCTCAGTCAGATTCCCACCACATGGCACTGGAACGAGCAAAGCAATGCTTGAACATGAAAGGGTTTGGCGTTTATACAAGGATGTTCTCTTTAAAGTGTCTGCTCATTGAAAAAAAAAAAAAAACAAAGAAAAAAACACAAGCAGAACTGGATCACGATTTAAGGACACGATCTGCAGGAATCACATCTCTTTTCAGTAACTCCCCCAGGTTAACCTCTACCATTGTCAGTTCCGAGGCAGGGGCAGCACAGGGTGGGCGTTTCACCCCGTGACACTTGCTCAGAACCTCTGAAGGAGGGGGAAAGCGTTTTCAGGTTTCATTTACCAACCTCAGCATCATTTTGCCCTCGTTCTGCCCCCTTTTCACCCCCGGGGCCCAGGACACCTACCCACGCAGGTGGGTACAGAGACGTTCCACTGAGCGAGAGCGCCGGGCATGGTGAGGCACTCGATGGTGTGGGAGCCCTGCAGCACGTAGCCAGCGCTGCACTCAAAGCGGACCACAGCTCCCACGGCGAAGTCGCTGCCCAACCTCCGTCCGTAGCGCGGCTCCGGGACCGAGCTGCACTGCGTGGCACTGGTGCGAGGAACCGCTGCCGTGGCACGGGAACCACCAGCAGAGGTGTGAGGGAGGAAAAAAAAAAAGAAGCGAGAAGAGAAAACAGAGTGGTTTAAGGAAATGAAGCGCCCAGATTGTAGACACGCATCGGTGCAGGAGGGGAGTGCAGGTGGTGAGCTCTGGGAGGACACGGGTCAGCTCTCAGCTCTGCATTTGGAGCACTGCAAAGCTCGTGGTGGGCACACAACACAGCCCTGCGGGATGGAGTTCCCTTGTTGTCAAGTTAAACATCCCCAAAAAATAACATGGGAACTCTAAAAGCCCCAAGAGTGGCTGGACCCAAGCACGAGCGAAGAGAAGAAAAAGAAATAACAGCTCACCCAAACTTCTGTCAGTTCAAGCGTTCCCTGACATAAAAGCATTTAGGGCACTACAGAACCACAGATGCCTTCTAAAGAGGGGACTCTATGCCTTCAGCAAATGCATCACCACATCCAAAAGGTCATTTCTACATAGAGGAACCAAGGAATTCAGCAACGGCTTCCCAAAAAGTTGCCTTGCTATATAATGACAGAGCCTCAGCAGAAAGCCCTTCAAGGTTTCTCAGCTCTCTTGGCCACTTTACTACAAATGACAGTAATTTCAAACAACCTTCTTCGTGATGGGAAGGGTAAGAGAAAGAAAAGGGGAATTTAAGTTGGGGTATGGCATCACCAATTGTTGAGACTGTCTGCTTCCCTGTTCAATACTGAAAACAACAGTTAAAGAAAGAGAGAGTCTGACAGAAAATGGAGGGAAGTGTGAGTCAAAGGAATCTCTACTGCTGAGGAAGAAATCAATTCGTATTTTTCTCTGAGTTGCTTTGCAATTTGTTAGTGTTTAATGCCTGAGTTGCTGGGATGGGGGAAAACTACAGTTGTTTCAAAATAAATAGGTAGGAAGGAAAGAGAATGTTATCTCTGGATACGACAAAATCCCAAACATGCCTTACTTCACCCCTGGAGAAGGTACAAGTTGTCCCTGCTGCCTGTGGGCCCTTTTACAGTAACACGTGTGAATGCTTGGCTGAACCACAACTACACGAAGCAGGAGGGTGAGAAAAACACTTCTGTTTTCCCACTCTTCTGTACATCACTTTCTGTTTACTACTCTAAAATCTCTAAGTGGGACTCACTCGATGCAATGCAAGCCGTTACTGAAAGGATCAAAGGGCAAAAGTTTGACAGCAGGGGACCTAAGCCTATGACACGCAGAGAGGAAGGATTTTACAGAGCTGCTAGACAAGTGTTCAGCTGCTTACACTGAGAAATATGATAAAATGCCAGTGGGGAAAAACTGCTCGGGTATAAATCTCAAGAACTCACTGTGTATGCAGGCATGATTCAATGAGATACTTCTGATACTAATCCTGGGATGTGCGAGGGCTGAGGCTGAGTGCAAGTGGAAGGTCTGAATACTAAGTACCTCCAGGAACCACAGACACCTGCAAGCCCCCTGCTACCACAGTAATCTCCATCTCCTTTGGTATTTCCTGTTCAGACAGAAAGCACACACTGACCCACAGATGCTGAAGGCACGTAATTCTGTTTACAACAGCTGAAGACATATTTTTGACCATTATCTCTTAATACCTACCCAAGGACACCTTCAGAACGCAACCATGCTCACCTTGGTAGACAAAGTGAAAGCCTTTGGCTGTAGATTGACCCTTGGAACTAAACTTGATGAGAATCTGGTTGGTGGTAGCTAATGGCAATGATTCACCTGGAAGAGGAGAAAGAATACAAACACAGAACACAAATTACAGCATCAGCCATACCAGCAGCTTACTGAAACTTCCCAGGAGCTTGCACACAACACTGTTTTGCACAGAGCAAGGCATTACGTATCAGACTACCTTTCAGCTTCCCTTTTCCCATGGGAACAGGGGCAGGTCCCTACCTGTATGAGAGCCTGAGAGGGAGCTGAGGAGCCGGGAGTGCTGGTTGGGGCCATCGTGAACCTCAATGATGTCGTTGAGTGCAGTCTGGAAGAAGGCAAACTGCCCGAAGACCACTGCAGAGAGAGGCAGCCCATCAGGCAGGCCAGGTCAAGCTGTGACCTACATTGCCAGGCCCTGAACTGAGCTGTTTTTATTTTAGGAACCTGGCAAGGATAACAAGGGCCTGAGTGACAGCCCCGGAAGGTGGGAGCCCTTTTATTTATCCACAAAGTCAGCATAAAGCAGCAGCAACCAGCCTCCCCCGTGTTTGTCTGCCAGTATGCTTTAACACTGATTCATAGGCCAAGAGGGACTGCTTTATGAATCATCCCATTTGCCTGCCTACTCATTCCACCAACAGATAATTATTATTTATTATTTATATGGAGCCTCTGTTGTGAACTGGGCTCCCACTGCATTCGGTACTGTACAAAAACCTGAACAAAACAACCGTCCCTGTTCTGAAGGAATTCATCTCTAGATTATGCCACTCTGTCCAGGGAGGACCACTGTAAGGGAGGAGGATGCTCACAGTGTTACAAACAGCCACTCCTAGGCCTATGGAGACTGCTAATAAGGCCATCCCATGCTCTGGGTCTCATTGTCAGTGTGCCTACAGCATGCATACTTATAAAAAGGGAGGAAAAAATGATGAGAGGATCAGGGGGCTGTTTGTTTGCTTAACTAGCGTTAAAGACTTCAGTTAGTTATTTCTCAGAATAAAATGCAGGCTCTTTTCCTCCCAGATCTGCCCGTAGAAGTCTCACCCCCCTACTCTGCCTTTCTCTCCTCTCCTCCCTTTGCATTTTCAAGCTGTAAGAGCTCGGTTGTAGATTCACGAGCTGAGAGGTCCCTTGCTGTGAAATTTCATCATTCACCAAGTTATAACATTTGTTTCCTGCACACTCAGGTTTCCAGCACAGCTTTGATGCTAGGAACACAGAAGTGACGACAGCACGCCCTGATGCCTGCTGCCCACAGGGCCAGCAAAGTGAAGGAGATGGGAAATGCACAACGTTTCCCACTAATTGTTTTCCTGGTTGCTTTCAGTGGAGCCATTCAAAGGTAGCAGGTGGAGAAAAGAAACTAATTTAGCTGCCATCCTATAGTCAGCAGAAGTCACACTTGCAGATCAAGACCGCCTGGCCCATTAGATGCTGTGTTTTTTAAGACAGTACCCAGGGCAGCTGCAGTAAGACAGGTTAAGAAGTGTGAGTACAGAGCAGTATTTCATCAGTTAAAGCCAGGAGCTTAAGATGTAACCCAGCTCCATTTGGGCAGGAGGGCAATTCGAGTGAGGGGAGCCCACAGCTGGAGCGAACAGCGCTCTTATTTCACATCTTGCTCTATCATAAACAACTGAAAAGGCCACAGGGACCCACTGGAACAAGATCAATATAATACACTGAGAAACTGTATCAAATAACAGAATTTAGAGACCTCCACTTGCCAGAGCTGTCAGTGTGAGAGCTCTTACAGAGCTTCGGATTCCCTTCAAATGAGAATCATTAACCAGTCCTAATCCCCAGCACGTTACCTGCCTCAAATCCTCCTCCAACATCCACCACGTTTCTATCTTAACTCTGACCAAAATTAAGTGGCAATGGAGTCCACTTAAAGAACGATGATCCATTTAAATGAGTCTGACTTCAGTGTGCATTTATGTCTCCATTCAGCAGTCGGACTGAATGAGCAAATAGATGCACAACGTCAGCTCACTGAAGCATGCTACCAAAACACACATTTGGTGCTGTCAGAGCTTCATTTGCCAGCAAGCTTTCCCTTTCCTCTCTTAAAAGGTGTTTTCCTTGAATCCGTAGAGCACCAAGAATTATTTTTTTTGCTGATTTTTCAACACACAATTGGATATAGCACAGGAACTGGAAGGGGAATGACAATGGGTATGGTTAGATTTGAGGGATTTTTTCCCCCACATTTTTGCTAACTCTGAAATTCAGAGAATTGCCACAAGCTTCGGTGACCTCGCAGTACCATCAGCATGCAGCAGTGTCACCTTTCCATTTCCCTTTCGTCTGATTCACACTCGTGTTTATCCTACTGCTTCATCAGAACAAAAATCAGGTGTCCCAAAGTCTGCCAAGAGAAAAACGATACCGTAGTCCTTCGGCACAACGATGAAGTAGAGGCATTCTTGACCACTGGTGTAATTCTGGGGGTAATTTGGAGAGAGGACTACGCCATCTGAGCCCGTGTACTGACCGCCGCAGGGTGCTGAAGGACAAAGGAGAGCACAGATCAGCGTGTGGACCCTTCCCACAGCCTGCCCTGAACCCGCAGCTTTGTTCCTGCTGCTCCAAAATCCATCTCCACCCACGTTTTGTAATTCAGTGCAGTGTCAGCTGCCCCGACCTATGATCGATTCTGTGCTTCAGGCATTGCAGCCCTCGCTGCAAGTTCTTATTAAGAAAAATAAGGCTTATCCTAACCTGAGTTCATGCCTGCTTCACATTTAATTATTAAGACCACGCTGAGGCTAAGGGATGCCATGTATGGTATTGTAGCCTAATGGGTGATTTGCACTGCTCTCCATCTGCTCTCAGTGCTCAGGGCTTGACAGCACCAGCTCCTCTTTCTGCCTTTTCCAGTGGCAGTAGCTTGGATCTGATGGATCCCACTCTTCCTGCCATCAGACGACAGCTCTCTCTCTACTGCCATTTCTGCAAACCCACCATTCAAACCGTTTTCTCATTAAGCCAGAAAGCACACACACATACACACACAACACAGAACATCTCAGAGGAATTGCCTGTTTTCTCAATTATGACCCTGCTCAGGACAGCACGTGCTTAAGGGCTCTGATGAGCAGGGAGTCAGTGAAGCATGTGTTTAAGCAGGCTCCTGAATGCTGAATGAAGTCAAACTCTTCCTGACCCTAGGGCGTTCGAAATGAAAGAACTACCAGCACATTTCTGTCCCTTTGTGAGCAGTTTTACACAGTACTAACACCAAACGCTGCAAGGGAATACACTGCTTTAGCACCAGGCCCTCCCCCCTTACCTGTACAGGTAGGTCGGGGTTTGTTCCACGTGGGTTTCCCATCTTCTCCCATTATGCATGTCAGCGTGGAGACCCCTTCGATATCATACCCTCCATCACAGTAGTAGGTGATTGTAGATCCCAGTTTCAGATCTGTACCCACTCGTGTACCATTTTTAATCGATCCAGGATCAAAGCATGATTCCCTGGGATTTTCTGTAAGACAGAATTGCCAAGATCTTTACTGGCCTGGTACAGCTACTTCCAAATTGTGGACAACGACAACATTTCGGGCTTTTCTTGTTCCAGGTTCTCACTTAAGCACATCACAAACACCTGTACCACTCACAGGGCTTAGTTTTCAAGCATTCTCTCAAGTTGCTGAACCTGGGAAATGACTTGGGTCAGATTCTGCTCCAGATCATTCACTGATGCTCAGTACATGCTGCAGGAAGGAAGGCTTCAGTTCACACACATTAACTGATACTCGTGAAAATCCAATCAACCAGGCAACTCTCTACACTTGCTCTTCCACAGGAGGTTGCAAGAAACTCTGCAAGCCAGGACACATCGAACACAGATTGAACATACAACATATTTTGGATGTGCCACATCTGTTCACATTATCTCGCTGGCACCTTATCACACCGGTATGCGAGAGCTGTCTGCTCTCACCATGAAAACACACAGTGCCACGTGCTAGCTGGTTGACTTCCAGATGTGCAGCATGGCTGCAATTACTGCAGAATGATTACAAGCAGTTAGACAAAATGAAGGCATTTTTCTCTGCTCACTATGCCCTGCAGAGCCAAAAACCCCATTTACATAAGAAAATTCCAGTAAAGACTAAGAGCCTTCAGCACTTGGATGCTTCTTTCCTTCTTCTGAGGGCTTTTTTTATTTTGCTTCTTCCTTTTTTTTTTTTTTTTCCGGCATAAAAATATAATTAGAGGCTTTGATTAATCCTGCTCTTTTGCCATTTGGAAATTGCTCATTGAAGACAAGGGTTTTTCTGAGAGCAACGGGTCTGCCAACAATTATAATGCATTTAAGTATTAAAACACAAGCTTTTAGTATTTGGGGAGGGGTTGGAAGGAGAAGGAGAAAACAGCCAAGCCCCCAGGTCTTGCTTTTGTTCCTTTTTTCTCCCCCAGTGAAAAACAGGAATCACTTTATGGCTGCCTTTGCACAACAGCTGTCCCAGAGATCCCATCAGCGTGGCCCAAAAGGCTGAGAGATGTTACCACCAGGAACAGATGCCACTGGTTTTCTCCCATTTCGGGAGCCACAGACTGACAAACCCTCAGTGCACCTCATGGACACATATTCTTGTGCAGAACGCTCATCACAGCCCACAGAAGAGAGTGAACTGTTTCTTGCATCTGCCTTCAGGATGAGCAGGGCAGGTGCACAGCCCAGAGTCCAGTGCAGCACACAAGCCCTTCACAACGGCAAGTGCTTCGTCTGCACTTCCTAAATATTTATTTGCTCTGCAATGAATTGCTGATGTTCACTTTTAGACCCTTCTGTACAAAAGCTGCAGCCAGTGGCTTCTTATGACCACTTTATGCCTCTGGTGTTGTTAGGAACATCCTGGCTGCTTTTCATCTGACGAGCTGATGTGGCTCCAACCTGCCAGCCAGCCTCCCAGCCAGCTGTCAGATGTCCTAGCCATGTGCTTGATCTCAGCTTCTGCTCTTCCTTTGAGAAGCTGCGATGCTCAGGGCTCAAATCACTGCTGGCTGCTGCAACGGAGAGCTGGCTCATTGCTGAGATGGCCCTGCTGCTTCTGACCTGCTCTCCTCATCCCTGACCACTTCTCTGCTCCCTTGAGGCTCTGCCTCCTGGGACACACCAGCACATCTCCAGCTGAATGGCCCCCATCATCCTCAGTGGCACAAAGGAAGGCAGGAGCTCGAGCTCACGGAAGCACTGAGTTGAGTGGTGACAGCAAGAGAGGGATGCAGAAAAGCCACAGCTAGAGCAGCCTTTGATTTATTGGGCTACAAAGTGAAAACAGCGCTTGCTCATTTAGAATTAATGTTTTATTTTCAGTCACCCACTTTAGAAGTTGAGGACTTCACCACGATGTCCCAATTAACATGGAGCCAGGCTGCCAAATGTTTAGAGAAGAAGCAAGACAAAAATGCCCTGGGAATTGGCTCATTAGCCCACACAAAGCAGAGATTTTCTACACTTCCCCTCTCCTTTCTCAAGGAATACTCAAAGCCTGCTGGAGCTCCTGGGCAGGGAGGTCAGGCTTTCATCAGCACCTTCAGAACAGCTCCATCAAAGAGCACTGTCCTTCCCAGCGCATCATGAGCTCCGTGCCTGTGAACACATGCAAACCTTTACTAAGCACTAAGCCTTAAAGCAATGCCCAGAGAAAAAGCTTAAAGGAGTTTTTCACAGCAGCCATCGTATAGTGAAGAAAGGACAAATTACATCAGGATCTCCCAGCTCGGGTGCAGCATCCTCCCCCTCATCCCAGCAAACCACACTGCCCATCCCAGAGAAGACCTCAGTACTACCATGTGAAGTTGTTTCAGGCTCAAGCATCATTTCCCATTTGTCTCAACAGCAAACAGTACTAGATGATTTTTTACACAGCTTGCCTTGCAACTGATTCTGCACAGGAGCATTTCTGTGAGGAGTTTCCACCTTAAATAACCCATAAGTAATGCTAAGTGTGTTTATACGCTCAGGATGGGCAAAATACTTGTGGTAAAATAATACGGGATTTGAAACACGGTGAAGGTTTTTTGTTTTTTGTGGATTTCTTCTTTTTCTTTCCCCCATTCCTCTGGATGGGTGAAAAGTAATCAGTTTCACTTCATTTGCTTTCAATTTCACGCCTCTTCACTTTCTGGCCTGAAACAGTATCAGGAAGCACTACAAAAGGGCGAGGAATCCTCCAGCCTTGGAGCACCTCACCCACTCCGTGCCCTACACACGAGGAGCCAGACCTGGATGTGCACCATAGATGCTCGTCAGCATCAGGGCACGTTGGGATGGAGGTGGGATCCGATGGGCTCTGTCCCATGGGCACAGCTCACAACAGGCAATGGGAAGATGATCTGGGAAACGCTCTCTTAACACAGCACTAACAAAGCGTGGCCTCTGTTGGAAAATATCAGGGTACCAATACAGAACGTGCACCTCAAATTCGGTGGTTTGCAGGACAACGCGGTGCAAACTGATTGTTACAATCCAGTTGATTTCTCAAGGAGAAAAGACAGCCCCTGCTATAGATATCCACAGCCAGATCGATTCAGAAGGGTGCCCTGGTGGCAGCAGCAGCTGAATGGGAGCCTCTCTCACCCAGGGTCCTTTACACGGACTGCAGCCCGGTGTGGGGAACCCCTGGCACTGCTCTGCAGCCATAAATCTCCCAGATGTAACTGAGGCACAGAAATGCCATCTTGATTCAAAAGCTAATACATACTGAGATACTGAGATAAAGACTTCAGAAAAAAAAAAGATTCTTAAGCAACCACTGGAACAAAAGATAAATGCTAGGAAACTGCAAGCAATGTCTTTTCTGTATTTAAGCCTTTGTTTTGTCACTGTCCTTCCCATTGTGTAATGAAGAACTTATCGTCCTTTTGCTTTGCTAGACTAATGCTTGTCAGGCTCCAGTGAATCTGCTACGAACAAAGCGGGATGCTTTCAGGAACCGCAGCGTTCACTAAGCTGGTGTTGCCAAGAAGCACTTTGTTAAGGACTGTGGTAACTTCCCCAGACCTTCATGGGATACCTGAAGCCAAAACCTGCTCACCAGAGCTCACCCATCCCAAAGGATGCACTCTCCCCCCATGTTGTAATCCCCCAAGGTTTCAGCCTTCCCCTCTGAGCCCAGCCAAGGCTTTGCACAGACCATAAACCAAACCTCAGTAAACTCAAGTGGATGTGCACTTAGGCTTCTTGCTAGTAACCTTAGTTTGATTTTTCATTTTGCTCCGCAGCTGACATCACGGGTACCAAGCAAAGAAGTGTGCTGGGCTATCAGAAATCCCACTGGAGCCACATATCAGTCCAGTTAAATGGGGAACCAGCCGAGCTGGGGATGTGCCCTACACCACCTCCATGGCACTGCTGCATTCCCACTGCCACGCTCCGCACAAAAATCAGCATAATAAAAGCCAAACTCATTCTTTCCTCTGTTTTCTCCACTCCCCCCTGGCCCCAGAGGACAACTTTCTCTAGAAGAGCCATCGCCCCTGAAACAATTTCAGCTGAAGCTCCGAGGCTGCTTGAAATTCATCCCACATGCCATAGCTGCAGGCACAGTCCCAGTCCCAGGGAAGATGCAGGATTTCAAGGAGGGGCTGACAGATGGCTGCTTTGTTTTTCCACCCAAATATCACCAAAAGAGGACCGCAAAGCCCCTGGTAATTAACAGCATTTCACATACAGCTGACACAGGTCAGACAGGGCACGCAGGGAGGTAGGGGCAGAAGCCAATGCACACTGCGGTGCTGATGGGGCACAGTGGGAAGGTGGCAGGGCAGTGTCTTTGAGCTGTACTTGGGATTCCATGCTGGCAAGGAGCTGAGCTCGGTGTTTGATTTTCTTTCACACATACCCCCCCCCCCCCCCGCTCTTCTTTTCTTCTTCCTTCAATTCCCCTAAGTTCTATTTTCTGCTGCTTATCGGACTCGAATCCTGGGCTCCTTTTAAAGCGTGGGGAAATTAATGAGCAAACCTAAAGCCTCATTCTTTTCTCCCAGCAGTTTGGCTTTCTGGGAAGCGTGTCGGCATGATTAACGCTGTAGGAGTGTTTAGGAGAAAAAGGCATCGCACAACAACCCTAATTTAACGGGATTTCATTTGTTAACTACTTTATAACTGCCCAGAAAGAAAAAGGTGAGAAACCCAAGACTTCATTTCCAGTAAAATTAATTCTGATGACAGCAGAAAACTTTTAATCTCTCTGATCTTACGCAGCGCTGGTTGTCCTGGCCCTATTATTCCACACCTTCACTGCAGGGAAACCCATCTGTTCCATATGAATAATAGGAAGAGTTCTTTCACTGCCATTTAACCTTTGCTCAGGTGAACTTAGCAGCAGGGACCACAGACTGGAGGTGGCAGTGGAAAAAGGAACTGCCCAAGTGCACTGAAAGCAGCAGCAGCCCATCAGCTCTCAGCACACCATCACTGCTCCCACGGCACACAGCTGGGCCAACACGACTCCAGATCCAGTATTTCAGGCTGTATTTTTAACTACAGTTGCTAACAACTCTATTCTTCTGTCTACAAACAAGCAACAGGCTCTGCCAAAGCCCTCCTTTTGCTCTCTTATCTCCCAGAGCAGCAGTGCCAGCTCTGTCAATCTCAGACTGCTCCGTCAACAGAGAGCTAACAGGATCCAGGGAAAACTCCAACCACTGCCTGTGTCTCCCAGTGGGAGAGATGAAGCCACCAAAAAGTGGTGGCTCAAGCGAGCAAGAAAAGAGAATGCTCCAGCAATGCATACACGTGCGAACTGAATATTCTGCTCCTTTTCCTAATTATTGCTGAGTTCTTAAGAAAACGCCTTAGGATCTTAAACAAAGCAAAATGTACAGACTTCAGGAGAGCTCCATTGATTCAAGGAGAGCTGAGCATCCACCTCTGTGACCCTCACCTCCAGTCACCCTCTGCTCGGTGTGCTCCTGAATGACATATCAACGATTCAGATCGAGATCCCAATACAGGGTATGCAGGTCTGCATCTCCTTTTCTTGGGCAAAGCTGCTTTTGTTGCCAAGAATAAATTGCAAATCCACGGTGCTGTGTGGCATTCCTAACAACCACTCAACAGTTTGATCGTTTCTGGTGCTCAAATCTGAAATTAAATGGCGTGTTCTGCTGAGGACAGAGCTATTTAAGTGCACTCTGGTAGAATCCCAACTCCTTCGATGAGTTAGCTGGGCCAGGCAGTCCTGGACAGCTCTTACCTGTGTATTCGATGACAAATCCACTATTGCTGACAGATGCATCGCTTCGGAAGGCGAGGAAAAGGCTGTTACTGCTGCTCTCTATCCTCTCAGGTAGCTGGGAGCCATAAAAGCTTCCAATCAGAGGGCTGAGAGAATCGGGTCCATCGTAAATGTGAAGGAAATCATAGCCAGGCTCCAAACTGAAGCTGCAAAGAAAAATTAAAGAAAAAAGGGAAGGGAGGATGAAGTGTCAGCATGTACAGTGGCCCCTCGGAGAACAGCAGACTGGGGTCTGGGTGGGCTGCACTGCCACAGTGCTGAGAGGCAGCTCCTGCCCCCAGCCAGCTCCCCAGCCAAGGATGGGACAGCTCTACCTCCATTCTGTACACAGTAAGCATCAAGGACTGGTGGTACAGACAAGTTTATGTCCGGAGATGCTACAGGGGTTTCCTCTGCTCTACCAGTTACGTGGGTATGATCTTCCAAAAAACCCACGTGCATCGTGAAGAGGAGATGCACTTGAAATAGGTTAACTGAAATTAACAGACTGCAGAGGACTAGGGAGGCAGTCCCACCAGCTCTGGGTTGGTTCTTCCAGGTTGATTTGGGCCCACAGGCAGCTCAGAGCTAGGCAGTGACCCCAGAAAGCATCTCCTCCCCACCCCACAGAAGGGAACAACTCTTGGGTACGCACATGTTAAATACCAGGGCAATGACATAATCAGGAGAGACGGTCAGCTTCCAGTCGCACTCCTTCCCTGGCGGGTAGGGCTCTGGGTACTGCGGGGACAGGATCACTCCTGCTGGTCCTGTCAAGATCCCTCCACAGGGAGCTGAAGGCAATCAGGCACAGGGATGAGGCTTTGTCTCAGAGAAACGTTAAAAATAGCAGATGAGATGCGGGGAGGGAGGAAAAGGAGAGAGGTGGATGGATATAGGGACAGGGAGGCAGTCTGCAAGGTTGTCAGATGTTACAGTACACATTACGAGGCCCTGATGGAAACAAGGCTCTGTTATTCCAGGTGGCACACAGAGGAAGAGCTGTGGGTGCTGCAATGATCTTCACAAGCTCTATCAGTAACCAAAAGGAGAGAGCTACTTTGTCCTCTTCTGTTGCATTAAGCAACTCCAGGCAGCGTCTGGCCTGCTGCTAAAGAAGTGAAAATGCTGTCTGGGACTAATGATGTGTTCACGTTTATTACGCTCACCAACACATTAAGTGCCAACCTGATAGAAAAATCAATTATTACTTTTTTTAAGGCTGAAATTGCCTGCATGTATTTCCACAGCGGCAAATTCTCGTGATTGATTTCTTCGTCAGCCTTCCTTCAGCTCCTTCATGAGGGTCGATGCCCTAAAATCCTCCCCGCTGCTCAGATCAATCCCCCCACACTGGGGTGGGGTGATTTTGGTAACCAACAGCCTACAGCAATGCACACACCGGGTGGGAACAGGGGGAAGAACGTTGGAAGGCTCCGACATGAAGGTGTGTGTGTGTGCATGCATCCTGCAGGCATTTGGACAGCCCTCCTCGCAAAGGTAATGGGGAAGATTTCATGGGGCTGCACTATTAAAGATCACATCAGAGGGCAAAGTGAGGATCCTTGGCCCAAAGCAACTTCTGCAGGCATCACAACTGTCACCCCTCCTGAAAAGGGAACAGGGAAGGGTGAGGCTGAAGGCTGAGCACAAAGAAAGTGGAGGAGCCACAAGCAACTATTCTGTGCCCATTAACCTTCACCTCAGCCTTTAGGGTGCCCTCCTCCACCAGATGGGAAGACTCAGAAGAAACTAAAATATGCACTCCTTTTTGAAAAGCCTGGGGGAAACGGCTGCTTAACACCCTCTAATTTTCTTTGAAAATCCCACCCGCTCTCTCAAAAGGATTTGGTTTGGAAACTCATTCAAGTCACAGCTATTTGGATCCAGACTTCAAATGCCCCAAATCTCAGGGGGTTATTTCAGTGGACGTTTTGGTTCAGCCCACATTGTTTAGCGACTGCAGAAGTTGCACAAAATAGATGTGAAAACGTATTTGAAATGCTAAGTACAGTCATCAAACCCAAGCCTTCAGTTAAACCCCATTTTCTCAATCAGCTCTAACCAGGCAGCCTGTTATACGGTTACTACAGAACTGCCATTATCTGACTGCTGATTATTTCTCCAAATCCTTTGCCAGTGAGGGGAGGGAAGGAGCTAGACATTGTTTTCAGCTTTGTCACAGCCTATCACAGAGCTTATATCTAAAACAAGACTGCCAGGCCTCTGCCCAAGAAGGACCCAACACAGGATCTCCACGTCAAATTGCCTGTGTGAAATGATCTGTGATAAATCCCACACCTACATTAAGGCACTGGCTGTGCACCTCTGAAAAGGACTGCAAGCTCAGCTTCTAGAGTGAAGGAAAACTAAACAGGAGAGGGATGATGAGATGGGAATGACACGCAATGACACGATTGCCTATAGCTGCAGGAAGACCAGAAGGTCTGTCCCCATCAGGCTGAACGGGTGCCATGCCACATCATCAAGGCAGTCACTCAGAAATCAAGTCATCCTGCAGGGAGCACAAATCCTTTGCGTGCTGTAGAAGCTTCCCAGCTGGCATTAAACCAGATGTTAGAAACACAATTAACTAATTTTCCTTTCTTGAGATAACGCTGCGCAAGAAGGAGTGAAGTTCCAGGATAAATAATTCCTGGCTAACATTTAACAGCCCAACCAAAGTGATGCTTATTGTGCCCATGTTCTTAGCATGACTGCTTTTTTGTGTTCTTGACAAATGAAGAAAACACTTCTTTTATTACTTTAGGAGCTCAAAGAGAGCATCAGATAGTTCTCTCTTGAGAGTTTGTTATCTTTTCACGCAGAAATTATTTACATGACCCCAATCTTCTCTACCAACCTGAGTTTTAAAGAAGCCTTTAATTTCAGCTTGTCAGGTTAAATATTATCACTTACACTGCAGTACATCCTGTGAGCTTCCAGCATGAACTAGATTCTCATTGTCTCAGACACTCCAGGGACAAACCTGACATGGCTCAGACATATGTACCTCGGTGTACAACTCTTCAAACCAGGTGGGACTTGTCCCCTTCAGACAGGGACAGTGAAACTGGGCAGGGAAGCCAGAGCAGCAGGAGGATGGATGCTGGCTCATACCTGTGCAGGACGGAGGGTCCGGCTGCCAGAAGAATCTGTTCTCAATCTGCACACAAGTGATTTTGGCCTCTCCTTGCAGAGCATATCCTGGATTACACTGGAAGATGATGGAGTCTCCTGCCTCCTTGCTGTCACCACTCCGGCTCCCATTCTGGGGAATCCCTGGGTCATTGCAGGAAGTGGCAGTGGAAACTGAAGGGTAATAAAAATGTGGATTTAATACAGGCTTACAAATTTCCTCTTGGTTCACACCATTTTTCATTGCAAAACGAAGAACCGTGCTTGTTTCCAGGCACTTTCAACATGCTAGATTTCAAAGGAAAACGTCAAAGCTCCTTCCCTCTTCACCACAGATCTGCAGATGCTAATTACTTCAACACAGAGCTGCAAAATATTTGGCAGATGATTGATTACCAAGAAGTTCATGCAGCTTCCCTCCTCCCTGGTCCTTCCAGCAGAGACCTTCAGTTGTTACAAGCATTGATTTTCAGACAGTATCAGATACAACCTTAGCTCCTTCATGCCCTAATTTCAAGCCCCTGTTGCTGCAACATCTTACAACTGTTTATTTTTAGTGCACTTGTCCCAGTGCTTCCTCTGCAGTAGGAAGAAGCTCCATCTCCAGTTGTGAAACCAAGATCACCAGATTGCAGTCTGAGGAGACACAACAAGGACACGTTCCTTCCTACTCCCATCCAGACTCATTTGCAGAGGACAGTAAGGAAGAGAAGGGGGGGGAGGATGCACCAGGGATTCACACTTCAGATGCCGGGCACTGCAGTGCTGTCCTTAAGCAGATACCCAGGCCATGGCTTCCTGCTCCATCCTTCCTCCTTCAGGATCTCACACACACAAAAGCTGGCTTTCACTTTGCACTGAACATCTGCCACTCCAGCTGGTAGAGGCTCTGGGGAACGGCAAGTTCAAGAACACTACACAGAGTGCAAGTTTGATGTGCAATTGTGCACATGCGTGTTTATGTAGTAAGTCCAGGCATCCGCTGATCTTACATGGCATTTTTATAGAATTCTGTGTATGACATACTGCAAAGTAAACTCATCTGCTGGCACTTCTCACTTCCCCTGCGTGGGAGGGGAATTTTGCCTTTAGCCCTGTGAGCATCATGCCCGACCTTTTGGAAACGCACGCGCCTTGCTGCCATGTCCCTGCAGGCTGGGAGCTGAGCCCTGCTGGTAGCCCAGCCCTTCCCAAGTGCCTTGGCAGCTGGGGCAGGCAGCACAGCACCATTTAACAGTAGGGAAAGTCCCGGAGTAATACAAGTTGTGCGAGCTTATATAGATCGCTGGAGTTCACAAGATCCCAAACTGACAACTTCTGAGCTTAGGGCTGGCTGCTTAGTCACACCTTGTGAACAAAGGCTTTGAGCAGAAGCATTCAATAAAGACCAGCTCTGTATCAGGCAGCAAAGCAGAGCTTATTTCCTGCCACGTTGATACGAGCCCATTACACCTAGCTGGTTTACAGCAAGCTCTTCTTAAAAGAGCCAGAGGAAATCCCTCTCTCACTTTCTGTGCAACTGAAGATAAGGCAAGGCAGCAGCTCAACCTGGTCCTCCCTGGCAGACAGACACAGGTCTGGCATGAAGCAAGGAAGGCAGAGCTCTCCCTCTGCCATGCTTTCCCAGAAGATCTCTCAGCAGTGCTCTCTTTCCCCAGAGCTGGCCTGCCCTCCAGGCCACAAAGCACAGCCAGAACAGAAAGCTGTGGGCAACAACGTGGGAGCGACAGAATGAGCTCTGCTGCTTTGATGTGCTGGAGTCCAGGAGAAGTCCTATCCCCAATTCACCCAGCAGCTCATGGAGCTATTTACTGCCAGCCCCAAAATGGCCAAGTGCTGTTTGGGTACTGAAAAGGTCAGCAAAGGTCTGGAAACCTGTTTGCATCTTGAAATATATTACCCTAACATAATTGGGATAAATGTGCTTGCAAAGCCAGGTTTAGGTAATGACCAGCAGGACTCAGGCAATGACAGACTGCAGCTGCGTTACAGGTAGTGCTGCTGCTCACAGTGACATCCACACAGCAACGAGCTTTTTGGGATCTGCATCTCAGGGGATCCAATTTGAGGGATTTTAAATAGACTTGGTTTTCAGAGGCCGCTGACCAGCTGCTCTCAGAACGCCCAGCAGAATGCTGCTGTCTCTAAGGGATGTGTTGGGAGCGTGGTGGAAAATATCTGCGATTCCTTCCGTGTGTTCCACAGTGTGCTGCTTTCTGCCTTGCTGCCAAGCTCACCGTTGTGAAGGTGACAGCAGCAAAAGGGAGCACAGAATTTAACTGCACTGCAAGGACAAAATACGAGAGTCTTCCCTATGTATGGAGACCCAAAAGTGCAAGTGGCCACAAGCTCCCCCCACCGCGCTCAATGCCATGTCGTTTGCTCACCAGCAGTACTTGAAAGATGGATGCTGAAACCAGGTACCTGAAAACTGAATGGCAAAGCCCTGCTTGCTTGTGAAGAAATCCGTGTTGAACTGAAGGATGATGGAATTGAAAGTACTGTGGATGTCGCTGGGCACGCTGGACCCACTCATCTCCTTCAGGAGGATCCCATTCTCCACTGGACCGTCCCAGATCCTCAGCACATCGTGGAACTCCTCCGTGTGGAAAACCATGAAGTGGAGCCTGTGTGGCAGAAAGAACTGGAGGTCAGACCCAAACTGAGCTTTGCCTTCACTGCTGGGAGGGTCACAATGGTGCCTGGCTCAGCTACCTCAGGTCCGTTGAGCAGGCAATGTCTGTCACTCACCTCCAGCTATCTCAGTCCTCTACCAGCATTGGTCTGTAAACCCCAAGAGCTCCCAGTGTACAGCTCCCTGGTGAAACATCCCACAACAGAGGCATGGGTACAGGTGCTTTCTGAAAAGCTGTCCCCTCTGTGGTGCTCACTAAGCAAACAAAACCACTAACCCATCCTAAACCTCTCCAGCAGTAGGGTCGGGGTCCAAAGGCCTCTACCATACCACACCATGGGCAGCAGACAGTCCCCAGCTGGAAACTCATCACTGTGTATGCTCAGACCTTCCAGTGGAAGCCGTCACAGACAGAGGGCTCAGCCAAGGATGTGCAGGGAACGTGCAGCAGAGAGGCACAGGGGCTGTGAACTGGAGGACAGAGGCTTTGTCCTTGGTTTTACTGAGCTCTATCACAGATAACCACAGAAGTACTAAGAAACTTATTCCAAAAGGAAAATTAGCAGCAAATGTGCTGAGGTCCCTCCAGACAACTGATGGATTCTCGTGCAGTTCACACATTGTCCCTGTGTTGCACACAGCAACAACCTTGGCTGTCCTTTTGCTTTTTTGGTGTCCTACAAGGAGTAGCTTTTTGTCTACTGATAAAATGCATCGATTTTTGTTACCTGCTCTCAGATCAAAGAATTTGCTCCTGGCACCGAGCTAATCTTGTACACCAGGGGGAAAAAGAAATGAAGGAAAGGAAAATAACACCACTCTTTATTTAAATAGTGTCATGCTGGAAAAGAAACACTCAGCATGGCATGAGGTGCCCCAGGGGTTAATGAAACAGGGCAGCAAAGGGTGTGTGCTGAGGGGTGGCAAACAGCAAACGAAATCAGCATCCGAGCATCAGATACTGTTGTGGCTCTTGTTAGAGCCAAGGGAGTTACCAGCTCCAGGCTGCAGCACATCAGAAGTGGATTGTTTTCCATTTCCAACTCAGCACTGGGGGAAATACTGCCCATCCCTGAGATCAGGCAGATGGGACAGGGGAAGTGCTGTGTAAATGGGGGCACAGACCCACAGAGTGCACTCAGAAACCCTACGAAAGCCAACAGTCAGGTGCTGGGTTTAAAGCTCTGATGGCACACGGAGGAAAACACGGCTGTGGGTTTTTTTTGGCTGCTTTCCCATTTATCTGGGGCAAACGTTAGTAAGGGAGAACCATAAAAAAAAAAAGAGAAAAAAAAAAGGGAAAATAAAAAGGCGAATACTGCAATGTACTCAGCAACAAAGTGACATCCCCAGAATCTGACAGAAACCAAAAGAGCTGAATCATAAATCTACCTCGCAGAAACTTGCACAACGAAGGCAGAAAAAAAAGCCAGACTCAACGAAAATGAGAATGGAATCAGGATGGATCCCAGCAGAGCTGCTGAGCACAGGAGCCCATCCTGTGCTGAGCAGTGCCCATCAGCCAGAACAGCCAGAGCAAAGCCTGGGCTGAAATCCTCACGAAGGGCAGAGACTGATGGGGTAGGGGAGCAGGGGCAGCTGCTGCCTGCAGTGATTTCCCTCCCCGTTTCACTCACTTTCAGGCTTTATCAATGCAGGGAGAGCTGTGCCCGGGGCACAGGCTGCCCAGCACCAGCCCAGGAGTCCACAGGGACAGCCCTCTGCATCACAAAAAGCAGTGTGCTCTGAAGCCATCAGTCTGTCCAGCAGGCACGTCTCACTGAACAGCACCAGTTTTCTGTCAGCCCGACTCTACTCCCAGCAGGGCTTAATTTAAGACAAGGCAGTGCAACTGGTTTAGCAAACAAAGGAGAGGCAAACTCAATTACATGCAAAAAAATGCAGCGAAAAGCAAATGAGGTGTGCACGGTGTGTGGATGGGAGCTGCCCGACCAACACAAGGCTTTCTGCTGGAGCTTCCCATCCAAGCCCCCCACCTGGTTCCACCCATGGGATGATGGCCCAGTCCATGGGGCAGTGCCCCCAGCTGCCCTCATTTCTGTAGGATCTCAGTGCTGACAGCAGCGTGCAGGGCACCCCACTGCTGCCCTCCAAGCCAGGGGGTCACCAAAGCTCTTTGTTTTGTGCTCAGAGGACTCCACAGGTTTTCACCTGGAGCAGATAGATTTTTTTTTTATTCATATTTCTAAATGAGGGTGCGAAAAATGGAACCGTCAGCAGTGTTCATCAGAACAGGGTTAGCAGTACCAGCAGACACCGTGAGGATGCTGAGATCACTGCTGTGCTGTGCAGCACTGCTGGCTGCTTCTCACCGTGCTCTCAGCCGTGCTGCAGCACCTGCAGGGAGGTGCCATTCATTTTGCAGCACACCTCCCTACTTCTCTCTCCTGTTTCTCTCCCTGGGGTCTCACACAAGGCCATGGTACTGTAGCTGCAGTTGCCTGTGCTTGTGTTCACACCTGTGCACAGCTAATCCCATCTCAAAGCTCAACCCTTTAACTTTCACGGCAGAAATGGACAGACTTGTTCCTCTCTCTTTCCTTCCTTTCCTTCTCCTCCTTCTGTGCAGATACAGCTTTATTCAAAAAGCTGTGGTGATTAATTTTAATGTGGGTTATAAATGAGGGCTTTATACAATTGCATCATGCGTGAAGAGGATTATTTTTCCAATGGATTACCATAAAAATGAACTTGCTGAGAATGTGCTCTCAACTACCCAGAGATCATCTGTTCTCCTGTGCTGCCAAATAAAGGAGCAGAAGAAGGGAGCTTTCATCTCTGGTGACAAAGGGAGGCTCACAAGGTGCACCTCCATATGGATGCCTGGCGTCACTTCGTTCCAGCCTTGGCCCCTTCCAAGCTCTGTGATGCTGCAAACATGAACCCACAGAGGACAGGACTGCATTGGTGAGGCAGCCTTCAGATGAGGCCATCTCCTACACTTCTGGGGGGAGCAGAAGTGGGGGTTCATGCCTATGTTGCCTGACAGAAATCTACACAATCCTGCATAGGACAGAAAGAGGAGAATTCAACGGGAAGCTGCTCAGGCAGGAATTAAGCTGGACCAAATCTATCCCCACATAACCCATCAACAAAAGCAGCACAGTGCTCAGCACGATGAGCAGTCTCTGCTGAAGTGAGACTGAGTGCTGATGCAGCAAAGGATCAGTGGTGAAGGCAGAAGTGCAGCACTGATGTGCAGCAGGGCTCGGGTCAGTGCAGAACTGGGGCTGACACACCAGCTAACATTGAAAGGATGGTGGGGACATCCCAGTCCCATCAATTTAGCACAGATTTCACCTGCAAACATACTTGTCTTCTGCTGGAGGTGGGTTTTGGTGGACTGAAATCCCTGGGAGAGCTGCACAGATGTGGCTTGGCACGATGGGGGCAAGTGAGGAACAGCAGCAAGCAGTGGGGATCACAGATGAAGCATCACAGGGTACAGAAGTGCCTGGATTCTGCTGGTGACTGCACTGACTTTATGAGCCAAATGTTCTCAGCACCATGCTTACTTAACCTCCAAATTCACATAACTTCTGAACAAATTACATTTCAAACTGCCATTTTCCAACGGGAAAGTAAAAACAAAACGGTAACAGAAGTCAGAGGAGCAGGAGAAGAAAACAGTCTTGGGTCTCCGAACACACCAGATGTTCAGAAACCATCTTGAGCCTTTCCTTTGGGAGAATAATTGCATTTTATCTTTTCTTTTTATTATTAAAACCATAAAACAATACAATTAGAAGATGAAAGCTAGGTGTTGGGCCTCATTTTTCCAGCTGTCCACTTGCATCTGGGGACCCCCCGTGCCCGACCATTCATTCTCACAAATGGAACTTGACAGAGCTCATCCATTCTGGTGCTAACTTACTCTGGCAGTACAAATGGGAGATGAACCAGATCTGTAATTGCCTTCCATTATCCATTTCTGGGATGTGAACTTCCAAGCAATTTCATATACACACCCCCATTTTGGGATTTGGGACACATGGTGGAATACAGTTGAGAAATCGAGCCCTGATCTGGTGGAAAAGGTTTGTTTCTGCTCACACCCAATCGAGGCAAAGGGGTGAAGAGCATTTGTATTTTACTCTTGGAATTGTAAATATATATAAGCTCTTAGATTTTTTTAATACAGCAATAACACAGGCAGCAACAGCAAATATCTGGCTTCACCACCACATGGCATGATAGCTGTGAGAGGCACAGCCCAGGTGGGGCTGAAAAGCTGAGGGGAAAGGGGAAGCAGTGATGCCACTTCTGTCCAGCCTGGCAAGCAGACAAAGCAGTGTCTGATCCCTCACAGGGGCCTCTCAAAGTGACACTGCATCCTCTCTACTTGCTTTAAATAATTACTGATCTAACTCCAGAAAAATCAGTTGAACGTGGGAAGGAAAACAAGCTACAGTAACTAGTATGAGATACAGATTGGGTTCTCTAAGGCAAAGCCACCAGGGAATTTCAGCAAGGCCAAAAGAATTTGGAAACCCAATGACATGATGCTCAGATTGGGCCACTGCCTCAACCATGCAAAAACCACTGTGAAGAGCTTCTACTCACCCTATTGTGCAACCAGCTTCTGCCTCTATGGACCAAATGCAGTTCAGATTGTGATCATAGGGCGTGGGGTATCCGGGAGACAGAATCCGTCCTGATGTCTCTCCCTTGATAGTACCCCCACACTCAGCTGGAAGAAACACATGGGTTAGCGAGGAGATTCACTGCATGTCATGGCTCCTACCTGGCAACAACACGGATCTCACCCTACCCGTACAATAGAGAGTTTCTCCCCATTTCTACAGATCCTCACAGCCTTCTAACCAAACCTAAGGAGTCCCAGGATTCAGCTAAGAGAGCAAGTCATCAAACAACGGCCCCTCCTACAATCTGACGTGTTGTCAAAGCTCCTCTTCACCTTTTTGGCTCCGTAGTGAATAAGAGCAGAGCCTGCCAACATCCTGCTTTCCCCGACTCACACGTGGGGCCAAAGAGCTCAATTCTGCCTGCATCTGCAAAAAGCCTTAACGATCTGTAAGAGTGATAAAACGGAGAAGCCAGCATATGTATGGCTGCTAAATGAACCTCCACATGAGGATTCTGAATATGTTTTCACTATAAGTCCATTAAAATTCTCAAAGTTCCCACAGGTTCACGAAGACACAATCACTCTCATGTATATCTGGAAAACAGGATGAAGGCTAACAGGATGGATAAATCACACAAATTCGCCTTTTCCCCCTCAGCAAGCAAAGCTAAAACTCAGCAGAGCTGCAGCACAGAACTCCCAGCTTGGCAGGAGAACTCAGCGTGCCAATGTCTGAGCACCACACAAAAGCTGCCTGCTGAGAGCTCCAAGGGGACCAAGTCTGCAAGAACTTCTCCGTGCCTTGGAAACCCTCATTAATCACACGGATTTGGGTACGAACACTTCACCTGGCTACAAAAAACTCAACAGCAGAGTTTTCTAAGCAATAAGATACCCATCCAGAGAGTTATAGGAAAAGGGGAACTCGGGACTCAGCGAGGAGAAGACTGAGGGAATTAAAATCTCCGAAAAAGTGGAATGAGATGTCATGTAGTTCTCACGTAAACACGGCTCTGAGCTGCCAGATGTCAGGACACACTGCTGTCTGCCATTTTCAGGAAGTGCCACTGCATTTAACATAATCAAGGGAAAGGACAAGGACTGAGAAAGCAGCAGTCTCCTTGCAGAGAAGCAAGGAACCTTGTCAAATCTGTGCTCACAGCGGTGTTTCATGTTAACAGTGCCCGCAGAAGTTCTGCAGCTATCGCCGCTCTCGATCTGAAGATGCCTTACACAGGATCCTTATCGTTCCCTTTTTGATGTAGATGGCTGCAATCAATGCTGAAGATAATATCACATGTATTAGCTACAGAGAAAGGAAGGGCGTTGGTGCAATGCCCACGAGCACAGAACTTGGAGGATGTTCTGAAAGCAAGAGCTCTCACCCACACAGGTCGGCAGGGGCTGATCCCAGGCTCTCCGCTCCCCGGTCAGACAGCCCAGCACTCTGCTGCCCCGCAGGGTATAGCCAGGGTCACAGTTAAATGATACTGAGCTGCCAGCAAAGTGCCCCTCATCGTGGACCTTGTAGCCAAACTGCGGGATGCCGGGGTCCTCGCATTTGATGAGTTCAAAACCTGGTGTGGGAGAAACGGTGTCAGCTTTTCTCAGACATGTAATGGTCAGAAGGTATTAACACGAGATCATAGCAGGTATTTTCCTCCTAAGGAAATGCTCTGATGGAAAAAAAGGAACACCCTATGCAGAATTCTACTTTTTGATTTGAGATTTGAGCGAGATCCCAGAGCTCTGCTATCTCAGCTGGGAGTCTGTGCAGCACCAGAAGGGCTGGTGGGCAGAGCTCCTCTCCCCAGCTCTGACTGCGAGAACCTTTATGGAAGGACTGCAAAGCCATACAATCGCCCCTCAGACGTGGGCCTAAGACTTACTAGAAAACTGCAGCTCAAAGCCTTTGCTGGTGTTCTCACTGTTGGTGATGAACTCGAGCCACATGCTGCTGGACGTGCTGTTGATGCTGGTGCCGAGCATCTCCGAGCGGCTGAAGGATCCCAGCAGGCGAGCAGAGCTATTGCTGCCATCATAGACCTGGGAGGAAGGAGAAAGGCATTCTGAAAAACACTTTTTATTTGCCATTTTAGGGGTCAAACCCTGCGGGAGTGCAAACAGGGGCAGCTCATTTGAAGGCAGAGAAATGCAGTTGAGTGTCTGTGGGGATGCTCTGTGATGCTGCTCATCCAAGAGCAGAACTCCCACTCTGACACAGACGGTCTGCCCCTCACACCTCAGCTCCTGCCACACTCGGGGCTGTGTTTTCTGAACCAAAGGTGAAGCACAACTACTGGGAAAGCTTTTTCTTCCCAGAGTGACTCACAGATGTGTCTTGACCTCGGCATTATTTAAAAGAACACAAATGGATTTTTTTCTTTTGGATAACAAGACTTTTTTTTTGACGATAAAGAGCAGCTTCTCACTAAGAGAGATTGATAGCAATTTTCCTTGGGAGAAGAAGAGAAGTTGATGACAAACATGTTGAGAGAAAATCGTTTCCTTCGCAAGAATATCCTTTGTACTAGCTGGAAATCTCTCTTTCTGTCATTCTCTGAGTTGAACATACATGGATTACACCAATCTCACGGTGCAGAAGGACAGCACTTAAACAAGGAGAGAGACATTCTCTGGGTTTAGTGCATCGGAACACATCTTGTGATATTAATACCTCCTACAAAACCGTTTCTTTGTGCTTAACAGAAACTCAGCCTACATCTGTCTCCTCCCATACAGTCCTGAAACTTGTAAATGCAGATTAATCTGAGCACGGGAATGCTGAATAGCTTGAATTTAAACAAACCCCCTTTGCAGAGGAATCAGCTTTGTTTCCTAGAAGCTCACAAACAATGCTAAAACCCTCAGCGAGGCTGAAGCACAAAGGACATTCACTCAGTGCTGCTGCCAGAGGCTGCAGTGAGCACGGGAAGCTCAGAGCTGCCCATTCCCTACAATTACAACGTGACTCTAAGCACAGCCAACCAACACACAGCAGTGGCACGCTGATCTATGTCCCTGGGCTAGCAGACATTGCTTCACAGCTGTATTGCAGTTTTTCCTCTTGCTCTAGCACGAGAGAGAACACCCACAGATAACACTATCAGCCTGAAGATCACTCTGGTTCATGGGACTCGTGCTGCTGTCCTCAGAACAGCTGGGCCAGGCACTAAATGACACAGCAGTGCCTACTGGCAGCAGCAGCCACAGACTCCTGGGGGATGCCAGCCCAGCTCTGGGCAGCAGACTCTGCCTGGGATGACCACTCTGCCATCAGTGCTCCCTTTGTGGCACCTTCCAGAGGTCAGACTCAGCTCACCCTACTGAAACTCCAGAACATCAAATTCCTTTCAGATCTTGCTCTCGGTAGCAGCACTACCCATCACTGCTTGAGACCAAGGAGTTACCTTGAGGACATCTCCTGCTTCCAGTTCGAAAGTCCTGGCTTTCAGCTGGATCCCCTTTCCTGGCTGCGTCTGGATGGAGTAGATGCACTCGTGGTTGTTGTTGTAGTTTATTGGGTAGTTGGGGGACAGCAGAACACCTTGAGTTCCAGTTACAGATGAACCACATTCAGCTACAGAAAGACACAAAGCCACATTTAATAACCACGTGTATATTTGAGTCACACAGCACATGCAGGTGAGTCCTTCAAATGGCCACAGATGCTCACTCCTTCCTACACCCATCTGCTAACACAGCCACGAGCTTTACTTCCAAGTGCTGTTAATAAAAACCAAACCCCCCCCAGTTCCAGCTCTTACTAATGCTTTTATCACCATTAAACCCCAGGTGCTTTACAGAAGTGGTTAATATCCTCTCCTGGATACGGAACCCGAGTCACAGAAAGTTGGTGTACTCAAATGCTATCCTGGATTAAGAAACATTAAGAAACGCAATCCAAACTCCACAGAACATCACTGCCTGCTCAAAGCAGTCCAGGTGTTTATGTTCATTCCTCGTCTCCGAATGAGGGAAATGAAAAACATGCATTATTAAATTGAAATACTTAACATCTTTTGCCTTGCTGCTGAAGCAAAGCTCACCCTGTAACTTGATGAGTTGTATATGAACGATGTGTTTAAAAATCGTAATGCCTTTTTATTGTCAGTCTGCACAGCACACTGCTGGCACCTGGCTGCTCCAGGTAGGAGGTCTCTGTGCAGTAAAAGTATGCTCAGTGACACCCTAAAATCATTACCAGCTACAAAGCTATACGTGAACTTGAAAATCTTCCCCACTATCATCTCATGAAAGAGGGAAAAATGCACCGTTCCTCTTATTGGTCATTAATTCTGACCTTGGCCCTTCAGTTCACTATTTGGCAGTATTTCAAAGGACCTCTCATCCTTTGCTCCCTGCATTTTTTTCCTTCCCAGCTTTGCAGCTGACAATTACATCCACTCCCATCAGAAAAAGAGAGAAAACCAGAAATCCTTTTGCCCCTCAGTCTCAGAAAGTGGCTCTGATTTACATACATCTGTTTCCTCCCAACATGTCACTCTGAGCCCCACAATGGGCTGCAGCACAGGCATGGCTGACCTCTCTTGTTCCAGAGACAAAGACGAAGAGATGCTGATGTGGGAACCCTATACACCATCATTCACACTCTGCTCTATGCCCACTGCCAGCAGTCCCTGTCTTGTCTGTGCTCCTGACTCCAGCACTGCAGCCCATTTGCCATTTCTGCATCATCTCTCCTACCTCTGCTGCTCCTCCCAGTCGGGCAGAAAGGTGACATAAGGAAGCAGCAGCAGACATGGTGAGAGGACACGGCTGGGGGGTGGCTTTCTTTTCCCCTCCTGCCCTGCAGGACAACGTTCCCTGCAGCACTGAGTACCAGGGGCTGATACTGGGGATGTCACCATGCAGGAGCTGGTCTGGAGCAGGGGTCAGCACAGAGCATCCCCACCTGCAGGGAGGGGCACGATGAAGGATAAGCTGCTCTTGTTTCCATCCAGATCCACCACCAGAACAGGAGCTGAGTGCCATGTGCCTGGGCTGTCTGCAAAAACACATCTCCTGGGCCTTAAGAAAGAGGTCTCCAGTTTCCAGTTGTACCCTTCCACGGATCTGAGTGTGCAGCAGGGGCATCGTGGAAAAAGCTGCCACCAGAGCTGTGCACAGATCACCAGAAGGGCAATTCCATCCATCATCACAAACCAGCATGCTAACTCTGAGCCAGCTACCGCAGAGATCTGGGCACGTGGAACTCGTGTGTCCATTTAGGGATGTCTGCAAACCAGATTTAAAGCCGTGTTATGATGCTTTTTGATTTCTATTCCCCTGATGAGCTTTCTCTGCAACCTGATTATTATTCATGCCCTGAAGAGGCTGCTTGTCACAGCAGGATGATGCAGCCCTGTGACCTAGGCATTAAACAGTGCTGGGAAATGCATTCAGCATGACAGGACTCAACAGCAAAGCTCAACAGACTGCAAAAGCAGACTGGCTCTTGCTGGGACGCCTTCTTTGTAATGTCTCTCAAAGGCCACAGATGAGGAACATCCACCTAGCAGGCTTTGCTGGAGTGACACCAGGTACGAACGCAGTCTGTCTCATCTGCACACCCCCCCACAGTGCTCCGGGTGACCCAGGCAGCAGCAAAGCACTGAATATTTTCCTCCTTAATGTACAACAAAACCAGAAATATGTTAAATCTTCCTTCTGCAAAGGCCTGAGGCGTTGGCAATCCTTCTGCCTTTCTGTTTTATTGCTGTTACACTGGTACCCCTGATCTTCTGTGCTTGGAGGGCACTGGGAAGGGCTCTGCAGAGCTCACCAGGCTGCCTGCAGCCCCTCTGCATTAGGGATGACAGCCAGCAACTGGCTCAGTGTTTCAGGTGATTTCCTCCTCCCCTCTCCCCCCACGTTTATTTATCGGTATAAATAACTGCGGGAGGGATTGCAAAGATGAACTTGCAGTGGTTGGAGGAGGAGAAACTGAAGGTGGAAGAGACAATGGCATGGAGGTGAAATTTGTGCTCCTTAAGATCACCCACCCAGAAGCAGCCTTCATCTCTGACCTATTAAGTTTTACAGCACTCTGATTCAAAGGGAGGCTGGCCCTAAAAGCATGCTGCTTTACAGAACCTATCCCTAAAGGGCTGCAAGGGCTGCTCACCCACTGGGCCACGACACGGGCTTCCTGAGGACCCCAAACCACCACGCACTGTGTGTTCCAACCTGAGAAAGGGCTGCAGCCCTTCTGCCCATCCTCCCCCCTTCCCCAGCACATTCACAGGGCTGAAGCTCATCCCAGCTCCCTCTCCCCACCCCTTCACCACCCAGCCCGGGGTACACGCACTTCCCTGCCCCACTAGCCACTCCAGCACAGTGCAACCAGCCAAGCAAAATGAAAGCACATGACCACCTACCAACACACCTTGGCAGAGGCGAACTCCACACACGCCGTCTCCCCCCGAGGCAGGTGATGCGTGCCGTGCCCTCCAGCCGGTACCCAGGGAAGCAGGAGAAGGTGAGGACATCACCCACACCGAACTGCAGCCCCTTCCTGATGCTGTAGGCTGGGACCTCTGGTTCATCGCAGGGCTCCAGGTTGTATTCTGCAGGGGACAGATGGACATCTATTGCACCACACGGTGATGCCTCGTACCCCCTCCTCCCCAACAAAGGGGGCTCCAAGCCCTGTGGGCTGTGATCCAGATGTGGGTAAGGTCTGAAAAAGAAGCACCCGTGCAAGATGTGCCACCTGTTTGAGCACGGACAGCAGAGCCTGGGTTTTGCTCTCAGAACACAGCCCTCAGATCACCGATTTAAACCATTCCTCATGTCCTGTCACCGCCGCCAGCCGAAGTAGATAGTGACACCAGCGGAGGCAAAACGTGATGGAGGTTTGTCATTCTCCCCCCGGTCAAGGAAAATGAAGATGAACTGATCCGGATGGGATTTCTGCTGCCTCTACATTACTAATCCTGAAAATGAATGAACACAGCATCCTGCTTGGGGAATGCAAGAGAACATTTAAGCTGCTACTAGACGAAAGGTCATGTAGCATTATGGAGAAGAGCCAAACGTGCGCCCCTGGCCACAAACCATTGTAAAGGAAACCTCTTTTGGGGGTTATTCTTTGAACAAATAACAGCTGCAAAACACAAAGTACACGCTTACATAAATAAAGAGGACTACTAAATAAAACCAACTCCCATTTTCATTTTCTGAGGAAGGAAATAAGTCCCAAAATACACTGAAAATAACAGTTATAATTGGACAATGTGAGGCTTTTTTTTTTTTTTTTTTTTTGACAAAGAGCCATCTTTTCCCCATCAAAATGAAAGTTAATTGAAATTTTTATGTCCAGTTTTCACAGAGTATCGCATGCAAATCCATGGCTTCAGAGGCCAGAACAAAGGCACTGGGAACCAGTTTGGAGTGTGGCAGGTTTTAGGTGCACGTCTATGGCAGCAGCTCTGCGCCTCGAAGACAGCAAGCCCCAAAGAACAGCAGCCACGTCCCCTCCTCACCAGCAGGCAGAATCAGAGGACTAAAAAGTGTGCTGAGATACAGAAGAGAATGGCAGCCATACAGCGAGCTCTTGCCCATTACCTTGCTGCTCAGGGCACTCAGGCAGCAAAGATTGCATTTTCTGAAACGTCTGCAAACATTTCAGCAGTCATTTGTAGGACATTGGGGTTAAGGGCACACAGAGGCTGCCTGAGCAAAGCCGTTGTTGGCAAGTGTGGTGATGTGTTCTGCATGAGGAATGGCCCCCTGGGGATACCCCAGGAAAACGAGCTGAAACTCCGTCCATAAACAGAGATGGAAAGGTCACGGGGCGAGCACCTTCTGGGGCTCAAGGTGCACAAAACTGCTGCACGTGGGACTGTAAAGAGAGTATTTCCTGGGACATACCGTGGTTCAACGTTGGCACAGTGGAACAACTGAATGGAATCACAGAATGGTTGGCTTGGAAGGGATCTTGCAGCACACCAAGCCCTGTCGTGCCCTGGGGGGACAGCCAGCACACATCCATGGCTGTGGGCACCTCCAAGATGGGGCACCCACACTTCTCCCTGCCACTGATCCCAAGATCCACACGAACCAACGGGAACCTATTCCCACAATCCGCGTTGAAGTCTAAAGGAAAGAATCAAGCCTGTCCACCTCTGTTCTTACCTGAGAAGGTGATGTTGAAGCCCTCGTAGGACATGGAGAAGTCTGAGATGAAGCGGATTTGTGCAGAGAAGTTTCCGAAGAGCCCCGCGCTGAACGGAGCGGGCAGGCGGGATCCGGTGAGCTGCTGCAGGGGCTGCGTGAAGCTGGCGTTCTCGGTGATGAGGAGGTAGTCGTGGCCGTTCTCCAGGTGGAAGGTATGAAAGGTGAAGAACACGCCTGCAGGAGGGAACCAGCAGCACCTCAAAAGAAAGCCCTCTGCGCTCCCTGGGATGACACCAGGCTCTTTCTTTGACTCTTTTCCACTAAAAGCAGCCCAATGGAAGAGAGAAACGGTACTGAAAAGAGTCGGCGTGTTTATGTTAGAAGTGGAACAGAGAGAGAAATACAACAGGGCCACGGTACAGGGCCAGAACAGAGCGAGGCAGTCGGTGCCTTCATTGCTGTGCCTCTGGTTCGCAGCAGCAGGCAGCACGGCTCGCCTGAGGGATGGATCTGCAGCAGAAGGACGGAGCCTGGCAGCTCAAAGCACTCTGTTTTAGCAGTGCTGACCTTCGGATGGGCAAGGAAAGCAAAAGCTGTAGCCGTGAGGACTTGGAAACAACAAAACCGAGTATGTTCTGGAAGGAATTTGTACCTAGGAAACAGGTCTTAAGACAACACTGAAGGTCAGGAAGGCCTCTCAGAAGGTATCTGCCAGCAGTGCTAATGCAGGGAGCTCATTCCTATGGTGGGACACAAGGTCACTCATGGACAAAGCCATGCTCCTCAGGCACACATGGCTTTTATCCCCATTGATGCCCACACTGTGTAACATATTGGCAAGAAGGCTGCGTTGTGACCTTGTCGCATTTGTAACAATCAAGAGAGGGGAGATTAATGACTTAAGGCATCCTTCACACCTCCAGAAACAAAGCAGTAAGGATCAAGAGCCTTCGCAAAAGCCTCCAGCAAGGTGATGCTCATGCTGAAATTCAAACACAATTAGAAACACTGATTATCTGGAACACAGTTCCACCCTTGCAAAACAACAAGTGGCAGAAGCAGCAGAGGCAGGGCCCTTTCTCAGGAACCCTGTCACATCACGGCCACGTGGGGTCCAGAAGACAAAGCAATGCCATGCAACAGAAAGAGCCTTTCTGCAGTGACATGGCTGCTTTCACCCAAGGACCTCTGCAGACATCCCGAGCTCTGCAGGCAGGCTGCAGAGCTGCAGTGGCCTTCACACTCCTCACAAGCCCTGAACCCAACGGGGCTGTTACACAGAGAGGCTCCTCCATGCAAACACAAGTGCTGTCATCTGCTCTTCATTAGTCACAGTCGGATCACCGCTCCTCGCGCACATCGGGAGTGCCCAGTGGCATGACCAAGTTCTTTCATTTAAGCCAATGATTAACAGCACAGAGACTGCCAACCTGGGGAGACCCGAGGGCTGTCTCGCTCCGCATCCCATCTCTGCCAAAGTACAGCATCAGCAGCTTGCAGTGCGAGCACAGAAAATCTGTAAATAAGGATCAGAGGAATTATCTCCTCCTTGCTCCCCGTTCCCCATTCATTTCGGAGATCGGGATGAGATCAACCTAGAGACTGATTAAAGCTCTGGAGCATGAGCTTTAATATCCATCCCAGCAGAATTTCTGTTAGCATCCAATTATAACTCTGAATTTCCCTATATCTATCCAATTTCTTGGATGGCAAGCAGCTCCCTTCCCAGAAAGGAAGGACACAGAGGTGGGTGACCAACACTAAGCCTTCCCAGGACACCGACACGTAACATCTCCATGGCGGCACATCCCTTGTAAGTATTATCTGAAGCCTGACAGAAGATGTTTAGTTCAACTGTTCCCCTCTGTGGAACTCCGTGGAGGTAGGAAACT
The DNA here is from genome assembly GCA_023055505.1 of Callipepla californica brunnescens. Lineage (NCBI taxonomy): Eukaryota > Metazoa > Chordata > Aves > Galliformes > Odontophoridae > Callipepla > Callipepla californica. The sequence goes on from JALIRH010000055.1 coordinate 963,617, forward strand.
TTTAAGTGTTCCCAAATGTTTATTATTCGTACCAGCAGTGCCATTGATTCAAAGCTGATCTGACCTGCCTTGGTGTGAAATCTCAGCGAGATGCGGGGAATACAAAATGCTTTCAGTTTGTCTTGTTTATCAACTGACAGTAGATTTATACCCATGCCTTTACAAAACCCGGTCTAAGGAAAAGAAATATCAGCCCCCAACATCAACAGAGGCAGAGCTCAGTGCCCCAGGCTGGAGAACAGCTCCTGAATTCAGTGCTTTGGAGATAACGAACCCAATCACATCCACGGAGCCCTCCAGCAGCAGAGCCAAGGGCTGGGTAACAGCAGCCATAAGGGCTAATTACAAACTCATTTTAAAGGATTTGCGACTCTGATTAAACCTTTGCACTGGTCTGCAATTTACTGTGGCACAGAATGACTCTGTAAATGCAGTTTTGTTATGTTTTTTTTTTTTTCCCATTCTCAGTAGAAGAAACAACAAAACAAATTATAGGGAAAAGAAATCACTTTGAAGTCCTAAGATGAAAAATAATAGTCTCTTTGTAAGCATTTAAGGATCTTTAAAATTAAGATGCTTTTAAATTATACAGCCCATGAGTCCATAAAGAAAATCTGTCCGCAGTCACATAAAAATAACAACAACCAACTTGTTTCAATCAGGGGACTCACGGGCTGCCCACGTGCAAGAAGTTCATAAAGATCTGGCAGAAAAGTGAGGTCAGCTGTTACGGTGCAGGCAGTTTCAACATCCCAGCAGGAACAGCCAAAGCAAAAGCCCCCACCTGTACTCAGCCACCTTATGGGAACTCACAACTAGAGCAAGAAGAGTGAAGGGCAATGGCAAACGCCTGGGTGATGCAAACCTCTCTCCTGTTAGAGCTGCCAGAGCAGAATTATTACCAATTCTATGTTTAAACAGTACCAGATTTACTCAAACCTCCACTGATTGCCCCCATGGTCTCCAAGAGCAGTGAACTGAAGGCCAAGGACAGAGCACACTGTGAAGGTTTGGGAAGTGCACTGCAGACTGAGTCAGCCAAGAATGGGCTTTGCACTTTTTTAACATCCTGTTCTGTTCTTCAGCAACTAAATTCCATTCAATTCCAAAATGCAGCGCACTGTGTTTCACAAGGCTGTGGAGGAGAGGACTTCTTTCCCTGTTCCGTGGCAGAGGTAAATACACAGCTCCTGAACTACATGAGTGGGAAGGAAGGTTTTCCTGGCATGCAAACTGGCCAGCTCGTTAGAACAGTGCTGCATCCTTCACACGTCCTCTCCTCTTTGATTTGAAGGTTTCCTGCACCCAAGCAGTGCCTTCACCTGCTGGAAAGCTGAACACAGGCAGGCAGGGTGATCCTGCCTGGGGGTAGAGTTGCAGGAACAGCCCCTAGGCTTCACACAACTAAAACTGAGCCCAACTTTGCCAAGAACTCAGTGCCTCTAAGTGAGACAAACACTGCCCAGTGCTGGATGGTCAGAGCTGGGGCTGAGCTCCTCAATCCAGAACGGAGTGACACCAAACTGCTCCATGGTGCTGCTTCCTGCACTACTGCTTAGGGGACAAAGAATCCCTAGACATGTGTGAGCATTCCCCCACTACCTGAAAATGCACACTCCATCAAGCCTTGCTTAGCCTGATCAAAAGATTTTCTTTTCTTCTGATACCAGCAAAAAAAAAAAAAGTGCACAGGCTGTGAGAGTTACACTTTCTTATATAAAAGAGTGTCAGTTTGCTGTGCTGTGCTTAGCTTAGCAACAGCATAATGCAGCGCCTCGTCACAGAGCTGAATCCAAGGCAGAGTGGATTAATGAAGAGTGGATTGCTGCTACTCAACTGAATAGTTTTCACAGCATGTGATGGTTCCCTTAATGCACTGTGCTGTTCATTGACAAGTTTATTTGCTGTAATACAAATGGTATTGCAAAATTGGCTCATGATAGCTCCTGTTGTGCTGATATCTAGTATGAGACAGTTACATAACGGCGCATAAAGTTACATAAAGTCTGTACCCCTCGTGCTTACCCCAAGAGGATTCTGACTGCGTGATGAGTCCAAGGGTTGGACTCGATGAATGATCCTTGTGGGTCCACTCTGACTCAGGATATTCTACAGTGAGACAAATACCACCCTTCCTTCCATAGAAAATTTGTTCTCTATTTGTCAGTGATACACTTTCCTGAATTTTTCCTCCAAGACACAAAACTGGCTTGTGCCACACAGGAGATTGGACTAAATAGGCCCATGCATTGCCTCTAGGCTGCCAGAGAAATGAGAGCTGCAGAACTAGGGCAGACCTGGGAACTGACAGCCTGAATTCTGTCCTACGTTTGGAAATTATTTACTACGCACTTCCACTTCTCCATCTGTAAAATGTTATAAAGATCCAACGGAGCAAAGAACATTATGGGTGACAGTACAACTGAGTACCAAATATCACTGCAGCAGTGTTAATGCAGCACCACTTTTCTCTCTCTGTCCTCTGCTTCAAAGAGAGTAAGAGATGTGAGCACAAAAACCTTTATGCCTCGTACAGACACAATGTCTGAGTGGGGGCAAGAATGACAAGTGGCCAAACACACGGGCACAGAGCAGCACTGCATTGCAGACAAAGACACTGGCCTCCTTCTGACCATCCTCTTCCAGTCCCAAGCCCAACTCTAAAACCACTGAAAGCTGAAGATTTCTCACCTTTTCCATGTGACGTTTCTATTGTCCATGTGCAGTTCAAGTTATTTGGATAAAAATCAGGAAAGCCTGGGGATAAGATGGTACCACTGGAACCACGAATGTAACCTCCGCACAGAGCTGCAAAAAAAAGCAACCAACAGTCAGCACTTCTGAAGGTCCAAACGAAGCCTAACCCATGAAAATCAAACCGAGCACACAGACCAAATGTCACTGCAGGTTTCCCAGTTGCTGCACTGCCTTTGCAGTTCAGTGTTTGCCATCTCCTGCAGATGCTTTCTTGTGCACTCCTTACCCTCGCAGCTTGGCAGTGGTCTGCTCCACTGGAAGTTTGGCTCACACTCCAGGGCTTCGCTGTCACTCAGGGTGTAGCCTGAGTCACAGCTGAATGTCACCAGTGCTCCCACGTAGAAGTCGTTCCCATGGCGCTGCCCGTTGACAGGGATCCCCGGATCCAGGCAGTGGTCTGACTGGAGCTTCACAGCTGTGAGAAACAAAGTTGAGGTGTAGTTATGAACATGGGGGAAGGTTCACTCCTATGTGCTCATTCAAAGTCCTCCCAATTATCCCCAAGGCAAGGGGATGGAATGGGCAGAGGAACTGAGCTCTGCTTCCTTCCACAATGCATTGTTTTCTTTCTAATGACACTCTGTAGATGCTAAAACAAAGATGAAGAAAGCCTAATCAATCGAGATGGTTGAAAAGCAGAAAGTGCTACTTGACTTGTAATAGCTTCACATCCTCAAATCAGGCTAACTGCCTGGCAAAGGGGAGAAGCAAGTCCAAGGGGTCTTTGATTGAGTCCATTGTGCTGCTGGAGAGGGCACAATTACGAGTACAACCCGCACTTACTTTCGTATCGGATCTGAAAGCCAATGTCAGAGTGGCTTTTGTCAGTGGTGAAGAGGAGGTAGAGGTAGTTGCTGGTACTGATGAGGAACTGGGGCACCTGAGTCCCGTCGTAGACACCTATCAGGGGGGAAGAGTAGGACCGGCCGTCTCGCACTTCCAGTGTGTCATAATTCACCTCGGTCTTAAACCTGCCAGAGACACAATACGTCTGTGAACAAAAATAAAGCACAACAGCCCTGCCAGTTTTTCTTTGTCACAATTCTGAACGTGCACTGACGATGAGAAGGCAGCACGGGATGGGGGATAACACGAAGGCGTATAGACATAGGACAACTGGGTAACCTCTGAGAAATGCCCACTGAGCACCTGTCAAACGTGATCTTGATGGGGTAGCCCGGCTGGGCCTCGATCACCCAGGCACAGCTCAGGGAGTCCTTGTAGAAGCCAGGCCAGCCAGGGGACAGGATGGTGCCACTGGGCGATGTCAGGTGTCCCCCGCACGGAGCTGAAATGAGGAAAGGACACCATTCAGGTGACAAACATCACAGAAACCACAGCAGGATCAGAGCGACCTGGCCCTGCCGTGCAACAGCTCTCATGCACTGCTGTTTCTCACGTGTTAAAAGCAACCAGAACCAGACTGGAAGAAACTGCCTTTTTAAGTTTACGCTGACAACGCAGCAGTCTGCTGCTGTACCTGACCTTGTGCAACAGCTCTGAGCAGACAGGGTATAATAATAATCATTAGATATAAACCCGAGAAAACTGCAAGGTCAGTGTGGATTTCAGCAGCTGCGGGTGCCAGGAAGGCTTTCATATCTGAGGGTAATTGAGTCATGTCTTTTCTGCCACGAGGGACATCTCAAGACTGTGGCATTTAGTCCACGTTGCGGTCCCTTGTGCCATCAGCAGAAGCTGAAGGCACAATATTATCTTTTCTGGAAGAAAGGCACTGATGGACCAGAGGAACAAAATCCTTCAGCCTTAAATTGCCATGGACTGTCCTCCAGAAAATGCAACAGCACAGACAAGTGCGTGTGCCACAGTGTGAGCTCTGCATGAGGGCTACCAAATGTCACACTTGATGTGATCCTAAATAGCCACATAAATCTGGGCCCAGAACCATCACTGCTGATCTGAAGGATGCCAAACAAGAGCCAGCTCTCTCCTAAGCAATTAGATTTGAATGAGACGCCCCAAAGCTATGTCACTTCTTGTCAAGACTTCAGTGCATCTTTCAACTCTTCTCTTAGGTCTTTCTTTCCCATTAATTTTTCAAGTCATAAGTGTTACTTTAGGTCCACACGCTTCCTCCTTGTTTAAAAAGGGTGATTAAAATGTACACTTAATTCAGTGCACACCAAAGAGCAAGTAAAAGAGATCACCACCGTGACCGCAGAGAAAGAAACACAAGTTAATGGCATAAGGATGTCTTATGTCATCAAAGCTTCAAAGGCAAATGTGGATTGGAGGTGCATTATTTAATGTATGTTTCCCTCCTACACTTGGAGATATACAAACTTGAATACTCGTGCTTGTGATAAGAAAGGACACCTTCTACAAAACCTACAGACATTTTACTGTCAGCTGCTCGTAAAGGAAAAATTATGCAAGAAAATAAGTCCAGCTTCTTTCTCCATAAAATTTATTGAATGCAATCAATGTCTCTTATTTCAATTTCCAAGACAATGGACAGGATTGTGCTGCTCATCCATTTGAACAATGCATGACCAATTACCAAAATGATTTCTCAGCAGTACAGTACTTCTGTTACTCAAAGTGCTGTAAATACCAGTGCAGGGCATCGCTCCTCTGACAACAGTGTAGACAAAGACTTTTCACCTCTAATGAGCTCTTTTTTTTTTCTCTTCCCATTTCTTTTCTATAATAGAAGCTTTAAAGAACTCGGAAAAAGCTCAGAAGTCTGTAATAAAGCCTTTAATTCAACCATTTCATTTCCCCCATTTCTGCACTGGCTCTCACAGCAGTTATGGCAAGGAGATGCAGACACAATTTATGGCTCCTGATTTCCAGAATCAATTAGAAGGGACTGATGTACCACATCAAGAGACACGCTGAAGGTGTGCGTGGGGATGATGGCAGCAATGAGTTCACTTTTCACAGGGAAGATCTGTACCTTTTGCTGCTTTCATTACATAAATATTATATAATGTATTTTACATGCACCAAAAATCAGGACAGAAGACCTATCTCCACCTATCTCCCATTCCTTGTTCTTTAATTTCCTTCATGCCAAGAGGAGCAGAGAAGCTTTTAGTCATTGGTAAATCAAAGCCTTCTATTATTGTTATTAGAAAAGCACCTGCTTAAGACGAGCTGAGCAAATAAAATCATCTCCATCATTCATTTTGCAACAACAAACAAATCAGAACGACTGAGTTCAGTGCTCACTGACTGCTGTGTGACCGGTGCTCCTTTCCAAGCAAACTCTTCTGCAAAGACAGCTCCCCCCAGGGCTACCCAAAATCACGGCCATAACTGAGAAGCTGAGGGTTAGAACGGACTTCCAGCTCTAAAAGTTACCTTCACATCTGAGCACTGCGTTGTTCCAGACCACGTTCCCTTCCTTCAGGATGCAGGTGATGGTCTCTGAGCCGTGGGTCCTGATGAAGCCCTCGTCACAAAGGAAGGACACGGAGCTGCCGAGCTGCAGGCTGTCCCCAAAGCGCTTCCCATTCACGGGCACGCCGGGGTCCGGGCACTCGTTGTGCCTAAATGCTGAGAGGCAAAGACGAGAGGGCAGTGAGCCTTCCCCAGCCCTGATTTAAAAATCATCAGGTCAGACCACAAGTGGAGGAATTGGTGTTTTCACACCGTTTCTATGGTGGCAATCAGCACACGGTCTTGCTCTAGGAACGCTGACCCTTCTCAAAGTGATGACAAAGCACGAGCTCTTCCTGCAGAGCAGCCGTGCACCTGGGTGAGGTAACTCCCATTGCCCCGCTCCCTGCCTGCACTGCAACGTGCCATGACTGAGACCATCTGCTCCCAAGAGGTGCTGAGATATAGCAGCAACCAGGACCAGAAATGAGTGTGCAAACCATCCCAACTTAGCAACCATTCACGTGTGAAAGTGCAAAAATACTCAGAGATAGATTTATAAAAAAACAAAACCAAACCTCTAAAAATATCTACATCTACATAGATGGGAGATAAGTTACCCATCAACGAGAAAACCTGCTGAAGGACGTGTGGTTCAGTCTAAGTGTCCTCTGAGCACGCTGTGTGATTGCCTAACGTGCTGTCCCCAGCCTTACTTGTCATCATTACTGGGATAAAACGAAGGACACAAAGCCATTACCTTTCTACATGTTGCAAAGCTAAGGACGGAATTGCACAGACACACGGCTCTGCTTAAAGGAGTGCCCTTTTCCTGCAGCTAAAGCCAGGCCAGCTGACCAACCAGAGGACAAGCCCACAGCCTTAACTTCCCATTAAGTGCATAATTATGTACTATATCTTCACAGGCTCGGAGGTGGTCTTCCGAGATGAACAATATATAAAAGATTAAAGCCTCCGGATTCATTACACCCACACGCTATCCGTTTCCTTAATGCTCTTGGCCAAACACAGATCAGCTCTGGATTCCCTACGAAGCATCCTCTCTCTTACAATAACGTGTCACCATACACTGCTGAAGGGGAAAACACGGGCTGAATCTCTGCCTTGTGCTCCTGGAACTTGTAGCAATATGTTGCCTCCTGTCTCCTATCTAAGCAGAAGGGAAGAACAGCAAGGTGTCTCAGAAAGGCTCAGGAGTTCCCTTTTGGCAGCTCAAGCAGTCAGAACACATAAACTCAGGTGTAGCTGCGTCATTCGCGACAGTGAGAAACAAAACCAACAACAAATCACCTTAAAAACGTCTTCATCCCACGGCTCCCAACACGGGTACGCAGAGATCTGAACTGCCTGATGTGCTCTGAGTGGCCAAGGATTTCTTAAGACCTCCAAATTATTATTATTATTTTTTTTTTTTTAACAGAGGATTTGCAATCATAACTGGAAAGGCTATTAATTTAGCAGTGCCACTAAAGGCTATTATAGCCAAGTCATTTATCAGTTCTGCTGAACGGGTTTAACAATGCTCTTTAGAAAATTATAGGACAATACGAGGATAAAATTACCATAGCATTCATCTGAGATTTGAAGACTGGACTTAAGTGAAGCCAAACGTCCCTGAGGAAGTTTCAGTGCTTTAGTATATAGCACGTGGCAACACGTTTCCTTCAGTGTAGCTACAGGAGTCAGCAAACGATGACAGTGCTGATGGATGGTTCTGCTGTCCACCCAGTGCAGACAGAGGGGAGGCAAGAAGCCCCTGGCACAAGGCAAGCTGGAGGCTGATGGGATGCTCCATGGACAAATAACCCTGATTTACTGCTGGACAACACAGCCAGTAAAAAAAAAACCTTGTGCAACCAGCTCTTAGCATGAGGCCAATCCTCTGCTACCCAACTGCAAATGAGATGCGATCCCCAATGTTCAGCCTTGCTCTGGATTCGCAGTGCTTTTGGTGTGGTCGGGCTCTTGCCAATAGGTACCCCACAAGAATTTGGAGCTGGAAACGAAAAGCAAAGGAAGGAGCTCTTACTGGTGAAGGTAATGTTGAAGCCTCTCTTCTCCATGGAGTGGTCAGTCTGGAACTCCAGCCTGGCGACGTGGCCGCTGCTGGTCAGCGAGGAGGGGATCTGGCTCCCTGAGAAAGTGCCCAGCACCGGCGACTCCGCAGTGCCACCGTCCTTCACAGCTAGGAAATCAAACTGAGGCTCCACGTCAAAATCATTGAAAGCCAAATGAATCCTGCTCTCAGGTTTTGCAATAATCAACCAAACGCAGTGCAAGCTGCTTCCGTATTCTTCGGGGTAGTTCGGCGACAGCACGATCCCAGACGGGGTGGTGAAGTTGAAAAAGCAGGAAACTGCAATGAGAAATCACCATCACTCGGGCAGCACAATGCTCCCATGCTCTGCTGTCATGTTCCCCCGCTCCCTCGTGTCCCCTGAGCTCCGTGAGTCCTGCAAGCTCCCAACATCACAGCTCCTGAGGAGCGGGTACACAAAGGAAGGGCTCAGTGCTCCATTCACTGCTGCTTGTCAGTGATTTATTTGCACAGGGGAAGAAGTGACTTCAGCGTGGCCCCCAGGCCCTGGTTTTGACTGCCTGAGTGTCTGCACAGATGCCGTGCCACACACAGTGGAAGGGTTTGATTTGACTCCACTCAGAAACGCAGGGATTTGGTATCCTGCAGGTGAATTCTCCTGCACGCCCCAGAGAAAAACTCTCCTGGAGATCCAAACGTGGAACCACAGCCGGTGCCAAACAAGAACATTGGCTCCAGAAGCAGCAATGGCTTCTGCTGTGAGCACAGCTCAGCACAGCCGACCCCAGGACCCGCAGGAGCTGCTCCAGCTGCAGAAGCTGGGGCAGCCCGAGGCGTGCAGTGCTCTGCAGCTCCTTCCCATTGCAAACCAATCACTGACTTCTGCTGGGCCACCAAAACGAGGTACCCAACCAGGCCACCATTCCCATGGGCATAAAGGAAAGCAGCCTTAAACTGAAACTGAGGGGAAGAGTGCGTATGAGAAAAAACAACTTTATGTCCCAAGAGTTTTCAATATATACTGTATTTCAGCATGACAAGGTCCATTAATTTGAAAAACCAGGGCTGCATTTTAACGGTCCCTAGTCAGTGCCCCCAGTACCTTACGTATGTGTGCTTTACTCATCTTCTTCCTCACTGCACACCCTTGGGGTAAAACCCATTACTTGGAACACAGATCTCACTAATTCCTGGCAAAAGGACATTGCACGGAGGATGAGATTGGTTTCAGTTTGGCATTTATACAATTCCTTGGTTCAGTGCTCACCCTCCCTCTATTATTTTCCCTCCGTCTTCCCTCAACGCTTAATGGTTTCAGATCAAATAGGATGGACGTTACCATGACGTTATCAAGGCTAAAAGCTACACAATCCATTTCCTGCTCTCAGCAACAAAGGGAACAGATTAAAGAGAACACAAACTGCAAAATATCCTCAGGATTTTGGCTCTTTGCTGAAATATCAAGGGATGCTGTCAAAAAAACTCTGTCAGCGTAAGCTCGGTATAATCTGCTGCTGAGCACTCATTGCAAATAAACGCAGTCACACACACAGAGATCTCAGCAGTAGGAGCTCCTCGCAGGTATGAGGTTGCTCCTGCAAGTTTTTAAGTCCAAAAGTGGTGGGTCAGCATCCATGGGACCCACAGCGTTCCGGAGCCGGCAGCGGTTACAGCACAGCACCGGTGCCTCACCTTGGGAAATCACAACAAAGAACTTGCCCACAAAAGAGAGCAGAGCAGAGAGAGGAGAATAGCAAATTAACCTTCGTCAGATAACAGCAAATGACTGATTAAAAACATAACAGCCCCAACCCTCCCTCATCCCCATGCCTGCACGGCAGGGAAGCACGTCACACTTTTGCTGCTCTGTACAATAAAATACCGAGTGCGGCAGAGAGCCGAGCTGCAGCCCGGGGTGAGGCAGGACCCCATGGCCCAGCTCACAGGGGACCCCTGGTCCCAGAGGACCACCAGCCCCACTGGCAGCTCGCACCAGGGACGGCCAACACACAAGGTTCACTATCAAGGCCAAGCTATCTGCAACACGAAGGCGCCGTGGATTTATTTCAGGAAGAGGTTTTTCTTTGGGATGATCTGGGGGGGGGGGGAGGTGGAGGTGTGAGCCCACTACAGCCTCCCTGCTTTACCCAAATGCTTTGCCACCCGGACACACGCAGCAGCTGCCTAACAGTATGCCAAGGACACTGAGAAGTGCCATCGGAACAAAGACGACAGCGGCCAGGAAGGGCAGAAGACAGCTGAGCGTTACCTGTCTCATGCTGCTCTGAGCATCTGTGACAGTCAGGAGCAACGTGCCCCCGAGGAGCGAGCAGCGGGACCCTGACAGACAGACAGAGGTCAGTGAGCTGCCCGCAGCACATCCGTCAGCAGCGCCGAGTGAGGAATACCTGCGAGCCCGAGGCCTCGAGCTAAGAGATTTAAATTAATATTTATTACGGTTATTCTTAAATGTTATGAGAGCACATTTCATTATGTGCACGGCGTAGGTTCAAATTTATACTGACCTTTATCAATTATTATTACTGAGGAAGTAAGGCAAAAGCAATTAGAAAAATGCTTTTATTAAATACAGCAGAATAAATCACAGCAGAACTCAAACAGCGGACTGCCTAAGAAAGCCAATGAGACCAGCATCATTAATGGATGAGTGCAAGATGTTTATTCATATCACTGCAAACTATCAGCATTCTGCCTTCCTTTAGAGCTGGAAGAAAGTGAAGGAGCAGCTCGCTGCTTCTTACTGTGCAAAGCCAAGGGATGCAGGGCTGTGCCCAGAGGGCTCTGCCCCACGGTCCCACGAGCAATGCTGAGCACAACACAGAGCCTGCCTGGCAATTACTCTCCAGCACAGCTGCTTGTTGCTGTGCTTTCAGCCTGGAGCCATTTCTGCACTGTCTGGTCACTCTAAGCACAACTTGCTTCTCTCTGCCTTCAGAAGCTGATGGCCATCCTGCCACGAGAAGCCAGGGCTGACGCTGGGGAGAGCACACACCTGCAGAGGATGGAAGGGGGAAAGGCACCGGGTTCAGGAGCTAAAAACAAAGCAGGGGATGGCTGTAATGAGTTCAGTCTCCATGGAAACAGTACAAAAATCCCAACTTCTCTCTCAGCTTTTGGATATCATTCCCACAGTCTCTGACCACTCGGGACAGAGCCTGAAGACAGGAACACACTTTCTGCTTTGTGTTCCGTGTTTAAGCAGCTCCCTCCTTGAGGCATAACTTGATGATGGACTGGAAAAACAGGACCTCAGCAGGAGCCTGGTTAATAACTGATGGCTCACGTCAGGAAGCACACGTCCCCAATAGCTAACAGGGCTGGAAGCTCAGGGCACTGGTTCCAGCTGTGAAGCAAAGTGCTTTACTTTCTGCATTTTCCTTTTTCCGTAGCTAATCCTTTGGTAAACACATCTGCATCACAATGCACTTTCCTTCTTCAACCCTGAGGCACCAGCAGGGCCAGTGGGAGGTGAAGGAATAGAGTCTGGAGCAAATATTAACCAGAACATTTCTGTATTGCACAGCAACAAGCTCCCCAGCTCACTCTGATGGAGGAGCTGTCACCGTCAGCGCGTGGCTGGCCAGGGGCATGAGAGCAGGAATGCTGAAAAGCAAGAGAAATGGGCAGGCCCTGGGCACCAGAACTCGTGAAAAATATCATCGGTGCATTTAAAATACATCATATAGAAGTCTCAGTGAACGTGGCAGGGAGTTACAATGCAGGCAGCGTTTCTACCCACTCGACATGGGAACAGTGACTGGGTTACAGGGAACAACGAAAGCTCTTCAGCTTACTGAGAGGTGCTGAGCAGCACTGGGCTGCTTGCCCGCCAGGTGCCTGCAGCCATCTGCTGCTCAGGAGGAGCTCCAAGGCTTCTGCATGAAGGTGAGATCCTTCTCTGGTGCCCCTAATGTTTTTGAGGGAATCCCCCTCTCACTGTGGTTCAGATCTGCACTGTGCTGGAGTTTAATCGTCACTTTTTGGCCAAACCCCCGAAGCAGCAGCAGCAGTGCTGGCAGTGGTCCTGTTACACACCTTTCCCTTTCTGCTGTGGGGGAAGCAGCTCCATGATCCCTACAGATGCGTGCATTGACTCCACCTGCAAACTGGAAATGTCCTGCTGCAGCTTTCTCAAACGTCGACCCCACACTTAAAATATTAACGTCAAATAAGGCACACAAGGAAACTTCTCTGCCAACTAAATTAAAGGCAGCAACGTAACCCACACCCCACTCCTGTTTTCTGGGCATAGAAAAAGGAGATTAAGATGACCTCCATGCTGATAAAAATCAGTAAGTATAATTTCAGACTCAGACTCATGTGAGGAAAGACAATACATCACGCTGAGAGCTGCAGTCAGGAACACGGACAGATGCCATGGCATGGGACAGCTCATTTGCACCAGCATGAAACCCTATCAGGGTAACAGCTCCACTGGCTCAATCAGGAAAACAACAAGCACGGAGACAGCCCAATGAAGTGCATCCTCCTGATGAGAGCAGAGAGAGCAGCTGGGGCCGGGCCTGCCACGCGTGGGCTGCTGCAATGCAAGCATCCTGCTGCAGCTGGAGAACCTGCTGTGCTGCTGGAGCATCAGCTGCCCAGCAGCCCAGCTTCCAGGCTGAAAGCACAGCAACACAGCAGCCTCATCTCAGAGCTTCTGGCCACAGTGCTGCAGCATCCCTGCTGAAACAGGATGGCAGCACTGCTGTTTGGGGAAAGAAGGCTCCCCAGGTCCCTACCAGGCACCAAGAGAATGCACAGAGCGGCAGGGACAGAAGGATGCTAGTGCTTCTGGCTCTTCAGACACTAACAGATCCCACTGACCAAGGAATAAGGCAGGCTCTGGTTTGACCCAGGTGGAGCTTGGCTTTCCAGTGGAAACAGAACAACCAAAGAGAAAGAGAATTCCCATATAGGCTACACCAAAAACATGTCTGGAGAGTGTGGGAGACACTGGCAATGCCATTCACTGCAACTACGGTGCTTAAGTGCATTTCAGTCCAGCACAGCACTCAAACATGTATGTCCACTTAGGGAAGAATCTGATAAACTGGGCCTTCAATGAAGAAAAAGGACTTTGAGGGAATGTGACCTGCTTAATTTTAAGAACAGAATGGTCTTACATGGCTGCAAACGTGAAACATGGTTCTTAACAAAAGCTACAAATCCCTCGTGTATACAGAGAGCACGGTAATCCTACTTTCATTTAATTTGCTTCACCTACTGCTGGAGAAAGAATGGGTCTGGTGGCCCAGGGGAATGGCTTTAGATATAGAGCATCTCAGCAGATTCACTTCTTTGAACCCAGCTCAGGTCTATGAAGAGCAGAGGGTGTTTAACGGGTCCTGAAAGATGCACAAAGCCATGAGCCATGGCAGCAGGATCCTTCCCTGGATGATTCTGAGCTGCACAAACCCAGAGAGTGGGCACTGCTTTGCTGAAATGGGAGCAAACACATCACGGTATGCTGAGGTGACCTACCAGCTCCTCTCCCACCCTGTCTGGCAGAGGCAACTAGAGCATCCCTCTGCCATCATTTCAGGATCACTGTACCATAAAAGCTTCATAAAAGCATCCATTAGAAAAACAAAAACAAGCAAACAAACAAAAAATACATGGCAAAGCAGCTTGGAAATGAAAACGATCCCAGCACTTCTTCGAAATTCCACTCCAAGCAACTGCATCTCCCAGCAGACAAACAAGCCCAGTGTCAGCTAGAGAAATCAGACCTGTTTACAGCAGGAGGGTGAAGCACACCGTGAGGCAACGTGCACTGCTGTAAGCAGCACTGCAAAAGGAGGAATTAAGAACCAAACTGAAATACGAAGAGCACACAACGCATTGGTTTTCACTGTGAGGAACCTGCACTTCTAATTGGAAGTCCTGAAAACCTCCCTCTGGAATGACAAAGCCTCAACGCCTTTAACAAAAATTTTCTACAATTTCAAATCATAGTTGGGTGATAAAAGAACTGTTCTGGTCATCTCATCTCATCCACCTCCTTAATACAGACTATGAAGCAATTCCTCCATCCTATGGGCACCCAGTAAGTTTCATCCTGTCTCAGCTCAGCGCTCAGGGATGGAGAAGCCATCCCTGCACTGCTCCAAGGGTTAACTACTCTCAGTGTTAAAATCTATTATTTTTAAGAGGCAAACTATGCTTTTAGCACTGCTAACCTGAGACACGCTGCTCTCCAAATTACCCTTCATACGGAGATGGCACCGTAGGTTACTGTGAAGAGTGGGCAGGAAAAGAATACAAGAGAAAAAGGAAGAAAGAAAATAACGACCAATTGACAGTTTAATTTAGAGCCAAATGAAAACCTTGTCAAGTGATACAGAATTACATGGCTCTGTTCAGTGCACTGCTGGGAAAACATCGACGGCACTTTGCATTTCCAGCAGCAAAACCTGAATGCTGGGGCAGACAGCACACACCAAAGGTTTGCTCCTGTGCTGGAAACTGCAACCCGTGCTCTGTGCAAAGAGGTTATGCTGCAGGTATCACACAGAGGATCAACAAAAAGTAATCACTGCTAAGGAGACAGATTTTATATTGCTATCTGAAGAACATCAGATGTTTGGAGACCCCACTTCAACTTAGACACACACACACACACACACACACACACGTGTGTGCCCTCACTGATCCCACACCTTCACGGAGCCCCACTCAAACAACAACAACCACGCACCCCCAGTTCACCACAGAAACCTTCACCCCAGGTTTGCTCAACACACCACCACCCTAATCTGCACTGTTTCCTTTCTCTGTGCTTTAGATAACATTAAAACAATCGATGGGTTCGGGGACAGCTGAGAACCTCCTCCTTCATCTGCCTGAAGTGCTGCAGAAAGACAGAGAGCAACGGAGATGTCAGCCTCTCCTTAGCAAGGAAACAGATTTTGGTCACATAAAATGTTTTGCAGCAGTGCTTTCAACCGCAATATTTCACATAACGTTCAGAAAATGAGTTTTTCCCTGCTATGTATGAGGATTCAGACAGCAATTCCAGCTGCTATTTGGAAGTTATGCTGCTACCAAAACGCCCTTCTCCTGACCACACCTGTCCGGACTTCCATCAACCTAACCTCACTGCAGCACCTGAACAACTCAGCTGTGTAATTATGGGCTGGTTCCCCACTTGAACACTGTCTAATCTCCTCGCATGATACCTCCTACACCTGTTCTGCTGTCCCTCACCACTACAAGAAAACCAAACGTGGCTCGGTAAGAAAGCAATGAGTTGGGTTACCTGGCTTGGGAGGACCACCTCAGCCCCCAGCAGATAGCACAGCTCTGTGATTTTGGCAATGGGGTAACTACAAACCTGGCTCGAGCACTACAATTTGTGGCAGAAAAGGGAGAAAGAGAGGTGTTCAGTACACACACAGCACTGACCCACACAGCTGTGCTGCAGGAAGCAGACCCCAGTCACAGTGCACCTATGGATGGGTGACGTGCTGCAGCTGTGGGGCCAGAAGTTCTACGGCCCCACTGCAGATATTTCAGGTATCTCAGATCATCAATCAAAACCCACATGGCAGGACCAGGAATACCTTGCTTAGTAAAGGTTTGGAAAGGACATGCAGCAAGGAGTCTTGCAAGGTTCTTCCAGTGACCTACGCGCTCACCCTGAACAGTTTAAGGATGCAATGACAACAAGGAGGAGGAAGATGGAGTTGCTGTCATCACAGAGTCACAAATAAAGAATTCGTCACAAGAAGTCCACGCATTACTTAAATGGTTTGTGTTGCTTTGTCATCAAACCCCCAGGAAATGAGCCCTCCACAATAAATTCTGCCTGCTCGTAGATCACTTGCTCGGGACAGCAGGATGCTCCATGGCACGCTGTTTAATCTCCAGCATTTGTCATGCGTTCGCAGGCGGTATCAGAAGCACTGAACTGTTTGCATATTCCAACCAGCAGCACATAAATCAGGTTACCTTATTCCCCTGCCAGATACCCAGTACACCTAATGGTCTCCCAACATTACAGAGAGTTGTCGCTAATTCCACCACAGATTTCATGCCAGGATACGCGTCTTGTCGTGCCACCCTCTTCTGATTCATGAACACCAGTACGACGCTATCTGTTCCACTGCTACTGTGAGAACACCACCTCACCCCCGGTACGAACAACAGGTTCAGTCTCACCACAGACTGCCAGCAAGAACCTCAGCCAAACCACCAGCTGTTCTCATGAATTCATCTGGGAGAGCAGTAGCATCTTCTGAAGCTAAGCACAGCAATGGCCTGCCACCTCCCACTTCAAAGACACCCTGGGAAACTCCATTTTCTCCATCAGCATCTCTAGCTGCTTTGCTTATTGAGAATACCAAATAAGGAGAAAGTCACAATGTCTGGAAAAGCAAAAGCTCCAGCAGGAATGGCATCCCTTCCCCAAACAGACAGACACACACACACACTCGGAGGTCGAACTGCAGTTTGCAAAGAAAGGCGCTCACTTGAAAGCTGTCACCCACGTTCCCCCACAAACTCTCAGTACAGGGAGGGATGCTGAGCCCCCACAGCTCCCCAGGAACCCACAGCCCTGCACACACGGGGCCCGATCCCCCCATGATCCCATTGGCACAGATCACCTTCTGCCACACTACCAATGAGCGTTTCATACCGCACTGCTCAACGCCAATGCGTTTCTATGCGTAGTGAACACACCTACAAATTCACCTTTCTGCTCTCCCTCCCCACACTTCTGTCCTCTTGTCATTTGCTCAACTGAGTTTTCATTCCCTATTTTTGTTTTTTGTTAGATTCAGTCTCACTCCACGAGAGCACAGCATTTGTGGAAAGAAACACAATTTAGCAGAGCCAGCTAAGTAGGGATGAGACAAAAAGAAGAGTTTGCTCGTCGTCAGTCACAGAAAACAGGGATACTTTTGTGAGTTTTGGTAATACTCAAATTAAACACTGTTTCTGAATGAAGGTTCAGTCACTACAGTAATGCAGACTGCCCACTGTATCATCAAAGGGTGCGAGACCATTAAAACCCAAGGGGGACTGTGCACACAACACCCATTTATATCTGCAAATTTTACCCTCAGTCACTGCTGAGAGCAGAACATCCTACTTCTGCTGAGAACTCATGCACCAAATTAAAAATGGAGGTCCAGCAGCAGGGAGCCTGAACGCTGTCAGATAATGAAAGAAAATTAAACAGCCAAAAATAGAACTTAATTCAATAGGTTTTAAATTTCGTTGCTGACGCTCCACCTCGGCTACAAGAAGTGCTCCTTTTCTCTCCAGAATGGATCTGCAAATGCTGGGAGGGCAGCGGGCACACGGGGCTGTGCTGTGCCTGCTCCTCCTGCTCTGCTGGGAGCACGGAGCACGCACTGCCCGCAGCATCGATGTCACCGCCTCAGCACACAGTGAAAGCATTTCAGAGCCCTCTCCTCACTGACTTACAAACACAGACAGGTTTCTGAGCAGACCACTGGCTACTCTTTTGGCAGGTAATTGTTTTCTGGCCCTTCAGCTCAAAGGCGGGCTGGCACTCAAACTTCAAAGTGTCCCCGTGGCGAAACGTGGATCCTTCTCTTCTGCCGTAGGCCGGAATGCCGGGATCCCCGCAGCTCCCCTGGTCAATCTCTGAAAGAAAGGACAACAGAAGCAGTGAGGGCACAGCTGTGATCCTGAGCAGTGCAGTGTGTCCACCCGTGGTGCTCGGCACGGCCATCACGATGCCCATAATGAACCATAGCCAAGGAGACCTGGCTGTGCCTTGGGTTAAAGCAGATGGGCAGACCCTGCAGCCTGCACGAGGGCAGGCAGCACTGCTGTCTGCTCACCCCCATCCCTCCATCCCAATTCCACGTGTGGTCCCGGGGCCGACAGCTGACGCCTTCCCGCACGCACGCTGCTCATCCCTCGCTGTGCATGTAGTTTGACTTCACATAACTCACGGGCACCGTTATCTGCTGCTCCACACAATTTCATTTCAAAAGGGTCCCCTGCTCCGTATCACCGACAGCGCCTCATTCCCTCACTGCTCAGCATTATTCATCTGCTTCACATTCATCTCTCCTTGCAGCCTCCCCGAGTTTTTATCCCCATCATCTGTGATCAGCCTCGCTGTCTTCTCTCCCCGTTTTCAATTTCTTACACCAAATTGGAAACTTCTTTTATGACATTTTCTTTACAGAAGAAAATCGCATAATCCGAGATTTGCATGGCTCCATCTAATATTCCAATTTGGTTTGAATAACAACAACGACCTCATTACTATGCTGACTTGAGGCAACTTAGATACAGGTGTATTATGAATAGAAGTCACGACGAGGCACCCAGCTTCTGCTACCGCTGGATGCATCCTGAACTAGAAGTCACTGCCAGGTAATGAAGCATCCCCAAAATAATTTAACATAAATTAATATTAATAGAAAAGTTGGTGGGAAGTAGGTTTCTTTCTTTGCCTGTCACTGAGAACAGTTCACTGGGATTTGAGGGCTCTGAAGATCCGAATGCTGGAGGTTTGTGCACGGGGGACAAAACATACAGCAGTTCAGAAGGTAAAGTAGGACTGAACTGTACGCTACTCTACGAGGAAAAAGAAGTGGGAAAAAGTGTAAATCGTGGGGAGAAAACCGAGCTTCAAAAGTCAAGAAACAGCAACAAGATTAAAGGGTCGAATGCGCATTTGAAACGTGCATCGCTGTGACCTGACACAGATGCAGGAAGCTGATAGCTTTTTCTGCCAGAATTCAACAGCCCTTAGGAATGGATTTTGATCGTGCTGTTCCTTCTCACAGTGCTGAAAGGCAAAAGCAGCAGTGGGCATCTGCAGGCACCTTCCCCCCCATGCTGCTGGGGGTGCACCAGCCATCACTGAGCACCTCTCTGCAGGGAACCCCGTCCCAAAAAGCCAACAGAGCTCTGCCACCACATTCCTGAGGGTGAGGGGCCATCTCAGACCCAAACTCATTCCCTGTGCAGGGACTGCAGCGAGGGGCTGCACACAGATGTGCTGTGCTATGCAGCTCCAGGTACCGCAGAGGGCAACAAGTGGAGCTACAAGTGCGCAGCACATTCAGCGCCTTTGTAAAATCAGGATGTGCTCTGGCACTCAGAAAGAATGGAGTTATTTTCTTTGCAGCCAAGCAGAGAAAGAAAATAACTCCATTCTGACCCTCTGAGAAAGAATAAAGGTAACAGGTGCTCTTGAGGTGCTGTTTGAATGGGCTCCCCAATCTGAACGTCTACAAAGAGCGTAAGAATGGCAGAGAGATGAAGAATCAGAGCTCCCATTTTCTACCACGTGCACGATCTCACTGTCAGCAGCACAGCAACAGAGCCAGCCCAGTTCACCACATCACACAGCTCTGGGAACGGCATCTCTGCCCTGAGCAAGCTCCCTGGTTCCTACGTTGCTTTTCATACCTCATAACATTCATGAGATATTTGGCAGAGCTGAAATCCCCCCAAAAATGAGTGACTCGCCCGTGCACCTTGCCCACTGCTTTCTCAGGGTGGCACAGCATCTCTGCTCCTTCCTGACTCAGCTCTGTGGGAAACGGAGCATCTCGGAGATGCAGCAAGAGCTGCACCAGCAAAAAATACAGCCATAAAATGTGCGATCTGTGAGCACTGAGAGGACATACCTGAGGAAATCACACAAATATTAGCTCTGGTCTGAAAAGCCCTTAAGAGTATACTTAGTCTTATACACACAGTTTTGCACCTATATTAACTTTGCTTAAAATAATGAAAGCTAATAGTGTTAGGAAGCTATCTTTAATGAGCCAGGAGCAGGGAGTTTCTCCTGTCTAGCTCTTTGAGTTGATTCCAGCCACGAGGAAAAAAGGCTCTAATGAGGAAATGAGATGAGGAGGAGAGGACAAAGTGAGAAGGAAAGCTCCTTTGTTCTCTCCGCATTTCTGCCACGTTCCTCCCACCCAAGACACACTTGAAGGGCAAATGTAGAGCTGGACCCTCCGGGCTGGTTACAGCCCTGCAATGCAATGTTGGATCCATGATGAAACTCAAGTCCAAGGAACGTGACCTGGGCAGCAGCTCACACCAACACTCAACACCCAGAGCCCTCACGTTGGTTGGCCCAGCAGTGTTTTATGGCTTGAGTCAATATATTGAATGGAAATGTTCAGAACAGACACACATTGGTGTAGCACACCTGCAGCAAGGTGTAACCCTGTGGGTGAGGACAGAGGGTAGGACGTACGCCTTTCTAAGCAGCTTGTCTGCTGGCAGCTACACTGAGTTCTGTATTTACACCTAATGCATATGTACAAACAAACATGGCAACCCAGCAAGCTCACCGACCCAACGCCTCGGGCAGCACCAATTTGATTAAAACCAGAAAGGTCAGGAGAGGAAACCTTCAGACTGCAGCTCCTGAGCCTCTCAGCAGCTCCATCTGAGCTGCAGAGCAGAGCTCCCCAGAGCCAAATACTTCGTCAGCATCCCGACAACAATAAATATTGTTTAATCATTGCCTGCAGCACGCTGCTGATTCAGAACGCAGACCTTAGTCAGCTCTACCCGGACCAACCCAGCTCCAACTGAAATCCAAACTGCATTCGTGGCTTTGAGGGTCTGTAAATGTAGTTCTAATTTGAAATTATGTTAAAAACACAGAGAAAAAAATTAAATGTATGATCACATTAAAATCTGTTTTTTTCTGCTTTTTCACATTTTCCTATTTTTCTTCGGATAGAATTTTGGATTACTGATTTTACTGTAATTATTGCTTGTAATAACCTCGAGCTCACCAGGAACAAACACTGCTCCCCACCCACACACCTTCAAGTCCACCAATGGGGAAAATAATTGCAAAAGGAAAACACTTG
The DNA here is from genome assembly GCA_023055505.1 of Callipepla californica brunnescens. Taxonomy (NCBI): domain Eukaryota; kingdom Metazoa; phylum Chordata; class Aves; order Galliformes; family Odontophoridae; genus Callipepla; species Callipepla californica. Next base: position 984,632 of record JALIRH010000055.1, read on the forward strand.
GGATTTTCAAAAGTCCCTTATCGGTACAGGAACCTGAACCCTGTCCAATGAACCCTACATTTCTCAGTGAGTTTAGATCACATTACCTGGAAGAATGACTTTAGGAAAGCCACAGGAGGGGCTGCCCTGGGAGTTCTCAGACAGTGGTGGCTGTGGTACACACCAACCTGCCCCAGGGTCCCTGAAGCTGTCTCGGATTAAAGGGAGAAGCTCTCTCACAAGTCGAGCACTAAATTGCAGCATCAATCAGCTGGCTATAGTTAGGAGAAAGAAAAGACTTCTGCAGCAAAGTGGAGCTTAGCACAGATTTCCTCCAACAAGCACTGGAAGTCCAAAAACGTTGTTCACTATTATGAGAGAATGTCTGTTTAAAAGGATAAGCATGGCTGCGGTTGAGACATAGGAGATTTAGAAGTAATCTTCATGAACATTAATGAGCCAGATCCTCAGCTGGTAAAGACTGACACAGCTTAATTGAAAATCAATGCTGTCACACCGATTTGCACCAGCTGAACATGTGTTCCAAAAGAATCCAATCTTGCAGTGCAGGTTTGGAAAAAACAGGACCCAGACGTCTTGCAGTTTGTATACTCTTCCTGTGCTCTTTACCCACAGATGAAGCAAAATCTGCAGGCAGGTTCCCCCACCCCAGGAACTCCACAGGAAAAATGTGATGGCACATTACCCTCCTGAGCACGTCCCTTCCAGCCAGTCCTTAAATCCGTGCACCAGTAAGTCTCCTAGGTGCAACCATTTCAGCACTACCACAGGCTTTTATGATTGCATTATCCCTAAAAGGTACACTAAAACTTACACGTGTTAGGATGCATGGCTATTCAAACTTACTCTATAAGCAGCAGCACTCTGCTCTTCTAGGAGGCAGATTTTGGTCCTGACTTTATATTGCTCCATTAGCTGTAATTTTCCTCTCGCAGTTAGGAAGAAGTGTGCCTATAAAACTGGTACTGAAACTTGTTAGTAAGTTCAGTATAATTTCATAATGTATTTGGCAAGTGCTAATTGCCTCTTACTTAAACGGATCCTGCTCTGCAACTCAAAGCATTTGCAAAAAGGAAAAGAATTTTATGGAGTTGGTGGATTTGAGGTCAGCTTAACCTCAGGACGGTGCCAGGCACTTTGTTCATGCAGAAATCCATTTTGCAAAGTCATGAATCTGCAAAGACGCCCAGGAAAAGAGAAAGGATCTGAAGAACAGGTGGTGAGCACCCTCAACTCCTAATACCTTGCTATAGATCAACTCATAACATCTCAACGTCAGAGCAGGGAAAAGTCAGCGTTTTTACGGATCCACAGTTCACAGAAGAACAGCACAAACCAAGACCCTGTGTCTTTATGCACTGTGCTAAGTGACTAGCAGAATATGCCCACATTGCCCTCTGGACGAGATTCACAAATGCAATCAGATCTGAAAGCAAAGCTGGACAGTGCCTTCAGCCCTCCTCAGCTGGCAGGTGGAGGTGCAGCAGTATCCTCAGCCAGGCTCCCAGAATTCAGCCAGGCAACCGTGGCAGGAGACAGCCATCAGAGTGACTGCAAAAAGCATGCTTTTGGGCTGGTACCACCATGGTCACTAAGACTGAAACAGCACCATGACGATGCTCCCAGGACATCAGGCTGGATTTGCCTTTTTATCTTTCATTTCCATTGTCTTTCACCTATGTCTCTAATGACCTGATCTTGTAACCCTGTAAATACTTGAGCACGGTGACCCAGTCCCCCTCTGAGGCTCTGCTCAGCGTGCCGGACAAGCTGGCACTTGGTTTGACCAGGTTTTCTAGTAGGTCAAGTCCCTTCAGGCTCCTAACTGGTGTTGCTTTAGCATCAATCAGCAGTGCTACGAGGGTCAGCTCCTGGCCCAGAACGATACGACACTTCCCCGAAACACAGTAAGTTCAAGGGAAACATTTTAAATATGAATGAATACTAATGTGCACTGAGGGCCCTTGAGAGAAGCAGTTTTATTTAAACATAAATGCTGATATCAGCTGCTGCTACTCAGGCCTTTCACAATCAGCCCTCATTTCTACATAACGATTGGCATTGCCTGCTTTTAGGCAGCAGGGCTGGATGAGTAAGTCTTCCCCTGGATCAGCAGGTTTGGGACAGAACTGGAAATGCTTTGGAAAAAAAAAATCAAGACAATAACAAAACCAAAAAGAAGATGCACGTCCTCCTCCTGCACTGGAGGCTGCATCATGGCAACAAGATTCCTCCTGCAGGTGTGAAGACATCAGACAGAAGAGGGGAGTAAAAATGTAAAATGTAGCAGCATCTCTAAGCTGGGATGCAGGAAAAGCCTCGGCAGGAATCACCAGTCCCTTCCGTCAGTTAGAATTAAGGAGCATGTTTCCATCACATTCTCTAACTTTGCACATACCTATAACAGTTAATGGCAGAAGTTTATGGCAGAGTTCAGTATCTCCATCCTAATTCATTTGAAGAGTTTCAAATGAATAAGAAGTCCCAGAATTAATTCTTCTTTCATTTGTAATACTCCAATTAGCAGTTCAGATCTACTGGAACCACTGATAACTCCATCTCATATTCTTGCACAGTCTGTTGCAGACGTCATCACTCAGCTGAAGCTCACCAACTCTCTTCCAACAAAGCAGATGAGAGGGCAATGAAACATTAACCATCCAGTCTGCTCTCATGGAAATGAAATCACAGAAGCTGTTCCTACTGGAGCAAAGCTTCAACTTTAAGGAAGACTCTGAAGAGCTTAAGTAGTGGGAGAAGCTCCTTTCTCTCAAGCAACTAAGCCCATCTCATCTCTGATCTTTTTTTGAAATGGATATATGCTGAGAGACACGTGAGTTACCTTCATACGTTGCTTTGAATCCCAGCAGGTTACTGACACTGTCTGTCTGGAAGAGGAGCCACATCTGGTGGTGTGTGCTGACAATGAGGTCGGGGACCGTGGTGCCTGTCAAGCTGTCCAAAGAAATAAAAACATGTCAGCAGTCTTATATGGGTCCCAAACCTTAGTTTTTTCCACCAAAATACAGCTCACTCCTCTGTAGGAGTAGGACATAAGCAGAACTATGCCACCACAGTAAGAACAACCCCAGGACAGAACACTGTCCCAAATCCTGAGAGGTTTTTGAGGCAGATGAGGCTCTCAGTATGTTTCTGCACTCTGCTGACAGCAGTGAGTCTTACAGCACAGTTGAAGGCCTGCAAGTTATTATCACCACCGCTGTAGTAATTACCATTTAGTACCATCATTACAATATATTTATCCAGCATCAATAGTAATCATTTCCTTTCTCACTGAAGCAAAACATAAGCAAAGAAAATTCCCACAAACCATAGCAGTGATGGACTCCTCTTCACTTCTTTTCTGCTATTCCCAAGTCTACTTTTAGCACATAACTCTCTGCTGTGTCTATTTCCCCACAGAGAAGTTTCCATCAGGATCTCAGAAAAGCTCTGAGAGACAAAGCATGAGCCTCAAATCTGCTGAATGCCCTCCAAGCCCCCTCAAAAACACGACTAATCCCAGCAGTGTGGGATCAGGGCAGTGCCCATCCCACCACGATACACTCAGAGAGCGAAGAGATGAAGAAAAACGTCCTCAATATATCCATATTGATGAGGCAGGTTTGGCCTTTGGGATTTATCACCTCGCTGTGGTTCAACACAGCTTTAGAGAGGGACCCCCCACCCATGCAGGCGCTCACACACACAGATGCCCACTTTGAGCCCAGCCCCATCCCTTCCCTCTGCTTTGGAAAGCAGAGTACCACTGTGTAGGATGGGATCATCACTCCAGGAACGAGTGTTGTCTGTCCCAGTGGCAGTGTGTAATGCTATTATACTATTTCTGCTAAGGTATCATCTGTGATAAATTTGTAAGCGTTAACTACCGCGAGTGGATAGGTGTGTTTTTTATAAGTAGTGTTTGCTTAAATCTAAACACATACATATGTATAGACACAGCTTCTGCCTGGCATTGTTCTCAAGTATGATAGCAGCACCTGAAAGACTTGATAAAACGGAACCCCAAGCTCTCAAAGCAGAAATACTGCAGCCCAGTGCTGCAAGGGAACGAGCCCAGCAGCTGTGTGTTGATAGCATCCTGTGAATAAATGTAACTTGCAACCTCCAGGCACAATTATGGCAATTCTCACTTTCCTGGGTAATTGGAGACAGTATGGCTGATCTGACAGTTACAGTTTGCTGAGAGTGAAGCAAAACGTCTGCTTGAAGGGTTGTGCTACTTATTCCACCTGCTTGACACCCTTAAGCTGGCTGCCTGCTGAGCCCAGGTTCTTTCCTATAGCCACACAGGCACCTAATGTCAGAACTGGGACCAATGATGCCATACAAATGCACCTCCTCCCCGTCCCAAAGATTTTTTTACCACTCACATCAGCACTAGGAGCTACTGTAACACCTGAAACTGGTCACCTCTGAAGCTCTGGCCGTGCAATTTGGAGTGTGCTTCCCCCTGAAACTGCATCCATCCCCCACACCCACAGCTCTCCCAGCTCTGCCCCATTACTCCTCAGACCTCCATCAGAATTTTGTTGATCTTAGGGTGCTGGTAGATGAAGAATTAACCTTTTTTAATGAGTATTTTTCATCCAAAGAGTTTGATGTGGACTGGAAAAGATGAAGAAATGCTACTGTTGATTCTCCTCAAGTTTTTTTAAGCAGCAGACAGGCATGAACAAGGAACATACCAAGAGAAAAACCTTCAGAAAAGGGTTTTTTTTAACAGTTTTTGCATGCCTTCCCATTCCACTTTAACAAGCTGGATGATTGATCTGGGTGCTTGTTACTTTGGGGAATAAAATCCTCACTACAAGTCAGAAAGCTCAGCCTAACAATCTGTTATGTTCTCTGAGATGCATTTTACAGGGGATGAGAGTGAGACTGAAAACAAATGGTCCTTTATACCGCAGTTTGGGATAACGTCTGGTGCTATGAAAGTTGATTCAAATGTATTGCCTGGTTTCAAAGCCTGTAGGACCGAGTTCCTCTTGAACAGCAGTGAATGAACAATGAGTGGTAAGAAAATCAGAACTCTCGTGGCTGACAGGGTTGGCTTTCTGCATGTGGGCTCCCCCAGAAAAGCTGCAGTGAGTATCAGTGGATACCCCTGGGGTTTGGGTTCAGCTGACCTTCGGTTCAGAGGACAGCACATGCTGAAAAACGTTGTCTGTGGACTCTGAACCAAATACATGGAATACACGAGAACACATGGAATGATTAAACAGAATATGTGGAATGATTAGAACAGAATCTGGGGAAATTTTCATAGGCCTCAGGCAAACAGAAAGGGGGGGGAGTGAGAAATCATTTCAGCAAGTTCTTACAAACGATTCCCTCGGCTGTAATTTGCACATTTGGACCAATCAGCTGTGAAATGTTCTGTGACACTTTAATTACAAACACTTTTGCAATAATCAGACTTTACATTTATATACATCACGTGTTAAGGTTTGTGACTGCTGTTCATCTCCTGAAAAGCTCAGCAAGATGGAACTCAGAGAAATGGAGACTTGGAGGGACAAGCAGACATTTAAGGTAAGTGAAAGCAGAGTGCATGCAGACTCAGGGGGAAAAACAAGCAAAGAGGAGGAGGTAAAAAACACAGTAAGAAGTGTGCTCTACCAGTTGGGAAGAGCACGGCTTTGCTAGAGCAACTTTTGGAGAGTGGTTTCCTGATGCACAATTCTATAGGGTTGGGAAGGGGGAGTCCTTCAGGTTGAAGCCCCAGAGCTGCTTCTGTCCAAACCCCCATCACCACTTCCACTGCTCCTTCTCGAAGTCCCAGTGACTTTTCCTTGCTCCTGCCATAGCACCTGCCCTTGCAGATGCTCAGGTCTTTACTCATTGGAGGCAGCAGCACGCAGCATGACCAGAAGCCACGCTTTCAGAAGTGGTCAAGATGTGACTGCATTAGCACTGTCCTATGTACACCCCGTGGTTGGCTTTGCTTTCAGACTCTCCCTGCAGTTTGCTCACACTGCATGGCTGTGCCATGCAACTCAGCTCTCAGCCTCAAAGAACCTCTGCCACCATTCCTACAGTTGCACTCTGGGTGCAAAATGTGAGGTAATGGCTGTGACTCAAAGGTACTGGATTCACAGCCACTCTGCACTGTTAAAAATGATTGCTCGAGAAAGGCAGAACAGGAGAGAGGTCCAAACTTTTCAGCTTCTGCTTGATTTGCATTTCCTTTGGTATACAGATTTTAATCCTGTTCCCTCAGCTCCCTGGACAGCCTCAGCTTCTCTCTACGGGGTCCTGACAAAGGGAATTCAAGAGAAAAGAAGCAAAGAGGTAAAAGTCTTTTTGTCAGCTGAAGCCTAAGAGAATATGATGAGAGAAGAAAACACCAAGAACACTCAGCTCCACCAAAAATGAAAACCAGCTCATAAAATATTCAGCGAGGAACAGCAGGCAGATCGAGCTCCTTCATCCAAACACATCTGCTGCGTCTCACCAGGCAGAACCCAGACATGCTAAGGACACGGTACTTACACGTAAAGCACAGACTTCTGGTCTCCCACTTGTCCTCCATCACCAACTGTCAGAGTGTCATATCCTCTTTCTAGCTCAAATTCTTCAAAGGTGAGTTTGATAACCTGGCAAAGATGCAGTGTGTTAATATGGACCAACAGCCAAGGCAGATCCTCCCACCTCCTTCATTCCACCCCTCTTAGAAGTGTTTCTATCTTCAGGACATCACCTATGGGGACCTCACTTTCTAGAGCCCTGTGGCACCTTTTTCAGCACCTCTAACTGAAGTTACCCATTGGGTTTTTCTGTTCTATCCATGGGTTTTCTGATGACTCGCTCATCCCCACAGCAGGAAATAACTGAAGGTTACGTTTTGAGTCGGGGGACGAAGGCCTTAAATCAGGCCTTGGTGAAGGTGAACAAAGAGAAAAGACAGAGAGCTTAATTGACAGAACTGCTTTACGATTTACATCTGTGAACAATACCAGGAGCTGCCTCTGAGAGCATTTTAACTGCACAGATCCAGGATGGCAGAGACTTGAATGCTCTCATCCCTTTGCACTTTGCCTGTAAACCAACTACATTTCCCAACTCTTAGCAGCTTCCAGGACCAAATTTAGCTTCACACCACCTTTTAGTATCTAACACGTCAAGTCATCAAAAAAAGCACGACCAGGGACCTTCAGCACTCTGCACACACACAGTGCTTGCTGCATGGGGAGAGGAACTGCAGCAGACCCCCAAGCCACCATTGCCCAGGCTCTGTTAAACACCAGCACACCTCTGGGCTCTCTCCAAGACCTGCAGGTACTCTCTAGGAAGACGACAGCATTTTTCCGTTGCGAGCTTCTCAATTTCAACCACTTCAACTGATTTATCAGATGCTGAACAGCTTCAGGGTTCTTAAAAAATAATGGGCGCGTACGGAGTTCAAATTGAACTGTCAGGAGCTACCACCATCTACACAGAAATGCAATTACTATTTTTAAAATGCATTTGAAAAAAAACAAAACATTTGGTACTCGACTGAAGCACGCTGCCCCAAGTAGCAGCATCTTGGAACGGGAACCTCTGCAGAAGTTTGGAACCATTAATTTCAGTCAGTGGTATTAAAATATTAACGTGTGCGGTTTATTATTAAACCGCATAATGATGGAATCATGTAATTAATACAAAGAACACGGTGCTGTAAAACAGCACACATCATTAGTTAAACCACTCGTTCAAGTAAACCGCGTTCTAGGGAGTCTGACCCTAATTAAATAACTAATTACATTCCAGTACATTGAAGACTAACCTTGTGGCTCAGGAGCAGGATGCTGAATATAATACTTATTTATCCATTTTCCTATTTCCTATTTGGGCTACAGGCTGAAAATTACTTAATGATTCATTAAACAACAAGAGACCGGCCGGCACATACAAACACACGGATGACACAAAACCTCAATCTGAAGCTACAGAAGTGACAGGAAGCAATTAGCAAAGTTGAGAAAACAGGCTTCAACATGACACCCGATTCTCAGGCTTCACCCACTGCAAAGTGATTTGAAATGCAGTCACATCCATAGGAAAAAAAAACCAAACCCACCGTGGCTCTCTCCATGGAGTACAGCACCTCTTGCAGTTATATTCAAATGCTTTACAAGCTCACATTACTCATTCTCCCCCCATCCTCCCCCGTCTCGAGCATCCATCCTCATCGTGATGAATCATCCCCTGGAGGAGCCCATCTCTCTCTGCTGATGACACAGGAGCTTGGACAGAGCTTTATTTGGCGAGCGAGGCTCCAGGTGAGAACAACCCCAGGAGAAATATCAACCGGTGACATTTGTTATGTCAAGAAGGTTCAGAAATAGTTTTGATGCAAATGCACCAATTATCATATGCATTTCTTAGTTCCCGAGTGATTTATTTTTCCAGTGTGGTTGAAATTAATTCCCACGGCACCAAAGACTGGGAAAAAAAAAAATATCTATAAGCCCTCAATACTCCCCCAAATAGCTTTTCCATGTCATCCTCTGTATAGGAAATAATTCCAAGTTGTCAGCTGAAGAGCACTATGCCCTTAATGCTGTTTATGTGGGTTTCTGAGCAAACTTCGAGGGGATTATGTAGCTCAGTGAATCTGGCTCGCAGTTCTTTTCCAAATATAGAGCAGATGACTTGCAAATGAGTTCTAAATTCAGCTCGGTGGTTTTCCCATCGCTCATATAAAAAGCTTCATATAACAGGACTTCATCCAAAGACCACTCAAGTCAATGAAAAGATTACCACTGACTTCAGCAGGCTTCGGCTCTGGCCCATAATGCTTTAATCTTCAAAGTATTTTACAGGCGTTTTAATTAATTCACCTTCAGCCCCTCCCTCACCCGTGCTGGGGGGTGTACGACGATGATATCATCCCCTCTGCACAAAAGCAATGTGAGTCAGGGGGGTGAGCTCACCAATTTAGCAACACGTTTCTAACACGGGCCTTAAAGTGACAGCTCTCCGTGCCCAGGTACATTCCAGAAACACAGCACTAGTTGACCTGTGAGGCAGGAATAGCAGAGACTGATCAGGCATCAGATCCCAGCAGCTCCTGGGGTTACACAGGGCTGTGCATACCCTGCAACACTGAGTGGCCATACCCCTCCACAAGGCCAGCACCAGGCATTGCTGTCTGGATGAAAGGAGCTGTCTGTGCCATTGAATCGACTTGGCACTGTCTATATTCACCCATGAGACACGGTCCTCTCTGCACAGCTTTGCTATCTGGATCCTCGATGAATTCTTTGGGTTCCATGTCACTGTTCCCCATATTACCACCATGCATTGCCTGGGCTCCCGTGGCCGTGCAGAGGAGAGGTGTCAGGCTGCAGCTTCCAGCTCCAGCTCCAAGTAATGTGAGCATGCAAAGCACTGTGCAGCGGACACACATGCACAGCAGTGCCTTTCCCAAAACAATCAGTGCACTCTTTGCTTCAAAGAGGCAGAGAAGTTCCCTACCTGTAAATCACTCTTCCAGGATGAAGCACCCAACAAACAAACTCTCAGAAACCCTTTTATAAACTGATGTTGCTAATTAACTGTTTATCACTTCAAAGAAGAGGAAACCAGCCATCTTTTCACAGGCAGTTAACACAAGCTGCTGATTTATCAATGCATCCTTATTTCAGTTGTGCTACACCTCTTTACTGTGCGCACTGTAGTAGCCCATGGAGCAGAAGTTCCAGTCTTGTGCTACTGAACCTCTGCTCAAAGTTATTACGTATTGAAAGGAAAGGATTTTCACAATTTCAGTTCACTTTATGGTGGACAAAAGCTAAGGAACAGATTCTGTTTCCTCACCAACAGCTTATGATTATACAGCTTTAAAAGCTCAAGGTGAATCTAACCAGGGGAAGAGGAGAAACTTAAAGACTCTGAGTAGGAATTAAAAAAGAGAGTGAGTTTCTGAAAAATGAGACAGTATCCCCAGGAAGCTTCCAGAAGGAGGAGCTTGCTCTATTGTGCTGCTGAAGGAGCAGAGGAAGTTTGCTGCTACCATCTGGGCTAGGCATGAGGCTGGCAGAAAATGAACAGATCTGAACATGGGACTCGAGAAACACAACCCTAAAGCAATGTGAAAAAGGGTCAACAGAACAGTCGGAATGGTCCATAATAATTTCTTGGTGCTCAACTGCCATCACCTCCTTCCCAAGCTGTAGTGTCAGCCTGCACAAAACCCACAGAATACCCAAGCCTAACTCAGTACTATTACTTCCTAAAACCAGGATTATTTTATTCAAGAAACTGAGATTTTGCTCATATTTGAAAGACAAAGATGTTCAAAAAGGAAGAGAACTAATTCATCCATCACAGCCTAAAAAGCTGATGTATTCAACATCCTGTCCATACACAGGCAACATAGATCTGAGCGTCTGCAGGACACAGGCTGACACCTGAGCAGTAAAGGCTGCAGACATGTGGTTTGCTCTCCAACTTGCACATCACCCTCATGAAGGAGAATCTACTGGGTGTGATTAACCAGTAAATCACTCCTAATAAATGAGTACTGGAACAATGACCCAATTTCACAATCCAGTTTCCCAGAATTTGGGTCATTACTGGGCTCCTATGCAGCCAAAGCAGCTAATGACAGCCCTTTTAAATACCAACTCATTCTGAAACTGGAACATAGGAATACCCCTCATAATCCATCAATGATGTTTACATATTAAAGGCTTCAACTGAGGTCAGTGGGGAAAAAGTAGCAGAATTCAGCAGCCCACTGGGCAACCCAGTCCTGCTGTGCTGCACGGGGAGGTGAGAAAAGAGCAGAAAGCAGCTGAGTGTGCATGGCTGCCAGCATTTCTACAGACTGGAACAACTTCTTGTGAATGATGAGAACCTGGGATGCTAACATGATCGTGAAATGACTTCCCTGGATCAGCAGTGTAAGGCTGAGAGCCAAAATGCAAGGCTGTCTTGAGGCAAGGACCAAGAAATAATTGACTGGATAAGTGCATGAGCTCAGTGCCTTGGAATGCAAGGTTTGCTCCTGAACTAATGAAGATTATGTTAGGAGAAATCCAGGCAGAGAGAAGAACGAAAACTGCAGAAGTGGTGGATACCTCGGGGTATTTTGAGCAACAAAGCCCTTTTTGTTCTTATGTTTCCATATAGATCTGGAAGAGAGGAGCAGGCAGAGTTTGCAAGGCAGGAAGAAGAGATAAGAGGCTCTGAGCCTTGTTCTCCTGTGCCAGGAGAACATGGAAAGGACTTCGCCATAGGAAGGCCAAGGCAGCTGGGCCTTGGAGGGATCAGTGAATCTGAACCCTTCCAAACTGTACATGGTGACCGACAGGAAAAAAATAATCACCACCAACCTCCAATGTTCCAGATATGAGTAAACACAGGAAGGACTTTTTTATTAACTTTAAATACTGCATGAACAGCAGTGAGGAGAAACACCTGATTGGGAGCCGAAATCCCCATTGGTTATGGGCCAGTTATCATCCAAGAAGTGAAAAATGAGAATTTCTGGCACAGCATTCCTGCCCCAGCTGAGCAGTGGCTTAGGGAGATGCCTTGCTAAGCTGTTCGGTGTTTCACCAGCATTCTCGACGAGATATCAAAGGGGTTTTGATTAAAAATAATTACATTCGCTTTTAATTGCACCCTTTAACAAAACGATTTTTCAGCACTGACAGAACAGGACACGGCACTGTCTATAAAGATGTTTGGGGACTGTATGTGAGAAGCCTGCGTGGAGAGAGGGGGGTTTGACTTCAGAAACAGAAACCTGAAGGGCTAAACAGCAGAGCCTAGCGCTGTGAAGAAGCACAGCTCCAAACTGTGTCAGATAAGGCACCAAAATGATGAGACGACACATCCCCAAGACCTACCTTGGCTGGGTTGAGCGCCGTGATGACCCACACGCAGTACGCGTTGTTATCGTATTGGACGGGATAGTTGGGAGAAGTGATCACACCGCTGGGACCGCGGAGGTACATGTCACACATCCGTGCTGCAAACAGAAAGCAAGGCAGACGTGTGAGGGAGATCTACAGGGCTTGAGATGAATGCAGTGTTTTTATTTCGAGAGAAGTGGAGGTGCGTAGCAGTGCGAAGGCGAGGGAGAATTTAATATTGTTGCTGCGTGGTTCACTAGACAGAATTCTCATCTTCTCCCATGTAGCATCAGAGACGAAGTGCTTATTTGTGATGAAGGGATGAGTGGGGTGTTTGCAGGAGATGGACCATCACACCAGCACACTCCTCGCTCTCGCACTGATTTAGCATTTTCTCACTATGCTGAAGCCCTCAAAGAAATATTTTCATGTCGAGGACAATGAAAGCAACTACACGAAAGATGCAGTTCCTTTTTCATGTTCCAGGAAAGTTATATTTCCTTTCCTCATTGCAAGCCTAAAAAAAATACTGCACATCAAATATTCATTAGGTGAGGGCTGACTTCATTCTGATACAACTGCTGGCTCAAAGAACGACGATGGCAACTCAGCTTCACATCTTAAAAACATCTTAGGTAAAATAAAAGCTGAAAAGTGCTTAAGGGGAGATTTTTTGCTCGTGGTATTCCTTTGATGTAATATTTAATCAGAAAATGCAAAGAACACCATCTTAGTTTTGCAGCTGCATCTGCTGTTGTAACGGATCCTCAAAATTCATCTCACAAGTTTCAAAGGAGTCATATTTGCAAACAAGGCATCTGCAAGGTTTTTTTCCATCCCTAAACAACAGTAAATAATGAAAAAAAATCTCCTGGTTGAATTGCCAGACCCCATGGCAGATTGACATTCTGCATGTGTGACCCAGTTCCTGGAGTCCGTTACACGAATCCCGTCCTGTCTTTGCAGAAAGAAGTTAAACCCTCCTTTAAGAGGGGGCAAAAGGAGCACAAAAAGATTACGAGACGCTCCCTGGGACCCAGAGGGGGTCTGCTGTAGATGGAGGAGCTGAAATGCAGCTTCCAACACAGTGGGAAGACGCTCAATTACCACGTGTTAGAAGTTGGTAGAGTCCAGTGGCTGATCAAGCAGCCCACAAAGCTGAAAGAAACTCATCACCCAAAAACATAATGAAAACAGAAAAAGTGGTGTAAAACTAAAATATAAAGCAAGTGGAAAACTTTTTACAAAGCAAAAAAAACATCCAGAAGTTAGTGGTAGGAAAAAATTAAGTTGATTCATAGAATCGTAATAATGCAGGCAAATCCTTTCTTATCTCTTGCAAGAGGACACCATAAATTTCCTTTATAGTGTCACATATTTATGCCAAATATCCTCTTACACTGATTCAATTTATTCTATGCTTGTTTCAAGAATTAGATGGGATTCCAAAGCCTTGAAAACCTCTGCAGATGAAATTAAAGAAAAAAGAAGTGAAAAAATACCAATTTATGACTTTAAGAGCTTTAGCTGGATTTAATTTCAAATATTACAAGTTGTTCATTATTAGCATTACAAATAACACAATTATGCATGCCACTTTATATACAGAGAAAGGATGGAGTGAAAGAAAACAAAATGGCCAAGGGCAAAATGGACACCAGTTCTCGTTTTATTGCTGAAACAAAGCTCCATTTGCTGATGGTTCAGGACAAGGCCACAAGATGACCAGTTTGATGCTGGCTTCCAGACTTTGACCTCATGTCCTCTCTCCTCCTTAAACATTAAGAGGAAATATACTGAGTGGAGCAAAGAAAGAGGGGCAGAAAGCACTGCTGAAAGGTGTGGACACGGCACACAAATATAGTTCAGCTGCAGAGCTGGTAGCTAACGAGGCTCCACAGTTAATAGAATTAGTTTTGTTAATTCCATTCTGCACAGGAACAAGTGTTCTTCTTAAAAACTTGAACTCCAGGTATCAGAAAGTTTCATGAGAATTGAGTAAAGGTTTTTTTCTCAGACGTGATCTGAAAAGATTGGAAATCTGTACCCAGAAAACAAGAAAGGTCACTGGAAAAGCATTAAGATCCTATTGGCATGAAGCTGGCAAGATCAAACTGCCATTCCCAAGAGCACAAATGCACCCAGTGCAGTGCTGACCAACCAGCAGCACAGAGCTGATGTCTTCCAGCAGGTTGAGAGCACTGAGGGAAGGAAAACATTGAACCAAACAGAAGCAAAACAACAGAGGGGTTATAGGAAGCAGCCTCTGTGAGGAACGAGAGATGGTGTTCTATAGGGCAGCTGGGACTTGCAGCCTGGAAGCCTCCAGTTAAACACTGCTCTAAGTCAAAAGGAGAAGGCAGCAGGCCAAGGGAGGACAAAATTAAGGATGGTACTGGGTGATGCATGAAGTACCATCATGGGTTTTCAGTTAAAGAAGCCGAGCACCTTACCTCTGCACACTGGTCTGTGGTCACTCCAGGCAACAATGATGTCGCTCACTCTCTTACAGGTGATGCTCTTGGACCCTTGTAAATCGTAGCCCTCGTTACAGGTGAACTGAATGCTGGAGCCTAACCTAGCAGACAGAACAAAGGGGGAAATCAGCGTCGGAGACACTTCTGCAGCAACAGCTTTGTCTCTTGCCTTTTACTATCCAAATTGTGAACAGAGAGAGTTCACTGGCCCTCCAGGCAACAGCGGAAATGAATGAGGGGCCAGCTCTTCCTCATTCATTTCCTTACGCTGGGCGCTGGTTGCCTGAGGTGGTGAGAGTCCAAGAACAGATTTGAGTCTTTCAATGCAACTTCAGTGGGAATTTTGTTCAGTTCGGGAGCGCACGCTCAGTCCCAGGAGATGACATGCTCAGCACTCTCATAAAGCAAAAAATCTTTATCTACTACTGAAAGATTTGTTCTTTGTTCTATCGCTTTGGATTCAGCTCCTTTGCTGCTTAAAGCCAGTGCTGGCTTATTCACTGAGGCGACACAATGCCACTTTCACAGCAGTTGAGGATTTATCCTATGGCATTTAGGGACTCTACTGGGAATACCCTTTCCTCCACCCTCGTTTCCCCTCCTTCAATACGCTTTCTGGATTTCAGGAGAGTTTGACAGACACAGGTTGAATTGAAAGACAGTTTTAGTGAACAAAACAGCTATTGACAGCAAAATAAGATTAAATATTGATTCACCATTGCTAACAACAGGCTGATTCATTCCTACACGCTTTAAATGAACGCTTGCAACTACAAGGGGATAACACCATTATTTTAAACTTTATAAGAAAACAATTATCCAGCACCACATTTACTTATTGACAAGGAACTGTACCACTGCTTCAGGAAGTCACCTGAAATTCTCTGGGGACAGGGTCGTGCAGGGACTTAAGCTAATTTAGAGGTGATGCTGTTGCTGCTTAAGACTGTTCTTTCTGCACTCAACTGGAGAAGGGAGTGACAACAAATAGGGATTGCAGAAGCATGGCCAGACGCCCACTCCGTGATGAGAGAAATATGCTCAGAGAGAGATCGTTACAGATCTCTGCAATAGATTACACACACACACACATGCACATTTAGACACGCTCGTTCTTCTGCATCACTGGCCTCAGCAAGCTTTGCAGACACAGCACATTGAGATGTGTGCAGATGGGCTCTATAAACAGACGAGGTAATGTCAAGGAGCACATACGATGGTTGTAACAGAAGCTTTGCAGCATGCACAAACACACACGTCCAAGGTTCTTACCTAAAATCGTTGCCTATTCTTTTGCCTCTCTCTGGAATCCCAGGGTCTGGACACATATTATGTCCCTGGGACACACCAACCTGAGTTACTACAAAGCAAAAACAGCACATACAGAGACAGAATAGCAAGAGAAACATTCTTTCATCAACTATCTTGGTGGATGTGGAGAGAAAAATGGCAGCTGGTAGCTTGAAAACCTGAACACGTTCCACTTTGTTTAGAAAAGCCAGCTTTGGAAACAAGTTTAACTGGAATCATTTCAGCTCAGCTTAGACACCAAAGTGTTTTCTAGGAAGTGCCAGCTAGGAACATCGCTTTCCCTCTGTTCCACTACAGAAGTACCTCTGAAAAGAGATATTTTTCATTCTGCAAAATTGCACCAATTAAGCAGCCCACTTCCGAAGCCTTTGATTTAGAACGGCCACCGGCGACCGCCTGCCCTCCCCAGCCCGAGCTGAGAACACAACCAACCCAATGAGGAGGTGCAGTGTGAAACCAGGGCAGGAACAGGCACAGAACGAAAGAGACAGGAGAGGGAAATGTGAGTCTAGCATTCTAAAGCAAGTAAGTAGTTTGAATATGAAAAACTGTATGGAGCAACCTTAACGTGACCGCCAACAAACATGGAATCGATGGAGGGGTGATCAGCATCGAATGAACATCTACCACCCTGATGCTCTGCTCTCCGTCCCCTCCTTCCCCTTCAGCCTGTCGCATGGTGCAGCTGAGCACTGTTTGGGATGGATATAAGCTGGGTGGCTCCTGAGAGCATGAAATGAGACCCATCAATTTGCTGATTTCTATTCTGAGCTCCAGCAACTACCAAAAGACGTGATGCTTCAGGACAAAGCGGCAACTTTGTCACAGAGCTGTCCAAGTTGATGCAGTCCAGTTTTCTCCTATCACTGCAGGAAGGACACAAGGAAAACATGCCATCTCTTGTCAGCAAGGTTGAGACGATGAAGCACAAACGAGAAGTGAGAGTGTTCCCTTCCACCTCCACCTCGATCAAGGGAACGACCTCGGTGCACAGAGCTGCTGCTGAGCAGCACAGTGTGCAGTGACACTGCAGCTTTCCCCCAGCTCAGCAGCCTGAGATCTGCACAGCACTGAGCAATGTGGAGGCTTGGCCATGGAAGTGTTACATGAGCAGATAAGCACATGGGGTGTCTACACAAACACAGGCTGCATAGCATGAGCACACAAAAGGCAGGGCCATCAAAACGTTATTCATTTGGTAATTACATCTTGTCCAAGTCCATCACCACGGCTGGAAGACATAACACTACCTAAAAGGACAGAGGGATCACTGCTTTCGTGTGAGCCCCTACACAAGTGCTGGCTGTCTGCTGAAAGCATCACAGCTCATAACTGCTCCTCGGCCCAAGCACTTCTTCATCCCATCCCTCTGCTGTCCCATCCCCAGCAGCCCCTCAGCACAGCACTGCCCAGCCCTGCCCCGCTGCCTCAGCCTCCTCCTCCAGGAGGAGATACAGCTTGATGGGAAACCAGCCTCCTGAGGAACTGCTTTCCCCTTTCTGCATATTCATAACCTCGCATTAAGCTCCGTCACGTGGACAAGCAGAGACACGAGCAAGACAGGAGCATGAAAGCAGCACAGCATCTTTTGATGGCTGCGTTTTGTAGCTACAAAGCTTTGCTGCCACATTTCCCAGGCTGATGACTCTGAGTTGGAAGGAAGGAGCCCTCCTCGGAGCAGGGCTCTGCAGTACCTTCAGGAACAGCCATAACCCAACATGGCATCATGAGCAGCATCTCCAGCAGCCATCAGAACTGCAGGATAACTCGGTGGCTTTGTTCCACTGAGACGTACTCTTTGGGTCTGATCTATTGTCCCTTCTTTCCTGGTGAATTTCATGCCTGAATACGCACAAAAAATGGAACAGCTTTTAATCTGCTGCTGACTTTTTGCTAACTTGGCCAGTTTGCAGTTGAACAGCTTACTGCCCCTGTAAGAAGCTGGCTGTGTGACCCAGACATTGCCTCATCGCCGCAGGAGCTTCAGGCACATTTCAGTGTCAGCCAAAACAGTGGCACAGAAGAGCTGGCTCACCTGGTGGAGCTCTCAGTAACCACCACTGCCTGTAGTTTCCATCAGGATGCTGAATGTCATCTACAGAGCTAGCATTCCTTTGCTGTAGAGCTCCCGAGGTGTGGGACATGCCCTGATGCTTCTACTCTAATGATGCACAAAGCAAATGGGAATTTAGAGCATGAAAAAAAGCACGTGTAGTGAACAGCCTCGGTCAGGGAAGAGAATAAGGTCAGGATACCCACAAAAAGGTGGAGGCTGCTTCAATACAGAACACGTACATCACAAGTCTGCACAGGATTTAAGAAAAAATGCTTCTCCAGAGTAAAAAGGCACTAACCAAGGAGATAAGCTTGTGGTGCACACGTTTACCAACACAGCTTCCACATCTGCCTGCACTGAAACACTCCTTCCTGCAGAGCACGTCACCAGATTGCCTTCCCACATCACATTCTCTGTCCCATGGTCAGAAGTCTACCAGACAACATCAGTTACACCCGTGTTAGTTATTCTGAGCTGCTGTCACATCCATTTATTACGTCCCAAACAGGATGACAGCGAACCTGATTCAAGGCTTTGGGAGCAGGCAAGGCTGCAGAGGAGCAGCAAAACCCACAGGCACCAGAGGGCAGGATGCAAATGATCAGTCACGCTTCTGAAGACTAAAACCAGTTCTTCTCTCATTACCTAGTGCTTTATTAATGCCCGTGTAATACGTATACATAAACCAGTGAGCAGATTAGATAGAAACAGAGCGAGGAGAAAGGCAAGGTATCTTCACAGCGTGGTAGTTTGGACATTTGACTTTGTCAACACGAAGGAGAGCAAAAGGAAAGCAGAGGATGGATTAGATGGCCACAGAAACTTTTCTTCTTCTGTCTTTAAACGCACACACAGGAATGGAACTACAGCAAAGTTCACAGACCACATTTGTTATGCTGAGAACACACTGTCCGTACTGCGCTCATCTTCCTAAAGGTCCGACTGATTTACACCAAGGCTGCAGTGCTTCACGGTTACAAAGAAAACAATACATCTTAAAAGCTGCGATGAGGTGTTGAAGGTACGTGCTGGAGGCTCAAGGATTCCTTCTCCCACAACACCATCTTTTCCTGTCCCTTTGCCCTCCTATTTCTTTCCAACAACTTCCTTCTCATCGTGCGTTCAGTAACACCCAGTGATGATTGCTCACAGTACTCCATCACTTAAAAGAACTGAGAACCCTCCTTAGCTCTCTGTACTTCCCCATGTTAATAAAGTTCAGAGAGATTCCCCAGGGACAATCTTTTTACTGAATTTAGGAATGTCAAATACGAGCTACAGAAAAGCAGGATCTCAGAAGATGGCCGCTTTCATCTGGTTTTGATTTGTTTTGCTTCTTACAAAAACTCAATGTTTCTCAGCATGAAAAATACAGCAAAAGAAGGTGAGCTATTCCAACTGGTGCAAGGGGAGCGAGAGTGCTTCAGTTATCAGTTAAAAACATCAAACTCATTGCTGTAAGGCTTACAGTTACTCCATGCAGCCATCCGAGCACGTGAGTGGGTTACAGAACTCAGGAGAGCAGATCTGCACCCAGCAGCGTGCTCAGAGCCCTCCTGGGCTGGGAAGTCCCTGGAGCAAACACGAAACACTTCCAAAACCTCCATGACACACACGTAGACCTTGAACACTCCCATGTCTAGCTAGCACTGTGCAAGACTTGGGCTGTGAGAGCCCACCACTGGAAGCGACCGCTTCCAGCTGCATTTTTTGCACTGATAATTATGATCTGGGGAATTTTGAACCCGGATTTCACATCTGGTCACTACCTACAAATAGTTCTGAAGTATGAGAGTTCAAAACGTTACAGCCTCACGGATTTTGAAGACATTTGGCAAAGCCTCTCTGCAGCACAGCCCACCTGAGCCCAGCATTACCTGCAGCTCCTCTGCCCCACGCTCCTCTGTGCTGCTGCAGAACGGCAGAGACACACACACACACACACACACACACACACACACACACACAGCTCAGCACCTGATGCAGAAAGCAGCCCTGAATCCAGCAGCTCCCGTACACTTAGCCCTCCAAATTGACTTTGCATTTGCATCATTACTATAAACTGACACATCTGAAGGTACACAGAGCTTTCTTTGCTTCACACAGCCCCATCCAGTGATGTCCAGCAGTGCCTTTTCAGGTGAGCCTCATTCAAACGTCACAAAAGCAACTCTGAAGCTGTTTTGTAAAAGCAAGGCACTGTGTTTTCCCCACTGTATGAACATGGAATATACACATTCACATACTGCATGCAATATATTTTCTCACTGCTTCGGGAATACCGCAAATGCAAAAGATGTGTCCCTCAGTTACTGTCAGAAGAAATCCCCTAAAGGTAATCTCAAATTTAAAACCGTATTTTTTATTGGTTGTTCTCCAGAGCTGTATTATTTTTCCTCTAAAAACGACTAAAGCACGATGCCCAATTAATTTTAGGGATGGTGAATAGTATGAAGCACTTGATTTAAATTTCAAATAAACACGTTTGACTGCAACTGAACAAAATTAGCACATCCCCCACCAAATTCCACGGGTTTTTTAATATATCCTTTTCCTGGAAGAGTACGAACAACTGTGATGTGAATGCATTTTGCCTCCATTCAGACACACGGAACAGGCTTCAATCTGGCAAGTAACCACAGCATCCATTCAGCAGAACTGAAATCCTCTGGAAGATCTATAGGGTAGCAAGTGTGGAGCTACAAGCTGCCTCATTTCTTCAAAGAAGGAGCAGCACGACCCAAAGGAGAGGTGCAAGGACCACCAGAAACCACTGCTGGCAGGAAAGGGTCTGAAAGTAAAGCACGGCACAGCTCTGGTTTTACCAAGAGACAGACATCTCTAAATTTCTGAGTGTGATGAAACAACAAGAGCAATACTATCAAACTTTGGAGACCTTTAATCAGCCTGCCCCACCTGCACAGCCCTGTGATGCACAGCTCTCAAGCTCATGAAAGTTTCAGAGAAGAGGGGGCACGGCTAGCCAAGCAAATCAGAAATGCAGGGGAAAAAAGAAGATAACACTTTGGGCTCCATTTTCTGAAAATAAACCATTTTCTGGAGACACCTTCCTATGGAGTCAGCGTTTCTGAAGCTGAAAATTTACTGTAGCAGGAGTGTGACAGCAGAAGGCTGTGCAGGATAGAGGGTAATCAGGGTTTACGGTCCAGATGTTGCTGAGTGCAGTGTACATGGAAGAAGCTAAAGACATGAGGGTTGTGGCAAACCCCACACTATAAAAGGAAGGAATTTGGGCCACAGTACCTCCACTATCTATACTACCACAGCTCAACAGCTTTCTGGCTAAGCTGGCTTCCTAGCTGGGTTTTGTCTTATCAATTACGACTTGATTAGCACTACACAAGATGCTGAACTGGCAGCATTCAAGGCTGCAGTCTGCTCTCTGTTGGGTGAGGACAGACTGGGCATTTAAAACCAACAACTTCCAGCAACTTCATCCTCAAAAGTGGAGCAGGACATGCTGAAAATATGTGATAGGCCACTGAGATGAAATCAGACCGTCATTTTTCACTTGGGGAAGAATCCCTGCATACACCCCAAAATCCCATATGACACAGATCCCACTGCAAACACAACATCTCATCTTCCACAGCTCACTCAATCAATGGTTGGGGTGTTTTCTATCATAATTTCACCCTCAATTAAGTGTTGAAATATTTATCATACCTTAAAACATCAATTAAATTCTACTCGGCAAGGACATTTCTCAGGACCAAGAGCATCCTGGATTCAGGGCTTTTCTTAGAACTGAATTTTATCTGTTCATGCCTCAGCATTTTCCACTCTGAAGATCTTGGGTAATTTGCATGCTGCTACTTAGTTATCTTGTTGGACTTTTCTCCTGCCTTAACTGGGGACTATAAGCACTCTCATGTGAACCTGAAAGCGCCGTTTTCATTTCAGCCAGACAGTGAGCAACCTTTTACATTCAGTTCATCCATTTTTCTTTAACTGAATTTTGCATCTGAAATTCAGGCGAGTGGAATGTCCAAACAGTACCTCTTTGATGAGTGTCATGGGCTATGCAGAAAATGAACGAGTACAACCCCTCTTCCAAACACGATTTTAAGAAAGACTACATCCTGATCCTATTTAAGTTCCTATGAACTGTTATGTGAAGTAACTCAGATCCCTCATGTTTAATCTTAGAGTCCCCCCAGGAGCACAGCCATCTGCTCAGAGTCACGTGCACAAGGAAACCACGAGCCTTGTTCCTGCTTTGAAAAGGACCTCATGTAAAGATGAATGGATCTAATGGACTCACTTAGTGCCAGAGGAAAACACGCCAGTGACATCGTGACACTCTGAGCATCTCCCTGACAGATATCAAACATTAGATGTACGGAACGTGAGAAACTCATACAGAGAGCATAAAAGTCCATATTATAAGCTTTTGCACACTGAAGTGGCATGAGTTTTCTGCAGGGATGAATAATCAAATAAAATGTAAAGAGGAAAGCAAAGACTGCTGTTGCTTCTGTGGATTTTCTAACAGGTTCACTGGTTTCTGTTTGTTTCTTTTGTGGTTCCTTATCCCTGTCCCTGGTTTTGCAATAGTAACACTAATTCAGATTTCCGAATTGTTTACATTTTGACACTTTCCACACTAAAATAAGACAGAAGTAATGAAGCCCGGACTGTCACTGAATAGGAAGCATACAGTATATATTAAATGCACACACACCAATCCCCTGCATACCCACTGTAAGGGGTTAGTATATGCTTGTGAATAGAGCACTGGGAGGGAGTGATGCAGTAATGCAAAGAGAAGAAAGGGTAAAGCATTAAAACTTTTAAGAGTGACAAAGTTTTAGAGATTATTGGAAAGTCAAATGGGGATGTTCAAGGAGACCATTTTACAAAGAGAGCACATGGAGGAGTCAGAACACTTACACACTGATGTCTTCTGGTTACTGTTCTTGCTTGGCATTAGCTTCACTCCTCTGGATTTCAGTTCCATTTGCTTTTTGACTGCAGAGACAGATTTAAAACAAAAAGGAAAACAGAGAACGTATTGAGATATTATTTCAAATGATTATTTAAAATGAGAATGCAGCAACAGTTGCACAGCACCCAAACGTTTGGCCAACTTTTCCAATACCATCAAATCCATTAAGTCCCCCCATTCATTTAACCCTATGAGATCTGGACTAGTGTCTCTGTAGGACTGAGCCAAGCTGACCCAGCCTGGCTTATTATTGGAGTGGTGCAGAATTACAGACCCACTGTTAATAGCCACGGGCATAACAAGTATAAGATGTTCACGAGTTCTCCTGGATCTCCTGCTCGAAATCTCATCTAGAAGGTGAGAGGGCACCACCAACATTACAATCAATCCATTGCCAAAAGGATCCCATCATTGCACACAGTACAGAGATGACCAATGAAACTATTTGTTCCTATTATCTGGACTTGGCTGCACTGAGGCTCTCTCTGCACAAGAGGGGTTTGCACGAAGCCCACACCACCAAAACCATCTGGATACTGGCAGAGACACTGCAGCTTCCTGCAGCATAAACACAGACGTTTCTGACTAACACACAGCAGCATTTTTACTGGAGTATTTGAAGTCAGCGTGGTTAAAGAATAACTTCACATCAGAAAGCACAATGTCCATGTTGCTTTCTGGGATCCCTTTTTCAGATGAGCCAGTCCTTATCTAGGAGAAAAGGGGTCCGTCTTCCACTTCAAACTGCTCTTTTCTTCTTCTTTATCTCATCATACTTTCATCTCTAAATTAGCACATTCCGAAGACAAAGTTGTCAAGAAAAATTACCAATATAACTAACAAGGTTTTTTTAATCGTGCTTTTTTGGCTCAGAAAAAAAAAAATAATATATGCTAATAACATCTGTTTGCAAGAGCTTCAGACGGGGAGATGTCAAGCATCATTCCTTGAAGCTCACCCAAGGTAGTGCTTCTCTGTGCTCACTGCTACAGCATGCAGCTTTTTGTTCATCGTTTGGCTACAGCTTTTTGCCATCTCCTTAAATAAAGCAGAACTTCAAACCGAGGTCTGAATTACCTTAAAAAATGTTCATTCAGAAAAGCTTATGTTGTCTGGTATTGGTATCTTTAATCTGCTGGGGGTTTACTGCCTCTTTTTTTTTTTTTTTTTAATTAAGAGGGAATAATAATAAAATAATTAACCCTATGCCAGTTTCAAAGCAAATCTAAAGCAAATCTAAGACATTCCCACTTCCTTCTGACTGTAATCTATCTGCAGATGCTCCAAGAGAAAGGCAGCAGGCCTCACAATGCCCCAACAGCACTGTTTTCCTCCAGGTAATGTTACAGGAACTGTGGGACATTGCAGCCCAGTCTCAAGGCTTTCAATATAACGCACTGTGTCGAGATGTATAAACAAAGAATGAGGCCACAACAGCTAGAAGGGGAAGCCTGGATCATGCTCCTGCCTCAGCTAGGACTAACCCTCCCAGCCAGCATTCCCTCCCAGACAATAAATACAGTCAAGCCCAAGTACCTGGAGCTAAATTTGAGCTATTAGAGGATGCACAGTGCTCATGACTTTGCAATATCCAACTCACTGCTCTGTTACAGTGCTGCAGAGCACCATCACTCAGAGCTGCTCATGGCAATGGTATGGAGAATCCTCAGACTGTGTGCATCTGGGCCTGGCACACGATTGGGAATTTTTAAGAGGATATACTCAGTTCTAAAAGGTGTAACCACGTTTATTGCCTGCCTCAAGGTCCTGGCCCACTCCACATTTGTGACTAACAGAAAATATAGCTCAAAAACACTCAATAGCAACAAAAACAGCAGAAACCAGAGAGCTGCTGCTGGGGACCAGTTCTAAAATACACAGAGCTGCATTGCCCATTAAGTATGCCCTGTGTATTGCCCCAATTGCATTCCACCTCTGTCACCAATAATTGGTACAGATCAGGGCATTCTCGCTCTCCTTAACCCTCCATTTTGTTGCAAGGAGATGCAATGATGAAGTCAAGTTTTACAAGAGACTTACTTCAGATAAGAGCAACTCAGGATACAGCATCACCTCTGTTCTCAACAAAATAAAGAGCAATTCCCCTAGCCATTCCCTCAAAAGTGTAGGACATGAAAATTTATATTGTTTATAGATTTGAATGTGGAGCAGTACTACAAAGGATGGTGTCAGGATAATTGGATGAACAGAAGTTCCTCTGTCTTCTGGAGGGGTTTGCTGCTCACACGTTTCTGATAGATCTAATGGAATACTCAGCGTCCTGTCAGATTTAAAAGATGACATTACAAAGCTTTTCCAGCGAGCAAGCATTCTGGGATGTTCTTTCTAACCTGTTTCATGTTGCTCTAAATGAGAATTTAAGGAGACATTTATTTATTTTTAATTTGAAAAAAAAAAAACCAAAAAAAAACACATTTCAGCAAAAAATCTATCTTATGAATTTCTGCTCCCCTTGCTGGGGGGATTGTTATTAAATATTGGCTTGCCTGGATCAGCTTTGTACTTTATTTTCCTTCTGCTGAGATGCTCCAGTATCACCTGTGATATCGGATAAGGTTGCTTATGGGGACTCTCACTCAAGCTGGAGGTGAGGACAAAGCACCTTCCTGCAAGTACATTTGCTTAAAAGCCATTTAGGTGGTGTGATACATGCAAAAGAGTTCATGAGACCATTATTAAAGATGACAGGCCTGCCAGTATTTTGCATTTTGCTATGGGCTGCAACTCACCTGCATTTATCTTTCTACCTGAGAGTGAGGGCAGGACAGAAAGAGAGGGGAACGGGGAGGCCTGATCAATAAAAGCTGCAATTATGTGTTGATAACAATCAGCTAAAAAGCAATTTGCGACCCTACTTAAGTAATAAAATATATGCTGGAGAGATGGACTACACCGGCCAATCATCATTTAGATCTGTCTGGCATCATTTTGAATTCAGCAGCTTTTTCATTACCTGATTTCAGTACCTCATCACTGCACTGATGACTGACAGCGATCCCTGGCTCCTCACCCTTACTGTCACCTGTCCCAAGCAAGGCACACCTAGCTTAGTCTCTTATCACCTACAGGTACACAGCACCCATTGGGGAATGAAGACAGAGGGAGTGGGATGCAAGGGAGGAAGGAAAAAAGATCAATGCATTGATTTATCCGTGGCTCCTTTCATTTGCTTTCACAGGATGCAGAACACAGTATTTGCAAGAATGCAAGATTCAGCTTCCATTAAAGACAGGAAAGGGAAAAACATTTCCACACTCCCTGCAAAGGAATAAATTTACTGTATTCAACATAAAGAAAACCTGTATAAGGGTTGATTCATTCAAACCTTGCTTTTATGTTCATAAAGAGATTTCTAAACCGGGGCATGGATTAGCAAGAGCTGAAATGGAACATACTAAGAAGGAGCTCTGCTCAATCTAAGTATCAGTGTTAAACAAGTTGGAAGGGAAATTATTTTCTTATGGACTATCAGCAAAGCCAGATACATCTCAGAGGAAACAGGATGCTAATAAATGATGAACGTACCTTTGGAAAACCAACAACAAATTAGATTAATCCTAGCCCTCCCTTCCTTCCTTCTCTCGGACAACCCTGAGGTTTGCTTATCTCTCTACTGCTAAAAAAAACACATTTGAGTTGCTCCACTTTATAAGGTATTACATGTCCTATTTTGTATCTACTTACTTATTTATCTCCGTTAAAATATTTATGTTCAAACAAAGTTGTGTCTCTCTGAAAGGGTTATGCAGAGTTTTCTGAAGCTCTATCGGCACTTGGAACGCTCTGTCAGCACAGATTCCATTGGCTGCAAAAATCCTGCCCTCGTGCCCTGAGTTGCTTTGTTGCTGTATTGTTTGCTCTTTGTTTTTAAGGTATCGAAATCTTTCCTAACTGGTGGAAATACCCTGAAAAACCACAGAACACCCAGCAAGTGAATGGGTGTCAGACTCCCTCTGCCACCCACATGGAGGTCCTGCTTCAGTGGCGTTCAACGTCCTTCAATGGCACTCCAAGAGCACATTTTTAAGTTCATCTTTCAAACCCTCAATACACAAAAGCGCAGTTCATTATACCTAACAAAACAGCTTCCAAGGAGCGTGCTAGATTAGAACCCCCCTGACATTAATCTAATCAGAGGGAATTATAACATTAATCTCTACTTTTCTATTTAAGAAATAAAGGATGATTCAGACAGGTGTTTCAACAGAAAGCAGCAATCATGACTGCAAAGAAAATGTCTTATCAAGAGCCATCAGCGGCATGCAGTCGTTTGTGTTATACAGGAAAAAAAAAATCACAAAAGGTTTTTAATTATAATTTAAAATAATAAAAAAAAAAAACCACAAAACTTTCTACATCAGATGAGCACAAGGAAAGTTAAGGAACAACTGTGATTCATAATGCAAAGCTCTTGCTGAGGCCAGAGCTACACTGCTAAGGCCAAACAAACAAGGAACAAACAGGGCGAGATTACAGATTTATGAAAGGAAACTCATCTCCCTCTCACTTTGCTCCTTTGCACTCCATCCTCCCCCAAGACCCATTTCTTCCTTTTGAGGAATGCTGCTGTCTCTGGAGGTTGGGTGTGAGCTGAACAGCCCTTCCAGCTCCTCTGTTTCAGTTTCTCCCTCCCTGACTCTGCCTTTGGAGCTGATCCTGCTTCTGAGACCTTCCTGTGGCACACTGGATGCACTGAACTGTGGTATCCCATGGCTGCTTACAAGTCTTGGAAGAGGAGCAGTTCTCTCCTGCCCCAAAGCATTTCCTCACTCAACAACACCCTTAGACCCCAAGCCTGAACTTCATCCTTCTAGAGACCACAGTAAGCACAGGACAGTTTCTATCTCACTCACAGCAGACCCAGCAACACCTCACACAGGCAGAGTGCACTGTGGACTGCACCTCGTGGCACTGCCATAATCAAAGCACACAGAGTAAAGAAATTCACCAGTAACTCTCAAGCATTCCTATTTCCAACACATCGCCAACAGCAGCTCTCCATACCACAAACACCTGGCAATCCAGGCAGAAAATTAAGGCTGCAAAGACCAAAGAATCACGTAGAACTCATCTAGAGAACCCTGGAAAGGAACAGTTGGCTGAAGGCACTCGCTGAGCTGGAGGATGGGCAGTGAGCACTCACCTTGGTACTGCGCACTGAACCCCTTCTGCCTGTGGTTGCCATCAGATGTGAAGTGAAGCCGCAGCCAATTTTTGCTGCTGATAACCGGGGCGGGCAGATTCATCCCAGTGAACCTGCAAGAAAGCAACCAAGGAGAGCCAAGCGTTATTCTGACTGTGAGTTACACCAAAAACCAAATGTCCTTCCACAGCTGATCCTCCTATGGGAATATGAGATGAGTCCAGTTAGCTCTGCTAAAAGAGAAAACAAATGTTTATTTTAGCTGAGCAAAAAGTCTGCAAGAACAATTTCCTTTTCCACAATTTGCCAACAAGAGGTAATTTGGATTTATGATCTACCCCCACCTGGAGTAAAGATTACAGCCATCAAACGTGAGGTGGAACACTCCACAGCCAATTAACAATGCTTCAGCAACTGCTCTCTGTGTTACCATCGTACACTTCTTTAACAACAAAAAAGAAGTATTATGCTGTTTGCTTTATTAAACTCAGCCCATATTTCTCAGCAGAGGTTGTCACATGCCAAGTCTCAGTCTGGAACAGTGTTTACTTAAGTCAGAGCACCCTCGAATTGAGGTGTATAATGGGAGCATTAAGCACGGTGAGGGAATAACACGACCATGACAAAAGCTATTATGGAATCCTATTATTGTTAACTAAAACCCATTTAATTTTTTAATCATAGACTGTCACCGACTCAAAAATTATTGGTACTTTGGTATCTATGCTTCTTTAGATGAAGGTAAAAGTACACCGTATATCTATTCGATTCAAAAGCATACTTCATATTCTATAACTGTCCACTTTCAGCAGTAGAACCGACAGCCTAGAAAGCATTTCCAAAAGTCCTTCACCCAAATAACACCTCCAGAGGTCACAACTCTTCCCTTTTCCCAAGGCAAACAGCAGGGAATTGGGACGACACTTGGCAGCACGGGTAGATGATCTGCAATGTACTCCTGCTCCACTTGTTAATGAAGCAGCAGAGATGATTACGCTGCATAGATAATGCACCTCTGCCACCTACAGTACAGGCTTTAAACCTCCGGCATCTCGTGGGGTGAAGCTGCCTTCTGCACAGCTGTGAACCACCACTGCAGGCATTCTTTACGCTGCAGATTTGTTGAGATTGCTCCTAAACGTTTCACTATCGATAATTTCATGTCAATTTTGCAGACCTTTTTGAAATACAACCTCCAGCGCATCTGAAATCAGCTTAATTTCAAACTTCTTCAAGAAACTAAGTCCAAAGAAACGTAATTGGGGCTGAGATCAGACATGGGACGTCTGATAATGGAATATTTAATTACAGCTAAACAGTCTGAACAACTGAAGCAGCTGCGTGGTCCCTGAACCCCCAGCAGGTATTTGGGAGTGCATTATTCTTGCTCACACACCTGCAGATAGGCAGAGTTTCACTCCTCCCCATCCCCCACTTTGTTGAGGTGGTTCCTGATCCCCATCCCGTCCCCAGGGTCCCCTCCCCACAGGCAGGTTTGGACGGGCTGTGAAAAACAGACCTCTCAAGCAACAGCTTTGGAGAGTTTTACCAATTCCTCCCCAAATAGCTTCCAATATTTCTAATCTAAGCACTAAGGCGCTTTTTCTTAAGTGAAATTGAAGCCTCCAAGTTAGACCCAGCTCCTGTAATGCTCCGTTATTCCATAATACAGAAAGGTTAATGGCATCAAAACTCTTCTTCTGAGCAAAAGCTATGAAGTGTGTTTTTCTCAACTGCACTATTTTCTCTATTACTTCTTTCACTCCTGTATTTCACAACGGATTCAAGCATTAAATATTTATATCACTCACTCAACCATTCTTCCCTTGGCGCAATTAGTATTATTGTACACGGATGGCAATGATTAATCTGCATTCACGCACCATTATCTATTTACAATCCCAATTCCTGCTTTAATTTTGTTCTACATGGAGAGAAAGCAAGAAAAAGGAAAATCAATAATGTCAGAAAGTGAGTTAGAAGCTCTAGAATAGAAGAAGGAGATATTTGCAGGCAGAAGACCCAATTTTAACCCCTCTTCAAGTTGGTGAGTGTTGAGTTTGACCACAGTGTTTTCCAGAAGAACCCAAAGACAACGGACAACTCATGGTGTGGATGTCACACAAACTGACTGCAGGAAAGCATGGAACCAAAGATCACAACTGCAGCCAAGAACTCCCCTTGAAACCCCATTCTGCCAAGAGCATCACGGTGAGGTAATGGATTTAATGTCAACTTGGAGGCACAAGGGCTATCGTTGAGTCTCAGAGTGTTGCATTTCCAACAACCCTCTATCTTTAGAATAAAAACTTCTACAGCCTTTATTTTGAAGCAACTGCTCCTTAGGGTGGGCCAGG
This sequence comes from Callipepla californica brunnescens, assembly GCA_023055505.1. Lineage (NCBI taxonomy): Eukaryota > Metazoa > Chordata > Aves > Galliformes > Odontophoridae > Callipepla > Callipepla californica. The sequence goes on from JALIRH010000055.1 coordinate 1,014,839, forward strand.
GGGACTGAGAATCCCTGATCTGCACGGGCACACCCAGGCACAAGAGCCTGGAAGGAACAGCAGTACGGCTGTATGCCATTTTTCCTTTCAGCACAACCAGGGGACACACTGCTGTAGCTGTGTGCTATTATTCCCTTCACCTGTACTTCTAACTTTGCATCCAAACCTCTGCTCAAATTATCATGAGAGCTGAATTAAGTACCATCAATTTAGAGCATCTTATTTAGCGTGTCAGGTCTCTTAAACAAAGTATACTTAAGCACCTCTACACCTCATTTTTTGGTGACAAGAGACATCCCAGCACAATGGACTTTTATATGGAAAATGAATAATTAGATTAAGTTATTGTTCCTCGCTAAATGCTGTCGGGGATGGAAAGAACACAGCTGCATCTCAATGAAAGCACTCTCCTGATGAGGAGTTTGCGTCTGATTCTCAGTCCCTGGACGCAGCTCTGTGCTGAACTCCTCTCCCCATGCCCAGGTCGTGTGGTCTGACCTCAGATGCTCCGACACTGCCTCCTCCCTCCTAGCAGAGCTGCACTCATCTTCCACAGCAGGATTCAGCTCTGGATCCAAGAGCACTGCTCCCAGTGCCTTCCAGCAGCCCCCGCCTCCTCCCCTCCCAGCAGCCAGTGCTGGGAGTGCAATCCCACGACTTTATGTCTCAGCTTGCTTCCACTTTTCTCCCTCTAGTTTTTTCTTTTCTTTTTTTTTTTTGCATTCCATCAAAAGATGAAAGCATTTCCACACGGCAGCAAAACTTCAGTCACTGACATCGACTTTAATTACCGCCTGCTCCCGGATAAATTTGCTGGCTAAAAACAAATCAATACTTTTTTTTTTTTTTGCAGGAGCCTTTACACCGAAGTCCTTAATTCCTCATTTTTTAAGTGACATTTCCACAGCTCATCCTTAAAAGAGCATAAAGCAAAGCCCTGGCTGATCCAAGGTGACGTGGCTCCACTGCAGCAGCAGAGCCAAACAAAATCACACTGTGCTCAGGAGCTGACGATCTGATTTCTCCGCTGTTTTCCTTAACCTATGACACGTTTCAGAATTATCTCAGTCTCATTAGTCTGAATTCTCTTGGATCTCTCTTCTGGATTAATTACGGGCACTTCATGAAAGAATTCATTAGTCTATACGCATTGCTGAGACTGTCACGATGGAGCAGCCCAACAGATACAATGGTCTCTGGGGAATTCTTATGAAGCTTAGCAGCACTTACACATCCACCTACAGCTCCTAATTGGGCTCCTGCATTTACACAGGCAGTATTACATACACACGTACACACACTCGTGTGTAAGTAGGTGCTGGATACTCAAAACCACGTGGCTTATCTTGCAGGTACACACTTGGCTTTCAAGGCATTAAGCAAATCTGGATGTGCATTTCTGGAATAAAATCCACTTGAAGGCACGATTTGACACTTTGCCACTTAGGGCAGCAAGGAGCAAAACGCAGATGGTGCAGAAAGGTAATTGCAAGGTGCTCCAGCTGGCCATGAGCACAAAGCTTCAGTGGTCACTGAGTACCACTCAGTGGTACTGCAGCTAAAGCCATGTCAGAACCAGCAGGGAGAGCACGGGGCTCCATGCAGATGGATGGAGAAGGGCCCATCCCTCAGATCAAAGCGCCCTTAATGCAGCCATGAACCGATTTGAGAGAACAGAAGCCAACTGCAGAAGCAGAGCGTGCCTTTTTGGCACGGAGTGGGACTGCAAGGACACGGCCCATCGGAGCCAGCACGCACTGAGCAGGAGCTGCTGCCATCATCCTGCTACACAAACAGCGCTGGGTGCCGTCATACCAACAGATAGGTAACAAACGTGATTATATTTATTCTATTCAGGAGACAACAGACACTAATTCAACACAACAGAAGAACAGCTAATGCAATTGAAGCTTACTAATGCCGCACTGCAAATCCCCCAAAGAAATCTGCCACAGCTTTATTACAATTTCCTATAAACCCTTTCTGCCTTATTATCAGTGTTACCGAGATTGTTTTTCTCCGTGCAGGCAGAGTTAGATGTGTTGATAGCAAGAGACACTATGTTTATTACTTGATAAATAGCAGCCATTTCCATCACTGCGTGCACAGATACGCTCGTGTCTCTGTCAGGCTAACAATGCTCTTAAGTTCCATTAAACGTGGACTCTGCATTGACAGATGAGGCTGGAAAGCCACGGGCTGTGCTGGCACAACAGCCAGCCCACAGAATTCTGGAGGCTGAGCCCAACAAGCTCAATGAAGCTCACATCTCAGCCTGTCCATTTCCAGCCAAGGTTGCTCCTTTCGGGAGCTGCTGCTCTACCAGGTCGATCACCTTCATTTCTAAATCCACAAAGCTCGCCGAGCTGGTGCTGCCTTCCAAAGCCACACTGAAAATGGAAGACACCATTCAGTTACAGCGTGAGCCAGGTCCAGAGCCCTTCCGTGCCTGATCCAGACGGGAGCTGCTGTCTGGTTCTGGCTCTGTAGTTTCTACAGAGGCTCCTCTACAACACAGCAGAGTCACAGAAACTTGCAGAAAACAAGATTTGCAATCTGGAGCTCAGAGAGCTGACAGCTCCACGAAGACATGCGAGAATTACAGCAGTCATGGCTGTAGGGATTACAACAGAATGCAAAGCAGCCTTGGCATGAAGAAAGTCATCACAAATTGCAAGTTCTCCGAGGCAGAGAGTATTTAGCACTGTAGGATTTGAACGCGACTGGAGTTCCTATACAGAACTGTAACTCAATGCTGATAATAAATAACGACACAAACACACCACACGCAGAAAATCCATCTCCTACCCTTTACAAAGCAGTAGGGAGATGATGGGCTGCGCAGCACAGGGAAATGCAGGGCTGCTCCAACAGCTCCAGCCATCACCAAGTCTGCCAAATGCAGCAGGGCCCACCACGGCTGTCCCCCTGGGTACGCACATAGAGGGGACACTTCCGAACCTTTCAGCAGACAGAACAGTTCTGAACTATCACGGTCAAGACTGTTTACTTGGAAACTTCCAACTGCAGCACAGTGACAGTGAGACTAGAATTTCTGTTGAAAAGGGCTTAGTGGAACCATCTGCTTATTTACTCTAGACATTAATTTAGCATGAAGCCCTAAACTGAAGGAAAGCTGCACAGTGGCTTCAAGCCAAATCCACAGAAGCCACTTGGTCCCTAAATTCCAGCCTCAGCACTGCTCTACATTCCTTAAGCCTTCGTGTATTTCGATACAGAGAGCATCAAGTGTGGAAGCTGCCGAGCTGTGGCAGTGCTCTCAGCAGTTCCCAGCACTGAGCATCACCAGCCAGCACCACATGCCAGCAGCTGGAGACCTAATGCCAAACCAGGGGATCCTGCTGCAAGTCCAACCCCAGGATCTCTTTTGCAACAATATCTAGACCTGAGATACAATCCAAGTGAACAGAACATACTAAGGATATTCCCACCAGCTTTAGCTGATGACACGGTATATTTGTGTTGCACACACCAAGACCAGAAGGTATGGAAGGACATCCTCAAGCTCCTCCAAAGCACTGCACAATTCATTTTTCTCTTGAATGTCTCTACTGCCTTACAAATCACAACATGGAATGATATGGAATGGTTTCTTGTAGTACCTACAGCTAACTGCCAAGAGAAGTTTCCCTTCCTCCTTGGCATAGCCATTCGTTCTACGGTGACTGTGTCTGCCTCCATCACCTTTCACATTCATCTCCACAGCAATTTCCTTTTCCAGACATTGTGAGCTGCAATTGTAGGAACTCATTTCCCAATCTTGTATTTATCCAGAACTGGTATTCCCTCTGCATGCTGGAAAACTGAACATCTCCCATGAACAAATGTTACAACTACATCTGAAAAATCCATCCGTAAAGAAAGGTTTCCAACACAACCTCACCATAAGCACACTGAGTTCGCTCCAAGCCATGGCTGACAGTGGCAGCAAGGTGCAAACTCAGCCACAACCACGTGCAACCACAGGACAGCTGCAGCACAAGGATTCTGCCAATGAAGGCACACTCCAACCGATGCCCTTAGGTTTATGGGAGCCCTTTCTGCACCATCTACCAGCAGTGAAGCTGCCTCTCTGTCTCCAGTATGAAGCACTGCCTTGTGCTATGCCTGCAAGGCAGGGGGAGGAAAAGAATGGAACTGCCTCCCGAGGTCACTCGAGCAGTCTCAGTAAACAAGGCCTCCCTGAAGATTCATCAGGCTCAAATACACGTCCTCTATACTAAAACTTTCTAAAGAGAGAGATCAAATATTATTAAAGCCTTGAGTGAGAGCTATAAACAGCAAGGAAACCCAGCACGGAACAGATACAGATAGGGTTGCTTCCAGCAGCCAACATGTTTACCTTATTAATTCCTGATACTCCTACCCTGTGATCAAGGTGTTTGGGATAGGAACAAAAGCTAGGTATGGTTCCCAGAACACCAACCTGGGAGCACTCATCTTCCACCGACGGCGCGTCAGGAGATCTCAGGGTTTTATGCACAAGAGCTCAATGCATAATGGTCTACGGTGCCAATGTGACAACCCAACACAGCTCAGGTCCCCAAGCTCCCAGCTGCTGCTCCTTCTTCATGTGCAACCTACTTAGAAAAGGCAAGATGTGCCTGGGATGAGGGCTCCTTCTGGAACGACCCCATACGCACATACACCAACCTCTGTGCTTTCAGCTACCTGCTGTTCTCAGATAACACGCAGAACATTTCTGCCCCAGGTTTGTTCCAGGTGCAGAACTAGATCAGGGCTGGGAGAACAGCCTCAGCGCTCAGGCACGGCTAATAAATAAACGGCAACCAAAGAGATTATCTGTGGGATCACCAGGAGGAGCTTTTATGAGGGAGCAAAGATTCGGTAATGATGATGTTGAAGAAGCGGCTGTTTGTAGAGCGGTCCCCGCGGTAATTTCTGCAGTGACTACAGAAGTATAATATATAGGATTATTGCAGGGAAATCTCTCATAATGAAGCACATTCTTAACTTGGTTTGACATTGTCATTTTACACTCCGCTATTTAACGTGAGACCTGCACAGTAATAAATACTTATTTTGCCAGGATATCAAAGCCCTGTGAGAGAAGCACTATAGCAGTTACAGCAATGAATTGTTAAGCCAGATTCTCATTTTTGCACTGAATACTTCATTGTCCTTGTTGCCTCTTTAGAAAGAAGAAGAGTTACCCGCTTCAATCGCACCGGAAGGTTTGATATTGCATTCACTGATAAGCTGATGCTTGAGCCTTATTGTAATCTGGAAGTTGAGACAAGGAAGCATCTTCAGCAGCACCCAGCCAGCAAAGTTATGGAAAAAATAAGGTTTGTTTTCCTGCTGTGCTCACCCCAATGCTTCCCATCCCAAGTCATCATTAATGGCTTCAGCTCTTCCTGGCACGGGGCAGATTCTGAAGAGGTACTTGCGAGATCATGGATATTTACTTAGCAAGCAACTGAATAATTGGAGCAGAAGAGCACAAAACAAGCCTGCCCCTATCCTTTTTGGTGAATTATTTAAAAAAATCCATTTTCAAGGGGCTACTGTAACAAAACAGTCTGCTGTTGACAGAACTCCATGCTTTTGATCCCAGTTAATAAATTCCTGTTTGTGAGGGCCAGACAGAGCATTCCCCCCGCAGGGTAAGGACTCCTGCATCCATCTCACAGTGCTGCTGAGCAGGAGCTCCTGATTCCCTCAGTGAAAGCTTTCAAAAAAGCCCAACATCATTCAACCTCTACCTGCTGCTGCTCTCCCATCCCTTCAGCCAGCAATGCAGTTAATTAACCAGGTTAATTGGGTTATCAGCGCTGATCACTGCCTCCTCCTTCAGGAGCCCATGCCTCATGGTTGATGCACCGCAGCCTTTGTGTGACCTTAGAAAGAAAGGGCTGAAAAGCCACAGAGCTGCTTCATCCTTAGAGATCCTCTGTTAAGGACCCCTTGCTCCTCACTTCTCTGTTCACACTGGGGCCTTTGTGCTCAGGACTTTCTGACCTGCAGCCTTCACATACAGCGTGCACCTGAAGGAAGAGCAAACTTCTCATTCTCCATATACTCTCGCCAAAGACATCGTGGTATTATCTTCAGTGAGAATACAGAAGCTCCAGATATTACTGCTGTAACATTAATCACACCGCAGTAATCAAAGGCATGAGCAGGTTTTGAAGACAAAAGGTCTTGATGGACTTTGGGAAACACCTGCGACTGAGCTGGTGGTGCCCTTTTATCATGCAAACCACAGCGCTGTACAATAATCTCAGCCCTTTTAATTTGATGTCTGCAGAAGCCATCTGAAATGCCCAACTGGCCGCGTTTAAGAAAACACTGCAAAATTATCACCAAAATCTCCATAATGCGAACAATTCCTGTCACAATCCACATCGTCCCTCAGGACAGACCCTGTGGCTTTGGGCCACGCAACTGTGGTGGCACAACCTGTTTATGTCCCCAAACAGCTCTCAACTTCCACAGGCAGAACGAGAGAAGGAGGACAGGAACGAGCCAAGGTCACAAAAGAGCATTCCAGCAAGCTGTGTAGGAGCAAACCAATCCACTGCAGAAGTCATTTAAGGTACAGAATATATGGTACAGCTGTGCTGTCTCGTGAAAAGCACTGTGCTATTACAAAATACTCTGCTCAGTCAAACGCTCAGAGGCTTGGGGCTAGTGAAACACACGTGAACACAAAGGAAGAGGTTCATTCAACACCTCAATGCATCACTCCTCACCATGGCAACTCCATCCAGGTGCAGTTGAGTCGTTTTATAACTGCTGCATCACTGCTAAATCCCCAAGCATACAACTGGGAATGGATTTTTATGGCCACTGTCACTCCGTTCCAAGAGAGGGCTGTGCTAGGAGGAGAAGGTGCAGGTGACAGCAAGCAGGTGCATGGGAGTGAAGATCGGCTGACAGTGGGATGCACTCAGTCTCTCGTGTTGACAAACATCACCAAAACACAAAAAACCAAACCACAGTAGGGAGGCGAGCTCACTATCAAGGAGGAACAGGCAGCATGTTAAATCCAAACACAACTGCTATCAAGAAATATTCCCGAGATCAGTACTCCTTGAACCTTTGTTATCTCACCCAACAGCATCTTATCTGGGGACTCACAGCACTCCAGCTCGGCAGCATTTACATACAGCATTTAGAGTAATTCCTCCACAAGTGCTTATCAGTTCTGCACGTCCCGCCCGCTCCGTTACAAGGCGGCTTTGCAGTCGGCCCTTTATTTTTCCCCACATGTAACACACAGCAGCCATGCTTCGTGCTGTGCTCCAGGTCACACGCAGAATGGGGTGACACGGCCCACCCAGCCAGCACCCCCACACTGCAGAGCATCGCCTCAGAGTGGCTCTGTTGGGAACACAGGGATGGTCACAGACGTGGCTCTGAGAACCTGCTAAGGCGATGTCCTGGGCGACACAGAACGCAGCAGAGCGATATGATAACTCCCCAGGAGTTATCACTGCTATTTTCATCTGGGTACTGACCCAAACCATGTATTACAGGGAGCTGAGCTCCAGCAGTGATGCAGAACTCTGGTCCAGCACCTGCCCCATCAGAGCAGGGATGCAGAGGTCAGATTCAGAGCCCTGCACACCAGGCACGTGTCGTTACCAAGCTTTCAGCCCAGAGCCCATTCAATCTCTAGGCAGCCTCACGCAGTTACTCTTTAATAGTATTTCTTTCTTCCGTGTCATAAAAAAAACTTAATATTGCAATTACTTCATTTAATACCACGTAATGGCTGAACGAGCTTGTCAGCTACCTGCAAGAGAGAAAAGGCAAAGTATGGTATAATTGCATTAAAGTGGAAAACATGAGTAACTACTCATATTAAAAAGGACCAGAAATAAAAAGGCAACGCAGTGTGAATTATAGAGGAAAATAAATACTTCATGACATGCAGCTGAATTCCTGGCATGGTCTGTCAGCATCTGGAGGACCACACAGAGCACGAGGGACCGTTCTGCTCGCAGAGACCTCACCTTTCACAGCCAGGATAACAGGAAAAGAAGGGGAGGGGGAGGGAAGTCTGAAGCACACCCTGACAGCTATGGAAAGTGGGTAACCTGGGCTCACGTACACACTCAGGTCAAGGACACAGTGCTTCCAGAGACACAAAGAAATATTTTGCTGTACCTCAGCGACAGAGAGAGCTGTTCTGATTAAAATCAAGTCCCTGACCTTCGCTTTATGCAACTGAGATTACCTGCACCTCTTGCAAATGCAAAACATTCACCACAATATCAGATTGTGAAAGGGAACGCATTACTTCTATTAACCCAGTGGCTTTTAAGATATTCACCACGTTGAGTCCTCTTTCTGCAATCACAAATCAGACTAAGAAAGACCGCAAGAGAGGAGGCTTTTAAAAGTATCTTTAGATTCACACTGTATAATTACGAGAACTGACAAAGACAGCAGTGCTGAACCTTTTACTTTCTCCTGCTCTGCTATAAATGGTAACCGTTCAGACATTACACAACTTTGCCTCTCTCCACATCACACTCTACACAGATCCTCTACGCCTTAGCACGTCTGATCTTTTCAACCGAGCCCTCAAACGTCAACATTCATTTACCTTATAATTAACATCATTATGAGCGGTGACATTTTTCTCATCTTCCTGCTTTTTTATGCCTTGATAGCTTCTGTCAAGGGGCTGCCTTCACTTTTTTTTAAAGAAATAGTAAAAAAAAACATAAAAAAAAAACCCAAACAACTTCGTCTGTCAAACTGACAGCCAAGAGATGCTGGAAGGACTGGTGCCAGTGGGGCAGGAGCTCCCAGCGACGCTGAGCTCTGATGCACTCTGGCCAAAGGTGGAAGGCCATGGGATCCCCTTTCTCAGTGTGCAATGTGTTCCCTCTCAGATGTGTCAGTTTCCCGGCGTTACCTTTTACATCACTCCTTCCAGCACGGCGATTTCACTCACTGTGGCAACCAGGAATCAATTTCATACCTTCACCAGCACTCATTAACTAATAGTAGAGATATAACGTCTTGCATGAGTGAGACACTTTGGTGGCTAAAGCCACGGAGTGTTTTATTTGTCATTGCTGCCTTCTTTTTTTCTTTTTTTTTAATGAAATGTCAAATACTAGAGGAACATCATTACGTACTACATATAAGCTTTATAGATTCTGCTTCTTGCTGGAAATCTGAGCAGGTCCATAACACAGATTTCCTTCTGGCAGGACTGATGGCAACATCTCTGGTTCATAATTAGGTGTCTGCAGCCTCGGATGCATTTCTAACTACTGCACTGCTCAGATATCAGCACCGAGCAGCTACGCGAGAACAGCCGGAGGACTTCTCACACTCAGTTTGGGAAATGGCTGAAAAACTACTGACAACTCCAGGATGCCTTTACATGTGCATAAAACAAACGTCTCCACCCCGGCCATTCTGCAGCCCACTGGCTGAGCTGAAATCCATCACTCCTGGAGGAGACAACACGAGGAACATTCCGCATTGATGTGAAGTGCTCATTCCTACGTTTGCCATTAATTCATTGGGAAACTTCAGGACAAGCAGATAAGGACAGCAGCACGTACCTGCCTTGGAGGTGCTGCTGATTACTGGCTGAAGCAGCGCAGCCAAAGGCGGAGGCAGCTTGGAGCAGGGCACAAAGTGGTTTTACAAGAAACTCATTTTGGACGCCAGCTGGATTCGTGTGCCGAATGCGAATACTAAAACTGAGCAAAGTAAAGCTGAAATATTCCTGTTTGATGAGCAGATTGGACTAACAGAACACCTACATGTCAATACAAGCATGACAATTGGACTATGAAGGTAAGGAATACAGTATTATTTGAAGGCTCGAAGCATATTCTTGCAGAGTAGGTGGAAATTTTCAGCTAACAGAAACAGCATTCATAACTTTAGTGATACCTGAAGGGATTCTGCCTACAAGATCAGCACTGTCTCGCATCTCAACTGCTGACCAGCCAAGCACTGCTAAGCCACAGCTAAAGCACCTGGAGGTGATCCATGAGAACAAAGTGCTAAGACAACTCGGATGTTTTACCTAGAATGGAATTATCTTTTGTTTTCAGAATGCTCTGATTAGGTCTTCTGCCTTTCAAGGTGCTTCTCCCCAGGCCCAGTGCCCCTTTGTATCCCCCTGCACCCCCTCCCTTCAGGCTGCTGACCCCCAGCCCCATACAGCACAGGAGGTGGCAAAGTTAAGCTGCCAGGAGCACAGCCCCGAGGAAGCTGCCACATCCCAGGGCCCAGAAGGAAACTCATCCTGCAGTAAGAAATCAGGCTGCTTAGAGAGATAGGGCAGAGATTTTCAGTAAACACTGTCAAATGAAAATAAAGACTGGAAGCGCATTACGGCACAGAATATCTCACCTATTCTCTGCTTGAATTTCCCTTAGCAAAACGCACAGCAAACTCCATGTACCACACCACGTTATCAGGAAGAGACAGTCATTTTTAAGTTATAACTCCCTATAAACTCCCATCAGATAACTCTTTTCGTGTTTTATTGTGCTGTTCCTGACTTGTGTACGGCAGCGGAGGAAGGGGGCAGCAGCCGTTCCTCACTGCCTCCTCCAGGGGCCCTGAGATGAGCTCAAAGCATTCTCCTTAGCACAGGGGCAGCAAGCCATCACCTCCACACTGAGCCCTGCCACATTGGGATGGACAGCACTGGGGGCTGTGCCCACACTCCAGCACTGCCCGGTGCTCATTCCAGCACTCTGAGCCCGGGATTTATGTGACCAGAGCTGGCCTATTCTGATGAATTATGGAGGTAATTCAGGGACATGAGCAAACATTCTACTGAGTTCAGATTAATGGCCTCAATTCAAAGGGAATTTTATAAATGACCTAAACCAAGTGGGACGCACTCTGTCTCATGTGCATTTTAACACAATGCACTCCTTAAGTCAATTTTACTGAATATCATCAATTCCACATTTAAATGAAATTCCTGGGGAAGATCTGGAAAGAACACAGATAAATGAGGCTAAATAAACCAAATCGGGGAAAGAGCAAAAGAGTTTTATTTGTAGCTCCTGAACTCTGGGAATTGGGGAATCTGGAAAGTCTCTCAGGCTGAATTATTGAGATAATAAAGCACCTGCTGAAGAGACCTCTAAATGCTGTAATGGAATTATTTCACTGCCCCAGAATAATCACAAATGCAGGTTGTCTTTTGAGACCAAAGGAAACAACGGAAGGGAAAGCAGATAGATAAATGGAATGCAAATCACCCTCTCTGCTCACAGTAAGCAAAACCCAACATGAAAGGAGTGAGCCCTATGGCACTGCAAACAGGTTCCAGTCTTATTTACTTGCGTGGGGACACCTGAAAACAAGTGAGAATAAACACAAAAGGGAACAGGGAAGCACTGAAGCACCCCCACAGTCAAGTATTCTGCCCAGGCTTGATTGCACTAACGTCTAAACTGGAACTGGGGTTTTACCACAAGCTTCTGCATAACCTATGACATCATCTGACCCCAATCCTGGCATAACTGCATCACAATGAAGTCATCTGACCCTTCCTCTGACATCACTGAGCAGCACAGCTATTGAAGTCCAACTCGTTGCAAGAGAATCACGCAGTAAGAAAAGTCACCATCAAGTCAGAGATGGCTCCCTGCTCCCAGGCCTCCGTTCCCTGCCTGCTGCCTTCAGAAGGACACGTTCCACGGAAACAGTGTCTGTTCCATAATTTAATACGTACACAGCCTGCTCCGTATGAATGTTTAACACCACTGGGAGCTCAGGAAGCCATCTCACGCTTGCAATGAACGGTCAACATTTCAATGTGCTTTATCTATACTCCTGTTCTCAGTCACTAGAACTCCGAGAGGTGCAGGAGAGTTTCCCGTTCCCCAGGAACAACTGATTTAACCTTCTGAAAACAAGTAAACAAAACAGGGGAAATTTCTTCCTTGTGTTCCCACACAAACCTGCAGGACCTTGTTACGTTTTCATTTACAAAAATGTAATTAATGAAGGCTTTTACGCCCTCAGAACCTTTCAAATTAATGAAAAGTCCACCCAAATAAATTAGACATGTAACCCAAGAGCTGCAGATTTAAATTACAGTAGTTATCCTGACAGGAACCAAGAAACAGCTGTCACATACAATTATTTTTAGGGCCGCTACTAAACCGCTCTCACATTACGAGCTGCCACCTCCCAGCAGCGAGCAGAAGCTCTGCGTTTTATCATGGCAAAGAACGAGAGGCATCCAGCTATCTCCTTGGGCAGGGCACACGCTGATGGCGCTGGGTACAAAGCCACGGTGACGTCACGATGATGTCACCGCTGCTGTGATGTCATTGCTGTTGTGACGTCATCGCAGTTGTGATGTCATCACCACCCGCAGCCAATCGTGCTGCAGGAGCTGACTGCCTGAGTCATAAAGGCACGAGTCCGGGTCCGCTGCCATGCCAGGGAAGTGAGCAGAGCCATGGCCCGGCCACACTACTGCCTGACCATCCACTTCTCCATCACGAGGAGGAAGCGCAGGAACAGAGCGAAGCCTGCTGCTGGCACGGACAGCTCGAGGAGACGCTCTGAGAAACGGAGAGCCATGCCCAGAGGGCAGCAGGAGAGGGCTGAAGGTGCGGTGAACCAGCGTGAAAGAAGCGTTGAGGACGTGCCAGATTCCCTACGGGGAGTGAGGCCGGTACAGACGGAAAGGGAAAGAAGAATGGAGATCCTCACGAGGACGAGGAAGCCGCTTCCTGCCTTCTTCCTGTTCATGGAAGAGCATCGTCCCAGGCTTCAGAGTCTGAATCCACACTGGTCAGCAGCAAAAACCGCCACCAAGTTAGGAGAAAAATGGCACAGTCAGCCAGAAAGAGTAAGAAAGATGTACAAGCAGCTGGCTGCAAGGCTGAGGGGGCAGAAAACTAAAAGAGAATAACACAGGTCGGGGCAGCAGCCAGGAACAGCCAGAAAAGGAGCTTACCACAGGAAAAAAATGAGCAGAAATTTGGAAATGAAGTCTGCAATGGCCCATGCTGCTGATAAGGCCACGACCTGCAGCAATTCCACCTCATTGCTTGTGCGGCTGCAGCTCCTTGCGAACCTCCGTTGCTGTTCATCATAAGCCTCAATAAAAATAACTGCAAACGCTAGATAACCACTGCTTTTTTAGACAGGGCAATAATTCAGAGTTAATATAGCTGGCTCCATAGTGATGGCAAAGGGAGGGTTTGTGCAGCCTAGAGATGGATGTTTCCTGCTTATCCACAGTGAAAATAGCAATGAGTTTCCTCTGCCTTCTCTCTCCTTTAAGCAACTCTGTTTCATGTTCTTTCCTTTGGCTCAACCAAAGAGATGCCTGAACTCGATCCAGAAGACCACATCCACTACAGAAAGGCTGACAGCCCATCCTATTTAGCAGCTGAAGCAAGATAACCTCTTGCCCAAGCAATGCTTGCTGGTTATCTGGCTCGTAATGGCATCTTTGCAAAGGCTGCACTTTGGAGAGGAGGTCAATTGCTTTCCAGAATCCAAAGTCTTTGCTTGCTGTCTCAACTCCAGCATTCTGCCAGCTTGTCTCATCCATAAGTACAGCCTCTCTCTGTCCCTCTGCTCTCTGATTATGTACTTATTTCTTTTCTTTTTTGGAAGAGAAAAAACAGTAGGAAAGAGGAGCAGGGAAAGCATTCCTTAACTGTCCTGTGTATGAAGCTGCTGTTGTCCTTTCCCAACGTGCCATTTTTTTCAGAGTTAAAATGGCATTCTAGGCTAGAATTTGATGAGGTTTAGCCACTCTCCTCCCAGCTCCAGATGAAGTTTCAAAGTTTCAAAGACAGTTTCCACACTTAACACACCGTGCACACATAATGAAACAACGAGTGAAGTACCCCAAAACATTTCCATGCATCTGCAGCTGGAGCAAACCTCAGCACAATGCATCAGAGAACTGGGGTCAAATGCTGTTCCCTCTCCTTCCCTATGCACCAAGGGAAGCACTGTACCTCAAACAGTCACAAAGCCAGTGAGGCTCTGAAGATGTGCTCACTCCTTGTTCCATACAGCAGGTTTTCTTAGGGCATTAGCACCACCTGCTATAGTTCCTGGAGCTGAAGTCAGTGGCCAGCAGCTCTGACTGCTGAAAAACTCAAAAACCTGGGACACAACCCCAGTAAGCTCTCAGGGCAAAAGCTGACACACTGAGTAAAAAATAACACTGCACTGTGACGTGATAGCAGGGATAAGAAATATTACTTTAATGGTTCTCATGACTGCATGGCTGCTAACAGCTTGACAGGATCCATCAATTAAAATCTATTCCCAGCTGCACTAGCAATGGCCACACCAGACTGTACAGCTATTTTTGGCACATCACGAATACGAAGTAGTTAAAAAACATGCATCAAAAAGGCCCAAGACATCATCCATCCAATTATACTTTTATGAGAACCTTTGTCTTCCATTCCTCAGCTTGCATACTTCTTAAGCAAGAGGCATTCAGGTAAAACCATGCTTTGGGAAGTAGGCGCACAGGTTCCACTCAATTTAGCACATCACAACCTGCCGGTGAGTAATGTCTTCAAATACTTGCAGTGCTGTCTCAAAACATACACTCCTTCACAAACACACGCTCCCCTGAACTCCCAGGATGGCTCCTTCTATCAGAAGGACACCTCTGACTGCCAGCTCAGAGCATGCAAGGCAGCTCCAGCTGCCTGCAGTGGGAGAGCTAAGGAGGAGGCAGCTCTGGAAAGCAGTGCACATGAGAGTGGTAGTGCTTTTCCATCAGTAGCTGTTTTCACACTACTGTCGTACAGAATACAGATGGAAATAGGTGTTAGAGCTGAGCACTACCAGAGACAAATAACGTTTCTGGAGATTCCTTACAGTGGTAAGAAGGAGGTTATGATGATCTCTGAAGACCTTGTGGGTAACTGATGGAGAAAGGGGGGTAATGATTACTAAGGATGCTACGAGGGAAACTTATCTTGGAGGTCTGGGGTTGGTTCCTATTCCATCTTCTTTGCACAGCACAGCAAAAGCACACAACAAAACCTTCAGCTGAAGCCTCTGGGTTTTCTGGTATCGGAGCGATACAGGCTCACAGCAAGCCATTGCGTGAAAGCTGCTTCACATACTTTTCATGTACTCAAAACTAATGATAATGACATTATAATGGATCTAGTAATATCATTTTTATAGAGCTTAATGCTGCCTGTGTTGTCACTGCTAAGGGAAAGATGAGTAAAGAATACCTTGTAAATTCTGCAGGAGAAGATTAGCTGGACTACATTGCTTCCAAGCCAGCTAAATGGATTCATCTGGAAAGCTGGCAGAGACAGGGCTTGCTGTCCCTTCCACCCTGACGTAGGGGTTTCCAAGGGGCAGAGGTTCTGAGTAGAAAAGCACAGCAAGAAGTATTCTGTCTTTACCCAAAGCCTTCAGAAATCCACTTTGCTGAGCTCTGACAGGGGGCACAAACACACATCTGTCACCACAGCTGCACTGTACATGCTGGATCACTCACACATCACGCACCTGGGTGGGGCTTCGGAGCCTGCATAAGCACACCGACCCACAAGCTCAACTTTTACATGCTTCCCCATATTTCAGAAAAGAAAGAAAAAAAAGAGAGGAAAAAAACTGAGCAAAAAAAGCATCTGTCTGCCATCAGTAAAGTGACCCCAGTGCTTCTCTCATACTTCTATTGACCTTAGGAGAAGCACATCACTGCAGATTATTGCCTCTTCTACTCATTAAATGGGAACAACAGCACTTCATCCCATCCCCTTCACTTAGCCTCCACTCTCCTTACTGCAGCCATTTCTTCCCCTGTGTGAAGACACAGTCCGAAAGCTCTCCTGTTACAGCAATAGCAGGGGAAGCAGAGGAACAGATCTGAACAGATTTATTGAATAGATAGCAATAATAGCAATGCCTCTGCATTGCTCCTGGTGAGCAGGAGTGCTGCTCACAGAGGTCACTGCTGCAATGGGTGCACCCCAAGACTGGGACTGTGCTTCCTGAGGCAGCTGCAGTGATCCATTTGCTGCAACTTCAAGACTAATACACCACACAGCTTTGCAGGAAGGGCCCTGTTGTGAGCTAATTGAGATCTTACAACTTAAACACTCGGGGAAATCAGAACCTGGAAGTGTTCTTTGCTCATTAACTGGTTGGTAAAGAATCTTTTCTGTTTTAAAGAATCAATAACTTGCTTTTATTCACAGCTTGATTTTAATGTGACAAAAAGACACCGACTTACTCAGATGCTACCAGCACTATCTGCGGTGAAGAGAGCAACAGCTTGCTTCTTTTAAGTCCATCTTGCAACAAAGCACAGATTGAGCATTACAGATCACTTCTCCATCTGCGCAGATCTGAGAGGCAGCGCATCCTGCCACCCTTGTTAGCTCTGATTTACATCACAAATCGCTGCAGTAACAAACTCGTCCTCTGCGTGCCCCCTGCAACACCCAGCGCGGTGCAGCCCTGCTTGGAGGATGCTATAGCTAATATAGCTTAATTAAGTGCTCCTCTCTTTCCCTTTCTGTCCAACACGGCAACGCATTTAGCGCAGATGATGCCTGTTGACCTTGCACTTCTTGGTGAGAGGCATCTTCATTCAAATCCGAGTGAAGATAATGAACACGTCTTCAGCCGTGCACCACTCCCACCGAACTGCAAACCCATCTGTTTCTTTCACTGGATAACGGGTTACCAACAAAACCCAGGTGCTCCGTTATTAGGAGCGCAATTAGAGCGGCAGTTTGACAGACCCCGCTTTGCTTTTCCCAGGATTTATCATTTAGATGGATAAAATAAACATCCGCTCGTGCTCTTTCCAACCCCACGTGAAGGCATGACAGGTACGCTCCATCAGGCAGACAGATCGTTGGGACTTGCAGCTCTCCAGGGGGCGATGCATAAAATAAAAACACAATATGAGCAGCACGCTTAAAATACTAATTCCTCTTCTACGGGAAAAATACAATTTTCATCAGACAACCGTTCAAGAGACCACAACTGCTGGTTAAGAGAATGTTAAATGTACTCCATAAATCACCGCCCGACGTTGCCCAAGTACATTTTCCATCATGCATCGTAAGAAGCGTTTTTATGCTTCCAAAAAGAGCGGATGACAAAAGAGGGTATTCACAGAAATTTAAATAAATAATCAAATGAATACCTGCCCGTGGATCTCCTGGACGTGGGAGAGAGAGAGATCACTCAACAGCAGCCGGAAATTAAGCACTGGCTGCAGAGCGACCCATTGCTGCCCACTGATCTGTTTCCATCATCTGCCCTACTGCCTACGTGTTGCAGGTGAGGATGTTAACTCCTTTTTGGGGGTGTGTGCACATTAAAGACTACTGCTACTGGAGGAAGCTCTTACGTGACAGGATGGGAGGATGACATCTCAAGTCAGGGCAGGTTCAGGTTGGATATTAGGATCGATTTCTTCTTGTAAGAGCAGTGATGCAGTAGAGCACACTGCCCAGGGAGTGGTGGGTCACTGTCCCTGGAGGTGTTCAGAACTGTGGAGATGTGGCACTGAGGGACACAGACAGTGGACATGGGGGGAGAGGTGGACTTGTCAATCTTACTGTTTTTTTTTTCCAACCTTATTGCTTCTACAATCCTCTGTGCATGAAGAGAGCATGCAACCCACCCTGCTGTAGCAAGGCTTACGTTTTAAAGAGGTAACGTCTCCTAAGATTACCTTGTTCCTTCAGCAATCAGCGAGGAACTCACCACTGCTGAATGAAGCACAACCCTGCACAAGCACAGCTTAGAGAAACCCAACAGTAATCCTTCCTGACTCACGTGCCAGGTTGCATCCCATTGCACTGAAGGCTCAGCACAGTCCCAGCACCCAGGTTCACTGGAGTCCCTGGGTGAGCCTCCTCCTGCTGCTAAGCAAGGCAGTGAGTGGTCTCGAGGGCTTCAGATCGAGGGGTCTGAGGCAGTGCTGAAACTGCCCACACATCAGAATGAGAGCTGCACGAGGCAAAACCTCCTTCTGAAGCAACCCGCGTGGATGACCCCAGCGTAGCCTGAAAGCTTCCAACTACAGAACCTGTTGAGTACTTGAAAGCACAGCCAGAATGTCAAAGCCAGGTGGGACTTCTTCAGTTTTACTCTTTTAAACTTGCCTCCTGCGTGCTTTGCTGCTGTGGGCTCCACTTCCCTTCCCCGTGCAGATCCATCCACATCTCTGCTCCCAGCATCGGACTGACGTGCACAGCGTCAGAGCCGACTGCTCCCCCACTCACCTATCATTCCCAATTTCCAAGTGTCTGATCAGATAAACACCCTGAAATAGAAGCTTCAGCCCGCAATGAAACAGACCGTATCGGCGTTCACTGAAAGCAGAAGTGAGGAGTCAGTTTTCATGAGGGGATGAGCATCTCCCATCTGCACTGCAGGAACTCAGCGTGGCAGGAGCTCACCCAGAGCACGGCCACAGCCCGACAAGTGGACGGAGCAGGCTGGTCAGCAGTGCTGCCTTCCCATCACAGTGCAGCCACTGCAGCTGCATAGAAGTCAGACTGGCAAGGAAACAACCTGAGTTATCCATGGTTCGGATGAACTTGCTATTCTCTCATAAAGCAGCATTAACAACCCACCCCGAGCCCTCCTGTGCTTACAGCAGCAGGGGCTCGGCACAGCCACGGCACATTCTCACTCAGCTGCATGCAGCTTCAGCTCAATAGGAGTTCACTGGCAGAGCCTCACAAACCACCGACGGTAACCTCAGCTGCGGGCTGGCTGCCCTGGAAAATAAAGGCTCCCAATTCCACATCTCCTGAGCAGCAAACACCCTTAGTGCAGGGTAAGCAAGCACCAAGGCTTGCCTGATGATTTAGCGTATGAAGCAAAGTGTGTTTTTTTTTTCTGGCAACTTATTAGAATCAGAACTTGCCCAAAAAGGAAAAGTGCCAAAAGCGAAGCGAGCGCTGGCATCGCAGCGCACTCAGAATATATTATTTTTGTCCCTTTGGACTTAATTAGCCGAAATTTACGAAGAATGACACCCATAAAGATGTTAAACATTAACAAAACTTCTGTTAACTTGCTTCAAAACGAAGTTTAATTGCACGCTCTGTTTTGTACATATTCCAGGGCTGCGAAGTTTAATGAGGATTTCATTCTCTCCACAGAAATTCTGTGATGTGAATTTCATGCTAAAAATCCACAGTTCCTTGCAAGGTCTAAGGAAAAAAAACAATAAGAAAAATCAATGACATTGGTACTGACCTCTAATATTTGGTTGAGGTCTTCCCATTTCTGAAAGTTGTTTTTCTTCCCCTGTGGAGCAGCGGGGTCGGGGTGGACAGGTATGGGGTAGGAACACGCAGATCCTCCTGCTTAACTATTTCCACATTTAAAACTGCTCCTACTGTTAGTGAAGAAAGGTGATGGAATAGAAGGAATGGTATTGCTTTGAAGCCATACAGAGCACCCAGGACCAGACAACACTTGCTCTTTGCTGTTCCCATCCCAGGTGGGCATTTGGGGCACAGCTGTGGGGCCAACGCCATTCACATCTGCTGCTACACCGCAGCACTGACTGCCTTATTTCAGAGCTCCCTGGTGCCAGCCCCCAGCCTGAAGCACTTGTATTTTTTCCCCTTTCAAGAAGAGCTGACTTATCAAAACCAGGTTTTCCGAACAGAAAACCACAAGCTAAGCCACATTATTATAATTGAAGCAATTAATTACTTTTATGCCTTTCTCTTTAAGAGATCTTTAATGCAGGTAATTCTGACTAAAAGCCAATTTGAACCTCTCCATCACTGAAAGGACAATTACAAAAAAAAAAAAAAAATCATTTGGAAAGCACAAAACGAAGACAAAAGGGGAAAAGGAAAGTGTGGGGAGAGGGGAACCTCCCCATCCCACAGCCAGGGGCATCACATCCCACCCCACTCCTCATCTCAAGGCTCAGTGAAGGGACAGAGCACCGGGGTCCAGCACAGCCGTATCTGCTCGGTGCCCACACCCGGGTGCTATGGGCTCCCCCTCAGCCCAGATTGAAAAATACTGCCTAACGAATGGAGCTTCAGCTGCTCCAAGTGGCAGTGAGCTTGTTTGCATTGATTACACCAGAGGCAGCGGCAGGGAAGCAGCTCATCACGATTTGCCTTTTCCAATTTGTACATGCAGCAATTGCCTTTTTAATAAAAACAACACATCGGAGGAGAAACCAAGACGGCTCCAGTTTTCCAGAGACCTGGAAAATTCCAGCGTGCTGTGGCCATCGGACTTTTGCTGCAGACGGGGTTTTGCCTATTACTAACACTCCGATATTTACCGATGTCCTGGCATCTCCCTGCTCTCTGCCATAAATCCAGCTACAAAGAGGTCCCTGCGAGGAAGAATCCAAACACCCATGTTGTACGACAGCCAAGTCTGTCAAAAACAAACTCGGCGTGAGCTAAAGAGATCGTGACCTGCCATGACAAAACAAAATGTCACCGAGGGGATGAAGCAAAACACAGTTGCCACATGAACCCCAAACACATTATTTCCATCCTCCATCCGGGCTCTCAAAGATGGATTAGGTCTCAGCCTACGAAGTATCAGAGCCATTAAGAGGCAAGATATTTCGATAAAGTGTCTGCTTTTAATAACTAATATTACTAGGCTTACAGCGAGCAGAGCAAGACGGGAGATGTGGCGGTGCCAAGATCTGTCAGCAGCACTGTCTCCCAGAGGGGAACGCTGGATTTGAAGCACAAACAGATGCCAAGGTGGAAGAAAACCCACACAGCTCCCATGTTGCTCCTATGGCCCACAGCAGAAAGCGTTCACATCTCCCCCCACCCGCTCAGCCCCGGTTCTGGATGCTGCATCCCACGCTGGGATGGAACAGCCTGCCTGCTCCCTGCTTCTCCCGTCCGCTATCGATCCCTGCCGTGGTATCCTTATCTATTTTTTAAGGCAGCTGGGGTCTGCAGTAAGCAACCAACGGGAACAGAAGTCAATTTTCTCTGTTTCAGGTGAAAGGTTGTTATTCAACGGCCAAAGGCCTCTGGGGCTCTGCTGCAGCTATCACATTACAGTTGTGTGGCTACGGCAAGAAAAAAAAACATACTTGTATATATTTCTGCACTCCATTGAATTTGTCAAGACATATATTATAGATATGTCAAGATATAAATACATAGAACTTGACAAATTCAATGGAGTAGCTCTGGAAACACACTTCATAATACTTAACTCAAATAGTTCTTCCATCTGCACGGCCGCTGCTCTGACAGCACTTCTGCTGCCCCAGGACCTCCTGCACAACTGCACTGTTTCACAGCTCTGGCTCTTGGTGACCTGCATCTTGCTAAGGGACACGTGCACTTCCCTGTTACCCTCACCAAACCAACCTATGCTGAAGACAACTCGATTGGAAAGATCAGGTTGGGCAGATGTGCGTGACCTGAGAACTACTGATGTGAAAACAAATGACTTCTCCACAGCCTGAGCTGATGGAGAACACGACTCTTCCCCAACCTCGATGAATTAACATGCAACACACGTTAAACAGAGCTGTAGTTTCATCACAGCATGTGACACACATTGCTCTCAGACATCCCAAATCAGTTCAAATGAGAGCAACCCGAATTTGGCACCAAACAGAACCCATATCAGCTACGACTTCCCCTGGAAGCACAGGACAAAAACTACAGACGGGGAACACGTGCATCAGTTTGTGCTCTCATAAGAGAAGCACAGCTGCAGAGAACTGAGGGAGGAAAACCCAGAAGGCAAAGATCATTTAAAATGTATTTTGTGCAACAGATGACATCTGAAAACAAAGCGCGTACATTCTCTATCACAACCTGGAAACACATGAAAGCAGCTACAAACAGGACCACGAAGGAACCCCAGAACAAAGATCTTTGGAAGCAGCAGAGCAGCTGCAGAGGTGCCTCTGCTCCTTCACTTTGAAGCTGTAGATAAGGGCAGGCAGTGGAAAACATGACTTATCAGCTCCGGCAGGCGGATTTTGACATTCAAATCCAATTCCCTCAACGTGGTGAACCGCTCCGCAAAGGGAGACCCTCTGCATATGCACATCCTCAGCCAGCTTAACCAACAGCAGGGAACCTTGCGCAGGATG
Source organism: Callipepla californica brunnescens (assembly GCA_023055505.1). Classification (NCBI taxonomy): domain Eukaryota; kingdom Metazoa; phylum Chordata; class Aves; order Galliformes; family Odontophoridae; genus Callipepla; species Callipepla californica. The sequence goes on from JALIRH010000055.1 coordinate 1,036,932, forward strand.
TGACACGTGCTGGCTTCTGAGCAAGAAAGGGGTGAGCCAAGATGCCACACACAAGACCCCCCATGAACTGGGTGCACCTCTGAGCAAAGCCAAGCAGTGACCTGCACCCCGACTGCCACCCCAGAGCTGCTCCAACTGGGACAGCTCCACGTCCCGCCGTGTTAGCACAGCACGGGAGTTGGGCTGCAGCCATTCACAGCAAGATTTCCCACCCAGGTGATGCTTCAGATAGGGCAGCTTTAAGGCTTTTGGAGGATTTCCTTCTAATGAAACACGCTATGAATTGTTTAACAGAACGAAAAGAAACTAAACCACGCCAGTCAAATAAGGTCATCTATTTGCAGACCCTGATCAAGACATAAATGACACTTAAATATGGATTTCAAAAGCCATTTTATGCACTCCAATGGAAAACACTACCACAGAAGAACAGCATCTGAATGTTAGAGATAAAGTGTCTGTTTTTCACTAAGCAATACGGAAGCTTAATATATTGCACAGGAAAACTCTCAGGCTTGCATTGCCAGAACTTGAACTACCTCGCCTTCGTCCTCAATGCAGGACACACTTTGCCACTTTCAAATCAAAGCAACTACACTTGGGAAAAGAAATGAGGAAGGGGCAGCTGTGAAATCACTGCAGCCAGCAGCAGCACAGGAGCTGAGAGCAGGAGCCAAAGCCAGCTCCACGTGCTGAGCAAGCCCCCTTGGAAATGCTCATGTACTGCTCCAGAGCTCAAAAATGGATGTGAATTATACTCGAGATGAAATTCAATGTTGTTTGTTTGTGTACATCTCAGGACCGGATTAAAACTATTTATAATGCTGAAGAAATGAAATATTTAGCTGCGAGGTTCTTCAATAGAATGGTTATCTGGCTGCAAGTCTATCTGCAGTATTACCAATAATTAAAACTAGGTCTTCACAGAGGGGGGAAAAAGGGTTTTTAGCTCTATTTTCAAGCTGAATCGTATCAACATGTTTAAAGAGGAGATATGAGCTCTATTTATTCCTCCTATGGGCAAAAATTATTAAAAAATACAGGGAAAAATGAGTCATCTGAATTTAATTATCAGGCTCTGAGTTGCGAAGGCCAGCTTTGAAAAATGAAATTTAAAATAAGACACGCTGTAATTCTGCTTCTGGGACCGAAAAGTTGACTTCGAGAATAGCAAATGAGGTCCCCTTGAATTGGTTGGTGTGTTTATCTGCTGGTCAGGCTTGGACTTATGATCTCAGAGGTCGGTGGAGCTTTAATGATTCTTTGATTCCATTGCACGGCGCTGCAGAAATGCAGGATGAGCCTCAAACAGCCCCAGCCCTGCCCCAGAGCTGCGGCCCATGCAGGAGCTGCAGCTCAGCCAGACCTGGAAATGCTCCTGGAGGATGGGAGTCCCTGGGATGCAGCTGGGGCTGGGGGGGAACGCACACATCCCTTCTCCCTCATTGTTAGAAGAGGTGGTGTTGAGTTCTGTGTTTGTCCCGTTTGCTCTGCTGCCCTCCCCCCCATCCACATCTAATACCAAAATAAAAGGGTTTAATTTCCACAGACTCATTTTCCATTTCCGAATTTCCACGGCGGAGTATTTACGGGTACTTTATTAATGATTTCCAGCAGGTTCCCTCTGACAGGCATTGTTTCACTTCTGATATGACAAGACAGGAGGCTGCACTGGCAACACCTCCAGGCTGAATAATGTTTCTTAACCAGTTACATTCATCTTTACCACATACCACAGATGACTGATCCTCCCTGCAGTACATAGCGGCTAAAACGTTAACGGGGCCCTGAAATATTAATGCATGCTAATAAAAACAGTTCCACTTTTTCCCCATGAAAACACCAACATCTGATTTTCAATGGGATCTCAGGAAGAGTAAACAATTGGTCGATGGTAAATGGTTCCTTCACATTAACACATCCGGAACACTCACATCCATACTACGAGGCAGGTATAAATTATTTAAACAAATGTTATTTGCGGCAGCGAGAGAACCCTCACAAATGATTGCAATTTAACTTCCTGTAGATAACCCCAGACAGCACCTAGAACATTATTCCTCTCACCCAGGGATGCTGGGTCTCAGCTGACTCCCTCTCCTTTGCTCGTGGTTTGGGACTCAACCACAGAGCTCAGCCCCAGAGTGACCATGGCGATGTGTCACAGAAGCAAATCACCCAAATCCCCTTTGTGAGCCCTCAACTTTGTTTGGGCAGCTCTTGCATGTGGGAGAAAAAGAATCAGCGTGGCATTTATTATACATAAAAGCGGCGTTTCTGAAAGCGCTGCTCGAGCAAACTTAATGGGATGCAAGAGGTATTGAAATTCCACACACAGCCGCGTGGCTGAAGAACAAACTGATCCGCAGAAACATTTGCCAAAGGTTCATTAGCAGTAAAGTCAACTTGTCAGCAGCATATTTAGCAATAATCAGAAAACAATCAAGTAAAAATGTTCTGAGCGTGGCAGTGTTTGAGTGGGGTTTCTTGGGTTTGATTTTTATGGTGGTTTCAGGGTGTTTTTTTTGCTTTCTTTCATCACTTTTTAACACCCCTTACTCCATCTAACCAGCGACACCGTGACATCCCACTGCAGAGGTTTAAAGCAGACAACAGTCACCGCATGGTTCACTGAGCAAATAAAGGCATCTGAAAGAATCCCACTAGAAGGCAGCAACCAAATGTGGGGATCACTGGGAACTTCCCCATCCCAGCACAAACTTTGAACATCCTATAAATACTTAGCTGCTTCCCTAAGACAATAAGGATGATAATTAAACACGACCAGAAACCTACCAGAGCGAAGATCCCTCTGTTCCAGCGACTTCTAAAACATCATATCCATCTTCCAGCTGAAAGTCCATGAAAACCAGAGCAATTGTGTCCCCGGGTTCGGCGAGAATAGTCCACGTGCAGTCTGCATTATTGCCATACTCCAAAGGAAAGTGTGGGCTCGAGATAATTCCGCTCTGCCCCCTTAGCGTCCCTCCGCAAGCGTCATCAGCTGCCAACAGAGAAGGCAAGTTATGTTGTTTAGCCGAAATGCACAAGTACTGAGCCAGAGAAAGCAAGCTTCTGAAATCTTCTCTTGTAGAGGAAGACCTTTAGTTGGCTGGTCTGAATGTTATTTGCACACCATGTTCAGGATGAGAGAGAACATCCAGCTCTCACCTTCCTCGTGTTTCTTTTCTTTGTTATTTTTGGGGTGGTTTGGCATTTCAAGAAGCAATGCTGATTGGTAGGAATCATAAATTTGATGGCAAAAATCAAACAAGCAGCAGCATACAAAGCCTAGCATCGATCTGCAGAAACCAGAGTGGACCAGAAGTGCCTGACCCTACTCTTGAAACCTTTGAGCCTTCCCGAGCAGTGCTCCCCGTGCCCTGGAGGAGCAGAAGGAACCTCACACTGCTTGATTTACACACCACAGTGATGGGGGAGTGACAGCATCTCACACAGCTGCATTCCTCCAAGCAGCACCTTGTGCACAGCTTTTTTCAAGGGCAAGGGCAGCATCCAAGCTTGCTGCAGGACAGCTATCTCAACTGATCAAAAGCCACCTTAAAAAGCGAAGTGCTTTCCATTCAACTGATAAAATTCTGGCCCTTACCCACGTCATCAAATACCTCACAGATTGATAAGAAAATCTTTCCATTGGAAATTCAGACACATCTTTGATGGAGTGGCTTTTGGGAGAAGCACGGGTTTTTTTTTTTACTACACGGTATTAGGAGAAAGATGTTGAGGGATGCAAAATCCTGTTAGGACAGCCAGTCTGCCTCCCTGCGAGTGCCAGCTTATTCCTCGCTGCACACTTACCATGATTTGTTCAGTCTAATTTTAACCATCCCAATGACAGAGCTGCTGCTGCTCCCCAGGGAGGTAGCTGCAGCCCGATGTGTCTGGCTGGCAGGATGCTGCGTCCCCATGTTACTGCCTGAGTTTTTGTTCCATCTCTTCTTTCTAATTGGGCTCCTACGAGGCGTTTTCTGCAGCTTTCTGCCCATCCATGGAGCTAGCAAAGCGGATGAGAGCCACTAAGAATTCAAAGGCTGGGAGCAGCAGGTTGGTGGCTTTAAAGAGCTTCCAACCCAACTCACATAGATGTCAGCACCTCCGTGAGGACAAGAAGCATCCCTAAGGACTGCAGCACCAGTATCCAAGAATAAAAGCACTGCATATAGTAGGAATTTAACAGGAAGAAGTCGAGAATCCCACAGCCCTGCGTCACGTGCCTTGGTTTCTGTTTTCTTAAGGTAATGGGTAGTTAGCAAATCCAGTGCTACAACAGAATAGTTTATTCAGAAATCAAGCTGTGACATCTCCTGGCTGCATGCTCATCTCCTCTCTGCTGCAGGTTCTTTCACTTTTGCAACCTGAACTCCATCAGCAGGAGCTATTAGAGCAATTAAAGGAGGAGGATCTAAAGGAGATAGGGGCATGAAGACACATGAAACGAAGCACAGATATGACTTGCATCACGGCAGCTTGTGGCTCCCACACCTATAGCATCAGCCCCGACTTCGTTTGGCACGTCGCTCAGAAAAGCCTGTTAACCTTACATGTGTTACAGAGCAGCATTTCTGATGCTTTAGTCAAGGAGCTCGGGGCTTTACAGCATAAACACCTCCTTTTATTACCAACCTTAAAAAAAAAAAAAAAAAAAAAAAAAAAACATTCAAAGCCAAAATTTAACACAGGAGGGAATATCTGCACCACCACGAGGCACCCACAAGCAGTACAGCCTCTGGACCTGAGCCCCATGGCCTCCAGGGCACAGCTGCATTGGCCACATGAACTTGTCCCTCTTGTGGTCACACAACCCTCCAGCCCAGGTCTACACAGAACCCACAGACACACACCCAGGAACAAACCCTTGCTGCATTTGCAAGAACCTTTTCCTACAGGCAAGTTTTCAGCCACATTTTCTGCTGGGGACTTGGAATCCTGAGGCAGTATCTGCTCCTGTGTAGAAGGAAAAATGGGGACTACGCTAAAGAATTTCGCCTTGATGCTGTATCAGAGGTTTGCAGGGCTTTCTACTGCTAAAATATGTTCTACGATGTTCTAAAAATCTTCTTGAACAGCCATTCAATTATTCTGGGCGCAGTACAATCTAAGCAGCTGCTGGAGTTATAAGAAGACAGACCACTTTTAATGAGATTATGCATATTTGATACTCTTAAAATGTAGCTTTGCAAATGTTCTCAACTTCTCAGCTGGCTTACTGAATTTTTACTCAGACGCCTACCAGAATCATAAACCTATCAGTTCTACTTAAATTCAGCAAACAATCTGGGCAAGACTTCTCTCCACATGCCTGGAAGTGCTTTATGAAACAGACATTTCAGAGCATTCTTTCAGAGCCTCAGAAGTACCATCCTGCCTCATTTGGAATCAACCGATGCAGGTGAAGGCTGCTCCTTCCAGGTCTGCTGGGGGTTGTGCTTCCAGCACACCAACTGTCAAGATAAAAATGCAGCACTGCTTTGAAGATTCAGTTTAAGACTCCATTTAGCCCAAGTACTAAGCCCTGTCTTCTACGGCCCTGCTGAAACAGAACTGGGGGTACTGGTGGATGTCACAGCCATGCCCTGGGCTGCATCAAAAGCAGTGTGGGCAGCAGGGTGAGGGAGGGGATCTTAGAGAGGTGGTGGTTTCCTCTCTAAATGCCCTGGAGACATTTGAGGTCAGGCAGGATAAAGCTCTGAGAACCTGAATGAGCTGTGTGTGTCCCTGTTCACTGCGCGGGAGTGGGGCTAGATGGTCTTTAAAGATCCCTTCCAGTTCAGATGGTTCTATCAATACAGAACCGTGCAGGATGTGACATACAAGATGCAATGAGGAAGCCCTACAATACCCTGACACCTTACAGATGGGATAAACACCAGCTCAGTCCAGACCCTGGAGTCAGCACTGGGATGAGGGCATCCAGTGCTCGAGGTGTGTCTGCACGCTGCTCATGGGCTCCCAGGCACAGCCAAACCTCTCCCCCTGGCTCTGTCGTGTGCATGTCAGCTCAGAGATGCCACCCACTGCTGCTTCAGTGCTCCCAGAATGAGATCACCACAGTTTTAGCCCTTCCTGCCACATAAGCAAGAAACATAACTCACCAGAGCAGAGCGTGTGCCGAGTGATTTCTAGCTCAGAGTCCAAGAATCAATTCTGATATAACCGTGCTTTCTAAGCCACCAGGGAACCTCAGCACTACTACTTCCACTGCTCTCTGCAGAGCAGTGCTTCACCACTCCACTCCTTCTGCATCTGGGATTCCTTCCTGCTTTCCTTTCTCATTAAGAACACACTTATCCCTTATAAAAACACTACTCCTAAACTGAGGGATGGGTGAAGGGATGCAGACATCTCACAAAGACAAAGCAGCTGAGCCACAGCTCTCCTCTCCAAGCACTGCTGCCCTGGCACTGCCAGGCTCCAGCTTCTCAAATACATTCTCTTCTTTTCTAACATGAATTTCTTTGCATCTTTGATTATTTCAGTGCACAAGGACTGGAATGGAGACAAGGCTACTAAAATATAGAAAAGGATGTTACAGAGAGGAAAGCAGGTACAAAGATAAGAGCACAAAGGAACCAGAAAGAAGGTATTGATCAGCGTGGCAGGAACTCTCCTGCTGATCTCTGCACTTGTCTCGCACCTCTGCCCTAACAGTGGGAGAGGAAGAAGCAAAGGGCAGTCCCCATGCTGAATGCAGTGACATCAGACAAGTCTATTCCCAAGACAGCTGCTCCCCAGACTGTAACACCTGCTCAGCTAGAGGGCATCTTTCATCTTGATTTGTCTGAACGTGACCCAGCAGCCTGACCCATCTTCAGCCTGCATTAGAAAAGAAAACACACATGCATTCTACAAACTTTCAAAGATCACCACTAAGGCAATATTGACAGAATTAATTACAAGCTATGCAAGCCATCGAGATCTTCCATCTCTCAGGGAAATATATATTCCTCTTCAGGCAGAAGTTTTTAAAACGTGATTATCCCTGCAGAAGAAGGCAGTAAATCTGTCTGCTGGCCTGCATGCCTCTTCACCCCTTGCAACAACAGAATTCTTTACCACCAGTTTATCAGCCAACGCCTGACTGCTGAAAACCCACTTCTGGTAGAAGGAGCGCAGCTGGTTTGCACATTCAGCCAGTCAAGATCGTCTTTGCTACTTTCTGCCTTCCTGAAACAAGATATAAATGTTACATGAGAAGATTTCTAGCTCCTGCCTCCAAAAGAAAAGAAAAAAAAATGCTGTGAGAGTTTCAGTGCCAGCTTTGAAGCAGCAGGACCACATCCTTCAGGAAGGAGCAGCAGCTCCAGGAGCCTGCAGGCACACTGCTCCACGAGCACACCTCAACAAGCCAACACTTCCCTGAGATCACAGCAATTCACACTGCACCGTTTCAAGCACCATAGAATTTAATATTCCTTCATTCTGAAGTACATCAGATGCCTCCATCATCATTGCTGGATTCAAGATTGAAACAGTGGTGTTAAAATTAAAATTGAGCTTGGCAGTGCGAGACCGAAAATGTAAAGATGGTCCTTACTCCATCTGCAGCGGGGATCACAGCAAAATTATAATCATGCCAACCTTCACGTTTCAGTACTTCAACACCTGTTGGGGTCAGGAGTTAATCCTTCCCTTATTGCAGACTGCCACACAAACACCTGAATAACGGTTGGGCCACGGGAAGATGGCAAGCATCCTTTGGAGAGAGGTGAAGGATGCACAGATCCATTTCAGCTCAGAATCTGTTCTCTCCTGGAAAGGCTATTGCCTTGTGTGCTCTCAAAGCTGACTGCAGGCACACGTACACACACTTCACAGTTGTTTTTGCATTCTTTTCTAACTTCATTGGTTTGTTTTTAAGATTACACTGAGTTGTGATCCAAAGGAAAAGCAAAGACTCATAAGCAATGACACTGAGGTGGCAATGGCAGCTGGCCCTCTGTGGCACAGCTTGGCTGGGTGAACCTTCAGCACTCCAACACCCTTGGCTCTGAAGGAGCAGGTAAGCACACCAGAAATACACCACGCAGCACACGTTCCCGCTGTGTAACTCGGTCAAGAAAGCATTAAAAACATGCCAAGCAAACAATATTTGTTCATTTTAAATTCAAGATTTATGCTACAGCTTAGAACTGCTAATTGATTGCACAAGCAGAGTCAATAAAAAGAATCAATAGAAGATGCTCTGCTGAAGTACACAAGGAATTGAGGGGAAAAGACTTGAAAGCAGCACCAACTGTTTTGGTAAAACAACACAGACACTTGTATATTTACAGACTCTCCAGTCCCTCGTGGCTCCAGAGGATTAGCAGGATGCTCTCTGTGAAGATAATGGAATCAAAGCTGCCCTGCCCTGAAGGGCGTGCAGGAAACATGGGCACCCCTTCCCAGGGGTCCCCCACTCACCTCCTCACTCGGAGGCGGTAGCCCACGGCACATCTGCACAAACTCCCATTTCCCTACAGGAAAAAAGCCTCCCAAAGGGGAACTGAGCTTGACACGGGGGAAGAGCAGAAAATCCAGCCTAAATTTTCCAATATTTGATGTCGAAAAATGCGTGGTCTTAGGAAGGTGCCTTATTGCGATGGATAACGTGGCTGCTTTTTTACTGTATTTATTTAAACAAAGAAATTGGAGGTAAAGCAGCGGTGCAGCATTTTGAACACTTTGAGCACTTCATAACCTTCCCATTAGTCACCCAAATCCTGGCAGCTTTAGGGAATCCAATAAAAAAGGAACCTCAATATTAACTACATCATGTTTAGCCTTCAGCTCTTTTAAATCAAGCTTACGGTCCATGAAGTTTTCCCCAACCCCCACAAAGCTCGTTAAATCCCTCTTCGTTGTGCCTTGCTCCGGAAGAAGGGAGACCACTTTACCTCTGCAGAAGGGGAGAGGAAAATCCCAGGACGCCCCGTTCTCCAGGCTGGCGTGGCACGTGAGCAGCGCGTGGCCCTCCAGGAAGAAGCCAGGGTTGCAGCTGTACCTCACTTTGTCCCCGATGCTGAACGTGGTCCCCTGCTGAACACCGTTCTGCAGCCGGCCTGGGTTTCCACACGTGTGACTCGGGAGAACTGCCAAAGGAAGGAAGGTGATGCTGGTTAGGGACACGGCATCGTAAGAGAGGCACTGCCAGGTGGGCAATCCCAGAACAATAGCTCGTCTCTAAGTGAATTTACCGCTTAAAATTTAAAGCAAATAACCTCACAACTTAACTTTGTTCGTTACGCAAGGGATGGTCACCAGCTGTGTGGGGTGAGGGAAAGGAAGGGTTCATCTGTAGGGGCTGTGGGGTCGGCCCTCCTGCCCCCAGCCCCAGCACTCTGCTTCCCACCTCAGTCACTCCACAACCTGGGCAGTTCTCAGCAGTAACTTCACACCCTAACAGGGATGACCACACAGATTTTGCAATTGGGCGATGCTATGGAACACGTCAGATGGGTTGGAATACGGCACAGAACTAATGTTTCATTTTCTGTAATGATACTCAAAGCCCCAATTTAATTAAATTACCAATGTCACTTAAAAAAAAAAATAAAATGAACCCAACTCTCGGTTTTATGCTTCGTTCCTTCAAAATTAATGACTAGAACTTCGCTATAAATAAAAATCTATCATTTTTAAAAGTCACTCTAACACTAGCTGCTCCCAGTTAATGAACCGTGAAGAATCAGACAACCCCAACCTGTACCGTAGCTTAAAATCATACTTGCAAAACAGGATCTCATTTAAAAATTCTGCTTCGTTTGGCTGCCTTCACTAATACCGTGCTGCAGGACAGACAGCACACACGTGGCTTCTGGGGGAAGCAACATTAATTCCTTGATTGCTTTGGACCCAATGGGGCTGCTGAATGAGTTGATTTTTGTTTCTTAAAAAACACCGGTGTGCATCTGCAGATGACGAACGCTTCGGCATCGTGAACCAACAACCAGCAGAGGATGGGGATGTTTCCAGGTTAACGTCAGTATCAGAGCCAGCCAGCCACCTGAGGATGCTGTCACATCCCTGAGGTCTGCACGCAGGAGACCGATCCGGTCACCCCAAAACACGAGCTGGTGATGATGAGCCCCTTCCCCCGTGCTCCTGAGGAAGCCCAGCTGCACTGAAGGCCCACAGCAGGCAGCAAGGTGGGAGCTCAAGCTCCTGGGGTACCCCTAGGAGCACAGCATGGGACGCAGGTGCCTTGGATTTAGGGCCAACCCCAACTCACAGAGCCAGGGCAGCAACTGTGTTCGCAGCAAGGGATTTGCAATTCTACTCCAACATTCCTTAGAAGAGATAATATTATTGCTCATCCTTGGCTGCCTCTAACAGCCAGGCTCTGATTGCTTGAGAGATTAATAGAACTGTATTATTTACATCAGATGTCGCACAGAATAATATTATTAAAGCTTTGTCTTACCCATTTACCAATTCCACTGTAGATTAGTAGCACAAGTTTTTTTCATCCCCATAAAAGCTTTGTTCCTGGCAATCAACATAATATTTTCCAGTGATTGTATGGAAATGAATGCAGCCACAGACCAGATTGGTGCGGATGAATAGAATGTCCTGTTAGTCATTTTGTAGCAAAGTCTGTTGCTTTCCATGATGAATATAGAACAGTTTATTTTATTTGTCTTGATCTGAAAGGCTGCCAAACCCTTACCTTATTTTATGTCAGAGGAAAGGAAATGGGGTTATTCTATTGCAGTTGCACCTCATCAAACAATAAACACCAGTGTCCTGAGTATCCCTAAGGTGACACCGCAGAGGAACCCAGGCCACGTGGTAATGACAGCACAGACTGAACAGTCCCTGAGCTCACGATAGGAGGGGAAAACCAAGACTACAGTTGTCCCAAGAGCCTGAAAACTGCTAAACAAACTGGAAATGGGAACACCACAGTCGATAAATTTCCACCACACGGTTCTACAAGCTGCTGAAGAGCAGCCAGAGCTGATAACCGCCAGAAGCTTCACACCGTTCCCCGACTTCCACTGTGAACCCCATATGGCTCTGCCCTTTCCTAGAGGCTCACCCACCCAGCACCTCTCAGCCCCTCACCCAGGATCACTGTGTTGGAGAGTCCCAACATCAGAAGCTTTCAAAGCCTAGCACTTGTCAAACCACGTCTCCTCCTCGTTCCAGTTCATTCGAAATTAATTAGTAGTTTTTAAGTCATTAGATGTGACTCAACGCATCCTTGGACAGCATCCCACCATCAGGATAAATTCAGGCTAATTACATCAGCCTTTCCTAAAACCCAACAGGCTTTTTTTGTCAGGAAAAACAGGCGGAAGACCCAGAGATGTTTCTCATCCTGCTCATCACACTGACATGTTTGAGCTACCTTCCCAGTTCAGATGCTTTCAAACAAAAACTCAAAGCCATCCCTACCTTGCTCACCATTCCGAAGAGGAATCCTCCCTGCTTCCTTTCAAATTAATCTTTAGCTCTATTTTCTCTCTCTCTATTGTCTGAATATAAAATAACCCCAACATTTAACACATCTAGCTACTGCATTCCAGTCTATTACTCTATTTACATAGCTAAGAGAAACATTTTTATTGCTTGAATCATCTACGGTAGTTTATGGCAGATATTTCAACGCTATCATTGTTGTAACCTTGAAATCTTATCAAGGAGACCAACTTTTACGATATGAGATCATACATCATCTCCTCACTCAAAACCAATTTTCATTCCTGAGCTTAAAAAAAAAAAAAAAGAAAAAAAAAAAAAAAGCAAAGCAAGCCATGCCAGAGCAGGCACTTACAGCTCCTGAGTGCAGCTACTACAGCAGGAATAATTTATAAATCCCCATGAAAGGATGCTGCGTAGACAAAGCAAAATAACAGAACCATTGACCTAAACCAGTTGGCTCAGCCAACATTAATTCCCAAAGATCATCTCCGATATGCTTTTGCAAGGTTCTTACTCGTTTGCACTTCCCAAACTCAAAGGGTGGGTGGAAGCCACAGCACCCAAACCCAGCGGAGGACAGTCTGTGCTGGGCAGAGCAGCGTTCCCAGCTGCTGTGTTGGGCACCTTCCCTGAAACACAAGGAGAGCAAAGGGTTCTTGAAGCCGAACGGATCCCAGATTTCCATCACATCCCTGAAAACCAACTAGAGCCTCCATGTCACGTTGGCACAGCACCTGTGGTCAGCACAGGGGTGAACTCAATGGGAAGTGGGGGTCCATGAGGAGCTCCTTCCTCTCCCCTTCTGCCCATCACCACAGGGATCCTCCACAAACCTCCAGCATCTCCCACCACTGTTTCAGTGCAATCTGTTTTAGTTCTGAGGAGTTGTAACCTTCAGAATATGTGTCCAGTGTGTGTTACAGAAAAGGAAATAAATGGTATCTTCTTCATTTCATTTTATCCTTTTTTATGTCATGATTCATTTCCAGTACTGCCAACAGAGATAAAGCTAAATGGAAACTATTTTTTCCCTCTAATATTTCTTTGTTCACTAAAAAACAGCTAGATAGTTACTTCTGGATAATAACAGACCAGAGTGATTCATCATCCATCTTCTTTGCAGTAGTAGTTCTTCTAGGGCTTTTTTGGAAATTCATTTCCAGTTTTCAATTTCCCTTCCTGCAATGCACTAGAGCAACCCCAGCACAACTTCCCGGAGCACCGTGAGAGCTGAGAGTGCTTCAGATCTGATTAATCACCCCACTGCAGAAATGGCACAAGATTCAAAACATGAAAGCAATGAGATCATGGGGGACGTGGCAATGAAGCCCCTGCCCATAGTCACAGTGCCTGGCAGCCTCCACTGGCAGCAGCCCTCCTCCCTGCCTTGCCCCACCCCGGGGGCACCCATCACATCAATAAAGCCAGATTAACATACAGAACCAACCATTTCTGCTTTTATCTTAACCTGTCTGGGGGCAGCACGCATCTACTCTCCTCTTAAGGGGAATGAGAATGAAACTGGGAATGAACTCGCTGGCACAGAACACCCAGGAACAGAGCTTGGGATTGGGACCAGGAACGTACACTGCACTTCTGCCCTTCTAATGCCCACTGAGCAGGCCAGCCCAACTGCAGAACTGCTCAACGTGCTCAGTTGTGTGAAAGCAGCTGGGTAGAGGAAGGCTGTTACTTCCACCTCAGCTCTCTGCACCACCAAATCACAAAGCTCACAAAGGACATGACCCCCAGGACTAACACATGCCCAGGTCCTCCCACCCCACCCCAGCCCAGGATGCTCTCCTGCATCAGCAGCCTCATCAGCAACCACTCGAGGACGTGCTTATTTCTGTGAGCATGCTCCAGCCCTGCTGCTTCTCCATGCAGCAACACTTGAACGCAAGCTTAAATTAAAGTATGTGGTTAAGTGTTTTGCTTAGCAGGAATGGATTTAAGTGCATGTTTAAAGGCTTCGTTGATCTGGCATTTAGCAGCTGCAGAGCAACCTGAAAAGCCTCTCCCAGGAGCAGGAGGGTGGCTTTGCATTTCTTGTCCTTTCTTCCTCCCTAAACCAAGGTTAACCATTCCTAGGGAAACAAGGGGATCTGCCTCATTTTGTGATGTGGAAGGCAGGCTGAGACAGCAGTTGTCAGCATCAACAACAACTGCAGGAAGCAGAGCAGGGCAGGGGCAGAACTGCAGCCCTGTGCAGCTCAGGAGAACTGGGAGAGGCACAGCCCGCTTCTATCCAGACACTGGGTGCCAGTGTTGATCCGCTCTGCATTGTGCTGGAGACCGTCCCTGGACAGAGAACAATCTTTGTTCCGTTAAAAAAAAAAAAAAAAAAAAGCCACTTCCAACTTTAGAGCCTACATTGTTTATCTGCATATTGATCTTCTCCAGCTATTGGCTGACTACCCAGAAACAGGAATTGCAGCCAACTACATCTGCTCCAATAAATATTTCAGAGCGGCAGCGAGGTGCCCACCACCAGACATCACCCCAGAGCCCGACAGTGCTGGGGCTGCCCCTGAGCCCTGCACACTCACACCCCCACTGCCTTTTTTTCTAGCAGCTCCTACCCCTCTGTCCCACATCAGCAGCCCTCTGAAGCCCTCTGAGGACCAACCAGGGTGGTACCACGCTCCTGCAGGATGCAAACAACGTGAATGTACAGCTGTGCTGGTGTTATCCACAAGCAGTGCATGTCTGCAGGGTGAGCGGGGCCAGAAACACCCGTAACTCACACTTCCATTCCACCTACAACAGATAACCACAAGAAGCAGACCAACTTAACCATGCTTAAACAACCTTGGTCGTTTATTTTCTAATTTATTACCTTTATAGCCTGTGTTTTTATACTTCTTTAAGGTCACTCAGTGCTGTGCAATGGCCAACACTGCGGGCACGATGAACTGGGACAAAAACCTCACCCAGCAGTACATCAGCCAGCCAAAGTGGTGAAATTGCAGCTCACGGGGAAGTGCCCTTGAAAGCTGGAAAGGTGAAATATTAAACTGTTAAGCAGAAGAGTCAATAGTAAGAGCAGCCAGGACTGCTGAGCTCCATGCACACAATAACCTGCAGCCACAACATGAGGATGCTGCCACAGCAGAGCTGCACGGAGCCCTCTGTGCTCCTGCACTGGAGGTATACTACGAATCTGCAGTTGTAAATGATCAAAGGAAATATCTAAAGGTTATTTTATCCTCTTCTCTGGAAGCAAAGCTAAAGTGGTCAAACTACAACAACAAAAAACAGGCGCAGGGTAGAGTCCTGTTTCCTAAATTCCCAGATGCCTATCTTGCAGAATTTGCCATAACATGCACGTACTGCAAAGAACCAGTTCTCAGCCCCAGGTGGGTCCTCCTCAGTGCCTAAATTTCTTCAGGAGTGTGAGCTGATTCTGACTTCAGGTTCTTGTCCACCACACGTGGGTGGCTGCCATGCAGAACTGCCCTTTCCCCACGCACACATCCCAGCCCATGTCACAGCCACTAGAAGGGCACTTAACGCAAGCTGACGTTATGGCAGGCAGGGAAGGCAGCAGTGGTCGTGCCCTTAAGACCAGTTAGATGTAAAAGTCACCACCACCAGCCAGAAATCACAGCTGACACGACCTGCAGGGACACAGACATTGCTTCAGAGACTGTGGGTGTTTGAGAGGGACAGAGAAGCATCCCCTCACTGCCTGTCACTGCAACAGCAACCGAACACCACTCAGATCTCAGCCATGGAAGCATCTCATGGCTCTCACTGTACCAACAGCATGGTTATCCCAAAGAATCCTCACCTTCACGTTAGAGAAAACAAGGCAGGAATGAAGGGAAACCTGCAGAGGCCATCCACCAGACAAGGAACAGTGCTGCCCTTCCGTGATACACAGCAGTGAAGCAGCAGCAATGCCCCTCCTTCACTACACACACTTTGCAGAGCACAGGTTGGGCTGATGGCCGAGCAAGATGAGCTCCTAAGGCCAATTCCAAGCAATGTGATGGACAAACGCTTCAAGGAGATGAGGAATTGATGCAAAGAGGTGTTACAAATGAAGAATCCACATAGATGCGGTGAATGAAAGGCATCAGTTGTATAAATATTGTCACGGAAACAGTACAGGATTGCTTTAAAGGACACTCAGAACACATTAATGAAAGACAGAGGACTGGGAACCTACAGAATAAGATTCCAGCACGTCAGAATCTGAATCTTCTCCCATCACATGGAACAAACCTACGCACTGATATATTAAAGGTGAATGTTTGGGCCTTGGCAGTACAAATCTGCTCAGAGAAAGATCATTCTGAATCAGTTCAAACATAACCACACATCCAGGAAGGCGTGGATGTCTGACCCTTTCCAATCCTCGTACTGGGAAAGGTGAATTTACACAGCTGATGTGCAACCCAGTTTTTGATGTGCAAATCAACCCGAAGAAAAACCATTTTCTCCATAAATGTGCATCAGGCACTCACAGGAAAAGCACTGGAGCCCAAGTGACACTGGAATGGAAAAAGTAGGGTAGAAAGATAAACCAGAGGGGGTGATGAGTTATCCTCATGCTCAGCAGGAACTCACTTAAACTTTCAAGAGATTCATACAGTGGACTTTTCTGTGACTGCTGCCACAGTCTCCCCTACAGTCGCTGTGCTGAAGCAGATATTTTTAGGCTGAAGTCCTTTATGAGCTGTTCATCTTATTACTGCTTCATTCCATTCATTACATTTTTAATCATGTCCAAACAACTGAGCTATTAAATAAATTCCAAAGCAGAACAGCAGGCTGTGGCTTATGCAAGCTAAAGATCTGAGCAGCAGCAGAAAAAGGCTACTTTGGCTGGGGATTAAACCTTCCCATTCTTAAAAAGCACAATGCAACCGCTGGACTCAACTGTCGCATATTCAGGATTATGACCAATTCTCAGCCCTGTCTCCTGCTGACATCTTAAAAGACATTCAGGACACGATTTGCTTTTATAGAAGTTACAGGCCTACCACAAAGGAGGGACAAAGTTATGTAAGTATCCTTTCAGTAATGAACTCTACACTGTAATGCCTTTGTTGGCCTCCACCAGAGCAGCTGCCGAGGGTACATTTGTTCAGTGCAACACTCAAAGCTTCCCAGACACTGCTCAGACAGCTCCAGCATCTCACACGTTGTTTTGAAGGGAGAAACCCCAACCTGTTGGGAACACAAGGCATGGAGCACTGCTCCCCACCCACTGCTTGCAGCAGGGTGACTGGAAGGCTGAAGAGATGGTTAAAGACATCCAGAGGTTCTTCTGTAAACACAGCATGGATTTACTGAAACCTGGGAAGCTGCTGGACAATAAGTTAGAAAGAAATCATCAGAAGATCAGAAAAAAACTGCTATGAGACTAAGCATATTTAATTCCGGTACCATCAGGCAGCACCTATGGAGGCAATGGATGCATCTTCCCTCTACAAACCCCGGTGGATGGAGGTCAGTGGAGCATAAGGGCATGAACCTGGATGTATTCACAGTACAGACAACAGAAGGCTTAACAGCTTATGGCATTTATATGGTATTTTTATATGCCCGAAGCATTGTTCAGGTATTACCTGCCTCCCAGGGTAAGCCAGGCAGCAACTCAATTTTGAATTAGTTCTCTTGGGACTTCTGATAATGGATGCTTCACTTATGGGAGAAAAAAAACCCACAAAAATAGATCTGTTTGGGGAGTAGCACAGCCTGTATGCTTTCATTGCAACCAGCAGTCTCAAATGAATAACACTTTTTCAAGCTCTAAAGTTCTCCATTTAATTTGATTTCTACACAGAAGGTTGTGACAATGCACACTGAGAGGTGAGGGCTTACTTTAACCTGGATTCTAAACCCCAGGTCAAACAGAGCAACAACAGTCGGAAAAGCCATCTTCTGATATGTAAACCGAGCTACTGATTTGGAAGCCATTAAAACAGAATGAATAACATAACTTTCAGCTACTTTTCCCAGCTACAGATGCACTTCAAGCTCCCAACAGGCACAGCAAACAAGCAGCCAGTCTGCCACACAGACAGCACCTGCAAGGAGCACGGGGACCCTCAGAGAGCTGCGTGCTGGAGGCCCAGGCTTTGCTTGCTGAGATGTGGAACTCATCCATCCAACTCAAGGAGCTGCAGCTCAGTGCCACAGCACTGCACTCATCCCTGACCCCTTTCCATCTCTGTACGTCCTGAATTCAGCACAGCAGCCAGCCCGGGGCACCACCACAAAGCCAAGAGCTGGAGGACAGCTCAGGATAAACGCATCCGAAAGAGCACGTACACACTACTTTGTCATATATCCACAGTAGAGCACAACTGCTAATGAGATTACGATATGAAATATGCTAGCAAAAACTCGTTTTCCTCCCACTGTGCGTTCCTGCAAGGCTGGTCTAATTTTATAGGATGAGAGGTTACGTGGGAGGAACACGATAATAGTGAGATCAGCGACAGCAAGAAATTTTAATTAGCATAAAGGTTCCTCTGTGTTAGTTAGCAGAATTGAGAAAGCACTGCAATGTCTGGAAGGTTAATTTCAAGGTAGTTCTGCGATCCGGATCTCAGCGGCACTGAAAAACACACAAACAGGAATCTCTGACCCAATTCTACTGAAATAGAAGATGCTTTCAGAACTCAGCCTGGGCAAGGCTGAGCCTTGGGATGTCCCAAATCCAGAAGACCAATGGACAGATGTTCAGATCTTCACACTGCCCTGGCTCTGACTGAGGAATTCTGTCCATCAAAGGAGTACAAGATAATGTTCTTCACATACATATCTCAAAGAGGGCACAGAGGAGAAGGAAGAAAAGAAATTAGCTATATTTCAGATGCAACACTGTACATAGATGAGCATGTGAAAGACTAATCCTCTTAAAAAAAAAACAGGCAAATAAGGAAAAAATGCTCAGGAAGAGCCTCTTCCCACAGCAACAAGCTCAGGATTAGCCAGAGCCCACGTTTTTATGCTTTTTTATACCCACCTCTTTCTTTTCTTGCACTTTTTTTGTGCTAAGCTGGAAATTTCCAGATATCCTTATGGTTTATGGAAGCGATGACAGATGCCAAACTCCCCCCCTTTACCCTCTGTTGCTGATCATCAAGAACACGGGCCGTAACATCAAAGCAGCAATGGGTATTTATATCTCCTTGGCAGAAAGAAGCATTTTGGGTGAACTCTCATGTTTCCCAGTTAGAGATGGATGCGAAGAGGAGCTGAGGATCTTCGTTCTAAATACTAGATTAATTTTTGTCTCCTTAGTAACAAAGGCAACTCTTCTCCCTGCTTTGGCACGTTCAAATAGACCCAAGGGCCAGAAGTCGATGCAGGGCATCAGGAGATCTCTTGAAAAGAAAAAGCAGCCTGCTGGGACGTGCACAGGAGGTGGTTGTGATCCGCCACCTGGATTCAGCAGTGCCCAATGCAGAAACACCTGAATATCTGAACCGTCAGAAGACAGACACCAGATTTAAACCAACGTTCTAAAACTGCTCACTGCTAACACTGAAACTTCCTTCATTGAGCTCAGCACAAGCTGTTACGAAGGCAGCATGAAGTGAAGCTGAGAGAAAGGCTCTGTGAGAGCGGGGCTGGGGCTGATGAAGCCTCAAAGAAGGGAAAGGGATAAACCCCAGTGCTCAGTGCTATCTCTGCAGATGAGATCTCTGAAATTTCCAAGATAAAGCACAACACAGCACTACCCCAGGGGGCAGGAGGCAGGAGCCGCGACTTTATCAACTAAGTAGTTATAATTTTCATGCAAATAACAAGAATAATCAAATCACTATCACAGCTGTGTCAGCCTGGAGAAAACACCATCTCTGAGTCGATCAAAGCAAGCAGCTGACCTCACAGCGTGCACATTGGAGACGCTATCTGTCCTTCTGCAGCTCGTTTGCTTTGGTGGGAGCTAAAAATAAAGAATCACCTCTCGGGCTGCCTGTAACCGAGGTGTGATGCTGCATGGATGGACGGAGCAGCGACCTGCAGAGCACACCGACCTGCAGAGCACACCTTGCACGTGCTGGGCAGCAGCCAACACACACGGCCCATTTGTTTCCCTGTGCTCAGTCTTTGCTGGCACAGAAACGCAAGCGACGTGCAACTGCCAATCCCCTAGGCGAAAAAAATAACAAAACAAAGAACCAGACAAGTCGGCGTGTTAAGGAACAGATGGAGCAGCTGAACAAATGAGGACAAGATCAAACGATCTGGAAGGGCTGGGTGTTGGGTTTCGCCATCTAACTCACCAGGATGGCATCACACAATCACACAGACCTGAGCTTTCAGTGTCAGCAGGCTATTGCTTGTTTGTTTTTTAAAGAACAAGCAACCCAACAATTATTTTATACGATGCTTTCATACCTTCTAGAGAAAGAACACCCTTCTCAAGGCTTGGTACAGCACTGCCACAAAGAAACACAGGCCAGATCCATCAGTACCTCTGCACGGTGACAGAAAGCCAGGTTGTATTTATTTTGTTCCACATTTCAAGGATTACTGATTGACAGGCCCTATTCTTATGAATAATAATAATATCACTGAGCCTTTTTGTGCTTCAATAATCACTGTTTTTGCTCTCTAATGACAGGATGCGGTTGAGATGGAAGACTCAATAGCACGAAACCGTCGTGACCTTCCTCATCCACCTGAGAACTCGCTGCAGAACACAGAGCAATGGGAGCAGCCTTTAGCAGCTCCATCTCCAGCCACACAGCAACCTGAAGGGTGAGAGGGATGGCAAACTGGGGCTGAGGACAGCTCAGCTTTTGCTCAGCCTCACAGAGCTCTATGTGGAATCTGGCAAACACAATTTACAAACACATCACCCTCTATCTGCTGCTCCAGATAGTAATCAGTAACAAAAATCGTAAAGGCAGCTTTTACTTGGGGCATGAGGAAAACAAAATCTGAAGGAAAATATTTTAGTGCATACACGCTATTTGTATATAGGAGGCTGAGCCATTCTCAGCACAATTGATCTCAGCACAAAGAATTATTTACAGGGAGACACAAGACCTTGCTTTGAGACAAGGAAGAGTAAAATGAGTATGAGCAATCAGGGATCTGCTGAGCCCTACAATGGCTGAGAACAGCGCATCAAGGCCAAACCCCAAACACTGCCAACGTCCTCCAACGGGGAGAGCTGTGCCAGGGACAGCCTCATCCACCCACACTTACCTGTGATCTGAGGACTCACTAAAAACCCAATCAAAGCAGACCAGAGTAAAGCCAAGCAGTGCAGGGAAGGACTTCTTGCCACAAGGATCCCTTAACATCATTCTGAACCCAACTGATGACTCTTCCTTTATCTTCCTCTAACCTATACTCAGTTTGCTGGAGTAACTCCACTGTGCCTGCACTGAACAGTGCATGCTTTGCCAGCTGCAAACAGCTGTGAGCAGTCCCTCCTCGTGGCCTTTACAATTAACGATCTCCATTAAGCACAGCCAGCACAAAGGGATTTGTCTGGGGGGAAGAGAAGGAGGTGGAGCTCTTTTTTTCAAACCTCTAATGGCTGACAGCTAATCACAGTGCTTTCTGAATCAAAACATCAGTCAAGGTGAGAACCACGGTAATCAGAGGCACAGATCACCATGTGGCATGTGCATTCGCTTCTGGAAACAGAGATAAGTTAATTAAACACTCATTTAATTTGAATTAAGAAGGATTCGCTCCATATGAACGGATCAAAACCTAAACCAAAAGGTGTGCTGCACACAGTAGCAGCCCTGTGGTATTTAAGCATTCCTGGAAGTACACCACACAGTTGAACACATGCACATAGGTCTCTCGACATAAGATGTCCTTTAGCTCTCCACTTCTTTCCAACTCCAAAGAGTAAAGCAGGCAGCGAAAGGAGACTCCTGTCCTTGTCTCCAGGACAGCTATGCTGACGTGACACTGATCTCATGTGGGATCAGTCCCTCACCCAACCTTGATGCTTTCTGCTTCACAAGCACATGAAAAGGAACACCTCTGTCCCTCCACTGCTGCCACCCCATGTCCTGGTTCCCTGTAGGGCTGGGGTCCTCCCACCTTCCTTTTGCAATGAAACCAAAAGCCACCCACCGGGAGTCCCCAGCAAGCCAAAGCTTAAGCCTTAAGGAGAGCAGAGCTACCCCAGCAAGACAGCCCCAGCAAACTGTTTCTATGTCCTTTCCCTATCTATAGTCAGGTTCTGCTTGGATAGATGACATTTTAATCTCAAAATTGTAAAGAAATACCACCTGGTAAAGAAAAGGGAGAGGAATCACCATCCACAGGCTGGGCAGATTTGGACGGATTGAGAGATGTCTCGAAGGAGCTTAGATCCAATCAGCACATGTCAGGGGATTTTGTGGGATAGGTTTTCTGTTACTCAGCCAAACAAGTTTCCCCTCAGCCTCACTGCAAACTGCTTTCTGTTTCCCAGCCATTGCTGCTATGAATGACGAGTTCAGATGGGGTCAGGCTGCTAAAAGCAAGGCTGGTCAGCCCAACCACCTCCTCTCCTCCTGCAGTAATTGCCTTGCCTGCATAATCAAAAGTCAACTAGCCTCCCACTAATGGAGAATGCTAAGCTTAAAGCTAATTTTCCATATCTAAATTGCTGCACATAGACAGCTTTAGCCTGGATTTTCAGCAGTCCCCCATAGAAGTTCCTCTAAAGTCAATCCCATCTGCATATCAGAAGGGATATTCATGGGCCTAAGTCGGGATAGAGACATTTGAACACTTATCCCACTAAAGAAAAAATTACAGACTGCTGTAAGCAGTTTAAGATGAGGATTCTTGCCAAAGTCCCAGCTGACATAAGAGAGCCAAACTGAGCCCTGCTGCTGGGGAGCAGTCCCCAATTCCTTGTCCCCAAGACAGAAACCAGTCTGTAAGCTGCACAACCAGAAGAGCTGAAGCATCACCTCTGTAAGTCCTGAGATGTGAGGACCATCTCCAGCTCCAGGCTGGAGGAGTTCTGACTGAACCAATGTCCAAACCTCTGCTCACTTCAGAAGACGTAAGCAACAGAACCTGGAGAGATAAAGAGCTCCATCCCCAGCAGCAGTGCACCATCCTCAAGGCAAATTATAATACGATAACCCCTTAAATGCAGCCGCGTGGAATTCAAGAGGTACAGTAAGAAACTCTGATTTCAAGAACATGGAAAATGGCTCAGACTGTGAACACAGACCCTTGTCCTTGGGAATGTCATTCTACGGAGGGACAGGAATGAAGACCAGATGCTGGGTTCAGGTTGAGTCCCTTACTCCAATATCCAAAAAGGGAATTGGTTCTGATTTTCAATCAACAGAGTTTCAGCAGTGGTCAATTTGGGAGATAAAACGACCAAAAAATCCCTCTTGTGGGCTATAACCTCACCTTATAACGACAAGAAAATCCACCACCACACACAGAGGTACCTAATATAAGACAGGGGAAGGGCAGCATTAGCAGCAATGGGACATTTTCAGACAATGGAGAGGCACTCCCAGCCCTCACCTCCCCCCTCACTGCCACTGCAGCCATCCCTGCACGAGCACTGGGCATGATGGAATGGCAAGGAAGGACGGACAAGCCTTTTAACCAAATTGCCTTGGCAGCAAGTCTGCAATTTTCACACAGCTCATTAGTGGTGACTTTTTATGGAAATGTATGCTGAAACAAAACCAAACGCATCTAACAACTACATGTTCTGCAAATAGATTCCTTGATTGAAAAGAAATGGCTCTATTATATGCAAAAGAAAAAAAAGAAAGAAAAAAAAAAAGGAGCAAGAAGGAAGGAAAATGAAGGTCTGTCAGGAGGGAGCCAGGATCAGAGTCCTCCCCAAGCAGCTTCAGGGGGATGTGCAGGTCCTTGAGATGCTGCTTTCAGCTCCTGCCCAGCACCACAGGTCCGGCAATGGCCCTCAGCACCAGGAAAGCAGAAGCAACAGCAGAACTTACAATTTTTTTCTTGTTTTCTGCACTTCCACACACATCTCTCTACAATGGGCTGCTAACAAAGCTGCCGTGGTTAGGGGAAAACAGTGGGACCTCTCTGACAGCAAAGTGACTCCATGTTGTAGCTGGGCAAGTGTCACTGGATGTCTAAACGCTTAACGCAGAATCCTATTTGCAGCACGTTATTTCTGCTCTCCTGCGTCTGCCCTGATTGATCTCATTTACATATGCAAATCAAACGCCAATACGAGGCATTTAATATTCTCTCAACTTCATTTAGTGCTGCAGCAACACGGGTCAATATCTCGCTGCACGCTCTGGTGTGCAGGAGGGGAGGGCTCGCGCTGAGTCAGCACATGCTAATAAGCTCCACAGCTTTCAAGTCTTAAAATCAATTAGTAGTAAATTAAGGCAGACTTGCTGGGAGCTCATTTAAGTAATAAAAATCTTTTGTGGAGTTAAAAAAAGGAAAAGAAGAGGTTGGTTTTTCCTTCCCCTGCTCCCCTGGGGGGTGCTTCAATCGGAATAAAGGGGGCACAGCTGCCACGCTGGGTGCTGAGATGGGGAGGGCCCCACCAGCCCCTCTGGCTGCAGAAGGGAGCTGGTGCTGACGTGCAGAAAACACACAGTCCTCATTGCAAGTTCTTCTTACTGACCTTGGACACAGTTAAACTCACTGAACGGGTCATGCCCTGCCCCTGAACGTTAACACACGCAGCAAGGGCAGTTCAGCCCTCTGCTCCTCTACTCTCAACGCTTTGCCCTTTAACAGATGTTCATACAACAGCTATTTGTCTAAAATACCCAATTCTGAAATTTCAGGGGAAAAAATCCAAACAAACAACTGATTCCTCAAAAGGAACATATCCCTGCAAAGCTGCCAGCAGCCCTGCAGAGCTGGCACCGGCCAGAAGCGAGGGGCAGCAGGAAGCCTGGGCAGGAGCTAGCTGGACTGCTTCCACACTAAAGGAGAAGAGATTCAGATTGCATATAAAGGTGGTTCTTTTCCCCCAGTAAGGGCAGTGAGGCAGTGGTACAGGTTGCCCAGAGAGGAGGTGGTGCCCCATCCATGGAGGCAGCCAAGGAGGAGACCTGAGCACCCGACAGAGCCGTGGGTGCCCCCGTTTGCTGCAGACCAGATGAGTTTTGAGGGTCTCTTCCAACTCGAACGATTCTATGAAAATCACTTGTGTGCAATCTGCATATGGTACGTTAAATGAAACAGTAGTTGCACATTGTGAACAGCTGATGACAAACAGGGGCACAGCTACGGAGCTGAGAAACCCTGGAAGAATTCCAAAGAGCAGACGAAATCTGAAACCATACAATATGTAAACCCATTGCCAGCCACGTGTTGGGCTTTTTTTTTTCTGCATTCATAGAAAACACTTAATTGGAGAAAGAATAAATCCAATGCTATGCTTAAAATCTAATTATAAAGCAAGCTGTCTTCTAGTCGCTGCTCTGCGTGAAGCAGCCCTGTCACTCAACGTTACTGACAATGCTGTGCTGTCTCACTGCTTGTTTGGTGCCTTGGTTTATCGTGTATTCCAAATACCAACACTGCACAAACAGGAGGCAAAGCAGAGTGAAGCAAAGCACGACGTGCTGCCTGAGTGGTGGCACAGGTTGGCACCGTGCTCACTGCATTTGTGAGTGCAATGCTGTGAACCCCAAAAACAACAGCTACCTGGGGACATCTCACTTGGGGTAATCAGTTCTTTTAAAGCCATTTGAAACTGCAGCAGGACCCAAACAAGTTAACTTAGCCGCAAACCCACTAAGGAAGAGTACCTCTGAGTGCACTGAGCCAGCACAGCCAACTGAGGATCTCAGCTGCTGATTTTTTTTGGCTGGCTCGAGTGCTCTAAGCAAGTTACTGTGGCAAAATACACTCTAATAGAGCAATTAGAATTACATGAAAACTTCTGGTTCATCTGCTGCTGTCCTCTGCTACTTCACTGCTTCTCCATATGGTGGGCTCCATACGAAAATTAACAAATTATTCTTAAAATGGATTAGCTGAATTGCATTCAGACCTTGGGTAGGCATTTAGATCATATTTAAAACATTTCTAATTCCATTTAGCTTAATTCACTTTGGAAGTGAATTAGCCCACGAGCTGCCTTCTGTCTGACCTCATCCACCACTTCGACTCTGCATCTGCAGCGCAGAGGGAGCAGAGAACTTCAGAGGAGAGCAGCAGAGCAGGACCCCATCCTTCCCACTGCCACCAGAGCAAGGGTTAACCTCTGCTTTGCTGCGAGTTTCCCTGCCTCAATCTGAAAGCAAAACACCAACTGATGAGCTTACCAAGAACCCAGCGTGCCTCTGCTATGATTCAGGTACGGAGAGCTGGGACCCAGCTGGAGGTTTAAACGAACCCAACGCGGTGTTTGCTCAGAAAGAAAATTGGCGTAAAAAGTACATTCTGTTACAGCTTCAAAAATTTTAGCCTATTCAGTACTAAGCTAGCAGTTCTGAAATTTAGTTCCAAAGATGAAGAAAATGCTCTGAGCGGTCCCTGTGCAGTGTGGGTCACTCCGCTGCCATCACATCCCCCCAGGCAGCTCCCACTGCCCCTCTGGGAGCCCTGAGTTCCAGCCCCCCCAGCTCAGGCTCTTTCTTGCAGCCATGAATCCCACCCGCACCACCTGAGCCCAAGTTTTGCTTGCAGCAGAAGCAAAACAGAGCCAAACATTCCAAAACTCAGCCAGAGATCTGCGACAGACTGACTGTCAAAACAAAAAGGATTTGAGCATCCAAATTTCTGGTCTTTGACAAATAATACCATTTCCCAATTTGTCAGAGGGCTGCCAACAACGGCACTTTCCCCATGGCCCTAGCTGGGGAACCTCCCATTTCTATGTAAGGATACTGTTGGTCTTAGTCATAACCAGAAGCTGATTTTTGCACAGATCTTGAATACTCTGTTGCTGAAGACAGAAATCAGACTGAGTTGTCCCTCATTAATGGGGCAACTGCCACTGTGAAGTCAAAGGGAAGATGGGAAAAGGGAGACATGGAGCACAGTGACCACACAACCAGAACAGCAGTCAGGAAACCCTGTTCAAATTTAGTAAAAGCAGTGGATAAAGACGGACGGGACCCAGTTTTAAACTGTATTATCTGAATGTGTACGCACAGCTCCACAAACAACCCTCTGAAGAATGAAATATTTGTGCTTGAGAAAAAGGAGGGTATTTATTATGAAGGAAAACAGTGCCATTTACTTGGGGTTGTTTCCCTCTGTATTTAAACGCTTCTAATTTCTTAAAATAAGCAGTGTTCTTCTAGGCATAATTGTTTCTTTTCAATCAGGCACTTAGTGTTTGCAGCTATCAAATTTGTTGCAGCTGTAATCAAACGCGATGTCTTGGGAAGGAAAATCTTCACCTACTGTTCCATCTCGCTGCATCAAACAGCAGTTTTTGAAGCAGAGGAGTCCAAAACGCCTCTGTTCACTCCAGGGCTGAGTTTCTTCTAAATGAACTTTGCTTTTAGGGAAAGATCACCAGCCATCTTAGAACAACATCTATCCTCTTTTTGTCTCCTTGCCTTCTCGTTTTGTTTTACTCACACCCCCAGCACTGGGATACTGGGTGACGTGGCTAGCAAGCATGCTGGGGATGGGATGATGGTTGGACTCGATGATCTTTGTGCTCTTTTCCAATCTCACAAAGCCAGGGCAGAAAGGTTCACCCAGCACCCACTGCTTGCTTTGTGCTTGATAAACACTGCACCCCTGAGAAGTACAAAGCTTCATTAAGATCCTGCAGTGCTTTATAGCAGTGCTCTCCTCAGTCACGTGTGATGAAGAGCAGCTTCAGGTATCTATCCTCAAGTCCTCTGCCATTTTTCATACCCTCAGTACTAAAGTGAGGCAGCCAAGAGGTAATGGTTTACAAATAATAATGTAATGTTATTTTATACCTACATTAATAAGCTAAAATAACCCACCCTCCATTCATCATGAAGCGTTATTAGTATTATTGAGGAAGTGATGTGGAATGTATATCGATTTCCTCTTATTGTAAAAGACTTGCCCAATTTATTGTAAATGTCAACTCACTGTGTATTCATCAGGTGTGTGGCAGCAGTGATTGCAATTAATTTCACACTGTAATGCAGGCATGCACCTCAATATTAGCTTCAGACATCCTTCAGGGGAAGCAATCAATGGAGGCATCGGTCATTTTTGGTTACTCAGTCCCCAAGAATATTTTTTCACAGGACAACGTGGTCGAGATTCACGTCCCAGTACAGTTTGTGCTCTGGTTATTTACAGCTGCTGCTTCAGAATTTGCCTGAAAATGAACACAGGGCTCCCAGTGGCTGGCTGGGAACTTTGAGAAGGGTTTAATCACAAAGGGAAACAGCCCCACAGAGAGAGGGGAATGAGGCTAATAGAAACCGCATAGAGTTCAAGGGACGGTTCTGCAGAAAAAAATGATTCTGTGTAGGCATGAAAGCACTTCATTTAATTCTCTACAACATCAGTCCTGGAGTAGAACCTCTTAGGAACTGTTTGCTGTTCTGACCAAAGCAATTTCATTGCCACTCACTCGTCTTACAGCAGCTGCCCCCACTCTGCTTCCTGATGGTCCACCTCAGGACTGCTCTCCCAGCCCATTTAAAAGGGATTCTGCACCCCAAAGCTGTCACCCAACACCTCTAAGAGGGCTCTGCACCCTGCAGCAGCACCACATCCAGCAGCAGCTCTGCCACCCATCAGGAGGGGGCTGTGCTGGGAAAGCACCACATCAGCCTGCTTGCCTTCCACAGCAGAAAAATGAATATAAAAACCTTAGTGCTTACTGGGCTTCAAAATAATAGTTGACATCAATAGAGGGGAAAAAAAAAATCACAACAAACATCAAGAGAATGGAGGACAGGAGGAATCAGACAATGAAAACAAACAAGCTGGCAACACACAGCAAATCAAATGAAGAAAGATGAGGAAGTCAGAGGAAGAGAGAGTTAAGAAATACCTAGCAGCACCACGTAAGTGTGTATAAAACAAGGCAGAGAAGCATCTGAGGAGCTGGCAGCTCCTTGGATCCAGTGCCCTTCAGGCACCAGCAATACCTGGGGTTTGCAAAGAGCTCTGCAGACTCAGAATTACGCCTTGCCCATCTGTTCTTGTAGCGTCTCTACATGCTCTCAGTGGAAGCATTCTGCCACCAGTGCATGCAAGCACACCCTTTCCTAGCTGAAGTGCACAGCTTAAGTGTCCTGGAGCAGCCAGAAATGAATAAACATATACACAGACAGGAGCAGATGTTTGTTGTTTCCAATAAATTGCTTATAAATGGTCATAATCATGCACACTCATACTGATTAGTTAAATAAGGAAGACCTTTGCTTAGATAAAGCCAACCTCAATTTCTTTGCTTCCCAGAAGATCGGGGTAGAGCAGACATCAGTTTAAGTGCAATGTTTTCCTACCCCTTCAAGGTCTCCATATACGTATTTCCCTCTTGCCTTCCTATAAAAAAAGATCTTTTGTCACCGTTTTAAAGCTGTGTTTCGTTTCTGCGTTTCCCAATGACTGCTTACAGCCAGGATGCAAATAATGAGAGTGCTTTGATAGCAGATCATAAAGGAACCATTTACCAACAGGACTCTGATGCATTGTTCTGTCTTTAAGCATGAATTATCGAATC
The DNA here is from genome assembly GCA_023055505.1 of Callipepla californica brunnescens. NCBI lineage: Eukaryota > Metazoa > Chordata > Aves > Galliformes > Odontophoridae > Callipepla > Callipepla californica. Next base: position 1,065,949 of record JALIRH010000055.1, read on the forward strand.
ACAAGCTATTCACCGAGTCGTGGATTACCAACGAGCTGCAAGCAGCACTACAACAGAGCACGCACCTTTGATCAAAAGCTCGCTTATCTCCTCCTTTACTGTGAGTTAACAAAAAACCAAATAGCAGTACCTTGTTGGGAGGAAGGTGCTTTTAGCAAGCCTCCATCTGCTCTGTGTCACTCAGTGGTTCTGTTTAAATTTTAAAAAACCATTTTTTTTCCCCCTGAAATGCACTCTGTTATCTGCTTTAAAGCCTCCTTACAGCAAATTTCAGGTCGTTTATGACATGACTGAAGGGCAGCCCCGGAGCAAGCTGTGTACAAGAGCATCTGCTGCAGCAAGGTCCTGAGCAGGGAGCAGGCATGAAGGTACCAACGAGAAGAAAGGAGAACACAGCTTTGTGAAAACTGAAGTTATATACATTTTATCTCCTGGAGTTCTTACATTAAGAACTAGTTCTGGCACAGAAACACGGCTGGGACTGCCTGGGCAAAGAGCGATTGGAGGAACCAGGCTAACACGGCGAGAGGTGAGGGAGCAGTGCAAGGAGCTGTGCAGCTGAACTGCAAAACAAATGAATTCTCAAAGTCAGGAAAGTACAAAACCAGCTCTGTCCTCTATCACAAACTCTGGGAGCCACGTGCTGTCATGTTTATCAAGCATAACGACAGGCTCATTCTACCAGAGGTCCCGTGAATGGGATGGGATCCACTTTTCCATTTGTGCCCTGTGAACAAGCAGAGCTGCTCTCTGAGCAGCAGTGCCAGGCAGCTCAGAACACCTGCTGAAACACAGACCACCGGGAGCAATAAAACCCCTCAAAGCCTCTGCTGCCTCAAGGCAGAGCAAAGTGTTTAAACAGAAATTAGAGAGTATTTAAACAGAATTCTCCTGAACCTGAACAATTGTCAAGTGCAGAAAACACTGAGAGACCAAATCATCATCTAAATGAAGGCATCTGCTTGGTTTAATGTATTGGGTAATTGGCCAGTAGGACTCATTACCAAAAATTACCATTAAGGCTGAGAACTTAAGACTCCAAAGAAAAACATTTACAGGGACAGAGACAATATTCAAGGTTCAATAACTACCGTAAATGGAGCTCCAATTTAAACATGGTTAACCTGTCCTTTATGCAGCAGCCCCAGCTCACACAGCCATGATCCACCTCCGAGGTGAAATGGTTCTTTCAGGTATTTGATGACATCCACCAAGAGAGGTGGAAGAGAGAGGAAGGTGCAGGAGAGAGAAACGGGATAAAAAAGGCCAAGAGAATGGAAAGAAAAATGCTGTAACCTCTGAGCATTCTCTGCCCTCACCATGAGCTCAGCTGTAAATCCCAGTGGCTGCTGCAGGTGCTGCACTTGCTGCAGCCCTGAGGGTCCCACTGTCAAATTCCACATTACCCTCCTGCCTCAGCCACTCTGGCTTTGCTGCTGGAGTGAGATTTTAAGCACAGATGCTAAAGATTAAAATACATTTACCCTTGTAAAGGGTCAGGGATTTGAATTCTAGAAAAGAAATGGATCAGATTACGTACAGATCAGGTGTTCTGTCCAAGATTAAGCATCAGCACATGGGTATACACATGTGTGCATAAACACACCTTGTGATATTAACTCCACGTTTCAACTTTCCATCCTGATGTAAGACAATGCACATATGATTCAAGACAGGTATGCAATGGACACTTACCTTCATAGTTTGCCTGGAAGCCTTGAGCACTGACAGCATAGTCACTCACAAGCCACAAGGACAGCACAACCCCCGTGCTCACAATAGGAGCAGGCAGCTGGAAACCCGTTAACCTGGAAGAAATCAAGAGGAAGGTTACACTCACCAGCACTGCCCATCACCTGTCCAAGCAGCAGCAACCAGGGCAGCTGCCACCTGGCCAACACAGCATAGACTGAAAGGGCTGGGAGATCCCCAGAGCCAGAAAGAGAATGGGGAACAGTTCCTCTGGAAGGGACAGGCAAAGGCTGAGTCAATTACACAGCTGTTCAGCAAACACTGGGCAAACCCATCCTGGGCTTGTAACCCCCCCCCACCCCATCTTTCCAGAGGAACTACCCTTACTTCTCCATCCAGCAGCAGGAATGCCACTTCTCACGTGTGTTCGTCTCTGCTTTCCCTCTTGCAGACTCAGAGCTAAATGGCAACTGTTAATTTTATTGTAAAAATTTGTTTTGTAATGTTTTATGTGCAATGCTTTATTAGATGGCAGACACCAAATCCCTCTTACTATATTGACACAGCCAAAGAACTAATGTACATCTCTTACAAACAATCACAGTTTTATGACTTATAATCCATCTCCCCACACTCAGCTAAGGTGATTTACATAATAGATTTACATAAGGTGCAAATGTGTTACTGTAAGAGAAAGTCTAATCCTTCTCACACACACAGATGCTGATCCCACATCTTTTATGCACCAGTTAGATCTCTCCTTTTCCACGAGAAAGATGTTTGCAACATAGATGCAACTGATGCCTTAGAAAGTCCACCTTCAAATATATATTCCATTCACCTCTTATATTTCAGCTCCCATTGAACAGTCCTTAGCACTGGGACCACCAGGGCCAGGGGCCAGCACAGCCCACCCCAGCAGCTTCTCCTTCAAGCTGCCACCAGCCAACTATTCCTACTCCATCCCCCATTCAATGAACTCCAATATTTACGTCAAGCAGAGTGAGCTGACTAACGAAAGCTGACAAGTTCTGCCTTTGGAACCTTATTAAAGCAAAAAAATTCCCAGTTGCTGGCAAAATTCATGCAGTTGCCAATGATGGCAGATGATTCGATGTCAGCGAAGAAGTACTTCCCAGCTCCCAGCACAAAACCCACCGTCCATGCAAGTTGAAAGAAAAATCGCTGCTGTTTATTACAGATTTAAGGCTTCTCTTTTTTTTTCTTAGGATTCAGAGAGTTTTGCTGTGCATAGAATTAAAGAAGAGTGCCATAGTTATACTTTGCAAATTAGCTGAAATGGCTAATTGAGACCATGATGTTCCTAAAAGCTCCAAGAAACGCACAGATCAGTTTTATTAAAGACACCCAACAGAAAACAGAACCTGCTGGCTTTTCTTCCCAGCTAACCACCCCACACTGCTTCAACATTACCCAGGAATTCAGTTATCAGGAGTCTGTGCTTTTTATTTCGAGCAGATCCATCCTCTCTGAGTGAAGGTTTTTGCATCACGGATTCTGCTCACAGCGTGCACCAAGACGACTCCACTCTGCAGATGTTGATTTTAATTCAGGGCAACATTTACATGTCTGCTTACCTGTAAGCAAGCGCACACATCCCAGAGGAGACAATGGGAATTAAGTACTACCTGAAACAAAATTGCCCTTAAGCATATATTCATGCTTTGTAGTTACAGGGCGCTGAAAGAGAACGGTCTGTGCACAAGGGCATGACATTCTAGCAGAAGTTTGGCCTCAGTCTTTCTACAGATCCCACAATGATTGAAGACATGTTAATATGGGTACCCCTGGGCTTCCAGAAACTGCAAAAACAAACAACCCAACCCAACCATCTCTCCATATCCTGAGCTTCCTGCGTCCCTTTGCACCAGGTACCCCTGGCACAGCAGCAAGAAGCAGTTCAGAGGGCAACCAGTGCCATCCTGCTGTTCACACAAGAGATCAAAAATGCCCCCATTAATGCTAAAGCAATACTTAGGAAGAAGCAGAGAACTTTGACTCAAGTATTTACTCAGTGACTCCTACCTTTTCTATAGCTAATTTTCATGTCTTCTACACTGACAGCCTGCATGAGAAACACCATGAAATTCCACGTACCCTCCACTAGAAGCAGCTGCAGTCAACAAAGAAGTTACGACTTTTAACCCCTACACCAACATACACACCTAACTTCTCCCATCTGATGCTCATGTCTTCTCCAAGGAAGAACAGAGGCAATACTCAAGGAATGGGAACTTAACTACCAAGGCTATGCCCAGATGCTGTCCATAAGCCTCAGAGCTGCTGCCCCGAGCTCAGAGAAGCCCAGCCTGCAGCACATCTCTCCAGTCCCAACCTCTTGCCTAAACCTGCAGTCCAGGCAAATTGAAGGCATGGGCACTGTGTCTGCAGACAATATGAAATCATTCCCAAATGGCCTCATGCATTAAACAGTCATCCTGACATCACCGTTATTTAGCGTAGCAATAAAAGAGATGTATACAATAACAAGAGAGAGAAAAACAGCGAACTCTGTTCCTTGTTTTCATTAAGGGCTGTAACAAGAAGGCGAGGGCAGTAATAAGAGCACAAATCATCTCCCATTCCTTCTGTACCTCTGGCCAAATGGCTTATTGAGTCATTATCCCCTTAAGTTGCTTGGGGCCAACACTGATTGTGTGAGATTTTCAATGTGTTTTCCACTGGCTTCGTTCTGCTCCTGTTGTGGGGAACCAAATGAAAGCAGTGCCAGAAGCACCACTTGCTGAGCTCACCCTTGCACCAACGCACAGCACTGCACTGCACCAATCCCCTCTGCACGTGGGCTCACCTCCACCTGTTGCATATTATCCTGCTCCACCGTATCAAGTACAGCAGTATCACAGACTGTGACGCAGGCTCCCATTTTGGAATGCAGGTGCCATAATTAAAACAGAGCACATTATTTTTCTGGTAGGATGCCCACCATCAGCTCAGACTGCAATCAAAATAGTTATTGCAGCTGGCAATCCAACAGCCTTCAAAGCATAAACGCTGGAGAAGTGTCTCAGAACATCTAATGAAAATGCATTGGATTGCATCGTTTAAACCAGCATTAAATTACACTACACCATACTTCAGCGATTTTTTTCCTGTATGTAATTTAAAGGCACCTATTAAAGAAATTTCCCACCAAATGAACCACTCTCTTCAACATATACAGTCAAAACAAGCTAAGGGCTGTTCTGACCCTTTTTGCTATCCCAGGACAAGTTGGGTGGAGTGCTATAAGGAAGCACCCCAGAGCACGAGTTGCTCTTCGGAAAGCCAAGCTTGGAATTGGAACGAGTCCTCCAGCACCAAGCTCCTGCTCACCAGGCAGCCAACAGAAGCAGGCAATGGAGAGGTGTGTTCATGATGTACAAGGCTGATCCATTACCAACTGGTGCCAAGAGGAAAAGCCCAACAGCTTCCCATTGACTTGGAATTGAATTTTGTGTCTTTAGCATTCAGTTAGACAGTTGGCTGATATAAACACAGAACTATGAGGGAATACGCTAGTTTCAAGGAGACTACCTGTACGTTCAATCTTTCCTCTAAAAATAGGTGTAAGATGAACAATCTTTAACTATTTTAACCTTCTCAGTTCTGATGAAAAGAACGTGCAAGCATCCTGCTGCCAGAAGAACACCTTCAGAAATGTGTGCATGTTTAAAAACTGCAGACTTAGGAGAACAAGAAACAGAGCCTCATTTAAAGTCAGTGGTGACTAACAAATATCCTCCTCAAGGCCACCTTGTGGACTATGTCAAGAAGAATAAAAGAAAAGATGCCAGAGATCAGGGAATTTATCCACAGCAACCCAACCCACTGCAGACATCACCACAGGCAGAGGTTTTATTTCAAAACAGCAGTGATGATCATAGGGTGAAACAGTCAGCAGAAAGAGACGAAGAACATCTTGGCATTCCTGTAACACCCAACTTCTACAAATTGGAGGAATGATTTATGCCTGGAACCAAGTTGCTTTTCTTTTGGATTCAAGCTCAACCAGACCCAAAACACTGCAGTATTTTTCTTCCTGAGACAGCAAGAAGAGCATCCCCTGAGCTCCTTCCCACTGACATATGCTACGCCCAGATTTTTCAGGAAGTTTACCCACCCTTTGCAAACAGCCCTCAATCTAACTTTATACAATCAAGCCCCATGTGCCAACATGACTTAAGAAGCAACTGCATTTTCCTTTCTCCAAGCCAAGGATAATTCATCAAGCCACAAGAGTCGTTTGCTTACCTCTGACACTGACAAAGGCTTCATTAACTAACACGGTCTCTAGGGACAGTCACAGGGCTCATAAATTCCAGCCTGGATAGATTTCTCTGCTCATTTAAAATGAGTTTTGGGTGAATTCCCACTAGAAAAGTGTTATTTATAGGGCCTAAAGCCTGCAGAGCCATCTCAAATATATGGGGCCTTCATGGCTCTCAAGCTGTGAACAAGAACTAAGCATCAAATTTCAATAAACATTATTTTTCCACTGCATGGGAAAAATAGAGCAGGAAAACTGAACTTGGGACTTTTCTATCACGTCCCTTCCATACACATTTTGCCTTTACTTCCTCAGATAACAGAGAAACAAACAAACTTTGGCAGCTACATTGCTGGTTTTGTTATTACAAACTCAGAAGAAAAACACAAATTATCAGAGAGGTTCACCAAATTTTAGTAACCTCTCCGCAAATCAGAGCTGATATTCTGAGTAAACAGCGACAAGATTGGCCTTCAACCAAGGAAGGCTCAGCAGTGTCGACTCAAAAGTTGGCAGATTGGGGTTATTTATGACTTTCTTCAGAAAAAAAAGTCATTAAGGGTGTGAAATCCAGTAAATGGGAAAAAATAAGCTCTCAGAACCCCCACACGAATCGCTGGGGGACTCAATGCTGCATGTGATGCAACTGGTGAAAGGCAAGCAGTAAATACTCCAGTATTCACACCATTTGTTCCTCTGCTGCATGCTGTGGGGACAAAAAGAATGTCTTAAAGAACTTGAAACAGATACAGATGTTCAAAACAGCTTTAAATGTGGGAAAGATGGAATGAATGTAATTCTCAGGCTGCTTTCTGACCCTGAACCTGTTCCCCTGGTGGACAGCTGCAGTGCAAGGCACAGCCCCATGCCATGCTCTCAAAGAAGTCAGCCATGGTGTAGGCAATCCTGCTGACCCCAAGTTCCTTCTGAGCTTCAGCCCTCAGATTCAGCAGCAGTTGAGCCAAGGGATTGAGCAAAGAGGTTCTGGGTCACACTGCAGCAATTGCAGATACCACTAAGAAAAAAAAAATATCGTAACTGGAGTGTAATTAATCAAGTGAGTGGGTGTTGTGCTTCGTTTTCTTATCTTGTCCATCCAACACAGAAGGTCTTCGCCCAAGCATCTGTGAGTTTGGCTGTTCTCTTTCTGGAGCAGCAAAATGTCACTTTGAAAAGAGTCTGACAATCAGTCCTATCTAGCCAAGACGACAGAATAGTAAACTATGCTTCCAGCCAAAATAATGTACACACTGCAATCAATAACATCAGAGAATATTCTTTTCCTTTCAGGCATTGGCAAAAATACATTTTAAAAAGAGAAAATATTTTCAACTCCAGGCAGTCACTTTAATGTCCCAAAAAGATCCCCATCAACGATTCAGAAAGGCTCCTGCAGGACAGAGCAAAGCAACCCATAACAAATGCTTGTGCACAAGGAGGATGCCGCCTGCCATCAGGGGTTACCTCGGTGAGTACCTGGTGATGAGGTATCTCCATTCCCAGGGAGACCCTTCCATCAGAAGCTGATGCACACCACGAGCATCCCCCTGATGGAGCAGCACGCTGCTCTGATGCCCCAGGAACACAGCAACTTGAGCTTGTTTCTTCCACAGAACACAGGATTTCTTTCCTCAAGTATTCACCATTTAACAGAGACCATGGGATTGTAATCAGAAACCCTCAAGAGGTGGATACAAGCTTTTCCTGCTAAGTGCCAGCAGCTAACAAGGCCAAGGAACGCTCAGGAAACGTGAAGTTTTCCAGGCACAGGAGCTGAACATATCTCAAGACTGAAAGCCTGCCTGTTCAGCCACGTGAGTAATCCCAGAACACGCTGGGCATCCAGGAGGGTGAGCGTATGGAGGCATAATCAAGTAAAAACTTTAATTATGGCTTTGTTAGCATCGGTACTTACCACCCGTGCAGCCCTGCTCCTCCTGATCTCTCTATTTGAATCTCAAGAAGCTGAAGCCACACAACTGTGAAGAGCCAAAGCTGACACGCAGAGTGACTTCAGGACTCAACTACCAACTCTGTGCATCCCTCCAATTCCTGACGCACACACAAGCAGGGTTTGAACTCTGCCTCAGACACTGGTCTTCAGAGAGAATCTCCACTTCTCCCAGGTGAATATTAAGCAGCTGCAAAAGGCAGGTGCTGCTCTGCCCAGGTGACCCCAGCACAGCAGTGAGCTCTGATCCTCCTGGGGGATGGCCACAAACTGCAGCCTCACTACTGACCAGAGGACAGCTATGCCTCCTTAAAATTTAGCCTGTCATTTTACAGAGTATTGAAACTCAACAGCAATAGGAAAGGAGGAAACAGGAGAAACTTACTTTCTAGAAATCTAAGTTAAAGAGAAGCATCCAAATGTCACAAATAAGCGATGCAAGCTGGCCTTCATAACCAATGCAGTAAAAACAAACCAAAAAAAAACAGGTTAATAAGAGGTGTGATTCTCAGATGTGTTGTATGATGAAAACAGCCTGAAACAAAAAGCGGCTTCTGACGAAGAAGATTTCTCTAAAAAGATGATAGTATCAACTCGCATCATATCTAGCTCTCTGCTCACTTGCACCTTCTGTGAGCGCTGAGAATCAAGCAGAGGGGAAATGAACAACGCAGATAAGTGCTGGTGTTTAGCAGGAGATCCCAGCTCCAGCAGAGCTCGATGTGCTGGAGGCAAAAAGCCTCAGTCCCAGCAGCATCACAGCTTTCACTTCACATCAGCCACTTCTGCTTCCACACTCCTCCTTCGCTACAAGCACACGGGCTGCAAAAACTCCAGCATGAGGCTGCCATGCCACACACCTGCACAGCTTAAGATCCCAATTCCAATTAAAAACAAAAATGTTTGTAAGATACGCTAAGACAACAGCATCTCATGCTTCAGTTTGCACGTGGATTGATAACGACAGCTACCAAACAGATCAAACAAATATTTCTCCCCCCACCAGACCCTATAATTCCACCACAGCAACACCAATCAGCTGTGGGGCTGCGTACTATAAAGTAACTGAAGATGTCAGGACAATTACCACACCTTTGGACAGCAGAAGCCTTTATGTCTTCTGAACAGTTATGAGACTGCAAACAGACAATTATACTCCCAAAGAAAAAGGACCAGATGTCAGCAGTCCTGCACCACACCAAAATACAATTTGGAAGAGCCTTGAAGGGAGTCGAGCCACCCACTGCTGCCCAACGGGAGCATAATGAATTAGAGTCAATGGGCACTGCAGATTTGTCAATTTTCCATTCGAGTCTGCAAGTAATAGCACTCCACAATTTCATTGTATCTTCAATGATCTACTAAGATTGTATCATCTCCTGTAGTCTTTCATTAATTTTGATAAAAGAGAAATACACATTGACTGGAGAGATGCTTTGCCTGAGAAACTCTCAAGGTCAGACATTAACGTGAAATGAAATAATTCCTTGACCTACAGACTCACTGCATCCAAAAAAGCCTCCCTTCAGTAGGAAGGCACTGGAAGGAGTACAAAACAGTTTGAGTCTTTCCCCACCCCAGCACACAGGTCCTCCAAGGGAGCTTTTAAGCATTCTACAACTGCAACTTCCACAAATAATGCTGTGCTGTTTTACAGATGGAAATAACCACTAACCAGCAGCTGATGGCACACTGTGCTGTCTAAGGCAGCTCACTGAGCCTCCCCATGCTGCTGTCTGCCCTCACCTACAACACACGAGGCCTCAATGCACTGATGAGGAGATGAGAAGCACCAGGCAAGGTCTGTGGGAGGGTTCAATTTCTCTCCCTCCACTGCTATAGAGAAACATTTCATCTCTGTAAATTGGCACTACTGCTAAAAGCATTAAAATTCCACGTCTACATCAACGACTCGTACGGAATACAAACATCCACGACCGTATCGTTTTGAACACCACATACATAAAAAGATGATGAACTTTCTCAGTATAGGACATTCAGTAGCAAAACAATAGTAACAAAGGCAACAGCTGCTGATCATCTTTGATTTGGAAAAGGAGCAATCCCAGGAGAGCCATCCCAGCTCTCACCTTGCCAATGTGTTGTACCTGGAACACTAACTTTTGGCACCGCAGGATCTACAGTGATTGTAAGATCACATTCAGACCTCACAGTGCTCCAATTCTGTTGTCTATTTAAGCTCAGACTTCGTTCTACCGATGAACTTCATGAAGATCAAACATTCTGTGCCTCCCCAGAGCAGCGCGATGGGCCCCGTGGCATCAGGAGAGCGGGGTGTACTACAGGAATTAGAAGTGTTCGAGTTCACTCTTCCCAGAGAGTTAATATGAAGTGACAAAAAGACTGCTAAAGGGAAAAGGGAGATAGGATCCCGAAGTTGACTAAGGACGACAGGAGGATTTAGCTGCCCCTCTTATCTTTGCCCTTAGTAAAGAACCACAGCCCCCTCGCGGGCATGAGCTAACTACAAAGGACCGTGGCACAGACCAAAGGTGACTCGACACAAAATCCTAACACCCATTTGTGTGCTGCTGGGTGGCAAACACTGCATCGCCAGGAATTCATTCACCACTCTGAGCTCCACAAACCCCACACCGGTACGGGCAGCACCCAGACCCTCGGCACGCGTTGGGGAACGCATCCATGCTGCTCCCTTTGTCTCCTCCTCCCTTCTCACTCTCTTGAAGATCAAAAGCTCCGTTCTCCTGATTGGTAATTAAGTACAGCTCACCCAGTCCAACTTTTCAAAGACTGCTGCACAGATTACCAATGAGAACCAGGTATTTGTTGGATCTGCAAATAGGTCACGCCGGTGGGTAATTCGCCTCTTATCACTGCTACCTGGCAATTTTGAGATCAAACAAAATATTTTATCTTTCAGTCAATTGACTATGGCCAAAGAGATGTTTTTTTAACTAAATATTGATGACAATCCCCACCCCCCCCCCTCAAGAAACCACTGTACATTCCATCCCTTCACCTTTTCTGAGCGATTTAAGGGTTCTTAGAAGGAAGAGTACAAACGTGATTTTCTTCAGTGATCAGTCCCACTTTGAGCATAAACTCAGTGGCCTCCATCAACAACACAGGACTGTGCACATGGACAGACGGACGTACCAAACACATGGTAAACACACTTTCCCATTTTCTTCATCACTTGAAGTTTCAGGCCCTCACTAAGTTAGCAACTAATTAAGATTCTTACACTAAGACCACCCTACAAATTATCAGCATCAGTCAGAAATGTTTGAAGATGGCTCTGGCTTCCCTTTGCCATATTTTTTTTTCCCTTTTCAGCAACTGTCTGGTTATGTCACGCAACTGCAGTCAGATATGAAAAGGTGCAAAGCGGCTCCCAAATCCCACAGCAATCTCAGATCCAAAAATAACTCCAAATATTCAAATTTCAGTCAGGTCTCTGCTGAGCTGCTAAAGCCCAGCGCAGTGGGAAAGCAATCAGGAAAGGAACCTGATTGGAGCATCCCCTGCACAATGATAATCAGCGGAGCACAATGGGAATTTGCAACAAGTATTCTCCAGCAACTGCAGCTTTCAGATCCGACCTCCAGTGGCAGTTTGGGGACTCGAAGGATGAGGGTTTGGGATGGCTTGGTCCTGTGAGCACATGCAGCCCCAAAGAGAAGTTACAAATCTCATCTAATGGTTGAGAACACAGCTCCCCTATGCAAACCAAGGAGAGAAAAACCTGCAGCCGTCCCTGTTCTCGGGATCCAAAAAGGATTCTGCTACAACAGTCCCTGCTTGTGGTGCCTTCACTGCTGAAAGCCAATGCACGGTGTGGGGAAAAAGCAGAATCATCTGAGGGGCTGAAGAAGCAAGCTCTGATTTCATCAAACACACAGTCATAGTGAGAGATGGCAAGATCCCTGCACGTCTAAATTAAGACACTGAAACACATTTAATATTCACATACTCATCACAAACACGCAGTGCAAATTCCCTAATATACAGTAAAGCAGTTTATTAGCAAATGTCTCATTGGATTAAGTCTGCTCTTATTCTATTAGGGAACTTTCACACCACATTAAATTGCGAGACAACAGGGTGTTTGCCTGCACAGGATGAACACAGTTATTAACCCTTCCTTAGGAAGACATGGGCATGACACAGACATCAGGCTGAGGGGACTCTTAGCAATATGTGTCTCAAATGAAACGTCGGGGTTTTGATCAAATTTTAGCATCCTCCATCCCTCAGCACATCAACACATAAGCCACTCATTTACACCAGGATCACTCATTTCTCCCAGTCAAGACCAAGTGAAATAAATCAGCGATGCTCAACAATACAAGCTTGAGTGGGAGAAGCAGGGAGGCACGGTTCCTGTCTTTGTTAACTGCTCTGTTGATAGGCCTTGAATAACAGTGAACAAAGCAGTTACCTTCTCTACAGAAACAGCTTTTCTTTTCCCCTTTTGTGCTTGCTTACAGCTTATTATGGCTCACCTCCTGGTAGCACCAGCTTTGATGAATGACATGTGGTCATCCATCTTCAGGTGCTGCACTTCAGTGATGAATAGACTGCATTTGGAAAGCAGTCCAAGAAAAAAAAAAAAATTGATAGCCAAAGGGAAAAAAAAAAATGAAAAAAGAAAAACATCCAATGTTGGGCAACAGCTTCAGAGCTTAATGAAGTAAGATGGATGCATGAAAAAATATGAGCTGAACAAAGAGATCAGACAGCAAACAGTTCCAGGTTTTGCAGTCACTAATCTAGAAATGTATAGGACAAGAACACAAGTGTCCATCATTCATGAGTCTACTGCTTACTTCTATAAGTCCTCTGTAAGTACTTTCAGTTCTCTAGAAAACTTCCACAAGCTTTTCCTGCTTATTCACTTTCCTCTGTGGCACACCACTGCCTCAGTGCATCATCCACTCATCAGAGATGAAACGTTCTCATGTTGCTCTGTGCTCCTGATTTCATAGTGCATCCTTCAAGTACTGCAAAACATTCATCAGCAATACAGAGGGAGGATACAATTCATCTCCTGCACCTTCCCCAGAAATGCAGGACCACAGGATACAAGGGCAGCAGCCCTCTGTACCACAGAGCTCTGCTGTAGCAATGGACTGTATTACAACACCCTTGCTGGCAGTTCTGTCCATGACCACATCGTGCTTAAGAGTAGCTCGGAGCAATAGCTGGACACAATTATTCTACAGCGTCCTCCTGATTTACTCCACCATGCCCCTATTTCTGAATTCATTTCATTCATGGATTTTGCTCCGTTAGTGGAAGCTCCCACTGATATGTAGAGGGCAAAAGGAAGCAGCCACACTGCTGATGAGCACAGCCACTCACTGGGGGCATCTTGGGGCAAGGGATGCATGTAAAGTTTAATCAACAGAATTATACACCAGATGCAGGCATCCCTCACATAATATCTGAAGCAAAGCACTACCTTACCTTCTGCTTAAGTGATGAGGTCCCACAATCAGGATGATTCTCAACAGTTGTGGGATGAAGATAGCATTTATTTACATGACTGAAATAAACTGCTTAAAGAGCTGATTTTCACCAGTGTTTCTAACTCAAGTTGTGTTGGAGAAACACAGAGTCTAAGGACCCATACTAAAAAAGTTTTAATCGCAGTCCATGTCCAGCATCCTAACTAGGGATTCTAACACTTGGATGCTCCATACTATCAGATATCAGCAGTAATCAATCACCACATCAGACAACAAGAGTCATGCCACACACCACCACAGATTTTGTATACATCTCTCATCTGGGAGTCATTACTCCTCCAAATTCAGAAGACTAGCCCACCATTTAACAGTTGCTATACAATAACGCATTATTTTCCATAATAAGCCTCTCATTAACTTATTAATTTCAAGATGGTTCTCGGAAGTCTTAGAAATCAAACTCCATGGAGAGTCTTCATACTAAACTACCTTACTCGATAACTCCTTACCCCGAAAGATCTATCAGTTTAGTAAGAAGTGAGAGAATCCCAGCCCAGTCCAGCTGATGGGCAAGCCACAACTTCGGGAATTACACAAATTACTCACACAGCATTTGGCAGAGATATAAACTGAAACCCATTATCCATCCTCCCACTCAGAGAATCTCCTTCGGATTGAAGGAAGCTCCTCTGCACATTAGCTCTGCTTCCCTCTTGCTCCATTTTCTAATTAACTTCCCAGGATATCTAGAACGACTGTTGATAAATCATTACTGTCAGGCATTCAGAGAAACACATCAAACTTTATCAGACACAAGAAAGCTAAAGAGCTGTAAGAACTGCTCATGAAGAACCCCAGTTTACTGCAGCATATATCTGCAACCTGGATGCATTAATCCTACTGGCAGAAATAGGAATATGTTTATAAACAACTCAATTGTAGTCAATATACCTTGTTCTCAGGTTCCCCTGCTGAGGCAGTCCATCGTAGATAGATAATACGTCGAAATCTTCCTCTAACGCAAAGGACTGGAAAACAAGCTGTATTCTGTTCTGCTCCTCAGCAGTGATTGTCCACGTGCAGTTTGCATAATTTGGATATCCGTACGGAAAGCCTGGACTCTGTATTGTCCCATTTGGGCCGTGCAAAATGTGACTGCAGTTCTGGGCTGGTGAAAGAAAAGACAGAAGCATAAGTCAAATGAATACAAACTCAACATCATCTCCATCAAGGTGATCATAGAATTCTACCCACTTAATTTGTTCTTCCCAGGAATACTTGGTCACGGTGAACACATGAATACAGTGCCTACAGGAGCACTGTCTGTCCTTCCTGCCTGAACTCAGACCCCAGACACAATCTTCTGTATTTAAAGCTGTGCTCAGTCCTTCCATCCCCCAGCTTGTCAAGGATGCCATGACTCAGGGGCAGACCTGGCACTTAGATTTGCTGAACCTCATGAGTTCACCTGGGCCCACTGCTCACCCAGGACTCCACAGGGGTGGGATCTCCAACAAGAGATCCTTCCCCAGTGGTGGTCAGCCCTTAAATGGGGTCTGGGAGAGATGGAGCCAGACTCCAGCCCTTCTGGTCACATAGGTGCATTGCCTTCCCCTGTGCTCCTGCGGCTGACTCAGTGCTCGCCTCAGATGATCCATCAGTGGTTCATGCCATGATTCAACAGTTCCCATAGAGTCTCTCTGGATGGTATCCCATCCCTTGGGAGCACTGACTGCACCACACAGCTTGGAGTCATCTGCAACCTGTGGAGCATGCGGGTTAAATATCTGCTGGGCCATATTCCTAAGGCACTGCCCTGACTCCACAGCTGCACTGCTGAGGCAGAAGCCCCATCCCACATCCACCAGCTAAATACTTTCAGCCTCCCTCAATCAATTTTTCCTTCCCCAAAGCACTACCTGTGAGCAGTCCATCCCTAAGATAAAGATCAACTGCCATGATGCACAATTTCCGGATATATGAGAGTTTTTTCCTCTCTCTCTCTTTCTCTCTCTCAAGGGAAACTAGTACATAAATATGTGCTGGGGACAGCCTAAATGACAAATTCTCCTTAGTGCTTTCCTCTCTTCACTACTACTTCACTGGAATGTCTTTTGAGGCACAAAGACAAATTCACTCATACAAAAACTGGGACATCTCTTTGTGGCTCTAATTGAATAACCCCCACTCACCCACACCAAAATTAAACTGAGGACAGTTTGCAAGGCAACTGCTCTGGAACTGAAAGCAAAGTTTCCCCTCTATCCTACAGCCAGCAGATCTGCTTACCAGCACTGCGTGGATCCTGCCTTGCTTACCCTGCCTAAGCATCACCCATGCCTGTCGAGCTGAAATGAATCAGACTAGAAATTGCCTCTTTGATTTCTCATTGCTTTTTTGAAGGCAGCAATGGCATTTGCACTTCTGAGTGCCAAGCAGCTACAGGTAAAGAACTGCAGAGTAAGGCTCATTAAAGCCAATTACAATTAAATTGACCTACTTTGGTGCAAAAATGCTTAGTGAAACTTGTCTCCGCAGGATGAAGCTCACACCTTCATGAATCTAAAATGGTTAATCATATTTACTACCCGGGGACTCTTTTTGTATCGTGCTTATTACATCAGTGAGAGTTACGACAGCCCTATAATCCACGGGGGACTGAAGCTGAGCTAGGCATATAACTCATTAACAAGGCCAGACTCCAGTACTTTGCATTTCTGCAGCACCTGGCATCTGCCTCTCAGCGCAGTTTGTCAATGTAAATGAACACAAGAGCGAAACCTTCCTCCCTCCTCCGCCTCAGCTCCTTTTCCTTGCAGGATGCATGAGCTGGAGGCCAGCAGCAGGCACAGGATGGGAATGGTACAGAGGGGTGAAATTGGGTGGGGTTTGGTTTAGTAACTCAAGAGACTACCAGAGGTCCATCACTTCCAGTTCTCCAGAGCTCAGTCACAGCCTCTTCTCTTCACCCAGACTGGCACACAGCATGCAACGCAGCTATTAAATCTCTCCCTCGACTGCACTTTTTCTTTTTTTAATTGTAAGTAAATATCATCAGAACAATTTAAGGAAAGTGGGAAATTGAAGAGGCTGCATCTCTCCTTTTCCTGATGGTATTCAAGCCATCAGTGCTGCATGAAGTTGAGAAAGTAAATTCAAGGTCAGAGGTGCTGCGGTCCAAACGTTTCCAAGGTCATATGAAAGACAACAGGACTTAAGAGCAATATAAATTCATGCTATCCTTGCATAATTAGTGATTAGAGCAAAGAATAAGCAGAATAAAAAAAATCCCTAAGAAAAAATTAGGACACAGCTCTATGACATATCAAATCAATCTGAAATAATTGCACGTTCACGATTCCGACCAAGACGCGCTATGCACGTAGCTAACAAAATTGCTCACTACTGCAAACAAAAATTAGTTTTCCAAAAGCTGACAATCTGAAAAGCAATATATACTTCATCAGCGGTGATAGGAGGGAGCTTTGTTTATATTGGACACTGATGGAAAAGCCAGCAGGCACAGGAAAGAGATCCAGGGAGCCCAAGAGAATTTATGCATGCTCTGTAATTTGTTTTCAGGTATGAGTTAGCTCAGCTCAGGCTTGACTGACAAAACCTTATCTGAAGTCTGAAGTACATGACAAGGAAACACACCATTTCTCCTCTGAATACTAGCAGAAACAATTCTCCTTATCCCTTTGGCCCAGGAGCACGAACAAACAGAAATTGAAAAGGACAATGTCAGTCGGTGCCACGCAGCTGAGATGAACTCACCTTTGGCAGAGGACATTGCCCCACCGGAGCTGCCCCTGCTCAGCCCCCAGCTGTCACCTGGGCCCCCCTAACCCCACACGGGTTGACACTCACCCAGTGTCCTTCCAGAGCAATCCCACATCCCCCCCCCCCTCCCTCTGCCTCTCTTCTCCACAACGAGAAGGAGAAAGGCAAACACACGCAGCTAACGGATCAGCTCCGGCACCGCAGTGTAAATATTTGTGTAGCTATCCCCCTGCTGATACCATTACTCACGGACTCCCACTTTCTGAAGGTAAAACACCAACACGAAACTCATCGGCGGAGATGCGTCTGTGGGCAGCTGTCCTAATTCGTGATAGAGATGAGCAGTCTGAGAACAGAGCTAATTCCAGCTCGCGCTCTGCCAACACGGCCTGCCATTTTCAATTCTGGAAAGTGGTTTATTATGAGGGTGTACCTTTTTAACGACTGCATCAATGTAATTTTATTGCGGTAGCGCTCGGTTTGCAGACAAGGACAAAGGCGCTATCATGCCTGGCACTGCTCAGTGCACAGAGCCTCTCAACCGAAGAGATCTCAATCTGTGGCAGAGGAAAACATCACGACCCAAAAAGATGCGAGGGTTGGGGTTTTGCTGATAACCATCTCTTCCCGTTGGCACAACCACCACCTCAATGACAGAGCATAAGCAGCTTCACCCAGCTCAGCACACAGCGCTTGGTTTGAGCTGCGTCCACTGCCTGAACAATGTGAACGGATGGATCAGCTGCACTTCCAGACCGTATGCACAAGGAAAATGATGAAACATTTATCTCGCAACACGCTCAACAGAGGAACCGTATTTCTGGCAGAAATAGGGGCTGCCTGCTACGTTTTATAACACACAGTTGATCTATATGCCACAAAACTCAACATGACTGGACACAAACAGCAGCCAAAGACAGCTCTGACTGCCTCCTGTCCGCAGAGCTGGGAAAGCTGCAAGCCCCTCCACAGGGAATGCATCCACCTCGTGCCATGAGAAGGGCAGGGCCAGCACCCTGGGACTCAAAAACTATAACCTGAAGTTCCAATGGCAGCAATGTGAGGTGCTGTCTGATGGTACTGATGTACCCGTTTCCTGTATAGAAATCCAAGGTTGCTTAACATCTCCCACCTCCTTAAGCTTACCAGGGCAAGATCTGTGGCTGGAGAAGTCAAGGAAGCATTTCAACTGCTCAGATTTACACAATGTTAATTTCTAGGATACAGTGCTTAGGAGAAGAAAACAGAATTTACTTCTGAAGTGCTTCCTAAAATATAACTCGATAGCCTTTGTTTCTCAGCAGAAAGAAACTAATTTAGCAAGCACTGATGTACGGTCACTGCGCAATCCAAGGAACAAATATCAAACCATATATACTGACTCGCTCTCAGTAGCGCTGGCTGTGGGTGATACATGGCTGCCTTCTCCTTAATGCAGCAGCGCTCGGTATCGTCATTTTCTGTAGTTATTGTTACTTAGGAACAAGTGTTTCTGGTCGGTATTGTTCTAGCCTATTCAGGGAAACAGATGAACATAAAACACACCTTCCCTCGTAAAGCTGAAATCCATATCCTGCAGATAAGCACATTCCCTCCTGTGCTGAAATGCCAGGGCCAGATTCTCCTCGTGCATCAGTAACTTCCCAAATCTTTCTACGTACTGCTCAGATTCATTCACCTTCACCACATGAAGATCTTCAAACTAATTTTCTCTGTTTTCAGTATTTTTAAGCATTGCTTGATCTGCCATTTAAGTTGAGAAAAAGGCTCCTTTTCCTAACGTTTACTGCCTTGAATGATTTATCTGCAAGTGGCTGCCCCTTCTTGCATAGCAGACTGCTAGATCCTTACAGATCATCAGAACCAGTTTACCCACAGGCTGCCTTTCATTCTCTTGTTCACACAATTCAAGTGAACGCGCAGGGAAAGTGCCTTCATACTTCATAAATTAAGCCTTGTTTCCCTAAGCATTCACCTTTTCATAGTTTTGAGTTAACCTACAGTTTTATATCAAAGCCTAGAGGGTAATAAATAATGCAGAGACATTCCATTAACTATAACTTTTAATCAAAAACCACTGGATTCAAGAACATCATCAAGGGGATGATTAACATCTCTGATAGCCAGTGCCTTTTTACTCTGAGCACATGGAATGAAGAACACAAGGGCAAAGAACACATATTTAATCTGTATCTAGCTCACACCCCTACTGCCAAGGCCAGGAAGGATTACAGCATCTGTCTCAAATCCAAAGCAGGACACGAGTTCTCAGACTACAACAGATTTGCACAGGACTGCGAGGATATCACAAACCCAGCAAACTATTCCCAAACCCTGCTAAGTCACCCCTCACAGTCCCATTGCCATCTCTCAGTCCCACTCAGTGCTGGTAGAAGAGCACTTCCAACATGACCTGGAAATGACACACACATTCCAGATGCAGAAAATCTTAGACAAAAGCACGGCAGTTCTTCCATTTCCCAAAATAATAGCCTACATGATATCATAATTTAATAATTCATTATTACATAACAAAGCTACCTCCGCTGGAAATGCTGAGGTCAACACATCCAAAACGTTGGCAAATACTAGCATAAATGAACACAAGCTGCTCAGTGCTTCCTTGTTCAGTGATATTTCTGAACCCCTGGTCAGGTTCTAGACACCCAGAGCCCTTCCACAACTGTCTGAAGCCAAGAAGTGGCAACAGTGCTGCAGTTTGGGCAGAGCCTGGGTGGATCACTGCCCCATCGATATAGGTGGGATGCTGGTTGTCATCCCTGCTTGTACATTCCTCCTTCAACACCAAGCTAACCTTCTTCCTTGGATGAAAAATAAAACCCACAACATGCTAAAGCTGAAAAGACTTATTTTTGTATTTCATGATTGAACCTCAAAAGGGCATACACTTCCAGTAGCAAGATCAAAGGAGTTCTGATATGCTGTCCTGAAGGGAAAAAAAAGAAACATCCCATTTCAGGTAACATCAAAAGCCATTGCAGGGCAAAACTTAAATCACAAGAACATGACAGTGCACATATGTCTGTCTTAGAGCTGCACAGCAGCCCCTGACATGTTGAGAGGGCAGAGACTTCAACTGCTGGAAAGTAATGCCTTGTTGGGCTAAGACAAATAGCTGCAGTGAGTACGTGGGTCATGGCAGCAGCTGCCAGATCATCCCTCGAGGCTGAAGCTCCCTGCTTCTAACAGGAGGACAGGGCAGCATAGCAGCTGACCTGACACAGGCCATTCCCTGCCTTGGAATGGCCCGGGAACAGCAGGGACTTTGGGCTTCAAGCCCTTAATCAGATCTGTATTTTAAGAAAGAAGATCACAACCAAAGGGGGACCCTCCTGGGTATGTAGCTTGTAAAGACTTGAGCTGTCCTGTGGATACCACAGCACACATCCCTGTTGGGTTTCAGAGACATTACTGTGCCACGCTGCCTTCCCCAGGTGCGTGCTATATCTTTCTCAGCTACTTTAGAAGCACTTACCCCAGCAGATTTATATGCCACTTTACCATCTGAGATGCTTACAATCTAAACAGAACCAAAGCAAGCTAGAGAACAGGACAGGCCTTTAGCAGCAAAGATTTGCACCACTGCATCAGAGATGGCACAACCAGCAAGACTACATCATCTTGTTTTAAGGGGCTGCTCTACAGATGAATCACTGCGTAAGTAGATAGACAAAATGATGTCAATATACTCTGTTAAACACAGCAGGAATACATCTGGTTTTAATAATCATCTAAGAAAATCCCTGCAATTAATGCTAAATAATCTAAGCAGTATCAAAGTAAATGGAGAAGTCTCTGTTTATTGAGATACATAAATGAATATTTCTTTCCATAGTGTTCTGTACCAGGCATCATAAAAACACTGCGTTCTGCTCGTGCTCACTTTTGCTAGCTGGAGACAGATAGGACGCGCATCTGTCCATACACACCTATCCAACAGCAATAGATGCAGCATCAGACAACATTTCCAGTGTGATTAAAACAGAACTTAGCTCAGCCAACACTGATGAGGAACCTGAATTACTCCACATTGCAGCACACCTCAGCACCTTTTATTTAAATTTCAGTTTTCAACACGGTGACAAGGAGCAGCACGCTGACCGCTTCATCAGGAAACGTGCAGGTGTAGAACAAAGCAGAGAAATGAGTTTCCCTGTAGCACAAAACGAGACGTTGTTTCCACGCTCTGCTGACCCCCAGAGATGGCGTTCAGCCAGGCAGTTTGTTGATGCAAGGAGTGGACGTAGAAAAAGAAAACCCTGAACCTTCTAACAGTGAACAAAGAATAGGAATCCCGGCAGCAAGGACAGTGCTCAGCCAGCGAGCAGGGCTTGGCTTCAGCACAGCTACTGCTGAGGATCTGCCACACTGGTATCTCTGTGTACTGGCGTGAAAGCAGAGCAAGGGACTCTGTGGAAGATTCCTCATGTAAATTGGGAGAGAGTGGGAGGAAATAGATCTCTGTACAATAAACATCACACACCCGAACGCGGCAGCACGGCTCTGAGCAGCAGTTGCTGTCAGTGCTAAGCACAGAGCTGGGACCACTTCCTTTGCTCTCTGCAAAGGGACGATGCTCCCCTCCAGTCCTCTCTGCACTCCTACCCGGAGCTGTGTGTCTCCTGATGAAACTGAGAAACTCACATGGACCATCCGCTACGTGCTGACGTAACTCAGCTCTGAGCGTTATCAGTCATCCCAAATTCAGCCCCAGTGGCCTCTTCTCAAGGGATGCAATTTTCTCTCTTCAAAACTTTCTCTTTCACGACCATCTCTTAATCAATTCTGACTGCTCCCTGAGCACCACCACTCTCCTACGTTGCCATTGTCAGCATAATAATCGTACCAAGCACTTACACAGTTATTTCCATCTTCAAAGCCCTCCACAACCATTAAGCAATTAATGCATATTCTCCTCATGCTGGCTCCAGTGTGAGTAACAGCCTCACCAGGTTCTCCCACCACTTCCCTTCGTGGCTTTTTGGTTGCCCACATATCCTTTACGAACACCAAGGCCAGTCTCACACTGCTCAGGTCTGTGTCAATCTCCTCCAGGTTTGGTGTTCTACAGCTGACAGCTCATCTCAACTCGTCAGTGACATGGAAATCCAGAACAAGGAAACCGACCTGACAAAAGCATTTGCACAAAGCCCAGACAGACTCCACTCGTAGGCAGAATTTTTACTCTGTCTCAATTTATAAGGTGCTAATTAAGATCTCTAAAACAAAATTTCCAATTTGTATTTCAATTATTTCCCAGTGAAAGAGTATATGAATTTTAACAGCTAACCCATTGTGCTCAAACTCGCTTGTTAAGACTCCTTTATCTCCAAAAAAAAAAGGGGGCAAGAAAGGTGACATAACGTTCAGGGTGAAATCCATCTCACAAATCACACTGAAGGCCTAATATAAAGATTCCCTTATGGTAGATTTTCATTAGTTTCCAGTCCTCCTTTTGCCAAATCCACATCACCATGAGAAGACCTGAAGCTCCCGCAGTGTTATTTGCCTTATTAGATACGAAGCAGTGCGTCCATCTGTGAAGTACAATGCTCGTTCAAGGCCACTGAGAAGGGAACTTATCCCAGAGGAAGCCCAGCTACAAGTTCCCACAACATCAGCAATTTCATCGTTACACCGATGGAGAATTAACAGTCCAAAGGGAACAACACAGTGGATACAGAGTCTTATTTAGGATCAAGCAGCAAGCTTTTTTTATTTTTGGCTTCCCACTACATTTCAACTTCTGGCTTAATCCTTTAAATGGCAACAGAGCAACCTGGTTATGTTTTTATCTGTTTGTAATTCCCATGAAAGCCAGGAGCTGCCCCAGTCTGCAGCTGCTCGTGGTAATTGCAGGGTGACCACCAGTCCTTTTCAGCACCAGGAGCTCAGAAAGAAAGGAGACAGAAGTTCTGTAGAAGAAAATGACACAGAACAGACTTCAAAAGCTCAGCTAAAGCCATAACCAGCAAGTTAGCTGTCAGTAGTGACCAAGATCTTACACCTTCAGATGAAAAAAATAAAAAGCCCTCATCCTGAATCAGCACATACTCCACTTCATTCTTCTATTGCACTCAATAAAGAAATGTGCTCTACATTTACAATTGCATTGAGATCTTCCAACAAAACACACTGCCAGGCGTTTGTATTGTAACAGCTTGCTCTTCTATTATTGTATTTGAATTACAAAAAGAAGCAAACAGAAGGCAATTTCTCTTGGGAATTTTTGCTGGGATATAAATCCATTTTTTATTTGATTCTCTTAGCAGCACTTTCACATCCACATCCTTTAAGCATCGCTCCCCTTTATGTTTACTACCAAGTACCTACTTCTCACCTTGAGCAATCAATGGAAGTCATCAGAAGTCCACACTGCACAGGCTTTACAATCCACTTCGCCAAATGAGCCAAAGAAAAACAGCCCAAACCAAAAGTGGTCACATGGACTAAAGAAGAAATAGCTACGAAAGGTTCCTAATGAATCAGATGCAGAAAAAGTAAAAAACAAAACACTTCAATTACGCCGAAAGTTTCATTCCTTTCCCATAAACAACAGTTTTCAATGTCCATACGTAATACCAGCAACCAGTCCAC
Source organism: Callipepla californica brunnescens (assembly GCA_023055505.1). Lineage (NCBI taxonomy): Eukaryota > Metazoa > Chordata > Aves > Galliformes > Odontophoridae > Callipepla > Callipepla californica. The sequence continues at coordinate 1,089,734 of JALIRH010000055.1, forward strand.
GCTCTGAAACTATGACACCAGACTTTCTTTTCATCTTGTCCTGATCCATTTAGAGTGTCTCTCATGGTAGGCACCAACCTACTGAGACACACAATGCACAACACCCAAAGCACATCCACAGAGTTGCTGTGTTCTACAGCCTCCATCCGTGCCAAAGTACCAAAGTCTCAGAACTTATTTCCAGTGTATTGTACTCTTATTTTTCTTTCAGCTTGTCCATTCATTTAAAAACTCATTTTCACCCTCGGACTTTCTATTTAATCTTAGTTTTCAATCCCAAAAGCAGATCAATACCTTTCTTCTTCAATCTACATAGCTCTCAATCAAAGAGTTAACAAGGGGTGAACTGCATCGACTTGTAGGTTCAAATTGGGTATTTTTTGTAAGAGGACTCATTTGCTAAATGCAGTCATGGAAAAGGAAAAAACCTGCCCATAACAGCCCTCAGCATTAGGCTCCTAGGCAGAAAAAAAAACACAACAAAAAGAAAGGTTATAATTTGTTCCCTAGTTTAAGTCTGTCGCAGCACTTAGTGGGAACAAATGAGAGACCCTCCCATAAAACATCATTCTCCGGAGCACTTTAAACCCAGTGAATTAAGTTGCTGTTGCTAAGCTGACTTCCATCAGAATTGATTCAGCTGTTTATGAAGAGATGATGACAGCATGGGCTTGCAGGACTGTTTCTGATGCTCTAAGTCTTGCCCAGGTAAGTCTGAGGCACCTGTGTGGAAGTACCACAGCTGTCTTCACCATTAAGACCCAAGAAAACAAAATAAAAGCCACACAAAGCACAGTGGTTTCACAGTGCTTTAGCTCTACGCTTTAAGCAAAACAATGCCTGCAGTGGGGACCATGTCACACACTGTTCCCTCAACAAATGCATACCTGCCAGTTTTCTGAGCTGTATCTTTATTAAAACACCCTGCCAAAGTACTGAGACTCCAACACAACTGCTTTACCATCATCTTCCAAAAAAGATGAGAGGCATTACAGCTTCTAGAAGCAGAGCTGGAGCCCTCGAGGAAAGGGAGAGCCCTGCAGAGGCTCCAGGCTCTTCTCAGCCCAACCCAGGACTGGTTCTTATGGAGGCTGTGTTAAACTCAGCTTCAGGAAAAAAAAAAACCCAATGCAATCAGGGATGAGTTCCCTACCCTTCAAATACTCATTATTTCAGCAGGTGGACGTTTCTTTTTTCACTATTAACACAGAGGCCTTTCCCAAGTGGTGCTTAACTCCAATGGAAACAACCCAGGACTGTGGCTGACAGATGTGCAGCGTCCACAGCCAGTGCCTAACCTCTCCATAATGGAGACAAAAAAACAATTGGGGGATATAAACAATATGCTGCACAATGCAAGTCGCATCTCTTAAAAAAGCATTCGCTTTGGGAAAGCTCATTATCCTTCTGAGGAAATAGATTTCCTCTTTGGAAGGATACATGTTTTTCTTGATATTATTACTCAGTGCATCAAAATGGGAAAGGAATCGTGCCTTTGTTGCAGAAGAAACGAGCTGCCATTTTCTGTACCTCCAGCCTGGCACTGGCTGCTCACTGAACATCACATCAAGCGCCTGTCTCACAAAGGACCAGATCCTCCCTGGCTCTGTAGCAACAAGAGGAGGAAAGAATCCTGCTGAAGATAATGGAGTTACAGAAATGTGAAGGAGGCATGGCTGAGGAACAGAACAAGACCCACAGCATCCTTGCGTTTTCAGACTGTAAGACCAGCTCTTCCGCAGGACACTTGAAATGCCAGCTAGAATTGCTTATTTCAGCTGGAAGAACAGAGAAAATGAATCTCCTTTACAAGCCATCAGATCTCAAGCTTGGGAACACACTGGTCACAAAAGCAGAGTGAAGGAAGAACTGGAACAGTATCCAAGAGGTTACACAACCAGGTATCACTCCTCACTCTATAAAGTCCTCTGACAAACTTTCTGTTTAAAAGAGAAAAATATAAACCAAAACAGATGGAACAAACAAAGAAAAAACAGCAAATTGCTTCCACTGCTTTAACCAAATAATTGCTCAACTACTACTAACATGAGGCACCCTGACCAGGAAACGACTTTCCATTTCTGCAATCCTTGAAACTTCCATCTCCGTAACACATCAGGTAACGCTGTTATTTCCACTCTGCACAAGAAGCTGAAGCTCACACGGATTGAACAACTCTGCTTTTGTCAGAGAGCAGTTTTTAACTCCCTGATGCTTTTGGAGAATTCTTAAGGCTGCTGCAGGTCTCCTACCTTCCAACTCCTGGGAATACATGGTTCTTATGAACGCTGTGCTGCACTCTAACACAAAAAATGCACAAATATATATGGCTACAAAAACATATGCAAGTAATATACCAAGACCTACACAATGAGCCAAGTAACCTGTGCTGGAGCAGAAACAGAATTACACTCCTGACTTTTTGCCATGAGTACTTCATTTCTTGAAGTTCAGAAGCAAACAGATAACTTTCTCCTCAACGTCATTCACAATTAATCCCAAATTGTACGTGAAATGATTGAATTCACTCCATGCAATCAAGGGAGAGAACCAAGAGCATAAAACCTGTGAGGCTAATCAACAGAGAGCAATTTGTATCTGCTGAAAGCTTATCACAAACACACCCAGATCTCTCTGCAGAATAAATCTGTAAATCATTTCAGGATTTTGCAGGCTCTACTTACCCCCATTTTACAGAGAGGGAAGTGAAACAGAAGGACAAAGGGCTGCACCCTCAAGGACTTCCAGGAGCCAACTGCCATGGAAAACAGCAGGAATTGGGCTTCTCCAAGCAGAGAGGGAACACAAATAACAGAAGAACACTGAACCATAAAATCCCCAGCAGTGGACGGCTCTCTGGCTGTGATTAATTCATCTTTCTGTCTCTCTATTTCAGTGTTCTTGCACCTTCTACAGCACCTGGCTCTGGTGGGGCCACGATTAACAAGCCAGGGGAGTGGGGCGGTGAGATGTCCTCATTGGTCCACATCTCACTGAGGAGTGTAGCTGCTTCTCAAGCTCTCAGCTATGTTAAAAGAAACACAGGTGGCACAAAGCTTTATTTGGGTTTCAACCACCTGCCGATTTCATTAGGACAGAGCACACTTAGCATTCCGGAGTGCTAGCAAGAGCCAGAGGCCAAAGGAACCAATCTTCTCTTTCTTTCATTTTTAAACGTCCTGGATAAAGACACCTTTATTGATATTCATTGTTGTTTTATCTGCCTTGAAATGGGAACTGCAGACATTTTGATAAATGGATTGAGAAATACTTCTGTTTCAGTGTAACTACAGTAAGCCACCTTCACGTTCACTAGCACAGATACAGCTCAGACTTCATCCGCAGAGAGAAAGCATCCCAAAAAACATCTCCTCTCTCAGCAGCAATAAGTTGGTACTTAACGTGCTGCAGTAACACAGGTGAAGACCTCGAGTCTGTCCTCAGTTTTGTTGGGAACCTGCTGGCTGACCTTGGGCAAGGCTTTCCGCATCAGGTCCCACCTCATACCCACCCTGCACTTACAGGCACAGCCTGTTTCTGCCCAGTGCCTTTGTTTATAGGATTAACAGCAAAGCAGGAGCAGCAATGGTTTACATGGAGAGTAAAAGGGAAGAAAAAAATTGCCAGTAGGATATAAGGTGCTGTTTATTTTCTTCTTGTGGGTGGAAACTTGCACGCTGAAGTCACCGTAAATTACTAAGGTGAGATCAGAGCACTGAGGTGCACCCGGCCTTGGTGAGGCAGCACTATCAGCAATCCCAGACAGAGGAACATCCACGTACAAAGCTGTTCTCTGGTGGTGCTGGTTGCCCCTCACACATTACCTTTAGATGCTGTATTGCTGTCTCCTTCAGTCTTTGCTGTTCTCTAACACTCAAGAGGTACATTCTATATCGCTATCATTCGGAGCGCTGTCTTCCAGACAAGGGCTGCCTCCAATGTTGTGACAGCACAGGGCTGGGCCTCTGCTCACCCTTCACCACAAAATACATTGCGTGGGTATCATACAATCACAGAACATCCCAAGTTGGAAGGGACCCACAAGTCTTTTTAACTGACATTCCCCTTCCTTCACTCCCTGAATACCTTGAGCTTGCCCCCAAACCTAGACATCGGTTCATTTTCAAGCAATTTTTTTTTTTAAAGTCAGTAACATGAAGAGAAATTTGTTTTTAATTACTTTTTTATCACACATCTCCCTGGCAACCACAGCTGCTCCGGACCTCACAGTTGCAAATCTTCCTGCACTTCCACGAGAGCCATAGCTCACCAGATCTCCCTGCTGCACCATCATCTGGCCCTCACAGCCGTGACCAGCAGCAAGAGGGCTCCCACAGCCCCTGCTTCTCCTCCTGCCAGCAGACAGCAGCGGCATGCAGCGCACTGTGGCAGCGATGTCTGCACCTCGAAGACAGAAAATTACTGCAGTCACTCCTGCCAGGGGCTGAAGCAGGGGATGTGCCTAAGACTGGGAAGAAAAAAGGTGCACCATACTCTGTCTGCTGTGATGCAACGTAAGAAAGCCACAAGTCCAAAAACCCTCTGTTCCACTTCCACACCAGGGAGGTATAAAGAAATTGCACACAAGCTTGCTGCAGCGTACTATCTCCATCCTGGCCGTGTCCATGGTAGCAAAGACTGAATCAGAGTTAATGTGATTTCTTTAATCAATGGGATTTTCCCAGTTACACATTAACCACTATCAGATCAGTCAGCCCCTGCATAGCATGGCAGAAGCATATTTATTTTGCAGATTACTGCACTGCATCATGTTTATAGCAAGTAAAGTACATTGATTTCCATAATTGCACTGTACTTCACTCCTCCAGAAACACTGTGTAAACACAGAAACTATGGGGGCCACCATCACCAGTGAGTTTTTTTCTCCATCTCTATCTTGACTTCTTTGAAAGCAGTGTGAGTACTCACATCTCAAAGTTCCCTCTTGTCCCTGAAAACAAATCAATGAGGCAGTCAACTCCTGTTTAGGAAAAAGCAGGAATATAACCTATGATATGAATATGCTATCAACATCTCAGATAACACCCCGAGCCCTAAATCACCTTGGCAATCACACATCCACTAGCACTTACGGCAGATTGCCTGGATCACGTTCCCTGCGCCCTTTTTGACAGATGCCTTCTTTTGACAGAAACTCGTAGACCACTGGAAGGCAGCCACCGAGGATCAGCAGAGCAGACATCCACCTCTGTACCACTGCAGGCTGGGAACCATCAGCCAGCTGAATACAGAATTTCCCTAGGAGGTTTGTGACATGACAGACCAAGCTCTGCGGCAAGGAAGGCTTGAGCTGGGATGTTCTTCAGCAGCACCGAGAGGCTGCAACAAAAACCAGAGTGACGGGCAATGGAGAATCATACAGCAAAGGAAAACCTCCTGCACCCCAAATGAACTCGATCAGCACAAAAAAAATGCGAAGACAGAAGTGAGATTGATTGCCAAGGGTTACGTAGCGAGGCAGCAGCACGCACTGCAGTGTTCCCAATAAGGGTTCCTTCCCCTGCCTTCCCCCCCTGCTATATGGGCACATGTTTCCATGGAGAAGACCACGACGAATTCAGACATTCTTCAGGAAGAACTCAGGAGAGCACCAGCCCACGTGAAGAGGTAAGAAAGCAAGATCGCTGTGTTCCAGTCAAACCAGAGTGCCACAGCTGTCCAGGGACACGAGGGCAGGCAGGAAGGTGGAAGGAATGGGCCAATCCCACCCACCCGAGGATCACACCCGTGTCGCCCCCTGTGACACACTGGAATCCTCCAGCCCAGCCCAAGCATCTCCCACCCTGCAGACCCAAAGGCAAGGAGACAGCACTGCAACACAAAGCCCTGTGTTGTGCCCACTCTCTGGAGGCCCTAGGCCAGTCTGATCCAAAGCAAAGAGCTGCACTCTAAATGTTTGCCTCCCCCCCCTCCTGTAACAAAAGGCATGAATGAGTAAGTGGGAATCATTCATTTCATTTAGCACTGATATCCACACTGCCTCAATGCTGGGAGTAGGGCTCGGATCAAAATGATATGCTCAGCTACTATCATCAAACACTGTAGTTTCATCATGTGCCACAATCAAATGTAATCAAGCTGCCGACTATTCCCTTCCCTCCTACACAAACATCTATCCGCTGCTTCAGAGTTAATATCTCGCATCCTTACCCCCGACAAAAATACGCTCAATTCACCACAGCTAAGTTGCTTCCCCGGCAGAGCAAGCATCCCTGAATCACTCTTGATCGTGGGGAGATTTGAGACAACAGAACAAAACAAAAGGATGCTTTACAATGCTCTTCGTTACAAGGATGCTCTTCAGAGGAAGAATTTACCAAAACTCTTTTCCCTCAAGAAAAAAAATAACAGTGGGATTAAATCGATGAGACCATGTTTCAAGCCAACGCAACTTTGTGTTACGCAGTGCAAAACAAGATGCTGACTAACAGAGCACAGTGTGAATAATAACCTCAAGACCTCCTTCAGAATAGGCCTTCAAGAGAAATTGCACACGTGCACCAAACACACTGAGTCAGTGCACACACCAAATGCACAGCTCATTACCTGGCAGGGAACAGAAACGTCCTTATTAAGACTACCTGTTTTGGCAGTCGAGACATTTCCGCATGAGATGCACTTTGCTTCTGAGAGGCTGTATGTGAATGAGTCTGCACCCAGCCAAAGACATGAAGCATTGCCCTCCTGAAACCCAAATGCCATCAGATTACCACATCACTGAAATAAAGAAGGGAAACTACGAACCACTTCCTCTCCCCTAAGGCCCCACATTCATCATAAACTCTGGTGCACGGTGCAGCACCTTCGTGCAGCCGGCTCACCTGGCTGCACAGCAGGAGCTGCCTCACCTTGCTTCCCCACGCATCCGAAGGGAGCACAAGCAGCAAACAGCCATTTTTCAGAAGGACCTTGTTGGGCAGCAGGACCACTGCCAAGCACAGCTGATGTGATCTCAGGAGGATTTCTTTCCCTTATTTTTTCAGCCGGCCAGAACCACTAACTGATGGTTTTATATATATGTACACAGCTCTACTGCCACACTATGGGTACTCGTGGTTATTACTACCCACACTAACCCCAAGAACTGGGGAGATCAGAACTGAAGTCCCTGAGGAACTTTGTTCTGCAAAGGATCGCGGTCTGCTCGGCAAAGGTGGCAGAAGCCCCAAGGCACAGTGAGCAGATGGGGCCCCAAAACTGCAGTGGGTTCCCCAAAGAGGTGGCTGTGTTCACCTGGGGGGCACCAGCACTGTGCTGAGGAGCTCCTGCAGCAGAGCAGCACCGCTTCCAACACAGAACCCTCACCTTGACAGAAAGATCACGGCTGGGATTTCAGGATTTGGTGAAAAGGAAGAGCTAGGAAAGAGTCCTCACTGACAGATGCCCCTAATTCTGATGCAGATCAAAAAAAAAAAAACAACCCGACCACAGTCTTGCATCTGAAAAGCTTCTGCAGATTTACTTGCAGAGAACAAAAAAACAGAGCACCAACCACTGGATGAAGGCACCAAACACAGCTCCCTGAAGGCAGGGATAGAGGCAGGGGCCTGAGGAGAAAGGATTAAATACTGAACGAGGAGAAACGGAAAGAAAGCTGGGAAATGTAATGTGAGAAAGCTACTGATAGCCTGAAAGAAGGAGAAAGAGCTGCAGAAACCTGGCATAATAAATCTTATTTAGGTGTCTCTGCATCATTCCATTCGTACCAGAAAAGCACAACAGAAACTGCTGGAATGGTTCTCCCTTGTGTATAGGCAAAATGCTCCTGCCAAAGAGAGGGAAAAAAAAAAAATAATTACCAAAAATAAATACTCATCCCTAATTACGGCTTGTGGGTTGCTGGGTGGTTCCACCTCCTTCCCTAATAGATGCTTCCAGTTAGCACAACTCCTCCAGTCCACTGCAAGAGCACTCGGGAGGAACAGTTAATTATTCCGGATCTCTTTGGAGAAAGTCTGTCTTACATAATAAAATGAGTATTGCATTCTGAACACAAGGATTTTAAAAAAAGGAAAGCTTTTATACACACGAACACACACAGGCATGCATTCCTCCAGCCTAGGATGCAGCAGACAAGACAAACATTACTCAGAAACTCTTGGAAACCAGGGCACAGCAGTGTTGAAAGAAGGCTGCCAAGCACAGCTCTCCCACTCTTCCCCCTCCCACATACACAAGGACGGTCCCTAAATATTTGCTGTTTGCACCAGAAATAAACTTCAGTCCATAGATACGATGTTGCTACAAGGTCAGCTGCAGAAACCAGGGAGGAGACGTGTGTGTGCTCCCCCCAGATCCAAGTCTCCCTCTTTCAAGTCATACATTCCCCACCAGAATCACGATGCTGAGGCCGAAGAGCTCATCTGTGAGAGCACATCAAGTTCAAATGCAGGGGGGGGGGATAAGAGGAAAGTGTTTTCATCTTCATTCAAGGAGCGCAAATCTATTTTATCTCAGCTATGGTCAAACACTGTGGGCACTGAAATAATGAATTAAGATGCAAGGGGAAGACGGGGAAAGAGCACCGGCATTTTTCACCGTCGTCTTGCGTATCGTACAGCAACTGTGCACAAATTATTTGACCCACTAGAGGAGAAACCTAAGGGGTTCTGTTCGGTATTACATCATTTGAGACGGTTCCTCTCGAGCCTTTGGGAGCAACAATCTCGCCTGAAGAAAACTGAACACTCGTTCAACACTACATGGAAGCGTGTGCCGAGCATCCACACACGCACCAGAGACCCCTGGCAAGAGGATTAACGTCGGTCCCCGGCTCCGAGCAGCACGCAGGGAGATGCCCCGAAGTTGCTACCCTTCCCCATCGCACTCACCGTTGGCGGCGGCAGCCAGCAGCCCCACGGACAGCAGCAGCACCCGGCTCCAGGAGCTCACTTCCACCGTCATCAGAGCCAAGATCCCCAATTTTCCCCAATTCCTTCCGAGGCTGCAGCTGCATCCCGGCCGGTCCCATCCCAGGGAAGGTTGCATGTCAAAGGGCGGCAGGAATGGGGCGTGCTGGGGGTTGGATGGTGGTGGATTTTCCCCCCTTTTTCTCCCCCTTTGCGATTGGGATAGTCCTCGGCTCGGCTGGAAGAAGAGGAGAAAAGCAAAGGGGGGGTGGGGGGGGGGGGAGGAAGGAAAAAAAAAAAAAAAAAAAAAAAAAAGCAGGTCAGGCTTGCGATTTCTCTTTTTTATGATTATCTTTTCGGCCCAGGGAAAAAATAAAAAATAAAAAAATCCCACCGCATGGAAGGCTCTGAGCTTCTGCAGCTGGAATGAACCAAGTGTGGCAGCAGCTCGGGGAGAGGAGAGGCGAGCAGAGGAGGGCTGGCTCGTCCCTCCCGGTGTCTGTCTCCGAGCCAGCTCCCCGGCATCAGCGGCGCGCAGCCCCCGGGGATTTATACTTTTTTTATTAGCCACTTGATTAATCGCTCCCGTAGCTCGGTTCTCCTCTTTCCCCAAATGCTGGGAGGGGGCTCGGACGCCGCGATGAGGGGCTGCCCTGCAGCCACCGAGCAGATCTGCCTCGGTTCTGCTGCCTGGACCCGGCGCAGTCCTCCCCCACCAGCCCCCGCCCCAGCAGCACCGGCAGCACCACGCCGCAAATTACGCTCTAGCATGTTGAGGCATTGTTTTTAACGCACGCCACAGGTTTCTGGCGTGGCAGGCAGCCCCGCACAGCCCCCCATTTTGCAGCGAGCACAGCCTTGCCCGCGGACACACACGCAGCATCTCTGCTACGAAGACATCCGCCGGGGAGCAGCGCAGCCCCCACCCCCCCCCCTCCCTTCCCCCCCCGCCTCTGTAAACAACTTGATGATATTGACACGATTTTGGTGATGAAGCAGAATTCGGTAAACGCAGAACACAGACATCCCCGGGCTGTGACCTGTCCTGGGCACGGGTCCCCCCCCCCCAGCATCGGGTGTGCGGGGCTGGGAGCGGCATCCTCCTCTCCCCAAACCCTGCTTTATGTTTTTGCTTGGCGTCCGTTAGTACATTTGTCCCTACGGCTGCGTGCGAGATGGGGAGAGAAAAAAATATATATATATATATAAACGCGGTCTTTAAAGACGCAGCGAGGAACTTAATTATCGTGCTAACGACGCGTAGACCTGTGGGCGAGAAAAACAACAACTACGCGACACTACAGCTTCACAAACAGGAAAAACACCCTGAGAAGTCGTCCGTCCCCCCCACCACCACCCCACCTCCCCCCCCCCCAACCACACCTCCCCCCCCCCCCAATCCCACCTACCCCCCCCAATCCCACCTCCCCCCCCCCCCCCGGTTCCCGGCAGCCGCTGCCTACCGCCCGCCCCTCTGCCCGCAGCGGCAGCCCCGTCCCGCACCCGCCCCGCACCGCAGCCCCCGGGGAGGGACCGGGACGCAGCGGCCGAGCCCGGCCCCGGGCCGCCCCCAACCCCCGCCCCAGCGCTGTGCGTTTGCTGCGGTTGCTTTTGCTGCAGAACCCCCTTCCTTGGGGCTCGTTCCGGTTGCTTTGAATGAGCTTATTTGACAGCTAAAAACAAATGATGTCGTGGGCTCGCAAAGCTGTCCCCTCCGCCCTCGGTTCCATCCTCTTTCTCGCTCCCTTTTCCCTGTGTCCCCTCTGCATTTGAATCCTTCCACTGCCTACACCGTGAGCCAGTGCCAAGAGCCAAGGCAACCAGCGCCGTTACATGAAAGAGTTGCTTTATGTCTGCTTAAACTGCGGTGTCCTATTCAAATAGACCTTATTGTTCAAAGGCACGGATCCAAATCTAAAAGGATCAGAGAACAGGGTGCCACATTGGATAGCTCTAGACGTTGCTTCTCCCCTCCCGTCCACCTCGGCCCCCCACCCCCAGGCTGCAGCCGGTTGCTGCACACAGCAGAGTGCGGCTGAGCCAAGGTCCCCAAGCCCCGCGCCGGGAGCAAGCGGCCGGCATAATCGAGTCATTGAGGAGACACAGCCCCACTCTATTCCTGGCCCGTCACGCCATTCCTATCGCAAAGGAAGGGCTTCCAACCGACTAGGACCCAAAACCAAGTGGAGAAAACTTACCCCTGCTTAAAAAGAAAAAATTGATCTGCTAAATGGGCAACGTAATAAATATAGCAGAACCCATTGCCACGGTCAGCATCTGCCTCTGCACCTCACCTCCCCCAAGGAGATGCTTAACGGTCCGTTTGTGACCTCTGATGCTCACTTTGCATCTCATTTTTGGGGTGATTTTGCAAGGAGTCCCCAATGCATGGAGCACCACTCAAAGCTGGGAAGCCTGCAGTCCAACCAGGGCTCAGATTGCTCTCCTGCCTTCAGACTTTGTGGCAGACATTCAGCCAGCTTTATATACTTTCTGTAGCCCAGAATACCTCTTCCTCCCTGCCCAAGCAGTAAACTTCGTGAAACCTTGGCAGGGACACATGGAATAAGTCTAAGTACCAGGCACAGACAGCAACCCACATCCCTTGGGCTCTCCTTTCTCTCTTCCTCCCTAATGCAGCTCATGAACACAACCCTTGGTGAGGAATGAGGAACCTCAGAAGGCGTTCACACTTGGAGAACGATCCCAAAAATTGAGTTTCACCACTAGCAATCCGGTACAGGAATGCAGAACATCTTACTAACTACCACATGTAGTATTTGCTTTTTCTTAACCACGGTATCACTATTGGTAGGGAGAAAATAACGTTTGTCTGGGCAAAGCCATGAGTTAGCAGAGCCATGTGCTCTTAGGAGCTTCATCTTCTGCACATCAAGCGGGCAAAGCAGAGCTCCAAGGACAGGAGGGTATTTCCAGTTACCAACTGCCAGGTCCTGGCATTCCGTGGTTGCCATGGCTCTACTTTCCATTTGCCATGTACACAAAACATCCTTCCAAAAGACTGCTTGAATCCAAAGAGGCTGAGGGATGCTCGCTGACACAGGCACGTTTTCAGACCCAGCAGTGAAATCAGAGGGGCCGTTCCCACTGGGGCCTTTCCCGCGGTACATCTGGATCCATGACAACACGCCCCAGGACGAGCTGGACAAGACCTGCCTCGAGATCTGGAAACGCATGCAGAGCCCCTCGTGGGGGCTGCAGCCCATGGCCTGCACGGACCCCCTGGGTCCCCCGTGGAGCAGGAACGGTGCCCACAGCGGGTGAGTGACCGCCAGCACTGCATGACAAGGAGCTGCTGCCTTCTCTTTGGTGCCCGGCTGAACAGAGCCATCACAACCCCCAGGAACTGGGCACAGGGTGCTGGGTTGGCTTCGGGCAACCTCCTGATGGGACAAGGTGTTCCTGCTTTTCCCCACTGTAACTGGTTTTCTTTGGGAGAGTGTGTCCCGTGAAAGCTAGCTACTTCAAAATCTGAAGCACCACGAGCAGCTGCTGCATTCGCTTCCCCACAACATTTAAAGAAAAACAACTACATACACATCAAAATATTTACAGGAAGAAGTGAAAGCAGCATTCAAAAGGAACAAAATCGAAAATTAAAGTGTTATAAGGAAGCTACTGTAAACAGCTGATCTTTACAAAGAGAAGCTGAATTTAGCACAGAAAAAATTATGCCAAATCGTGTTCTGCGGGACAAATGACGATAAGGGAGGGAAGGATGCTCTCCAGATTAATGGGATAATATTTACTATATGCTCCTGAAGTAGAAAAAAAGTAAAATTTACAAATCCAGCTATCAATCAGCAAGTTATCAGCATGTGTCTAGTTCTTAAAGCCTACATAAATCACGCATGGCCATCTTACCTGATGCAGTGAAAAACAGCAATTGTATCTCCTAAAGATAACTCCACAGATGGGGAAAGCCAATAATTTGATCATTTTAGCTAAAGCCATGGACAAACAGAAGGGGAAGGGCCCAACGCTGGGAGACCCAGGGAGTAGAGCTTGGGAGTCCTGGCTCCTTTCCTTTCCATTCCATATTCTTAACAAAAATAACATTAATTGGACTAGAATAAATGCAGAAAGTGAAGCCAGACAACCCAAGGATAAGCACTGGAGCCAATGGAGGTGCACTGGCCTATAGCAGTAGGTCAAGTTGTAATGTCAAGCACATCAGGCATGTGCTCAGCCACGTACCTTGGTCCTGCCAGCTCCAAGCAAGGAGGCATTGTATGACCCACTGTGAACAACTAAAATTACAGAAACAAAGCTGCCATTAAAAATAGGTTGCCTAGTTTTAAGCAACTAATCGAGCCCAACCAGCAGCCTCCTGTCCCCATCATCCCACCCCAGCCCTGAAGCCACTGCAACTGGGCTGAGGCAGCAGAGCAGAATGGTTTGGGAGAAGCGGTGCAGGCAGCGGCTGGGATGGCCAGCAAGGACCTGTGACAAACTCAGCAACTCCAACTCGGATGAAATGAAAAAGACAGCAAAGTGCAGTGGCTGAAGTACCATCCTCAGGTTCAGAAAAATGATTCACTGTTCGCCTGCTGATCCTCGAGTTGCTTCGGGCAGCTGCTCTGACCCTTTCTGCCAGCAGCGTTTTCCTGCATTCAGCTAGCAGGCTCTTCAGCAAACGAGTACCCTCCGCACGCACTCATACAGCACAATGCATTGCTCATCAGTTGTTCAGAGACCCCACCCCGAGTCACCCAACCTTCCAAAAATACCAAAACTGAAGTGCTGAAACCAAACTGCTGTACAGAATTCAAAGGAACTTCCTTGAAATCTCTTCAGGGGAGGCAGCCCTGGGCCTGGTGTCTGCCTCTGGCCTCGGAGGCAGCAGCTTCTGTACCACGAGTACCTCTGTTATTCCTTAAGAAAAATTGTTCAGTACAGTTCTGTAGTCTTTCCATACGCCAGGTGTCAATAGAGGCCCCAGCCCACAAGCAGCAGCAGTGCTGGCAGTCATTACACCACGTGACCTCGCCCTACTTAGCGATCTTTAATTATTTTAGAATATTGACTTATGCAAATTGCTGTTTCGCTCGTTTAAAAAAGGTATCTGGAATCTTTTGAACAAACACGTTTCACCTTCCTGGGTTTGTTTGGGAGTATTTAGATTCAGAGGAGCAGAGCCACTGAGAACACAATACAAGGGGTGACAGAAGGAGCTCCTTTTGCTGAGGGCATCGCTATCCAGCAGCACACATGCAGGAGTTGTGCTCCTCCAGCAGGAGCGGGTGAAGCTTCGTAGGCAAGCATCAGAACCGAGGACACGTTGAGCTCTCTGCTTTGCTACAGATTTAAACTCTGCCTGACAAAGTCACGTGTAAGCTCTGGAACGCAGGACTAACGCTCAAGTCCAAAACCCATCAGGTCATTCCAGCCACCATTGGAGAGAGGAATCCCAGTGAAAGATGGGATAAAAAGTTGTAGAAAATCTGCTTTACTTTGGAAATAACGTAGCAATTTTCTATTTTTACGTCCATAGTATACATTTGTTGAGGAATTTAAGATATCTGCTCTTTAAAAACGAGGGAAAAAGCAGCATCCTGCCAATTATAGCGATCCTATGATTAGAGATAATTAGATACACTTAACTATTCAGATTTTGCTAATATTAGAAATCCATTTATGTACTATATACGTATCCTTACAGTGTATGCACAGAGCATCGTTTTCTCTCAGGCTCAGGAGACTAAATTGATAATACGTTAAGTTATTGAACATACTTGGCTGTGAAAGAGCAAAGTGGAATTGAAATGAATATTATGAGCAGGGAAACACTATGGGCACTAAGGTGTGCCACGGAGAACAACACAGCGTTGTTGAGCCCTGGCAGTGGTCCCTTTGCAAGGTCCCAGAGGACTTCAGAGCTGCCTGTATGAAAAGCTGTCACCCAGATTCACTTATTTCTGGATAAATGCATCGATTCAGATTTTATTTTTTCCATTTTGTGTGGTTCTTTGGAAAGGAACGGTGTCCATGAGGAAGTTTCTGTTCTGGTTGAGAAGGAACACTCGAGACTTAAACAGAGCATAAACGAGGTAGAAATGCAAAGTGTGAAAGGAGTCAAGAAAGTGAGTGCAGCTTTAAGTCAGATTCTGAACGGAATCCTTACTCCACTTTCTTACAGAGCCTGGTTGCCAGATGAAACAGAGGGGCTTGAAAGTATATACAGAGCAGTGATTGGAAACAGAGAAAGAGAGATGAAATTAAGAGCTCTCTGCAATGCTCAGCTTCATGCTAAATCCACCATCACCAACCTTCCACGTTCAGCAAGCTCTCCCAGGAGCTCCAAGGAGCTGGAGGACAGCAGCACAGTGGGTGCTGTCAGCATGGAGGGCAGCAAGTTGGGGATGCCACTGCTGCTGAAGCACACAGACACTGCCAAGGGCCCAGACAAGCAGCTCATGGCTGAGGAAAGCATGGCAGTGAAAGAGTTTACCCAGAACGGCATTTTCAGCTCTGCAAAGAACAGCACAGCTGCTCTAACTCTGATGGCAGAAAATCAAACTGTGGGACAGAAGCAGCAGCTCCCAACAGATGACAAGATTTGCTCCAGACCTGACTCCAATGCAGCCACAAAGGCACTGCAGAACCCAGGTACGGACCAGGACGTGGGGTGGGGGTTGGTTGTGTTTCAGATGTCATGGCTTTGGGTTCTCAGTAAGAGATGTTTAAGAGATCCCAATTTCCACAGAGTATTGATAACCTGAGGTATTTAAACACCCCAGAATAGAGAAAAACAATGATGCATTTCTAGATCCGCTGTTCCTGGGCTGGACTCATCACAGCGTGGAGACCTCACATGATCAGCTTCTTCTGTGGTCATTTCCTGATCCCAGATAGTTTTGAGCACTGTAAGAACAAAACAAGAACCTTTTGTCCCATTCCAGTCATTCTTAAAGCTCAGGCAATTAGTTTTATTCCAGGTCCTGTGGGTCGGGGTTTAATGGCCCTACAAGTGAATTTGAACTGCTGATTTCTAAGTGTGGGTCTCTGTGCTCCAGAAATATAGCCTGCAATAGCATCTTTAACACTTTGCTCGCAGGGAGAGCACGTCCTCTCAGTTGCAAGTGTTTCACAGTTTAATGAAGGGAATGCTTACTGATCTTCAACCTTGTTTTTGTTTTACAGTAACTACTGAAACGTTGGATAAAAAAAATGTTAAATACAACACCAGTGTTTTCACTTCACGCTTTTCTGCTGCTACAACCACCATGACTTTAAACCAGCCAATGTGGCCAAGTCTGAGCTTCCGTCCACTACCTCTATTTCCAAACCACCCAAACTTCCAGTCATTTCAGGTAAGAAAATAAAACACATTTTGAGAAGAGGAGAACATTGCCAGGCCCATACTGACAAGCTCAGGGCACTAGCTACCACTGCTTTGAAAACTGCTTGCTGATTTGTAGAGTAGAGCCTGAAAGAAACCAGACTTCAGTGGCCAATTACTCTGGTACAGCACTGGTTCACCGTCAAAGTATTAACATCCTATGTAATGCAGTCCTGAGATGTCTGTGATCAAAGGGTGATGTTTTATTGACATACAGTGAATGTTGAGCTCCCCTGGCATTCATTAGTTTCCATATTTATGTTGTATTTACAAATATTTATCCTGTATTACAAATATTTTGAGCTAATAATTCATTAGGCATATTTCACCTGATTGCTGTTTACGCACTGGGATAACTGCTTTCTCAGCCTGGTGAAACAGGACCTCATCTCAAACTAAAAAAGCCATCTAAGATTATTAAGGCAGCAAATGCTTAAATAAAAAGGAATAAAATGCTGGGAATCCAACGTATCCACATTTTACAGCCCAAGAATTTTCCCCTTTCTCCTGAAGCCCACAGTTCAATAGAGAGCTACTGAACACAGGAGGAGTGCAGTCCTTCTACTCCCCAGCATTCAGCTGGAGGTTGAGGCAGAGCAGAAAGGAGATGCCTCTTCTGGTGGTCTGAGAGAGACAAAATCAAGACTTCTGCCCAAAGCTAAGAAATTAACATAGTTCAACCTGGTTTCTCCGAATGCATATTTCCACTAAAAAAAATCTCCCACAAAATTAATAATAATTAATGGAGCAACTTGAACTCTTTTAAAAATCGTGCTTTACATGTGCTTAACAGGGTCCGTACCATCAGCAAGCAAGGATCCCTTTCCAGCAAGCTCTGCACCCTTCCTTTGGATGCTATTCAAGACAGGTGCGTTCAAATGGCCACAAATGTGCTTCAATTTGCAGAGCACAGATGCTAGGCACAATGGATTAGTCAGTGCTGTTTGTTGTATGCCAAGGCTGACATCGATGCCGTGACAAAAACAGACCTGGGGACAAGATGCTGAGCTGGGCTACGTTGATTTAGTTCTTTGGAGCAGTTTGTATTGCAAGTAGCTCAAGAGATGGCCCTGAGCTTCTGACTGAAGAGATCCAGCTTTTGCTGTAGACTTATTTGAAGAATACCTGGAGTAAAGCAAGCTGAGCCCAAACTTGAGTGAAGATGGGAGTCTCTGCACTGAGAAGAGCAGACAGTTAAAGGAGATACTAGAAATGGGGGAAAAAAATCACCAAAATACCTGAAAATATTTCAGTGAACTCTATCTATCTATCACTGGAGCTACTGCTTGTCAGCAGTCTCTCACCATCCCCATGTGCTGTTTCTCTCCTCCCCAGGGAGCTCCGTTCACCCCACAGCAGATGTTCCAGTTGCCCTACACCCCTCTGCTGAGCTATGTCCCCCTGGTTCAGCCTGGCTTCCCGTACCAGAGGGCCCCATCTCAGCTGCCCACCAGCATCCAGGATCTACCAGCAGCACATGATGGGATCCAGTACCCATATCCTCCTCCCTGCAGGTATGACCACGCAGATCTGCATGCTAGCTTCAGTGCTCATCCCTTACTGCAGACCTTCATAGAACTCTCAGCATAATCACAACCTGGGCTCCCCAGCTCCATTCTCCCCAAATGCCAGATCAGAACAGGAGACAGAAGTTTCTGTAGGGCATATACTCCATAATAAGTTTGATCATTTGTTCTAAGTGAATGAAGTCACTGTGGGATAAGATCACACCTACACCTCTCCAGTCTTCGTGGATAAAGCACGAACCTTTTGTAACCTAGCAGAAAGGAAATGCTTCAGCATGATAGAACCCAAAATATTTTGACACGGTCAGGGTGTCATGAAGAGATTCCTCTCCACAGGTTTGTAGAAAAACTGTAGTTAAAAATCAGCATATCCCAAGGACCTGTTAACAATCCTTGGATATCTAAGTTCTGCACAACATCTTGCAGTACTTACAGGACAGACAGGAACAGCACAGACTTTCCCTACATCGCCTTTCCAGAAACGGTGTTATTTATCTTTAAAAAAAGTTACTTGTACATTAAAGCTCCTGAAGCTAGCCTAAATTTTACTTCTTGTTTTAGGTTTGGTCCTGCACCCGGAGGACGTGCAAGGCCCAAGCGCCACTACTTTTCCAATGGGATCTCTGTAAGCTTTTAAGAGAACCAGTTCTCCTATTCCAATAGCACCAGATTTTTGTGTAAATATCAGAAGCCCTGCGGTCCCAAGAGGACTTTGTGTTTCCCCAGAGAGAAGATTTCTATCTTGAATATAATTCCACATGACTTACATGTTAAAAAAAACAGCTGCATGACAAATCAGAAATAATTTTTTTTAGGATGACAGAAAAAGGGGCTTTTTCCCTTTTGGAAGACAAAGATGTAATAAAAAATATTTTATTTATGACAGATGTCTGGACAGTTAAAATTGAATGTTGGCACAATAAAGGCTGTTGATAAAAAAAAAAGGAGTTCTGGCCACAAATTTCAGCTACGGTAGTTCTGAACTGTACATCCAAAGCAAGATGAGCACAGACACAGTCAGTGAGTGCTGCAGCTCCACGAATGGCACCACGTTCCTGTCCTGCTACTGCAGACTCATGCTAATCTGACTTCTAGTGTTAAAGATGATCGAGCCATAATGCCTGTACAAAGAATCCTCTTTAACTGTATTTCGTTGGTTAATTAGTTCAGTTTCAAGGCTCTGACTTTCCACAGCAAGGCTCTGTCCCTGCAGCACACTGCTGCCTCTGTACCTGTTCCAGACTGCAAAGCCAGAGCAGCAAGGCTTTTTCCAGACATCGACCAGGGAGAGCTCCCTGCTGTTACCTGAACCAGTTTGCTGGGTCTGAAGGGTGTTCCGTGGGATCCCACAGCCCACGTCGTGCACATCAGAGCGAGTTATCACAGCAATCTCTTCCTGCCTTAAAGCTGGTGAAGAAAGTTTCAGTCACATTAAGGCTTCCACCGGTGTCAGCAACTCAGACATAGCGATCTTACAGCTCCAGAGTACCTCACATCCAAAAAGACAACAAGAGGGGTCCCTAACAAATCACATCTTGGTGCTGTGCTCTTAACAGGATGTATTACTGCACCACAGCTTGGGCTAGAAAAGGGAAATCTCTGATCCTTCAGGGAACTGAAAACTAGCCAAGACACACAAAGGAGTTCCCTTCTGCCAGGAGCAGGGCTGTAGGATCATTACAGCACGAGTGGTCTAACCACAGCTGGAACCTCAGTCAATAACACTAGTGCACTCAGGCAGGATCGCTGGCTTTTTAGCAGAGGATCAAAGACACTTAATGAGGATGCTTACCAATGTTTCCTTCCTTAGCCATTATTCAACACGTAGCTGTGAGCCCCATTTTAACCACGCGAGTATTCCAGTTCTCAGGAGCTTTCTGCTCATGATCTGAAAACCATAATTCCATTCTTGCACAAAACTCTTGTTCTAAATCTCTTAGAAGTCGAAAAAGGGAAAATACCTCAATTTCACAGTTAAACACCTGAACTCTAGGAAATAAGAGACATAAAATATCATCCATTTTAAGGGCTCTAATGGCAGGCAGTCAAGTATTCTGAAGAGCACAAATCAGTCTCTAGAGGGCACAGCGTTCACATACACTTCTCCACTGCCTTGACCCCTGCTGCCATTCCCTTCCAGTGCATCCCACTACTTGATGGCACATGCAGCTCCCGGACCAAGTCCTTATTTCTCTCATTAGCCAGTACCGAATACTTCCAAGTTCCTTTTACAACTCCTTCCTCATGTCCTGTTACGTCTGTCACAGGCTTCTCGTATGAGTTTTAGAGTAACACTTTTACATATTACTTTTACACTTCTTGTTTTTCAAAACCCCAAACAGATCAGAATTTGCACTGGCTAAAGTCAGCTATGTTCAGCCCCAGTAAATTCCCATTTTCTTTCAGTAAAATACAGGCTTGGATTTTTCTGCTGTTCAATTCACCGACTGTTTTTCTCCAATATTCCTAATGCAATTAGCATAACAAGATAAAGGAATCAAGTCCTTTTCCATTTTTCTTCCTTCACAAAAGGACTGATGACAAACTGGGAATCAGAATCTGTATTGAATTACATTTGCCACAAAAGAGTTCATTAAGTAATAGTACATAATAAAAATCATCTGTCAACTTGAGGGATTGAGCAAATTCACTTAACGAAACAGCTGGTTATTTTCTACAGCGCTCTATAGCCCGAATGGTCAATGTGAGCAAGAAGGACTACTGAGAAAAAGGGAAGCAAGGAGCAGCTCAGCCACGAGCATGCTGAGCCCCAGCTTCAAGGCTCTTCTCTTCTGCACAGCCATAACCTGGCTGCAGCTGTGGTGGAGAAGGGCACCTCACTTTCTGCTCCATGCACGAAGCTGAGGCACCATGTCCTGTTGGAGCAGCATTGCCTCCCAAAGATGGAAACTCAGTATGAAGGTGTTCGAATTGCAAAGTTCGTGCTCTCAGCAGCAAATTCAGGAAGAGAGCCGAGCACCCATCCTTTGCTCTAACAAGTCCCACCAGCTCCTGACAAAATTTACCTCTCCTTCCACATTCAGCTCACTCGCTGAATAATCCAAACCCCTGCAAACCACCCGCACTGCTTTGACCCAAGGGATTTGTTTCACACTCCTCGAAGGGCCGTAACATGCCACTTACAGTAGGAGTACTACAGGAAATGCTCTGCCTCAGAGACAGCTCTCTGGGAACAGAGGTCATCGCTGACACGGCATTGCTCTGCTCCTCCGGTGCTCTTCCTGCATGTATTTAACACAACAGTCTCAGAAGAGAAGCCCTCCTTACAGCGGTCAGCTTCATTTTCATCTTGTTGACTCTTCGCCACTTAAGGATTTGCTACGAGTCATTCTCAGCAGTCCTAGACTTCCACCTACCTACAAGAATGTTGGATTTATTCAGCTCTATGCAAGTAGGTCTCAGGAGTGCATGGATGTAGAAGGCTGTGCACCAGATTCTTTTCAGGCAACCAGGCAAACCCAGTCGTGAATGTTAGAGATGGAACAGATCGGTTTTAAGAATTTCACGCCAGGACACAGGCAGGATGGAAACACCAACCCTAGCACACTGATGGTGCAGTGACGACTCCACAGAGCTTTGCAGAATCTGAAAGAATTCAGCAGACACTTGCAGGAGTTGCAGTCACTTGGATTTGCAATACTGGAGACAGAGCCATCTCCATTGATGGGCACAGAGCAAGTTCTCTTCCTTTCCTCGAGGGCCTTGCACTGCTCATCTTGCTATCGCTGCAGTTTTTCCAAAGTAATTTAATCCAGCTATCCAAAACAAACTTCTAGAAAATTAGCTTGCTTGTTTCCTAAGTCCATTACATTTAACATGTGGGGAGAGGATGGATTGGATAGCTATTAATCAAAGGATGGGTTTTATTCCTGTGATGTCATAAAGTGCAGAAATTGAGCTCACACCGTTTATTAAATTACAGGAATGTCAAGGAAAAATAGATAGCTCTAATAATACATTTTTGCCTATCTGTTATATTTTATATATAGCTTGTAGAGGAGAATTAAAAAGTTTTCTACCATATACAATTACAACTTAAAAAAAAAAACACACAATAGATTCTGTTACTAATGCAGAATACAGTTATTGCAGGCAAAAGGTTTACTCTTTCATCAACATTTGAGATTACTGCAGCTCAGAGCCTGGGGGAGAGGAGGAGGATTGCTCCGAGATAAGAAAGTCTGAGCTTCAATACATAAATGCTGTCGATGAGGAAAGAATAACAAGCACACCAACATCTACAGGCAGCCCCTCTGTGCAGGGGATCAGCTCAGCAGGCACACGCTGTGTGCGTAGTGCTACCAGCACCCCAGACAAGTGGGTGTCACTGGAGCAGAGGAATACTGGGCTGCCAATGGGTTCCAGCATGTCCCAGCTGCCGTGTTGGTGGAGACATCTAAGATGGGCCAGAAATCTCTGCTCTTCGCTGAGGCCCAGCCCAGCCTGAGCAGTAGGATGGCATCAGACTCACCAAGGTCAGAAGGCTCGTAAAACTGCTTCCATGAAGAGCATCTCTGCCTATTATTCCCAAACCACTCTTAAGCACTGACAGCCTTTCTTGTTAGCTACCAGGATTTTTTTTTTCCTTTTAATTAACAGTTCAAGAAACATCCCTCTACACAGTTGCAGGCCCATCAAAATCTGACACTGCCTCATTTTTATTCTTCTCCCACCATCCTCCCTCCTCTCCTCTCAACTCTAAGACTTCCCAGTGATTCAGCACGAGCCCATCCCCGCTCCCCTTGCATGCTGCAAACTGAGTCATTATTGGGTGGAAGGCTTCCAAGGAAAGTGCCCAAATGGCGTCGATGCACCAAATCTTTCCTCTGGGAGCAGGACTCACAGGAATGCTACCAAGGAACACTGTGCTGCAGTTCAGGATGCTGGAGCCAAACAGGTCAGAACTGAATTCTGAACTCCACGCTTTTAACTGTGGCATTTACAAAAAGTCTGAGGTGAACCGTGTGTGTTAGTCTTCAGTTTCACATTGATCCTCCCAAGTCAGACATGGGTTAAGTATACTGTAGTGTTATAACCTTCTACAGAGCAGGCTACATAAAATGTAAATTTATCAATAACTGCAATTGCGTAGGGCGGGGGGATGCTGTCTAACTGGTAAAGCCAATTGACAGAACACAGCACTTAGGGATAGCCCAAGGTGAGGAGAAACAGAAACCCAGAAACACATCTGTCACGTTGGTAGGAGAACTTGACCTCATTTTCATATCCATTTCTCAGGGATGTGTCCCTCTTTATCTCTCACAGGTGCTTCTGCAAAGGTAGGGCTCGTCAGAACTGAAGCAGCTATTGAACATGTGTGCCTTTCTCACCTCTGAAAGCAGACTGGCTCATGGGAGGAATGAAGTATCCAGCCAAGGATGCAAACAGCAGGGAGCAAAGCATACATTTCAACGTTTCACACAGCTTTCCTTCTCCTCTGGAGCACTTTGCTTTGGCAGACACACGTGGAAAATAAGGAGGAAAGTACAAAGATCACCTAGCACTCCTCCCACCCTGAGGCAGGATCCACACTGTGCGAGACACCTGTCTAGATAACGTAGATGTGGTTGAAACAGGTAGACCTGATCCTGCCTTGAGCTATGAGCCAGACTAGCTGTCTTCTTGCACAGAAAAAAGTATATGAACATATCCTTTTAAAAAAGGAGACAAATGTTCCAAACATTGGCTGTCAGTACACCTCATCCCTATACTGACAGAGACCAACAATACCAACTTCTGCCTTATCTGCTGAGTTTCCCACACAGGTCCTATAATCTGCTCATTAGTGAAACAGTAGCCCGTCCTACGTTCCACCTCGTTAATTGTACCAAAGGATGCAACTGATAGAGGAACACTGCAGCTGAAGAAAATTACCCAGTCTTCACTAAAAATTAAAGACAATTCAGTTATTGATCAATAGTTCAGAAGTTGCCCATCAACTCCCTAAATTATCTCTGTGCTCTGAAGGTTTCTCTGTCACTACGAATGATGTATGTTTGTGGAAATTACTCATTTGCAGGCTTACAGCAACACCCACGAGCCCTAACGTGCTGTAAACAGATGGGAGGAGACTGCATCGCACCTTATGCAGCAGTGGAACACTGAAGGTTTGTGTCTCAGCCTCCTCAGTTCATCGCACCACATATGATGCAAAACTGCCCTGCCAAGTGCTGCTTGGAATCGTTGAAAAAAGGGCAGCTCTGCTTGTTTTAAAACAACTGTCTTAGATTAACCAGGAATCTTTAGTGTACTTGCACAATAAAAAACACTAATTCCACAGCAAGGCACACAAGATCCAAGGAATAACACCTTCAAGTGCACAGATAATGAAAGTGAGTTCAAAAACTGAGTGGCTCTTACCTTTCTCCCAAGGATTTTCATCTAGTTGTTCTCTTCCAAAGGCCTTTTCCTGTCCTCATTTGCACTGCCCATGCAGGCTCTGTGGTGTGTGCATGATTACTGCCCTATCTTAATAAGATATCATGCATATAACACAAGTCACTGATAAATGCCTGCTTGCTGTTGTGTCTGCGCTTCACCATTTGTATGCTACTGAATTAATCTTATTAGGAAGTATAATATTCAGAACATTTATTCCTTACTTCCTTTCATTTGTATAAATATGTTGCTCTGCCATGTTCTAATTGCCTAACATCTGTTAGAAGGAAGAGAAAATAAACACATTATGGCAAGAACAAACTGTAATACCCTTTTAAAGAGCAAAAATGTAGAGTGGGCTGAGAAAACCAGGAATATCAGCCCAAGAAGTGAAAGCCATCCAGCCCACCGAGCAAGAAGTTCCTGTGGCCTGTGCTGGCAGTGAACTGAATCACTATCACTGGGACAAGTCAGTTCACTCAGTTCAGTTTTAGCTTTGATTAAAGTGTTAATTTACTCAAAGCAATGTTTTGGCCAACGTACAGTGCACGCGAATGCAGAGAATGAGAAATGTTTGGAGTATTTGAGAAGCACGTAGGCAATGCCACAAGAACCAGGGACAAAGAGACACTGTGAGTGGAGCGTGGGCTCAGTAACCCTTGTGAGACCCAGCTCAGGATGGTCTACAGCTCCAAGTGAGTCCTCCAGCTCAGTTGCCACCAACTGTTGAGAAGCCTCTGAGCTTCAGGCTTCAGCCAGCTTTGGTCGGCAGTTTACAGGCTCACTGAAGCAGCTTATTAGCATCTCCATTAGCCTAGTGGGAACAACTGTTAGTAGTAAAAAGAAATCAGGATAATTGGCTAGATCTTTCTGCTGAAAGGAACAAGAAGCTGAACAGACGCAGAGCTCAATTCATTTGATTTTACCTGCCTAAGAAACACTGCTTCAAATCTTTCCTCTGCCCCAGCTTGTTTTTCTCTTTAAAACAGGAGTTAAACATAAAGCCTGCTACTAAAACATCATCAAGTCCCAAGGTCCTCAACCTGCTGCATGCTGCTTGTATGCCTCAAAGGCATTCTGACAGGGCAGATGACAGTAACAGTTGACAGTATGGTTTTTAGAAGTACTGCTAACCATACACAGAGCCTGTAAGTAGTCTGAGTTTTGTTGTGACTTCTGTGATGGTGTCCCTCAATCATGCACAACGTTACTCAACTCACAAGCGTTACTGGCACGCTGATCCTGTGCCATGGGGTAGTGTGGCCAGTCACCATGAAAGCTCACTGTTCTCTTCTGATGATCCCCTTTTCCAGACAACAGTAGCAAAACCTAACATATTCACGGATAAAATACCTCATGTAAGGCTTCAAACCTCCAGAAACAAGTATACGATGTAGTGTAGATGCCAAGCAAGGAGAGTCCTTAATTTGCTAACTCTGGCAGGGAAAGGAAAAAACAAATGCACATTTGTTATTTCCAGTGGGTTAGCATTTTCCTTCCCTGAGCTGGACAGACCATCTGAGCAGAGAGGAGGCAGCACTGCTTTCAAATGTTTATTTTTAATGAGCAAAAGTATTCTGCCTCCGCTCTGCAGATGCAGCTACAAGCGAAGACACACTCCTGCCTGTGTGGTTAATGGCTTTTTGTCAGAACAACTTAACACAGTGTTCTTGGAATGTATTATCACAGCCACCAAATCCATGGAAGTGTGTGCCTTGAGACTTGTGGACCCACAAACGAGAGGAGGCACTTAGCCACTGCCTGGCAAGCTGTACAGCAGTGCTTGGTGGGTGCAGCAGAGCTGCTCAGCCCTGCCCACCTCCCTGCAGCACCGACAGCCTTGAGATTTGCTTTCTTTCTAGAAAGCCTCCCCAGGAGCTGGAAACCCTCAGTCAGCACTGGCTGTCACTGTGATGACCACAATCTGTGGCTTGGCAGCACTGCATGACTTCGGACAGTTTCTCTTGCCAAGGGACAAACTAATTCACACATGGAGTTATGGATGCAATCATCTCCCTTTTTAGCCCATTTCTATCCTTAATTGTGTGCTCACAGAGACATCTATTCTCTTGAGCACATCAGTGATACTATTAACACGAATACAGAAATGGCTCTTTCTCTCCCTCCATCAAGAGGGACATTTGGTCTTTAAATATGGACGCACCATTTCAGCTTAAGTTCTTAGAGAGTTTCTGTTGAAATCCAACTCCATGTTTGTTTTCAGTTTGTTTTCCTTTCATAGACCTCCAGGGTCCCCCCCCCAAAAAAAAAAAAAAGAGGATGAGTCCTTTCAAATCTGTGATGAATGGAAAACAGACTTCAGAACAGACAAAGGGTGAA
Organism: Callipepla californica brunnescens; assembly: GCA_023055505.1. Taxonomy (NCBI): domain Eukaryota; kingdom Metazoa; phylum Chordata; class Aves; order Galliformes; family Odontophoridae; genus Callipepla; species Callipepla californica. The sequence continues at coordinate 1,116,232 of JALIRH010000055.1, forward strand.
AATGATTTACACTTTAAAGCATGGCTGATTTGAAACACTTATCTGCGTGGAAATCCCTTTCTTTAATAGGGAAATATTGATGACTGAACTACTCTACGTACTTAAATCAGCAGGAGAGATGCATGGCACCTCTGCAACTCTTCTGAACAAGAAAAATTCACAAGCTAGCTTTTGACGGTTTTAGTCTCCCTACATAGAGTAGTTTCAAGCAATGCATGAAACACTCTCAGACCCAACTTGAAGGATGAAATTAGGACAGTCACCCCTAGTTTCTGGACAGCAAACAAGCTCTTTCCCTCCTGGATCACACCAGCAGATGCAGGCAGTCATTTCCCAGGGGAACACTTAACCTGTCTGTGCACATCCCTCCACCAAAGCTGTCACTCTCATAGGAGGGCCATGGAGGAGAGGCACACAGCAGAGCATCTTCCCAAACTCCACTTCTGAGTGCAGCCAGACAAAAGCCAACTGCAAGCCTCAGAACTTCATCCTCCGCTGTTAAAACATTATCAAAGTAACGAACAGGAATGTTCCTGTTCCCTGTTATCCTGAAGATTTGTCCTCTTTGCATGCCTGGGAGGAATACACTGTGTGATTCACCTTCAGTTTACAAATGGCCAGACAATGTGGAAAAAATAATGAAGCATGAAATACAAAACCTGCATTTGAACCAAACCATTAAGCAGTAAAGGCAACACAGCTGGATTCCGTTCAAGTGCTCTTATCCTGATACAGAGTACATATCAGCCTGATTTAGAAGCCTGGCCAAATCACTCCACCCCAAAACACAAGTACAGCAAGGGAAAGGATTCAGTGCAGCAACACTGGCCGACTTCTGTGCCAGGCTCAGGCAGGAAAAGCTGTACTGAAGGTACAAAGTGGAAAGCATTTGAACAGCAACAATTTGCACCAGATTAGAAGTTAACTCTTGGCAACAGAGAGGCAATTACAGGAATTCTGAGCCAGCTTTAGCTCATTTGTTCCCCTGGAAATACAGAGCAACTTCAGGGAAATTACCAGGATAACGCTAAGGAAAAGCACTAAGAACAGTGTTCTTCAGAGCCCAGTCAGAGAAACATATCCCCTCATTTTTGAATTGCTGCTCTTCTGCACTCATTTGCTAATTTGCAGAGGCTCGCAGGAGACAAGAACATTGTTCTGCTGAAGATCTGCACTTCAGTTATTCTCTGTATACCTTCACAAACAGCAGCAAGAGCACTTCCAGGTATCCAAGTCATCCAACTCACGGGTATGAGCTGGACCAGCAGGAAGAATGGATGGATATCAGGATCCAAACCCTCAGTTGCTGCATGGAAACTAGGAAAAGGCCAGAAGTCTCAGGACAGAATGACACTGCACCTGTACAGGGACCTCTCCCATAGCCGCAGAAAGAGGATTGCTTCAGCAAGGCTGCTGGTGAGGATTCAGAAGCACTGTGCTTGCCTCCAGCTCCAGACAAAAAGAGGTTTTATCAGATGCTATGGGCAAGAGAGGGCCAAGAACAGCAGGTGTTTCTTTAGTCACTTCTATTTGCTGTAGCAGACACTGATTTGGGATGAAGGGAGGCCAGGGAGGCTATTTGGATCAGACCCGGCAAGGTGGCAATTGGCTTGGCCACCTGGCACACTGGGAACAGAAGCAACCTCCGGCACGCAGCCAGTGCTTGGCAGAGCATAAGTGGGAATTTTTTAATTTATTTTTTATTGCTAGTACGGATGGGACCAGGTTGGCAACTGAGACAGCAAGGTTTACACAGGTACATAATCCATATGCTGTGGACATCAGTGCTGTCCAAAAAACAGCGTATTGCACAGAGCTCAGCACATCATCTGTGCTGCTCCCAGTGCTTCAGATGCTGGAGCCATTTGTACACCTGTGCTGCAAGTTGTACAGTCTCTGGAAGCACTCAAAATGCTCTCACTTGGGTTAGGACTCCTTCCATCTCCACCTGGTAGCTGGAAACAGTAGTTCTGAGCAACACAGCCACGCTGTCCCTAAACCTGCTCAGGAACAGGTTTGGCCCATCGCTGCTGTGCTGCTAGAAAGCAAGCCTGGATGAGATGATCCCGCATACCCACGGAGCCCAGAGCCGTCCTGCAGGGCTGCAGATGCATAGGATGGGGTATAATGACTTGAAGAACCACGTGCATGTTTTTATAAAAGCATATTGCTCATCTGAATTGGATCCAAAACTCTTCAACCACTTTATATTTAAAATGCAGCTTCCCATTTCTGCAGCAAATAGCATTGCCTGCCTTTCAGTACTGCCTGTTCTTGAAGGAGATCGGATATCAGCTATCAATTGCAGTAGCAAGCATCTAATTTGACTTTGGCAGCGAGATGACAGTGTCTTGAATGCTAAATTACATCTGCAAAAAGGTCAAAGCCCGTGGATACCTGAGCATTTACATAATTCAAACAGCTCATCATCAGTTGCCTCCTTTTTATTTTATTTTTTTTCCTTTAAGCTACTCGAGGCAACAATTTTGACGCGACTTTCAGGAAAGGGACTTTTAGTGGGTAATGTTCTTGGGTTTGACCTTGTTTCTACAGTGTTAATTACTGTCATTATCAACTGCTTGTACCTTCAGAAAAAAAAAAGAAGGCAGCTAGTGGTAGGAATCGGCCCTCCCCTGCAATCTTTGTAATAAAGCAGAAGCCCTGCCATGGAATGAACAGCGTTCTGTGGTGGAGCATCACCTCCCAGCCCCTCCTCCCGGCATGAAATAACCCAGAGCTGCTCAATACGCTGTGGCCAGCTTCTCAGCTGGAGTACAGCACTGAAAGCCACGCCGGAACGAATGCAGGGCACCAGCCAGCAGCCCCCGAGACAAGCACTGCTCAGCAGCCCCTGATTTCCTGCGCCATTTGAATCATTTTAATACAGAAAACACTCAGGGTAATGGAAGAGGATTTCTGTCTCCCATTTACAGCAAGGAGCAAAGTCGGGTCTTTCAGATCCTCATCTCCGATTTTCTGGATGGGAGATGAGTCACTTTCCTCCTCACTGCCTCAGTTTCCATTCCTCTGCCCAAAGCTCAGCCTGCATGGCAGCACAGGCTGAGTTTTCAGCTTGCAGTTCTGAGCGCACCTCATTACTGATAACCTATTCAAGCATTCCTCGTGGTTTATATTCCGCAGATGAATTACAGCTTTGTAATTAATCTTCCTCCTTATAACTCTATATGTTAATTACCATGATTATTTCTGGTAATTCCATTTTATAAATGCTCCTAAAAGTACGAAGCACTGACGGCACTATCTGAAATGAAATCTCTGTTCAGAAAATGCAAGGAGGGAGCAGAGGGTGCAAGGCACAGTCTTTAGAAACCAAGATGAAATTGCATGAGTGCTTGCTTCTTCGCTGGACTCCTCCTGCCCCATAACTCCTCAGCCTAATTACCATCCATCAGCACAGGAGCATTTTGATCTTTGCCTGCTCATAAGGCAGGAGATCACTCGCTGATGGACTATTCCCCACCCCCTCCCATTTCTGGCAAAAAATGAAACCAAGTTTGCTTTGAGCAGTGCACTTGCTCCTTGCTTTGGAAGAAAACTTAAAAACAAACATACCCTACGTTCCAAACACACTGAACACCTGTGCCATCAAAAGAAACCTGTCAGCCAGCTGTCTGCCTCCCTCCTCAGGCATCACTGCTTGTCCCATTATGCAGCACTTGTTCCAGTGCCAGCCAGGCAGCATCAGTGGTCGCCCTGATTAGCCAGCTTGCTGCTTCCCTCCCAGCTCATTTCTCCACTTGAATTCTGCCTCCCTCTATCTGAATTTCAAGGGATGATATTTTTGTTGTCTACAATTTGAAGCCATGATAGAGCGACGCGTTTAGGGTTAATAAGCATCTCTATCAGTAGAACATTCGATCAGCATGAATAACCATCGTATCTCTCCCCACCCTTCTGACTGATGATAGCTAAATTACTTCTAAATATAGCCCTTAAAATCTGCATTAATCCTGTCTGCTTCAAGCACGTTGGGTTTATTGACAGCATGAAGATACAAGCCAAGCACCTGCACAGAACACAAGCTTTATAAAACAGGAAATAAGAGCAATCCAGGTAAAGTGCAGCCTCCATTAACCTTGTCTTTTTGGTTTCACTTCTCTAAAAACAGACTACCACCAAACAATCTCGCTGTGGACAGCTCTGTGCTGCAGCCTAACAAGAGTGCTGTGCAGCAGTACCTCTTCCATTCGGATCATTTTACTCTCCAGCCTGGAGATAAGTAGCCAGAATGAGAGCTTCCTCTTCATCCAGGAATGAAGAGAGCTTAAAAAGAGCAGTAATTTGTTAGAGCTTTCATTGTCCCTTTCCTGTAAGAATGGTGCTCCTGGCTGGTGCATCCAAACACCGCAGCCATCGTCAACAGGTCACACTGCAGCAGAAAACAACCCCATTTACAACCTTTGGGCGTTTCAGTATGAGCCAACAGGAAACGCTGTCACGTTTTAATGGCCACATTTGTTAACGTCTTACTCTCCCCTCAGAATGCAGCACCCAGATTGACAGCACAGTTCTTTTTAGGTACAGACACGCAGCACTGAAGTATAGGTAATTCTTTCCCCCCTGCATCAAGTTGAATTGCCATGACAGATGGGGCCAAGAGAACATCCTCTTACTCTGCTTTGATGTTTTTCAAATGTTATTCTATCACTGAGTTTGTTTCAGATGCAACGATGAAGCATGCCACATCCCCAGCATCAAGTGGAAAAGCTTGAGCCAAGCAAAGAATGGAGTACAGTAAGTGCATTAACAACCTAAGGGTAGAAAGACCCCAACCACTAAAACTATTTAGTGCCATCTCACTCTCGCTGCTGGCAGGACAAAGAGTCAGTGCAGTTATTATTGCTGTCTTACAGAACAACAGTGCACCTGGCAGGAGTAAGTTGTTCACCACCACATCCATCCAAAGGAACTTGCCATCCAAATAAACATACAAGGCAGAAGCATTAGGGGAGCTAACAATCCAGTCAAGGTGACTCTGCTTATCAGCTGCCTAGAAGGACAATTCACAGAGCATCACATTTTTTTCCTGCCCATCTCTGAGGTGCCCTCAGGAAATGTCAAAGAATTACATAGGCTGGATAAGTTCTTCTAACAAGCACATGCAGATGACAGGCTTTCGTTTAGGCAGCTCTGCTTTCTACCCTGCTGTCCTAACCACACAGCTGCAAACACTGGGTTTCATCCTTCTGTGCCCCTGCTCCTGCTTTCACCGTTCCCTCCCTGCTACTTTATGGCCTGTAATATCTGCAGTTCTGATTTAGTGCTGAACACGTAAAATCGGTTTGATCCAAAGTTTCAACATCCGTGAATAAGTTCTCTGTATAAACCCACCCTATATAAACAGCAGAATAAGCTGTTTCTTCTAGAGAGAGAAGCCATCAGGTTACCAGCAAACAGTGGACGGGTAATATTCATCCCTAGATGAAAGCAGTGAAGTGCTGAGCTGTTAAGAGTTCTAAAATTCTTCATGGTGTTATGAACTAGGTGAAGAACTCTGCGTGATCTGAAACACAGCAGACTGTAAAGTGAAAAACCTATCCGCACTGAGCATACTTAGGAATACCAGCCCTAGATTTAAAAAGGGAACCTCAGTTACCAACCTACGACCTCCAGTCTTCTCATATGGTTTCTTCCCTTTCAGTCAGAGACAATCTCTCTCAAGGCCAAAGCCAGAAAAAAACATTGTGCTACGTCCAGTACAGTTTTCAGAATGATTTTCATTGCAGCCAAAACCAAGGAATGTTCCGCGGTGAGCTGCCATGCTTAAAGCAAGCCTGCTGGGAGGCAACTGGAGGAGCTGGTAAGACTGCAGCCTCCCCTCCCAGCTCAGGGCCGTTTCACCAATTCTCAGTGCTTTAAGAAGCCTACAGCAAGCCCACAGATACACACCCAGAGTCCATCCTGTTTTGGTCTAGTGTAAATTACAAATAACTCCATTAACTCCTAGAGTTACATCAAAGCAGGAGGTAAATAAGGCTCTGATCATATTCCCTCTAAGGACAGGCTGCCCATCACACCTCGGGTTAATGTACTTTGCTGCTAGTTCTGGGCTGTTCGCCATCAGTAGTAATTGGATTGCAAGAAAGGCAGATATCTGTTTCCAAATGACATTTTTATCAATATCTGTCTGTTTACAGGTGTCTGTCATAACCTTCAAATATACTTCAATGTCTCAATCACCCAAGCACTGAACATGTGCTGGGAAGATTCACCAAGCAAATCACAGCGACTACTCAAGTTTTGCCTTCTAAAAACACTAAAGAACAAACCTTCCCTTTCCCAAAATTGAGAAGCCACGCAGATTCCGTGGCCAAATCATCACAACAGAGTAAGTGACTTGGACTTCTTTTCTTGATTTTCAGCAGCATGTTTGTTCAATGCATTCAACTGAACAACAACAAAAAAAACTTTACTATGGAGTTTCTCTTTTAGTGAAGCAGAGTGTAAAACTAAAGCCTTCTATCAGACAGAAAGAGTGCTATCACAGCTTCATCCTGAGCTGCACAAAATGTGCCATTTGTTCCAGTCCACAATGAACCACATCAAGGCCTACATGCTCAGCTTCCCCAAACTTCTTCCCCACATTTGGGGGGGTGGGAAGCAGACAGCAGTGCTGTCAGTTTACACAAAGGTAGTCTTGTCCCTACAATAAGCAACTTTCTGTCAGAAAGGCTTAAAGTTAGCACACAGATGCTTTCCTGTCAGGTCACCTAAGATCCTGGAGCCTGTTGAATGTCTCTATCTTGATGAAGAGCAGCTTATTCCCACACCACAAACAAAAATGGAACAATTCTGACGTCAGGTTCTGCAATCCTTTCTTATTTCTGATAAGCCTCAGTACTATTTGGAAGGGCTTTGGGGAAAGGTCAGTTGATGTGGTGACTACATAGGACTCAGGCAGGAGAGGCTCCCATTTCTAGAGTTGACTGTGATACTTTTAAGATTGAAAGCTTCAGTTCTTATGATCAAGTGGTTACTGCTTTCATTGAGCAGAACAAGACAGGCTACATCCTCACAACTACAGGCAGGAGAGATAAAGTTGTGAGGCTCAGAGTAAAACAAGTGAAATTCAATATGAAAGTCTCATGGTGTTGGAAGGTGATCAGGGAATCCCAGTCCTTGGACTGGCGTTGCAAACAAACAAGTGACACTGCCACGTTTGGCAATGTACATGCAATGCTGCTAGAGACCCATAACGTGCCACCAAGCTCACCTTCCAGAGCACGTGCCTTCCTAAAGAACAGAACACCCCATCCTCATAACGTTGATCCCTCAAGCGTTCTAACCTCCACAAACTCATTTCTATTTATTTTGCCTTGCTAATGACCTAACCGATTAGAAAGGGGCTTATGCATGTCAGATTAAAGCTCTGTGATAATGTCTTAAATGTTCCACTTTAATATTAGATTTAATTAGGACAGCAAGGAGGTGGAGAGGGAGGAGGGCTGAAACCTGGAAAGTGTCGCCAGCAGCTCCTTTGCAACATCTGAATTGGAATGGCTTTTAGCCAGATAAGCAATTACTCCAGCAGCAGACAGACAACCCATGCATGCAAGGCCCATATGCTCCTGCCTAGCCCAGCAAGGAGCTCCAGGAAGCTCTGTCACTTCCCACTCTGCTCTCCAAGCAGATCCACACTCACAAATCAGTCCCTCAGAAAACAGATCTTGAGGAGAAGACAGACAGCTCCAAATCTTTTCATCTCTCTAGCCTTCAAAATAACTGCAGTGTCACTTGCAGCAGGAGGCAGGGACAAAGCTGCAGGTCTGTGATCTCTTTTATCCAGCTCAGCAGGAAGGAAATGCTTGGTTTAGAGCACGACCTCGAAGCCAGTTTCCTTCAAAGACAGGCAGCAGTGAAACCAACCTCAGCTGGAACAAACAGGCCACCATGCTGGGGTGAGGTGACAGGACTTAATACTGCCCAGCAGACAGAAGATGAAAGCAGCCCTCCTTGCAGCAGCACAGATGGCAGCATTGATGGCACTACAGAAATGCTTCTTGGAGAGAAGCCCCAGTCCCCTGTACTGTTTACACCAGCACTGCCAGACCCATCCTTGTCACTGAGTGCAGACGGGCAGCAGTCTTGGAGAAAGGCAGTTCTGCAGCCAGGACCATTAAGCCTCCGTGATGTCCTTTCTGTTTTCAGATACTGCAAGGTCCTGTCTTGTGGGAACAGCTACACAAGTGCTCCTCCAACCAAACTCCACTGTTGTCATCAGGGCAGCAGGTGACAAAGCCATGGGTATATGACCATGAATGAGGACAGCCAGCTCCAGTTTAACTGTGTTCATGGTACACTGTTGCACTAGGAGGGTAAAACCACTCTCTCATGGATTAAGTGAAAATTTTTTATCAGTTGAAGCACATCAACAGAACAGCAGTTAACTGAGGGATTCTGGTCCCTGCTGTTAATGTAATTAAGATAAACACACACCAGTTCCCAAGCAGCAGGCAAGAGAGGCTCAGAAGCCCACATCTCACACCCTCCCCAGCAGGGGTCTCCATGCATTCCACCTCATCTACAGCCACATCAGGAGCCAGGTTCCCAGCCCTTTCTTTTTCAACAGGAGTCACCACAGTGATTCTCTTTTAAAGCCCCTCACGTCCCTCATCTGCACGGAACCAAAACCACTTGCATTTACATCTTACATTTACAGAGCCCTTTGTCCAAGGATTACAGACTTTCCAAAACTTAATTAATTAAGCTGTAACACCTCCTTTCCCCCCTCCTCCCACCATCCATAAGGTGCATTAAATTCACTGTCAGCATTTTTTGAATAAAGCACTATTTTATAGCAGTTATTAATTGGCTGTAGGCATCAAGTTCCTCAACCAGAGAAAGATTTAATTCCTGCCTTTCAAGCACTAAGCTTAAAGTCAGGACTCCTGAGGCTTCTAGATTTCACTTCTGCAATTGTCTTGCACTCCTGACACCAGATATTGGTTGTCTAACCACTTGCTCCCATGGGGAACCAGAGACAAAATGGGTAACTGAAGGGATTAAAATGGGTATGTAAGAACAAGTGGCAGCATACATGCTACATACAGCCTCTCAATCCCAAACGAACATCACTGGACTGCCTTCTCCTTTGGATCATCTGACACCACATCTCAAGATGGCTCTCCCTACACGTGCTGGCATGCTTCACCTTCTTGCCTCTGTTTGTCTGCAAGGCCACCACAGAAAGGGAAAGCATTTTGTCTGTGTTCTGGGCTGAAAGACACAGCCACTAAATCTCCCGTGTGACCCATGGCACAGCAGAAGTATTCTTTACCTTCTATTGAAAGCAGTGGGATTTTTATAGGGTAAATGTATGAGAAATCGACGCTTCTACTCTCATCCCCAGCACAAGAAATGTGAGCACATGATTCCATTTGGGGCCTTCTAGGGAAACCAAATGAAGTGGAACCTGCAAACATCCTCAGAATCTTTCTATTCTAAAATGACTGTAATAGGAAGAGTTGTGAGCGCCTTGGGAACATCCATCAGCACCTGGACATACCAGGAACTGGGAGAAGACTGCTCAAAATCTGCAATAGAAGCACAAATGGATGCACAAAGGGATACAGAGCAACACGCAGAAGAATTGGAGTTCCTGCTTCTCCTTCTGACTCAACTGAACATCCCCCCTTCTTATCACATAACCTTGTGCTCAGCTCTCCACAGCTTGCTGCTGCAATGAATGCAATGCTGCTGTGTCACTGGGAAGAAAAAGGTTATGAGCTCAGGGTTTAGAAATAAATCAGCCTTCGTGCTGTTTTGGAAATAATCTACGAGAAAGGTTTGGTTGTAAAAGGCATTGTATAAATGAAGACACTATTATTGTTTGACAATAATAAAAACGAAATAGTTTTCTTATATTTGCTTGGAATAAAACCATTTTGCAGATGTCTTCAGACAGACTTTTAAACTGCTTTCCACAGCTTAATTTCCCCTTTTAGGTTTTTATTACATTTAAATTAGAATTATGCCTGTAAGCAGTCAAGGGCAACTTTCTACAAGTCTATGATTGCTGAACTTTTCTCTGCTCCTATCACCTTTGCTCAGGAGCCTGCAAACAAGCTCTGGCCTTGTTCTGATACTAGTCATCCCCTCTGCCTTAAGTAACAGCATTCACACCTACCCTATCTTTCAGCTTTCAAAATTAGTCTTCCCCACAGCTTGTTACTGCTCTAATTACGTATTAGAAGAAAAGCCAAAAGCTCCTCTGCATGTTTGTCTGTTTCTTAGACAAAGTGACCCTTTAATTTCAGTTACGACCAGGAGGGAAGACAGTTTCTACCATTCTCTTCTCCCTTAGAGGAGGACTGATCTTGCTCCACTCAGCATAAGAGCTTAATGCTGCATTCCACTGATTTACACTTTCTAAAAATCAGAAGTAGGGACTACAGCATTGGACAACGTCCTCGTGACAGTAAATAAATGGGACTGGCCCACAGTAGACATGTGAGCGTTTGGACAGATGCTTCCTAAGCTCAGTTTGCTCAGAGACTCTCGGTGCAGAACACAAATCATCATGCATCACAGCAGCACTAGCAACAGCAGACACGCAAGGAGACATTGAGCTGCACACACCGTTCTCCGCCTGGACAGCTCTCCCCACCCTCCTCAGGGACATGAGAAGTTTGCTCTTCCAGGTATTGCTGTGAAGTAGCCCAAGAACTGCCACTTGTCAACCCCCACAAAAGGAAGGCTGCACCTAAATCACCCATGCACACCACAAAATCCCAGTGGGAAGTACCTCTAGAGTTTGCCTTCTTGCTCTCACATCTTCATATTTTCAAGGTTCCTCACTTCAATAGAGGCAGCTGCAATTGCTGCAGGCCAAATTAATGCAGCATGTTAAAGAGGAGATCAGCACACCTGCTCTCTAATAAAGATTTTACTTCTGTTGCTATATTTATTCTTGTTTCGCTCAAACTAAAGTAAATGCTATGGAGGCTCAAAGCTGCTCTTTGCGTATGGAGAAACACAGCAAGAGCCCCCAGGTACACCCAAACACGGAATTAAGTAAACAATTATGTTACCTCATATACTCTCAGTTAACTCCCATGCCTCGATACAATTCATACTTTCTGAGCTGAACAGATCTCGGTCAATTAGCGATAGCTATTCAATTAAAGCCATCTTCAATTACTTCCTGCTCCCTAAGATTTGATACTTCTATTAATCTTCCTTAAGCATTAACTCTGTGAGCTACAGCCGCTTAAACACCACCACGAGAGCACCGTTTGCCCCATGGGCTAAGAAAAGACACTATAATTAAGAAAAAAGGCAGCTCAACTTGACAAACTAATCACAACAAGGGAACAACGCTGGAATAGCAGCATCATCAGTTGATCAACTATACTAACAACATACATAGGCAGCAGTCAGCTGTGCTTCTCAGGGTCTCCTGCTGCACTCATTCCTGCAGCACACACGTGTGCTTGAGGCAGAAAGATGTGATTTTGGAGCTTTTTCATCATCAGGATGCTGCTTTTTCAAGGGGAACAGCCCATTACACGAGGCTGGGGGGAAGCCTAGCTCTCAATGGGAAGAAAACACTTCAGAAAGACACGTCTACCCTTAGAGCCCCAACGGCCGGCTCAGAAAACGTCATCTCCGGGCAAAAAAAAGATAAACCTGAGGCAAAATTAAAGCTTAAAACGTACCTCAGCGTTTTGGAAGAGCAGCCCAGGCACTTCCTGCCGCGTCCTCAGCACGCACTGCAGTACTGCTGAGGGCTCGGAATGTTCCAGAAGCACTCCGGGCCTCTCCTGGAGCAGAGCTCAGGCTTCTACTCGAAGCTCGAGTTTCCCTTCTTCTTTCATCTCCGTCTCTCTTTTGAACAAAGACACCTCAAACTCCTGCGAAACGGCTGTCCGCCATTTTGTGCTTCCCCCTGAGGCCCCTCCAGTGATGGGGGACAGTGAGGAGGAAGGGGCACGGCCGTGCTCCCGGCTGGTGCTGGTTGTGACCCACGTGCTGATGAGAGCAACCAGATCACAGTGGTGCTCAGTGAGTGTTGCCCACGTGTGTGACCCCGAGTGAGCAGCCTCGAAGCTGTGAGCTGGAAAACCCGTGTGCAGTATCAGCAAGGCCCTGCTGATCCCCAGGCACTGTTATCGGCCATCACGTATCTTGTTGTGCCTCCAGACTGATATCCCCACCTCCAGATGCGAGCCCCGTTACTCAGCATTACCAGGTAAGTGCCAAGACCCCGTGTGGGATCTGCTACCCTCCGTTTTTATTCCCTTTTCCAGCAGTTGTGTGTCTTGTCTCCCGTGTTTAACATGAATGAGAGCATGAACAGCCTTGTGAATAGGAAATGTGATGCTGTGTGGTACGCTTGTGAAGCTAAGTCTTGAGGCAGAGTGCTAAAACTCTCGTTGCCATAGCTTTCATCCCTCTTCAACTAACGCGTGTCAAATAAGCTGAATGAGGTACGCAGCCAAAGCAGGAGAGAGGTGTACAAGGAAGGAGGGAGCTGCAAGCAGAGCAGGAATCCTTTCTTTTAATTTTGGCTTCATGATTCAGTACTTCTGATGTCAATAACTTTAAATGGTAAACAGCAAGCTAACAAAAGGCATGCGTGGGAGGGAGTTAAAGTGGAGCCTGGGATGACTGGCATTCCTTGCAGTCACTAGTCGAAGACCTGTGTGTTCATTTGGACCTCTCATCAGCACTGATGGCCATCCCAATGGAGATGCCGATACCAAAAAGGCCAACAGCCCCATTTATATTTCATGTGGTGGCACATGTCTGAGTCTAGGTAACAAAGGTGGGAAGTTGTTCCTACTTCACATAACTATTCCATCCCCTGGGTACCCTGTGTACTGCTAGAGGTGACAATAAATGGGAAGGTGTCTGCAGGAGCTAGTTCATTTTGTTTTCTGCTCTGTGGAAGGTAAAGGGAAATGTTGCAGCTAGCAAGGCTGCCTTGGGAGCCTTACAGGTGAGTAACAAATTGTTCTCTTTGATAGTGTTTGTAAGAGGTGCCAATCCACACTAGGGCTGTAAAGTAAGCAAGCAGCTGTTCTGTGCTGGTGCCCTGAGTGGCTTCGAGTATTCCTGGGCTGAGAAGTAAGCCACACAAAAAACTGAAGAGGGGAGGGGTGGAAGGTAGCTAGGTAAGGTAGCAGTGGCAAAAAGGGCAGAATTTGCTTTTAATCCGCTGCTGGTATCAGTCGTTAGTTTTTAAACTTAAGTTAGGAATCCTTCTGTAATGTTTTAGAGATTAGTGTGGGATTTATCACAGAGACAGCCAGAAGGCAGCAATGTAGAAAGAAAAGGTGAACCTGGGCTCAAGGGGCTGCTTCCCATCCTGTGTGGCTCAATCCCAAAGTGAAGTATATTGTAAAATAACTTTCAGTGTTTTCATCTTTCTGCGTTGGTGGGTGCTGAAGGCAGTGTATCATGAAGAAAAGTGATGCAGCTCGTATTTCCGTTACGATGGGGCACTCGAATGTGTGCTCTGTGGACCTTTTTTTCCTCCTTGCAGAGATTAGAGTAATGTCCAAAGGTCTGGTTTGGATCCTACTTCAGGTGTATAAGAAATGTGCTCCAGCTGGGCCAGATCTTGAAGGTTGCTGTGAGCATCAGCTGAAGGTCAGTGGTGTATGAACTATACATATTACTTGACTATAAGTACAGCCACTCCTTAATTAGATTAATTACCTGCATGGCTTGGCGTGAAGATGCACAAATAGGTCTGGGATATACATGAGTTCCACACTCACAGACTGGAGAGAGAAACAAGCAGAAAAACAAGGCTTGTGAGTAGGGATTATCATGTGGATAGGCACGCACGTGTTGGCTTAGGAAATGCAAAGAACTAAGCAGTTCCGTAATCCTAAAATCTACAGTTTGAGGCAGAGGCATTGCTGTTTTCCGGCACTGAACAAACCAAAGCTTATGAGAACGATGAATGTATGTGCAAGGCAGCTTGAGCCTGATACAGCTGTCGATTGGATTCTGCAAGTTCCTCTCCTCCTGCTGCCCTGCAGCAGACCTGGAAGCATTCACAGCTGTTGAGATGAATGGGACATGTTTGCAGCTGCATGCTGTTCCCAGCATGTCAGGAGAATGCTGTGAGCTCCGAGGAGGGGCACAGGGGGAGGGTGAGTGCATCAAGAGGGCTCTGTGTGCACAGGTGTGCTGAGAGTAAATACAGAGCACTAGAGTGAAGGGAGCAAGCTGGAGTTGTTCTCAGGGTAAACGCGTGTTCTGCTGGTTGAACAGCAGCTGCCTGGGTTCAGTTCTCAGCTGTTCTGCAAGATTTCAGTCAACGCTTTTGGTTTGCCATGCAAATTGGGGGCACCCAGCCTGCCTCGTGGAGCGTGTGGCTGTGTCGTGAGGGCTGGCTGACCCCTAGGGAATAGAGCTCATCTCATAGGGTGGTAGTACATCTTCAGGATTTGTTCTTCCCATTCAGCAGAAGTGGTTGACCTCACTGTCAGCAGAAGGTAATCTGAGATGGGGGGGAAGACTCTGCTGAGGACATGTTCTCATTCCTCAGTAATAAAGAGGGCTGCTCACAGGACCTGCCGGACAAGCTCCAGTGAACATCACTGGAATGAATCTGATATATTTTATTTGTATTTCCTGTGCAGTCTCCTAATTTGGCTGCCTGTAGCCTTGGGCTCATCTCCCTATTACATTACTTAATTGAAATAAAATATGTGCAACACCTGTTACACTTGGACCCTGAGCTCACCTGCCTCTGTGAATGATAATAGCATCAGATTATGTTTTTGAATGATTTGCTTTGTGATTCTAGACCACTGCATAATTAATTACAGTAGAGCTGTGTTTAGATTATTTTTCTGTTGCAAGGCCTATCTCAGGACAAGAAATGGGTAAATGAGTTTTGAATTAGATATGGAAACACTGCATGAAGGAGATGCCAGAAGGTTCACCCACGTATTCAGACCTTTGCACGTCTTGAGCAAATGGGCTCCAGTTTACTGCTGTGGGTCAGAACAAACAGCAAACCTTTGAGGGAAAAGGGGCTGAAATTTTGAAGTCTGATAGATGCTCTGCTTAGTAATCCTGTGTGCAGGCTTTTATCAAGGTAAAGAAGCTGAGACGAAGTAGAGGAGAGCGGGTAACAGGTGTCAGAAATATTGCCTCATGCACACATTTTAATTTGGCTTTTAGGTTTAATACTTGACATTTTTAACTGAGTAACAGAGTAATACGTGTTTATAGAGGTAATAAAACTAATGCCTTAAACGTGAACCTTTCACTGAGTGTAAGTGACGAGAAAGTACAGAGGAGCTACCTCAGCTGTAAAAATAATAAGAGAAGCAGATGGGACTGGCACAAATGTTCCTGAAGTTAGTGGGAGAGTCCAGGATTTAATCTAAATTTAGAACTTGCTTTGGGCATATTTAGAATGGGTCATCCTTTTAATGTTTCTGCCTGCAAAGGGTTTCTTACTGTGTGCCAGAACAGAATCACGCTTCGGAGGAAGGACTGCTGGAGCACATGTCCTGTGATGATGCCTCTCTGTTGCTACAACTTATGTTTGCGTGAAGGATTTGCCGTAACAATAAACACAGACAACTGGGACTGGGGGATGGTTCTGTAAATCCACCACGGAATGGTGCATACGTGGCAACCTGAGCAGCTATATCACTGCAGAGCAATCAGAGCCAAGCCCAGCCTGCCTGCCCTGGAAGGAAAGCCCATGTAGTCATTGCCACTGGAGTGCTGAGCTTCACTCTGAGCTAACTCTTGGGGCAGGGCTGTGTGGGGAAGGCTTCCTGTGCCTTTCCATCAGGTTCCACATTGCTTTCCCTTCACAGCATCTCCTGTGCTCACGGCTTTTAATAAGAGGAGAGCACATGCTATCACTCCTACACACTTCTAGGTGCTGGATCTGGGGAAATAGATCTGTGTGCCCTTTCAAGGTTTCGGGATGGCTACTGTGTGGTTGTGGTGAGCCGAGAAAAGCCCGCTGAGCCAGGCAGCCCATGCAGCTGAAGAGTCAGAGCTGGGAAAAGAGCTCTCAACAGGTGTTCAGCTGAACTGAAAGTCTTCTCGCTGGAACCAATTACACTTGTTAGGCCTGAGAAAGTCACTTCTACAGCGCTGAACAAATACCAGCGAGGTTTTAATTTCCTCCCGCAATTGCTTGTGATACCAGAAAACATCATCCAGATTTGTTTATCCTCAAGTACAGCAAGAACATAGAAGCAATCAGAAAAGCAGCAGCAGGTTTAACGGGGAAATGTTCTCTCTTGCAGCCTTCTGACTTTGTAGGGGCTAGATGCAGTCCCCTTGGTAGATGACATTCTTTGCAATAAGGTTTTAATTGGCCTCCAACAGCTGCAGCAAGATCACTTCTGGAGTACCCGAGCTGCTGTATCCAGTGCTAGATCCAACAGCAGTGCCACAATGTGCCATGAGCTCGGACTTGAAAGCTATTAATCAAACCACCCCAATTTGTTTCTAGTTTCTCCTTGATGCTTGCAGGGAAACATTACATTCCTACAAAGTGCTCATGTGTTTGCTGGCACAGAACAGCTCCTCTGGTCTTCAGCAGTGGCTGTGTGTGTTTCCAGCACCAGCCCCAGGCTGGGAGGGCACACTGTCACAGCATTGCTGAACTCTGCACGCATTAATTTTCACCATGTTGAGCAGAGCAGACTCACCTCTGCTAGAGCTGATTATGAAAGCAACTCGGGTTGAATGTCTTAGTAACTCCTAAAGCCTCAGCCTGGGTGTCTGTTTTTATTAAAGACACCTAAAAAGAAGTCATCCGAGGAAGATAAATTGGAAAGTTCTGGAAATGGAGCTCGTTCCAAATGTCCTGGGAGTTACTCTGAATGCCTAGTTGCAGTTGGAAACTCAACGTGATGGCTTTAATGGATTAAAACTGATTCTGAAAGAAATATTACTGAAGATTTTCAAACAGTTTTCTTTATATGGAACGACCCAAGGCCTGCAAACCTATCTGGTGCCTGAAAGGAGAAATGCTTTCTGTCACAGCAGTCCCAGCCGCCTCCCATCGAGCTTCCTTCGTGCTGTTTGCAAGCTGTGGTGAGCTGAAACAACTTTGCAGCAGTTACATGCAAATCCATCCTCCGCTCTTCTCCCGGGGCTCATCGAAATAGCAGAGGAGTTGTCACACATCCCAGAGTGGCAGAGATGATCATCAGCATTGACATTCTGGGTGAGAAATCTGCAGAGGGATTTCAGGAAGCCCTTTAAAAAGTCTGGATGTCTCCTAGGCTTTTCTTTTCTTTCATTCTCTGCACAAAAATCCCACCTTTTTTTTTGTGTGTGTGTGTGTGTGTGTCTGTTTAATCTGAAAATCAGCAGTCTATAGAAGGAGCGGTCGCTTTTGCAGGAAGAAACAAGTTGACAGCTGACTGCTGAAAGAGCTGATTCCACAGCTGGTGTTGGTGTTGTGCTATCCTCCGCCTCAACTGCAGACATGTTAAGGCCCAGGAAGGAAGATTAACTCGGGCCATCGCAAAGCATTTGTTCAGGGAAGGGAAGGGCTATGGGAAGCTGCAGGCTGTGCTGCAGGAGGCAGTTGTGCTGCTTGCACAAACAGGATGGCTGTGCCTGGACCCGCTGCATGGATAGCTCATTGCTCTGGCTTCATTCTCTTCCTCCTACGCTTGTGCAGTACGAGTAGGATGCCCTAAGGAGGGAAAACGTAAGCTGCAAGCCACATGAAAAATTCAAGGATTTTTTTTAATTAATAATAATTAAAAAGAAATCCCATATGTTCGTACTGATGCTAGAACCAAACTTGGCGCAGCGCAAAGATGTGGAGGAGAGGTGGAAGCGTGTTTCAGTGTTTGGTATTAAATGAAAAGTCCAGGTCCAAAGCAGTGCTCGAAGGGAAGGGGGGAGGAGGGAGTGGTGCAGTGCCCTGCAGGGCTGGGGACATGCGGTGGGTGTTTCTTACAGTGTGAAGTCCAGCTCCTGGCACAGTGGTTTTCCTTCCTGCGAGCTCCTGCAGCAACCTTCTGTTTTTATAGTGGAGGAATTTCCCATGATCAAGTGAGACTAGATGATCCTGTAGGTCCTTTCCAACCTAATGAATCTATGAATCTATGAGACATGAAGCAGGCTGTGTGCCCTGCCAGCAGCCTTTTCCTCTTCACGTTAAACCTGCTTCTGTCTCACTCTTTGGATCTTCCTAATCTGCAGAGGTGCTCTGAAGGTGCTCACAGATCTGACCTCACTGTATTGGGATGCCTCCTCTGAATATGAGACTCTTTGTCCAGAATGGAGGTGACTTCTGTATTGAATTGTGAAGGTCGGAGCATTTGGGTGTGTGCCCCTGACATGGAGCCATGGGAAAAACTGCCACAAAATCTACCGGAGTACTTCTGTTTGGCGTGGGAATTGATGTTCTGTAAGGAGCCAGATCCCCTGCTTGTAAATCAGTTCCGTTTGTAATATCTGTCAAGTGTTTGGGGACACCTAGGTATCTGATGCTGTATAAATGTCAGTTGTTATTACAGTTGCTTGCTCAGGTTATTGATTTCTCCCCTGCTGTTCTCCCTAGGATGGAGTGATTTGAGGCCTTAGGTAGATGAGCTCTTCCTCCTCCAGCTTGTCTTGCATACACTGTACATCAAACCTGCTTCCCCAGCCTGCGGTGCAGGTAGGGTGTATCGTTACCTGTTAGAACTTTCCCCACTTTAGCTTTTTGTATCCCTTCAGCCCTGCAGGTTAAACAGTGCTGAGCTCCTGAGTACGTTCTCTGTAGCGCAGAATATCGTCTGTGATCCTTTAGTGTTGTTCTGTGGATTTTTGTATTCTGCTTCTCTTCCAGTGCACACATCCACACCCATTTACCCTTTATCCTATAAATTCTGCTCTTGTTTGAATGAGAATATGTTCAGCTCTGTTATTCTAGGCTGAAGGACAAGGTTATCATTCTACCTGCTAGCAAATGTGCTGCCCTAACCTTTGAAAGATCAGCCGTGAAATACAAACCTTTGGCAGGATCTGATCCCTCGGGATTCCCCACAGCGTCTTGGTACTCAAAGCTTATTTCTTCTCCCCAGCTCCAGAAAGTCCCTACTCACACCCACTCCCCTTTCTGTTGGTGTGATAGCAGTAGGAATTTTTTCTTTCTACTCCAGAAAATTTAGAGCTTTTATTGGCAGATGGGGCCAGTTGTGATTATTTAGGCAAGACTTCTCAGCAGCACTGATGTACAAGTCTGTTTTTCTAAATGAGCAGCATTAGAGGCAGGAAGGCATGATGGATGTGTCCAAGTGCTTGCAGGGCAGATGTTATTGCTGCCCTGTGGGGATATGTGCTCTCTGAACTTCAGTGCTTTAAAAGCCTTTGCTGGCTTTCTCAAGTCGCATGGGTGCTTTCCAAGTGTAGCCAGCCCAAAGAATGCTCCGTCTGTTCTCCTCCAGTTGTGCTAGAATCACTCATTTCCACTGTTGCAGTGGGTGCATGGCTTTTGGGGGTACACTTGCTGTAAGCTGGTCGCTAGCACAGTAAGGGATGCTGGTGAGAACTACTGTGCACAAGTGGTTGGGGGCATTAATCTGTAGAGCAGAAGGTCTGGCTCGCTCATCTTTTTAATTAGGACCAGATCCTTTCCTGGAAGCCCTCCCTGCATCGACATGTTGCTGTGCCAGGTGCTGGGGAAGCGCAGCATCAGAAGAGAGACTTCAGGTCCCAAAGAACTTGCAATCTGTGGTGCAATTAGAGATGGTTGCTGCTTGAATCTCATCTGCTAGCAGTCGTTCTGCTATCATAAAGTGCAGCTTTGCTAATTGCCCTGGTAAGCCTTGAAACCAGTTCTTCCAAACCCCAAGCTGCTGGCTGTGTTCAAGCTAGCTGCCGTAGAGTTCAGTTGCATGTCAGCTCAGCTGCAGCTGTGTCATGTAGTCGATCTGACCAGATGCACTCAGAATTACAAATTCAGTTATTGGACTTGACCGGGACAAAGAGCAGGTTGGTGTCAGAAACAGGAGCAGAAATAACATTTCACGGCTCTTAGGCTAGGTCCTGTCTGCTGCATCTACTCCATCTTTGCTTCCTGGCAGCATTACCAGCACTAAATGGTTCCAGCCGAGCAGAAAGGGCATGGGGTTCCTTTGTGCTTGGCAGGGAACTCAATACAAGTGTGGGGAGGGCAGGAAAGAGGACTCATTTTCACCTGAATGTGAATGAGAGACACTTTTATGGGTTTCTTTCACTTTGTGTGCGCTGGGAGCAAGGGGCAATAAATTGGAGGATTTTTATATCTTGCGCAAAAGCTGACATTGCTAAAATATTGCATTATTGCCAGCTGCCATAAATGAGCTCTTCAAAAAGACACAGCTGGACCCCGGGAATATGGGGGCGAAGTGATTACCGGAAGCCATCAACCGGCACTGGAAGAGCTGTAGGAAAGTCAATAACTTATTAACACTAGTTTTTGGATTATCCGGGTTCCTAAAGAGATTGCTCTCCCACTGCTCAACTAAACGGTGTTTTTGTTATGCAAAGCTATGCATTGTCATCCCATCTTATGCTCTCTACTCAAAGTCCTGGAGTCTAAATGGGGAGAGAATAGATCCAAGAAATGCCAAAAGCAATGTGCTCTCAATTTGGGGTTTAAAAGATGCTGCTATTCTCCTTTTCTGTGCTTCTGAGGAATTAAATCTTGTTCATGGATGACCAAGGCTACTTAAACGAGCTGCCAACAGAGCTGTTCAGCCTCTGAATTTCTTGGTAATGACTCTTACACTTGTGAATAGTGAATTGAAACACCATTTTGCTGCTCTGAACAAAGGCAGATATCACCGTACCCAACAGCAAAGACTTCGGGCATCAGATCTAGGAATGGGTGATGCTGGCCACCCTGAGAGGGTCCAAGGAGATGACGTCGAGTGCAAGGGGAAAGGCACACCCACTTCTTCACGTCATATGTGCTTTGGATTGCAATCCACAGATGTTCTTTCCCAGTTTGGGACTTCTCAAGCACCACTTCTGATGCTGCCATTGTAAAGAGTTCTTGGCAGCCAGAAGAACTTTGCAAGACGATGGTGAGAAACGGTTTAAGGATGCAAACCATATCCAAAAGAGATGGAAATAATCCCTGGATATTCTGACCGCAGGAAGAAAGCGTGTGTTCTGATGGGAAGAATCCAGTGTTTCTTTCTGGGGTGAAGTCTCTGTTTAGTGATGTTGGGGTGAGGCAGGTACCACACGTGGAAGGCAGAAAAGCTGTTTGAACGTTCAGACTTGTGAAGGCGAAGAAGTGCTGCTCCATCCTTCCCGGAGCCTTCTGAACACTGTTGTGTGGATGTTTTGTCCACTCTGGAAAACTTTCAGAAGCTGTAAAGAGTGGTAGATTAGAAAAGAGGGCTCATGCTTGGATGCTGAGTTTCTCAAGGGGAATTCTCCTTCGTTCTTGTCCTCCTCCTCCACATACATTAAATTAATTTACTTACTTGATGGACCATGTCTCTATCACCAGGAAAGCAGAATGTAAACTACTTTTTATATACACATTTCTTGCACCATTAAACTATTCTTTCTGTGACAGAACCTATGAATAAGTCACAAGAGGTAACCTAGAGCGTTCTCAGGACATCCCTCTCTGTAATAAATGTATGCATGTGCACTTAACTCCTTACGTACAGTCCAGTTTAAAATAAAAAATGTATTTTGTAAGTAACAGTGGTAATTATGGAGTGTTAAGTTTCCTCTGTCAGAGCCTTCCTTTGTGGTGGGATCAAGCACTGCTTGGTATGACTTGTGGAAGTGCAGGAGTGAGGCTTCTAGGCTCATGGCTGGAAGGGAAGGGGCTCTTCCAGAGGCAGAACATTGGTAGGAGCAGCTCTGCAGCCTTCCCTCCCCCACCCCCATCCTGCTGCCAGCAGATGGGGGGAAGAAAAAGTGGGCAGGAGGCTGAGAAAAAGCTTGTTAACAAAATTTGTTTAAACATTTAGCATCTCTGCTGCTGTTCCTGTGCACTGAGCACGCATGACAGGGGGTAATTTATGTCCCAGAATTACAATCCATATGAATTAGCTTGGCACAAATACATCATTTCCTAATAATATAGGCAAGATGCTTCAAGGAATGATGATAAGAACAGCCCTTTCCTATATGTTCTGCTGAGTAATTATCTCATCATTTTCTTGTAGTGATATAAAAGGAGTCTTATTCCCCCTACCCACCCCGTAATGCAACAAGTGCTGCTGCAATGCAAAGGCCCTGAAATACCAACGGCAGATCCCTTTTGGAGCACCCTGCCCATGGGTGGCTGTGCAAGGACAGCTGCTGGGGTCAGCTGGGGACCCGTGTGGTCTGGGATAACTTCTTTCTGTCAGCTCAGCAGTGAGAAACTTCCCATCTACTTCAAAATGGGGATGTTAAGTGTGAGCAGTTGCTGTGGGACCACTGATGCCCGCATGCCCGCACACGTTGCTTAGGTTCTGCCAGCCCACATCACAAATAAACTGCTCTCTGTTTCCACTCTATGTGCTTTATTTGCTGTCATAATTCTATAGCAAAGCCTTTTCCTCACCCTGTGTTTTGCTCAGCACTGTGCCCAGGGGTTTCCTGAAAGATGGTTTGGACTTCTAGATTCTTCTGCAATATTAATGATTGAGTTGGCAATTAGTAAAGAAGCACTGGGCTAGATTTTCTTTTATGTTTTGTTCCCTTCCCTTACTCTGCATTCCCAGGAAAGCTCTGAGGAGCTCTGGGACAAAGGTATCTCTCCATCACCTGTGTGTATGACATCGCATTACCTTGTTTATGACTGCCTTGTGTTACCATGGTGATAAATAATGATTAAAAAGTCTTCCTTACATCTGGTACAGTAGCATGGAATCCTTGCAGAGCCAGTGATCGGATGGGTCTTGATGGGAACACCAACACTTTGACCCTTTTCTTTGCTCGCACTTTGTAGGTTGCCAAAACCCAAAACGCAACAGCTTTGGAAGAGCTGTTCTGCAGTGTGTGCTGCCGTTCTGCAGTTCTGTTTGAGGCAACCACACACGTCCTGCTGGCAAAGCCTGGGGCTTGTGCTCTGTGTTTAGAGCCCTGGTGAGAGGGGCCACAACAATTCGTGAGCAAATAAACTGGGATCTTGTGTCCCACAGACTCATCGCAGTGCCTTTGGAAGTGGCAGCTGTGTGCAGAGTTAATGTGGTACTTAAATACTTTCCAGCACTGGAGCGTCCTTGTGCTGTAGTGGTTAGGGATAAATGGTGATAGGATCTCACACGAAGCCTGCTTTCTTTGCTTAGTGGTTCTTCCACATAAATTTTCAGGAGGGCTTTTTTTTTTTTTACCCTTTCTCTCTTCTTTATAGCTGTCACATAACAGTGAGCTGTGGCCATGCTGATGCATCTTGTATTATGCTGCCAATTTATTACCTCCTCGAGATGTAATAAACATTATACTAATAATCAGCTTGTAGGCAGGAGTGGAAACAGAAATCACAAACGCATGAAAGTCTGCAAGGGAAAGGGGAAAACAGCTCTCAGAATTTCTCAATTGTTTAACCTTGTGGCCTTCTAGCAATAGCAGACTGAGAAACAAGCCTTTCTCCCGTGCTCCGTGGTGCAGTGACCTTGCTGGATAATTACCTTCAGGTTGTTGTCACAACCACTCTCAGCACAGTAAGGGAGCAGAGAAAACCTCATGCCTGTCAGATGCTGGTGGGTGTCATTGTACTGAGACAAAGCATAATCACCAAAATCATCAGAATAACAAGCTGACACGATTAAGAAAACCTAATAAGTAGCAGAACAAGATCAGCTTATTCTGTCCTTGCACGGGCTGAGCTCCTTCACCTTTATTTCTGGGGTTTGAAGTTTAAGAGCTTATTGCTGGCCCTGGATGTGAGGGTCCTTTATCCTGGTGCCTCATTCTGGATTGCATGCAGACAAAGGGGAAAACAGGAGAGGTAGAGACAGAACTTCAGGGCAAGAACTTGGGGTCTGGTATGAGGTGGTATGAAATTTAGGCAGCAATTAGTTCCCTGATCAGCCTGCTCTGTGCTGCTGTTGTTTGGGAGGGGGTGAGAGCTGGGTCTTTGCAGCAGTTGTGGTAGCAAAGCAAAGCATCGAGAGGTGTTGCTGGACCAAGATTTCCTCAATTTGTTGTGGCTCGTAGATAAAGAAGGTCTTACCATCAGGTTCTGGGTGACTGTGTGATTGAAATACAAAGTCTGCAACGAGGAAAGAGGAGCAGTGAGCCAGTCAAGTAATGTGAATTGATTTAACCAACCACTATGAAGCTTTTCAATGATGCAAAATCAGTAATTAAAAAGCATATTGTCATGTGCTGCGTTATCCTTCTTTGTGAGTCTAAGTACATTAACACATTTACAACCTCAGAATGAATTGTGTATCAGCAGTGTGTGTTCCTAATTGAGATTTGAACTCCTAGATACTATTAGCATGCAAATCAGAAATAGTAAGAATAAGAAGAAAAATGATCTTAACCTACTGAACTACGGAGACTGTACTGTAGCTGGAAAAGGATGGTTGTGCAGCTGAGATGGCCGTTGAGCTTTTGGAGATGGGGATTAGTGGAGAACAGAGGGAATGCTCTGGGTGATCTTTAGTAAAGTTTGACGTGCTGAGCCACGATCTGCCTCTGAGACCTCCAGACCCCCCAGCTCTGCTGCTCATCCCACGAGGGTCAGAGGGTAACGGTGTAAGAGATGCTCCATACCGAATGTTAAAGGCATGACACCAATTAAGAGCTTATTGTGTTTATCTGTTGCTTTCAACCGGGGCTGCCAGACTGAGCTGGCTCCAGCCGGGATCTTCCCATCAGACTTGCACTGTTATCTCAGCTTCCTAATGACATCACATCCATTCCGTTGCTCAGGATGGCCCACTTCAGCCAGGGAACAGCATTATCATTCTTGTACTATTAGTGGTGACAGCACAATATTTTTCAGCCACTTGAAAACACTGTTTGGCCGATCACTTTCTAATTTATTGGGTTATTGTGAATTATGGAGTCCTTTCATTCTACTCCCAGCAGATAAAAATGCACTTGCTTTCAGCTAATCTCAATATAAAAATCAAATCCTGTCTCCATCTGTGTGTGGTGTGATCAGAGCATGGACTGATATCTCATAGCCACGTTTGGGTCTGGTTCTCTTCTCTGCGGGGCTGAGCAGAACACAGAACTCGGCAGTGACTTCTGAGTGTGCAGAGTCCACTCTGGTGCACCTTAACACGAATAATGTACAGTGAATTACTCAAATATCCATGCAGCCATCTCTTATTTCACTTTCTTATCAATATTTCTTATTAAGACTGGCAAATGAGGGGAGGAGGAGAGATTGAGTTCCTTATTTGTTGCCGTGCTTAGGTTAAAGTTTCTTTTCAAATAATAAAAGTCTAAATTACATTTTATTTTCTTACCAGCTGCTAACTCCCCGAGACAGATTGGGAGATCAATTATCACAGCAGCGAATGAATCTAATTTTTCAATATAATTTACTGTAATTCCATATTCTCTGCCCAAGAAGCAAATAGCACTGGTTTTTTTCCAAGCAGAGAGCTGAGAACAACAGGAGAAGCCTCACAGAGATAGCATCCCCACTCCAGTACAGCAAGGACTCCTGGTCCTCAGGGGTTGTACTCAAGGTAGGGAGTGCATGCAGTCCTCGTGTGCTCCTCTCAGAGGCTTTGGTGAATTTGGAATTGACTTTTGGGGTCAGAGATCACCGCACTGAGTTCTGAGTATGTTTGCCTTTGTTCGCATGGAGGGTTTTGGTTCTGGGGTGATGCTGTCTGGGCTTAAGGGCCACGATCCAAGGCTGAGATTCATCCCTGTGTCCATTACCACTTATCTCTTGTAAATGTCCTAAAACATGAATATTTCTTCAAAGGAACAGCGTGCAGAAGTTAGATGTAAGGGGGTGGGAGCAAAGGAAAACTGCAACGCTTCTTTTCTTCATTTAAAATCTCAGTAAATAATTCTCCCTTCAGCTCCACCAGTCCAATTAATTGGCAGTAATTTAGAAGCCCCAGGACATAGGGGTTGAAATAATGAATCTATTAGTGTCACCAGTGGCTCTGCACTTGGTCTAAGATGCCAACAATTGGTGAAAGGGCTGTGTTTATTTTTCCCATATTATTTATAGCTCCACGCAGTGACAGAACATTTGTTTGTTGCATTAAAGATTCCTTCCCAAAGATGTTTGGATTGATTTCCCCTCATTCCAGTAATGCATAAAAGAAGAAATGATTATATTTTTTGGTGCAGAGTGGCCCCTGAATAACTCTGTAAGCAGTAGCACAAAGCACTCCCAGCTCCAGGAGAGCACAATAGCACGAAAAAGGTCACTTGCCAGGTCGCAGTGTTTCTTTTTCGCTTGTTCAGTGAATGACTGCAATTTCTGTCTTTTATGTTCCCACAATCACCGTTGTCCTTTGCTATCTCTATGATTTTCCATATTAGAATTGAGGCCTCTGTTCTCCAAATGACAAGTTCAAATCAAGCAAACCCCACACCCTGCATTTTCATGCCATTGCGGGGATGCGCTGTTTCAGCCCCGTGATGGATGGGTGGAAGGAGCTGTACCTCCTGACTGCACAGTATTCCTTTGGGCAGAGCTTTTGAACACATATGGATCACACAACAGACTGCATGTCAAGACAGAGAAGAGTATTTCAGCAGCTGAAACGTGAGCAGTAGGCTTGGTAGCTGCTGTGGTATCAAATCTGTTTAAGTGTGTGTGTGTGAAACGCTGTGATTGCAGTCCTAAGGTGGACTCTGTCTCTGGGGGGAGATTTGTCTGTTAGGTGCATCCACTGCATTGTGGGGTTTCTAGAACTGTGGCTTTTTGTTGTTGCTCTGTTGTAGCACCAGTGGTGGTTGAATTGGCCAAAAGAAATATCCCTGCTTAGTTTGGAGCAGGAGCTTGGTGTGCACAACATACTTTCCTGGAGCCTATGGAAGTCAATGCTCTCTGCTCACATTAGCAAAAGCAGGATCTGACTGCACAGTTTGGTGCACAGGAATCTGCCTAAGCTGTACCCTCTGTGGTATTTGCTAAAGACTTGATTGTTGGCACATCTGAGAACGTAGGACTATCAATTATTAAGCCCCTCTGTGACGTGGTGCAGCCAAGGCAGCAGTGCCCTTCCCTATGGCTGTGGCTGGGGGAGAGGGGAGCAAGAGCCTAATGCAGAGCTCAGAGCAGGGCTCCTCTTCTGGTTGCATTGTCCTTTCATCATGCAGCCCTAAGGAGATTGCACTGCCTCTCTGCTTCAGTACACTTGCTTGGAACACGGGGAGAGCGTTTATTTAGAAATCGTAAGTGCACGCAGATGAGAATATACCATAGAGCTGTTAAAACCCACACCATGCTCCACGACTTTGTCATTGCTGTGACTAAGATTGCATGTCCAGGGACGTTCTTACGTCTGCCTGCTGTTCACCTTCTGCCTTCTCAACCCCAGCACTGAAGTTATAAATGTTCAGCATCAGCGATTTGTCCTCACTCAAATCGTGGCTGCAAATTTTGACCCAGGACAGCAAGATGAAGATCACTTTGAATGCAATCTCAACAAAAGCACATCTGTCTTGGGGTGATGCTATAGTGCTGGTCAGCAGCTCTCATGTATTATCCAGTATGAGTTCATGCTGGTTGGGACTGCTCACTGGAACACTTTCCTTGTTGCTGCTTATTTTCATCTCAGATTTTAGTTGAGGGGTGGGGATTGGAACAGAACTGGGAGACAACAAAACCCCAAAACATGAGGAATCCAAAAAGACATAGAAAACACGCAGCAAATGGAAATTGCAGAAACGTTTTGATGTTCATATGCTAATTGTATCTCACTTCCTTGCAAGCCACAATCACTTCATTGTTTTTCTGCTGTGTGTTTTTTGAAAAGACTTCATTGAAGCTTCCTTAATGAGGCAGACACACAATGAAAGAGAGGTACGTTTGGGATGGAAATTTCTTCTGGATCCTCCACTTTAATTCTCCTTTGATTTCTTCCACAGTAAACTTGTTCACTTTACATGCAAAAGCCAAATTGGTTTAGCTGAGAGACCAGCCAATTCCAGACTGGCGTCCCAGAAACAAGCTGTGCTGCCTTGAGCTAATTTCTAGGCTTGTTGCTTAGCAGGGGTTTGCAACTCGCTTCTGATTGGTATGAGGATGCTCTACCCAGAACGCTCAAGTTTTGCTTTGAGTTTGAGCCTTAAAAGACAACAGTCTATCTCTGATTTCTCCCTATGTTTTCCTGTTTAATTTCTGTGCTATATGGGTTCATCCTTTTTTTTTCTTCTTTCTGCTGTTCTATCCATTTTGTGCCTGACACTGTGCCTTTGGTGGTATCCGTCCTTGCCAAAACCTCTGAAGAACGTTTGAGAAGTCCTTCAAGTTGGCTGTGAATCGCAGCTGGATGGTGAAACACAAAGCACGGTGAAGGAGGAGCTCTGTTGAAGCTGTGGCCTCCAGTCTGCTAGAGTTCGGCTGCAGTGCTGGCGATGAAGGATCTAGCAGAAGAGAAAACAGTTGGTTTTCTTAATTCCCTTATATTTGGTTTTAATATTTTAAGCCATTTATAGCAGAAGAAAGTGTGAATTGACACAGGGGATGGCTATGCCAAGGATACCTTATTTATTTTGTCATAGGTGGGAAAGAAGGCAGGAACATCACCATTCTTGACAGCTGAGTGAGCAATGTGCTGGCAAAGAGGAAATACCACCAAGGTGATGCCTACTTTCATCTCTCCCACCCCACCACGTGCAAACTTAGAATACAAGCTCTTTGGGCCGTGCACTGTTGAGCCCACAGCTTTTGGTGCAACAGAGCTGCAGCCATGTGCTGCCAGTGCTTTGGGAATACGTACTGTAAATGTAATGATGACCAAGAGGAGTGAGGGGTGGGGACTGTGATGTCCCCTCCAAAAAGAGCTGAGAGGAAATGCTGTGTGCCCTGTAGCGAATCCTCGCTGGGTGGTGCTGCCAGATAGAGAGCTCTGCATCTCTGCAGAGAGGAGCTCAAGCCAGGCTGATGGTTTATTGGTGTAATCCTTACGTGAGGGCTGCTGGAGCCCAGAGAGGTGCTGCAGACACTGGTGTGACTAGATGTGTGCTGGAAGGAGTCCTTGGTGCCATTAATTACAATACCTATAGGCTCTTTCTCAATTCTTTGTGCAGGCAGTCTGTGAGAAGGGGAATGCAGACAGTGACCCTGTGGGCAGCAGGAGAACTCAGCAGCAATATAAAAAGCCTTTTATTTTCCTTTCTAAATGTGGCGCTGCAATGAAAGAAAAAATGTATTTAATAAATGAGGAGAGAAGCAAATGAGGTTGTTGCCAGGGAAAGGCGCTCATCACTGTGGTAGTTTCTATATCATGTTTGTCTTGGCTTTATTTATTCCTTGCTTTGTTTTGCTGCCATTAGAGGAGACAATTCCAATGAGCAGTGGAAACAAATCCCACCCTTGTCTTTTTTTTTATGTTCCAAATCCTGCACAGGGAACGGAGCTGTGGACTACAACCGCAGCTGATGCACTAAAGGGTTGAACAAGGGACCTTAATTTTGGGTATGTCACATTTGTGTACGTATATTACATAATGCAGATAGAGTTACACATGAAATATTGCAGCTTGAACTAGGAAGCTGAGCTCCTAGCATGATGTCTTTATTCAAGTATACTCATTTCTTTGCTGAGCTATGCTTGTGTGTGCTGGCTTAGCTGAACTATAAGTAGATTAACATCTCTAACAGGGGCATACTGTGAACCCCAGTGCTTCCAAAATTTCTGTGGAGTTTGAACTTCTTCCCTGCTGCAGCTCTGGCTGCTGTCTATCATTTGTAAGTACGGCTGCTGAAACTGAAAGGGCAAGCCTGTATTTCTTTTTACCCATACAGAAACCAAATGTGTAAGGAATTTGGAATCTTGTAGGATTTCAGACCAAAATGTTTTCATAGTAAGTAGCTACAGCTTCTGAAATTAGCCTGCCATGAGAGAGAACTCATGTCAGAACACCTCTTGCTGCTAATTTTAGCACATGCTTCTTGGGAAACGATGCCACAGAGTCTGTGGGTGCCTCAGCCTCTAAGGGCAGATGCTACGAGCTCTGAAAGCACAGTGCAGTGCTCAGCAATCACTGCTTCAGGACAGTGCCTCGTGCCCCATCCCAGAGATGTCTTTGTGAAGCAGACAGCGACACAGGGACCCAACATGAAGTCTCATCAACCACATTCTCACTGAGTTCTTTCCAGTAGTTAATCACTCCTCAACCTTTTCCGAAGCTTTTGGGATGCCATTATATCCACTGGGACTGAATGTAGTCCCTCTTATTGTGTAGTGGATAGGCACAAGAGTGACAAGGAATCCAAACTATCATCTGAAGGAATAGCCACATGATGAATTTAGGAATAACTCCTGGTTCACGATGGTAGTCTGTAGTGGATCTTGTCTTTTGTCTTGCTTTAAAAATAACAAAAAGTCCTTGAAACATTCTGTTGTTTCCATATGAAAACAATGTGTTTGAGTATGACAAATCTCATCCCACTCAGCCAAGTCAAAGCCTTCACACTCATTAGCTTTCTGCTTGTTTCTTTCCTTTTGATGCACCTCGCTTCCGCCTCCACTCCTGCTAGCGTGCACTGTTTTCCATTGTCGGAACGTGTTTTGGTCTGATCAGGCAGAGACAGGCATTGCCGTGCTTAAAGAATATAAGCTTTAATTTGATGGCATCATGATCAGCTGAAGACGGGTTCCTTTTGTTCATGTTTCTTTGCTTAGACATTTGCCAAGACACGGAAATGTAAAAATAGCTGTCCTTGCTTAGGCAGTTTTTGCAAAGGGAGAGAAGCGATGGACTGCTATGACTTTTGTCCTGGCTTTGCTGCTGGCTTGTCACTTAGCTTTGGCAGAACGGCGGAACAAAACATTTGTCACTGGTCTGGTGTGTAGGTGTGTGTGCAGACATGAGAGCCTTGTGTCGCGGGTGGGCCTTGTAGAGCCTGTTGGATGGAAACATCCTACAGAATAAAGATTGAGGCTGTGGGCTTATTTATGGTCCTGAGCTTTCCCAGCAGAGCTCATCCCAGTCACTTCAAATGCTCCTCCAGCACAAAGCTCCTATAGAACTATATGTGTGTTCTCCTAGACTGTAAAAAACAACTGCTGCTTGCTGCTCATGCAACAGAAAAGCCATTTCCACACTTGAACAGTTGAACTAAAACCAACAACAGCAACGCACCAACAGGCGCTCACAAACGGCGCTCCTCCTGGAATGTGGACGCTGATCAACTGAAACTGATTCTTCTGTAATGATGGCAAATAATCCCCCACATTTTCCAGGCTCTCTACACAAAGCTGATTGTAGTGTCATGTAAAATATTTATGCTAAATTCGTTTGGATGCTGTGACTTATTATCCACAAACGAGTTCTACAAAACCTTTTCAAAAAACATTTTACTTCTGAGCAGAAAAGTGCCTGACTGCCTTCAGTGTTCCAGGATGTGATTACACCCCTCCCCTGACTTACATTATCTGTCTAAGAGTAATTTGCATTTTGAAGAATAGCATTTAAATGTTTTATTTCTTTTCTGTTTGGGAAGTCTGTTTCATTTTGCATTTTTCCCTTTTTGTGTATTCTTTCACCCTCGCAAGAAAATGTTTTCTCTTTTAGGAGAGGAAAAATGTTCCAGATATAATCTTGTACTGGGGACAGAGCTTTGAATTTCCAGCTCCTCTGCCGTGGGTTCCCCAGTTCTCCTTGGGCAGCCCCAGCTGCTTGTTGAGACTCAGCTGGGCTTCAGCAGCAGCTGTGACCGAGCCCCATTAAATCGTGCTCACTGTATGTCCTGTAGATGAAAACTTCTGTTGGCTTTATTTTGTAGTTAGAAGAGCCAAGAGATTTAGGGCCCCTCTACAAAAGAATATGGATGCATCCAAATAGCAGACACCAGTTCCTATATTAGCTTCAGCCTTGCTGTCACAGCTCACAGATTTCATGCAGATTGGTATAACTTGATAGCAGAAAAAAGGGAATGAAAGAAAACCAAGGACTTAAACTTCCCATTCCACGGCAGCTAGTTGGTCAATATGCTCCACATCACTGCAGCCCAACCAGGGCTCTGGCTTCAGCATCAGTAGGTGCCATTGGGAATGAGTGGTGGTTGCTGCAGTGAGAAGAGCAGGGGAAATGAGGCTGAGCTGCAGGAAATCAGGCTGTGTTTTCCCCCTGTTTATGGGAACTACTTGCTTTGAGTGAAAGCCTCCTGCCAGCTCGGGGTGTGCAGTTGAGTAATTGAGTTAGCACTTGCCTGTCCTCTGTGCTGTTTGATCTTCAGGCAGACCATTTTTGGGGGCACAAGGTGATGACAGTAACTTCCATCCGTGTTGGTTTGTTTCTAAAGGCCACTGTTGCTTTCTGGAAAGATCTCAGATTTCTATTGCTGTTGCTACCGTGGGTCCTTTATCGACCTGACCCTCCCCTTTGGGAAACCTCTTCAAATTGCACAAAGTAATGATCTGATTCAGTGGTGGAAATTTTTCTTTCGCTGAAAGGACTCCCCTCCATCAAAGAGGAAAACAAGTTGCAACCAGAACGGCCTCTGCTGCATCTCCAGAAACATCGCTGTTGTAGGAGGATGCTGCAGCAATGATAAATATGCTATTTTCATTGCTTTAATAATTAAAAATGCACTTAAATCCTTCTACACACAATAGAAAGGTCTATTGCATTTATTCTAGCCTCTCACGGATCCTTAAGGTTTTATGGGCACTTTAAAGCTGAAATAAAGATCGGTTTTTTATATCCCAAAACCAGATGTCTCTCAAACTGCCATCCTATTCCCCACAACTGTAGTTATCTTCTCTGACATGTTGCATCTGGACTGCAGTCCTTTGCCTTTTCTTCTCTTAGAGACGTACAGATGTGGAGCTGAAGTGTCCTGGTGTTCTCACCTAACCCCTCTGAATGCTGCGGGACTCAGCCAGCGTGGCTTTGGGAAGCAGAGGTTGGGGATGCCAGGCTGCAGAGAAATGCAGGCAGCAGGGCAGTGCCCCATCTTCCTCCCCACAGCCAGCATAAATACACCTAGCTAACGTGTTTCTGCTCTGGTGCAGAAGCAGGTTAAAGTCTGGCATACTTGCAATATGTGGCAAGTATCTCTTCGCTTCCATTTGCCATCTGTATAATGGTGATAAATACTGTTCTGCTCCCAGATGGCACCTGCTAATACAGCTCACAGGTCCTACAAGAGCCCAGACCAGTGTGGTTTTGTTTCTGAAATTATCCTGGCACTGCAGGGAAAGGAGGTAGCGAGGAGCACTGATGTAGCAGACATTACACCATTAGCCTTGGGTATTTGATTGGACTGCAGAGCATCAAAGGATGAGAAAATCTAATGAATTAAAAGAAAAGTTCTGCTCTGCAGAATCATTGTATCAGAACAATGTATGTGCAGTGCTTTTTGAGATTCGCACAAGAAATCTCCTGGAGAAATGGAACTGATGTACCTGGGCTGTTTGGAATATGTATTTGTTTTCATTATCACTCTTTGTCAGAAAATGTCCTCCAAAGGAAATAAATACAAGAAACTATCAGATGGAAAAAATTGGTGATTCTTACAATCTGCTTTCCTCCCACCTTGCTTTTTTTGTATTTGCGTCCTATTTTGTTTTGCAAGCTTGGTTTCATTTATAATGAAGTTTCTTGATGCTTGATTGGCAGCTGAGGACAATTTGCAACATATCAGTGACAGAATAAAGGCACAGTGATGAATGGTTCAGGAAAACACAAGGAAAGAAAAGCACCGATTTTGGTAATGGATTTGCTGACAGAAGTCCCTCTGGTTTGGTTTGAAGTTCCCTCTGCTGTGTGGGGGTCCCAGTGGTGCAGTGACATCGGGAACATCATTGCTATCACCTCTCTGGGCAGCTGCCATCACTTAGCTGTGACTTCTTCCAACCTTGAGCTGCCTCATCTAGAGCTAGAATGAGCTACGTGATCTGAAAGGCCCCTTCCAACCCAAACCATGCTATGATTCCATGATCCCAAGCTGCAGGCCACTGCTGCTCACCCAGTGTCACAGAATTGTAGGGGTTGGAAGGGACCTCACTTTCATTGAATCCATCCCCCCAAATTCCCTGTGTGCTGAACTGATTTTCAAGCATGAGATTTATGGGATTTCCTGTAAAACTGGTTCCACCTTTTGACTGAAGTTTAATAGAAGGATCCCTGCAGCCCAGTACAGCAGGTCGTGGAGTGCAGACAGGATGGTGAACTGAATTGCTGGAGGAATCTGATATGAACATAATCAGATAACTAAAATGGAAAAGAAATTAAGAGACTTCTGTATCACTAGAAACTAAGTTTGCAGCAACTGAATTGGGAATAAGGAGAACAACATGCTATAACATAGTTCCTTAAGAAGAACGAAGCAGATGAAATTCCCCCTGAGCAAAATAATGAGGTTAATAAGAATAGCTGTGCCTCCCCAATTAGGGAACACGGGAGCCATGCATATTACTGCCTTGGCAAAGAAGACTGTGATGACCAGCTGGGTCTGGTGGTTTTAAGGAATCTGTAATAAGCAGATCAAAGTGTCTTTGTGTAGTAAAGATATGCCAGTGCATGGAGGGGAGCATGCAGACAAGCTCTTCTGTGCAGAATTACATGCTAAAAGAAGCCATCACCTAAAAAGGACAACATTTTGCAATCTGCAGCAGTGGTTCTCGTGCTTCTCGAGAAACCTTGCATGACTGTCAGAGCATTTCTGGGTGATGGTCAAGTAATGTGATAAAACGTCATGGTCACAGCTACGAGCAGTGGGCTATAGCTGCAGTGTGAGGCAGCCACAGGAGCAAGGAGCTGGGATTCAGGGTCCTGGAGCTGAACCAGCTGCACGCACCTTGGCCTGCAGTGCAGCAAAGCTTGGCTAAAAAGATGCTTTCTTCCCACATCTGCAGTTGTGCAGCACTTCAGCTCCCTCCTTCTCCCTTACAGTATCAAACTGCTCACAACTGTGTCAGGTCTTGGCCTCAGGAGGAGCTCAACTGGGAGAACCTTTGGCAAGGAGAGGCGAGAGGATTTGCCTAATGAAATCCCTCCCGAGCCTGCGCTTGAACAAGTCCTTGAGGTGAGTGTCAGCAACAGTGCTCCCTGCGAGCACTGGGAGCAGAGCTGCTGGGGCTGCTCACCCTGCAGAGCCCAGCCTCCATCTGTGCTTGTGGATGCAGAGCAGTTCTGTGCCATGCTCACAGCATTTCTCCTTGAGGGAAGCATGAACCGTGCAAACATCTTGAGTGGCTAAAGAGAAGGGACAGCGAGCCAGGGGGAAGTGGTGGGGATGCAGGAAGGTGGGAGAGAGCATCTTATCCATTCTTTGTGTCGAGAAACAAAGCATGTTCTTCCGTCCCTCAAATGAGAGTTTTTTTCTTGTTATTTGGATGCTTGCTAATATATGCTAAGCTACCATTGCTTTTCAAAAAACTGACAGTTGTGTGCTCCTGCTGCCTTCAGTCACCCTGGAGTAGGGGGAAGGTTTATTTTTATAGCTTTAAGCATGGTGTGATAGTGAGAGAGCTCTGTATTTATTTCACCTGGAGGAATTGCAGGATAAGGTATGAGCTGTGTAGGAGCTCAGCCTACTTTGCTATCCCTGAAATCTAAACCAGAGGTTCTGCTTTTATCACTGCACTGTCTACAGGAAGAAAAGGGTTTGCTGTGCTAATTACTACTCTGATTTCCATTAAGCTGTTACTTTGCTACTTAAAAGCCATGTCTGTTTTGCATGCTTCTGGGAAACATGAACAGTTTCTACACAGAGTGGATTATTTTGCTCTTCCTCTCTTCCTGCTAGTAGGAAGGGAAAAAATCTGCAGCGGTGTTGGAGGTGCTGTAACGTCAGTGATGCTAATGGCAGGAGCAGGCATCTACGGGCTGAGTGTTGAACCGGTTCTGCATTTTGTGAGTGCAAGGAAAGCAACAAGCATGAGTTTGGGAAGGGGAGAGCTCAGAAGGTTCAGCTGGCAGCACGGTGCACTGCTCTGCTTCTGCTCATAGGCTGAGGGGTGAGAAATAGACCCATCATAACACGACACTTACATGACTCTTCTCAGCTGAAGATTTCAAATGCTTTAAAAAAGAAGAAGTGCTGCATTAATCCTGTGCTAGGATGCAGCAAATCAAGAGAAGGAATTACCTGGGACTTTCTCAGAGCCACTCAGAAACCTGTCGGTCTGTCTGTCCTTTAGCATCCCTGTCTGCCCCACAGGATTCTGGATGGAAAGTCAAGGTGTTCACAGCATTTTGATTTCCTGAGGTCCCACCACGCTGCGTCCTACACCGAGCAGTCGCAGAGGCAGAGGTGGGCAGCCAGGGATGCTGTATCTCAGTATTTAAAATGAGGCATGCCTCTGTTCTGGGAGATCTTTCTTTTTGACATTTCTGATTTCAGAAAAGCACCAGAAGAGATGGGATATTTTTCCTTCAACTTCACAGTAAAAACCAGAATTTTGCTGCAAGAGTATTTTTAGCTGTTGGTGTTATAGGGAATAGCACAATCTGATCTCAAGATGTTTGGCAGGCTTTCTTTTTACCTTTGAAAAATCTGGGTAGGATGTGATCTTTGTTATGCTGGTATGAATCCAGGGGATGCAGACTGAGATTCTGCTTTGCGATGAGACACTTCCTTGCAGTGCAAGAAATGCAAATGCAATCATCCAGCTCTTCCCTCCCTTTCCAAAACAATCAAAGTAGCTTTTAGAGACTGATGTACAACAGCAAAAAAAAAAAAAAAAAAAGGAAATCAACCTTACTGAAGTGGCAACTAATCCAAATCACATTGAAAATAGACCCTGACCCTAAAAAAAGATGAAAAGAAATTGCATCTACCTACTGCTCCGCTGCCAACACGGAGTGGTAGGATGAAATGGTTTTTTTGCATCATGGTATGAACATCTTTTAATGTTGTAGTTGAGAATGGTCTCTGTGTGTGTTTCTTGTGACATGATGTAGGCAACCTTCAAAGCAGCTGTAAAGAGAAAGGAGCCATTATTTCTGAAGAAGCATATGCCACAGTCAGGGTAAGGAGTAGTTCAATCCATCCTTCCTCTCTTACAATTTTACCACGAAGGGAAAACATGATTTTAAGCTTTTAAACATTGATTCAGTGACAGTACATGTACATTTTTAAGTGCCATTAAGGTCACTGAACATTTGTTCTTAGAGAAAGTGTCACACTGACATGGCAATTATTGATTTTCTTTTTTCTAACCCAGAGGTGCTCTCTTCTTTTGTATGACTGTGTTTGTACATATCTTTCTCTAGTTTTCCCTTTTCCTTGTGCGTCAACCCATCACCATTTTTAGGCGATTAAGTCATCAATCACATAGTGGCCAAAGGGGAGTTTTGCAGCCCTGGAAGTGAACCATGGTGCAGCGGTCTGAGTCCTTGGCTGGAACCAAGTGAAGATTTCAATGAAGGCTTAATGGTTTGAACTGAATCTGCTGGGGGTCTGAGCAGAGCACATGCCAGCTCTACCCCTGCACTTCCCACTGGCTGTAGGACTGCAGCATTGCCTTATGTTAGCCAGGCTTCTGCTTTCAAAGTGCCAGGGTAGCACTTTATCTCCTCCTGCTGAGACACCCAGGGTCTCTATTAGCTCGATAATTACTCACCAAAGTTCCTGTTTTCATAGCAGTGATAACAGTTGTTAATCACATGCTGTGCTAGGATTATACCTCCTCTGCCAATCCCATGCATTATTCCGAACTTGACACACACCAGCCAGGGATGTATATTAATGCAACTGCAGCAAGTCATTAAGTTTTATGTATTGTGGGTGTTAAGTGTGTGAAGGTGGAAGTCACAGGCAGAGATGTCTAATTGGGAACCACAACACAGCCTCACTGGCTGACAAACAGTATGAAGGTGGGCATCAAGAGATCAGCACGCAGCGGAGGAGCAAGAAGTTGATGCTGAGTTGTTCATAAATTCCTGAAACTTAGGGGTACAAGTTCTGGGCCATGAGAAAAGGTGTAAGTCTCAGGTTTTCTGAGACAGAGGGCTAAGCTGATGTAATTAGTGCAGCAGTGAGTGAGCTGATGCTGCAGGAGCCAGAGTTTGTTAGAAGAACATCGTCTAAAAATAGCTCTGTTTCAAAGGAAGTCACAGTGGAGTTAACTCCTCGTTCCATCCGTCCTATTGCCAGGTGAGAAAATAGAGGAGGAGTACACAAATAGCTGGCATATCTTTTTATAGAGAGGAAAAATTCATAGTAGGTCTTTGTATTGATGTGAAACATCTTTTTGTTTCTCCAGCATAAGATGGAGAACTGACTTCTGTCTAGCCCGCATCTGCCTAGCCATAAAAGCAATTTAAAATATGTGTCTGTCAGCAGAGTGATTGTATTGTACGGATTTCTCATACTGCCCCCGAACATACGCCTGCTGTGTGACAGTCAATCTTAAAACATCAAGTCTGAGCTGTTGCATTATTGCTCGGTATTGTTTATTGCAAAGAACAATATAGGAGAAGTGGGGCTTGAAGGGTCTGTGAAGTTCAAGTGATAAATGAGGAGAATAACTTCAGAGTTTTGGAAGAAAGATTCCAACGAAATCTGATGTATAGGTAAAAGAGATTTCAATTCGCAGCTTAATATTGGTCCTTATCTACAGTTCCTTTACTACCCAGTCCTTAACAGCTTGGTGTAGGCAGGAAAATGCTGGCCAGCATGTAACACAGGATGACAGAAGGGTCTCCTTAGGAGCACAAAGCTAATTTCACAGGTGGGAAACGGTCGGTAAACCTGCACTGGTTGTGGACTGAGTCCACAGGTGTATCTAGTTTAAACAGATCCCTGCATGTCAGCTAACTCCAGTCTTCACTCACCTGAAATATTCTGGAGTACAGCACAGTGACAAGCAATCCACACGAGTGTTTAAGCATTTAGGGTAAGGTGCTGCTGAGGAAAAGAGGTTTTTTCTTCCTTTCTGAACCAGTAAAAGAATATCCTGAGTACAACGTATCTAAATCCAAAAAGGCATCATGCTCAGTTAGTGGAGCAGCTAAATGTTATTCAGCAGTAAAAAGCATTCCCCGTCAGTTTCCTGTGTTCATTGCCCTTTAAAGATCAACAGCGCTGCAGACTCCCCAGTCCCACAGGGCATCTTCCCTGAAAACCAGTAAGGGAATCCTGGGGGAAAGCGTTTTAGTCTGGTGCACAGCACAGCAAGGCTTCGTGCCTGTGGGGCAGCCCATGGACTGCCCCCGTGAGCAGCAAGAATGCTGAACGGGACATTGAGACGATGGGCTGCACTGGAGGCTGTTGGCTGAACTCTTTTCTGAGTGTTCATCCGAAGCAAAATGCAGGGGACACAGCTCAACAACAAAATGATTGCTGCGGGGAAGGAAAGAGCTGCTCGTGTTGAATGGCGCTGGCACAACCCGAAATAATTTTCTTTCCCTTTCGACTTAATTTTTCCCCGCTTGCAGTTTGCATAATGAGGCTGTAGATGCATGGGGGTTGCAGCTTTGGGCCAAGCTGTGGGGCAGAGGCTCCTTCTCCCTCCCCTGCTCTTGTCTAACAGAAAGGTTGTTCCAGCCAACTCAGATGGGACAGGTTGTGGCACGGTGAACCCGGCCAGCACGTTTTGGCAGCAAGAATGGTTAGGCTTTGAATGTTGTTTGGCAGCACTTATTATAAATAGAGGCCAGGGCTGGTTCTTTGGCTCTTTCAGCACACAAATGTAGATTTGTTCACTACCCCTGGGTCATAAAAATCTCTTCAAGGCCGCTCTCCAAGCACAGGGGATCATTTTAGGAAACCTCTTAGTACTGTGCCTATGTCTGCCTCCCTGGATCGGTGGAGATGTGTTCTGCTTTGTTATTTCTCTTCACATGGTTGGGACGAGGGAAGGACTGCTGGGAGCACTTTGTGCTCCAAGTACAGCATTGTCAGGGCTCCTCCTGCTTCCCCCTTTGTTTCAGTGTATCTCAGAGGCTTCTGCTGACCCATTCCTGCCTCTCTCGGGCTGTTTCTGCTCAATCTAGGATGAAAGTACTTAATTTCTTGTCTTTAAGAGATGACAGAGCCTTGTAGAGCCAGGTCTGGACTTCTTTCCTGTGGGTATCTGTGATACTCTGTTAAGAGGGCTATAAAAATGATTCAGGATGTCACAAATGGAGATGAGAGATCTCCTTTTTTATACAAAGAAGATTCTTATGTTTAGAAGGTCCACTGGAGATGTCTGTTCCTATGCCAAAGAAAGGAGGGACTGCCAAGAATCCAAACCTGAAGGGCTTGATTTCTTCCTTTAATGCTTTGCAGCAACAGCAATCTGGAAAAAAAAAAGTAATTGGGTCGGGAGGAGGCAAGCAGCAAGTCCACAGCTGTGGCCAGCAGCTGAAAATCCTCAGGTTTGAAAAATGAAGCATAAGAAAGTTGTCCTGTGGGTCTTGTGAATGCAGCATGGCATTGGCAGCAAGCAGCCACGGGGAGGAATGAATGGCCAGTAGTTCTGTGTGGTTTTAAACATCCCACTTTGCTCCACCTATCTATCAGTGGCCCAAGCAACATCTGCTGTTGCTCTCTTATTTGGAATATCTTTATTTTTTACTTACCCCATTAAAAATCTCACCCCTAGCAACGTAACACCCAGAGTGGCCCCTTTGTACAGCTCCTAACTAAGGAGCTCTGTCCCTACACATAATCAAAAAAGGGTTGGGACTGATCAGAGACAGAACCCACTCCTGGCTGTGTTGTGGCAGCGCTGTCTGTCACTTGCTGCTGCCTCTCTCCTTCCCCTGTAACCTTCCTGCCCATACAGCAAAGCAGTGGCCATTTGCCGCATGTAGGAGTCGGGATAAACAGATTTGTTACGTAACTTCTCAGTTGCCAGGAAATGTGATGATTTTTGACTTCTGCTGTCTGACATCAGTATTGGATTCAGGACAGAGAAGGAGCCTACAGAAACGAATGGCATTCCTTCATTCTGGGGCACGGTCAACATCATAAATAAAGTTGAGGTCAAAATCAGCAGTTGTTCCCAGAGCCCAGTATTTAACTTTAATGTTGCTAATGTTTGACAATATAATTTACTTTATTACAACAGCCTGCTTGATTTTGCTGCCCACAATGCCCGAACTACCTGGGGATGGCAGGCAGAAGCCACCCTGCCTTGTTCATAGATGTCATTTAGGACCTAGCTGAGAAATCTGCCACCCTGCCACGTTCATTGGCAATGGATAATGGCTCTGAGCAGGTTCCTAGTGGCTCTCTTCTGCATCCTGTGCTTAAGTTCCTTTTCACCCACATGCCACAGGAGCTCCAGTTCTGCCCACGCCAGGATCAGACCTGCTGGAGAGTCGTGCTCAGGTATTCACCTGCACGTGAGCCCTTACAGAGTGACACTGCCAAATACCTGGCAGTGCTGCTGGGTCACCTGGAAATGTGGGAATCTGATACAAGTGTGCATCTGTAACACAGAGTTTGGCATGCTGTGAGGAGCTCAGACCAAGTCTGAGGCTGAATTGGGTGGAATCTGGGCAGAATTATCATTGACGTGGCAAAATAGCTTCCAGAACCCAAACTGGGTCTGTGTGATGGGAATCTTGCCCTGACTCTGCGCTGCACTTGTCTGGAGGCCCAGCACTCAGTGGTCATTAAGGGCCATTGTTCTTTTACTTTGCAATCAACAGCAATGTTAGAGGGAGTTATATGAGTGTGTGAGAGCAGGGAGAGAGCAAGAAGATGCAATCTAGATGCAAAATGATTTTATTTTTAAAAGGTCTCTTTCCTTAAATTGGCTCATCTCAGGGGTCGTTTAAAGTGCATAACAGTCCGTGGTTGTGCAGGCGCAGTGCATTATGATATTTTTAGGCACTGTTTAAGAAACTACAAATAGAAAGGTTTACTTGCTTTAAAATGCTTTCCACTTAGAAGGCACACAGCTACATCTGATACAGGTTGCTTTGTTGCGGATAACACAAAACGATAGTGTGCTGTCACTTTGTCTCCATGACATTTTCAAGTCCAGGTATCCCAAAGCACTTATCAAAGCTGTTACAGAATACACTGAGTTACACCAGACTTACTGGTGGTGCAGCAGTGGTGTTAAGCACACGCATGGATGCTGCTGCTCTCAACTGTAGAGAGGGATGGGCTGAATTCCAGAGTCCACCAGCTCTGGTGCAACATGCAAAGCACTGCAAAGGCACATGGGTGCAGCAGCTGCTGCATTTCTGGGGAAGGTGAACCAGCTGAGCTGTGTAAAGGGAGTTCCCACAGCACCTGATCACATCAGCTGCTGCTTTTCTCAGCTCCTGCAGGACGCTGGATGCCTTGTGTTCCTGTCTGCCATCCCTAGGGGCCAAGGGAAGGTGACGTCCCTGCATGGTCAGCTGCCCCTCACGTAGTGTTTGAAAGAGTCGTTAGAAAAAAGGACCTTAAAGTGAAACTCCGACTGTATATTGTGATTTACGGTGGGAAAGTGGAGCAGAGCCTTTTCTGGAGTGTTATCAGTCGTGATTTGAAATATACAAACAATATAGCTTGAGGGAAATTGGGGGGAAAAACAGTGACTAATGATCCCAGGCTCAGGCTGTGGATGTTGGTGCTCGAATTCCTCCCCTTCACCCCAGGGTATTTTCCTTTAAAGACTGCTAAATCAGGAAGCTTCTTCCCTGGGAGCAGGGCAAATGTTGTGATCTAGCAGCAGCATATTTCTCCAATGAGTACGAGCCCTGCTGTCAGGGGGTGCTCCACTTTGGCCTTTTGGTGCTTCGGACCCTGAATTCCACCTCATCTGGAGGTGGAAAGCGAAGCTCCAGAGTAGAAAACATAATAATAACAAAACTAAAATCCCGTGCCAGTGCAGTGAAGTGACAACAGCAGTGTCTGTTCCCTCAGCAGAAATCCTGCCCGATCTGCTGTGACTCTGATGCACGCAGGCAGCTGTGTGCGATCCATACGGATGTGTGCCCCTGGCTGAGATGCTCTGTCTCCCCATCTCAGTGTTGATTGCAGTGACAGCTGTCATGTGCTAGTGACTTACCCCACTACACCGATGTGGTTTCAGAAATCCTCTGAGCTTGACAAGCTCCGAGAGCATCCACTTTGCTCTCTGTGGGCAACTGTTTGTGTGTGGTGTGTACGTGTATGTTTGCACACGCACATCCTTGCAATAGGTGATTTGCAAAGAAAGATGCTAGGCAACACAGACAACTTCAGACATCATCTGCTAAGGAGCCCTAAACAGCTTGCATTTGTTTTGGAGTGAAAATCCTCCAACTGCTCTCCTACCAACCCTGTAACACATTCTGAGATGCTGAGCTTCTGGAAGCTGAGGCTTGAAACTGAAACGTCTGAGCACGGGGCTAATGTGATTGCTGAGATAAAATGCAACATTCATAAAACAACCATGTGCCAAGGAACTGCTGAGCCGCCCGGGCCAGGTGCTGATGTCAGCTCCTCCAGCAGATTTCCACTCCTTCAAATGGATTATTGTGGCTTTACATTGGCGACTGGAGTCTGGCCAAAGAGTTTTGCCTTTGGTACACGACAAGTTGATTCTCTAGGACGGACGTGGCCTTGCAGGAGAGCTGGGACCTGCTGCAACCTGCTGTTTTCTCCACTGAGTGAGAAAAGAGTACATTACTGTGGCTCCTGTAATCTACTGCGGCAAATCTATGGTGGGAATTAAAGTGCTGTGTATCCATCCCATAGCTACCTCTGGACACTCCGTGTTGTTTGTATAAGAATGCTCCAGTCTGGGAAGGACCTTACCCAGAGGGATTGATGCTTTATATCGCTGAGTGTTCTTTTCTCAGGGAATATGTTACATCGCTGTGGCTTACTAAAATCAAAAGTATTTGTATCTGTGGAATCTGTGGAACAGAATTGCTTAGGTTAGAAAAACCTTTGAGATCATCAGCTCCATCCCTCAGCATGAGCTGCTGAGTGCCATCACTAAACCATATCCCTTACTGCCATGGCATGCAACAGTGCTTGTGCAGCCGGTGCTGCCTGGCATGCTGAGCTCGCTCTGACCTCCGCTGCCATCTCAGGACAGAGTGCATGTGCACCCTGGTGGGCTGCAAGGCCTCTCCAGGGAACTCAGCCTTTTTGAGAGAGAGAAACAGTGCATCTTAGAAGGCAGAAGGTCCCTGCTGAGATCTGCTTGGTGTGTGCATGTTACAGGACTCAGCAGAGCTTTAAGTCTGTACTAGTGCACGGCTGCTCCCTGTCACTGAGAGCTGGGTCATTCTGGCTGCACAGCTAACGCCTCCAGCTTGCTTCTCAGCACTAATAAGGAGCAGAAGGATGCCTTCTCAGAGATGCAGTTCCTGTTATCACTCTGGAGAGGCAGAGATGCTGTACAATGCAAAAGAAAGGATGGGGGAGCTGTGTGGTGCCTGATAATAAAGCTGCGGTTGTCTCTACCGCCTTTATTTACTTAGAACTACCTTGTAGCTGGGCTGAAAGTTTAAATAATACTAAAGAAAGAAGACAGAAATCAAATACCATACAAAGCAAAGTGCCTCAGCGCTTCCAATTTAACGGCTCATGTGAGAACTTGAAAGGAATCGTAGGTGATAATGAATCATTTCATCTCAGTGATGCTGATAAAGAGCTGCTCCTCGACGCCGCAGCTCCAGAGGGGAAGCAGAGCAGCCAGCAGTGGGGAGCAGCTCCGGGAAGGAGGGGAGCATGAAGCTGTGCCAAGCAGCAGACTGAGAGAGCAGCAGGGAAAGGTGAAAGGGAGCAGCTGGGCCAGGAGATCCCACGTGGCTTTGGTCCTCGTCAGTTCAGTTGGTGGAATAAAACTCCACTTAGAAAGAGATCACATCAGTAAATTTTGTGTTGCTCAGACTCTGAGAATACCTACTTGTGGAGAAGTTTAAGAAGTGTTTTCCCGTTCACAGCGTGAACAAACGTGTCATAAGAAAACCACAAGGCTGAGCAGGAAGATGAATGTGTACTGT
Source organism: Callipepla californica brunnescens (assembly GCA_023055505.1). Taxonomy (NCBI): domain Eukaryota; kingdom Metazoa; phylum Chordata; class Aves; order Galliformes; family Odontophoridae; genus Callipepla; species Callipepla californica. The sequence goes on from JALIRH010000055.1 coordinate 1,161,171, forward strand.
CCTGCTGAATTCATGCAGAAGAGACCAAATAAATGATGCCCTGTGACATTTGTGCAGCCAAAATGGTATTTGTCCAGCCAAAGCCAGGAGCTGCATACTCAGAGGATGGGATCTCAATATAAACCTGCTCTTTACAGATAAAATTTTAGCCTCGGAGATTTTTTTTCCTCAAAAACTGGCCTGTGTTTTCTGCTCCAACTGGCTTCTAAATCCATACTGAGCAACTATACATTACAGTTCATCCCTTTTGATCCCGGTTCTGGAGGAGTGAGCAGGCTGTACCACTGCCTCTCAGAGCATATTACTTACCAGGTAGGGTTTTCACAGCCAACCTCCAAAAAGTTGTAAATCTGAAGGGAAAATCCTTTTTTTTTTTTTTATTCATTAAAAGCATTACAAATGACCTTTACCTGCTGCAAGCATAATCCGTTAATAATGTGCCTTGTGCTGGACAGATGATGGGGATCTTCTGCCCAGGGATTAAGGGACTGTACAAACTCACGGCTGCTGACGTACTGAGAAAATGTTTGCATTTCTTCAGATCACAGGTGGGAGCATCCACGTGAGTGCTAACACCCATAGCAGGGCACACGTCCATCTTGTGTCCACCCAGCTTTGAAAAGCTTAGCTCGAGTGTTGGAGTAGGTTTGCTGAGAGTGTGGTTTTTCCCATTGGGTTCATTGCTGGTGTGATCCTGGAAGTACTGTGCTGGGCTGCAGTAGCAGGCGGGGTGGATTTCCTAGCTGTATGTGAATGGGAAGAAGGCAGAGGATGTTCACTTGTCACCCTCATCCATCTCAGCTCGCTCAAGTCACTATTGCAAATAGAAGTTAAATGTTGAGAATGTACCAAGCAGCGCAGACAAAACCTCACACGCTGCTATTCTTACAGCTGAGGCGGCTTCATGGAGACTGGGACGTGTCAGGGTGATTTATCACACAGCTTCTGGTGAAAATAAACAATTCTGGTGGCAGAAAAGAGCTTTCCTCATTGAAGAGCCATCAGATTTGCCAGGACAGTAATGGGCTGGGGAGATGGCCCCAGGGGTGGGCAGAGGCATGGGGAAGCTGCCAGGTGAATCAGCAGCATGCAGGGCCTGTCACCGCGCTCGGTGCTGCGGCGAACTCGGGAGAAAACTGACATGCTCATTTTCCACTGTCACTCCTGGAAATAAAAAGAAAATAAATGCTAGCTACTCTGTGAACGAGAGCCTCATTTGGAGGGCTGCCATAATTGTGAAGGCTGTCCGACTCTGGCCTTGCTGTGCCTGGCTGCCTTCTGCTTGGACCGCTCTTTCTGCACCAAACCCAACTCATGTGATGAGTCCCCTTGGTTTCCATGTGATGACTTCATGGGGATGGCAGGACCGAATGGCACACATGCCCCATAAGAGATACGTTGTGAGTCCCTTTGAAGCCCTTTGCTTTTCTAATGGGGTTTGTTATGGCTCCAACACAGCTGTGGGCTCAGCCCTGGCCCTGGGTTGTCCCTGTGCTGGACCTGGTGCCCTGTGACCCTCTGTCCCGTTCTCTCCATGCATGCCCGTGCCCCTGGAGGCCCACCTGGCCCTGGTCAGCCCTGCAGACAGTGGTAGGTTGGGGTCAGGACTTCAGGTGTTTCCCTTTGGTCCTAGCTATACAGTCCCCAGCACGGCAACATCTGGGTCTCCAAACGCCATCACCTTTCTGACAGTGACAGCAGCAAAAGTGTGTCCAGATCTCACGCTGGGTCTCATCAGGGGCTCATCCTGATAATATTCATTAAGCTTTTGAGGTTATTCTTTGTGGATTTATTTCACATTTCTTGCTCAAATGATGAGCCTTGTAATCCCCTCTCAAATTGAAAGGAATGGTGGCAGTGGCCCCAGGAAGAGGTGGAGGTGGCACAGTCTGCAGCCCGGACCCTTGGCAGGCAAAGCTTTGTGTTGCCAATTAGCACAGGGTTAACTTTCAAGTACAGCTGTATAATTACGTCTGCCTTTTCTCCTCACATTCGCCTGGATTAATTACATCTGTGCAGCCGAACAATGCCTCCTAATTGCAGACAAAGAGCAGCCTCCTTCACCCGGGGTGCGACAGGGCGGTGGGACGGCTGGGAGCAGTGCGACGCTTCATTCAAACTGTGCTAATTCTGCTCAAGATGTGGCCCATGTTTTCTTCCCTAGAAACACACATTATGTAGGTTATCAGCTACTTAGAGATAGGCAAGGAACTGCGGCTGCCAATAATAGATGCTACTGTGCTGTGGCATTGTGCTTCCAGCGCCCAGACTGTCACCCTCATGAGAAAAGTGGGTTAGAGCGGTGAAAATAGTTCACCTGGTTCTCTGGTGACTGAGCAGAAGGTAAATCCAGGAGCCTCGGTGGGACTCGGGAGCTTTCTGTGGCTTTTAACAAGTCAGCACAGCCATTGGATGCGTGGAGACTGTGGTGGGGTGGTAGGGAAAGGAGTATTTATTCACCCAGAGCAGCCTGCTGCTTTTTCTGGTTCCCAACCATCCATGCCACTGGATACTTATGACAACCACAGTGCTTTTTATTGTCCGGAGGGGTCTCCTGAGCATATTAAGTACTTAAATCTCATTAACATCTAGCAGGAGCCGAGTTCTGAAATCTCATTTGTCTTAAGAGTATAAGGTTGGGTTTTTCAATTAAAGGAGGTTTTATCTCCTCTTCCTCTGGATGGCTTGTGCTGAGCAGGCTGCGGCACCCAGGACTCCATGTACTACTTGGCTCTGCAGTTTCAGAGCTGCTCACAAGGTACAGCTGGGCTAATAAGTGATGCTTCAGCCCATTATCGAGGAGGTATGGTGCATGGATTGAGTCAGTTAAGTGATTATACTGGGAATGTATGGGGCGATAAATGTCTCCCTTGCTCATAACCCAGCAGCTAATGCAAAGAGATACTGCTAGGCTGCTCTGTTTCTGCTGGGCTCTACTGCATTTAGATTGCAATTAGGTTGTATATTTGAAGAGGACAAGAAAAAAAAAGCACAATTCAGCTGCAGCTGAATTCAGTGAAGGTGAACTTCACTCCTGTTCTGCATTGGTTTGTAACAGTCCCAAGGAGAGTGGTTATCAGCCACCAGATTTTGACCCAGAGGGTGCTTTCCACCCTGACCTCCCATGGCTGGAGGTAATGAGTTCTTCATTCTATTGGGAGCATCTGGAAGGCCTGCACACCTGGTGTAGCTGTTTGCCTGTGCTGAGTGGTTACCCTTTGCATCTCAGTGTCCTAAACTACAATCTGGATTTGGTATGGAGTTGGCTCTTTCCCTGAACCCCAAGTGCTCAGGTGAATTTAAATCTGAATTTATATGCAGTGTGGTTGGATTAGTTTCTAGATGTGAAATTTGTCCCAGCCAGCCAGCACCCTTGCTGCAACGTACAGGTCATCCTGCCTCCAGCACTGCCCTCTCCCCTTTTAACTGCTGAATTTGAAACACACTAGTCAGTTCTGCAAGACTTTTACAGAAAACCAAGGACAGGAAGCTGAACTTTTGCTCTGCTCTTTTGAAGGCTGAGTTTCTCATGGAATAAGGCAGTGGTAGGTAGGAGCTGGGAGTGAAAAAAACAAGAAATGTGGATCATCACACTTGGCATGTAAGACGTTGAAAAAGTCATTTGATTCTTATCCATGGCAGTGATTGCACTGCTCTGTCCTTAGAATCACACCTGTATCTGAGAGCTTCACTCGACTTTGTGTAATTTGCAGATTACTGTAAAGGGCAAAACATTATTTTTGCTCACCAAAAAAAAGGGACTTAGCGTTCCTTGCCCAGGTGGACAATATAGGTCGGTACCCAAGGCCAGGCTCATGCAGTCAGCTGTGTTGAAGGTCCCTGGGCTCTGGCCTCTTACACAGCCACAAGCCACCCACACCTGCTTTGCCATATCACTCCCCTCGTCAGCACTGCCAAGCTCCCAGATGGATTCTTGCCCTGAAATCCAAAGGGAATTTTTAATTAATATCTGATCATTTGGAATCCATAACTTTGAAACAATAGAAACCCACGAGCCACAAATGAGGCTGTCATAAAGCCACGGTGTCAGCTCAGGAGATGCTCTCGTTGCACACAAGAGGGTGGTCAGTCATCCCCAGGCAGGCGGTCAGGCACAGTGCTGCCAAACGTGACTGCTGAGGGAAAGCTCAGCCCTTTGTCTGGGAGATGGCTGTTCATTAAAGGGAAAAAAAAAAGCCATGAAAATGCTGCTTGTCATCTGTAAATAGCCAGTTCCTTCCAAAGTTCACATTCCTGTCTGGTGATTGATAGAGGAGTTCATAGATGCTTTAAATGCATATAGCTAAGTGACAGCTGAAAAAGGTTACTTCCCTGTTCGGCAGTAACTGGCTTTATTAGGGATGGATTTGTGTGCATTTTGTCTTCTTTCATCTTTTACCCAGGTGAGCTGGTCCTAGGCTTGGAACTGGGCTGGGTATTTTCCTGAAAACTGTGTTAGTGCCTCCTGCAACGTCTCACAGTGCCAGCTCTTCTCCTGGGCATTCTTGAGAATACCGATGGGATAAAAAGGTTACAGGAAAGATGAGATGTAAGAGGAAAGTGAGGAAGTGAAGGAGAAAAGAGACTTTGCTCTGTTCTACAAAGAATGTGTGTGAGCTGAGACAGTAAACAGAAGAAGTGGATGTGTGGGAGTGAACAGGAAAGAGACGAAGGCAAAGGATGTGGAAAAATGAAAGATGGAAGAGAATGGAGGGTTCCTATGGTCATTTTGTGCTGCTTCTGACTGTGAGCTGGAAACAGGTTCCCCTTCCCAGATATCTCAGCTGTCCCAAGGCGTAGAGCAGGACGATCTGTCTCGGATTGTGGCTGCCAGGACTCTGGTGAAACACAAAGGAATTACACCACTGAGTCCAATGGGACTTGCTCTCCTCTTCCTGGTGTAAAGCAGCCACGGGCACTTTTGAAATGAGGGAAGCCCATGTGCCTCCTGCTCAGCTGCTGTTATTCCCCGGTCCCTCTGCTTGGGCTGAGGCTTCTCACTGGGGAGTTAAGATGAACTAAAATGAATTAAGGTCTCTTTAATTCTAAAGAGGAGGGTTTGTGTCGTGGCCTAAAACAGTTTAACTAATCCACTTTAAAATTAATTTGGTTTAATTTTCCTTGGGGCCCCCATGTGGATATACCCTTAAATACCTAAAATAAACAACAGGTAACTTGGTTGTAAATCACCAGAAGTAATTGTGTACCTGCTTACCTATTGTAAATCAGCAGTAACTCCAGTGGGGATGATTCTTTTCTTGTATACCTGGAATAAATGAAGAGCAACTTGCTGTGAGTCAATAAAGCTAATTTTCCTTCTCTGCTTTCCTGGGATAAAACAAGAGTGAGTCCAGGGGTAAGGAGCTCAGCCGAGAGAAATTCAAACCAAGGAGGTTCATATTTCAACTTCCGACAATAATTACCTGCAGGGACGGCAGGCCGAGGACTGTGATGGATTCTGTGCGAGCGTGGACTTTTTCTGTCAATACGAGGTAATTTTCTAAGAGTGCAGCAAAAAGCCCACGAAAGGCTGAGATGGAGTTTTCATCTCTGTTTTGGCTCCCGTCATTGCTGTAGCTGTGGTCGTGCTCAGAGGGGAAAGGTAGCATCTTTATAAGCCCTGCGTGGGGCTTATGGCTATGAAAAATAATGAGTGATAGCAGAGATGGTGTATCACATGCAGTATTTTTTTCCTTTTCTGACAATACTGCCTCTGGCAAATGTACCGCTCAAGTTGAAGCAAATTCAGCGTTGCATTCTGAGGCTGAGCTCCATCCTACTGATTCATTGTGCCAGTGTGAAATGTGACAGAGTCCAAACCAACAGAAAGCATAATTAGCAAAGCGAGTAGAAGCCCCATCTGATGTTGTGGCACTTCACACCCTATTTATGCTTGAACTACCAAACTGCACGGGAATTACCAAGTTGCACAGGCTGTTGAACAAAGCAGCACCAGCATCATTCTCAGTTTGACAGCAGGAAAGGAATTAACGGGGTGCTGTAACCCAAGTGGCTGTAGCCCTGCTCTAAAGGAGTGTTGGCTGGAAGATGAGCTCCCATGTACACGTGAACTGAAAAACCTACTGATAAGGGAGGGATTCCTTCTTCTCAGTGTAACCTAGAGCAGAACATGGCCACTAGGTCATGTAAGTGAAGTCTGTTCTCTCCTTATCTTGGGCTGAGTGGATTCGCTTCAGCCCACGGGTTTCACTTTGAAGTGTGGGATGCAATGTCTTGACTAGAAAATTGATTTTAAATCCTGCTCAGCCTTCCAGTAGCACCTCAGTGTGTCTGTGGGGTTTCCTCTCCCCTTGGGTCTCCTCTCCCCTGCTCAGGAACAGTTTACAGCCAAAGTTTCTGTAACGATTTGGTTCAGCCATGCTTTTCTTGCCGAGATCTTGGGTATGACTCAGAATTGATCTTCAAACTCTTCAGGGTTTTTCTTACTTGAGAGGATAAACTCAGCGCTGTTCTCATTTGCAGGAGTACAATGCCAGATGCTATCCAGTCTGTACCCTTCAGGAGAGTGAATGCCTTGCCTTCATAGCCCAGTGATGGGAAGGCCCAAATTGAAATTGAAAAGTGAAAAAGGGCTGGTAACTTTATTGTCAAATACTATTGATCAGAGCTTGGCTGCCCTTTGCTTGCACTGTGTTCATCATCCAGCCCTGAAGTTGTTAAACTGGAACAAAGAAGTGAAACAAGGGGACGAGCTGGTTTTGGAAGAGCAAGCAGAGTGCTTTCTGCTGGGGATCATTCACCTCCATAGTGAGCCACGATGGAATATAGATGGGGGGATAGGATGGCTTCATGTGCAGAAATAGATGCATTGCAATGTGTGTTTGTAAGGACATGGCACACCTGTGATGCACACCTGTGTGTGTGCACACAAAGCAAGCAGCACTGCGTTTACCTTGAAAAAGCTGTATAAACGAGCGGAGAGGCCGCGTGCACAGAGAACTGTTGGGTTTTTTGTTCATCTGTCTTTCTGTCCAACATGAAAGAACATAGTCTGTGCTTTAGTCGTTGTCATAAGCCCCCAGGAAAGCACTCCGGAGCCCAGCCCCCCTCCACCCCCACCACTGCCTTCCTGGGCAGCAGAGCATCCTCCGTCTGACAGGGCTGATCCTGGGAGTTAAGGGCTTATTCCTCCATCAGCACATTGATGAAAAGAGAACAGGAGCTCGGGGAGGAAAGCTTATGAAAAGAAAATCAAATCTATCAATTCCCTGTCCTGAATAAATGAATCCGTTATCTTGCGCGTGTAGCGAGATGCCCGGCGGGTAATGGGAGTCCCACATACAACCAGGAAAGGGAAGGGGAAAAAAAATATATATGTAACTAAATCAGCCAGCCCTGAGCGTGTCTCATGTGTGTGTGTGTGCCTCGCTTTTCCTCCTGAGTCACAAATCTCCAGCTGCTGCCCGGAGTGAGAGCACTGCTTCTCCGCGTACACCTCGGCTGAAAGTCAATGGGAACAGACGTTGGGGGGGTTGGGGGTGTGCTGGGGGGCAGAGCCCTCTGTCCCCGTGCCCCGCAGGCAGAGCTGGGGCGACGGGAGCGCGTCCCACGAGCAGACGCCTCTTGTTCCCCAATTGGTCTCATTTTGCTTTTAAACAAGACAAAATCTTTGGAGATGAGATAAGCGTGGCTGGTAAAGCCAGGTCGCCGAGGAGCTGGCCTGGGTATATTGTGGGTAAATCACTGTGCTACCTGCTGTGACAGGAGTAATTTATCTCGGGCTGAAAAAAAGCTGCTGCTTCCCATCCTGAGCAGTGAGGGTCATTCATCACTTTTTTTTGTTATTTTTATAACAGGAAAGAGCGTGCTGGTTCCCTCCCTCCATCCCCTCCAGCCAGTCCCTAGGGACAAATTAGCTAGTCTGAAAATGGATGAACTCAGGGACTATTTCCATTTGTATTTTTACTGGTGCCCCAGAAACCCCCTCCATTCTACAGCACGCCCTCCAGCAGGGGTACGTATGTGGAAGAAGGCTTCAAAGCTCCCACTGCGTGTCCTCTGCTGCTGACCTGGCAGCTGGATGTGCTGAGAGCCCTCAGTGCCTCTGAACCCACTGAAAAATACAGCAGGAGCCTGGGGAAGCTGCAAAGTGCAAAGTGCAAGTCAAAGGACTTGCAGCCCTTGCTGTCAGGAACCAGGGCTGTCTGTGCTCCCATGGAGGAATCGGATCCTGCACTGCATTCAGAGCCATCCATCCATGTGTCAGAGGAACACACAGCATCAGTCACGATGCTGAGCTCTGCACAGCCACATACACAGTGTCTGTACGTACACAGACATCGGTGTGCTCCATCCGTTACTTTAGTTAAATGCATAGGTGTGTGTGTGTGTGTTCAGTGGATTGTTTTTATGATATAGAACCACCAAACACATGTATATTTACATCGCTGTGCATCCTGCCACCCTCACAGTGGGGCTTTAGCATTTTGTTCTTCACTCATCTCTGTATCTGGATGATTTGGGCACTGAAGGGCTGCATCCAGGCAGCAAGAAAGGAGGCTGGATAGCAGAGACCTTCAGGATAATACAGATGCTACATGATCCCTTCATCACCAAAGGGACATTGCTTCAATTACTCTGCCAATCACCTGTCTCTCAGCCTGCCAGTCAATTATCCTACAGCCACAGGATTCACTTCACAGGGTAGCCAAAAGTGACAGATATCTGTATCTTGAAGAGCCAGTTTTGCATAATTCTGTACACGAGGGAACAGAGCCGCAAGGTTGGGTCCGAAGTGCCACTTCTGTGGAGAATTTCAAGCCAGTAGGTGAGGTCTGTCTGGTGCTTTAAGTTACTGGGACGCCGAGGAAGATTTCATTTGGAATGGTAGAAATTGCTTTTGCATCTCATGCTTCACTCTAATGAGTTTGTTCAGAGAAAGGGCAATGAGGAGAAGGGGACGGTGGTTGCTCCCACTTTTTGCTTCCCTCTGCCTTCCTCCACCTCTGCAGGAGCTGCAGTGCACCCTACGAAGGGGATGGGGCAGCCACAGAGGAAGGTACATTTGGATTCCCTTTTTTATCTCCTTTTGTGCTGCGCAAAGCAAAGCGTATCACCTTCCTCTGCCCTGGTGCCCTGCCTGTGACAGCAATGATTACTTAAGGCCATTTGTAATGACTGGAGGACAAAGACTATGTACAGCACTGAAAAACTGGAGGGATTCTCCTGGGGAAGCAAACTGGCACCGTTCCCTTAGGCTCAGTGCTTGCTGTGGGTATGGTTCAGGGCTTCTCCCGCAGCCTCAGTAAGAGCCATTTGTCTCCCAAAATACTCATTGGTTTCAATGAAGATTTGTGGGTTCTCTTTGTTATTAGTATCATTAATTCTTATTTAGACAGAATTTATGATCCTGTCCAATGAAGTTTACACAAAGTGGTATACTGCAAATGCACTTATCCCTGTGGGGACAGGCAGCCCAGTAGTTTGGGCAAGGAGAAATACCATGAGGACAGGAGGGTGCTTGGACTGAGCAGCTCTCGGGCTCAGAGGGAACCTCATGCTGTGAGCCCAGCAGGGTGAGAGGCTGTGGGCAGCAAGCTGTGCTCAGACATCATCCTTCCCTGCCAGCAAGCTATACCTCCACCTTCTTGCAAAGCTGAGAGACACAAGAGGCTGTGTACGGCTCTTGCCTCGTCCAAGACCACAGCTCTGTGGGATGACTCACAACCCAGCATTGCCTGTAATTCCATGGAGCTAGCTCTGTTGCTGCAGCCTTACTGCCAGGCTGTTGTTTTTTTTTATGTTCACTCTTCCACTTAGGCTCTTCGTTATCACTGCCACTTGTTGGGACCGGCAGCTGCTAACAGACGCCAAGGGATTCCTGACAGCTTCTGAGACTGTCTTCGAGAGCCTCAGGCAAAACCTGAAATGTATACAATGTGGAAATAACCCATGCTGCTCACTCACAGCATTGTGCCCTTCTTCCTCCCTGGGGAGCAGGGATGGATGGGTGGTCCTACACTGAAACATACAGGGCTCAGTAAGAGGGGCTATGTTTTTATTCCTACTTGCTAGGGAATCCTTTAGATTCAGGAGAGTGACCTAATGCAAAAAGTGTGGCTCCATTAGCCCATGTACTCATGTTCTTAGGTTGGCCTCAAGAGGAAGCAAAGCTCATGTGATCCTGCGCTATATGTGCATCACTTACACTTACAAGCCATCGTGTATGACGAAGACCAGGTCTCCAAAGCCCAAGGCCATATATCAGCATCATGCTGTCAGGCATCTCACATGGAGGAAGCAGACTCTGAATGCTGGCATTTCCTTGGGACACAACTTTGTGCTCAGCTGCATTCAGCCCTAAGTCCCCATTTCAGCTTGGTCCTCTCAACCTCAGGAATTCCCTCCTTCTGCACCCTCATCCTGCAGTGGGAATGCCCAGCTCCAGTGGTGCAGTGCTTGCCTGGAGCTCACTGCAGTGCTCCGCTGTCTGTGGCTCTGAGATTAAGAGGTGCTGCTCAGGTTTGTCTTTGTTAATCCGGCTTTATTCAAATTGGCTGCTCCATCTTTCATGTTAAACAAACAGACAAATAGAAAGCCTTAGGAAGTGAGAACCTGATTCGTTGATTAGCCCCAGCCCTGCTGGATTCTCATCCTGAAATCCATCTCAGTGCACCTGGTTGGTTCCCCCTGAGAAGTGCGCTCTTTTGAGACTTGAAGGGCTGACTTGAAAAACATCTGCATTAAATTACAGATCAGAATGACCTGGGAAAAACAAGCACATGTCAACTGCCCCAGAGGCATGAATTTGCTCCCTGCCAGGAGGTTTTGCCTAGTGCTCAGCTTAATATGTTCTATAGGCAATTTTGTCCCATTATTCCCAGTTAAATTCTCTTGCATCACCCAGAACTTGAGGGATGTATGGCAGCTCCCCAGCACAGCATCATCAGCAGCCTCAGGAACTACCTCCAAAGAGCGATGCCATCGTTACACCGAGCAGGGCACAGTTTGGTGCAGGGAGATGTTTCCAGAAGGAAGATGCATTTCCCCATTGCCCTCCTGTGATTCACTTCATCACTGACTGCCGTGGGGGCTCGAGGCACATGGCAGCACCTCATGATGAAAGCGAACACCTTGGAACATCCAATAGTTTATGGTGATTAAAATAAAGCCGTGTGGCTCACAGTCTGTGCTGTTACCAGGGAGCAACTGCAAATGCTTGGAAAAGCTTTCTTTGCTGCTCTGTGGAGGTTCAGTGCTTTGCTCCATCCTGCACAGTGCGCGCGGGTCTCAGTGCAGTCACTCTCGTGGTGCTACAGCTGCACTGCTCACACATCACACCAGTCCCAGCTGGAACCCTTCTCCCCACCACGGCTACAAAGAACCTTTTTCTGTCGTTCCTGCATTGATTCCTTGATCAAACTCAGACAGCTCAAAGAAGCCATCCTTGGACGGAGAGCCAGTCCTCAATTTGCACTTAATTCCTGGAATTCTGAGCTGGCTGAGAACTTTCTAGCGCGTGCTGGTCTAACAACAACAGCACTGCTTCCACAGTGTTATTCATCTAGGATCTGAGTGCTTGGCAAACAAGAAATAATTAAGCTTACCATCAACCCTCTAGGGTAGGTATTATGATACTTACTTAACAGATGTGTAAACAGAGGCAGAGAGCTCAAGTTTTTCATGTTCAAAGCACTTTGTGAATGCTACCTAATTAATCCTCGCAATGGCCTTGAGATATTTATTAGTTCCCTTCAAGGGCAGAGCAAAGTCACCAGGAGAACCAAGGACTCCTACTTGCCATTGAGCAGCACAGCACGCTGCTCCCTGGGCTCCTGCTGGGGACAGACAGTTCAGGCCTGGGTTGGATTTTTGTTGAATTTCTCAGTTCCATGTTTGAAATTCTGTTAACAGCCCTTTCTGACTTTTCTTAAAAGCCCCAACTTTCAGACTTGGAACAGTTTGCAGCAAGATCTGGAGCTGGGAGCTGCTCACAGCAACTCCGAGTGATGGCAGGAGCCCGGGCAGGAGCAGGCAGTGCTGGGACTAGCAGCCCCAGGAGGACTTGTTGCATTGGCACTGAGGCTGGCAGCCTGGTTTCTTCTGCTCGTGACTCTTCTGCAAGTGGCCCCTTCTCCAGACACTGCTGTGAGCCCTATGGGATTTACTGTGTGTGGGCTGATGGCAGATGCATCATCCTGCTTTGGAAGTGTTACTTCAGCAGTGCCCTCTCTGTCAGAACATAATTAGATTGCAGCCTTGCCAGTGGCCTGCTGGACTGTGCTGCTGGCCTGAGGGGCTGATAGGAATCACTGAGACAGCTCGGGAGATTAATTAGGTTGATGTATTGCACCTACGTAGGAGATGTAAACACGAACCCTTCACAGCCAGTTTCTGGATCATGGCAGCTCTCTGATGTTTTTATGCTAGCCTGCTATCTTAATAAATGCTGCAAATTGGGTGCCAGTGGTCAAGGGTGCTTTCTGTTCTGCACTGTGATGTGGGAAAAGCATCCCAGCCTCTTTGATCTAAATGGGATAATGCTGATTCTTGGGACTCGGATTTCACTGCTATTCTGCTGCTATTTATTGCAGCTGGGGATATTAGCATTACCAGCACCACGGGTAGGATGGGAAAAAGAAGATCCCTGGCATTCGCAAAGTTTGTGGACAAACAAAGTATTTTTGTACCCATCGGTTCTCGTGTGCCCTGGAAGTGACACCACAGATAGCGGTGAATGCTCATTCTGACTGCTCCATACCCAGCAATTAGGCACGGAGTTGCTACTTACTCGCCTGGGATTTGGAGCTCCTCCATCTACAGCTCATTAACAAGGCAATTTTTGGGTCCACTTGAATCGTTTGCCCACAACTCCAGTTGCTGAGAAGTGTGTTTTGTAACTTCGCCTGCATTTCAGCAGCGCCTTCCAACCCTGTGCGAGCACTACAGAGCAGCTGTGTGCAACCATACTCTGAGAGCAAAGGGCCATGGCCACGTAGCAGAGGAGTGCAGGCACCTGAAACCATTGGAGCTGTGCAGCATTACCTGAGAGGGTGCTCTGATCCCACTCGTTTTTAAAACGCAGATCCTAAACATTTTATTAGCCTTTAACAAGGCAATCTTACATCAGGTTTGTTCAGCATTAATGATATTTTCTGCAGTGTTCTATCTACACTGTCAATTATTAATTAATCTCCCTATTTTTAGCTGTTACCTGTCCCTAATCACCCAGCTGCTATAGCTCTCTGGTTCTGTGCCAGCGTGTGTTGCCAAAACGCCCCAGACCAGTTGAAGATATTAGTAGGAATGTAATTTCCTCTTTATTGCTTGTGTAATTTTGAATCCCCTACATGTATTACGTTAGACAAATTTCCTGGAGGAGGAAAGGTAAATATTTTCCCCTGTTCTAATGCTCTTTGCATGCCGACAGCTGTCCCTCCACGCAGGACAGCAGAGCAGCCCTCACACATTGCTGGTGTGAACCCTCTGTGCTGGATCGTGCCCAGCAGCAGCTGTCACACAGCAGCGTGGCACGAGGCCGTTCTTGGCCTTTGACATCTGTCTCTTTCACCCTTTGGCTCTCTGATCAATCAGTGATGCAGAGACACAACGGTTTCCTCAGCAAACTACTGCTCAAGAGGGGCCCCTTTTTCCTGCCCCTTCTGGGAGCTGTTGTTCTGTCCCATGGTGTGATGATGGCAAAGTGAGTGAAGGAGGGGGACAGAAGCTCCATGGCATGGGCCATCCACAAGGGATTCATATCCCTTGTGCTTCCTCACTGATTTCTTTTTGCCTCTTTCATCACAGTCACCACGTGGAGCTGTCTGGGAGAAAGAAATGGAATTACTCTGTGAGTGTTGGATCTTCCCTTCTAACTGTGCTTCTTGCAGCTGTGGCTTCATTTGTGTGCTCAGGTGCATCCAGGGCTGCAAGTCTCCTAGCACAAGACAAAACCCTGCCAGCCTGCAGGGACCAAACTGCCTCTCTTCTTGCCTACTGTTGTTCTCCTACTGCCAGGCTCTGCACAGCTGGCTGCAGCAGTCATTACTGGGAAGGAGTTGGTTACATAGGGAATGGAGGCTGAAGTTCTTCCTTTCTGCAGCTGAACGCAGCTGTGTTTGCAGATGGTGCCTGTGTGCTGCCCTGCAGCACTGCTTGGGATCGCTGAGCCACACTTCATCCCGTCCAGCTTCGCAAAGGTCAGAGCCTGGTGCGCTGCATCATCTCCTTGCTTTGTTCCTGCCCGGGGAGCAAAGGGCTGTGGCTGGATCACAGCTGCTCGCTGTTTGTGTCAATGAGCGTAGAGAAGTGCTTCTCAGGATGTGGGAAGAAGGGGAGAATCCTTTCCATGGAATGGGAACGTGGGAAGGAGTGCTGAGCTAACTCGGAGCAGTGTTAGAAAGGCAGCTGTACAGCTATAACTCAAGCCTGTGTTTTAATCCTGGGGTACTTGTGTTCCTCAGCTCAGCAAATATTTGAGGAGCTCTTCTTCATGGACACTCATACGTCATTCCTCCTGCCAAAGCATTTCTGTGAGCAGAATTATCAGTCAGAAGGTTATGACTGCCCTGGCACAGTCCTTGAGCAGCCTGTATGCAGCCACTCTCATAAACTCAATGTTCCCAGCGCCGTGGGCGAGCAGTCAAGCAGCAGAAAGGAGGAAGAGCATGGCCATTAATTGAGCACAACAGGAAATACTGTGGAGCAGATTGCAAGAGGAACCACACAGCTGCACGAGACAGTGCTGCCCCAGGTTTGGGGTCTGCTGTGCACGAGAGCAAACATCTGCTTCCTTCTTTCTGCACACAGCAAGGAGCTGGCAGCGCGGGGCAGGAAGCACAGAGCTGCCTGGGTGCAGTTGGCACTGGGAGCAAATGGCAGTCAGCATGCTGGGTGTGGATGAAAAGTGATGCCCATTGCCTCCTGTGCCATTGGTTAGCAGTGCTCTGCAGCTATGGACACCTTCAGCTGGTTGGGCTGATCAGTTTTGTGGATGAACCCTCTGCAGTTAGTGGGAGGCAGAAGCTGCTCTTGGCAGACAGCTCTTATGGGAACAGTTTCTTCTGTAAACTTAACCCCCAGCACTGGAGAATGAGACAAAGATCAAGTTTAGAAGAGGTTGATTTGCAGACACTTAATAAATGCTTGAGTAAAAGAGCTTTTGCATATGTTGCTGAGGGCAAAACGAAACTGTTAAGCACAGATGTCAACAGGGAATTGCTGCAAGTGTGTTGCTGAGCTCTTGCAATGTCCTTTTTGGCTCTTGTCACTTGGCATCTCCTGATGTCACGGTGGTCTTAAAAGAATCTTAAGAGAACTGCAGCAACTTCAGTGCTAGATGGGGAGATCATAGCTTGAACTGCAGGAAGTAGTGGCAGATTTTTACTAGTTTGTGGCCCTTGCACAGATATGTCTTTGGGGCATGTTTGAAAGCATCGATCCATGATAGCTGGAAGGGTGATGTCTCTTTGTGCCATTGTTTCAGGCTGATGATCTCCAGCTGAGAGCTTGGATGTCTCTGCAACACCATAAGATTGACCTAATCTCTTCCTGAGCCAGGAAAGTGTGTTTTAAATGAAGCTGGACTGAGTTGTGCTGCTGGCTGCAGTGCTGATGATGCTCCGTTCAGTGTTTTAAGTAAGATCTGAGATGATTCCATTTGTCTTGCATTTAGGTAAAGAGTTTGTGAGGACAGTCATTCTGGCTCACCTCGTGGGTGGTAACTAGTTAAGCTATAACAATTTATTCCTTAATGAACCCTAGTAAATTAAAGCACAGGCAGGAATTTGCCCTAACTCTCTGGAAACGAGGCGTGCTGAGGGGGTTTGGATGCTTCTGGATCGTGCTGCGCTGTGGGTGACTGCAGGCACAACAGCTATGGGTAAGCAAAGGATGTTATAAATAACTACTTTGCAAACTGAAATCCGTCCAGAGCAAGTGGAGGGCATCAAACAGGTGGAGGGAAAACCTGGGAACAGCCAGACCTAGCCATTGGCTGCAGTGAGCGTGGCTCATCAGATACAGTGCCAGCAGCAGGACGGCCTTGCCCTGGGTTGGGCTGGCAGCTCAGACCACCCCGTCCCTGCTGCTTAACATTGGATGCTGGCAGGGAAGCTGGAGGACGGAGATGCAAAATCAAATGCATATAAAGTGTAAAATATGGGGAGCGGAGTCTCAGCTGGCGTGAACTGACACAGCGTTTCTGACATCAGTAGAATTATACCTTCCTCTGGATGAGATCTGGCCTGCTATTTTTTGCAGTGTTTTTGATTGCTAATTTGACTTCGGAGTTGAAGTGGTGCTGATGTGCTCATTTCATTATGGGAGCTGGATTCTAGGCTGTGAATAGAGCTTAGCAGAAACTTCTCCACACAGCAATGCTGTTCTGTTTTCCCTCGGAATCTGCCAATTTGTCAAATTTGTTTTGCAGAAACAGTTTGATTTTGGTTCTGGAGGAATCACGGCAGCCACTGAATGCAGCCTGCTTGGCAGTGCCATCCCACCTCGATGTGCTGTGAGCTGGAGAGCTCACCCAGCAGCTCTGCTCCCTGCAAGCCCGAGCACACAGCAGTTTGGCTCCTGCTCTGCTGCCCCATCTGCTGCTCCTCGGGATGGGAGCGCCCGCACCGCTGCACACAGAACTGGAAGCTGCAAATGTGGAGTCGTTCTCCATCCAGCTCTAATGTGAATTCCGCTGTGCAGCGTGGGGATCTTACTTTTGATTATTGTACAGCTCCGGCACAGCAGCGCTCTGCCCAGCTTAAGTATTTATGTGCTACTGCACAAGATGTGTTAGGCAGTAATGTTGAATTAAGTGGCCAGATCTGAGGAGCCTGCGAGAATCCCAGGATGCTCAGTGCTGCTCTGACTTCCTCTGAGCTTACATCTCCTTGTACCACATATCAAAACAGTTCTGCCAACATCTTTTCTTTCCTCCCTGTGACTGTGAGATACCTGGAGCTGGGGACTCTCCAGAGAAGGGACGTTCCCACCCGTCTTCAGTGCGTTGGAACACTGGGATCTCTGAAGCCTCAGCAGCAGCACTGCTACCTTTGTATTTTCTCTCTTGCTGGGAGTTAAAGTGGGAGTCCAAGAAGCACTCTGGTGTGTGTGAAGGCACTAGAAGACTTGAAGAAAGGAGGATGAGGACAGGCTCTGATGTTCATTTCTCCTTCTCCAAGTTTGAAATTGACAAAGCATGGCCACTCCCCTCCTGGCTCCTCATATTAACTACTGTGCTCACATTTCAGAGACATCCAAGAGAAACAAGTTAAAAGCAAATAGGGAGAAAATACCTCTTACTGAAGCAGGCAGTATGGATCTGTTATCCTCTCAAGACGTCCACACAAACTAATATAATTTGAACAGATACATTCTGTGCCTCTGATGCTTTCACTGGGCTTAACTGCAGAGTTTGATGGTAAATCCATGTGACAATGCATATGTTAAAAACTATGAAGAAGTTAGTAAAGATTTACTGCCAGCCAGCACATGAAATGAAGAAGGAAAGGCATGGACGTCATTGTACCATGTGGCCTTGTGGAGTGACTGTGATTCATAGAAATGTTTGTGTCTCTGTGCTGGAAAATGGCAGAGTTGGACCTCCTGGGTTTCCTCTCCATTGCGGCCAAAGCGGTTTCTTTGTATTAAAAGTAACTTTGTTCACTCAGCTGTGAGGATCCACTCAAATCCTGTAAGAAAAATGGAAAAGTTCTGTCTGAGATTTCAGTTATTAAGAGGATGAGGCATCCTCAGCTCCCGGAGAGCGGAGCAGAAGGGCTGTGAGATGCAAATTTTCAGACCTGATTCATTTTCATTTCTTTAGTCAAGGTAACTTCTAGTCTGACCTTGGCAGTTGTAAATCTCAGAGCTGATTCTGAAGAGACGAGAACAATGAGGATAATTGCTCTGTAACTCAGAGAGCCTTGGTGGGGATGGAGGTATCAGCACATGTGAGAGAGGAACAGCTCTCTTTATTGCGCTGGGAAGCAGAAGGTTTATTTGTTATTAAGCTGAGTGACAGCCCTGTTTGAATTCTGACATAGCTCTGCCAAATAGGTGATCCTGTAATTAAAAATCACTTGGAAGAATTAACGAAGTGAGAAAATTCGGATGGTTCTGTTCTGGCAGAATTACCTTTATTTCTTTCAGTTTGGGATGAAAATTGTGCTATTTTTCCCTTTTGCTGAAGCTTAACCCAGCTCAGGCCCAGGGCTCACAGCAATCAGCACAGCTGGAAGCACTGGGGCACATGGGGCAGACCACCTCGTTGTCAAGAAACTGATTCTTTCCTCATTATATCACAATGCAAATGCGGCAATTTCCTCCCTGCTTCAGTTGTTACTCAATCTCCAATTAATTCAGAAATGGGCCAGCAGTAAATATGCAAGTGCTAGCACAGTTTAATATGAAGTCTGGTTTGTTGTCAGGTTGCTACCCGAGATGCTCCTGATTAGGCACAGGCTTTTCCCTCAGCTGTAAAGTGTCACTGCTGGAATCACAGGGGTGAAAGGGATCTAATCTCTACTCCCCAACCCTCAACCTCTGTATCACAGGAACTTCAGAATGTGCATTTTTCCCTATTGTTCTTCAGTCTATTGTGGAAGTGCTGCAGTGACTAATTCTTGCATAAATCATTGCCATGACAACACCTGTAATATCTGCTGCCAAACAGCACCGAGGCACTGAGGTTCCTCAGCTGAGCCAGAAGGATGAAGGGAGACAGACGTGGCTAAAGTAGCCCCAGCAGCACGCTGCTTGCAAGGAAGGGAGCAGCAAGCTTCCCTGAGCTGCCTTCTCTGCCATGCCCTGCTGCTTTCCTGCACCGCTGGGTGAGCAGCACTCCACATCAGAGCAGCTGAGCTCTGTGCCCAGCACAGCAGGATCTTGGTGCCACGTGGGCTAAGTGATAAAACATCAATCCTCATCAGCTGGGAACCGGGCAAAGTTGGGTACTGTGTTTAATTAGAGACCTTACAAGGTGGGTTTGTAAAGTGGGCGGTGATTATTAGGGCGGTGTAATCTTATTTTGGGTTTGCTGCTCATCAGCAGCAGAGCCATCAGTGTGAGTTGGTGAGATGCACTTCTCACGGGGCAGCATCTTCTATGACAACCTGCAGCCAGCTGCAGTTCAATGGCAAAACACATCAACCCATTTTTCTCCTGTTCTTGCTAGCTCTTCTTTATTCATTCCAGAAAGAAGAAGGTCTGTGAAGGAGAAATGTAGCAGTGAGGTTACTGATTGCTATCTACAGTCCTGTTGCAAAGGAAAATCTACCATTACGATGCAACACAGGAACAACTTGCATTAAATGAATGTTGTCAGGGTTGTTGCAGGGAGGGCAGGATGAAAAACGAGGTGTGGCCTTTCACGCCAATACAGAATCCATTTGTCTGCGTAGATCCATCCACTGGTTTTTCTTTTTTACGACTTATTCATCCCTGTTGTAGGTGAAATGTCCTGCGATGTGTGAAGATCTCAGTTACACCTCACATCAAAGGCGAAGGAAGAGGGAATGTGTAGAATAAGTGATCCCTGCAGTGACAGCACGCCGGCTTTCCTTTGGAAGCTTCCTCCTATGGAGTGACCTTTCCTTTTTATCCCGAGTCCTGGCAGCCGACCTGATTCTGTACTCCTCAGTACCTCCTGTGGGCGCTGACATCTAAGCATGGCAAAGTGCTGCTGTTCCAGTTTCTCTGCCTGTGTGTAACAAACAGTGTGGGGAGCAGTGGGGAACGCGGCTTCTGAATCCGAGCTGAAGTTACGGTGAATCAGCAGAGCCCCAGAGATCACGGGTCGCTTTGGATTGCTCTGTGCTCAACCTACTAACAGTTGGTACTGGGAAATCTAGAACTTCCTTATGCTAAAGGTGGTTGAACTAAAAGTGAAGTGAAATACGGGCAGGCTTGAAGGAAAGACAGGTTCCTGTTCTGTTGCCCAAAGGAGTGCCTCCTTCCACCCCTCCTCAGCTCCAGGAGCAGTAATCCCCGGCACGATGCCTTGTTTGGCCTGGCAGGAGCAGACCTGGCCCATGGAATTTACTCACAGAGAAGTGTGGTTTCTGAGGGGGAGAGGAGGCAAAGCTGTTTGTGAATTTGGGTCAGATTCAGCAAACCATTTCTGCCAAAAAACACAAAGCAAAAAAAAACCAACAAAAATCAACCGACCCTCTCTCTGCCTTTATTGCCTTTCCTGATTATCAGAGTGTTTCATTTTGTCCTTCTCAAGCATAGTAAGAATTAACATTTTCTTCTCATCCCCCACTGGAAAGTACAGCTGAGCAGTGACATTTGCCCATGCGAACTGTTTTATTATCAAAACCCATTGCATCTCACGGGAACATATCTGCACAACTGTGGGGCAGATGTGCACTCATTCCCATTCCTCCCTCCTCAGAGCAGTCTGGCAAGCAGAGGTGCCTCGCATGTACCGTTTGCTTGTTAATAAGAAAAAAAGCCAGCAGATGGTGCTCAAGAATTCACACCCTGGCTGCAGGAGGTGTTTGCCAGAGCTCAGGTGCACACCTGGGTCGGGATGGAGCTCAGGACTTTCCCTGACCCAGGGGATGAGAGCAGAAACCTTTCCTCCGTGGGGGTTGGTGCTGGCACACTGCTGTGCCCTGCACTGCTTGGAGGAATCACTCCAGGTTTGCACAAGAAGCTCAGATCTCCCTTCTCCCTGTGCCGCAGCTTGGCAAGGCAGCCCAGCACCTGGTGGCATTTCCCATCCTGACAGCTCGTCTCCTTAAGATCTGTTGCCAGGCTGAGAAGTCTCTTTTCTTTCTCTCATTTCCAGCACAAGGAGGGAGACCTGAGCCTCCTCCATCCACTCCCTTAATGTGTGAATTAAGCTCAGCGGGGAAGGAAAGCCATGCAAACATCTGTCCTGTTCCTTGCGCTGCAAGATGCATACGGATGCAGCAGCACTTTGAGCCCATGTGGGACACAAGGGGATGAAGTCACTGCGGCTGCAAATAAAGCCTCTCATGTTGTGTTTAGGATGAACCCACTGCTCATTTGCTTTCTGCTCTCCCCGTGCTCTCTCCCTTCCCAAACTACCGACACTGTTTCTGCAGGCTGAAGGAAATCCCACTGCTGTATGCCCTGTGCTGGTGCTGTGATGTGGCGTGGGACGTTCCATGAGTGCCATCAGCTTGTGCTGCTGAGCCCCCACGGGGCACATGGAGGTGTAAATGCACTGCAGGGTCTGTGGATCTGGGCACAAAGCTGTGCTCGGGGAGGGTGAGAAGGACTGTGAGGCTCTGCATGCACATGTGGATGTGTGTGCAAAGGAAATGGTGCTGGTAATAGCCTCTGTGAGCTCTTACCTTGTAGAGGAGGAGGGAAGCCTGGTCCCTTCTGAGGTAATGCATCAGGAGACGTCTTGGGAGGGCTCTCAGAAAACTGATTCTGGTATTTTGTGCTTTGATTTGGTGCCTTTGTAGAGATCCAATCATTTAAGCGTGATAGTCTACCAGACAGCAACTGTTTCGTTAGTCCTGCCATTTTGGTTTGTATATCTCTAAGCTGTATTCTCTGAGGGGAAATAATAACTTGTCTAGTCCTAAGTACAGCGTGTTGGCTAGTCCATCACCTGGGAGGGTTTGTGTTTTCCATGGGCTGTGCTCAGAGACGGACGGAGCGTGTGTGGCTTTAGGGAGGCTGTTAAAATTCATCCTGTGGGTTTCCTGCAGTCAGTGCCTCTAGCAATGAGCCGAGGAGGCACAGATTTGGAAACGCCTGCTCCTACCAATTTCATCTCCTCCAGACAGTGATTGCCCACAGTGCATTTCCCACGAGTGCACTGAATTACACGTCCAGTTCCCTTTTCACTCACTGGATGCTAAGCTCGAGCTAGAGGAGGCTGAGCGAATTCTGCAAGGTGGAAGCTGCTGGCACCTCTCTGCCTTGCATGATTCTGCTTTTCCTCTTTATTTATGGAATTTCCATCTCCCTCCTCAAACAAAGAGCATGGTGGAACCTCTAGGCGGGGTTACAGCTCTTCCCATCAGTGTAGAGCCAGAGTTCCCCAGCTCAGCAAAGAGCAGGGCTGGGATGGGTGGGCTCCTGCCATGCCCACCAAGTGCAGGCAGGGCACTCAGCCATGGAGCTCACAGCTCTCTGGTCTCTGCTGGTGCATTCTGCTGCAGCAAAGCCTCTTGCCATTACTTTTATGGGAAGCTTTCGGCAGCCTCATTTGCTATTCATATACATCTGTTCCAGTGGAGTCTGCCATTAATCTCCTGGTAGGTTTAAGGTTTCCCTCTTATATTCACTGCCTGGCCAGTCATCAGATAACTAAATGAATACCAATTCAAAACAAAATAGTGGGTTCTAGGGTTGCCTGATAATAGTTTTCTTGCTAAAATATCCTACTCTCAGTTAATAGCATAAGTAGTTCAGCCATGTGAGCAGGTCCCTGCAGGGACAAGTGCATCCCTTCCAGTCTGACCAGCAAAGGGAGGAGGACTTGCTCCCCAGTTTAAAGCCAGGGGATCGCTGGCTTCATGCTCTACCTCTTGGCAGAGATAACTGAGTCAGAAGCAGAGCTGAAGGGCTCACAGGGAGAGCTGCCTCTCCCCAGTCAGTGCTGGTCCCACCACATCTTCCTACTCCGCCTGAGCAAAGTTCCAGCCCTGCACAGCCCTCACACACATGAAGAAGGACACAGTGGGCGACGCTTCTGGAAAACAGACTGGCTATGGTTTGCCCTGAGCACCCCCAGCTTTTCCAGTTATTGTTTCATCTTGAAGTACTATACTCATCTTCTAGAAATGTGATGGCTATTAGCCAGGGCTGCAAGCAAAGCTGTAAATGTTCTGCTGGGACTGCAGCATATGGTTAGAAAGGGGCATTTTTAAGTCTCTTCCTGAAGTAAGATGGAAATTAAAACGATATTTTTGTCACAGGGCCAGACCCTGAGTAAGCGTAATTTGGCTCTGATGACTTCAGAGGAATAGTGCCAGTTTATACAGCTGAAGATCCATCTCTGATATTACAAAAAAAAAAAAAAAACCCTTTATTTTGCGTCCTTGTTATCATCACAAATTCAGCTAGAAACAAAAACACATCAGACCAGCGCTGCAGTTATGAACCCAGTGTACATGCAGACATTTAAAATGAACAAAAGTGATCCTTCTAGCCTTTCTTTTTTTTTTCTCCAGCCTCGAGGAGTTGCATTTCCACCTTCCCTTTGTAAACATTAGGGTGAGAAAGCCTTCCTTCCGCAGGAATCTGAGAGCAGGCAGAGAGGAAGGGCTTTCTGAAAAGGCATCGTGCCATGAGATCCATAGCAGCATTTCAGTAGTGAGCAAAGCAGAATCAGAACTTTGCTGGAAGCTTCTTCTCCCGCTTTCTCCACAGTCTGTCACTTCCAAGTCACCAGCTTGCATTGCTGGTGTAGCTGTCGAATAGTTCACGCAATGCAGTGCTATGTTCACGAGGTTGTTCACAAGCAGTTTGACTTTCAAAGCTGGGAGAAATCCGGAGCACACATCATTTCAACTGCTCACTGTCCCCACATACAGGTACGGTGGGCTCAGCTGGGCAGGCATTAGCCAAACGTGGACAGAAAAAAGCCATACACCCACACAGAAGACTTCTGCCCCTTCTCTGTTCAGTTACAGTCAATTTACAGCTCACCCCTCAACGGTGAATTTTAATACCATTTTCTTTCAAAAGTGTTACATATAAATTCACTGTCCCCGGCGTATAAGTGTCAGCCGGCACAGAAATCGTTATTGCTGGGCTGACGGCTAAAGACTGATACATTTAAAGAGAAAATATATATTCTCTCCAAAGTGGAAACTCATATTGTAAATTCAATTTGTCAATAAATATGGAAATGGTTTCCATTTCCCTCTCCTCCTACTCCGTGCTGCTGAGATTGGTCATTCTGGTACCGTGTCAGTAGTGCAGGAGGAATTACTGGGCCCCAGAGCCAAGAGAGATCTATTGTCACAGCCTCAGGTCAGCGAGTTAATTGTACATTCATCAGTGATAGCAACAATAGGAACAGAGTCTGGAAGAAGGTAATTAGATTTACGAAGCTCAAAAAGGCTTTATGAACAACTTATCTTCCAAGAAATGTGTAATGGGGTAAGAAAGCAAGGCGTGCAATACCAGGCTTTGGCCACAACAAAGGTGAGCTTCAGGTGAAACTGTTCTCCTGTGTTCAGGAAAAAAAGTGCTCATTTTAGCCCAGATGGACTCTGATCTCCACTCCTGTGCTTCTGTCCTAAGGTGGAGCGAGTGTATGTTAACGGTGTTACCCCATGTAGCAAAGCTGCAGTCTGAACTGGGTGTATGGCAGAAAGAATCGCCATGCTTTGGGATTTTCCTGCCTGCAGATGGACACTGAAGTGCTCACTCAACTCCTGGAGTAGCAGAAATGTGAGCTGTTGCATTTGAGCTTCATCCTGGGATCTTGCTGCTCTTTCCATCATGTTACTCCTGGAGAAATGGTTCCTTGCCAAACCTAAACCGATGCAGCCCTGCTGCTCTCCTTGGACCTTACTCTGCCTTCTTTCAGTTTTGGGTTTGGGGCTGAAACACCTCTTGAATTAAAGGTGTGAATGTCAATGTTGCTGGTATTGGAAGTTGAATTTAAAAAGGAAAACAACTGAGAAGTGCAGGAAAGGAATATGCTCCCAAGATATAAAGCTGCGTAATAAGATATGCCTTAGACCTGCAGGTCCTCCCAGGGGGACCAAACGAACTCAAAACTATCAAAGATGTAATGAAAGCCCATCACTTTGATAAATGGAAAAATCACCCCTGCATCAGAATAGAAATATCATTTCATTTTATCACCTTGCAATCATTCTGCTGGAGAGCAGGGAAGTGAGCCTGCGATGCCATTTGCCCTGCCTGGGAACTCACCGCAATCCCATCTCTCCTGACAGGGGTGGTTTAATTTTTTGCTTTTAGTGGAGTTCAAAGGATTTTAATTTCTTGGTTCATTAAAGCCCCTGTGTCTACCTGGCTTAATTGTCTTCCCACTTAATGCAGATCTACATTTATAAAGGTAAGTGGTGGAACATTTTATGGGATTCCATCATGTTTGGGTGGTCCTTCTGTAATTGGAAGGGCCCCAGGAGGTGGCCACCTTACAGCTCCCCATAGGTTCTGGCTTGTGCTGTGCAGGGCCAGAGCCAAACCCAGTATATTAAATACTCTGCAGGTATTTAATCAGGTGCAGTGTCACAGGTCAGGGATGGATCACTGCTCAGATTGGTGTATGCTCAGAGCTGGAAGGTAGTGAGAGGGAGGAAGAGAGCAGATTCCTTGGGAGAGCGGAATCCGTTTCTATTTTGCTGGGCTCCCTTTGCCCACTTGAAAAGTTAGGGATTTTATTTCTTCCTGTGCATCCAAGTGCACAGCTGAATGTAAAGAGTGCTGAAGTCCAGGCTTTGGCAGCAAGTTAGACACCCAGAGTTAAACCCAAGGCACTGAGTTATGGACAGCTCTGCTTTATCAGGGAAGTGTCAGGCTTCCCCTTGCTGTGACTGCTATCAGTAATTAGCACACCCTACAGAGCCTGCTGCTGAACAGTCCACATGCTAAATGCTGCTTTGTCATCAAAGTACAGTAGCTTGTAACTAATTACATCCCAGCTTTATCTGGACCAGTTCTTCCTTTTAAATACACTTAATAACTCTGCCTTTGAAGGTTCTAGGCATAAAAATAACCACTTCAAATAATCTCCTAAAGACACACGCCACATTAGGTATGGAGTTGAAGTAGGCACCTTGGATTATCTGTGCAAAACAAGAGCTCTGGGGCCCTGCTGGGACAGGGATGGAGAGCTGTGGGTCTGGTGTAGGAGGGGAAGGCTGGAGAGCCAAAGTTCATGTTTAACAGCAGTCTGTGCATGCATTGTCATTAAAGATGTGAGGAAGGAAGAGCGCACGGTGCCAAGAAAGAGCTGTGGTTTGACTCAGCAGTGGCTGAGCTGAATGGGAATATCAACAATGCAAGGGCCAACATCCAGTGTTGGACAGACCTCGGATTGTGGAGGACTTGGGACTGTTCCTCTTCCTCCCTCATGTTTAAACAGGATCGGTTGTGCTGGATTCATGACACTGTTCTGTCATCATCTCCCTGACCTGTCAGAACAAAGACCGGAGAAAACATTTTGTTTTCCTCATTTTGGAGGTTCCTATGGGATGGGAAACACCTTTGCACTGAAGGAGGGGCTGCTTTGTATGGCTTGGAAGTCAGTGATGAGCACATGATTCACTGTGCCTGTTAGAACAAGTCTTTGCTGGCTCACTTAGAGACCACTCACCAGTTATCGAAGCCAACGCTGTGAAATCTGCCATAATTGGGTACTAAAATTTCCTGTAAAGCAGCACTGACATTTTTTTATTGTTGAGTATTTTTGGTGTGTGTTTTTTACTGTTATTACGTTACGGCCCCTCCTTGCAATAGGAAATAAACTAGTGATGCTTGGAACAGGTGGGAGCGTACCTGTCTCTAACAGCAGTTTGGTTTAGGGGAAAGAAAGGAAATTCAGAAGTGCTCCTGGTGAGCACTTTGGGGGAAGGGAGGAACGAGAGCTGCAGCTCCTCATCCAAAAGCAAGCAGAACAAAAGGAGCAGCTGGAGCAGTGGCATGTCATGACTGCAAAGTGCCAAGGAGGAAATCAACTTGAAGAGACAGCAGAAGGGGAATAGCTGGTGGTACTTCTAAATTAAAGGTGTTAGGGGGATTCCTAGAGGGAAGAGGCTGGGAGTTAGGATGGGATGCATCATAATGAGAGTGACAGCACTTGTGAATCACCTGCGTTGTCTGGGTTCGTTAAAGCCATGGCTTACAATGCCCTCAAAATGCAGACGGGATCACTCAGTGTCGGTTACAGCCTGCTTGTCTCATCTCAACCAACCTTTAGCAGAGGAGGCTCTGAAAGCAAGATGAATATTTACAGCCGCAGCATTTCCCCTGTCTCCCCACTAATTGTGGCTGAAGGTGTTTGTGTGGTCCTGTCTGGCACTCAGGCTGGCTCTTGTGATCAAGCAGCAGGTGAGTTTAATGCTGCTTTTGGTTGTTAGGCTGACAGCGGTGTTTTCTTTCATTTGAAACAAAAACCCAAAGGATGGGAGAGTTACGTGCGTGATGCAGAAGGAAAGCATGCAGAAGTCCAGAAGACTTTGACCTCAAGGGACTGGAATCTGTTTTCTGTTCAGTTTGCGTAAATTCAAGATCAGCCCCAGAACTGAAGCAAATCTTCTGTTCTGTGAACTGGGAGCACCCTTAATAGAGCTGCTGTGGATTTATGCCTGGCCTAGCCCCGGGAGAGTCAATCTGGATTTGCATTTTAACTCAGCTCTGCCAGTCTGGAGTATCTCCAAGAGACTTCCTTGGCTTGCTGTGTGATATTTTTTTTCAGCCATTTCAAGTGCAGTTGTTAATGGATGTCAATTTGGAAAATACTATGAGTAAATACAATGCTTGTGGGGAAGAAAATCAGAAAGGCAGCAACGAGGAAGGGCTAAGCACATTTCCCCTACGCAGCTATGCTGATGCCTGTGTCCTTGCAGCAGCTCCAGCTCTGTATCATCCCTGTCGTTCCAGACCTTGAGGTTACTTTGCTTGAGCCCATCCATCTGTGGCCATTTGGTCTTTTATTCCTGGCTGTGAGGGTGACAGAGCCTTTGCTACAGCCCTGTGCTAAAAGCCGAGCGCATCTCATGGGCTTCCCACAGCAGCTTCCTCCCAAACCCATCTCTGCTGCTCTGAAGATCCGTCCTTCCCATCACAGGAGAGGGAGGAGGCAGCAAACTGCGTCTGCTTTCATCTTCAGACACAGAGTTGATGACTGTCTCAGTTTGCAACTTGCCACCAAGAAAAAGATAGTTTTGTCAGTGCTTCCATGGGGTCCCTTGTTCAGCTGTGCTGGGACACTGTTAATTATTTCAGTCCTCTGTCTTTTCAGAGCATTCCAACAGCAGTTTGGCAGTGCACTGTCTGCTCGTTTAATCTACGGCGGATTTTGTTTGCTCCAGGACAGTCGATGTTTTCCCTACACGTTTTCTTACCTAACCCACGGCTGAAGCTTTAATTCCTACGCTGTCTCCTTCCTCCCAGGCCCCCTCCTGTCTCCCCCCACTAGTGGAAGGAACATCCTCGCATGCTGGGGCTGCTGGTGTTTACAGAGTGCTTTAAGAGCTGCCGGGATGCCAAGGATCCTTATGGCTGCTGTTAGAAACAGGGCAGCATTCAGGTCAGGGGAGCTTCGGCTTGGGTTGTATTCTCCAGGTGGCAGCTGCTATAAAGGAAACGGAGGTTTTGTTACGGTTTCTAAGGAGCTCTAATAGTTTTGTTAGATCTAGGAGAACGGGCGGGCTAAGGTCAGCAGCAAGCTGCAACAGCCAGTGCCTCAGGACTGGTTTTAACGTGAGAAAGATGATTGTTTATTAGTGCCAGGGAGAGCTGAGGAAAAGACTTCAGGGGGAGAAAAGGCGTTTGTGAGTGCTATAAAAGGCACATGTGGATGTGGCTGGGTCTGTAGCTCTTCTATCAGCTGCCTGTGACCTGCAGATGTTTGCTTCCAGAGGTTTCTTGGAAAGAGAAGCACCCACGCCTGGCTGAGCTGGGACAGAGGATGTCACAGTGCCAGACCCAGGGCATCTTGTGCTGCCCATCACTGCTGCGATGCCACGAACACGAGGGCTGTGGGGGCTTCCACCTCCCCCACCAGGAGCAGCTCCTCCTGGTGCTGTCTTTAGGGCCGTCCAGCTGAGGGTCATCCCTCAGTTTTCCCCATCCTGCAGTAAGCTGATCCTTTAAAATGAAAATGGAGCAGCAGTGCCCAAGGTGTGTATCCTAAACATTTGTCTGTTTGCAGAGTCAGCTCTCTACGTGATTTCCCAGTGTTTTCCTTCTCAAACACTGATGTCAAACCTTGGAAGTTTAACTTATTTGCATACAGATTTTGCTTAGCACAGGTCTTTATTTGCTCCTTTGATTCAGACTTCTGTACAGGACATTAATTTTGTTTTTAACCAGCTTCTTTTATCCTTGAGATTTGAATGCCAGGCACTGAGTGCCAAACTGGGTGGCCACAGGCTGGGAATAGTCAGCAAGTGGATTCAAAGGGAGTGAAAACATTTCATCTGTTCAAAGACAGCTCTAGTCCCAACAACTCTCATAAAGGCTAATAATATTTCATAGTAAAAGTTAGGAAAAAAATCTTGTACAAACAGCATTTGAAGGCTTTGAGCTCAGTTTTCTGAGGAGGAAGACGGGAGGGAAAAAAAATGGATGTGGTGTTTCTTGTGCAGTGGTTGTGGTGTTTTCTGTCTCTATGGGACAACTGATATAGCTGCTTCAGAGGTGAGAGGTGGGGCCTTTTGGAGAGAAATGTGCTCATCTGATTCCATGTTCCCCCTGCAGCAGCCCCAGCTACTTGCAGGGTGAATAGCAGCAGCCCACTCAAGCAGGTTTTGCGCCGGATCTTCATAATTAGAGTCTTTTCAGCAGTGAAACATGAGGTTTATTATCGTGCCCCATACTTCTGTTCTCACTGAGAAATAACGCTGACTATTCTCATTCTGTGTATATTTAAGAGCAGTTTACTCTCTGTGCCTGGAAGGAGGAGCAGCACTGAGTATCTGCTGCCTGCTTGGGTGCTGTGACACAACAATACAAGAACTAAGGCCAAGAATTTCACACCCCTTTAAGGGGCTTTGTGTTCTTAACCTTTATTCAGACCCCTACCACTGTCCACCTGACCTGTGCTCCATCTTTCCACATCCTTGTGTTCTTAGCAGCTTTGCGTTCCACAAATTCTATCAGGTCATTTCATGAGATGATGACAACTTCACATCCATAGCATCCTTCTGTGTTTCCAGACTGCACAAAGCAGGGAGCAGCCTGCAGCCTCTCAGGGTTCCCTGGGCTGGGTGAGCAGTGCTGCAGCCCTGAGCTGGGACAGATGCAGCAGGGAACGAGTGTCCCCACAGCTGCAGTCACAGCCGGGCTGATCTCTGAGATAAATGTTATTTAAATTGCTGTATCTCGGCTGCTGTGGGAGCTGCACACCTCAGCTTAGCATGCTAAATATACTTTATTAATTGCCTTGCTCTTTGCGTACACCGGAGGCTGGTTCATCATTAAATATACCAGGAGCAACTATTCCTTGAGGTTTTGTTTCTTATTGCGGTATTCCAGTTCTTAATGACTCCCTTGGATGGGATCAGGTTGGACCTGGAATATTTCTGCTTGTACTGCTTTTCCCTTCCTCACCGAAGCGCAGCAGTACAATGGCATCTCACTGTCTGCACTGAAGTGCATCGTGCCTGTACAAGGCAATGCTATTAGACTGGAGGGGTAAATACTCTCTGATAGTGTTTAGTTCTGCTATTTCTATGCTGCTCTTATCAGAAGGCTACAGCTGAGATTGCACTTTGCATCGTACATGGGGAGGGGCAGCATCCCAAAGTGCAGCTTGCAATTGCCAAGCAAGGTAGTTCGACAAGTGTCGGGGTGCAGCCCCTGCACAGCTCAGAAACTGAGGCCCTTCTGTTCATATCAGCTCAGAGCATAACACAGTTTAGGAAATGCAAGGAAAGGAGTCAGCATCCGATTTTTTTGCTAATTGCCTTCATTGTGAGGTCTCAGGTAGCTGCCCTGAAGTTGGGGCTGTCAGGGCAGCTGGTAATGGGCCCTAGAAGAGAACTGGAGAACTGTTGCATTGGAGACTGCATTGGGTTCTGAATGGAGCGTGTCTTTGAATACTTTAATGCACTCCTGGCCAGCATGCCTCCACAGGAGAGGACCAGACGTTGTTTCCAAAGAGGAAAAGGAAGGATGCTTCTTTTGCTTTCATTTAGAATTGCTGCCCGTATTCTTATTGCTACAGAGAGGCAAAAGCTGAAAGAGCTTTGCTTCCTTTGGGAGCAAACCTAACCTGGAAGACAACCTGTCTTCTCTCCATATCACCAGCTAGGAGCATTCTGGGGGCTGATTTTGCTTCTCTTAAAGAGTAGGAAGAAAAACCTTCCCAGCTCCAATAGCGTGTTTTTTTATGGGAGCTTTTTCCTTTTTTACAGCCCTATTTGTTTCTGTAGTAAAAGCTGGTGGAGCACCTTGCACAGCAGCATTAGTTACACGCTCCGTGTGAAGCCAGTGCCTCTATTCCCTCCCAGCACTGCAGTGCGTGGGGAGATGTGCTCTGGGGGTGGAAGGAGCCCTCTGTGAGGGCATCTCACAGGCAGTCCTGGGACAGGTTCCCATCAGCCTCTCTCCCTTTGCAGAACCTCAGCCCCTTGGCAGCCTTTAAACAACCGATTCCTTCAGGCGGTCTCTAGTCTGCTTCCCTCCCTGAATGCATTTGTAAAGGAAAACACAACAACAATCACCAGGCAACACATTATTGTATTATTCATGCCCAATAGTTGAGAGTGATTGAGGTGGGAAAAAGGAGGAGAAAAACCCTGCAAAATTTATTACAGCTTCAGCACCGCAGAACCTCACAGGACCTGGGATACTGTGGCCTTAATTGGAGCTAAGGGGTCCCTGTTGCACAGGAGATGTCTTTGAGTCAATGCTCTGTGGGGCAGAGGTTTCCACACCCACTGCCTCGTGCAATGCACGACACGTTTCCCTTCTCGTATCAGTTGGCTGCTGCATCACTTTTGTTACTGCAATTCCTTTGCATTTAAACCTATTTTAGTCTAGATGCATTGTAAGCATAAGTGTAGCTTCTCAATTCGAGGCAATGATTTAATTGCTGGATGCTATTTAGGTATATTACTTTGCTTTTCAAGCAGACAACTTTCATATTTCCCTGGTCTTTAGATAGGGAAGGAGATTTCTATCTATCCAAGGTATTTATAGAGCCCATTATCTTAGTGTCTGCTATCTGATGTGTTTATCCTCGCAATGCCTGTTAGTTATTAGGCATGGTTGTTTTTCTGCTTTATAGGGTGCGAGGAGAGGGGAAAGTAAATGTACACTGCTTAATGACTTATTCAGCTGAGAGCTTAAGGTAGAACAAGGGACTCTACCCTGATGTGTATGGGTTTTCCAGAACCCTCTGCTTTCCAAACAGAAAATATTAAAGGCTCAGCTCTGCCATCGTATCTTCAAGAGCCAAGTCCCCTGGCAGCAAAGAGCAGACGTAGTTTATCAGGGGCTCCAGTCCAGGCAGCATGGCCTTGCACAGAGGGATGGTTGCATGGCTGCTTCCATCTCATTCCACGTGTGCTGGGCTCCCTGGCTGCGTCCAGCCCCACTCCTGGCAGATGCAGTGCTGGCATGATGGGATGATCAGGTTTGTGCATGGGGGTTTGAAGTTTCCCCCCTCGTGCTGGCAGTGCACGGGCAGGACAGCATGGAGGATGGCCTCGTAACCACGAGCAGAGTGCTGCTTACTGATAATGCCCTGCAACAGTCAGCAGAGCAGGGCTGGGGCTTGGGCAGGAGCTGGAGCGTGGGCCAGGCTGAGCTGCTGCGGCCTAATTAACTTCCCTGCAGGCTGCATTGTTTTCTGTGTGCAAGCACGACTTCATCCAGGTTTAAATTGATTACGAGCATCCACGCGATGACAAAACACTGCTTTTGGGATCAGACTTTTCAGAGCAAACGGTTATTTGTTCTCCGGCATGAAAATATTGGCTTATCCAGAGTGATACAATTCTTCCTCTCTCTCCTTCAACCTTCGTTACCGCCTGATTTGTGCGTGTAGTTTAATTAAAACCGTACAGTATTTCTGCAGCTTGGTACGTCTCCGCTGCTAGGCGGGCATTTGATTTATATACAACATTCCAGTGAAACTGCCTGGAAAAATTAAATAGACATGAATCGACTTGCCGCAGGCTTTTGAAATCAAACATTTCACAGCTAACTCCCTGCGGACATCTCCTTTCAGCCTGATGCAGGATAAATGGGACTGTAAGCTACTATACACCGAGCTATGTTAAAATGCAGTCGTTAGGTTTGGGCTTTATAATTGTAGCTGTTTGCCAAATGGGAGCTCAGGAGCCAGGGAGTACTTTGATTCATTACTTGTGATTATATGATTATTAATAAAATAAAAAAGAGAACCCAAACTAGTCAGGTTGTTATACTTCTGTTCTTTGTCTTGGCCTTTGGGATGAATCTACACCTGTAGCAGAAGTCGGATGTTTGTAGGAACAGTTTCAGTGTTTGATGGAGCTCTTGTAAATGCTTCCTCTGCCGTGTTTTATCTGGAGGTGGAAGCTGTTAGCTCGTGGATGGATACTTATTCTTAGCTGAGCTGCAGCTCTTCTCAGAGGCTTAGTACATCATAAACAAAGTCGGCTCCTTATCTGAATCTCAGCTTTAGTCTTTAGAAGTGTGGCTTAAAATAGACCAAGACATTATGCAATGGAAACCCCAAACCTGTGGTGTTCTGCATTCATATACACACCCTGCTCAAGACCAAGAACAAACGTCCAGAAGAAATACCTTCCTGCAAGAGTACTGAGGGCAGCGATCCCCAGCCCCTGCAGCAGAGCCTGGGCTGCTTTTGCCAGCAGATCTGGGCTTTGTGAGAATTT
Organism: Callipepla californica brunnescens; assembly: GCA_023055505.1. Classification (NCBI taxonomy): domain Eukaryota; kingdom Metazoa; phylum Chordata; class Aves; order Galliformes; family Odontophoridae; genus Callipepla; species Callipepla californica. The sequence goes on from JALIRH010000055.1 coordinate 1,194,656, forward strand.
TCAGAGATGCAAGGAGGAAGAAAAGAAACCTCTTTGTGCCTCTGGATTGCCTGCGGAGAGCCTCCAATTCCCATGTGCTGAGCTGTGGGTTCATTCTGAGCTGACTGTTCTGGCATTAGTCATGCTGGAGCTTCCACAGTGCCTCATCCTTCCTGCCCTGTGCAAGGTGGGACTCCATCCAGGATTCCTAGCTTTAGGGAAGGCAAAATAAACCCACCTGTGTCCTTTCAATAGCTTATAGTAAGTCTTGGGCTCTAAAAACCTAATTGCAAGGATCTGGGGGGGGGAGAGAACAAATTTGTTTCCTTGTAGGAGCAGGTGATAGTGAAGTGAAGAAAGAATTAATCCTGTTTTCTGATTCGCTTTACCAAAAGATATGCAAATGGTATCAGGAGGGACGATCAAAACACCACTGATTATTGCACTGCTCAGAGTGAATGCTGAAGCAGTCCTGGGGAGCTCTGTCAGGTGGGCTCAGGAGTGCCACCCACTGCAGAACGCTGTGGGTCTGAATCTTCTCTAAGGTCATCTATGGAAGTACATTGTTCCCGTAGGAGATCGTGCACAGGAATGTGGTAAACCACCCAACCTGGTTCGTGCTAAGAGTGGCTGTGCAGTGCAATGAGCCAGGCTCCTCCCCATAGCTCTGGCCAAGCATGGGTCGGTCTGGGGGTGCAGGGGTGTGAGCCCCCTCCTCCGGAACTCCTGCTGCCACGGAGGGAACCTGTCATGTCGTGTTTGTGGGAGCTTTTCAATTTAATACATTTTAATCAGAAAATTAATCAGGAAACACCAGTTCAGCAAGATAATTGAACAATGAAGAGACATGATAATTACTGTTTAGTCTAATTAACTTTGTTAAGTCTTTATTGGGAACAGAGACTTCCTGAGTGAAACTTATTAAATGGTTCTCCCTGGAAAACAGAATCCACAGCAAGAATCCTTTGTTACTCGTCAGGAATTGGCTGTGTGGCTTTAAATCACCATTAGGAATCCTGCAGGTGGGTTTGGTTCCCTCTCAGGCTGATCTCAGCCCATCCCCACCTCCAGTTCGCTGCTGGGCCACTCCTGCTCCCAGCACACAGCCCACGGTTTTTGCTTTCCTATCAGAGCATGGCATTAAATATTTATCATTTCAGAAAGGAGGATTATAAATAAATATCGAAATGAACTTTATTGGCTTTTGATATGCTGGGAAAGCTCCTTGGCTGCTATCCTGCAAGCGGTGACCCACAGGTATCAGTGTTATCTCTATCGGGCAAGGTCATGAGGGTGAGAGATGCAGACTATTGATCCTTTAGGAGAAGTGTGGAGGGATGTGATTTAACAGTCTGTGGCTCGAGGGGTTATCTGCTCAGGAGCTGTGAGCTGGGGGATCTCAGCAGCTCGGTTTTTGCTCTTAAATGTGTTGTGTCAAACCTGAGACATCCTCTAGGGGCTGCAGGATCTCTGGCCTTGGAGCTGTGCAGCACCTGGCCTACCCGGAGATGGGAATGCCCCAGTGAGCTTTGGTCCTGCTTCGGCTGATTAATGGGAGGCTATGTAGTTTGATGCCAGTACTGATAACAATAGCAAACCACAGAGCTGCAGGGCTGTGCCCTCCTGCCCGAGGACCTGCATGGCACCAATACTGTAGCTGGAATCCCATTCCCACAATGCTCATTACATTTAAGACCCCAAGGGTGGAGGCATGTCCCCTAACGGGGGCTGTAGGCACAGAGGTGGGTCAGTCCTTCCAAGACAGTGCCTTGGCCTCCCTTCAGACCTCAATGTTTTCAGTTAAACCAGGGAGCAGGATGGCTCCCTCAAATCCCGTTATCTCCTCGAGTTAATTTGGGCAACTAACAGCTCGAGCATTTTGAATTCCTTGTCAGTGAATGGCACTGTAATTGCATTTCTAATGTATTTGGTTCGCTTTATAATTAAAACGAGTGCTCCGACTTATCGCTGTCGGATGTTGCTCTTGGGTTTTTCCTGCCCATGTCCTGCTTTTAAGGCTGCAGAGCTCGTCGTGCTCAGCCCCGAAGCGCGAGGAAGACAACTTCATTACTCGTCTGTGTTTCTGGGTCACCCAGTGGCGGCCGCTGTTTTGTTCAGCCACGCTCTGAAGCACTACATATTTTCACGACTTGAAACGCGGGTCTGTTGGGAACGAGCATTCGTGGAGAGTGCATCCTAACAGCCTCTCGTGCTTGTTTATTTTCTCCTTCCATTTCTCTTGCAGTTAATTATTTTCTAAGCGTGACTGGCGAGAGTGGGATCGGACCGTGGTCCTGGCAGCAGTTTGCCTTCCACCAGGGAGAGGCACTAATGGTGCTGCGGAGCAGCAACTCTGGAGAGCCCTTCTGATTGAATATTTTTTCCCCCTTCTCATCGTTTCCTGTGGTGTCATTTAGAAAATGGAATTGCCAGAACTTTAAAACGCTTCCCTGGCTGATGGGGAGGGTTAATTATTGTTGAAGAAGGACAGCTGGGCAAGGCAGAACGCTGGGAAATAATACAAGAAAAATAAACAGGCGAGAAGTTGAGATTTCAAAGGTGGAGGAAACAGAAGGGAACAACACTTCCCATCAGTTGGGTACCTAAAAGCAGCGATGCTTGCAGTATCGAGGTGGAGGGAAGAATCAAACCCTATTATGGTTCCCTTCCTTGTATTTCTTCCAGGTGTGGGGACAGGCCCTGCTCTCACAAACAGCGAGGGAGCACTACCCCAGCTCACAGAGCTCTGTGCTCTGGCAGTGGGTTGGCCTCCCCTTGATGCTCAGAGCTGCAAATGCTTTTTGTGCTCAATGGGCAGCGGGCACAGCGTGCTGGAAAGCCGCACCACGCTGCTCGCTGTTATCCACTGCTCTGCACAACAGCTTGCTCACAGCTCCTTGTGCAGCCTGTTTCTATTGTCACAAAGCTCCTGGTGCTGTGCCTGCAGCACTCACCTACGTGTCTAATTCACTTCCCCGGAACAGGCAGGCTACAGAATCCCAAATAAATGCTCGTTGGTCATTAAAGCCATATTTACAGAGACTTAACAGCTCTGTAATAGACATAGAACTTGCTCTGCAGAATTGCTACTGCATAAATACACCAGAATAAGCAGCTGGTGCTTAAAGGCTTTGTAATGCATGGAAAGCTGTAATTTCCTGATTAACGGTGGTTGATTGTGATTGTATTGCAATATCTATTTCCTAGCGTCATCAGAAAGCTGACCCATCTCCAAAAATGCCAGATGAAATGGAAGCACTGTTGGAGGTGAGGAGAATGACAGAGGGCCTGGGGAGCTTTGACCCCTGTTTTTGAATTGCTTGCAGTTTGTTTTTGGTGCTTGGGGCCAGCGTGTGGCTCCCACCCACATCCCAGCTGAAGATCTGCTCCTTATCATTGAGAGCCCCATTCATGGGAAGCCAACAAAAGCCACTCTTCCTTGTAGATATTTACTAGTGTGCATACTGGTAGTACAAAGGGTACTGAACTCTATCTAATGGCCAGGATGTAGGTTTGCCTTTTGTGTGAGCATCCTCTCACCCAAAGAGCATTCAGAGACTTTTCGTCTTTATTTTAAATAATGATGTATCCCTGCTTGGAGGAAAAAAAAAAAAGGCAAAAAAGAGTCAAGAATATAAATTAAGTCTTCAAATGTATGTGCAGTTCTCTGTGACACAAACTTTGCTCTTGGGGTTTATGATGCTAATAAAATCCTACTCACTGCTAACAGCTCTCTCCTTCGTAGCCTCACAAACTGAGACAAATAAGTGCATGTATTGAAGGAGTTCACATTTTATGTCTCTTTGCATCAATATGGCCCTGTTTTATTGACATTTTTAGGTAGAAACGGGCTAGTCATGCTTGGACTACATTAACTATTATTTATTGTTGGGGCTGAGGATCCAAGCCCTCCTTGTTCTGGGTGGTTGTACATACAAATCAGAACTGTTTGTATCCCAAAGAGCCTCTAAATATGATGAGAGGATGAACTAAATGAGATGGAAAGACCGAGAGGCAGCAAGCCAGGCTGGGTAAGATGCAGGAATGTGCAGAGGGGGCACTTCCTACGTTAGGGTCTTCCTGACATCATCAGTAATGGGCCCCCATGTCCCAAACCACCCACTCAATTGAGGGTTTGTGTCTCTGCTGAGGATCTGGATTTTCCTTTGCACACTTTTAGGTTTAAAGTGTCAGGTGCTTAGAAAGATGGTTATTTTATGTGATCAGCAATAATCATTTTTAGTCATCCTTAGAATAAGTCGTGTTAGGAGCTGCCTGAGCAGGGCAGTGTAAATGCTTGGGGCCAGAATCCTGGACACGTGCCCTTCTGGCTCTGGCACCAGCACAAATTAGGGAGCTGCTGTTCCTGGTGAAACATTGGTACTTCTGGTGCAAAATCTGGAGCAGCCAGGTCGGGAGACCACTGATGATGAGTTGCTGCTGCCTCTTGGGTACCAGATCAGGCAGCTGGGCCAGCAGAGGGAGCAGAGAGTTGAGCCCCATGTCTTAGAGGATATGGATGAGCAATATTAGATCAGATCTTGCAATAGAATCTGTGATCTCAGTCATCCAAGCGCTCCGAACTTCTCAGACAACTCCATTTGACTTCCTGTCATGTAGTAATGCTTTCCTCTTGTTTTCCACCCAGCTTCTTGCCAGCTTGGAATAATGACAGATGGCTCTGTCTCATCCAGACGTTCACGTATGAAGCCACAGGAGGAACGTGCAGTGGAAACACAATGCAGAAATCAACCCTCAGAGCAGAATTAACTTTTAGGAAGATCTCACAGGTAAGTGGCTCGTGCCCTTCAAAGTATGCTGTGAATCACTGGCAACCTGACTGTTAATTCAAGTGTTTGTCACAAAGATAAGGTGAAGAGTTAAATTCAGTCTTCCATCAGACACGTGCAGGGGACAGGGCAGGTAACCTTGCTCCCTGGCAGACAGTCCCACTCTGATTTCACCACGCTGCAGCTGGGTGCTGCTCTGATGGGACAGCTCTGCTCTGCTCATACTGGGGAGGTAGCTCTGGGCAGCAGATGTGGGGCTGGCCTGCATTGTGCCAGTTCCCTCTGCCCAGAAAATCTCAGTGCTTAATTTGTTCGCTTTTTAGGACCTAGGCTTGTTTCTAAAAATAGAGCTTTATTCTTCACTTTCACATTCTAAAGGACAATGACAAAAGAGAGAGAGAGAGAGGGAGAAAATGCCATAAACTGGGACATTTTGTTAACCACATTCACTGCACATCTGGGAGCTCTTTTGGTACATAATTGCTGCATAATGCCATTCACAAGCCATAGCCTTATACATGTCCTCTCAGACGCTGGCATTACAGTGATGGAGCCCATGTGTTGGAAATTGAATGTGACCTGTTGGTTGGGTATATGGATCACAGAGTGGAAAAACGCTTAATTCCTTCTCTTTGCTCCATGAGACCTCGGTCAGACCACTGCTGTGCTAGTTCCTGCAGCTCTACAAGCCTCTCTGCTCCCAAGCTCACTGCTGAGCACAGGGAAGTGCACTGTTTAAGTTCTAATAATGCTTCCCTTTCTTTCCTTGGGACTGTAGAGGTCTTAGTTATCAAGTTAACTAATACCAAAATGTTAGGGTCTTCATTCAGAAGAGCAGAAGGGACTGTGAGATGAAATGTTCTAACTGATGGAATGCTGTTTGCTTACGTTACTCCTGGTCACAGTAACTTCTGTGTGTGATGAGCATTTTTCAAAGGGATCCAGATGTAGTTGAGAGTGATGGAGAGTCTCTTCCTTCCAGGTTGTTTGAATAATTAATCACCATTACTTAAAAGATGCTAGTCTCATCCTGCATTCCTATTTGTCTGGCTTTAATTCACATCAAGAGGTTCCCTCTTTGCTTATCTCTGCTAGATTAGAACCCTTAGTATCTGATCTTTTCTTTCTGTGAAAGTGCTTTACACTGCAATCAAATTGTTTCAGATTTCTTCCCAATAAGTCACGGAGATTCTCCATTCTCATTCTCCATTTGGAGGCGTTTGTTGCCCAGTGCCCATCTCCAGATCTGTGCCTGTAACTGAACATGGACACTGCAAATAGATGGGGATGTGTTTCCACTCCCAGAGCGCCCTTCAGCCTGTGTGCTGGGATAACTGATTTGTCCAACTTACTAAATCCAAAGCCAAGCTTTCAAAGATTTATTTATTTTGCTTAATGAAAGCCATATTAATAGGTGTAAACACTGTGGCTACTTTTGGAAGAGACGAAGCATCAAAATGCAAAAAAAGGAAAAGCTGGATGGGCAGCGTGCTTGCTCTTGCATTACAGCACTCTTTCTGTTAGCTTGCTCTGTGCTGAAAATCTCTGTGTGCTTGCTGTGGTATTAAACTTAATTTATACCACAAAAAAAGAGGTGGGAGAGCTTAACAAAAAATAAAAAGCAGAAATCCAATCCTGCTAGATGCTGAGTGCTTTCTTGCGAAGCGCTGAGTTGGCAGCAGTCGTTTGTGGAGCACCTCTGTGAGCAGTGCTCCTGCTTTATTGTCAGTCTGGTCTGCAGAGCTGGCTGTAAAGCAGCACGGGGGATTTCCAATAAAACAAAACTCATGTCCAAGTGTTAAGATACGTGCAATTCACTAGACAGAGTCATTCTGGAGGGCAAAATGCTAATTTGTCATCAGTCCTAAGGAGAGGGGAGCGAAGATGTTCTGCACAGTGATACAGAGCTCCTATATCTGGAGAGATGGAGCTTATGGAGGAGTGTGTAGACCTTAGAGTCATCCCTCAAAACTGCTGCCATGTGTTCTGGCCTGGCAGTCCCTGGCCTTGTTTTTGATACAGGCAGCAGACAGCATCTGCTCCAGAGGTTTTGAAGCTGATAACTGCCATGAAGGCCCAGAGTCATCCCAGCAAGCCATAGGAAGGGGATGCTGGGGCATGGATAAGGCAGTGTGGAAACAAGGGGTGGTTGCTGCCTGAGTACCAGCGTGGTGAGAGGCAGATGTCCTCCAGGGCCCTGGTTGTGTCTTGGGGGGCTCCTGGTGTTATACAGAAAATGGGAGATAACTACAAGCTCTGCTGGAAGTGGTGCATGTCAGATCCAAAGCTTTTCTGGGCAAAAAGTGCCTCCTTCTGTGAGTGTAACCCAGAACTTGTGTAACACGGCTCTAATCTTCACCATAAGCTCAAATCCTATCAATACCTGTAATTAACAGCATCAAACGTGGAAGTGGAGGTCGGCACCATCTGGTTATGTGACTCAGGTTTGTGGGTGCATTACTGCTCCAGGGCCACGGGACAGCAGTGAAGTCTCATTGCCACGACTTCCAGCTGCTCTCTGCTCACTGTGGGAACCCCTGGCTGTCAGAGGGGCTGCAGCATCGCTGAATGCAATCACAGCTGAGGTGGGGTCTGATTCAGGAGAACAGTTTTCTTTTTAAACCAGAAACTTAGCAGTAAGTTGAGTCTTGCAGAGTCCCACAGTCCTTCAGAAGGCGCTGCGTGCCCATAAACAAGCACCCCCATCTCTCTAGTACACCATAAAATCTCTCTGTAATGATCATCATGACAACAATAAACTTGTTATTACCATTCCCCGTGATTTATCAAGCTGGTGGAAAAGGTGGGGCCGTGATTTTATTGGGATGATCGAACGTTGGCAGAGGGAGGACATGATCTGCATTCCTCCAAAGCTACGTGGAACGCTGAATACATTTCTTTTCCCATTAGCAGTTGAACATTGTAGGATGCAGAAGCACTTCTTCAAAGTGCTTTGTTTTTGTTTTTTTTTTTTTTTTTGGAAGCAGCATTAAGTTCTGCCTCCATAGGACTGAATGAAGCCCTGGGAAAGCAAGCACTCAAGCCTTCTCTGAAGGGAGAACGCCTGGGTTTTACTTTTCTTGGACATCTCTGATCATTTGAGTTGTCCTTCCTAATTGGGATGCAGCCACGTGGAGGGGTGCCAGAACCACGCACGAGGCAATGTCTGCCTTCCCCAGACAGCTCTGCCCCGCTGCAGTGCTGGCCCTGTGCTGTAGTAATGCCCAACTGGGTGTGTGCAGCAGCCTTGGTGCACACAGGACAAGTGAGGGAAGGAGGCTTTGGTCCGGAGAGAGCAGAGCTTGAAGGCAGACTTGTCCTTTGCGGCTCAAATGCTCTGCTCAGCCAGGCACACACGGAGTAGATAGATGATGGATGGGGCGATGTGAATCCCAGCCTCGCCTTATCTGGCCGTTCCTCTGTGTTAAACACTTCTCATTGTTTTCTGCTGAGTTAAAGGTCTATGCAGGCACTCTGGAGATACCGCATTTAACAGTTCCAAATGTGCAATCAAATACAATTAATAATAATAATTGGAGTAACCAGTACGCTGTTGTAATTGACCTAAATGTTCCGTACTAATTAGGACTGGTACAGTTCAGAAATCATTCAGAAATCACGAGTGTTTTATACAAGGAAAAACAAACTGGCTTCGATCTCTGACACATATTGTTGTGTTAGCATGGAAATGCCCAAGAGCAGACTTTATCACACCTGCCAGCATTTTCGGGGAATACTGGAGTAGGGCAGGAGGAAAATGTTTCAGCGGTCACAGAAAAAGGGTCAGAAATAGTGGCTGTGAACCAAACCCATGCAAGGGGACAGCAGGTCACTCAGCCCCCTCCCCAAAGCAATGCCACCCCACATCCAGCAGTCAGCTCCCCCAAAAACACATCAGCTCTTTTCCTGCGAGGGAGAACGACCAGCTACAGTGAGAGCAGCCCACACTCGTGCCCAGACCTCTGAGCTGCAAAGAGCTGTGGGTAGCAGGGCTCAAACTGCCAGCGAGGCAGAGAGGCTGACAATGCAGGGATATCAAAGGGGAGCAGCTAAAGGCCTTGGCAGTTGGTTGCCCAAAGCGACCGCAGCCATGTGTCGTGCCCCAAAAGGTCTCATCTGCTCAACTCAAATGTCATCTGATCCTGACAAGCGAGGGAGAGAAAAAGAAGTGTCCTTGCTGGGAAATAATGAGAGAGCTGCAAGGAGGAAGGGAGCAGAGGAGAAGGGTCCTAGTGATGGTGACTGACTGGTGTTCCTCTTCTCCCACTTGCTGTCCAATGGTACTAATTTGGGGGGATTATAAAAACTGCTATAAAGCACTGGTACTCCTCTGTGCCAGGCTCTGTATAAATGCATGGGAGTAGAAAGTCTCAGCCCCAAAAGTAGCTGCTGAGCAACGAGCAAAGGCTTGACACAAGCCACTAAGCACTGATCCAGAATTAAAGCCCAGTTCCCATCTTTAGCACACGATCCCCCATATGAATTCTGGGCAGTGCTTTTAATCCCTTTGTGCTTTAGTTCCCCAGGCTTAAAGCGTATTAGAGGCCATTCAGGTGCAGCTGATGCTGTGCTGGGGGATGGGGGTGTGTACACCACTGTATGGGAACACAGCTGAGGTGGTGCCTGGAGCAGTTCCCAGTGGGATGCCCCAGACCCATGCAGCATTCAGTGACTGCTGGCACTGCCCCGTGGCACAGAGATAGATGGATGAGCCCCCTTACCATCTCCCTGCACCTGTTGGACTGAGCAGGAGCTCCCTGGTTTTCCTTTGCCTTCACAACCACACTTTTGTTTTTCACTTCCAATGCCTTTTATAGGAGTTACATTGGGATGAAGTGGAGATTTAAAGGGATGTGCACACAGGACGGCAGGTCGAGGCGTGGGTCACTCTCTCCCTTCCAGCCCAGGGCTTTGTTAAATCCCCCTCACATCTCTGCACACCGCTGAATAATGGGTATCTCTGCCACAGAAATATGTACTGCTCTCTCACTGCATTAAGCATTGGCTTCAAGTGAATTTCTCTCGCAAGCAGAACTAATAAAAGGACTAAAAAGTGCCAGATTCCACTTGACAAATGGCTCAAAGGAGAATGTCTCCTAAATGCTTTTAGCATTTGCCATGATTGATCAGGGCGGGCTTAGAAGCAGCTGACCTGTTGAGTTTTTTCAGAGGGGAAATGATGGAAGGATGATAATGCTTTTTTCTTCTTGATCACTATAATTTTTGCTCTGCTGTAGATAATGTATCCAGTGTCCAGAAATCACCACCTGTGTTTTGGAACTAGCCCAGGAATACCATTTAAATCCATGCATAACAACTATGCATCTATCTGTCAATTCTCTATTAATATTGTAACGTGCTGGGAATTAGATGACACGTGCAGTGGCCATCACTGTAGACATACAGAGAGAGACAGTCCTGCCCCAAAGTGCTCCGTGGGTCCGGAATGAAGGTCACACATCAGCTCAGATCAGTCTGGCAACAGCCACTCCAGCCTCTCCCAGCAAGGGTCTGCCTGCAGCCAGGCACTTACTCTTCATTTACACGGTGTCAATCTCTGCTGCAGAAGCTCTGAAAGCCTTCGCTCAGGGATGGATGAATTTGAGAGTAGCTGGAGCAGGTAGAAGAGGGAGCTGTGGGGCAAGGAGCTGTTCCTGCCTGGTAAACCCCATGCCCATTTTGGGGCTATAAATTGGGAGTTCTGGCAAGAGCTGCTCAGCAGCAGCCTGCTGGAGCACTGCACCTGGGGAGGAGATGGGTCCTCCACACAATCTTGGGTAAATGACCTCCTTTTAAGAAAGTCACAGTTCTTTCCCTCATGTGAACAGTAGAATAATGCTCCTCCTGTGACTGCTGAGTGCCTTAAAATTCTGGGAAGTTGTTGTATTTCGAGGTGGTCTGTGCTTTCTTCTTGGTCAGACAAGATGAGGCAGCATAGAGACTTCAGATCTGCTCTGCAAACAGCTGTAGTCATCCCTTAGATTTTTCTCATCAAACACATTTTTAAGCTACGGTCACAGTTGTTTTCTCTTTCTCTAAATAAAAAAATAAATAAATAAAACAAAACCAACTAATTAATTAAAAGGAGACATACTGTCACCACACTGAGACAGCTGTCCTTTTTGTGCTGGGGATTTCCAACGCTTTTTCTCCCTGGGGATCACAATAAACCAGGCATGTGTGCTAACTGAGGCCATACGTGGGAGAATCGATGGCTCTTCCTTGAGCTGTTTGTGCATTAGGGTTCTCTTGATCAATTGATGTCCTATTTATTGTCAAAACATTGCCCACTTCTGTTTTCCCTCTTCTCCATTTCTTGCTTCTGTGTACGGGAATCAAGATTTGATTTGGTGATCGGTCACAAGAGATCAGCAAACAAGCTGAGAACAGGTGTGCTGGGAGATGCTTGAAACCAGGCAGCTCTTCTGACCCCCACCTCATCTCCCTCCCTCCCCAGCAGCCTTCCCTGAATGCATTAGGACGCTGAGTGGGGACTTTCTGGAGGTGGATTTTCCCAGAGAGTCAGCAGCACAGCCTGATTTATTGTTGCGTGCAGCAGATAAGAGCAATTTCATGTTACACTCTTCTCCCCCTTGTCCATTTTATGTGTAACTCCACTAAGAAGCGTTTCGGAAGCAAATCTGGTAAAAGGGAAGGGACACACAGGGCATGTCCAGAAGAAAAGGGAGAACAAGTTCTGTGTAGCTGGTGGCCTGGGGAAATGTGTGGGAGCTTACCTACCTGGGTTGGTGTGAAGGGGCAGGAGCAGGCAGAGGGGCCATGTCATGCACAGGGTTACACGTGCGGCTCCTCCTGTAACTCTCTAACAGTCGAAAGCACAAAGAAGTGCAATAAGGGCAGCAGCAGGATGTTTTCTATTTCCAGCTGTTCTGCATCCTTGCAAAGCTCTGCAGGAGCTGTTAAGGTGAGATGGAACTGCAGTTCATTTATCTTTGCGCAGGCTTAGAGCAGCTGACGCACAATCTGCCTCCTTTCAAGCTCTGCAAGGAGCTGGCCCTGAGATTCAGAAGCTTGGAGTCCATGCAGAGCACCTGGAAGAGGTAGCTCCCCTGAGCCACCATGGGCTGAGCAGTGAGACTGCTCCTGTTTGCAGACCCCAGAGGCAAAACCCCTGACTGGATGGGAAAGTGGGGCTGGCAGGAAGGTGCTCAGCACTTGAGGGGTTTGCAGGAGAGGCACTGGATGGGCAGGACCTGCTTGAGGACACCTGTAGGGAAAGAGCCCGACCTCAAGGCCCTGGTTGTGTTGTAGGAGCAGCACGGGGGGGCTCAGCAGCATGCTGTGCCTTTATTGCTTTGGTGCTTCCTTGGGTTGTGGTGCTGGATCACTTCAGTGTCGATATTTTCTAGCTGACATCCCAATTAATGTTAGGAGTAAATAATACTGATGCATCTTCATTAGGTGGGAATGACTGAGCTGCCTCCTCCCCTCTCCCTGCTGACAGAGCTCGAGCTGTGCCTGAGTGCAGTGCTTGTTGTGATTTTGGTGGGGCCACTCCTGCTGCCAGCAGCTCGGTTACTGCCCGAGAGCCGCTTGCTTCTGCTTTGCATTTCTTCATTAAGATGTGTGTGCTTCAGCTGAAGGATCTGTGCCCTCAGGGAGTAAACCCGAGTTCCTCCTGCTCTCAGTTTTTAATTTCTGCAGACTTTCCTCTTTCCCTGCTGAGAAGTGGCACCTTCCCACCCATTCCTGTGCATGTGGGGACTCATCCTGACTCCTGATTTAAACCTGAGGAGGTGATGATGTGTTTTCTTGCAGTAGGTGTGAAGCAGATGATGTGAAGAGCCTGGCCCTGTGTGCTCACAGTAGTTGGTCACTGAAGCACAAGAAAAAATTCTATATGTATATATATATTTTTATTTTGCACAATTAGGCTTAGGGAAATGCCACAGAAGCTGAACTGGACTGAAAGGGATGTGTCCAGTTGGGCTTTGGCAGCAGCTGAAAGCCTTCCGAGCTGCTCCTCCACTCTCCCATCCTGGGAAGATCTGCTGGACTTGCTGTGTGTGTTCCCTGGCTCGGTTCATTCCACTCTGTTTGCTCAGGGTATTTTCTTGCCCCTTTTTATGCCGAGCTGGGAGCAAACAGGGACTTCCTCGAGAGCTGACGGATGAGCACATGAGTGAGAGGGAGGACAGGAGTGCTGCGGTGCTGCAAAACTGTCCGTGATCCAAAGAGACAAATCCCCTTCCTTTCCTCCTACTGAAGGAAAAGGAATGGGGGAGAACATGAAGTGCTGACAAGCTTTTAAACTACCCTGAGTCAAATGGTCGGAGGGAGGCGTGTGCTTCAGCTCCTTCCCTCGGGTGCAATGGATGGATGCTCAGCTGGTTGAGCTGGACATCGCTGCCACACGCCTCCAGCTCGCACTGTTTGTCATAGAAGACCACATTGTGTGAGCTGAGCTCCTGGGTGCCCTCTCTGCAGTGTGAGCAGCAGTGAGGGGCTGGGTGGGCAGCACAGCTCCCACCGACTCTGCTTCAAGATGCTGCAGACTTTAATAAGCAAGGGATTAATTACGCTTCCCATGACTGCTTGGCAGCTTCACCTCAGTGCTTGAGCATGTTAGCACATCATTAGTCAGAGGGCAGTAAAATAATGTCACTGTCCTCCCTCTCTCCCCCAGCTGCTGGCCTGTGCTCATTATATCAGTGAGAGGCAGCAGTGGGGTGATGGGTACACGGACCTCGCGGGGAAGTGGGGGCTGTGCTCTGCAGTCAGCAGTCCCCTGCTCTAACAAGTGTAATTGAAGGGATTTACTCCATTATCCAATTTGATTAGAGGCGAGCTGCTGGGTAAACAGGAAAAGGGGAGGCCTGGGTGAAAGCGTGCAGCTCAAGTGGCTCTTTGGAGCTGATCTTCATAACCTTGTCAATGTCGGTGCGCTTGGCAGAGCCTCTCAGGCGCGTCCTTTGAAGGTCTTTGCTCGCTGCAAGTGGCTCGAGCGGGCAGCTCTGTCACAGTGAGCCAGGCTGGCACTTAATTCCTGTTACGGATGAAGAAAGCAGTCCTGGGGGCACCGGGTTTTCAGCCACCTCTTCCAGTGAGCAGAAGTGGGATGCTGTGACTCGTCCTGGGGAACTCTGCATGGCTCACCAGGCAGCTCCAACCAGAAGCCGTGCTCCTCGAGTGAGTGTGAGATGCATCCCACGTCCAAGCTGATGGGAACTAACTGTGTCTGAGCTGGAACAGGACCAGGCTGAAGGCTGGCTGGCTTCGCCATTGACTGAAGCTTAAGTCTTGGGAACATACGATTGAATTGCACTTTTCAGTGCCAGGAATGATTTATTGGTCTAGGGGCACTTTTCCCCCTTGGGCAGGAGCTAAAGCTGAGCTGCTCCACCTGGAGCCCTGGTGCTGTGCTGCCTGCACTGATGGGAAGCTGGGGGCACGTGCTTGGGGCCTGGTGAGCACAGCCTGCATGGATTACTTTCCCCCTATCTGTGTCAAGCAGTTTCTTCACAGAGCAAGGCAATGCCACGCAGCTCCTGAGCTGCAGCCTGTCTGCCCCTCACCTACTCATTAATCACATCTGTGCTCCGGCAGTGCAGACCTGCCCACGGCCTGATTACTTATTGCTTAACAAGTGCATTAGTGTAAATCAAGAAGCGTGTTTCAATTATCTAATAGAAGAATTATTGATCCGCACGCTCATTCCAAACGTTCAGATGTTCCAGAAGGAGAAACAATATTTGTGTGTGTCATAAAAAGAAAGAAAGAAAAGAATCTGAAGTGTGTTTTCATGTTTCAATTAGATTGTAGTTGGAGAGCTGTTGCAGGATGCTTTTGGAGAAGCAGCTGTGGCCCAGCTGAGGTTGCTGCAGCCTGGTTCTGCTGCTGGGATGCTGCTGGTCAGCACGAGATGACACTCATCCCTTCCCTCCCAGGTTGCTGTGCTGAGAAGCCCGGGTCTCCTTTTCAAACTCATTGTCCACCAAAAAGAGCAGCTGTTCCTCCAAATGTGCAAATCCAATTTAAGTACATGAAATTGAAACAATTTGCTTTTCCCCTTCCTCGCAATGCGGTTCCAAAAGCTGAGGGGGAGGAAGGATTCGTGCTTCTTGAAGGCATGACACGAGCGAAAGGAGCCTTGGGCATCTTGCTGATAAAACAAACATCCTGGAGGAGAGTTAATACAAAGTGCAGTTACTCTAAACCTTCTTGCTTTTAGTCCATTGTCCTTTGGTAACTGTGTGAAATGCAGTTGAAGGATGTTCCTATTTCCCTTTGATATAAAACATGGGGCTATTTTAGAAACTTAAAACCCATTCCAGGCTCTTTTCAGCAATTCTTTTCTAAGGCAGCACAGTTCAGCTGTCAGTCCCTAGCTCCACTTTTAATTAAAATAGGTTTGTAGCCTTCACTGACAAGCAAACATCTACAGTAAGTTGCAAACTATAGAGCAATCCTTCTCAGCTTAAGAGTGCCAAACAAAATGTCAGTTGCCACCTCTCTAGGAGGGCTCTGTCTATTTAAGAATAAATATACAAATAAAGCTGTCACTTGGGAAGCTGTTGATAACCCTTTTCTGGGACAAGGAGCTTAGATTAGACACAACAGCAGTCGTGCATACTCTGTGCAGCCCCAGGAGTGTTGCTGTAGGCTCTGCAGCACTGACTTTCCTCACTGTTGTGGTCACACGTTAAGGATGGTTTTTGAGACCATGACATGGGGCAGCTCAGGGGTCCTGGGGCTGTTGGGCTGATCCAGGTCCATCACAGAGGGAAAGCTGCAGCCCTTTCACTGCTCCCATAGTGGGGATCCCCACGAGAAGCACACGGAGAGCAGGGAGCAGCCCGTGAGATCCACGCAGCACAGAACATCCTTGCAGGGGGAGCACTGCATTGACAAAGTGGGATTTCCCTGCTTCCACGGGGCACACGGTGAACCTGTCACTGCCTGCATGTTCCATTTATTGGACACCTGAAAAGCCCTCCAAAAGCAAATAAGATTAACTGAAATCAAACGCGTTACACGGAGCAGCAAACTCGTGCTGCAGTTTCATAACTGTCACCATTATTAACAATTTTTTGCTGCCTGGCCCTGCTGCTGATGCTTGCTTTATTTTTCGGTGTTAAAAGCTTTTAAAGCGCCCTGAAGGCCTTGGGGTTAAGGAAGGCAGATCTCTTCTCACCCTCTTTGGGGGTCAAGCTGGATTTGAGCTGGATTTGATAAAGCTGGGTTCACTTCCAAATAAGCAGTGCAATCACTGAACTCTTGCTGCCAGGGCTCGGGCTGCAGCAGGGAGCTGGGGTTTGGGAGACATGGTACGGGAGATGCTCTGCTTCAGCACTGCCTTCGAGTGGGCTGTTATCTAAATGTGATCCAGCGTGGGGCAGGAAGGCTTTATCCCAGTGCCATGCATCAGCACCCGCTAAGGAAGGGATGCTGTCCCTGATATCCAGATGGAAAACTGGAGCCCAACAGGTGACGTAGTGTCAGGGCAGCTCCAGATGAACCAGATGAGCTCCAGACAAGGGCTGGCTCCACACCAACCCCAGCACCTCCCTCTGCTTTTGATTAATACTCGTGAGGGCCGTCCAGCAGTAATTACACAGCTCCTTCCATCCCCCAGCCCCGCTCTCAGTTGATAACCCTGCAGGAGATTATTCTACACCCCTTTATTGAGCAGAACATCCTCTGCCTCCTCTCCTGAGCTGAGAACTATTGTAAATCCATCCACGTGGGAAGCACAAAGCAGAGGACAGTGTTTACATCTTCCCATTCTCCTGTTTGCACACTGTTTTAATTACAAGGAAGTTTGGGTGCTTGGCGTTTTTTTTTTTCCTCTTTAGCTTACAAAAAAAAACCCACATCACTATCAAACAGAATTAATCTCTCTTTAAAAATTGGCTTTTGTGAAAAGTTTTGTTGGTTCCTTCTGATCTGGAATGTGGGCAGTGGAGTGAGAGAAATCAATTTTCCTACCAGGACTAATCATGACCGGTGTGAAATTAAGTTGTCACGCAGTACCCCTAATGTGCATGTCTGAGTGCACGTCAGACTGTTTGCAGAGGCAAATTGCAGAAACCTGGCTCTTCTCTGCCCCTTTCACTTCAGTCGGGCTCTGCTGTTGTAAAACACCGAGGTGCAGAGTGCAGTGTGACATGCTGACACCGGGGCTGTGCAAAAGTTTCAGAGAGAAGTAGGGCATATAGCAGCGATATGAGCTGCCGTGAATCAAGAAGCTATTTATGAGCCATTTACTTACTTAGCCCTAAAAATAGCCAGGGCTGCATGAAAATAGGTCTGTGATTGAAATCAAACCGGTGACACGATGTGATGGGGAAGGGGATGCTGAGACAGATGCAATCAGTCACTCTGCAAGCAGCCGTGCTGTCCGTGCCATGGGTGGGGCAGAAGGCTGTGCTGGGCTCAGCTCATGGGGTCACAGCTTCAGCACCCCAAACTCGGCAGCACTGCAGTGCTCTGTGCCCCTCCTCTGAGTCCTGTGGTATGTGGAGGTTCCCCCTCATGCATCCTCAACGCATCCGTGTGCCATGAAGGCGTGGAAGGAGGTGAAGTGGGAGGCTGCCAGGAGGAGCAAGGCAGTGATGCTCTCATCGTGACCTGCAGCAGTCCCTGCGTGGTAGGGCAGGTGCACCCCCTGCATCAGTGGCCATGAGCAAGCTGTGCCCGTCCTGCAGCAATGCTCAGAGGAGATGCAGAGAGAAGCAGCGGGATTTAAGCTCATACTTGGAGCTTGTAGGCAGTTAATAAACAAGAGCACTCTGCCTGCAGGCTGGGGAATTGCCCAGTGGCACCTGGGCAGTTTGTTAGCCCCTTCCTAGAGTGGATTCAGAAACATCACTACAGCACAGTTAAATAAATCCACTACTACCAATAAAGCTTAAACCCCAGGAAATACAGCTGTTTGGCATTTTGTATCTGGCTTGAAAAGAAATAGTTTCGCAGAAATAGGTCCAGGTGTGTGCTTTTGTACCAGAATGGCTCGTGAATGTTTGTTGGAAGGGCTGCTGAAATATTTTGGCAGATATTCCTCTTGGTCTGGGGGATATTGCTGCAGGGAATGGATGTCTTTGAACAGGGTAATGCAGAGCAGGATGGGCTGAGAGCTGCTTTGGGCAGTGGAAAGGAATTCTGTTAGCAGTGTCCTGGTAGTAACTCAGCTGTGGTCATTGTGCCCCGTGATGAAGTGCCCCATGGGGACGTGTTGCTGTGCCCAGCAGTGATGTGCTGCTGGCTGCAATACAGCTGCTGCTAAGAGAGGACCCAAAGAAGGGACGTGGAACTGACCCATCTCCTTTTCCTCATCTTAAACATTTATTTTGCTCTATTTTTCTCTTCAATGCATTTGAAATTGGAGGAGCCCAGCACCCATGCAACCGGAGAGAGAGTGGCGGCTCTGAGCCCAACGTCTGTGATACGAGATGGGATTTATGACTTGTGACCATTTTTCAAATTAAACTCATTGATTTTTCACTGCTGTTGTTAGAGTTCCATCTCTTTGAAGTGCAGTACATTGCCTGAAGCACCCGGCTTCACAGGGCTCCAAGGGCAGTCCCCCCTCGTGCTCCCAGCACGTGGCTGCAGGCAGCTGAACGCTACAGCCACATGGAGAACAGCAGTGCCCTTTTAAAGAGTCCTTTGGTTTGGCTTTTCTTCCCCTGGCGTTCCCATTCACCCCTCCGTGTTTCATAATGCACCAGGAAGGAAACTGATTCTTTGTTTTGGGGGTTATTCAAAACACCTTTCTTTGTCAGCGCCAGAACAGTTCCTCTTATGCTGCATGTTCCAATAGAAAGGAAATCCATTCTTTTTTATTACTATTATTCAAAACTAGAGTTTTTTGCCCTGAATGTGCTATTTTGACCTTTTTTTATTAGGAATTTTGATAGGTAAGCACTAATGGCATGGAGACCTCTGTGCGTTTGTGCTAGAAAGGAATTGTTCTTAGTGACCCTGCTTCTTCTTGCTTTGCAAAGTGAACGTGGAAGAGCACACCTTGACACTGTGCATCATTTCACCTTGACACTGTGCATCATTTCTCCTCTTTAAATAATAGCTTGTTGGGAGCCTTGGCTCATTTCTGTCCTCACACAGCATCTGTGATGCTAGATAGAAATGAGAAGAGCAACGCTTTGTTTTATCTGTTCTACCGAATGGAGAGTGAAGATCGATCAGCACTCCAAGCTGATAGGAGCACAGTTGTGCAGAGTACATTTCCCCTCACCAGTGCCCAGTGCCTGCCACAGAGCCACAGCAGCTCCTTCCCACCACGAGGAGCTCAGTTAGAACCCCTGGCACACGCAGGAATGCAGGCTATTCCTTAAAGAGGTAACAGGAGTGCTGTGCTGAAACACGGTGACTGCGGATCTCCTTGTTAACATTCTCCTGCAGCTACTCAGATCTGTTAGAATTTTTCAAACTCTTTCAGCTCCTGCAAGGAAAATGCTGTTTATCACCTCCAATTTCCCCAACGAGGTCTGAAAACTCATTAGTAAAATAGACGGTGCCATATGCTTCCTTGGTATGTTCTCGTGCTGTAACTATTTATGTTTTGTTTTTTTCTGCCTCAAATTGCTCCTCAAATGGCTTGGCTCTACCTGTTGTTGTGGAGCCACGTTCTGCTCCTTCTGTATCTGCGCCTCCTCTTGGCATGAAGAAGGAAGGAAACATAAAACAAAACTTAATCCCCACCATTCTTGCTGCAAAAATGTCTTTGTTTCATGTCCCTGGAGAGACTATTCCTGGAAAATGCTTCAGGTAGGAAAGGAAGGAGCCGTGCCCTGAACACCAGGGGAGGTCAGCTTGTGTTGCAGGGCTCCTTCTGTCCCTTCAGCCCTGAAAACTCCACAGCAGAGGACCCAGGGGCTGAGAAGGAGCCCCGCAGTCACTCGTGGTGCTGCGGTGTTGTTTTCCCCCCAGAATGTTGACTTTGGGCCAATCTGATGCATTTTAGAGCAGGACAGAACTGCCTCACCAGGGAGCATTGCCCAGACTGGAGACTGCCTGAGCTCGATACAGTTAGATATTCACCACGATAGTCTGCTTACGTTTTCCATTATTTATTTTAATATTCCTATTCCTGCTGTACTCTAAACAACTCTTCTTCCCTGCTGTTTCATGTCCTCATTGCGTCTGCTTTCTGGAAGAGCAACTTGAGGGCAAAATATTTACTTTCAAATCAACTCAGAGGTGGAAACTGTATTCTTGGCTTGCATCTGCAGGATGGGTGATGGCTCCCTGAGCCGTGCCAAGCAGCTGCCTGGAGTTTTGGTGTCTAATCCTTTGAACTGGTTGGATATTAGGAAATTTGGATCATAGGTTGGACTTTAGGAAATGTTTCTTTCCTGAAAGAGCATTGATGCATTGGCACAGGCTGCCCAGGGAGTGGTGGGTCACCATCCTCAGCAGTGTTCCAGAACCATGGGGATGACACTGGGGGATGTGGTCAGTGAGTTGGGGTGAGATTTTGGGCTCTGAGAGGTCTTCTTCAACCTCACTGATTCTCTGATGCTGTGCAATGCGGTGTGTGAGTGAGTCAGTGCTGACAGCAGCTCAGTGAGAACTGTGCTTCCCTTCTGAAGTGGGTGATGGCAGCAAAACTGCCACGTCTTCCCACGGAGGACAAGGTGATTGTGACTAATAACCCAGACTGGCCGTGTCAGAACTGACGGCCCGACGCACTGCCAGGCATCCTGATGAGCACCTTGCTGCTTCCTCCTTGTCTGCAGGGGGATCGACAGTTAACAGGAATTAAAATGGAAAGGATGGATGTGGGTTAGCTAAAAATCTGCACACGCGATGGATGCTGTCCCCACTTCCAGAGAAGACGGAGATCCTTTGGCCCCAGGTTTCTTTTAAGCTCATGAGATTCCCATCAAGCTATCAAGGATTGCTTGCCAAGTGACGCTTTTGAGATGAGAGGAGCAAGATTCTCACTCTGCATGAACAGAGCTGGTTGGATCGTGCCCTGCTTTCATCCTTCTCTTTGAGATCTCCCAGGCTGGTGGCAGGGCAGCAGTTCTCAAGGAGCTCTTCCTTTGCCTTGGTCTTGTGGCTATAAATACCGATTCCTTGCTCCATTTCTTGTGCATCACTTTTTCCTATGCTACTCAGAAGGACAAAAGGAGTTTTGAACTTTCTGAGCTTGGAATTCAGAGGCTTTGCTTGGTGGGGCATTGCTGGTTGTTTTGGTTTTCTTTTCTCTGTTTCCTTTGTGTTGAAAACAGCTTTCCATTACCACAGTCCCAAAGGGTGGGGGCAGGGAGGAAGAGGAGGAATGCTGGTGAAAGCTGAGGGGGTTTAACCTGCATGTGTGACGCTGTTACTGATGTGACATTAGTGTTTGGGCTCTCCCATGTTGTCTGTAGGCTCTGCTCAGCCCTCCTCATCAGCTGGAGGTTCAGTGGACCCCTCCTTCCTGCTGACTGGACTTGGCTGTGCTGTTACTGTCCCTCTCCCCCTGCCCCTCCCGCCGGCTTCCATTTCCATTCAGAATATATATGGGATGAGAGGCACACATGACTCGAGGGAGCAGGGAGGATTTATGGCCAGCAGACAGTGTTTAGTACAGATGTGCAGAGCAGCAACTATCAGCTGCCAACAAAACCTCTGGAGATATACATCATAGGAGAAAGTTGTCAGCAATTTATTTTCAGAGGGCTAAACTTCACCCATTTTTTAATAGAAGAGGAGTCTGAGGGACCACAGAGGGAATAAATCATCTGGACTCATGGGAGACTTTTAGCTACTTTCCAGAGCAAGTGTTACTACTCTTTTTTCCCTTTGCAACAGGTAAAGCATTCATTTTTTAACCACAGAAACAAATATTCTTATCTGGGAAAGACTTAGAGAAGAAAAGAATGGATTTTTCTCTCCAAGAACATTTCAAACAGTTTTGAAAGAAACTAAACACTCGGATTGAGGTCTGGTTGACCTCATAGGTGATGTGTGGGTGCTTCCTTCCCAGCACTTCAGTGCTGTGCCATTGGTCTGGTGGCCACAGTGGGGAAATACAGTCCACAGGAGAGATGGAACAGAGCTCCATGCTGGGGCAGATTTACTGCAGGTTTGTGGCTGCAGCTGAATCGATCCCATTTTAACGAGTCTCCATCAGGAAAAGGCAGATTCCATTCTTCCTGCAGAACTTCAGTTCATCAGAGTGTTACAGCAAGGCCCACACTTGAATCCAGTGTTGTCCGAGTGGCACATGAGTGTCCATGAGGTCGCTTCCACCATTTCCCCTCTCTTTGAGTCATTCTGCTTCTCCAAAGCAAAGTGCAACGCGTACTAAGAGCTGCTGGGAGGAGTGCCATGGCAAAGTGGGGCTGCCAGCAGCAGCACTCCGGGTGGGGAGCAGTCTGAGCACTCAGGAGATAAAGCACTGGAGCAGCCAGTGCGGAAAAATTCCACTTTGTCATATTTCTCTTTATTGCTCTTTCCTCTGTGGCCATGATGGGATTAGTGATATTTCCATTTGTCTGCTTTATGTATTTTGTTTTGCCTTCCTCTGAAAAATGATTACGGAATGAAAAGTTTGTCAGGCCTCGGAGTTCAGCAAAACTCTCTCTGGAATTAATTTCAGACCGCGGGGTGTTGAGCTGGCATCTGGAAAATAGTTGATTAAACTTTTGTTTTAATATAAAGAAATAGTTATTTCAGTTTGTTGGTGGGTGTAGGGCACAGAGCTCTGTGGGGAAAGCTGCGTTTCTGTTTATCAGATGCCTGAAGACTTAAAGAAGCAGCAGTAAGTGGGAAGCTGAGGGAGAAGTTTTGCTGCTGATGATTGTTCCTTAAGCAGAAGAAATTCTGCAGTGAGATGTGAAGCACTGGGAGCAGAGCATCACTGTGGCCTGGACAACAGAGCAGGTCGGATCTGGCACGGAGTGGCCCTCCTGATTTCATCATCCTCTCTGCAGAGTCTCTCAAAGCCTTGATCTGATTGAAGGGGTTTGTTCCGACACCTGCTGCAATCAGAGCAGAGCCTGACACGTAAAATCAATGCCAATCACGGAGGCTGTGCTGCGTGCCCCTGCCTCAGCACTGTGCCTCTCACCCCGGGTTCCACTTGTTCCCAGTGGTGAGACTTCTGCTCCCTGCACCTGGAGGTGCTGATGACTCAAGGTGCCCTCCCACCCCACAACTTCTGTAGGTGAATCAGCTCAGTGGTGCCCACGGGAGGAGGGATCCCACCACGTCCCACTGCCACCTCCCGGCACTGTGTGGCTCACACTGCAGCTTCCAGGGGCACAACGCATCTGTGAGTGCTGAGTGCTCTCCCTCAAGGCTGTGCAGGATGCAGCAAGCAGAGGTACACGGCCTCGTAGAGTCACAGTCAGGGAATCCTTTGAGTTGGAAGGGACCTTTAAAGGCCACCTGGACATCCACAGCCTGATCAGGGTAAAGTAAAGCAGAGCTAAGTAAAACATTCATCAAACAGGTCCTTAAGGAAATACCATCACGTCCATCAGCAGAGCTGTCTGGAGGTCTGCTGCTGGTTATCAGATCCGATAGGTGAACCTTAATGTACTGCTACATCTTTTGATACAGAAGGGAATCACGAATTCTCAGGCTGCTGAGCCCCCACGAGAACATGAAATTACTGGGACAGATAGTGTGCAGTGTCAGCCTCTTGTCCAGAAGCATTCTGGACATCTGCATCTTCCAATAGTCAGAGCAGAGGATCAGTGGTCCCGCAGCACTGTGACGTGCAAACAACTGGAGGAGAAGCATGGGATCCTCCAGATTTGGTTGTGCAAAGGGAATTTTGTTTTCTGTAACAGCTGCAGTGTGCTTTGAGATCCTCCTGCTGAGGTTTCATGCAGCTTTTACTGCCAGTCCTGATGAGCTCCAGGTGGAGGAACTGCACTCAGTGACCCTATCTACACCTGACCTACTTCTGATCAGCAGGAAGGAGCACACACGAGAGCTGTGAGGTCTGCGTGTGGGATTATAGGGCTTCCACTTTTGTAGGGTCGTGGCAGTGGTTCTGTGGAGCTTAATGGAGCCAATGCTTGTAGATTAGGATATTTTTAATTTCTGGAGGTAAGGCTGCCCTGGGAAAGTGCATTTGTTGCTGCGAGGCTTAGAGGTAATTATAATCTCCTTTTTGACACTGCACTGTTGGGAATGAATGCCAGCATTTCCATTTCAGGGTTTATTTGATTATTTTTCTCATTTTGCAGAACATTATTGCATTAACCCGCCACTCCTCAATCCTTATCCTACCATGGTATTTATGCATGAGAGGGACTGTGCTCTGAAAGGAACATCAAACTGAAGAATGCTCCATGATGATAGAAAGGCTTCTGTTTATCCTGTGGCTTTGGAATAAGAGCTTATTTTTGGCTTTAGTAGCAAATGCAGCCTCATTTGGATCCAGAATGTAATCTGATCCTTCATCTACAAATTGCAGATCTTTATTGAGGGCTGACAGTACTCAAGATGGGGTCTTGGGGGTTATTTTATTTGTTTCTGTAGGGTTTGTTTATACAGCACATCATAGACAGAGGGATAAAATGCACTTCCAACATGAAAATAAATAAAGAAATGAATCAAGTCATCGCAGAAATGGGCAACTTGGTTTCTTCCCACACCTGCATGCCCTTCACAGCCTTGGTGGTACAGCCGTCATCCTCAGGCTGTGCCACCCCCTCTGGCTGGGGCTGTGTGAGCAGGGAACCACCACCCCATCCCTCCTGCAGGGCACCGTGCTGCTGTCGGACATGGGATTTCAGCTCTCCACCCTTCTTCTGCAGACCTGTCAAGTATCAGTGACCTCAGAGTGGCTGGGGTGATGAAAGGTGCTCTTCTCCCAGCTAGGAAGAGGTGCAAACAATGCCATCTCCACTTCTTTTTCTTTACCTTTTCTTCCAGCCTCTTAAACATCGACCTGACTGCAGTTCAGTTCCTGGCTCGTTCTTCTAGTCCGTACAATATGTGATTTTGTTTGCTTGCTTGCTTTTAATTAAATCTCATCACTTGAAAAATCCCAAGGAAGAGCTTGCAGATCTTTTAATTTGATTTTTATTTTCATTAAGCTGAAGCTGACATGACAAGTTGCCAAAGCCTCTGCTAAACACACCTTGCTTTCAAACAGTGCTCTTCTGCACGGGGGTCCCATCCCTGCCCTGGGATGGGATGGGGACATTCAGCTGGCTTCAGTGGCTGCAGACCTTTGTTACTGACATTGCTTTCCCTGCTTGTCACAATGAAACGCTCTATTTTATGGAGCCTGCTCAGCCTCTTTTTTGAGTTCCAGTCTTTAGACATGATTTTGGCATAAAAAGCCGAAGGAAGAAGATTCTTCATACAGAGCAAGCAATTCTTCTTGGACCTTATGAAATTAATTATTTTCTATCCCATAACTGGAACTTATAACTCAGTGTAATTGGCAGGGAGGTCCCACAGTAACCATCACACTGTCTGTTATTGTTTCTGCTAGTACTCCACTGTGGGAATGCTGGAAAAACAGCCTCCCGTTCTGGTGTTTACTGGCAAATGTTTAAATAAATCACGCCAGCTTGTACAATCAGCTCAGCAATAAGTAAATTCTTCTTCTTCTGGAATGCTGGAACTGTTGCAGGAGTGAGAAGGACGGAGACGGGCAGGGTTTGCACTGCCTGTCCTGCAGGGATTGCAATGTGCAGCACAGGAGAGCTGGATGGATGGGATCTGGGAGCCCTGCCGTGACCAACCCCGCTGCCTGCAGGGCACCCAGCTCCTGCAGCAACCAGGGCTACGTCAGAGCTCCAGCTGTCGAGGTGCCCTTCCAGCTGAGCCCACCCCACGGAGCCACTTTGCTGTGCAAGAGCTGAGTTCAGAGCTCACCCTGGGGCTGCAGCTGACGTTCGGTCTCACAAGCCCTCTGAAGCTGCCTCCTTCCAGCAGCATGATATATTAAGATTTTTTTTTTTTCCTATCTGCCTCTAATTTCTGCCTGTGCATCTCCCAGGTGGAGTCTACAGTGACAAGCTCAGCAGAGCAATGCATCTGTAAACACTAACAGCCTTGCCATCCTGCCACGTTCCTGCTCAGGGCTGTCTCTAGCTGAGGCTGCAGCACAGTCAGGGAAGGGGAGGGATAGCACAGCATTGCTTAATTTCAGCCCTCGGAGCTCTGCATTGGAACAATCAAGGGAAATAGCAAAGCAAGAGAGCACTGATGAATGTGGAATCTCCAAGTGGTTCGTTCCAGTGTAATGCCTCAGCAGTACATCTCAGGAAGCATCACCAGCTGGAGCAGGCTGGCCTCACGTGCAGTGGAAATACAGTTTATGAATCACAGAACTGAGGTTGGAGAAGACCTCTCCAAGAAGAAGACACTGGAGAAGAATTTCTCCCTTATATCCAACCTGAGATGGAGGGTGGGGATCTGACCCATCAGACACAAAGATCTGCAGCTCATCTGTGATGCTCCCCATGAGTTTGCTGGCTGGAGATGCATCCCCACTGCCTGGAGCTGGAGTGGGCTTAGGCACACACTTCGAGTTTAGCATGTAAATGTTCTACAGCATCACAGAATCATACACTCTGAATAGCTGAGTATCAATTTGGACTTCCCTGTACCCATTTTTTTTTTCTGTAAGGAGCATGATTGTTCAATAGAATAGTCATCTTGGTGGAAAAATGTGTCCTGATAAGAGGTCCTGGTCTTTTCATAGGAAACCACAGTAATCTCGGAAAAAATATTAACAAACCTGCAATTTTGGGGGGATTGCTGAATTTATTTTTCTATCTGTTTTGGTAATACAGCCTGGAAGCTTCCCCAGAGACTGCTGTAGAATGGTATTTGTGTGACTCTCTGGAGGGAAAGGCACTTCTGATGTGCAGGTTTGACCAGCTCTGGATCAGAAGTGTTTATCTTCACCAGAAGCACATTGCTGTATCGCCCTCCTATCACACTCATGTCTGCTGCTATCGAACAAAGCTTAGGTTTGAACCAGAACA
This sequence comes from Callipepla californica brunnescens, assembly GCA_023055505.1. NCBI lineage: Eukaryota > Metazoa > Chordata > Aves > Galliformes > Odontophoridae > Callipepla > Callipepla californica. Next base: position 1,221,360 of record JALIRH010000055.1, read on the forward strand.
TCCTGTTTTGGGATTTATTTGTACTTTGTTAAAGCCAGCACATGGGGATTCTTCCTCCCTTTGCTTGCAGAGACCTGGTTTCACCTTCTCCTTGACTCTGGGATGCCAATTATGTAGCCTGAAGCAGGGAGGGCTGTGGATGTTATTGATTAGGGCTCTAATTGCTTATCTCTCCCCGCTGTCCAAGTGAAATGGGCTGTATGGAGATGCACTGAGCGAAATAGAGATGTGGCTGCCTGCCACTCAGATGGCAGTGTGCACTGCTCCTCTCCACGAGGGCCACGGGGCTATTTTTGAGCTGTTGTTTCCCAGTGGTGTCAGCTTTGTCTCACTGCCATTGTCTCCCTGACCTCACTGCTGCCAGTGATGCTCTGTGCTGTGATCTGCCAAGAGAGGGCAGCCAGCTGCTGGTGCACACCTTTACTGTTGAGAACACCTTGTCAATAGTGCTGCAACAGGAGGTAAATTATTTGGTAATCAATTCCCTTCCAGCTTAGAACCATCACTTGGCAATTTCAAGGCATTGCAAGACCGTAAGTGGATGACATGAGAGCCAAGACTGAGGAAGCCCTGCTCTGTGTAATTCTGGGCTGGGGGAGCTGTGGGCTATTCCTATTTCCTATTTCCTTTTCTCAATGCCGCTTGGTCCTCTGTTTCTATTCCAATCAAATCATGCCAGGTTGTTGGTTTTTTTTCTTTCCTGAGGTCACGGGTGCTGCCTCAAAATCCCCCTAACTCAGTGTTCACAAAGCTTGTGAATAAAGAGCTCTCTCTAAGGAGCTGCTGAGCCAAGTGGCCACGGCCAAGTGAGCATGGACCTGAAGGGGCATTTCCATCCCGTGATTAACTGCCTGTGCTGGAGCTGCTCTGAGCACAACATGCTTGGCTTCAGACACAGACGGAGGCGTAGTCCAACCTTATTTATTTCCTTTGCACATCTAGATGGTCCCAGAAAACCCTCTGAGGATTATGACAAGATAAGCAAGTTTTAAGCATACACAGAAAATGAAAACCAGAGTACTCTTTTGCAGCAGACAAAAGCTGGAAGCTCTCAGTAACAACAAGCCCATTTTTGAGATGTTTTTCTTGTGTCACCTATTCTTACTTATGTTTTTCCTAGGGAAAAAAAAAAAGAAAAAAGAAATTGGTTTTGGAAGCCTCTGTCAGTAGAAAGGCCACATCGATCTCTCGAAGTATTTTTAACTTTTTCCTTTTTAGCCATCCATCATGAGCTGGGACATCTGCTCGGCGCTGCTGCGACGTGCCCGAGCTGCAGAGGGATGGAGCTGGGCAGGGGGCAGCCTCAGGCAGCCTGGGGGCACGGGGTCCCCACCTCCATTTCCCTTCTGCCCTTTCCCTGATGCTGGCAGGGAGCGCCAGCTGCTGGTGCTCTACACTCTGAATTATCCCTCTGAGTGCTAGCAAAAATCAGGGCACTTCTTCTGCTCTCCTGGTTTGCACACTCCATCAAGTGAGATAGCTTCCCGAGCCAAAGAGAGCACTGAACATCTCCTTGATGACATCACCGTTGGGGAAACACGTCAGCCAGCAGCGGGGTGCTGGAATTACACAGGGCTCAGGGAGATAGAGAGCAAAATGGATGCTTAGCGTGGAGCCTGGTGGAAGATTGCTGTGAGTGAAGTCAAATGCTGCGAGGCACATTTTGTCTTGAGGGAGCGTGTGAACCAAATCAACCTGAGACTGAAGAAGCCGCAGGAATTCGGAATCAAATCAGAGAGAAGCTGAAAAGCACTGCAGAAATGAAAACACCCCGGTTCACCAGCTTGGAATTGGAGAAAATGGGGTGGATGGCAGCAGCAGCAAAGAATCTTCACTTTTCTTATAAGCAGCAAAATCTGGAGTGGCAGAGGTGCTTCATTTCCTCTCTGACAACAAACACAGTGAAGAGTCAGCGTGGGGAGCAACGCATTGTGTGCTCAAATCTCTCTGATAAGTAACAATCCACTGCACTTCGTGTATGGCCAAAAGAAAAATGTTATTCCTCTGAAGATCTCGGCTCTTTGCAAAGCCTCCTTCTTCCAGTTTCTCTGAGTCACAAAGTGAGAGAGGAGGTCAGGCTGCCACGCTGGTGCTTTGCTGAGCATGGAGTGTGCCTCGTCAGGACACAGCACTGGAAGGAGCAGGCTGCTGGGAACCTGCTGGCTTTCCGTGCCTGTCCTGAGCACCCTGAGCTGCCAGGAGTTTATTCCAAAGGTTCATTTCATGCCATGCAGGCTGCTGGCATATGCACACGCATGCAGCAGGCATTTGTTGGAACTGGCAAGATGTCCTCAGGGAAAACAGATAGTCCCTCGTTGGTACCTTCCTTCCCTCTGCTGGCAGCCTCTCTGCACACATCACAGCTCTCAGCCTGCTGCCCCCGAGAGCCAGAGAGAAAGATAAAACATTCCCATCACAGCAATGTTATTTTCCTTTCAAAGTTCTCTCTCGCTTTCATATATGGTTGTTGATATAGAAAGCTATAGATGTCACAGATCAGGATATATAGATAGAGATGTGCAACTGAGAGCAGCAGCGGGGCGTCTCTTTTCCATCTCAAAGTCTGATCCCTCTCCTCTGCCATCAGTTTGATTTCCTGCCCTCTCTGACACCTTCTCGGGGCTGGAGGTTGTGTGGGATCCAAAGCTTCATTTCCAATGAGCTTATGGGATCTCAGCCCACAGCAGCGAACTCGTTAGCAAAATCAGCACTGGTGAACATCTGTTGATTACAGACAGTGTCAGCACGTGGCATGTCCTGGGGACCGAGCTGCCCTCATGCAAAGGTTTTTCTCCCTGGCAGTGCAATGTGCATTGGGTTTGTCATGCTGACCCCACAGGGAGAGACCGTGGTCCCCAGCCCTGCACGTGTGCAGCCCCATCCAGCAGCTCAACCATCCTCTCTTGCACTGATGCAACTCAGGACGATGGGGTTTATTTTATTGCTGTATTTTTACACTGGGTGCAAGCAGAACAGCACCAGGCCCACTGGGATTCTCAGCTCAGCACAGTGAGAGGATGCTCTGTCCCTGGAGGCATCCAAAGTCAGGCTAGACAGAGCTCTGAGCACCTGGACTGAGCTGTGGGTGTCCCTGCTCACTGCAGGGCAGTTGGACCAGATGTTCTTTAAGGGTTCTTTCCAACTCAAACGATTCTGTATTTCTGTGAGGGTGTGAGGTGGGGCTGGGCGATGCTGCCCCACTGGAGCAGCTCAGTGCCAGGTCCCTCCGGGTTCCTCCTGCAGCACCACTGGCACTGACACATTCCTGCTGCGAGGCTGAAGCACGTACAGCTGGAGCTGGCAAGGCTCAGCAGCTCTCTCCTTGTTTCATGTTTAATTAGCTGGCGTGGGAAGGATGGATTGGATAGAACAAGGAAACAGGAGGGAGAAGGAAGGTTAATCTATCCTCTAGCCTTGCTATTCCTTCTTCCTTGTGATCTTGTGAAGCAAGGAGATGATGTGTCCTTTGAAGTGCAAAGCACTCCCCATCCTTCTCCCCAAAGTGGCTGCCTCCTCCTCCTCCTCCTCCTCCCGCAGCCCTGTCCAGCTGCGGCTGCAAAGTGCTGCTGATGGTCAGAGACGTGCTGATGGTGAGCTGGGATCAGGACTGATCCTCTGAGCACCGGCATCCTGGGGATGCTGGGAGCAGAAGGAGGGCAGCTGTGGCGTGGTGTAACAAGCAGCCCTTTGGCCAGGACCCATGTTCTCCCCGAGTCCTGTAATTGAATTGTTTTAATATTAATATCTTCTCTGGAGCTCTGCTGACGGGAGGAAGGGAGAGATGCTTCTTCCAAAATAGTCTTAAGCTAATGCAGAGAGTATGAATAAATCTCTCAGAGATTATAGCCCCTGGAAAGCTCCTGTGAATATCAGAAAGACATCCTCACTGCTACAGGAGGTTTGATTGAATTACAAATTTGAGGCAACTCCAAAGCAAAACTGATTAAGTCCTTTCTTTTCCGCTCTCTCTTGTTGTGGCTTTTTAAAGTACCAAAGCTTTTTTAATAGTTAGAACCCTTCTGGTCCTATTTGTAAGTAATTATAATTGGCACCGTGTCCACACAGACAGTTGGGCATAAAGCAGAAAGCTTGTAAGGACTGAGGCCATTATGAGAAGTGTTATCGCTCGTTATCTCCAAGGCATGGTTAGAGTTAGAGGGAATCCTCTGTCTCTGAGAGCTCTTCCATCAGTCTTTGCCATGAGGTTTTTCCAGCAAAACCCACGTACCTGAGCAGAGAAGAGGGGAGGAGGGTCTCATTCGGGCTCTGCCAAACGATGGGCAGAATGGCATTGGCACTGTGCTGCCAGACCCCAATGCCCTGCTTTGGGAAACACTGCTGGTGTGTGGATGCAATAAAAACCTTGTTCGGTTGTCTCCTATTACACCAGAGATTTAAAAAAAATCAAGAGAAAGAAGAGCACTGTATCACAGGAGCTTTGCATCTCATGCAGTTCTGTCTATAGGAAGCAGACAGCTGTGCTCTTTACCAGCCCATGACAAGTGATTTTTCCTACAATCAAATGGGAGAACATGCTCTGTTAGGCTTATAATTGATAATATACCACTGTTGAAATATGCCTGTCAGTTCTGCAGGTAGATAAAATTATATCATTGATATTTCATAACAATTTTCCCAGGCAGCATCTGAAGCCACGTCCTCCCCCTGGCAGATAAAGGTTGGGCAGGAAGATGTGCCAGCAGGATCCAGCTCTGTGCAGGAGGGGGGGGGAGCCAGCTGCAAACCCCTGGCTGCTGGGGCTCAGCTCTGCACATCACACACCTGCTTGAAGCCTCTCCCAGGGTCCAGCAGACACGCCGCAGCTCAGGGTGGAGATGTCTGTATCACAGAGGGGTTAAAATAATGAATAGGGAAATTGGGATGATCTAACCCAAGCTGTAACTTTTTAAGCAGAGAAGGCAATTAGCTCTTGGACATTTCAGAAAGTGCTGTGATTGATCTTTTCCCCTCTGGGAGGGCAGTGAAGGGGAGCACAGGTGTTGGGCAGGATGCTGCTGGGAACAGCAGGGCCATGGAGAAGGAGCACCTGTGGGACACATCTGGAGGCAATTCACAGCATCAACGAATATCCCAAGTTAGAAGGGATCCAGCTGGGCTCTAATGACAGCACAGCGTCCTTAGGGCGGCTGCTGGGAGAGGGCTGTGGCTGCCATCATCATCACAGGGCTGAAGGGGGCTCAGATCCCTCCGTCTCAGCGTGCCACAGCATCCAGAAGCCCAAAAAAACAAAAAATATTCTCTTGTGATCTCTTTTTCAAAAGTGTTTTGGAAGAGAAAGCCTGGGGCTGAGCAGGCAGGGACCCCCAGGGCTCCCCACCACCACCACCACCTTGCTCTGCTCCTTGTCCTGCTGCTCAGCTCTGCTCTCCACCCTGGGTGTGGGGAAAGAACACAGCAGCCTCTGCTCCCTCAGTCCTCAGCTCCTCTCTCTTCCTTTCCCCTCCTTTCGTTCTCAGATTGATGGCAAGAGCAGACACATGCAGTCATATGTTCAAATCCCATCACCTGTTTTGCTGTGCCCCGCAATCTGTGCCCGCTCCGATGGGAGCTCAGCATCACTGCCCCTCTCTGCACCCAATCCGTGGGGGATTGGGACAGGGATGCAACCACTGCCGCCCACCCATTAACCCCAATTAGCACCTACGTGGAGGCTGGGGCACCCTGGCATTGGCACTTTCTGTGCTGCAACTCCTTCCCATTCGTTAGCGTTATTGACTAACATTTGGAGTCAAATTAAAGGCATGTAGCTAATAGCCGAATTCTGAATTCCCTCCAGGGTTGGCTGCACGGAGTGAAATTAAAGTTCCCGATGTACCCGCTCCCCTTCCCCCTTACTAATTAGCCCTCCCCAGCTCCTAGAGGTTGACATTTAAAATGAACTCAGCTAAAACGAGTTTTTTTTCTAACCATGGTTTTCAGTGCCATAACGGGACAAAAGAAGGGGACAACCTGTGACATAAGGGGCAGCAGTAGGGGACACGGTGACACATCCTGGGCTGTATGGGGCTGTCTGTCCACTCAGACAGAGGAACACTGCTCCACTGGAGGCACTGCCCGGGTGTGTGTGCTGAAACCTGGGAGGGGGCCGCAAAGGTCCCTAAAATCGATGCATTAAGAGGATTTGTGGCTTTTCTGAGTCCCTTCATGAGAGATTTCTCCCCTGCAAGATACAAAAACCAGCAAACTGTGGGCTAAGTCTGCAAATCCGCTGCTGACACTTGTGACTTGGCTGACTCTGCGGAGTGGAAAGACATGAGCTTTAGCAGCAGTGGGTGACCAGGCTGCCCGACTCCTAAACCCCCAATTCGGGGACTTTCAGTGGGTTTAAGTAAGAATGGATCTAATACTAACACCTGGTACTTATATACTGCTTTATCTTCAAAGCACTGTACAAACATTAATTACAGACACAGTGTCTGCGGGTACATCGCTGCAGATGCCATGGCTTTGCTTTAGGGCCACGTTACGCTTTGAGCTGACAGCCTCAGCTGTGCTTCCTGCTCCTGGCGAGGTGCTCGGCTCTGGGGTTAGCTCCTGGGTTTGGACAGTTTGCTTTGAGTAAGGCAGAAAACGTGTTATCGAGTCCTGCATGGATGGTCCTCCATACGTTTGTTCCTCTTTCGGTGAACACCGTGCTCCCCACAATTTGCAGGTAATGCAGAGATGAAAACTGCCCCTCTGCTTCTCCAGATGGAACCAAGCACAGCGGGATGCTGTGTGCTGGGGGTGCTCCATGCCCACCTGCACGGAGTGGGGAGGAGGCAGCAGCCACACGGACGGGCTGGCTCTGCCTTCCCAACCTTTCCCCATCTCTGACCACATGCCGGACATGCAAAAGATCCCTGTTTCCTTGGAAACCGGTTCTTTCTGCATGTGCTGCAGTGAGTCAGGAAAGTTTGCCTTCATCAAACCCCCATGGTGAAGAGAATAAGCTGCTGACTTGCTGTCCTAGGGACCGCAGCCTGATTGCTGCTGCTTCCCTTATTTACATCCTTTTAGAAAGGGAAAAGGGAAACGAAAATCCGCCTCCTGCTCCTGGCAGAGATCTCTCTCTGCGAAGTGCCCACCAGTCTAAACCCCTTCAGTTCATTTTCTGACAGATATTTCCATCGATTTTTTTTGGGGAGGGAGGGAGAGTTGAGACAAATGGACACACATTTCTAATGTGGGGGGTTTTAACTCCTCTTACTCAACCAGGATTTACCAAACTAAAACAATGAGGAAAAGCTTGAGTCGGATCCAAAGCGAGTAGGCAACTCTCACGAACATTTTTTGCCACTCTCCTGTGCTTGTTTTGACTGCCTCTGCCTCTGAAGTCTTGTTTGAATTTGAGAGTGAAGTTTAATTTGATTATTTTTACAGCCAGAAAATGATGAAGTATGAATGAATATTCTTTGCTGAACATTTCATTTGAAAAATACTGAATAAATGCTCCAGTGATTGAAGCTGTGAATTTTGGTTAATCATCACTTTAAGGGCTCTACCAGTGTAATTCTGCTAACTGAGGAATGCTGAGGATCTAATGGACATTAATGGACTGCCACAGTTGTGCTGTTGGTGGAGCATTGACTGGGGACGTGGTTTACATGTCAGCCCTCACTCCCATCACGTGTTAATGACCTGGATCAGGCTGGAAACCAATCCCGGTAGCTCTGGGAATGCTGGCGACAACATTCAGCATCCACAAGAAGTCTGGTGATTCCTGGCTTTGGTATAAGCAATTCGTTTGCAGGGCCCTGTGATGGGATTTCTGACCACCGACCTGCTCAGCTTGCTGGGCCTGCTGCCCGTGGGCTTTCTGCAAACTGAATCTGCTCTGGTTCTGAGCAAATACGGGTGCAGCTTATGGAACTGATTCTCAGCTGATTCCTTTGGTTTCAGCACAAATCCCAGGAGAGATCAGCACTTTGCTTTAAAATCTTTGAGCAGCTCAAGCAGAGGGATGGATAAAGAGAAATGTTTGCTCAATCTCTTTGCAAATCAAATCTGTAAGTCGTGCATTGCTCTGAAGAGGCACAAAGGAGATATAAGACCACATTTTGACTTTGGGCTTGCAAAACGAAGCCATCGTGCACTGTAGCATCAGTGTGAGTTTGTCCTGTGATGGAACTGGAGCCCTGGGACACCCAAACACTGCAGTCCTTCCCTCATCCTGGCTCTGGTCACCTTCACCCTGAGCCAACCACGTGCAGTGTGAGCACTCTGACGCACTCTCCTAATCCTGGGATGTATAAAGCACTTAGTGGCACACACAGCAGTGATGCCCCAGACCCCACACCTGCAGCAGGCAGTTCTACACAGAGCCATCGCATGGTGGTGGCTTCAGAGAGTATTTGGGGACATTGGTACCTCCAAGTTGAGCCCATCACTCTCCTACCACATGGAAAGCAGAACAGCACAGCCAGGATAAGCCCCACATCCCAACCTAACCTTGGCACATGGGTCCTATGGCCCTGTTCAGAAGCCAGGGCAGTGTTCTGCATTTTTCTCTTTGCAAAATTACCTGTTTCTCACCACATTGGATTTTCCCCATTGTCTGCAAACTTGAAGTACAGCCCCCTTCCCACTGTCCTGAGCTGGAGGCTGACTGCAGAGGCAGTGAATAACTTCAGAGTTTTTATGAGTTTGGGCTGGTGTTTGAAGGTACTGAGCCGCTGCTCTGTGTCTGCAGGACCTTAAATGCCTCCACAAATCTGTGCTTGGTACCCAGCCAGTGAACTTCACCCAGCAGGTGGCTGGTAGCCAGCCCATGGCGCAGGGATCCAACGCAACGCGTGCTCATTATCTCTGCCTTGCTCAGAAAGGATATTGTGGGTTTAATAACTTCTTGGATCCATTTTTTCCCTGGTAGCTCTCGTTACCTTGGATACAGGCTCTGGAGAGGCTCAGCCCTGCTAAAGATGGTAGATCATTTAAATGGAATAGACGATGAGGTGCGGATTTGCAAACTGCTTTTGCTCTCATTGAGAGCTGGCTGGGAGTCGTCCAACAAAAGCGAGTTTCCTCGGGAAACGCCAGCTTGTTCGAAAGGGACTTGTTCATGGGAACGTGGCACCACATCATCCCTTGGGAGGACTGCAACGTCTCATGTATCTGCGTGACAGTGCCAGCCTGGAAGGAGCAGAGTGCTGTGGCTTTGGCATGAGGCAGTGCAGCAGTTCCCAGGACGAGGAGCAGGGCTGCACCACCTCCGTCCCATTTCTCAGTCCACGTACGCACACAGCTTATCCGAAGTCATGCAAGTCTGAGAAATTCTCATTTCATGCCAAGAGGTTACCCATCCCTAAAGGTCACCAAAGCTATTAAAGGAAAACCCTAAGGCTCTGAGCTTTGGACACTTAATTTGGCTTGCTTTGGTCAAATTTCACGCTGCTGTACATTTTGATTTATGCACTTTGAAAGTCTTTCGCTGTGTTGGAAAAAGCCAAGGTGCCTGTTGTAATCAAATAGCTCTGGCTTTTCTGAGATGCCTCTACTTCTTTTAATGACTCTGGGGTGTCCAGGCCCATCCTGATGGTAAACAAACAAAATAAATTGCTTTTGCTTCCTGCTCCTCATCATAAACAGATTTGGATATGACGGCTGCCTGACAAATCATTAAGATCATTTGATCACTGTCAGAGCAAATCAGCTCGAACTTGAGACAACGTGCTAAGGGCTGCTGGGGTTACTCAAGTACAGATGCTAATGGCACTGCACCCTTGCAAATTATTCTTAATTGCTTTATTGGAGCCGATCAAGGTGATCACCTTTCGGTGCTGGGTGACATGGGCAGAGAAGCAGCTGTCCCAAGAGGGACCAGAGAGCTTCATCCCTTCTGCCATGAGCGTGGCAGCTCCTACCAATCCATCACAGCCCACTCCCCAGCTCCTGCCTGCATAGAACTGAGATGCTCAGCTCGCAGGGCTCTGCAGTGCTCCACCCTTGTCCTGCCTTGGGGAGAGGGTGGCACAGCCCCAGGAGAGGAAGGAGGAATCATTTAAGATGTAGCAGCAGAACAAAGAAGAAAGAAATCTTTTTTCTTTGCTTAAAAAGAAATCCCAGCCTTCCTGGAGCGAAAAAAAGAAGGGGAGGGAGGTAAAGGCACCACACAAAGAGAGGAAAATGTGCTGAGAAACCACAAGGCATTTAAAAGCTAATGCAGGAAACCGAACCGACTTTGATATCCCCTCTCATTGGAAGCGTTTGAGGACAGAATAATGCTGCCATGATTTATCGCATAAAGGGATGAGAAAGTGAGTGGGTCTGCGAGCTACCTTCTGGTTCCTGGGACAAAAAAATGCTTTGTACTAAATTACAATGTATAAGCAAAAAGTCCTTAATAAAGTGTCTATTTGCAGGCGTGTATTTATTGAGCAGCAACACGTGCCTGTTCAGGAACAGGTAGCTGGGAAAGCAAAGGTCACAAAAGGTGCAGGAAAGGAGCCTTTGTGAGCCTGTAAGAACTTCTCCACACTGCTCAACTGTTGCTATGTGCATTGAGCCCAGCACTCCAGTGCTTCTGGAGTGGAGCTTCCCAGCTCAGGGCAATGCACAGTGTCCTAAGGATGCCCCGGGTTTGCTTAAGAGCAGCTCAGCCAAGGAGCTGCACTCATCTCGAGGGCTGGGTCCAACAGCTCAGCTTGCTAGCCTTTATTTTATGCTTGTTTGAGTTAATTTTATAATCAGTGGACAGAAGAGGCATTTTGGCTTCACGGCCATTTGCAGCTGGATGCAATCACAGCAGCAGTAAATTGTGCCCAGTTAGTGAGCAGGGAGCAGATGAGGCAGGGCTGGTGCTGAGCTGCTGGTGGCAGTTTGGAGAGTGCTCTGTGCCAAATGGGAAATCTGCATGGAGGCAAATTTACCCTGCATCCTTCCTATGCACTGAGTGGATGTAGCCTGAGCCCTTCACAAGAGGAGGAAAAAAAAAACTCCTGAAATATTCATCCAAATATACGATGGAGCATTTAGTACTGAATGAATGAAATATGGAGCTGCATCAAAATCAACTTTTTTAACAGGGACATCATATACTGTGCATTTCTTGTTTTCTTTTTTTTCTTTTTCTTTTTTTTTTTCCCTGTTGGGAAACGTTCAAAATGAACGTTTCTTAAACTGATGAAAAATCAATGTTACAGAAGCAAATGCTTAATTCTTCATTTGACACGTCCCCATTTTTTAACATCCAGATTACATTTTCAGTCACTTTACTTTTCTGCCTGCAGTAAACAAGCTGTGTCAGCCTGTCCGTGCCTCTGCTTTCCCTGTGCTGGCAGGGGCACAGCAGCTCCCTGCAACCATCACCAGGAGATGGAGAACAAGAAAACCTCATCCCGTGGCTGTGGGAGTCCCACATCTTCTCCCCATGAGGACCACTCCTTGTGCAGAGCACCCCTGATCTTCCATCAGTGCTTCCTTTCGTGTCTTTCCCTCCTGAATTTGGGAAAGGGAAGGAAACCCTCGATGTTGGTCTTTAGGCTATTCCAAATCTGGCTGAAACCGAGGAAAACTGAATTAAATTTCAGAGGAGGACAGGGATACGTCTCAGACACGAGCACAGAAGGCAAGGCCAGGTCTGTAGGGAAACTTTTAAGCCAGGGGTGGTCTGGGAAGGGCCAGGTGGGCACAGAGGGAGCCCCAGCCCTGCAGAGCACCCAGTGAGCAGACAGCAGCTCCTGCCGGGCTGAGGACCGTGGTCAGCAGGGGCTCAGCATCTGGCTGGAGTCCCCTTGGTGCCCAGCTGCTCCCACGAAACCCTCTCCAAATTAATTACAGGGGAAGCCATGGAAGCAGAGGGCAGCTTACATAGCTAAAGGCACCCGGCTTTGAAGTCTTCCCCGCGGGAGCTGAAGGTTAGTGGGCTCCCAGCGGGAGCTGCAGCCCCTTCGGTACAACCGGAGCGAGGATGCTGTTAGAGCCGTGCTTCAGCCCGGTCCTCGCAGGCACTGCTTTCCTCCCAGGTGCAACGTGCCTGCAAAGCCAACCTCCTCCCAGCGAGGAGCAGACAGTGCCCGTCCCCGATCCCACCCCTCCGGCACGCCGCTGTCTGAGCACACACACCGTGATCTCTTTTAAATGGATGCATTAATCCTGCTCTGGCAGCTCCAGCCCGGGCTGCGTTCCTTGTAACCGGAGCCTAATTCTGCTCCCAGCTCGTGTGATTTACGTCTATTCTTTGCATATGCAATGAGGTGTAAAGCAACCCCTGCCACCATCAGCATCACCTGGGCTTGATTTGTTTCAGCAAGAGAGCGCTATTTTTTCTTTTATCCTAAGCAAAATGCACATTTGAATGGGATTAAATCTAAACCCCTTCAAACACTTAATTCTGACTGGAATGCAAACAGTCCCCGCAGACCCATGGAGCAGCTCCAGGCAGAGGGTGGGAGCAGCAGCGGTACCGTGCCTCCACATTATTTTCAATTGGAAAACAAAAAGTGGGAAGAGAGGCCTTAAATGATGTGAAAATAACACTGTTTGAATTAATGTGTCAGCCCTGATGGATGCTTGTACTTCCCAGAGTTTTGAAAAGGCTCTGAAGGGTGAGATATTACCAGGTGAGATTTACCTACCGTCCGTGCCTTCTAGTCAGCAAAATCTCGGAGCAAAACCTATCCTTCACTCCACACTGACTTCCCAGGGAATATAGAATCAAGATAAAGACCTGGAGGGCCAGATACACAAAGGCATTCTGGCACCTAACTCCCATTAATTTTGATGCGAGTTCAGGCATTTTCAGCTATTACCTTTAACTTAGTCAAGTAGAGGAGTATCACTCCTTATCCCCACTTGGCTCTGTGGCACGAGCCCAGGCACTGTGAAGGTGTGGGCTGGTGGCACAGTCCATCCTGCAGCCCCTGCCAGACCCCTTTGGGTGGGAGCTGTGCTGGGGCTGTGCTCAGCAGCACCACGTTCCTCCCAGGCAGCACACACTCCTGGATGGGACTGAGCAACAGAGCATTGTATCCAGCTCTGCCCCGCAGCATCTTTCTGCTGCTTTGTGCCCCTCAGGAGGAGAGGAAGGTGAGAGACCTTCTCTTGGTCTTCCACATCGGTGCTCCTCCAGCTGGAGCTGGCACTGCAGCTTCTTGTGATACATAGCATAGTGTATTTAGCTCCAGTGCCAGGTGTATGCAATGCAGGCAGCCTGCCCTGCTCCTCCTGGACTGATTCAGGGCTGCAGTGTGGGGGCTCAGGGGGAGGTTCTCCCCTCAGCCCTGGGGTGATGCCATGGGAGCACTGCTGCTGGGGTCTCCATTGTGGTCCCTGCTCAGTGCTGCAGCACCATCAATGCTTGCAGGATGCTCGGGCAGTGTGTGAGATGGGCCGTGTGTCGCTGTCACCACAGGGATTGCTGGACATGCTGCCAGTGCTCTGCCCTCCTGCCACAGTCCACATGCTCTCCTTTAACCCTCTCACCCCTTTCTTTCCTCCTCTGCTCCTTCCTCTGCACTGGCCCTGGGCTTAGTGCTGGGTTGTGGCCAAGCAGCTCAGCTGCAACCAAGGACACAGCAGGACACAGGGCCCAGCACCAAGGGAAGGGTGAAGGTACAGAAAAACCCTGTGTGCTGACCTCTGCAGGGGGTTGCATCGCCTGTGAATGTGGGCATCATTTGTTGCCTTCGGGGCCAGGGCAGAGATGACAAAGCTGAGGCCACTGCTGCTTGCCAGGCTGGAAGAGGAAAGCCATCTCGAGATAACTGCTGAGCTGCCCCGGAGCGAAAGGAGCTTTTCTTTATTCTCCCTTTGACTCCGAGTGCAGATTGAGCTTCCTTTCCTCTTTCTTTCTGTCTGGCTCAGGTAGGAGTGTGCATTGAGACGAGGACAGAAATAGCAACCGACATCTGGAGAGGAACAGCTGCATGGAGAAGGACTGGGGAGATCCAGGCTGTGTCCCTGCTCAGCCTCAGTGCAGCCCAGCCCTGAGCTGTGATCAGCCATTGCTGGTCTCTCTGTACCTTAGGAAAAATCACTTTGGTGTGTGCCAAGCTAGTCATGTGTTGCTGGTTCGGAGCCTGTAGGAATGCTAAAAATGCATTAAAAAAGAAAAGCAGAAAGTCTAAAGCTGAACCACCTTCTCTCCCTAGCCACTGGGCAATTACCAAGTGAATCCAGAAATAAATAAAACATCCCCATAAGTTGAGACAAGCAAAGGAAATTAAGCACCTTCTGTTCACAGCTGTTGCGTTGCCCACGGAGCTGCTGGATGGGAAGCCACGGGGCCTGGGAGCCACCTGGAGCAACGGGAGGGCTGTGCAAGAGGTGTTTGCTTCAGAAAAAACACTGCTTCTGGTGATTACGGGCTGACTGTTTGGATGGTAACGTTGTTTTACCTTTTTTCTATGACGCTGAGGTTGATGAGGGGTGGCCAACTGGATCCCATCCCATGCCAACTCATTGCAGCACCACTGGTGCCCTGGGTTAGTGGGGTCACTGCAGGTGTTGGAGGTGGTGGTGTGGGGCAGTTGTGGATGGCCAACAATATTGCATGTCACGCTCGGAGACGTCAAGGCCTTGGCAAGCAGCATGGCTGCAGAGGGGGCAGGAAGAAGAAAACATCTGTGTGCTAATGCTAAAAGAGTACTGATAGCAGATGCTTGTATCATGAAGGCGAAAAACACCCTAAAAATATGAGGTTGTGTTCTATGCAAGGCTCTTCCGAGGCTCAGAAGGGTATTTTCTCTTTAAAGAAGCAGCATTTAAAAGTCAGTGCTTTCTCCCCAGCAAGACACGAGGCTTTATTGGAAATCTGTCCAACGTACGCCGGGCTGGGAGGAGAGGGGGAGGCTCAGCCGTCCCAGCGGCCGCTCCACTTCTCCTCTGCCAAAAAAAAAGTGTGGAATCAAAGGAGCACTCTCAGTCCTGGGCTTGTTTGAATCCAAAATGGATTTCAAAGGAACTCCCACGGTGTTTGCCTTTGCTTGGGTGTTCATGAGAGGTGGAAGGCCGCGGGGTCGCGCTCTCCGTCTCTCGTGTTGGCTTTCCATCCTGCTGCCCATTGCAGCGCATCAGAGCGTTCTCCTCCCGAATCAATAGCAACAAAGCTCCCTTCATCATCCTTATGGCATCAGGGTTAAATCTCAGCTGTGTACTTTTAGGTTTGTCTTTAATTTTTCAGGACTTTTTTTTTTTTTAGGAGTTTTTTGATCATTTATATTTAAAGTCTGTGGATTAGGTCTCCCATTGGCTGGAGCTGGTCATCACATATCTTCAAAGCTCTCCCTAAGTAGGTGCTATGCTCTTTATGCAGGAGAGGGGAGAGGGCATGAGGAGCTGGAGGTGCAAACCCTCTGCTCCATATCAAAGAAAATCAGCCACAATTACTGATGAGACTTAATTACTTGCAGAAATACTGAGCAAACTTGAACGAAACTTAGAGCATAAGATGTATTTCAGGAATGTATAAGCAACAAAACAAACCACTCATAATGTATTATTAATGTATTAACGTCAGCATTAATAGTAATGTGGTGTTTTGCAGCTGGCTTAGTAATAATGCTACAGTTTTATCTGTTAATAAGTGTAGTTATATTCACGCTTTATTTTTCCTGCAGTAAATAGCACTGAAAATAGGATTGGTTTTGTGGGGGTCTTTAAAACTTCTGCTAGCACATTTTGTCCAGCCAGCATCCCTGCCCTGGTCTTCCTTTGCTCGGAGTGGTCTTCCCTTTCTGCTGCCCTGCACGATTCCAGCTAAAGGGCCTCTGCATTTTACTGAGCTGTCCTTCTTTATCCCATATTGCCCTGCAGGAAACTCCTGTTCCACTACCAACAGAGACCCAAGGGCTAAGAGGGGATGTGACCAGCTGCTGTCCCACTCCTGATCCCTCCTACGTGGAAGACCCGCCATGCTCCAGGATGCTACCATGCTCCAGGATGCTACCAGGTACCACATCATTAGCTACAAATTCAGCTTTGCAGCGGTGCTGGCAGCATGGATCCCATCCTTTCAGGTCCTGGCTGCTGGGCACTCGCCATCAGAAGTCTCCTGGCTCGTTTGTGGTTGTGCAGGGGGGGTAGGTCAACTCAGAGCCGCTTTTTGCAAAGAGCTTGCGAGGCTGCAGGCTCCTTGTTGCTGTTTTTCTTTCTTAATTGGCTTGGAGTGTGGATGTGTGGATGTGCATGTGCCTGCCTCCCTCATCAGCAGCACCCCTGGTATTCAGCGGAGTAATTAGAACATCTAAATCTTCCCTATATGTCATCCAGACTTTGTGAAATTAACTGTGATTACTGGCACCAGCCTGCAGACGTGCCGGATTCCACCCCAGCGCTCCCGATAAGCGTAATTGCTGCTCATTGTTGCTCTGGAAAGCCTCGTGCTCGCGTGCTCTCCTTCCTGCTCCCTTTTATATTAGCGCCGAGTTAAATGGCTTTGGCTTTTGTTGACTCTCAGGCTTTACGAGGAGATGCACACAACTGAAATCAGAAGTGCTTCTTGATTGCTTAGCAAACAAAAGCCCTGGGTTTGGTGGAAACGAGCCCTCCCCCGGCCCCAAGCTGGGCCCAGCAGGGAGAGCTCCCCCATACATGTGCACACACAAATTTATATGGGGGACCTGATTTATGGCTTTCCCAGCGGGACAGCGTTGTTTCTGCAGTCTGAGGTCGCAGCTTTGAATGCACACACCATGCAATGGTGCCACTGAGCAATGGGGGTGGCAGCGAAGCTGAGGAGCGGCGATAGATCTTCATTAGTTTCTTGTTAAATGAGATGTGCATTGACCACTTGGCTGGTAACGACGTGGGCAGATGGAGTGAAGCAGCACAGATTTTTCTCTCATTTTCTTGTCCTTGCTTTTCTTTCCCTCATGGGAACGGGGACAGGGCAGCAGGGAGGGGTTGGTTTCCATTGGGACTCCTCCAGCCACAGGGGCAGGAAGGCACATCACCGAGCACACACACCACGGGAGCTTGGAAACACCTCTGGCTGTAGGAAAACTTCAGAATTCAGCCCAAAGGAGACGGAGTGACATTTCCAGCCAGAAAGTCTGGTGCTCTCGGTGCGTCTCTCTGCTCTCGTTATATACTTTGCTATTGCTGTTCTATATGCTTCAAAGGTTAATATATGTTTATGATGAGCACGCTTTTTATAAATGTTAATCAGCCCTGGTGCAATTCGGGGGATTAGTTCGTGGGTAATAAATGCTTTTCCTGTGTTTTAGCCATTGTTAGCAGTGCCACAGCTGGATTTGGGGTCTGTCCTGAGACACACGGGGACCTTAAAGATGAGATCTGGGCTCCTCCATCCCCAGATGATGTCCAGACCCCTCTGGCTGTGCTTCTTCACAGGCCCGTGCTGCACAGAGCGCTCAGGGATGGGGCCTGGAGCTTTTGTCTCTGATTTTCCAGGGTTAACAAGTGAATGCCCTTCCATTGACAATGTGTGTGGACAAAATGGGATTTCAATCAGTGAAAAGGGAGAGGTAATTTCCCAGCTCCCATTAGCTGATAGTAATTGCGTTGGGAGCAGAGGTCTGAGCTCGGGACTTCAGCACAGAACAGGCAGACACGGTGCAGGCAGATCCTGCTGCTGCTTTGCTTCCCATCACCTCTTCCGTGGGCTTCCTGCATGATTTCCATGGTGCATTCTGCACAGCCCCATGGAGAAGCCCTACAGGAGCAGGAACGGTGCTGGGACACGTTGAGTTTGGCCAAGTCCTGCAGCTGGAGTCCCCTACAAGCAGCCCCATAGACATGGCCATGGCCCCAGCCCTGGTACACGGCTCAGGGACACAGTGGGAGCCTGGGCACGGAGCGCTCCCCCACCACTGCTGTATCTGCATCACAAAGGTCAATGGAATTCATTACAGTGTAAAAATGAAGTTCTCTGATTGATTGAAGGTTCCTCTTTAACACTTCAAATAAATGTGTTGGTTTTACTTGATGGAATGCTTTAAAGGTCCATTATAAAATGCCCTTTTATATGAGAAGTAATTTTTTTACATCATTTTTCTTTTCCTTAATTTTTGTGGAATATAATTATCCATCCCCCCATCACTTCCTTTTCTTTTTAATTGTCTTTTTTTTTTTTATTTCTCCCTCCCCAGTGGAAAGCAAGTAGCATTATTTAAAGAGATATTACAGTAAAACACAGTTATGGGATGGATACAACAGCTGGAAGAAGAGATGGATCCATCCATCTTAGCTTTTCAATGGCTTCCATTACCATAATATCAGTAATAGCTGAGTGCTATGGTCTTTAATCCCAGTGATGCTGAGCTTCACTTCTGGACTGGGACTTGGGGGGCTGCTCTCCCCTCTGTGCCACATTGCACAGATAGTATCCATGTCCCACAGCATCCCACTGCCACTCTGCAGCACTGGGAGCTGCAGACCCTGCCCTGAGAGGTCACCTACAGCTGAGCAATGGGAAAGCAGGTGGGCTGTAAACACTGGGTGGGAAAACTGGAGGTAAAGCTTTGAAAGTGGCTCAGGAGAAGAGATGGTCTTTAAGGTCAGGCTTACATGCACACTCAGTTTGCTGATTGACAATAATGTAAACCAATGAAAGCTGGAATCATTGAGGTTGGAGAAGGCTTCTAAGATCACCAAGCCCAACCCCAAGCTGAACCCAACCCATCCTCCCCATGCCCACTGTGTCCCTCAGTGCCACATCCCTGTGGTTCTGAACACCTCCAGGGACCCCACCACTGCGGGCATGGCACTCACTGCTCAGCAGCACCTCAGGAACCCAAGCAGACAGCATGCTTAATTCCTATATTAATAAATTAAAAATTGGTGTCTGTTGGTGCCCCAGGGGACGGTCAGCGCAGAGCTGGTGTCTGCCAAGGTGCCGTGCGAGCAGCGCTCCTTGTCAGCTCCGATAAAACCTGAAATCTATCACCGGCCCTTTCCTCCAAAGGTTTTGTTACTGAAAAAAGCAATTACAAATTGCCCTTAATGCCAGGAGTGCCAATGGGAAGGGGATGGCGGAGGGCAGGGCTGCCTCCTTGGGGCACTGCGGTCATCCTATGGGTACCGGGTGCTGCGGGGTGGGGTGTGAGCTGTGACTGCCCCAGAAAAAGGGTGAACCTCCCCCCCGTGCGGGTCTGATGTGAAGAGACACTGACACGGAAGATGAATGAAGGGCTGCATCTGAAGTGCCAGATACATAATACATCCTAAATAGGCTTCATTAGTGGTAACAATTAAAGTTACCATTGTGGATTGGATACGTTTTCTATTAACTTTGCCCTTGTCTCCAACTCGGGCTCACCTCTCAATAATGAGCTGTGTCACTTCTGATCTATTTCTCATAATAGTTCCTTTCTCCTCTAAATCCAGGCGGAATATGATCCACGGGCAGAGCCGTTCTGGCTTCCACCGGGGATGAGTGCACGCCAAGCAGTCTCCAGCTTTGCTCATCCTTTGTGTTGGGGCAGAATCCATTCTGGGTTGCAATGGGAGGAGTGCAAGAGGAATGGGGAAGCACTCCAGGCTCCCTTGGCCAGGCAGGATCCCAGCGTGCAACAAAGCAGCCCTCCTGCATGAACAAGGGGAGCAACGGATTAAGCCTGGCTCTCTCCTGCTGCCTTAGCATTTCTTTTATCAAGGGGATTTGTTGCTTGGTGAAATATATTTTTAATTTCCTTTTCTTGTTGCTGTTTTTAAATGTTGGAAGTTGAAAGGGACCGGGACTGTGAGGTGCTGCTCTGTGTCCGCCCCAGAGCCACTCCTGAGCCTCCGCCAAGCACACTGTGCCACAGTGCAGCAAACCCTCCCACTAAATACGTTCCCCCCTCGCTAAGCTGTCCGTCATCTCATTATATCAGTAGTGATTAAGAGAGGAAACTGGCAGTTAATCCTCTGCAAGGTATTTTGGTGATTAAATTGAGAGCATCTGGCTGTTTATTAAATTTGACTCTGGGCAGATAAAGGGGGGGGGGGGCAGCGGCGGAGTGACCCCCATCTCCAGCACCTGAGGTGGGTGCAGCCACATAATCCCCTTCCCCACGCAGGTTCTGCTTTCCAGATGGTTTGCTCTGAAAAAGAACTGGAGCCGTGACAGTCAAGTTTCCATCAGCCCAAGTTAAACAGCTTTGGGACCTTTCCTGATAATTAAAAGCAGAGTGGTGGCTCGTTGCTGGAGAGAACTGGTTCTGTTGCTCAGCCCTAGTGAAAGCCCTGGCAGCAGTGCCAGGGTCGTGCATGGGGAAAGCCCTCCCCGGCCACACAGATGCTCACAGGGAGATGTCACCAAAGTGGTGCCTGCTGGAAGCAGAGGGCAGGAGTGGGGGCATACAACGGGCAGAGCTGGGGGCACGTTGGTGGCAGAGGGACCCAGAGCTGTCAGCGAGGCAGCATCACTGCTGGCACGTGGTTGCCATGGAGATGCATTGCTGCAGAGCCCCGAGCTGATGATTATTGTTATTTATTATTTTAATCTGGCCCCGGTCCCGCTGTGGGGTGCGGGACGGTGCTCCTTTGGTGCAGAGCTCGATGAGAACCTCTGCTCTGTGCGGGGATGGGAGACCCTGGTGATAGCCCAAGGCCGCAGGGAAGGTCACAGCAGACCTTGGAATTGAGATTTCATCTTCAGGAGCTGCTCAGTGCTTTGCTTTCAAAGCCATTCTTCATCCTTCCTCAGGGAAAGGGCCGCCTCGCCCAGAGGCACGCGGAGCTTTTCATATACGCGGTATCAATCTCAGTAAGGGAAGCACTTTTATATTGAAGATCTGATGGAGGGATAAATTCCCACAGAAGTAGAAAGGAGAAGCTAATAGGCTCTTTCACAATAAAAGAACAGATCTGCTGACAAAGGCATATTCCAGGGCATCCAAACAAACTGTAGCACTGGCAGAGGCCAGGGCTCCTCCAGGGCCCCTCCAGCTCAACGCACGCTGCCCCGGGGGCTGCCCCCACTGTCACCCACCTCCAGGTGCATGGGACATCCCATGCACGGTGCATCCCAGCTCTTGGCAGATTCCCATGGCAGACCCCACCGTGGGCTGCACTGTCAGCTTTTGGAGGTGCTTGTAGGATGAGGATCACGCTGCCCAGATAATCCTTCTGTTTAAGCTTCTTATCTGGAAGTGGCTCTTTGGAAATGATAGGGCCCTTCTGCGCTGAGTTCCAGCGGGGATCACCCCACGCATCCCTGTGTTTCTCCAACAACTTTCCCCTCCCTCTGCCCCAGTGCAGCACGGCTGCAGGAAGGCAGAAGGGACACATCTGCCCCTGGGGTGCCTCTTACATTCCCCCTTTTGAAAAAGTATGCGTTAATTTGTCTTCCTCATCAATTGATTTTCCAGTTAAAACTGCTCTCTGCCTGCCCTTGATTCACACCCTGCAGGAAAATAAGCCCCATAAAAGAAATGGATACCCCTGTTGCTTAAGAGACTAAAATTTACTGAAGACTTATGCACGCCAGTCCCCAAAGGGGGAGAGAGGAAATGATTTGTTCAATTAATTATAAATGTTTTAATTTAAATGGCTAATGTAGAAGATAGTCAGATATAAAACAGCAAACTACTGAAGTGTTTTATGGGTCCTTAAAGACCACTAAGTGCTTGTTCTGATTCTGCTCCGATCACTCCAATGACTTTTCTCCTCTCGTTCGGGGTAGGGTGCGGTGGGAGAGTGTTCTCCAGTATTTCACATTCCTCCAGGCGAGCTGTGCTAAATGTTCAGCTATTCCTTTCCCTCGAGCTGGAATTTGCCTTTAAAAAAAAAAGGAAAAGAAAAGAAAGAAAGAAAACAAAATAGAACAAAAGAGAACTGTTCCCTCGCGATGGGTGTCACGGTCCTGCATCCCACATGTTCGGGATGCCCCAACGCCAGCGCTGCCTTTCATGGCAAAGGGACCAGGGATGACCCAGCCCGAGTGGCAGTGAAGCCCTGCGAGTCTCAGCGATGCTCTGATGGATAACGCGGAGCGTTCCCATCTCTCTGTTCTTGTCCAAACTGTCGCCTGCGGAAGCGCAGAATTACGAGACTGATTGTAGGAAGAAATACGGCATGGAAAGAAGGAGTCCCCCCCAGCGGGGGCTGAGAGGCAGCTCCTTGCAGCTCGTTGGAGCTCATTGTCCTCGTTGCCATTGCCCTTTATTTTGCCTTTCCGATGGGTGAGTGCTGCGGGGCGGCCGCTAATTCTCCTCCCCGGTTGCTATTTTGATGCTGAAAAGGAGCAAACCGGGAAGGGGGTAAAGAGGCCACTTAACAATGCATTGTTTCGATTTCTGTCTCCTTTTTTTTTGTCTTCAGGCTGTCCTGCCCTGAAGAGCATTTTCCTGGAGTTCTCAGTCTGCTGACCCCTGAAGCTTCGGAGCTATTACCTAACTAAATGGCTTTGCTTTTCACGCTTCAGCAAAATCTCTTCTTTCCTCTCAGCACAACCCATCTCTTCCCAGGCCACGCAGAAACAATTACAGCAGCAAAAGTCTTCTAGAGCTGTAATTACGCTCCTGGCCACGCAGCAGCTCCTTGCGAGGTCCTCGCGTTGGGTGCTGCAGCATCCTCCCCGCAGGAGGGATGCCATGCACCTCCTGCGATGCTGTGCGTGTCACCGAGGGGTTGTGCCCACAAATTTCTGGGGCCGAGTCCCAAAAACGCCGAGAAAAGCGACCTGTCCTTGAGCCGGGACCGCAGCATCGGTGGCCAAAGGGTGGGAGAGAGGAGAAGCAGCAGGAAAGCAATGGGAAATTGAGTAGTTACGTTTTATGGAGTGAACTGCAAAAAGGAGGAACGAGCATTAAGAAGAAAATGGGATTTGAGAAATTATTACTTTGGAGATTATTAAAATGGAAATATTTGTGACAGAGTGTGGAAATTGGCCTCTAAAAGTGGTGCTGCCCTGAACCTGGATGTCCTTGTGCATAGGAGACTGATCTCAGTGTTTGCAAGCGAATTTATGCACTCTTAAATAAGTGTTTGGGCCGTGTCCTTTAAAAGCACCTTGAAATCCTATCAAGGTGAAACAGTTTTTTCCTTCTTCTCAACTATTGCTTCGGGGCTGCGACATGGAACAGAAACATTTGGGGAGGGTGCAGCGTAGCTTGCAGGAATCTGCCTGGGGCTGCTCCAGAAAAACCCTGGAGAAGTTTGCTCTTGGGATGTGATGAACTCCAAGCGAGTCCTTGGGAAGCACAGCGTGGAGGTGCACACCTGGAGTGCGTGGCCAGGGGCAGGAGCATGAGGCTGCTGGCAGAGCCAGGGCTGTGTCCTGTCTTGTTAGAAAGCAGAACGCCTTTCACAAATGGATTTCCAATTTCCCGTCCACCTGCTTAGCTGAGACAGATTTCTTGCTTTATAATTACTTTTTGGGTACTTAGAGGATCTGGTATCCAGGCAACTTGATGCCTCTTAAATCCTCCCGCAAATCTGTTGTGTTGTTTTATTTATTTCTTTTTTTCCCCTCGATTTTTTTTTTAGGTGTCGCAAAAACGCCGACCACGTCCCTAGAGCTTCCTTCCCTGCTGCTTTTCTTCCTGAAGACTCCTGGCTGGGAGTGATGCTGTGCCATCACCCAGGAGCAACAGGGCACTGCTCCACAGCTTTGCAGAGCGTTAGCAGGAGGTGTCAGCAGCATCCTCCATGCACGAGCAGCACTGAAGGTCACCCCGGCTCTGTTACAAGTGATCAGCTGTCCTCTCCTTCCTTTTATTTCATGGACAAAGGATGGAGGAAGGCAGAGAGAAGCAGTGGCCACATTTGCTGTTGTTTACAGGCCCCAGCAGTCTCTCCATTATCAACCAAAGATCGGGGGCAAGTCAGTGCACCCCACTGAAGGTTACGCATCAATACGCATTCAAAGGCTTTGACCTCTGTTGGATGAAGTGTAAGTTAATTAACTTTTGCTTGACAGTTCAAATGCTGGAAGCATTTGTAAACCTGCTGGCAGTGTTCTGCGTGGCCCATCCCACCCAGCCCTCACCCCTATGGCTTTTTTCTTCCCCCCATTGGGGCTGGCAGCTATCGCTTGTCATCCCGGTGGCAACAATTAGGCCATCAATCAATAAACTAATTCTCCCATTTACGGTCATTAGGGACTGTGGATCTAAGCATCTGCTTTTGCTAATGAGTTTAAAAGTTGGCTAAATATGGCAGACCTGCTCTCGTGGAGAAGGAACAACAGGAGTTCATCGCAGAATTGGACTCTAGTGAAGATGGCATCAATTTTAATTAGTGGCTTCCAGCTAAAGCAGAGCGCAGAGGAGAGGGGGACAACCAGGGCTGACTGCAGAGAGCTCAGAGGGAAGGGCTGTCCTGGCTCTGATCCTGCACTTGAGGACCTGTCCCATGGGTACCATGGCCATGGATCTGCCTGCTTGCTAAGGGAAGGGGAAGAAAAAACTAACGCATGGAGCCACGCATCTAAATCTCCTCACTTCTGACTTATACTCCTAACACTGACACGTCTTTATGCTCCTGATGCTGCTCCTGATGCTGGTGCCAGCTGCAGCCACATGTTCACACTCAGAGCTGATTCCTAAACCACTGTTCACTTCTTTCTACACAGGCTCACAGAACCTGCCATGACAGCAAGGCTATAATGTAAAGGCAGATGTATTTTTAAGGCCATGCAGAATGTCCTGAGCAGCAAACCTTGCATCTCAACTGCTTGCAGCACTGCATCTTCCCTCTGCACGCCCTGCCCTGCGCTGCACATGGCACACACTGCATGCAGAGCTGGGCAGAGCTGAGCCCCCTGCTCCTCTAAAGCAGCACTGCTATTTCCTGATAGATCTGCTTCCGCAGAACACCAGACATCACGTTTGCAGGAATCTCATGTTTCTCCACACAGATTAAAACAGCAGATAAAAGGAAATATTTGAAAAGTCCTTTCTTCTTTCCTGGTGCTCTCTTCAGTGAGTCAGATTGAGGCATTAGCAGCTGTCGGAGATGTTTTAAGGCACAGCCTTCTCCGATAAAAGCCAAGTCCAGACATAGGCTTTGGCTCCCAGGGAAGATCTCTCTTCGAGAGCCTTTCTTTACTCCACACTCTGTGTCCACATCCACACGGTGGATGAGGATGGGGGAAGGAACGGGGCAGCCCAGTGCTGGGTGCATTATTTCAGCTCCTCTGAGGAATTTCTGGTGCGTTTAAGAGGAAAATCAGTCTTGTTTCATAAGGTGGCTGCTGGCAGTACCTGAGAGTGGAGCCAGGAGCGTGTCTTTGGTGGCTGCTCTGCCACAGATGTGTGCAGCTGTTGGGCAAAGCAGGATGAAGGCACTTGGATCAAAAGTCCGATCTGGTGGGGATGAGGATCCTCAGCCAGCACTCCTGATGCTCTTTGTAATACGTGTATTAAAAGGGTGATAATAAGCAAATCCGTCAGTTATGCAAATGAGTGGCAATTGCATCTTGAAGAGCGTCCCACAGTTTAATTACATCATAATTGCAATGTAACACTTTAATTACCATATGCATCACAAAATCATGAGCGCTGTTTCTCATCTCTTCGCTAATATTGCAAATCAGACAGATTGCACGGGGGCCACATGGCAGCTCTGCGAGCAGAGGCACCCAACGTGTGATGTGGCACATGGGGATGTGGTCAGTGGGCACAGGGGGTGGGCTGGGGTTGGAGCTGGAGATCTGAGAGGTCTTCTCCAACCTCAGTGGTCTCGTGTTTCTGTGCTCTTGATCTTCACTTCCCCTCCCAGCGAGGGAAAATGAGTTCCACATTCTCCTTCTCACCCTAGAGAGGGAAACACAGCTTTAGCTTAAAGCCTGTGAATTCAGTTGATTTTGTAGATATTCCACGCTTGCATGCTTTACTTTTCCTCCCATCCAGCTCCTTCCTTTACCCTGCAAACCTTCACCTAGTGAGTGACTGAAGGAAAATAACAAATGGGCTCCAACATCGGGCTGAAATTCATGAGTGGAGGCTCAAGGAGGACTGCCCAGCAGCAAAACCTCGTCCCTTTGTTGCACAGAAGTTGTGGTTCAGGTGGGATCCGGCCTCGGTTGCAGTGCTCCCACTCCTGCCTTGCACCGAAGCTGCTGCCAACACGCTGCATCACGGCTGCTCGTGCTGCAGGCTGCTGGTGCGCTTTGCCGTGAGCTGGCAGTGATTTAAAGTCATCTTGTGCTAATCCATATAAATTCTTTTAATCGTGGATTTAATCTGTTAAGCACGCGGTAATTAAATTACACGGCAGTCAGAGCCACGCCAATGCAGCGCGTGAGGTGCGCGGCCCCGCGGGCGGCAGGGATTGCTCCGGACAGAGCCCCGTGTCCAGGCTGTCCACATGCATCCTTCCCGAGGCCTCAGCCACCACTTCTTTGCTGTTATTTCCCCCCTTCCCTTTCCCAGCCCTCCGAAAGGCTGCATCCCACTGCTGCAGCATCGCTCCAGGCAGCAGAGGGGCTCCTGCACAACGTTGGCACAGCTCTCCCTTCCCACATCCACATCCAGGGGAGGACGAGAAAAAGCAGGAGCTCAGACAGAGCCTGGAGCATCTCCATGTCCTGGAGGAGCTCCCACATCATTTGGGCTCTTTGTTCAGCGCCTCTGCTCCGCTGCTCTCCTCTTCCCCCCCACCTGGACGGTGCCGTGTGCTGGCAACTGATGGAGGAGAACACTGCGGCACGAGGAACACATTAAGAGATTAAACTTTGTGGTGGGAAGGGGAGGAAGCGAAGATGAACTGCGAGGTGGAGAGATGGCTGGCTTTGGGATTGTGACAATTACCGCACTTAATATTTTTTAACGTTAAGAGCCAAACAGGGGCATATATTTAATTCATTAAAACCGTGTGAAGTAGCTCCCTCCATCCCAATGCAGTTAATCGGTGCTCTATGGAGAAGTATCAGGGAATAAGTGTCTCCTAATGAAAGGGTCCCTGTAAGGTCAGCCTGCCGCTTGTTAACTAATCTGAGACTTATTTGTTTTGCAAATTGCTCTCGCGTTTTGAACCGCTGTGCAGTAATTTCCATGGCGGGGAAGCAGGAGGGAGTTCACGGGGCTGGTTTTGAAGCCCTCAATCTGTCACTAGGAGGAGGATAAGAAATGCCATGGGGAAGGAATGGAGCTGGTCCAGAGCTGTGCTGCACAGCTGAGGGCGGTGCTGGCGCCGTCCTGCACCTCACTGGGAGCACTGGGAGCACTGGGATGAATGCAGGAGCAAACTTGCACTGTATCTGCATTTCTCTGCCCAGGAGCCTTTGGGGTTGCTTCTGAGTTCAACCTGGATCCTTCAAAACAATCAGGCTGATTTCTTGCAGCTGTATCGAGTCAACACAAAGAATGTGGTAGGAAGGAGCCTGGAATACTCCTCCCATCCAATTAATAACACATGGTCTCCTGCTCACCTGGCCAATGTGGGCTGGGCCATGTGCCCTGCAGGACATCAGCTCTGGGTCCTGTGCCTCTGCCCCTAGAAATGCGGGTTTGGCTCACACCAGAAGGAGTTTGTCAGAACTGAAGTCACCCAGGCCCAGACGTGCTCTTCCTGCAGCAGATGGGAGCTGGGAGCATCTCCAGGTGAGTTTGCTGTCTCCTCACTCATTCCTCAAGCTTTCTCAGGCCCCAGGACAGCCCTGTTCATGTGGCTCCATCACCACGGACAGACCCAGCTATCTTCTTCCCTTGTTGAGCTCACAGCTCGCTGCCTGCCCTGGGCACCAGCCTCCTCCAAAGAGCAGAGCAGAACCTGGCCTCCTGGGGACTCCTTTTCTTCTTTCCACCATGGCAGCTCTGCTTTCTGCTCATGGAAGTTGCCAGCATCCGGGGCTGTGGAGCTGCAGACCCCTGGGACGAGCAGCATACACTCTTTGCATGACACAAACCCACAGCCCTGGGGACATCCAGCATCACAACTCACGGGGTCACACTTCTACAGTGGGGTCTGGAACAAAGGAACCCAACAACAGAGCAGGACCAGCCTCTCCCACGAGAACAAGAGGGGATTTTTAAACCCCAATGACCACAGTTTCCTACTGGTACAACTCTGGAACAAACACAGCCGCAGCACAGCCCCGCTGCCCATGACCATCTGAGCTCCGGCACTCCCCACACTGAGCGTGCACCGGTGCTGACTTTCCTCTGCAACTGAGCACTCCACGCACGCAGCCCCATCTCCACGCGGTGCCCCCAAACTTCAGAGCCACTGCTGTAGGGTCACGGCCCGGCCCTCGGCACCGCGGTGCCCCGTGTGCCCACCTTCAATGGCAGGCGGAGGAATCGCTCCTCCTTGATCAGGAGGGAGAAGAATAACGAGCGGCAGGCGGTGGCCGGTGGGGTGCGGATGAAAGGCGGCCGGCTCAATTCTTCCCACACCCGGGGCGATCTGCCCCCGCTTTCTTCCTGCCATAATTGCCTGCCACGCCGCAGATGACTGTCGCACTCCACCAAAGCCCTGAGCACGGCGAGGCCAGGACTCGGGGCTCTCAGTCAATGAGCGGGGAGGCAGGGAGGATGCTTTGATCCCGCTCTTCTTCCTCTGCGTGCTGAGGAATTACTGCCAGGCTGCTGCTAGCGTTGCTTCAGATCCAGCTTCTGCTCGCTCTGTGCAGGACCAACTGAGGCTCTGCCATCCTGAGAGGGCCCGGGGCAGCGCAGCACGTGGTGCTGGTGATGCACTGTTGAATCAGAGGACCATACAATGTCCCGAGTTGGACGGGACCCATAAGGATCATTGGCTCCACGCAGGAGCACCCAAAAAATCAGAAAGCATGTTTGAGAGCATTGTCCAGACACTTCTTGAACTCTGGCAGCTTGGTGCCATGACCACCGCACCGGTGAACCCTGTGCCATGCCCACTGCCCTTTGCTGAAGAACCTTTTCTTATATCCAGCATGATATGGAAGATGCCCTCTGGGTTCCAGGCCAAATTTGGACCCAAACCCAACACCCCTGAGCTGTCAGCAGCGCCCAGCATGGCAGTGGTGACCCTTCACCGGGGGCAATCACCACCAGAGCCGTGTTGAGCTACTCCACATCCAGGTGGTAATTACCTCAGTAATTAAGGATGGCTCAGAGCCACAGGCAGTGCTTTTGGTGGTGTGAGTCCCGGATCACTGGGCCACCAGAGCCCCTGGAGGCTTTGTGCTGCCCCAGCACCAGGAGCTCCAAAGCCAACGGCCACCATGGGGCTCTGGCTTCCACGTGGTTTTTCAGGTGCTTCTTCTGGCTTTGACTTCATTGACTTGCCACGTGCACAAACCTCCAGCTGTGGAAACCCAATACAGAATCCACCTGGAGAGCATGCGCTGCTGGTCAGCAAATTGTGAAGGAATTCAGTATCCTTCAGAGCAAGAAATTATCCTGGAGTGGAAGTAATGACTCTGGCAGCCTTACAGGTACTAAAAAAAAAGACCCAAAATATAAAGGGTGGGTAAGGCTGGAGATTTATCTGGAGCACTAAAAGCCTGTGAGCAGGTAACACCTCCATCTGGGATCACTTTAACTGTGGTTTTTCCTTTCGTGCGAAGGTGACCTGGTAGCAGCATCCAAAAGAGATGAAATGAAAAAAAAAGAACCCTCTGGCTAGTGATATTTGGGGGGCTGTTTTCTCCTAATTTTAGGAAATGCCACTATGAAATGGGAATCTGGGAGGTCCAGCAGGCAAAAGGTCAGCTCGAACAAATTTCTCAGCCCAGGCTGAAACCAGAAAGGGGCAAAACAGTTTGCTAGCTGTTTTCCAGGCAAACCCATGCCAGCTTCAGATGGCGGCTAATTAAAGTGCTGACATTTTAAGACACGGTGGTGCACAGTCTCTTGCTTGGAGCCAAGTCTGGGCCATTTTCAGAGTTCAGTTCATGATTTTGCTGCCCAGGGGGCTTGGGATTGGCACGAGCAAGCCAAGTGGGGGTGAAGGGGATTTTGGTATTTTCTTTAGAGGGTGAGCAAGCTTTCAGCCTTTGGAAGAATGCTATGATGTCGCCCCAACAGCTCTCACCTGGAGCCTGGCCACGCTGCTTTGAAGCAGCCCGTTTCCAGAAGGCTGAGGGCCTTTGGAACACCTCTGGGAGGGGATCTGAAGGCAGCTGCTGGGCTGTGAGTGGGCTGGGCCATCTGCCTGCTGCCACTGTGCTGGGGAGATGGGCTGCGAGCACTGGGTCGGCTGGAAGAGAGCGAAGCTGCAATCAAGAGGCATATTGTGGCTGTTCGACTTCCTGTGTGATGCATAATTTAGGAGACAAAATGCAAAAGTCAGCTCGGCTCAGCGGGGATTCGGGAGTTGATTTGGGGGAGTGTAGGAGAGGAGACGTTGTCCCTTTGATTGCTGAGTGCGGGAGGAGGCTGACAGGTGATGGGAAGCAGTTGGAAGAGGAAAGAGCCTGACTGCTCCCAGCTGCTGCAAGAGAGGATGCCGGCACACAGGACTCGTGCACGTGTACCTGCTGCCCTTGCCCCACACGCAGAGGTTTGTGCAGGCAGCACTGCAGGACGGTGCCCACAACCACCCCCAAACCTTGAGATGGGAGCAAGGCTGCAAGCAGGCATCGAGCCCACAGGTGAGATCAGCAGTGCAGAGCTCTTGGAGCAGAGAGATCTGGGGTAAAATTCCCCACAAAGACCCCCTGGAAACTAACAGAGCCCCCAGACAGCAGTGTTGCTGCAGGTAGGGGAAGTAACCGTGCAGAGTCCAGCCTGCAGCTCCTTGGAAAATAAATAACGCCAGGAACAGGTCCTGTGTTAGCTCAGCATCAAAGCACGCAGCACAGCTCCTCGGACAGCCCACGCCGTCGCAAGGTTGGTGCAAGGGCTGGAGGTGAGCTGCCATCCCTGCCCAGGCTCAGACATTTTCTGCTCCGTCATCCTGAGTTTTCTGCTCTGCTTTGCCAGATTGTTCCAGGGAAGCTGTCTGCACCGCACGGAGCGTTCTTCCAATGCCATCTAGTGTTCGTGCCCGCAGTCTTTGCACTCTGCTCCTTGGCACCAGCTCTGATTTATTGCAGAGTGCTCTCCGAGGGCCAACAGGCTGCTCTGGCTGGTTATTAACAGCATTACCTGCAGCCTGGGTAACTAACTGGTCGGTGCATGGGTTAGGCTTGATTATTTTTTTTCCTATCATTTCCATTTTGCAACAGAAGCCCACCCCGGCAGGATGGATTGTGAGGATGCAATGACACGTCCGGGGTGATTAAAATCCTTCAGCTTTCAGCCACTTGTCTGGGAGCCCCAACATCACCTGAGGCTTAATCACTCAGAAAACTGCTGTCATGTCCTATTGTCACTGTATTGGGAGCACGACCTCTTTCCCATTTAGCTGCCATTTCAAAATAATATGACTTGCCAGGGGACAGGCATGACTCAGGAGGCTGGTAATAGGATATAAAGTCTTTGACCTGCGGGTCATCCATCTGAACACTGCCAAGGTCAGCAGCAAGGGCAGAGATGTTACTGGCATGACAATTATTTTGCCAAAGGACCCAACACAGAAATAACTCAGCCCCTTTGTGGCAACCAGCGGGGTCTGAAGGCTGGGTTAGAAGCACAGAATCATTCAGGTTGGAGAAGACCACTAAGATCATCATGTCCAACTGTTGACACATCCCCACCGTGCCATGTCCCTCAGTGCTACAGCATGTTGCTCGCATTTGGAGAGCACCCCAGGTCCCTGACTCTTTCCACTTGGGTTTTGGGATCCAATGAATATCCATGGTCTCTTTCTTCCCTCACCATCACTGTGCTCTCCTTTCTGCTCACTGCCAGCAGCTGCTGTGATTCGGGTCAGCACTGACCTCTCCTGCATCCTTGGCCACCAGCAGCCACACGAGTTTATCACCTCAGTAGCATAACGTCTCATCCAGTCGATTTGATTCCATGATTAATTAAGCTCTCGCTAGAAATGAGGTTACTCCCTCCAGCCACACTTCTAAATATTCTCAAATTAATGGGAACTGGCCATGTTGGACAGCCCCTACCAGGCTGTGCCCTGGCGTTTGCCATTGCAGAAACAGGGCCACAGCACAGCTGCAAACTGCTGCTCATTGAACCCCTGCACCTTCATACCACAGCCTCGCTTCATTAGCACGGTGCCCTCACCCCACTGCTGCTCCAGGAGGTGCTTTAATTGTTGTTGGCCTCATTAGCAGTGCCCCCTTCTCACCATCCTTCCTTTAATTGCGGGCTCCCTCCCCTGAGCTGAACAGAACCCATTACTAGGGGTGGGAAGCCCAGGTGCCCCATTCCCTCTTGCAGAGCTGGGGTTGCCCCAGCTCTTCCCATGCACTGGGAAGGGTGGGAGCATCCCAGCAGCAGTGGGGGAGACACAGGGCATGCTCCTGCTCGCATGACCCACAACAGCTCTGGATGCTCACATGACTTTCCCAGGGGTTCAGCTAACACGATCCTGCTCAGCGTGTTTGGTTTGCACTAATCTGTTTGGCTTTTTAATTGTCTGCAAACAAGGTGCCTTCTTCTTTGCACAGCAAACGCGTTGGGCAGAGGCAGCAGCTGTGCACACTGCTGTGTGGGGTCGTGCCCACTCCCTGCTCCCAGGACCTGGGCTTCCATAGCAGAACACAGCCCCCGTTCCCCACTGCATTCCCCTCCTGCTCGTGGCTGGGGAGCAGAGGACACCACGAGCCCTGAGCCTGATGCTGCACACAGCAGCTCCATCACTGCTCCCAGAGCTCTTTTGCTGTATTTATCCAGCATCAATAATGGGATTCTGCCCTACTAAACAGCATCTGCATGCAACATCACTGAAAGCAGAAGTGATTCCTGCTGCGTTAGTGTGTAAAAGCCTTTGCAATCATCTTGTGCCATGGACCTGAAGAAGGGTTTTAAATATAAGGCTCTTTAATAAGATGAAAATAGCCTCTCCTTCCCAGCATTCTGCCATGGTTTGTGCTGCAGGAACACTCCGGTCGTGTTGGGGATGATCTTTTGCTGGAGGTTCCCCAACAGCCCCAATGCAGCACCCCCTCCCCAGCTTGACTTCAATAAACAAAAAGAAAAGAAATATAATAAAGCTTTTCAGATGGAAAACCCAGGCAGCAAAAGGATGGCACTGAGGAGCCCCACAAAGCCAGAGCACTGCACGGGGCTGGGGAAGCTCTGCCCCCGGTGTGTGCAGCAGGGAAACGGGCACAGCCCTGCTCACCCATCTCCCTGCAGAGCTCGCCCCGTGCTGTGATTCATGTCAGGAGCTCGGCGAGTGACGCCGAGATGAATGACGCTATATAAATGCAAAGCGTTATTAATATTTCACGTTGTAGTGAAAGTGTACTAATGGGGCTTTTTCCTGCAAGACGGAGTGCTGCCATTAGCACACACCTTTGCGTGCCGACCTGCCTGGGAGAGCTGCTCCCCATGGGTGGGAGCACGGCCTCCAGCACCTCTGTGCCTCTGCAGGTCTGAGCCCTACGGCAAATGGAAGTGGGAGAGGCAGCAGGGAGCATGCATCACCCCAATTTACCCAAGAAAAGGATGATTTGGGCCCAAAAAGGGGCCCAAAGGGGAACCTGGAAACCCCCTTCCCATCACAGCCGTCACTCTCGTGCTGCTAAAAAAAAAATAAAAATGGGTTTGTTTGATTTCAAACTGCAGAACTCTTCCCTGGAGCCATCGGCAAACAGTGGTAATTTACTTTACAGCTGTTTAGATTTGTTTCTCTACATTTCTATTTTTTTTTATTTATTTTTTTTTACACCCAGCGGAATTGCAAATGAAACATGGATTTGCTCTTCAAGTGGTGTCGGCCCCACCTGCACTGCCTGGGACACACAGTCCCCATCTGGGGAGGGCTCTGGGGCAGCCCATGGGGGTCCAAGCAAGAAAAAGGAATGGGACGGCGGGTGGGACAGCAGCACCCACAGCACTGGGGCACCCCAATGTCCCCGGGGCAGCCAGGCACCCCAGCACATCCCTGCAGTGGTTCAGCCCTTCCTGCAGCACAGGCAGAGTGTGACCCGACGCAGCATGCAGGGATCCGTCTCAAAGCCAACCCCTGCCCAAGGGAATCTCCTCCTCGCTCCCAGGAGCCCTGGGATGACTCACGCCCCACACATCGTGCGATGCACTCCTGCCCATGAGCACTGACCCGACCTCTGCGGGACGTCCCCAGGTAAGGGGCAGCCCCGGCTGCTGGGGGCTCTGGCGGTGTGGGGTGGGGAATTCTCCCACTGTGGGTGCATGCAGCCAAGCCCCACACTGCAGCGTGACCACACGCCCTGGGCTGCTGCTGTCAGCTTGCATGGGAAAGTTAAAAATGGGGTGTTGTGTTGTGTTCCCAGTCCTGCATCCGTGCCTTGAGTCGGCCCCACAGTGGGGTGCAGGGAGCTCTGGCTCCTATGGGAGGTACGGGCACAGGGAGCACTTGTAGGGCAGCACAGACTGCACGGAGCAGCGGAGCCTGTGTTGCTTTGGCAGCAAAGGGGAATGTTGTTATTTTGTTGATAAATGAAGTGTTTAAGAGAGAGTCGGTCCCCAGAGCAGCACTGGGAATTGTGCTCTTCCATGTGGGACGTGTTTATCGGGCTCGATGCAAGCTGGGGTCAAACTGAACTGCTCTGAGTCCCAGGGCTGGAACTGATGGCAACTGGTGATGGTGGGCACCCAGTCCTAGAGCAGTGCCTCTGCATTGTCTGGGACTGAGCAGCCCCTCTGAGCCCACTGTATGGTGTCCTCCAGCCGTGGTAGAATGTGCCATCCCAGCCCGTACCATTCTGTCCCATGCCATGCCATGCCACCCTATGCCATCCCATGCCAGCTGTGCCAGCTTGCAGGAGCTGCCTGCCCTGCTGCGTGGGCAGTGCAGCTGAGTTGGGCTCCTCCTGTGCTTTGGGGCCGGGGGGAGCAGAGGAGATGTTGGATTCCAGCGATGGGAGGGGACACGGTGGTGGAGCCGCAGAGATGCCAGATGAGTCACACCCCGACCTGCTCCTATTTGTCGTGCCAAGCCTGGTAGCGTAAGAAAAAAATAATAACAAATACCTGGGTGACGAGGCAAGAAATGGGGAGGGCAGGAGGGTGGGATGGGGATGGGCTGAGCCGGGCACAGATCGCAGCAAGCAGTGGATGGAGGATGCTGCTCCTGTGACTTTGCTGCGTCCTCAGACCCCAAAGGTGGGGATGGTGTTCGGCAGAGGACACTTCACTGCGAACGGTGACTGCCTCTGAGGGAACCCAGGTGGGAGACATGGGGCACACAGGTGGGGACCCCCAGTGCTGCCAGAGACGGCCCCATCACTGGGTCTCCCCTCTCTTCCCAGGGCAGCTAACAGGACCGGGAGACCATGAACTGGTCGGTGTTTGAGGGGCTGCTCAGTGGGGTCAACAAATACTCCACGGCCTTCGGCCGCATCTGGCTCTCCCTCGTCTTCATCTTCCGCCTTCTGGTCTACGTGGTGGCAGCCGAGCGCGTCTGGAGCGATGACCACAAGGACTTTGACTGCAACACACGGCAGCCGGGCTGCACCAACGTCTGCTTCGACCATTTCTTCCCCGTCTCCCACATCCGCCTGTGGGCCCTGCAGCTCATCCTGGTCACCTGTCCCTCGCTGCTGGTCATCATGCACGTGGCTTACCGCGAGGCCAAGGCGCAGCAGCACCGCGCCGCGCGGGGGGAAAGCTACCGCTCCCGCTTCCCCCACCCCGGCAAGAAGCGAGGAGGGCTGTGGTGGACCTACCTGTTCAGCCTCGTCGTCAAGGCTGCCGTGGACGTGGTTTTCCTCTACATCTTCTACCGCTTCTACAGGAACTACAGCCTGCCCCGCTTGGTGAAGTGCCAGCTGCCTCCCTGCCCCAACATCGTGGACTGTTTCATCTCCCGGCCCACTGAGAAGACCATCTTCACCGTCTTCATGGTGGTCACCACCTGCATCTGCGTGGTGCTCAGCCTGGTGGAGGCTGCCTACCTGATCGGCAAGCGGTGCCGGGAGCGCTGCAGAGCTGGCACTGGGGAGAGCCACCAGCACAGCCATGACTGTGCCGAGCCTGCAGTGGGGGGACAGGTGTTCCATGGGGTGGGATACAAAGCCCCCACAGCCTCCATTCCTACAGCCTCCATCCCTACAGCCGCCATCCCCACAGCCTCCATCCCTACAGCCTCCGTCCCCACAGACTCCATCCCTACAGCCTCCGTCCCCACAGACTCCGTCCCCACAGCTCCCATCCCTACAGCCTCCATCCCAACCACGCTGCCTGAGCAGGAGAAGACTCCTTTATAGGGCTGCCAGAGCTCTGTGCCTGCCCAAATCCTGCTCAAATGGGACCACCCCAAGTCCCCATCGTGGGAGCACTGGGGTGGCTCTACCACAGAGACTGGGCTTGACCTCTCCCCTCCTCGGGACCAGGCGGTTCACGTCATTCTGGTGGATTTAGGGTAAGAGCAGTGCTGCAGGATGAGCCAGCAGGTACCTCAGAGCGAGGGGCAAGCAGCTCTGCACCACGCACTGAGCCTATCTCAGCTCAGTGCCTCAGTGGGTCCTGAGTGTATCTTTGCAGCAAATAAATATTTCTGTCTCTAAGTGACAGCCCAATTGGTTGTTCTGCTGCTCCTTGGGCACAAAACCGAGTGGGAGATCGCATACCAAGGGGGGCACGGGGGCTGTGCTGCCCCTGGAAAGGCACCGAGCAGCCCTGGAGCCAGTTGTGTGTGTGATGCTGCTCTTGGTACAACAGACACAGCCACAAAGTGCAAGGGCGAGGAGCCCGCTGCAGGCTCAGAAAAACACCCGAGCAAAGCAGCCAAATAAAGGAGAGGAAAAACACCCCAGCCATTGATTAAACAATAACATTAAATGGCAGAGTATGATCTCGTTTATTGCTGTAATATGTCGCGTTCTGCCGTGACTCAGGCTGCTCTGCAATTTCTAAGGCCATCAACAGTAACTGAACATTAGCCGGAATGAATAATTAACAATAATTTCATGGCGAATGCACTCATAAGTAACATTAACATTGAACAAGCGGCTCGATCTGTTACTGGTTTTGCTGTATTTAGAGGGCGCAATTATTATTTTTTTTCCATGTGCACAGAAAGCCCCAGTGCTTGCTGTGTTTGCTGCAGGGAAAGGCACACGGGGCCCTGCTGCCCAGCCCTGCAGTGCGGGGCTCTGCTCAGCCCTTTCTCTGTTCAGCTGCCTCCACTTTACAGCAGGTCTGAGTTCATTAACCCTGAGCCCATTAACCTGAGTCTGCAGCGGAGCTCAGCCTGGGGAAGGAGATGCTGGGTTTTTCCTTGTGGATGATGTGTGGGACCACCCCACAAGGATGGAGGTGGTGGTGGAGCAAAGCAGGGGGTCTTTGCCCCCCTGGGGCCCTGTTGGCACATGGCACAAGCAGCGGTGAGTTCAGACACCCTTGGGGTGATGGTGGCAGATGGTGCATATGCGTGGATTCCTTCCATCTCTTTTAAGTGAAGCTGGTTTGATCTCTGTCCTCTCTTTGCTGGATAATGTTCCTTTACTGAGATCTTCAGCATCAGAGGGTTCATGCTGCTCCTCGTGCTAAGCCCTCACCTCTCCTTTGGAGCACAGGGCTGGGCTGTTTGTTTTGCAGCACACTCGGCTGCTTGCTGATCAAGGCTGCTCTCTAATAGCAAAAGCCAGAGGTGTTCCCCAGCTGAAAGCCATAATCTCTGCAGGGATGGGACACATCCAGCCCAGATCCAAACATCCCTGCCCCACTTCCATGCATCAAAGCAGCAGTCACTCAGTGCAGGACCTGACTGTCCAGGTGCTGCTGTTGTTGTGCTGCGTTATCTCGCCTGGAGCAATCATTGCAGCAGCTCTGCAGAACCTTGCACCATCCAGGCTGGGGTTTGGCGTGGCTGGCAGGACCTCAGCACGGTTATGTCAGTCCTACAGGTGTGTGTCTGTGCTCTGCACCAAAGGGAGCTGAGACGGCACTGCCGGTGCTGCAGAAATTGGGAAGGGGGGATAGCGGTGCCTCCGTGGGGTGCAGAGCATTTGGTGCCAGGGGATGTTATCGTAAGGGCTGAGTATTTTCTGGATCTTGTAGGCTTTGCATCGTCATCAGGGGACCGCTCTGTTGGGAGGGATGCCCGGATGCCCCCCTGAATTCTTTGAAGGCAGCATTTAAGATGAAAGCACTGCCAACCTTGCTGGGGACACAGTGGGGCTCGGGTGCTGCTCAGGGCAGCCCGTTCTTCCCAGCAGGGTCACTGTCAGAAACCCGCTTTGCTGCTGGGAATTGAGGAGAAAACCTCTGATTTACGGCCAGCTCCCTGCTCCCACGCTCCCAGCGACTCCTGCGCTGCAGTGAGGTTGGGGCTGGGATGGATCAGAGGCAGTGCCAGGACCTGACCCTCCTTCATGACCTCTGCCTTGCAAACCCCATTAAAGACCCTTTTAAGGAGACTCAGATTTGTTTTTTTCCGGTGCTGTTTGGAAGCTGCGTGCTCCGCAGCTCAATTGCTTCCTTATGGAAGCCCCGGGGTCAGAGCACTGGAAGTCACTGGGTGCTTTTTGTGTTCACGTGGTGCTGGTTGCAGGCTGGGGGCATTCCTAGGGATTGACGATGGATTTGGGGGGACTCCAAGCGTCCCACTCCCACCTGGGCATGAATTCACA
Organism: Callipepla californica brunnescens; assembly: GCA_023055505.1. Lineage (NCBI taxonomy): Eukaryota > Metazoa > Chordata > Aves > Galliformes > Odontophoridae > Callipepla > Callipepla californica. Next base: position 1,259,797 of record JALIRH010000055.1, read on the forward strand.
GCTCCCTGCGAAGGAGTCAGAGCAATCTGAAGGCCAAGCACAGCCGCAGATGGGAGGTATGCTCTTGGTGTGGCTGCCCAAATACTCAGCACAACACGGGGCTGAGTTCCTTCCCCACCCAACTGCCAAAGGCAAAAACTTCTGCCCATGTCAAAAAGCACTGAACTTTCTCCCCGTGACAGCGTCAGAGCCGCAGGGCACACGGCCTCTGCTGAAATGCCCCAGCTGCACAGAGGGGCTGCCGGGACCATGGGTTTTGCTGCTGCCTGGGAAGGGAACCGGACCTGCTGGGCAGCTTTCAGCTTCTCCTCCCTTTGCTTTTTTCATCTCTGAGGCAGCAGCCCCCAGATTCCTGCCCCAGCTCAGGATTGCTGCAAAATAGCTCAAATTCCTGATCCTGCTGATAGGTGCCCAGGGCTGGGGGAGGGCTGCAGGGTTTGCTCACAGAAGGGAGGTGGGTGCCTGGCATAGCATCGCCCCAGGTCCCACTTCCTCCACTCCCTTTTGGGAGAAGAGGGGGGGGGAAAAAAACAGGAAGGGCCTGGATCTGGCACCGGGAACTGCTGTGTTTGCTCTGAGCAGAACAGGAAAGATGCCTGGGAACCACGCGAGGTTTTGTTTGGGTTCTCCTGCTCCCCGCTGTGCCCCCAGCCTGGCACAGCACCAACCCTTCTTGACATGGAGTGAAAAAATGCAGCGAGGCTCCGTCGCCTCAGGGAGCGGCTCCTTGTGTGCCACGAGTGCCCTGAGCAGGACGTGGTGAGCACTGGGAAGGGTCCCAGCATCGTGCCCTGGGGGCCCCAAAGCTGCGTAGTGCCAGCAGGATCCACGGGGACTGCAAACCACAGGCAAGAGGAAATGCATTCCTACCTCGGCCACGTTGGCAGGAGCATGAAATGGGGCTGAGGTGGAGCAGGGACACTCGGTGACACTTGGCTGCCCACACAGGGAGGGTCTGACCCAGCACCCCGTGGGACAGGGGTGTTCCCCACTTAGGGATGCGTTCTGGGTCCCACAGGGATGGGGCAGGACGCGGTCAGCAGGGCAGGCTCACGCTGCTGGGCTGGTGCTGCGTGTTGGGAAAGGTCTCACCCAGCAGCACCCAGAGTGGGGCGGTGGCTGTGGGGTGCTGTAAGTTGGAGACACTTATGTTCTGTTGCCGAAGTGTTAGTAAGGCGAACTGTATTAAAAATGGGTCATCGTTGTATAACTTGTGATTCTTACCAACTGCTGCTGTTGCCTGGCTCACCCTGGGTGCGGATGGGGCTGGTAGCGGTGAGAGCCCCATCAGCTCAGGGCAGGGTTTGCTGCTGGGTTCAGTGCTCAGAGCCCCTGGGGCACAGAGCATCACCCAAAGGAACTGCCGCCGTCGCTGGTGGAGGAATCTGGCTCCGTTGCTCTTGCTGCAGGATTTGACCTGCCTTTATTGTTCAACCCAAGCGTGTATGTGCATGTGCACAGACAATAACCACACGGAGCTGTTTGCCAGACTCACCCAGTAACTCGGAACAGAACAAACCTTCCCTTCATGACACACTGTAGCTGGGACCCAAGCACGCAGGAAGGCTGCAGGACACACAGACAGGAACGGGCTTCCCAGCTCCCAGAGCTGCCCAGACCTGCCCTGCCCCCCCCTGCTGCAGGGCAGGTACTCTGCTGGGGCTGAGGTGGAAGCTTGCAGGGCTGCTGGGGGACAAAGTGGGATGGATCCTGGACCCCACGGACCTGATCCACAGGACCGTGCACCCACAGCACGGGGCAGCACAGGGGGTGAGGCCACCCCATCCCTGCTCGTAGCTCTGTTACCTTTGCACCCCAAGTGAGATCCGGACTCTTTCAGTCCCCCCCACCCTGCACCCACGCGGGGCAGGACCTGGGGGTGACGCAGCAGGTTGGCACGCAGCGATGCTGGGTGCTTTGCAGGAGGCAGAGCTCAGCACACCTGGAGCTGCCCCTGGCCATCAGCCAGCACTGCCGGGCCGCAGGGCTTGCACAACGCGGGGCGTGGTGCTCAGCTCCCTGCTCAGCTCCCCTCCTGCCCCACTGCTGACACATGGACAGGAGCAGCACCGGGCTGAGGTGAGCGCCGGGGGCTGCGCAGCATTGCCCGTGGAGCCCCAGGGGTGAGGACACAGGGGGGATTTGAAGGGGGCTGGCAGGAGGGATGGTGAAAGGCCAGTGTGTCTTCATGGGGCACGCATGCAGCTGTGATGGGATCCAGGCTTTTGGGTGAGGAGGGGCACGTGGCAGCTCCTGATCTCACTGCAGGTGTGTAGGAAGGACTGGGAGGAAGCGCTGGGCTTGCTCCCACCTCAGTAGGATTGGGCTCTCCGTGGGCTCTGGGCAGCACTTGAGGATCTGTTCCTTCTGCACAGCCCCAGGACACGGTGCCACGTAGAACCAAGCAGTGAGGGGACCCCGGGTGCTCTGCTGTGACCGTGCTGCCAGCCATGCCCCAAACCAGGATCTTCCCACCCCACAGCCCTCGGTGAGCAGGGAGGGAACCGGAGCCTCTTGCAGGTATGTCTCGGAGGTGCTGGGCTGGTACAGGCAGAGCTTGTTCAGCATGGGAATGCGGGGTGTGGGAGTGCTGGGGATGGTGATACTGGGAAGTGTCTGCACTGGAACCCGGGAGAGGAGTGACAGCCAGGGTGACATACATGGGCTGTCATCTTCAGGGGTACTGCCCCCACCTGGGCCCAGGGTCCCTCGTGTCACCTACAAGAGGGAAAACCTGGGGCCAGAGGAGGGGGGACCACACGCACCTGGTGCTGTGCCCCATGGGGATGCTGGCCCTGCTGGGGATCTTCACCCACTAGGTGATGAGCAGCGGCCACGGGCTCCCCAAGGCCTCCTTTCCATCATACCACTGCTCTGATGTGTCTCGGTGACGTGCCATGAGTAGTCACCCAAGAGAGCTGACGTGTGGGCACCCAGCAGCCCACACAGAGCCTGGTAATGTGCTGTAGGGTTGGTGCTGGTGGCCAGCAGCACGTGTCCCTTTTGGCAGTGAAGGAGGGGATGGAAATGTGCAGCAGCGTCCCCTCTCACCCCCATCCCAGGACTGCTGCCAGGTCATGGGGCTGCTTTTCACTGAAGGGTTTGCTTTGCTGCAATACCCAGCACTCCATACAGCCCCACCAAACTCCAAAGGCACAGCCTCTGTTTATCCAGGTCTGTTCCAGGAGATTTTGTTGCCAGTTTATGCCAGTGTGCACTGTGGTTGGCAGGAGTACTCCAGGCAGCTCTCCTCTTACTTCAAAGCCGTTAACGGGGAAGCCCAGAGGGGCTGAATCACCACTTGAGATCACTGTGAGCACACAGGGCTGGCCGTTGTCTCCATCAGCCCAGGCTCTGCTGTGTGTGGTCATGCCCTGTCCACAGCTGAGTGTGATGGATGGGAGGAGTTTGGGAGCTCAGCTGGGTTCAGAGGGTCCACTCGGTGCTGCAGGAGATGAGCTGCCCCACTGCTATGTCCAACTGAAGCTCCCACCCGTGGCTGTTCCTCCAGGTGTCTGATTCTGGCCGCAGCCATCACAGCTCACCATGGATTGGAAAACACTGCAGGGGCTGCTCAGTGGGGTCAACAAATACTCCACAGCCTTCGGTCGTATCTGGCTCTCCGTGGTCTTCGTCTTCCGTGTCCTGGTCTACGTGGTGGCGGCCGAGCGCGTCTGGGGGGATGAGCAGAAGGACTTTGACTGCAACACACGGCAGCCGGGCTGCACCAATGTCTGCTACGACCACTTCTTCCCCATCTCCCACATCCGTCTGTGGGCCCTGCAGCTCATCTTTGTCACTTGTCCCTCCCTGCTGGTCATCATGCACGTGGCTTACCGGGAGGACCGCGAGAAAAAGAACCGGGAGAAGAACGGGGAGAATTGCCCCAAGCTGTACAGCAACACGGGCAAGAAGCACGGCGGGCTGTGGTGGACCTACCTGCTCAGCCTCTTCTTCAAGCTCATCATAGAGATCCTGTTCCTCTACCTCCTGCACAAGATGTGGGACAGCTTCGACTTGCCACGGCTGGTCAAGTGTGCCAATGTGGATCCCTGCCCCAACACTGTAGACTGCTACATCGCTCGGCCAACCGAGAAGAGAGTCTTCACCTATTTCATGGTCGGGGCCTCCTCCATCTGCATTGTCCTCACTGTCTGTGAGATCTTCTACCTCATCTTCAAGCGGGTTGTCCGGAGCACACGCAAGTGGAAGAAGTCCATCAAGCGCTCTGTGAGCTACAGCAAAGCCTCCACCTGCCAGTGCCACCTCAAGGCAGAGGAGAGGGAGAACAAGGCCCTCAATAGGTGTGTGGCAGCCTAGCAGGACTTGTCCTCCAGCCTGACCTCCGTATGATGGGGTCATGGAAGGGGAAGAGGGAGGGAGAAGGGTCTGGGCACGTACCAGGGATGGCTGCCCTGGAGGCGGCCACCAGCAGTGCCACCACCAGAGCCTTCAGCTGGGACTTTGCTGGTTCTGTAGGGGAGGGAAAAGCACCCATGGGAACCATCCTCCTTGGTGCCCCCATGGGCAGTTGTATGTCATGGGAACATGAGTGATGTTGACAGGGGGCTGGGGTGGATGTAACCTCTGCAGCTCATGACGGGCAGCACAGGGTGGGTACGAGGAGGTCACATAGGGACCCCATCCCAACAACCAGACAAGGGACCCACAACATGAGCTGTGGGGATTCTGTGGACTAACACTGCCAGGACTGATGACCACAGGCACACCCCCAGGGCATCCCTGCAGCGAGGGCACGCTTGGCAGTGGGCCGGTGCCAGCTGCCTGCAGGCATGCTGAGCCTAAGAGTGTCTGTTCTTTCCACAGAGGAGAGGAGCTGTGACCTCCCCTGTCCCAGCCAGCTCACCTTCCCCTCGGACCATGAGCTTTTCAAACCTACAAGGTTCCCAAACTCTGGAGCATTTGATCCCTATGAGAAATGAAGAAAACCAATGAAGTCCCCTGAGAGAGCACCGTGGGGTGCCTGAGAAGACACAGGTAAGGGAAGGGCAGCCGCCGAGCTCTGCTGGCTGCACCCAGTGGTGCTTGGACATCACACTGACACATGGACACTGGTCACAAGCTCTGCTAAGCAACCACCAAGCTGCCCCCAGTGGGGTCAAAGCCACCGTGCTGGGAGGGCACACGGACTGGGGCCAGCAGGAGGGAGCAGATGGAGGCTCCAACAGCTTCTCTTGGGTTTCCTGTGCTGGGTACAAATGCATGGAGCAGTGCCCAGCCCCGGCTGCTGGTGCCCATTGTATGGCACTGCTGCATTGGCCCAGGATGGGGGTAGGAGCAGCTTCCTTCTCTCTTCTCATGCAAGCACCTCGCTGACGTCCTGCCCAAGTGGCTTTTCTGGCTCTGCTGCTTCCCAGTGTACCCACCCCTTGCCTCAGACGGATGTGTCATTCATGGCATTAGCTACGAATCCAAGGGGTCAATAAACGTTTCATTGTAGACACTGGGATCTGCTCTGCTTGCTGGAAATTGCAGGGGGAGGGAGGTGAGGGCTGAAAAAATGGATTTGTGTTGGTTCCCCAGGTGTCCCCAGTGGGTCGAGCCCCCTGGCAGCCACCTCCCCCTCCCTTCCCACTTGTCATACATGGTTAAACTTTAATTCACCAGAACTGCAGGCCGGCCCCCAAGGAAATCAAGGCGAGATCAGCATCAATCATTTACTAAACCTCGATTAATATTACAATAAATAGAAATGATTTCCACTTAATCTCTCCCTAAGCAGCTCTGTGCGGAGGGTCTGCTCAGCCCATGCTTTTCCAACACACACAGTGCAGTGTGTGACTTGCGCTGCTCTCAGAGGTGGTGACAGTGATGCCCGTGAGGTGTGGTGACACATTTCTGCTGCTCAGCACCTTGTCACCTGTGGTGCTAGCCTTGAGCATCCTGCACCAGAGGACAGATATCATGGGTATCTGATTGGGTTGTGCCTCTGGAACCAGTGCAGGGTCTGCATTAGGATGCATTGCTCACCGGAGAACTTTGGCTGCTGTGAGTGAAACAACGTGGGTGCATCCGCAAGTGGGGACAGCTCCATTTCCTTTGTGGCTTTGGGGCTGCTCCCCAGAGGTGATTTCATTTCCTTCCTTCAGGGACTGGCAGAGCACAGAGCATCACTGGGGACAGGTGACAAGAGGGGACACGTCACAGCAGCAGCCACAACTTCAGGCTGGTGGGGTGACCCTGGTGAGCCGGGAGATGGGTGCTGGACACCTGGTCACAGCACGTGGGTGTTAACCCAATGCAATTAATTTATATTAAACGTAACGAGGCTATTCTGGCTCCACCTCTGCTCAGACCTGTCTGTGAGGAGGAAATGTCACGTCTTGGTGGGGAGAGGCAGCAGCTCCCTGGCCCAGTTTCTGCTCGGATTGCCCAAGCCCCACTGCTCCCATGCAGCCTATGCTGTGTGCCATCCCCCTGCAGCTGCTGCTGGGGGGACACAAATGCAGGTTTTGCCCCCCAGAGCAGTAGGACACAACCACTTACACCGCTTTCCCGTATCGGCCCCATCTCAGGTCCCCTCGCTCAGAGCAAAGCAGGCATCCGCATCCTCAGGGCATCCGCACCGCGGGCTCCCAGTGCCACCCCACAGCCGCCCGCTGTCCCCAGACCCTCCCCGTTCTCAGCCGGGCTGCGTTCAAGCCCGACGGCGGCCGCAGCCCCGTGCCTCTGCCCGAGCTCGGCCTCCGGTGTAGCTCCAGCACCACCCAGCGCCCACGTCGCGCACGGCCCCGCTCCACGCGCTCCCGGAGGAGCGAGATATCCCAAATCCCGCAGGAACGGGCCCTCCCCGTGGGCAGCATCCCCCACGCACGAGGCCGGAGCATCTCCCGTCGGGTGTCCCCGCCGCCTCGCGATGCTCGCGGTGCCGCCGGCAGCAGAGGGGCTTTGGCCGTGTGCGGGACGCTCCGCCGCCGGGATCTCCCCGCAGAACTAAAGGCAACAACGGGGCACGGCCATTCCCACCGCCCTCTGTCCCCGTTTCTCCCCTGCAGCTGCGGGACCCCCCCCCCCCTATCTCGGCTCCTCTCCCCTCCCCGCCCGTCCCGCACTACTTTGTCTCCGACGGACGGCCCCGACGCGACGATTCGCGTTCGGGTCGCGCTCAGCTCCTCTCTCCCCGCCTCCCACCGTCACCGGGAGCCCTCCCGGGCGGTGCTGACGGCCCCACCGCCCCCGTCCCGCCCCGACCCGGCTCCCCGCACCTGCGGTGCCTCGCTAAGCCCCATCCCCTGCTTCCTCTCCGCGCTCCTCCTCCTGCTCCCCCGGGCCCGCCACGGTCCCTGCTGCCCGGCCCGGCCCGGCCGCTCACACTCTGCGCGGTCCGAGGCAGAGGGGACGTGCCCGGCGCTGCCAGGCGGGCGGTGAGTGAGTGAGACCCCCCCCCACCCCCCGGGACCCCCCGGCACCGCATCGCTCTCTCTGCTTCTCGATGGGATCGCTGCTCTCTGCATGCACCCACTTTTCCGCTTCGGGGCACTTCTCCATCCCACAGGGAGACGTGTCCCTTTAACGGTCCAGCTGTGCTTAATTGGCAGAGGTTAATGAGGAGTCAGGGCTGTGGCTGCTTCCTCTTTCCCAGCTGGGCTGCAGGGCTGTGCTATGAGGGGGGATGTGGGGCAGGCTGGCCGGCCGGCAGGGGTGACAGTGGGACAAGCGGGGATCCCCCGAGCAGAGCCGGGTCTGTGTGCGGTGAGTGGCTTTGGGATCCCCGGGCTGGGGGCTACACGGGCATGGGGGAGCAGTTTGGGGCTGGGGTGGTGTTGTCCCACAGCAAGGGAGCTGGCTGCGGATTGCTGAGCTCAGTGGTCTTTTCCAACTCTTAACGATTCTCTGCTTGCGTGCTCGGTTTGGGGACAGCAGTGCCTGGGTGTCGGGGTGGCAGCTGTACCCGGGCTTTGTGTGGTTGTCACTGCGGTCACGCTGCTTGCTGCTTTTTAGTGGGGCTGGGCTGTAAGAGGGCTGAGTTTAGGCTGCCCCTGTGTGCTGCCAGCCATGGTGGGTTTGCTGGGACCTCCTGCGGGGTGGCCGTGTCCTGGGAGCACCTGGGTACACGGTGTGAAAATGGGATTGACTCCGTCCCCCTCTCCTACAGAAGCACGAGGCTCCTAGAAGATGGGCGACTGGGGATTCCTGGAGAAACTGCTGGACCAAGTCCAGGAGCACTCGACCGTAATCGGGAAGATCTGGCTCACTGTGCTCTTCATCTTCCGCATCCTCATCCTGGGTTTGGCTGGTGAGTCCGTGTGGGGGGACGAGCAGTCGGACTTTGTGTGCAACACCAAGCAGCCGGGCTGCACCAACGTCTGCTACGACAAAGCCTTCCCCATCTCCCACATCCGATACTGGGTGCTGCAGTTCCTCTTTGTCAGCACTCCGACCCTCATTTACCTGGGCCACGTCGTCTATCTCTCGCGGAAGGAGGAGAAGCTGAAGCAGCAGGAGAATGAGCTCCGGGCTATCCACAGCAAGGACCCAAAGATTGAGCAAGCGTTGGCAGCTGTAGAGAAGAAGATGTCCAAGATCTACACGACGGAGGACGGGCGGCTCAAGATCCGAGGGGCACTGATGTGGACGTACATCATCAGTGTGATCTGCAAGAGCATCTTTGAGGCAGGCTTCCTCGTCGGGCAGTGGTACCTGTATGGCTTCTCCATGGTGCCCCGCTACGTGTGCAGGAGGGACCCCTGCCCGCACCAGGTGGACTGCTTCATCTCCCGCCCCACCGAGAAGACCATCTTCATCATCTTCATGCTGGTGATGGGCCTCATCTCCTTAATCCTCAACCTCCTGGAGCTCTTCCACCTCTGCTGCAAGAGCCTGCTCAGCAACATCAAGAAGGTGCCGGTGCCGGTTGGCCCGAGCCAGGGTGCCTTTCCCGATGACATGGGCTCGGCTCCCTACCCGGCCAAGCACTACCCCTTCCTGCCCATGGCTGAGAGCCACACTCCACCCTACCAGGTCTACAACAAGCTCTCCAGCGAGCAGAACTGGGCCAACTTCCGCAACGAGGAGAACCTGGCGTTGGGCAGCGGCACCAGGCCCCTCTCGGACCCCTATGCCCCCAGGGCTCCAGAAGTCCCAGTCCCCGAGGAGAAGCTGTGCAGCCGGCCCAGCAGCTCAGCATCCAAAAAGCAGTACGTCTAGGGCTGGGCTGAGGCCATCCCTGGTCCCTTTTCATGGGCTGGGGACTGTCCCTTGTGCCCGCTCCGAGGATGTGGGGCCTGCCACTGGGACCTGATGCTTACAATCTCACCGGCCCCTGAGCGCAGCCTCTGCTCTCTTCTGTTTTCCCCATGGGCTCTGCAAGGAAGGAAACCACATGGAAACTGTGCTGGGACAGTGTGTGCAGGGCAGAGGGGCTCGGCATCACTGTGGGAAAGGGAGCAAATCCCTGGGGCTGGGAGCGGGCTGTCCCAGGGCTGTGATGAGGGGTCCTGCGTGTGCAGCTGGCCCCTGGGACGTGAGGAAGACCCACAGCCAGTGTGGGAGCATTGGGGAGCCACGGGAAGCCGCTTGTCCTGGCTGTGGGCTGTGTCCCCTTCCTGTGACCCTGCAGGCAGCTGGCACTGCTCTGTGTGGGGGCTTTGCTGCAGGAGCTGCCCCAGTCCCTGTGGCCCACAGTGGGGTTAACCCTGCACTGGGACATGTCCCCATCACCCCGAGTGCCCCAGTACCCCCCCCCCCCCCCCTCCCTGCCCCGTGTTCTGTCCCTGGACCCTTTCCCATGTGATGTCTCTAAGTTATTTTTAACGTGTCGACCCAAGCACGGAGCTTTCTGCCTTAAAGGTGCCATTGTGCAGGGGACCAGGACGCTGTGTCCATCCCAGGCCACCAGCCCTCGAGCCCAGTGGTGTGCGGGAGGAATTAGCCTAGCAGTAACCAGTTTGAGGGGTCGTTGTTTTTAATACTTTGCACTAGTCGTTATCTGCTGTGGGCTGCAGTGCTGGTGATGGGGCAGAGGAACGGACCACTGCCCACCGAAGCCATGGGGTGGAAGGGGCTGTGGGGGTTTGCTCCATCTGCTGCTCATGGACCACATGCAGCCACAGAGCATGAGCGCAGGGTGTGGGCTTTGCTCCTCTCTTCTGTTTCCTTTTCCTCCCTGCCAGACTGAGCACTGTATCGCCATGAATAAAGTTGGATGAATTAAAGGTGCAGCATGGTGAGACTGTGTTTGTGCCATGGGCTGCTGGAAGAGCCCTGGGGAGGGTTTGGATTTGAGGGGGTTTGCTGCTGTCCTATGAGTGGTGGGGCTGGGGTGTGCGTGGACACAGTGTGTGTTCTGGTGATGCTGCTGGGGCTGCTCATCACTGCAAGCACAAACCCACCTGCTGCCTCTGTGGGGCCGGTTATGGGGCCGCTGCACTGCAAAACAGAACCTTTGGTGCCCCATCACCGGGGCCCCTCATCGGCCTGCCCCAGCTCTGCTGCAGATAAACCTGGTGGAAGCCACAGAGCTGCTGCATAATAGGTGGAAGTGAGCCTCAGATAAAGGCGCACAATGCGCCTCAGGGCCCTATTTGGTTTCCCTGGCGGCCGCGAGCCCAGGGCAGAGCCTGCTGCTCTGTGCTGAGGGCCTCTTCAGCGAGGGTGGGACAGCTAAAAATACCCCGGAGGCAATGAAATATGGGTGATACGGAGTCTGTATCACTGCCAGAGGAAGCGGGGAGGGAGGCACTGCACAGACCCACAGCCGTGCCCAGGCCGCTCCCTGGCTTTCCTCCCTCCACATGGGGATGGGAGCACATCCCTGGAGCATCCCCAAAACCCCCCATGCTGGGAGGTGCGTGGGGTACGAAGATAGACCCTCTGCAGGGACCTTCCCATGGGGTGCCCCTTGGCTGGCTCCCACCAGGCACCAGCAGAGCCCAGCAGCTCCGTGCTCTGCAGGGAGGAAACGCCAGTGGGAAGGGGGACGGTGCAGCCCCACAGTGTTTACCACGGGGCAGACGCTGTTTGCTCTCCTCGCTGTCCCAAGCTGCTATTTTTGTTGGCACCAGGAGAGCATCACGCTTTTCCCCTTCAAGGTGAAAAACAAGACGGCCGTGAGCCCGCACGATAGAGCCGGTAACCAGAGGGGCCACGCGTGCCCGGCCCCCACGTGCTGCAACAACACGGCCCCGCACACCGCTATTGTTCCCGTGTTGTGACAATGGTGGCCGTGGTGACCCCACGCTGCCGGGACCTGCCACCGGCACGCGCCAACAACAACAGCCAGAGCTCACCTGCACCGCCACAGCGCAGGCGTGGGACCACCGAAGGCGGGCGGGCGGCCCTAAGGCAAATAAAAGTTTGCAGCTGATAAGCGTGCTGGCTGGCCCCGAGGAGCCCTTTTTGCACAGCTCCGGGACAGATAGCGGCGGGACGGACACGCACGGCCTTTCTCACACCTCCATGTTGTCTCCTGAATAAACAGCCCCCTCCCGTCCCCTTCTGGGAATGCTGTTTGCTGTCCCGAAGCCCGGCCCTGTGCCATGGTACTGAGCCCTGCAGCTCTCTGTGGGCACACCCAGGATGGGCACTTTTCTGGGGCGCTGCCCTTCCCAGGGATGGGGGACCCCCACCTCAGAGCCTGGGGGGTTTCTCTCTATCCAAGGATGGAGGTTTTTCCAAGGGTGCAGCCCTTAAAACAATCTCATGGTGAGCCTGCCTTTGCTGTGCCCCATGTGCATGCTTTCTTTAATGGAGCACAAGCAACAACTTGCTGCTGGTTCCTAACCCGGAGCTCCTGGAAGAAAGTGAGTGCCAAGAGAGAGACGTGATGTCTTCAAGGTGTGAAGGAAATGGGGGGGGGAGGAGCAATGGCAGAGGGATGTGCGCCCAAACACTGTGCAGCTCAGGGATCCCCAGGCAGGGACGTCCCCTGGGCTCAGTTTTTGGGTGTCCACTCTGAGCACCCCCTGATCCAGAAAGGCTTTGGGGGTGCTCAGCTGGTCCTACAGGGGCTACAAATTGCCCAGGACCCCAGTTTCTGCTGGGGCCATTGCCCAGACACCAACCACTGTCCCAGGGCCACCAGTTAGCACCAGCCTGCTCTGTGTTCCTCTGCACAGTGCAGCCGGGCTACAGAGAGGAGCAGCACAGGGACTGCCACAGCTCGTCCCACCGCAAGGCTCTTCCCAAGGAGCTGGACGAGCACCAAGTTTATTTTTAAGTTACCCAGCGCAGAGAAAAAGAGCAAGATGCTAAATCTGACTTGCCTGCAGGAAGAGCGGCGGCGGCGGGAGCAAAACAAGAGCTCTGAGAAGGGAGGAAGGGCAGAAGCTGGGCAGGGCGATGCCAGCTGGGACCACAGCAAGGATGCACCTCTGAGCCCCAGCACTACCACGGTGGCGACGCCGAAACGTGGCACAGCCCTGCCCCTATCAGCCCTGCTGCCCCACGCAGCTCCCCACAGGGTTATATTTAGGTCTCCACGCGTGGGCACAGCAGACAATGTGGCCCCCGAGGCCCTCGTGAGAACCACGGGCAGAAGGAAACGCCTTCAATAGCCCCGACGACTTCCCGCATCCTGACATTGTCGCTCCCCTCCGGCCGCTTCCTCGCGTTCAGGCAGTGGGGCTGCAGCAGCACCCGCACCCCATGCCCACCCCAGGAGCTGTGGCCACAAGGAGAGGTGACACCGAGCGGGACGTGTCCCCTGTTGCTGTCCCACACCTTGGCTCTGGTTTAAAGCAGAGCTGCTCTTCTCCAGAGGCACTGCAGGGCTTTTGCTGGAGCTGTGCTGTGGGATTGTGGCTCCTGCAGAGGGACTGAGATACTGGGAAAGGACGAGATGGGAGCCTGGGAAAACAGCCTGGGTTCACCAGGGCAGGGAGCAGTGGTCCCCAAGGAACGCGGGGACACGTTTGGGGACACAAACCATTTGCTAGCCAGTGCTTCTGGGGTGAGCACACCTCTGTGTCTCAGGGCTGCCGGCACGTCCAGGGTGCCCTGGGGTGACGGTGCTGCCCCAGGTCAGGAAACAGGAGTGAAAGTCCCCGTGGGTGCCTGCACTGCTCTGCAGAGCCACGTCACTCCTTCATGGCCCTGCTGCTCAGAGCAGCCCAGGTGCCACCACAATGGCCACAGTGTCCCAGACCCACAGCTGGCGTGTCCCCACACTGAGCTCACCGGACGTCCGCTGCAGCTGCCCAGGTGTGCTGAGCTGTGCTGAGCAGCTGGGGGGGGGGACTCGGGGGTCTCCATTTCCCCAAAGCAGTGTGAGCTGGGAAGCAGCGTGGGGAGGGCAGCAGAGCAGCCCTCCATCCCTGCATCCTGCCTCCGGAAACCAAAATCTGTTCCTCGCACGCTGCTGGCAAAGGACCCCCAGGAGCACACACAGACACAGCCAGGGCTGGTGGGGAGGACACTGTGGGGCAGGCAGGGATGGAGAATCAACACAGCCATGTGGCTCCAGTACCATCCTGCCCTTTGAGCTGGGCACCAGCACCTGGATGGTGGCTGCTGCAGACCCTGAGCACTCGGTCTGGGGGACCTGTGCTCTGGAAGAAGGGATGAGATGCCTGTGGGCCACCAGCAGACACAGATATCGCACAGGATTTAATCCCTGCTCAGAGCATGGCCCGTGGGCTTCCTCAAAGCCAGATGGGTCCTGTGCAGATGAAAGAGAACAATCCTCCCACAAAGCAGCAGCCCCTGTGCTGGACCACAGCAGCACCTTGTCCGTGAGGAGTGGTGCACAAGAGCTGGAAGCCAACTATTACCATAATGGTGCATTCAGCAACGCTTCCTCTCGCTCCTAGTGAGACACCATGGCTGTTTGCCCCGGCCCTGAGTGCTCACCGGCTCCTATTCTTGTCCAGAGAGTGCTTCCCAGGCAGCACATTGTTGGGATTCAATGGGAGGAAGGGTGGGTTTGCAGCACCAGGAGTTTAGGAGAACTGTGGCACTTTCCCCCGTTTGTGGCCGGTCTCCAGAAAGCCCCATTGCCCAGGGGAGCCCACTGCTCACCCCCAGTGCTCTGCTGGTGCAGAAACCAGTGGGAAACATGGAATTGCTGGCTAGGTAGCAGGCACAGATGGCTGCAGAGGTTGGGGATGCGCTGTGGGGCTCGTGGTACCCACACAGATGCTGCTGGGAGCCGTCCTTCCCCACGCATTGTTTCAGCAAGCAGAGAGGCTGTATAGGCTTGGGGGCAGGAAATGGGCCAGGGAGGCCCCGACAAAGCACGATTGTGCCCTGGGGGTCTGAGAACAGGCAGATCAATGGGCTATAAACAGCCACGGGAGACGCTCCGTCGCGGGGTGAACAAAGGGATTTCGGAAGAGGTTTCCGAGCTGGATCCCAGGTGGGGGAAGTGAAGGGATCTTTCCCACCCCAGAGCACAACAGTGAGCCCAGCATCACTCCCAGCTAGGCTGGGAAAGGCAGAGGTTGAGTACAAAGGTCTCTGGGCGATGGGACAGAGATGCATTTGAACCCCAGAACATGGGGTGACAGCAGGACTGGACTGCCCCAAGAGTCCTGCTGCATCTTCTGGTCCAGGCACAGCCAGCACACAGCACACACAGCTCCTCCTGGCCCTGGCTGCCTCTGCTCCCTCGCAAACAGCCCCGGCCAGCAAGTTCCTGGCAGAGAGCTCAGGCAGCAGGCAGCAAGCCAGCCCCGAGAGCAGGTCGGGAGGTAAACACGGCCGGGCAGTAAAGCTGTCAGCAGGGCAGGAGGAAGCAGGGCAGAGCAACGCAAAACGCTGAACTGGCTGCTGACATCAGGGCTTTGCAGGAGACACAACAGATTTATCGGCCCCGGGGAGGGGAAGGCCAGGCTGGGGCAGGGTGCGAAGGCTCGCTCCGTGACCAGGGAAAAACAAGCCGGGAGACAGCGATAACCCCACGCTACAGGACAGAGCGGGGCTGACTCTGCTCGGAGTTCTGTCCCACCGTGCTGGTAACACGAGGGGACAGCACCGGGCCTGGCCCGGTTTCAGGTCCCCCAGCGCTCACCCCCTGGAACAGAACATTACTCCCCGTCCCTCGGGCCCCCACCCAGCGCTGTCACCACCCTTCTGGTTTAGATAAGGACGCTGAGGGGAAGCGGTGACGTGGCATGGGGGGGATGGGAGGGGAGCACACAGCAAGGCAGGCTGGCATTTCAGTGCCTCCTCCACCTTCCTGCCCATCACCCCCCCACCCAGCCATGCCAGGCACAGACCAGCTGGCCCAGGCACAGCTTGGATGCTTCTGTTCTATAAGTGGGGTTCTTTGAAAACATCAGGAGCAGAAACACGCTCTGAGTCGGGGTTCTGGACACGTGACAATGCAGAAGAAGACACTGAGGCCCAGGATTCACAGAAGTTTTAATGTGGCTGTGCCTGTACAAAGCAAGAGTTCTCATTCTCTACACGTCTGAGCTCCACAATGGATGCAGGGCCAGGATGTCTGCCTGCCCTGGTGCACTTCCCTGCTGCAGAGCCCCAGGATGGTGCAGAGAGAGCTTCCAGATCCCCACTGCACTCAGGTTCTCATGGTGAGAGCATTGGTGAGGTGCCGAGGTCTCCAGCAAACCAGTCTGGGTTCACAAAGAGCAAGAAGAGGTGGAAGTAGGATGGCAGGCCCTCCTCTGCCTGCACCCGACCCCATATTGCCCAGGTCCAAGTACATCAGAGAGCAACTCTCTTCCGTTTCCATGCCCACAAAGAAACCAGACCTAAAGCGACGTGTGCGTGGCGGATACAGCCATGAGGGTTTCATGCTGCTGGGGCCAGGCCGGGCTGAGAGCCGGTGAGTTTCACACATCCCATCTCCAAACCATCACCCCATCCCCCATCAGCTGCGGAGGACAGCGTCTCGCTGTGGTCCTGAAGACATCCGTGGAGTGGGCAAACCCCGAGAGCTCTGCAGAGCCCGGGGTGGGTGGTGAGCAGCAGAGGAGGCAGCAAACAGCCCGAGCACAGCCAGGTGCAGGACGGGGTCTGGGTGTGCAGGTGTGGGAGGAGCACAGTGCTGCGGTGCACGGCCCACGCGTGGGTCCTCAGCTGGCAGAACCACCGGCCCCGTTAACTCTTCTCGGGCCGGTTCCTGTTGAGCACCGCCCGAGGGGCAAACTCCAGCTTGTCCTTGAGGCTCACCACCTCGGTCAGGTCCTTGCCCGCGATCTCCTGCAGCTTTCGGTCCTCCCTCCTCTCCGAGATGCTCTTCTCCTCCTCCTCGGCCGGGGGGGGGGCTGGGGCCGCGGATGAACCACTCCAGGTGGTATCCCACGGCGCCCACCACGAAGGCCACCGGGAACGTCACGTAGGGCGCGTGGGTGCGCACGGCGCTCCACAGCACGGACCACATGGCGGCGGTCACCGGGAGGGCACGGCCCCGCCACGGCGCCCGAGCCCCGCGGGCCGCACTGCGGGAACCGGGGGACCGAGGGCGGGGGGGGGGGGAACCGGGGCCGGCACCGCACGGAGCTCCGCGCCCGCCGCGCTCACCTGGGCCCGGGGACACCGCCGCCACTTCCGGTGGCGGAGCGCGGCGGGGTGTGCTGCCACCTAGCGGGCGGAGCGCGGAACTGCACCGGGAGGGGGAGGCCCACGGGGGATCCGAGAGACGCGCGTGGGGGGGGGGGGGGGGGGTTGTGCAGGGAGGGCTGTGGTGGGGACGCGGGGAGACGCGGGGGTGACAGCCGGGAGAGGCGCGCCGAAGTGCCCACGGGTGGGCGAACCGTGGGGTGAAACCGTGAGCGGAGACCCGTGCAGAGAGACGCGGGCAGCCCCACGGTGCGGGTACCCCTCACGCAGAGCCCTCACGGTTTTAGAGGTCCCTTCCGACCCCTACAGTTCTGTGATTGGGAACCCCCACCCCACGGATGCTCCCCCCCCCCCCATCCCGTGCCCGCCCCACGCACACCAAGGGTACACACAGAGCGGGGAAAGGCGAGCCGGGCGCCGGCCGTGTCCCCGCGGGGAGGTGGCCGCTGCCCCGGAGTAATCAAAGTGGTCTTTTTATTAATTCCGGAGGTTTGTTACAATAAAAACGGAGCCACGTGTCACGGTCACTGTACAGTGCTGGCAGGGCCGGAGGTCTCGAGGGGGGAGAGGAACTGGGGGGCTTGGGGCATCCCTGTGCAGGCACAGCTCTAAAGCTACGGTGTGGTGGAGGCAGGAGCAGGCTTTGGGGGGCTGCTGGGGCTGGGAGCTCCGTCCCCTCCCTCCATCATCCTTCACACGTAGCAGTCTGATTCCTGCTGCCCCCCAATAAGTGACACCTGGACCTTTAGCACCGCTTCTCGGCGGGGCACGAAGCCCCCCCCCCCCCACCCAGAATCATGGCCCTGCTCCTGAGACCCTCCCAAGCCCCCGCTGTGAGGGGACAGAAGCTGAGCCCCCTCCCCCCCAAATCCTGCAGAGCTGGCTGTGGGTTTAGGGAGGTGCCTGGCGCCTATAGGAACTCGAAGCACCAGCATCCACTCCCCCTGCCACCCACCCATGGGGAGAAGGGGACCTGGGGAGGGCAGCCCTTGAGGGGTCACAGTGCAGGCAGATGTTCCCTGGGCATGGGGGCAGTGGGAGCAGGCAGCTGGGGCTGCCCATGGCAGCCCCTCTCTGAGGGGCCAGCAGCATGGATGTGCTGTGCACCTGCTCTGTATGGGCTGTGCTCGGGATGGGGATGAGATGGATGCAGTCACATCTCCAGATCCCCCGTGGAAGCTGCCGTCAAGGAATCTGTGGCTTCAAGGAATTCCTGCAGCATAAATGCTGCATCCCAAGCTGTCCCCTGTCCCCATGGGGCACTGAGGGCGCAACAACCCCATCCATGGTGTCTCAACCTTGCGGGGTACAGGAGCTCAGGGAGAAGGGGGCAACCCTGTGTGGGATTTTCAGCAGCCTCACACTCAGGGGGAAGCTCCTGCCCCACACCTGCAGCCCTGTCCCCGTATGCAGGGGACACCGAGGCCAGCCCCGGCCAGCAGCACCATGCCTGCTCTATCCCTGCACCAAAGTCCTGCACGAGCACAGGAAGGTCTCCCCGACACTGCCGCCTTGCTCACACAACTACACCCAGGCTGCAAGGTGCAAAGGAACCAAGTGCCCTGTCCCCATGGTGTTTCCATGCAACTGATTGGGAAAAGGGGCAGGAAGGGCTCGGAGAGCACGGTGCTGCTGCTCAGTGCAAGGGACGCAGGTTCAGCTCACTGGGGCCAGGAGACCTGCTGCTCTGGTCCATCCCGCCCTCCAGAACACAGCTCTGGTCATGTGTAGTTTCTGTTTTATTCCTTAGGTAATATTTATATATGGATATAGGTCGAGGACTCCTGGGTTCCCCACAGCGCTGGGGCAGGAGGCAGGGAGCGGAGCGGGGCTCCAGCTAGGCATGGGGCTGGGGGCTCGGGGGTCCATCCCCGCAGCCATGGGATTGCACTGAGTTACAGAGAGGTGGGGGGGACCTGCCTGCGGCCCCATACCATCCCACCCGGCAGGGCCGGGGGCTGGGGTTACCTCTCCTTTGGATGGGATGGGTACCAAGGGGAGGGGGATCAAGGGACAGAAGAGCTGTGACACGGCCCCAAAGAGGGCAGGGGGAAGGAAGAGCCCTGGACCCTGGGAGAGACGGGCAGGGGCATGCGAGCAGGGGGCAACGGGATGGGGCAGAACCGGGTTGGTGCTCATTCACCGTCGGATCCATGAAACGTCTACGATAGAAAAGAGAGAAGCTGTGAGTGGGCCAAGCGCTGCCCCCAGGGTGTCCCCACGGCCCCTGATCACAGTGAGCGATGGACGCGCCATCCAGTCCGGGTAGAAAAGCCGAGGCCGCGGTCACAGCCGGGTCTGAGCCTCGGGGATGTAGATCTCAATGCTGTCTGCACTCTCGGTGGCCGAGTTCTGGCGGAAGGAGGCGGCACGCTTGGCTGCCAGGAGCCGCTTGCGAGCCTCCTGCCGCTGCCGGTCCACCGAGTCCAGGGAGCGCTCCTTCACCGGGTGCACCTTGGAGCGCGGCGGCTTCTTTGGTATGGGGGGAGGCACCTTCTTCTCCTCCTGCACGGACAATGGGAGAGCCTCAGGGTGAGCGTGGGGCAGGCCCCGAGTCCCCTTTCCTCTCCCCACCCCCGCCGATGTCAGAGCAATGAGATGAGGCTGTGCATCCCTCCGTGCAGCTGCACGTGTGCAGGATCGTGCCTGGCCCTTGGCACACGGCGCTGCCCAGAATCCAGCTGCAATATCGCAGCAGAGGAATGGCCTCATTTTTTTTTTCCTGTTCTTTGTTTTTCGAGTGTTTGCAAAAAGCACCCGCTGGCTCCGCTGGCGGTAGCTCTGCAGCAGTGGTTTGGCCACAGATGTGCTTGGGGATGAGGGGAAAGGGAGGGACGTGCACGGCACCAGCCCTGCGTGCCCCTGCTGGGCCCTGCCCTTACCTTGGGCTCGATGATCTTCCACCCGTTGGCCTTGAGCTGCTGGAGCTCTGCAAACTTCATGCTGACATCCTCAATGGAGAGCTGCAGCAAGTCCCAGAAGCCGGCCAGGTCTTGGAAGGTGGGCACCGGGAACGCGTTGGGATCCTGTGGGGATGGTGAGGGACCACGTTGGGCACACTTGTGCACAGGACACCAGCCGTGCTGGCTCTACCCCACCAGCCACAGGCTCAGCTCACCCTGGGATGGTGCTCAGGCACTCACCATGTTCTGCTGGCAGAGTCGGTAAAACTGCTGCACCTTCTGGGACATGAGGAGCTGAGCACTGCCCACAGCGCTCCGGATCTTCTCCAGGACTGGCGGTGCCAGGCAGAAAGCAGACAGTCAGTTCTCCAACAGCGACACAGCCGTCCCCTCCCCAACACTCACTCAGGGCCCTACCCCACCATTCGGGACCCCCAGAGACGTCTACACCGATCCCAACCTCTTGACCCTCCCTGAGCCAGGTGGCACCACCAGGATGCTCCAAGGGTGAGAGCAGTGCGGTGCAGCCCTGTGTACCCGGCCCCACTCACTCTCCTCCGGCAGGTCGTAGTCCTCAGCCTCCCGCTCCATCTGCTGGCACCAGCCCTCCATCTTCTCCACCTCGGCCTGCAGCAGCTTGATGAACCATTCCCCATCGCGGTGGCAGGGGGAGGCACGGCCGGAGTCGGGAAGGCTGCGGGAGCCCCGCTCCACCCAGGCGTCACGGCGCGGCACCTCCACCGCGTCGTACTGCATCTGGTAGTCCTCCCGGTACGCCCACTGGCCCTGCGTGTGCACCGTCTTGTACACGGCGTACTGCCGGCCGGACTCGGGCTCCGAGGAGTGCCGCTGGAAGGGGCGGCCGAACTGCAGAGCTTTGTCCTCCGTGGCCACGGCCAGCCCGGCGAAGCCTTCCAGCTCCAGGTCCGCCTGCACGCCCGCCGTCACGCTGTTGGAGCGCTTGAAGCGGGCTCGCCTGGGACAGAGAGAGCGTGTGGGAGCATGGTGGTGAGGATGCTGGGCGCTATGGGGCCAATGAGGACATCCTTGCCATCCCTGTCCCCCCTGTGGGGGACACCGTGGGGCTGGGGACACCCAGTGTTTGGGGCTGCAGGGTCAGCCCTGAGCAGCTGCATCTTTCCTGTCCCTCATTTCCTGCTCTCTTAGCCCGTTT
Organism: Callipepla californica brunnescens; assembly: GCA_023055505.1. Classification (NCBI taxonomy): domain Eukaryota; kingdom Metazoa; phylum Chordata; class Aves; order Galliformes; family Odontophoridae; genus Callipepla; species Callipepla californica. The sequence goes on from JALIRH010000055.1 coordinate 1,280,356, forward strand.
CCATGGCTACCGGTGCTGGACGATGCTGGAAGATGCAGAGCAACGTGCACCAGGGTGGGTGGGCACGCTCCCTGAGCTCATCTCCCCATGCACCGCACAGGTCCCAGCTCACGGCACGCCCACCCCACGCAAAAATCCATGTTTTGTTGCAGAAAAGGTTTCACCCACAGCTGGGCAGCTTCCGAGCTGGGGGCTGAGCTTCAGCAAACGAGACCCCGACACAGCGTGGGAGCAGGGCATCCCCTTCCCCAGGCTGTGCCTTAGCAGCAATGAGGTGTGAGCACCAAGGCCAGGTGGGAGAAGGTGCTGCAGGCAGGAACTGGGTCAGATTGGGGGGCCCTGGGGGACCCAATGAGGAAAGCCAAGGAGCTTGGCAGGGCTCAGCTTGGGACATACCTTTTGTCTTCCTCCACCTGCACCCCGATGGAGTGGAACTCCCTCTGGCTCCGGCTCTCTGTGTCCGAATCGGAGACAGCCTCAACCTGCCAGGGGCAGAGGGACGGCATGCTGGAGGGTTGCCCCACACCATGGGCATCCAGTGCCCAGAGAACACTGCACCGCTGGGAGAGTGTGTGGGCACAGGGGCAGCATTAGGGCCACCTGTGGTGGGCACAGGAGTGGCATTAAGGCCGTGCAGGTGGCATTAGGGCCACCACAGAGGCAAAGGGACAAGCGGTGGACTCTCAGCATGGACTGGGCAGACGGGTACCCAGATCTCAGCCCATCTGGAGGAGCAAAGCCCACCTGGACACCGATGGACGGTCGCCACTTCCTCTGCCGAGCCAAGCTCCGCAGCTCCTCCCGCCCGGGGATGGCCTTGATGATGAGCGTGGAGGGCTTGGGGGCGGTGCGGGGCTGCACCGGTGGCAGTTCAAGTGACACGGCCGTCACCTTGGAGCTCTCCAGGCTCTCTGCAGAGTTGCAGCGGGCCGTGGCATCTTTGGACCAGGCGGGGCCACGGGTGACCTCGCTGGGCAGGTAGCTCTCGTGAGCAGACTCTGTGCTGCTCTGCGCGGTGACGGAGATGAGGGGCTTGGCTTTGGTTCCTGGAGGGATGGGAGGTGGAGCTTTTCTGTAACTGAAGGCTGTTGTGGGAGAGGCGCAGGATGAAAAGGTGCGTGAAAACAGAGAAAATTCGCTCATTTCCTACCGCGAACGGGGGCCCTGGGGAGCAGTGCCCACCCCCTCCCGCAGCAAGGGGCCCAGACACCAATTTGGGGCAGCCCCGCAGGACCCTGAGCGGCCTTTTGGCCATTTTATCTCCACAGGACAGGAAAGCAGCCCAGACCCAGGCATGCAGCAAGGGGCAGCAAAGGGAAGCAAAGAACAGGGAAAAAAGTGTGGGAAGGACAGCAGAAGGACTCTGGGGGCACAGTGAGGGGCATCCCATGGGGTGGCTGAGCCATGAGCAAGGCGGGGCGACGCGGGGACCCTCACGGCACCGATCCCTCGCCGCCCCCAGGACTCACAGGTGCCGGGCTTCAGGATGCTGCTGGTGATGGGCGGCCCGGAGGGGGCTGACATGGAGAAGAGCGAGAGGCAGTCGTCATCCTGGGAGCAGCCTGCCTGGATGGCCCGCAGGTAGCTGTGGCTCCGCATACGGAAGCAGCCGGGCAGGTCCAGAGCCTCCACGGCTTGTGACTCCACCTCACCAAAAACGGACTCGCACACAGCCTCAAACTGGTGGTTGAGCTCGTCGTTGATCTGCGGAGAGCGGTGGGTGATGCTTGGGGTGGCATCCACAGCAGCCACCCTCTGTCCCAGTGTGGGGACAGACCCGTGGCCCCAGCACAGTGCCGGGTGCCTGCCTGGGATGGGGACCCTACCTGGCCAGTGGTGAAGGAGCGCCCGTAGCCCTGCCCCCGAGGGAGCATTCGAGGTGGCACGCCGCAGCTGGGACAGTTACAGATATATGAATCAGAATAGTGCCTACTTGCAAACCTAATGAGAGACAGTGGGAATAGAAGGGATGGCACCAAAAGCAACACAGTCAAGCTGAGCATTCGGAAATGCAGCCACAGCAGTGGTCCCACAAGCCCCGCTTGCTCACTGCAGCTCTTGCAGAGAGCCCTCCCCACTGCCCCTACCCTCCTGGCAGGGCTGGGGCTCCCCATGGCTCCCAGCAGGTGGGGCTGAACACAGCTCTCCAAAATAGCCGTGCTCCATGTGCCTGCCTGGCAGCTTGCCCTCTGCTCGGGTTTGGCACGGAGGTGCTCGGAGCAGGCTCCCTGTGCCAGCCCCGAGGCGGAGCAGCCCCTGGCATGGTGCTGCCGTGCAGGGCTCCGTGCACAAGCAGTGGCAGCGAGGCGCATGCAAGGTCCCCGTTGGGGTTCTGCACCCATGCAGGCAGAGTGCGGCTGCAGCAAGAGCTCCTGGCACATTGCAGAGACAGCAGGTGCCCAGCACGGGGTCACCACCAACCCCAACAACCCATCCTGGGTGCCACTGGTGCAGAGCCATCAGGAGAGGGGAAATTCCATGCGATGTGCAGTGGGCTCAGGGATGCTCCCTGTACTTGGGAATGCTGCAATCATCTCCCTACAAGTGTGCCCCTTCTCCATGGGTGGCTGCAGCCCGGCTCCCTCCCGCAGCCCAGCACAACCCTTACTTGCTCCTGGCCTGGTCGGCGCTGGAGGAGCGGCGGTAGCTGTCTCTCCGTGTGGCCGCCCGGGGCGACACTTTGGCGCTGGCGTCCGAATCGGCGCTGTCCTCGTCACCCATGGCCTTGATGTAGCTGCCACTGCGCATCCTCCTGCAGGGGATCTCCCCGTCCTTGCCCACCGATGGGTACCCGCTCCACTCGTCCTGCGGCACCTAGGGGTTGGGGGCGAGCGTGGGTGTGTGCAGTGGGACACAACAGCCCGAGCCCAGCACCGCTCCTCCGCCCTCCCTGCCCCAAACTCAGGAGGGCAGATCCCTCCTGGCAGTCCCAGCTGCACCCCTGCTTGCCATTCCCCACCTCTTTGCCCCCCCGGCAGTCACGACCAGGCCAAATCCCACCCATGCCAGTGTGGCTGTGCCACTGCACCAGGCCCTTACCAGGCTGCGGTGGCACAATGGTGTCCCCAGGACATGCAGGAGGGCGGTGGGGCCGGCACTCTGCCCTGATATCCCCGCTGCTACCCACCCCAGCGTTGCTTCTCCCTGTCTCCTTCCCCCGGGAAAGGGAGCGAAGAGTTAATTAGCTTTTAATTGAAAGGGAGGTGACCTAGAAGGGAGCCTGGTGACGTGATGGGACTGGCAGTGGCACTGGGCCAGGCGCAAGGGGGATAAAAGCCCAAAAGAGGGAGAGGGCAGAGGGCTGCAAGGAGCCTGCACAGTTAGAGCTGCCTCAGCCCCAACACACGGACCTGAAGATGGCAGAAGAACTTGGTGCCACCCACAGGGAACCCTGGAAGGATTGAAGACAGCAGCAATCCGTGGAGCCAGCATGGCCCCAAGCCACTGGGATGCAGGGACACAGGCCCAGCTCGACCCACGGCAACACCAACCGTGGTCCTGTGGGACAGCAGCACCTGCCCTGCCCACCCCCCTCACCTGCAGGTACTGGTAGGCTCTGTCTTTGGCCTTTGTCTCCTGAAGCATCAAGGTTTTCTCCGTGCCGCTGGCGCTGGGGTAGGCTTCTCGGGCTTGGCTGACGGTCATGGTGTGCCAGGCGCTCCTCTTGAGCGTCTGTCCATCCAGAGACATGGACATCCCGGCACACGCCAGGCATTTCCCTTCCCCGCCGCTCTTTAGACTCTTCAAGGTCAAGTCTCTGAAGGCACTTTCGGGAGCGTCCACGCAGTACTGGGTGCCCTGGTCCACGGCGTGCCGCCCAGACACCATGTAGCTGCTGTCGCTGTCCAGGTTGTCATCGGAGCTCCACCAGCCCATCATCTTGGACCGGTGCCGGGAATCCACCTTGCGATCCTTGCTCTTGCTCCGCTTACCGTGGCGGGACTGGTGGTGGTGGTGGTGGTGGTGATGGTGGTGGTGGTGGTGGTAGCCGTCCCCGCGGCCGTCCATCTTGGTGCCGTTGTAGTCCCTCTTGGCGGGCGCCTCCAGGGAGTGCGACTTGGCGAAGAGCTTCTGCACGGAGTGGACGAGGTGGCGGATGCGGCTGGGGCTCTCGCTGCGCGGCTCGGCACCGCCAGCCCGCGGGTACTGCAGCGTGTGGAAGCCGTCGTGGTGCAGCGGCAGCTGCTTCTCGAACTGGTCCAGCAGCGTCGGGGGCAGGCGGTTGATCTTGCTGGCGGGGTGGGCGGTCGCCATGCATTCGTCGCACGAGTCGTAGGGCTGCTGCTGCTGAGCGTGGTGCATCCTCGGGAAGGTGCTGCTGGCGTTGCCGGACGGTGGATTGCTCAGGGGACCGCACTCGCCGGCCGCGCCAGGGCTCCGCACCGGGCAGAAGGGATGCTCCAGGGAACACGGCTCGCTGGGGCTGAGGAGGTAAGGCGGGCGGCCGTCGGAGCCGTGGGGGATGTAGTCGGCGGGATGCTCGCAGTCCTCTGGGATGCAGCGGCAGCGGTGGCCGGAGGAGTGCTGTGTCTGGCTACGCTCCCCATGGTAGCCCTTCATGGTGTCAGCACCTGCCCCGTAGCCACGGCATCCTGCAGGGCTGTCCCTGCGGGCTCACCTGCGGGGACAGGCACGGGCACGCTGTCACGCTCCCATCCAGCAGCCCAAACCCCCATTCCTACACGGGCAAAGTGTTCCGGCTGCACGGGGTCAGGAAGCACCCATGGCAGGATCCAGCCCTGCTGGGCTCTCTGACCCCCATGGGCGCTGGGGACTGTGGGGCTGCCAAATCACGGGGATTTCTAAGGGAAAGCAGCAGCCTGCCTCGAAGCATTCAGAGCAGATCTGTAGTAGTGCGGGAGGACGTTTCGACATCATCAGAAACTTGTTTTCTTCCCTGGCACTAAATATTATGACGTGTTTCTCCATTAGGAAAACGATTCTGGCTGCATTTTCCAGCCGTTGCAATTCACAGAGCCACTAATGAGCTGAAGCGGGGGGCAAGGGGGGGCTGCGCTGCACTGACATCTCCATCCCGCCCGTCCTCCCACCACTGCACTGCATACTGACACCTCATATTCTCCCAGCACTGCCATCCTCCACCACGTGCCCGCTGGCAGTGAGGACACAGATCAAGGAATGCCATCCCCGTGCACTGCCACCACTCGCACACAGCTCTCATTTTGCCATTTCTTAAGTGAAATGCTGAGCATCACATCAGCCCCCTGTGACGGCAGCCCAGGGCTGGCTCTGTCCTCACCATGGTCCCCAGATGCAGTGCAGGGCCGCAGGGACACCCGGAGACACGTGTGCCCCACAGGGGTTTGTCTTCCTTACAGCCCCTCGAAGGCTCTGCTTTGGGCATGACTATAAACGAGGAAATTACTTACTCTCCAGTGTAACTTGGCTAATTAACTGGCATCAATTAACGCCCTTGTTATCATATTTAGGGAGGATGCCGTGGGCACGCCAGGTCTGTGATCAGGTTCAGGAAAGGTGGAGCAGCCTCTGGCCACGCCTGGGGACAACCCTTGGGGGGAGATGGGACAGTGGGGGCCACGGTGAGCCCAGATGGAGCAATGGGATGGGGAGCAGGAGGGAGAAAATGGGGTGTGCTGGGACACAGAGGCTGTGCCCAAGGAGCACCAGGAGGGGACGGGGGACTCGACACCTCTGAGTACAGTCCAGTGGCTGCAGGTGCTGGTGGCAACAGGGAGCATCGCCCAGCCACCCCCATCTCTCCCTTTGCCTTTCTTCCCAACATCAAGGCTGCCTCGCTTGGCCTCGCTCATCTCCCTCCCGCCCTCACAATCTCACTCCAGCTCTAACGAAGCTCCCTAATTGCTGCATCTCAAACGAAGGAAGCGGCAGCCTGCTGGAAGGAGAAATGCCTCTGCCCTCCTGGGAGAGCTGGAACGAGGCACGGGCAAGAGGCTGGAGGGATGTGGGAACAGGAGGGCAGTCAGCAGCAGGACAGAGGGGTGAGGGTGGGAGGATGGATGGATGGATGGATGGATGGATGGATGGATGGATGGATGGATGGATGGATGGATGGATGGGTAGCGGCTGCAGGCTCCCTCCCAGCCCCGCCTATGCCTTGGGCTGAGCTATCATCTCAATTTCATGGAGGGAAGTGCTCAGCTGATGCAAACATTGCCACGGTATTGGGAAGAAGGAGTCAAAACAGCCGAGCAGCCCATTATTAGGAGCCAGGTGAGCTTTTGTGCTCAGGAATGGGAGGAATTAAACAAAGCAGCGTGCCGGCGAAGCAGTGCCGCAGCTCTCCTGCAGCCACAAGCAGTGGGATGGGGACAGGGATAGGGATGGAGATGGGGATGGGGGTGGAGATGGAGCACTCCTGTGGGTCTCGGCATGGACCATGTACCCGGGTCACTGCTGTGCAGGGCGCTCCCATCCCCATGTCCCATTGCAGATTCAGAAAAGGGATAAAACCCAGCACCCGTCTGAATTTTGTGCCATTTAACACCAGGGTAATTACCACCATTGGGAACCTACCGCCCACACAATTATGTGCTAGGATAAACTGGAAGAGTGTAATTACCATTACAAATAACTCACTTCTTGCCTTTATTGCATCCAAAGCCTGGAGAAACTCCCATCAGCAATTCCCCTGCCGCCAACCTCCTTCTGACTTTTGCTTTTGCGGCATTTCTCCCCACCCCAGGGTCAGCAGCGGGCGGACCGGGACCCATCACCCCGGGCACTGTGGGGCTCACCCAAATTCTGCCTCCCTGCTTCATTTCCCACAGGGGCCCTTGGCAGAGGCAGTTCTGCTTCCCAGCACAGCATGGCGAGATCTCAGCCCCAGCAGTGCCACGTCGATGCTGAGGGCTGCAGGGACATGGTGTGACCCCCAACAGAGCCCAGACCCCCAGTGCCCACAGTGGGATGGGGACAGGATTGCAAACACTGCTGCAACACCCAGCTCTGACACAATGTTAGAATCGTACGATTATTAAGCTTGGAAAAGACCTCTGAGATCATCAAGTCCAACCACTGGCCCATCCCCACTACGCCCACTAAACCCATTCCCAGCACGCCCACTGAACCACGTCCCCCCAGTGCCACAAAATAAGGCTTTGTCCACATTCTCAGGTCCAACCCCAAAAGCCAGGATCCCGGCACTCACCGCCCGGCGCTCAGGGGGATGCTGTCCTCACGTCCTCATGTCCTCACACCCCAACGTCCCCTCCAGCAGCGCGTCCCAGGGCACAAGTTCTGCAGGAAGACGAAGCACAGAGAGGAAGAGCGAGCGTGGATGTCCCCAAAAAAGAGCCTGACCCAAATCCCTGTGGGTTTTCAGCTCCGCATCCTCCCCTCCTCCGGCCGAGCAGCACCGCGGCCAGCACAGCCCTGCACATGTTTGGCGCAGCAACGCCCCAAACCCATCCCCAACCACATCCTCTTATGCAATCCCCTGCCAGCGGGCGCCGAGCTGCCCAGCAGCCGCCTCAGCACTGACTTTGATTTGCACTGGAGCCGTCCATATGCTCCACAAAGGCTCCTCCTGCCACCAGCTCGAGCAGAGTGGTTTTGTGCGGCCGCTCGCGCGGCAGAGATGCGCAGCGAGCCCGCTCCATTCTGCTTTGCAAATTAGCGACAAGTTTGCCAGCGCGGTTCCTGCTGGGGATTTTTATGGCTTGTGATGAAAGTAAGAGAGAACAAACACGCAGCTTGAGCTCCCGGCGCCGCGTGCGAGATGGAGCCTGGAAAAAAAATAACGCTCTCCCCTCTTCGGAGCTGAGCAGATTTGATCTACAGCCGTTGGATGGAAATAAATACGGAATACGGCCAGGTCGCTCCCACCCGCGCCTTTCATCCATTTACCTTTCCCCCGACCAGTTGTAAGCGAGGAGGATTGCAGAAAAGCAAATATTTTAGTTGATTACTAATTAGTCCGTTGTTTTATTAGGCCGTATTAGCAAGGTTTACTCAGCCTGGGATGAAATAAAAAGGGAGGGGGCTTAGGAAAGGAATCGCCTAATTTAGTACGTAATTCCGCATCGAGTAATTATTTTCTTTCAAGTGGAATTAGCTGAAAGCAGCTCACGGATATTCCATTAGTTGTGTCGGGCCGGAGAGAAAGAGTGTAATTAGTCAGAAGTTTGTCGTTCCTGGAAGTAATTACTTCACAATGAAGGTGGAGAGCGTTCCTGCTTGGCTGCACGGAGCTGCGGACCCATCCCATCCCCAGAGCCCACCCAGCCCTGCTGGTAGAGGAGTGCTGAGTGGGGCAGGAGCAGTGCTGGCTCCTGAAGGCAGTGCAATGTCCGTCATGCCAGGAGCACAGGGTTTGGGGCCGTGCAGGCCCCGCTGAGCGCTTGGATGGACATCCAGAGGAGCCAACCTGGGACAGAGAGCGAGCAGGATGCAAAGATCACAGCCAACGTGATGCAATCAAGAAACCAAATGACCGGTAATGAAACAAAAAGCGGAGAGCGGAGGCTGCCTGGGAAGGGCTGGCGAGGGGCAGGGAGCACGTGGCAGTAAATAAGGGACGAGGATGTTTCTTAACAAGTCATGAAGGACAAATCTCAGCTGAAGAATTGCAAATGTGAGCAGTGCCAGCGATATCCATCGGGGCCGGACACGTGGAGCCAGCGCTCAGCCCGGCCCAGGGCAGCACAGCTGGAGCTGCCCACATCCATACGGTGCCACAAAGCGCAGGAGCTGCTCAGCATCCCTGGGGTGACCCCAGTCCCCAAGCACTGTGCTTCCCATCCGTCCCACTCCCAGTGCTGAGGACGGGTCGTTTGATGGGAGCCGTTGATTAAGCACATGATTAGTTTTGGCACCGGCACCGGCTGCCTGACAGCTCCTTCTCCCAGCGCTGGGGAGAGTGAGCGCGCGAGGTACTGCCTCTGCTGATGCAGCGGTTGGTGGGATGAAAAATCCTGCAATGCAGCACTGCTTCTTAATGAGCCATTTGTCTTTGAGGCTTCTTGACTCATTACCATGCCGGGAGAGGGATGGGAGTTGCCCCAAGTCCCCATCTGAGCAATTACTCCTTGAGCAGAGCGAGGAAATACTGCTGTGCCATGCCCCAGCTGCCGGGGATCCCACGCAGCCGCCAGCACCGGGATCCCCACCATCACTGCCGCCTGATGCCACTGGTGCTGGGGGTAGGGCAGGCCACCAGGACCCCACCAGCACCATGTGCCATCACTGGAGCCCTGGGGCAGCTGGCAGGCTCATAATGGGGCTGGAGCACCCTGGTGTGGAGGAGGAGGGAGCCCAGCAGATCCTCAGTTTGTGAGTGAGCTGCTTCACAGGCAGCAAAAGCCCTAAAAATGGGAGCAGATGGGGCTGGCAGGAAGAAGACAGATGTGGTGAGCACCTCACGGGGACGCCAAGAGCCACCGTGCACACAGGAGGGGACAGAGAGGGCCAGGGGACAGCCCCGCTCCCCAGTGGGGACATCTCGAGGCCACGCAGCTCCACGCAATGGATCGACCAACGGTACCAGCACAGCGGCTGCAGAGTGTCGGGAGGAGAAAGTAATTAAGGATGAGTGAGTAATTAGGACGGGGCAGCCAGGGAGGAAATGCACCTGAGCAGCGAAGCAGTGCGTGGTGGTGTTCCCACAGCTCAGCCCTCGTTTCAGCGTTCAGCAGGAGGATGTTCCACCACCACCGCCCTTCAGTGCCACCAACAAACCAACGGCACAGGGCTCCCATGCACACCAACACGTGCCCATCTCTGCTACTGCTCCCACAGCCCGGCAGGACGGAGAGCCAGCATCCACCCGCAGCAAAGGGAAGGACACACCGCACGTGCCCCAAACCACGTCCTGCCCCAGCACAGTGGGTTGGAAGGCCGTGTCCTGGGGGCCCTTTGCAGGGATGTGGATGTGGGGAACCACACGAGGTGCAGCAGAACCAGCTGAACTCCAGCAGCTCTGTTCCACCTGCGCCGCAGCTCAGCCCATTTCCTACACGGGGAAGTGCTGCGCCTGCTTCAAAGCCACTTATCTCCCTGGCCACGCGGTGTAATGACATAAGCTGGGGATCGCTTCAAAGCTGCTTTCGTGAGCTCGGGGCACGCAGCCGTGCCAAGGGGCTGCTCTCTGGTCTGCTTCCCTTGGCACGTGCCATCCCGTGCCCCGACCTCAAATGCCACCCCAAAAAAAACCTATTAACTTCACAGCACCGGCTCTGTTCTGAAGCTCACGATGCTGTTCCCAGCAAGCAGGCCCTGCAAACCTGCAGTGACAATCCCGCTGTCCCCAGCAGAGGACACCCTGTGCCACTGCACCCCACTGCCAGCTGCAGCCCCATGGTTGGGCACGGGGAGCCCTGGGCAGCTCACCAGCGAGGACCTGAACCGCCACTTTAATCGATGGGCTTAATTTGCAAAGCTGATGAAAACCTAAATATTTAAATACATAATTCTGCACAATGCTCTTAGCGTGGGGCAGAGCAGGCGGGTGGGGGGGACACGAGTGCTGGGCACAGCATAGCCCTGTGCCAAGAGGGGCATGGCACGGGTGAGGTCACTCCGTTGGGACTGGTGTTCCCATTACACTCAGCATGGGGATGGCACCGGGCTGAGCTGTGCATGGGGGGCTCAGCTCACCCTGTGCCCTGCAGCCCCAGAGCATCCCACTGCCACTGAGAGAAGGGGAGAGAGAGGGAGCTGCAAAGGGCAGCACGAGGGGCCCGCGGAGATTACACCCCTGAGAGTCCTGCGACAAGAGCTTAGAGATAAAAGAGATTTACAGGATTTACCAGCAATACAAATTGCATATTTAATTTTAGCTGCGGGGGACTGAGCCCTAGCAGCACATGGAGGTGAGCGGGTGCCGCGGGGCACAGCGTGGACTGCCACGAGGTGGCTCCCCAGGGACAGCCCTGATGGCATCCACACATGGCCGTGGTGCTGGGGGTGCTCCTGGGTCCCTCCTGACCCCCAGCACAACGCCTGTGTGCCAGCTCGGAGGTGACACTTGGCTGCTTCCTACTTTGCCATGCTCCCTTTCATCCCTGATGAAGCTGTCCCTGGAGGAGGCTGTTTGCCATCCAGGGCACAGTGACCAGAGCTGGGGACAGGAGCAAGGGGCAACCAGAGCTGAGCGTCCTCTGGGTGGGATGGAGAAGCCCTAAAGGGGACCGAGACCCCTCTGCAGATTGGGATGAAGATCAGGGGCCAGGCACACAGCCCTGCAGCCCGGGGAACTGTTGGTGGCCCCAGCACAGGGTCCCCATGGTGCCACCGGGTGCACACATCCTTCCTCCCCACTCAGTGGGTGCGCAGAGCAGCGCAGGGACACAAGAGAGGGAAGGATGGCGGAAGATGAATGGGGGAGTCGAGAGGCTAATGGCATTGTCTGGAAAGTAGGTCGTGTGCTGAGCAAAAAGATATTTATATCAAAGCTCGTTCCCCTGCAGAAGCTCCAAGCTGGGCGCAGGCAGCACCACAAACCCACAGCCCCCTGCACCCCACGGCATCCCCTGCCCCAGCCCTGGGCCCATGGGGCTGGCACTCATGGGAGCCCTGGATGGGATCCTGCAGGGTGTGCTGCAGCACAGGGTGGAAATTAGGGATGCAAAATGATCCCAAGTGGGATCCACTCCTTTTGCTGAGCTGGCTGATGGCTGCTGGAGTCGCATGGGGTTATTTTTCACGTCTACCAGCTCCCCAATGCTCCCTGACAGGCAGCCACCACGGGGTACCCCCAGGCTGTGCCACCCCTGTCCTGAGCTGCAGCCAGGTCTCAGCCCGGTGCCCACATCCCTTTGTGCAGGAGGAGATGCCACACGCACCGCACACAGCCCCAGCTCCCTCCTTCCCATAAAAGCAGGGGACTGTCCCAGTGCACCCAGCTGGGAGCTGCCACAAGTCTTGCCACTGGGCACAGGGATGTGCCCCCCATCCCCATCCCGCACCCGGGCACCTTTGATCCGTGGGGCCGGCGTGGGAGCAGGTCCGTTTCCCACAATAGCTGCGTCGGCTGAATTTACAGCCTTGCTCCAAGTTATTAATAATAATGGCCTCCCTCTTAAGTAGGGCTTTTCATCTGTCTCAAAGCCCTTTCCAGAGGACGTCTGCGGCATTATCACCATTTTATTAGCGTTTCAGCGGGCAGCAGATGAGATGGAGAGAAGGAATGTGCCCAATGCCCCAGGGACTCAGGGGAAGGGCACCCCAGAACTGTCCCATAGGGCAGCGGGGACCAACCATCCCTCAGCCACCACGTGCAGAGCTGCTGCAGTGATTTACACGGGTGGCGAGCTCAGGTCCTGCAGCGTGGATAAATCCACATCGGGCAGTGATAAAACAGCGTCACCTCCTCGGTAATCCACAGCGTGGTGACAAATTGAGGGCCACAGCTCTGGCAGGAGGCTCCAGTGTTGGCACGAATAAATCCCAAACCCCATGGCAGCAGCGCTGGGGTGAGCGTAAATCCTGCGCCCCGAGCACAGGGCACCCACGGGTGACACATGGCACAGGTGGCACAGCCCTGAGCACTGAGGTCTTGGCACATGGGATTCATGGTGGACACGTGGGACTGGGGACATTCCCACTGCCCCGTGTGTCCCCATGGCCCTGCGTGTCCTCAGTGCCCCGTGTGTCCCCGTGGCCCACGCAGGGCAGCCCTGCTCCCGCACACCTCTCCCCACAAATCGCACTGGGGCTCCACGGGCAGATTTATTTCCCTCTAAAAGCGCTCTGATCTGAAGTTATTTTTTGTTTACTAGCAACAAGGTACTGTAAATACATCTTTGCCGATAATTACAGAGCCCGGGCGCACACCTTCATCTCCATAAAATATCAGATGCTACAATTTGCCTGATTTAATGAGATTGGAGGCTGATAAGGCGCTGAGGTAAGCTGTAAACTTGGAGGGGAGGAGGAAAATGATTGCAAATGCTCTCTCATGCCCTCCTCCTCCTCCTCCTCCTCCTCCCTCCCCAGGTGCTGTACCCGGACCCACAGCCCTGGCACTGCTCACCCCACTCAGCGCCGGGGCCGTGCGCAGCGGTTCACGCAGCGATGGGCATTTAGGGCAAACGGTGCTTTTCTACCATTTACCTCATTAAAACTCCAAAAGCTCAGAGAGGCGCTGAGGCCGCGTGCCACGCGGCAACGGAGGTGCGAGGACGGGGAGGAGGAGGGGAGAGGGCGGCCACAAGGGGTTGGGGTGACGTGTGGGCATCCACACGCGTGTGCGGGCACGTGCAGAGGTGGAGGGCACCGTGCAAGCACACATCCTGTGCTGTGCAAGCACATACGTGCGTGCAGGTGCGACCGCGTGCATGCAGGTGCACGTGTGTGTAATTGGGGGCACACAGTCCTGGCACTGCTGCTCACACCACCAGCAAGGTCGGGGCTCGCTGGGGTCCGTGCCAGAGCATCAGGGGAGGGGCCGTGGTCTGCAGGAGCTGCACACCGTCCTGCCACCCCCCCCAGCCCATCCCCAAAGGGGGACCCACAAGCACAGCGCTCTGCGTGTCCAGGCGGGGGTCCCCCACCCCCCCTGCAGCGTGGGGGGGGCTGCCTGGCAAGCAGCAGGCTCTGCTCCATAACGAGCACCACCGTTTCCACAGCAACCTTAAAGGCCTACAGCTGCCGTCTCACTAACGAACCTGCGCCGGTGGCGTTCCCGGGGGATGCTGAGCCCCGGCCCATTGCCCATCACCACGGCCTCGGGCTGGGGCACCCCTTCCCAGTCCCCACCCGTCCACCCACCCCCAAGCCCCACAACCCCTGCATGCAGCCCTTGGAGTGCAGTGGGACCCCCTCTCGCCCATTGGGATGGGCACCCAAATGCCCCCGCTGCCATCCAGAGGGCACCGCGCCCCACAGATGTCAGCCTGATGGGTTAATTAATTTCCTTCTTCTTCATGCTGTTATCAGATGGGATCCGACATCACCTGAGACTGTTAATTGGGCTAATTATTCCAGGTTCAGGTTTTGAATAATTAGTTACTGTTGTCTCCAGTCTTAATTCCACGATTCTTCACAAAGGTCAGGCGGTTGCCAGCTCCCAAAGTGCCAACAGAGGCCGAGGGGCTGCGGTGGGGGCACACTGAGCCCTCCAGGCTTCCTGGGGTCAGCAGGGACAGCACCTGAAGCTGTCCCCATGCTCCAGTGCTCACTGCAAAAGGGTGACATCCCCGTCTGGTTGGGAACAGAAGGACCCACCCAAGGAACACCACCTCCCTCCCTCCCTCCCCCCCCCCCCCCGCTATTATTAGCCCTCGCTAGCCTCCCTGGGAGCCATTTGCATATTTGATTGCAACTCCGAGGCGGGGCAGGGCCCTTCAATCAGCCGCTCCCGCAGCCTCATTTGCATGGTGTGACATTTTGTGCCCGGAGCACTGACACTGTCACGGTGATAGGGGACCCGGCTCAGAGCTGGCACTGCATCCCCCGGCCCTACAGACACCACGTCGGACAGGACACCCACCTGGGGACCAAAGCACCCCAAAACAGATGGGGCTTTGAGTGTCCCGTGTCCCCAGGTGGCTCTGCCCCTCTTTCCAGCCCGACCCGCACCCCGTCCCCACCCAACCTGCCCGGCAGGTAATTAGCAGCAGGCACACAGGGTGTGGGTGTCGGCACATCAGCGCTGGCTGCCCATCCTGCCAGCCCGGCTGGAGCTGCTGCACATCAAAGGGCAGCAGCAGATGGGGACCCGACATCCCCGTGGAGGGATGCGTCCTCACAAGGGACACACGGCCACACTGTGGCTTGTCCCGTTTGGCCAAGCAGCGTTGGACCACACGGCCATGCAGCTCAGCCGGTGTGGACAGCACCGAACCACCACCGAGATGCCACCAGCCAACCACCGAGACGTGGCCGTGGCTGCCACCACCGCGGCACAACCCGCAGGGCCACGCAGGCTCCGTGCGGCTGTGGGTGGAAGCAGGCGGCCCCACAGCTCCGGGCACTCGGGTAGGACCGGTGCGGGCACTGCCACAGGCCACGTCCCGGTACGCCCTCGTCTCAACATCACAGGGTGCAGGCTCAGCAAGAGAAAACAGCCCGGGGGTGAAGGGTGAGGGGTGAGCCTGAGGATGGCGGGGATTGACAGACAGAGCTCTGCTTCATCCCTCCTCCCTGCCTCGGTTTCCCTTCCCGGAGCACACACTGGAGGTGGAGGCAGGGAAAAGCTGCACAGAGGGACCCGGCTGCCATCGAGAGGAGTGAAGTGGAGACAGGCAGGGCTCGGGGTGCAGCTGGCAGCACCGGCTGTGCCGCTCACGGCAGCGGGGCCGTCTGGCAGGCGGGCAGGTGCAGGGCTCCATGCATGGAACCAGAGCACATGGCACAGTGCAGCCCTGTCACCCAGACACGGCAATCCGCTGCTGGAGCAGGAAAACCCCTCCAGGATGCAACGGGTGGGCAAACACAGCCCTTCCCGACCCACATCGGGCCGCCCGATCCCGCAGAAGTGCAGCACAGCCTCTCCATGCAGCCCGAGCCCTCCTGCCCTGCACCACCAACAGCACAGCACGAGGATGCCCAGCACAACGTGGCACAGAGGGGGCTCATCTGAACAAATACCCCCATGGAAAGCACCGTGTCTGCAGGGGGGAGAGCACCACGAGCCCACGGGTGAGCACCCCCAGCCCCAGCACAGCTCAAGGCTGCAGGGGAAGGCAGGGAGGAGAACCCAGCTCGGGCTGGCCGGGAGCCACGAGCTGCACACCGAGGGGAGCCGGCTGCCAGCAAAGGGGATTCGGCCAGGAAAGGGTTAGGAGCAGCCCTGCAGGGCTGCACGACCCGGACCCCGCACCCCACTCACCGATCCCAGCCGCTAAGCCACAAAGTTGCCCATCCTCTCTCGGTGGGAAGCAGCAGATGGGAGCACCGCGGCGGCCCGGTTCTCCCTCCTCCCGCAGGACCCCTTCGGGCCGCCCATGCCACGGTGGGGCCGGAGGTGTCCCCAGGGTCACAGCCACGCGAAGAGCATCGCGGTGGCCGCGCTCCCAGCCCCGCACCGGCACCGGCACCTCGGAGCGCAGCCCCGGCGCTGGGGACACACCCCCACCCCCCCCACCACCCCCGCGCTCCCGGCAGGGGCTGCCCTTCCCCCGCACACCTCCCCCGCGCTCAGCATCACCGCGCAGCGACAGACGGACGCACGGCCCCGCACAGAGGGACGGACGGAGCCACGGCCACGCGTGCATCGCTGTGCGGGCGGATGGGCAGCACGCACCCCCTGCATCCCGCTGCGCCCGCCCCCTCCCCCTCCCCCCCTCCTCCCCAGCACCCCCGCACACCTCAGCCTCACTGCATCCCCCACACACGCAGCTCTCACCACCCCCCCCCGCACGCCCACACCTCCCCAGCCCACTTGCAGCACCGCTCTCCCCCCACCCCCAGGGAGCTGTGTGACACACAGCTCTCCATCTCACCCTGACACCCCAAAAAGGGCCGGCTCAGCATCCCCCGGCAGAGGGTCCCCAGCGCGGCACCGGGGATGGGTACCAGCACCGGGATTCGGTACCTCCAGCTTCCCGACGCGGCACCCCCGCACTCCCACGGCCCGGCTGTTCTCCAGCTCCTCTCTGCCCACCTCCAACTTCATCTGCTTCCAGCCCCGGTGGCTCCGGCTCGCCGAGCTGTGGGGTTAAGGCCGAGCAGCCCCTCGGTGAGCACCGAGCGCTGGCAGCCGCGCCGCAAAACATCTGCTCTTCCAGCGGCCCCGTGATTCACCGGTTATTAATTGGGCTTTGGCAGCGCCGGGGATGTGTTTGCATCCCCTGGCTCTGCTCAGAGCCACAACTCGCTGCTGACAGGCGGTGGGTGCCAGGGATGGAGCCAAGAGCAGCAGTGCACCGGGCGCAGCGGAGCTGGGCCAGGATGGGCACGCGGTGCTGGGCACGGTGCCGTGCAGTGCCAGGAGCCCCGCACCACTCCTGGGGCTGCAGGCGGTGGTGGGGAGGCAGTGCCTCTGCTCCCACTCTTGGCAGCATCGCTGGTGCGGGTCCTTTAGAGTTTCCCCGCTGCAAACGGAGCTGTGTTTGTGTAGGGTCTCCCGGATGCTCCCATGAGCAGCGCTGAGCTGCTCAGGCATCGAGAGCTGCAGAGCTCGGGCGGCATCAGACAAAGGCTTTGAAAAGCCTCCTCCAAAGAGAGCCAAGAGAAATATGAATTCAGAAGCTGATTAGAAACCATGTCATGGCTCGTTCCAACTCCAGCATTTGGGGAGGAGTGAGCTGGTGGGGGGTGGGGGGAAAACATGCACAATCTAACTGAGATTTAGGGAAGGCTTTAGGCGCAGAAGCACATCTGCTTGCGGGGCGGGGGACTCCAGAGCACCCCCGGTCCCACGGAAACGTGGAAAGCACAAATTAATTCTCTTTAATCTGATGGGCACCGGCCCTGCTGCCACGTGCGGCTGCCACAGCTGGCAGCGAGCAGCCCGGCCCCACTGCACCGTGCCCCCATCGCCAGCGCTGGGACTGCAGAGCCCACACGTCCCCATCCCATCGCTGCCCCCACGGAGGGCTGTGCAAGGGATGCACCGTCCTCCTCCGTCCCCCTAGAGCTGGGACACATCCACCTGTGCACGGCAGCCCCCCTGCTGCCCCCCGCCTGCAGCACGTCTGCTGCTATTCTTAGCTCCCAGGCGATGGCACCGTATATTACTATTATTACTCTCTGCCAACGGCTCGGAGCAGGCAGCCAGGATCGTGGTGGGGCTTCCACACACCCCTGTTGACCCGTCATACGGTCCCTGCCGGGGTTTGGGCCTCGACACGCTACGTCAGGAAATGCAATTTTATGGTCAGAAGGAGCACACGCCATGCATTCTGCTCCCGAGCCGAATCCAGGCCCTTCGCATCGCTCTCCTCCAGATTTTAGCTTCACCCACGATGGAAACAAGGGCCAAGAGTCACCTTTGGCTCCAGATCCCAATTTCTACCTCGGTGGGATCCAGGGTTTCAGCTCAGCAGATCAAAGAGAGATGAGCGCCTGCAAAACCTGGAGCTGGAGCCCCACCGCAGCGCAGCACATGGGCACCGAACCCACGGGGGCCAGATCCTGCCCACACGGGTGGGCACAGCCACGGGGACCCCGTGTGCCAGCTCCTTCCTGAGCTGCCCATGTGGAGGCAGAGGAGCAGCCCTTGTGCATCACCGCCCCTTCCAAAATCTGCCACCAGTGGGGTAACGCGGCCCGGAATAATTCCGTCCCCGAGCTGGGAAGCTCTGCACTTTGACGACGATTTTTTCTCTGCAGCCCTGCCAGCTCTTGACAGAACACTTGAGATAAGGGGTGGCATGCCTCGTGCCCACCTCCTGGCAGCGCTGCCCGCGGCCGCGTGTCCTCGAAGGCCGTGCGCTGAGGATGCTCAGAGCTGAGAGGCGAAGGACTGAGATAGACAGGAAATGACATCCATTTCCTAAAGGGGAATCTGCGCTGCCGGCCGAATCCTGCCCCCATTTACAGTGGGGGAGGCCTTCAGCTCTTGGCCCCGGCTCTGGTGGGGACTGCTGCTGCCCGTGCGCGGCTCCGGCCCCTCCTGCATGCTTGGGGCTTCACGCTCGGCCCCAGGAGGGGGTGACATGCGGGGCTGAGTGTCACAGGGTGGGAAATGTGGACAATCCCAGCTCTGCAGGTTTGGCACAGGGTGGAGGGACAAAATCTGACCGTGCAGGGAAAAGAAGGCGACGAGAGGAGAGAGGCACCCAGATCCCATCCCCTACAAACCCCCACTGCGGGGCCGGGTTGGACCACAAAGCCAGGACTGTGCCCCCAGCCTGCGCCCACCTGGTGGGACACGGCTGTCACACAGCCCCGCACCCTCCTGCTGTCAGCTCCAGGACTGCCGAGAAGTGAGACCCCCAGGCTGGGGGCTGGGGGGGGTGGGGGGCTGGGCCTCCCCAAACCCTCTCAGAGCCCTCGGAACCAGGTGAGCGCCGGGACCCCGTCCAAGGGATGGCTGCAGCGATGGCACAGCTTCCCGTGCCCGGGGGGTGGGCGATGCTGGATGCTCCATCCCTTCCCTCCCCATCGCAATCCCCGCGCAGCAGCACCGAGCGGGGGCCCTCGGGTGGGCACCGCGCACCCCACTGCGGTGCCGGCGCTCACCGCGACCCAGCCGGCATTCCCCAGCTCCGCTCCAACCCCGACGCGTTTCCCGACACCGCAGCTGCGCCGACACCGTCCCCCGCGGGATACCGCGCAGGGAGCGGCTGCGGGAAGAGAACGGGAAGGAAAGGCTGCGGGACCGCCAGCATCCCCCGCCCGTGTCCCCACCCCCCCACCCCCGCCGGGCACCGACCCCGGGCGGTCCCCCGGCGCCCGCACCCGGTACCCGCGGAGCCCCGCGCCCGCCGCCCTTACCCTCCTCCGCCGCCTACATCCCGCAGCCGCTGCGGGGCCGCCCCCCGACGGTCCGGCGCTGCGGGGCTGGGCTCGGCACGGCCCGCTCCGGTTCGGCACGGCTCGGTTGGGCTCGGCTCGGCCCGGGCCGGCGCCCCGCGCGTGGGAGCGCGTTGGGAGGCAGCATGCGAGTGGCGGCGGCCCCGCAGTGCAGCGCGGAGCGGAGCGCGGCCGCCGAGGCGCAGCCAAGACGCGGCGGTGGATTTTCCCCGGGAATCAGAGCGGGAGGCGGCGGCGGCGGCGGCGCAAAGATGGCTCCGGTGCGGCTCTGCCGCCGCCTCTCGGTGCCCCGAGAACCCCCGCTCCGGTGCGGTTCGGTCGGGGCCGGGAGGGGGAACCCGCGGAGCTGCGCGTCGCGGGGGTCCCTCCCACCCGTGGGTTCCCCCCCCCACCCTCCCTCTCGGGAACCCCCCCCCCCCTTTGCCTTCCCGGGAAGCCCCGAGGGGCTCAGCCCTCCCCCCCCCCCTCCCCCCCCTCCTCACAATGCCGGCAGCAGCCGCCCTCTCGCAGAGGCCCTCGTGCCAGGCGCTGTAATTTGCTAATAATAATAATTACAGCACGCGCGGGGGACAAGTGCGGCGGCACAGCGAGGCAGGAACGGCTCGCAGTGCGCGGTGGCACGGCGGCACCTGCCCGGCCCCGACCCCACAGCCACCCACCGGATCACGCGTGGGGAGCGGCCCGCGGGAGCTCTTGTTGAGGGCGTTTTGTTCCTTACGTTGGGTTTTTAAGCCCCATCGCGGCGCTGCGGGGCCGCTGTCCCCACGTGGGTTCTCACGGCATCCCGGGGCTCTGCTCAGCGGTGGTCCCACAGCACCGAATGAGGTCACTGGGGGCCGCGGTTCGCCCCCAGCCCCACGCACGAGCCCCCGGCACGCGTGGGGACCGGCAGCGCTCTGCCCACCTCCCCACGAAGTTACATAAAAGGCTTAAAAATTCACGCGTGCTCCCAATAACGGGGCGGCCGACGCGGTTGTGTCACAGCACGGCGTGGGGCACGGGCACGGGTGGGCCGTGCCGAGATGTGGCACGCAGCGCTGCTCCGTGACCGTGGGCAGAGCACGGCACACAGCCGCGCCCCGGCCCCGCGCGGACGCTCCTCCCACGAGCCCCCACCGCACGTGGACAGCCCCCACGGCAGCGCACACCCACCCGCGGCGTGGCCCCCACCGCTCACGTTCACGCGGGGCTGAGGCAGCAGCGGAACGAGACGGGGCTGGAAAACACCATCTGCTGCCCCCGCACCGCACACGGCCCCGCACCACCTCTGCCCACAGCGACGGCTCCACGGGGAAACACGGCGCGGGTGGGGTGGGGGATGTGGGGAGTGGGGGGGACCGGGGGGGAGCGGGGCTGCCCCTGCCCGGCCGTGTCCCGGCAGAGAGACGTGGGCGGCTGTCGGCTCATCGGTTTTTAATCCCGGCAGAGGCGTTGCTGTTGGGGTACGGACGGGAATGGGGCTGTGCGCGGCCCCACGGACCCCCAGGAGGGGGATGGGACCCCCGGCTGTCACTCCCCGTCCCATCCCACCGCGGCTCCTGGGGGACGGCACCTCCGTGCCACGCATAGCAAAGGGTGCAAGGTGAGATCCCTTCCCCCCTGCTGCTCCCCGAGACCGGAGCCCTCCATCCCCCCCTCCAGCCCTATGCAGAGCCAAAGGAGGTGGTGTGCCCGCTGGGAGCCGACCCTCTGGGGGTCGATGGGGACGGGGGGAGGCAGCGGGCGGCCGCACGCAGCGTCCGAGCCAGGTCAGCGCGGAAGCGTCGGATGCAGAAGCAGTAGACGAGGGGGTCGAGGCAGCTGTTGAGGCTGAGCAGGGCCACACTCAGCGTGTGCAGCACATCCAGGGCGGCGGGGGGGCTGCAGGGCGGCGGGGGGGTCCGGCTGCCCACCCACGGGGCCAGCATCAAGTGGTACGGGGCCACGCACACCGCGAACACCAGCAGCATCCCCAGCACCACGGCGCGGGCCTGCTGCCGGTGCGAGCCCGGGGAGGCGGCGGCGGGCAGCGAGCGGGCGATGGAGGTGTAAGCACCCACCACCACCAAGAAGGCGACGGCGAAGAAAGCCACCATGGCGTAGGTGTAGCCCCTTTGCTGCGTGTGCTGCTCGAAGCAGGCGGTGACCCCGGGACGCGCCGCAGAGGTTTGCCGGGCGGTGAGGGCAGGAGCGGCACAGCCCAGGCCCAGCAGCCACGCCGCTCCGCACATCACCGCCGCCCCACGGTGCCCCGGCAGCGCCCACCGCACCGCCTGCACCGCACACAGCCGGTCCACGCTGATCAGAGCCATGAAGGTGATGGCACTGTAGGTCGCCAGGTAGTAGGCGGCCCCGGTCACGCGGCACACAGCCTCCGGCAGCAGCCAGTCCCCCCCTGACAGGTAATAGGAGATCCAGAAGGGCAGCGTGAGGTTGAAGAGGATGTCGGCCAGCGTCAGGTTGATGAGGTAGACGCGGACGGCTTTGCGCACCTTGCCGCGCCGCAGGAAGACCAGCAGGGCCGCCACGTTGCCCGGCAGCCCCACGCACAGCACCAGGCAGTGCACGGCGGGCAGCAGCACGAACTGCACCGGGTCGCTGGGTGCACACGCTGAGACGTTCATCCCGGGGTCCTGCAGGGATGGAATGCAGCACAGGGCTTGGCCTGGCTCCGTAGAGATGCTCTTCCCCCCCCCCCCCACCCCGGGGCCCCATCCACATGGCCGGCATGGCACGCTCTGGGAGCGGCAGGCACAGCTGCACCGTGGCCATGGAGGGGCTGTGCTGGCTCCAGCTCGGTGCTGCGGGGTGTAGCACTGCCGTCGCTGGTGACACAGACCCCCCTGTCCCCCCACATCCCACCCATGGGAGCACGCGATGGGAGGGGTCACAGGTTTGTAGGACTCATGGCACCGCTGCTCTCCGGGCGTGGAAAAGCCCTCAGCTGAAATCCCCGTAGCACAGGGCTGCAGCAGTTCCACCTCTCGTCGCAGCTGCCCACACATCGGCGGTGGCTGTGAGTCAGCTCCCAGCACAGCAGGGCCGGACTCAGTGCAACATCCAACACTTAACCCAGGGGGTCTGAGCTGCCTTGAAGACCCCCTCAACACCCAGTTCCCTTTTCCTGGCAAATCCAGCCCTGCACACGCTGCGCCCCATTCCCAGGGCATCATCCCAAGCTCCATCCCGACCCCGGCTCAGCAGGATGCTGCAGCCACGCTGAGCTCATTGCTTACCACGCGGCCCCTCCGGCTGCTCCGAGCTGTCTGGCAGAGCTGGGCTGCAGGAAGCTTTAAATGCCCCTGGTGGGCTGAGGGTGCTTCATTTCCAGCCCCCGGACCCTATAGGGCTGAGCGCAGCCAGAGAGGGGAGGCACCTGCGTGTGTTTGTAATGGGGGAGGCCACGCTGGAGCCATGCTAAGACCCCTGCGCCAGCGTGGGCTGGAGAGGATGGGGGCACGGGGGGATGGGGAGGGGGGGACCATCCAGGCCCATTTCCCAGGCCCCACATGAAAGGAGTGGAGGTCAAGTTTCTGCACTCAGCAGCTGGGGGGAAGAGGGCAACCCAAATGGGATCAAAGCTGGAATCCTCCTCCTTGTGCCTTTGTTCGCTTCAAAGAGGGATTCAGTGGGAGTAGTGCCCCGGGCCCCCCCCCCAACACTGCGAAGGGGAAGCTGCCCCCTCCCTGCTGCCCCGCATGGCAATGCCTGAGGGCTGCTCTGGGACAGGGTGCCTGTCCCCCACGGGGGCACTGGGGGGTTGTGATCGGTCTGCCCTGCCCCAAACGTGTCCCAGAGCCTTTGATGGCAGAGGCACAGGGTTCCAACGTCACCACGGGGGACTGAACACATCCCGGAGAACAGATGTGACCCTGCAGATATTGGCCCCAGCAAGCACTGCCAAACAGGGCCAGGGACACAGCTGCCACCCCACCTGGACGTGCAGTGAGAGGTGCAGCGTGGCATCCCATCCCCTTCTGCCTCCGTGTGACACCCACACTGCCATCATCCCCAGGCACTGCTCCAGCAGCCCAGCAGCCCCTGCCAAACCTCAGGGCGCACGGGTCCCCGCAGCTCTGCAGAAACAGAGGAGGCAAAGCATGAAAAAAACAGAGGCTTTATTCCAAAAAAACCACAGCCCCCCCCAAACAGCAGCCATCCCAGGGCCAGCTCAGCACCATCGCATCGCTCCGCGGCAGCGACGTCGCTCCTAAAACCACCGACGGCCGCGGTTCTCCCTCCGGCACAGCCGTCCCCCCCCCTCCCCCCTCCCCGGACCGCTCCGTCGGGGCTCACTCGGCCTTGTCCTTAGCGGGGGCCCCGTGCCCGCGGACGTTGAGCAGCAGCAGCAGCCCGAGGCACAGCGTGGCGGGGGCACACATGGCCGGCGGCTCCCGCAGCACCAGCAGCGTGTAGATGGCACCTGGGGAGGGGGCACGGCGGGGTGAGGGGCGTCCCCCACCCCCCCCAACCCCCCCACCGCCCGCTCTCACGCACCGATCATGACGACGCTGAGCACGAAGTTGCTGATCTCCTGCAGGAGCTGCGGTCCGAAGGCCAGGAGCAGCCCGGCCGCCGCCTCCACCGCACCGACGGCCGCCAGGTACGGGCCGGGAGCGGGGGCGAAACCGAAGTCCTTCAGGGGGAACACCTCCGCGAAGCGCACGAACTGCTCCCGCTGCGGAGGGCACGGCTCGGCTCGGCACGGCTCGGCACGGCACGGCTCGGCACGGCTCGGCACGGCAGCACCGCCCCCCCCCACCCCCTCGGAGCCCCTCACCCCATCCCGGAGCCCCCTCACCATGTGCCGGTGCGCGTCGGCCGAGAGCCGCTCCGTGAGCTTCGCTGCGCCCGCGAGAACGAAGAAGAGCCCCAAGAGAACGCGCAGAGCCCGGAACGCCGCCGCCATGGCCGGGAACGGGGCGGGGATGGGGGCGGGGAGAGGCGGGGCGGCCCCGCCGTGCCATGCCGGCCCCCCCCCCGGGACCCCCACGAGGCCGAGAGCCGCGTGTCCCCATCCCCCGCTTCGATCCCTGAGCAGCGCGGGTCGGGAGGGGCCCCGGGGATCAGGAATCCACACGCAGGGCCACCGAGCTCCCATCGCACGCGTCCGTGTCTTTCTTGGACTCGGGGCTCCAGACCTGGCCGCAGTGCTGCAGATGGGGCCTCAAAGGAGCGGAGCAGAGAGGGCCGATCCCCTCCGTGTCCCTGCGGGCGTTTGCTATCTCTGCTCCAGCCCTGAGCTCGGGGACGGACGGCAGCAGGGAGAGGGAGAAGGGCAAAGAAGAAGAGCCAGCCCTGCCCTGGATGCCAGGGTTCGTTCAGCTCGAGGCAGTGCCTGCTTAGGACGGGAAGGATCCATCGCTGCCGTCGGGGGAGCGGACTGCAGCACGGAGAGGAATTCTCCTTTCGCTTTATGGAGAGAACGCGCTCCTCACGGAGAGCTCAGGCGGACCGGCCGCAGTTGGCGGCGTGCAAAAGTGTGAAACCGTTGCATCATCTGTTTGCTTCCCCACCCCGAGCATCACTGCCCTCGGAGCCCTCGGCCGTGCAGAGGCCGCAGCCGCCCCTCCCACAGCGCGGAGCAATAAATAACACCGCTCCCAGCGCAGCTCCTGCCGCACACAACGGTTCCCTCCCCTCTTCCCCCCCCCAGGACCCGGCTATCTTCAGCCATTCGATCCCGAGCTCCTTCTGTGAGTCGCTGGGTCTTAAACACAGTCTTAGGAGGTGAACTAATGAGCCTTCGTGGATTAGCAGAACTAACCACTACCATAAACTCGTCCGAACCTCTCCTCGTGGACATCTGAGCACTGCCAGCAGCACGGATGTCAAAAGCACCAACAAATCCTTCACCCACGAAGCAGTGAAACGCAGCAGCTCGAGGTTCTAAGCAGCACTGACCCTCCCCAGCAGAGCCATGCTCTGCAGAGGTGGGCACCAGGGCTCCTCACCCACAGACCACGGCCCAGGTCAACATCACAGCACCAATATTGCTAAGCAGTGCTTCATAGGAAGCAAGAAAACTCAGACATTTCCACTCCTGCACACAACCTGACCCACATCACTCTGATCTCACAGCTCCCACAGCCTCACGTCCGTGCCTCCATGCACTGCAGGGGCAGCCCTGGTGCAGCGCAGCTCCTGGCACACCTCAAGAGATGGGTGAACGTGGAAGCTGGCGTTTGAACAGCAGGAATGATGCATGTGCACAGAGCAGCTTCCTCCCCTCCCACTGCGTGGCACAGTAAGGATGCATTCAGCAGCTCACCAACACTGCGGAGTAAAACAGAAGTCATCATTACGAAAATTCACATCTTTTATTTATAAAAATGATTCCTAGAACGTTCCTGGCTCCTCTTCACTGCGTTCGGACTTCATCTCCTCCTGCAAGGACAAAGTGTGCTGTCAGGAACGACGCTGAAAACGCCACCAGACATCACCAGCAAGGGCATGAAAGGGAACCAGTGTGCCAAAAAGGAAGCCCATGCACCTGGCAGACACTCCCTACAACCTCCTGTCAGGTCTGAGATGGCATCAACGGGATCTGCATTGTCCTCTACTTCCAGCTCTGAAACCTGAAGGGGCTGAGTGCTTCGCTACCCAAGGAACAAGAGCAGCAGTCACCCTGGATTCAATAGGAGCCCACCTATTGAATGCCATCCCTCCACAGCTCACAGGGTCGGCTGCAGCACGTCTAAGTCATTACTTACCCACCTCTCTGTTACAGCACTTTGCACGTTGCTCCTCACTCAAGATTTAAACAAATCTGCCGCTCCCCCTTGTAGTTTAAGTAGCAAATTAGAGGGAAAACGTCATTAATTCCAGCTCTGCAAGTTGCTTTATCCCCCTACACCACTACCTGCTCTAGTACATCAAGCTCAGTGTTCATTAACTATTTCAAAACCACAACATTTCATTATTTGCTCCATTGTTCCCCTTTTCCTCTGCTGACAATCACTCTGTCCCATTCAGTCCTCATCTTAGACATGCTTACTTCTCGTCTGACCACCTGCAGTGCTCAGAAGGTGGTGTATTCAACGCTGCCTGGCTGAAAAGCCTTAAACAACAATTACATCTTGGCTCTACAAAAGAAATACTGTTTTTATATATATAAAAAAAAAAACATGAGATCCTTCAGGCAGGAACTACCCAACACACCACGAGCCGACATGCTGCTTCAGAAGGCATTATCTGCTTACCTGTCCACCTGGTGTCTTGGTCCACTCACAAGCCACTGACATCACGCTGGGTGTGCTCGTGCTCAGCTCCTGAACTAGAAAAACAATCACAAGTGTTACTGACAGCCCTTTTTAAATCTGCCGTACAAACCCTCACCTAAAAAAGGCCTTCTGAACCTCCGCTCCCAAGACGTCAGACCCAGGTGGGGTCTGAGAGCTCAACCCCAGTGTGAGAGCAGGATGTCACGTCTCACACGTTCACTGCTCGCTGCTCTGGCACTCGGCACTGACTGTCCACACACTTCCATCACTTCACCCACTCAGAACAAGACAAGGTTGTGCTTACTTCCCGTGGATGAGCACGCCAGTTTCACTCAGCTCGCATCTTCACCTAGAGGATAACAAGTGAAGCTGTTATAACTATATACAGAAACTTCGAACCAGCTCAAAACTAACTTAAAAAGCCAAGATTTAAGATACGTGGACTGATTAGTTATGAAGGGGAATTTACAAATTATTCCAAAATATTAAGTGGAAGAATAAGGGGCAGAAATAGGCTAGCCTAAGCACTTGTAAAGAGGTGAAGGAATATGCATGTAGTTGACTGAAGAACTGCACCTTGTCAGAGCACAAACCGTAAATCACCAGTCTGAGCACAATGAAGTTTGATTGCAGCCAGAGGTATACTATCCCTTATGTGAAGGCATTAACAATTTCAATTAAGCTACTTTATCTATTTGAGCCTAGTTTGTCTCCTGTACAATGCCCTCTTTCCTTCTGCTTCGTGAAGGAGTGCAGTGCCCCTTACTCCTAGCAGACCCCAGTTCAATAGTCCCAGACTAGATAGAAGTGCTTCGAAAGCCAAAGGAAGACACTAGAGATTAGCACTGGAAGTCTACTGCTTTTATTCTAAGCGACAGCTTCTTCCCTTCTGACGACCCACCCTCTCTCTTACAGCTAAAAGTGAGGGCAAACTTCAGTGGTTAGCAACTAGGGATGTAGTAGCAGTACAGCGTTCCGTGCACACCTCTAGTTGGGAGGCAAATCACAATGGTCGCAATGGGATTTGACCAGGTAGGGAAAAGCTCAAGTTTAGTCTCAAACCCACCACCTGGGTGTTAGCACGGCCCTCGGGAGCAGAAATAGAGTATGCACATTTTGTTTTCTATGCCGTAGCAACAAACACCATGCATAAGGGATACTATATCTTTGTGCATCCTTTTAACACTCCAGATTCACTTAGAGCCACACTCCTCCCAGCCCTCCCCGTTAGCTCTTCAGTACTGGTGTTCAGAAGCAACATTTATAGAGATGGGGTATTCACAGACCACTGCGGGATTGCACAGCCAAGTCCTAACGTGTCAATCATTACCTAGCAGCAATGACAGAAGTGGGAGAAGGCCAATCCTCCCTTTTTGCTTTTTTGCCTTTTCCAGTCAGTAGCTATTTAAGAGCCCCACTAGCTGATATGGAGAGGAAAAATCTGAAGCTAATTAGCCGATTCCAAACTTGCTAGTAGTGGAAGAAGCCAAGTAATTCCCCAGAGCAGCATACTTTTTATGCATCCTTTCTAACGTGCTTAGCCTTATTTAAGGTGATGGAACAGAACACTGGCCTTCCTGATCATGTCACTGCAGCTGGCAATGATTAACAGAGACATGCAACCCCATTACTGCTCAAGTCCTAAAACTACTCACAGGCCTCGGTGTTTAGCTATGGGGAAAACTGCAAGCAAATCAACACTTTGGATGCTTAATGTTACAGTAAAGCCCCCATCCACGCTATGCTGTGCTCTCCTGACAGCACCAGATCTGGCTCTGAGGGCCTAACAGGTACGCATATGTATTCTGACACCACACTTCTGAGCTTCAGGTAAGCTTTTTGAGAAAAAGTGTATTCCACACCAGGATATAAAACCAAGATGAAACACAATGCGAGCACTTTAATGCCGTTCCTTGGCACGCGCTTGTTACAGACTGGCTTCTCAGTTAGCTATCACAACAGTACTGCAGGCAGTCAGAGCTGGAAGTTATCTACCACACCAAGTTTCATTACTGCAGGCAGTCAGAGCTCGTATGAGACCTACGGTTCAGTCACAGATTGCTTGCTCCAAGAGTGCCAAAATCCTACTAAGTTTAAGCATGTAGAATAAAGCAGATGTGCCAATAACCCCTCCACGACATTTCTGCAGGTCGAGCGTCCAGAGCACGCTGGAAACGCTCCTGAGATCTGAGCACTGCTTTGAAGATTAGTAGTTCAGTTTTACTACATGACAGTGCGCCCTGTCAGCAGTTCTGCTGCTGAGTTCTAGTCACAGGTTCAGAATGAGCCGTCACCAAAAAGTCAGGCTGACTTTGTGACACACGGTATCCCTGACTGGTTCCATAGAGCTGAGCTACACTCACTGTGCTGTCAGTGAAGACCTGCTGTTGCCATCTCGAGCTTCGAGGTGCAGCTAGCTGCTTGCAGTGGAACACTGAAACCTAACAGGGCGAGGCTGTCCAGCAGATCACCTGTAGAACAGCAAGAGTCCTTTCCAGAACGCAACACAGATTGGTGTGAAATACCAGAAACGAGCGTGCAAAGCAGAACTCTGCAGATCAAGTGGGAAAACACATTACAGCATCTCTGAAAAAGCTGAGCAGGAGAGCCAGGTCACGCGCTGAAGAAAGGGACCTTGAAATTCAGGTTCAAGAACTAATGCAAAAGAGCTGGAGATCAGCATGTCTGGATGTCTGGAAACCTAAGCACGTTAATCCTGAAACACTAAATTCCACATTCCCATTAATGAAGAGTTTAGAATTACATCCTCAAGACAGATGAAAAATGAAGTCGAGCATTACGCTACCAAGATGACTAAGAGACAGAAATAGAGGATCTCACCACTGTCCAAGGCAGAGAGTGATGCACGTTGCTTGCCAATCAAGGATTAAAGACAACTGAGATGTCCAAGAGGCTCTACTGAACTTTTTTTACAGGGATATTCATCCGAGCAGTCATACGTATGTCCTGAGAGGTATTCCCAATCCATCCTAGAGCTGACCACATTAGTGAGCTTTGGCTACCAGTTCACACAGGGCTACAGCAGTGATTACTAACGCCATTTCCTACCGAGCCAAGACCCTACATCAAGGGATGCACTGCAAGTGGGCTACCTGGTCACTACAGAAAGTCTGAATGGTCCTTTTCTAGGCACTGAGAGCACCTGGCTGACTGGTTCACTGAGCTTAAGATCACATTCCCTCTTCCCCACAGAGCTCCTCCGAGAACATCTTCGTTACACCGTTAATTGAGAGAAATTCACACAGGCCGAGTCATACGTACAAAGGAATCGGGTCTGAAAACGCTCACCTAAGAGTCACAGTCAGTTCTCATTGGCTTTGAACAAGGCAAAAGCTTAAAACCGAAAACCACGCAGCTTTGATGCAAGTTTAACGTACAGGTACGAAGAGTGCTGCACTGTAATTCCACAGTCAGAAGTGTGATGTCAGAATACCCACAGTATAAGATTACATAGAAAGTCACCAAGTTATATTATATTGCTTGTTACCTACCTGTATGCAGTCGGCAATGAGAATCTTGGAGCAAGCAGGAATACTACATCCGGGTCCTAATGTCCATTGCCATTTGTGGTACTACGTTCCTCACAGTTATGAACTGCAGAAATGCTGGCTAAGTGCAGTTATGTAGCAGGCCACTAGTTTTAAAGTGTAAATTGCAGTCTCAGAAACTCCAGCAAAAGCTTGCTGCCACAATAAATGGTTGCCAAGGAGAAGCCAAGAGTTTTTCTACCACAAAAATACCACAAAATCTCAAAAGCAGTTTCAGTTTCTCATCAGCTGTAATACGTGATTAGTGTAATGTCTCTACACCAGAAGACAGGATTATTCTATATTCATTTGAGAGAGTGGGAAGATATGAAGATACCAGTTTCTACATGCTGCGGTTTGTAGATATCAAGTGTCAAAAAGGGCTCAATTTTTTGTTAAAACAAGCTAAATTGCAACAGCCAATGTCCTCCAAGTCCAGTACAAAAATAGGTTATGCAAGCCAGACCATCCAGGAACAGGTCTGACCAACCAAGCACTTTTCTTAAGGCTTTTGAAGATTCAGTTCTATCAAATCTGATTTTCTGAAAAAAGTCCAAAACCTCATAGGAACAGATCAAAGGAACATGACCTTCTCACCTCGTAACTTTATCACATTTTAACATTGACATGTTTTGCCAGCTTTTAAGACGCTATCTTTAAGGTCTTGAAATGAAGTGGGCCATTTAATTGTAATGCCTGTTGAATACGTGCAACTCAAAGCAGAACTCGTTTTTAGAAATTCTGCTTCTGCAGCTACAACCAAGCCAGATTTAGCCAAGCTTTCAGATGTTTTGACAACTGCCAAATCCTCTCTACAGATTTACTAGTCATTGTTTTGCAACTCAGCTATACTAGCAACAGTAGCTTACGTATGAAACAGGGTACCCAAAGACAACCTCTGTAAGGTACAAGGACATCAGCATCCTTCACTCTTCAGAGTTACAGAACTACAAAAGAACATACTTTAGGATATGCACCAGCATCTCTTTAAGAAAGAATGACATGTCATCTGAAAAATAAACTGAAAAAATTAATTTCATGTTCACGTTCAGAATTCCCCGTCTCAGACACCTTCCGTTTTTGTGGGTGTCCCACGAACACCCTGCAGAAAACACAGGCATTATTTTAGTGCTACTTAAAGCAAAGTGCAGTGGGACTGCTGTTTTTAAGCTCAATATCCAACACGAGGACTCCCAAATACCTGGTCTGCAGTGCAGGAACTGCCCATTCAGAGTTTCCTGAGTACCAATTCATTGTCTTAGCACGTTATCAATCTCCAAACTTTTCTGGGAAGATAAAAAGCATTCACCAAACCAGCTGAGTCACTATTGAGTGCACTGGGTGTTCCAGTCAGCGTTACCTGTGATCAGTATTTCACAACATGCTACTTTTTTTTTCATGTGAGCACTTACAGTGAGTACTTCACGAGCGATCACCTGCACTCTCTAAGACACTGCAATCTGACACTGAAGTTTTAACCACAGAAAATTTAGCATCCAATTTAGAATTAGCCAATGCTTAGCACAAGGAGTGGAAAGATCACTGTTAAAGATTGAAACTACTTACAGAACAGTTGGGGAATTGCACGAAGGCACAGCCAACTGAGTCTACCTACTTCGTGCCAAGCAGGTTAACGCATCCTGCATTAACACAAGGCATTTTATGCTGGGAAGTCACGTTCCCAGCTTATCCGGTACAATGTAATCATAAGCAAAGCAACTACCTGGAGTCCAGAATGCTTTGAAATTCTCCTGGAGGGGGGACGGGGGGGGTAAGTTAATTAAATTAACAGCAAGCTAACGAATTCATCAGATCTACAAAACAGCCTTGAAGGGAATTTATTTGTACGGTGCAGTATGAACTCCAGATTTAGATACTGCTTTTGATGCATTACCTCTACACATCAATAATAACAATAACCATCGTGCAAGAATGCTCATTTCTCTGTATTTTACATACAGGCTTTTATGATTTATCCAGCAGCTACAAGATTTAGGACTAGCTCCTGCAGCCCCCATAATACAATTGAATTCTGAACTATGCAAATTAGTCCACTCAATTAGCATGAGGACATAAGCAAGTTACAAGTAGGAATTAGCAGGTTCTCCCCTAATCACTTGAGCAGCACTTCTGGGTTGTTTGCTTTTTTTTTTTTTTTTTTGCCAAGCAATTTCAGGCAGGTATACAATACGGAGCAAGGCCAGATCCTGCAATCTCAAACAGCTTCAGAGCACATAAATATCTCATTAATAACCCGTAAGTTAGGAAGTCAGTCAATACAAGTCTTTCTATGGGTTTATTTTAAAATAACCATTGCTAGTCTTCTGCTTAAAGTCTTTAGAAGGTATCAAGCAGTAACTACCAAGGTGGTAAGTGCAACCGTCCCACCACCCATAGCTAAGATAGGAAATTCTTTACAGACTGCATTACTTGCAGCATAGCTTTCGTTACCGTTATCTGACAGCATCTGCAAGATTTTCATTTCCTTTCTTACTGCAGCACAACGTCCAAAAATCTGCTCCTACTGGGCAGTTCAGCTACCTGTCCCAGTCTTAAGCTAGAGGCATTATGGGAAGAGATCTCAGCTCTTCACTACAGTTCCACACCCTGGTCTAGTCGGATCTCTACGGCAAGACTCTCAGTTTACTGCTGAAGGTGTGGTATTTCGCCTCTTAATTTAACCATGAATGGCAAGAAAAGTTACTACATTTAGTTTTCTATTTATTTGAAGCACAGTAAAAAAAAGTTGGTACACTTTGGGAATTCAGTGGCACAACGTACACTGCCATCAAGTTAGGGACGTTATACATCAAAAAAACAGCTAAACTTGTTTTGAAACACTGCATTACATAATTAAGTTGTACTTGCCCAAACAGACCACTTACAAATATTAGGTCAGTAAGTTTCTAACATCCATAAAAACGTCGCTTTCTTACTAAAATGCAAGAATTAAAAAGTTGGTGTCTAAACAAGACAGACAAAACAAACTGGAATGAAACTACAGGTCACATCTAAAATCGGGGCTTTTTGTTTGGGCCTTCGTATTCTTCTCTCCCTCTACCATATCCTGTTGGTGTTCCAGGCCCCATTCCTCTAGGACCCTGGCCACCCACAGGCCCCGCACCTCCCTGCCCAAAGCGTTCAGGACGCTATTGGAACAGAATTAACAGTTCATTTATATGTAGTTGATGTCCATGTGTGTTAAGTATATATTTTTAGAAGGTTCCGGAGTCAAGGTTCGTCGATACAATCACCATTGAGCCGATCCACAGGTACCGGGAACATAGAAAGGAAAAAAGGGTAATTTAAAAATTAGTTTATTGTAATACATGCCTTGAGGTATGTTCCCACTTGATGCATTCTCATACATCTGTTACAAAGAACAGATCCTCCCTGCAGTGCTAGAAATGTAAGCATTAGTGCAGATGTGAATTAACAACTTTTCACAATGAGCTCTAGCAATTTTCAACCACGTTAATGCAAATAGCTTGCAAACTTCTCACCTTTAGTGCAATAAAAGCTTAAGATTACATCACTGTCATTTCCAAACAAGCCTAGCCAGAGAGAGCATCTTCAGTTCACTGAAGTATGAGCTGACATTCATAAAATGTCACTGTAAACAGAATGCCTACTCACCAGTTAATGGCATGTGCTGCAATAGAGACCATGTGCTTTTCAAGATGGGGTTAAGACTACGGTCTGCTGACTAAACTGGAGAGGCCTTAGGCAGTAATCAAAACTGATAGTGAGCACTACTGGATTACAAGAAGAAAAAAAATATATATGTGAAAAAGCTCATGACCAGTGATTTACCTAACCAACGCAACTGCTGGGTCAGAAGACTTGCTTTTATCCAATCCCACATACTCCAGAACTGCTGCTGTATGTGCAAAGCGTGTTCAGAGAACCACAACTTCTGCCGTTTCAGGTTAGAACTATGCACCAAGGGCTGTGTGCATCCAGCCAATGTATCCCTTCCCACCCCACCTCCATCACAAGCTCATGGAAAATTCACAGCTTCAGTGTTGAAAGGCTTCACACCAAGATGTAAAAGCTAAAGTTACCCTGCAATGAAGCAGAGACTTCAGATATTTTTGCTAATACCTCTCATGGCATGTACTTCGTTCAGTTACTGTAACAGTAGTTGCATCAGCATTACAGAACTGCCAAAATGTTAACAAAAAGCTCCCAACTTTCATTTCAAGCACGTTTTCTGCTACCAAATAACAGAACAAGGGTAGGCTGTTTGTTACAAAAGGTACCTGGGACTGAAAACTCAGGCTCCACTTCTGAAAGTCAGTTTCAATCCTCCCAAGTAAGGTATGTCAAATGCTACCATTTTTCTTCCCTGCCTAGTTCATGGCAGCTTAGGTCTACCTCCTCTGCTCTTCAAAAAGATGTCAGCCAATAACTGTGACAGCACTGCGTGGCAGAGATCCCCCGTTCTAAGAAACTCAAGGCCACCTCACTGTCACACACGTTTTCAAGTATTGCACTCGTTCAGCATGCACCTGTACCACGAATTTCAAGAGGAGAAAAATGTTCACAGCGTTTACCACGGACTGCCTAACTATTTGCTGGAAGCTTAAGAACTGCCTAAATACATCAGTAGACTATAGATACATTAAGGCCACCAGCACTGTCTACTGAATCGTTGCAGCTCTGCAAAGTTACGGTTTTCAAAGATACAGTTCCCATAAAAACAGAAGATATTTGTCCAGCTATTAGGATAGCTCACGAAGTTAAGCCAGAGGCCTAAACCCACCCAAAAATCATTTAGTTCAGCTTGTGCAACACAGGACACCCTTTGCCAGGAGGGTGAAAGCACACTAGTATCACCACCTAAACCAACAGCTTTCCATTATACCCAGTAAGCATTTCCTTCTTCTGTATCAGCATTGCTTCAGTGTGATAACACCAAGCAGGCTCAAAGCCCATTCACACATATAGTGTGGCAAAAATAGTACAGCTTGGAAACATACCTCGGAACACGAGATATGCAGCTTTAATAAATGCTACCTACAGCCATTCCCAACACAGAGGAAGCAACAAGAACAGGCTATCATTCCCTTGTGGATCAGGAACCACAAAATGGCTACAGTCAAGGACCACTGGAACAAGCCTAAGACTTGAAAAACACAAAAAACAGCATTTCTGCTTTTCTATAGCAAACATCAGCATACAGAACAGGTGATATGCTGTTCCCCATTGTTTAAGTTAATCTGCTGCTTAAAGAGACGTTCGCAGATCTGTGAATTAACAGCATATCCGTAACAGCATGCATCAATTCTAACAAGGCTTGGAAGGGCCCAAATAAATGCAATCAATGTGCAGCTATGGAAAGGAGAACAAAGATCTCACTTGCCCATACAGAATGTCACATTACTCAACCACTACTACTGTTATTGTGGTTCTGAACATTGTCGTATTCTCTAGAATTTACAAAAATCCTTCCAAGCCTAACTATGATGCAGAACTTCTCAAGTCCAATAAAGTCAGAGTTAATTGCAAATATGCTTAACAGCACATTTGAATTCAATTACAAACAACTTCCAACTGTGTAAACTACCATGATGGTTAACTAAACTAGCACTACGTAACGCCAAACTACTCTTCCATGTTAAACACCTGACAAGAAAGTCAGCAGTTAACAGTGAAATTGACACAACCGAACACAGAACTTCATTTCCAACTGCGACATTTCCCTTGTGCTAAACTAAAGCCATCACAGGATACGTTACCATGTCACTTCCCATCATAGAACCACTCATGGCTGCTTGGCCAACTCCTGGATTAGCTTCATAACCTATGCCGCCACCACCTCCGAGAGGTGGAAATTTCTGGGCTGCAGAAGCATAAGGATCTAAGGAAGAGAAATATATAATCATATTCTGACAATTTCTAAGGTAGCCACGTGAAGTAGTTATTTAAAAATTCTTTACCTCCCATGTTCATTGTGGTGGCACCACCCATTCTCATGTCTCTCTCCCTCTGCATAGAAGAAACAACTTTTAGCACAGAAGCTATTACTGAGACCCGTACCTTTCAGGAGACAAAGCATGTGCACAGCCAACTACTACCATTTCAATTACACAAAGACATCACCTCTAACCTAAAGGAAGCAAAACACAACCTCAAAAACATGCAAGAATTCTGCAAGTCTCCAAACACGGTAATCTAGCCAGAAAACAGGCTTCACTTACGGGATCCATGTAACCCATTCTACTATAATTCTCTTCCCTCTGTCTCCTCATCTGCTCTTCCATCTCTCGCTGACGGATCATCATTTCCTCCTCCCGTCTGCGACGCTCCTCCTCCTGCCTGATCGACCCAAAGCAGATGATTAAACCACGGCAGTAACGCGTTCCAGACATCACCCCCACGCATGGCCAATTTCACAGTTAATGGTTACACTTCAGAAAAAAAAAATCAAGGAAAAAAAAACCCGTTCAGTTTCTCACACACCAACTGAAGCAGCAATGGTTTCCTGAAGGAAGTTCTCATTTATAAGCCATTAAAAAAAACACACAACTGAAAAATCCCGTAAAAGCCAGACCAACCTGAGCTGAATTTCCTTGCGTTTCTGCATCTCTTGATTATGGAGTTCTTCCATACGTCTCAGCTCCTCCTGACGCCTCATAAGGTCTGCAGAAACCAAGCCTGTCAGCAGGAGCTCCACAAACTCCAATTTAAATTCAGATCTGAATTAGATTAACCTCGTTTATACCGCAGCAGACACCACATGTCACTGTTCTTAACCATACTTGTAGATAAAACTGAGAAAGCATGCTTATTCGGGCCATTAAGTTATGCACTTAAGCCAGCGTTCACAGCAAAAACAAGCATCTGGAGACAAAGAATCCAGAGCTGATTACCTTGACGCAAGAGGTTTGCTTGATGTTCATGATAAGCATCTTCCATCTCACTTTCAAGTTTGTCCTTGGCATCTTTCATGTTTTTTGCCACTTGTTCTCTCTGTTGTTTTTCCATTTCATCTAAAGATTTCCATCTCTGGGAATACTCAAACTCAAAGCTGCCAGGCTGAGCAAAACGGGGAGGAGTCTCTCTTTCCCTGCAGAAAGGAAGATGCTCAGCCAGGCTGCATAAGGCTCAGAAATGAAGGTCGATAGAAGATCAGAGGCACAACAGCCAACTACTAGGTAACTAAGGAAACTAGGAAACACTCCTCAACAGAGTGATTAAAGCTTGCTTTGACAGAATGAAAAGAGAACAGCATTTTATGGACTTAAACAGCACCGTTTTAGTTAATTCAAAAACTACACCAAAGGCAAAGACTCCTGAACTATCACATCCTTCAGCTTCCAGTTCTACTGCATGTTTATCCTGCAACTTCCTCATTAAAACACTCCACTGGAGGCAAATGCCAGATGCAAAATCCAGAACTGAGACAAGCCCTTTGCCCTAACACAGCTGCTCAGAGCACCTGAGCAGAGTTTTAGAGTATAGCATTAAAGCAGAGTAAGATCTACTTTAATCTAGTCTTCAAAACATCGGAGAGCTGACAGTTTATACTGACAAAGTAACTGAAGTTAGAGAATCAGCAATTAATGGAAAAAAAAGTTTAAGAACTTTTCATGTATTAGCAATTCGAAGTAGTTTAAAGATCATAGGAAAAACACTGATTTGCACTGTTTACAAGAACATGGTCACTAAGCTGCTTGATGCCTTTGATCAAAACAAGTGAATTCTAACACATCCCTCATGTGAGACCCACAAGACCTTCTCCCTCCGCTCCCTTTTGCGGTCTGAAAACGACAGCTCTACAACAAACAGGCTGACAGTTACAGGTCCTAAAGTTAACAGCTAAAGACTCATCTACCACCGCATCTCTCACACAGCAGTCACCGTGGAAGGAAAGTCCACGGACAGATTTGGCAGTCATGAAACAACCCGAGATTTTACTTCATTTCTCAAAGCAATTCTAACATTCATTTCCCTATGGAATCACCAACAAAATTCTCCACAGTGACAATCTGCAAAAACCACAGAAGCGAGCAGCTGACACTGAGTTAAGAGCTGTACACTACACTTCTGCATTTACCCCCCAAATCTGCTATCAGGATCATGTTTCTGCACTGTGATATTCAAAGACAAGTTCTGGAAAATCACCCTAACTCTTTCTTACAGAGCCAGCGATCACACCATGTTATCTGCATACTCGTTATACCAAAAAGAGAGTGCCTACTTTTGATACATCGGGTTCTTCTGAGCAAGCTTTTCTGGAAGACCATCTTCATCATCCAGCTGCTCCAGTGGTTCCACAATAACTGGCCTAGGAGTGCTGAATACAAAATACACACACGCTTTACATTTCTATACCGACCCCCGTTCTGAAAAAGCAGAAGGGACTGACAGTTTTACTCTGCTCACAACTACAAATCC
The DNA here is from genome assembly GCA_023055505.1 of Callipepla californica brunnescens. Taxonomy (NCBI): domain Eukaryota; kingdom Metazoa; phylum Chordata; class Aves; order Galliformes; family Odontophoridae; genus Callipepla; species Callipepla californica. The sequence goes on from JALIRH010000055.1 coordinate 1,318,871, forward strand.
CGAGGAGCAAAATACTTACGTCGTCAACAAGAACACCCCCTCGGTACACCGTTCAAACGCTTTTCTGGCAGCTGGCTTTGATGCAAACTCAACAATGCCTTTTCCCGTCGATCTACCTCGATCGTCTACAATCACAACGGCTCTCTCCACCGGCCCGAACTGGGAGAAAGCCTCCTCCAGTAACTCGTTGGACACGTAAGGCGAAAGGTTACGCACCGACAGCGCGGCAGCGTGCGTGGCAAAGCGGACGCGGAGCTGCCGGCCCCGCATGGGGGTGTCATCCAGTTCCGCCTTAGCGATTTCTGCCAGAGCTCTGGATTCCTGGGGGAAGTTCGAGACCCAGTTTTAGGAAACCAGGTTATAAAACAACGGTGAGGATTTTTAGGGGGCGGGCGGGCGGTACGAATGCCTACCAACTTAATGAATCCAAAGCCTTTTCCCTTGTTGATAAAAACCTCTCCTGGCTCCCCGTATTTGGCAAACAACCTTTTAAAGTCTTCATCCGTTATATCGGCAGGCAAATTCCCGACAAACAAACGGCACCGCTGCGTGTAAGTCTTCTCCCCGGGCCTCCGCAGCAGCGAGAGGTTTGCCTTAAAGCCCTACGACGAAGCAGAGCAGAAGGAGGCATCGCGGCGTGCTGCGGGCGGACAGCTCTGCCTCCGCACCCCACCTCGCGCGGCCCGGACCCCCACCCCGCGCTCCTCCCCTCAAGATGGCGTCGGGAGCGCGCGGAGCGCCGTGCCCGGCCGCGGCCATCTTGTGGCTGGGAAAGGGGGAGGGGGCCGTGACTCACCTCGTCCGAGAGCTTGTCGCCGCCGGCCGGGCCCTGCTGCGAAGAGAGGCTCTGCTGTCCCTGGTGCTGCTGCCCGCGGCCCCGCGGCTCCCCGCCCGGCCCGCCGCGGTGGCCCGGCCCGCCCTTGTGAGGCCCGCCCGGCCCCTGCTGCGGCCCGCCAGGCCCCTTGGGCCCGCCGCCGGGAGACTGTCCTTGTCCTTTCTTAGGGCCGCCGGCCGGGGTGGGGCTGGGGCTCGGCTTGGGCTGCGGCTGCTGCTGTCCCCCGGGGCCGGAGGGAGCGGAGGAGGGCGCGGAGCCCTGGGCCTGCTGCTGCGGCGGCTGCCCCGCGGGCAGGGCGGACGGAGGAGGCGCCCCGGGGCCGGACTGGCTGCCGGCGGGGCCCGCCGTGGTGGCGGAGGACGAAGAGGACGAGGACGGCGGAGCGGAGGTCGACGCCGGAGGCTTCGGCGGTTCGGACTTCGGGCCTCCGCCCGGCGGGCCGCCGGGGCCCTGCGGGCCGCCCCCCATGGGCCCGCGGTTCTGGCCCATGCCCATGCCGGGCGGCGGAGAGCGGAAATCGTGGTTGGGGCCGCCGCGGCCGCCGCCGCCGCCGCGCCGATGGAAGCCCCCGCCGCCGCCGCCGCGGCTACGGAACCGATCCCGCGACATGGTGGAGGAGGGGCAGGCGGAGGAGGAGAGCTGCGCCCGCTGCCGCTCCTCAGGGCCCGCTGCGCAAAATGGCGGCGAGCTAAAGGGCCTCGCCGCCGCCTTTGTCCGGCCCTAATATACCTTCCCCGCCCCCGGAAGCCGCCCCCTCATCCCCGCTGACCAATCGTCTGCCGCGGCGGCGAAGACCGATCGGTGGAGCGCCCAGTGGCGCGCCCGCGTTCCGTAAACTCTTTGATCCCATTGGTCGGGAGCCCGCCCTCCGCCGATTGGCTCGTTTGACCGCCGACAACGGGACGGGACGATCCGTTAACCTCCTGTGCGCTGATTGGGCAGTTTGAGGCGCGGGAGGTCAGGTGCCACGGAAGGTCGGCTTCCGATTGGCTGCGGGGGAAGTCAGTCGGGCGGGAACGCATGTGCCCCGCGGGGCGGCGGCGGGAGCCCGGCGAGCGGAGCGGCGCGGCCGGGACAGCGGCAGCTCGGCCCGGTGTGCCTGGGAAAGGCTGGCGTGGATGTTTCCAGCTGAGACACCATTGTCACGGCCGGGCGCAGCTCTCTGCTGCTAAGAAAGCAGATGCCAGTTCTCCAAAGCCGTTTCAGGTCGATAAACAAAGGAGCTGGACAGCTCTGAGTATCCCGCGTCCTACAAACCACCGCAGAGCGGCTCCCATCCGTTCGGTTGCGGTGCTGATGCACTGGAGCTGCGCCCATCGAGGCTCACATTGACATCCCGCATTCGGTTCCAGGTCAAGTGATAGAAACTCGAAACGAAGCCGCAGGGAGAGCCACACGTGTTCTCTTTATTTGGGCAGAAACCCTAACTATTAAACGGCAGCGATCAAATATTATCAACCTCATCGATATTTGGGAGGTCAAAGGCAGACTTCATCTCCTGACAAAGTGGATTTCCCTTTTGGTTTAGAAGTTTTAAAGAAAAAGCGTGCCACAGACCCATCTTTTTTCCCCACAGCAGCGTTCCACCAGCTGTACGGCTTCAGCCGCTCTGACAGCAACAGAATGAAGGCCCTGCAATGGATCCTCCCCGAGATCCCGACCCCGCAGTGAGCGCTCCCACCACGAGGTGTCTCAGAGGTGAAAGAAGGAATCGGGGTCTGGCTCTTCCAAACAAACTGGCACTGCCCCCGTGCAATGCTTCATTATTTCTGAAAGCTTATTCAAGAATTCTTGAATATTAAAGAGTTGTTTTCAGCGCTGTTGCAAGTACAAGTGAGCTGTAATTAGGGAGCTATTAACCTATCATCCTTTGAAAGAGATAGTGAGTAGAACTGTGGTCCCAGACCTGCGTGGTCTGTGTTGGAAATACACAAACTTTGAACTTCCATGTGCCCAGTAGAAGCCAGGATGTGAGTATATGTTTATGTAACGCTGTAACTGCAATAGGAGTATTTATCCTGGGCTGGAAATCAAAGACGCATGAATGTAGCTATGAGGACTTGAAATAAAAATGACCTCGGCTAGCAATCACCTGATTTTGTAAATATTCACACCAGGCAGCTTGCAGTTCGAATACAAAAACAAACACCAAGGAGGGAGGCTTGGTGTGTCCTCCACAGTATGTTCCACTCCAAATAAACATCGTGTCTGAGACTGGAAACCCTGGACAACCCAAGTAGTCTGCAGCTGAAGAGAGAAAAACACCTGCAGCAGGCTTGGGAAGACAGATCAGCAGAAAGCAGGCAGACATCGAGGTCTGGAGCCATGAATGTCTCAGTAGCCATCAAGCTAAGTGTAATTTTCAGATAAGAAAGACTGTCTGGACAAATTCAAGTAGTGTCACAGAACCAGAGGTGCTCAGCAATTAAAATAAATAATTAGAGTGTCCAGGGCAGGAGTGGACAGGGTGCTCAGAGCAGTGAGGCACACTCTGTTGGGGTCCTTACCCTGCTGCAGGCTCTGCTAGTCAGGACTGTGGTGCTTTCTGATAAACCTGCCTGGAACAGTGGGGATTTCTGCAGAACGGTTTCATTATTCCAGCACTCAACAGTTTCATGAATGGCAGCGTCACCTTTAAAGAATAAAAGAGGAAGTAAAATGCCTACAGCAACATCTGGTACATAAGGACACGATGAAAGGAGTGGTGAATAGCTGCAACGGCTCCTCAGCTGCACAGCAGAACTCTCAGCAGCCTTCCTGTGGCACTTGATGATGAGAGTTCTCCTCTCTCAATCCTCTGTTGCTTTCACTCCCTGCTTGAGTACTGATTAAATCTCCTTTCCAAGAGGTTTTTCCTGTACACTATGACAAATACGCCTGTAGGCCATTTTTAAAGCCAGATGACTGTAAGTAATGCAGGGCCAGATAAGAGATATAGTGATAGTAAAGCAAATGCAGAGAATGGCTGCAGGGAGGGAGGAGCTGATTGCCTTTGCACAGTAGCACTGTGATTTCATTGGACGTAATCTTGATTTATCGTCAAATAAATGAAAGCTGAATCAGGTTCAAGAGTCTACAGAACTGCAGGGAAATCATCTATCTGAGCAAAACAAACGCCAGAAGTTCAAAATTGTCCAAATCCACAGCAAGATGAGAAGGGGAATCTGGTGTCTTAAGCACTCGCACCACCAGGCTCTCCCACCCCTTGGCTGCCTGTTTTCTCCTTACTCAGCAGTAGATGTGTTCTGCCAGTGGATGAAGTGATGCTTGTACATACTGTGCATGTCTGCTGAAGGCACAGGAGCGTGCCAAGTAAGTCTTCCAAGAGGCTCCAAGAGCCCTCCATTTCCAATGAAGTCAGTTGGAGTTAAGGATGCTTACTGGCTTGCAGGAAGCAATCAGCAGAGCTGTATGACAAAGCAATCAATCTGTATGTTTCTTTGAGTTGTGGAGAGACAAAAGATACGCATAACTAAAATTTATCCTGTTACCAGGATAGCCTTCTTTCATTCTGTTAAGGCAACTGAAGATTCTGTCACTGGCAATAAATCTGTGAGCAGAAGATAGATGTTAAAGATAATCCTGTTCCTCATACCCACGGACAAAGAAACAAGCTCAACAGAAAACACGTGCAATAGCCCTGCAAAAGTTCCAGCAGGAATGGTAGAAGTATTAAAATCAACAGTTTTACTCTGCATTTGGGGAAGCTGATGTGGACTCGGCACGAAATTAATGGATTATTCATGTCAATTTTCAGGAGCTCTCAGAAGACAAAGATAAAATGAACATTGCCATGACATCAGAACAGTAGAGTAGACTGATGAAGTGATTATCAGACAACCCGATGCCTATCCCAGGAAAAAGTTCTGACCTTGAGCACACCGAGATTTTGTAAAAGTCCAACACTTCACTATTTTAAAAGAATATTAGCTTTGGCATCTTAATAAGGCAAATAGTACCCTCTCAATCTCACCTTACCACAGTGCCTACCTGAGCCTGCCAGCAGCCTGGAACAATGTCTCATTGAGTTCTTTCTAATCTCACCCTTCATCACTCTGCATGCCCAGAGATGACAAGTCAGTTGCCACACTAACTCTCCCACTGCTGACCAAAGCAGCCCAGGGTTATGCTGCAGGAAGAAAGCTGATATAGGGTACTTCTGCCACAGACTTTTTCGCAACAGATCACCCTGTACAAAAAAATAAGCTTCAAAATGCACTGCACGAAATAGTGATTTTTGGATGGTGTAATCACAGTTTTTACGGCTACGGAATAAAAAAGATTGAGTCACTGGCACAGAGTAGCATCAGCTGTTTATAATACATGAAGAGCTGTAAAAGTCTAGGTACCAGATTTGCACATGCTGGTCACTGTCTATTTAAATATTTCATGACATATGCAATTAAGCTCCTCCATCACTGTTGACTGACATTAGAAAGCTGGTGTATTTAGCACTACCTGTGCTCCTGGTGCACTTTCACATTTCCACAGGGTTGCACTGTGACAATGTCTGAAAACAATTTCCTTTGTGTTTACAGCCAGATTCACTTTGTGGACTTGAGAACTGCCACGTTTGGTCTGCAAAAACAAAAGTCTGTGTTGTACAGATTTAAAAAGAAGATGAAGAACAGATCTATAATTATTGTAATTAGAATAAAAGCACGATTGCACTGAACTTAAATTCTGGTCCAGATTTCATACACACACACACACAAATCCATCCAAATAGAAGTCAGCCTCATAATTAATACTGCATCATTCCCATTACAAAAAGTCGCTGTTAATTATTGATGATGCTTGTATTTCTGACGAGCTGTTTACACTTTTTCACCCTCCAGTTCACTGAGTGCTTCGGATAACGCAGCATGGACAAATGAAATCCCTCAGAGATGTGTACACCATTCTCCTCCTGCACACAGGAAGACCACCACTGTGTGTTCTTATCAAGCAAAAATATACAGAGGGGCATTTGTTTGCACGAGCAGAGCTAGAATATTCTCTGTAGAGTTCAGATTCCTCCTTTCATCCCACCCACCACCAGACACTTCCTGACATTTCTCCTGCAGGCAGAGTAAGGCAACTGCTTTTCTTTCTTTTTTTTTTCCTTCTGCAACGGCTGTTCCTCCAGTAATCTGTGGGTGGTGGGGGAAGGGGATGTTATCTCCACAGCAAACACAGCCAAGCAAAGCACGTCTGGGACGTGAGGGGGAGTTTCAGGATGAAAATAGGCCTCTCTCACCCCTCCTGCGTTTGTGGATCTGTGACTAAACAAGCTGAATGTGTTGCTTTTTAAAACTTGGCTTCTCTCCTTCCTCAATCTTTGTCGTTTCCAAGCCTCCTCGTGGCCTTTGTCCTCATGCTCCGGGACCTGTGCATGCCACTGACATCACCATGTACCTACAGCCCTGTCCCCTCACTCTGCTCAGGCACCCAGTGGAGCCTCTGCTAACCACTGCATTCCCTCTGAAACGTTCTGTTTTTGCTTAGGTCACTACAGCCCTGCCTTGGAAGCTGCTGGTATCTGCAGCGGAGCCATCTAAAGCTGAGAGCTTTTGGCTGTTCTGCACATCTATTGGACAGAGAAGGTTGCTGGCAGCTCATCTCCTCCGGAGCTGTCACTGCTGCTCTGCCAGTGTGTGCCTCTAGGTTCAGGGGACCAGTGGGCAGAACGCAGCAGGTCCTGGCTCCTGTGCTCACAGCAGCCTCCTGCTCCCCAGTATCACCTCTTCTGAGCTACACTATTCTCAGGTTGAGAATTAAGAGTTTAGGAAAGTTGTTGCTTCCGCTCCCATTTGCACTGCCCAGTGCGTCTCTTCACGTGTGAAGTTGAGTTGGGCTCCCATCAGTTCAGTTTCAGTCCCCCACAGTGTCAAGGACAAAGAAAGACCCAAGGCACCACAGTTCAATTCCAAGAACTCCTTCCCTTCATGTCTCAGCCTTCTAGACCCTGCCCTCCTTGCTCTCATGTCTTCCTGTCCCACAGCCTCAGTGCTGTGCTCAAAGCAATCGGGTGCTATTTTGGAAGTCAGGACGACACAACTCTGCCAACATCAGACTCCCATACTCTTATTGTACGTTCCACACTGGTCTTTTGAGTCTATCCATTGGCCCAAATGTGGGCACGCCAGATGCAACAGCCCCTTACAAAGCCTGTCCTATTAGGATGCTCAGTGAGCTCACTGAAAAGGAATCCGGATTATTCAGTTGATTTGTGTTCAGCCAAAACCATGCAGCAGTACCTTCAATTCTCTGAATAGAACCTGTGCTCGAATGGAGGAAGGAGTGTCTGGATCTCAATATGTAGGGCTGGCTGGTTTTCTGGGAGATCTCTATTCAGCTGTACATGCCCGTGGGTATGAGCAAAGATCGTTCATCCAGTTCACCGAACTGCAGCCTGCATGTGAAAGGAGCTTCGTGGTTTCTTTTTTAAATGTCACTATTTTAAAGACAAATAGTCTCATGAAGAATTGAACAGCAGATTATAATATAGGCACTGCAGGGGTAAATTAAAGAGCAATTCAAACACAATACTCTGTGGAAAAATCTTATCTTTTCCCTGCCTTATCAAGGCATTTATCTAGGTCTGTTCCTCACTAGTCATCACCACACGATCTACATATTTTACAAAGTCTTACATACACAGTTCATTTAGAGTCAAAATCATGTCAGGTCTGAACAAGCTGGAAAACATGTCTGACTGCTTCAGCTGCCTTACTCACAGAAAGGGCAGAGATGCATCTAAGCAGCATCCATACCAGTGGTAATACAGCTTTAAATGGTCCGTGCTTATTGCCACCCTCTCACCCACAGTATCAGCATAAGCAAGGCTTCCATCAGGCATAGACTCCCATAGCATCTGGTTTTATTACGCTCCATTTTAATGACAGGATCTATTTTTAACGACATTTTTTGTTTAGTGGTCTGAAAGCATTTTCAGTGGCACAGGGAAAGCTCAGATGTTTCCATCAGCTCCGTAATTGACTTATGAGAGACAACGAATGAAATGAAGATGTCTCTCTCTGCTAGCATGCTCTGAGCAAGTTATCCAAAACTTTCACCTTATAAAATACAACAGGAATTTGCAGTGTAGCCCAAAGGGGTTCTCACAACAGCTTTGTGAGGTCAGCCTGAATGCCTGAGCTTTTGGAGCTGTGATTACACGAAAATAAAGGTTTAATTAAGTCTGATGGTGACATGCACCATCAGAGCTGGAGTCTGAAAACGTGAAGGAAGCCCACGATGACTCAGAAACCAGGAGTCAACAAGAACAAATAAATACTTTTGCTACTGTTACATTTTTAATTCATAAACAAATACACATTTCTAAGTTTTTTTTCTGACTTCTGAATACTCAAACGCTGTTACTGTGATTTAGACCACTACAAAATATTTATCTTGTGAAAGGCTTCTTCCCTTTTTTCTTTGTGTTTTGTTGTTCTAGAAAATCTCTCTCAAAAATACATGCATTTTCAGCACACGTACAACACATCTGTGCTACCAGACAAATGCTTTTGAGAAATCTGTGCATGTTCAAAGGCCATTTATGCACCACATCCACGCATCCTGCTGTCTGGGCAGGGCTTCAGTGGACATGCCTGGTAAGTGGAAGCCCTGCAGTTCAATTTTCTAGCTATTCACAAGTCCAAACCAACGTAAATATTAACTCCTATTAAAATATTTCCTTGCTACTGCATTTTGTGCCCATTAAATGAGTTAAATACTCATTAATACTCATCCTTTTCACCCGCAGCTTTCTAGAGATGAAAGTAACTTTTGAACAGTTACTTAATTTCACTGTAAGCTTATGCTCTACCTATAATACCCTTTGTCATAAAGAATCCCAAATTATTTAAGAAATATAACAAAACGACACATTAACTAGAATTACTTCATATTTGAGGATGTGAAAAGCATTATTATTATTGAATTACTAATTATTATTATGTTAAACATTATTAGAATATTGCGTTCATTAACGCTGTCATTGGAATATAGCAGCTTCTAAGGAGACATCTGACAGCGTTTCTGAAATGAATCCCAACATCACGCATTAAACGTTTCAGGCCAGATGAAGACCAGTGTTTGCTAAAGATTCATCTCAATTGCTGCTGAAATGCAGCTGCTGCTCAATACCACTCCTTAATTGTGCAAATCTGATGAAGCCTGGCAGTGGAGATTTCTCTGCAGGACCAAGTTTTAACAAGCTTTTAGATTATTTAAATTGTAAGGAGAAAGGAGCATGCTGTTCTTACCAGACACTTATAGGTATGTGTACGGTTTGCCATTGTTCACCATAAAAATGAATGGTATCCTACTCAGAGCATCTTTTCTTTTTAATAGGTGTATGCCTTGCTAACATTTTGAGTGTCTTAGATTTTGGAAAGCATGAAGATTGCAGGCAACATTACAAAGCTTAAAATATTTAGGCTTTCATCTTGAAGAATTACACCAGTTTTTTGCAAACCAAGTGTGACCTCTCAGGTATTTCAAAGTAAACAGATATGGAAATCTTCACGGGATTAAGTCCTCGGAGTTTGTGGAAACGGCCCTTACACCAACACTTGATGAGGAAAAATGTGGTCAAACACAAAACGTCCATTCTGACATTAAAAGCACGGCTGTTTCCAGTCATACCAACAAATGTTAGATTAACTAAAAAAAAATCACAATGGCTCATTCATGAGCACTGACACAGCAACAAAAATTAATAAATAACAAGCATGTTTTTAGTCTGTTTCCAATAAAGTGGAAAAAAAAAAAGAATGTCCTGGAAATACTCCATGTGTTCTTCAAAACCACTGCACAGCAGATTCAGCACAGGTAGGAAGTGCTTCACAGTGGCACAAAATAAGAAGGGAACAGACTTAGATTCGAAGGTACGTGACACAGCCCTTACTGCTATGGGTTTGGGACGCGATAATGTGGTTAAATGTTCTGTAGCGTGCTGAGCATCCTGCCAAATCAACCAATACATACCCTCGTCCAACGGGAAGGCCGCGAGTCCAACGTGTCAACTTCTGGAGCGCTGCTGAATGAAAGCATGCGGACCCTGGCTCGTTTTGCAGCCCTGGATCCATCCCCACGGCATCCTCACGGTGCAGGGGGCTGGGGGGCACAGCCAGGGCTGTGAGTGGAGCCACGACGCAGAGCTCGGGGTGAGGCATGACACTAGTTGAGGTGTGACGTGATGTCTGAGGGGAGGCGCGAGCCAAAGCACGAGGTGAAGCTTGAGGTGAGGTGAGGGGAGGCCATGCTGCGCCATTGTGGGCCTTGTTGGCCACCATGGGGCCGGTCAAAGCTTGACACAACCCAAGCCGAGCCTTGCGTCTCTATCCTTACACCTCTCTGGAGGTGGCCAAGGAGGGTCCCAGCCCTCAGCCCCCGCCGTGCCCTCGCTCCTTGCCACTCTAGGGGAGCCAGCGAGACAGGTCCTGAGGAGATCGCACCGCGCATGCGCGGGGGGGAGACGGGAGGCGGGGTCGGGCGGTGGTGCGCAGGCGCGCGGCGCAGGCGCGCTACGACCCGCGCTGGGCTTGTCGTTGCAGCTTTAAGAGGGCTCGCGGCCTGGCGGGTACGACCCTCCCCCGCCGCCCCGAGGAGCCGCCGGGCCCCCCCAACGCCCCTCCCGCCGCAGCGCGGCGCGGGGCCGGCCCCGGCACCCCCCGAGCCTCCCCCGATCTCCCCTCGAAAAGAGAGAGGGAGGCTGAAAGGGAGTGACCCCCGGCCCCGCGCCCCGGGCTGGGACAGCTGAGGGGGGGGCGCAACATGGCGGAGGCCAAGGAGGAGGGGCCCGGCCCCTGCGCCAGGGTGAGTGGGGGGCTCGAGGGGAGGTCAGAGGGGAGGGGTCAGGGGGCGGGGCGGGGCGGGATGCGCCCACCGGGCACCGCCGCTGTCCAGCGGCCCCGGGGCGGCGGCGTGGCGGCTGGGCCCCGCGGCTGCGGCTGTCCTGTGCGGAGGTGCTGCCCTCAGGCCTCGGGTCCCGCTCGCTCTGTGGTGTATTCGGCCCTCTCTCCTCGTTGAGGGCGTCTCGGTGTGGTTTTGATGGCATCTTGGCATCGCTGAATGAATAAACTCGGAAGGAACGAGGGGCTGTTGGTGCTGTCCAACCTCTTCTTGTTCCAAATGCGATGCTCTTGTTGCTCTTCTTCAGTTTATTTCAATTGTCTGTGTCAAAGCGTAGTGAGGCATCAAGGTGGCAGCTCCATGATGTTGGTGGTTCCCAAAGCCATCAGCAGTGTTAACCCCAAGGCTTGGCTCAAGTACATGTGGATCTACTTGAAGAACAGCACAAGGTTCTTGCCCGTGTCTTGCAGCCTGAGAAGGAACTGAGGACAAATAACTTTGTAAGCCGTGCTCAAGATATTCTTTCGACAAGTTAAGTCCTCTCTGTGGAGTGCGTGTGACTTCTTATTGAAAGCTTTATGATAGAATGAGGTTGTTGCTGCCGATTTGCATTTGAATCTGTATGGAGCAGTCTGTAGGCTGCTTAACATCTTTGAGCTGTCCAGTTCCCTCTTTCTGAAGATGAAGAAGTTTTCCCATTCTCTGACCTTGGAAAACAGAAGAACATCAGCTAGCTTTCCATTCCAGTACGTGAAAGAAGTTGTGTTTTCTGAGCTGATTGCAGAGGATGCAGAGCTTGCATTGAAACTCATCGTTGCCAAGCAGAGCAGTTGACCTTCTAGAGTATAACTGGAGCAGTTGCACAGATGTTTGGCTTCCCTACAGCTGTGGGAATGAACTTGATCACTGATTTGTCTTAAAGCCATGGCTTTCACCGTGTTTTCCTTGCTCATGAGCAGAGTCAGAGAGTTTTCTGGAATTGCTCACAGCTCTGACACATCTCTGGAGGATCAAGATTTTGTCTGTCTGCAAGAAGTCCAAAGGGAAGTGTCTGGACATAGTACAGTGACTTCAGAACTCTCAATAAAACTTCATTTCTCATTACTGAAAAGATAGCAGACATAACGAAGAACCTTCAGACCATGGTGACACTCAAGTTGTGGAGCAGCTTGCTCTGAGAGGTTGAGATCTCACCAGCACGTATTAGTCTTGCCATGGCCATTGCTTTGGTATTCTCAATTTATCTAACGAGTTACTCAGTATTGCCCAGTGGGGAAAAAGAAGTTTGCCTTTTTTCTTCTTATGATTGCCACCTGCCAGCTAAGATAAAAGAAAAAACTATCATAAAATTAGTTCATTTTCATTGGTCTCAGGAAAAACTGTTTTTGTGTTGGTTGGGTAGCCACCCACTTGGTACTGAGTGCAGAAGTTTCCATCAGTTTCTCCTCCATGCATCCCTCCTCAGTATGGAAAACTTTGGTGTAGTGTTTTTTGTCGAATTGTGGAAGTTCTAATGGCTGAATACTTAATCTACCTGAAATCAAAACTGATGTATTTTCTAATGAAAATATATCAACAGATTCAACTTGTCGCACTTCCTAAATAATATCAGGATTAACGTAACAGGTGCTTATTATTATTTTTTAATTTCATTAACCTATTTGTGGCACTTCAGCTTTATGCTTTAGGTTGCTGTGTTGAGCAATTTAGATTATGAATAGAATGATTTTTTATTTACGATACTCAACCCATTGAGCTAGGCAGGATGGCTTGTGGTGTACGATGCTAGTGCTGAAGTTTGATGCTTGGGCTCTTGGGAATTGGTTTGGTGTGAATGGGTGACCACCTGAGTGTCTACATCAAGAAACAGCTGTTTGCACAAGATTTTTAATTTTGTGTGGGTAAAAAATTGAGGATATTTTATTTGGAAAGTTTTCTTTCTAGGTACTCTTCAAGTGCTATAAAGGTGATGAAAATAGATTTCTCTGCAGAGGCTTGAGCAGTTCTCAAAGGATGCTTTGCTGTCATAATCCCTGAATTGTCTTTATAAAAAAAATAAGCGTAATCAAGCTGTATTGGATCCCACCATTCCTTCCAGGCATTCCCATTCACATTGGCTTTTCCATAAACAATTCTTGTTGCAAGTTTAATGTAATGAATTTTCTTCAAGGTTTTCCATCAGTGACTGCCTCTGCTCAGGTGGTTTCTCCATCTTCCATTCCATAAGTCTGCTAACTGCATAAAAGCAGTGCCCCTGTGCCTGCCTCCTGCTTTTGCTCGTAACATTTATTCTCTGTGATCATCCAAACTTCTCAAAATTGGGCTTCTCCAGCAGAGCACACCTCATCCAGGGCACGTTAGCAGAGCTGTGTGTGCTCTTGGCATCCTGGCATCTTCGCCTTTCACTCTTCAGTAGAAAAATGTGTTTCTGATCCACCAGTGGCATGCTGTATTCTGTCCTTTCTGTAAAGAAGCACAATGGTAATGTAGTTTGGTATCTCCCTCAGATATATGCGTTGAATTTTGAGAGTAAAAAGAGTTGACATACAAATCATCGTTAATTTAGGAATGCTTCCATCGAACAGCATCTTTAGGATATCAGGTTTAAGCTAGCAATTGCTTGCAGCCTGGTTCTTAGGTCTTGGGCTTCTGCTGCCTGTGGTCAGAAAGCTCCAGCACTGCCCAGAAGGTTGCACCGGAGAGCAGGAGCAAGATGCAGGCATCCTGGATGCTCTGAACCAACAAATAATGCAGAGGGATAGCAGCGTGCTGCGCAGGCTGTGTCTTTGTAGGCTGTATGGTAACATACATGATAAGCACAGGGCGGGAGGATGTGACAGGGTTCTGGAGAAACATCTCTGTATCCATTGACAAGAGAGAAAAGTGGAGTCACTCACCTGATAACCTAGTGTTGTCTGCACTTAGGTTGAGAAGAACCTGAGGCAGAATTAGTGCATCTGGACATAACTGCTCCTACAGGAGTCGTTTTGGAGTTCTTCCTCATTCCTATTTCTTTTTACTAACTCCTTCCTGCTGTTTTCTGTATCTTGCTATTTATTAAATCCATCTCAGAAGTCAGTGGAATTATTTCAGCTCTATTCTAAACGATGTTACGTGCTCAAGAGGGCTTTTATGAAATGCAGTGTAGTTAGTGTAGAATACCATGTGTGTTCAGGAAGTTAAGTTGATGTTGTTTTCCATGATCAAAATGATACTTTGGTACTTGTTTGGCAAAATATCTGCCCAGAGACATACCAGGTGGATTGGATAGAGATGCTTAAGGAAAATCTTGTGGTGCGTGTGCGAGATAAATAGGCAGACTTTGTCTTCCTCCCATTGGGAGGCAGAAGAGTCAAGTAGACATGGCTGTGGTTTTTAGGACCAGTAGTTGGTTTTTGTAGGTGTTGTGTGCAGACAGTTGTACGGAGCTGTGGCGCAGGGCAGTCCTGTGGCTTTGCTGAGAGCTCTGCTCACATGCTGTCCTTTCTGCCTGTTTTGACCTGTTTTCAGGCAAGTCATTCTGAAGAGCCTCGAGTATCTGTAATAATACCTGCCAAGAAGGTGGAGCACCCTGATAAGCTGTGTATTTTAACAGCCACTTCTTCGTAGGAAAGGAGAAAATCAGAAGGCAGCCATGGTGACAGTGGTGAATGAGATGGGAGTAAAGAATCGGTGATTTTTACAAGAGCAGGGGAGGAGAGTACCATAGAGGAACGTGGAAGAGAAGCAGAGCAGAGTGAGTTAGGAAGAAACTTTGACTTGTAAAGCAGATTGCATGACTGCTCATCTTAAGGACTGAGATAATGCAGTAGAGAGCATTGCGTACACGTGCAGGCTCTCCAGCTCTCACCCCCATTGTTTTTGGCACTGAACTGTTAGGAGAAGACTCACGGTACCTCATGGTAGTTGAGATGATTTATATGTGAATGAACATATAAACCATCCTGTGAAGGAGGGCTGATCATCCCTGCTGTGTTCATCAACAAGCAGGAGGTGCCACACGCGTGCCTTCTCCTGATGTGCATGCGGTGCCATCCTGCAGGCTTCTGATCCACTGATGGTACTGAAAAGCAGATAACTTAAGTTTTAAAGGCATGTTGCTTTCCTTATGGGCTTTTTTTTTTAATTAATACAAACAGGATAAGAAATCTGTGACATGGTTAGTGATCCTCTTCAAGGAGACCTGAGCAGAGGGATCGTCCCTGGGTGGATCAGCCCGGCCTGGATTGTTGTCCTCGTTGTTTCTCAGTTGTGCCATAAGGACTGGCTTTCCCTTAAAGATGTTGTGGTTGCACTCAGTTAATGAGATCTTCAGAAGTATACATCTGGAGTGCGACGTTTGGTTTGAGACAACTCGAAGCACACAGCACAGGAGTGGGTGTTGCTGCCGTGTGGACAGGTCTGGTTTTGGAGCTTTTTATGCCCATGTAACTTCATGAGCTTCAGTTTTCTTTGCCATGTGCTACAAGGAATGAGTTCTCCAGATCTCCGCTGGAGATGGAGCTCAGCCAAAATCAGTGTCACTCGTTGGTTGTAGTGGCTTAACTACAGTGGGAAAGTTCAGCGAGGGTTCAAGGGGAGTATTTCTTGGCTTTTTAAAAGCAAAGCCTTTGTTGTGGATGCCTCGGTTTGTTTGCTTTTCGTGTGTTGGGGCAGTGCACGGTACCGGTGCCTGTGCCCCTCCCGGGTGGGCACTGCCGGGGGGGTTCACATCTCCCGATGCTCTGCACGGATTCAGAGCAGCGATCCTCCAGGGAAAACACACCGTAACTCCGTGATGTTCGGCCCCACCGGCGTGGGGGTGTGGGAGCCGCGGGTCGGAGGAGGCTTTGTTTGGAAGCGGCCCATGAATATTCAGGAATCTCGGAGAAATCTGGGGGCAGGAGGGGGCGATCCGCGGCTGAGCTGAGCTGCAGCGCGTCCTGGGAAGGGAGACATGAAATGCCAGCAGAGCGTGCCTTGCCCGGCTTGTAGGGAGCATCCTCCTTCGAGGTGCTTAAGGATACAAAGTAAAACTGTATTTCTGGAACGGGAAGATGGGGGTCCGCAAGAACCGTCGCAGTGTCTGCCTTTGTCCTTTCACGCGTGTAGGTGACCGTTCGGATGGCTTTCAACGCATCGTAGCATCCGTCTCGTTACTTTAAGACTAAAACCAGCAGAAGCGATTAAAAGCAACCTGATGGTAACCCTTAAAGGGAAGTGAGAAGGGTCATCCCCCCGCCCCGCATCTCTCCCCCTCCCCCGGGGCTCTGCCGGGGCTGCCCGCTCCCCCCTTGGGCTGCTGCCCTGGGGCGGCTAGGGGGCTCTGCAGCTCCCGGCTCCGCGGCTCGCCTGACCCCGCCGGGTTCTCTTCCTGCCGCCGCCGATCTGTTCCTGTAGCAGGTACCCGCAGCAGGCTGGCTCTTTGTTACCCTCCGCTCTTCCATCCTCAGGTGCTCGAAGGTAGGGGTGGTCGGGGCCGGCTGCGGGTGGGCTCCGGCAGCTCCGCGGGATGTGTTGGGCACACGCGGTGCGGTTTGCCCGCGGCACGGCTCGGCATCCCTGCTGCTGTTACATGGGAAAGGTCAGGGGATGCTTCCTGGGCTGCCGGCACCTGGTTCCTGAATGGCGGCGAGGACTGGAGTCGCTTGGAAAAAGAAAAAAACGAACCTCCCATCTTCCTTGGCAGAATGCTGAAGCTGGGGGCTGTGCTGTGGTGTGTAGGTGCGGAGAAATTGAGGGATCTCTGCCTATTTTTAGTTGCTGTTTTCTCAACATCTGCTTCCTTCTCACAGTTTGCTGCTTAGCGATGCAGTAAAAGCTTGGGAAGGCTCTCTGGAAGGATGCGTGCCTGCGTGTGTTAAGTTGTTCTGGGGTTTGGGTTGTTCTGTTTAAAGACATAATTTTGCATGCGAAACAAGGGTGCAGCCATAGGCTGCTTCTCTCTTTTTTTTTTTATCTCATGCAACCCAATCCGCTGATTCTTTCATCTGTGGATGCTGTGCCAGCCTGGGATGCTCTTAAAGTGTGGGGTGGGTTTTTAGTTATTTCAAATGAGCACGTTGTATGGAGTGGTAAGCAGTGTCCTGCCTCCTGCACAAAGCAAGGGAGCTAATCCTCAGTCCAGTATGCCATTAAAAAGATGCAGTGACATAAGTAGTGAGTTGTGTTTCTTTTTTTTTTTTTTTAACACATATTTATAACAGCAGTACTTCATCTGTCTGTAAAGAATAGTTAAAACACACTGTTTCCAGGAATACCTAATTGTTTTGTCATTAGTTCTTGTGATTTTTATTGCAGCCTCACTGGGCAGAGCATTGCTTTGTGTACAGTGCTAGCTAATGAGGCAGAGTCACTAAGGAGGGTATATTTTAAAACATTTAATTTTACTTCCATCGTGCCTGAACACTTCTGTCGTAAGCTCTCAGGGAATGCTCACTGCCTTAAAAGCACTGTGAGTATCATTAAGATTCTCCCTGGCACAACACTCGCTGAAGTGCTTAAATGAAGGTGTTTCAAATGATAGTCCTAAGCTGTGCTTTAAAACTGGAAGTAAGTTTTGAGGGCTCTGCTGGGAGTTCGGAGCTGAACGTTTTGTGTTTCCATTGTGGATCCTTCCCGTTCTCCACTTACCTGGGAGTGATGCTGGGATATTGAGGTTCCTCTTCGTGGGTCTGTCTGGAGCGACCCCAGGAAACGTCTTCTGGTTATGAGTTTCATGTTTGCCTTTGGAGTTCTCTTATTCCCTTTCAACCACTGAATCTTCAGACCTTTAGCAGAAGAAATAAAAGGTATTAGAGCAAACTGAAGCTACGAGAACACCCTGCACTCATTCATGGATGTGTATGAGCCCATTTCGGGGCATAGCTTCATGGAATACATATTTATACACACATCATGTATATACATATTTATGTATTCGTGTGTAGATATGTTTTTGAGCTTGTCAGAAGTACTCATGGTAGTGCCTAACGTGCACTTGCAGATGTCCCCCTCGTGCTGAGTTGTGCCTTGTCATTTCTTTGAGTGGAAGAGTGAATTAGAGGTGTCTGGAACCTGTGATATTTTCCCACGTGTGCAGAGGATCTCAAAAGAGTCAAGAAGCTGCTTGGATTGAAATCTGCTTCATCTCAGCTGAATGACTGGAGTTCAGCAAAGTTAGAGAGCATCCCTTTGCTATCAAATCCCATTGCCTTCCTTAAGATGGCTTAAGGACTGAAGTACAGCCTACCAGAAGTGCATGTGTAGCAATGGAGATGCTGAGGAAGGAGAGATGACTTAAATCACTGCTACCTTTTAGACAGAAATGAGGAGTGCTGCTGAGAGCTGGACACTGGAAAGGAAAATTTGTTTATCTGGTGTGCTCACACTTCACTTCTTCAGATGTACTGTCAACTTCAGCATCTGTCAGAAAGCATTCAGTGAGAACAGATGTTTTGTGCAGCACTTAGAATCGTCTGTCTGGTTCTTTGTTGATTGTGCTCCTTCTGCCTCTCATTATCTCATTGTTAGGAAGTGAGTTGTTAGGAATGTTGACATTCCTTCTCCACCTTCTCAAGCCGGCAGCGCTAATTGTTGTGTAATTCTTTTCTGTGTGCTTCTGAACTTGTGCTAATTGTGACTTCTCAGCAATGTAGCAGTTTTAAATAGAACTCTGCCTGGGGGAAGAAAGGATGGAGGAGGAACTGTGGTTCTTCATGTTGGTTTGGCTTTTGATTGGATACGTTTTGGAAAAATACTTCCAGGTTGACCAAGATAATGATGTAGTGCTTTCCTTTTTACAGTTTGAAGATAAATCTGATGCAGTATTTGATATTACAGAAAAATGTAAGTATTTTTATTTATTTACATAAAGACATAGTTCCACAAAACATTCCTAGAAGTACCACTGCTGACAAAAAAAAATTGTCTTGCCCTTCTCCTAACCCCTGCTGCTTGCTCCCTCCCTGCACTACCTTCTGTACAAATGCTACTAGTGATAGGAATTAATGTTTTTTCTTTCTTTGATTGGTTTTTCTCAGATCAGCTTCTGTTTCACTGTGTGCTGAGTGGGACAGAAAGGTCTCTTTGTCAGCGGTGTTTGTCCCGTAGTGCTGGTCCAAGAAGGTTAAAGGGCTCAAGGAATTGCAGCATTGCACTGAGGACCCTTTTGTTCACCTTTGTTACACACACACAGCTGGGAAACGTTCTGACTGTTTTATCATTTTCTCTTCCCTAGGTAGTGAAATCCTGGATGCAGAGATGTCTGAGGACGCTGTCCACAACTTACCAACTGCCCTCGACAGCGTCTCTTATGAAATACAGAATCGAGCAGGATCTGAAAACTCACTGCTGGATGACGACGATGATGACGATTACTTTCTGAACTCTGGGGATTTGGCAAGCATACCTGTTGTTGGGAGTGACAACGAAGATGATCAGAATTTCACTCCAAAAGACACTCTCCCTTCTGAAGACCATCTGGAAGAGGGCAAGAGGGTTACAGAACATGAGCTGGACAGTGAAAAAGATAGTCAGATGGAAAATGCAATCCAGAAGGATCTCACTTCACCTTTTGAGCAGGGCCCTGTATTTAAATCAATTCGAAAAGATTTTAGCATAGCAAGAGATAATGGCAAAGAGACTTTTTCAACAAAGGACAAGAGTAGAGAAGGAAATCTTCAAGAACATGAAAAACGGTTGGAAAAAATCCCTAAAGATACGGATTCTAGATTGAAAAGCAGTTTTCTTGACAAAGCAGGTAACTTGACATCGCAGACCTGGCTACCCAGCAAGGAGGAAGGAAGAGCTAGATGGAAATTAGCAATAGCAATAGTTAAAGGCATTGTCTCGATGAAGATAACATGTTGCTATATGGAGGGGAAGACTTTATACAGATCCGTAAAATACAGCTAACTGTGTTAGGACTGGGATGTCAGGAGGGCCTGGCAGTGTTAGGGGGTGTCTCATCAAACACAGCTTGTTTTGAAGCTGCCTCATATCCTTTGTTGTTGTGGTTCACTAAACCAAACTGGGTGACACCCTGAGCTTCCTTTTGGTTTTCTGTCATCTAGCCCCTGGAGCTCCTTTAAGGAATAGTTGATGACATTTAGGTTAAACTTTTGTCCAGAAAAGCCTTTTTTGAGCAAAGTGCCAATTCTTCATTATTGCACATGCTTAAAGCAGCATGCTTTTCATAGTAACATGGCAGGAAGGCTTGCTAGAAATATTAGTGCCTGCAGGAAGTCAGCCAGGGAGTAACTTGAGATCTGCTTTTCCTGGGAGGCTGCTCTCCTTTTTCTTCTGATACTTGTGCCTTGGACTTTGTCCAGCAACATGGAGAGAACCAGAGATGCCTGTAATGCATTTCTCGTGTGAGGGAGCCTGAAAGTCACCAGTAGTCTTGCTGCCCACACACCTGGTTTTGATTTCCCACGCTCTGAAAATTACAGTGGAACAGTGAATGAGGGAGTTAAGAATAACCAGGGTGGAATGTGCCATTTAATTTCATTCAGAAGACTGTACAGAGTGAGGGCTGGCCAACAAGTGAGAGCCTCTGACTGCTTGTTGAGACTCACAGCTTACATTTCTGGTATTTAAACCCAGTATTTTTAAAAAGATATTTGCTAAAAAACTGCTGTTTCCTGAGAAAAGGGGAAGAGGCAAAAGGCAAACAAAGAGAAAAATGGAAGTTGGTGCTCTGAAAATTGTTTTCTGATTTAAAAGTAGAAACATGGCAGAATTCAGAGCTCAACGGGGTATAGAAAATTCTGAATGAACAATTCTGCCTCAGGATTACACGATTATTTTGTTGGTATAAGAAAATAGTGGCTCAGTAGACGTTAAAATAACACTTCTCTTTAAGGGTTACCATCTTATTTACAGAGAAGAGCAAGGAGTGTTTTAATGCTTCTGAGGTGCTGTCAGGCTGTGGGGCTGGGTGCCAGTATGAGACTAGATAGTTGTTAAGGAAATGCATTGGAATCTGTATTCATTTATATTTAATGTATATGTTTTCCTCAGTTCATAATCAAGTAGAAGAAACATTACGGACGCAGTTAGCGCCACAAACTCCAGAAACTAACTTCAGGGTAAGCTATAGATCTTTCAAACACTTTTGCAAGTGCAGCAATATACTGGAATAATACTTATGTTATATTTGAGTGTAAATTTGAGTATCACGAACACTGATCTTCTGACTTATGCAGATTGTTTAAGTAGCAAAGACGTCTATATAACTGTAAAATTGTGCTGACCCTCTCTTTGAATTGAAGACTCTCTTGATAGCCACTTTCATGTCCAGCATGGTCTGAGTGTGACGGGTGAGTTGATTCCAGACCTGGACACATCCATCTGACCTGTTGCCTTTTTTCCAAATGAAGCAGGGAACAGCTCTGTCACCAGGAGACACTGCCCAACCAACTGAGTGCCCTTACTGTCAACCAACTTAGAGAGCTGGGTGGCTTCTGCTTTGTCTAGAGGAGTGAAAAGGATTGGGGGTGGGATGACAGAGGGTGCTGCAGGGAGGTAGAGGCAGCGGCTGCTGCCCTTCGTTTCTCCCACCTTCCAGTGGTAGGGCCCATTTCTCTTGGTCTGCAACAGAAACTCCCCTCGGCATCAGCCCAACTCCTCATGGCAGATGCAGGAGGGTGAATTCTTTTTCATATTATTGTTTCAGGAGTCTAGCTACCTATTTTCTAGTAAGGAATCTATTGGACAAGAGCTGGGGAATTCCTTTGCACCAAATATTAGAATTAAGGAGGAGCCTTTGGATGACGAATATGATAAAGCTATGGCCCCACAGCAGGGACTATTAGACAAAATTAAAGATGATCCTGATAATTCTGAGGTAAGTTTCCCATTGCATTTCTCATTTTGGTCTGACAACTGACCGCATAGGCTGGACATAAGTTCAGCATTTTATTTGGTTTGTTGACCGAAATTTAACTTGAAGAACGTAGTTTAGTAGAAGGATTTCTCCCTCTTACTCTTACCATGAAACCCACACCCCCAACTTTTTGATGTCATGTTACCACGTCACTGAGTTGTTATGCTTTTCAGCTAGCGACAAAGCATACTGCTGTAAAACTTGCATTATTAAATCTGTGGCAATATAGGCACTTCATCTCTGCTAGATCTCGCTAGAAAATTAGTCATGTCTTACTGAATTTTGTGAATTCTCACAATTAGAGCTGTGTAGTTTAAGCAGTTCCTGCTCCTTCCCTATTTTAAGGTTGGTGTTTTGAGCACAGTGCTACTTTCTTTTATTTTTATAAACATTTATACTTAGAGTCTTCCCTTACAAAGAGTATTTGAATACATACAGGTCAGTGAAGTCAAGTGACTTTGTCATTTGAGGCTGACATCTTTTATGGTGGTATAGGATAAGAGTTCAATAATCGCAAAATGGAGGAAGTCAGAGCTATTGGATTGCGTTGCTGAGCTCTCACTCTTTGCCACTGCTTTGCAGTGTTGCACCAAGGAGATGCTCCATGTTGCAATTCTTGTCTATTCAGTGCTGATATTTGGGTTGTGTGCCAAACTTTGCACACATTAAAGGTGCTCAAAACTTCCCAAGGTGACTCCCACTTGCGCTGGCAGTAGTTTTCGTGTCCTTATTCAGGCATTAGTTTTTCTAGTCTCATTCTGTATACTTTTGCTATACTTCATCTTATTTCTGGGCCCATCTTTCCAACGTTTTTTCTTCTCTTCCCATGATACTGATGGGTAGATAAAATAAAGAAGTTAACTGAGTATTTGGAACTCTTTAGATTTCACTGCCCTTCTGATTTGTTCTGTTCTTTGAGGTTAATATCTAACCATGCGTAGACTAGTTAAATGTTTCTTCATTTGTCATCCCCAAATGCTGTATTATATATTTTTATATATAATGTACAATATATGATATACTTGCTGAACGAATCTATGTGGAATGTAGTGCAAGATGCTCGTGCTTATCAAGGATTATATTAATGAAGAAGTTTGAAGACCTGAACAATTTGAAGTATCTTATTGGTAAAAATATTGATTTCCTGGAGTAAAATTCTGCAGTGATCTACTTTGTCTGATGCTGGAAAAGCATGAGAATTGATGATGGTTCGTTTTGGTTTGCTTTAAATCAAAAATAATGTTTTACAGCCTTTTTTTTTTTTCCTGTGCATTCTGAAAGGCAGAAGTGTTCCTTGCTCTAACTGGTAGTTGGAGCTGAAAGTTCTCTGCTTCCAGCAGTTACACTGCTGCGAAACTGTGCCTCATCTTGCAGAGCTGATGTTGGGATTTGCTTCAATTCCTATTACTAGTATTGATTTTAAAATGCTTAAAAATATGCATTCCTGGAAATAACTGGTTTTTAAATTGTAATATTAAAATAAAAGCAACCACAGTACTTTGAAACCCATCATCATGGCATGCTCTTACGCAGCCTAAAACCTCTCTTCCTTGCACTTGTATGCTTGTCTGCTTGTTCATGTGAGGTGCTAATGCTGCTGGGTGTTCTCCTGGGAAACCTGTTGAGAGATAGTTTGGTGGTCTTTGTGCAGAAACTTGTGGTTTTGCTATGGGAGCGTTAACTTACGTTGTGTAGATGTCAGGGTGTGATTTTTTTGGAGGTGGATTAAGCTGAGGGAGCAGTTTGCTGCTGCTGAAAAGTGAGAGCTTATTTTTGCCCAGTGATTGCAGATTGGCTTACCTTGCAGTCAGACAGCAACTGTTAATTTAGCTCAGTCATAATATGACATCATGGCCTCTCTATTCTCAAATGACTGTAAGTAGGTTAAATCTTATCATCCGTGTGGCTCCAAGAGATTATTCTTTTCAGCCTATTAAGATTCACATGTCGAGTGTTACAAGCTGCTTTACAGTTCGAATTTCTAGGAAAAGCATGGGCAAGAGGCATGGTGTCAAAGTCTGAATAGCTGCTGTGAGGTAAGCTAGTAATTTGTAGGATGTCAGCTATTCCACAAGCAACTGGCTGCAGGGATTTTCTCATCCTGTAGAAAATGCAAGGCTGTTCCCCTTCCACTGAAGTAGGTCTGAGTAGGGATTGCAATGGTCTGCCTGCTGGCAGCTTCACACCACTGCATTGTGGAGCTAAGCTGACCGAGAATAGTAAAAAGATTACAATGAAAGGAGGGGTTTTTTATTCAGCATCCCTCAGTCAGGTCCTGGTTCAGGATGGGGCAGAACGTGGTTGTCCATCTTTAAGTTTCTTAACCTGCTGTGAAGCTTCACCTTGGGCTCCTCCCAGGTCCTTAACCTCAGAGTTAAACACAGAACACTTATCGCCAGCTAGATCTCAGTTTCTGCTCTGTTATTGTCATCTATGAATTTGAAAATAGAGTTTGTTTCCAAGGGTAAGGGTGTAAGGACTGCCAAACGTTTCTAGTTGGGAAGTTTGTGAGGCTGGAACGTGAATATTTGTCTTAACACATTGATGCTGAATGTAGTGTGTCTTGGGATGCAGGTGGAAAAGAGAAGGCAGCAGGCATCACACCTCTGAGTTCTGTGTGATGCTCTCATTTGAACGCTTCACTGTGAACCTCTGGGTGGGTTCTTTGTGTGGTACTTGGATGGCAGCAGCTGTGAGCCTGGCCTTTGGGACAGGCTGAAGAGGTTCTTTCGTGCCTTCGTGGTCCTTAAGATTCAGTATATCATTATAGGAGAATGGAAATCATGCAACCTGTTATTACATGTGTGTATTTGTTCTCCTTTTCCTTTCCTTTTGCTTTAGGAGTACGGCCAACAGCCAAAAACTCAGGAAGGGGAGCTGAAAATCAGTGCTGTATTTTCAGTCAGTGGCAGTCCTCTTGGTAAGGAACAGGCAAGACTTGACTTCATTCAAATCTACAAAATGCATTACCTTTGCAAGTAGCCTTGCAGTGTATTCTGTGAAAATAAATTGCATTTACTATGTCTAACCCCAGTAGGAAAAAAAGCAAACAAAACAAAACTTGTTTCGTTTTAGAGATGATGAAAATCACAGACTGAGAAACATTTGTATTTTTGAGGCAAAGGAGAACTGAATGTGAAAGCCATGTTCAAAGTGCATTCTCATTCTTAAGAGCAGTTGAAACAGTGTACTCTGCAGAAAACCAGCACAGGGCAAATGTAACAGAGTTCATCTGCTGTTAGTTCTCACTTAGACCCTGACAGTCCCAGTGAAGCCATAAGCTTGCCCCCTATGCAGAAGTAAATTGTGTGTAATACATATCTTAACAGCTACTCTGTTTTCTCTTTTTTTTTATTTCAGCTCCACAGTTGTCATCAGGTTTCCAGCCTGCTGTGGCATCCTCTGGCATGAGTAAAATGCTTCCTTCAGTTCCAGGCACAGCTGTTCGGGTTTCCTGTTCTGGCTGTAAAAAAATCCTCCAGAAGGGGCAGACAGCATACCAGAGGAAAGGCTCTACCCAGCTCTTCTGCTCCACTCTGTGCCTCACTGGATACACTGTTCCAGCTTGTCGCCCACCAGCTTCTACCAAGAAAACCTGCTCGAGCTGCTCGAAGTAGGACAGCATTTAAAATTGTTTGAGAATAGTTGTTATTCAAGCAGATAATGAGAAGGTTTCAGTTCTCCTCTTGTACAACATGCTGTTCTGTATTGCCCACTTTATGCTTCCCTTCCATAAATCATGCCTGATGGTGTTATTTGTTAATTGGTCTGTCTGCTTGCAGTCCTATTTAGTTAATTGTATTTTGCATACAGATGCTTTTTTAAAGCATCTGTTGTGAAGTGTACCTTTTTTATTTTTCCAGTTTAAAAGAGCCACGTGCCACCTGTATTTGAAAAGGTTCTCCGCTTTCCTCTGTTCTAAAATGTCACTGCACTCTTAAAACAGCCAGACATTTTCAAAAAATACTTCGTATTGTTTCTTCTTGGTGAAAATAGATTTACTGGTGCCCTCTGATGAAGTAAAACACGGGTGAATTAATATATTCTAGGCAAGATAGATCCTTAGATTCTTAAAAGAGAAGGCTTTCCAGTCTGGCTCCATTCTGTGAGCTTAGATTTATGTACATTTGAGTTCTTCAGAATTTGTCACTGCAGCTATTACATGATCATGGTTAATCTCTGTACATCTTACGAAGGTTTATGTATGTCAAGAATTGAGTGTTTCAAATGGCTGGGGCTTCAGTATTCAGTCATTTGCTTTCTGTCTAGCCTAGAGACTTCTTAAAAAAAAAAGTCTTTAGAATAGAAGATCTGCATTTTCCACAGTCCTGTTGGAAACACCAGCATGAATCTTCAGCTCTAGGAAACATTTCAATTCTCCATATTCTATTTTAATTTGTGTTATTATCTCCAAATTAATATAAAGACATGTCTGTGGCCAGCTCTCTGAGCTGTCATATTACTGTTCAGGAGCTTGAGGCAAGTGAACAGCCCCACAGACTGCTTGTTCTGGGGTCTCTTTACAGAGGACAGTGATTCATGTGAATTATTTGCAGTTATGAAAGTTACTTTGTAAAGTGAGTGCTGCTTTGTTCGTGCATCATTTCTTCAACAATAGATTTATTGCTTCCTGTTTTACAAGGTCAACTGAACTTCAACTTGAGACTTCAATTAATTATTCCTCTTTCTTGCTGTCTTGGTGTGAGAAGACCTTGTAACAAAGTGCAGCAGGCTTTGGCTGTAATTTGTATTTATTAAGTTGGAAATTGGTTTATACCTGTGAAGACAAGAAAGAAGGAGGTATCCCTCCATCCAAGGAAGGAATATAAAGATTTCCTTCCAACTTAAGGATGTGCAGTCTTTGAATGTTCTATGAATGACAGTTTCAAAAGAGAGATTAAGTAGGAAGTTCAGTTGTATAAATCCAGCAGCAAAGAGAACAGTAGACTGGAGATTAAAGGAGGAAAATACAATACTAGTCAGACCATTTAGGGTGTAACTAAGTGGGAATTAGAAGTCCTCACCCTTTTGTTTTTTTCCCCTTTTTTTTCTCCATTATCATTAATATTTTCATTGTTAAAGAGAATTAACCCACATATTCTGCTTCTTTTTACTCTTTTCAGTCAGTACTGTGCAAAACCTTTTCTCAGTTCCATTTGAAAAGATTAATTATGCAACCTGGTGTCTTTGTAGGCCACTCCTAAGACAGGGTACCAAATGTTTCACAGCATATCTACTTGAGAATTGCACCCAACTGTTTTACTAATAGGAAAAGAGGAATGGAGACAGGTACTTTAATCAGCAAAAAGAAAATCTCTGAATTAAATAAATCCAACATCTTCCAGGGATTATTAAGTTTGCAAAAACAGAAAGGGGAGCAAGTTGCCATGAAACCAGTGTTTATCTCTTTGCTTGTTTTTCTTTCTTCCTGTAGAGAAATTCTGAATCCAAAGGATGTAATCACTGCCCAGTTTGACAACACAAATGCCAGTAAGGATTTCTGCAGCCAGTCGTGTCTTTCTACATACGAAATGAAAAGGAAACCTATTATTACTATTCACACTAACAGCATTTCAACCAAGTGCAGCATGTGCCAGAAGAATGCAGTGGTAATGGCAAACTTCTTTTCCATTTCAGTTTCCTTTAAATCAGGAAACTCGCTGTCTTAGAAATTAGCTTGCATTTTCCTTCTGTTCTTGTTAGTATCCTTTCTTCTCTTCCAGATCAGACATGAAGTGAATTACCAGAACGTTGTACACAAGCTCTGCAGTGATGCTTGCTTCTCCAAGTTCCGCTCTGCCAATAACTTGACCATGAACTGCTGTGAGAATTGTGGTGGTTACTGCTACAGTGGGTCCGGGCAGTGTCGCATGCTGCAGATAGAGGGGCAGTTAAAAAAGTTCTGCAGTTCAACGTGTGTGACACTGTACAAGCAGGTATAGTTTGACACAACGTTAAAAGAACAGCTTTGGTAGATTTTGGTTTATCAGCTGATTGTTTCTGTTGCTTTTGTGCTCTGAGATGCTTCCTTTGCCATTTGCTGCTTACTTTTTGTAAGAAATGTTGCACTGTTTCCCTCACCACTGGAAAGGCAAGCAGAGTATTCCAGTGTGAGAGAAGACACAGTGGGACCACTGGGCAGCAGTCCACTGTGACACATTTGGGCCATCGTTTGAGGAATAACCATGGTCTGACAAAGCACACAAACCTCATGAGCAAAGCCCTTCTGTCAGCCCTTGGGATTGCACTCTGAGCTGTGGCAGCAGCAGTGCAGTCTCCCACGAGCTGTCTGAGAATCCTTAAAAATCAAGAGCAGTTTATCTGTAGGGTGTCTCTCACTATGGCACATCCTTCCTGACACTGAAAAAGAGATTATTTCTCAAATTTCTGTTCTTTCTTTTGTATTGGTGCTGAGTAACTTACTAAGCTCCAGGTGCGTGACCAATTTTACTCTTTCCACAGAAGTCAGCTAAAATTACACCTTGTGCACTGTGTAAATCCTTGAGATCTTCAGCTGAGATGATAGAGAGCACAAATAACTCGGGAAAAACTGAACTGTTTTGCTCTGTTAACTGCTTGTCAGCATATAGAGTGAAAATCGTTACTACTTCAGGTAACTTTATTCCTTTACTCTGTTAGAAGCATAATTTCACATAGCTTGTATCCAGACTTAATTAGTCTTGAAAGTTAAGGCTGATATTCTTTTCTGGGGAGTGGGATGTAGAAAGTGGTGTTTATTTTAAGGGAAGGTGCTGAGATGGGGACTAAGGATTTTGTAGCATAAATAAACCTAACAGTGACAGTGTAGCCATTTCAGCTTTGTTTATAGTGGTCCTGAAGATAACAAACCTTAACGTAGTTTCTGCTGGTGTAAGTGAAGACCAAGGAGTGGGGCTGGGGAGGGTTCTAGCATCCTAGGGATGCTGGGAGATTAATTAAAGGATCTGGGCACTGCAGCTGTAGTGTCTGCTTCTGAATCTGAAGCAACTTTGTCTTGTGCTTTAGTGTGTATTTTGTCTTGTCATTCAGAATCTCTGGTTTTGTATGTGCGGTGCAGAATTACCTGCAGTGAGACTCGTTGCCTAAATCTCTTCTCTGCTTCGATCTCAGGTGTTCAAGTTCAGTGCAACAGCTGTAAAACTTCAGCAAACCCTCAGTATCACTTGGCTATGTCAGATGGGAGCGTACGCAATTTCTGCAGCTACAATTGTGTAGTTGCTTTTCAGGTGCGACATCTAGGATTTGTTCTTAGCTCAATTAATGGAATAATTAGTCGGTGGTACATACTTCTGGGGCGTTGGGTAAAAGACACAACTGTAAAATAAGGCCTCTTCCTCTATTTGCTTTTCTGCAGAATTTGTTCAACAAGCCTGCAGGAGTGAACTCCTCAGTTGTACCCCTGTCACAAGGTCAAGTCATCGTAAGCATTCCCTCGGGGACAACGGTGTCAGCAGGTGGCACCACCTCCACTGCATCTCCCAGCTCCGGGAGCAGTTCTGCTGCAGCTGGTCTACAGAGGCTGGCTGCCCAGTCCCAGCAAGTCACTTTTGCCCGCAAGGTTGTAAGACTCTGGTGTCAGCACTGTAACAGATTATTTGCAACCAAACCAGAGCTGCTTGACTTCAAGGTAATAAAGACTAGGGCTTCCCCAGCTTATCTTTCCCCATCAGAAAGCTCAGAGGTTATAACCTATAGGCTGTGGTCTGCACTATTGTTTGCTGTCATCTGCTATAGAGGAATTTGAAACTGATTTTTGTTATAATTTATTCATTATCAAAATTAATGTTGATACTTGATCTGAAAAACGGAAAACAAAAAGACGTCTTACAGAACAAAACAAAAAAACACCCAAACCATTACTTGTTGAGATAAGCACATTCCTGATTTTTCATCCTAGAGATGATCTTTTTAGTTCCTGGACAAAGCACATGGGCGAGAGCTTGCTGTAGAAAATTCTGCTGCCTTTGCTGAAAATCTTTTTGGACTTACTTGCTAGCACTGTCTGGTATTAATTTTTCAAGGGCATAAATATGCTTCCGAGTTTTTACTATTTAAATGTAGTAACTGAATGTGAAATACTGAAACCAAAACGTTCTGACTGTGTTGCAGGGTAAAATGTTCCAGTTTTGTGGGAAGACCTGCTGTGATGAATATAAGAAGAGGAGGAGTGTAACAGCATTGTGTGAATATTGCAGAACTGAGAAAATTATCAAGGAGACAGTGCGAATCACAGGCATAGATAAGCCATTCTGTAGTGAAGGTAAGAAAGAGCAAGGCTTTCTCTCAGAAATGAAGTCAGAAGGGTCTTGCCTTAAAATGATTCGTGATACTAAGGGAAACCTAATCAACGAGGTGAGAAAAACAGATTTTAGGTTTAGGAACGTGGAACTTCATTCACACTTCTCATTTTAATGCTGTATTTCAACGAATTATTCCAGAAGCAGAAATGCCAAACACACATTGTTTGATATTGAAGGATGCTTTTGTTACTTTGCTGTTTTTTCTTCTTCTAGGTTGCAAGCTGCTCTATAAGCATGACTTGGCTAAGCGCTGGGGAAACCACTGTAAAATGTGCAGTTACTGTTTGCAGACTTCCCCCAAAGTGGTCCAGAATCTCTTTGAGAAGAGAACAGAGGAATTCTGCTCAGAAGAGTGCATGTCTAAATTCACAGTTTTGTTTTACCAGGTAAGTAATATTCTCATGTTCTCTGAAATACAGAAGTGTTAGCAGAACCTTTGAAAATTGGGAGCTATGTTAGCTGCCTGTCGTTGACCCCGGTGTCTGTGGAGATTTTTATATGTATATATGGGAGGTAAATTCTTAACTTCAGAGTGGCAATTTCTTGTATAAAGTAATGGCTCTGGGGGGTGGGGGATAAAAACAGAGTGTTCTGCTGCTTTGTGTCACGCTGTGGAATGATACACTCTTATTTACACTATGTTTGCTGAGCATGTTCTGAAGAGGTTTGTATGTGTATTCTCTCTGTTGCTTTTAACACGTGTTTAATTTCTCCCTCACTGTTTTCCCAGATGGCAAAGTGTGATGGTTGTAAGAGGCAAGGTAAACTCAGCGAGTCCCTGAAATGGCAAGGAGAGATGAAGCATTTTTGCAATCTGCTTTGTATTCTGATGTTCTGTAAGCAGCAACGTACTTCTGACCCCCCAGCCTCAAACAACACAGGTAAAGCAAGATGTGACTAGCATTACCTCTTTATGTGTGTGATAATGGTTGGAATGTCTATTTGGAAACTCAATTTAGTGAAATGTTTAAGACCCTTTATTGGTGTGCTTGCCCATTGTAATTGAATGGACTCAGTTTAAGATATCTCTTTTACTTCAGGCAGTTTCAAACTTCCATAGGTATGAAATGATGTTGTTTATGAAGCAAACCCATATTCTGATTTTAAATATTAAACATAAGCACTTATCATCTAAAAAAGAAAGCTCATTTTAATAGGCTAAAATGTACTGATATCTATTGAAGACATTATAAATACAGTGCTTCCTGTGCTTGACATCCTCCTTTGTCTTATCAAGTAGAAAAACATGTAGATTTAGTGATTTTAAATACAGACTTCCATGTATTTGCTTTAAGTTGCTGTTTCTGTGACTTTGGTAGGCTTTTGAAGATGTACATTTTCTGTGTCGTTAAGTGTTGATTCTTTTGAGTATCAATTCTGAGATTAACGTATGCTGTAGCTGTTACGTTGCTCATAATTTTAGCAGGTGGAATGGGAAGAGGGTGGGAGTGCAGTCCACAGGAATAGGGACTGTGAGTTTCTGTAGGGAAGGAAATGCAAAGGGAAGAAAGGAGGAAAGGCATACAAAGACAGGAAGAGGAAGTGAATCAAAGGGCAGAAATAGCCCTGATCCTAAAGAGGGGCATGTTCTCCCAGAGAGTGATGGTGACTGCAACAGTAAGGTACCCATCCAGCAATAAAGAATATTAACTGACAGTTTATAGTATGCACCAAGCCATACTATATTGAGCTCTGTGCACATCTGCTTACCTTGGAGGGGGTTGTTTTCTTTGATTAAAAGTAATATATAAGTGACTTCATGCCTTCAGAACGTAATTACACTGTGGCATTCCTGATTTTTGTCAGTACGTTTGGCTGTTAGGAAGTGCCTCAGAACACTATTTCTAACAAAATGCAATTGTGATGTTTTCAAGTAGTAAGAACCTAAGAATTCATCAGCAGGAGCCATAAAGTTCACCTCATTCATGACTTGTTAGCATCTGGACTGTCACCTGTACTGCAGATAGATGGTACTGAGCACAGTGGGATGTCTGCTTCTGTTGTCTCCTGAGGGCTCCTCTAACACACCTACTATTAGAGACAGAAAACTGCTTTCCTTACGTGATAAAGTCCTGAAAGGTTTCAGTGAATTGGAAGCAGTTGAAGTTTGCTGATGAATCCAACTTGTATTTAAACCGAAAACCTCCAGTTTGACACGCTGTCCTCACAAAGCAGACTTTTTCATCTGGAGATAAATCCGGAGGGTGGATGTTGTTTCAGAAATGCCATTGTCTGTCATCTCATCGCTTACTTCAGTTTTCTTCTGTCCATTCCATCCAGCAAACCCTTCTACAGCACCAGCTTCCTCATCAGGCCCACCTTCTCTGAGGAAGGACTCAACCCCTGTCATAGCAAACGTGGTGTCCCTGGCGAGCACCCCTGCTGCCCAGCCTACAGTTAACTCCAACAATGTATTACAGGGTAGGACTGTTGAAGATGATTTCTCTATTTTTAAATCTCTATTCCTGGACACTTGTGTTTGTTCAGCAGTCTTTTCCACTGAGGACAATAGCTGCTTCTTCATTATGCCTCACATCATTGCTGAGGGTTGCTGTCTTGTCTTTCCTTTACCTAAGTATAAATAATGAATTGTATCAGTTTACTTGTAGTGGGGAATAAGGTTTAAGGGGAATTTTTTCCTGACCTTGGCAGAGCATGGGTTGTGATCTTTGATGCTAAGTACACAGACTAATCTTGTATATTGCTTTTTTTTACCATAGGTGCAGTCCCTACCGTGACAGCAAAAATAATAGGAGATGTAAGTTTTACAAGAGACTATTTTTCTCACTTTCGTCCAGATTGTGTCAATAACAAGTAAAGTATCCAATATTTAGCACCTTAATTTTGTACCTATTTTTCCTGGTTGTGAATGACATGTAAAATTCATCCAGCTTGCATTTACACACCTAATCCAGTTTTTAAATGTGTGGTATCAAAGCCACCTCGTGTCTGTTAATGGATCAGTTTGATGGTGTGCCAAGGTCCATCTAGTTGTGGCTCCTGGGATGGCAGTAGCTCTCAAGCAGTTTGTGTATGGCTTTGACACTGGGGGCTGTTTTTTGTGGCCAGAGGTGGGATGTGATGTCAGAAGGGCTGCTGTGGGAAGAAGCTGTTCTTCCCCGCTCCTTTGTAGTGTGATAGTGAAGCTGTGGGGAACAACTGTCCCTTCTTATGTGACTGACTCCTAGAGTTCCTGTTTTGTGCTTGTTAAGGTATGTAGTATACATCTTGGAACTCTCTTAAAAATACGAAGATTTTACTGTGTAGCTTGTTGGTTCTGGGAGTTGACACCCTTTTATCTAAAGGGTATCTTATGGGTTGGAGTATGATTTTTTTTTTTTCTTAATGAAACTGATTGTGTTATATGAATGCATGACTGAAGATTGCAGTTAGCAGAACCCAGAATGAGTACAAGTGTAGAAGGTCACTCTATGTATAACTAAGAAGTTAAATTGATACTGCTAGCATGTGTTTGGTTTTTTCCTGCTCCTTTTCAGTGATTTCACATTGATTTTCTAGGGGGTTTTTTGTGTGTGTATATATGTATATCAGCCAGTATTTTTGTCATCATAAGTATCTTAACATAAGTCCTTCTTTATCTGCAGTAGAATTTTGAGATCAGAAGTTTATAGAGCTTATTTGACCACAGAAACCAAATATTCTCAAAATCTGTTCTTCTACTTTGTAGTAAAATAAACTGAAGTCCAGCAAATGGATTACACCAAAAAACACTGGATAGCAAGCTGTTTTGTGATAGCTAAATGATCATTTAATGAACAAAGACAGTTGAAAATCATTCAACATTTCATAGTAGAGGACAAATATGTATTTTACAGTATCATACTGCAACCAATACTGACTGTGCCCTCGTTTATATTTTTCCAAACAGGCTAGTACTCAGACAGATGCACTAAAACTACCATCTTCACAGCCACCTAGGCTTCTGAAAAACAAAGCCTTGTTGTGCAAGCCAATCACACAGACTAAGGCCACCTCATGCAAACCTCATACACAAAATAAAGAATGCCAGACAGGTATGTATTTATCTCCAGCCTGTTTTATAGAAGCCTGTGGTGCAGTTGAGAGTGCATGATTTATGCAGCTGTTAATTTTAACAGTTCCTTCTCATGGTCTTCTGGTTAGCTGTGAGGTGACTGCAGTAGCATTTACTTGGATGCAGACCTTAGCATTTATTTCCTCTGCCTTCTCTTCCACCATTCATGTATTTGGTCACTGTGCTGTTTATTTCCAAACTGTACTATTACTGCTTGTTCCAATGGTGCTGAAGTGCAAGATGGCTGTGAGTTAAGATGTGGAGTACCCATTGAATTATAGGCAGAAGTCACTAGTAGTGAAACAGCAAACAGTTGTGATGGACACTCTGAAATGTATGACGACCGCACAGTCAAACCATTTTTGTTTTGTTTTTAATGTAACAGAAGAAGAAGAGGAAGTTCAACCCAAAATCGTTGTGGTACCTGTTCCTGTACCAGTGTTTGTGCCAGTGCCCCTTCACCTCTACACTCAGTACACACCAGTTCCACTTGGGATGCCAGTACCTGTAAGTTATACTCAGGTTCACTGAAGAACTGCTTTGCAGTCTTGGTTCTGATCAAGAGCCACGTCACTGGGTTTTCTAATCAGTCATGTGAGTGGTATTTGGAGTCTGTGAAGCCATTTCTTATCACATGATGCTTAATTAAGTTTCATTACATAAAAACGTCAAGTAGTAGGGTTATAGCAGAAATGAGAAGGGCTGTCTGTCCTGGAGTTATTTACAATTATGTGTAGTCCTGAAATGTAAGTAAGTTACCAAATAAATTAGTAGAATTGTTTGGGGGTGAAGGGAAGCAGCAAACACACAGTCTCTTATGATTTCTTCATGTCTTTGTAGGTACCCGTTCCCATGCTTTTCCCAACTACTTTGGATAATGCTGATAAGATCCTTGAAACTATTCAGGATATCAAAGAAAAGATTCCCATAAGTCCATTTGAAGCAGATCTCCTTCAGATGGCAGAAATCATTGCAGAAGACGAGGAGAAAGATAAAACACACTCTCATGGTGGTATGTGGTGCTTTTAAAAGGAAACTAATGCAGTGAGACAGAGGTCTTCATAGGTAGAGAAGTGGATATATAGCCTGTGTTGTCTGCAGCGCTTTGAATGTCTTTGCATTTCTTTTCCCTGATCCTTGGTGCTGATTTAACTTATGTTGGCAGTAACGAGTTGCTAGTGGTAGTAATCTCCAGACCAGCACATCATGCAGTAGTGGGAGACAAAGATCAAGAAGCCAGAGCAGCTGCTTTACGTGAATATTTTCCTGTCAAGCTTTTTGTAGTGAATTCTTGGAGAGTAATGCAGGTTAGAATGTGCTAGATAGTGATCATACTATGTCATAAAAATGGACCAAGCTGAAAAGAAACAAACAAGGTACTGCATTTGCCTACAAATTACTCCCAGTGACAAACATGGAGGGATGAAAACAGTTAGAAAAGGAGATGTGGGTTAATTCTGTGTTTCTGTTTCTCCCATAACAATGTGAGCTAGGTAGAGAGCTGTGAGTAAAAGTGTTGTGGAGAATAAGATGTATCATGTGAAAGCACTATGACCTCGTATATGTATTTTTTTTTGTTTGCATTCACAATTTTTTGAGTTGTGTGAGCTGTAAATCATTTGTAGATAAAGTTTCCTCCTTTTTCTGAAGGGTCTCAAACATCTGAGCACGAGCTCTTCCTGGACCCGAAGATGTTTGAGAAAGGTCAGTTTGACTTTTTTTTTTAGCAAATGGACTTTGCTCCTGATCTGTCTCTTCTTCAGACAGATCTTTTTGTCTGTCCTTTCATGGCACTTGCATATCTGATTGCTCTCATTATAGACCAAGGTAGTACTTACAGTGGAGATCTAGAATCAGAAGCAGTGTCCACTCCACACAGCTGGGAAGAAGAGTTAAATCACTATGCCTTACGATCAAACGCCCTGCCAGAGCCAGATCCAGAACCAAAGCAGATCTCCAAAGGTGAAGTGGAGCAGGACCTGGAGGCAGATTTTCCATCAGGTCTGTATAATGCTAAGAAAAATGCATTGTATAAAAGTACACACAACTTTGTGTCAACATTGTAGCCACAGCCTGCTTAAGAAGGTTAAGAATATCAGTTTGTCTGAATGAATGCATTCACTGTTTGGGGGTGGGGGTTTTTCCTCTTCTGAACACATTTATTGCCCAATTGTTCAGACATAAAGTATTATTTGAATATGCAGATGTAACTGGCATCTTTAGGGTACTTAGTATTTTTAAGTTACTTCTTGGGCTTGTTAAGTCATGTATTTTAAATTCTTAATGATGTTGGTTTGACTTCAGAATCATTTGACCCTCTCAGTAAGGGACTGAGTTTGCATTCACGATCACGAGCAAGACGGAGGCACAGAGATGGCTTCCCACAGCCCAAAAGACGGGTAAGGAAGTCCTCTGGAATGTTATTTCCTTGCATTTCAAGTAATAATGTTAGATGCATCCTGGGCAGTAAAAAAATATATTGATCCAAGGTGGAAAATGAGAATTCGATTTATCTACACTGCATTTTTTTTTCCTGTTCTTCATGATAAATGTTCTCTCCTCTGCATACTAAAAACCACGTATGTATACCTTCAGCTTCTGTCATGGCAGTAGCATTTTGTCAGTTTCCCGCTCTCTTTATACGAGTTGAAATGAAGCATCTGTAGATGAAGCACTTATTAAGCTTTGCTTTGTTTGTTTTCCTCTAGGGACGAAAGAAGTCTGTAGTTGCTGTAGAGCCCCGCAGTCTGATGCAGGGCTCCTACCCAGGATGCTCTGTTTCTGGGATGACCCTGAAGTATATGTACGGGGTAAATGCCTGGAAGAACTGGGTCCAATGGAAAAATGCACAGGAGGAGCAAGGGGACCTGAAGTTTTCAGGTAAGCAGAAATAATTGGTTGAATTAAACACTGTCAGTATGTTTTTCAAGACAAAATTAGATTTTAAAATAACCAGGAGTAGAGAAAAGATTTTAGAGCATCTTGCATTTAAAAATCTCAGCCATTGCATTCTTAATTGATCCATTATCTTTTAAAGCAGGCTCTAAAATACCAGATTGCTTATCAGTACTAAATGTAATTCCTTTAACCTCACCTATGTGTTTGTTGGCGTGCAGTAATTCTTCACTTCTAGAGCAGATGTTTTATGCAGCTGCAAAGTCCTTACTAGGCTATTAGTGAGCTGTAGTTACAAGCTCACTACACGGACTTGGCCCTGTCTTTTCATCCCTAGCTAATACATTCACAGAGTATTTGCCAGCATCAGTGTTGACTGTAAAAAGCTGTGTGCCACAATGTTCTTCCTCAGTGTCACTGCTGGAAACAAACCTTCCAGAAGTGTACCCATCCTGTGCTGCACTCTGCCTCAGACTACCTTTAAAAGGCATGAATCGTTCTTGGTCTCACTAGGGAGACAGACAATAATGACAATATAAATGTCACTTCTGTTTGTTTTTCTAATTATGGATGTTTTGGGGGGGTTTAGTTCTGTACAAAAGCACAGCACTCCTGGGGCTTGGCAGTGTCTAGCTCCCCGTTTCCCTGGCGTTGTCTGTCTTACATGCTCGCACTGAGTGTTTTGTGGGCAAGTTTTCAGAGTGCAGCGGAGAATTTGATTCAGTTTTGTAACTGAGCTTTTTGGGGATGGTGGGGAAGAGAACAAACAGTATTAAATGCTTCTGCAGTGTAAAGATCTAGGTGTGGCAAGGCTTCTATAAGAAAGATCCCGAAAGGGAAAATGCTGTTTAGAATGAGCTCTGCTTTTTCCTGTCATTACACAAGAACAGCTGTTTTTTGTTCCTAGCAGAAGAGTAATCACGAGTGGTCTTTTCTCGTAGCTAAGGAAACAAAGGGTACTGGCAGCTCCAGGAAACAAAATCAATCCCCACAGAAAGGTTCCCTGTTCTGTCCCTGGCAGTTGCTCAGCAGTGTGGTGTAGCTGAGCAGTAATTTCACTGCAGATTCTTTGATTGATTCTCTGCCCTGCTTTCCTTTCTGAATCTCACAGCCCTAGAAACTCCTCATTCCTTTTCCCTTTAAGGAGCTGAGTACTCTGTGCTCAGCTCATGCCCAGAATTACCAGGAAATATCCAGGATCTTCTTCTCACTCAGGTTCCCCTGAGTCCAGCTATGAAGGATTTACCAACCCTGCGTTGCCAGCCTGAGTACACATTACCATTGCCACACCACACCTTGGCTTCAGCTAACTCCCTAATATTTAAATGTAAAGACTTAACCTGTTGAATAAAGTTGTTTCTTCAATAATGTCCTCCACCACAGTTCGTCCTGTGAAACTCAAGGAGGACATCCTCTCATGCACTTTTGCTGAGCTGAGTTTTGGCTTGTGCCAGTTCATCCAAGAGGTGCGGAGACCGAATGGAGAAAAATATGATCCTGACAGCATCTTGTACTTGTGCCTTGGAATTCAGCAGGTAAGCCACAATTAGGATATTGCTGAGACCATATGAACTTCTAGCAGCCTTTTAGGCTTTACACCCATAGTCTCAAGTAGCTGCTTGTTTTGTTGGTTTTTTTTGCAGAGGTGAGACTGTATCTTTTCATGCTTCATTCTTAGTGTGTCTTCATCTCTTATTCTACTGATTTTTTGATCAGAGTAAACAGACCTCTTCTGTACTTGGGAGGAATGTGGTGTGGAGGGCTTGGTATTTCTACCTAAACACAGATCTCTAGGTTTGGTACTGTATTTACTCTTTTCACATATGAGAAAGAACTGTAGAAACCTGAGGCTCCTCAGAAAGAATTTATGATTGAATGTTGTAGATCTAAAAGAGCTGCGCAGTACTCTTCCAGTACATGAGTTCACGTGGAAGAGGTTACCTGGTGAAGGCTGTGCTCATTCAGTAGCTCTATTTCAGCAGCCTAATTTGTTAGGCTGGGTTTTTTTGTTTTTTTCCAAGAATATTTTAATGCCTAGAGGACAGTGATTTTTTTTCAGATAAGAGCTCTAGAGCTCGCAATAATAAAAATAATTCTGGCCTAGATCTCTCATTTCATGCCAAGGAAGTCCCAATCCATGCAGAAAATCTGATGTGATATCTTACTGAAGATTTCAGCAAAGCATTTTGGACCATAAAACACTCAGACGTAGGAAGGGTAAAGAATCTGATGTCCTGTATCTCTGCAATGTTATGTATTCATAAATTATATGTCTTCCTTTTTTTCTCTCGTAGTACCTGTTTGAGAATGGTAGAATAGATAACATTTTTACCGAGCCCTATTCCAGGTTTATGATTGAACTTACAAAACTTTTGAAAATCTGGGAACCTACAATTCTTCCAAATGGTAGGACCATTATTTTATTCTGTGTAGCTGCATGACAAAGCCTTATTATGAATATTTTTTTCTCAATGCCATGAAGAGAAGGATGTGATCTGAGCCATTCACATGAGTCTCCTCTTTCTCCACCACGCAGTTGTTTGTGGTAGACTAGAATCATGGAGTATGTGTCTATCTCTACCAGTTATAGGTTACAGTTAGAGAGACCTTTCCCTCATTTGATCAGTTTCTCAGCTCCTTTAAAGAAGGGCTTCCCATTCCCACAGTCAGTGTGCTAGTTCTCTTCCCTCAAGTTGTAGCTGATCTTTTTGAATACAAGCAGCCAGAATTGTGTGTAGAATTTGAGTTGAGTTACTCAGTGTAGAATTGGGAAAGTATCTCCATGTCAGCACTGGAAATACTTCTGATTTATCAGAGGATCATGTAAGGAAATAATTGG
The DNA here is from genome assembly GCA_023055505.1 of Callipepla californica brunnescens. Classification (NCBI taxonomy): domain Eukaryota; kingdom Metazoa; phylum Chordata; class Aves; order Galliformes; family Odontophoridae; genus Callipepla; species Callipepla californica. The sequence goes on from JALIRH010000055.1 coordinate 1,358,483, forward strand.
AGTCCTGTCTCAACTCGACTCCCAGTTCTTCTCACCTCAGTCACTTCCACATTAAGAGTTCCCAAGTTCTGCAGATATTTTTAATAGTTGTTATATGACGTTCTTGCCAAGTTTATAAAGGTGCTCACCAGCAATGTTAATACGTAAGATCCTTTTTCAGATTACCACCAAAACTTGAGTGATATTGACAATTCCATACATGGACCTGAAACTGTCTTTTTCTTTAGAAACTGAACCTTCTGTTAGCACAGAAATAACCCAGTTGCTTTAAATACTTTTATCCATTCTTCAGGTGTTGGAAGATGGTGTTGATCCACAGCTTGGTTCTCCACACTCCCTCTGTGTTTTTGCATGCAGTGCTCTTGGTTTTATACTTCAGTTACCTATGATAGGTCTGACTTTGTTCTCATGTGCAGTCCATTCACATAAAGGTTAGCTGAAAGTGGATTTACGTGTATCTGTGACAGACTCTGCCAACGTAATTTTACTCATGCCTGCGTCCCACTCTGCTCATGTATGAGGGCTTCATTGCTCTGGGAAGATGGGGGAAGTCTCCTAGATTGCCAGCAGCCTGTAAAAGCTGTTGCATTCCTTTTATAACTGAGTATGAGGAAGCGTCCTAAAATTGAGTGGGTAATGCTTTTCCTTTCTCTGCACCTTGTTTCTAGGTTATATGTTCTCAAGAATAGAAGAGGAGCACTTGTGGGAATGTAAACAGCTGGGTGCATATTCCCCCATAGTTTTATTGAACACACTGCTATTCTTCAACACCAAATACTTTCAACTAAAGAATGTCAGTGAGCACCTGAAGCTGTCCTTTGCCCACGTTATGAGGCGGACCCGAACTCTGAAGTACAATACTAAGACCACATATTTACGTTTTTTCCCACCCTTTCAAAAACAAGAGGTAGAATCAGGTGAGTGAGTGCTTTAGGATCACTTGAATTCCTGCCATGGTGTCTTTTATCATCTGTTCCTTATTTGAAAAGGGCAGGGGAGAAAAATCGAGTGAGCAGAGCAATGGGTGGTGTGGTTTCTGCTGTTATCCTGCATGTTTCCAAGTTCTTTCTCCCTGGGATGATTTGAAGACGATTATCACTACAAGTAGCATGTTTGGAGGGGTTGCAGAGCCCAGCCAGGCTGGTGCTAGGCTGCAGGTCTCAGTGTGACTCTTCACGTGCTGCTCTTTGCTGAAGTCGAGTGATACCTTTTTTTTGTGCATCCAGATAAACTGTCTGTAGGCAAAAGGAAACGTGGTGAAGATGAGGAGATTTCAACAGCAGTGGAAATGGCTGAGAATGCAGATAATCCCCTGAGGTGTCCAGTCCGACTCTACGAATTTTACTTGTCAAAATGGTAAGTGATAGAACAGATTAAAAACTAGAACAGGATTTCAGGCAGGGGCTCTCCTCAGACATGTTCTTTGTGGAAGAGGGGAGGAAAAGTGTGATTGTAGGCAAAAGTGATGATGGATTTTGCTTGCTGAGATGTGAGATTAATTTTTATTTAGGAGTTAGAGACTGTATAGCAAGGACACAGATACAAATCACTTTCTTTCCCTTTGATGTCATCTTTGGGTGGATCTGTGAGCAGGTGGGGCATGATATTCTTCAAAGAAAATACACCAACCGAATGAAACAGGATCTCATTAGTGTCAGCTAAAACTCAAATAAATCACCCTCAAAAACGCACCCAGTGATCTTCCTACAAACAGTCCCAGTACTTAAGCAGAGGCGTGCCTTGCAGCTGCCCTCATTCTTTTGTCTCCTTATCTTCCCTGTATTCACTTGCATATCACTAGGAGATGTTAGCTGTCCTCGGGCTGAGAAATGCTCCTCAAGGTATACCAGCTCCTGCAGAGCCCCTGCAGCAGTACAAGCTGCAGTAAGAATTCACTTTGCTGCTTTAATGGGAATTCGCCAAGGCCAAGCAGGAGGGATTTTTGCTCTGGAGGACTTTGTCCCTTCCTTCCAGAGTGGAAATCTTTCTCAGAGTCTGAGGGACCTGCCATTCGGCAGCAGGAGGAGCAAGCTGGGGTTTAGTTTTGCTGGTCCTTGAACACTCATTGGCCCAAAGCACACAGCAGTTGTGGATTGTGCAGTGTTTAGTTCAGAGATGGAATGTCAGATGCATCTGTCAGTCATACAAAGCAGTCATGGAGATGGGATGGATGGTGCTACAGTTGAAGGGCTGTAAGAAAAAGAAGCCACAGATTTTGTTTCTTTGTGAGCAACCTGAGTGACCTGCAGTGAAACGTTCACTCAGCTGAAGAAGGGGAACAGATTCACTAATAAAAAGGTTTTAATTATGCTGTTTAAATTAGTGTTGTAACCTCAGTGTACCTTCCCTTTCCTTTGTTGTTTCTCTGTGGCTTTTTTTTATGAGTTAAGAGCTGCCCTCTGTGATCTTTTCCTTTCACATTGCCAGTTCTGAAAGCGTGAAGCAGAGGAGCGATGTGTTTTACCTTCAGCCCGAGCGTTCCTGTGTACCCAACAGCCCCATGTGGTACTCCACATTGCCCATAGACCCGGGAACTTTGGACATCATGCTAACTCGCATCCTCATGGTGAGGGAGGTGCACGAAGAACTTGCCAAAGTCAAATCAGAAGACTCTGATATCGAGTTATCAGACTAACTGAAGCTGGGGGTGTTTTCCTCTGAATACATCTGAAGCACCAAACTGTGAATACGTCCAGCTTTTGGAAAGTGTGTGTTAAGTAAGCCAAGCTCGTGTCACCTGCAGGCGTATTTGGAACCACAGCGGATGTACAAACTGGAACTGGAAGGAGACAAGCTGCAAGAAACACCGTCCTGAGGCAGGCAGCAGATACATGAACAAATCCAAGTGGAACTAACCTGTTTGAGTGGTGCATAAATCCTTTATCTGTTTAGGGTTTAAAAAAAAAAAAAAAAAAGTGGAGTATTTTTTTTTGTTTGTTTTTTTTAAGGGAAATGGTCGTGGAGCATCAACCGTAACCACGTCGGGCGTGGAGAGCCGGGCTGCGGCCGCCAGAGAGCACGTGGAGATCTTGGAGGTCTTCACCAGGAGGGGAAGTGGTGGTACGGAGACGAGCGGAGCTGAGCAGCTCCGCTGCGAACACCGGAACGCTTTGATAAGGATTTTATCAAACTGGGATCAAATGTGTTGGGGGGGAAAACCGGGATCAAACGTGCTGGGGAGGCGGAGGCCGTGGGCATGGCTGCGGTGCGGAGCACAGCTCTCAGCCCGGGCTGCCTGCCCCACACTGTGCAGGAGGTCAGGCTTCAGAGCAGTCATGCTGCAGGTTCTGTGTGGTTGGGGACTGTCCTGGGGCGTGTGCAGAAAATCCCTTTTGTGGCCCAGTAGCTCTGCAGTCTGTCGATTGTAACCTAGCAAATACTGAGGTGCGTGGAGATCTTGGTGGTTTTCTTTTTCCCTTGAGGCAGCTTTCCTTTCTCCTCTTTCTCCTCCTCCGATGGTTTTGGTTATTCTGGAAGGCAAATCTGGAGGGCCTTGTCATTTCAAATGAAAGATGTGTGCACTCTTTCTCTTTCCACCTGTGCAGTGTTGTACAGAGGATGCAGTATTACTTCTGACAGCAGAACTGCAGTAGGAAACTGCCACGGGCATCTTTCCCACCCCACCCAAAGCGCTGTGGGCACGATGCTGGGAAGCAGAGGAGACTTTGTCGAGGCTGTTACTGCATCTGCTGGAAGAGAAGAGCTGCCACGTTGTGCTTAGAGGACAGGACTTTATCAGATGCTGTGCGTCCATTTTCTCATGTGATAGATGCGTTTCTGATGTCTGGTGACCACGGGGTCGCTGCAAACCCAATCTCTTTTTACAGAAGAGAGCTGTGTGGTTTTCATCCAGTTCTGGTCAGCTGTCCACCTTCTGTAACAGGGCTCTGATATTTGATCTTGTCACTACAATTTCAAGAGATGAAAATCGACAGCCTTTAATTATGTTTTGTTTTTTAATTATTATTTTTTTTTTAGCGGTAACGAAAGTAATTTAACAAAAATAAAACCAGAAAGTAGTCCGTCGGCGTCGTGTGCTCGGTAGTCCTGTCCCTGCCTGTAACAGATCACACCAATTGTATTTTTTAATACAGAAAAAAAAAAAAAAACTATGTGAAAAGTAAACCTGCCCCTGCTCCTGTCTGATCGAAGCCCACTGTGTGTGTGTGTGTGTGTGTGTGTGTGTGTGTGTGTGTGTGTGTGTGCTGCTCCTGGGGGAGATGCTTTGGCTGTGCCTGGAGGCCGCAGTGGGGGTTCACCCCTGAGCACTGCCCGTCCCCACAGTGCCATTGGAGTGGTGTGGTAGCAGCAGTGCTCTGTAAGGGGTGGCTGATGGAGTGGTTGAGGGATGAAGCACTCTGGTGCTGGGCTGCAGGGGTGGGAGCTGCCCCCGATGCGGACGTAGAGCAGATAGGATCTGTGTGTCCTGTGAGCAAACTCACTTTGCTTTCTCTGAAGACCATCCCTTTTTTTTTTTTGTGAGCACTTCCACGTGTGTCCATTTCTTTTCCAGGATCGTGGAATGGACGGGGTTTCCCCTCGTGTCCTCCCAGCAAGGAGAGGTGAATCCCCAGAAGCATGGGCATAGGGCAGCGCTGTCCACCATGGCACTGACTCCTTTATTTCACGGCTCTGAGGCAGAGAGGGTTGGACGCAGCACCTTTGGGCGATGCCAGGATCAGAGTGAGCAGTTTCAGTTTCGTTTCTCGGGTGAGATCCCTCCTGGGTGTGCTGCAGCCATGGCCTTGAGGAGGTGGAGCTCTGAGCCCTTTTGAGGTGAAGCTCTGATTCCTTTTTGTGGAGCTCTGAGCCCTTTCTGTGGAGCTCTGAGCCCTTTGAGGTGAAGCTCTCAGCCCTTTGAGGTGGAGCTGTTTGGGATAAGAGGCCGCTGAGTTCCCCGTGGCCATGCAGTGCTGCTCAGCAATGGGTGTGCTGGAAGGAGGAGAATCCTGTGTAGATCTCAGAGCGGAGAAATGAGAGCGAGGAGGAGGAGGAGGCGATGCATGGTGCTGCAGGTGTCCTCCATCCGTGTGCTCCTGCTGTCTCTGGCTGTGTGTGCACGCAGAGCTGATGCTGTGGCTGTCGGTGGTGTCCCTGGTTTTGGAGGCTGTTGCTGTAGCAGTTCAGGTGTAGGGGTCGTGCAGCTCCCACCCGAGGGCTGCAGAGGGGCCTGGAGTTTGCCACCATCCCGTGGCAGACAGCACTGTCTGTAGAAAAAGGCTTCTGCTGTGCTCTGAGCCCTCGGCAGCAGCTGAGGAGCAGTTGCTGGGATGGAGGTTCGGGCAGTGCTGTGGGGCAGGATGCCCTCGAGCTGAGCAAAGCACCGCACACCGCATCTCCCACTCAGTCTGAGCAGCGCAGTGGGGCTCAGCACCTCTTCACCCCATATTTATTTGTAAGGCTACGAGCCAGAGCATGGTGGGAAGGACTCTTAGAGCCAGAGGGGCTCCTCCTGCTCCGAAATGGGGGGGTAGGGCCGCTCCTGCTGCCCCCCATTGCCCCCCAGGGCCCGGTGTTGTGTGCTCCATCGCCCCTCTGTTCCACCCCTGTGTAACTCGGCCGGACTTTCCTACCTCGTTTGGGCATTATGAGGCTGAATTCCGCAGGACAGCTTGGCAGCCCCGTGATAAAAGGTGCTATAAAAGAGCTGCGAAGCGTTGCTAAGGTCGCCGGTGCGTCGTAGCCTATATGAAGAAGATTTCTTTTCTTATATGAGAATTTATAGAGTTCGATGTATGGTATTAAGAAGTGAATTACTGAGACACCCCCGCCCCAAAATAGTTTTTGTTTGAATCGTATCTGTATTCTGGAGAAGTGATTAAAAGCCTTTAACCTTCATAAAGGAGTGCAGTGTAATTTCCGTTGAGGGGGGGGAGGGGAAGGAGCGTGGGGCCCAAAGGGGTCACTCGTGGGCTGCACTGTGGGATGCCCCAAAAGGAGGCACAAATCCCCCTGCACAGCTCGGGGGGGGTCCTCCTCCTTCCCCACCCCCGCTGTACAACCACCAGGACGCCTCATTTGCAGCATCTTTATTGTGTTTGCACGCTTTCGTTGCTCTGGGGGGGGGTGGGGTGGGGGGTTAGGGTTGCTGGGCTTTGCCATCCGTCCCGTAGAACGGCTTATACCCGATGAGCGCTCCGAGCGGCCCGAAGATGGAGGTCAGCCCGAGTTTGGCACCGAGAGAGAGCCCCGCTGCTCCTGCAGGGACAGAGGGGGAGGGATGCGGTGTCAGCTCAGGGCGGAGGCAGCCGACAACTTCTGACCCCGCGGGGCTGAGCCCCACTCCGCTGCCCCACTCCGCGCAGACCCGGCCCCGCAGCGCGGGGTCCCTTACCCAAACGAGCCCCCTCCCCAACCCCCCGCCGATCTTCAGCCCTTCCTCTCGCTTCGGGATGAACGAACCCGGGGCTCAAACGGAGCGGAGCTCATCAGCCCCGGGCTGGGCTCGGCCCCGCACTCACCCGCGGACTGCAGCACGGCCACGACGCTGCCCGCGGGCACCCCGCCGCCGTTGGCGATGGCCGTCACCGACATCATCTTGGCAGCAATGGACCCCGCGGCGATGCCCGCTGCCTTGAAGCCTAACAGGCCGATGACCACCTTGGGGGCCACGAGTGCCACTCCTGCAACGGGACAGCGCCGTGTCAGTGCCACCCACGGTCCCCGACGGCGGTGTCAGAGTCCCCTGGGGAGCAAAGGGAGGGGGACGTCCCATCCCCAGGGCGGAGGGGCACCCGACGGCCCCGAGCGCTGCTGCCCCGCAGCGCGGGCACAGCCCCTCACCCGTCGCAACAGCGGCCCCGACGACGGCACGGATTATCGGCACCGAGGAGGAAGGAAGTGGAACCAGCATTGCGCAGCCCTCAAGCTCCGAGCAGCCCCAGCCGACTGATAAGAGCCTTCTGCCGACGTCACCGACGGCTCAGGCACTGCCCCGCATCCCCGCCCCATCCGTCGAGTAAACAAACGCTGGATTGGGTCCCTGGGAGGGGTGGGGGTGCGTTCCATCGCTGCTGGTGGCGGTGGCTGTTGGCTCTTTGTTATCTCTGCGGAAAGAAATAGGAGGCGTTACTTTCGGAGCGACCCACGCCCGTGCCTACGCGGTGCTGATGATCTGCGGGGACCCGCGGTGCGTTACATCCCCAGAGGACCTGAGACAGAGTGGGGGGGGGGGGGAAAAGAGGTCGGGAATGGGGGGGTTAACCCAACCGACCGCGTCCCCCCCGCGGCTCTGAACCCCCCCAGGGACAGTGACCCACGGGGTGTGTGCCAACTCATCGGTGGCCGTGTCCTGCGAGACCCAATGCACGCAATGAACAGCCCCACGGAGACCCCCCCCCCCCCACCGACCCCACGCGGCCGCTGCCCCACAGCGATCCCCGCTCCGTGATGGGGGTGGGGATGGGGGTGGGGGTGGGGCAGCCTTGATGTAAGGAAAGCAGATATTCCAGGAAATCCCTCCTTTTGCTTTCGTTTATGCGAAGTTCCTGTGGAGCGAGCCCAGCGTTTAACCCTTGCCATGCCGGATCACACGTGGTGCTGGGAGAAAAGGGGAGGGAGGGATGGTGCGGGGCAGGATCCCAGGGGCTGACCCTCCCCTCCGTGGCTGCTGCTTAATTGGGATCCACAGTGAACGCAGCGAAGCTCTGCACTTCGGATGAGGAATGGTGGAGATTTCCAGCTCCTCCCTCTCCTCTGCTCAAAAATAAACCCCCCCAAACCCACTCATTCCCAGCCCCCCCCCCAGTACCCCCCACTTCCCACTCCTTACCCCTCCGTGTCCCCTCCGTGTCCCCAGGCCTCGTGTCACCTCGTGCCGCAGCACGTGCCCCACTGCAGCTGGTTGAAGGGGACCAAATCCAGTTGTAGTTGATCTGGTTCCTTTTTACCAGCCCCAGGGACGCACCGCTCCGTCGCTCCGCGGAGGCTGAAAGCGATGGGGTCCCAGCACGGAGGGGTGTCCCAGCCCGAGGATACATACTTCTTAACATTCCATAACGCCAGCCGACTCCATATGGGCATATGAAGAAGTATGTAGGGTTGGGAGGGAGAGGCAGCGGGCACAGGGCTGCTGCTGGGGGCAGCCCCAGCCCACAGGAGCTGACAGCACAGCCTCCAGCCTGCCAGGTGTGCTCCATCCCTTCCCCCATCAGCACCGACCCCCCCCCGATGGGACCCAGCTGCAGCCAGGCACTCATTAACCCCACTCATTAACCCACCCCTGGGCCTGCTGGGTCCCTCTCCTTCCCACAGCCGTGCTGGCTCATGGTGCACCCCCCAGGACCCTGTGGTGTCAGAGTCAGGGCTGGGAGCCCACAGCTCCTCCTGGCACAGCAGGCAGAGCAGGACAGGGGAAACCTTTCCTGGTGGGGGGGATTAGTGGGTGTCTCTGGGGCTGGAGACCACAGTGAGGGGTGGGGAGGGGGCTCACCAGGCCCGGCACAGTGTGACCACGGCCAGGGCACAGTGCCGGGGGGGACGAATGTGACACCAGCTGAGCTGTGCTGTGACCCTGATGACCTTCCTGTCCTAACCTCAGAGCTGGAGCACTGCATGGGAACACGGAGAGCGACCCTGTGGGGCCGGGGGGGGCACCCAGCGCGGCCGTGACTCAGCTCCCCATGTGCTGCAGCTCTGCAGGAGACGGAGGTGGTCAAAGCAGCACAGAACCTGGGGTGCCCCGATCCCCCTCCAGTGCCACGAGCACCACGGGGACGTGACTCCTGGGGTGTCCCCACGCTGGTGGCACGCAGAGCAGCGGCCCAATGCCCCCAAAAGCATTCTGAAGCCGTCCCGGGGCCGTGCTGCAGGGATGCCCCTGCTTCACCCCTTCTGCTTTGCCAGCCCTGAGCTGTGCTGCAGGGACATGGTGGGAGCTGTGAGCCCACAGCTGAGCCCCCACTGTTGGGGTGTGGGGTCGGGGCGGTCTCATCCCGAACACAACAGCTCCGGCAGCCCCCGGGCACATCCCCCAGCACTGCAGAGGTGGTGTCCCCCAGCCCTGGGGACACGCATGGCTCTGCCCCACAGTTCAGCCCCAGGAGGGCACTCACGGTGACCTTGGAGGGCAGCACCCCACACCGCGCTCACCCCAAAGCCCCCACATCCATACCTGCACGGGGAGCAGCTCCAGGCAGGGAAAGTCAGGCAGGCAGGGAGAGGCAGTGGCACGGGGAGGGGTGCTGGGGCTGCCGTGGTGTCCCACACACACACAGCACCGAACAGCCCCGGCCTGGCTATAAAAGGAAGTGTCTTTTTTCCACGCTGTGCCTCAGCCGCGTGCCCGGCGTTGGTGGCCTCTCCAAGTGTCACTGCTCAGCACTGATTCAGGCACTGCATCGCCCCACAACAACCGGGGGGGGGTGGGCACCCTCCTCTTTGGCCACGGAGCATTTCAGGGCCCAGGGTGCTCCGGTGCTTCGCCATGCGCAGGGCTGAGAGTTGGGCATCCCATCCCACCCCACCCCATCCCACCCCACTGCATCAAACATCCCCACACTGCACGCCTAGGGGTAACCCCAGCCCCCCTCTCCCCCCCCCCCAGGATCACCCCTGATGCTTCGCCAGCCCAACACATGGGGACCCGCACCCCTCCCCCCCCCCCCCCCCAGCCCCGGCCGTGCCCTCCCCGCTGCGGGGCTTTGAGAGGCGGCCGCATCCCCACCGGTGCGGTTCTGCCTTCCAGCGGCGCTCGCTGAAGGTTAAACGCCGGCGGTGGGAGATCCCCGCAGCGCCCCACGCCCACCCCCCACCCCCATCCATCCATCCCCCCCTCAGCACTCACAGTCCTGGGGGTGCCCGGCGCGGGGCTCCGGTGGCAGCGGTCTCTCCCCGTCCCCGGCATCCTCACGCCTCTCCCCGTGACTTTGCCATAGGACTCCACCGGTTCGTCCGCAGGAGCTTTGCAGCATCCTCCGGTTCAGCTGGAGAAGTTCCTCGCCGGGGAGGGAGGAGGGAGGGAGGGATTTAAGGCAGCCCCCGCCCGGGCTGCGGGGACCGCCGGCCGCAGGTGAAGCCCCTCCGGGCACAGCCCCCGCCCCGCGCCGGGATGCCGTGAGCATCACATCTCCCTCTCGGGGCCGCGGCCACCTCCGCCTCCCCCCGCGTCCCCTGAGTGTCCCGCAGCCCTCGGCCGGGCCCAGCAGAGGCGCAGAGGTCCCACGGGGCGCGACGCCCATCGCCGCTCAGACCCCGCGGGGATGGGGACACGGGGACCCCCCCCCACGGGTTCCGGGCCCCACGCGGTTATAGGACCACAGCTCAGAGCGCTGCTGCTCTGCCCACGCCGTGACCCCACGTTGTCCCCCCCCGTCCCTACCTCTCCCCGCGGCACACGGGGACCCCGCGGTGCCCCCATCCCCGCACCGACGGGCGAAGCGCGGCCCCGCGGTGGCCGTGCCCCGGGCGCTCCGCTCGCTGCTATTTTTGGCGGCCTCCGAAGAGCTCCACTCGGGCTATTAATAATGAGAGTGCGAAATTCGTTTGGCCTCTCCTATATAAGGAAAGGTAGAGGCTCGGAGGCAGCTCAATAGACTGACGCGTGCGGGAGAGAGAGCGGGGAGGCTTTGGCACCGGCTGTGGAAAAGGGATCGTCGGAACAATGGGAAGAAGGACCGAGCCGGAGCCCCGCGACGGCGGAGGGACCCTCGGGGCACCAGCCGATGTCCCCGGGGCTGCCCCGGGGCCGTGCAGGAGCAGCGGGGACGCGCGCAGTGCCCGCGGGCTCAGGGAGGGGACGGCGGCGGTGCGGGGAACGCGAGAGGAAGGAGCCCACGGACGGCGGTGAGAACACGTGCGGAGCCCAACAACCCCACGCTGCCGCGCCGAGATCCACGCGGAGCCCTTCGCTCTCCTTTCTCGCGGCTGTGCCCGGGGTTATAAAGCCGGGACGGAGCGCTGCGCTGAGCCCACGGAGCTGAGCGCGGGTGGGAGTGGGGGGAGCAGAGAGAGGGGCAGCAGCGCAGAGCCGACCCCGTTCATTCGGCTGAAGCATCGCTCTCAGAGGCCGGGCCGGGCGGGGCACCTTCATCATCAGGGATGAAGATCTGAGTGCGAACCGCTGTAGAACTACGCGTCCACGCGTGGCTCGGCCACCGCAGCGTGGGCTCGGAGCGGCTTTACGCGAAGGGAAAAGAAAAGCGGAGACTCCGACCGCGTGTCCGACGGGCTCCTCCGCCTCCAACTTCCACACATGGGTGTCCCTAATTGTGAAATCATCATGCATAGCAATGCAGAAGCCGTCCCCGTGCAAGGTCAGCGCGGGACCACAGCGAATGAGCGGCGCCGTCGGTGACGTCGGGGGGGAGAGGGGGAGGAGGGGAGAGGGGTTTGGGAGGAACGCATCCGCTCACAGCACGGCCCCGTGGGGCTGCGGGAAGGTGTGCCCCACTGCCGCAGCCCGGGGGGGGTCCCCTCGGCCTCCCCCCATCGCTGGGGCACCGCTCCGCCCCACTGAGGGTTAACGGAGCTCGGCCGAGGGAATGCCGACGGGGATCGCTGCGCTGTCACGGAGGAGCACGGAGGGAAACCCCGAGCGGGGGAACACCGCGGGGCGGCACGGGGATGCTCCGACCGAGGGACCTCGGCTTCCGTGGGCTTCCTACCGAAACCGCCTCGGCCGTGCGGAGTTTCGGCCCTCTCCCACGCCTGGAAGGCTCCAACGCGAGCGTTACGGATCTCTGCAGCAAACAGAGCCCGCACTGCCAGCGCTCAGCCACTGCAGAGGGGATTTCCTCGGGAGGACAGCAGGGAGAGCATCCTCCGACACAGAGCGGCTTCAGGAGCAACCCCGGGACCGCATCCGCTCCCAGCGCTCCTCTTCCCCGGGCTCTGTCCCTCCCACAGCCCGAGCTCAGCGCTGGGACCCCTCCAGGAGCAGCGTGGTCCCCACGGAGAGCAGCCCCACGGCGGCCGGGAGAGCACGAGGGGGCTGTGCTGTGACAGACCCCCACCGTGGGGTGGGGGAGGGGGACACGAGGCTGAGCCGCAGTGCTCAGCTCCATCACTGCCCCCTCTGAGAGCTGGGAGCCCAGGAAATAACTCAGCCACGTTGAGTGAGGGGACGTTCCCCCTCGTCGTGTAGTGTTTAATCGTCATCTCGCTCGACACAGATCAGTAGTGCAGCAATATAAATACAACCGAGGAGGTTAAAGCCTTTTGGCTTCCATAGCTCAAAAACAAAACCAAAAAAAAAACCCAACAAAATGAAACAAAATCAAACAAAAAGCCAGTGAAACAAGTCTTCCAGTTCTTAAACTGAACACGAAGAAAGGCAATGAATTGCCCGCCCAGCCCAGGAGCAGCAGCAGCATCCCTTGTGCCCAGAAGAGGTTGATTCTGCCTCAGGACGGGGTGCAGCACAGTGGGATAAAGCAGAGGGCGTGGGGAAGGACCACCACAGCTGACCCTGCACTGAACTGCAGGTTCCCTTCTCCTCTGCCTTCAGAGGGCACCGTGCTGCCAGGCAAGGGGCACAGCCAGCTGCTGTGAGCTGGAGGAACCAACCCCTGCCTGGCCGGGTCGTGAAAGCTTTAAGAAAATCCACAGCCCATGGCATTTCAGAATGGAGATGTTGTTAAGGAGGGCTTAGGGGCCAACTGAAAACGCTCAGCTGCATCTCAGAGCTTTGGAATTCGGTCTGCCTTCAGACAGAGGTACCAAAGCATCCTGGCCCCTGCTCTGGTGCCCAATGCTGCAGGTGGGGGGTTCTCCTAGCCCCCCTAATAACCACAGATGGCTCAGCCTCCCCACACCGCACTGTCCCAGTTCGAAGCCTGACCATTATTTGGGATGGCTACAAACCCCTCTCCTACCTGCACGCTGAAGCAGCACGACCACAGTGTTTAGATTCCTCCTCCCCTACGCTACGGAACAGCCAGTGCTTGGGACAGGACAAGTCTAAATTAAAACAGTGCTTCAACCACTAGGGAAGGTGGAAAGCAAAGAACCAAACGGACAGCAGTAGTTTGTGGAGAGCTGCTGGAGCCTGGAGGGAGCTCAGAGCACGGCCTGAAGCACAGCTTTGACCTTCCTTCTTCAGAAGGCTTCCAAGGCAAAGGGCCTGGAAGTCCACAGCTGCTTCCCCTGCTGCAGTGTGAGGTGGGTCATGAGGGTCCTGCACATCCACAGTTGCTCCACGTGGCTCTGTCCCTCCGTGCTCCAGGTGCCAGCTCTGCCTCTTCTGACGCTCCACCTGTGCTTCACAGTTGTCTTCTCCTCCCTTTCATTTCCCTCGCAGTTCAAAATTCAAGTACAACCAGTTTTTAACTGAACGAAAAGAAACCCACAAAGTTATTCTCTACGAAACAAGTTAGCAGCTGTTGTCCTAACCAAAGCAGCCTCTGGAGGCCTTTGTAGAACAGGGACGGGAGTGGCCTTCTCCTTCCTACTGAGCTCCAGCAAAAGGCCTGAAGGGAGCTATAGGATTTCCTCCCTCTGGTTCTTGGGTTTTCCTGCCACTTGTCCGTTGCGCAGGGAGCCGTTCTGGCTACAGAGCAGTTTCCCTTTCTCACGGTCAGGCCACGTGAAGATGGCTTCATCACTGTCCAGCTCAGACTCCGAGTGCATCAGGCTAGTGTTGAGGACCTGGGCTTTCTGTCTGCGACCTTTGAAGGAGAGAGATTCTCAGGTTAAAGCGACCCCAAGTACAGGACAGCCACCACACCTCACTCCACTCTGTGTCTCACTTGCCAAAGACAAAGTGATCCTGTTTCAGAAACCTGGAGGTCACGCAGCCACTCCACGCTGTGCAAAGCACAACACACGGGCAGGGAAACAAACAGCATTTCCAGAAGGGGCTGTGAGAATCCGTGGGATCTGTGTCCCTGACCTTGCTCGAGGGCACTGCCTACAGAGCTCTCTGGGGGCCATGGGCTGTGGTAAAGAGAAAATGCAGGTGTGCAAGAGATGGCTGCATTCTCACTGCTCTCCCTACTCTCATCTCCACTTCTCTTGCCTGCAAGGAGAGGGCTGAATTTAGATTAATGCACAAGGACAGGAGAGAGACATTTGTTGGTATTGTCAGCAGAGGAAATATTTAAATTTAGCTTTTCCTTCATGGAGAAATGCAACATTTCCTCTGTTAGGAAATGCTCCCTGGACGTATCTGGAAGGAAAAATGACTTTAGTCAGCAGCCAGCCTCGCAAGAGGCGAGATGAGCTTGGTTACCAGGGAGCAAACAGTCGAGGCACATTTGCTACAGACTGCAGAACAATAAGTCCTTTATTTACAGTGGGGCTCTCCCATGTGAGGTGACAGATGGTCACATTAAAGCACAGTTGGGTGCTGAGGGGGAAAACCATCCGGTTTTCTTCCTTCAAGGGTATCTGTGTTCGTGCAGTTGGGATGGCCCAGCTCTCAGAGGAGTTATGTGATCAGCTCTGCTGCTGCAGTGCCTGCCAGTGCTACCATTGGGCACTGCTCACTTTGCTGGAACACTATTGCATGGGATAACACTGGGATGGGCAATTATTTTCCACCAGGAAACAAGGACCAGGGTCTGCTTTCCACTCCTCCTAAAAGCAGAACTCTTACTCAAAGCACTATTTCAGCAGCTGAAGCACTGCCCAGCACTTGGAGGTGCTTCACATGCACCTTCCCACTCCTCCCCCCTCCCCTGGTCCATCAGCAGGTGACAAAGGCTGACTTCTGATATCACATCCAACCACAGCAAAAATGCTCCTGCCTGAAATAACTCCGTGATCTCTGCAGAACACCTGACAAGCACTCCCTAGGACAGCAGTGCAGACAGGAAAATGCTGGCTAAGAGTACCAGAGACAAGGGACTGCCTCTCTGGAATGGGCCAGCAGCCACAGGGATCCTCACTGGTCTCTCTCCTAAGAGAAGCATTTGATTCCAACAAAAATTAAAGGGGGGCTGAACTCTCAGAGCCTCATGTCCTCAAAGACAAGAATGGATACACTTACAAACAAGTAATTTGGAGAGGGAGAAAATGAGGGCAGATCTGAACAGCACTCCCTGAAGACCACCAAGAATGTTCACGTTGCCTGGTGTCCTTTTGTTTACCAGTCAACATCAATCAGTTCAGTGTAATGCTCAAAGACTCTGAATTCATGCTTGGCCTTGCCAAGGAATTGCATTGAAGCAAACTGACTGAAACAGAGTACAGAACTAAATGGAAAACCTGAGGGCAGGAGAAGCTCTCACCCAGTTTTGGGATTCTTGGATCAGGAGTGATTATGAGCATCCACTTTGTGACAGGAAGCACAATCATTGATTCAGCCCCAAATATTTAAAGCAAAGAGTTAGTTAACTTGATTAAAAATCTGCCTGTCCGCAGATCTGAACCAAGCTCAGATCTTCTGAGACTCATCCATCAGTGACTAGCATCGTGTTTGTTTCACTCTGTGGTTTTTAAGTCCACTGAGGAAGAGTGTTCTTAGCAAGCACTCTGGAAATGCTGAGCTCTTCCCTCTCATGTTTTACCTGCTTTGGGATTTGGTTTTAACTCCAGGCTTTCTTGATCCGTTGCATCCAAAATCTTGTATTTGCTTTTTCTTTTGGATTTTCCTTTTCGTCTGAAGGGGAAAAGACAGAATTGAGAGGTGGGCCACTTCTGGAATAAAAAAAAAACCCAACGCTCTGATCTTCAAAGCCAGAGCACTTGCTTATTTCAGACTACGTTAACATCAGAAAGCAAAACATTAAAAACATTGCTTTAGTTGCACATTTATAGGCTAATCCAAGTCTCATTTCTTAAACGAACCCAGAGTTTTAGGACTTCAATGTTCCACTTGAAACACTGAGCCAGAGAAGCTAACATCACAGGGCTCAGCAGAAAACCTGCTGGGACTCTGGGATTGAAACTCTTTCACCTCCCATTGCAGCCACTTGGCTCTGAAGCACTGACACAGGGGGGGTTAGGGCCCCAGTCCCACCTCTTGCAACAGCAGATCACCATCCAGGATAAGATTCCAAAGGCAACCACGATGACGAAGGATGCAATGATCACATACAGCACACTCCACTCTGAAAGCAAAACACCCCAGAGAGAAAGACGTTTGGGCAACTCATACAGCTGACAGTGTGCACTTCAGATGACTGCTCTCGAGAGAAAAGACCTTCTGTGGAATTATAAAGGCTAGCACCCATCACTGGCAGGATCTCTAACTTCCCAGTGGATGCCAGGGGCCTGGGGTTTGGTAGTGCAGTCTTTCTGCACACGTTAGGGGTGTGGTTTTTTCAGCCTGTTGTTTTAAAAATGTGTTTTCCTGTGGCAGGAAATCCCCCATAGAATCAGAGTAGAAAAGAGGCATCATTTATCAACTGAAAATGGACTTGGTGAGCAAACATTCACCAAGAAGTTCTGAAAACAAGTCACTTTCCTGTCCACTATTTCCCATCTGAAGGGTTTGTTCCACGGGACCATGACAGGGACCACCTCGTTGTGCAAGCACGATGTCAGGGATACAGTGAGCAACCACGCATCCCTGGACCTCGGGCTACAAACACTGTTGGCTTCCTAAAAGCGAGCAAAGCCAGGGAGCTTCCACATACCACAGTTACTTTCGCCATCCCCCATCTGCACCTTGATGAAGTTCTCCATCCAGAAAGGGTCACAGATGCAGCGTTTGGTGAAGGAGTCACAGCGTCCGTGCTCAGAGCAGTTCAGCTGACAAGCTAGGGAGCAAAACCAGCAAGGTGAACTCGGTGACTCACATGTGAGGCAAAAAAGGATAAGACAGTTCAACACAGTCAACCCCAGTCAGGTTTTCACTCAGAGCTCGTTGCTGTGCAGTTCATTCCCTTTGTTCAGCAAGCAGGAAGAAGTGCAAGTGTAGACATGCAGGCCTGATGCCAAAGAAGGGAAGCTCTGCTTCGTTAGCAACATAACACACAGAACATGCTAAGAAAGTTTTGCCTCTCTTGAAAGTATCCAAAAAGAGAGCATGCAAAAGGTGTCAGCTCATACCACAGCGACTCTTACTTACTGACTGTGTTGATTTCCAGAGCCCTGAAGATGAGGAAGTCTGACTGTTGCTTCCGTAGTTCATTTTTTAGTGTCCAGGCTACATCCCGTCCTTTGAATATCTGATGGGGAGGCTGGTTCTGCACAAAAAATACCATCTTCGTGCTGGAAGACAGACAAAGTGATTATCTACTGCTTGTCCAAACACCACGCAGTCATTGCCCTCTGCCTGTCACAACAGGGACTCATTAGAATCCCAAATTTGAAAGCCAAATTTGTTTTAAACCTGGTGATGCAGCGATGTCCCACTGGGACATCTGATCCAACCATATCTTCAAAGCAAGGGCTGGACTGGTTTTTAGTTTGCTATTGTTTTTGCCAAGTCTACTTTCAAACATCTCCAAGCCCAGCTTTGCAACGTTCACACTAAATATGGGAATACCCAAGCCTTATGGTCTTGCTGTTTTCATGATCTCCTCCCATAGCACAGGATCCTTGGACCTCAAACACGTCCATGGTAACAACACACTGCTGTTAATACGGACAGTGTGGCCTATATCAAAATCAACCTCCCATTTCCTGTTCTAACAGCTGTTTCTCAACGTTTCATTTCACATTAAACTGAATTAGTTTAAGCTTTTCTGGACAATGCACCATCTCCAGAGGTGAGGGACAGCCAGGACCTGCTTGGCAACATGCCTTTTCTGACCAAGCAAGCAGAAACATCAATTTTACACAATGCCTTTGTATGTTCTGGTTACCCAATCTGCTTCCCAAGGGAAAACATCCCTTTGATCACTAAACCCTTATGCAATTCCTCTCCTCACACACTCACAGACAAATCCTACCTTTGCTCAGTGTATGGCTGGATCTTTTGCACTGTGATGTCTGAGTCAAGGACCCCCAGCAGGACTCCTATTTGTCGGATAAACATTCCCTTCTGCCTCTCAGTCAGCTGGCTGACATTCACATCCAGAATTATCTCCACGAGGTTATTTTTCCTAGGATCTAGTGAAAACACAGATAAGTGCAGATCTTTAGAACTTCTATTTAACAGTCCAGGTACAAGTCAGGTCTTTCCAAAGAAGAATCTTTCCAAAATGCTTCTTGTTTGAATCCAAAAGTACAGAATCTCTCTGTAGGAAGGGATACACATCTGTGACCCTCACAGGTAACGACGAGTGGGAAGAATCAGCCTCCAAGAACCACATAAAAATGTGACTGCTTTCCCCCAAACATTTGACTTTTTACACCTCTGAGCTGGATCTAGAACACACAATTTTATCACAGTACATAAACAGCATCCAGAAAAGCAGAAGGTTAAAGCACTGCAGGCAAACGTGGTATGGCACAAAACCCACTGACCAGGTTTGACTTCCACTGTGGTCCTTTCCACGTCACTCTCTCCTTTTGCATCTGTTACTCTGAGATGGAATGTGTAAGTCCCTTCTACCAGATTGGACAGGAGAAGGACTGGATGGTGGTCTGAATTATTTAAGACCTCCTGGAAGGCAGAGCAAAGCAAGCATCAGTAAACAAAGCAACAAACCAGGATGATGTATCATCATAATTAAGGACATCACTAAAAGGTAACCAGTGCAACGAGCAGCTTTATCTTTCCCCAGGAGCTGTCAGTGCTCCCTCCCACTGACTTCTGTGATGCTGCAGGATGCCATTTAAAAAAGAAACTTTACCCCAGCTGCAGGGCTCCCCTCATCCCGAGTCCACAAGTAGCTGACAATTCCCTTATCATCAGAGGATTTTGATCCATCCAACTCAGCTGTATTTGTAGGCAAGGTGATGACAACATTTCCCACAATCTTTGCAACTGGCGGCTTGTTTATCTCTAAGCAAACAGAAAGAAACAATTGGAGAGAAATCTGGTAGTGTCCAATGAAAAACTACAGCCACAGACCTCTACTGCAACCCAGAAATCCCCTTCTGACACTGGTGGAGAGAAGTGCAATTATGTACTGTGGGAATCAGCAAAAAGTGCTACTCCTCCAGGCATGATTCTCCACCCATTCCTCCTAAGTTTGCCTCTTGCTCAATTGCTCAGAGATAACCTTGGCCCCAGGTAGCTCTGTGTATGGCTGGACATACCTTCTTTCACAATAACGTTGACTGAACTTTGGCTCTGCAAGTTCCTCTCATCTTTAACTGTAAGAGTGAACTCATACGTCCCAACCTGAAGGCCTGTTACAGTGGCAATGCTGCTGTTGGCGTTCTCCAACTTGACACCATCTGGTCCCCTAAACAGAGTACAAGAGGATCAGTTTCAACTTTGCACAGGGCATGGGAGCTGATGTGACAAGGAATTAAGACAGGAGGGGCACATGTGGGGTGTCCTGCTTGAAATTAAAGACCCAGGTACATGCAGAAGTGTGTGGTCTGGGAGATGATACACACCGTGTTTTTTCCCAAAGAAAGGAGGTTATTTTCTGGTCATCTGAGCTCTTGCTGCCATCCAGAGTAGTGCTGTCCACAGGAAGAGTTAATTCTTTATCAGGACCAGCATCCGCCTTTGGGGGCTTATTGTTCTCTGAAAAAGGAGTGCAATACTTTTTATACACACGCCAGAAAGGCAGAACTTGCTCCCCAGAGTTAAGAAGTTCCTCCAAGATCCCTGGTACGTTTTCTGCCCATTATTTCAATCTTACACTAGCACAAAGTGAGTCAAAAAGCAGCTAAGAGCTCAGATCAGAGATTTATAGTCACACCTACACTAAAAAGTAGATTAATGAAATCAGTTTTGATTTTTGATTCTCATTCTCTAAGCACTATTTCACTTTTTCTGCTCCTGTTCCCCAAGGGTTAGCACTGTGAGCAGAGACAGCTCTCAGGAAATACAATCCTGCCACTGCAGTTGGATGATATTAACTAGATGACATTGTGTAAAATAAGATAACAGCCCGGAAAGGTAAAGTTTGCAGAAATTTTAAGTTGGTTCATCAGCAGTGTAATATCTTAGAGAGATCCTGAGTTAGAGAAGCTTTTCTGGAAGCATCAGAAAGCTACTGCAGCATCTAGGGTGTGCAGACAGAATGATGCCCACCTGGAACTGAAGAGGCAAAAGCAACTAAGGGCAGCTTACCTGGCTGGACGATCACAGTGACCTCTGCAGTGGACTGGTGCCCAGCAGAATCAGTCACTATGAGCTGGTAGGTATAGTCACCTTCTTGCATTGCAGACAGCTGCAGGACTGGTGTCCTCACGCCCTGTGAGAAAACACATCACTGTACTGAGAAGATTCCCTACATCAATGATTACAGACCTGAAGATCAGCAGACTCTAGGTGTTTATTCTTAACTCCTGTTATGGGACCAGAGGTCTGTGCCACTTCTGGGAATCTCAATGCCATTCTGACTCTTGTTTCAGTAAGCTAAAAGATGACAGTCTGGCTCCACACCTTTCAATAGCACTTAAGCATCCATACTACACCACTAATGTTCTGAGGAGTCAGCAACTGAATGGACAGAAAACACATTTCCCCAGCAGTCACATAGGTTAAAGTGAGACACAAGCTATGCTGAGACCTGCTATATGGAACAACAGAATCCAAAGCTATCGAGTTCCCATTTCTCCCAGTACTCTATTCTCAAGCAGTATTTAAAACTGCACTGCTCAAGGAAGGAAACAGGATGCCACCAAAAACCTGTAGCTAGACTGGTGTACCAGTTCAGCCACAAGCCAATACCATCTTTGTGTGGATTTACTTCTAAGAACTCAATCCTCACATTCTTACTCTGTAAGATTACAAGAAACATTTGCTATCAGCCATTTAAAAACAGCCTGACTGCAGGAAGAAAACAAAACAGCCGACGAGTATTCAGAGCTGAGTACAGGAGACCTGCACTGACCTGCATCTCCATCACCTTCCCCTTGCTGTTGGGACTGAGCAGCCACTCGTAGCTGACGATGCTGTGATCATCAGTGCTCTGATTGCCATACAGGGTGATGGAGTTCTGGGGCAGGGTGATCACTTGGTTCGGCCCCGCGTTTGCCACCGGTGGATAATCCACTGCTTTGTTCACAGTCAAGTTGGCAGTGGTAGAGTTGCTGGCACCATCTGAGTCCACCACTGTTAGACTGAAGAGAAAATACAAATCATTGTGAAAGCCACCAAGAGTCAGGATTATCAGAGCAGAATACAGAACAGTGGCTGGAGTGCAATGAAATGCACGAGAAAAGCTAGAAACCTCAGACAGCTGAGGACAGTGTATTTTCTGTCTTCCTCTAGAGGGGAAAAAGCATTCCTTGAGGCATACTTGCTTTTTCAGAATAGCAACTTCATG
Organism: Callipepla californica brunnescens; assembly: GCA_023055505.1. Classification (NCBI taxonomy): domain Eukaryota; kingdom Metazoa; phylum Chordata; class Aves; order Galliformes; family Odontophoridae; genus Callipepla; species Callipepla californica. The sequence goes on from JALIRH010000055.1 coordinate 1,379,707, forward strand.
AAATGCTTAATTACCAACCTCAATTTTATTTACAATATTATTTCAAATAGATCTGCTGATGTTATGCAAGGACATAACAGCAAAATGCAGAACTCAGCATCATCTTAGACCAGAGCTACAATTTAAGAATAATCAGTAGCTGTGCAGCTCATTTTTTCTATGTGAAACCACCTGAAAAGGTAACAGCAAAGAAAGCACACAGAGCACTCCTCCTGTTCATCTGGAAAGCAGGCTAACACTTCAGGAATACTGCATATTTTATTCTTTTAGGGTACAGGAACTGATCAAGGAATAACCCACCTGAATGTGTAGTTCCCAGGAACCAGGTTGGTCAGTGTCAGTATGGCAGTGTCACTAGAAACCTTCTCTTCCCTCAGAGGACCCTTCAGTTCCTCCCAGTGATAGCTGACAATTTTATCATCATCAGTGCTTTCTGTTTTAATTACAAAAGAAAACGGACATACAAAGAGTTGGAAAATAATGCTTCACAAAATCCAGATGTTCAGTTCCCCAGTCTCAGTGCTGGGCTTAGTGAGCAAAAAGCATTCTTGGTTCAGGCCCAACCTCTGTTACACTCAGTTACCCAAAGTGTCTGCCCTCATCTACTCTGCTTCACAGGTACATTTAAATATCCTTAATCCCAGGTTTGTGTGTCAAGGAAAGAAAAAACAAAAAACAAACACGAAACCAAAGAGTACAAATAAAGTACTATAGTCCTGGCTAAGTCAGTCCAAATGTATTGAAATAAACTTCTTCAAAGCTCAAATGTGGGCCAGGATCATTGAAAGTGATGTGCCAGCTAACCAAGCCACGTGAAGCTTAGCACAAAAGGACACTTCCTTTGATTAAGAGCCATTTTTCTGGGAGATTCACTCAAGGCAGTATCTTCAAAAGGAAACACAGAGAGGAGCTGGTGTGTGGGCATGTGGATTTCCCCCCTCCACGCAGGAGAAGCTGGTTCTATTCACTACATTTATCCAGATGGCCAGCCCAGAACCAAACACAAAGGAACCAGGCATCCTAGGCTATTTAAAACAGGAGGTACTCACGGCTGCCATCAATCACAGTTGAAATAGTTGGCAGTGAAATCTCCTGGAACTCTGGGGAGACGATGGCAACAGGAGGCTGATTCACTCGAGGCTCTGCAACAAAAACCGAGCTGTTACAACGACATCTACAGGCAGACCACGATCCAAAGCCCTAGCTGAGGAGCTCTGCAGACCCACTCCACCACTAGGAGTGGTGAGCAGAATACAAGCTGCACATCATCTTCCCACTCCTCAGCTTCAAAGCTCTGGCTTCCTTTCAGTTTCTGCTCTTGCTGCTGCTATGTGCTTTCCACCTGCTTACAGCTAGTTTCTACTGCAGCAGAGCTCTTCCAGCATAAGGCATGTGCTATACACTTTTGCATGTGGTATAGCAAATAGCTGTGTGTGTTAGCATAGTGACTTAACACACACACACACGTACACACTGAGATCTCAGCACAACGAATTTTCACTGTGTCAATCTAGGGTCCAGTCAAGGGAGCAAAACAGACGGATGTGAAGTGAACAAAAGGTGCAACGACACTGAACTCACTTGGATTCACTGTTACATTCACGTAACCCTCTCCGTGTGCGTTTTCCCCATCAACAATAACTTTGAACTCGTACAGGCCAACAGTAAGCTGGAAAGTAAACACAAACAATTACTCACATTCAATCAAGACAGCAGGAGCAGTTTGATCAGCTGAAAAATCAAGTCACCATGCCTTGGTACTGTATTAGCAGCATACAGCACTCAATTCTGCTCCAATCTATGCACACGAGGCAAAGCTTGGCTTCCAAGCCCAAGTGATACTTCATATATTTTAGTTTACAGCAACTCATCAGAAACTGAAGTCTAATATTCCTTACTGCCACAGGTGACAGGTTTGTCAGCCAAGCCTGACTTTCTATCAATAATAAGCAAACAGAAGAGGTCCAAGAGATGGACCCAACCCTAACAGTCATGCTATCCAAGAGGCTGAAAACCTGACAGGGGCAGATGTGCTCCTTTTGAAGTGCTTTTCTCTACATGGTAACACAATTAATGCCTGCACATTTTGTTCCAAGTGCAGAAGAATCCATGATGCTCAAAGGAATGCCCCATAAAAACAGAACTGTATATTCATACAATATTTAAAGTCGTTCTCTTGTTAAGAAACCCCACGTGTAGAAGCCAACAATCCTTTCATTCCTTTAGAGCTTGTCTAAAAGCAGCAGCCAGGGACATGCTAGGAGGTATTCCATGGCTCTAATGGCATCAGCAAGTCCTTGTAGAGAGCAGTACAAGGCTTCCAACCTACACAGACCACTGCTGTGTTTCAGTAGCAGAAACACTCACAACCCTTTGTTAACTGTGTCATTTTTAATTCGACACATCACACGCAGGCAGCTTTTAGATCCCGAATTCAATTTCTTCCCTCATTCCAGGTCAATCTCCTTTTTTCTAAGAGCCTCAGATGAGGGCTTGTAGTGAAATGTTGGCTGCTTGCCCATCATGCCATTTCCTATTCACTGTGAAATCACGTGTTAAGTCTCTCCTGGCTGCCAGGATTGCCGTTCTCTCCACTTGGCATTCCGTACAGCAGGACACCAAGCAGCAAAAGCTCTACCTTAGATAACTTAAGGGTCTGGGAGTGTTTCCCTTCCATTTCTCCACTGTAGTCCTTCGGATGAGTAATCAGCTCCCACTCGTAGGAGTAAGTGGTTCCTTGGAAAAATAACAAAAAAGAAAAGCTTCAGAAGTTAGTTTTTAAAAGCCTGCCTTCCTGCCATGCTAAAGAAAAGCAAAGGCATTAAATATTTACAAGGCACATTCTGCTGCATGGAGAAATGAGACTGCTTAGAGTTTGCACTGCAGCTTTTTGGGAATATACCCAAGAAAAGAGACAATCTGTGCTTCTAAACACATGTACTCTACAGCCAAAACCCATCTTTCTGCCTGTAAGGCAGTAAAGAGCCTTGGAACAGTCACAGCTCGGGATGGTAAGAAATGAAAGCCTTACTGTGCCCACAAATCCTGCAGGCACAACAGAATGCCAGTTTCTGATCAGGAACACATCTCTTCTACCCCTGCTGCTGTGCACCATGTAACTTGCTTGCCTCCAAACCACCAAATGAGATATTGTGTGCTATGAGAGGTTGGCATGCACCAGCAAATATCACCAATGGGTGCTGAGGAGCTCCCTCACCTAACACAGAGAGCATGCAGCACCCCAAACTGAACCTAATGACCTCGTGGCACCCTCAGTGCTTTTCATCTCTCGCTATTCTCTGTGAGAGGCAGCATATGAGATCACAGCACAGGCAGAAAAGCTTTTAACATGGAAACTGTTCTCTGACAAAGGACACTTTCAAGACTGCTCTTACTTAATGCTGTCTGTAATGTCTGTTTGTCACTCTGCCATCACCTGCCCTCAGCAGAAGTCCCAGGAAGCCTTACCAGGTGGTGGTTCAGGAAGCACAAATGCATTCAGCCGAACTTCATTCTTTGGCAGGGTCACTTCTACGCTGTCTCCAGCAGAAACTACCAGCTCCTTCATAACTGAGAGGGAGAAAGATGGAATTGAAACAGAATAATTAGATAGGTACATTAAAATCACCTTCCTTCAGAGTCTGTGGAATAAAAACCAGCAGCAAACGGCTGTATTTTGTAAACACCTCATCACTCAGTGTAACCCCTGCTTCAGGTTTCAGACTCATTGTTAAAGCACAAGCACTAATGGGCAAAATTACACCATTGCCTTCGTCTCTGTGCAGACACTGGGCAGCTCCTGCTTCCTTTCTGAAGAGCTGAAACGTGACCCTCAGGCCCTGCACAGGGGCCTCTGTTCAGTCAGGTCCAGCAGGATGTGAAGGGTTTTTTGCTGACAGGTTTTTGGCAGAGAGCTCAGCTGCAGTCTCATGGCAAAGCAAGACAAACACTGCTATTTACCAAACTGCAATTCCAGATCTTTACAAATATATGAAGAATCCAAGGCATTTCTTAGTTGAAAAACTGCTTGGGGGCTAAGACATTTCCTAAAATCTGCATGGCTACAGCACCGAGTACGGGAACTCAAAATACAAACCTGTTCCTTTAGTTTACATTTTCTTTTTATCCTTTTATTTTCCATATAGGAAATCACTGCAGCATTTACTACAAATTTTCCTTCAATACCATTTCAAATAAATTGGCAGATAAAGAAAGCTTGCTACTTCCTAGTTTGCTGCTTCCTGGTTTGAACCCATCAGAGACAACGTTTCCAAGATAGGCACCAAAAATCCAAGCCAAGACAGACATGGGAAAATAGCAGTAAATATTTAGCCTTTCTTCCATTTGTTTAATAGCCATTAGAATTAACCAGTTAACTAAATGAAAACAAATCTATCCGATCCTTTTTGCCCCCCTCTCAATTACTCCAATCTCCTGAGATTTTATAGCCCCATCGGTCTTTCAGCTGCAAAGGGTTCCAAGGCAAAAAGAAATCTGACCTCATCAGAAAACAAACAGAGAAGAACATCAGAACTCCTCTTAGCAAAAAGTACCCTTCGTGTGATCATCTCTGCAGTGTTTAGCAAAACAAGGAGGCCCTGACTAGGCTGCTTTTCCACTGCAAACCACTGAAGATATTTAAAATAAGTTTTCCAGTTTTAGTTGGGTTTAAGCCCTTAAAAAGAATGCTAACTTGTTAGCACAGGCATCCAATCAGCTTGCTGCCTAAAATGTCCTTGGATGCAACATTTCCTTTCTGCTTTCCATTTGTTTCCTTGTAAGGGAAAAGAAACCCTAAATCCACAAGAAATATAGAAAACTGGATTAACTGAATTCTGAGCTCCCACACTGCCGGTACACATCGGCCAGAGCAAGCACATGTCCTCACAGGATGAGCTAACGGCCTCTGTGGGTTAACAGAGCTGCCCCAAGTGCATTTTGTTTTCATACATCTCCAAACGTTTGCTTTAAGAAATCCCAGTGTGAGCAGAAATGCCACTTTGCAAAGCACAGCACAGGAGAATGGCCAAGCACACTGCTCTCTACGTGCACTGACGTTTCGGAGGTGGAAGACAATCAGATGCACTCCATTTTGAACAGACATTAATTCAGACTTCTGCTGGACTTGACAGAAAGCAACGTGTCACAGCTGCAGAAAGAATGCTTCACGTGATTGTGCCTCACACCACAGCTCAACTTGCACTTTGAAGATATCACAGCTACTTTATATCTGTACTTGGAAACAGACCCCATGGTCATAAGCAGATTTATGATGCCAGGATCTCATTCCTGGACCCCATGAACTAACAGCTGCACATGCTAACACATCCTTTTGGTGGTACCACCATTAAAACACCTCGTGCCCTTCAGTGCTGCAGTGGTTTATCAACAAAACCTAAGGAGATGACCACTGAGGGATCAGTGCATGCTTTCACCTGGTGTGGCTGCAGTAGTACTCGATGATGCAGCAGTGCTTGTCTGGACTGGAGAAACACTGCTGTTGGTGGGAACACCACTTGGCACAGAAGTAGCAGCTTGCACCTTGGTTGTGCTTTTCCCCTGCACAGGGCTGGCAGTGGGCAGCATATCTGAGGAGTGTGTTTGGACTGAAGCATCACCCAGCTGCTCAGGCTTCTCTGTCTTTCCAGCAGCTGTCAATCCCAGTGCTACAGGACTGGAGAACGTAGCCAGCACTGGAGGCTCTGGTGCAGATGTTCCTGCATGGGTCTGAAAAGGAAAGAGCAGACTTAGTTGAACCAGGCTCAAAACGGCAGAGAATAGGAGCAAAAGAACAGAGAGGTGGAACAACATGAGCAGAAAACAAGGGGCAGGAAATGGGGTTCATTTGGGGCATTTATTTTGGCATTTATTTTTGTCTTCCCCTCAGTCAGGCTGAGCAGTTGGCAAGCACACAGAAGGGGGGGTTGCAATGGCATTTTTATTTAATAACCAAAGATTTTTAGCAAGATGAAATTTATTGAGAATCACTCTTCAAAGCAAGGTGGCCTGACACAACCGAGCACCTCAGCGCATGCCAGAAGAGACGCTGCTGGGGCAGGGAGTGGAGCCTGAGGGCAGAAAGCTTGCTCCCATCCACAAAGGATGAACCACTTGATTGAAAACAATCAAAGTGGCAGGAACAATTTCCTTTCTTTCATCAGAAAATTCCTTCTGCGCTACCTAGCCCCGTCCCAGCTCCTAGTTCACCAGGCAGCACTCTGGATGATTCACCTTCCACAAAGTGCGCATGTGCAGCACATTTTGTCGAGCTAACCCTATTTGGGGAACATCTGCTCAATGTTTGAAATGGAACAACTTGCTGTTTTCAACTCACTGTTCTGGAGCTGGACTGCCCATCACTGCTCCATACCGCAGGAGATGAACAAGAGCTCACATTGAAGGAACTCAGGCTTCTGTGCCACACCACACTTGTGGCACTGAGTCCAAGAAGGACTGAAACCACTGAATGTTTCTCTGCAGAGGCTCTCCAGCAGCAGCCTGAAGACTGGCACTGATGCAACTCGAGATACTGGCACGCTCTTGCCAAGTAAGACGAGGTCAGAAAAGCTTTATGTGAGCTCAGCAGCCAGGAAGGAACTCAGAGACAACTGAGACAGACTGCTTCAGAAAGGCACAGAAGGGGAAAGCCTCCATGACTGCACACCACTACAGGGAACCATTCTTTGCTTAACGAGAATCAACCCCACGCAAGCTGCAAGAACAGCTGGCACAAATAAGGATAGCAGCTGCAGCTCTGCTTTGCTCAGTAATATTTTCACTGAGATGGATGCTTCCTAGAGACACCTTTAAATGCCTAAAATACCTGACAGTTAAGAAAGACCCTCTTCCTCCCAGAAGTCTTCAGGGTGAACTGACAGCCAAATGTCTGTGTACAGCTCAAGTTAGATAAGCTTCGCCTGGGGCAACATAACAGTCAAAAATGCCTCTGATGCTTGTAAGCTGAGACATTTCTTATCTTTACCCAATAACCCCAAATTCTTTAAAGCAAAGAACAGAAGATCTCATTCTTGGGAATAGATGAGGGGAAGACTAGAAGTTTGCCAGCTGTCCTATCTTATTAGCTTACAAAACAGAGAAAAGTAGCACACTGGCCCAAGAGAACATGAGTGTCAGACAGCTTTTACTCCAACCTCTGCCTTTGTCCTGGGAAGAGTGACCTCTCACCCTCTCTGACAGCCTTATGTCTATAAGATTCAAACAGAGCAGCTATGTGCATCAGAACCTGCACCGAACCCAACGTACTCTAAAGAAAAACACACATGTTCAGGAATCCTGGTTCACCCTTCAACTTAAAGGGGCCTTTCTTTGGTGAGAGTGGTGTACATAAACAAAACAGGCTCCCTGCAGCTTACACTGCATCTTCCATCTTCAGCTGTTTGTTGGCTCTGCTGTAAAAACCCCACTTTAAAGGCTGCAGATTTTCCCACAGTCTGACTGCAGGACTGCTGCAGTGCTGCTGCAGTCCTTCTTGTCAGCAGTGCTGCACTTAAATACTCCTCCTGACTGGCTATTACATGCACTGCTAGATTCTGAAATTGGCAAAGTACTTCTACAACAAAGTGGGAAGATTTTGGTGCCTGGCAAGTATCACTCACTGAAGGAAGAGCCCCACATTCCCCTTCCTTAGGTAAGGACAGATGAGCAGGGTGCAGTGCAGTTATGCTCTCCTCCCCCCATCTCTGGCACTGTAGCATGGATGTAGTAAAACCACAAATTAATGCTAGCTGTAAATCAGCAAATGACACTGCAGATGGCTATGGGGCTGTCAGAACTGGGAGGAAAATTAAAACTCAGTGAGGCAATGTCTTCCTACAACAGTCACCTGACTGTTCCCTGCACAAAAGGAAATCCTTGTATTTTCTCCTTGCCCTGCATTCCATATTCTCTCCCACTTCAGATGTCTGATGCTCCCAAGCATGCACTGCTTTGCATGCAGTAATTTTCTCCACCTACCTGCCAAATCTGTTACGAATACAGCATTAGAAGCACTGCATTTACCTGATGAAACAATGTACCTGACCAAATCTAGCTCAGACTAGATTCTATTGATTTCACTGTGTGTGTAACTTTACTTATTTTGGCCCCAAATCGACCCAGCTTGGAAAAATCCCTGCTTTGGCATCTCCCTCCTGCAAAGGCTGGCCTGGTCCCAAGTGCAAAGCCTTCAATGTTGTATCCTTGGCCTAAATTAAACCGCTCTCAGATCAGAAATGTGAGGACAGCTGCATAGCTTGACTTACATTTTGCTGCTGAAAGTTGGACGGTTTGCCAGCCAAGGAATTAGCCTAGGGCTGAGCAGAACCAGCTTCAACTCGACTTTCCTGTTAAGGTGGTTTTTCTTAATTTCATCAAAGATCCAGATTTTCTTGCTAGCAAAATCCAGTAAGGTGAAGGAAACCCATTCCCCCCCCTTCACACGCACCCAAGAGTGCACCTTAATGACAAACAGGAGTGCTTCTACAGATGGGAAATTGGGGTACTCAGCAACATTCACTGATTGATTACTCCATGTCATTTAATATTTGCAGCCCATTTGCTGACAGGCACGGGGCAGTAATGACAGGAACACTCAGAATGCAGCACACTACAAGGCGAACAAGCAGGGAGAACAGTGGCTACACAAGAGCCATACAGAGCTTGCCAGAGGTTATGTGCAGAATAAAGGAGAGAATGGGGTCACTGTGTAAATCTCAAACACCAGCAAGAAGAAAAAAATAGTAGGGTAGAAATGCTGCAATACTGTGGGGGAGAGAGAAAGCTGAGCTTTTCTGTCAGCCCTGGATGCTGCAAGGTTCTGGAAAATGAAACATTTGTGAAGTCTTGGTGCATGATTTCACCTGGCAGCAGGGCTGCCCTGCAGCTCCACATGGTGCCCTTGGCTGCTCTCCACATCCTGCACTGCAGGGCGGTGCTCACAGCCCCACCTGGAACCAAGATTTGCATTCAAGGGAGAGAAATAAACTCAGGCATTTCCAGAACGAGAACATAACAGCAGGAAAAGGCATCGGGCTACAACAGTGCCAAATGCTGGAGACGAGATGGAAGATACATAAGGAAGAGTTTCACAAAGTAGGATTCTTCTTCTTTAATCATAAATTCGTGGTGTTTTTCTGTATGTGTTCAGAAACACATACATACTTGCAGATTTAAAAATTCAAACTTCTCTTAGGACTAGCATCTGGATTTACTAGATTAATGTGGCATGTGTTTGGAGCAGAGACTGAACTGGTTTCATTCAACCAAAGCCAATGGCAGCTTTTGGGGATTTGAAAAACTGCAAGCCTTCAAAAAGAGAACAAAAAGTTAAGATGCCAACTCAAGTAAGCAGGCTGACACGGGAAACCCTATGCACAGAAGGCTATAAATCATGTACTTAGCTGCCTCCATTCACTACTCCAAAGAAAACAGTTTTTTTCACTTTGTGGAACCAAAAATGGTACTTTAATGGGTAACAAGTGTAACTCCCAGGTGCTTCCCAATGACATCACATCTCACTTTTGCATCTCATTTGGCCAGCATGCTCCAGGACTCTGTATAAAGTGTAAGCACTATTATGACTTCCATCTTCCTTCTCAGTTGATCCCGAATAGGAAAAAATGGGGAAAAAAACCTCATACCCTCCCCCCCCCCAACGTTTCCAAAATAAACAAAGCAGAAAACAAACCCCCTGTCCTTTCCTGGCTGATAGAAGGCTGAAAACAGACATCTAGAAAGTTATCCATCATTTAAACAGTCCAAATCTATATAAAACAGGAGAGTGACAGCTGTCCAAGCTTGCCCCACTGCAGCCCCAGTAAACACACTCACCTGTGGAAAGCCAACACTGTCTGCATCACCAGATTTATTCACATTATTGCTTCTAGGAGGGAACAGGCTTTTGGTTTTCTGCTCTTGAGGATTCTGCCCATTTTTCAGTAAGTCTTTCTTCTGATTTGGGTGGGTCTCAGGAACAGGCCTGTCCTCCCCTAGGTGCTTCAGCACTTGCTCCTTTGAGCGCTCTGTGTCACTTCGGCTGCTTCTAGATCTGCTGTCTGATGTTCTTGCTGCAGCCTCCCCACTGGGGCTCACTGCTGTGTCCCATTTCAGCAGCTGCACCCCGTTATCTGCCCAGCTCCGTTTGTGGAAAGACTTCCACAGTCGTTTTTTCCCCTGGACTGGGATGTCCCAGTCCAACCACCTGCGACGCCGGGTCTTGACATCATTTTCTGTTTGAAGCTTGAACAAGTGCTCTGTGCTTTTGGATTTCTTTAGAAACACCAAAACAGAATCAGAAGTGCCAGTCCTGTTTGCCTGACACGTGGCAGGCACAGTGCAGTTCACCTGGATGCACATGTTTTCCACAAACCAAAAGGCATCACAGGCAAGGCTCTGGCAGCAAGCAGTCTGACAGGACTGCACAGTGTGAAAGCCTTCCAGAAGCTGTAAGTGATGATCTTCCCATGACTGCAAACGTCCACCAAGCAGGATCTTCCCTGGCTCACACTGAGATCTGTTCCAGTTTGCATCTGGGAACAAAGGAGGAAAGATGAAGACAATTTTCAGCTTTTTAAAGCAGTTGACAACAAGTCCTCATCGCTGTGGCCAAGACAAAATTAGCACACTCTGCCCATAGTTCCCCTCGAAGGAAGCAGTAACACTGCCATGCTTCACAGTATAAATGCAATTATCTGGCACACATGTTTTTTTATTATTCAAGTCACCTCAGATCTCAGAGTGGGGGTAAAGCAGCATCTGCTTTATGTATGGATTTTTCTTCTTCCCGCATGAAAAATTGGAGTGCTTGCAGGGATCAGTGGATTAAAGGCTTCCAAATTTCAGAGCTCCGAAGATTAAGGACTCCATAAAAATAGACTAATGACCTATGGGACTGTTAACACGGCGCTGTGTTCAGCATCCAAGGGATAATAGGTCACTGGAAGATTACTTTACGAACTATGCCACTGGACTTCGAGCTGTGCAGCTGGAGACTATGCTCCAGCCTGGTTCCCTCCCTGGTAAAAACACAACACAGATGGGGAACTTCTCTTTTTCTGTTAAAACAGTCTGAATTTCCTTTTTTTTTATTTTGCTTTTTTTGTCCTATTTTTCTAATCAAACGTACATTTTTCTAACCAAACGACCCTGGGAAACTCTCTGGGGCTGCAACACAAACGCAGCGTTTTCCACCCCCGCTACTTTTATCATTTGACTTCAGAGCATCACGTTCCTGCCACGGAGGCACTTACCTCAACACAGTGCATGTGGCAGTGAACTCTGATCCTCTGAATCACAGTTAATACCCAGAGTTGGCAGCACAAATCTGCTGTGACTTTCCCCCTCCTCCTGCATCAGTCCCCAGTTATCACAGCGTGGAAAGCCAGCGTTGAAGATACGCATTTTTCATAGAACCACACTGATTTCCACCTGTGCAGTTCCCGTGGTGCTTGGCAGGTGTCACACATTCACACAGCTTCATCAAATCACAATGGCAGAAAGCAGACTGCCTCTATGTTTCCATTTCGCCTCTGGTCCACCAGAAAAAATCCACCTGGCCTGCTCACAAAACATTGCCACCCTGGATCCTACAGGACACCCCAAGGGCCAAACAAACCCCCACACCGCTATCTGCAGCCCTACAAATGCAGATCTCTGCAGCACTGGGCACTGTTCAGCCCCTCACAGCTCCTTGTGCTGGATCCTAAGCATGGCAGCTGCACAGAGGGACCTGGAGGCAGGGCCAGGCCAGCAGGGCAGTGGATCTGCTCACTGTGAGCACCCACACCTGCAGCTCGCCAAAAATGCTGCCTCTCTCAGTCTGCAGAGCTCCTGTCCCTCTGATGCAGCTCACAGCTCTGCTGAACAGCAGGGAAATGCAACGGATAAGAGCAGTTTCTATTAATAAGCTCAGGTTCACAGGCTCAGGCAGATAATCCCCAGCGATAGGGAATTAATGATTAACAACCTGACTGCATAGACTTCTTATAATCTGTCACACGTAACCAACTATGTCAATATAGTTCCTCGGGGAACTCCACACGAGCACACCACTCTTCAGTTTGACAAACTCTGCTGCCTAAGTGACACATACAAAACCAAAAGAATAAAAATTCAAGTGAAAAAAAGCGTCCATGTAAGGATAACTGTCAAACATAATCACATTTGTTTTCGTGCACACGTTGGCCTCCATGGTTTTAACTCTCCCATGCAGATAAGCCCTCAAACACCACAGCACTGACCAGAACAACATATGATTCACAGCTCTACACTTCCCAGATATTACCAAAGACAGGAAGCACTAAGCACCACGTCTATCCAAAAGGAAACACAACCCACCTGGCACACCATCCTGACACGAAGTTCAGAGAACCCTTTGCTCAGAACAGGAATACAATGATATTTTTCCGTGTTCTAAATTAACAGATTATGCTCACGTAGCTCGTTAGCTTAAATCAAACCTCTCTTTCAGCAGGAGCCAAGAAATGCCCAGTGAAACAATAGAGACACTGTGCCAGCCTATAGAAAACTTCCACAAAGAAACTAAACAGAACAAGCCCATTTCCATCTTTTGCTGTCATTAAAGGCACAGCAACCTCCCAGCACGTGGTAGTTGTCAAATGCATCAGCACACACTGTGGTCATCGCTGTCTTCAACCTGCAAATCGACCTGCATGGAAAACCCAGAGATCAACCTTAGCTAAGATCTGAATGTGCATACACGGTAAAAAAAATGGCTCTTTCTGGGGAAGACATGGCCTTAAAACTCAGAGACATTTAACCCACTCCTCGGAGAAGACAGAATCTGAATTTTCTCTTTAAATAAAGGAAAAAACAACCCAGACACCCAGCCCACTACATGAAAACCTCCAAGTAGGAAACCCATCTGGTGTATTTACTTGAGCAAGAGGTTGGTTACTCAAGTTTGAACAGGAAATATAAAAACAAACAAGAATTACCCGCAGGCAACCGGACTATTGACATACAGTGTTTGTGGAGACTTTTAAACATCAGATGCTTAAAAATGCTCTTGCCTTCCCAACCTCCTTCAAGTACTGCTCAGGTGAAACTATTAACCAGAGTATCACCTCTTGGGAAAAGGATTCTCGTCACAGAGAAAGCTCTCTGAGATACAAACACCTGAAAGGCAGCAGCACGTGTGAAGCTGTGGGACAGACACCCTGCTGCAGACTGCTTGCTTAATAGTTGCACATCAGAGTGACACAGCATTACAGGAAACAACCCCTCGTTGTCCCACACCTCTCCTGAGAGCTTTGGTCACCCCACGCTTCTGACAGCTCATTTAGCTGTTGGTTTTAACCAGCTACAAAGGCTAGCAGCAAATAACTTCACCTTCCTCTGTGAATATTTCAAACGTGGGAGACAGACGAACACCCGAGATACAGACACAGTCCCAGGCAGAGCAGCACAATCACCTGTTGAGGAGCACAAGGCACACAGGCAAGCACACAGGTAGAGCAGCTGCAGGCTTCTCAGCTCCCTCGCAGGTCTTCCCCAGCAGTGTCGTGGCAATAACGGAGCACTAATGCTGAGCTTGGCTTCCAAACTCTTCTCCATGGCCTCTGTGGGCAGCAGCGGGGCTCTGGAAACACAGAAGATATCCACTGGCAATCGGTGTATCCCTGCAAGGACTCACTCAACATGATGAAGAGCACGGAGTGTTTGCAGAGGAAAAGGAACACCTAATCTTATCAGCAGCTAAGCACAGCAGATAAGTAACCATCAATGTCACAGTACTAAAACCAGACCTTTAGCAGCACCGCGTCCATTTGCTCAGTGCAAATTGGAGTCCCAACGCAGCACGCCCGTGATCCCTCACCCCGAATCTATCGCTTCCAGCAGCAGAACACCAAACACCACAGATGCCAACGCTGCACGTGGGACTCCCTGGGTTTGAAATAAGCCACGGATCCTCACCCAGCTCCTCCAGCACAACACAGACACTGACAAACCCAGCAGATGTCACGCTGGTGCAGGCCGGCACCAGCCGCAAACAAAGCCAGCACACAGAGACGCTGAGCAGCACTGCGTTATGAGCACGTTCTGCTCCGAGGGCACAAAGCAGAAAGCGCCGACGCTCCTCCATCTCCTCAGCGTCAACGTGTGAGCCTGAGACCCCACCGAGTGCCACAGGCAAGGCGCGGTGCGCACCAGGGGCCGACGGAGCGCTGTGGGGCTCCCCCTCAGGAAGCGGCGGCACCGCAGCACCGGAGCACCGCTTCACAGCGGCGATCCGCCGGACCCGGAGCGACCGCGCCTCGGGCGGCACCGGGCACCGCCGCCCCGCGACCCCGCGCTGCCCCGCGGCCTGCCCGAGCCGGGCTCCCCGCGCCGGGCACGTACCAGGGCCGCATGGTGCTCCGCCGCTCCGGGCGCGCTCATGCCGCGCCTCCGCCCCGCGGCCACGGCGACGGGAGCGCGCACGGGCCGGAAGCGCACCGACTTCTTCCGGAAGCGGAACCGATCCCACCGGGAGCCGCTGCCGTCCGCCTCCGCTGCCGGCTGGCTCGGCCCGGCCCTCGCCTTGCCCTCACCCTACCCTACCCTACCCTACCCTGCCCTGCCCTGCCCGGCCCCGCCGCTCCTCCCGCAGCCGCGGGCGCAATCGGCCGCGCCTCCACAGAAGGATTCTCCCACAGGGAACGGCTTCGAGAACTGCGCAACAAGCAGGCGGCTGATTGGCTGGCGGCGCGGAGCGAGCGCTCTGATTGGCTGAGAGGAGCCGGCCGTGACGGCGGAAGGGCTGTGAGCGGGTCGCTATGGCGGGCGGGCGCCGTGTGCTGTAGGGGCGGTAGCTGCGTGCCGGGCACCATGGCCGCGGGACCCGGAGCCGCCACGCTGAGGAGGTGCCTGGAGGTGCTGAGGGACTCCAGGAACGACAGCGAGCAGCTGGCAGCCCTGCTGCTGGTGAGGCTGCGTCACGGTCACATGCAGGCCTCTGCTCCGGGCCACGCTTCTCCATGTTGATCTGTTCGCTTTCCAGGTGACCAAAGCGGTCAGGGCCGGAGAGCTGGACTCCAAGAGCCGGCGCCAGATCTTCGACGCCATCGGCTTCACGTTTCCCAACCGCCTGCTGAGCTCCAGGCAGACGCCGGCGGGCTGCCCCGAGCACACGTTCAGGGCGCTGGGCCTCACCCTGCTGGCTTGCTTCTGCACCGACCCGGAGCTGGCCGGCCACTCGCAGATCCTGAACAAAATCCCAACCTTCAGCGACGTCCTGGTTGCCCCCTGTAATCCGGACAGCACTTGTATGGTGGATGATGCATTCCAGTGCCTGACCGCTGTCCTGGCCACTCCCAGGGGACCCAGGGAGCTGGTGACCAAAGGAGCGGTCTCTGCCCTGTGCCAGGCTTATGTGAATGGTGGTTATGGCTCTGACCGTGCCTTGACGCTGCTCCTGGGGCTGCTGGCCGTGGCAGAGGTGAAGTGCTGGCAGAGAGATGCTCCACACCTCGTGGCCGTGCTGAGCAAGCTCTCCAAGGAGTTTGTCGAGGCTGAGGACGCGACCAAGTTTGAGCTGTGTGAGCTTTTGCCTCGCTTCATTCCCCTCTCACCCCCACTTGCAGAGGTCTCACAGGGCTCTGAGTGCTTGCAGCAACTTTACAAAGGGCTGGCCAACGTTCTGGGCAGTAAACTCAGCCAGTCCCAGCGGGACCCTGCTCTGAAGCTTACTGCCAGCCTCGTGCAGGCCTGCGGGTTAGAGTGGATCCCAGCAGGGAGTGCTGGCAGCAAGTTCCTGGCCTTGCTGGTGAACTTGGCTTGTGTGGAGGTCCGCTTAACCCTAGAGGAGCCTGATCCCTCAGAATTGGAGGGGAAAAAAGAAGTGGTAACAGCCTGCTATGTCCTCATCGAGATGGGGATCCAGGAGTGTCTGAAAGGAGATGAATCACTGCTAGATGAAGCACAGAGAATGCAGCTCATGAGGATCATGGAGGAGGCATTTGGAGCTGTAGTGTTTTACTTGAGACAGGTAAAGAACTTTCAAGGAAAGAATACGATTGATGTCTGTTCACTGGGGATTTCTCTGGGAGGCTTTTAAACAGCTCCTGGAGTGCCTAAACTGGGTCTTGCTGGCCTCTGACCCACATGTGGATACAGTATGATGGGTCCAGGCTGATAGATCACAAGATAGCAAGTGAATTCCCTGATTACTGCGATTCTTGTTTTTATATTCCATCCTTTTCCTACCTCAGAATAAGAAAACCAGCATCTGCTGTAGCTGCAGAAGTTCAGACTGCCTCTGGCAGCTCATGTCCATAGCTGTGTAGACCAAACTGTTTTTCATGCCTGAGGAAGCTCATGAGGTGTAGTTTTCTGTCATCTGCTTTCTTCTGTGTGCAGGTTAAAGAGGAGGAGCTACAGGATCCTTTCATATTCGCTTCTGTTCGAATCCTTGGAGCTTGGATGGCAGAAGAGACATCCTCCCTCAAGCAGGAGATCTGTGAGCTCTTGCCTTTCCTCGTTCATTATGCCAGGAAGCTTTTCAAAGAGAGTGTCCCAACAGAAAATCCTCCCCACACAGCTGGGCTGGTCGGCAGTGACAGCTCCATCTTAGCCCTGGACGCTCTGAGGTACATATTTTAAGTGCAGAGGTGATGCATTTCAACACAAAATAACTCTTTTCCTGTATCCAGAGAAATGCATCCTGCATTTAGGTCAAGTTCTCGTTGATCCTTTGCTGTGAAAGAGGCAACTGGAACTGCTGCAGTGCAATACAGTTGTTCAAGCCCTCCATGTATGACTAATGTGAGTTGGCAGCTGTTCACAGACTAAGAGGGAGGGAAGGACTTGTGGAAGCTGTAGTAAGCAGGGAAATGAATAGAGCCTTTATAGAAGCAGATCAGCCTACGTGGTCTCTTCTGTAAGATTTCAGTATGTTTCCCTCAGGCACGAGGAGCTCAGCACTGCGTTGCTGGTTGAGCTGATTTTGAGTAATTTCTCCTTTCTGTTCTCTCTGCAGTACCAATTCTACAGCTCTTCCCCCCCAGGTTGTGTGTAAATGCAGGGCTTAGACCTCAGCTCTCTGTGCTTAACCTTTTGTTTTCAATTTTTTTTTCCTCCTACAGATTTCTGCTGCCTGGCTTTTGCCACTTAACAGCAGAGGACAGACCCAGAGATATCCTCATCTCAGAAGGGGCACCAGCACTGCTGTGTGACTATTTCCTGCAGCAGTGGGAGGTGCTGACCTCTCAGTCCAAGTCCCTGACTCCCCTGACAAGCACTGAAATGAGCCTGCAGACTCTATGTGGGATCTTCCTTAACCTGGTTGTGACTGCACCAGACCTCATCAGGTAACAGCTACAGAAGCTTG
Organism: Callipepla californica brunnescens; assembly: GCA_023055505.1. NCBI lineage: Eukaryota > Metazoa > Chordata > Aves > Galliformes > Odontophoridae > Callipepla > Callipepla californica. Next base: position 1,397,033 of record JALIRH010000055.1, read on the forward strand.
TTTTAAAACCCTCAGTTGTAAGGAAGAGGATGCAATGTGAGATGAGCTCCCAGGGTCTCGTACTGAAAAAGTGATGCCCCTTTTCTCAGGGCCAGTCACTTTGTAATGCTGCATTGATCAAGCATTTCTGGCTCTGCTCAGGAAGTTTCTCGGGGTTTTCTTTCTCTGTAGGCAGGAGGAAACCTTCTCTTCTTTGATGGACACGTTGCTGAAGTCTCTTCCCTTCCTTCTACCTCAGAAGGATCACCTGGTTCTAGCAGCCAACATTGCCACTCTGGGCTTGATGATGGCAAGGATCCTCTCAAATTCAGCAGGTAATTCCTAATGGCAGAGCTGCACAGACTGGGGATCCCAGAATATAAGGGGAGCAGACGCAGTTTCAGGAGAGGTTTTTGTCCCTGGAAGCAGCGTGACAAAACCCAAATCCCAGAGGAGAAGGGAGCGTGCAGGCTGAATGGCTGGGAAACAGCACCGAGCACGTTGTGCTGCCCTCCCTGAACACCCTGCTGCAGGCCAGCCCACCTAAGGGTCCCTCCTTTGGCCAAATAAGTGTTGTACCAGCTCATTCATTTCCTTTTCCTTTCAGTTCTTCAGAAGACTGGGCCTGCAAAGGAATTTTTCAGAGCCACCATTGGCTTCTTGTCCCAGGCTCACACGGCCCAAGCAGACCCCGGGAGCCACGGCCTGGCCCTGGCTGTATCCCCTGCCTACGTGAGCGCCTGGGATGACATCCGTGAGCTCTGGTTCCTGGGGATGCAGGCCTTGGCCAGCTGCGTGCCACTTTTCCCCTGGCTGCCTCGAGCCATCCTCCAGGCACAGTGGCTGGAAGAGCTCTCAGAGCTGCTGACACACGTCGCTGCAGCCTCAGTGGATTTTGAGCTCGTTGCTGCTTTCCAGGGCGTGCTGGTTGAGCTGGCCAGGGCCAGCGAGCCGTGCAGGGAGGTGATGCTGTCACACCACGGGGAGGAGTGGGCCAACCTCTATGGTATGGCAGCTTTGGAACAGTGTCTATCCAAGCAATGAAGGGCCGTTTTTCAGCAGCACCCTGGTGTGGGACATGAAGCGAGGCACCTGCAGGACATCTGTGCAGCATTTCTCGTGCACCCTTTGGGCTGTGAGGACAAGGAACATTTAAGTGACCCAGCTTTATAAAACCAACAGTGCTGCAGAGCTCTATGGGATTTTCCTCTGTCCAGAACCTGACACACAGAGCTACTGCTGCTTCAGAACATTTCAAGATGTACCTAGTTTACCTTCTGGTATTTTAAATAGATTATTTGACTATTAAAGTGGCTTTCTGTTCATTTTCCAACCTCGTGCAGCGTGGATTTATTTCTGCCCAAGGCCTTGAGAGGTTCCCTCCCTGTAACACACCTCCAATTTTGTCATGGTCGGAATGTCAACTTACTTTCTGTGAAAGACCTTCACAGTGGTGAAGGAGTTCAGCACTCAAGGCAGCAGCGGGAAGAGCTTTAACAACAGCAGTGGGAATAACTCTGATTTAGCACAGACCTGTCCCCTTCCAGCATGGGGATGCAGAAAGGCCCTTCGCCTGCCCACAGTCACCCCAAATTCACTCTGTAACACATCTGCACGAAGCTCTGCCGTGCTTGCTTGCACTCCCTCTTGCTGCAGGGATAGGATGCGCAGGGGGACGCAAGGAAGAGGGGCTGTTCAGCCCGCAGAGTCCTTCCCTCTTTTCAGAGCCCCGGGTAAATATTATGCAAACAAAAGCTAAGCGAACTGCACCTCAGCGTCTCCCTGCAGCTGGAGAATTACCATTTGATTTACCTGAGAAGGAATCCGGGTGTAAAAGCATACGCACCTGTATGGTGGAGGAGTAAACCACCGGTACCGCTGGCTTTGCAGCTAGGCTGCCCTGGGAGCAGCCTGGATGGGGTGGAGGCAGCAGCAGGATGAGCCAAGGATGATCTCAACCCGGCCCAGAGCTCTGCGGGGACACTGCGAGGCATTTCCACCAGGTGTCAGCCTAGGAGCTCTCTGGGAGGGATGCAGCCCGGGCTGATCCTGCTGCCCTGCGTGGGGGAGGGCTGCGGGATCGGCTGATGGGGAGAAAAACAGGCGGGGAGCTGCCCCGAAAGGAGGGCTGGCAGCACCGACCCCACGTTACACACATATCGAGCTCGAGCTTCATAAACACCAACATTACATAAGCAGAAAAGAGGCATCTGCTGTTGATCAGAAGTATCTTTGTGATCTCAGCAGCTCAGCCCTGAAACGTTCATGCAAGTCGAAACAAAGGCAGGTGCCAGCAGAAAGCAAGCACCAGCCAAGCAGGCAAATGAGAGTGCTGGGCTTGGAAAAGAGCATACCTGGTGTGCGTGGGCTGCAGGCCTCCCACCCTGCAACGCAGGGCAGCTTCACTGAGTGCAATCAGGGAAGAAATCCCCCAAATCCAGCCCCTCCGATCCCTCAGCCTCTGCTCTTCTCACCCCTACACAGCACTCTGGTTCCAGCCACGTGGGCTTCTCATTAATAAAGGCTATCGTTAGCATTAACGAGATGAAGGTGGTTGTATCAGCAGGTGGGAGCTCTCCAGTGCTCCCAGCTCAGGGAGGTTCAGGGTGCTGGGCTGGCAGTGTTAATCCCATACTTCTTGCAGGACCCCAACCAGGGCCGGAGCAGTCCTACACCTGAGGACTATTCCCTGTTGCCTTCAGTGCCCAAGCAGGCCGCCTGCTAACACTGCTCCCTGGCAGCAAACCCGGAGCCCCAGAAGTCCTCCAAGTGCTGGGCAGTAGTTCTGCATCTGCAACACCGGGGTGAGCTCTGCAGGAACCAGTTCCATACTGCCCAAGCCATGGGGAGGGAAAGGCCCCAGAGAGCAGATGCACGTTCTGTTTTGCTGCCACAGCTTCACTCCACCGTGTCTTTGGGTCACCCCAAGAGCACTGGCAACCAAAGAGTTTCCTGAGTTTGGCACTGCAGGAGGGGATGGGGGCAGGGGGGGTCTGCTCAGCTCTGCAGGTTCCCATCTGTGGGTGGGAGCACAACTTCCCCACTCGCTGTGCTCACCGTGAGCGTTCTGCAGGTCCACCTCCTTCGGGTGGATGAAGAATCAGCATCGCACGGCCGAGAGGAGCGGGGATCTCTGAGAACGAACTGGAACATCGCTAGGAAATACAGCATGTCCAATCCGATTCTTCTCAGCAAATGAAACGGATCTGGTGGGAAATAAACACGGAACGTTGAGGAGCAGAGCCCTCGAAAAGCAGCTGGGGGGGGAGGGAAGGAGAGAAGGGAACAGGTCGGCCCCTCGCAGCTCTGCGCATCCCTCCTCCCTTCCCCTAAATGCCATCTTTAACAGAAATAAATTAGAATAAACGATGAGCCTTCGCCTCCTAAAGACAGGTGGCAGGGTAATATTAAAAGAAATGAATAAAAATTCCTTTAATGAGCATTGTTAATTAAACCTGGAAATCAAAGAGGGCTGAGATGTGGGAATTCAGGGGGGAAAAAAAAAATGAAAACGAAGGGAGCTGTAGCTCGGGGCAGGAATGAAATTAAATGCAATGTGGGGCCGCGTTTGTTAACGTCTATCACACATCACAGCGTGTTACAGTTTAGGGTAAAGCGTTTGTTCTCCGCTCGCAACACAAATGCTCCTCCACAAATGGGAACTCCGGCGATGGTCAGCGCGGTCCCGGCACGGTGAGGACGTGGGACACGGGCAGCAGATCCACGGCTCCCACGTGCGGAGAGGGCAAACGTGCCGCTGCGGGTCGGCGTGCATCAGTGTCTGCGTGTGTGTGTGTGTGTGTGTGTGTGTGTGTGTGTGTGTGTGTGTGTGTGTGCATCAGCGCGGGTCAGCGCGCTGCCGAGAGGACCTCAGAGCCGCAGCTCCGCGCAGGGCCACGGCGCTGCCACGCTGCGAGCTGAGGGAGGGCCCGGAGAGGAGGAGGGAGGGCTGGAGGACGGAGGGGAGGGCCGCTGGGCTGAGCAGGGAGCGCACGCGGCCGCCCGCTCCCCGCGTTCCCCTCGCTGTGCCGCGCCGCAGTGCGCTCCGTCCCGCCCGTCCCCTCGGGCAGCAGCCGGCCCCGCAGCTCCGCACGTTCCTCCCTCTCTCTCTCGTTCAATCCCCGGTGCCCGTCGGGCAGAAGTGGGGAGCGCCCCGGGGAGATCGCCTGGCTCTGTCCTGGCCCCGGGCACTGCTCCGGCAGCCGCCGTCGGGCAGAGGGCTGCGGGCTGCAGCCGGAGGCCCTGACACTCCGCTCGGGTTAATAAAGTGAAACCGTCGGGTCCCGCCGCGCTCCGCACCCGCCCCCTCCCGGCCCTCGGGGTTCTCGGGGAACGCGGCCCGGGGCGGGGGGGAGCTGACGTCGGGGGGTGCCCCCGGGGGATGGGGGGGGGGGGGACGCGGGAGCGGCGCTGCCGTCCGACGGCGTTGGAGCAGCCCCGGCCGCCCCTCGCCCCCTCCGCCCGTCGGGAGCCGTCGGGGCCCCGCGGGAGCGGGCGGCGCGTCCCCGGCCCCGCGCACTGACGCGCGCCCCCGGCGCGGCGGGCGCGCCCCCGCCACTATAACTGGAGTGCATGGAGTCGGGGCCGGCGCAGAGGAGCGGGCGGGCGATGGGAGACGCCGCTCCGGCGGGATAGAGGGGCGGAGACGGGGGCACCCCCGGGGCCCGGCCCGCCCGGGGCTCGCCGTGGGCCCGCACAGATGCTGGTGCACAGCTACCCGGGCATGGTGAGTGCGCGCCGGGCTGGGCCGGGGGGTGGGGGGGGAGGGCAGGGGTTTGGGGCCGGGATGTGGGATCCGGGACTGGGGGCCCGCTTCCCCCCCTCACCGCCGCCGTCTCCGCCGCCGCAGGACCGCGCCGAGGGGCTGCCCGGAGCGTCGGCCGGGGCCCGTCTGCCGCAGCTGCCCGCCCTCAACCAGGCGCCCTACGGCTCTGCTCCGCCGCTCTGCCACACTCCCGCCGCCGACTTCCAGCCGCCCTACTTCCCCCCGCCGTACCCGCAGCCGCCGCTGCCGTACCCGCAGGGCCAGGAGCCCGCTTACCCGCACCTGGCCGACCCGTACGCGGCTCTCAGCCCGCTGCACCAGCACCAGCAGCCCGCCTGGCCCCCGCAGCGCTCCCGGCAGGACGACGCGGGGCTGCTCTCGCAGACGCACCGGGCCCTGGGGCTCGACCCCCGCCGCGAGTACCCCGCCGTGCCCCGCCTGCTCCACGGGCTCCCCGACGGCGGGCACGGGCTCCCCGACGGCCCTCTGGGCCTGCACGGCCTCGGGCATCACGGCCTCGAGGAGATCCAGGTACCGGGGGCTCGGGGGGAGGACGGGGGTGGGGGGCTGGGCGCATGAGGACGCGGCCGGATGCGGTTCTGGTGCCGGGAGCGATGCCGAGTGCGGATCGGGGCCTCGGGGCTCTCGGACCCCCGGGAGAGGACCGTCCCGCCCCGTTACCGGGAGAGGGCCGCCGCTCCGCTCCTTCCCCCGGGGCCGCCCCGCCGGGGCTCGGCCGCAGCCGAACGATTTCATCCCGCCGCGGCCCCGCGGTCGCCCCGCGCTCAGCGGCCGCGGAGCCCCCGCTGACGGCTTTTGCTTTGCTGCTTCCAGGCGGCGGACGACGGCGGGATGAACCTGCTCGATCAGTCCGTCATCAAGAAAGGTAAGAAGCCGCGGGACGCGGCGCCGGGCCCGGCTCCTGCCCTCGGGGATCCATTCCGTCGGGTTCCCCCCGCGCGGCTCGGGAGGGGATAACGAGGGGGAAGAACCGGCGCGGCGTTCCGGCTCCAGCGCTGCTCGCTTTCGCCGCTACACCCGGGGGCGAAACGAGCGCGGCGGGTCCCGGCGGGCCGCGGCTACCGGAGAGCCCCGACGGCCGCGGGCGGTTCGCGGTTGGAGCCGCGGTGGGACCGGAGCGGTGCCGGGGATGCAGCCGCGATCCCGCAGCGCTCCGGGGAGCGGGGAGGAAGCGTTCAGAGCGGCCGAAGAGGCTCCGTGCTGCAGCCCCGCGCGGCTCCGGGGCTGTGCCGCATCCCGCTCGGTTTTGCTGCCGGTTCTTCCCGACCCTTCGCTTCCGAACGCGGCTCCGCTGTCGCAGTACTTCCACTCCTTCGGATATTTTTTTCTCATTCAAACGCCATCGCTGGGAGCGAGGGGAGAGCGAGGGAACGCTGTGCGTGCGGGGTGAGAGCCGCGTGGGGCGGCCGGGCACGGCGCGGGTGGGGAAAGGGCGACAAAGCGCCCAAGGGTGCGGGCTCTGCAGGGAAATGTGCGCTCAGGGACAGCGTTCCTCCGGAGTTCTGCTGAAATCGGAGCCCGTTTTCGTTCGTTTCGGCGTCAACGTGCGCGTTTCGGTTTTGTTCCGTTTTGTTTTCCTCCCTTCTCCCCAAATCCCACCCGCGAACCTCCGTTTGCCGTCGGGAGGAATTATCGCTCCGCGCCGCAGTTGTGCCCGAATTCTTCGCTCTCTCCGTTCGGGTTAAAGCAGACAGCACCGAGAGCGCCGCACCGTCCCCTCCCATTCATCCTTCCTTTATTTTTTCCGCCGTGTACTTTAGAAAGGGGCGAACTCTCTTTTTGGGGTGGGGGTCCCGCGGCCTTCCCCCCCCCCCCCCCCCCCCCCCCCCTCGGGGGATCAGTGGAGGACGGGGCGGCCGCGCTGACGGATCTCCTTTGGTGCTGGGATCACTCGTGGCGTCTTTTAATTTGATTTTCATTTTCGTTCGTTTTATTGGGGTTTATTTTCCGGCTCTGCTGTGAGCTGCAGCGCGGTTCCCTTCACCGGATGCAATTTCTTTTTCTCCCTGAGTGCCGTCGGAAAAATAAAAGCAGCGGCAGAAAATCCGCGGCTCGGGCGGGGGTGGGGGATTTGGGGGGGGGGGGGATATCTGCGGAGAAATTCGGCCCTAAATCCCGAACACCGCGCGGGGAGTGTGGGATTCATCCCCCAATTCCTCGCGGTGCGGCCGTCGGACGGAACCGCGATGGAAATGAGCGCGGGTGGGAGCGCGCACATCGCCCTTCGTGGCCGTGCTCCACAATCCCCATCGCTGCCCCCAAAGCGACCTCAGCTCCGCCGTGGGGGGGTTCGTGTCCCCCCCACACCACGAGCGGGGGATGCGTCTCTCGTGGGCGAAGTGCTGCGTGGGGCGGCAGAGCTTTGCTCGCTGCTGTGGACCCGTCCGTTCTTTCTGTTCGAAACGCGTTGGTTTTGGTTTTCTTTTTTTTTCTTATCGTGTTTTTGGGGCTGGGTTGCTTTTGCTTTCCCTCCCCCCGTCCCCTCCCCGAGCATCGGGGATACAATGGACGTGAAAACGTTATCGTGAGCTCTGAAGAAGTTCCGCTCCTCCGTCGGTGAAACGCAGCGTTACTCCGTCGCGTTTCGTCGCAAAAACAAAACCCCCAAAAAAATCCCAACAACAGCGAAAACAAAACGACAAAACCGCATTGAGACCCAACCCTGCTGCTCGGTCGTAAAATAAAGAGGGGTTTCGCGGTTTCTCCATCCTCTCCGGAGCAGCAGAAAGCTTTCGGCGGAGCCTTTTTATGCCGAAGGAGAATAACAAATCCCTTTCCCCAACGCGGTGCTGTCTGTAAGGGATGGGGGTAGGGAGGGGGTCCCCGCTCTCACGTCGTGTTTGTGACTCGCAGAGATTTCCACGCGAGGAATGCGGACCTGGTGGGGCGGAAAGCGAGCCGCAGCGGGGCAGGGGCTGTCCCCACTCGGGAATGCAGAGGGGATGCGTGCACCGCATGCAGTGCGGGGTCGTTCCCCCCACGCCTCTCCCCGTCCTCCGTGGGTCGGGGTTGGTGGCAGCAGAGCTGCATCTCTCGGCTCCATCCCTTGAGGAGCCAGATGCGGCGGCAGAAAAGCCCGAAAGCGTGACCCCGGTGGCAGATTAGATCGCCGCCGTGTCCTGCGATGAGGAAGGCAGCGAATGAGGTCACCCTATAAAACACCCGGGGCCGCGAGGACTTGTTGCTGTGGGATGGGGTGCGGTGCGGAGCTCTGCTGCTCTGCTCCCACCTCCAGACTGAGCGCATGCAGGGACACCTCCTATCAAACAGCACGACTTGAAAGGGAGTTTTCGCTCTGAACTGCGTCCAGATCGCCGTTCCTCCATTAAAATTATATTTTTAATGTCCTGTAATTGCGCCGGGATAAAACCCAGGTGTGTGTGTTCATGCGAGATAACACGCTGTGGTGCTGGTGGAGGTGCTGGGCTTTGCCTCAGCCTTCCTGGTGCCTCCCAGGCATGCGTTATCTCCAAGTTTCATATACCTTGTCGTGACTTACTGCTTAATTAGATGTTTCTAAATGAATTTTTGAGCGTTGTTCCAAGCGAAGAGCAGCTCTTACAGGGGAGGTTCGGCAAAGCCAGCTGGGGTTGCTTGTTGCCGTGTGGCTGGTGAGTCAAACCGACAGCAGGGGAAGGGCTGCAGGTGGGGTTTGTCCACGGGACAGGGCTGGGGGGGCCCTGGAGGTGCTGCAGTGCTTTGGTTGCAGTGCTCCGGGACCCAGCATTCAGCGTGAGCTGCTTGTGGGGAGGGACGTGGGCAGGGGGAACAGTCAGCGCCCCGGCTTGGCCTCCCCTGTGGGCCTTTCTTCTGCTCCTTGCTGAAGCTCCTGGCCCAAACTCAGGGCTCCCGTGCTTCAATTTGTGCCAAACCTTTGCAGTTCAGCCCTTTGTGCTCGGCTCGCCCAGCAGATCCTCTGCTTCCCCTCCTCCCCTCCGTGCTGCTGGAGGTGCAGAGCAGGGCACGTCCCTTCCCCCCGGTTCTGCTGGGCTGCTGTGTGCAGCTCACGGTGCAGACGCTGCCTGGGGGCTCAGTGGGGCACAGCTGAGGGTTCTGTGCCACCTCCGTGCAGCAGAGGCCGACGTGGCCCATTCCTCCTCATCCAGTGACATTCTGAGATCCGCGAGCTCGGGAAAAAGATATACATATACACGCGTGTGTGTGTGCAATCTGTCTTAAGTTTTTCAAGGGCCCAAACGGGGCTCTCTGAAGCTGCAAACGAACCCTTCCACCCTTTGCTGTGTGATCCTGAGGAATTACTCATCCTCGCGTGTTTGTTTGTTTTCATTCTCCGTGGAGGAACTACTGAGCAAACGTGGAGGTAACGCGTGGAGCCGCGGTGTGCTCAGCTCAGTGTGCTGCACCGGGGATAGGGGAGAGGTGGGGGTCACAGAGTGGCAGAGCAGGGAAGCAGAAGGGGCTGAGAGCTGCCAGCAGTGAGCTGCACGCTGCAGCACGACGTGGCCGAGGGGAGCAGAGCGGGTCCTGCGGCGCGTGCTTGGGATTCCAGCAGGCCGAGGTTCCCCACCCTGTATCTCCAGCATTTATCTGGCTTCAGTCTAAGTGTGCGAGGTGCCCGAGCCCGGACGGGTCAGCCGCAGTGCTCACAGAGCTTTGGCCAAAGGGATCCAGAGCTGCTTGGAGACCTGAGCTGCCACGCGTCGGGGCGGTCACGCAAGGACTGTGTATGAAGAGGAGCGTTTTTCTGTGGTTATTCCCATCTAATCTTTGCTGAAGGGTCTTTCGCCCTTCAGGGATGGAAGCGTGTTTGAACAAACGGATGGCAGCGCCGCAGTGCTTCCGTGGGATCGACACTGCAGCTTTGTTCTCCCTGTGCAGATTACGTCGATCTGAGCCGCGCACATTCAGGCGCTCCTGTGGGGAACGCAGGGGGAACCTCTCAAGCATGTTACTGCAAAATGGATTATACTGTTTAGACTCATAAAGATCCCCTATACCGCCTGCCAAAACGTAATGGGAGTTTGTGCTGCTAAATGAATAAAGCTGTGATGCTGAGCGCTGCGGGGCAGAGCTGCGGGACGGCAGCGCGGTCCTTCCCTCGCTGCGGGTTCCCAGCTCCTCTCACTGCCACCCCAGGGCTCCCCATCCTCCCGGTTCCTTTCCTTCTCAGAGTGTTTGAGTATGCGATGAATCAGTGGTTTTTTTTCCGTACAAAAAGAGGCAGAGCTGCTTCGATTTGCCCGGAACAGGGAATCATGGAATTAAAAGTGAGATCCAGGTCCTTCACTGTTTGCTCCTGTGAGGCTTTGGGCTGGGAGGACACTGCTCGCACTGCTGCCTTCCAGTGGGACGTCCCCAGTGCTCCCATCAACGAGCACAGCACAGACCCTACATCCAGGCACGGCCGTTCCCACATTCACTGCAGACTCGGAAGAAGCGTTTGAGGCCAAGTTACTGCGCCGTGGCTGCAGGAGTTGCAACAAGTGCAGTGGTTGCACATCTCTTGCTCGTCACCTCTGCAGCCCCGAAGGAGATTTTGGGAAGGTCTGGGTGGGTTTTGTGGCTGTGTGTCCCCACAGCACGGCACTGGGTGCAGTGGGAGGCTGCGGGAAGAGGCGCAGGGAGGGAAACGGCCGTGGATGTCACACAGCACTTCGTGGTGGAGCTCGTGGCTCTACGTATTGATTTGCATTGGTGGTGTGATGACACGCAGGGAGCTTTGCATGGGCCTGGCAGCTCTGCCGGGCGCTGTCCCGTGGGAACGCTGCGGGCACTGAGGATCTGTCCCCCTCTGAGGGTCCCAGCTCCGCTCCCTATCGCAGCGCAGCAATCTGGAAAGCCCAGAGATAAAACCCGGATTCTTTCTGTCCTTCCATTTGAAAAGGCCTCCGAGCCGATTCCTAGAGAGGCTCTTTGACATGGGGACGCGATTCAGGTGGTGCATTCGAGATAAAGAAAATACCTGTACAGCCCCTCTGGGAAGAAAGGATAATTACAGAGCGCGGTTTGAAATATGGCCCGTGGCTCTGACCTCCTTCCCGGCCCCTCCATAAATACCTCTGCGCTGAAGCATGAGGAAATGGCAGGAGCTGAACTGCGCACCTCCTCCGAAGCAGGCAGGAGCTGCTGCCTCTGGCTCACACCCACACGCAGACACGGCCTGATGTGTGGATCTCGGGCTTCTAATTGACATCAGAGGCATTCAAACAAAGCTTGGGTCGCTTCGCTGGGAGCTCTCTCTGGCAGGCAGCCCTGCACGGCCCCTCTGCTCCTCCAGCAGCCTCACAGTGCTGCATTCAGAGCAGTGCTCCCAGCTGCAGGGAGCAGAGCCCGCGCTCAGTGCCATCTCCATGCATCAGTGGCCTCAGCTCGCCCCTCCTGCAGTGAGCATGGCAGCAGGATGCGGCGCGCAATGGGAGCAGCTGGAAGGGTTGCATATGGTGCTGGTTGAGGGCTGAGGTGTTCCTTTGGGGGCTGGAGGTGGGAGGTTGCCCCGGAGCAGGTGGGCTCCGGGGGGTTCAGCTCTGAGAGTGTGTTAGATGTGATCTGAGCTTTAGCACGCTCTGCTCTGGGAGGGGTGTTGTAATGAAACTGCCAGCATCCCGTGGTCCAGCGGCGCCGAGGAGGAGGATGTGCCTGTAATGGATGTGAGGGAGGAGGAAACCAGACCTGTCTGACGTGTCTTCCCTCTGGACTTGCTTTTCCTTTCGCAGCACCGTGAGCTTCAGCTGGCACCAGAACCAAACAACTAATGCCATGAGCCATTTGATTGCCACGTCTCCCTGCTTACAAACGATTTTGGAAGCAGGTTGCACGATTCAATATTTCGCCCTTTTTTTGTTGTTCTTTTTGGAGGCAAGATCTCTTCGCCGTCTGTGTGCCATCAGCACAGGTTCAGCTTCCTCCCAGGAGCGAGCAGTACTGTCCCTGCCCAGCTGCAGGCACTGGGACACCGCGCTGTGCCTCTCCTCACCCTCAATGCATCCTTCTGAAAGAAGGGGCTGCTTTCACCTGGGCTCACAGGGCAAGTTTGGTGCTGTCCCTTTTGTTGATGCCTGCAGTGTGGAGGTGACCTCGGGGTCCTCTGGCAGCTGGTGCTGAGCCTCGTGGAAGGACGGTGCCTTGAGAAATGTGCCGTTATTTCGAAGCACTAGAAGGAATCTGGAGCTCCAGAAGCACAGCACACAGTGACTGGTTTTCTCGGGTTATTGCCCCGTGTTTAGGAAGTGCTGTACAACCTGCACTGCTCCGTTCCCGCAGCGCGTTCAGATCGTGCTCGTGTGGCTGACCCCTGGTAAATCATTGAACGTGTTCTGTGGCTCCAGCTGCTGTAAGGTTGCAGCTCCAGGGGCACCGCCGTGGGTTCAGGGTGGAGTGGGGGGGTTTGCTGTTCTGTGAGCTCCTCCCATCCTGCGGAGGTTCTGAGCAGCCCAGGATCGTATCCTGCACTGAGCTGACCCGAGCACAGCCATGCCATGGGGTGGGCAACAGCATCCCGGGCTGGGGTGGGCTCATCCATCGGGGAAGGGGACGAGCACCCAAACCATACCCGAGCAGTCTGTGTGTGATGTGCAGCCTCGTCCCCATTCCAGTGCATTTCTGCCCCAGATGCTGCTGACCCACATCTCATTCTCCTGCTCGCCACGGAGACGCACACCGCAGGTGACACGCTGGCTGCCGCCCCGGTCTCACGCTTCCTTTTGTCTGCAGGCTGGCTCAGGTGCTCCGATCACCTGCTGCTTGCGGGAGCGGGGAAGCAGCAACTGAAGATCGAGGGGGACTTTTGGTTTACTCAGATGACAAGAGACAATTTTGCTTCCCCCAAAGCCAAGGAAACAAAGCTGTCAGGCTTTAATGGTAGCTTGTCTCCCTCCTGCAGCATGTTTATGGGCAAACAAGCTGCAGAGCAGACCAGGCAAACTGCAGGTGAGGCCAAATCACAATCATTAATAATTAATGGCGAACCGTGGCTTTGTTTATTCTTGTATGGAGGCGATGCTGTGTGATGGATGCAGCGCAGTTGTGGCGGCACGCCGTGCTGCCGGGGCTGTGCCGGTGCCCACAGCAGGGTTGCTCCGGGCAGCTCCCCGTGGGGTTGTTTTGGACTGTAGGGTCGTTCCTTAAAATGCCACCGTGTCTTTTTAAAGTGTGTCCCCACACCACCCCCCCCACTGTGCCCACTGCGCTCGGAGCAATGTTCCAATGCGTGCCCCACGCTCCATCCCACGGCAGTGCTCTGCAGCACTTGCTGCTGCTGCCACCTGGGTTGGCCTCCTCCCCATGTGCCCCATCCCAGGGTCACGCGTGGCACAGCATGGCCCCCGTCTCCTGCATGTCACCCCCATGTGCACGCAGCTCCCTGGCCACGCATGCGGGCTCGGGTGCACGACACCGCATGATCCCGGGCATGCAGGAATGTGTCCGTCCGTGTGTGAGCGATGTACAACCCCAGGTTGTGGGGTCTGGTTGTGGGGTGGCCCCTCTGCAGCATCCGCCGGGTGCCCGGCCCTGACACACGCCTCTGCAGTAATGCATGGATGTTTGCGAAACTTGCTCTGCCTTTTTATGTCGAGGGTAATTTAGAGACAAACACAACCTGTTCCAGGGCCCTGAAAGAGAACTTTGAAGTTGCTTCTTCCTGAAAATAGCTCTGCTTTCCTCCGTCCCACGGTGACGTTGCTGTGATTCCCTTCCCAGCAGCAGTGGGAGCGGTGCATCGCGCCCTTCAGTCCCTGGCCGTGCCCAGGTCCCATGCTGAGAGGGAACTTCGCTCATTCCCATTCATCTTTCAGCCTTAAACAGGAGCCATTTTTATGTAACACGTGCCCCTTTTTTTATTGCCAAGCCAGCAAGTCGTGAAGCTGCACTTACAATACGCTGATTGTGAGCGTCCACTAACAGGTCCGACCCACGTAGCCTTCCCCATTAATTTTGGGGGTTTGTGTTTCATTTGGGGCCTTTAGAAGCCCCGCATTGCCTGCCAGGTGCGTGGCTCCATGGAGAGACCATTGCAGGGGAACCACAGGGAATGCCAGGGCCGACCCGATGCGGAGCGATGCCACTGTGCCATTGGCAGTCCCCTTTTGCTGCGTCTCTGTGATTCTTGCTGGGGTGACGCATGGGAGGAGTGCCCGTGCCCCCAGCGCCCGTCCGACTGCTCTGCTCACTGATGCTGCCCATGAGCATAAGGAAGTTCTGCTGGGTTTCTGGGGTCTGAGCTCCTTAAGCTCCCTTTGCAGGGCTGACGCCTTTCCCTTGTTCCCATGTCCCTGTCCCAGCACCTCCCAGCTCTGTGCAGGGCAGTGGGGCTGTGGGCAGAGCCCACTCTTCCCAGACACCAGCCCAAAACCCCGGGTTTAATTGCACCAGGGCGGGAGGCGTGGGAAAGCAGGTGAGAGCAGAGCCTGGGCTTCTTCCGTTACGCTTTTTTCTTTATTTTGGTTTGGCTTCATCAACCTCACCTCTCTTTTCCTTCATTGAGGAACCCACGCTATGGCTTCAACTGCGGACGTGCTTCCCGAGCTCTGCCCTCTGAAGCCTGCTCTCCTCTCTTCTCTCCCTTTTCCTGCCCCGCAGTGCCCATCCCCTCGAAGGCCAACGGCACCATTCCCTCCCTGATGAACAAGGACGGGCTGATCGGAGGGGTGACGAACCCCAACGAGGTCTTCTGCTCGGTGCCCGGCCGCCTCTCGCTGCTCAGCTCCACCTCCAAGTACAAGGTGACGGTGGGGGAGGTGCAGAGGCGGCTCTCACCCCCCGAGTGCCTCAATGCCTCCCTCCTCGGCGGGGTCCTGCGCAGGTAAGGGCAGGGGTGAGGAACTGCTGCTGTGTGGTTGGCTGGGAAATGGCCTTCTTGTTGCTTTCTCTTCTTTCCCTCCAAACCTGAAAGCTTAAGCTGGAATCCAGAGAGCTGTGGACACCTCCCACCCTTGGAGGTGCCCAAGTCCACGTTGGATGGGGCCGTGGCAAGCTGGCCTAGTGCTTCATTTAGTGGCTGGTAACCAGCCCTCAGCCAGAGCCAGATGTCCTTGAGGCCCTTCCAACCCAACTCATTCCACGATTCTACGATGATCCTATGAATTATGGTTATTCTGTAACGTGAATGGTGACACCATTCTTTTCCTTCCTTTCTTACTCTTTCCAGAGCAAAATCAAAAAACGGGGGTCGGTGTTTAAGGGAAAGGTTAGAGAAAATCGGCCTCAATCTGCCCGCGGGACGGCGCAAAGCTGCCAACGTCACCCTGCTGACATCGCTGGTGGAAGGTAAGAGCCCCGGCGAGACGGGAGTGCCGAAACTCCAACACCCCTCATTTGCAGCTTTCCACAAATGAGAGCACTTAGAGCAAAGTATGCAGCAGTCACCACTGGGACTGGAAGTGCCCGCGTCGCTCTCTGTGCTGACCAAAACTCGTCTGTCCTCTGAAACAGAGACATTTCTGTCGGAGCACTCATAGCCCATTTGGGAAAAGGCATCTGGGACTTGAACGTGGCAGCTGCGAGCTCCCTGTTGGCCATCCCTCACTCCACCATTCCCCCTGCGAAGCATTGGTCACTGACCACGTCCCCGAGTGCCACGCGGAGCGGTGCTGCCCGTTGGGTTGGTCCCCTCCCACCTTTGGCACTATGGAAATGACGACGTCGCACCACAACTTTGGAGAAAAGGACGCGGACGAACGCAGTGACGCTCCGGAACCCATTGTGTCCGTGCCCGGCGTGCTGGAGGCAGCTGCCCGCACATTCTGAATAGAAAATCATCTCCATTGTTGCCAGCAAATTAAATGACCCGCTTCATTAGGCGGAGGTTGTTACCGAGGGCATTTGGTTTGTGCTCAATGAAAGGCTGATTTCCATGAAAAGAAAAGAAAAGAGAAGAATGGAAGAAAGAAAGGAAGGACGAAACGTACTGTCTGATTTCAGGTGGCTGCTGATGTTTTGGTAAATAAATAATGGTGCCATTGGTGCTCACTGGATATCATCTGCAAGTCAGAGGAGTTCCACGCAGAGGAAGGTGTTACGGCACTGTCATTGCACTCAGAAATGGATTGGTCCTCCTGCACCCCGGGCACCTCCTTCTCAGATGTTTGCTGCCTTGCTTTAGTCCTTCTCCCCTCTGCCTTCCCCATTTTTGGTGTGATGAGAACTCTTCTTCAGCAGTCATTACACTTTAATTGTTTTCTAACACACGAATGACCACAGTTCCAATTCTCTAAGTTTACCTGATCTGCTGCTCCTTTGGAGGTGGAAGTAGAAGTGGAAGCAGCAGCTCTGTGTGGGAAGCACAGGCACATTCCCTGTGACACAGCTCTGCAGAGCAGTGCCAGGAGCCGGGAGGGTTGTGCTGGGATCTGGGTTAATGCTATCAGGATGGATGGCCTCATGTGTGCTTGCCTCAGGGGGCACATCCAATTAGCTCTGCCTGCCCGAGCAGGATTTCGGGTGCTGGATGTGATCGATTGCCATCAGCTCTGATTATTTCCAGGGGATGCCTGGAGATGGATCAATTCCATCAATGGGTGGGCTCTTCCAGGGGTGATGGATACGCGGCTGCACACCCAGCCCAAGGGCCCTGCTTGCTAAGGTCTCTTTTCACTCTCATTTTAAGTCACCAATGGAAGGGAACAGCTTCTGTTTGGAGGTGGCCATAGTTCATTTGGACCCACGTGCACTAGTTGTCTTATAGATAGATATGGGAAACTCAGTGGTGTCCATCAGCTTGAGAGCCAGAGGTGGAGAGGGCTCCTGGGTGACAGTTGAGAAAGTAGAGCTCCCTGACTCTAGCAGAAATAAACCCTGACAGAGCCACATCTGAGGCTGTTGCAGGAAATGTCCCCTTGCAGCCAGGGGCTGACACAGCGTGTGAATCTGTCCCACCTGCAGGTGAAGCCGTCCACCTGGCCCGGGATTTCGGCTACGTGTGTGAAACAGAGTTCCCAGCCAAGGCGGCGGCGGAATACCTGTGCCGACAGCACTCCGACCCCACGGAGCTCCACACCAGGAAGAACATGCTGCTGGCAACCAAGTGAGTGCTGCGGTGGGTCGGACTCCAGCCATGGTGCAGGGGCAGCCCCAAAAGCTTTGCTTTCTGCAGGGTGGACGTGGTTGCATTGCTGCACGCAGCCAGACCTGGTTGGGGCTCTGAGCAACCTGATGGAGCTGTAGATGTCCCTGCTCATTTGAATCAAAGAATCATTCTGGTTGAGAAAGCCCTTTCAGATCACCAAGTCCAATCCTGATCCACCCCCTCCGTATCCTCTGACCATGTCCCCAAGTGCCACATCTCCATGGTTCTGAACACCTCCAGGGATGGTGACCCACTCCCTGGGCAGCTCATCTCAGTGCATCACCACTCTTCTGAGAGGAATGCTTTGTAGTATCCAACCTTTTTCGCAGAGGCTGATCCCCCTTGCCACAACTTCCTTCAGGTCTGTAAGGAGCAATGGGATGGTCTTGATACTCCTTATCTCCAGACCGAACCCAGTTCCCCAAGCTGCTCCCATTAGTCCTGCATTCCTCGCAGCTCCGTTGCCCTTCTCTGAACGCACTCTGACACCTCAATGTCCTTCTTGTCACAAGGGCGGCCAGACAAGATGCCCTTCAAAGATCCCTTCCAACTCAAACCGTGACCCTCCAACTTTCTCTTCCAGGCAAATTTGCAAAGAGTTTGCAGACTTGATAGCGCAGGACCGCTCTCCGCTGGGGAACAGCCGCCCATCGCTGATCCTGGAGCCGGGTGTGCAGAGCTGCCTGACCCATTTCAGCCTGATCACGCACGGCTTCGGCGGCCCGGCCATCTGCGCCGCGCTGACGGCCTTCCAGAACTACCTGGTGGAGTCCCTCAAGGGGCTGGATAAAATGTTCCTCAGCAGCACGGGGAACGGGCACACGGCCGGAGACTCCAAAACGTCAGAGAAGGAAGGAAAGCATCGGAAGTGAAGTGCTGACCCCGTTCCCTGCCCGGGGAGCTCCCATCGCTGGAGGAAGGGTCAGTGGTGCCTGGAGGACCCGGCGCGGCGCTTCCTGAACCGCTCCATTTGAACGGGGGGTGAAACTTGTAACTCAAAACAACGAAAAGAGAGAAACGATTGACATTTAGGAGGAAGGAGACAACTCTGACGGACGCGGTGAGGAGGAGACATCAAGCCAGTTTGATGGCTTTTTAGTTCTGCCTTTTTTTACTTTTAAACCACGGATGCAGGAAGCCAAGTCATGTGCAATTGTTTTCTTTTTTAGTTTTTCTTTCTTTCTTTTTTTTAAAGCCCATAATAAAATCCTGATGCTCTCCAGGGATTTGTTCTGAGTGAAGAACTGAGAAGTGCGAGCAAAGGCCGCCCCAGTGCCAGGAGCGGGGGCTCAAGTGGCAGAGGGCACAGAGCTGCGCTTGGATCTGTCAGCTGGCTTTGGGCAAACACCCAGGAAACCTTCCTATTTCTTCCTATTTCCCCATCCTACAGCCCAGTCCTAAAGCCAGGACAGGAGAAAACCTTCAGCTTTGGGTTTGAAGGGGTTTCAGGCTTTGTTTTGCGGAGGGTCCATGATGCTCCCAGCGGGGACGAAGCAGGAACGCCGAGCCCAGGACTTGCTGCAACTCCACAACCCACAGAGAACAGCACACGAGTTTTAAAAATTATTATTAATATTAATAATAATGAATTAAGCACAAGGAGCAGAACTTGAACCAGGCCAAACGGAACTGTTCTAAATCTGTATATATTTATTTATGTGTAATTAAATCTGAAAGTTTTAAAGTGTCCCGTGCGAGTTATTTATATCAAATTGAGTTGCTTATTTGTTGTTTTTTTTTGTTTGTTTTGTTCTGGTTTTTTTTTGAAGATGGTTTTTCTGCCATTAGAAATGGGAATGAAGTTTTGGATACACGAAACTGTAGCATGGACGAGATAGGCTGTGATAAGGGTAGAAGTTCCGCAGGATTTTGTACTTGCTGTTGTTTCTCTTGATGCTGCAATAGATGTACAACACCCGCACCGCAATGTCATTCTCATTACCTTAATAAACCTCTTTTTATTTGAAGAAAGCACCTCCACGGTCTTTGTGAACGAGGGTCCTTCTGCCTCTGTGGCTGAACCTTGCAGCAGTTGTGTAGATTTAAGAAAGGACTCCCTCCAGTTCTGTGGCTGATACGTGTCCGATCTGTGATGCCAACCAAGAGAAAGTTGAGGGGATGGCACTCCAGGGGAGCAGACGTGGCAATGCCATTTGGCAAAACCAAAGAGGGGTCGTTGTTGAGAACGTCTGCAGCCTTCCCAACACACCTGTGGCTATCACAGCTTGAGAGCAGGCAGCTGGGCGCAGGTCTCAACCTGCATGGCACAGATTGCATTGCAACGTTCTCCGAATTTTATCCATCAATTTCTTCTGGAGGCTGCAGAAGAGGACACGGATAACTGAGAAATAACCCAACGGGTCCCAGTAGGAGCCACAGGCATCCAGAGGGACCCCTGTGTCAACAAGAACACTTTATGTACTCACGTAGTCTGTGGGGATGGCTGTGTCAGAAGCTTGCACCTAAATACTCCCTTCTAAAACTTACGTGGGGATGCACATAAACTGGGAATCAGATTGAAAATGTCCCTTGGTATGAAGCTTACAAAAACAAAAGCCAAAATGACAGGCTCTGCAGGTCTGGCTTCGCTCTGGACCTTCCCAAAGGAAGGAGGAGAAGCCAGGGAGCAGAATGGAAATCCTAGAACCACATTAGACACTTGTCTACACTTCAAAGCTATTCTGGATAATGCAGGGTGTGAGCTGAGAGCACAGAAGTCATTCCTATATAAAATTATTCCAAAATAGGAGTGGCCTGCTCTGCATCATAATCCATTTTAAACATGGATTATGATAAAGGAGAACGAGGTGCTTTTGTGTTAAAGAGTACAGGTTTCCCCTCCGCGGAGCTGCTTAGCATAACTATCCTGAAATAATTCCATGTGCAGACATCCCATGGCACATGGTATCAGAGAACAAACTGCCGTCCGATACATGATGAAAGTGCGTGCACACTAATATTAAAGAGGGAAATACTTCATAATGCAATCATGTTATGAACACTTGACTTGGTTAGGCCATCCTTTGAATATCAAGTAACACTTATGCACAGCAGTGATGAGCAACCCAGACGGAGAATCAGGATATGCCTACAGTAATTACATACCATGTCCATCAGGAGGAAAAAATACCTCTCTCCTCATTTTCCTCTTCGGGCTCTGCAAGTCTTTTGAATGTTTTATGAGGCGTTTTCACAGTCTGGTGCCTGAAAGGCCAGGATGCCACCCATTACCCCATAATGGGAAGGACGTTTGATGATTTGGATTCACTTGTTGATTTTGCCACGGATGTTCAGGACTGGCAGTGGACACATCACATGGGGTCAGCTTCTGAAGGCACTGAGACCTCCTGAACGGGCTGAGATTTCAGGCTTTCTGCATGCACACATGCATCCAGGAAGAGCACAGCTTCCAGAGGTCGTGCCAGGCCAGTCTTGTTTGCACACTGATGCTGGAGTTCTCCTCCCTAGGACACTGTCAAACGAGGCCGTGTCCTGGTGCGTTCTTTGCCTTTACATCCTAAGAGAAAAGGGCTTTTCACACAATCTGGGGCTCCACCCTGCTATAAATTCCCAAAGAGATTCCAAATCGTGGGAAAATACGTGGGATTGTGTCAAGGAGTAAAAATAGACTTGGGCTCATGGCTTCTACCCTTGTCGCAGAGCATTGTGGAATTCCAATCCTAAAGGGGAAGTTTAAAAGAAAAAAAAAATTCTTTTTCAAATTAATTTTGAATGGATGACAAGTCCAGGGAAACCACATGGCAATCCTTGAGGAGTGAAAAAGAGAACATTAATGAGATCTCTTCATTCCCCTACAGTCAGCTATCCCAAGGGTGAACTCTAACACAAACACGCAGAGGCCGTGCGTTGGCATTCTGCATGGCTTCGGATAAACTAAATAATTACCTCTAAGTAGGCAACCTTAAAAGCAACGCGGTAATAACAGCTCTCCGTACTAAAACAGCACAATGAGCAGACTTTGCTGACCTGTAGTTAATGCATTCTTTCATATATGAGGGAGTTCATTAAGTTTCAAACTTTACATAGACAGTCCGAGGAGCCACACAGCGAGCAAAGGAAGTTTTTCCTGTAAGTGCAACTGAATCGAGACATCCAAACAAAAACATTTTCCCATCAAGCATTAAAAGGAGAGCTATTTGCAAGGGAGACAAGGTGCTTGCTTGAGAGATTGATTTAGCAGCCCAGACAAATAATGTTGTGTGCAGCGTCCCACTGTTGACTTAATTATCCTAGCAGACTTCAGGAGAAACATCCCAAACCCGGTCATTACACAGAACCTGAACATGCTGACCCAGAAGGTGTCATTTTGGTCTTCCTGCCCAGCCTTCTTCGTAGCACAAAGAATTCCCACTGTGGCCACCTGAGCAACGCTGCATTTCCCACAGGATACCATAAATAGTGATCATAGTTCCAGGCACTGAATGCACACCCCAGCTTTGACCCCATAATCCCAGTAACCTCCCAAAAGCAGAGGGATGAAGGGTGCTCTGGATGCTTTATCCTGATGCCTTCAGCTGCTTCCTACTTTGTTCTTCCCAGCAAACACAAAGTTGAAAACGCATCCTGAAACTCGGAAGCGTTTCCCTTAAGGACAGCTTTGCTTTGGTCACAAAGCCTATAGCCAAAGGTCTGATAAATGAACACAACCCAGCTTTTTTGTGGTGTGAAACGCACTCAAGAAAGAGGAAAACGTCATTCCAAGAAGCTCAGCAGCATGACAAGATGCCTCTGGATGCTCCAGCCTGCTCTCCTGATGATCAGTCTGCCTGCACACAGCTGTCCTAGGTTCCCTCCTGAGTTTTTCCACTGTGCAAAGCCTGAAATTGGCTAAAGGACACCCAAAGGGCAGCATTTCCTTGCTGAGACTGTTCTTGAGTGACCTGCACTCACCATGAACCACGATCAGCCCACTGTTCTCTGTCCAAACCAATTTTTCATGCATTCCATGTGGTTCTATTATCTCTGCAATAGATACATTTCTGTTAACTCTCCAATGGCATCTAGGATTTACTTACTCTCAAGGGCATGCTGTAAATCGTGTCCTTTCTTACACTCTGTTACAGATCTGAGCAAAGTGGATCCATTGTTTGCTTCAGACTATTGGTGGCTGGAATAGCACATGCTTTTATTCTGGAGTTCACAGAGCCCTCACACCTTGGAGGCATCCCTCATTCTGAAATCTCTGCAGCTCTGTAAGGAGAGACCTTCTATTTCCCATGCAGACTTCATCACCCAGGGACATCTTTCCCACCAGGTTTCCATCTCAGCATGCAGTAATAGATGGGGAATCTATTCACCTAACAGAGCATCTTTCATAGCATTAGGAAGAACAGTGAATAGCACAGAGGAACTCCAAGTTATTCTGATCTTATGAAGGCCAAAGACTTCAATGAATATTCCTGTTTTAAGGACACATTAACTTGTCACAGTGCCTTGGGATCTGGTGAGCTAAGGAGTGATCCAGCTGAGTGCAACGAGGAAAATAGCTCTGCTCAGTTCAGGGCAAAGATTTTCTTTCCTATTAATGCCATGTGTTAATAAGCTTTTTTAACAGCTTTTGAACATAAAGAACCTTTTGGTTTAGTTCTCTGCAAATTTTGGAGCCAACACAGAAACCAAAACCGTATGGCTTTACAGCTCCTAAATACACCAGCAGAGGTTAACCTCAAATCCTTAACCAGCTTATGTAAACATCTGAGATGAAGGCAAGCTGACCTCTGGCAGTGTTCATACAACCAGCCTTCCTGGTGTTTCATCACAGCATGGGCAATAAACACTGAAGTCAAGATGAAAACACAACCTTAGGAATATCAGATGTACCAGACCAAAGCCTCAGGTGTGCTGGTTTGGAGAGGTTTCATGGGTACTTTGAGTGATATGATAAGACATAGGTAATTAGAGTCCAATTTGAATTGTCTTCTTCTTGAAGGTGTCCTCTCAGAGCAACACCACTTTAAAGATGGCCATGAAAAAGTGGAAAAAGCAAGTTTGAACCTTACTGTGATACTTTCAGCCGTGGTTTGGAACAGCATTACATGGTGCTGCAGCATACTGCTGCCAGTGCAGCACTGCAGGCATCCTCACTTCAAGCACTTGGCAGTAAGCACCAAGAGCAGTTTCACAAGAGACTGGCCTGGCACTGTCTGGAAAAAACACACAACCCCACAACAAACTACAGATATGCTTATCAGCGCTTGGATTAATTAACAGAGGATGGATCCCAACTATTCTTTGGTCATTTTGTCAACTCACTAGCTAGCAGCCTTCACTTCCCTGCTTGTCAAACCGTGGATGATCGTGTTTCATGGGATGACTGTCCAACACCTGTGGAAGAGAAAATGTGCACCTTTCAAAGGGAAGAAGCAACTCTGCACTCAGCCATTACTATGCAAGGTGCATATTCACCCCTCCTCCAAAATGCTGAGTTTGTGACCATCTGGTGATCTGCACGGAGATGAAAAGCAGCCAAACATGTTTGCAAAGAGCAGGCACGGTGGATGCAAGATCACTGCCCTCTGCTGAATGGAAGAGGCTTTTGAGAGTCCACAAATTACGAAGCCTGAGTCATCTTTGCCTTCTCTAAATTAACTAAAGGAGGTGCAGTTTGTTGTGCATCAACACCAAAAACACTGATGACATCGAGAAAGCCTTTACCAAGCAATAGGTATTTTACCCAAGTGAAAATGCACTCAGTCATCATTTCAGACAACTGGATTACTTGGTTGGCCCCATGGAGGTCGCATGGTTGCCCTGAGTTCATTCATAGATCCAAGCTGATACTATACTCACTGGTACTCAGGCTATCTGTATTTTAGTTTCAGCTCTCCACACATTTGATCAGCTTGCTAACCTTTAATGTATTGCAAAGGGAGAACACGCTGCCAATCCCCAAACATCCATTCCCCTCTCACCATTCCTAAACAGCAGAGGGTTCACTCTGTTCCTTCCACAGCTGTCTTGAGTTAGACTACATGAATCAGCTTATTGGATAACTACTGAATTGCACATTAGCACAGAAACAAAACACTTAAAACGTCACTTCACATTTTCAAGACGACTATTTTCTTTTTAGCGTGGTCCTCAGCAGGTCACGAGTACACAGAGGTTCAAACCAACACAGTTGGTCTGGGTGGAAATACAGCAGTAGGACGTGTTTTAATGCCACCACTTCCATTTTCCTCTTTTTAAGATCTGCTAAAACAACTGACGTCTGTTTAGTTTGATCAGTGCTCACGTGAGAATTTCCTGCACTTAGTTATGTTGATGGCAACCTGATAACAACATATGGAATCTCTGAATAAGGTTAAAGCTCCAAGGAATGTTAAATGGCCCGAAGGATAAACTTTTTACAGGTAGGATAAATTAATTTTCCCTTCACACACAGTGTTTGACAAGCAGCAAAGTTAGAGGTGGTTTTTCCATCCTGAAAACTCTGGCCCTGCTTTGGGATGGAAAACTGAATCAACCAAATCCTGTGTTATGAACACAGCCCTTTTCCCTTTAACACCAAGGGAAAAAATAAGAAGCATCTTCTGGCTGTGTAAACTACACCTCAACCAGGCTCTGCTGGAACAAGCCAACTCCTTCAGCACAGCCCAGACCCAGCAGCACTGCACCTACCCTCACACTTCTACCACCAGCACGGCCCTAAGGCACACAGCTCTGCTCCTTGTAAACCAATCTCACGACTCCCAAAGAGATGTGCTGATGCACTGATCTGTTACATGCACCCTGCTCAGGAAAAGACCATCTTTAAACAGGAAACCTGAAATGAGAAAAAGTGCCTTGTTAACTCTTTAGGCCCTGAGGCTTTGCCAGTAAAACATATGGTGAGAATTACCAGCCAAAGCAAAGCAGAGCAGCTCATGGTGGATACAATACCCTGCAAACGGTACCTTGGTTTACAACTTTTTTTTTTTTAATATAAAGAACAAAAAACATTACTAAAAGAGTTTGGTTTTTTTGGCCTTGTTTAATTTAGTCCCAAAGGTGAAACAGGGAAAAGGTTTTCTTCACCTTAATGGGAAGCTTCAAAACTTTTCCTCTCAACACCCCATGCATTAGAACCAGGGAAGTGGAAGTCAAATGTTTCTGAATCCAAAGCTCAGCATCACAGCAGACCTTTAAAACACCCCACAGGGTTATACAGCAGAAGTGTTACACCTTTCCTTCGAGTATAAACTCTTGAGAAATCCACAAAAACACCTCTCTTCTTTAGAGGCCACAGACAAACTCAACGTGGACCTATTCTGACAAAATAGAAAAGCAAAAAGGAAAAAAAAAAAAAAAAAAGGCTGTATTTGTTCACTTCTGGAGGTTGCTGCTCTGTTGGTTTCTGATGTAACCTCTTGCATCCTCCACTCAATGGGGGATTCAGATCCTGGTCCTTGCCCTCAGGCTAAACATATGTTCCACTCCAACCTGAATCCAACAGGGATGTTTGCAATGGAATAATTGTTTTATGTTTATTAATCACCTGCATGCAAATAGGTGCCAATAAAAACACCAGGCAGAGCCTCTGCCAGACTCTAACATGATCTAATAGCACCGCCACCCAGTTCTGGTGTCTGAAATAATGACTGCCTCCAATCAGGAGACATTGCAACTTTGATATGCAGTGACAGAAATATCACATCAGCTCACCCTGCAATGATGAATTTGAAAAGAGACAAAAAAAAAACCTGCAAAAACATTCATCATCAGTGGTAAAATTAGAGATGCTGCGTATTAAGTTAAACAAATACATTAATGCAACATGAAGAGGTGAGATTTCAGTCACAGAAGTGGAACTCTACTCATGTTCAATGTGACCTGCCAGGAGAAAAATCATGCTAGGGACTCCTTATGGTGTAAAAACCAAACAAACAAACTTTGAGAAGGTTTAAGACAATTTCAGTGACATCTTTCAGATGTATGTCAATGGGTTTAAATAAAAGCAACTGCAGACAAGACTACAACAGAAAGATCTGATCATTAGACTCATCCTAAAATGAAAAAATGAAGGACTACTTAGTCTGATGGGACTTCAGAATTAGATTTAAGGGGAGTGTTAGGATGCAGGATGAGTAAAAGCACCAAAGCTGTGAGTTTATACTGTGACACTGAGTGTGGCTCAGTCTCCAGTTCTTGTGTGCTCAGGAATATGGGAATACCTGATTTACAACTAGCAGCTTTCTGAAGAGATCAACATTCTGCATCCACTGAGATGGAGCTCTTCCTACTAACTTCAGACTCAGGATTTCAGGGTAAACTAATACATGGTACCAACAGCAGCAGTGCCTCAGCCACATTTTGAGCACTACCTGTACAGAGGATATAAATACAAGTACCCTAAAAACACATAACCAAGCCAAGCCAAAAAACCTTACACAGATAGACTTATGGATCAGCCATATGAACATCACTTAATGCTCCTACCTACACCCCAGACAAAGTCAGTGATTTTTCTTATAGAAAGAGCTCTATCTAGCTGAGAGTAATCCAGAGATTCGTGAGAAGTGCTGAAATTATTTTTCATTTAAATTCAAGAGATTATTAAGAAAAAAGTCATACAATCAGTAAGTATAATTAAATAATATGGTTATAAGCTAACTGTGCCAGAAGAACATCCTTTCCCAGTATCCAGGTGAGTAAAAAGTGACAGCAGCATTTTAAAACCCACTGTTTATTGAAAGCCTCTCCTTCCACTTGGATTATATGGAAACCAAGAATAACAAAAGGAAGCTAAGTCTTTGAACATCAGACTTTTATAATGCAGAGGTGAAGTCCTGTGAAAGATAAAACAGGATGCCGGTTCATTTAGCATGAAGCATCTGCCTGCTGTCTGCTGAGCTTTAATACTCAGCATGAGAAAAACGACTGCATCTTCTCTTCCAGAAAAGATGGTATTTTACCCACACATTAGAAAACTCACAGGAAAGAGTATCAGAAGAATCTGAACATGGCACCATTACCAACAAATCAAATTTCATCTTCATGAATGATGGAATGATTTACTTAAACACTCCCAGGAAGAACCAGTGGAATCAAAAGATGCAACTGGCATAAATGTCAATCTTTATTCAATCTCCCAGCACAGTAAACGCCTTGCGTGCTTCACATGAATACTAAAAAACCAAAAACTGAACAAAAAACGACTGCTGAAGAAAGATCTCAGGGGTTAGGACACCGCTTTTAGAAGGGGTATATTGTCCACTTCATGGATGCCATCTTTGTCAATGAATCGGGCATTGAAAGAAGTCAGGTTTAAGATGAAGCGTTTCTGAAGCTGTTCAAAAGACAAAAGACAAAGGAGGAGAGATTCATTCACAGCTTAAACAAAAGGGAATAGCATTACCTATGGGATATGCTGCTGCTCATCAAAATTCCCATCCTGTTCTTGTTGCTAATATTTAATGTCACTAGAGCTGGAGTGATTGTCACAGCTCAGGAAGCATTTCGTACAATTCTGTTATAATACTACCCACATTAGATGCAAAACACAACAGCCTGCAAGCATGGAAGATGTTTAAGGAGGAAGACAGAGCAGGCTGTAACTCAGGGCACAGTACACGCATCAAAAAAAACTCAAACTCATTAGAGCAAGTCTTCCTAATGTTTCTTCCCAATGATATTAAACTCCAAGACAAGGACAGAATATTCTCCTACAATAAGAGCCTTGGAGTCCGAAATGATATGTTTACATTAAAATAGATTATGAACTTTAAGGTCAGATCTTCACCCCAATTAGACTTAGATATCACTTCACAAGCTGCAAGAGAAGTATCTTCTAGTTAAGCGTAACACAAGTAACAGGGGGATGCTTGCATTACATTCAGAAGCAACATAAAAGAAAGTCAAAGACTGTCTGTATCAATATTATGCTAAGCATGAAAGAAGCAGAAGTAAAGAAAAGCAATTAAGCTTAAAGTTTATGTTCTGGAGGACATGAACCATGCTAAGACAACGCTAGTGCCCACAAATCCTTTCCCTCAGTAGCTATTCCACATCTGGTCCGTGTGCATTTATGATCCCTTCTGGCAAAGGGAGCAAAATATGCGACAAGAGGAACAGGAAAATAGCAGCAAATGAATGCAAACAAACATTCCTTTCTCAGGATCACAAGGACCCAAGTTTGGCAACTCACCTCCTCCAGACATTTCTTTAGGAGCTCCACAGCTTCCTCACGTGTGATACCTGAAAGAAAACATCCCCACATTGATTTAATTAGAGGCCATCTCTCCCAACAGAAACTTTATTAAATTTAAACAACTTTTCAGCTGAGCACCAAAAAACTCTACTTCCCAGCTCACAGAAAACACTTTCCAGATGTACTGAGGACGCCTTGAGCTGAAGCACTCACACTGCAACAAGCCATTGAGAATCGATTTGTTCCACCGAATGGGAAGCATGACGGAATTCTGCCTCCCATGGCCAGGGAGCAGGCTTTGGAGAAGCCCAGCCGCCCCTGTCCCCTCAAGTTTATTACAGTTTTAAATCAGCTCCATCTGTCCACAGCCGGCTGCAAGTCAGTGACAGTAGGCAGAGATTGGTTTTAGTGCTATGTTCCCTGCTGGGTATTAGCTCTAATAATGGGAAAGGCACGTGTGTGATGCCCCTGCTATTCTCACACATTGGGATAAAATCCAGCACTGTGTAGGGATGGCAAGCCATGACAACCCATTGTCTTTCAATGTTTTTCCTCTTTTCACAAGGAGTGATGAAAATGTGGTACTATCATTTGTAAGGGACATGCTAGAAAGCAGCTAAGCTCCGTGGATCTTATTTCTAAAGCTTTTGTTCCAGACTCACATTCACAGTTCGGTTAAAAGCGCTCCCATTAAAATAAAATTGCCATCTTACAGCTGCTTTTTCTTGCAGGAGATAGATGGAAAGATTGCTAAGTGAATGAATTTACTGTGAGAATACACTCAGCTTTGCACACAGCAAGGAGTAAAGCAGTTCTGTAGCTAAAGTCAACGACGTCATTAACTACAGTTCCAGCTTTGCACATTTCCTCATCTGAATAAGAGGGATACAGCTACAAGCATACACAATTATAATCAACTACTATGCTAACTGACCCTCAGCACCTCAGAGTTCTGAGGTAACCTTGCTAGGAAGGAACACCTTTCCACCTGTATATTTTTGATACACCACAAATGAAGCCAATCCAAGACACGGAGCAAAAACATTGGAGACTGCACTGATATTCTGGAAAAAACTATGTCATAGCAACAAACAAGTAGAAAATCAAGTGCTATTCATTTAAAAACTGACTATTAACAACAAACAGCCCAGAAAAGTCCACTCATGTTCTACAGGAAACTGGACCTTCCTTCCCTTGCAGTCCATTATACTTCAATTAGGAAAATGGCAAGGATTGTCGAGTCTCACTTCAGCAAGAGCAGAGGGCAACCTTCAAAGCCTCATTTAGGCTGAGAGACAAGTTCAAACCTGCAGCAGCACAGCAGCTGTGACAGACCACCTGGCTCTGTGCACGTCAAACTCACACCTTATGCCTTTAAGTCATTCATCAGCAACAGGAAGAATTTTTCTCCCTGCAGGCTCCACCTACCTGGCTTGTAGTAGCGGTCAAGGATGCTGAGGGTAAGGAATGCACCATATCCATGTGCAGCAAAAGGAGCTTTAGCCAGAGCTGCAAGGTAATCCATGTAGTAAAGGGCAGGACCTTCATGGTCGTCGTAGCCAGCCAGGAGAAGGTTGACATGGTAAGGGGTCTGCAAACAGAAGCACACACACAAGTTTTTGGATCTTAACTGTCATGCAGAATACAAACACAGTTGGTTTCACAACTCTTCACGATAAAACGATGAGGAGAGACATCCACACATCACAAGAGATGCTGGACTTGGACAGAAAAGCAGATGAAGTCTTCTGGTGTTACAGAACGCAGAGCCAAAAGAAGTACAATCCTTCCTTTTTCAGGAACCCGTGACACATCCAAACAAAACGAGAACTTTAACCACGTTTTCACATAAGCTTTTTTAATCTCTACATAAAACTCGAGAATTTTTACTGTCAACATGGGAGCACAATGTGAGCATTCTGCACTTTGTAAGAGCTTCTGTTAATTTAATATGCTCTTTTCTCAGTCACGCTGCTGTTAACCAGAGACCATTTCAGCACACATGAAAGCTTATAAACAGTGCAGCGTGAACAGATATACAGTGTTACACTGCCTTAATTGGCAATTAATTTTTTATGGCATGTATCAAACTTAATCTTTACCATTTTGCTAAATTGATCACAAGAAGCTCTGAGGAACTGGTTTGTTACCATTTAAAATTGACTAAGACGTCGCAATGCTGTGTCACCACGATGCATCATTAACCTCAAAGCACTTCAGAATATCTGTAACCAGAAACTATGCAGCTGTACTCATTTAATTAGGCTGCATTTTATTTATTCTCAAACATCACAGATATTTAAAAGCCGTGACACGAGATCACTCAAATCATTGTGTGACTTTGAATTACCAACAGTGGCATATGTGAGACACTCAACAATAAACAAATGGTGTTATGCAGACTCCAATCTGTAAGCTGTGTTTCAGTTTTAAGTTCTATTGAAGAGCTGTGACAACTTCTTAAATGCGAAGAAATTGTTACCTGTGTTATCCTGTTACTCAGGAAAGGTAGATTTCAGTACATGACCTATTACTTTCATGATGACTAGTGAAATATTCTCATACACCATGTCTTCCTGGTGGGGTTACACGTGAGGACTCAGTTCACACCCTCCAACAGTGACATTCATGCTCACAGTGCAGTAAGATGCAAGTACTCAAACACCTACACAGAATTTAACTGTAGTAAGTGAACATTTCTCTGTTTCCAAGGCTCCATTTCAAACTAAATCCACGTCAGCCATCCTAAGCTCAACACAGGACTGCTGAGATGAAAGGGTTACCGAACACACAGCACGGCTGACGCTCCAGGATCAACGCAGCTCCCCCACATCTGCCATGAGAGGCTGCATTTCTCACTGCGCGTAGCTTTGCACTCCACACTGTTTGATTTAAAATAACTACAGCAATTAAGGCACGTGTGAAATTCTTCCAGAACTTACAGCCGAAGGAGAACGGCTGTGACAAACACACCAAACCAACAAGATCACAACCGGGAGGCTGAGCTGCTGCGGCAGGCAGCGGTGTGACATCTGGCGGAAGGCAAAGTCACAGCAAGGGGGGGGAGGGAGAAAGGTGGGCGAGAGGAGAGGAAGCATCCTGCCAAGCGTGGACAAGGAGAGAGGGAGAGGAACTCACAGCCCTTCCCCTTGGACCCGGGCCAGAGCCTGTCACCTATCATTAAACACAGCAACACAACACAACAAGCTGAGCTTCAAAGGGTTTGAGGGGCAGAGGGGTATTTACTTTTCCTCTTCCCCACCTCCCCCCCAAACCATGCTCACTCAATAGTATGTCCAGCATGTGACAGCAGCACTGGATTCGGCAGGTGAGTCAATGTGGGGGCAACGGTGGAAGAGGAACTGCATCACCACTCACCTACTCAAAAGCCAACAGGCTCCAATTTCTGGCTTTGCCTCACTCGAAACAGTGAAACAAAAACCAACAAGCTCCCCATATTTTAGAGTATAAAGCCCTGCATGAAGGCTGAACTGCCCCTTGCAAGAACATCCCAGATCTGACACAGGTTCCTACCACCTGGAGCAATGCCCTCAGCACAGGGAAAGCATATCACAAACTAACATCCTTACGACACGACTTCATGCATCATATGTGAGCAGCAGAAAGGTAGCATCTTATTCAACTTACAGCCTATCTGTACTCCTGCAACAGCTCCACGTTAAAGCTTGTGAGCATTCCTGAAGCAGCAACCATACTCTAATTAGAATGGTTTAAAAATTTATCAACCTAAATGTAACACCGCACAGATGCCTCACTGCACCAGCTGGTTAACAGTATCTGTTTTCCCCTTTGATTCTTCATGCTTCCGTTTCTACTCAGAAAGTAAAGCTCACATGAGAAACCACCGCCTGACAGCAGACATTTACTCCAGAGAATAGATATGAATAAGGTCTGGAGAAAAGCAGGGGAAAACACAGCCCTCCTCAACAGTGTGGAGCAGATTTTGAACTGTGGAAAAGTAATAGTAAAAAAATGTGCACTGCGAGGTCACAAACTGTCAGAAATAAAGGTGACTATGCTGGAGGGATTCATATTATCACTGGCTCACCTGCAAATGTAAGTGAAATCTAACTAGACAGCACTGGGAAGAACCTAGAACATTTTTATCACCCATATAATTCACTTCAGAGCTTCCAGGAATCCTACACGCAATTTAAACAGATACAGAGCTGCTGATAATTCTTCTATCACACCAATAAGAAAAAAAAAAGGCAAGAGGGAAAAAAAAGCCTTCAAAGAAAAGGAGTTCTCCCCACAACACAGAGATCACTGCAGTGCGACAGTGTCAGAGTGCACCACTTGCTCCAGGGCACTGCCATCTGCAGCAGCACAACATTTTGTCTCCGGTAAATAAACACATCTGCCTTTGCCAGTGTCCTCCCCACTGTGCTGCCCATCTGGAGCAGGTGAGCTGGAAGACAAGCATGGGCTCAGAAAGCAGGAGAGGCACAGGGAGGATCAGGCCCCAAGGGACATGGCACAGAAGACAGTGCCACATCATGCCACATGCTGCTAGCTAAGGATGCCAAAACCTCTGCTGAATTACTGCTGTTAGTGGTATTTAATTTCTATTAGGAAATGGCTGCTTCTGCAAGCAGGCAGGACATGCAGGATTAGCCTGACCTGGGTAACACAGGCAGCCTGCAACAAGTTATTCCACTGACTTCTCCTGCAAGCTCAATTAACTTCAAAGTTTGATACCTTCAGCTGTCCTCCACGTCAGGAAACAGAATGCTGGCACGTGGCTGCTCTTAGGGATGAGTTCAGCACACAGCTCTGTCCCTCATGGCCAACATACAGCTGATGCTGACAGTTTGCACCAACGTAAAGTATGATTTCAGGGCTGTGAAGTGAACTGCCAGGATGAGCCCCAGCCTCACTTATCCATGCCCAATCCCTGACAGATTTGTTCGACTTCATTTTCTATATCCTCTTTGCTCTTGTTTTATGCAACACGCCGGGAAGAATGCTAATCAAGCCATTCCTAACTTTGGATCTTTAGAAGTCTCTTTGCTCCTCCTGAAAACACTGCAACATTTTACAGGCAGCATTAAGCCTTTTTCTCCCGGGGAAATAACAGATCTATTTAAACACACGTTACACCCATTTATCAAATTTGGAAAGCACGAGTCCGGGGACACGAACTTGCATGCAGGCAAACAAGATGAAAGACAAACAGAAGTCCTGACTTCACCGTGCCTCAAAGGGCATCCCAGCATGACAGCTGGAGAATCACTGACGAGATGCATTTATCAGCAATGCTTTGAAAAAGAATTACTGTGAGAGAAATCAGGAATTACAGCTCAGCAAGTCGAGAAAAAAAAATGTAAAGCTTCACCCTGGATTTCACATTTACTGAAAGCCTCATGTTGCTGTTTACAAAGAGGGACTTGTTTTGCTAAGCACATCAAACAGCTTTGCTCTATTAAATCATTTTCCAGGAAGATTAAACGGATTCAGTGCATTTACATGAAAACTAACAACCTTATCTCGTCGTTAAAGAGGCTTAATTCACTCAGCTGTACTCAGTGTTGGTAACAAAATGATCATTAGGCCCAAAGATGGAATTTTAACACCACAGTTGTATCCGTTATCAGTATCCCAATAACTTTTCTGAATCTTTTAACAAGAAATACCTTTTCCAAGTGGATTCATACATAAAGACAGAAGCTGCCACCTTTACATCAGACCCTATCACTTTGAAATAGAAATCCTCTGCCAAATTCTTTTGGTTCTTACTCACTCGACTCCGAAGATAGTCAGCTAGATTCCGTCGTGTGAAATTTGCAGCTGCAGTGGGGGATAATTCATAACCTGGAGGAGAAATGCATATTTGATAAAAAAAAACCTTCACGTTTAACTTAATGATTTTCCATACTCTTCTGAAACAATAAGTTCATTCTTTAATATCAAAGCATCATATCATCTAATGTGTCTAATTGCAGTTTATTCTGAAAGCTGCAATAAAAATTATGAAGAGCCTTCAAAGCCCAGGCAGCTCACAACTCATGTGGAGCACTCAAACACACAGCTTGAAAAGGTTAAATGCTACAAGCGTGCAGCCTGCCCTTCTCAGCCACGTGCATAAGGAAAGTTGCTAACAGCCGGCATGCAATGGGTGTCTTACTTTAAAATTGTCACTCTTTTTATATTAAAATATCTTAGTAGGGCTACAGACACACTTCTTGCTTTATGCTGCATATTTCAATCCTGATTTCTTCATTCTACCACCTCTGGATGACACTAAGAGTGCGGAAAACCTCAAATCCACAGAAACTTCAAAGAAGAACCTCCCACCAAGCTTCTCACCATGCAAAACACTCTCTACTCCCCACCCCCCCATGAATTATGAGCCTCCTTCACTCACCATTTCGCATTTTGTAGAGCTGAACGTTTTTCTGGATGTATTCTGCAAACTGCACGGTGTCTCCAGCCTCCCCCACGCACAGCAGCAAGATCTTCTCGCTCATCTTAAACATTTTATCGTGGTCTAAGTAAAAGAAACAGACAGACTTGAAGCGAACGGTTGGACTAGATGACCTCGTAGGTCCTTTCCAACTTAACGTATCTATGAATCTATGAAACGTAGCTTTAGGCAGAAGCACCACTAGCTGAAAACACCAAAGACTTCACAGAAAACCCATCAACACTGCAATTTACAGCTCTTTTGGTCACAGGTCGTACAACACGCTGCTCGGATTGGGGTTGCTGCTCCTTGTCAGCGCGCTCCCAACTCATCTGATTACCCCAACAAGCAGAAGAAGCCACGCTGGAGAACCTCAACGCGAGGACTCCCTGGACGCTTTCCCACATCAAGAAGCTACAAAGACAGGCAGCAGCTCACACGCCTCGCGCTGCTCTTCCTCCCAACGTTCCCCTTCCCCCACGAACCGCCCCTCAGCGGCCACACATCCGCAGCCGAGCCCTCCTCCTGCCCCGCCACCGCTCCCGGAGCACGGACCGAGCCGACAAGCGAAGCAAGCGCCCATCACAAGCACCCAGAGCGGCAGCTTCACCGAGAGCACGCAGCCCGAGAGCGACGGCCGAGCTCCGAAGCCAGCAACCCCACGGCAGAACCGACCCCGACCCCTCACGGCGTTCCCGCTCACGCCCGCGCCCTCACAGCCCCCGCCCCACGCGGGAGCGGGGCCGGGCCCGGCGGGCGGACCCCCGGAACGGCAGCAGAGCCGCTCGAACCCTCACCGTGCTTCATCTGGACGATGCTGGAGGCCGCCACCGTGTCGGCAGCCACCAGCACGTAGTCGGGGCCCTGGATCCCGATCAGGTACTCCATGGCGCCCGCGCTCCGCCGCCCCCTCCGCCCGCGCCGTGACACAGCGCCGCGCCACCGCGCATGCGCCGGCGCGCAGTGACAGCGTCACCTCTCGCGAGAGCGCGGCGTGGGAGTCACGTGACGCGGGCCGTGGGTGCTCGCGGCGTTAGGCGGTGCGTTGTGGGGGCTGCCTTAATTATCGCCGCTAATTGAGCCCCTTGATGAGCGGGGAGCAGCGCCTGGTTGGGCCGGAGCGCTGCTGCGTGGGCCGGAGCGCTCTGTGTGGGCCGTTTCGATGGGTCTTATGCAGGGGCTGGGCTGCCCTGTGTTTCTCCCCCCACCCGTGGCGTGGGTGGGAGTGGGGGCTTCATGCAGACAAGCTATGGCACGCGAGTTGTGGTGTGTGGTGCTGTTTGCAGCCAGAGCGTACCCTGTTCGTTGTTAAAAGCGTGCTTGCAGGGCAGTTCCAAATAAAAGTGGAAGATCGGGCTGTAGTCATGCAGTTTCTGCTGCATAAATACTCAGCAGGATAAACCCGAGCTGCCTCGGCTTGCGTGCCCTGGAGCAGAGGGCACTGCTTGGAACTGAAACGCTATGGAGGTCCAAGAAGAGTGAGCCGCTCCCAACGCTGCCCTGCGAGGCAGCTCAGCTTGGGCACAAAACGTGTTGGAAATGGAAGCTGGCTCTGCCGCAGCCTCTGATCTGTGTGTTCAAAGGGAGCTGAGCTGTGAGGAGAGGCAGTGAAGCCCCTCCAGCAGCAGCAGCGCGGGGATTTATTTGCTGCCCATCTTTGTGTGTCAGGAGCGGCTGGCAGTGCCAAGCCTGAGCCCTGGCCTCGGCTCCCTGCTGCTCCTGCACTGTGTGCTGTGCGGCTCGTAGCCATGAGCGAGTTCAGGCTGTCCCAGCCTCGCTGCCAGCCCCATCCCACACGAAACCCCCACAGCCACAGGGACAAGCCCTGGCCTGATTCACCTACTGAGCCAGCGCAGGAATTCATCGCTGACATGTCTGTGCCAAACACTGGGGGAAAACTCCCAAGCTGCAGATGTGTCTGCTGATTTTCTGATCTGATGGCAGCTTCAGAGATCCATGAGCTCTGCTCAGGGTCTTTGGATGGGGTCTCCCTGTTTCATCCCTTGGCTGAACGTGGGTTCTGACAGCTGCTGAGCAGCAGATGCTCTCCTCACTGTTCCCCACTTCTTCCCCACTCCCGGCCTATTTTAGTTTCTCAGTGCTTTGTCTTAGGTGGCTACGGAGCACCCAGAAGCTTCCAGGTGTGGCTGAAGTGCAGTGACAAGAGAAACAAAACAAATACTCTAATTGCCTGGATGTTGTCTGACTGCAGACACCATCCTGATGAGCACTAGCACATGCTTTATTGATTAGACACTGCCCGAGCCCAGCAAACACGTTTGCTAAGTGCAGCCCCACAAAGACCCATCCCCACACCAATGAAAGGGGCCACTGAAGCATTAAAATCCCACGGCGGTTGCTGTAAAGGAAGCAGCCCCAGGACATTAAATTCTGGATGCTACAGCACATGGCGAATGCCCAACTGCACCTATACCAAGAAAGGCTGTGGAATTATGAGAACTGGGCATAACCTTTGTGTGGTTTAAAAAGTACTAACCATGCCAAAAAGCAACAGCGGATTGTCTTCGGGAAACAGTATAAATGAGTGTAAGCAGCAAATTCACCATTTTGACTGTTCTCCAATTGCCTGTAGCTACGCTTGTTAAACTGAATGCCTCGTGCGTAAATCAAAACAGGATGTTTTCTTTTACCTCACAATGGCCAAGCTCTTTGCCAGTGCTTAAGTATTTTCAGCGTGGATCCAATCTATAGTTTTAAACACATTTTCCCCTATAGATCTCTATGTATTTTGTGTGTGCATACAGCCAGCCTTTCTAATGTAACAGTTATTTTCTGAGACCTTTTTAAGAGAAGGTTAACGAAAAATCAACAGCTACCTTTCTTGTTGACTTTCATTGGGCCCTAGGGTGCAATTAAATGTTAACGTTGCTATTGAACTTGCTTGACAGATTGAATTTCCCTGGTTAGGATGCGTGCATACATACAGGGCACACCTACCTCTCTTCCCAGGGTGAAGGTGCTTCTGACATCATGATGTGGGTGTGAGAAGGAGAGCAAGGGCTAGCAGAATTTGGGAAATATTTTCCACCATTAAAAGGAATTTGTCCAAGCTGTAGTAGGCCTTAAAATTGAATGTGCCTTTTTAATTGTCCAGGCAAATATTGCTGTTACGTTTATTTGTGTGTGTGTGTGCTACATGGCTTTGGTGAGGAAGATAGTCCAGCAGAGAAGGAGCAGCCTGGATTCCTTATGTAGCTTTCCATAACTGCCTGGACTGCTCTACAGTGCAGAGACACGTGGTGAAAGCTCAACAGGGACAGGCTAGCTAAGACTAGGAAAAATGGGATGGCTGGGAGGTAGAGAGAAAAGCTGGTAAGGAGGAACAGCTGTCATGTTTTCTACACGAAGTAGTTAGCCATATGGGAAAACCTATAAAACAATAAGGTTATTACCAAGTCCTCAGCCCAGCCCCCAGAAGATGCAGACATGTCATTGCATCAGCAGCTAGAAAAAGACACTGTGAAGATGTAAGCTGGCTTTGCAAACTTTTCAGCAGCTCATTTTCTTCCCGCTCTCTTTTTTTACCCCTTTGCACATTGCCCACGAGATGATGCGGTTGTTATTCCTACCTCTGCACAACAAACTCACTTCTACCTGGTCGGGCTTCGTGCTCTGCCGTGCTGGCGTCTGCTACCTTGAGTGCAATTGCTCTCTTACGGTGCGTGGTTTTCATTTTGATGCTTGGCAAGATTAGCATGCTCCTGACATTTTCGAAGAGTGGAGTGCTTTCTTGAGCTTCCCTGCAGGGTCTGTCCTGGGTCTGCATTTGCCCGGGGTGCAGAGTTGTGATAATCTACGGTCACTTGGCCAGTCTGCTTTCTGAGCTCCCAGACCTCTGCTATTTGGCTGGCTGCTGGCATCCCTGCTTCTTCCAGCTTTGGAGCATTAGTAAATACGATGCTGCAGTCGCTCTACCACCTCGATTAAGTTTCCTGCTAGGAGCTCAATGCTTGAAAGGGAACCTCATGTTCCTGTTATGTCAGGTGAAGGAAATGAAACACGGAGAGGAGAAGTGATTTAGTGGCCATCTCAGGGCAGGGATGGGAATAGGGATGCCTTAAGATTCACTGAGCTCCTCTCTACTGCTGAAGCATGCTGCTGGATCCCACAACCCCACAGTGAACCCTGCGAGGATTACACAGAGCTTTGTTGCTAATCTCTCCGTCTGGGCTCCACGGATCTCCTTGAGCCGACTTTTTGTGGGCCCAAACATATACATGTAAGCAGATCCTGCTTTCAGACAAACCCTGCACGATTCCCAAGCAGTTGGGACCAAGGCCAGTTTGCAGGGAGCAAAACTTCCTGGCTCCTGGCTCCTACTGGAACTGCAGCCCCCGCTCGGGGCTGTGTTTGCCCTCTGCTCGTGATGGCAAGAGCGGGGCATCGATTGCAGCATGCAGGTGAAAATGGATTGCTACCTGCTGCCTGCCGTGCTAACAGAGCTGATTAGCACCGGCGTGTGTCTCTATCAGGACTGATCTTGCAGGTGAGAACGTTCCCAGAGCAGCTGGGGCCCTGTGATCACCATCCACTCACCATCACTGCTGGTTAAGGACACGAGGAGTGGGTTTCGTCCACTTTTCCTCTTCCTGGAGCCTCCCCAGCAGCCCTGTGTGCTGTCACGCTGGCTGCCCATGGTGCTGGCACTTGCAGGCTGATATTGCAAAAGCTCAGCTCTGCAGAGCTGGCAATCCCAAGAAGCTGTCTGGTCCTGAGTGGGGTGACCCATCCCTGCACGGCTCTGCGGGGTCCGGCGGCATCGTCCCATCATCCGCTTCATAACCGTTGCTAATTGGAAAATTAAAGCATAAGCAGAAAATCTGCTTCAAGTTATTGCATGGGCTTTTGTCCCCCACTGAGGAGGCACAAATCAAGGAATCCAAACGTTTAACAAAACAAACAGAGATTTTTCTGGTATTGTTGGAGATTTGTAGGCAGCTACATCCAAAGAAACCTCCTCCTGCTCCGTCCTTCTCCTTGAATTCCTTCTGGTCACCGAGTTATTACTTTTCTCACTGTTTCCTGTGCTTTAGAAGTGGGGAAAGCACAATCAAGTTATCATAATACTCATTTGGTTAATTGCCCGTTTAGTTCCTTAAAAAGACGATGTCAGCTAGGAGGAGATGCAGAGAGGTGGGCAGTGGGGGGACAGGATATGGGCTGAAATAGGCCATTACTCCAGCCCAGAGAATGGCAGTTTGTGTCCCTTCATTATTGCTACATCACTTCTGTGCATGGTTTGTTCTGGATTTAAAAACACAACCCAACAAACAC
The DNA here is from genome assembly GCA_023055505.1 of Callipepla californica brunnescens. NCBI lineage: Eukaryota > Metazoa > Chordata > Aves > Galliformes > Odontophoridae > Callipepla > Callipepla californica. The sequence continues at coordinate 1,436,691 of JALIRH010000055.1, forward strand.
AAAGCGAAAAGAAGAAAGCCTGCTGCTGGAGAGCCCCACTGCTTGTTAGAATCCATTTAGCATCAATCCAAAGCTCTGCAGAAGACCAAAGCACCTATTTTAGGGTTCTTTTTTTTTCAGCTGAGAAAAATGTGCTGCTCCACAGGTCAGAAGCTGCCTGCAATTATGACCCCGAATAGATAGAAATGTTGCTTCTTGAGACAAATCCCATCTGACAGTTTTTACAGTACGTTCGTTCAGAGCAAAATGCCCTGTCCCCTGTCACCCGGATTGAAATTATTAAGGAAGACAGACATTTCACTGACAACTCTAGCCTCCGGGGGGAAAATATTCCTTCTGTTCCCCTCTGAAGGTCAGAGCTCACATAATGCAGAACACTTAGAGCACGCGCACGCATGCTCACACACACACACACACATGGAGTAAAACTTTCTCTGGGCTCTGGATGGATGTTAGGGCAAGCAGGCGCCTGCTGCACATGCATGGGAAGAGATTTGGGACAAAGAGGCTGAGTCTGATGTGTCTGCAGTTGGAGGGTTTCCTTGTCTGGTCAATGGGCAATGCATGTTGAGCGCACAGCGAGGCACTCGCTCTGTAGGAGCACACTTCTGGCAGGCTGAAGTGTCCATAAATGCCATGGATGCTCCCCTCTGTGGGAGCACCAGCTCCATTCCTGCTCTGGTGCCTTTCTGTGCCTTGGGAGAGCTCCAGCCTGGCTCCCTCGTGCCCCCCAGCCCCACTCCTCGTGCTCATGCAGGTCCTGGCTGCTGCACATCGGCTGTCATTCACCGTGCCCCAGTGTGGGTCTCAGAGCTCACTCAATCTAGGGCTGAAAATTGGTCTTGAGCCAAGGTGGCCAGAGGTGAGAAAGCAGCCTGCAGCTCATTAACCTCTCCACAGCTCTGGAGGTGAAGTAGCAGCTCTGGCTTGCTGGCAGTTTGGTCCCTACTGGCTGTGTGCATGGCGTGGGGACATCTTCACCAGCTTCTGTCCCTCCCTGCCTTCCCAGCTCATATTGCAAACAATTCCCAAACCAGAGTGCAAGCAGTTTCAGATCAGCAATCAGTACCTGCTGGATGCAGAGCTCAGGAGTGTTTGCTCTGCATTTACTCGTGGATTAAGAATGGAAAAGCCACGTCCTGACCCGCACCAATCCATGTGTCCCATCCCTCTATGCCCTTGCTGGGAGACCACAGCCCTGCACACCCCTGTTCCCCACCCACACTCCATCCATCACCCCCAGAAGCCCTGGGGGTGTGCTGGGGGTCCTGCCCCATCCCAGCCACTCATCCCAAAGGTTGCAGCATCTGCCCAGCACCCACAAGAACCTGAAAACTTTTCTTTCTTCTTTCGCTCACTCCCTCCTTTCCTAAGTTTAATTCTGAACAGCCGGCTGCGTTCAGCCTGACTGGTTTGTTATGGCTTATAATTTGTGTTAGGATTAATTAACTAATTACCGACAAATGTCCGTTGGCAAGATTCTGCTTCTGCTTGTCAACTTGAAGTATTTAATTATTTTAATCATTTACTTTCATCTTCAGAATTTATGCTCTTCCAAGAGCGTTTCTGGGCATCTTTTAATTATTATTCTGATTTTTTTTTTTTTTCCGAGGGGTGGTGAGCTGGGGGAGAGCTGGGGGATGGAATCGCTTCCCATTAACTATTTCAGCCAGGAAACTTCCTTGGAAGCTCACCCTTGGCTTGCAGTGGGGTTGTGGGATGTGTGGAGGGGGCTGGGCTGTCTTCCAATAGAGCCCTGCCTTTCCCAAAGGGATTTTGGGGGCCCAGGCATGGCACTGCACCTGCTCCCTCTTTGAAATGACCCCTGCGCCAAGCCAAGGTCTGTGCCCACTCCTTCCACCCATCCCAACCATAGCACTGCTGTGGGATTAAAACACCGCAGAGTGTGACAATCTGCAGCCCAGAGCCTTTCCCTGATGCTTCCCAGCAGACTTCCAGGCTTCTTTCCCAGCCAGATGCTTCCTGCTGCCAGCAGAACGGGTTTGGGGCTGAGCCGTGCCCCCCTCCCACCCCTCGCTGGTAGAGGCTAACGAGGACCGTGGCCCCGAGAAGATTCCTTCCTGGAGCAAATGAATCCCTTGGACCAGAGCTGATGAGAGCGTGCTACTTAAAAGGTTTCTTGAGGGTACATAATTATACGGAAAATAATTAGGGGCAAGGCAGCAGTATTATTAGCACTTATCACATCACTCGAAACTTAATCCGGAGCGATCTGTGGGATCACAGGACAGGCTTTCTGAAGCAGGAGGAGCCCGTGGCTGTGCCCATTGACTGGGCTGACCCAAAAGCAGGAGCTGATGTCCCCGTGGGTGTCACCTGCTGAGGACAGCACGTGAGAAATGAATGGCACAGGGCAGGAGGGCTGCAACCCGGCCATGGGCTCTGCATAGGGAAACATCTAAACGAGATGAGAAGGATTGCCTTAATTAACTTCAGAATCCTGTTAATTAGAAGCCTCTCTGCATTACAAATTGCTCCGGTGACCACCCCAAGCCGTGGCTGCTACAAATGGCTCAGGATAGATTGTGTGGGTCCAAGATCATTGTGCTTTGCCGTGTGTTGGCTTTGCAGACGGGCACAGGGGATCCCAGAACCCAACCGAGATGCTGCAGGCCCCTGTGGGGGGATAAAGCCCTGGGGTGGCTGGGGCTGGGGGTCCTGGTGGGGAGCAGAGCCCTGTGCCATTGCAGGCGGGCAGAGGGAACTTCAGTTTATGCCCCTGGCAGTTTTTTTACAGCTCAGCTATTCCATTTAGGGTTTCAGAGGCAGTGGAAGGAAGCTGGGATCGCTTCACTGACCAGCCGGAACATCCAGCCAGTACATTAACTGCCCTGCTGCCCTGATCTGATGTGGTTTTACAGACAATAGCTACTGGCTATTTAGGCAATGTATAAATTAGCATATTCTGCACAAGCGAGGAGCGTATTTAAATCAAGGGAGAGTGCCCTTTATTTGTCAATCATTCAACATTTGCATTTTCACATTCCTTTATAAAGTCAGTTTCAGCCTTTGCTGTATCTCCATCCGCCCATCTTCGCACAGGGACAGCACCGTGTGATTGTCAGAGGGTTTCCTCACCCTTCCCCCTCCTTTAATTAAAACAATCGCAATCTGCTCTCCTGGAATTCCCGTTCAGCTCAGTAACTTGTGACCTTCACTCAGGATCGCCCGGTGCATGGGGCAGAGATGAGGAGATAAAGTCACCGAGATGGGGAGGTGGGTGTGCGGATGTGACTGCCAGGACGTGCTGCATCTGCTGCTGCACTGAGAGCGGTGCCGAGCAGGGGGCAAGCTGTGGGCTGACTTTGGAGATGCAGCAAGATGATGAGGTGGACAAAATGGTGCTCAGAGGGGAAAAAAACATGTCTACAGTGGTGGTTTGCAAAGCTGGAGCAACCCGAGCTCCCCCATCCCTTCAGGTGTTGCTGCGGGGCACCTCAGCTCTGGAGCAGCCAGCATCTCTGCTGCCAGCACCACTCGCTCTCAGGGTCCCCTTTTTGTTTCCAAGGATCTCGGGGGCTCTCGGAGCTCTGCAGCTCCTGCAGACTGAAATTGCTGTCAAAGGGCTTTTGACAGCAAGTGCTGACAGTAAGGCACCTCTCCTTGCTGGGTGATCTCAGCCAAGCCATGTCTGACGGCTTTCACCAGGGCGGTGCTGAACGTTTGCACTCCATCGGTTACTTCCCAGTGTGCGAAAAAAAACACGAGTTAAAGAGGAAAATGCAAAATAACACAAGTCCTGAAGCCTTCCTAATGGCCACATCCCGGCTCTTGCCAGGTTCTTACAACTCAGTGCTGACAGAAAGTAAAGTAGATCCAGAATCCCTCATCTTTACATATAGACATGGTTTCAGGAGCAGTGCTGGGGCTCACGGGGTGCTGGGACTCCAAACAGCACCAAGGGCTGTGGGATCCCCCTGCGGCACCACCTGCCTTCCTCCTCCCCCCACCTCGTGGTGTTCCTCATGCGTGGAAGGTATTAATTACCCACGTTGCTTTAATGGCTCTCAAGAAGTGCCCTGCAGCAGAACACCCAGCGCCCAGTGCAGCTCTGCTGAGGAAGAGGAGCACAAAGCTGCTCCCCATGGGAGGGAGCAGTGCCTGTTTATCCCATCCCATAGACTGCAACTGCTGTGGGGGTTTGGAGCACAGAGGGATGGAAAGCACCATTCCTGGGAGTGAACACTGATTTAGGGACCACTGCACGGCCAAAGCTGAGCCCCTCTGTTCCCTGACTTAGGACCAGGCAGGGTTTGCAAGAACCTGGAGGCAGAAAGACAGAAAGATGGGCAGGGGAACATGAGACCCCTCCCAGGCTCCAAAACTGCAGAGATCCTTTTTTGGTTCCACCTTGGCATATGCAGATTTCTTCGCTCGGAGCCGTCCTCCTTCTGCACGGAGACGGATGCGTGCACGCACGTTGTGGTGACTTCACGGCTCTCCCATCCGTGCATAAAACAGCCCAGGGAGCCACGGCAGCTTCATCTGTTTGCCACAGAAGATGGATCCGTTCACAGATTATTTTATTGACCCGCAGTGCTGCTGAAGGTCGTTTGTTTCAGTGCGGATGGGGGGAACGTCCGTGCGTGATGGGCACATCCCAACCCCAGGAAACATCATGGAAACGCCATTGAAGCCTGTCTGAAATCCTACTGAAACCCCACTGAAACCCACTGAAGCCCGCCAGCGTCCCACTGGACTCTCACACCCTTCCTTGGGAGGTAAAAGTGGCTCAAGATGGAAAAGTGGTGCCCCCAGGAGCAGCACATGGGGCCAGGGGAGCATCCACCCACATTGGGAATGGTCCCATCCGAAAGCAGCGGCTCCAAGGGCAGTGCTCAGCGATGAGCTTTCCCTTTTGGAAGCCTCAAAATGTGCACAATACACTTTTCCAGATGCTGCCATTCCTGTGTGTATTTACATCACTTGGAGGTGGGGCAGTAAGGGCAGCACGGGGTGAACCTGCACAGGAGGGACGGATCCGTGCGGGGACGTCACCGTGTCCCCATCACAGCTCTGCATCCCACGCTGCTGATCCGAGCGTAGAGCTCTCTCTGTCCACAGCCCCTTCGCACTTCATTTTCTCAGCTTTACAAATGTGCCAGATTTTAAGGAAAAAAAAGAAGACCCCCCCCACTCAACAAAAAATAAAGGGAAAGTAGCACATCCCTTTGTGCAACGCATTTTGAAAATCCCTGTTAAGTTCCTGTACATGCTGACAGTTTTACAATTTACATGACAGCTGGCTTGCTTGGAGGAGATCTCCGTTAATTAAAATAACACAAAGGGAAAGAAGCGAAATCGTGTCAGCGGATAATTAATTCGGAGCAGGACACCAGGCTGCGCCGATCCCGCTAACAGAACTCTGCAGGAATTCACAGCTCCGTGGGGCTCGGCTCTTGGGTGGGTCCTTTCCCATGGCACTGGGTCCCCACGCCTCCCAGTGTTGGGGTTTCAATGGGGTTTCAACGTCCCCCAGCTGGGGACATTAGGGGATCTGTGCCATGGGAAGGGTCGTGCTGCAATGTGACACTTTCCCAGCATCCAGATCCAGATCCTCTTTGCTGGGGCTCTGTCTGTCCCATAATGATGCTCTGCACAGAACCCACTGCCATCCCACAGCCGTCCCTTGTGCACTCCTACCCCACAATGAGCAAAGCGTTGGTGACAAGGGCAGCTGGAGGGACCCGCTCTGCATTCGGGGATCTGTGCCTCTGCAGTTGGGACGTGCTTGGGATTCTCTCTGTGGGTTTTGCTCCATCCTGACCCACCTGCCCCTTGCACCCGAGCCCACGTTGTGCTTAGTTAACGATTCTGCTGCTCGCTCCCGTTGCTTTGGTGTGCTGATCAGGCGGGCTCGGAGATAGGGAGAGAGAAAAACAGCACAGAGAGGGAAGGGAAAGTGCAGCCCAGGGCTCCAAAGCAGCTGAGGTGTCAAAGACAGAGATTTAATGAATGTGCCTGCGGTTCACCTGAACAGATGAGCACAAGCTAGAAGGAGAGAAGGAAGAAAATGGAAAAAAGAAAGGATCATTTTTCAGATTGGCAGCTCCCCTCCCAGACATCTTTTAACAAGAGAGAAAAAAAGGGACTCCGGCGCAGCTTTAAAGGGACAGAGCTGCTGCTTCCCTGCACCACAGCTTTGGGCCGGGCTGCGGTGGGTGGGGGCTGCAGCTCCCAGGGCACTGAGCCCTCTGGGTGGGACAGGACCTGATTCCCACCTGGGAAGGTGTGGTTGGCACTCAGTGCTCCGCAGCCCCAGCACAACAGGGACAGGGGCTCTGATCCCGAAGCTCTCAGTCACACACACTGAGGGGGTCAGATTGGGCTTCCAGTGGAAAGCAGTGCCCAAACTCTGTTTGTTACGCCCTGCATCATTGCTTCCTTTTCTTCTTTCCCACCTTTCTCTTTTCCCGGGACAAAGCAGAGATGGCAATGGGCCCCAGCACGATGCCCTGTGTCCTTTCCCATTCGTGCACCGTTCCCAAGCTCAGTGTTCCTGCTGGAGCTGTAGGCAGGAGGACTTCTTCCCACCACAGCAGCATTCAGCCCAAACTGCAGCTCTCTGGGTTTCCACTATAGGACTATATTTCAGAAGAAAGGACTTGGATCCCATTCCCAAAGAGGTTTCCCTTTCCATCCCCGTGCCCTCCAGGCTCTCTGGCTCCTCCCGCAGAGGGGTGAGGAGCTCTGGGATCCCACAGTCCCAGCTCAGAGCCCCAGGGATGGGACCCGACGTCGTCCATGAGCAACTTTGCCTGTGGGCCTCCAATTGCTCTCAGCGCTCTGAGCTCTGTCACATCGACTTCTCATCAGGGACAGCACGGGTGGGCTCCCTCTTTCCCCCCCACTTTTTATTTTCTTGTGCACGCAGTTGCGTTTTTCTTCCCCTTCTTAATGATTTTGTGCAGGAGCAGCGGGGACCTGGAGCTCTCATCCCACATCACCAACCACTGCATCACAGCCCCCATCCCTCCCCACTCAGGGCCTCCCCATGGCTGCAATCCCAACTAAAACTCCAGTGCTGAGTGAGTTGTAACCCACCCCCCAGCCCACATCGGGGCCATTTGATTTGATTTTCCCCCTTCAAACCTGTTTCCCCTCAATGAAATAAAACCGGAGCGAACCTACGGCTTTTTTTTTTCGTATCTGAATATATGAAAGAAGCATTTCACAATTAAAAAGACAAAAAAAAAAAAAAAAAAAAAGTTAATAAATGGCCGAGCCCCAACAGATGGGGGTGTGTGCGGAATTTGCATTTTTCAGATTAACATGCACGAGCGAAGATAGAAAACGCGCTTGCCCCGGGGAAATAATTTGAGAAATCTTTGCATATTTTATTTAAAAGCATGCCGCGTTAGGCAGGGTAATAATGCAGAGCGGTGGTGATTAGGTGGGGCCTGGAGGGATCACAGCCCGGGACCCCCACCCCCAAACCTCTGTCTCTCACCCCCTGCAGCCCCCGACCCACGGTGCTGCACCCCTAAAGCCGCAGTGGGGTCGGGGTGTGTGGCCCTACTGCCGTGCCATGCCATGACCCCGTGCCCTTTGGTTATGGGATGCTCTGCTCCCCTGAATTCCGGGTGCCCTTGGGGTGCTCCCCACTAATTAGTACTGATGGAGCTCCTCCAGATGGAGCAGAGGGGTCGGGGTGAGCGCTCCTCCCGCTCCGGTTCACAGCGGTGGTGCGAGGTGAGGGCACAACCCGCGGTGTGTGCGCCTGAAAGGAAAGTCCCAGCAGCTGTGCAGTGCAATGGCGATAATTGGGCAGTGGGGATGGGGGGGGGGAGCAGGAATAGGGGCACAGAGAGGGCAGGGGGCTGCTCCTTCTGAAGGCTTCTCCCTTCGAGGGCTTCCCCCTTTGAGATCTTCTCCGTTTGGGGTCTTCTCCCTTTGAGGTCTTCTCCGTTTGGGGTCTTCTTCCTTTGAGGTCTTCTCCATTTGGGGTCTTCTCCCTTTGAGGTCTTTGAGCTCAGGGATGCTGAGCTGCGGTTTGTCACACTGCTGCCATCACTGATGAGTGCAGGAGTGGGAAGAATTCTGCAATTCAACCCAAAGAGGATAAAACCACCCAAAATAGGGCTGCAACCTTACCATAGCTTGGAAAAATCTAATTTTTTTTTCCTCTAGCTCCTTCATTCTGGCAGCTGAAGGAAGGCCTCATTGATCAGGCTTGTGGAGGTCACTTTTCCAGGAGGGGACACCCAGGTGCCACTGTCCCCATCCTGAGCTGTCCCTGCTGCCCATCAGCTCCACTCAGAGCACAAACCCTGTGCCTCCTCCCAGCTTTGAAACCCGACTCAGCGCCCAGCTCGCTCCCTGTCTGCTCCCATTATTAATAAACTTTGAAGGGCTCCCTTCTGTCCTTAATGAGATTAGCGTTATTTTCATGCATTGCTGCAGGGCAAAGGACTGAAAAAGTGGCTGAGCTGTAAACTAAAGGGTGCTAATCTATAGAGGGTGGGTCCCCGTTCCCTGTCGCCGCCGGGGATGGGTGAGAGTAATCAATTAAAAGAGGGGATTAGAGGTGCTGTGGTCACCCTGGTATTGAGGTCACCCCACCACCCCATCGCTGAGGGAGAGAAAACCTAAATCAGAGCCTGGACCCAAAGGAGCAATAGGGGAAAATCTGTCATTCATACGTTAAGGCCACGGTTTGCTCAGCGGCTCTGCCCGGGCATTGTCAATTAATGCTAATTTAAAGCACAACACCACTGTTTGCTTTATTCGAGAGCTGTTGTTTTGTCATGTTCTTGGGGATGAAGAAGTGCCCAGCGTGGCCAAGTGCAGTGCTGCTTGTCTTTGGTGCTGTGGGGATGGTTCCAAGCAGGAGTTACTGCAGGAAGGAGAGGGCAGCAGGGCTGGGGATGTGGGGTCCCAGCCCTGTGGGTCTGAGCTGTCCCCGGTGTCACACTGCACTCTGCTCCAGCACCCTGCTGCAGGATGCCCAGACAAACCCAGCACATGAGGATGATGGCATCCTGCACTCACAGCGGTGCCTTCAGGTGTGGACAGATGTGCTGACACAGTGCAGAATGCTGGGCCTGGCACCAATGGTGTATGTCCACCTCACCCCGCATCCCCACTGAGCTCCCGCCCTGCCAGGACCCCTCTTTGGGGAGAGAAACCTGATCCGTTGGGTGCTGGCAGAGCGGTGGCACGTCGCGGCTGGAGGAAGATGTCCCTCAGACCGCAGCATCCCGAGGGCACCCACCCGCTCCCCAAACCCACCCCAATGAGCAGCAGTGCTGGGACACCTCGCTTTGTCCCGTCCCATCACCCCACACCAACGGGTGGATGCACAGCGCTGGGGAGGGCTCACCCCAAAACCCAGCGGTGGGGCAGCCCCTGGCAGCGGCCCTAATCCTGGTGGCTGCACCGCCGTGGGCTGTGGATTAGGGAGCAGAGCCCCGAGCCCTCCTTTGTCCTCCCTATTGTGGAGCATTTTGCTCGCCTCTGCTTTAAACCTTGTAACCATTTTGCTGCCTTTTAAAATCGGGCTGAATAGGGGGTGGGATGGGGAGAAGGGTGGGGAGGGGGCTTTGATGCTGATGGCAGCATTCAGGCTGCAGCTGCCCCTTCTCAGCGCGTTCCCAGTGACCCCCACGGGTGCGGCGGCCACCGAGCAGCGCGGGGACGGGGCTGGGGACAGCCCACCTGCCTGCTGGGACGGGCACTTTCATGCCTATTGGGATTAGAGATTTTAAGTGTCGTTCCAAATTGTGCGGATAAACAGTCTTGTGAAAACTTGTTATCGTGGCAAAAGGGCCCCCGCCGCCGCCCTTCGTCCCCGGCCTTTTGTTCGGGCAATTTTTATTGGCGGATTGGATTTGATGAGGTTTAAGGTTTATTCTTCGGACTCTATTGAAGAGCTGATCCTTTGTCTCACGCTGCGGAGCGTGAAGAATATGAAACGTAGGCAGAAATAAATCTGCTTTACAGCCTCCGGTACAGGCAGGGACCACCACGCACAGCTGAGAGCCGCCCTGCTCCATCGGTCACCTCTCGGAGCCCCGTGTCCATGCACGGCCCTGGGATGGGACAGGCTCTGCCCTCTCATCCTGAGCTGCAGGAGCTGGGAAAGGGGCTGCAGAGAGCCCAAACACAGCGGTGCTGGGGGGCCCCGTGCTCTGAGCTCCCATCCCTTGCCCCCTCCCACAGTCTCAGCCCCGTGGCAGGTCAGTCCCGTAATCGCTTCATTTGTCACCAGTCACTCGGGGAGAGATTCATCAACAGGGTAATTTCAAAGGAAAGTTTGCTCCAGGGGCTGCTTTCCATTCGTGAGCAGTTCCCTGTGCCTTCCACCTATCCCACGGAGCCTGCTCCATCCCCACCTCATCCCCTTTGGCAGGGGATGCCACCAACCCCATGGGATGGGGCTCTGAGCTGCTGCACTCAGTACTCCACTGAGCTGCTGCAGAGCTTGGTGGCTTGGATCCAAGCAAAAAAAAAACAAACCCAATAGGGTGCACAAAACCTTCCCTGATGTGAGCTGTCATGGTGAGACACCAGGGGCTCAGCGGGCTCCAGGTGATGCTGCCCAGCCCAGGTGGCTGAGCCCCGTGGTGAGTGGGGCCCCACTCCTACAACCGAGAGCTGCAGGTGCTGCTCAGATCCCCTCTGGGATCACTTCATCTCCATCCAGCATCTCCCCACCACCAAGATCACATCCAGCTTCCTACACTGGAGGTACCCTCGCTCGCTGCATCGCATCCCACTCTGCATCAATGAGATCTCTCCCCAGATACCCACTGGTGTTCGGGCTCCTCCTGTTTGGATAAGATATCTATAATTACACGCATGCCTAATTTGAATTATTTCCGGAGTGCTTTGCACCCTGCTCAGCAACGTGGCAGGCCACCTCCTCAGTAACTGGGAGACGACGGGTGGTGGCACTTCGTGGTTGGGTGAGCAGAGATTGGCCCCTGGTGACCCCCCATCAATGGGGAGGTGTTGGGTGGTGGCACTTCTAGCCCTTGCTTGGATGAGCAGCCCATGGTGACTGGTGGCCATGTCATCAGTGGGAAGACGTTGGGTGGTGGCACTGCTCCTTGGTTGGGTGAGCAGAGCACGGCTGCTGGTGGTCAGCACGAGGTCCCGTGGGTCCGGCAGGCTCCCAGAGGTCCCATGGAGAAGGATAGGGAAGGGGATTCCTCAATCTGCTCTTGGACTTGCAGCGGTCATCCCCGTTTGTGAAGCTCGGAGGGTGAGGGAAGCCCGTCGCTGTGCCCAAGGCCCCTCTGGGAGCCACAGATCTGATGAGTGCTTTCCCGACAGCGTTGCGGTGCTCGGGAACAGGGGGCTGGTGGAGAACATATTGAGTGAGGTTCTCTGGCCCGCGCCGCACGAGGTGTCAGATCGGATTATGGCGACGGTCCCTTCCAGCCCTGCGATCGATGAGCTCAGAAGTGGGGTTGGCTGGGAAACAACAACTGTTTCACCAAACGCTCAACATCTCAAAATCGGGTTTCCTTCCATCCCTCAGCCAAACGGAGCCCTCTGGGGACACTTTGTGCCCCCAGGTGCCACCCTCCCCATGCTCGGTGCTCGGCTGGGCACAGGGCTCCTGCTCCCATCACACAGGACATTTTGGGGACACATCCCCATCCAAGCAGCGTTCCCACCCTGATGCCTTCATCCTCCTCCCTGCCCGTGCATCCCGCCTTGGCTGTGCCCAGCGGCTCTTGCTGTCACATTGTGTTATTTGCTCGACACGTGGACCTGCCCGAATTCTGCAGAGATCCCGGAGGCAGCACCGGGCACAGGAGGGGGACATGGAGCGCAGGGCCCCCGACCTCAGTGCAGGTCACCCAGAGAGGCTCAGCCATGGGGAGAGATGGTATGGAGAGGGGGAAGCAAAATCCCAATCAGATTTCAAAGCCATTTCCCAACCCTCGCTGGTGGCACCTCCCTCTGCGTCGTCCCCACCGCGTTCTGGGGTGCTTCAATGCTTTTTGGGCAACCTGAGCCCCTCATCCAACCCAAGACCCCCCCCCACCTCCCCCAGCTTTGAATCCCCCCTCCATTCCTCCTCCTCCCCCTGCCGCCTCAGCTGCCTGCTGAATGAAGGATGGGTTTTTAAGCCTTTTTTACCCCCAAGGCCCGCAGCGCTGGCTCGCTGCTATCGCTGGGATAAATGCAGCTTTTCGGCCCAGAGCAGCACCGCGTCCCCCCCGTGCCGGGTTATCAATCCCCGCTCAGCACCGCCAGCACCGGGCTGGGTCCTCTCCACTGGGAGCCCTCTTCTTCCCCTCTGGCCACGAGAAAGGCCATGGCGCCTTAATTCTGAGCAGTATCACCACCAAACAGACTCAGCCCCGATGCTGTCGGCTTCTCTTAATTCGTCTTTGTATTTTCCTTTTTTTTTTTTTTTTTTGGTCATGAATTTTTAAGAAGTTTCCAGCTCTTTCTGCTGGGCTGCGGTGGGTTGGGTTTGTTGGGGTTGCGTGGGATGTGAAAATGGGGATCCATCGGGTGTGAAAAGCTGGATGGTGCCGTGTCCAGCAGGAGAGGGGTGCTGGATGGATGGGGGGGGGGGGGGGGGGCTGGGGAATGAAATAATAACTCAGTAAATGCGTTCATCTCTTATTTTGCTCCATCCATAGCGGGAGCTGGAGGCTGCCTTCTCCTTGCCCAAAGCACAGGGAAATGAAGACAGGATGGGCTGAAGGGGAGATTGGGCCCAAATCCAGACACAGTCCTTGAGCTGAGGACGACCACTTTGGTTCGGATCTGAGCACGGACAGATGGGGGACCCTCCTCCACCCGGCCCAGCCCGAGCCTTCCCCTTCCACCTGCCCCATCGCGGGCAGCAGCACAGCAGCAGAGCGATCCCTTGCACGGGCACACAGCCCTGGGGATGCCCCCTGCCCACCGAAGGAACCGCAGAGCTCTGCATGAGCAGCACGTGGGGCTGGGGGGGGTTCGGGGTTGTCCGTGCGGAACCTTCGTTTCTAAGCCCTCAATCAAATGCTCATAGACAGCGAGCGTGCGTGGCACCGGGGTTATTATCCCCTCGGAGGAACGAAGTGCAGAACGGAGGCTGCTGGGACTCAGCCCCGTGGTTCCAGGGCTCTGGATATTTCAGCGCTGATGCTTAAAACCACGAAGGTGTTCCCTGCAGCAAGACAGCCACTACATCACAGAGGGAACGCGCTATGAAATAATGATGTACAACTGGCCTTGAGGCACTCTTTGCAGCTTGATTGGCCTCAATGGCAGAAGAATAACCGAGAGTTTATTGCTTCTCTCCCAGTGATCTTTACTCCCAGCTGTTTTCCTGGGGAGGGCCGGGTCCTGTTCCCCATCTGAGCCACCGTGGGCACCTCCTCGTCCCCTCCCTGCTCCCCACCAGGGCGGTGAGCCCCGCACCCAGCACCAGCCCTGCACCTGAAAGCAGATTTCTGCCTGCTCAGAGCCACGCTCTGCACAAACAGGGCAAGGAAAGGGGCAAGAGAAGTAGGAAAAAGAGGCAGGAGAAGCACTTTCGTGCAGAAACAGAGGGGAGAGGTTCGGTTGGTGCAGATGATATTCCCCCCCCCCCCCCCCCTTTTATTTCGTGCTGCAAATAGCCTGATTTATAAGATTTCTCTATCATTAAAATGTAAATGAAAACAGACACGAAAACAATCTGAATTTCCAGCCGAGTTGCTCTTGCTTAATATTCTACCCTGAAGGGGGATGTGCGGAAGCAACAACATTTCAAAGGGAATCATTAAAGAAGGCGGCTCAGGCTCCGTCCCCATCAGATAGGGACCCCGGCCGCTGCCTTCCCATCGGACCTCTGTGGGGCCGTACCGCTGCAGTGGGGCACGGCATCCCGGCCCTGCCAGGCTCCATCTGCTTCTCTGGAGCCGTGTGTGAACCCACATCGGAGCAGTTCCCCGTCCTTAACTCAGTGCAGGGGTCGGGGGGGGGGGTTCGCAGCGTTGGGGATGCCCCGATGGATGCTGAAGTTGAGTGCAGGAGGAGCTCTCATGGCCGCTGCTTTGTTCTGACAAAAAACCTTCCTCCAGAGCTCCGTATGCACCCGATATGCCCACGGTGCTTTTTATTTTAGTGTAAAGAAAGGCAGGGATTGCCACACCTCGCTCGGTGCTGTCAGGTCGGCCCCAGCGTTATGGGGACGACAACGATGGACCTTCCAAACAGAGGGCCCTCACTGCTGCACGTGGAAATCCGGGCTCACACACCCCGGGCTCTGTGGGGTCACGGTGTGTGTGAGCCCAGCTGCCCTGTGCTGCCCCACATCCCAATGACATTGCTCCATCCACAGTGGTTCTGAACCCAGAGCAGCTCCACGGAGACCCCAGGAGCCCCCACGTCCATCCACAACCCACGCTGTACCCCAGGGGTGGAGAAATACCCACGAGGTCCCTGTCCTGGAACCGGACCCACGTGGAGCTGCGGTCCCATGGGATGCAGAGCAGGGACATGGCACCCCACTGATGCCAGCAGGTTTCTGTGTCTTTGTTTTCCCTCCTCAAATCTCCCAAATCTCGGGGCTGGGGGTGGGCAGCTCGGGGTGGGGAGGGCTCCAAGAGCAGCGCCGGGGGCACCGTGCAGGGAGAAGCCTCCGCCGGCGGAGCACATCCACCGCTTTGATCCGCACCCACAGTTATTCTTTCATTTCTTGAGCAAATAATCGGGATTTGCACCATGTTGACCTTGGATGTAAAGATTTGCGGCGAGCGTCCGACCAACGCAAACAGAAGTTGGGTGGGGGAAGGGGCTCCGACCCTCTGCGGCCCAGCAGCATCGACCCAGCACAGCGTGGGGCTGCCACTGCTCCTCGTGCTGCTGCTCTGCGATGTCTGAAAGGATGCAAGGGGCTCCAACCCCCCCAGTGCCCTCCCCTGCTGCCCCCCAACCCCGGTGCTGTGCCAGCGGGCTCTGCTCCTTGAGTTCCCACAGCTCTGCGGGAAGGGGGAGAAGGGTGAAGGAAGGTTCAAAGGGCTTTTTCTCATCTCTGCTTGATCTCCGCGAGGCCCGAGGCACAGTCACCCCGGGGTCAGCGCTCAGGTGCTCCTATCTCCATCCCATCAGCACGCAGCACGGAGCCGGCCGCTGGGGGCTGCTGGGTGCAGGACGGCTCAAGGAGTAAGGAATAACATCATTAGGTGCTCTGCTGCTCTCAGGGCAGCACTTCCAGGCCCCATCCCCCCCACTTTGGCAGACAGAGAGCCGGTGTGTGGCTTCACACGTGGGGGCACAGCACAGCCCACTGCCCACCGCTCCTTCACAGCTTTGACGCTGCGCAGCGGCGCTGGAGAAAGCACAGCACGCAAACACAGCTCCTCCTTTTTAATCTCTTATCTAAGAAGGCCGTCCTTCGTCCTTATCCTGCCGGATGAGACAGAGATTAGAAAAGGAAGGGAAAAAATAAAAGTCTCTTAGCTTTAAAAGAAGGAAATAATACAAAGAGCGCAACTTTGCGAGCCATGCACGGTGCTGACGCTGCTCCCCCAGCATGCAGATGTGCCTCTACATACACCGCCTGGTCGGTCAAAAGCAGAAAAGAAATCGAAATCAACTCTTCTCTAACATGGAACGGTGAAATGAGCGCGTGGGGTTCGGGGCCGGCGACGTTTCTGTGCATTTCTGAGCGTTCTGAGGTCGCTTTTTGGGGTGATTCTCCCTCTCTCTGGGCTCAGTGCACAAGTGCAGCTCGTTTCTGCTGCTGCTGCGTCCCGTGGGCTGTGGCACAGCCCCAGTCCTGGGGACAACGTGGGGCACCGTGCCCCGATGCATGGCAGCACAGCACGGGTGTGGGAGCAGCGAGAAGGAGGAGGAGGAGGAGGAAGGCATTAAAGCTCCGTGGTTTATGGGATGGGCTCTGGGGGGTGCACAGCTCTCGTGGTCATACTCAGGGCTCAGCCCCGGTGGAGGTGAAGAGCTGCGGGGAAGCAGAACGGGGCCGTGAGCGCAGCAAGGAGCGCGGCTCAGGGGCTGGGGGCAGCGGCGGGGCACGGGGCTCCGTGCTGCATGCAGCGGATCAGCTCCTTGCGGTTGTCCAGGATGGTGTCGAAGCTCTCCTGCAGGCGGTCCTGCTGCTCCAGCACCTTCTGCTGCAGGCCGTGGATCCATCGCAGCAGCGCCAGGCGTCGGTACATCACCAGCTGCACGTGGTGCTTCTCCTTCTCCCTCTCCTTGAAGCGCTCCTTCTCCTGCAGCTGCTGCACCGCCTCCGCCAGAGCCGGGAATAGGGGCTCCTGGGGGGGCTCGGCCGCCTCGGGGGGGTCCCCAGGGGGGTCCCAGGCGCTGCCACAGGCGCTGTCGGGGCTGTCGATGCTGAGCGAGCTGCTGGCGTAGCCGACGTCCTCCGTCGGGGATCCGCCCGCCTCCCCCCCCCCGACCTCGGCTCCCTCGGGGGGGCTGCGCTCCCCCTGCTGGGGGGCACACGCTGCGCTGGGGGCTTCGTCCCCCCGCCCTCCCTGAGCCATCTGTCTCCGCGCTAACAGCGGCAGATTATCGGAGGGATTTGCGGCTTTCTCGCCCCCCCGGCTCCAGTTCTGGTTGCTGTCGCACGCATCGTCCCCCACGAAGTTGCAGTTGGAGTCGGGGCCGCACGGCACGGCCCCCGAAAAGGCCGTGCCCAACGGGGGTCCCCCTGGGAACGGGGCGTCGGGGGGGCACAGGGCGAACATCTCTGCGGTGCTGCCTGCGAAGGGAAACGTGGGGCTGAGCCCGCAACGCTGCGCTGCTTCCAAAGGGCGGACCCGGGGTTACAGGGTTAAGGGGGGTTGGGTGCTGAGATTTGGACGTGAGGCAGAGCAGGAGCGGCTGCAGCATCCTCCTCCCTCCTCTTAGCACCAAACCCCAGCGGCTGGAGGCAGAAGGGCTCCCTTTGCCCCAACGTCTCTCCCCCGCTCTCCGTCGGTGCCCGAAGCGGTGACCAAAGGGACCGGGAGAGGATGGGACAGAGAGGGGAGGGAGAAAACCGTGCATCCCGCTGGAGCATCAGCACGGAGAGCACACTCCAGGGATTCACGAGAATCACGTGAAGGATCCTCGTGATCGCCCGTGGACTGCCGTGGGAGGGAGGCACAGGGGCTGGGCCGGGTGGTCCCACGGGGCAGCGCCGGATCTGGGGGGGCCCATAGGGACCCCCGAGCCCAACTCCCATCCCCACGCGGCACCTCGCAACGCCGCGTCTGGGAGCGGTCCCTGAGCCCCGAGCAGATCGATGGAGGTGCGGGATGAGCCCATCTCACCGCCCCAGCGTTCCGCTGCCCATCCCCGGCGATGTGCGGGGCTGGGGGGGGGGGGGGGGGTGGGACACGCCGCGGGTGGGATGCGCGCACGAAACCGGCGCTGAGCCCCCCCACCCCCACCCGCACCCCACCCCCACCCCTTCGGGATGGAGCCGCCCCATCCCGCCCCTCCCCGCATCACCGCCCGCACTCACCGGGGCCGCGCTCGCAGCTCCGCCGCCGCCGGTGGGAGCGGAAGCGTTCCCACGCGGGGAGGTGCCACGGAGCCGCACTTCCGAGCGGAGCCGCCGCCGCCGTGGGCAGGGAGAGGGAGGAGGCTGCGGGGAGGGACCCGCGTGGACGGCCGTGCGTGGCCGCGGGCACCCGCAGCATCACCCGGGGAGGGGCTGGGGCTGAGGACGGGATGCTGACCCCCCCCACAACCCGTGGGCTGCGGGGTGAGCGTGGGGGGTGCACTCTCGGGACGTGCTGACCGCCGTCCGCTCCGTGGGTCGGGGTCTCCGTGGATCCCAATGGGACCTTCGCGGTGCCCCCACCGGAGCCGTCTGTCTGCGGGCTCAGCGACATCAAACGGGGAAATGGGGTCACATGGAGCCCCGCGGGCGGTCCGCGGACAACGGGGCTCTGTGGGGCTGGGATGCTGCGGGCAGACGTTCTGCTGTGTGTTCTGAAGGTTGGGAGTGGGGGAATAGCGCTGCTATGGGTTAAATGTGATCTGCTGACTCCCAGCCGACAGCTCCGCACTGCTCCCGGCCCCAAAGAAACCCCATAAGGACCGCGATGGGCTGTGGGGCTCCCCACTTTCACGAGGAACCAAACGTTCCTGTCCCACAGGGAGGACAGAAGTTGGCCCCAAGCTTCTGCTGATGGGCAGAAAAGGAAGAAGTGTGCCATGAGCTGCAGGCATCGGGGGAACCAAAGAACGAGCTCAAGGAGGAAAGCAGGCCTGGTCTCCTGCAGTGGGGCTGAGGCTCCGCTGAAGCAGGGCTGTTCCATCCCAGGGTTGGGTTTCGGGGAGCTCGGGGTCGAGGGGTGCCTGCTCCACCCCACACTCGGGGCCTTCCCCCACGTTGTGTTTGGCAGTGACCTCCTGGAGCCTCACCAACCAGGCAGCAAAGCCACCAAGAGCAGTGCTGAGCCACCATGGGGGGCAGCGATGGGACCCCCGCTCCACAGCCGTGGTGTCAGCAGGAGCTCCTGGCACAGGGACCCGGGGAGTGGGGACACTGCAGGGCTAGTGGTGGATTTCAGAGCCGTCTTCCCCTCCTCTTCCCCCACGTTGTTCCAGAAATAAATTAAAAGCTCTGCCTTCAGGAAATTAAAAGCTATTAAAAAAAAAAAAAAAAAAAAAAAAACCCAAGCGCAGGATCTGATGGGCCCGGGTTTTAGGGCGGGATGTCCTGGGTGAGATGAAGGCCATGCACCGTGGGGTGCAGGGGGAGAAGGGCACGGGGTGAAGCCCAGAGCGGCTCCAGAAGTCCCCAAATCAGATTTCACCAGGCCCCTGCATGCATTTGCCCCATGCAGGACCGGGCTGCCACCTGCACTGCGTGCTTGCTGCACATCTGCGTGTGCACTGCGTGTCCCTGCGTGCTCTGCATGCCTGCTATGTGCTCCCTCGTGCTGCTGGGCCAGGAGAGCTGCGAGCAGGGGGAGGTGTGGGCTGGAATCTGCAGCACCAGGAGGAAATGAAACGTGTTGGTTGGGACGCCTCCAGATTCTTCCCATCGATCCCCGTCTCCTCGCGGAGATGGCCGTGGTAGGATGTGCTGTGCCACGGGGGTGTGGGGTGGGCACAGATGGGGGCACCCAGGACACTGGGCCCTTGTGGGGTCACCACCCACTGAGGGGACCCCTGGAATGAGATGGATCTGGGGAACCCCATCCCGAAAGGGTTAATAGCAAAATGTTGCAAATCAAAGAAAAAAAAAAGGAAGGAAAAAAAAAGGGCCCTGAACCGCATGCGACCTCACCTCCCCAGCGGCTCATCTGAGTTTAATAACAGAGGGGGGAAATCTCCCTCAAAGCTCTCTGAGAAATTAAAGCAAACAGCGTGCTGACCTCCGCCCCACGCTGCCCTGCATGGCACCGGGGGTCCGGGGGGGGGCGGCTCCTGGGGGATGTGGGGGTCCCCGTGCTCCTGGCACAGAGATCTCCTCCATCTCTGCCTTCGTGACGCACACAAATGGGGTTTGTGGGACGGAGCGGACGCTGCCAGAGAGCGGAGTGGGGTCCTGCGGACACTTCATCCGCTCCTCAGCCACAAAAGGGGAACGTGGGCCCTGCTTCTGCCCTTCCCGTCAGAGCGGGACCCAAAATTCACCATTTCCTCCGGCCCTGTGAATCACTAATCCATTCCAGACGGAAAGCTCCGCTGAGGAAATTGTTTGGGAAATTGAAGGGAAGTGGGAGGGACGGGGCCGTCACAGCGGCTCTGGGGCTGCACTGCTCCTCTGCCACCTCCCCGTGCTGCAGGACACGTCCCCACAGAGCAGCACCCAGCACCGCACCCAGGGAGCCCTTATCCCACAGACCCAGAAAATGCATCCCATCTCCAGCACGTCCTGCTGCCCAGGGCGATGCTGGCTGCTGCTGCACGGCCATTCAGCATTCAGCAGCTCTGTGCCAATTTGGGATGGCAGTCACCCCCCCATCCTCCACCCCATGCCCCTTTTCCCCTCTGATGGCCGTCCATCCCCTAGGACATTCCCGACGGTCCCTCTCGACCCCCTGGGCCGCTTCCCGAAACAGAAAGCTTCCACATTTGGCCCTCATCACGCAGAGAACATCGGGATTTCGGAATTTCACTCTTGGAAGCCAATCTGATGCATTCCGTAAATGCTTTAATTTATCCCTTCGTCACAACACTCAGCAGAGGGTTTGGGCTCGGCCGCCCTGTTTTGATTTAATAACCGTAGCCAATCCTAACCTGCAGGAGCTGCACCGCATCGCGACGGTGGGAATTAAAGATCCAGTCACAGCAGCTCTGGGTTTAGGGCACAGTGCACTGCAGCTTTGGGTTTGGGGGCTGAGAGTGCAGCATCACAGGGCCAGGGCCCGCAGCAGGTCTGTCTGAGCTGTGGGTTGAAATTCACCACTATTACACCAAAATAAAAGCACCGACATGTCAGCACTCGGTTCTCATCCCTTCCTCTCCTTCTCTTTTTCCTATGGGGGCACAACGAGGGGCACAGGGATGGGATGAAGAAAGCCGTGGATGTCCTGGCTGGAAATCCTCTCAGCGTGGGCGAAACTCCCTCTGCTCCCGGAGTTTATCGTCCCCGTACAGGATCCGACAATATCCTCTCATTGAGGCACTAATTCGAACAATCTGCACCGGGGGTGGGGGGGGAAAGGGCTTTGCTCGGGAGCCTTTGAAAGACCCGGAGCCAAAGGGAGAGGGGAAACCAAAGCCCGGGGCGATGCCGGGCTCACGTCGGGGCACGGACGGATGGATGCTCCCGGTCCACGCTGGGGCTGTTCTGGTGAAGAGAGCTCCGTCCGGAGGTTGTGAGCGTTTCACTGATGGGGGAAAGCGGTGCTGTGTCACTGGGAGCTCCAGCACCCCAACATCACGGGGTCACTGAGGTCGGAAAAGCCCTCTCGGTCCCCCACGTCCGACCCTCGGCCCACCCCACCAACCCCACGGTCCCTCGAGCACCTCCAGGGACGATGCCCCCTCCCCCCCCCCAGGGACCCCCGCAGAGGGGATGGAGGCGATGCAGTGTGTTTGCTCCCCAGTGGGGATATCCGTCGGAGCACCGTCTAATTGATTACGTGGCAATGGCTCCTGGTGCAAAGGGAAGCCCCCCCCCCCCCCTCCGCTCTCGGTGAATTAATTGAGCTTGTGCCGCTCTTCGCCGTGCTCAATTAATCTCGTTAAAGCGATACCGTTTCAGCTCGGCGCTCGGCACAAAGAGGTACCGGGGGGTGGGGGGGGGGGGTGGGGGTCCGTCTGAGATGGGTTAACAGTGGGATGATGGGGGCTCGGCCGGGGACAGCCCCGCGGGTGCCGGGGTCCTGCTCTTGGGCTGTCCCCAACCCAGACAAAGCGGATCGGATCCCGCACCCCCGGCAGCTGGCACGGGGACGTAATCCCACAAAGTCCCCCCCACCCCCAACCCCGGGGGCGGAGGGGGATGGGGACGGCCCGCCGCCCCGTTTATCCCCGCTATTGACCGCCTAAACAGTTCTTTGGTGATTACAATGTAAATATAGCTTTTCATGGAGTAAAGGCCTTTTATGGGATCCCCACACACTTAACCACTTAACCCCGGCGACAAAAAGAGCAGTGAATTAGCTGTTTGGAGGCTGCTCGTGCAGAAAAGAGGGCCCTGAATAGGATTTGGGGATCTCTGTGTATCAATTGCTATGCTCCGGGGGCCGTCAATGGGGCTTTTGGCGTTCGAGCATGTGCCAAAGGGGTTGCGAGGATAGGGATGGAGGGTCCGGGAGGGGAAAAAAAAAAAAAAAAAAAAAGGAAGGAAAAAAGCAGCTGCTTCTCTTTAATAAAACAATGATTTATTCATAGGAGCTCGGGGAAGGGGTGGGGGGGACGCGGGGGAGTGCCAAAGCAGTGCCTGCTCTGTGCCTGCCCAGGGAATGGGGGGGGGTAGGGACCCCCGAGCATCCCCTGTGCCCCCCCGACCCCACCAGTCCTGCAGCTGGGCAGGGCGTTGTGCTGGGCAGCAGGAGCAAAGGAAGGAAGGGGGAGCTGCTTTCCTAAGCTGGTATTTAATTGAGAAGGGTTGGGGGGGGTGGGTTCAAAGCCCTCCTTCAGGCTTAATGTAAAATAGGAATGTGGAAATACTGCCTGTTAATATCATGAGCTCCTCGGCCGTTCATTACACTTTCTGCACAGAAACCTGCCTCTGCTGAGCCGGGGGGGCTGGAAATGAGGGACACCGAGAGACCGAGGGGGCAATAGGGGCAGCCGTGGGGCACCAGGAAACCTCTCCTGGGGGTCTCTCCCCATTAATTACTGCCTGGAATAGCCTGGAGAGCTCCCAGCAGCTCCTCGGGCACTGTGGGTTTGGGGCATCACCCTCGGAGGGGCCATTCCTCCATCGCTGCCTGCACCAACACCATCAGAATCAATGGGCCACAGCACAGAGAAGGCTGCGTGAGAGCAGCTTTGAGGAGCAGAGGAGAAACGTGAACTTAAACATGAAGTTAATCTCTTGCAAAGCAGCACGGTTTGCTTCTCGCCCCTCTGCCACGCAAAGCAATCCCATACGTCGTTTTCTTTTTAATTACAGCTGGTTCAGATCCCCACTCTGAGGAGCACTGGTGGAGTAGGCCATAAATTGGGCTTCTGGGTGATACAGGGGCACGTAACAACCCCCCAGGACCGAACATCTGTCCGTGCTGAGCACACACCGTGTTGTCGTTAGTACTAATGACCAGGAGATCACAGAGAACAGAAGTTCTGCTTTGCAGCTCCCCCAATAAAGGCAGCCCTGGCGTGGGGCTCGGGGCTATTTCCCAGGGAGCCCCACACCCCCCACCCACCCCAGCAGGATGCATTCCCCCATTTCTTAAAGCATTACTCCATGTTGCCCCCTTCCTACTTCTGCTGCTCTGTTTTCTGGGTCTCCTCTTCTTAGGGGAAAAAAACAGAGATGCCTCAAACACATCACCTGCCCCTTCCAAAACCCAGGGCAAGCAAAAGGCATTTCTGTGGGCCCACAGCTCCATTCATCTCTCCTGGTGCAGCAAGGAGAAATAGCCATGACAGGGCTGCTCAAGAGCTGTCCCCATCCACGTGTGCGTGGGTGCCCAGGGCTCCTTCTGTCCTTTAACCCTCACATGAGCTCTGGGACAGCTGCTGGGGATCTGGGGAAGCTCTGTGCTAAGCACCCACCACGTCTCTCTTCAGGTGTCCACTCTGACATCATTTTTCACAGGTTGGAAATACAGATGATTTTAGCCCGGGTCCATCTGGCTTCCCAAATAACCTGTCTGTTTGATAAATAACATAAATTAAATTAGACAAGACAAACAAATAGTTTTGTTGGGTTTTTTTTCTTCTTCCCCTCTCTCTCCATTTCCGTCTCTCGGCTAAAAGAGGAAAAAAAAGAAGGCCAAAAGAAGACATGATGCAGTGAGTGCCTGCAGCCCGAGGAGCTGTGCAGCAGCAAGGCAGTGATTATGGACGTGTCTGCAATGTTAACCTTTAATGCAGAGGAGTGCTCCTTCCCTCTGATCCTAAGTTCTGTTTTAGTTTCTTCCCCCTCGTTCAGGTTCACCAAGAGCTTGTTCTTGTGGCCTCAGCACCTGGGGTGGGGGTCAGAGTGAATCAGAGTGAAAGGTGCTGCTCCTCCTGGGGATAAAGGGAAACTGAGGCACAGAGCTGAGGACAAAAACCACGCGTCCCCAGCCAGAGCTGGCTGCCACACAGGGACAAAACCACATCCCAGATCTCTGAGCCATGACTGCTGGGAAGGAGCCCAATAAACGATCAGATGGGAAAAGCAACGAACCGAGCAGCAGGAGCAATTCCTGCCGGGCCAGGCTGCTCTGAGGCTGCTCTCCCTGCAGCTGGGAGGGCTCCTTCCCAGCCCTCTGCTCCTCTCATTCCCACCCCTTCACTGCTCCCTGCTCAGCCCAGCACTCAGCTCTTCCTCCCCCAGCCCAGGGTGCTCCCTGCAGCAACAGGGGGGAGATTTCTCTCCCTCTTAGCACAGTGCAGCGCGTCAGTGCCAGGAGGGGCGAGCAGAATCGATACTTGAAAATGAGAAGGTGAAGCACTGTGAATGTGCCAGACGGGTGAGGCTGGGTGCAGGGAGGATGCAGAGCAGCTCCTCATCGCTGCCTCCTCCAGCACTGCACCCGCTGCAGAAATCCTCCTGCAGAGCCTCCAAAAAAGGTGCTCTTCCTCAGCTGGGCTTTTAAAGCCTCCTGATGCAAAGATGCTGCAGTTACAGCTCTAATTAGGAAAGGGCTCATTTAATTCTCTGCAACGTCACAGAGCACGGAAAACTGCAACAATTCCCCTTTGAGTCAGAGTGGAGTTTGAGCTTTAATTGTACTTCCTTCCTCTTCTGGTAGGAGAAGAGCATTCTCTTGCTGCTCTCTAGTGGTGGGCAGGTGGGCAAAATTCATACAAGACGCTGAATTTTGCAGCTTCCTGTGTTCCCGTCCAGTAAACCTGCTGGATTTGCACAGCTCAGAATCCAGTGCAAACAACCCCTGCTGCAGAACTAACTGTACATTAGGAAACCTTTCAGTTATGCTGTCCTTCAAAGGACATCCGACACAAAACATTTGTGCTGCCCCTCTGACCTCAGCTTCAGTTCCTCATTTCCTGATCAACTCAGAGGGGCTGAGCAGCTCTGGCCCTGGTGTCTCACCCTTTGCACACTTACTTTTCAGTCCCAGGGCTCTCAGCTGGCACAGCACTGCCACCACAGCTGGAAATAAAGCACTGAGCTGCTTTTCAATTTAAAGCAGCCAGCAAGATGCAGAGAGCAGCTCCTGCTCACACAGAGGGTTGCAGAAGCCAAGCTACTGCATATGCATCACCAGGAGCAGCGTGCCCGGCTGGAATGAACTCCAGCTCTGCTCCACACGCAACCTTGAAGAGGGATGTTGAAATATTTGAAGAAAAACAGAACAAAACAGTGCTGGCTGGAGATGCCACATCTAGGCCACAGTTCAAACCCAGGCCCGAGCAGTGGTAGGCATGCCTCAAGCCAATGGTGAAGTCCGTTTTGTCCAGGAACTAACAAAACCAAAACTGCTGAAGTAGTAAGAAGAAACGTACTTGCATAAGATTCTTAGCCCTAAAAATACAACTGAAGTCGAAGACTTAAGGATCTGAGAGTTCGTGCTCCAGTAAACACCAGGGGGTTGTTTTGCTGCATTCCAGTAGCACTGCAGCTGTTCCCAGCCACGGCCTCAGCTGTGGATTCAAGAGATGGAGAAGGAGCAATGGAGAAAAACAAAACGACAGAAGAAACACAGATGGACACTTAGGGAAAAAAAACAACAACAGCACACAGCTGAGTAAAACCCTGTACATTAAAAACCTGTTTTATTGTAAAATTGCACTGCAATTGGTACCATCGTCCCTTATAAACATCATATACATAAAATATTTTACACGTGGCACACCAGGGGTATACTTAGGATGTTACAGAATGTACACAACTCTCCAAGAGAGTGGGCAACCTCAGTACGTGACGTTGTCTTCAGACCTACAGAGCAGGCTGCTGTGCTACCACAGCACAGCATCTGATTACAATATCCTCAACACGTCCTCAGAAAGGTCAGAAGTGCTGGATATTCCCCCTCAAGTTTCTCTCCCGCTATTTAGAACAGCTGTGAGTAATGGTTCTTGATTCTAATTACACCCCCCTTTCCAGAGAGGGCTTTTCATTTCTTGCTGCTCAGAAATGGCTGATTTGTCATGGATGAAAATCAGGGGTGAGATGACTTTTACCCCACTTTTCAGTTGGGCAAAATGCAGCAAAAATTAGAAACCAAAGCGCCAACCTGCACACCTCCTTTCCCTCTCCCACATCTGTTACTCATCTGAATGGGTATGAATATAAAGAGGAAAAAGAAACGTGGAAGACATTCCTATCATACTGCTTCATAAAAGATTGGGGCCTTTTTTTTTTTAGAGGACATAAATTACAAATGTAAATTAGAGCTTCTGAAGCTGTGAAGCTAATAAATACTTAACAGAGAAAATAAGAAGGAAGCCATGGCTACCTTGGTACTGCAAGTGCAAACAACATACACCCCAACGTCATGAACACTGCTTTCTTCCTACCTAAAACTGCAGAAACACTTCCTCCATCGGAGCCTTGAGCTGACTGCAGCATTTCTGCTTCATACCTATCACACCAACAACACTTCCAGATGAAAATGTGACACCGAAACACATGTGCAGCACACAGAATCTCCCAGTAGTGTAAGTTTCCTTAATGCTCAGACCAAGTTTGCATTCATTCCAAACAGAGCATGGATTTTGTGCTCTCAGTTGCCACGGAGTGAAACGAGAACAAACTTGACCATTGCTTGGAAGGTGCTGGAAAGAAGAAAGCTGGAGGAGGGAGGACAATGCACAGCAGCTCCTTTACCTTCCTGATGATGGATGGCAGAGATTGGCAAATCAGACTGCAACTGATAGGGAGAAGAGATGTAACTTCTGGCCCTGCACAGAAACATTCAGCTCTCCAAGTACTGGAATATGCTTCGGCTCTGACTCGTTTGCTCTGTGCTGCTGACCCTGGGTCGTTTGGCAAGGGATGTTACTGCTGCAGAAGGACCTCTTTTCTTCACCTGCAGAGGAACAGCATACATTAGAACACACAAAGTTCTCCAAGATTAAATTCTGAGTTATTTGGTGTGATATCACACTCCTGCACAACAGGAAATCATGGAGAAGATTTCAAACAGCAGTGCTCCTAACTCCTTGGCAGCGTTTGGTGTCCATACGTTTAAATAATCTACAGAACTGGAGCAAATTCCTACACAAATCTTCACCTGATGTTTTGATTTCTCCTTTGCCTCTTCGTTCTTGTCTGGGGAAAGTGTGTGAAAGACAAAATTCCTGGAGTTCCGAGGTGCATTTGGATTTAGGTCTGACATTGCTGCTAGTTTCTGAAGGATGTCTTTGGGTCTATTCAAGAGAGACCCATTTTTAATCTGAAGAACAAAGAAACGTTGCATTAAACCACTCACAAGAACAAGACAGCTCTTTTTAGCAGTAGATTACCCTTCATAGAAGAGTACTGAGTACCAAAATGTTACTTGCAACCTCACTATCTTATAAACCAGACACAACTAGAATCTAGGCTCAGCTGACACTGAGGTGTCCCTACAGATGCATTTAGGAAATACCATTTTTCAGAACCATTACCAACCTGGATGTCACTGGCAGGTCTGAATGTCTCAAATGGGTTCCTGGGCAATAGCTGTGCATCTTGTACCACTACTGCAGGGCTTGCTAGCAGAGACAAACAGGAGAACATCAGTTTCTGAACTTAGTTTGGAAGAATATAACTTCATATCAAACTGAGGAATTTAGAATTGCCAACATACTGCAGACAAAACCTGCACTGAACGATACTACAGGCTCTACAACAGATAGGATTGCTCTGCTACGGTCATTTAGAAGGGAAAATTTGGTTTTGAAACAGTTTTGCACACTTCAAAGAGTCATGCTTTCGTCACAATCAGGGAAAACCTGAGTGTGTTCTCAGGACCTTACTCAGTCTTTCCTTAAGTTACAGATATTTGGAGAAGCTGCTAGGAAGCATGACACTTAGAAGTCTGTGATTTAAAGGCAGACAAATGAAGAATGAGAGACTAAAAGACGCAGAGGAATTTATTCCCACTCCACAGCACTTCTTTCCCAGAATTAACAGAGTATTTCATTGAGAAAGTACACACAATTATCAAGAAGCTTGAAGATTAATGCTTTCAATGCTTTTGTATCTTTCTTCTGAATTCTAAAAGACATTCTTGGGCTGGTGTGAGAAAACTAGATAGTGGGGTTTGCTGATCCCCAGCCTGGTTCCCTGGAGACTAACTAACAATGACTAGAAGGAGAGCTCCCTCTTTTTTATTGAAGTGACAACCAAAGAAAAGATAAGCCTACCTCTCTTCTGTAGGGACTTCACAGTTACTTTTTTGGCTAGCTTCATGAATTGACTGTCTTCACCAATGTCTTCCTCCTCCTCCTCCTCCTGCTCTTTATTTTTTTCCTTCTGTAGCAGAGAGAAGATATTTTGTTAACACTGAAAGAGCTTGTATTAAGAATGAATGCTTCATTCAGTAATTTAAGCAGACCAAGAGTTTCCATTATGTAGATTTCTATATTCATTTACTTTCTACTGTGAAAGTTGATTGCAATTTCTTGGGCATTTTATCAACATAATTCTGTCTATTAAGGGACAACAAGCCTCTAATTTCACAGCTGACAAAGCTGACCCAACACTGAAACTTGTACAACTCAGAGCTATGTTCCCAGCACAAGAAACCCACTCTGCCTTTGGAGCTGACTTGTTTGAGTAGGCAGTTGTCTTGCCTCTCCCCTCTTGAATTAATTTCACTCTTTGTACAGTACTTGTGGAAGAGAACAAGCAGGTTTCATGACGAAAGAATAAGATACATCTACGAATGGCACTTTTTCCAGGACTGAGGAACAAAAAATTTCACAGCTGGTAATGGTACAAAGAAGGACTGAACAGGATGCCCTTCTGGTAGCTAATACCTGCTCACGAAGCCACTGTTCTCGTTCGAATCTCTCCTTCCTCCATTTTACTTCTGTTTCATCAAACTGTTCGTTTTCATCTTCGTTATCGGAATCCCTCTGAAACAAGTCCATCTGCGAAGCATCATCTAGAAAAAGGGAAAAAAATAATTAATAAAATGCATATCTCTAAGCTTTCACCCCAACTACTGCCTACGGGTCAGAAAGGCACCTATGTTCTTCCATCTGAATCTCCTCATTCTGCCAGGGCCATCGCTGTGTAGGTCACCATCAATCAGGTACCTCTCCTGGTACATGCGTAACTGACGCTTGTCATCATCAAGCACAGCTTTCCTATCAATGCAAACAGAAGGGAGAAGGTGAGTGCAGAGCACACCTAAGAGCCATGACCCCATGGACACACACAGATGTGGTCACTGACATGTGTAGTTTCTGGACTTGACTTTCTAACTCCGCTTCGTTAGGGAGTTCCTCGTCGATAATCTCTTCTTCATATTCATTCAGGTCTTCTCCGTCATATTCATCCTCACTTCCCACGTCACTCCCTGACAGCTCTGCCTCATCTTCCATGAAATCCTCCAGTTTTCTGTCAAAGAATGTCAGAAGAGTTTAGTTTTGTAGATCAACTATTATCACGTAAGCCTTCTGAAAGTAAGGTCTATCTTTGGATGTAGGATTAGCACATACTCTCAAAGAGAAATCATGACTCATAAGACCTGAGAGTTCTTGCACATTTACATATAGAGCCTGCCAACATGCAACACCCCCAAACTATTGTCATCCACTAGATTCCTTGTCAACTGCCTGCCAAATGTGATGACAACGTTAACTGTCAATAAGATGTGTTGCCTACTGGAATCAGTAAAGACCTTAAGACTTGAAGAACGACAGCGATACATTGCAACCCCATTTTGGTGAAGAAATTCCTGCACTGCTTCATCCTGGCCTTTACATCTCCCTCTATAATGGGAGATGTATGGCAGCATACTCAAACCATGCAATGTGGCAGCATCAAAAAACAGCCAGTAGTACTTACAGTTTCTTCTTTGAGCCCTGTCTACATCTCAGCACTTCTTCCTCACTTACTTCTGCTTCTTCTTCATCACCGTCTCCACTCTTTTCATCCTGTGAAAGATTACAGAATGAAGTTTTATCTGAAAGTGGATTGGTTTGTCATGACAGCTTCTTCTGTCCTTCAGTCATTAAACACAGAATAAAGCAGCAGAGATTTTTTAAAGGGTTTGCTATGTTAATATTATGCTATCTGGATCTTAAGTAGAAATTTTAAATGGTCTAAATTGCTCTCTGTTTTTTTCATCAACTTGTTCCGGATGACACTGTATTTTATATTCAAAAATTAAGCAGATAAACTGAGCTCTCAGTCAGAACACCACACCATTTTGCTTTGGTTTATCATTTCGTACCTCTTCACTATCAAAAGCATTGTCATCTGTTACAAGCTGAAAATCGCCAAGTTCCTCATGCTCCTCCTCCTCCTCCTCCTCCCTAGGGGGAAAATGAGTGAAATGAGACAGCTACCACAAAAAGCTTCTGTAATCTCTGCAGAATAATGCCAACCTGTCCGTGGGGAAGGAGCCTGAACAAAGTGCTAGTGCTTCTGCCATTGGATCTTCGATGTCACTGTCCTTTCCTGCCTTGGAAGATACTGATGATGCCCACGTTGGAGAATCAGCTACAAAACAACAGTGAGGTGACAATTTATTAGACAGGTGCATTTTAACTTTTAGAATGTCAGAGAACACCTTAGAAATGACAGCTAGCATGCACCAACAAATGATCACAGCTCTCAGAAGTCTCACAAGTTCCACATTCTGCATTGTTGCCCAGAACTAAAAGGTATGTTAGCGTAAAACTCAGAAACCAATTCCGCAGCAAAGCTGGGAATAGAATTCGGGACATACTCTGAGTCATGAATTTTCCAGAGCAAAGATTGAGCAATTCTTCCATGTTTTGCTTCTTGTTGGTGCTGGTACTTGGCACGTGTTCAGCTTGGCTGCTAAACTGTCCAGAACACAAGTCCAGTAATTCATCCATGTTTGCATCCATTGCATTCTCGTCCATGCTAGCTAGGGTCAGCCCATGTTTTGAGGACTGGTATTTATTCCTATGTTGTCCAACATTCAAGAACCTGAAAGAAAGTCTGTAGTTAGCAAAATCTTGCTGTTCTGTATCTTCTACTTCTGTTAAGGGGCACAAAACATCATCCTTTACACCTGTAACGTACCCATCTGCATCAAGCAGCTGGCTCTGGGTGTCATCTTCCAGAGAAAATTGAAACTGTGATTCTCCTGCCCCTGGAAATAAACTCTTTGGTTCAGGAGAGGCATTATACAAGTCCTGGGAATCTTCTATGGGAAGAGAGGGCTCAGACATCTTTCCTGAGCTCTAGGCAAAAGAAGGTAAAATAAACAAGTTAATTACTTTGCAATCCTAGAAATACAGAAGTGAAAAATCAGAGAAACATTTACAATCATTTTAAAGATAAAAAGATGTTAAGGTATTTCCAAGTTGCTCTGATAAATCCTAAAGTCTCTGAAGTCAAATGCTGTGCGAATATATTTAGAACATACAAGTTTCAGTGATCAAAATTCAGACTACAGCATCTTGTCTTTGAGGCTTTAGAGTCATTTTAAACTCCATGAAATCTTACTCATACAACAGCATTCGGCCAGATGCCTTCTTCTTGTGTTCATATAAAGAGCCTCACCTTGGAAGCAGAGCTGATAAAGCTTGTTTTGAAGAAGCCTGGGGAAGGGGACCTGAAGCCTCCTGCTGCAGGCAGGAAGTTCCCTCCACGCGACATCTGTTTGTTACAGGGCTGATAGGAAGGAATCATGGAGCCAATAAACTCAAAGCTGCTGTTGTGGCTGTTCTCTTTTGCTGGTGTTGGTAGAGAAAATGAATCATCGTCTTCTGAAAAGCAAGTTTCAACATAATGCTTATTTTTCCTTTTTTGTGGCCCAGTATCACCTCATAATACTATTTTACTAGGTGAAAAAAAAGAATAAAACTAAAGGCCAGCTACAATAGCATTTCTACTTTACCTAACTTGGTAGGTCCTTTGTCTGCAGCTTCTTCAATTTCGTGTTTCTCATCAGGAAGAGAGTACCTGAAATTAATTAAATAAAAGGTATTTGCTAATATACACAAGACCAAGTGCCATTATTACACCTAATAGCAAGAAACAAGGTGTCAAAAAAATATCTATTAGAGACATTAAACGTATTCAAAATTGCTCAGGAACAGTTTTTGAGTCTTGCTGACTGACCCCATTTTGGAGGAGCTGTCCTTAAAAAGCATCAACGTGGACTCTGTCGAAGGCAGTTTGGGAACAGAAGCACAATCCACAGATTGCTCCACCTTTTCTCCATCAATTGATTCTCTGTCAGATTCTTTATCACAGTCTTCAACTTGTTTCTCTTCCAATTCTTCGTTATCTTCCTCTGCCTCATCAAGAAGAGATTCCACAGCCTGAAGAGCATCCCAAACACAGCAGATAGATTGTAGTTATTGTTAGACCTGTCACCTTTCTTGCAAGCTTTTTGAGAACCTGCTTTTGTTCCCTGCTAGGAACAAGGCAAGATATTTACCTGAGCAGCACCAGAATCTTCTGTACACATGTTAGTTTTTAATCCTTTTGAGGCAAATAAATACTCAAAAATTCAGTTTAAGATACGAGAATATCTGCACAAGGTAACCATAGGGTTTTATTTTTGTTTTCTTTTTAACTTCTAAGAAGATTTACTGGGAATTACCCAATATTAAGTAGTGTACAAAAGTCAACATTCATTGTGGAGAATTAGAACTGAGGAGTGGGTTATGTAAATATGTTGCGTACAGACCTCATGATCGCCTTCCTCCTCTTCCTCAGACTCATCTGTCATCTCTTCCTCCTCCTCCTCCTCCTCCTCCAGCAGTTCCTCGTTATCCAGTTTGAACAACGCTTGCCGTTTTTGGCGTTCCTCAGTCCTGCGGAGCTTCATGGCCTCCTGGAGTTTTGCCTTCAGCACTTGCAGCTTTTCACCTATATATATTTTCACATATATTGTTGTTTGCAAATATGTATTCATATATATATAATCAGGAGCTGTAATACAGAATTAAGGAAGCACTGGACATCTACCAAGCAAGAACAGCTCACAGGGAGCTGAGAGTTATGTTTAGAGGGGCTGATGGAAGGAACAGCATGCACATGTGTTAATATAAAAGTCTGGGAAAGAGAAATTCAGAGCAGCAGTTTCAAAAATTGGACTGTGGTAATTTAAGTGCTATTTATGAGGTCTACTAAGATTCTTTTCCCTCCCAAAAAATAAAACAAAAACCACAAGAGGATATACATTAGAAAAACATCAATAAATGACACATGCATATAGTTTTGCAGATGAAGATTCCTTCATCTCTTCTTGTGGGGCAGCATTAGGAGAAGGGGAAACGAGAGAAAAAAAGGTGATTTCCAATCAACTGTCACAACTTCTCCCACACTGACCTGGCTTTGCGTGCACTGCCTCATCCAGGCTCTCTGCAGCTAGAACCACTGGCACCACGTCTGCTTTTAGTTCCTCTTTGCCTTCAGATGTGGTCTCCTTACGAATAATGTTCACATTTATGGTCCGTTCCGCTTTGGACTTGGAAGTTTGGAGAGTGTGCTTCAAGAAACGTGCTTTCAGGGCTTCTAATTCTTTTAAATACACATCGATTAAATGAAAATTAGATTTGATAGTATTTTATCGTATTAAATTTGTATCGAGAGTAGGTCTTGAAATTTTTTCAGAAGAAGTTAATTAAAAGCCATAAATATTTGACATCCTGGTAATTGCAAAGCAATCTGACTAATAATAAATCGTTACAGAATGTTTTTGCAGTAAGCAGTTAATACTCAATGACATTACCAGTGACTATGATTTATCCACAAGACCAAAACGCAATGCCACTCTGCCTCCAGCCACCAAGCATCCCTAAATTTCTGTTAACATATAGATTTAAGACTGAGGGCTCACCTATAGGAGTTGGAGCAAGCATTCGAGCAACTGAATATTAAGGAATGTGGATTTCCAGTTCCAGCATCAGTTAAAGGAAACACGTAAGAATCTGTGCTAGTAAGAAAACGTGCCTGACTCTGCTCTAAAACCTGAACATTTCTCAGTGGCTTTAAGTTCTGCTCACTTAAGCAGTTACAGAAATAAAAGCGATACCTTTATTCAAATCAGATTCATCAAGGTTTATAAAAGATTCATTGCCAGAGCAGATTCTTGGCTTGATGCTCAAGTCGATTCCCAGCTCACGGAGTTTATCCAATTTGGACTTCCTCACTTTTTCAGGCTGTGCTGCCAACCCAGGCCCCACCTGTTGGTTGGTTTCCAAACCTGGTGCTGCTGTTTCACCTCTTTGCTCAAGGGCATTGCCTCCAACTGGTAGAGGAATGTCACCCTCTTTCTGTTCACTGCAGTCGGTGCTTAGGACTGATTGCTGTTCTTCTGTTTCACTGGCAGCTGTTACAGTAGTAACACTGTGAGAATCATCACTGCTCTTTTCAGACTTTTCAGCACAGTCTTCTGTCGAGTCCTCCCCTACACTGGGGAGAGGTTTCACGGCAGGAGCATCAACATCTCTGCCAACGTTTGCTTCTGGTTCATTAGCTGCTGACTGACCACCTTCTATCGGCCCATCTTTGCAATCTGTGCTTGAGGTCTTAGTGCCCGCAGCTTCTTCATTCAGGGTGAACTGGTATTTAGTGGACCTGATGAAGGCAGAAAGAAATACATCATCTATGGCTATCAGGAAAGGAGAGAAGAGATGTGTGTACACGATACAGCCCTATAGCATGCCTACAATGAAGTCTGGTTGCCCCCAAAAGCAACGTTGGGATACCCTCAATATTTATGAAAATATGAGGAAGGTTTACGCCCTTACTTCAGCAATGCCATGGCATTTCCTTCACACACTGGTCGAGATCTACGCTTGAAGAATTCATGAACGCTTTTGGCCTCAGGCATGTGGTACGGGAGAGACACGGATGATTCTACCAGAGAAACAAGGTGGAAGAAAAATTCAAGTCATCTAAGGCACTTACACCTTTAAAAAGGTCCTCAATTAAAAATGCACTTTTACTCTTCAACTATCAGTAACTAATGTCAGGTAAAGGTAAGATCTATCCCTTCAGACCAACCCTTTCCATTTCTTAGTAGTTTAAGCCCCACTATATACTATCAAAAAATTTAGCTGTACCTCTAATAAGCCGCTGGGTCTCACTATGTAGCTGCTTAATAGCTTCCTTACTCAACCTTGCTGCTTTCCGCTCCTTGAGGAAAGAA
Organism: Callipepla californica brunnescens; assembly: GCA_023055505.1. NCBI lineage: Eukaryota > Metazoa > Chordata > Aves > Galliformes > Odontophoridae > Callipepla > Callipepla californica. The sequence goes on from JALIRH010000055.1 coordinate 1,471,484, forward strand.
AAGAAAGGCCTCTGAAGTCACAATGCAAACTTATGGGATTCTCTACTTTCTGAATAGCTGTTCTTCCTCTTTCAGGTAAGAAAACAAAACAAACAGTTGAAACTGAAAAACAGCACTCTGAAAAAACCATAGGATAGCATTGAAAAGACAAGACACAACAAACTCCCAATGTTTTGAGTAACTGCAATGAACAACAGAAGAATACTTCACCTTCCTTTTTGGTTCTTTTGATACAGATTCCTCGTTATCATCATCAAAGACATGTTTGTAGCCTTCATCCTCAGCAAACCGTTCTTTGTTCTACAGTGCATAAAGGAGAGAGCCATTTATTTGTGACTAGGCATGAGCCAGGGCAAACGAGTCAAAACAATTAAACACAACCATAACTGGTCACCAAAATGAGCAAAACAGGACCTGCATGCACCCCCAGCCAACAGTGTTACACTGCTATCAAGTGATACCTTGTGCTTTTTTACTTTCTCTTTCACTGCTGCTCGTATGGACTCTATTGACTCTTCATCCCCTGGGAAGGAATCGTTTTCCTCTTCTAAGCCATTATCAAAAAGGTCTTTGTCATCAAGAAGACATCCACTGTCATTAAAAGGATACCTCTGGCCACCATCCACCTGCGTGCCCTAAGAAAATATTTGAATTATGTCCTTCAGGATTTCCTCTTAAGTTCCTTGACATGCATTTAAGTTTTCTGTCAACTGATTTGAATGAAAGTTAAACAATGTCTATGTCACACTTAGCCTAGCATCTGCTGTGCCCCGTAAGCCAGGTGTGCTCATTTCAGGGCACTGCAAAACTGATGAACTAAGTTCATGTGGACACTGTACCGTATCTGCTGTAGTAACGAGGACACAGAGGACACAGAAGCATTGACACAGAAGAATACTGTTACACATCTAACTTAATGCAGAAAGCATCTGAGATCTTCTGCCAAAAGCATGTACCTCTGAGCTAGGCTTCTTTTCTTTGATCAGCTGCTTGATGGACTCAGCTCTTCTCTCCCTCTCCTTTCTTCTAGGTTTTCCTGCAGCTTTCTCAGCTGCCTTGTCTCCAAGATTATGTTTATCCTTTCTGGATTTTTTCCCAGATTTCAGTGGTCTCTCCTCTTCCAGCTCGTTCTTGGACAACACAGACTTTCTGCTCGGGTCAAGGTTTTCGCTTTGCAAACAGTCACCAGTGTCACTGTCATCGCTGTCCAGCAGACCCTGGCGAATCCGAGACTTCTTGTTTCTCTGGGCAGTAACCTTCTCCTTCTCCTCTCCATTTTCTGTGTCTCCACCCAGAGCATCATTCTGCACAGGAGAGTCACCCCCATCGTCTTCACTTTCACTGTCCTGAAGCACCTTCTTGCCTTTTGCTTTTCTACTTACAAAAATCTCTTCTTCTGAATCTGACAAATTATATTAAAAGAAAAGAAATGACGCGTGCTACGGAAAAGTACACTCCACCAGTTAATTAACAAGCAATTGGCAACAAATAAAGATACATGCCCGTTAAATTTTGTCGGCGCCAACAACTGTAACTGTTGACGTGAGTTATATCAGCATGAAATTAAATATTCAAAATCCACTTGCCCCCACAGCACAGCAGATAGCTGAGCTAAGCTGATGCTGTGGGTTTCCAGCCTTTAAAAAAAAAAAAAAAAAGGGCAAAACCGAAAATAGTTCACTGACAGATCAGCAGTTTGAAACGATAAAACCACAGTGGATTAAGCAAACCATAAGAAAGGAAGGAAGTAAGCTTGTTGGCCACTTCCCTTTCTGCACTTCGAAACCCTTTTTTCCGAGATCTACGTCTCTCTGACCATGTTTTAAGCAACAGAAATGGCACTCTGGCCCCGTGCAGCTCAGCTCAGCTCAGTGTGAACCCCAGCAGCCCCATTACAGACCTCCATCCTGCGGGGTTGCCGTGCCCATGGGGGGTTGGCCCGATGAGGGGGGCTCAGCACTGCCCTGCCCGCTGTCTGAACCACTGCCATGGGCCTTCAGCACGGCCACATCCAGCTCCTCTGGTTGCAGCTACAAAGCAAAGGACAGCTTCCCTTAGCACAGCGTTTATTGCACAAACGACTGGTGGGGCCTAGCTCCGTCCCGAAGCCTCGGCTGAGCCCTCCTATAGGATCACACTCCCGTTATTGGCATTCATTTATCTACACGAAGGGAGAACGCACACCACCAACGATCCCCACCGCGCACGACGCGCTCTAAATAGGGACGCACCCCCCGCCCCTCCCCCACCCGTGCGCCCCGCGAGGCGGAAGTGCGCGCCGCCGCAGGGCACGCTGGGAAATGCAGTCCTGAAGCGAAGCGGGAGAGCGGCGCAGCGGGGCCGCCCGGCTCGCGGGCAGCTGAGGAGCCGCCGCCGTTTAAACGCGGTGCCCTTCCCGACCCTCCGCCGCACCGCGGTCACCGGAGCACCGCGGCCGCCGGCTGAGCGCGCGGAGCGGGAGCACTCACCTCAGGGAGAGCCGCCGCCATGGCCCGGGCCGGACGCGTAAGAAACTTCTTCGTGTCTTCGCGCGCTGCCTTAGCCCCGCCCCGCGCCGCGAACAGCCAATCGTTGCTCAGCCCTTCCCTAAAGGCCCCACCTCCCCGTGTTTGATTGGGGGATGTTTGTCCGCCTAGCCCCGCCCTCTGCAGCTCGCCCAATCAGCGCTAGCGCAGCGGGCGCTCTCCCGGTCAGGGCGGAGCGGTGCGGCGCTGTGTGAGGTACTCCGGTCCCCTCAGCGGGGGGGGGGGGGATGCTGGGCCTGGGGAGACCGCGGCCGCACCGTAACCCGAGCAAACAATTAAACGAACGGGGCTTTTCTTATTGAAAAGGGAGTTCCCGAGGCGAGGAGCGCTCAGCGCGGCCACAGGGAGCGCGCGGGGTCGGCCCCGGAGTCCCGGCCCCGTGACGTCCGGAGGGCGTCTGTTCTGAGGAGAGGAATCGAGAAGAGAAAATCACGTGACGAGGGAAGCGGGGCGGCGGGCGGGAGCGGGGCGGGGCGGGGCCGCGCTCTGAGGCGGCGCCGTGAGGGGGCGGGGCCGCGCGCTCACCTGTTGAGGGCCGCGCCGGCGCCTGGAGTGTGCGTGACGACGTGCGCGCCCCCGCCGGCAGGGGGCGTTGCGCGTGCGCGAGCCGGCGGCGCCGGGCAGCGTGGAGGGGACGCTTCCTCCTCCTCCTCCTCCTCCTCCTCCTCCTCCTGGGCCGGCGGCGGGAGGAGGCGCGTGCTGGCGGCGGCGGGGGCGCGCTCGGGCTCGGCGGCGCAGCGTGGGGATTGTTTGCGCCGCCGCTCGGGGAAGCGGAGCGCCGGCAGCGCTCCCCGCCGCGACCCCCCTCCCCCCGCCGCCGCCGCCGCCGCCGCTCCCCCAGTTTCCTCGGCGGGCCCCCGCCCCGGAGCCAATATTCCCGAGATCAAGCGCTACGCGGCGGCGGCGGCGGCGGCGGGGCCCGGGGCGGCCGGCGGGGCCGGGGGGGACCGCAGCGAGGCCGCCGCCGCCGCCATGGAAGCGCTGGGACCCGGTGAGAGACGCGGGCGGGGTTGGGGGGGGGGGTGGAGGCCGCGGGCCCGGCCCGGTGCCGCTCTGCCGGGAGCGCGGAGCCGCGCAGGGCCGCGGCGGGCTGCCAACTCCGGGGGAAGTTTGCGGGGCGGACGCCGGGCCCTCGGCGGCGGTGCGGGGCTGGCCGTGCCCGAGCTGCGCGTCGGGAGCGCGCTGCCGGGAGCGCGCTGTCCTCGGGGCCGCGCGGCGCCGCACGGCCGCGGCCTTCGGGCTGGGAGAGCGGCGCGCGTGGCTGTGACGCCGAGAGGCCGAGGTGATGCGTCCCGGGTTTGTGTCGGTTCGCAGCCCTCGGCTGAGCGCTGCTGTTGTTTCTGCACGTGGTGTTTTTGCTCGCTCGCGGTTTGACATCGCTAGTTATTCTGTAAAATGTCTGCGGGGAGCGTTCCTCCAGCGAACGGCATCTTCGGCGTTAGTTCGGCTGGAATACGAAGCGCTCATCGGTGCCGAGGTGCGGTTTGTACAGCATTGTAGGGCTGGGAAGGGAGCTCCCGAGTCCGATGCCCCCTGCAGAGCAGCGCCCTGCGGCTCCGAACTCGGGCGGCCGAGGGGCTGTTGTGACAGCCTCCTCCACGCAGCCTCTCCTGGCTTCACACACTGCTTCCTGCCTGCAGTAGCACCTCGAGGTTTCAGTGCGTGTAAATGTCACGCGGTGGAAGAGAATGGAGAGCTCGTCGAGCTGATGGGGCAGAAATCCCGATGAACTCAGGGGGATCTGCGGGGAGGATTTCAGCTCGTTCTGCACGGTGCTTTGAGAAATAACTTTAGAAAGGAGAAGACGTAAGTTGCGCCTCCTTTCGTTGGTGCTGACCTCAGTCAGCAGGGCCGTGCCTGCCCACAAAACTTGTCAATACCGAGGCAGGAAAATGGGTAAATATAGTCGTCATTTAATCTCTTGCGGGAGGTCAGCGCTTGCACTTACTTCAGGCTAATTAACGCAGGATTAATGGATCATCTCTCTCGTATCCAAATAAGCACAACAAACTTTGATCGCCCTTGATGATTCATGCTTGTTGAGATGGCTGTGGCTTTTTTTTTGAGTACTACTTGTACCCCAGCACCGGTTCCACCGCGCTCCTGGCCGGATGGCCATGACTCGTGTGGGTGCAGAGCCAGCAGTGCACCGTGCGGGGTGTCTGTACCCCAAACAGCCACAGTGCTTTGGCATTGACATGTTAGGTGGGCTCCAGCTGCTCGCACTCAGCGTTCTGCTTGGAGTGCTGCTGGGGTTAGTTCCCTCAAGTGGCTATTCTAGGGTGCAGAAGGCTCCTTTAATTTGGTCTTAGCTTTAGTTTAGGATTGCGTTAAGCTTATTGCTGCACAATGAGGTGGTCCCAAATATGAGCTTCATCCTCCTATGGCTTATCTACTTCTGATATAAGCTGTGAGCCCTTGATTTAAATGGATGCTGGCAGGTTGACACAGTCTTACCATACTGAACTTGCCCTAAGTTTTATTGTTACTCTCTCCTTTGCTGCTCAAGAACAGGGGGAAGAAACATTGATCGCACCAGATACAGACAGAAGCCATGAAAAGATATTAACTCCATTTGCTTTGTGTGCAGTGTCAGCTGGGGCTGTGATAGATTGAACAACAACAAAAAGTGTTTAATCTTGTTAATGTGGTATCTCAGATCTTAACACTGAGGAATTTAACTGAAGTCTTAACCAGTGGCTAGCTTGCTTGCCAGTGCCTTTTATAAGCCTCTCCTGAGTTCTTCCTTTGAACTCTCTGCAGCCGTTACCTTTGTCCAAATAAATTCCCTTCTCCACGTGTGTTAGGAGCCTGTACCTGTCTTTGTGTGCTCCATTACTCTCCAGAAGAAAACATAAACCATACCTCATTCCTTTCATTGTGTTAGAACTTGAAGTTGGGTGGAATTCTGCTTCAGGGCTGTTTCATTGTTAATAAAGGTGTTGTGTTGGTGAGTAAGGGAAACGACCAAAGTGTCTTTTAGCCTGGATCCAATATGGAAATGCCTTGAGTTTGGGTTTGAATAAAAGATGTATCTTACTCATCTCTAGATTATGTCAATTTTCAGTTGAAAATGGGGAGTGTATTTCATCAGTGCCTCAAAAGTGGCGCTCGGTAACATCTGAAGCTTGAGCCCAGAATGAAAAGGTGTGGCTAGCTCTAGGAATGATGCTGGGAGTATGTCTGTGTTCTATAGGGGTAGGTAATATATGAATATTTACGTTCCACCTCAGGACTCTGACAAGTTCATAAGCTATAGTTTTGAATAAACGTCACCAAAATTCAGAGAATGAATTGTGGCATTAACCTAACATAGTCCTGGGAAGCCCTTTGAGGTTTCTTTTTGCCATGCCAGAAAGAATTCCCAGCTAAACACACCTGAAGAGATGCTGCGCTGAGTGATAGTTCTCTCACGTATTTGTTTGATTCCCGCAGGGCCCCCAGCAAGCCTTTTCCAGCCCCCCCGTCGCCCAGGCCTGGGAACTGTTGGGAAACCCATCCGCCTCCTCGCCAATCACTTCCAGGTTCAGATCCCTAAGATCGATGTTTATCACTATGACGTGGATATCAAACCAGAAAAACGACCTCGAAGAGTGAACAGGTAAGAGCTGTTTAATAGTGACAGCACTGTTGTGTTATCTGTTACAGGAAGATGTCTGTTAGAGGCTGAGGTGAGGGAGTTGTGCTTGGGAGTTGACACCAGTGTTCAGGTGTTGGTGCATATCCATCTGAAGAGCAGCCCAGCTCACAGGGCACGTGCTCCTGTGTGTGAGCAGCTCTTCAGGTGGCACTGAGTGCATCTCTTCTGGCAGCAGTGGGAGTTTGCACACCTTTGTGTTGGAACTTCAGTGTCCTAACCTGGAGGTGACTTACTCTTGGTTTCTTCTGATGACCCGTGCACGTTCTCGTGCATCGTAGCTTCTCCTGCCTCAGTCCTTAAAGAAAATGGGGAGAAGGAATTTTAAACCACGTGAGACCGTTGCTGGATTTCCCCATTCTCCAAGCTGACTTGATAAATCCCTCTGTAGGGAAGTGGTGGACACTATGGTGAGGCACTTCAAGATGCAGATCTTTGGTGACCGGCAGCCTGGATACGATGGGAAGCGGAACATGTACACTGCGCACCCGTTACCCATCGGCAGGGACAGAGTGAGTGTTACTGCAAAAAGAGTTTTTATTGACTGTGGTTTTCATTGTAATTGTGATGTTGCACAGTAATATAACGTTCTGTCAGTCTGCAGTCCTTAACTGATGTTTCTGCTTAATTCCGTGTGTAAGGTGGATATGGAGGTGACGCTTCCAGGAGAGGGGAAGGACCAGACTTTCAAAGTGTCCATTCAGTGGGTGTCGGTCGTCAGCCTGCAGTTGCTGCTGGAAGCTCTGGCAGGGCATTTGAATGAAGTTCCTGAAGATTCTGTGCAGGCACTCGATGTAATCACACGGCACCTCCCCTCCATGAGGTGGGTACTTTGGGTGTCTCCATAACTGGCTCTGTCTCATCTCTGTCTTACACTTGTGTGAAGTTGCTTGCTGCTTTTCTGCTGCTGTTCACCTTCCTGCTGCAGAAGGGCTGAGGGAAGCTGCTGTGTAATTCAACACCTGCATTACGGATTTGCTCTAGAACAGGGATATTTGATCTGAACTCAAGACTTGTGTCTGCTGGTCATGTTTCCAGCTGAAATTTGCTATACCCCTTCCAACTCAGGTTTTTTATTTGCCATGAGTTAGGTCTACCAGTTCTGGTGTGCCGTAGAAGTGTGTTTTAAACACACAGCTTCAGAAAGGTCCATTGGAAGGGAATGCTTAAGTTATTCATTTCCTTTTCAGGTATACTCCTGTGGGTCGCTCCTTCTTTTCCCCCCCTGAAGGCTATTACCACCCTCTGGGGGGTGGCAGGGAGGTCTGGTTTGGCTTCCACCAGTCTGTCAGGCCTGCCATGTGGAACATGATGCTCAACATCGATGGTATGTAGGTTAACTGTCTCTCTCTAATGTAACAGAGTTCTTGTTGCTTCTAAATTAAACGTCCTCTTTTTTTATCGTAGTGTCAGCGACTGCTTTCTATCGTGCTCAGCCTATCATTGAGTTCATGTGCGAGGTCTTGGACATTCAGAACATCAATGAGCAAACCAAGCCTCTGACAGACTCCCAGCGTGTCAAGTTTACCAAAGAAATCAGAGGTAAAGGCACTGCATCACAATACTGTCAATCTGTCCCTGCTGTGTTGTAAGGAAAATTCATGAGGCACTTGGCAAGTTGGCCTGTTCCTTTCTTGCTCTCACCTCTCCCAAAGGTGATTCCTATGTCTGATTCTATGTATGTGATTTTTATTTCGGGTTTTCAGGTCTGAAGGTGGAGGTTACTCACTGTGGCCAGATGAAGAGGAAATACCGAGTTTGCAATGTTACTCGTCGACCAGCCAGCCACCAGACGTACGTATGCGAGCACTGCTGATGAGTTTTAAGGTCATGAACCATTTAGATACGTTAATTATGTAAAGTTGATTCTGAAGGTGAAGCAGCTGTGTGGATTGGAAAGAGTGTTTGTCCTTAATAGGACAGAGAAATAATGTGGATTTAGGCACCGGCTTTATTTCCATCAATACGAGAAGGTAGAAGCTGTGTCCTGATTTTGAAATGGAGTTACCAAAGGCTCGCATTTATAAATAGCTCTGATAAACTCTATAAAATATTATCATTAAGGAGAAACCCAATAGCTAAGAAAAAAAAAAATGTTCTAAGCATTTCTGCTCTGGAGTACATTTTCCACTCTTCCCTTTTCAAGATCTAAAACAACAACAACAACAAACTAACCAGAGTAAATATCCTTTATAGGTTTCCTCTACAGCTGGAAAATGGGCAGGCTATGGAGTGCACAGTGGCTCAGTATTTTAAGCAGAAGTACAGTCTGCAGCTAAAATATCCTCATCTTCCCTGTCTGCAAGTAGGACAGGAACAGAAACACACGTACTTGCCACTGGAGGTGAGAATCTTAACTTCCTCTTGCACTGTGGCATGTCCTTTGTTAAATGGCCACACACTTCTCACTGCTCTGTGTAGGTGTGTAACATCGTGGCAGGCCAGAGGTGCATCAAGAAGCTCACAGACAATCAGACATCAACTATGATCAAAGCGACTGCAAGATCTGCCCCGGACCGGCAGGAGGAGATCAGCAGGCTGGTAAGCACTCCTTCAGCTAAGCAGGCTGCCTGTGTGAGTGGATGTAACGTCACGCAGCTGAGCCAGGAATTGCAGAAGTTCAAAAAACCTGACTTGTTTGAAATCGGTGCTTTCAAACAGAGAAGCTGTTGATTGCAAAAAGACAGAGTCACCTGAAACACTAGGCGTGGTTCCACAGATACTTCTCCTGTCACCAGGTGAAAAGCAACAGTATGGTTGGTGGGCCTGATCCGTACCTGAAGGAGTTTGGTATCGTTGTCCATAATGAAATGACAGAGTTGACAGGCAGAGTTCTGCCAGCGCCGATGCTGCAGTATGGAGGCAGGGTGAGTCTTCCAGGTCTTGTGAAATACCTTGCTCTGAGGGTGCTGACATTCATTGAACGTTCCATCTGTCTTCTCACAAGGTTTGCTTTCTTATGAACACTGGTTGGCTGTGGACAAAACCAGGCAGCATTTTATTTTTAATTTGCCTTTGGTTTTTACCTAGAACAAGACTGTGGCCACACCAAACCAAGGTGTGTGGGACATGAGAGGGAAACAGTTCTATGCTGGCATTGAGATTAAAGTTTGGGCTGTTGCCTGTTTTGCTCCTCAAAAACAATGCAGGGAAGACTTACTAAAGTAAGTATTTTCCTCTTTATTCAGGATACCTCTTTCAGGGTTTATTTGAAAGATGATATGAAGTATAAGTTAATCATGCATCTAAAAGTAAAAAGAGGAAATCATAGTTCTGCAGTGTCTTAAATGTTTACTGCTTGGGAGGAGGCTTTAATGAAGTTCATGACCTGATTGGCTGGCTAGGAAAGCAGCAATTCCCTTACCACTGAGGTCAGGTTGTGGAGACTGCATTCAGATCTCACGTAATGCTGCTTTTACAAAGAACTGATGGTGATCTTTTACTCCAAAATCTAAACCGTATTTGGTAGAATGGTGACAGGAGTGATGAACAGAACGAACAGGGAAGTGGGATGTGGTGGAAGGACCAGGTTGCATCCCTTCATGTTTTATTTCCAGGAGCTTCACTGACCAGCTGCGTAAGATCTCCAAGGACGCAGGGATGCCGATCCAGGGGCAGCCCTGCTTCTGTAAATACGCCCAGGGTGCAGACAGCGTGGAGCCCATGTTTAAACACTTAAAATTGACTTACGTTGGCCTGCAGCTGATCGTGGTGATTCTACCTGGAAAGACACCCGTGTACGGTAGGCAGAAGCTGCACAGCGTGGCGTAGCTGCGTGATGAGCAGGCGTCCTGCCGTGCTCTTTGGGATGGAGGCAGAACAGGCAGTGCCTTAGAAGGGTTTGCTGGTTTTCTGTTTGTTTGTTTTGCCTTATCGTTCTTTGGAGGTTGGGTTGTCAGTCCTCAGAGGAGTAGAATCATAGCTTAGAGTTGGAAGGGACCTCTAAAGAGATCATCTAGTCCAGCTCTCCTGCGGTTTGCAGCAGCATCCATAGCTCAGTCAGGTTGCTCAGAGCCTGCTCCAGCCTGGCCTTGAACGTCTCCAGGGTTGGGGCATCCACCACGCCTCTGGGCAACCTGCCCCAGTGCCCCACCACCCTCAGTGTAAGAGACTTCTCCCTTATATCCAACCTAAATCTTCCTTGTTTAAATTTGAAGCCATTCCCCCTTGTTCTATCACCACACGCACTTTGGGAAGGTACAGAGCGGCGTGCACGTTCCCAAAGAGCAGGCTGAGACCTTCAGTGACCCTTGAAGGGTTTGAGAAAGCATAATGTTTGGGAAAGATGTTGGGACTAATGACTTCACCTGACTGGAGCCACCATCCTGTCTTCTGTCACAGCTGAAGTAAAGCGAGTTGGTGACACTCTTCTTGGCATGGCCACTCAGTGCGTTCAGGTAAAGAACGTGGTGAAAACCTCACCACAAACGCTGTCCAACCTGTGTCTGAAAATAAATGCAAAGCTTGGAGGAATCAACAATGTGCTCGTACCTCATCAAAGGTAAGATGAGATTTAGTGCTTTCCTTGAAGTCCGAATTACCAAGCAAAGTGATGTTAGTCTGCTCTGCTGCCTTTCACGTCCGTGAGCACCCCGTATTTCCTTCCAAGCTGAAAGAGGAGGAGTGAGACAGAGTGACTTGTGGTGAATGCTTCTAACTTTGCCTTTGATCCTCTGTTTTTTCTGCTTTCTGTTTTGTCTGGAAGAGATGGAGGCACAGACCTTCATCTCTAAAGATCTGGAATGGTTCTAGTGCTGTTACATGGTTTGGATATGCCTTCCTTGGTTCTCTTTTTTTTTTCTCCTTCCTCATCCCCCTTCTTTACATTCTTATTAAATAATTAAACAGGCCCTCAGTGTTCCAGCAGCCAGTGATCTTTCTGGGAGCAGACGTCACTCACCCTCCTGCTGGGGATGGGAAGAAGCCTTCCATAGCTGCTGTGGTGGGCAGCATGGATGGCCATCCGAGCCGTTACTGTGCCACGGTGCGCGTGCAGACCTCTCGTCAGGAGACCTCCCAGGAGCTGCTGTACAGCCAGGAGGTGATCCAGGACCTGACCAACATGGTGCGAGAGCTGCTCATACAGTTCTACAAGTCCACGCGTTTCAAGCCCACGAGAATCATTTACTACAGAGGAGGAGTGTCAGAAGGGCAGATGAAGCAGGTACGGTCTGATGGTGTCTTGATGCTTGACACTGCATGTATGGAGTGCCGTTGTTTAGAGGGCAGTTTGCAGTTTTATTTTGTTTTCCTGGGCAGACAGAAGGTGATTAAGTTGTCCTGGCTGTGCTCCTTATGAAGTGGCATTTCTATGTGGGAATAATAATGCTGTATGTACTAATGGTTAAATCTTCTATGTCCAGGTAGCTTGGCCGGAGCTTATAGCAATCCGAAAGGCCTGTATTAGTTTGGAAGAAGACTACAGGCCAGGAATAACGTACATTGTTGTGCAGAAGAGGCATCACACCAGGCTCTTCTGTGCTGACAAAACTGAAAGGGCAAGTAACGTTGGGTGCTTGAGTAAGAAGTTGATGGGGATGGGAATGTAGGGAGGAATCCATCTCACCCGTTGCAGGTGAACTGATTTGTACCAGCGAGCAGTTCTGTGCTGGAGCAGGCTTTTCTCTGACACCCATATAATGTTCCTCCCCTTTTTTGCTGCTCTGCAGCACGCAGTCAGGTGGAGCAGCTTGTTCCCAGCCCCTTCCAGAGTGAGCGTACTCAGTATCCCTGGATTTGTGTATCTAGAGCTGTAACCTCATTTTTGTACTCTTGAGATTCCCAGCACGTGCTCGTTGCTTGGTCACTTGTCTGTTCTGTTCCTGGATGCATCCGTAAGGTTTTCCTATGTCACAAACCCACAAGCCAGCTAAGGAACCTTCTTTAGGAAACGTCTTGATCTCGTGTTTGCTAGAAGGATATGCATCTCTGGGGTGTGACTGCAAACAAGGGTGTGAAATCTATTTCAGAAAGCCTGCATCCTTGTCATATTCTGACATACTTACGTATGCTTTGTGTCACTCTGCAATTCTAATGGTGCTGGCAAGAATTCCACTTTTCTCTGATCATGCACCAAGCGTGAGGAACTTCACCAAATCCAATGAACCCACATTTTCATTCCTCCTGTGCAAGCTGCCTAAATTTTTACACGTTTTTCAGCTATAAATTGTCAGACAGCTCTGAGTAGTGCCTACCTGAAGAGGTATTTCTGGCTCACTTCTAAAGGAAGGGAAAAATACCACGGGCTAATGATGAACTTTCCACGTTAGGTGGGTAAGAGTGGCAACGTACCAGCGGGCACTACCGTGGACAGCACGATCACGCATCCTTCTGAGTTTGACTTTTACCTCTGTAGCCACGCGGGAATTCAGGTAACGTTTCAGCTGTGCTGTGCTCAGGCTGTGGCACTGAGTCCTGGTTGTTGTCCTGCTGGGTTTGGCACATCAGTTCGGTGCCTGGTTGGCGCTTCAGTGTGCTGACAGGAGGTTTGGTGTTCACATGGCCCTGCTGCTTTTGCTGATGCTGTGTGGCTGAATCTCTCCGCAGGGAACCAGCCGGCCCTCCCACTACCAGGTCCTGTGGGATGACAACTGCTTCACTGCAGATGAGCTGCAGCTGCTGACCTACCAGCTGTGCCACACGTACGTGCGGTGCACGCGCTCAGTGTCTATCCCAGCTCCTGCGTACTATGCCAGACTGGTGGCGTTCAGGGCTAGGTACCATCTTGTGGACAAGGATCACGACAGGTAAGGAGCTCCCCATCCTGGCAGCCAGGCAGCGGACTCGAATCGTAGGCTCAGTTGTTGATGGCTGTGTGTGTGTGTGCGTTTTTACAGCGCTGAGGGCAGCCACGTGTCAGGACAGAGCAATGGCCGTGATCCTCAGGCTCTGGCAAAGGCAGTGCAGATCCACCACGACACTCAGCACACGATGTATTTTGCTTGAGAGCACCTGGGAAGATAAGGCAAAACTAACATCTCATTCAGTCCTGACATGTTTCCACCGCCTACTGCTACAGCTAGGGCCAGGTTTGGTTCAGGCTGCCAGCAGCTCTGAACAGTCGCACTGAATCTGTACGTACAGCAGTGTGTGATGCACCGACACAGTTGAGCCATTCGTTTCGTTATCCGACGTCGTAGAAATTCATAACTGTCTTTTCTGATGCATTGGACTGAATTTTTACCTCAAAGCGCGTAAGGCCGACCGCCCTGATGTTTTTCAAGGACTTGGCACGGAAGGTTTCTATGGAATATTTTGCTAGCTCTGCTCTCTGGGCTCTCCCCTCGTCCCATCCTCTCTCGATGCTCCGTCCCCACTGCTTCGTGAGTGTGCGTAGTGCGGCGAAACCTCTTCCCTCCAGTGACGTGTTCTGTTGTGTGGGGCCATGGATTTGTTTTGGTTTTTTTTTTAACAAGCGATTTTAGACTTCACCACTCCTGTAAATGCCTTCGAACGGACGTAACGTCACAGGTATGGCAGTTGTTGTCGCTTTTACTGGTGACCTTTTTAACCTGCAGACTTGGGCTGCAAAGCAATTGCACTATTCTGCCAGCTCAGAGCGGTGGTTCTTGTCCTGTGAGCGTGCACCGTAAGCAGGCGGCGACGCCTGCCAGTGGGTTTTAACTGTAACAGATCATACTGCCGTGGTGTCGTGACAAACACTGAACCGTCGTTTTCCCCCTCTGGAGAAGAAAAGAAAAAAGGATTAAAAAAAAAAAGAAAAAAAAAGGAAAAAAAAAAGCAAAAAAAAATAGAATTAGCTTTTAGGTATTTTGCAGACTTTTACAAAGTGCCCACTTGATGCTGCTGTGTGGTTTGATAAATCGAAGTGATTTTAAAACTTTTTTCTCATAGGAGGTTGAACTTTGGCAATAAATATTGGTTTTTTAAGCCCCCCCCCCCCCCCCAGCAGTGTAATTTTCTAGCTGAGGATCGTGCATGGTTCACCCACGTCCCCGTGTCCTTTTCCAAACGCAGTTTGGCAGTTCCCGAAACCCACTGGAAAAAGACACGCTTCCGTTTATTTTAAGGATTATTTTTACCCGTTTTGTACTCGCTGTTGGTGTCCTGTCTGCACCGTTTTGTATCCGTTTGGAGCCTGGCTGTTAGGTGGAGGAGAGGCCTGCCAACCTGTCCAGTGTCAGTGCGTTGTGTGGCAGCAACCCGAGCACTTGTACCAGCATTTTCAACTCCTGCCCCTGGGAATCGAGGCTGCCCACACCACTGCATTCAGCAGCACGAGGAGTCAGCGCTGGGTGCGATTACACTGCCCCGGCCCAGCCTGCAGGAACCAGGGCTCTGAGATCTGCGTGGTTTTTCTCAGCTGCGGTGTGAAATAAAGAAGAGGGGTTTGGTTTTCACCTTTGGAATCCGTAGAGGTCGGGCACCAGGAGCTGTGCTCCTCCTCAGCACAGGATAGAAGTGTATCCCAAAGCGAGCAGAGCCGACAGCACTGCCTGGAGGACGAGGTGGAGGAGTGCAGCAGTTGCACTGTGGTCTCTGGGACCGCGTGGGGTTTGCTGCTGCGTTGTGTCTGCTGTCCAAAGCTTAGGAGCCAGCCCCAGAAACATCAGCAATATCAGATGCTGTTTTCCTTCGGTCTTGAAGCTTGGAAATACGTTGAAGTTTACATTTCGAAATGCTGGTTGTTTTTCAGCTGTACCAGAGTACGCTGAACGCAGTCTTCAGTTCTGTAAGCTCCTTTCAAACAGGATTCTCGTTAAGTTTGAAGCTTTTTTTCCTGTTAAAGATGGGACTGAAGCAAACTGTGCTCCTGGCACGTGCGGTAGACGAGTTTAGGGTCGGAAAAGATTCTTTTTCATTTCTGTTTTTTACTTTTCTTTTTAAAGAATACCTCACTTGTGTAATAAAATCAGGACATGTGGGTGGGAGACTGAGCGCTGCTTCAGCTGTGGATGGCTGCTTTCTCAGTACTCGTTCAGGGAGAATGCAAAATATAACTCAAAAAAAAATACAAACACAACAAACCCTTCTTGGAACGAACTCTGACTTGACCCAACACGCGTGGAGAACTTTGGCACCTTGAAAAGAAGCTGAGCACCCTGCTTCGGTTCTGGGATCACAGAATGGCTGTTTGAGTTTGTGCTCCGGGCAGGAACCGGGACTGCTTCCATCCAGGGCGCGTGAGAACCGTTTGGTTTTATCACCACGCAGTTCCTTGCCCGGGCCGAGCACTCCTAGTTCAGATTGAGTGAAGCTGAGCCTCTCTTTAGTGACCGGACTGAACATCTGAGCTCAGAGCACGCGGGTCGCTGCAGTTACCCATCCTTGGAGGTGCCCGAGGCCGCGGATGGGGCAGGCTGGGGGCTGCGGGGGGGCCTGGAGGGTCCATCCAACCCCAACCTGTGCGGTGCTGTGGCTGTGGAGCTCAGCTGGCCCTGGGAAGCGCGGCGTGAACCCGAACTCAGAGCGGTGTTATAAACACCACTGAGAAAACGCAGCGCTGTTGCGGAGCTGGCGTTCAGGACTTGTTGCTTGGTGAGGACTAAGATCAGCATTTTGGCAATACTGTCCCGTGCAGGTCTGGAAGCTGAGTCTGGAGGTTGGGCTCGATGATCTGAATTGTTATGCATGTGTCAATCAATGGGAAGATGTGCATTCTGTAGACGTAGTTCTTAAGGTGTTTTTTTTTGTTCGTTCGTTTGTTTTGGTTTTGTTCCTTTATAAATAAAGCCTGTTGGCCACTGTTTAGCTCTGTGGTGTGGAAGATTTTAAATGTAGCAACGTTTAAAGAGTTGGGGATGGTGGATATTTAAATAAAATTAAAAAAAAAGGGGGGGGAAGGGCAGAAATCCCATTTTCAAACCAGTTCTGCTTGCGTTGTGAACGGCTGAGCTCTGAACAAGCTCTCCACGTGCCGTGGGTCGGAGCTGACCTCACCCGTACAGCAGCTCTGCCCCTCGGACGGAGGCACTTTGTTCAGATGAACAGAACCTTACCCCCCGATACCTTTGTGGATGTGCTGTTTTTCTTGCTCAATAGCAAGGGAGTGACTCTGCTTTCATTTTCGGAAGGCAGGGTTTGGAGGGCATTGTATCAATACTGTTTCGACTGCAAGGTTTTTTCCTTGTTTGAGGAAGGATCTTGTAACATCACAGATTTTCTTATACCTTGCTATTGACGTTTTCATATTTCTATGTCTAGAAGCTGAAACTTCAGTGTAAGATGTTTGCATTCGTTCATTTTTGACCTAACGGTGTAATTTTCGTTCCTATATATTGTTAGACTCGTAACGTTAACGCTGTGTTTTATTGAACCCGGGCTGGGTGTGTGTCTATAGCAATACGAGGTACTCTTTCTGAGCTGTTCTGGGCGGGATAGCGGCCCCATGTTGCGATGAGATGCTGGTGGTGTACACTTTGTATTTCCTTTTTTTTTCCCCTTTTTTTTGTTTTATTTTTGGTTTTTCTTTTTTTTTTTCTTTTTTTTTTTTTTTTTAGCCTGCAGGGATATTTTTGTGTTCATGTGTCCGAAAATGAAGTTAATAAAATAATAAAAAAAGAAATCGGAATTCCTGAGCCCAGCGTGGTTTTTTTGTCCTTTATGAACGGTGAGGGCGCAGTTAACAGATGTACCGTGGACAGAGCTCAGAGCAGTGCTGGAGTCGGTGCAGAAAAAGTACGGTTGGGGAATCGTTGAATAGAAATGAAACGCTCATGGTGGAAAAACCCCAAAGGAGCGATCTCCAGAAAGAGATCGACCCAGTGGTGCTCAGCAGGGAGGGGATCATCCCCTGTACTCAGCTCTCGAGTACTGTGTTCAGTGTTGGGCCCCTCACTACGAGAGAGACATCGAGGCCCTGGAGCGTGTTCAGAGAAGGGCAACAAAACTGGGGAGGGGTCTGGAGCACAAGTCTTACGAGGAGCGGCTGAGGGAGCTGGGATTGTTTAGCCTGGAGAAAAGGAGGCTCAGAGGAGACCTCATCGCACTCTGCCACTGCCTGAAGGGAGGCTGTGGTGAGGAGGGGGTCGGCCTCTTCTCCCAGGTAACTAATGACAGGATGAGAGGGAATGGCCACAAGCTGCGCCGGGGAAGATTTAGATCAGATTTGAGGAAAAATTTTTTCTCTGAGAGAGTGGTCAGGCCCTGGAATGGCCTGCATAGGGAGGGGGTTGGGGCACCGTCCCTAGCGCTGTTCAAGAAGCGTTTAGATGAGGTGCTGAGGGATTTGATTGAGTAGCTCGGTGGGTAGGGATGGTGGTGTGAGGATGGTTGGACTAGATGATCTTGGAGGTCCGGTCCTTTCCAACCGAATGGATCTATGAATCTATGAGTCTGGCAGAGATGCATCGCCCGGCCCTCGGGTCACACGGGTGCGTTGCCCACACCGTGCTGCCCTGGCCGACTCATGGTTGCAGTCACCAAGTGTTCCCTTCTTCATCTCTTTCAGGTGAGGCTTCGCCGTTTCCTCAGGAAATAAACAACCTTTCGGATGAGGATGAAACGCGGCAGCTATGAACGAACCGTGGCTTAAAATCCCCTCCACCTCCAGCACATCGCCGATTCGGACTCAGATGGGGTTTATTTCTCCGCAGCGCGTTTCGGCACTGAGACCTTCAGCATTACACTCGGGACACCTTAACCCCGTTCCCCCCCGCGCCCTCCTGGGCTGACTCGCGGGTGAAGGGCAGCGCCGGGGTCCTGCCCCTCAGACACCGCTCAGCGCGGACGGACCGACGCCGTGGGAGCGGCGGTGCCGCGGTGCGCGCTCCGTGAGGGCGCGGAGCCGGGCGGGGCGGCGGAGCCGCGCTCCGAGCGCTCCTGGGCCGCGTCCGCGAGCGCGGAGCGGCGGCGGCACCGCGCGCGGACCTCGAGCTCCGCCGCCGTCCCCGCGCTCCTCCGCGGCGCTGCCCGCCAAGATGGCGGCCGCGGGGCGCCGCCTTTGTTGGGCGCGGGGTCGGGCGGCGGCGGCGCGTGCGCGCTGGGGCGCGGCGTGAGGCGGCTGCGGAGTGCGGCAGCGGCCCCGGCCCCGCGCCCCGGCCCCGCCCTGCCCGCGGCCCGGCTCGGAGCGGCGCCCGCGTGGATGGGATGGAAGCGGGACCCTCGGGAGCAGGTGAGGGCCGTGCGGCGGGAGCGGCGGGGCCTCGCTGGCGCTCCCCGGGCGGGGGACGCGGGGCCCGGCTCTCCGCGGGCGGTCGGGGCTGAGGGGGCCGGCGGGGAGCGGCGCGGTCGCCCACCCGGGCTCGGAGCTCGGCCGCGGGGCCGGGGCGGTGCCCGGGGCGGAGGGGTCGGTTCGGGGTCGTGAAACGCGAGGGGGAAAATGGAACCGTGGTCGGGCGCGCTGAGATGCGGCCTCGAGGCCGGGTTTGCTTTTTCGGCCCGGCTTCCAGCGCCCTTTATCCGCTGCCAGCCTTACAGTTGTCCTAACGTTGTCTTCCCGTGCAAAAAAGCACAACGGTTAAGCAGAGCCGCTGAGCCTGCGGATGTCTTCAGGAAACGCGAAGTCACAGAGCGTGCTGCTGGCACTGCGCGGTGCGGGGCACAAAGCCGGGGCGGCAAACCGAGCACCTTGTGCCGCCCGGCCCCGAGCCCACAGCGCACAGCAGCGCGGGTGGTTAAGATGGCAGATGTTGGGAGGAGGACGGGTCGGGCAGAAGAGCAGCGCCGTGCGGCTCCCGGCGCTGTGTGGCGGGCTCAGTGGGGCTGCCCCGCGGACGGGGTGCTCCCACGCACGTGGGTGCTGTGAAACGCGAAGGCGAAGCCGTTCCTCGCCTTTGTCCCGGCCCTTCCCCGGGAGCTGGAGGATTTCTTTGTCTGCTGCTCACGGATCTGCACTTTCTTCCCTTGTGAGCCTCTCCTGGAACAGATGGGAGAGATGTTATCTCCTGCCCTTAGCGCGGACCCCGGGGCATGTGCTCAGCGGGGAAACGCTGTGGATGAGTGGAGGAGAGCCTGGAGAGCGGTGCTGGCTGCCAGGCCCGGCCCTGTGCTGCAGACACAAACGTGTGCGTTCCCAGCTAGCTGCTCTGGGGCTGCTGTGTGCTGCTCCGTGTGGCCAGCCGGGCTGCTGAGGCTGTATTCGGGGTTTTCCCTCTCTGGGATGCAGAGCTGTTTATCCTGGGCAGGCTGTGCTCCGGGGTTGGATCCCGACTCGCAGTGTTTGGAGGCAGTTCAGCTGCTGCGGTGTCACATCGTTTGTCAGACCCCTTCAGAGGGACCAGGGGTGGATGTGGGGCTGCGGGGCAGCGCTTGTGGGTTTCACGAGGGCCGGTCTGCTGTCCTTGTTAACAGCTGCCCAGGCAGAAGCAGCACTGCCTGGCAACCAGAGCTGTGGTTCGGATCTGCTGCAGCACCGCTGGGTTCCCTTTCTGACCCAGACGGATGTGGGCACCTCGAAAACAAAGTGTAAAAGGCCTTGGAAAGCATCTGCAATCTGAAATGCAGCGTTTGCTGATTTATGGCTGGCTCTTCAGGGGCAGCAGATTACAGATGTTGTTATTTGCAGCCCGTTCTGCCCCAGGAGGACAGGAGCTGGTGCTGTAGGTGCAGATGGGGCCGTGGGGATGCGTGGGGCCGGGTCCCTGAGCTGGGATGGGTGTCCCAGGGCGCAGCAGATGGAGCTTCTCGAGTGGTTTGCTCAGGTCCTCGAGGGGCAGAAAACCTCTGCAGCCCTGGAGCACTTCGCTTCCCTGCTCCCTCTGCCTCCACGTGGGAGCGTTCACTTCTCGGGGTGGTTCGTGGGGTGTGGAAAACCGTTCGGGGTGAGGATGATGGGCTGCGTGGTGTGTCTGGAGGCCTTCGTCGTGCCCAGCTGCTCTCCTCTCATCCATCTTCACGGTGCTGGGTGTGCGGGAGGGGGCCATCGCGGTCCCTCTTTGGTGATAAAACTCCCTTTTGTCTCGGCCCCTCTCCTGAATGCCGCCTTGGAGAGGATTTAAATGACATGGTAATTTCGTGCCTTCCCAGCCGTGCCTCTGCCCGGGGAGCTGCTGGTCAGTGGGTCGCGTTCTCCAGCTGTTACCATATCAGAAACAAAGCTTATTCCAGCGCTGGTGACCCCAGCTGGGCTCTGCGTGGCTGTGCAGCATCCATGCGTCCTGCGAGGTGCTCCTCATCCCCAGGGCACGGCTTTGTGTGCGAAAGTCTGTGATTCCTCCCAGGCTGCTGAATTTATAATGGCAGGCGGATTTTGTACCGCTCACTGGCTGCATTGTGCTGCAGGAACAACACTGTGCCCGCAGCCCCCGGCCCTGGGCGCGCTCATTTACATGACAAAGTGGGAGTCTGTGCAGCTTCACCATGGAGAGTCGAGGTATGCGGAGAAACCCCTCTGTCTGGGGCTGTTTGGGTCACTTTTTAACGAGGCTCCCTCCACCCAAGAGGGACTCAAGATGTTGTGCAGAGCTGCTCTTCCCCGGCTCTGGTGGGATGTGTCAGTGGTGCGGTGTGGGGCTCTGCCAGGCACTGCTCTGCCTCGAGCACACTGCCAGGGCACAGGGTTCCTTTTGGGGTCTCTGTCATGTGGGTTGAAGCAGTCAGGGCCCACGGGATGCTGAGTGGGAGCTGCTGTCCTGCTCCTGTGTGCCTGCTGGGCTTGTCTCGTGGGTGTGAAGTAAACCTGGCAGAGATGAGGCGCAGAGCTGTGGTGTGGATCCTCGGTTGGAGCTGGGATGCTGTTTGAGGGCTGGCCGTGCTCATGGAGTGCTCTGAGGACCCGGCCCGGCTGGATGCAGGTTTTGAGAAACAAATAGGGTGCAAAGTGGGATGGATGGAGACTGGGAGAGCGGGAAGGGAGCAGGAAGATCTTGCTTCAGAAAGCAGCACTGTTGCGGTCCTGCGTTGGTGCTCGTCCTTCATCTCCAGATATTGTCAGTAAATCTGCACAACGATGTGTAATGGTGCGGAATGATGTGAGAAGAACCACTGCTGCCCCTTTGCCTCCCATAATCCAGAGGGAAGGTGCCCAGGGAAGCTCCTTCCACCTCCAGCTGTGCTGGGCCTGGCTGTGCAGCTGCTGTTTCGCCGCGGGGTGTGGGTTTGGGCCGTGGTGATGGGCTGTGTGCTGTGCCATCCCTCTGTCTGCTTGCTGGATGTTTTTCTGACCCTTTGCTCTCTGTCCCAGCAGCTGCGGGCTCATACCTGCCACCTTTGCAGCAGGTGTTTCAAGCACCGCGTCGGCCAGGGATAGGAACAGTTGGGAAGCCCATCAAGCTCCTCGCCAACTACTTTGAAGTGGACATTCCCAAGATCGATGTGTATCATTATGAAGTGGATATCAAGCCCGACAAATGCCCACGCAGAGTCAACAGGTAAGGCAAGTATTGGGGGTTTTGGCGCTCCTCCCCTCGCAGTAAGTGCCTTTCTCCTTCACCAGTGGAAACCAGCAGGGTGACGTTAGCTTTGCCCCCTCTGTGCTGAGGTGGAGAAGCAGTTGGAGCAGCTCTGGTGCCCAGCAGACACTGCCAGGTTTGGTCGGCATGGCTGGACCTCCCGAGCTGTGCTGGTGCAGCAGCGTTTGTTGCTGATAGCTTTGGAGGTCCTGAACTGAGCACACTTTCCTGCTTCTTCAAAGCGGCTGTGCTATTTTGGCACCAATCATGTCATTTAAAAATAGTAAGCCCCAGACCTTGGGCCATTGCATGCTTTTTTTTTTCCTTCTTTTTTTTTCCCCCTTTCTTTTTGACACTCTTTTCACTCTCCTTCCCCTCCTGCCCAAAGCAGCCTGGGTAGCTCTGTGCCTCACAGGCCAGCGAGCAGATGCTGTAGCTGCTATTTCCTATGTTCTTGGCACCTAATGCCCGTGGAATGTGCTGCACATTTGCAGCCAGCTACTGCACGCTGTGTCAACTTGCTGTGCTGAAACTGATTTAGCAAGCTGTGGGGCAGGGCATGTAGGTGTGGGTGCAACTCTTGCCTCGGGAGGGACCTGGCTCCGCCATCCCTTGGCCTGCAGTGAGAGCCCAGAGGTGCCCCAGGTGGAGAAGCTCAGCACCTGGCGGGTCACACATTCTTCACATCAAGCTGTGAAGGAACTGGCAAACCAAACCTCGCTCCTCTCTCCCCCGTGCCTTTCTTTCTTGCCTCTGCTTGTCTGTGTAGGGAAGTCGTGGAGTACATGGTACAGCACTTCAAACCTCAGATCTTTGGCGACCGGAAGCCAGTCTACGATGGGAAGAAAAACATTTACACAGTTACAGCCTTACCCATTGGAAATGAGAGGGTAAGAGTGGGACAGGGGATCCCCAAGTGTGGGAAGAACCGAAGCAAAACGAGCTGCCCCTCCTTGTGCTCTGACCGCTGTGTGTTGGTGCCATGACTGCTTCCCTTGCCTTCTGCACCCAGGTTGACTTTGAGGTGACAATCCCAGGCGAAGGCAAGGACAGGATATTTAAGGTCTCCATCAAGTGGATGGCCATCGTGAGCTGGCGCATGCTCCACGAAGCCTTGGTGAGCGGGCAGATCCCTGTCCCTTTGGAGTCTGTCCAGGCACTGGATGTGGCCATGAGGCACCTGGCTTCCATGAGGTACGTGCACGTGGCTGTGCCTGCCTGGCACTGCTGGGCTCGGTGCCTGTTGCTCAGCGTGCTGTTTCCTCTGGTCTGCAGGTACACCCCCGTCGGTCGCTCCTTCTTCTCCCCACCTGAGGGTTACTACCACCCCCTGGGAGGTGGCAGGGAGGTCTGGTTCGGCTTCCACCAGTCTGTCAGGCCTGCCATGTGGAAGATGATGCTCAACATTGATGGTGATGTATTTTTCATGCCAGCGAAAACGCTTTGCTCTCAATCATAAAACCATGACACATGCTCAGCACGGTCACATCCATCCACAGAAGGCAGCACAGGCTAGATCTTAGCACTGTAGGTGGGGGCTTTTTGCTTTATGTCTGGTTGGAGGGCTCCCAGCGTGCAGTGCTCAGTGGGATGGGGTGGGGGTCTGCAGCAGGGCTGGGTGTGTCTGGGCAGGCTGGATCTTGCCTGCTCTTGGGTCATATCTGCTGGAGGAGAGCAGAGACACATCATGGTATCTGTTCCTCAGTTTCTGCAACGGCCTTCTACAAAGCCCAGCCTGTAATTGAGTTCATGTGTGAGGTGCTGGATATCCGGAACATCGATGAGCAGCCAAAGCCACTGACGGACTCCCAGAGAGTGCGTTTCACCAAGGAGATCAAAGGTACAACCCCTGGGCTTATCTCCCACCCTGGCAGCAGCAGGGGAGCGCAGGCTTTGTACCTTTAAAATGCTGCCTGGAGCACTGTTGCCTCCCTTGCTGCTTTTCACAAGCTGTGCAAACAGTTAATTACTTATGGAGGCTGTTTGTAGAGAATCATTCCCTCCTTTACCAGTGGTTCTGCTGTGTCTTTTTGTCTTGCATCAGGTTTGAAAGTAGAGGTTACCCACTGTGGGCAGATGAAGAGGAAATACCGCGTGTGTAATGTGACCAGGCGGCCTGCCAGCCACCAGACGTAAGGCAGTGGGAAGGTGCCCTCGGAAAAATCTGAGCTCTTCTCCTTTTCTGCAGCTGCTGTTTGTGTTAGGGAGAGCTGGAGGGAAAACTCCAGCCTGTGACAGTGCGAGGAGATGTGCTGGGCACTCCGCAGCAGTCTTGGGCACAGGAGCTCGTGCTGCTCTGTGTCATGTGCTTTGGATGCGGGTGGGATGGAGAGGAGGGTGGGAGTGGAGGGGATGCTTTGTCTGGTAGGCAGCACGCTGCAGAGGGCGGGAGCTAACGTGCCAGGAATTGTCCTAGTTTCTACCTCTTGAGTTTGGTTTTCTTTTTGCTTAAAATAGACGCTGCCAAAGCAGAAGCTCTGCCAGGGGTTAAAGCGATCCTCTACCTTGAAATGATTTGCATGTGTCTGGGAGGAGGGTTGGCTGGGGGTGCGTGCCAGGAGCAGCCCACCCTGCTCCACACGGACCCCCAGAGGTGCCCTCAGTGCTGAGCTGTCTGCTCCGTGTGCTTTCCCTGCCCCTGTAAGTGTTCAGGATCTGGTTAACCTTTGTCTGAATCCCAGCTCGACTCCCAAAGAAGGCTCCAAGCGCGGAAGTCCTTCTCAGTGCCATGTGGCTGTATTTCTGTACCTGACAGCGGCATGTGTGGCATGTCCTGTAATAAACATTTGCCCCGATTAGCTGGATTAGCAAGGAAGGGCTTTATTTAGAGATCGCAGTCTTAGACTGGGGTCAGAGTTTTCCTGTCTTGATTTCTGAAAATACTTCAGTTCTGCTTTTTATTTTCTTGAGGGGGAGCCTGCCAGTTCCCTCTCTTCTCAGCCAGAGTAAGTAGTGCTTGAGGTTTGGAAGTGTCTGTTTTGAGAAGGTGCATCCTTTGTGTCCTGCCCCTGCCAGGTTTCCCCTGCAGCTGGAGAGCGGTCAGACAGTGGAGTGCACAGTGGCTCAGTACTTCAAGCAGAAATACAACCTGCAGCTGAAGTACCCTCACCTCCCGTGTCTCCAGGTTGGCCAGGAGCAGAAGCACACGTACCTGCCCTTGGAGGTGAGTGCCAGCTGCAGGTTTGTCACCAGCAGTGACGCAGGCAGGTTGGCTGTGGTCCTCTGTGCCTCACTCGTTTTTAACACGTGGCCGCTTGCTTTCCTCTGTACACAGGTGTGTAACATCGTGGCAGGCCAGCGGTGCATCAAGAAGCTCACAGACAATCAGACATCAACCATGATCAAAGCGACAGCCAGGTCTGCCCCGGACAGGCAGGAGGAGATCAGCAGGCTGGTACGTGCCCCTGGGGCAGGGCTCGGTGCTGGGCTGGGGCTCTGGTGGCTGTGCTGTGTGTGTGTGATGGGCAGTGCCCTGCTCTGGTCCTGCTCCTCAGCTGCACAGCAGGAGGCAGCTGTGGCCCGCTTAGAAGATGCTGGTGGTGTTGATGGCTCGGTTATTCTTCTCCAACTGAATCCCCTGTGGTAGGCACCTGTGTGCAGTGGATGCTTCTTGCTCAGCTGATGGCTGCGTCTCGTTCCTTCTCTCTGCAGATGAAGAACGCCAGTTACAACCTGGATCCGTACATTCAGGAGTTTGGGATCAAGGTGAAGGATGACATGACGGAGGTGACGGGGAGGGTCCTGCCAGCACCTATTCTGCAGTACGGAGGCAGGGTAAGCAGGGCTGCGTGCCTGGCTGCTTGGCAGTGCCCAGGCTTGGATGCTGTCGCTGTGGAAAACTTGTGCTGCCTTCAGATTTATAGGTTGGAGATGGATTTATTTTTTTATTACAGCACCTTAGCTGCTGTTGGTTCTTTTTGCACTATGGCTTTTCTGAAAGCTGTAACCATAAGTCATGCAGTGACTGAAAGGGAGAGGGACGTTTGGGGTCAGGCTGTGCTTGTCCCATGGTCCACATGATTGACATGTGGATGGGCTTTGTGCCCACACCCAGAGAGAGGCGTGGGTTCCCAGGACTCCCTGCCTTGTGGTGCCACGGGAGAGCAGCTCAGGTGAATTTTCCATCACCTTGGAGGGGCTGAAATTCTTAACTCCCTGCGGCTGAGAGCCACAGTCATCCATGGAAGAGGAGGGAGCATCTTCCAGCAAGCACAGCTCTTCAGGGCGTGCAGCTTGGCGCGGGGCAGGGCCTGCTGTGCCTCGTGGCACTCTGACAGTCTGTTTGCCTTGCAGAACCGGGCCATTGCAACTCCCAACCAAGGCGTGTGGGACATGAGAGGGAAGCAGTTCTACAACGGCATTGAGATCAAAGTGTGGGCCATCGCTTGCTTCGCCCCGCAGAAGCAGTGTCGAGAGGAGGTGCTGAAGTAAGGACACGGGCAGCACGTGAGGGTGGGGAGAGGCACAGGGAGCTGTGTTGGCGTGCGGTGCGGCCACTGCTGGCTGAGGCTGCACTTCCCTGTGTGCTGACATTGGATCTGTGTGTGGCTGAGCTGCTTGCTGGTACTAATTTGATCCAGGCTCGGGTGTTGTGTCTCGTCAGTTCATCCTGGCGAGGTTGAAGTTAGCACATCATCGCTCTGATGTGTGTGGACTGACAGTTGCTCTTTCCTCAGTGTCCTTCACACCGGGTGTCTTGTTCTCCTGCAGGCAGCCCTAAAGCCTGGGGTACTGCACTGAGCTCTTCTAACATGTCTTTCCTCAAGGAGAAGGTGGATAAGGTTGTCAGAGATCATTCAGTTAAAAGTTTCTGCAGTACTCCAGGAGCTCAGAATTGAATTTGGCCAATGATTTCCTGTCCCACTTTACTCCAAGATTTACCTCGGAGTGGTTTCCTTTGGACTGTGCCATCACTGGGTCTCTGCATCCTCAGACTGCCCTTTGCTATCTTCCTGTCCACAGGTTAACCAATATTTTCCTCTGGAATAAGGTGCCTCTCCTCCTCTTGGCTTCAGCAGCCGAAGTGGCAGTGCTCCTGCTGCTCTCAGGGAGACGCAGCCCTTTGTGGAACAGGATGCTTCCTGCATGGATTACCCTAACATGCCTGTCATGTTAGGCATAAAACCATGACACATGCCATGGGATTTTATTACACAGAAGTCTCAGGCTTTCTGAAAAGCTTTGTCAGCTTTAAGGTTGTCTGGTTTGATAGCAAAGTGACGCTGAGCAGAGAGAGTATTTGATTTAGAGAGCACCTTGGTTTTGAGTTCTGCTGGGGACCAAGGGTGGCTGCATGGAGGCAGTGTGTGGTTCTCCTGCTGTGTGTAATAGTGTCACTTGGGATGGTTTGGAGCAGAGCACTTTGGTTTGGTAGGTGAAGGCAGGTGGCCTTACAAATCACCTGGAAGTCAACCTTTCCCAGAGAACAGCTCTGCTCCCCTGCTCCTGATTTCTGAATAGGAATAGCTTACGGCTCCTTCAGTCCTCAGGAAAAGTCTTTACTGTGGATAAGAGAGCACTGAGAGAGGCTGGGGGCCTCTCGGGCCAGCCCCAGGCTGGGACTGCTCAGCTCCAACACGTGCTGGTGTTCTGCTGGCGTTCTCCACGTGGGCTGACTTTCCTCTCCTCCCGGGCACAGGAACTTCACCGACCAGCTGCGTAAGATCTCCAAGGACGCAGGGATGCCGATCCAGGGGCAGCCCTGCTTCTGTAAATACGCCCAGGGTGCAGACAGCGTGGAGCCCATGTTTCGACACCTCAAGAACACCTATTCAGGGCTTCAGCTCATCATTGTCATCCTGCCAGGAAAAACACCAGTGTACGGTGCGTGTTGGGCAGGGGCAGGCGGGGAGAAGGGTTTTGCCTTGGCTCGGGAGGGCTGGCTGTGTCCCTTCCACTTCTTCCCCCCATTTTTGAGGGTGAGATGCTGAAAGCTGTGCTTTGCTGATGGCCTGCCTGTTCACGTGGTTCCTCTGCCCACAGCTGAGGTGAAGCGTGTTGGGGACACTCTCCTGGGAATGGCCACGCAGTGTGTCCAGGTCAAGAACGTGGTGAAAACCTCCCCACAGACCCTTTCCAACCTCTGCCTCAAGATCAACGTCAAGCTTGGCGGGATCAACAACATCCTAGTGCCTCACCAGCGGTTCGTATGGCTGCTGCCTGCCGTGGCTGTGGGGCTGGTGTCCCTCCTCCCTCCCGAGTCCCTTCCCTCACTGTGCAGTACTTGCAGCTGTGCAGAGCAGCTCCATGAAATGAAGGCTTACGTCCCTTCTTGCCTTGTGAGGAGCCTGGAGGCTGGGAGACGTCCTCTGGCAGTCTGCTCATCTCTGCTGGGCTGTGTTGCCCTGAGGTGCCCCCAGGAGGCTGACTGCTGCTTTCTCTTTTTCCCTCCAGCTCTGCTGTCTTTCAGCAGCCGGTGATATTCCTCGGGGCTGACGTCACTCACCCACCGGCTGGAGATGGGAAGAAGCCCTCTATCACAGCTGTAAGTCCCCATTCTGGGCTCAGTGCTGCCTGGTAGGTTTGCAGAGAGGAACTGGAGCGAGGCTTGTGTGCTGCTTCAGCATTGTTCCCATGGTGATGCTTCTCAGGGTGGCCCTGGACACGTCCTGGGGAGGTGGGGAGCACCTGAAGGTGCCACTCTCTGCTGTTATGTTTTGGGGGAGCTGCAGGGAGAGCTGGCAGCTGCCAGCAGATGGGGCTCTTGATGTGCCGAGCCCTGCAGTGCTGTCAGGCAGCCGTGTGGGGAGCTAGGTTCTGCCCTTGCTTCCCTGGGGCTGGAGGCATCCCATCTCTTGCACAGCAACCCTAGGAGGAGCCTTCCCCAATGCGGGGAGTGGGGATTTGGGAATGGGAGAAATGGAGTGGCTTTGCTTATCCACCCCAAACACATAGTTGAGCGTCCACGGAGTGAGTGTTGTGCTGCTGGGGTTGGCTGGCTGCTCGTGCTTTGGGGCTCTGACAGGTTGCCTTGTGCTTGGTGCACTGAAGGAGAGTGTCAGGTTCTCGTAGCGTCTGTTTTAATTAAGCACGTCAGCATTTTCCTATTAAGTTCTTAGCTTTCCAGGACTCGTAGCTCAGGTTTTCCTTGGCATGCAAATGTCTTTGGAGAATTGTTTTTTTCTTAATTAAAAGGGGTTAGGAAATGCTTTTGGCTGTTCGTAGGTGTGGGTGGGACAGAACAGTCTGTTTCCTGGCGGCGGTGCTTCCACTCTGAAAACATTCTGTGTCTTTCTGTACAGAACCACAGTGGGGTTTTAGTCTTAATTTCTGTAGAAGCTTTTTCTGATCCGTTGGGAGAAGGGCAGAGCCTTCAGACGGCCTCGTTGTTCTCCTTGGTTTGTTGTTCATAAGACCACGGCAGGGGCCAAAGGAAACATTTCTGTCGAGCATTTCAGCAGGGCAAAGCCTAGAGCCCCTTTCACTAAGCAAAAGTGAAACCATGCTGAGCATGAGGGCCACGGGGGCAGGAGCACTGCTGTGGGAGATGTGTGCCTGCCGTGCTTTCCCTGTGCTGTCTGGAGGGACAGAGACCACACTGCAGTCCCCACAGCCTCGCAGCAGCCGGGCAGTGTCACGCTGCGTGGGCCGGAACCCGCTGTGACTCACACTGTGCCTCCACCCCTGCGTCACGGCTGAGCCTGGCTGCACTCGGGCTCGCTGCCTGACATCTTCGAGGTCTGCCCTCTGTGGTGCCCAGCTGCGATGGGTGACTCCCTGCTCAGCAGCAGCCACGAGGTGACTCATCCCAGCCTGTCCTTGGGGTGGGGGCAGACTGCTGCCGTCTGGGGCAGAGCTGCTGCCTGTGACTGAGCAGAGCTTGGGGACATGGTGCTGGCAGAGGCTCCTTGCAGGCGTTTTCCCTGCTTCATTTGAGCGGAGAGCCTCCTGGCCACCCCTGTGTGGGCAGGACGCTTGTGCCGTTGCTGTGGTTGGAGAGCTAAGAGCTGCTATCAGAGCTGCTGGGTGTTAAGTGTAATAAAAACTTAAGCAGCTTTTGCAGCGGTGCGTGGCAGTGGTAGGTGAGGTTTTGTACCTGGGGATGTCATTGCTCTGGTGACACAGCGTGATGCTGTGACTCGTGGAAGCCAGAAAACCTCAAGTGAGGGATGGAGAGAGAAGCGTGCACATGGACAGAAAGGGCATTCCCCTTTCAGTCCTCTGCAGTTGAGCAGGAGTGTGGGAACGGAGCAGAAACAGCCCCTTGTCACCCCACGCAGCCACGTGGCTCAGCAGTGCCCACTGTGTCATCTCGTTGGAACTTCCCCTAGAGAGCATGAAGCTGGGACGTGGCTGCCACCAGGGTTGTCCTTTGCAGTCTGCAGTCACATGCATGGTATCTGCCGTCCCATCTCCTGATCTGTGAGCTCGAGGTGCTCTGCCCACAGTCAGCCGTGGGTGTTTGAAACAGTCAGAGGATGGGAAAGTCCCACGTCCCCTTCATCCGTGCTGCAGTAACGCGTGGGCCTGGCCCCCCCTGTCCCTGCAGGTTGTGGGCAGCATGGATGCCCACCCCAGCCGGTACTGTGCCACGGTGCGCGTGCAGCGTCCTCGCCAGGAAATCATCGAGGACCTGTCCTACATGGTAAGGGAACTCCTCATCCAGTTCTACAAATCCACGCGCTTCAAACCCACCAGGATCATCTTCTACCGTGACGGTGTTCCCGAGGGGCAGCTCCCGCAGGTGAGGACCCCTCAGCCACGGAGGCAGTGTGTGCTTTTATTCGAGGAAGCAGGCCAGCAAGGGGCTTCACGGCCCTGAGTTTGCCTTGCTCACACTCGTGTTGCCTTACATCGTGGGGTTTTGCTGAAATGCTTTGGATGTACTGGTGGTGTTGGTCTGGAGCTGAGCCAGAGCCTTGGAAAGCTGGTGCTGGGCATCTGGCAGTCACTCAGGACATGCTTAGCACCAGACAGCTGGTGCTTTGAAGCTTCCCCTGAGGCTAGGCTTGAGCACTGTCCTCTTTTCACACTTCTGGGGATGCGCAGCGCTGAGAAGTGCTCATGGGTGGCCGTGTAAGATCTCTTGGATCTGCCTGTGGGTTAGCCCAAAGCTCCCAAGGGTGCGTGGAGAAGGCTGTGTGCAGAGCGTGTCCGCTCACTTGACACTGTCTGTCTCTCCAGATCCTTCACTATGAGCTCCTAGCAATCCGAGATGCCTGCATCAAACTGGAAAAGGATTACCAGCCTGGCATCACTTACATCGTTGTCCAGAAGAGGCATCACACCCGTCTCTTCTGCGCAGACAAGAATGAGAGGGTGAGTGCCGGGCCTGGAGGGGGCTGTTCCATTGCCAGCTTTTAGGAGCCAGCCTTGGACTTCCTGAGTGCAGAGCTCACTGCTGGCAGGCAGAGCGCTTTCTTGAATGAAATGTGCTGCTCAGTTGACTCCTGTGTCCACGTGGATTGGGCTTCTAGAAACCCAGACAGCTGTTTGCTGTTACGATGAGTTACTGGGTGCTGATGATCCTGGTGACTCTTCTGAAATAGCCTCTGTCAGCTTGAGAACATCTGTTGTTTTGGTGATAGCTGCAGTCGCTGACGTTGTGACAGGATGAATAACCCCTAGCTTGCTCACAGTTTGAGTGCAGTAACTCACTGACTATTGCTGCTTTTCCTAGATGCGGTGTAAATTTAGGGTTAAAATCTAGGCTGACAGGACTCAAGCTCTGCCTGAGCATGAAGGCTGAGTCTTGGGACTGGAGGGCCACGTTTGATCGTGGTGTAAAGCCCTCGTATCTCATGGCAGCGGCAGTGTACGCTGCCTGCAGAGATCCCTGGCAATTTGCTCACTTAATCCTCAGTGCTGCAGTGGGATGGGCCATGCCCAGCCCTCACCCTGCCTGTTCTCCTTTTGATGTCATTTGCTCTGTGTGTATGTCATGCCTGCTGTTGATGCTGGCAGAAAATGCTGGCAAGCTTGTTGGGACAGGGAGCAGAGCAGGATGACCTGATTCTGTTTCCTTGTAACAAAGTGGCTCTGCACAGTGCTTTCCAGCTGAGACATGGAGAAGGTGACCATGTGCTGTGGCCCTGGTGCAGGGCAGCTGTTACAGCAGCAGGAATTAGCCAAGCTCTGCAATACTTGGATCTCTTTCTCTTCTCTGTAGATCGGGAAGAGCGGGAACATCCCAGCAGGAACAACAGTGGATACAAACATCACCCACCCCTTCGAGTTTGACTTTTACTTGTGCAGTCATGCAGGCATTCAGGTACTGTGTTACAGGGCTGGCTGTTGTGTTGTTTTCCTTTGCTTGTTTTTGCATATTGCACTCTGGTGCATCTGAAGGGCCCTTCCTGGAGACGTGGGCGGTTTGATCTGAGCTGCCACGGTGGTGGTTTGTGCTAGCAGGTGCCAGGACGGCTGCTGCATTACGTGACATGTACTTGGCTTCTCTCCTGGAGCTGAAGATCAGTCCTCTGAGAATTTCCTTCTTTGGAGCAGCCAGTTCAGCAGCTTGTCAGATGGTGCTCAAGCACGCAGGGCTCGCTGCAGTGCCTGGTCATCAGCAGGACCTGCTGTCTGCTGTGGGCAGGGGAGCTGGGGCCAGCCATCCCTGGAGGAGGTGGCTTGCTTTGCAGCTGCCTTTCATCAGGCAGCCAAGATTAGTCAGAAACCGTACAGAAGAAATTGCACTCAATCTACAGCTGCTTCCACGAGGGAGGCTTTTTGGCATTCGCTCCTGTAAGGACAGCAGGGAGCTGGCTTGGTTCTGTCTGGAGCTGTGGGGGAGCTCTGTGCTGGTGCGACGTGATGCAGCGGGGCTGTGCAGTGTTGGGAGCCTGGGCGAAAGCAGCACAGAAGCACCAGCAGTGCCTGGGCGTAGTTCATGATTCAGTGCAAAGTGCTTTCCTGCCTGTTTGCTTTTAGGGCTCCCAAATTAAGAAGGCATGGGCCCCTTTCCTCCTCACATTGTTTTGACAGCTCGTTTGGATTGAGGAGGAGGGTGACCAGGATGCGGGGCAGCTGCCTGCGGCTGCTCTGGGCACAAGCAGCACTTCTCACAGCACACCATCTCCTCGCAGGGTACGAGCCGGCCCTCCCATTACTACGTGCTCTGGGATGACAACCGGTTCACTGCAGATGAGCTGCAGATCCTCACGTACCAGCTGTGCCATACCTACGTGCGCTGCACCCGCTCGGTCTCCATCCCGGCCCCGGCGTACTATGCCCGACTGGTGGCATTCAGAGCACGGTACCACCTCGTGGACAAGGAGCACGACAGGTGAGGGGCCCCGTGGTCCCAGGGAGGGCAAACCCTGGGGGAGGGCAGCGGGGCCCGAGCACCTTGCTTTCATGTGCAGCGGGCAAGCTGCTGAGATGCTCTGCTCGGTTGAGAGCAGCCCACCCATAGCTGCGTCCTCTTAGGTCTCAGTCTAGGAGGGAATGGGATCAGGGAGGGTGAAATCGCATCCTGGGCATCCCTGGAGTGTTTGAGCATTGCTGCACATACTGCCAGAATCCCTGTAGTGCTGGGCCTGGCTCACACGTAGCAACAGGAAGAATTGCAAGCAGTGTCCAGCACAGCAAACTCTGATAATCATAACGGGTTCTCAGTGTTCCTGGGTGGGGGGAATACTAAGTAATCACACGATTATTTTCTTGCACTTGCAGTGGCGAGGGCAGCCATATATCTGGACAGAGCAACGGCAGAGACCCCCAGGCCTTGGCAAAGGCTGTGCAGGTTCATCAGGACACTTTACGTACCATGTACTTTGCTTGAAAGCCTAACTTTTGTTACCTCACTCAAGAAAGCTTTCAGATTTGTAGGAGCCATACAAAAAAGGAAGCGTTGGGACACCTTGTTTTGTTTTTTTTTTTTCCAATGAGAAATCACTGCAGGGCAGGCAGCGTCGATTCGAGGCAGGAGACCAGCACCACCGGACGGAAGGATCCAACACCTGTGTGGGATTTGGAAGAGACTGAGTATTTTTTTAAATTTTTTCTGGCTTTGCAAAATTCTGACCTGACCAAACACACGGAAGGCATTCAAGGAAGGGATAAAAGTCCCGGGAGGAGGAGGAAGCAGGTTTTCATGTTTAAGATGCAATACTATAGACTCCTGACTGTGAAATGGCGGATTTGGTCCTCCGTTGCCCACCAGGCGCTGGTAGGTATTTTTTGTGGGGGTTGGGGGGAGGGGATTTTTAGAGCCTTAAAAACAGAAGACTAGATTTATAAAACTAATATTTTAGACTACGAGATGCTTTAATGGGTTAAGGGGGGAAAAAACCAACTAGTTTATAGATGATTCTAACACTAACAGTTCCCCGCCCCCGCCCGATTCCCCCCATGTAACGTAAGGCACCCTAGCACTTAGCTCAGAACTGAAAACTGTCTTCCTTGTGTTCCAAGCTAGTTAGCTGCTGCCCTTTGAAGCAACAGTCACAGACTTTTCCATGGGTGAGTGCCTTACTACGATGCTGCAGAATTTCAATGTTTTTAATCTCGTAAGGAAAACAGTGATCTTGTCTCGATGGTGGTCCATATTTCCATCGGAAGGAGTTAATTTCTATGGTCCCGAGTTGCAGTTTGCGTTAGATCACAACCTCATGGTGGTTAAACTCCGTTGAAAGATGTGCACTTTCATGTAGGACGTGTTTAATGGCTGCTGACCCATTTTTGTTTCCAATGTACTACTTGTTATTTAAAACTGTTTCTGACAAATGGGGGCATTGTCATCCCACGAGGACGGAAAGCGCTATCGACTCTTTCTTTTTCTTTTTTCCTTTTTTGTTTTCCTTTTTTCTTTTGGTTCTGACTTTCTCTGATGGACACCGGGATTTTTTTTTACTGAGCATTATTTTTATACGACACCGAGTCTGTTGCCAAAACACACAAGTCGTTCACGCTCGCAGAGTTTACATCGCCGTGCTGCTAGCTTCTGCTGCTCTTTGTGCCACGCGATGGCTGATTTCCTGCACGGGGTCTTTATTCTGAAAGCACACCGGAGACGTTCCTTAGCCAGAATCACCAACTCCTTGATAACCTTTGTGGGGAAGCTCCTACTGACCTGTGTTTTTAACAGGGAAAAAAAAGCCTTTTTGGTTTGTTTGTTCCCAGCAGCGACGTGGTGAGTGCTTTTCAGACTCACTGTGCTGCACAGAGTGAGCGTAACGCAGCGGGGCAGTGGTAACATCTCATTTCCAATGTCACGTGGGCAGGTGGGTTCTTTTTCTGCATGGGAGGTGTGCACGACGCTTCCTTGAAGAGAGAAACCATGTGCACTTCTCTCAGGAGAAGAGCTCTGTGACCATTTTACTGCCAGAAGTGGAGGTGTTTTCGCAGCGGATCTGTCGCAGGCGCTGCTCCTTTGGCAGTGCACACAGACAGAAGCACACCTTCTTGTTCTGTACTTTCTGATGTCTGAACTTGCCTTGCCTTCATGAAACCCATACTAGTCGTGTTGGCCCACTGATCTGTCCTAACAGCAGGAATTCACTCTACCTGTTTTCTTTTCGGGCAACGTGTTTGTGAAAAACGAAGACATCAATATGCTATGCAAACTAAGTGCTGAGCCCACTGAGGTCACCTCTGGTGAAGATCCTACATTTAGCACAGTTGTCTTTCTCCTCGAGACTGCAGTATTTGGTTCACCTTCTCCTCTGCACCTTGTGTCAAACTGCTGTCCGTGTGCGGGGCGGTGGGGAGGAGAGCAGGAACTCTTGGTGGTCGGTGGGGTGTGAAGTCTTAGGAGAGCTTTTAGAGAGCAGGGAATGCCTCAACACTAAGTGTCAACGCGAGAAGCCTACATTCCTATACACAAGTGCCTGCATAGTGACACAAATTCAGCACCTCTCCATTTCATCCTCAGACCTCTGGCTTGTGTTCGTGGAAAGCAGAATGATCTCAGAGGGGCTGTGCCTGCTCACCTGGTGTTAGAAAGCCCCTCGGTAAGAATCAGAGCGGGGTTAAGGCCGAGGTTCTCTCTGTGAATCGGTTTGTTCACCAGCATTACGACGGAGAGCGCCTGGAGGGGCGAAGGTCTTTTGGTTCCTAGTTTTTATTTTAGCTTTTTAGTTGGGTCTAGAGTTCTGAAATGTCTTTTAGTCGCTGTGGCATAGCACGTGCCATTTTTAACCGTTTGAAAAGAGATAGTGTGGGCATTTACAGGAACAGCTTGTTGCTCTGGAACATTTTTTTTTTTTTTTTTTAACCTTGAGACTTGAAATGTAAAATGGACCTTTAAGATTTGCACTCATTTGTAAGGTGGCTGTTCATAGAGAACTATGAATGAAGACTTGCTGATGTAGCACCTACTTTTAACAGCAATTTTAACTACACAAAAGCTTCACAGCTTCAGAAACGCTCAGCTGTTGACTTGCAGATCGTGTTCTGCCCTTATTTCGCCCTCTGCATCGGGTTTTCATGGTTCTGATTCAATAAAAAAAAAAGCCAAACTCAATAGCTGCTGTGCCCTTTAAACCGTATTTCCACTTGGAAGATATTTAGAAGGGGTTTGAGTTACCCGCATGTTTTCTATTACGGACTATGCACTGTACCCTCTGCGCGGCTCCAGCATTCAGTATTTCTACCGTTTTCTCGTCCGAGATGCAAATGAATTAAGTGCATGTTGAGGTGCTGTGCGTTTTGCTACCCGTAGCAGATAGCTGTTAACCCAGAGACATATCAGGATTTGTAGTTAGCCACAAACCCCACGTGGACATCCCGAATGGCTCCCGAGTCCCTCTGCCTTCTCAATGCGCACGCGTTCCTTGTGCAACTGGAAAAACATCGCCAAGTGCATGCAAGCCTTGCGGGAAGAGGAGTAACTTCCATTTACCTGTCAGATGTCGGATGCTGTCTGTTTCCCTTGTCTCATACCTGGACTGGGGGCAGTCGGGGTGTCCCGGTGCTTGCAGGCGTCTCACACGGTGCGTCACAGAGCCCGAGCATTCGGCGTCGCCTCGTGGAAGGTTTTCTTCTTTGGAAAACGCCGTCGTTTTTAGGAAGGGAAGCCAGACAGCAGGACAGCAATAAAGAAATGAAATTCATATCTCGCCTGAGTGATTTGCACTTCAATAGTCGTGAAAGAAAATCGATGGGGACTGCAGCGCTTTTGTGTTCAGTTCTCGCCCCCTTCGTACCTCCTTTGCCCAGGTGTGGAACTGTACGTGGGGTGTTTACACCACGCTCTTTGGGTTGTTATTTTTCTTGCAGTTTTGTTTTGTTTTTTGCTTTAGCTTGAACTCCGTTATGGTCCATTTGCTAAATAGATGTGAACGGTTGATGTACAGTACTTACTAAACAAGCAGCAGCACAAAACTTATTTTATTAAGAAAATATGGCTTATATTTTAAAGATTGGATATCAACTTTTTTTTTGTGGGGTTTTTTTTTTCTTCTTTTTTTTTTTGTATGCGTGGAATTAAGACTGGTAAAGAGTAACGAAACCCTTGGATTAGGCCAAAAGATAATACTGTAAGATCGTAACCACCTCTTTATTAAAGAAAATGGTATGATTAAAGAGCTCCGGAACATTGTATTTATGTTCGGTTTGATGGCTTTGCTGGATTTTTCTTTTGTTTTTTGCCTCGGGGTCCTGATTTTTGCTTGCAGCTTTTGACTTGGCAGTCCCAAGTGTCTGTTACCCTGTAAGTGTTGGCAGAAGACCTAAATAAAAGCAATGTGAACACGTTGGGGTGACACTCCTGAGTCAGATCGCGTGGGGAAGGAGGAAGCTCAGCGCTGAGCTCGCTCGCAGAGGGACGAGCAGGGAAGTGCTGAGTGCAGCTGAATTGCATCAGATGCTGCGGAGGATCCCAAACTCCTCGCTTCCCAGCTTGGTTCAGCGTAGTGAAACACTGAAGTGAACAACTGTGCTTAAGACTCCTTGGATTATGATAGCTAATTCCACTTCTCGCTATAATGCCATCTGTCTGAGCAAGGGCTTCATTTGAGCTCCTCGGGTTATTAAATGGCTGAAATGTACATCAAAATAACGCCGCCACTCCAGCACTGAGCTTTTGGCTTTGGGGCCTTAGTGTGACTTGAGTGGTTTTGAGGCACGTGAAATATAAAGGCAGGACTGTTCCCTGGATTTGCCTTGACTCGAATCCAAAACCCGATGTAAAGCTGCTACTCAGGTTCTTACCTGGATCCTTTGTTCAAACAGTCCCTTGCTATAGGTAAACCTGTGTGCGTTTACACATCTCACTTCAGCTGTTTGCAGATTGATCTCCAGAGCCCCCAGCTCCTGCCCGGGTCTGGGTCTGTTTGAACCAGGCTGAGGACAAATGCTTGCAATGGCCATACAGCACTGCTTCGTGCTCAGAGGGCTACAAAGGGCCGCTGGCTCCAAGATGCTGTAAGAAAAAAATGCCAGGATCCTTTTGGATCGGGGTTTTAAACTTTATCCTCTGGGTTTCTCTAACGTTTCTCAGCTTTGGAGTTGCCTGCCAACTTCACCGTCCTCTGCAGAGTCATCCAAGAGTTCAGGCATCCGTCTGGGGTACAGAAGTGGAGGTTGTTTGCCGTCCTCTGCATTCTGTGGATCTGGTTGTGCTTTACCATGCAAACACGTATCAGCAGACCTTCAGACACTGAATTATTTAGCAGTTGAGCTGTTAACCGTGGGTTTCTGAATAATGCGGAGCGATTTTAGGGAAGCATTTGCCAATGGCGTGCACGTACTCATCAGCTAATTCACGTGGACTGTTAGCACGCAGAATGTACTGTGCAGAACTGAGCGCCTTTACCAATTCTGTTCGTCTGCTGCTGCTTTTAACATTACGACGCTTTCAAGCGAGTCCTGCTCCATAGCAGAAACCCTCAGCAGTTTCAGGAGGATTCTTTCCAAGAGAGAGATGTAACAGGAATTGGTGCCTTGTGCCGCTGGGCCTGAGGTCCCGCAGATCAGCCGCAGTATCAGGTGTTGTGTTGGCACCCGAGCTGCGGTGCTGGGCTCTGATTACCGCCCCGGCCTGCGGGAAATGCCCACGTCGCCCTCGGCTCTCACATCGCAGCGATCACGTTTCCCCTTTGAGGATTTCAGCGCGGGAAATATTCTAGCAGTTTTCTTTAATCGCTGCATTTCTCGGAGCCTTACAGCAGCACCTCCACCCGGCGCGGAGCAGGGCGGCCCTGCGCTCTATCCAATCGCCCTTCCTTCTTCTCCCAAACTCCATCTTATAGATTCATAGATTCATTCGGTTGGAAAGGACCTACAAGATCATCTAGTCCAACCATCCTCACACCACCATCCCTACCCACCAAGCTCCTAAATCAAATCCCTCAGCACCTCATCTAAACGCTTCTTGAACAGCGCTGGGGACGGTGCCTCAACCCCCTCCCTAGGCAGGCCATTCCAGTGCCGGACCACTCTTGCAGAGAAAAAATTGTCCTCAAATCTAATCTAAATCTTCCCCGGCGCAGCTTGTGGCCATTCCCTCTCGTCCTGTCATCAGTTACCTGGGAGAAGAGGCTGACCCCCTCCTCACCACAGCCTCCCTTCAGGCAGTGGCAGAGTGCGATGAGGTCTCCTCTGAGCCTCCTTTTCCCCAAACTAAACAATCCCAGCTCCCTCAGCCGCTCCTCGTAAGACTTGTGCTCCAGACCCCTCCCCAGTTTTGTTGCCCTTCTCTGAACACGCTCCAGGGCCTCCATGTCTCTCTCGTAGTGAGGGGCCCAACACTGAACACAGTACTCGAGAGCTGAGTACAGGGGATGATCACCTCCCTGCTCCTGCTGGCCACACTATTCCTAATACAGGCCAGGATGCCATTGGCCTTCTTGGCCACCTGGGCACACTGCCGGCTCATGTTGAGCCGAGCATCAACCAACACCCCCAGGTCCTTTTCCTCTATACACTCCTCAAGCCATTCTGCCCCAAGCCTATAGCATTGCATGGGGTTATTGTGGCCAAAGTGCAGGACCCGGCACTTGGCCTTATTGAACCTCATCCCATTGAGCTCAGCCCAGCTGTCCAGCCTATCCAGATCCATCTGAAGGGCCTCCCTGCCCTCAGGCAGACCGACGCATCCTCCCAACTTGGTGTCATATACAAACTTACTGAGGGCACACTCAATCCCCTCATCCAGGTCATCAATAAAGATATCAAACAATATCTGCGCTCCCACAGCGCTGAATAAAAAAAAAACCCACGGCGTAATTCACAGGGACGGCGGTTCTAACCTAACCTCTTCGGTTCTAAACCCGAAAAGCCACCGCACCCCCCGCGCTGCCCCTCACGGAGGCGCTCGCGCCGCTTTTCCCGCCCGCAGCGCCGTTGCCCGGCAACCGCACTCTCCCTCGCACTTCCGGCCCCGCCTTTTCCCGCCCTCCGCGGTAGCGCCGCCCCTCCCCGGAAGGGCGACCGGTTCGGCGTGCGGGGGCGGGACTTCCGGCGGCTGCTGGTGCGGCGGGCGGGCGGCAGCGTGAGCCGGGGCTGCGGGGCGGCCACGCAACTTCCGCCCGGGGGGGCGCCGCCGCCGCCGCCGCCGCCGCCGCCGCCTGAGGGGACGGGAGCGGCCGAGGAGCGGCGCCGGGCTGCGGCCTAAAGGAGCGCGGAGCCGCCGCCCAGCGCAGCCCGACCGGGGCCCGGGCCCAGCTCAGCTCAGCGGCGGAGCCCGCAGCCCCGAGCGGCTGCGCCCAGCTCCATGAATGGAAATCAGCAGCGCAGGTGAGCGGCCTAGCGGGGCTTCGAGCGCGGCCCCGCCGCTGCCGCGCGCCCCCGCCCCGCGGTTTCGCGTCCCGAGGGGAACGGAGCGGAGCTGCCGGGGCTCCTCCGGGAGCGGGAGGGCCTTCCCCGCTGCCGCCCGCGCTCCGGAGCCGGGAACCCCCCCCCCGCAGAACGGATCCCGGCGTTTCGTAACGCCCCGCGGCCGCCTTGCGTAACCCGTCGGCGCGGGGTGCCCCGCGGTGCCGCCCCGGGAGCTGCGGCTTTCCCCGCATCGCCGCCCGGAGCGCCGCTGTCGGCGTCTCCCGGTGGGTGAACGCGCGGTTGCGGCGGCGATGCGGTGCCCTTCGGTTGGGCCTTCGTCGTTCGGGCTGTTCCCGTGGGCTCAGTGCTGGCGCACTGCGTGCTTAGAATGTGGGCTGAGTGCCTGGGAAGGGAGTTGGGTGTGCTGGGAGCGCTCCCCTCGGCGTGTGGCACCGGGCTGCTGCGGGCTGAGGCGGGAGCTTGCGGTGCTGGGTGAGTCGGTGCCTCTGGTGTTTGCACGGTGGTTTAACACCGCGGTGGATTTGGCTGGGGAAGCTCGCCCCCCTCGTCCTCGCTTAATGAGCTTAAGTGATGGATTTGAAACCATTTTAGGAAAGGGCTGGATTTTAGCAATCCTGAGGAACTGGGATGGTATGCGAGCAATCTTTATTTGTGAAGTAAACTGTAGTGATAACCCGGCGTGATGCGAGTTGACTCGCAACAAGACTCAGCTTTGTAAGAGCAGGGCGGGAACGAGTTGGGTTTCTCTCCGGAATGGGTTTCCCTTTGGTTAGATTGCGATGTGATGGGTTTTACCCCACGTGCTGAAGTGGTTCAGCACTGCTTCTGACGAGCTCGGCCTTTGGGTGGGTGATCCTCCCTGTGTGTCCTTTGTAAGGAGGAGGTTCCCTGCTTGCTTAGCACCGTGTACACCTGGGAACCTCTGCCATCAGCAGCGTGGGCACAAACCATGCTGGGTGCTGTGATGAGGGCTGAGGTTCCCTTGTGTCAAGGCATTCAGCTGTACATCCTTTCCTGTGAAGGAAAGACAGAGGAGAAAGTGAAGAAGGTGGATCAGTGGAGAAAAATGAAGGCAGCTCCCAGTGTGGTTCAGTGTCCAGCATCGTGCTTCTGCTGGAGGTGTGAAGAGGGCTTCTGTGGGTTTGGTCGGCATACACCTCAGAAATCATCCCTTCCAAGTCCAGAGCTTTTTGTGTTAAGGTGTCGTGTTGTTCTCCCGACTCCGTTGTGGTTTTTAATGAAGCACAGCAGGCACTGATATTTAATCTGGTCTCTTCTGTACGATCTTAGGGCAGTTGAGAGCGTTTGCTTTGCTGTGTTGAGGCTGGTGGCTTGGGAGGACCATTAGAAATTATATTTTTGTGGGTGGAGCTGAGAAGAAAGGGAGAATGAATCATAAGTGCCTTCAACAGTTACTCCAGTCAGGAATGCATGTGATGTGAGCTACAATGGAACTTCGCCTCTGTGGAATTGCAGTGGAAGCTGTTGGGGTCTGAGTACGAACTTTACAAATGGTTTCTTCCTCTTTTCTTCGCCTCCATAGTGGTTGAAGTGTCAGATAGGATATTGCTTGAGCGAATTTCCAAGATAATTTGAAAGAGATGACAGGAATATGAGGCTTTTTGACACATCTGGTCCGCATTTAAATGGCACCAGTCAAACTGCAGTCCCCCTCTGTATCCAGCTCCAGCGATTCCTGCAGTGAAGAACTGAGAGTCAGCATCTGGCTGATGCTCTGGAGCATTCCAGGATGGGCTGAGAGCTCAGCACTGGTCCCGAGGCTGGGAACTGCAGTGAAGATGGGGCAGCACAGTGACCTG
Source organism: Callipepla californica brunnescens (assembly GCA_023055505.1). Taxonomy (NCBI): domain Eukaryota; kingdom Metazoa; phylum Chordata; class Aves; order Galliformes; family Odontophoridae; genus Callipepla; species Callipepla californica. The sequence continues at coordinate 1,513,416 of JALIRH010000055.1, forward strand.
CCAGGGGTCAGCGAGATCTCGCTAATTAAGTCATTTTTCTCTGCATTAGAATAGCTTTTGTGACTGGACTGTCACCGCAAGCACTTACCTTTAATTAAGGATGGAGTTATGGTTGGATACGGATCGATTTTGTTCTGAACGTTCACCAGGCGTTGTTTCTCACTTCTTTGTGCTGCTCTCCATTTGCGAGCACAACGAAATCAGCCGTTCGTTTATTGCTCCTTTTAATTCCCCTCACATGCAAATCTTGCCGCTTCAGTGTTATGCCTGCAGAAGGGTTGCTCAGTAACTATAAGAAATGATTTTTTATTTTCTGGTAACGTAGCTCTAAATTTAGTCCTACGCCGTGTGTGTTGGATCTTGCTGTTCTGCTCTCAGGCAGTGCAGTAGGAAAAGGGAACTGCTTGCATCTTGGAAAGCAGAGCAGCAGTGGATGGATGCTGCGATGAGTTCTAACATGACTTATGATCTGCAACTATTTTATTTATTTATTTTTTAAAGGAGAGCCTAAATTGCAAGTAGGAATGTTGAGAAAACGTGGATTGCATTACTCATAAATAATGTAATGCCACCCAGAGAGGCTGCTGCTACAGAAATAAGGCAATTCATGATTTCTGGCGTAGGGAAGGAGCTCAATTATGGAAACCAGCGCTTAAATAGGATCTCCTCTCTCTGTTTTTTCAATCTCATGTTAACTCACGTCTTGATGGTAGTGGGGTTTTCTCTCAGCTCCACAGGCTGGGCCTCTGAGCCCGAGCAGAAAGGGGCCCTCTGAAAGGGGATCCTTCCCCTCTGCCCTTGATGCAGGTCTGCCCTGTGTTCTGCATCCTCTGTCACAGCCTGCACACTGTTCGCTCACCCTTCACACTGAGCTCTAGAACTGTTAAATACCCAAAAATAAAACCATTAACCGATCGCCTGTTCATATTTTTAACGTCTGCAGTGCTGATGCCCACAGTGGGGAAGTGGTTAATCTGGAAGCCTGGTACTGGCTTCCCTTCCCTACAGAAGGATGGTATAAGGAAGCCCTTATCTTCTGTCAGCATCTTGCTAGAAAGCAGCATTTCTTCTTGCTGCAGAACAGCCTTGCATGCCAGAAGCTCCAGGTTTCCTTCTCATGGTTTGCTGCGGGTCTGTGCTGTGCTCAGTCAATGTGAGCCCAGTGTGCACAGCCCTCTCCAGCTCTGTCCCTGTGCAGGAGCTGTCCCATGGCTCAGATCCCATCAGAGCTGCTGATGCCTTCCCACCCCTCTGGCAAATGGGGTGGCTTCAGTGGGAGCTCCACGTAGGGATGTGGCTCCATAGCTCCGCAGTTTCTGTGTTCTGGGTTGGCACGTGCCTTGCAGCCAGCAGTACCAACTGAGCCCGCTGGAAGTTAACAGCATGTCCCAACCAGAAACCGTATTCTCAGCATTTCTGCAAGCTTCAGCTCCTCGAAAAAATCGTTTGAGCATGAGATTGTTTTCTTCAGCGTGTTTCATGAATTACACTTAACTATTTCAGCACTTACTTAACTTTTGGATCTGTTGGTTTCCTCCCTCATCCCTCCAAAGGCACCAGTCCTTTCCTTCCGCGTGAGCTCTGTGGAAGTGCTGCATTCTGTACTGCGGGAGGATCTTCTCAAGTTCTGAAGGATGCTCACGTGCTCTGACTCCAGCAGCTGCTATGAGCTGTGATAATTGATGAATGCTTTTTCTTAAGATATTTGTTCATACCGATGCTGTGAAGTAGCAGCAGTCTGTCAGGCACAGACCGGTCCCAAACCTGCCGTGGTTCAGTGTTGGCTCTGTGTGCATCGCTGGACAGGGGCAGAACAGAGCTGCAGGATCCCTCAGGCAAATTCACAAGGAACACAAGTCAGCAGAACATCTAAAAACCGTTCCTGAAAGGCATGTAGACCTGTGCTTCTTGCTCATTGCCTGGAGCAGCTCCAATGGCTCTGATCCCAACGCCTTCCTCTGCAGTTCTCTGCTCCCCATGGTGCTCTCTGAGCCCGTGCCCAGCGTGCTCCCTGCCATGCGTGGCAGCCGATGCCACCTCTTCGCTTTGGGGTTTTGCTCTTGTTCAGCTCACGCTGGGATTCTGTTAGTGCAGGTGATGGGACAGCACTGCAGGGTGTTGTCTCCTGTCCAGCACTTGTGTGCTCTGCTGAAAAGCTGAACTTTGAGCAGTGGTCACCCAGGTGTCAGCCGTCCTGCGTTCCCTGTTCTCATCTGACCCTCACCGCCGCCTTCAGACCAGCCCTGCTCCCATACCTACAGACAGCGACACGACGTGTGTGTATTAGAGCGAGCTGTGTGTGGGGAGGTTGGACAGCCCCGATCCTAGCAGCAGCTTTATTTGCATTTCCTGTAGATAGAAACCATATATGAGCTCTGCCACGCGTGTTCTAATATTAAAACGAGCTGTGGAGTCACTTATGTCACTCACATGTTCAGTAGTAACTTCTTACATACGCTTATATTCTGAAAATATATCTGGAGTAAAACGTAGGGCTGCTTGTACTCATTTCATAGTATTAAAATGAAGCAAGAGTGAGGAGAGCAGATGCTTGGAACTAGTTTTGCATAAGCATGGGCTGTGAGGGTGTTTTTAATGATGCCTCTTGTTTCATGTTTTTGTTCTGTTTTATGGCTTGAAGCCAACCCACGCAGAATTTTTTGGGAGGTTTCTGGGTAGAGCCAGGCAAATGTTACCCTGGAACTTCGCTCTGGTGTTCACCTATTGTCAGTACACAGCTTGCCTCCGAGTAATACAGCTTGTTCCAGGAATGGTGGAGATTAATCAAAAGACAAATAAGTCTTTTTTTTTTTTTTTTACCAGCACTTGACATTTCAACTCTTCTATGAAAAGAGTGGGCAGGAATTGCTGTCTGCGTCACTGAGTGGGAGTGGAGGGGAGAGCTCTTAACTAATTTAATCAAACGCTCTGACATTTGTGTGATGAGTAATTTGTAAAGACTCAAAGCAAGGCAGACTGCGAAGCACGTTGTTCTTATTGCTGCAGCAGAAAGAGGTGTTGTTAAGTGGCATGGCCAGCAGAAGTTCTCAAGTGTGAACCGTGTTTACTACTGTTTGTAAGGCTTGAGTAACCAGGACCCTGAGCTGAGGGCTCTCATCTAAGCTATACAGAATACATTCTCAGCTGGTTATGTGTTGAATCCAACATAGGTGCTAGCTCAAGTGCCTCACTGTGACTTGATTAAGAATGAGGAGGTACATTAGTAAGCCTTGATGGGAGAGCTGTATGTGTACCTACAATTGTGAGAAGCGTTTTGTATCTTAAAGCTACTGAAAGATAAGCTAGTACCTTTGCAATGCAGCTTGCTTGGATTCTAATCTGTCGCTTTGTTCTCCAACAGGACCCGTCGGGGCACAGCCCCTGCTCATGGTGCCCAGGCGGCCTGGCTATGGCACCATGGGCAAGCCCATTAAACTGCTGGCCAACTGCTTCCAAGTTGAAATCCCAAAGATTGATGTTTACCTCTATGAGGTGGATATCAAACCAGATAAGTGTCCTCGGAGGGTGAACAGGTAAGAAGGTGACGTTTGTCTTCTAAATTCTACCGCTGCTGACATTTCTAAGCAGAGGGATCTACTGAAGCAAATCAGGTCTCTGTGTAGCTTAGAACCTGAGATGGGTGCAGAGCCTGCTCTGGGTTCTGGTTGGGTTGGATGTGGCAGGTGCTGTATTGTGGGCACAGAGCTTTGGCAGCACCTCTGTTCTTCAGGGCATCAGAAAAATGGCATAGCTGTAGGCAGTGACTTTTCCTGGTAGAAATACTGGCTCCTGAAGTGTCTCCATTAGTCAGCTGGGCTTATTCTGGAGGATAACTGAGCACTAAGCAGTTATTTTAAAGTGGCTTCAGTGTGTCGCTGTGCTTGTCGCCAATGGAAAAGCTTGAATTTTAACACTTCTGTGACCTAGAAGTGCAAAGTGGAGAGTTTGACCTTCTCCAAGATGCACCTGAGAGGTACAAGTGCTGCCGTGAGCCCTGCCTAGGAGGAAGCTGGTGTTTATTGTTGTGATGAAGTGCTTTAGGCTAATACTGTCTGGTCAGGAAATGGCATATGAGTAAGCTTCTGCTTTACAAGAGTGCTGGTTCTGCATACGCTTTAGAAGGAAAAGGTGGGATTTCTGTAGAATGAGGGAATGGCATTGCATCAATAAACACAAAAAGCACTGAAACACAGAGAGTCTCCAAAGAATGCAAAACCTGAGGCTTGTTTCAGAGGTGTGCAAAAGCCCCTTTGCAGGTGATGCGTCTGCTGCTTGTATCAGGAAGGCTTTTCTTTCACATGAGATGAAAGTTTGATGGTGTTTTTTCTTTTTTCAAGTGTAAATTCAATGCTTGCCTCTATTTACAGTGGGTTTGTTTTCTTTATTGCCATCAACTTGCAGTGAAGAAAACTGGCTGAATTGAACTGTGCCTAAATCTGAGCCTTTTTTACTTGATTTTATTGTTAAAGATTAGGTAATGAATGACAGAACAAAGACTTGAGGCACCTTGGTTTTTTTATAAAATGTAAACTGAATCCAAGATCTGTTAATTGGAGAGCAGGTTGATATTATTAGGTATGCAGTACAGTTAACTTCTGCTGCTTCCATGGAGTAGCATTACTTCCAGCTGTGGACTTGTACTGGGTTTTCCTAACAGCTTGTGGCTTTCCTCCCAGGTAAGTGCATCTTCACTTTGTACAGAACAGGTCAGAGAGAGGCCTCAGCTCTTTCTGGCACTTCCAGAAATTATTTCACCAAAAATAGTTTCTGATTCTGAAGCATTTGCATTGAAGCACATTCCAGTATGGAACTTCTCCACAGACATTTTGGTGTAAATACCAACTTTTTTTCTAGGGAGGTGGTGGACTCAATGGTGCAGCATTTTAAGGTGACAATATTTGGGGACCGTAGACCAGTTTATGATGGGAAAAGAAGCCTTTATACAGCCAATCCACTTCCCGTGGCCACTACTGGGGTAAGATAACTGGAAAAAACAGATGGTACTTCATAATGGCTTTTTGGAAAAGCAAAAGAAAACCCAGCTCAGCTTCAAAGGGACATCTAACAGATTGGTGTGGAGTTTTGAGCTGTTGAGGCTTGTTTCTTCTAACTTCTTCCATTTACTTTTCTAAACTATTTTTTCTAAATACTGTATTGAAAAGTTGCTACTGAATGCCTTTTCCATAAATGTTGTACAAGTGTGGGGGGTGAGGTTGCTCTAAGCATGCTCAGAGCTTCAGAAGTCATCCCCAGAAAGCCAGAGGCTTGAAGAACGCGTTCTGTGCTCTCCTGCAGCGCAGGGGAAGCTCTTACTTTGTGATGAATAACCATGATGGCAAGTGAACCGTGCTTTTGAAACCACTGCTGAGAAAGCAAGTGTCTTGATCACTTCTATGAGGCTGATCCCAAGAGCTGATGCAACTTCCATGTTGTGTAGACCTTTCCTCTCCCAGCTTTCCAGCTCAATAAATGCAAACAAAATGCTTCTCCTCCAGCAGTGCTTCTTGTTTAGGGTGTGGAATAAAGAGGACAAGAATTCAGCTGCCACTTATTTTCTTTTTGCCCACCCAGGTGGATTTGGATGTGACGTTACCAGGAGAAGGTGGAAAAGATCGTCCCTTCAAAGTGTCAATAAAGTTTGTTTCTCGGGTGAGCTGGCACTTGCTGCATGAAGTTTTGACAGGAAGAACCTTGCCTGAGCCTCTGGAACTAGACAAACCTATCAGCACTAACCCTGTTCATGCTGTCGATGTGGTGCTACGACACCTGCCCTCCATGAAGTAGGTTCACTGTCTTCCTGCAGTCTATCTTTACCTCTAGGATCCCCACTGGGACACCTTCATCCTGTTTCTTCACAGGCAAAAAGGAAAAATGGTGGTTCCCTCACACAGCACAGCTGATGTGCTGAGCTGGGGAGGTAGAATGTGGTTGTCTACATGTATTTCTATAGATGTTTAAAATCCAGAGCAGTTGATAAGCTTGTTTGAAAAGATCAAGAAGCAGAAGATGCTTATAATGGGTCTGTGATGAAATATGGAGAGCTCACAGTGTGCTGTAGCACTGCTCCCATGTTTTTTGTTCCAGTTGAGCCAGAGACCACTCACTTGGTGACTGTCTGAAAGCATGAGTCTTTAATTCATTGATATACCCATCAATGGTGCATGCTTCTTGTGGTTTAAATACTCAGTGAGGGGAGATACCTGTCCTAACCATGCCTGTTATCCTGAAACGTTAGGGAAGGCTGTATCAGTTCTGCCTGATTTGAGCAGTTGGGGATCCTTTTTGATTGCTGTCCGTAGCCAGTATGGTGGCTTTGTACTGCTCATTTTCAGTGGGTGCAACTGGAAATGTTCTCCAGCTACCCTGGATCCTGTGCTAGAAGCTGTAGGCTCTGCTAGGTTCTGTCCATTACAAACCTGAGGAAGTATGGAGATCTGTCAGCAGCTCTTTTCTGCTTGGGAAACATTAGTTTCTGTACTTCTTTGTTACCACCACATTTTAATGCAGTGTACACTTTGCTAGTAAAATATGCAAAGTGGAAAGGAGGAGGGTCAGCTCATTGTGTGATGCAGAACTTGTGCTGTGTCAGAAGTTATACTTTACTGAAGTTGTAAATCAGAAAACAAAACTGAACTGCCTTGTTGCAAGAACAAGTAAATGTTTTGTCTGCATTTAAAAGCACTACAGTGGGAGTACCAGCACTGAGAGTGTAGTTTAAACATGGCAGAGATTCCTTGTGTGTTTCGATCTTAGGACGGTTTGGGAAGTGGCACTCTAAAGGTGTGCTCGTGTTCTTTCACCAGGTACACCCCTGTGGGCCGCTCCTTCTTCTCAGCTCCAGAAGGATACGATCACCCCCTGGGGGGTGGCAGGGAGGTCTGGTTTGGGTTCCATCAGTCTGTTCGGCCTGCCATGTGGAAGATGATGCTCAACATTGATGGTAAGCTGACATTCAGAGCTAAGAATAAAGGTCAGATTTATCTCCAAGAATCCATTGGCATTCTGTCATTCTCACTGTTAAAAAGCACTGTAGTTATTCTTAAAGGACGATTTCTTTCAGTCCTTTCTGTGAATGAGACAGGCAAGGACTTTAACCCATAGCTTATGGCTTGATGACCTCACGCTGTGGTTTGAGGTTCTAAAGGCGATGTTCAAACCCCACCACGTGCTCTTTGTTGTTGCTCGTGCAGTGTTCCTTGCAGAGTGTTCCTCTGTCTCTGGTGCTGCTGTGGGAGCACAGCTGCTCGCTGCTGGTCGCTGGGGTGTGAGCTGTGTTCATTCACCCATCCGCATCCGGAGGCGTTGGCTGTGTCATGTGGGGCTGGCAGCCTGCTGGAGTGACACACGTCTGAAGAATGTTCTGTTGCCTTAGCACGGGGATGTGGTGGTTTTGGTGCAGGAGCTCAGTGAAGTGCTCATCAGCCGTCTCACGTTGCCGCTATTGAAGGTTTTGAATGTCTGGATTATATGTACTGTGCTGGGCTGTAGCTTGTGTCATATTTCTTCCTAATACTTATTTTGTCACTTGCTTATAACTTCTAAGTGGGTTATGATCTCATTTCCATGGAACAATAAACAACTTTGTCACTTACTGTGACTTGGTTGGTGGTGTGCAGGGACGGTATGGGATGCTGATAAACCGAGGGCTGCACTGGTGATGCTAACATAATTTGTGTGTACAGATTGCAGTTGTAGGATGGCAGTGCTGGGGACTGATGTGTCACTGTGGTTGTTGAAAGGCTTGCTGATCTGTTTTGAGAAATGAGTGCTGCACAGCATTTCTTGAGGGTTACCTGGAATCTGGAGGAGCATTCGTTTATCTACTGCTTCGGGGCATTCTGACTTGGGTTTTCTTGGTATTTTGTTCTTTTTAGTTTCTGCCACTGCCTTCTACAAAGCACAACCTGTGATTCAGTTTATGTGTGAAGTTCTTGACATTCATAATATTGATGAACAACCGAGACCTCTGACTGATTCTCATCGGGTAAAATTCACCAAAGAGATAAAGGGTGAGTAGGAATGGATCTGTCCTGTCCCTTGGGGTCATTCCAGGGACTTAACTGGAAACCCTCCTCGTTACCTAGTCATGCATCAGGGGGAGACCTGGACCTGTCAGGAGAACTGCAGCACGTCATGTTTGTGGTTCTTGTCCTGAATGAGGCAGTGTGGTTCTGCAGAAAGGGAAGGTGCAAAATGAGAGATATTCCTATGGCTTAAAGAGGGGAGGGGAGGTGTTCATTGCCTGGTTGGTGGTGGGCAGCTGTTGCCTTGCTGACTGGCTAACCTTTTAGAAGCAGGGGTCACCGAGGTTGCAGTGGTGTTGTGCTGTAGGTCTCCCGCTCTTTAGATGCTGAGGCAAAATGAACATTGATTTGGAAGCTAACTTAATTGATTCTTTGAAAGTATGCTGTTTGCAGTGACTTGGAATAACTGGTGGCTGTATGGAAAAACAAGTACTGCTTGATAACTTGCAGCTGAAGGCCAAATTCCATTCCAAAGGAATTGCATAAGCTTATGTTTAGCATAGTTTCACTCCATATATGCTCCTTCGCTTTGCATTTTCCCATATCCTTTCATTTCAGAGTGATTTGCAGAGAGAGGAGCCTTGAAAGAGTTCAGCTGTTCAGAGCTCTGCTGTGGAGCACTTGCAGTACTTGCTGACAGCTTGGACTCTGCTGAAATATTGGCCAGCAGAAAAATAAATCTCAGCTGGATTTGCGAACCAATATATTCATGGAATAGTCATTAGTGGAGGGGAAAAATGTACCTTTTAGGAAACATGTAGTAGTCCCAACATGCTGCCTTTTTACATCCATCTTTCTTCACTCTGGAGGCTGATAAGTGGAGAATGGCATTCTGTCTGTTAACCTTGAGTGCCTGAGACACTTTGTTACCATAGTCAGAGAACATGAGATTACCTTTGCTGTCAGTATTTACTCTTATTAATGTGCTATCTGGGTACTCCAGCCAAGATGTGATCATGTACATGATCAATTGCAGACAGAGTATCGCTACAAGGCCTAGGAAAAAGGAACAGGGAAGTAATCTGGTTTTGCCCTTTTAATTACTGTAACTGCAGTTTTTAAGGGGAATGCAGCACTGAGAAAGAGAACAAAAAAACGTGGTTCAAAACAGCCCTGTGTCTCCCAGAGATTAGTCATGTGCCTGGTAAGTGAAACTGCCTTGAGAAATGCAGATGACATTGGCTGCTCAGTGCTGTGCATTATGATCTGTTGTTGAGGAAAGTCCCCAGTTAGTCAGAAGTCCACTTGTCTCTTAAAAACATTTGGAGAATAATGCCTCGTGTTTCACTGTTTGAGCTCCGATCATGAAAGCTGCTGGGTTAGAACACATCTTATAAAAGAAATCTCGTGTCTCCTGTGCAAGTCGTCGTGTGGCTGTGACCCTGGGCTCTTTGGTCCTCCTGTGCAGGTCTAAAGGTAGAAGTGACTCATTGTGGAACCATGAGACGGAAATACCGTGTTTGCAATGTCACCAGGAGGCCTGCAAGTCATCAAACGTAAGATGCTTTTTTGTCAGAGCGTGCAGTGGCTGAGCGCTGCATGTCAGATGGGATCTCATTTTATTCATTCTGGGAGTGCTAATAATTGCCAACTCAGCTTTCAATAGTTTTGGTGAAAGCGTGTGTCTCTCTCAGCTTTCCTTTACAGTTAGAAAATGGCCAGACTGTGGAGAGAACAGTAGCACAGTACTTCAGAGAGAAATACAACCTCCAGCTGAAGTATCCTCATCTGCCTTGCCTGCAAGTGGGACAGGAACAGAAACACACCTACCTGCCTTTAGAAGTAATGAACTTATTCTGATAAATCAGCTCGTTATTGGGAGGCCGTGTCTTTTTGCAGTGCAAGCATGTTTGTGTATTTACGTATTCTTTCTGTGCTCTTTGTTTTATTTCACTAATGACTGCACGTTTTAAGTGCTTTAAAGATTAGAACCAAGTGAAAGCGTGCAGTTGCTTAAACGCTGTGGAGGTTTGTGGAATTCTCTAAGCTCTGGTCCTGAGTGCTCTGCATATCAATCTGATTTCTCCTCAAGGTATGTAACATTGTGGCTGGCCAACGCTGCATCAAGAAGCTAACGGACAATCAGACATCAACTATGATAAAGGCCACAGCAAGGTCTGCTCCAGACAGACAGGAGGAAATAAGCAGATTGGTGAGCTCTTCAGTTTCAGTTTGAGCTGTTCAGCAAGTGATGTCTTAGACCACGCTCCTGCCTTAACCCCAGCCTGGCAACTCTTCTAGCAGGCCACAGCTGACCTTACTGGCAACAAATAATGCTGGAGGTTTCCTGGTTCAGTGGCTTCTGGTCACACATTGACAAACCACGTTATCGTAGAAATTTCTTAAATTAGCAGCGTAACCTTTTCATCCCTTCCTTTCAGCCTTCTGACATAATAAATTGTTGTTTTGAAATTTGCTCAATATCACACGAGGAATCTGTAACAGGAAAAATGAATCCAGGTCTCCTGAGCTTCAGTTGTTTTCCAATTGTTTGGCTGCTTTCCTCAGTACACACTAAATATTGTCACTCAGTGCCTCCACCATCGTTACCCTTATGTATCTGCTGCTGAGTTCAGCCACTCCAGGCAGTAGTGTTTTCTCTGACATGGAATGTAAAACTTAAAAATATTCAACTGAAAATACTTAGGAACAGATTGGAAATGGTCTGGCTTTGAGCTGACAGGTGAACCAACTGAAACAAGACTGTTCTGAAAAATAGAGAAGACGAGAATGTGCTGTAGTTAAGGGAGTTAATTTAATTTGAGGTGTGCTTATTTCCAAAGGAAAGTGCTTTTTGATCTATTTAGCGAGCAGAGTGCTCTTGGATGAGCGTATTACAATTGAGCATCTAAGTAAGGGAACAAAAAATCTCACCCAGTGCATCTCATGGCAGTTGAGCACAGACAGTTGAATCTAAGCCTTTCTCAATGTGAAGAGGGATTGTAGAACACTTCTGCAGCGTTCCCGTCAGGCTTTATTTTAATATGAATTATAGTGATGTGTGCTACGTGGATTATGTAACGTGGAAAAACTCTTCTAGGTGAGAAGTGCAAATTATGATGCAGATCCATTTGTTCAAGAGTTCCAATTCAAAGTCCGGGATGAGATGGCCCATGTGACGGGGCGCGTGCTCCCCGCTCCCATGCTGCAGTATGGAGGACGGGTGAGGTCTTCACCTTTTTAGTTTATCTTAACCTCTTCAGGCTTTGGTTTTTTTTCTTTTCATGAAGCTGTAAATAGCTTCACTCACTTGAGTATCTGTGTGTTCCTTCTTTCTGCAGAACCGAACGGTGGCAACCCCGAGCCATGGAGTCTGGGACATGCGAGGGAAACAATTCCACACTGGTGTTGAGATCAAAATGTGGGCTATAGCTTGTTTTGCAACGCAGAGACAATGCAGAGAAGAAATACTGAAGTAAGGCATGTTGTAGTTCAGGCTTTGGACTGCTTTTGTGATGAAACCATTTAGTGAAAACGTGGACGTGAGCAATGTCAGGATAGTTTTACTGGCTTTAATCATCTCGGATGTTGAAGAGAGAATCCCAGCTGCTTTCTTGCTGGAAGCTGCAGTCAGAACGCTGTTTGAGTCTTGTGATATCGCTGCTCTGTGTTTAGTTTCATTTAGCATTGTGAATGGAGTACTAAGAGCCTCGAAACTTGCTGTTTTCTGTTCTGACCCGTGTTGTTTCCAAGCTGTATGGCCTCCGCATGCGTGCTAAATAATTCCTACTTTTCTTTATACGAGTACCACTCTTTTGCTTTGGTTGTTGGTGTGGTATTGCTAATGCAAAAATCCAGTAAGCTCTTTATCTTCAGGGGTTTCACCGACCAGCTGCGTAAGATCTCCAAGGACGCAGGGATGCCGATCCAGGGGCAGCCCTGCTTCTGTAAATACGCCCAGGGTGCAGACAGCGTGGAGCCCATGTTTCGACACCTCAAGAACACCTATTCAGGGCTTCAGCTCATCATTGTCATCCTGCCAGGAAAAACACCAGTGTATGGTAAGGGGATACCTTGGGCTTCACCTCTTTGTACAGCGCTTCACCAAACGTATGCGTGACATTACAGAACTGTTCCGTAGCATTCGTTATACATAAGAAACCAGTTCTGACTGAAGCTGAAATAAATTGGAAGCAGGTCTGAGCATTCAACTAAATTTAAATTCAGAGTTACTTTAAGGGCTGTGTACATTTCAGTTGTTGTGATGTAAGATCAAAACACGGTAATAGTTTTGAATGGGCTCAGTTTGTATCCTAATATTTGCTTCGCAGCGGAGGTGAAACGTGTGGGAGATACACTATTGGGAATGGCCACGCAGTGTGTTCAAGTCAAAAATGTCATCAAAACATCTCCGCAGACACTTTCAAACCTGTGCCTGAAGATTAATGTTAAGTTAGGAGGAATCAATAACATCCTTGTACCTCATCAGCGGTAAGAACCTCTGTGGAGACGTGTTTGGGTTTTCTTTAACACTTAGCACCCAACGTTTAACTGTAACCAGAACACACATGGAAGCGTCCTTCTGGTAGAATGTGCTATGAGCTGGAATTGCATTTCTTCTTGCCCCAAATAGTTGTTGGCCTGAGAGCTAAGTCTGAAGTGTTTTCCCATGTTTGATCAGTATGAAAAACTTGAAGAACGCCTGCAGTTCTGGAGGTGTTGAAATATTAGTACCATTAGAAGTTTTCTGCAGGTTTAGGAGTGTGACACACATCGCAGAGCAATCTGAGTTTTGGTTAGCATTCCAGTGTGCTGCCAGTAAGGGCAGAATTAAATTGAGAGCATCCTACTTTTACCATGTTGTTAGGCTAAGTAGTTCAGCTTACACTCGTTCTTTGCGTGGGTAATCTCTGTGCATATGCTCCAGTTGCTTTGAAGCCTTCAGTGGGGTTTCAGTCAAAGCCATGTGTGCTCCCTTCTTTCTCATGTGCTTTGTTCTGAAGAAGCACACGTTGCTCTGTCGTTCCTGAAGACGAGAAGTTCTGCTGGTCTCTAAGTATAATTAGAGTATATCAATTCAGAGTGGACATATGCAACATGCAAGCTAGAAAAAAAGAGTGCAGATTCTAGGTATTCTTTCCTGAGGGTTCCTGAAAGAATGGAATCCAAGCCTAAGCATGGAGGGAATGGTGCATGGAAGAATATCTTGAAGCACTGGGAGCTCATCCTGCTGCTTGTATCCCGTAAGCCAGAACAGTGTGTATGCTGCTGTGTACCCAGCCATCTGTTGCATGGCTGAGGCACCACTGAAGTGCTGCTTAGCTGGCCTCCCAGCACTAGTGGAATCAAACAGTAGAATAATAGTTTCTGTAAGAGACTGCCTGTATTGTTAAGGTGCAGCTCTTTGGCTTTTCTCCACTAGAATCATGCCCACAGTTCAGTGGCAGTGTGTTTTGCAATGACCGTTAGTGTGGTGGAAGTTTATTTCTTGCACACAAAGATCACATTGTTTAGGTCTGGCTGGAATACCTGATAAGAAAGTCTCTCTGTGCAACGTAGCTGAAATAGAAACAAAGCCCCATATTGAGCACCAACTGCTCATCTACAAGTGTGACTTAATGCTTTTTTTTTTTCCTTTTGAAGACCTTCTGTGTTCCAGCAGCCAGTGATCTTCCTGGGAGCCGATGTCACTCACCCCCCTGCTGGAGATGGGAAGAAACCTTCCATAGCTGCTGTAAGTTCTCTTAAACCAGCAATGTTATTTCATCTCGGGTGAATGTTAGAGCAGCAGGTGCATCTCATGGCCTGTGTTTGTCAGATGTCTTTCAGGGCTCGTGCCAATTCTCGCTGCACATTTCCAATGTTACTAAAAACTGTCTTTTCTTTTACAGTACTGCTTGATGCTTGGTTCTCATAGCATTTTAAATCAAGGCAGTCACGTTTTTGCTGAAATAATGTAAAAGAAATAATACTGCTCTGTGAGTGTTTTGTATAGTTTTGAGCTCGTTGCTTTTAGTCATGCAGTGTCCTCCTGAAGGTTGTAGGTAGTATGGATGCTCATCCAAGCCGATACTGTGCCACGGTGAGAGTTCAGCGGCCCCGCCAGGAAATCATCCAGGACCTGGCCTCCATGGTGAGGGAGCTTCTCATCCAGTTCTACAAGTCCACGCGCTTCAAGCCCACGCGTATCATCTTCTACAGGGACGGGGTCTCTGAAGGACAGTTTCGACAGGTTGGTTCATTTGTGAGATGTCTGAAACACGTTCCTGCCCTCTTGTTGGGTTAAGCTGTACTGCTTCTATTTGTGCTGAGATATCACAACGTTATGGGGCCTTTTTAGAAGAGTTTCTTAAGCGTGTTGGGTAAGAAAAATTGCTCTTTCCCTGTCTAGAAAGAACAGCTCTTACTCTTGGGAAACAATGTATTTCGCAGCACTTCCTGAGGTCAATAATTGTGTGGCAGAGCTGAACTTAGTGTTAACTACAAACTGTTAATTAGGTGTTGTGTGTAGAATATAATCTGAAGAAAGCCTGGTCTGTTCTTGTAGGTTTTGTACTATGAACTGCTAGCCATTAGAGAAGCCTGCATCAGTTTGGAGAAGGATTACCAGCCTGGAATAACCTACATTGTGGTGCAGAAACGACATCATACACGGTTGTTCTGTGCTGACAGAACAGAAAGGGTAATTGTTGTACTGCCTCTGTTCAATTTGGTGTCAAGTACTTATGCTGCTAGACCAAATATTAGCGTGCACTTCACTGTTAGTCTGATTCTCTATCCATTGAGGCACTGATGGGCACAAAATGTGGCACCAAATTGATAAATCATTAACCTTAAGTACGTTTATAAAAGACAAAACAAAGAAACCCGTTGGGCTTTGTTACAGTGCACGAGGATACTAGTGTGTGCAGCACTTCTGGCTTTCTCAGGTTCCAAGTCCTGGGGATCTGGATGCAATATTCTGCATTGCAGTGGGAAAATCCACATCAGGCATCCCAGGTTGCTGTGTTGGCACATTCCAAACAAAGCTGAGACGGTCACTCACTGAAGTGCTGTGTGTATTGAATAGAAACTTGTGTTTTTAGTTACAGTTGGAGTGTATAGGAAGTTGTTGGCTGCACTCTTTTTAACAAAACTTTTGTTTAGGTTGGACGAAGTGGCAATATTCCAGCTGGAACAACTGTAGATACAGACATTACGCATCCGTATGAGTTTGATTTTTACCTCTGCAGTCATGCTGGAATACAGGTAGGATTGTTGTCTTGTAAGTAAATGTGGACTGAAAACATAGTGCTTTTCTCTTTTCTGTGAAGCCTGTGCTTACAGTTCTTAGGCAGGGAAGTGGCATTTAGCTCAGTTGTCTCAGATGCCATTGCTCTGAACAACCCCCCCAGTTCCTCCTCCTTTCCCCCAGCATTTGTTGCTGAGCAGAATGCTGTATGGAGGGGATATCCCTTTGGTCAGACTGGGCTGGATGTGCTGCCTGTGTCCCCCCACTCCTTGCTTGGCAGAGCAGCATGTGAAGTGGAAAAGCCCTTGGCTCTGTGTAACCACTGCATCAGAAAAAGAAGATTAACTCTATCCCAGCCAAAACCATGGCAAATATCACACTATTGTTGGACTAATATTAATTATTTTGTTAAGAATCTAAGTTGAAGCAAAAGCATCACATATAAATGTATTGTTATAGCAAGCCAGGAGTAAGTCTCAGCTAAGCTGAGATGTATCTCTGTATGTGTGGATGTATGTGTATTTTAAACCACATACATTTAAAAAAAAGAAAGTTTAGTATGGGTAAAATACAACTACTGACTTAATTTGGCTGTGCTGTAAGGTTTAGCTCTAGTGCATCACACCCTCTGGAGGAGAAGCAAGGAGAAGATGAGTTTTCTCTGTCTTCCAGAGTAGCTGCATGTCAGTAGCTTACTGGAGAACTTCTAAGAGTTCCTGAGAGCATTCAGTAGCTGCTGTGGTCTGGAAGGAAATGTTAGGGTGGTAAAAGTCAGCGTGTGTATCAGTTTAGTCATGTTGGAAGCAGGTTTCAGTTGTTAAGGGTTATTTAGGAGGCATGTGGTTTTCCATTTCCCAAGCAAGGATAATTGAAGTAACATCATCATATGAATATTAGGCTTTTTTTAATCTCTGTAGTACATTTATGGCTGATGTAATCCTGAAATGTCTTTGGCTGCTGTTACTTGGGAATTCAGGCTAGACAGTCTGGCCTTTTCTGAACTTAATCATCTGACTTGATTGCGTGGGGAATTAAAAAAAGATAAGTAAACTGATGTTCCCTTCTTCTTAGGGTACCAGCCGTCCCTCACACTATCACGTTTTGTGGGATGATAACTGTTTTACTGCAGATGAACTTCAGCTGCTGACTTACCAGCTCTGCCACACGTATGTGCGCTGCACACGGTCCGTTTCTATTCCTGCACCAGCGTATTATGCTCACCTGGTAGCATTCAGAGCACGATACCATCTTGTGGACAAAGAACACGACAGGTGAAGCAGAACACGTGTCCTTAAGTGTTGGTCCTTGTTGGTGTGGGCTCCGTCGTCAGGCATAAAGCGATATGGCTGTGGAGAATTAGTGTTATTTTGCAGTTAATTCTTCTTACCTTTGCAACTAGGCTTAAGATGCTCATTCCTGACTTCTAGGCTGCGTCAGGCAAGAGCAGGTTGATGTTTTTCTGCTGAATAACAGCTGGATTACAAGAACCAAGTTCAGCTTCGTAAAATACTGTTACAGCTTCTCCGTGGTGTGGAGGAATCAAGCCACACACTTGGCTTTTTGCTTTGGAGTTTAGAGCCTGACGTTTCTCTCACTCCGCTTCGGGCACCAGGAGTGTTTTATAATGTGAAAGCCATCAGTGTATTGAACCTGCTTTGGCAGGGGGGCTGGACTCAGTCTCTTGAGGTCCCTTCCAACCCCTGTGATTCTATGGTTCTATATTTGTAGGCAGATCAAGGAGCTGAGTGGAAGGGGCTCGTCTATTCCCACTGCAGCCTTCAGGCTTTCTGTTGATGCTGCCACGCCGCCCTCCTGCGTGATGAGGGGGCTCTTGGGCAGCAGCACTTGATCTGAATGAACCCCACGCTTACCTTAACTTCTCTCATTTCCTGCAGTGCTGAAGGAAGCCACGTTTCAGGACAGAGCAATGGCAGAGATCCGCAGGCCCTCGCGAAGGCCGTACAAATTCACCAAGACACCTTACGCACGATGTACTTCGCTTAAGTCAATAAAAGGGGAGCGTGCTCACTGAGAGGAAGAACTGCAAAATTAAGCCACATACAATGTATGTTTCCAGTGGGGTTGGTTTATGGGGCGTGCCTCCGATCGTGCTGAAGTTGACACTGTGCAGGGGCGAGAGGCTGACCCTTAAATTGACACGAGGAAGATTGTTTACTTCACCGAGGAACACAGCACTATTATGCAATATGAAACCAGCCAACTGCTTTCGTGGCGCGGTCTCCTGCAGGGAGCACCGCCATCATTTTTGTTTTAGTTTTAATTTCTCGTAGTTTAACCCTCTTATTGCCTTTACCTCAAGTTGCTCGGCAGCACAACTCTTTGCAAAAAAAAAAAAAAAAGAGAGAAAAATAATAATAATAATTTAGAAAATGGTGTAATTAAAAAAAAAACAACAAAAAAAGCAACCTGGATAAGAACAGTCACGATGATTGTTTGGGAGAGAAAAGTGTGCAAAAACAAAAAGTATTTTTTCACCCAATTGAGGAATCTCTCTCTCAGTATTACCATCAGCATTCGAACATATCTGAGTGCATCTGAATGTACAGCACTAACTAGAAAAAAAAAAAAATGAAGGGGAGGAAAGATGTTTTGCACACTGATCCAATCATTTGAACTTAGTTTAGCCAACTGCTGCCTTTCTTCACAGCTTTGGAGTCCTCAGCTCCAATAGTTCCCTCTTAAGAAGCAAACAAAGCTCGTGGTGTTACGTGCAGGCAGTGGTGATCCCAACTGTTCTTGCTCCCTGGTGACTTTACTAAAGCTGCTGTTTTACCTAGTCCAAAAGTTTCAATTATTTTCTATCTGGCAAGTCAAATATCTTGAAGCTTCACGTGAGATTGGGCATCCCGAGCATTATGGGATGGCGTACAGTAAACACCAGACTGAAACTTTAGAGCTAAGGTCTTCTTGACAAAAGAAAAATGCTAGTTTACTTGCTGCCTCTCACACCTTAATGTGATTTCATATGTACATGTTTTTGGAGTTTAGCTTCCTTTGTTTCTTTTATATTTATTAGAGTAATAATAATGCTTTAATTTAATTATTACAGAACATATGGTCAACATCAACTTTTATTTTTTAGAAATGTAACCATGTTTATTTTTAAAAAAGAAAACTGACAACTTGTTTTTGCTATCTTTTAGTGCAATAAGCGTTCGAAAAGAAAACTGTGTCCATTGAGCTGTGGGAGAATGGACACCTCTGCGATTTTAAAAGGACAAAGTCAAAGCCTTAATTTTGAAAGGAAAGTTTTATAGTCAGAAGGAATCTCGGATTTTCCTTTTTTAAATCAAAACCAAAGTGGCAGAAATGCTTCTGGGACTCGGCGAGCTCCACGGGTCGCTGCAGTAGTTTGGTTTAACAAAGGAACTGGGCCATATTTTTGGCTTTGAAACGTGGAAGATCTTTGAAGTAAAACAAAAAAAAAAAAAGATTTTTTTATTAAGATCTAAGTTTTTACATGCTTAATTAAATCTATTTGACATCGACAAAATGCCTGGAGTTATTAAAAGTTTTTAGGCTTTTTTCCTCTTTGATAAGGACTTTCCTTTTAAAATTAAGTTCTGGGTAACTTCATTTCACTTTGCAAATAAAGAGGGCTGGGATAGTTCTACCTTTAAGTCACTGAAATGTGAAACAGATGAACGGGACTCTTTCATTCCACTTTAAAGGTAAACCAATATTAAGATGTCAGAGATGAGCATTTATTCCGTGAGGGGACTGGGAAGTTTTGCACTTTGTAAACTCGTGAACTGCATTTTTTTTTTTTTTTGACTGTTTTTATTTGCACTGGTTCATAGTATATATACTGCAGATCGTTTCTATGGGCATTGCTGTTATCCCAGCCCTTCTGAACTCCACCTGCTCTCCACATGAAAACCAGAGGGGTCAGTAAAGCAGCTTGTCTCCTGTTGTTCTCTCAGAACGCGCTGTTTGCCAATGTGCTGTGTTTTTGAGCCTAAAATCTGAGCCCGTTTCGCTTCAACAGGCGTGACTGCCCCCATCTTTTCTGCCAGAAGACAAAGTACTGTATTTTGTGCATTTGTGTATTGTACTGAGCTGTACGTAGTGCTGTTCACAACGCTGTCTCAAAGAGCTCTGCTCGGCAGTTAGCCTGTAGGCATGCTTTGTCTCCCAGTACCAAGGAGGATCGTGTAAAGACTAACCTGGCACCGTTACCATTGCACTGGAAATCGTCCTGAGGGTGGGCAGCCCCCGTGGCTGCTGCACCACAGGGCAGTGGGGTCGGGGTGAGCCCTGAGCCCCCACCCCGAGTTGGGCTGCAGCTCTGGGGAGGCTCAGCCCCGTCTGCATCCCACAGCACCCGAGGCAGAGCTGCAGGGAGGTGGTGGTGCAGTCCTCGGAGCAAAGCGGGCTCTGATCCATCTCTGAAAGGTTTTGTCTTGGTCGCTGGCCTGGCAGCTCTCCCCCAGAAGCACTAGTAGCAGTTCTGTTGTAAGAAGTTGGGGTCAGGCTTTTCACTGTTCAAAGGAACTCTTTCACAGGGGCTTCTTGTGGATTTCTGGCGTTAAGATGAAAATTCCTTTTTAAAAAAGTCTTTCGATGCTCCTTTCAGAGACACTGTGCCCTTCTCATCCTGCCCACGCTCAGTGACCGTGACCCGAGAGGCTTTTTGGCTTCCAACTTTCACCAGGGAAAAAAAAAACAAAAGGAACTTCATTGGGAAGGTGACTTAGATGCTAGCCCGGCAACTGGTTTACCTGGTTTTCATGTGAAGAGTACGTGGAAGTTTGATTCTCTCTTCTTGGTTTTGCAAATATCTACGTAAAGTGCCGATACCTATTTGTATTACGATATCAACTTACTGGCGTTGTGAGGGCCACACATTTATGATGCTGTAGCTGCTATATTTATTTAAATGGAGATGGACAATTACTGCACTAAGGAATGAGGAGATAAGCAAGGAATCAAGGTTAGTTAGATATCTTGTTCTTTTTTTTTTTTTTTCGGTTTTTGTTTTTTTTTTTTCAAAAGAGAATTAATGGTGTGAAATATCAAGTGTAACAAAGGGTGCTGTCATTTTAACTGAGATTAAATAGCCAGATATTCTTCCTTTGTTTAAAAACATATATATTTTGATGTTTGCAGTTTGGGGGTGGGGGGTCGGGATAAATGGTACCTCATCTGTGGTGGCAGTTTCCGGTATATTTTCAGAGTATATGGATTTCTTTTATTTTTGTACCTGCTCTCCTTTTAAAAAAGACGAAAAAGAAAAAAAAAAAAAAAAGAAAAAAAAAAGCTCAAATTTTATGTGCTGTGTATGGAGGGGGGGAGGGGGGGAAATGTCGAGGGGAGCTCCAGGTCCCCCCCCCTCCCCCCTCCTCTCTCTCTCTCTCTCTGGGAGCTGTCTGTGGGCAGAGGGCCCACGCTTCTCCTCCCTTTGCAGACGTGCTGGCCTCGTGCACTGCCCGTCCCCGTGCGTGGCTCCCACCCCGCAGACACCGTACCAGTTCACCAGACCAAGACCTCGTTTGTACTTAAGTGCCACTTGCTGGTGGGAGCTGCAGCTGGTACTGTGCCATAGCGGGGCCTGGGGGGGAGCAGAGCGTGGCTGGGGGTGTTAGCAACGCAGCACCTGCAGGCAGAGCGACGGAGCCCACGCGAGGGGCTTCTCCTGGGGGCACTGAGCTGTTTTACTCAGGATTGCCGTGTTACTGTTAAATGTGATCTGGTTGAACGTGTCCAAGAGTTCTCTCTGTAGGGTTCGTCCTTCGGGAAGTTTGGCCGTTAGGAATGGTTTTTCTGGAGGCAGATGGGTTTCTGAAAGCTGAATTATAGTTCGAGATGCTGTTGGTCCTAAAGCAGGTTCACTTCTGTGTGCTGGTTTATTGTCCTTTGAAATGCTCAGCGTAAGACACCAGATACTCATCTTCTGTACCAATCCCAGCTACAAATCCCGGCTTTCTCCTGGTCTGGAAGTTCACTCTGGCAAAAACTCCAAGCTCAGCTCACCCTTCAGACAGCTTGAGGCCTTTTTCAGCATCCCCTTCGTGTCTTGTCCCGTTCCTCTCCCAGTTTTGTGAGCTGAGGGTTCAGAGCCTTCCTCAGAGCACTTTTCTAAGCCAGGAAAGAACAGCTCAGCTGCTGCACCTTGCAGTTATCCATCCCGTTCCCAGAGCAGCCGTCCCCGTCCCCTCTGTGCTCGTGGGCTGATTGGATCTGGTGGCAAAACGCATAGGGATGTCCCGGTCTCGTTTTCCCTACCCAAAGATGGTACTTCGCGTCGATGTCAAGTGTTAGGACAGCAGTTTTGTTTTGGCACGTGTTTACAATGAGCTCGGTGACGTTTGGTGACCCTGGAGCTGCAGTGGTCAGAGCTTGAGCTGCTTTCTGCCAGCAGAAGGCTCTGTGTTCTTCAAAGGCTGAGTTACAAAGAGATGCATTCGGGGTCCCGTGCTTCACCTCCCGGGCAGAGTCACAAATCCCCATCTCTGTAACACTACAAGGAAAGCTTTTGTCCCTCAGCAGGCGGAGGAAGCTCTGCGTGCCCCGTGCCCTGGCCTTCCCCAGCTCTGTCAGAGGTCCCCTCACCTAACACGGGTACTTAGCACAGGGTCCTCAAACAACGCAGTGGTTCTGTTTAAAATCTGGAGCAAATCTTTATTTCGTTTTTAAGCAAGACAGTCCTCAGAAAGTGCCTTTTTAGAAGACGGTGCTGTCGATTTTATTTCCCGGTTGTGCGTGGCTGAACTATTTGGGGGTAAATAGCTGAAAACGCCAAGTGTTCGATGGCACCTTGAGGTGCTCTCGGGCATCAGTTCTCTGAGTTGGGACCAAGGTTTCCTTTGGAGGGGAGGAGCAGCTCTGACCCTTTTCTGTGCAGTTTGCCCCTTCACACTGAGGGGTGTGCAGGCGTGGAGAGCAGCAGCTTGGGATGGTGGTGGCTGGAAGGTGTTGTCTCGGAGGTATAACGAGCTCCTAAGGGTGAAGCAGACGAGATGAGGGCTGTGTGAGGATGGGTTGTGTTTCTGAAGGTGTGGTTTGTGTGTGTATGCCTGGGACTCGTCCTTCCTGGCTGGGAGAGCCATGCTGCTGACGGGCTGTGGGTCCCTCCTTCGGACAGAGCGTTAACCACTGCACCTCAGTAACCTTGCAGTGCTGCCTTAGGTAACAATAGCAGCGTTCTGCTTCGATGGCACTGTGATGTGCTTGCACACCTGCAGAAAACACGCTTTCATTTTCAGAAGTCTTGGCAGCGGTTGCCTGGCTCCTCTCTGATGGGGAACTGCGTCCTTTTCTGTGGTGTTTCTCAGTATTTGTGGCAGTCCGTGTGTCCCGTGTTGCTTTTGATGCTTATTTTTAGGTGGGAGCCGTTTCTCAATGGTGGTTTTCTTTTTTGTTTTCCTCCTCTGAAGTCAGCTGAACTCTTAAGACACATTTTGAGAAGAGTGGGAACGGAGCAGCTCGAGGCTGATGTAAGGGGTGCTTTGGTTTGGAACGCTGCAAAAATGGGTTTGTGTTCCTTTCCATCAGTGCTGGCGCAGCGTTGGGCGCTGCAGATGTCAGGGCAGTTTTCAATATCAGGAGCTGAAGCATCAAACTCTGCTTTAACCGTGAGCTGTACTGCTGCAGATGTACCCCTTTGTCCTGGCCATTCCTAGGAGCCGGCAGAGCTTCTTTTAGACTAAAAAGGGCCAAAAATCTCGTTCCAGTGCTCTCCATCCCTTCCCCTTTCTGTCAGCCAGGTTATTTTCTGCCTGTATTTAGCCAAGACTGAAAGCTGTTGAGACTTTACATTCCTCTCCCCTCTCTCTGTACAAACGTGATCAAAAGGAGTGGACAGAGCTGTGTCCGGCAGCAGCAGTTCCTGCTGGGTGCAGATCCCTGCCGAGATGGGCTGCAGCACGTGGGGGTGAACCACAAGAGAAATGTCTGTGTGTTCGTGCTGTTGTGATGTGTTAAGGTATCCAGCTGTAGTGCAGGCCAGTTGCTGGAGGTGTAGATACCTGGGAGGCAAAGTTGTTGAAGAAGTGGGCGATGACATCGTTGTTCCTGGCAAGCTTTCAGGTTTTCCATGCTCAGTGCTGCTCGTAGTAAATTGTGCCGTGCTGGGATTAATCCAGAGCCAAAGTGACTCAGCTGTGTGTTTTACGGAGAGGAGCAGGAATGGTGGCTGTGCCATCAAACCGATGGTGGAGAGCTGGAAACGCAGGGAGGAGGAGGCTCATCTTCCCCCAGGAGAGCTGGCTGTGTGACAGACTGATGCTGGAGCTGCCTGAACCCATCCCTTCGTGCCCACGGTTTGCCTGACCCCTGCAGTGACTGCTTCAAAAGCTGAGAGATGAGGGGAGAGCTTTTTCCCTGTATTTTTTGGGGTAAGAGTGCCTGTTCAGCTCCGAGGCAGCAGTGCCTGAGGCAGCTGTGCTGTTCAGTGCCATCATCTGCATTCCCTGAGTCCTTCCGTGGCTCAGCACAGACACAAACACAGGGCTGCAGTCTGTGTGGCTGGGATGGGCAGGCTCTGAGGGAGCTCCCGTGTTAGCTGGGATGTCCTGGGGTGCTTTGGGTCAGACCTGAACTCGGTGAGAGCAAGCTTGTGCCTTTTTTCTGATCCCAGACAGCAGCTGGAAGGGCTGCATTGGTGGCGTGGTTGATGTCCTTGAACTGCTTTTAAGGTTTGAAGCCCTCGGTTGGAGCGGAGTTGGTTTCGTGTCGAGTTACTTCAAGGGAGCCCTGAATGATTTGTGGTTATAACTACCCAGAGAGGAGAGGCTGTCAGAGTGAGCGGTGTCAGGAGAGCGATGTCATCCAATAAACACACTTCCTGGTAGACTTGCATTATTTTTTTTTTCTTAACAAAAATGAACTTCAGTGCGTTGAGAACCATTGGTTCTGCCTTTATCTGAGTGCTGCCTGCCCCATCCCGTCCCCGCTGTGCTCCTGCAGCTTTCCCCCAGCTGCTGATGTAAGGACACGAGGAATGTCGTTGGTAGAGGGTGAGAAGTGGGATCGTGGCACCGAGGACTGCACATCACTGTGGGTAATAACCCTTTGAGGAGCAGCTTGCCAGCAGCTGAGGGCGGTGATGTGGGATGGAAGGGTTCAGCAAAGCAGTACGGGGAGAAACGAGGCTCTCCTTTCCCAGCAGGACGCTGGATGCTGTGACAGAAGAGCTTTTCAAGCTGCTTTATGCAGCACTGAGATAGCACAGGGTTATCCAGCAGAGCCGATGGAGGGGTGAGGGCTCCTGGGCCCGAAAGGGGCCGGTTCCAGGGGCAGAGCTGTGACCCGAGGCGGCACACGGAGCGGTGTGAAGGAGCGGGGAGAAGCCTTTCTTTTTACTTAGCCCATCTCAACCATGTGTGCCTATTTGTGCGGCGGGGCAGGGAGCCGCGCGTGGCGTTGGATGTGCGGGTGCTGAGCGCTTCCTCTGCCCCTTTCCCCCTCCGGACAGACGGTTCTTGCCAAATTTTTCTACCTGTTGCAGGAGTCTCTTTCTTTCCAGCACAGTCCCACATCCCCCCCCCCCCCCCATCCCTGTACAGTGCTCAGATCTCTGCTGGCTTCAGACACCATCAGCTTTGGGTGCGTTGTAAACCGACTGTGTTCATCCGAAAGGAAAAAGTGAAATCGTTTTGGTTTTTTCTTAATGCACATGCACTGTTTTATTACTTTTATACTTCTCGAGCTGCTTCTCCCCCCCCCCCCCCCCCCAGGGGGTGTCCCTCCCTTTGCTTTCATGCCATGTAACCTGGGCCGGTCCTCTCGGCTGTGGGTGTGGGTGCGGAGCTCCGTGTGCGGGGCCGTGGGGTGCAGTGCTGTGCACCGATCCTTCCTCTGCTGCTGTCGCTTCGGTTTTGTTTTTTGGGTTTTTTTTTTTTCCACCCTTTGAAACGGTAAAAAGAAAAAAAAAAAAAAGATGAGAAATTCCTGTTTCGTTTTCCTCTTTTCACGTCGCTTTGCTTCAGGTTGAAGTGTAACTCTCACTAAGAACTGCAATAAAAAGACGAAAGCTTTGCTGCGGCCACGCTCGCTCTGTTTGCGGGATTGGGGGGGGGGTTGGGGGGATGGGGGGGGGGATGGGTTGGGGGGGGAGGGGCAGGGAACGGCTGCGGGGCCGCTTAGCAACGGCACCGCGTGGGTAGCGACGGAGCAACGGAACGGAGGAGGTGCAGAGCTGTGTGGGTCCCTTCCACCGCACTCAGCCCCAGTCAGCCTTCCCTCCATCCCCACAGCGTTGCGGGCTGAGCTCCACCTCCCCTCCCCCCTCAAAGGGTCGGGGGTACTCGGGGTGTCTGCCCGGGGTGGGGGTCCCGTGCTCTCGGTGCCCGTCGGGCAGCTCCCACCGCCCATACCCCGGAGCTCGGGGACGCGGACACCGCTTCCTCGCGTCCCCCCAACTGTGCTCCCCTACAGCCGCGAGATGGCCGCGCTCGGCTGCAAACCGGGACGGAGCTTCACGGTGCCCGACTGGAGCACCAACGCCCGGCTCATCTCCGCCGACGCCGAGAGCCAACGCTGCGCATCGCAGCGGCTGCGGCACGAAGCCCGAGCTCTGCGCAGCGAGACCGCCAACCAGGTGGGACGGCACCGTGGGTGCAACGGGGAAGGTTTCTCCTCCCGCATCCCCCCGCTCTGTGTCTCTCGTGCCCGCTGTCGCTTCTCCAGATGAGCGTTGGACCGAGCGATGCTGCGAGGGCTGCGTCTGTTCAGAGGGATTCAGCGCGTCCCACGATTTCAGCCTTGAATCGTGGCAGCTCACAGCGTTTCTGCTCCCAATTCCAGGCGAAGTGGGATGAACGTGACAACCAAACCCGCCTGGCTGAGCGTATCAGCAGCGTGAGCAGATGGAAAGAGACCCTGGACAAATGCCTCGCAGACGTAGATGAGGAAATCGATGCCTTGGCCAAAGTACGCTGGGAAGGCAGATGGATGGAAAGAAGCAGGGGGTGTTAAATAGCTGAGGCTTGCCTTGTGCAGTGGGCAGCCCATATGGTGCCCGAGGGTGGGGGCTGTTATGTATTCTGGGATGGATACCTGATGAAACGATGTCCTGGGGAGCAAGTCAGGATGTTCTTGGCTGAACTAAGCCGTTGTACGGAGCTGTGTGTTGCGTGCTCGCGCTTTTGTCTCTCAAAGCTCTGAAGGGTAATGAGGAATACATTAAAACCATCACTCGAAAGCGTTTGGTTTAAAATGGAGAACGTCCGTGGGGTCGATCTGTGACTGTTTCAGTTCTAAACCCACGGGCTGCTCCGTTTGGAGCTCTGCTGTAACGCAGCACACGTGTTCAGCTGCCACAGATTTCCTTCCACGTTTGATAATTGGCAGAACAGCCATGCGGGCACCGCAGGGTCCTCTTAATGAGAGCGTGGGTGGGTTTCCCCTCCTTTCTTCCTCCTCTCCCACCCCTGAAGGAGACCGCCCCGCAGCCAGCTTCTCCCTGCAGGTGAAGGAAGCAGCAGAACGTGCCCTCCAGGCCAAGAATTTGTCCTTGGACGTGGCCATGGAGTGCCTGACGCTCCGTGACGGCCGCCGCGCCATCGAGGTGGTGAGGGACCCCGCGGAGGAGCAGCTGCACAAGGAGGTGAACGTGATCCACAAGGCCAAGAGAGAGCTGCAGCAGAGGGTGAACGAAGCCCTGGAACAGCTCTGGTGAGGCAAACAGCACGCTGCCCGTCCTGTAACAGCGACAGAGGGTGAGATTCAAAGGCTCCGAGCAGGGAGCTGCCCTCCTCTGCCCGCTCCCCGTGACTCCAGCCTGCTGTTCTGCAGCCTGCTCCAGGAAGCGCGGCAGCAGCTGAGCTTCGATCACCGTGGCAAGGTGGAGGCCCTGGAGATCGACCGCACGTGCTTATCCCTCAACGTCAACTCTCCCAATATCTCCTTCAAGGTCAACCCAACGCGGATCCCGGACGGGTAAGTGAAGATCCTGTGCTTCTGCCCAGATCTGTGCGAGTGCTTCGGAGATGCTGCTCCTTCCCACGCTCCGTCCTGGCACGATGAGCTCCTGCAGTCGCTGTGCAGGAGCTGGCTGCTGGGATGTGCAGCCGGGGACCTTCTTTAATCCGTGCTCCCGGCGAGCTGCTGGCTGGCAGCGCACACTGCTGTCAGATCAGGATGTCAGAGCACACCTGGCTCAGAGCAGCATCGCTGTCAAGTGAATTACATCTCCGAGGCGCAGAAAACTGGAGCACAGCTCTGGAACTGTCACTGCAGAAACAGAAGCCAGCTGCCCTGCTCGCTGGACGTGGCTGTGGGTGACAGTAAGCAGTGCAGTATCGGTCCCTGGTGCAGTTTTATGCATGTTTTTCACTGCTTGGCCTTTCCTACCGTGCTTTGCATGCGTCCCCGGTTCAAGCAGATGTTGGGGCGTGTGCAGGAGCCGTGGGGCACTGAGGGGATCAGACAGGATGCGACCTCTGAATTCCTGAAGCATTTTGTGCTGCAGAAAGCCTTCTTGGCCTGCAGCGGGGGGTTCCCTTTGAACCGCCTTGCAAACACGCCGCGTGTTTTCATAACTGCTGGTTTGTTCGTAGATCAACTGCAGTGGAGGAGTGGGAACAGAATAGCCAACACAACAAAGATCACGCTGAGGAGGAAATGAAAGCCTCCACTAAGCTCCGAGAAGCAATAGTGCTTGCCATTGCCCAGGTAACAGCGTGCCTCCGTTGTGAGTTAAAGGTGCAGAAGCTCTGCATCCACTGTGCTGTGGCCAGAGAAGGGGGTCTTGAAAAGACAGCACGGTGCTGTGGGCCCCTCTGCGAGCAGCTGCCCTCCTGTTTTAAAAGGGAAGCTGGACTGTGCTGCACAGGGCACAGCAGACACAGCTGCATGGGAGACCCACAGCAATCCATCCTTCCCATTCCTTTCAGCTGTGTGACCTGCACACAGCCTGGACAGCTCTGTGTCCCAACCCCACGGGGAGAGCAGTGTCCCACCTGGGCCCCTCTGGGTGTGTGTGACTGCCAACTGCTCTCTGTTCAGACAGACCACGAGCTGGAGGCTCAGCGTGCAGCCACGGAGTTTGCCCTGCGTAAGAGGATCAGAGAGGTGGAGAGAGCCTACGACGAGCTGAAGTGGCAGGAGCAAAATGTAAACGGTGCTGCTTTCTCGACACAGCCTCGGGTGGGGACTGAATGCAGAGCTTTGGGAGCTGGAGTGGATCCGGGCATCCTCCTTCCTGTGCCCACCTGCCCCGCGTGGACGGGTGCATGGGTGGTGAGGGGTTTCTCTGCTGCGGGGTTTCTATCCACCCCATCAGTCTGTGAAAGCAGAAGTCTGCTTTTCTGTGCCGATCCTGCACTCGCAGGGAAACAGCGGTGGGAGAGAGGCTGCCTGTCCACCTGGCTCAGCTGTGGTTTACAGTGCCCACACGAGAGCTGTAAAGTGGCCCAGGTGTGATCCCTGCAACATCCAGCCTCCCCCTGCTGCAGTGCCAGGCTGGGCCTTTGTATTTCTCCCCTGGTGTCAGCAGCTGTGGGCATCAAACAGCAGCAGCACTCTGCTTGGTCCCCGTGCAAAGCCACGAGCGGAGCGGTTCAGAGCCCACCAGCCCCATTTTAAAACACATTCCCAGCACAGTCAGAGCCCGGGGTGAACGGGGGCTGCTTTCCAGTCCGTCTCCTACACAGAACTGTGGCTGGGATTTGTCTTTGCCTCAGACCTTGGAAGAAATCGCTGAGATGGAAGAGGACATCCGACGCCTGGAGGAAGACATTCGAAGGAAAATGCAGGACCTGAAGGTGGCACACACCCGCCTGGAGACCCGCACGTGTCGGCCCAACGTGGAGCTCTGCCGGGACCAGGTACCGGCCTCGTCAGCAGGGACGGGGATCCAACAGCACGCTGTTTGTTGGAGGTGTGGGTGCACCTCTGGGGCGGGGGTAGGAGGGCGATGGGAGAACCGTGGCCCTTCTGAAGCAGCACTTCAGTGCTGTTCACCACCACGGCCGTCTCCATCCACACCTCACAGGTCCAGTACGGGCTCACAGATGAGGTCCGCCAGCTGGAAGGATCGATCCGCGCCCTCAAGCTGAAGCTCGCAGAGGCACAGTGAGTCTTCTCTGCATTGGAGTGGTGGCAGGGTGCTTCGTGGGCATCGTGGGCATCGTGGGCATCGTGGGGGGCCCCCCCACGATGCTCAGATGCAGCTCTGGAGCCCACCCCGTCGCGTGTCCCCGCTGCAGGGCCGCCCTGGACGCTCTGCACAGACAGCTGCACCGCGTGCAGACCGACGTGAGCCGCAAAGCCCTCTCCCTGGTGCTGGAGCACAAGTGCATGGACGGCCGCAGGAAGCTCGTGGTCCCCGCGGAGAAGTTCGTGCCGCGGGTGGACACCTTCAACCGCACCACGAACCGCGGGGCGTCCCCGCCCAGGGCTTAGGACGGGGCGGGCGGGGTGAGCACCCCGAGCTCCGCCCCGGGACATCCGACGGCGCGATGGGGGATTCTCCCCGTGCCCGCGTTGTGTGCGCTCTGAGGAGCGTTCAGGCAATAAAGAGCGTCCGTGAGAGCGGCTGTGACCCGCGGGGAGCGGATGGAGAGGGGTCGGAGGAGGGGCACGACGGTGCTCAGAGGGATGGAGCACCGCCCTATGGAGGCGGGCTGAGGGGGCTGCGCAGCCCGGGGAAAGGAGCGCTGCGGGGGGACCTCGCTGCAGCCTAAAGGAGCCTATAAACCGCGGGGAGTCAGCTCTTGGGAAGGGCAGAGAGGACGGGGGGGGGTGGGTCGGAGGGAGGGAAGATTCAGGCGCGCGTTCCGTCCTCTGGGCCGCTCCGTCGGGGCTCCGTTCCCGCCCTTCCCGGGAGCGCGCTCCCGCGGTCCTCCGCGCCGCGCGGGGGCGCCGTTGCCGACACAAGATGGCGGCGGTGCCCCGCGCTCGGCCGGGCCGCGGCCGCTTCCACGGCTGCTTGTCCGGGGCGCTGCTGGGGGACTGCCTGGGCGCGGCCTTCGAGGGCCGGAGCGCGGTGAGGATGGCCGATTTGCTGCGCTTTGTCCGCGGCCTGGAGCCGCAGCCCGGGGATGGAGAGCCGGCCGGGAGCGCGCGCGGAGGTGCGTGGTGTGGGTGCGGGTGTGGGGGAGGGGCGGCTGCGGGGCCGCGCGGCGTCGGGTGCGCGCCTCAGGATGCGGCTCTCTGTTCCAGAAACGCTCTCGTACACGGACGACACGGCCATGAGCAGGGCTGCGGTGCGGTCGCTGTTGGCCAAGCGGGAGTTTGACGAGGTGGACATGGCCAGGAGGTGAGGGCTGCGGCCGGGGCGGGCGCGGCTTAAGTGGAACCTCCGTCTCCCCGACGGAACCGCAGCTGGGACGGAGCCTGAGGAGATAGGAGTGAATGTGTTCAGTGTTGGGCCCCTCACTACGAGAGAGACATCGGGGCCCTGGAGCGTGTTCAGAGAAGGGCAACAAAACTGGGGAGGGGTCTGGAGCACAAGTCTTACGAGGAGCGGCTGAGGGAGCTGGGATTGTTTAGCCTGGAGAAAAGGAGGCTCAGAGGAGACCTCACTGCACTCTGCCACTGCCTGAAGGGAGGCTGTGGTGAGGAGGGGGTCGGCCTCTTCTCCCAGGTAACTGATGACAGGACGAGAGGGAATGGCCACAAGCTGCACCGGGGAAGATTTAGATTAGATTTGAGGTAGGATTTTTTCTCTGAGAGAGTGGTCCGGCACTGGAATGGCCTGCCTAGGGAGGGGGTTGAGGCACCGTCCCAGCGCTGTTCAAGAAGCGTTTAGATGAGGTGCTAAGGGATTTGATTGAGTAGCTTGGATGGTTGTAGGAGAATGGTTGGACTAGATGATCTTGTAGGTCCTTCCCAACCTAATGAATCTATGAATCCCGCAATCTGCTGTCCTGGAGCATTCAGCATCCCTCCTTTTAACATCAGTTCCACATGTGCCTCGAGTTGAAGCAGGATGGGACGTGTGCTGTCTCGCCGTGCTGTGTTTGGAGCCACCTTTGTGGCAGATGACACCTGGACGTTTTTGAAGCATTTCCTTACGTATTTGTCCTTTCCTTACGTATTTGTTTGTCGCTGTTTATGTCTGCACTTAATTTAGCCGCTGAATATTAGTGAGGTCAGCCTCGGTTTGTTTATGATCCATTTCCCCTTTGGATCCGCAGCATTTGGTTTCACTTAAGGGAGAACATTTATATGTTTAGAAAACACTTCCATTGGACTTGAACAAAAGACTTGCCTTGTGGTTGTGACCCAGGGAAACACTTCTATTTCAGAGCAGAGTTGAGAGGGAAACGAGTGAGTTGCAAGGGATGTCTGTAGGCCGTTTATGCACCCTGTCCTCCTTTCACACCATTTTTCAGTGAGGTTCTTTTCCTGCAGAAGTGAATCAGTTGAACCGTGGCTGTCGTGGAATTGTCCATATGCTGTTCATTCCGTTTTCAAACTCCACGAGTGGTTTTTTCTCGCCTTGCCCACACAGGTTTGCTGAGGAGTACAAGAAGGAGCCCAACAGGGGCTATGGGATGGCTGTTGTCAATGTCTTTAAGAAGCTGCTGAGCCCCAAGTGCAGCGACGTGTTTGAGCCAGCAAGAGCTCAGTTTAATGGGAAGGGCTCCTATGGAAATGGAGGTGCCATGAGGGTGGCAGGCATTCCGCTCACCTATCCCGATGTTCAGGATGTTAAGAAGGTACTGTTCTGGGCTCTCTGCTGCCCTCGGGTCCCACTCTGCTCTCACTTGGGTTTGCTAACGAGACGTTTTCATTCACAGTTTGCCAAGCTCAGTGCTGAGTTAACCCACGCCAACTCGTTGGGCTACAACGGGGCCATCCTGCAGGCCCTGGCCGTGCATCTCGCCTTGCAGGGAGACATCAGCAGGGAGACCTTCCTCGAGCAGCTCATCAGCCACATGGAAGACGTAGAGGCAGATGATAAGTCTCTTACTGATGCCCGAGCGTAAGTGGCAGTGATGAGCACTAACCCTGGCTCTTCGTGGCCTCTCTCCCTCATTGCACTCTTTTGTTTCCAGGCTGGGCTTTGAGGACTTACCATTTTCAAGGCGCCTGAAGAAAATAAAGGAATTTTTGGAGCTCAGCAGCGTTCCCAAAGAGGATGTGTTGTTTGAATTAGGTATGCAGTTCTTGGAGTTCCATCCCAGTGACTTCCTCCTTCTATTTGTGGGGAGAAAACTGTCTTGCTAACAAAAACTATCTTGAATAATATTGCTTAGTGTTCTAAGATCTTGTCTGAATGGCTCTCAGAGCTTAATGCTGGATAGGATTAAGTGGATGTGTGGTTGGGAGCAGTACTGGTGAACTGTGGGGAGTCTCCTGCAGTTTTAATTTTGCACCGTGTGGTGATAAAATCGTAGTAGAGATGTAGATGGTGACTGGCACCAGGACACTGCAGTAAAAAGGGGAAAGGGTACTGCTGGGGGAAGGAGGACGGGAGTGTTCTGCAGCACTGAAGACGATTGGTTTTATTTTCAGGGAATGGCATTGCTGCTTTGCGCTCTGTCCCGACTGCCATTTACTCCTTCCTGCGCTGCATGGAAGCTGACCCAGATATTCCTGAGCACTACAACAACCTGCAGAGGACCATCATCTACTGCATTTCTCTGGGTGGAGACACAGACACCATTGCTACCATGGCAGGAGCCATTGCAGGGGCTTATTACGGGGAAGAACAGATACCCCCAAGCTGGGAGCAGAGCTGTGAAGCTTTTCAAGAGACGCAGAAGCTGGCAGATAGCTTGCATGAACTGTACTGCCAACGGCTCTGAGCCCCGAGGGTGTCTGGAAGGCAGTGTAGGTGGCTAGCTCTGCTTTCCTGCTTGTGAAGTTGGTGGTGGACCTGTGCCAGTGAGCCTCCATCTAGGAGACACCTGCTGCTGTGAGCGGAGAGGTGGAAGAGTGAGCAGGGGGTGAACAGATGGGACGTAGCCTTCACTTACAGTTTTGCTGGGAAGTGGCTGAATGTGGTGCCAAGGGCAGCATGGGACATCTCCGAAGTACAAGAGCATCAAGTTTTCATAAGATTTCTGCTGCTCGCTTTGTCTGACCCTCATATAACTCTGTCATTTTGTCATATCCTAGGTGGTGTCTGAATCCACAGGCTTTTTATTGCTCTTTTCCTCTACTTCCGTATGAAGCGTCCTTCATTTCTGTTGGTAGCAACCTGTCCAGCAGTGGCTTCCATGGGATGCACATCCCTCTTAGAACAGTAGTTCATTCTCAGCTGACAAGTGAAAGGATCTGGTTGGGAGCCTTCAGAGAAGCACACTGTGGGAGAGCCTGGAGGATGTCCTGCTGGGTGGGGGACAGGTTGCCACCTTCACTGTGCAGTGAGGACACTGCAGAGCAGACCTCACAGGGAGCTTCACTTCGTTAAAGGCAGAATGGAAAGTGCCTGAGACTGGGGTAGGGATTTCTTTGCACTGCTAGTAGCATTTGAAGAAATGCCTTTAGTGCGTGCATACAGAATCCCACAAGGCTGATTGGTACTGCTGGAAAAATCATGGGATCATAGAATGGTTTGGGTTGGAAGGGACCTTTAGGTTCTCTAATTTCAACCCCCTCCTTTAAGGAGGGGCTGGGAGATGGCAGAACTAATGGCTGTCCCTTTGGTGTCCTTTGCAGTCTGCCTGACACTGATTGCATTTTGTGTTCCCTTAGATAGCTGACTCACATTTCTGCAGCCATTCCAGTTCCTAATCCTCACATTCTGCCTTTTAAATTCTGTCCTGTGTATGTCCAGAGCACCGAGTGAGACTGCTGTTTAACTCTGTGGGTGGAGATAAATTGTGAAACGTAGTGTTAAGCAAGGATTGCATTCTTGGTTCTGCTGCAGTCCGTGACAGAAATGGCTTCAGTTGGAAGCAGGAGATACTGCTCATAGTTTTCAAACTCTGTGCTTTGTGAGAACCGTCTGCAAATAAAGGGAAAGGTTAAAAGAGGATGAAAAGAATTTGGGGGCTTGAAGCTGGTACTGTTGGGTAAGAATATTCTAGCACAGCTGTGTTGTTCCAGAGTTTAAAACCTGAAACTCTTGCTCAAGAGAGCTGATCAGAAAGGGAATAATAGCTTGTGCATGGCACGTCTGAAGAGGGTTACAAGCTTCTCGTAATTAAAAACAAAAGGAAAGAGGCAAGCAGTCATATGGAAGTATTTGTAAATGTGACAGTGCAGTTGTCCATTATCTCTGTTATTTCTCGTGACAGTGGGACGTGAACGTTGTGCACAAATGGAGTTCACTCCCTTTTGGTAACAGTACACGGCTGGTGTGTGTTTCAGACTGCATGCACGTGTGGAAAATCTGGTGGTGTAGGGGCATTCCAGTCCTTCCTGCCTCTGCTTCCTTCTAGTGCCAGGATTCTGCGTGGTGCTTTAATGGGTTTTACTTGTTTAAATGAATATCTTGTTCTGAGATCATGTGGAATTTTGGTCTTTTTTTGTGTGTTTATGTATTGTGCTGCAGATCCAAGGTCTAAAATGTCCGATTTTTCACATTTTCCTGCCAGAGATGTCAACGTAGTCAGAGTTATTTAAAAGAAGACATTTTCCTGTTAAAGGAGCTTGAGAACTGGAAAAATTTGGAGCCCACAGAGAACAGAAGTTTCCTGTTTAAAGAATACAGCTCATTTTAGGGCAGAACTGAAACACATACTGAAACATTCAGCTCTGCCCCACTGCTGTGGTCACCTCTGTCCCGTGCCCACGGCCCTGGGGGGCGAGGAGGACAAAGGCACAGCCCACGCCACCTTTGTACAATAGGTTTTATTGATGGTTTGTCAATACAATCAAGTACTGCAGTTTTAGTTCCGAAGAGAAGGCCAGTTTCTGATCACAAGAGTGCATTTTAAACCAACTTTTACTATGACAGACAGTGCACGTAATAAGTATTTACAAAACTAAAAACCTCTATATACTAGGTTAGAAATGGAGATACTAGAGGCAAAATTTAAAAAAAATAGTAAGGATTTGTATATAAAAAATGCACACTGTAATGCAGTTTTCGTAATTAAAAGTAGACAGACTTCATCCAACCCAACCTGCTCCTCGAGCGTGACCGAAAACAGAATCCCACGCGCTCACACACACGACAGAATAACCCTTTCTGATGGTGGATATCACGTACTCAGCACTCCAGAAGAACATCTTCCTGACCGTGCCTGGTTTGGTGGGCAGCCCCTCGTCCTGTGCATCATTCGTGGAGCCCATGTGCGTGTCACATCTCTGCCTTTCTGTTTCTACGTAGAATCTCCAAGGTTGGAAAAGACCTACAAGATCCTCCAGTCCAACCAGGACATGATGCGGAGGGTTGATGGCTGCTTATGCTCTGCACGTGAGGGGAAAGGGAGATGGCAGAACAATATCTACAGCGCTGAACTGGTTACTCGTTTGGTTATAGTGGGTGTTTTTGTCATTGCTTTTTGCCAGCCAGAATGTGACGTTTGCAGTAAACCAGAACAGAAAGGCTGAATGGAACTTAGAACACGGTATAAATAAATTGCTTTGTTGGAGAGGACTGAGCTTCCACCTGGGAGCAGCTGGGAGTGCGTGGAAGCTGCTGACCTCCTGCAGGTAGTGTGCACGTCACGCCGCGTGCCGCAGAGCTGCTGGCAGAGCCAGACCCTGAGCGCTGGGATCCCACCTCGCCAGCTTCAGTCCGTGCTGTGTCCCCAGGAATCACTTCAACACAGGCTCTGTCTTGAGAGCGCTCCTCCCAGCCCGGGACTGAAGAATATATATGAGCTTCCACTTTGAAGTTTTGGGATTTTTTTGGCTCCTGTTCCTCCTGGGAAATAACCGGCTGCAATCGGAGCCCAGCGGGCCTGGCACCTCCCCGTGCTCAGGACTTAACAATGTCCAATGGCACCAGAAGCGCTGGGGCTGCGTTTCAACTTGAGAAAGTTTCATCATGCCATGACTTGCAGCTCCACATGGAGCAAAACCATTCTGGGGAGGGACGCCAGCCCCAGCGGGGCTGCAGCTCAACTGCTGCCCCTTCCAGCTTTGGACCTCTTTTGTGTTCCTCGTGTGCAGGGCTGGGGCTGGTTTTACGTGTGTATGGTTAACAGAATGAATAATGCCAGATAGTATTGTAGTCGGGGTATTTTACAGATGGTATAGTTAGATTGTCATGATGGAAAGAGACAATCAAAATAAAGGAAAATGCTAATCCTAGGAAACTCCAAAGGAGTGATCTCCAGAAAGAGATCCTTCCCCAGTGGTGGTCAGCCCTTAAATGGGGTCTAGGAGAGCTGGAGCCAGGCTCCATCCCTTCTGGTCACACAGGTGCATTGCCTTCCCCTGTGCTCCCGCAGCTGACTCAGTGCTTGCCTCAGGTGATCAATCAGTGGTTCAGGCTGTGATTCAGCAGTTCCCATACAACGTGGAAGCCCTGCATGACGAGAGGCAGAAACGCATGACAGGCTTAAGAAAAAGGTCAACAACCAAAAAAAAAAAAAAGAAAAAAAAAAAAGAAAACCCAAAGCAAAACAAAAAAAAAAACCCAACGACAACAAAAGGAGGTGTTTAAATATCTTGTACAGTCCATCTGGAGAACAGTCCCAAGTCTCATTCGTGCTACGTTTTGTTTCTTTGGCCGTAGAGAAGGCTTTAGGTGACAGCTGCTCAGCTGGTGACCAAATCGTCGCTGTTTTCTCAGGGATGTGCCCCTGCAGAGGGATGTGCAGCGGATTACCTTCAACAGCATGCAACTTGCCTGGGATGAGAGCTGCTTTACTCTGAAGTGCAAGTGGTGATTACTACTCTACCATGAGAAAATCTGCAAAGCAACCGAGTTCAGTTCCTCCTGTTAGTGAGGACGGAGCAGCCACGTGGCCAGCATCCCATGTTCCTGCCCCAAAACCTCGTCGCTCCTGTTTGGGTCAGTAAGGTTTTCAAGCATTAGAGAACAAAGTGGCAACGACAGACAAATGGGAATGTTTTAACAGAGGAATGCACCCAGAACGGCGCGGTCTCACAGAACCATATTGCACTACACTTGGAAATAGCGTCGTGAACTAGATCATAGCACCGCTGTACAACGACGGAGTGGAACGTCAGAATTAGCACTGCTCCTTGGTTGAAAGAAAGCGAGGGGGGGAAACACCAACATGAAACAACCGCGCTGTGAAGCAGTGGGACAGAACGAGCAGGCTGTCCAGGTAGCACCTTCAGGAAAGACAGACTCCATCTGCTGGCGCACCGCAGTGCCGTTGTATTGGCAAGGAGTGACTTGCTGTGAGGACAAGTCTTTGGGCCACAAAGAAACGTGTGGGATAGGAGCAGCCCTCGGGCTTGCTGGGTCAGCACAAGAGGGGACCGCTGTTATCACAGGGGTCCCAGCGTCCCTGCAACAGGCTGCTGTCCTCCCAGAGACTGATGCCTGGATGGTTTTTGTTCCGAAATGTGCTGGGGAAGGGCTAAAAAATAATATTTACTTATTCTAAGAAGGTGCTTATGCATAGTGTTCCACGTTCTCTGATTGTAAGTCCAACCACGCTGGATCCGGAGTGAACCAGACACTGCTTCAAAGCAGCTTGAAGAATCAGGCATCAGGGAGACTGAAACTTGGACATCTGGTGGTGCGGGAAGGAAATCCTCAGCCCAGCAAGGATCTCTACTGCTGTACTCATTTCTGCTAAGCGCTTGGGATCCCGTGTTGGTTAGCAAATACACCATCCACCACATCTCCTGTCTTTATTTAATGGTTCTTGGAACGGGAAACGAGGGTGCTAATTGTAGACCAGAGGGGTCCAGTCCTCTGTGCTCCCCTCTCTGGGTCATGGAGCAACGTACTGCATAACCAGATCCTTGCCATCCCAAGCGAGTTTGATGTGCAGTCACTGTGTGGAAATCAATTCCAAAGACACTTTGCTGAGAAAGTTGCTCCCTCCCTCCCTTCCTCCTGCCCCTAAAAAGAAAGAAAGAAAGAAAGACGTCTCCTTTCCGATGACCCTCTTGACTCATGGATCAAACAGCGTGAAGCAAGGTCCCGCGACCACGGCTCGCGCGTTCTTCCCAGTGATTTTCTTTTTGTATTAATTTTAAACATTTTTTATTAAAAAAAAAAAAAAAAAGACAGTTTATGGCTAAAGTGGGTGAAAAGAAAATGCGCCCAACAGCCGTTATGTGGGACAAAGCAGGAACCCGGAGAAGGAGGAGTGGATGTATTCCGTGGAGTAGAGCCCGTTGGCCTGGTCCGAGGGCATCTGTACCCACACCTGGTCGTTCTCCTTCAGTTCAAGCACGGCGCTGCCCGACGCCTGGTCCAGGTACCCCTTTTTGTACTCATCGTAGGTGTAGGTGGCGGGCACGTTGTTCTTATAAAGAGCCACCCAGACGTTGGTCCCTTTGACGTGCACGTGGTAGGCAAAGTAGTAGATGCCAGAGATGGGGCAGGTGAATATCCCGGTGACCGGGTTGTAGCCGTTGTGCCCGTTGTACAAAGTCCGGTCGAACTTGACCGGCATGCCGGATGCCGGGAAGGGGGAGGTGAGGATGGCGGTGAAGGCGGGCGCAATGCGGGCGGAGAGCTCTCCTCGGCCGTACTGCGGCTTGCCTGGCTTGCCGTTGCCCAGCACGGCCCCTTCCACGCCGCCGTCGGGCAGGTGCAGCCCCGCGATGCCCGTCTCGTCGAACACCCCCGGTGCTCCCGGTGGCCCCGGTGGCCCGGGGGGTCCGGGCGGCCCATTGAGCCCCGGTGTCCCCGGCATTCCCGGTGGGCCGATGGGTCCGGCCATGCCGGGCTCGCCCATCTTCCCCTCACCGGGAACCCCGGGGAGCCCCGGCTCTCCTTTGAGCCCCGGCAGCCCCTGAGGCCCCATGGGCCCGGCGGGCCCCTGCAAACCAGGGATGCCGGAGGGGCCCCTGAGCCCCGGCTGCCCCGGGATCCCCCCATCCCCTTTCGGCCCGGGGCCACCTGTCAATCCCGGTACCCCAGGGAGGCCGATGAACCCCGGTTCTCCTTTGGGGCCCGTTGGGCCGGGGGGGCCCTGCGAGCCGGGCAGACCCCTTTCTCCTGGCACTCCTGGTTTCCCAGCGAAGCCGTTTGGCCCCTGGTCACCCCGCATCCCTGGCATTCCCGGTGGCCCACTTGGCCCCACATCACCCTTGGGGCCAGGCAGCCCATGCTTGCCCGGCAGGCCCATGGACCCCGGTGGTCCTGGTGGCCCAATGACACCGGCGGGGCCCTGCTCGCCTGGTTCACCATCGACTCCAGGTTCCCCTTTATCACCAATGGCTCCCGGCACCCCCGGCTGCCCGCGGTCTCCTTTGAGGCCGGGCAAACCTGGCTTCCCGTAGCCTGTAGCACCCGGCAAACCAGGGGGGCCACGGATGCCCGGTTCCCCCTTCGGCCCCATGGGGCCCTGTATCCCCGGTACCCCTGCAGCACCCGGGATGCCGATCCCATCGATGCCAGGCGGACCCCGCGGCCCCACAGGGCCAGGCTCCCCGCTGACCCCTGGCCCACCGGGGGGGCCCATGTCACCCTTCTCCCCCGGCGCACCAGGCAGCCCGTCCAGGCCGGGTTTGCCGACGCTGACAGGTCCCGGCGGCCCCGCAGGACCAGGAGGGCCACCATTGCCCCGTGGTCCCGGCAGCCCTGGTTTCCCCACTCCATTTTCACCCTTCATCCCTCTCTCCCCGCGGGGTCCTGGCTCCCCTTTGGGGCCAGGCTCGCCCCGAAATCCCGGCAGCCCCGGGCCGCCCTGGGGTCCCGGTTTCCCATTGACAGAGATGCCGGCAGGCCCTGGCAGCCCTGGGGGGCCGGGCAGTCCTCTGGGCCCTTGCTCTCCCCGCATGCCGGGTTCACCTTTGGCTCCGGGCATCCCCTTCATACCCGCCTTGCCGGGCAGTCCTGGGATGCCGGGTTTCCCAATGCCAGAGAAGCCAGGGGGCCCCGCAGGCCCCGGCTGGCCGTGCATGCCCGGCTTCCCCGTGCCCGGCTTTCCTGGGTATCCGGGGGGCCCGGGTGGACCGCGTGGGCCGGGCTTCCCTGGTGGTCCTGGCTCTCCTTTGAGGTCCATGGGCAGCAGCGGTGGCATGTCTGCGGAGAGAAGAGAGCACGGAGCTTTACTGGGGCGGCAGCACGCTGGGGATGCATCGTGCCACCATGTCGGGGTGCCTCCAGTTGGCAGCACGTCCATTTTGGTGGGGTGGGTTGGGGTTGGGCTGGGGTTGGTCTCGGAGCAATCATTCCCACGAGGTTGGGGCCTGGAGAGCCACGTGTGGTTGGGTCTCCTTTGGAATTTGCTGACATGTCCTCGAGAGCCCCGAGAGGCGATGTGTGACTCGTTAAGACACGCCGCTGCTGCTCTCTGGCCCCGCTCCCCCGTCCACTGAGGTGGAGAGAAACTTACAAAGGAAAAAGCGCTGAGGATGGAGGAAAAGCTCCAATAGCTGCGAGGGAAGCGCAGCCCCGGCCGCGTCCAAGTGAGTCAGCCCAGCTGGGAGCGGGCCGCCGCCGCCTGACATTTCAAGAATTTATAGAGCTCTTTTGCAAACGGATATAAGAAAGAAAGTAATGGGCTGAGAGACTACAAAGCGAGCAGGGCCGGATTACATGCCCACCGCAGCTCCGCGCGAAAAGCGCAGACGTGAGCATAAATCACGCCCCGAGCGCGGGCGGCTGCTGCTGCACGTGGTGCAGGGAATGGGTGAGAAAGGGAGAGCGCAGCAAAACCCCTCTGGGGAAGCTCACAACGGAGGGAAGACTTGGCATGACCACAGCGAGAAACGTGAAGGGCTGAGACCTCGGCAGCTCGGGCAGATGTTCACCCAGCACAGCCCGGAGCAGGGTGCTGTGATATCTGTGGTCAGCGGGAGCAGATCTGGGGGGATGTGAGGCACAGAAGCAGAACAGCAGCCATTCTCCTTCAATTAACCGTGGCCACGTCCCAGCCGGGTGCCCACGTGTTTGTCTTTCGGTGATGGAAGCACTCTCACTGCTTATCTCCCCTGCCCGGCCTGGCCCACGCGCTTTGCTCTTAGCAGAGGGCACGTGGCAGCACGCGTTAGGGAAGTTCTCATCCGATGCCGCGTTGCGTTTCTGCTCCTCACCCCAGAAAGCGGTGTGGGAAAGCAGGGAGACGTGGAGTGCCACACTAACGCGCATTTCTGGGGCTTTGATTCTGGAAAAATTTTTATCCGGAAAATGATTTCAATGTGTTTCCTCCCCCCCCCCTCCTATCCCCGACCCGGTTTTATTTTTTCCTTCTTGCCATGGGTTGAAAAGAATTAATTTTCTAGGTCATTTTGCATGGGATCAGAGCGAGGATCTACAGCTGAGCCCGCGGAGGACGGGAGAAGCGCGCGCACGCAGCCGCACGGCGCAGCAGAGCCGAGCTGCCAACGTGCAGGCGGCCAAAAAGCAGACGGGAAAACCAAACCGGGGACGTTAGTGGGGAGAAACTGGGACACTGCAGCCCCAGAGGTATCCGATTTCAAAAGCCCATGTCTTACCACAGACGCATGTCTCGGAGCTCTGCATTTCACAGCAGCAGCATGGGGTTATGTGTTCCCCTCGAAGCATGAACAAAGCTGCCATGAATGCTAATGCTCCGAGCCAGCTGGGGCAGGGGAAGGGGAAGGAGCTCTGTGAGCTCTCGCCCTGGCCCCGCAGCGCGTGGGCACGGCCATATGGATGGATCCTAGTGGCCATCCCCTGCCCGCAGCTGCGTCCATACACCCTGGGGTTGGAGCAGCTGCTCGGCATCCCAAGGCAGGCAGCCCTGTCTGTCTCTTTAGGTGGCACCAGCAGCCCTACAGCCAGCCCTGGCCCCCCAGGTTGGGGTCTCACGTCAGGTTTGGTTGTACCGGGGTGCCTGGCAGGATCCTGTGCCCCGCGCAGGGCACGGGGCTGTGAGGGACATGCCTTGCCAAAGGAGCAGCTACAGACAGAGCTCAGGGGATGCAGGAGCCACCGGTACCACCGCCTGCCTGCATCTTTCATGTTGTATTTTTGGGTGGTGAAAGCTGAGGGGCTCAGCAGGAGCCCCCCATGTGCTGTTTGCTCTGCTCTGTCCTGAATTGGTGCAGCCCTGTGCTCACTCCAGCCTGGCACCCATGCAGCCCCGCAGCACGTTTGCTCCTCCACCACTGCACAGACGTAGCACGAGCTGCCCCGATGCGTAGGGAAGAAGGAGGAAAAAAGCAGGAAAAGCGGCAGGGAGATACTTGAATCCAGGCCCATCAGCAGCTGAAGTGCTGCTCTTTGGTGAGGCTGTGCTGGAAGGTTGTGTGTCTGGCTGGGATTCAGAGAGCAGCTCTCTAACAGCTGAGAAGGGGGCAGGGAGCGGGGGCTCCCAGCACGCTTCGGCTCCAGGTTTTGCTGTGTGTTTTCTGACACATGTGCTGAGCTGAACTCCTGATAAGCCATTCCTCCCTGCAGTAAATCAGCCACAGCAGCTGAACCTTCTCCAGTTTCTCCTCCCGGAGCCAACGCTTGGGCTTCCTGGAGGGTCCGGCTCTGAGCGAGCCCGGGGGGTCCCAGTGGCTGTTAACCTAATCGAGACCTCCCCCACCCCAGTGGCTGACTCCAGGGAGAGCAGTGGAGATGCTGCGCTGGTACCAAAGGTGGGGCTCAGTCACACCCATCTCATCTTGCAGATATCACCCCGGGTGCTGGGTGCTCCCTTGACACCAAGAAATGCTGGAGGAACTCAGCCACCCTCAGTGCTTGCTGTTTGCAGGGACAGTGTGGGTTTGGACCCCGCAGCACCTGCAGCAGGGCTGG
Source organism: Callipepla californica brunnescens (assembly GCA_023055505.1). Taxonomy (NCBI): domain Eukaryota; kingdom Metazoa; phylum Chordata; class Aves; order Galliformes; family Odontophoridae; genus Callipepla; species Callipepla californica. The sequence continues at coordinate 1,556,293 of JALIRH010000055.1, forward strand.
GCACGAAGAGCAGGGCTCTGCAGCAAGGGCAGGCAGGGAGTGCGTGCAAGCACAACACGGAAGCAGGCAGGATGTGCATGCAAGGTGTGGAAGCAGGCAAGGTGGAAGCAGGGCAGCTCGAGGCCAGTGGTTATGAAGGGCTGTGGCTCTGCTGGAAGCTGCAGCTGGGCTGGCTGCTCCCTGCAATGACCTCAGCTCCTCTGCCCCTGCGAGCAGCACATGTCGCCTGGTGGGGATTGATTTAACACGTGTGCTGGAGGAAATCACTCTCACTCGCTCTCTATGCGCTGGGCTGGGTCTCCCAGCTCCGGCCTTGGCCCTGTCTCCTATCCCAGCTGGTGTGAAACACAGACAGGGAAACAGGATAGGTGGAGTATGAGCCCAGAGCCACTGCAGATGGGCAGGAGTGGGGGGGAAGAGAGCAAAGGGCTGTGGAGCACCAACTCCCAGACAGAGTGAGCTCTCCTGGGGATGTGACCAGGAGGGCAGGAACCAGCAGACCCCAACAGCCTGAGCTGAGGGCTTTGCTCAGCTTTTCTGCATTCATATTCCCTGGGTATTTTGGGGGAGGGGAAAGGGGCTGGAAGAGAGCACTGCCTGTGGGGTTTGGGTATGATGGGGAGAGCTCAGTGGCACCGTGGCTGCTGGATACCATGGGATGTGATGGGATGCTGCAGATAGTTCTCCCATCCTCCCAGGCAGCCTCACCCCGCACCCTCCCAACCCCATTCTGAGCGCGCCCCTTACCGAGGTACTGCCCTTTGCCTTCCCGAAACGGGGGTCCCAGGGGTCCCTTCACCATGGGCTGCATGTACTTGACCTGCGCGTATCCTGCTGCTCCTCCAGCCGCCACCGCACGGAGCCCAACCAGCAGCAGCAGCAGCAGCAGCACCGCAGCGTCCGGCAGCATCCTGCCCAGCACAGCTCCTGCGGACAGAGCAGCAGTGAGTTGGGGGCTTGGGGTCCCCGACAGCACCGCCGTGTGCACCCCACATCTCGTGGCCACCCCTCAGGATGGACCCCAAAAGGGCTGGAGCCCTTCCAGTGATGTTTCCCGTTGTTTTATGCACCCGTGGGTGTGGGGAAAGCCCCTGTGGGATGGTGGGGGTCTGTGGGGGGGGGATGGAAAATGAACACCCTCTGTGTTCATCCGTCGGGGTGAGCAGATGGATTGGCAAAGGGCGCTTCTTTTCGGAAGCTTAAAGGACACGCGACGGCGCGGAGCTTTGCTGGTTTGTTTCCCTCCTCCTCCTCGCAATAATTGACCCGTGGTGGTAATTAATGAGCATTAAGCCCTTCTTCGCCTCTCCCCGCCGGGGCAGGGCTGGGATTTCGTCGGAATTTCCTGGATGGCTTTTGCTGAAACAGCAGTGAGAAAAAGAAGAAGGCTGCAGGGTTGGGGGGGGGGAACAAATACATCAAGACAATTAAAATTAGAGCAATTAAGGGAAGGGAGAGGGGGGAGATGTGGGCAGGTGTTGGACGCTGGGCAGCGCAGGAGCAGCACCGTGCTGCCGTCTGTCTGCGGGGTTTAGCAGAGGAACGCTTCTCTTTATGAAGCATTATTTTACAGGGATCTGTTTAAGGGGGAAAAAATCCCATTTTTAAGGGATTGCAGCTGTAAAAATACGCTTTCTGCTAAATAAAAGAGGAGAGCAAACCCCTGAATCAGCTATTTATTTGTTTGCCTTACCTGGAATGACCCCCGTACCTCTGGCTCTGATTTCATCCCGTCCCCCCCTCCTCCCCCATCTCTCCTCTCTGCCACCCGGGCCTTACCCAGCGCTGTCCCCCCATGACGCAGTGTCCCCATGGGATGCTCCTGGCTGTCCCACACCCCGGGAGCAGTGCCTGGCACAGCACAGCTGGAGCAGAAGGGGACATGTGCTCTCCCTTAACACAGCCAGACAGTTCTGCTGCACTCCCCACGAGCTGTGGGGCTGGGATGAGGTGTGGGACCTCCTGAGGTGGGGAGGTGCCCTGGGGGCTGCCACTGAGCACTGCGGGGTGGGGACAGCCCTGGCGTGTCCCAAATGCAGCCACAGCCCTGCCCTGTACTGTAGTCCCACTGCAACATCTCCCTCCAGCAGAAACAAGCATGCAGGAGCAGATGGAGATGGGCAGTTTGTAAATAGGTACACTCAGTGGGCTCAGTGAGCTGCAACGGGACCCCGTGGGGGCAGTGGGGGCAGTGGGTGGCATGGCACAGATATCCCTGCTATGGCATGGAGACCCTGGTACAGTACGGGGACACCTGGCATGGTATGGAGACCCCTGGTATGGAAAGGAGGCAACAGATACAGCACGGAGACCCCTGGTACAGCACGGAGACCCCTGATATGGCACAGAGATCTCTGGTATGGCACGGAGACCCCTGGTATGGTGCGATGGCATGGCACAGGGACCCCTGGCACAGCTTCAGAGCTCACAGCCGCTGCGCTCCCCCAGCACCGCGTGAGTGGGATGTGTTAAAAACCCCTGGCACGCAATGAAAGCACCGGGGAGAGAAAAATCTCACACCCTGAGTCCAAGAGCCGAGACAAGAAGCGTCACCTTGTTCTCACAGGAGCGTGGGGCCGGGGGAGCCCTGCAGACAGGCCGTGCCTTGTGCTCCCAGCACCATCCCGCACAGCCCCGGCACCTTCTCTGCTTTCCCCCCCAGCCCCGTGTCCTGGCCCCGTGCACACAACCCCACACTTGTTCATGGGGCTGCAGCTGATTTATGGCTACTGCTGTTTAAATATTAAGGACGGGGCCGGCAGGCAGCTCAGCGCCCGCTCACTCCTTGGCTAATTATTTTTAAGTCAATATAGGCGGTCTGCGGGGGACCTGCGCTTGCGGTTGGAGATCAGTGGAGCGGAGAAGTTGTTTAAACACAGCAGTAAAAGCACCATCAGTGCTGGGCACAGCAAGCCCAGATCCAGCCCTGGATCCAAGCAGAGCTGTACCAACCTCTGGCTGCACTCATGAGCCACCAGGAGTGCCGTCACTGCCCTGTGCCCATCCCTGTGCTGTGCATGGGGATAAGTGCCTGGGAATGGGGGCAGCAGCATCACGCAGTCCCACAGCTCCGGGTGGACATCGCAAGGAGAAAGCGTGGGGCAGCATCAGTGTGTGGGTGGGCTGCACTTGGCCGCCACCGGGTCCCATCCAGCAGCTCCATCCCCGGTCATTTGCAATAAAAAAAATCCAGCAGGGAGGGTTTCCAAGCCCAACACGGGGCTGGACGGACTCCAGCGGGAGGTAAATGATTGGGTTTGTGCAACGCGTGCTTGAAAAATAATAATAAAAAGGAGGCAAAAGGGAAAAGGGAGCTATTGAAAGGGAGAGAGAGCACGGTGCTTCCGCAGGACGGGACGCGGGAGCCAAAGCAGCGCACGGCCGAGCAGTGCAGGAGCACGGGGAGAGACTTGGCATGGTGAGCCCCTAATGCACGACGCCGGACCGCGGCCAAAAGCTGCTGTACGCGCCGCGCAGATCCAGGGCCTCGCCCGGCCTTCATCAGAGGGAACAAGAAAACATTTTCTTTGACGAAAGAAAAACATCCCACCCCATCTGCACACAGCTTCCTGCTGCCCCGGTGCACCCGCGACTGGCACTGGTACAGGGCTGGCTGGGCATGGCACAGCATGGCATGGTGGAACATCACATTGCGTGGCGCAGCATGGCACGGCACGGCATGGCATCACGTTGGGTGGCACGGCACGGCATGGCACAGCACGGCGTGGTGTAACACCACGTGGCCCAGCACGGCATGGCATGGCATCACTTCAGATGGCACGGCGTGGCACGGCACGGTGCACTGCGCTTTGGCACAGTCACTGCCAGCTCGCAGAGTGCTGTGGTCAGTGCTGGCCCTGTCCACCCACAGAGCTCCGATCCAGGCAGTGACCTCAGCCAAATTAACTGCAGACTGGGGGCTCCGTGCTAATTAACTCCTGCTGCGCTAACAACTACCGCAGGCGCTCAGAGCGCACGGGGCAGCTCGGGGCACGAGCTGCAGCAGGAGGAGTTGGAGGGCTGTGAGCACAGAGCTGAGTGAAGATGCACACCGAGCATCTGCTCTGTGCACAGCTGCTGCAGAGCTCTCTGCACACCCTGTGCTGGGTACTTCTCCCCGTCCCGACCCTCCTCCCAGCACGTCCAAGCCATGTGCGGTGTGTGATGTGCAATGTGTGCGATGTGGGAAGGACACCCTGCCCCAAAGCCTCACCCTGGGGGGGTGGATTGGTGCTGAGGAGCCCAGGTCCCCGCAGCGGTGCTGACACTGGGGTTGGTGCCACTGCTGATCCCGCAGCCGTGGGGTCAGGGGTCAGCTAAGGCGGATTAGTGACCCTGGGAGCGCGTGTGCCGCGGCACAGCAAGGCGTGAGCCCGCCACAGGGCACGGCTCAGGCCTTAATCCCTCACCCCAAGCTGTCAAAACCCCGGGCTGATCGCGGCTGATGCGCACAGCAACGGTGGCACCACGGTGCCTACAGAGCTGCGGGTGTGATCTTGTGGGGATGTGGGTCAGCATGGAAATCTGGGGCCCCAACGAGCCCACCTTTGGGACCGTGAGTGCACCCAGCTGCACTCTGCCAATTAAGTGCTCAGCCAATTAAAACCACTCGGGACTTAAAAGCTTTGGGTCCGCCCTGCAGTCGGATGTAGGGTGCTCTGCTTTGGGCTCAGTCTGGCTCTCTGCCCCTTTAGGGGACACAGGGATCTCTGGGACCCCCGGGCATGTCCCCCTGCACTCAGCCCCACAGAGGGCTCCGGCTCCAACCCCGGCTCTGCCGAATCCCAGACTGCACAGCACTAATAGCAGGGTTGCCTGCCAGGTGCATAGTTGGACCAGCCAGACTGCACATGCCAAACCACAGGTATTTTATGAGACGTTTCCTGTTATGAAGACATTTTTGTGGGGTTTCTTTCTTTCTTTCTTTCTTTCTTTCTTTTTTTTTCCTTCCCCTCTTCTTCCCCTCTCCTCCTCCTGGCAGCACGGTGCCTTCCTAAAACCGAAGGGATGGTGCAGAGTGGGGGCTGAGCACCACTCGGTGAGGGCAGGGATGCCAATGGGTCACATCCACGTTGTGCATCGCCCGCTGGGCACCGTGGCCCCAAACCAGAGCTGTGCCATGCTGGGTTGGTGACAGAGTGCTGTGCTCCAGGCTGGAGCCCTCAGCCCTACGAGCCGTGCTGTGCTGTCCCACGCTGCAGGGTCCTGTCCCCAGGTTGGTTCTGCAGGGTGGGAGCTGCTGCCCGGCTGTGCTGAGCTGTGTGGGCACTTTGGGGGCACTTTGTTGCATGTCCTCAGAGCTGCTCTTTGTCCCCACGGTGGTAGGGAGGCACCAAACAGCTGCACAGGATCGTCCCCGTGCATCTCCAGTCCCAGACACCTGCACAGCACCTGTCCCTGCACCTCTGGGGCTCAGACCCTGCACGTTATTTAGGGGTGCTGAGGTCCCAGCATCACCCATGGTGAGAAGCTGAGCCACAGGTGGTGCTGGGGGCTGCTGGGGACAGCCCACACCCTGGCCAAAGCCACAGCTGAGCCCCAATGGCTGAGCTCTGGTTTGAGGCTGGGCAAAGTGGCTTGGCACTCCTCCCTTCCTCCTCCAGCGTGCTTTTTTTTCCTCCTTTGATACAGTATATTTTATAAATAAACGTAATAGCATCCGTCTGGTCCTACGGGGATGGATCGCCTCTGTTCCTGGGCAGGAGCTGAGGATGTGCTTACAGCTCGTTCCCAGGAAGCCTTCAGCAGATGCTAACACTGCTAATCCCATCTCCCCACCTTTGCTGGGCCCTTGGATCTGCCTCTGCCACTCCACAACAACACCCCACAAGATGCATTCCCTCCCGTGTTCGCACTGTCATGCTACAGGTGATGGGGACCAGCGATGTGACCCCTAACTGGGGACACAAACACTGCCTGGGGTCGGGGCTGCCATGGGTTCATCCCCTATGGGGATGCTCAGTGCCATCCCAGTGCCCACGGTCTCAGCACCGCCGGCTCCGGGGTAAGAGAGGGGAAATCTTGTTTGTGCTCCTCCAATATCGCCCTTCTGTTTTGCATTTGCTCTTTTCTTCAAAGATACGGCGCAGCCTCTGCCAAGATTCCTGAGGAGATATCCTCAGCAATGCAGACCACGCTCCCCACCAAATTCAAAGAAAACAAATGTCAGGCCAAGGATTGATATGAAATAGTTTAAAAATGAGAAAAAGCTGCCTTAGAGCTAGGTTTACATTAAAATAAATTTCGGGACCGGGAGCCTCGGCTGCTGGGAGGGGGGCAGGAAGGATTGGGTTCCCAGGCAGTGAGGTGCTGGCCCCGCTCCTCCGGGCGCTGCTCCTCCTCAGCTCCCCATCCTGCCCGACCCCGTGGGGTGCTGGGGATGGTACCAGGTGTGGGGCCGGCGCTGGGGGGGATGGAGCTGGAGCGGGGCCCCTCGCCTGGCCCTGCCCTCGCTGTGCCCTATAAGGATAACTGACAAGCCCGGCCTCGACCGGGGGATTTTATGGGTTTAAGGCATGTGACTTTTTTTTTTTTTTTTTTTCTGTGTTCTGTCAATTAACCTACTAGAAAAAAAAAAAAATTAAAATAAAAAGTGCGATGGCTTCACTCCATCCCAAACCCCCCCATCCCCAAACCCCCCATCCCCAAACCCCCCATCCCCAAACCCCCCATCCCCACACACCCCCATCTGCTGCAGCACCCTGCGTGCCCCCACCCCCAGCTTTGCTCTGTGCCCTCACACCATCGCAGTGCCTGTTTCCCCCCCTCCTCCCTTTCCCTGGGTCGGTCGGTGCCGGGCGCTCAGAGCCCGGCTTCGTCGATGTTATTTCACGTAATTGAATTTATGTGAGCCGCCGCGTGGTCCCAGAAAGCCCGAGGTGTGCAGTGGAAACTCTGACACGGCGCTACCAGAAACCGCGCTCCCACCCCACGCCGGCTCCGGTTTCACATTTTGCTCCACAATTAGGATGGGATGGAGGGCACTCCGCTGTGTCCCCCCACCCCACGGAGCACAGACCCGCAGCACAGCGTGCTGGGTGCACCCCACGTGCACGGCTGTGGGGTCGGAAGCGGGTTGGGTGAAATCGGGTCTTCTTCGTTTTTCCCAGAATCTCATTTGGAAAAAAAAATGTGCCCGACGCTGTCACGAGATGTTTCAGCACCACTGCATCAGCTGGTTTGATTTTTCGGTTCTAGGGTTGTGTTTTTCTTTTTGTTGATGTTGTCATTCCCACATTTCTTTTGTCTCAAAGCTGAAAGCCTTGCAGGGAATTCCAGATTCTGCGGGGTCTGGGGAGTGCTCCAAACCTCCCAGCTCCTTCTGAACCCTTCAGCTGAGGCACCGACCCAGTGCTCATCCATCCATCCATCCCTCGTCCATCCATCCACCCATCCATCCATCCATCCATCCATCCATCCATCCATCCATCCATCCATCCATCCACCCACCCACCAGAAGGACGCAGTGTTGGCCGTTGCCCCCCACCCTGGTGCTCAGCACCACATCCCCGGTGTTGCCTGACATTTCCATGCTCTGCTGATGTCTGAGCTGAACACGGAGCCTTAAACCCTAAGTGATGCCAATCTGCAGCTGCGACCTCACTGCTGGGGCTCCTAATTCCCAGTGCAACCCAAGCTCAGCTCTCAGCTGCTGGGTCCCACAGCCTGGACCTCAGCTGCCCGTCCTCATCCCATCAGCTGAGCACTGGCGTGGCTGTGCAGAGGAGGATGGCAGTGACCATCCCAAGGGAAAAACAAGCACTTCTGGCCCGGAATATCAAAGGGAGCTCACAGGAGCAGCTGGCTCCACACGGGAGAGCTGCAGAGAAGTGGGAGATGCGTGTGAGTTCAGAGGTCTGGCAGCACCGCAGTCGGCCCTATGTCCCAGAGCAGCGGAGAGCTCCGGACTTGGCCGTCTTTACAACCACTGATGCTCAGCCAAGCAAAATGTGGGACCTGGGGTTCAAGCAGAGGCGCAAATCAGTGAAGAAGACACAGTGCATTTTCTTGCTGGGACCTGCTGCTACCCGGCACAAGAGCAGGCAGGGCTGCTCTGCTCCTGCTGAGGGCACAGCCATGTGCTCTCCTTGTAGGAAACGAACCCGAACCCTCTGGGCACTGCTGGCTGGGGCCCATAGGAGTGCTCACCCCACTGCTCACCTCTTTCCCACATTTCTGCGCCCTGCTTTGGCCGACAGCACACAAAACCCCACTGAAGGAGCTTTTAAGGGCAGGTTTTGCATGAGAAAGCCAAAAGCTGGCGGCGGAGCGGGGCAGTGCCCCGTGGCACAGGGGCATGGGACAGCTCTGCCCCTTGGCCCCCATCCTGGCAGCGCCGGGTGCAGAGCCGGGGCCGAGGGATGCATTTCTTACAAAACCTTTTGTTTAGGCTTCAAGCTGGAAAAACACTCAGCTCCTATTTTCCATGCAGAGCTCCGCTCCAGGCGCTGTCATGCGGGAGCCACCCTCTGCCCACGCTCAGCACCCGCTTCCCAAACCCAACCTCGTGCGCAGCCCGGTGCCAGCCCGGCCTCACCACTGGGGCCACCGCTTATTTCCATTATAAACCAGTTTGGCAGCCGGATGGAGCTGCAGGGGCTGACGCCGGGGGCTGTCCCCTCGCTGTCCCTTTGCTACCTCTGCCCTATGCCACGGGAGCGGAGATGAGGCAATGTGTGGTTCCTCTCCGCTTCACACGGTGTCCTCTGGCACAGAGCTCCGGGACACCATTCACGCCATCCATCTATGGATGGCTATGGGATGCTATGGGGCTGCGGGGGCTGACCTCAGAGCAGACGCCTTTAGAGGACTGGAAATCACATGGGATCCCGGAGCGGGGCACATCCGTCACCACGCTGTCCCCGGGGCGGGCGGGCAGCTCGTCAATCCCATCTCTGTTACCACATTGTGCAAGTGGCAGGGATGGCATCCAGACAGCCCAGGCACGCAGGGCACCCCACGGGCTGCCAGGAAAAGCACTGCTCCAGGGCACTGCTGGGAAACCAAGCACCTCTCCGAGCAGCAAACTGCCCCGGTGCCGGGCAGAGCCATCCCAGCCCGTGCCCTCGGTGCCCGCGGGGTGTGTGCATGTGTCTGTGCCTTCTAGGAAACGGGCAGGGTGAGGTTCTAGGAAAAGGGCAGCATCGGAGCCCCCGGATCGAGTGTGCCGTGCCCCGGAGAGCTCTGGGTTTCTGGCTGCTGCACTGCTGGGCCTGTGTGGGATTTATGGGACTTCACATGCGGCAACGAGACATGGGGAAAAAATTAACTCGACCTATTCATCTTTTTTTTTTTTTTTTTCTAGAGGACAATTCTAAAAGAAAATGACACCAGAGCAGAAAGCCATCCACATCCAACCCAACAGCTATTGTGTGGGGAAGGGCTCCGGGAGCACCGGGCCGGGGATGGAGGCAGTGCCGGGGTGGGCGATGCCGGCAGAGCTCGGAGCTCAGCACGGGCAGCTCTGCCCCACGCCGAACACCGCGAGCCTTGGCGGTGCTGCGAGGCTATTTCGGGAACTTTCAGCACCACCCAGAGAGGTGTCCGATGCTTTTATTTATAAACCCTCTGGCTCCTGCCCAGCTCCGAGCAGGAAAAAGCCCCGCGGAGCCAACGAGAGCGGAGCCAGCAGCATCCCTGAGCAGCGGGAGGAGATGCTGTCGGGGTGAGGATGCTCCGGCTCCAGTGGCTCAGAGCTGCCCGGCTCGGGGTGCTGCAGAACCGTTCCCCATCCCTGCACGCTGCTGCTGGGCCACCCCGAGCTGTGGTCCGCTCGCTGGGTAGTTCTTGGAATAACAAACCGTATCATCCAAAGCAGCAAAACCACAAAAGGGGATCGGTTTGCAGCCCTGCCCGCACAGCCCCTTTGTCTGGAGGCCCCAATCTCCAATTGGAGACAAATACTGAGTGTAACCCCACAGAGCAGCCCGGATCAGACCCCACGGAGCACAACCCGTGGGGCAGGACACGTGCTGCCTCCGCCCCACCCTGCAGACTGCACAGACTGGCACTCACCCACGGCGCGGCCTCGCTGGCATTTCCCCGACCTTTGGGACAAATGGGGCTGTTCCTCCCACGGTCCCGCAAATGCCAGACAGGAGGAGGCTGCACCCCGACACCACAAAGGGTGGGCTGCCAGGAAGGACAGCAAAAGCTGGGTTTACAGGGGGAAAAATCCCCTTCCTTTTGCTGCACGATGGGGCAGAGGCTGCCCTGCTCTCGGACCAGGGAAGCCCCCTCCCCATCCACGCACCGCGGGGAATTCGGGTCTGCCCGGCGTTGCTCCGGGTGCATTCCTGCCGTAAGCACCGCGGATTTGCTGTGCTTGAAGAAAAACGAAAAGAATGTTTCGAATGAAATTAATTCTTAGGAGCCCCACGTTTCATCAAAGCGCTGCCCGGGCACGGCTTGGCACGGGGTCGCTCCTATGGATTGGATGGGCCTTCCCTTGGGGAAGGAAAGGACCGGCACGGCTATAAAATGATGATGAATCTTTGCCCATCCGCTGATGGAGGAGCTCCTCCGAGCTCGTGGTTTGCTTTCAGCGCTGGTATCACACACCTTGTGGGACATAGAGACAGGAGAGAGCCCCGAGGTGAGGGTGTGATGGGTGACCTCGGTGCCAAGGCACAACAGGACAGCAAAAGCCCCTCCAGCTTCCTTCCTGCAGACAGGGGAACAGCCACAACCACAAAGCCTCCCCCAGCCCCAGTGCTGCTGCTGGGGATGCTCTGTGCAGACCTGAGCATGCATCAACCCAAAGCGAAGCGCAGAGGCTGTGGGGTGAGGTTATCAGTGGGACCAGAGGAGTGCGATTCATGGCAGGGAGCAGACAGAAGTCTCACTGCTGTAACCCAAAGCCCCGACGTGGGGGATCGGACCCGGAGTGCCAGGCTGTGCTATCAAGATCCAGCAAGAACAGGGAGCTTGTTTCTGCCCAGGCTGGCGAGGAGAATACCTTTCTGAAATCACGGACAATGCGTGTTTGAGGCCGAAAATATGCTGCTCTGGCAGAAGCCCACATAGTTAACCTCGGTGGGCACTGGCAGCTCGCACAGAGGTGGGATGGCAGAGCTCACTGCTGACCCCGCAGCGCTCGGTGCGAGCACAGCGATAAGCGGCGGGCGCTGAAATTAAAGCTACGTGGAATGCGAGCAGTGCTGCAGCTCCGCTGCCTTATCAGCACTGCCGTGCTGCCCTGACACCGATATCCCCTCGGCAGCGACGTGTCCCGATGCGTGCCCGGCTCTCACCCCGAGGAGTGGGGCTGGAGCTGAGCCTGAGTCCCCGAGGGAAAAAAATGCAGCCCTGAGCTGTGGTGCAACCACAGGATTCTGGTGGGAAGCCGTAAATCGGCCCCAGGCTGAGAGCAGGTGAGCCAGGCACTGTGTGCTGACCCCAAAGCTCAGCTGCCCCTGTGGCAATGGGGCACTGCTGGGGGCTGTGGGGAAGGGGAGATGCCCCGCGTGGCCGTGGGGCACGAGGCGGTCCTGCTGCAGGGCTTTGGTTGCGGGGAGAAACAAAGAGGAGGCTCTGATTTAAGCTAATGTGCCCCAGAAGAAAGGCTGTGTCCTTGTTTGCTCCCGCGGCCGCATTGTCTGCTCATAAAGGACGGGATCGATCTCACCTCGATACCGGCGGTATCGTCTCATTCATCTGGACGGGGCTCTTTACAAGACCCCTTCTTTACAATTTAGATCCCTGGGAACTTGGAAGGCAGCAGTGAAATAAAACCCTCTGCAGGAACAATAAAGAGGCTCTCAGCAGCCGCCAGGGAGATCTGCGCGGGAGGTGCGGCCCCACAGCCCCTGGCTTTGGGGTCTGCAGCCTGGAGGCATTCCTGGGGCCACATCCTCCCCAGAAGGGTGACATTGCTATGGGGCTGTGAGCCCCAGGGAGAGCTGAGCTCATGGTGCAAAGCACCCACGCTGGGAGAGCCCTGGCCATGCCTCTCCATCCCCTCGCTGCCTGCGCAGAGCAGCAGGTGGAAATGGAGAGGGCTTTCTCCCTCCCCGCTCACTCCCCACCAAACCCTGTCGTGCACGGAGGCACCGGGAGAGTCTGTGAGGACAAACATCTGCAGATGGGACCGGGGGACGGGCTCGGCCCCAGGGGAGGCAGCGGAGATGAGACCCTGCTGCACAGCAGCCGGGGATTTGGCGGTGGTTCTTTCCTGCAGCACCGCGTGAACTCAGATGACATCGGGGCCACGGGAGGGCACGGAGCCTCCGCAGATGTCTGATGGGAGGACACCCCATGCAGATGCTCTGGGGCTGCTCTGCTCCCTTCCCCTTTCCTAACGTCACCCAGCTCCCTCCTGTAGTGCTGGGTGGGGGTCCGGAGGGGACACGGGGGGTTTGGGGTGGGACGTGGGGAAGGAAGGGCTCAGCTCCTGCAGCCGTGGGGATGCACGCAGCGATCCGGGGTTTGCAGCCCACGGACCCCACTGCCCTGCACGACCCCAAGCAGATGTGCTCAGGACATTGAAACCCGTCCAGCCGAGAAGGCCCCGCGCAGTTGGGTTTGATCTCAGTGCTTTGATGTCCGCAGACGATGCGCGGGGTTGTGCAGAGAGCAGACAGCCCCGGGGAGGGGGAGAGGCACAGGGATGTGACTCAGGGACGGCTCCGGCACAGGGGAAAAGGAAAAGAGGCTTATGGTGTCTGCTGGCATCCACGTCGGGCCGAGCCGTGTCCCCATCGGGTGACATTCCTGGCAGCCCCACAGGGCTCTATCCTATAGGATTCCTTCAGGGCTTGGGGTTTTCCAGTCATCCCCCTGAAATATCCAGGGGAGAGCAGGGCAGAGGAGCACTGAGCCCTTGGGTGTGAGTCAGTGCCCACTGGTGCCCCCTCAGCCTCTCTGAGCAGGCAGTTAATTGCCATCATTAGCAGCCAGGGCAGAGCATGGGTTGGGAGATGTGCATCGGCCCTACAGCCTGTGCCCCTCTGAAAGGGGAGAGCTCGGGAGGGAGAACTGGGGGGGAAAAAAACCAACTGAAATTCGGTGTCTCCTCCTCCCTCCCCTCCCGAGCTATTGGGCTGTGTTGTCACAGACGCTTTCTTTAGCACAGGGGAATGGAAACTCTGCCGCTTCCCGAGCTGTGGACAAGCTGAAATATGAGAGAATGACAGGGGGAGCGTGTGAGAAAGGGGAAGGGAAGGGCCCTTCACGCCCCTTTCATGGGGTTAATGGGTTCCTCAGGTGGCCGTGCCCGCAGAGCTGTGCTGTGAGCACTGCACATGGGCAGCTCGGTGCTCCGGGGGCACAGGGTCCCACCAGCGGCCGTGTTGTCCCTCGTGTCACCGATGCTATAGGGGATGGAGCACTGGAACCTGGCACGGTAGAACCAACCTGACAGGGGATGCACCACGCAGCACCCTGGGATCAGCTCTGAGCCCCCCACCAACATCTGAACCCCCTCAAACCTCTGGAAACAAGGCCCTGCAAAGTGTCCCCCCCACCCCCAGCTGTACAGCTCCCTTACAGTTCCTCTGCAGAGCATCTGCATCAGCTCGGAGCACCCCAGACACACACCCTGCATGGAGATGAGGGACCCTGCGGGCACCAGCCCCACACCTGGGCACACCCCAGCTCGGGCATCACTGCTTTGCTTGAGTTCCTCCCAAAGCAGTGCTCCCCATTGCTGGCTGCCAGCTCCTCCAGAGCACACAGATGCCTCCAGGGCTCTGCTTGACCCCCCCACACCCACCCCAGCCACCGCTGTGGGCCCAATTTCCCCCCGCAGCACTGCACGGGAGGGATTTCTCAACCTCCTGAGCGCTGCGGTTGCAGAGCAGCCCTGGAGTGGGGCTGGGATCAGGAATGCTCACCCTTTGCTGGGCTCCTGCCCCATAGGAGCTGCTCAGCAGGGACTGGAGCCCCACGGATGCTGTGACCCCAATGCCGGAGCAGACGGCCGGCACTGCACTCCCCCCCCCACACACACACACCGCTGTCCAAATGGGAAACCAAAAACCCAACGCTGAGCTGAGCCCCTGCCAAGAGCCACGGACAGAAATATCCTTGATTTCACCAAGGTGTGAATAACTTCTGACACTTCTGGGGCTCACTGCCTTCAAAATCCCCCAGCAGTCCCCATTCACACTCGGCGCAACGGCGTTTCGTATGAATGGAACATATGAATCACTGCAAAGAATTTAAATGCTCCTTACAAAGCTCCCTGCCCGCAGCCAGGCAGCCTGAAACAAAGGCACGGAGCGGGCAGGAGCCCGGCTCACCCACGGCGGTGTCACCCGTGGGCCCCGACGGCACCGAGGGGGCAGCAGCTCCGCACGGATCCCAAAACCCCACGGAGCCCCCGACAGCTCTGAGCTGCAGTCCTCAGCCCCGGCTGGAACGAGCTGAGAGGGAAAAGGGCTTTATTTTCATTCCTTCGCCCCAGCGTGGCAGGCAGCCCCACGTCCCGCAGTGCGGGGTTCCGGGGGGGCCGGGGCGGCTGCTGATGGAAACCGGGTGATTCCTCCTGCAACAATCTCTTTTTTTTTTTCCTTCTTCTTTTTTTTTTTTCTCTTTTGTTGTTCTTTCTTTTTCTTTTCTCTTTTCCTTTTGTTTTTTTTTTTTCCTTTTCTTTTTTTTTCCTTTTCTTTCTTTTTTTTTTTCCTTTTCTTTTTTTTTCCTTTTCTTTCTTTTTTTTTTCCTTTTCTTTTTTTTTCCTTTTCGGAACAGTTTTGTTTTCGCTGCTTCTCTCCCCCCCCCCCACCCCTCAACCCCCCCCCCAGGCAATAGGGCGAGGAAGAAAAATGTAATCCGAAGCCCGGGCTGGGGCCGGGGCTGCCAGAGCTCCCTGGCATCGCGCTGCCTGCCGCAGCCTGGCAGTGTGGGGGGCTGAGACCCCAAATCCGTGCTCCCCCTCCTTGACACGAGTGCTCCCCAGCTCAGTGCTCCCGTCCCCCCTTAGCACTCAGCCCCGGGATGGGGGCAGGGCACTGTGCCACCCCCAGGTTGGGCACTGCCCCCTCGGGGGTCTCGCAGCCCCTTCCCCCCCCCCCCATCCCATCCCCCCCCTTCAGCTTTCTAAACTCTCGGGGTCCGCTCCCCGCACGGAGCCGCTTTGTTTCCCGGTGTCCCTCGCAGACAGATCAAAACTGCATTTTTACAGAAGCAATAAAAATCCCAGGAATTCACCGGCCTTATGATTTATTAAACATGTTCCCCGCAGCAAAGCCGCCCGCGGATGAGCAAACAGCGGCAGCCGGGTTATTGCTTCGCCCGCGGGGTCACCGGGAACGCTCAGAGCTGGGGGGGCTCGGAGGACCAGGAGCCAATTAACAGCGGCTCCTAAATGCCAGAAGCACCTTGCCTTGCCCGAGGTATTGGGAACGAGCTGCTCCCATCCGTCCTTATCCTCGCTTAGGGCAATGCTTTAGGGCGAAGCCGCATCCCATAGGGTCGGGGCATCCGCAGCCCCGCAGGGACACGGCCCCAAAGGGCTCAGCCCGTTCCCCATCCCCTTCTGCTCCCACGAACGCGCTCTGTGCCCGCAGGACGGGGTCGGGCAGCGCTGGGGAAGGGGAGGGGGGTCAGGGGGAACAGGGTGGGGGACGGCACACCCAGAAGGTTGTGAGAACGGATGAGCAACGCGAGGGCGAAGAGCTCTCCCGGAGAGAGGGCTGGAAGGAAACCCGCACGGGGAAAAGGAACGAGAGCTCCGGGACGGACGGGAGCGGCCACACGTGCGTGCAGGTGAGTGCGGGACGCCCTTACCTCGGCCCTGCGCTGCTCAGGATCGCATCGGGGGACGGTCAGGCTCGGCACGGCTCGGCTCGGCACGGCGCGGGTCCTGTCGGCACGGCTCGGCTCGGTACAGCCTGCCCCGGGCGCGGCGGGGCCGGGGCCGCTCTGGCTGCGGGCGCGGGGCGGTGCGGGGGGAGCGGAGCGGGGCGGAGCGGGGCCGTGCGGGAGCGAGGGAGGGGGCGAGGGGCCGGGCCGGGCCGGGCCGGGCTGGGCGGGCAGCAGCGGGCTTTCCTCTCCTCTTTATAATACTTTTTTTTTTTCCTATTTCTTTTCCCTTCTTTCTTCCCCTTTTTTATTTTTTTTTTATTTTTCCCTTTTTTTCCCCCCCCTTTTTTTCTCTGCTTCTATTCTCAGTCGTGTTTCTCTTTACTCTCTTTGATTTCGTTACTTCGGATGTTATTGCTCCTTCCCCGCGGTGAGCAAAATCGAGGCAGTCGCTCCCCTCTCCCCCATCTCCAGCCCCATCCCTCCTGTGCTGGAGTCCTCACTCCCTCAGTGCCCCGCGGGTCGCACCCCCACTGGGTATTGGGGTGCGCGGTGCCCTAGGGATGCTGGTGCTGGAGATTGCTGCCATAGGGGTGGGAAAATATCAGCCAGGAGCTGTGCCTGCCCCTTGGCTGGGTGCTGGGGATGGGATGGAAGGATGGGGTGGATGGGGGTTACAATTTCTTTCCCTTTCTGCCCCAAACCACCCACACACTCCCTAAGCAGACCCAGGGCACCCTGCTCTCCTTGCTATGGTGGGAGGATACCACCACCCCGAAAACCCTTCTGTGGCACGCAGACGGGCTCAGGACGGTTCTGAATGGTGTTCCTCAGCCCCCACCTCCTGCCCTCGCTGCCCACCACGCTGTTCCCCAAGCAGAGCTGTCACTGTGTCCCTCTGGCAGCCACGTGCCCACACAGCGGGGCCACCACCAGCAGCCCCACTGCAGCTGCCAGGGACTGGGGAGACCCTCCGGTGTCATCCTGGGGGTGCAGGGCCCCGGTGTGCCCAGAGAGGCAGATTAGGGTCTCCCAGGCAACGTTGCACAGAGAAAACCAGTCTGGATCGGGGCACGCAAGGCTGTTTGTTTTCCGTATTAAGTGCCTGAGTCGGGGGGAGCACAGACAGCTAATCCCCCCTCAATGCTGTCCCCCAGACCCTGCTCCCAGGAATGCTGATGTGCTCCGGCCACGATGGGGCTGGGTGGGTGCAGGGGCTCCGTGGGAGCACCGTGCACACCCGGGATGGCTCTTCCCAGGGGTGCCAGCCCCTTCCTCACCCCGTGCTGCCTCCATCCCAACCCCATTGCAGAGCCCGGGCCTGGGGTGTGGGGCAGAGCACGGAGGGGCCTCCACGGGTGCAACAGCAGCTCCCGCAGAAGCGAACCGGCCTTGTTGAACTGGAGCTCTCACTGGCAAAGCATTTCCTCTCCAAACAGACTCATTAGCAGCACAGACATTCCTCTGTCCCACAGAGCGAACCATCGGCCGCAGCCCCGCTCTGTGCTGGCCTCTCCCTCCTGTCATCACCCCCCTGTTCGGTCCCTCTGTGCCCTTTTTTCCTGCCCTTTAGCTGAGCTGCATCCCGACACAAAGCCGTGATGTTCTGGCCGTGCCGCCCTGCTCCATCACCCCACAGTGCCACGCTCCATCCAGCCACGCACCACGCTTCTGCCTCTTCCAAAGCACTGGGGACACGTGCTCCTTCCTCAGCACTGTCCCCGCGGTGCCATCCCTGAAGGTCCCCTCCTGCATCCGTGGGACATGGCTTTGCACCAGGATGGCCCTGTGCAGGGTGCAGCTCCCTGCTGGCAGGAGGAAGCCGGGCTTAGCATGGGATTTAGCAGCTCCACTGCCTCCAAACTTTGGCAGAGCATCGCCTGCCCTCTGTGCCAGTGCTCCACGGTGGCCTCAAGCTCCCAGCAGAGGAGGAGAGCTGCACCCGCTGGGATCCAGGTGCTGTGTCCAAGGGTGGCATGTGAGGGTCCACTGAGGCACCTCCCAGCCAACCCCGCTGCTCTGCACAGACACAGAAAGAGAAATAATTCAATCATGGGATGTTTTCAGCCCTAACTTAATTTCGGTGGGTCACGGACGTAATCAAATCAGCGCTGCGTGCCAGAATATCATTTCCATGTTTCCACCAGGAGGGTGGCTGCTCCAAAAACGAGCCTGCAGAGCTCGGCAGGAAAAGCTGTGGCATTTGCAGGGGGGACCGGGTGCTTTTCTGGGGGATATGGGGGCCAGACACGTTTCTGCTCACCCCAAACCATTAGCTGTGCTGCTCAGCCTGCCCCCACAGCAGGTGAGACCAAGCCCTGCTGCTTGCGATGCGCTGCATTGGGCTGCACTGTGCAGATGATGCTCCCCGTGGGGTGGGATTGCACTGCCAGCCCCTCGTCCTCGGTGTGGGGAGGGAGGGCACGGCCCTGGAGCATCCCTGAGCAGGTGGGAGCAGCCCTGGGCTGAACGCGGTGCCGGCTCCGTGTGCCGCGTGGAGCCAGCTCGCAGCCTTCGGGAACATTCAGTGATGGATTAAATGCAATCTGACTACCACTGTGGGAGGTTGGAGAGAATTACTTCATACAAATGCACTTCGGAAAGTATTTAGAGTCAAATTTTCAAAAGCCCCTGAACGATTTAAGAGCCAAAATCCCGTTTTCCAAAGTCACTTAAGCGAGCAAGGAAAGAACGGCAAAGAAAACACGGCTGCGATGAGCACGGTGGTGCCCGGGGAGCAGCACCCAGGGGTCCCCAGCAGAACCCCCCACCCCGGGGGGCTCAGCCCAGGCTTTGTAACAGGAGAAGGCAGCGGGAGCCTCACGGCTCCTTCCCTTACCCCACAAACACTGCCGCCCTCCTCAAAGCATCCCCCGTTACCGCTCAGCATCCTAATGAACCGCAGGGGCAGCCGGGACCCTCGGAGCCTGCAACCACGGAGACTCAACCCCCACCCCAAAGAGCAAATCCCAAAGCAATCAGCTCTGCGAGCCCCGGCTGGTGGAGGTTCCACATTCCTCGGTGGCTATAAAGCTCTTTACTGGGATTGTTTCTCTGCTAAAGCTCAGTGCGGGGTGTGCGTGGCCGTGCCCGGCTCCCAGCGCCTTTGGTGCGTGCCATAAAAATAACCCTCTCTGTTTCTCCGGGGCTGCACCAAAGCTGGTTTGTGTGCATAAAGGATCTGAGACAGAATGCTTGCTCCAGGATCCTTTACAATTCCTGGAGGACATTTTTGGAAAGGGAAGGGTTGTATTTACTTTGGCAGCTGGCTCCCCTCCTATATACATATGCATGGAAAAACTGCACTCGCCTCCCATTTCCAAGGCTCCCTGTGCTGCAGAGGGTCGGTGCAGGTGGGAGCCTCGAGCCCCCGGTTGGGAACAGCACTGAGGGTGTAAAACAGAGGAGCAGCTGAGGTTAAACCTCTCCTGCAGCAGCGATGAGTAGGGGCTGTGGGCTGTGCCCTGGTGGCTGCTGCTGCCCATCGGTCCGTTCTCACCCCATGGGATGGCAGAGAGAAGTGCTGCTCGGTGCTGAGCATCCCTGCCCAGTGGGGTTGGCACAAGGGGTGAAGTGACCCACGTTGCCACTCAGTGCTGTGAGATCCGAGCAGGCACACGCAGATATGGCTGCAGGATGCTGCTCACAATGCCTTCGTGCTGTTCCAGGGCTGAGCAGCTCCTGGGAGCACCGGCAGCATCACCCCGTGTCCCCAGTGCCACCTCTCTCTGTCACCTCTCCCTGCGCCTGCTGTGATTAACTCGCTGCCAGTGGGCTGGAAATAAATCCACATGTTGGCACGTTGTAAACTCATCACGTGCTCGGAGCACGCATTCCAGCCCACCATAAACACCCCTGGCTGCTCGCTTGTAAATCTGCCTCCGGGGCTGGGGAGCAGAGCTGTGTCCCTGTGGGTGCTCCTGCCCAGGATGGGGACCTCGCTGGGTCTGTGCTCCATGGATGCCGGGGGTTGTCCCATGAGATGAGGGCAGCGACCTGCCTGACGAAGCAGTGCGATGGGTTTGCTGCTCCTGGCGTGCTGCTGTGCTGCTGAAACCTTTCTGCAGTAAACTAGCTTTAAAAGAGAAAAGAAAATAACGTTTTATTATCCTGTGAACAGCTGCTGCTTCGTTTTATGGGGGTTGCTCTCCGAGGAGGTCCGGCTGTGGCACGGAGCTGGGAGCTGTGCTCCCTTCTGCCTCACAGCACCATCACCCATGGGTGCTTTTGGGGTGCCCAGAGGTGCTGAGGTTGTGCAGAGCTCAGCCCCAGCCCTGCTGGGTTCCACCGTGAGCAGCACTGCCCAGGAAGTGCACTTGTTGCTATATGTTTTTTACCTGCCCCGCTATTGTTGGGGCTATCAATGGGTCGGGGGCAGAATGGGGCCCTTTTCAATGGGCACTGGAGCAGTGTGTGATTGGGACACAGGCTCGACCCATTGAATTCCCTGCTCTGGGAAGCCTGGGGCACAGCACAGCCCCTCTTTCCCATAGGAATCCAGGTGGTGGGATGGAGCACCACACAGAGCTCATCCCAGCCCATAGATGGGGTGCGAGGCTTGGGGGGGGACTTGAGGAAAGGGTGATCCCCAATGGGGACAGGTGACCTGGGGACACAGCAGCCCCTGCTGCTCCTCTCCTCCCCCAGCACTGCTGCTCACTGTGCCCGCAGCGATGGCCCCGCGCCGGCAGCTCTGGCCCTCTATGAAATAATGTGTTATTTTAGTTGTAAAGCAGTCCGTGGCCCCATTCCAGGCGAGCCCACTCCTGCCATGACTGAGCCATTCAGCAGCACTGGCACCGCTCTGCCTCCTCCCATCGTAAGGATGGAGGTGATGATGGGAGCCCCACTCTGCGGGCACCGCTCAGCCATCTGTCACCAGGCAGTGCTGTGCAGAGAGCTCGTGCCCCCATAGGGAAGGGGCTGTGCGTGCCCACTGCAGCCAGCTGTGGGGCACAGCATCCTCCTGGGCTGTGCTGAGGTTTCGGGGTGATGCCAGCTCTGCCCGGGGTGCTGCGGGCCATGTCCCCTCCCCACCGTCAGGTTTGAGACAGCAGTCCTCAAAAATGCCAAAAATGCGCTGGGAATCAAGGTTGGCCTGATGAGTTTTTGATCTTTTCACAATTGCTGCAGGATTGCTGTAAGTACATCCAGATGGCTGCGGACCACACAGAGGCAGCACGCACCTCTCCGCCGCTCGGGGCCACCCCGTGCCACCGCTGGGCACCTGGGGGACAGCGGGATCCGGGACACGTCGAGGGGCAGCGATTGTCCTGGGTACAGTGAGGACAGCCTGGCTGTACCTGGGGCAGGGATGTGCTCTCTAAGCGCAGCAGTGAGCTGAGCATCGCGTGAACACCGGGTCCCAAAAGCGCCCGCTCCGTCCGCTCGGATGTGTTGGGCTGGGACTGTCCCTGCGTGGCCTCGTGTGCCACTTCTTCACTTGTCCCGAGCTTTGCTTTGCCTAAACATCAAACAGAAGGGGAAACACTTGTTTTAATTGACTGAGGCTTCGTTAGCTGCTGTGGCTGCAGGAAGATCCGGGTGCGTTCGGTGCTTTGGGCAGCCCTGAATGTCACTGATGGGCAAAGTGCTGAAATAGCTGAGTGCGTTTCATAGAAACAGTTGGAAGGGACCTTCATAGGGTCACAGAACCGTTAAGGTTGGAAAAAAACAACGAGGTCATCTAGGTCAAGTCCTCCCAGTGCCAGCCCCATGAGCACTGTGCCTCCCATTGCAGCAGGATGGGGCGTGGGGTCCCCTTCCCCCCAGGCTCCTCCAGATCGGTTGGGATTGCTCTCATGGAAACACAGACCCGCAGTGCCTCGTGCCCAACATCAGAAGCATTTCTAGAGAGAGAGGGTTGTTTTTTTTCTTCAAGGAAGTCCCCATTAAGGAAAACATTCTTTCTTTGACCGAAAACATGACGCCCCATTCTTTCCTCTGCAGTTCAGCCACAAACAAGAGATAAAATGCTGATGGCACGAGGTTCCGTCTGTCCCCATACCCCCAGTTGTGGCTGTTCCCACATCCTCACCTGTGGCTGTCCCCACATTTCCAGCTCCGTCTGACCCCATGTCCCCAGATCCATCTGATCCCACACTCCCAGCTCTATCTGACCCCACGTCCCAGCTCCAGCTGTCCCCATATCCTCACTTCTGGCCGTCCCCACGTCCCCAGCAGCTGCCCACCCTCCCCATGGGGCTCACAGTACCTGTGGGGCTCTCCCGGTGCTCCTCTCCCGGTGCCATTGGGGTCCCACACGGTCCCAAATCCCCGTGCCGTTCCCGGAGCGGTGACCAGCTCTCCCTCCCCTCGCTGCCCACCAACCGGAGGAAGTCGCGACCACAGAGTTCTTGAAAGCATTTTTTTGGTAGAGACCACCGGTACTGAGAGATTAAAATTGCTGTTGTTTCTTCCATTACTCAGCTTTCCTGAATTATGGGGTGTAATACTCAGGGAGTGGGAATAATTAGGGGAGAACAATGGCAGGCTTGAAGGCTTAACTACGCCTGTGTGGTACCGCGAGCGAGTCCAGCCTGCTGTCACATTTCTCTAGGCCTCCATTTTCCACAGCCCGTGCCAAGGCGTCTCCACGTCGGGTGCCCGCTCTTTGCTTCCTCATTCCATCCTAACATAGCTCCATGCAGCCACGGGGAGGTGCAGGGGATGGGGGACACCGGGGATGAGTGATCCTGAGGGATGCTGGCACCCAGGGGATGCTGGAGCCCATGGGATGTTGGCACGCGTGGGATGTTTGATGCCCACGGGGTGCTGCTGCCCATGGAATATTGGAGGCTGTGGGATGCTGGAGCCCAAGGGATGTCGGTGCCCATGAGGTGGTGGTGCCTATGGGATGCTGGAGCCCAGGAGTGAAGGATGCAAGAGCCTGAGGGGTGGGGGAGTGTTGGGTGGGGGATGCTGGAGCCCAGGGCAGGAGGCTGCAGGAGTTCAGGGGGTGATGTATCCCAGGGCCTCTCTGCTCCTGTGTGCTGGGCAGGGAGAGGTCTGACCCAGAGCTCATCCCAGTGCTCCACTCTCAGGGAATTTATCAGGTTTCCAGCCCCGTGCTCAAGCGACTTCCCAGCACTGCAGTACGTGCAGTAACACGGCCACCCCGAGGCGCTGAGCACGGGGATGGGCAGGGGGTGCCCATGGGGTTCTCACTGTGGGGTGCAGGGACATGGAGCCAGCGCCTGGGGCAGGGCAGCAAACCCTCTGAGCCTTCGGATGTCAGCGCCGGCGCTAATTAAAGCAAACCCAATTTTTTTTTTCTTTCTGAAATTAAAAAAAAGGAAAAAAAAAATAAATAATAAAAAAGGAGGCATTGTTCTGGTGAGCACTTTCCCTGAGCGTGTTCCCACGTCTCAGCCGGGCATGGTGTGCACGATGCCAGTGGGCTCCGGGCTGAGACGAAAGCTCTGGGGCTGAGCTTTGCCCGGGGAGGGGAATGCTGCTAAAGGCTCACAGGGTTATTCTCCTCTCTCTGTTCATTTAAACACTCAGAGGTTTTTGCCACAGCCATCCGGGTCGGGGCTGCCTGCGGCCAGCTGCTCCTCACAGCGGGATGGGGTGGGATGGGATGGGATGGGATGGGATGGGATGGGATGGGATGGGGATGGGATGGGATGGGATGGGATGGGATGGGATGGGATGGGATGGGATGGGATGGGATGGGGATGGGATGGGGATGGGATGGGGATGGGATGGGGATGGGGACGGGGTCGGGATCAGGTCACATCCCGGTGTTCTGGGTTGTGGTGCTGGGGGCAGCACTGATTTCAAGATAACCCCATAACCACGAGGAGGAGCCCTCTGGAGCCAATGGGCACCTGTCAGATCCTGCACTGGTGCCCTGTTCCCATGCATAGGGATGGAGGGTGGCCTTGGGGACAGCTCTGCAAGGATGGGGATGAGCCCTCCCCGTGGGTGCTGCGGGGACATCCCAGCCCTGAGCTGCCAGGGGACAGAGCTCTGCTAGAACAGCAGCCCTCATCCACACCAGTGCGGGCAGAACCTCAAACAGTAATTACAGTGCTAATTAAAAGTGTAATGCTACCTTTCCTCAGGCTGGGAGCAGAGGATGCTGGCTCTCCAGCAGCTGTAAAGCCTGATGCAATAACCTGGCTGAGGGTTTGGTGCTGCTCAGGGAGTTTTCTTCATCCCAGTGCAATGCCTCCAATGTGTCCCACCTCTCGTGCACACCATGGCACGGCTGCTCTGCCCACCCCATCCCTTGCCAGTTTTTCAGGGCAGGGAACATGCTGCATGTTTTTGGCTGGAAAGCACATTGTATGCCCAAATGGGGTGCGTGGAGTGCTGGGAGATGCTCAGTGGGGTTGGCCAGGAGCCTCAGGAAGAGGGAGGAGTGAAGTTTGTGCTAAATAATGAGGAGGTTATGGGATGTGTGAACCCAACAGGAGTGTGGTGAGCTGGGGGGTTCCTGGGGAGCGGAGTTCAGGAGACTTTTTGGAGGAGTGGTATTGCCTCCATCCCTGCATGGTTCGTGCTCTGTGTTGGGGGAAGGGGGAGGAATGTGACACAAATATCTGCTGGGGAAATATCCATGGGCTGCACGGTGCCACCCTGCTGGGGAGCTGCCATCCCTGTGCTCGAGCCCTGGTGGGGGAGATGTCCCTTTGTGCAGCCCCAGTGAGCGCTGCACATCTGGCTGACAGCTGTGGGAGCTGCCCCAGCAGTGAGGACAGCAGCCTGGAAATGCGTCCCTCCCGGAGAGATCCCTGTCCCAGCACCAGCAGGAGCAGAGCCCTGAGTGCTGGGAGCTCAAACCCTCCTGCACTGAGCAGAGAAGGGAATGGATAACCAGTGGCATGTGCCCCATGGCACGCTCCTCTACAGGAGGAGAGCTGGTAAAGCTCCTGCCCTCTCTGAGAACTGCAACAGCAGCTCTGCAAATCCAACTGCCAGCACCCAAAGCTGGGTCAGGACGTGGCCCTGTGGAGGGAACCCACTGCCTGGTGTCCTGCAGCCCCTTCCCCTTGGAGTGCTCCCCCTTCTTGCCTGCACGTTGCCACTGTCACCCTGAATATCACGCAGATACGAGCAGACGAAAGCTGCCTCTCCTCCTGCCAGGTTAAATTGCTCATCAGGAATGTCTATTATTCCCACAAGTCAACTTTCCCTTTCGTGGTATGTGTCCAGGGGTCAGGGCTGGCACCACATGAAAGCAGAGGGTATTCAATAACCTAGAGCCGTGGAAAGGCTTCAGTCCAACTCCAACCATGTTCGGGCTTTTATTGATGCAGCATGCCTTTCCCCATTTGTTTCCTATAAACAGCACATGGTAATATTTAGTAGGTTTCAAACAGAGCTTTTTGCATGTTCTCCCTTGTCTACAGTGAGCTACTTGGTAGTAGACAGTTCCAATTTACTTAATGCTTTCTTTTTTTTTTTTTTTTTTGCTTTTTGTACTTTCTCAGGGCCTGGGCTGGTTCTGACCCAGCTGCCCCTCTTAGGACCCCTGTGGGGTCGGAGTGCACACATCCTGCTGCTCAGGGATGGAGGAATGATGACCCCCACGTGCCATGCAGAGGTGCAGAGGAAGGCCCACTCTGCAGCAGCAGTGAGGAGGAGGCGGGGTGCTGAGCTCTCTCCTGCCCCACAGCAGCCTGGGGGATGTGAGGACAGCCAGCAGCTGCCTTAGGGTGTGCTGGGTGAGTTTTGGGGCCACGCTGGCTGCAAGCCTTGCTCCTTGCTGCAGGCCGGCTGGTGGCACGTGATGCTGTGATGCTTGCCAGCTCCAGCCAAGGGGAAAAGCCCCTTCAGTGCAGGAGCTGCTGGCTGGGTGCCTGGCTGCACCGTGCCTGGCACAAACGGTGCGGTGCCCCTCAGTGCAAAGCCTTCGTCAGCTCCCCATCCTTTCCCCCTGTATGGGAACTGTTGGATCACGGCCTGAACCACTGAGTGATCACCTGAGGTGAGCACTGAGCCAGCTGTAGGGGCACAGGTGAAGGCAATGTACCTGTGTGATTGGAAACGGTGGAGTCTGGCTCCACCTCTCCCAGACCCCATTTAAGGGCTGACCACCACTGGAGAAGGCTCTCTTGTTGGAGATCCCTCTCTGGTGGAGTCATCAGCGAGCCTCAGCCATCATAGAAGGTGAGCCTCTCTCTTCTTACCAGCTGTCTGTATGCCATCTACTTAAGCCTACCAAAAATATACCGTCTTTTGTGCTATATTCTTTGAGTGCTATTCGTGGGGATTATTTGCCCTACACCCCCCCACCCTGGGATGGGGTTGAAGGAGGCACACGCCCCAGGGTGCTGCCCCTGCCCCGTCCCGCCGATGCAATGCTACCAGGACTCGGGGACAACCTCTACCGTGGTTAAACCCTCTACCTGGGGGCAGCTGGAGGGCGAGGCATGGAGCCTGCACCGCCAGCCGGGGCTGCAGACCCCGCAGGACGGCTGTAGGGGCAGCAGCACATGGCATCCCCAGCCCTCGGGGACCGCGAGCAGGCGGGCAGGAGCCGGAGCTGGCGAGCTCTCAGCACCCTCTGCCGGCTCTGCTGCCCGGCCCCGGCCCCTCCTGCTTGGGATGGAGCCTCTCCGTGAGCTCTGAGCTGCAGTGCTGTGCTGCTCTGCTCCCACTTTGAGCCATCGGGGCTTTCCCTGAACCCCCAGGGCTGAGCTGAGCACAGTGATGCTGTGCCCTGTGGCCCTCACGGAGCTCAGAGGGCTCAAATCACTGCTCCTGGAGAGGTCCTACTCTGACTGCGGTGCAGGAGGGTACAAGAGAGGGCCCGGCAGCCTCCTGAGATGGCTTTTCTCCTCTGTGAATGGTCACAAACAGCGAGTGGGCTGCCAGCAGCCTATGCTGATGAACACGCACGGGTATTCACGGGGCAGAGAAAGGCTGCTGCTCAAACAAGCAAACATTGACTGTCTGGTTTCCCAGCACTGTCCCAAAGTCACAATCCCTCCCGGCAGCTTTCACACACCCAGCAGCCAGACATTCCTGCTGCTGTGCTCCCATCACTGGGCACGGAGGTTAACCTGTGCCACTGCACCGCCTGCTGCAGCCCCCCCATCCCAAAGAAGCAAAGGGAAACCAGTTGACACTGGGATTCTTTTAATGCAATAGTTTTTAAAATACAGCCTGAAAATGGTTTTCTAATGGTCAACGGTGAGAAATGTGTTCTCTTTTCTACCTCTGTGCCCCAAACCCATCACCCACAGCTGCTCGTGGATGGAACTCTGCCCCTTGGAAGCACTCAGGGCACCCAAACCCGTTGGCTGGAGGACTCCCTTGGGCACAAAAGGATGGGGTGAGCTGTCCTGGGGATGACGTTCACCTGCAGAACCTCACCCCCTGCACCTTTCCCTCTCACACCTTACGCTCAGGCACAAACCCACGAAGCTATCTGGCCTGTAGCTCCCCTCTTGTGGCAGTCCGAGCTAACAGCTTCAGGCTCCTTGCTCTCCCTGTGGGTCTGTGCCTTCATGCTATGTAAAGTGATTTGAGAACTGAACGTCTGCATGAACGGGACGCTGGAGGAAGCTGATTTTTTCCATCACGCTGCTTTGTGAGATGTTATCTTGCTCTGTGTGATATAATGCTACTTTATGCCTTTGCTTTACAGAGCAGCAGGTGCTGCAGACTGCCACAGCTTGCCAATTCAAGTAACGTGGGAAACTCTGCTTTAGCCTAAACATCTGTGTAAGAATATCCCCCCACTGCCTCCTCCACTCTGCGCAGTGTTTATGTGCTGTAACAGGAGAGCAGGCAGTACTTGCTGAAATGCATTTAATACCTTCCAGTTGTTAGCCTGAGTTTCTCGTTCTGTCTCAGCCCCCAGGCTGCGTGCTGCAGAATACCAATGCCTTTCTTCCATCTGAAATGCTCAGTGGTTTTCCCCGTACAGTTTAGTGGCTCTGCCCTTCCAGGAGGGGAATGGGAGGAGAAGGAGCTTCCCCAGGAGGATGCCAGGCATTGTGAAGCCTGCATTTTACTACCAACAACTACAGAAAGCCACTTTGGTCTACAGAAATGCTATGCACTTATCTCCATGTGAATTTTAAACAACCCTTGCTAGGGACAGCAGCTAAGAGGAAGTCAGTGGGCTCTCTTGCCTCACTCTCCAATTCTAGTTATGAAACATGGATTCAGGTTTGGACAGACTTTTAGAATCTGAGCAGTAGCTCTCGCACAACCCAACACTGCAATCAGAAACTGAGTGTAGAAAGAGTTCCCGGGGGATATGAAAATGACTCCACCTTATGAAAAAGCTTCAGAATGAACCCGTGAAACAAACAGCAACTAGGTAACTGCCTTCTACAGAAAACAGAAGGAACAGTAGAAGAATATAATAACATCTTAAACAGTCGGTGAGTCAGTCTGAATGTACAGGGGCACTAGATCCCTAAGATCTGTGATGAAAGCTAACGGCCAACACCAGCTGGTCCCCCCCAGCCCTGAAGGGAGACTGGGCTGTGATTCACTCTTCACCAGCTGGAAGATTGTCCTCAATTCTCCTGATGAACTTCATTCTTATTTCTGTGACGCTGTCCCCTTTCAGCGTGTCCTGGACAAACTTCACATCCACGGCCATCTGAACCTAGGAGATGGAAGAGGAAAGCAGAGTTGTTACCTCCCTCGTAGTAGCAGCTTCCTGCATGATCTGCAAGCACCAGCTTAAGGACTTTGAGGGCACAATGAGCAACGCAGAGCTCCAGGGAAGAACTTATTAGCTTCCAAGATCACACCTTCTTCCTACATTTTGGCTACCAGTGGACAGTGGGCACCTTGCCTAGGCAAACAAAACTCCCACAGAGTAACCAAGACTCCCCTAGAAGACCAGAGTCCAATTAACCCCATCACTCAGTGCTACAGATACCTGGATTATTCCTATCAGGTATGGAAGAGAGCTGTTGGCTCACCATTTCCAGGGCACCTCGCAGCACTCCACACAACAGGTTGGAATAGATGAGGGAGGAGTGGTTGTCGGGGAGCTCAACAAAGTCCACCAAGGGGTTATTTTCCAGGATCAGGGAGAACTCGTCACCTCCAGGACTCCAGTTGGTGATGCTCGGAGTGATGCCCAGATACATTTTAAACGCAATCTGTTACGTCGAACAGAATATGAACAAGAATGCTGGGTAGACTCTTGTTAATGGCTAGATACGTTTTAGAAAGCGGATGGTGTTATGTCAAACAGAATATGAACAAGAATGCTGGTTAGACTCTTGTTAATGGCTAGGTACGTTTTAGAAAGTGGATGGTGAAAGATATATTCTCTCTGTACTAGGATCCCATCCAAGCTCCTAGGAGAGCACACAATAAGCCACTGGATAAATGCAAGCAGCAGTAAAAACCCAACCAAGCCGTGCTCTGACCGTTACCTTTGCAATAACATCTGCGGTTTCACGGAAATCGTGGCACCTTCCCACGTTGGATCGGGCCAGAAAATCTTCTATCAGCCTGACTCCAATGTTGTAACCCCTGTGAGTGCACGGAAAGGGGGACAAGCTACGGATGAAAGAGCAGGGAAAACGAGCCTGCCTCGTTTCTGCTCTTGGAGCAGCACGTGTTGGATGTGATACGCGTCAAACCTGAGGCAGGACCCACTCACATTTTGTCCAGCTGCTTGTTGACGTCCTCGTCGTTCTCGTAGTCCTTGCACAGCTGGGTGACCAGGGCACCGTACGTCAGCGTGAAGAGCTCCGAGTTCTAGGGGCAGGGGTTAAAAAAGGAGTCAGAGCAGCACAAGGCGGAATGAAACCCCCCCCCCTCCATCCTCCCCTCCCCCACCCGCGGGTCCCCGTGCCGTCGGGGGTGGGGGGGACCGTCCCGGACGGCTCCGGACGGAGCCGTCCGGGACGGTCCCCCCCACCCCCGACGGCACGGGGACCCGCGAGCCCCCGCTCGTCCCCGCCGTTACCATTTTCTTGCTCTCGGTGCCCCGACCGGCCTGCCGCGACATCTCTGCCCGTCCCGCTGCCTCGCCAGCACCGCGCCGTCGCGGAGCATCACGGGAATCGTAGTCCGCCCCGCCCCCTCCGACAGCGCCGCGGGGGGAGAGAGGGACTACGAGACCCACAATGCAACGCGCGCGCATGCGTGGAAGGAGGGGGGGGTTCCCAGCTCGCCCCGCGTCACGTGATAGAGAGGCGATTACAAATCGCGTCGCGCGGAGTGGGTCAGCTGACTCCGGTCCCGGCAGGCGCCGGGGTCGGAGGGAGGAGGGGGGGGGGTTCGCCGCTAGGGGGCGCGACTGGGAGGCAGAGTGGGACTGGGGGGACTGTGGGTCTGGGACTGGGGGGACTGGGACTGGGGGGACTCAGGGCCTGGGTCTGGGGAGACTGGGACTCTGGGTCTGGGACTGGGACTGGTGGGTCTGTGGGTCTAGGACTGGAGGGACTGGGACTGGGTCTGGGGGTGTGGGACTGGGGGCCTGGGACTGTGGGAACTGGGGGGTCTGGGACTGTGGGATTGGGTTTGTGGGTCTGGGGGGACTGGGAGTGTGGGACTGGGTCTGTGGGTCTGGGACTGGTGGGACTCGGGGACTGGAACTGGGGGGACTGGGACTGTGGGTCTGGGGGGACTGGATCTGTGGGACTGGGACTGGGGAGACTCTGGGACTGGGTCTGGAACTGGGACTGGGGGGACTGGTGGGGGACACTGGGCCTGGGGGGCCTGGGACTGGTGGGTCTGTGGGTCTAGGACTGGAGGGATTGGGACTGTGGGACTGGGTCTGGGGGTGTGGGACTGGGGGGACTGGTGGGACTCTGGGCCTGGGGGGACTGGGTCTGTGGGTCTGGGACTGGTGGGACTCGGGGACTGGGACTGTGGGACTGGGTCTGGGGGGACTGGGTCTGTGGGACTGGGACTGGGAAGACTCTGGGACTGGGTCTGGGACTGGGGGGTCTGGGTCTGTGGGTCTGGGACTGAGGGGACTGGTGGGACTCTGGGACTGGGGGGACTGGGTCTGTGGGACTGGGACTGGGGAGACTCTGGGACTGGGTCTGGAACTGGGACTGGGGGGTCTGTGGGTCTGGGACTGGAGGGAATGGTGGGACTCTGGGACTGGGGGGACTGGGGCTGTGGGTCTGGGACTGGTGGGACTCGGGGACTGGAACTGGGGGGGACTGGGACTGGGGGGACTCTGGGTCTGGGGGGACTGGGGAGACTCTGGGACTGGGTCTGGAACTGGGACTGGGACTGGTGGGGGACTGGGTCTGGGGGGCCTGGGACTGGGCGGACTGGTGGGACTGTGGGCATGGGTCTGGGGGGACTGGGACTGAGACTGAGACTGTGGGTCTGGGACTGGGGGGACTGGTGGGACTCTGGGTCTGGGGGGACTGGGTCTGTGGGCCTGGGACTGGTGGGACTGGGATGGCCCCCAGCGAGCGCCCATCCCCATGCAGCTGCTGCTGAGGAGCTCCTTGCGGCCGCAGCGGTGCTCAGTTCAGGGCTGTCATTCTCTTTTCCTTCTGGATGAATGAAGGGGATCTGCTGTGACGGTGCCTGGCCGATCCAGGAGGTGATGCTTTGTGGTGCAAGCAGGCTGTGCTCGCTGAGCTCAGGCCGCTCCAAGGGAAATCAATCTGGAGGTGGTGCTGAGCTTCAGCCCCCTCTCTCAGAACCTTCAGGCTCTTTTTCATCTGTTTTTAACCCACGTGTTGAAGCTCTGGGGTGTGCTGCCCCAGCCTGCTGTGATTCCTTGCATGGATGCTTCCAGCTGGGCAGCGAGGAGCAGAGGCACTGGAGGGGCTGTGCCACCCCAGGAGCTGTTCCAGAAGCACTTCTCCTCTTTGGGATCCGATGCTGCTACCTGCACCGTGTGGGCACCAGGTGCTGCCAAACGCCGGCCATCGCCTCCTGGTTTATTTTGAGGGAGCGGCAGTGTGAGAAAACCACAGAGCAGACATGGCTGGCGTGGTGCCTGCAGCCACACGTGCCACTCTGGGTCACGGGTTTGTGTGTCAGCTCAGTGCCAGCATGGCAGCAGCCCCATCCCGTTGCCGGGGAGCAGCGGGGTTGTGCAGATTCAGGGGATGCTCTGCCTCCCTTTGGCCAACAGGGAGCTGACGGTGGTGGTGAGCGTGGGGCAGAAGTCTCCCAGTGCTTCTGCTTTGGCTTTTAGCCCTACAGTGCCACTGCTTGTCCTGCTGGCAACGCATCTCAGGTGCAGAGGTGGGGCAGGTGGTGCCCTGAGTGTGGGGCTGTGCCCGTGCAGCCTGGCCGTGCTGGAGCCCAGGGCAGTCCCTCTGCAGCAGGGCTCTCCCTGGAGCTGGGTTGGCTGCACGGGGTGGCTCTGCCGGTTCTTGCTGCGGAGCTGCCCTGGCCAGGGGGTGTGTGGGGGTGGGCTGCAAGCCAGAACACAGCCGTGCTCTGCCATCTGGGCAAGAGATGGGCGGCAGCACCGGGGTGCAGGAGGGGCAGAATCCATATGGGGGGTCTGTTTGCCCACGCAGGGCATCCCCTCGCTGTCGTGCACGCTTGGCTCTTCTCATGCTGCCGTTCTCTTCCCGTTCCCCGTGGCCTGGGAGAGCTCTGGGCCCCGTTCCGCCATAGGGCCCGGCTGTGCCACGCTCCGCCCCACTGGCTGCACGCAGAGGATGCCGGGACGGGGCTGATCTGTTGACCTGAGCAGAGCCATGCCGTGCCGAGCCGCTGCCCCACATGTCCCAACCCCGAGGGCTCCCATCCTGGTGCATCCCAGCGCTGTGTTCGTGTGGCTCGGGGCTGTGCTGCTGTGCACGGTGCTGGGCTCTGGGCAGGCTGATGCACAGCCCTTTCCATTCCGAGACCCAACGCTGCCCTGGCACCGCCGCCTCGAGGATCTGCTGGGCCGGCTGACCCCTGCCGAGATGGTGCTGCAGGTGAGGGCACGTGGCGGGGTTGGGGGCACAGCCCTCAGCCCCTGCTCAGCGCGTGTGACCTGCAGATGGCGAGGGGGGGAGCCCTGGGGAACGGCCCCGCACCCCCCATCCCACGTCTGGGCATCGCGCCCTACAACTGGAACACCGAGTGCCTGCGGGGCGATGCGGAGGCGCCCGGGTGGGCCACAGCTTTCCCCCAGGCGCTGGGGCTGGCTGCTGCCTTCAGGTACAAGGGCTGGAGGTGCCCGCTGTGGGGTGGAGCCCCCACTCACTGGCACATCCTGATAGCCCTGTGCTGTCCCTGCAGCCCTGAGCTCGTGTACCGCGTGGCCAACGCCACTGCCACTGAAGTGCGTGCCAAGCACAACTCCTTCGTCGCTGCCGGCCGCTACGATGACCACACGGGGCTCAGCTGCTTCAGCCCCGTGCTCAACATCATGAGGCACCCGCTGTGGGGCAGGAACCAGGTGCTGGCATGGGGTGGGACCCAGCCCGGCATCCTGAGGGTGGCGGCAGCTCTGTGGAGGTGTGGGGGTGCGTGGTGACCCAGCATCCCTTTGCTGCACCCCCAGGAGACGTACGGGGAGGACCCGTACCTGGCAGCAGAGCTGGCCACGAGCTTCGTGCAGGGGCTGCAGGGCCAGCACCCCCGCTACATCAAGGCCAGCGCTGGCTGCAAGCACTTCAGCGTGCACGGTGGCCCTGAGAACATCCCCGTGTCCAGGCTCAGCTTCGATGCCAAGGTGAGCACGGTGGGGGCACGGGGCTGCGAGTGACCCCCAAGTGCTGACTGCTTTTTGCACAGGTGCTGGAGCGGGACTGGCGCACCACCTTCCTGCCCCAGTTCCAGGCATGCGTGCGTGCCGGGTCCTACAGCTTCATGTGCAGCTACAACAGGTACTGAGCGCGGGGGGCTCGGGGGGGGGGGGCACGTGGCACTGCCCTGTCCACGCTGCCCTCTATCCAACAGGATCAACGGCGTCCCCGCCTGCGCCAACAAGAAGCTGCTGACCGACATCCTGCGGGGCGAGTGGGGCTTCGAGGGCTACGTGGTGAGCGACGAGGGGGCTGTGGAGCTCATCCTGTTGGGGCACCAATATACGCACACCTTCCTGGAGACGGCCGTTGGTGAGTGGGTGGGATGGGAGTGGGGTGTCTGGGTGCCACGCGGCCACGGCGAGTGGGTCTTTCCAATGCGACAGCGTCGGTGAACGCCGGCCTCAACTTGGAGCTGTCCTATGGCGTGAGGAACAATGTCTTCATGCGCATCCCCGAGGCCTTGGCCATGGGCAACATCACAGTGGAGGTCAGTGATGAGGAGCCCTGAGTGCCCCGTGCCTGAAGTGCGATTGAGGTTTTGACGCTGGGGTTTTGGCAGACGCTGCGTGAGCGCGTCCGGCCCCTCTTCTACACGCGGCTGCGGCTGGGGGAGTTCGACCCCCCGGCCATGAACCCCTACAACGCCCTGGAGCTGAGCGTGGTGCAGAGCCCCGAGCACCGCAACCTCTCTCTGGAGGCGGCCATCAAGAGCTTCGTGCTGCTGAAGAACCAGCGGGACACGCTGCCGCTCCGTGAGCTGCATGGCAAGCGCCTGGCGGTGAGACCTGGGCACATCCCTCCTCGGCACGGGGCTGCCTGCAGCCATCCTCACCCCTCTGCCCTGTGCAGGTGGTGGGTCCCTTTGCAGACAACCCCCGTGTGCTGTTTGGGGACTACGCCCCAGTGCCGGAGCCGCAGTACATCTACACACCGCGGTGAGACCCCATCCGTCCTTGGCCCTTTCGACCCTTCCCTGGGGCCGTGGGGAGCTCTCCCTGTGTTGTGCTGACCCCGCTGTGTCCCATGCAGGAGGGGGCTGCAAATGCTGCTGGCCAACGTCAGCTTTGCCGCGGGCTGCCGGGAGCCGCGGTGCCAGGAGTACGCGGGGGATGAGGTGGAGGATGCGGTGCGGGGAGCTGACGTGGTGCTCGTGTGCCTGGGGACGGGTAGGTGGGAGCACGGGGCTCAGGCACAGCCACGTGGGGAGCAGTGGGGTGCAGAGGGGCGTCCCTTGGTTGTCGTCGTGTAGGAGTAGATGTGGAGACGGAGGCGAGGGACCGCAAGGACCTGTCGCTGCCCGGACACCAGCTGCAGCTGCTGCAGGATGCCGTGCGTGCAGGTAGGGCACTGCACGTGGTCTGTGGGTCAGGGTTGGGGGGCACACGTCCCCATCCCAACCCCAGAGCAGCTCTGGCAGCGTGCTGATGGTGCAACCCCTATCCTGAAGCTGCGGGGCACCCCGTCATCCTGCTGCTGTTCAATGCGGGGCCCCTGGATGTGAGCTGGGCTCAGGAGCACGACGGCGTGGGGGCCATCCTGGCCTGCTTCTTTCCTGCCCAAGCCACGGGGCTGGCCATTGCCAGCGTCCTGCTGGGTGAGCAAGGGGCCAGCCCTGCAGGCAGGCTGCCGGCCACGTGGCCCGCGGGCATGCACCAGGTGAGAGCAGGGCACAGCACCTCGGTGCCCACGGGGACAGTGCTGGCACTGCTCTGCTCTGCCCGTAGGTGCCCCCCATGGAGAACTACACCATGGAGGGTCGGACGTACCGCTACTACGGGCATGAGGCCCCGCTCTACCCCTTTGGCTACGGGCTGTCCTACACCACCTTCCACTACCGGGACCTGGTGCTGAGCCCCACGGTGCTGCCCATCTGCGCCAACCTCTCCGTGTCGGTGGTGCTAGAGAACACGGGGCCACGGGACGGCGAGGAGGTGAGCACGGCTGCTGCGTGGCCCTTTGTAGGGGGGGGGAAAGGTGGGGTTCAGGACCCCCCTGCTGACCCCCCGCTCCTCGCAGGTGGTGCAGCTGTACCTGCGCTGGGAGCAGCCGTCTGTGCCGGTGCCACACTGGCAGCTGGTGGCTTTCCGCCGCGTGGCCCTACGTGCTGGTGGTGCCACCAAGCTGTCCTTCGGGGTGCTGGCTGCCCAGCGTGCTGTATGGACGCAGCGGTGGCAGCTGGAGCCCGGCACCTTCACGCTCTTTGCTGGTGGGCAGCAGCCGGGACAGCGGACGCGGGTGCCCTCGGAGGTGCTGAGTGGGGGGTTCAGTGTCACCGGGGCTGCCCGGGCGCTGCACAGCTGCTAGGGGTATCCTGGGGGGGTCCTCGGGGACCTGCAGGGGGGTTGGGGTGCGGTGGGTTTGTAATAAAGTGCCCGCTGCTCTCTGTGTGCTGTGTGTGCCCCCCCATAGGATGTCTTGCCCCAGTTCAGAGCACCCGGAGCTGCTCTGGGGTTGGATCCAGCCTTCCTGGGGACGGATCTGGCCCTGCCTTGCTTGGGGCTGGGGGAAGGCACTCCTCCCCCCTCGGTGCAGGGAATGTGCTGGAGCTGGCCCAGGCGGCTGGGCAGCTATAAATAGGGTTGGGGCACACGTGGGTCCGGCGGCTGCGGGGCATGGGATGGGTGCGGGGCTGCAAGGGGGGGGCACAAGGGTTTGGGATCTTCTGGGGAGGGGGAGCTGGGCTCTCCTGGGAATGGCACTGTGGGGAAACAATCCCCCCAGTCCCAGAAGTGTGGGGCACGCAGGGACCATGTGAGGCGGCCCAGGCCCAGCACCATGACATCAGGGCACTAATTACAGATGCTGCCAAGGATAATTACAGAGCTGGGGCAGGGCAGGGCTCAGCCTGGAGCCGGCACATTTATCACCAGGCATCATCCTGCAGCAGCCCCATTGCAAAGAGCTCAGGGCACGGACCCTCACCCCCAGCATCCCATAGCGATCGGGGTCAGCTGGGAGCATTTTGGGGTTCAGCTCGGCCCTGGCATGCAGAGCTATGGGGTGGGAGCACCCTGGGGAGGGGGCAAAGTCCTGGGGCTGGAGGAGGAGGAGGTGTGAGGCGGGGGGGGGGTCAGGATGGGGCGTCCCGCAGCACTTTGTTCCGTGATGTCAGCCCTGCCAGCAGGGCTTTGTTTGCTGCTCTCTCAGCTGTAATTACCCTTTGATTTTGGGGGTGCTCAGCATCCCTCGGGCTGCAGAGCTGAGAGGTTGGGATGAGGTGCTGGGAGCACGCTGCTGGGCCGGGGCAGGGCTGGATCGGGGGGGAGGGGGGATGTAGGGCAGCCCCCTCCCCACGAAGGGAGGCTGAGGGTAGTACCCTGGGCGGGGGGTCCAGGCAGCACGGGGGGGTTTGGGGAGCACAGCCGGGCAGCGCAGCTCTGTGTGCGCAGAGCTCGTGATGAGCTCATCGATTTTTCCGTGAGCTCGGGAAGGGCGGCCGTTCCCAGCATCCATGGGAACGGGGAGGGAGGGGACCCAGCCCCCCCAGCAGCAGCGCTGTGCCTGCAGCAGAGCAATCGATGGCTGCTGCCCGTAGGAGGCATCGAGTGGGGCTGGCACAGCACCGTGCCCCCATCCCCGCCCGAGCTGTGCGTCCCCATCTGATCTGAGCACGAAGGTGTCCCCCAAACCTGGCCAGCCCTCCCCAAACCCTCCCATCCTTCTGTCAGCCCCGGGCCTGCCCGCTCCCTGAGTCAGAAGAGTGCATTCGTGGAGCGGAGGGCCGGGGTTTGGGGAACCTGTCTGGCAGGAGGAGGGAGGGCAGGGGATCTCCTGGCCTCGCGGTGACATCATCCCCAAAACAGGCGCCTCTGACGGGGCAATGCCCGCGGGGACCTGAGCTGTGCATCACCGCACCCCCCCACGCACAAAGGTGCTGCTGCGTGGGGCTGCGGCCCCGCGGGTGTCCGTGGTTTTGGGGTGGGGGTGGGATGCGGACTGGTCCGGCGCAGCGGTGTACGGCCCCGCGGTGCGGAGCGGCTGCTGGCGGTACCTGGGGGGGGGGGAGGGGGGGAGGGGCAGAGGGATGGGGGTGAGGCCCCACAAATGGCGGAGATGGAGCCCTGGGATGGGAACGCGCATCCCTTTGGGGTGCCGGGGATGGGGTCGCCGAGCCAGGCGGCGGTGGCTGCGCGGGCAGGGCGGGTTCCGCGCACAGGTGATGCTGGGAGAGGTGAGCGTGGTGGCGAGCCCCAACATCGGGCAGAAAACGAGAAAGGATGGAGGCGGGAGAGCGCAGGGCCGAAGCGCGGCCCCAAACCCGGCAGCGGTACCCGGAGCGGCCCCGTCGGGCGGAGCATCCCGGCTCCATCCCGTCCCCATCCCATCGGTGCCGGCGGGCGCGGGGCCGGGGCGGGGAGCGCCGAGATTCCTCCCCCACGGGGCCGGGGGGGAGCGGGGCGGCGCGGCTCAGCACGGCTCGGCACGGCCCGGCCCCCTGCACCGCCCCGCGCCATGGAGAGCGGCCGCGCCGGGCGGGAGCCCCAGCACCGAGCTGCGCCCGGTACGGCTGCGGGATGCGGGACCGGGGAGGGACGGGGTGCGGGATGCGGGATGCGGGATGCGGGGAGGAGGGGAGGGGAGGGGGGGGGGGGGATGGTGGGAGAGGGCCGCGGTGCGGGTGGGGACGCGGGATGCGGCCTCGGTGCTCCGGAGCCGAACGGGCGGTGGCCCCGCAGCCGCGGGGTGGGGGTGGGGGGTGCGGGGTCGGGCGGCTGTTGGGGCGGAGGGGGAGAGGAGGGAGAGGAAGGAACGGCAGCGCGGGGACGGGAGCGGACAAAGCTCCGCGGCGCGGGGCCGCCCCTCCATTTTGGCGGAGGAAAGGAAGGAGGGAAGGGGGGGGGGGGGAGAGCAGCCCCCGGCCCCGCGGAGCGATGGAGCCCGTGCCCTTGGGGAGCCCTCCCCGGGGGGGTTGGGGGGTGCGGGGGCATCGCCCCCATCCGCTGCTGTCGGCACCGCACGGAGCGCTGCGGGTGCGGGGCGGGGGCGGCCCGGGCGGGGCCGAGCGGTGCCCGTCGGTGCCCTCCCGTTGCCCTCCGGTTGCCCCGGGCTGAACTCCGGTGCGGACGGGCAGAGGGCGGCGGTCCCGCATCGCTCCGGGCCGTACTCCGCCTCTCCCGATCCCGCTCCGCGCTGCGACCGAACGGCGCTTTGTGGCACCGCTTCCTCCCATGGAGGAAGAGGAGACGCTCTCCCCTCCCCCCCCTTCCCCCCACCCCCCCCCCCCCACCTCCTCGGCCCCGCGCAGCTCCGCGCTGTGATTCATCGGGAGCGGTGGGGGGGGTGGGGGGGGAAGGGCCGTGTGCCGCCCCACTGCCGTGCGGTGTTCTCGGGGCTGCGTGCCCGCTCCGAGCCGCGCTCGCCCTCCAGCGCTGCAGACATTTTGTCTGCGTCCCACCCGCAGCGCCGTCGAGCATCGCTGCTCCTTTCGCTTCTCCCCCGGGCCGGAGCTGCCGCCCCAAATCTCGGCCCTTGGG
Source organism: Callipepla californica brunnescens (assembly GCA_023055505.1). Taxonomy (NCBI): domain Eukaryota; kingdom Metazoa; phylum Chordata; class Aves; order Galliformes; family Odontophoridae; genus Callipepla; species Callipepla californica. Next base: position 1,595,171 of record JALIRH010000055.1, read on the forward strand.
CGTCGGAGGTGCGTGGCCCAAGCAGATGAAGCTCCGTTCGGAGCACGGATCCTCCTGCACGGCGCGGAGCTGCTGGCTGGAGCTCGCCCTCACCCCTCCGTCGGGTGACCCGTGTGGCCGCTCCGTGTCCCCATTCCCGGCCACCAGCGGGGACAGGGAACCAGCACGGCGAGGAGGAGCAGCAGCAGGGCGGGCACGGCCGCTGCTTATTTGGGTCCCGTCGGGCTTTCCTGGCACGGGGCAGCAAAGGGGGGGGGGTGCAGGGTGTTGGGAGCGCAGGGAGAGCCCTCCCGGCTCTGAGATGCGATGATGTGACACAGTCCCGTGGTCCAAAATAGCCGGGGCTGCTCTCAGCAGGCTGCGAGGGGACTGGGGACAGTGAGGGCAGCTCCCCGGGGTCCCGCAGACACCCCCGCTGGGTGTCCACGTCACATAGGAGCTGCGTTTTGGAGGTGCTCGTTGCTGGGTGCAGCCCCTGCTCTGCCCGCTGTGCTGTTTCCCAGTGTGGTGCTGGCAGACCGGGCTGGCTGTGATGGGTCACCCCAAGGACGTGGGCACCTCTTGTTGCTGCCCTGTGCTGTGCAGACGGATGGCAGCCAGGTGCTGCCCGTGCTATGCTGGGGGTGATGGAGCCCAGGAGCAGCCCTGTGTGTGTTTTAAACCCCCAGCTGTGGCCGTGATCCCATCTCCCGAGTTCCCCTTGTTGCTCTCCAGCTCCCCACGTCACGGTGCCCCTGCACCCTGTGTCTCAGGGCCTCAGCAGGCAGCAGCAGAGACCCCTGGATGGGGACGTGCTGGGGACTTATAGGGGACGCTCACTGTCCCCACCGATGCTGCACATTCCCAGGAGCTGAGTGGGAGCGGGCACAGCACAGCTCTGTGTGCCTCTGTGCACCCCATGGGGCTCGGGGGGCCCTGTCCCTGCTGGCCACCAGCACCTGCTCCATGCAGGTGGCTCCAGGAGCTGATGGGGACACGGAGCAGCCCGGGGAGCTCAGCCTTCCCCATCTACTGCGTGCCCGTGGGGCTGGAAGTGCTGCCATCGAGGCGGGGGCACAGCTGGAGAGGGGACATGAGTCCCCCCAAGGACATGTGTGTGTCCCCACTGGGCCCTGCAGAGCTGGCGGTGGCTTTGGGTCTGAGCTTTGCAGTGGTTCATCTCTGGGCACCACAGGAGCCATCCCCCACCCCACCCAGGCACATCTGCCCTGGCTCCGCGATCCTGATGCTGGGACACCATGGATGAGCTGTGCCACACCCCCACAACCCCCACAGCCAGAGGGGACAAGCTGGGGATGCTGCTGTGGGGCTCAGCGGGTACGTGAGGATACATCGAGGGGAGCCGAGGTGAAGGCACTGCATGGCCCCCCCTCCCTCCCCAATGGGAAGCCCCTCAGGGCCCCGCTGCGGTGCTGGGCGCAGGCTGCTCGCCTTCCCCCGACCCCCCCCAGGGCTGCGATGTGCTCTCGCTTCATAGCACCGGGAATTGCCTCTGCCTGGCTGAGCAGCGCCGGCCACGTGCGGGGCGGGGGGTGCCAGTGGCACTCGGTGGCACATGGGTGCTGCTGGTGGCACAGGGACCCACGAGAGGAGCTGGGTGGGCTCTGGCATCGCGGCTCCCTTCCAGTGGGGCACCTCGCCCCATGGCCGGCATCCCTCCCACCCCAGCATCCCGCTGCGGTCGCACTGCTCTGCGCTCAGCCACATCCCCTCTGTGGGTCGATGTCCCCTGTGTGGGTCGGGGGCTGCGGGGCGCAGTGTTTGGGGCCGGGAGCTGATCTCCTCTGGAATGCCCCAGCGTTGGGTTTCAGGGCAGCTGCTGTGCTGAAGCAGTGACGGGGACAGATGGCTCAGGGCCGTTCCTGGGCTGTGGCTCTTGGGGCTTTATGGCCGTGCCCTGCAGTGTTGGGTGCTGCCGTGGCCGTGGCCATCGGGGCGGGACGGATCCTGCCCGTGGGCTGTGTGGTTGCTCCGTGCCCTTTGGCAATGGGTGGCAGTGGGGGCTCAGTGCTGCTCCTCACCCCGCAGGGATGGGGTGGGATGTCCATCTGCTGCGCAGTGTCAGCCCGAGGGGCAGCCCAGCTCAGCTGCTGGCTCCGTGGGCTGCATTGCTGCAGTGCCCGCGGGTGGGAGCGGGGACGGGTGGGAGCCCTCATCTTTCCTGGCTGTGCTGGGATGTCCTGGGCTATGCTGGGGCTTGTGGGTGTGTGGGAGCAGGGGACGGCCTCCTTCCTGCGGCACAAATAGCCGGAAAGCAGCGGGAGGGCTGGTCCTGCACTGAGCCCGTGTTGGGGGGGGGTGGAGGAGGGGTCCTGGCTGGGTGCAGCCCCCCCACGCAGTGCAGCCCGGGGCTGTCCCTGCTCTCATCCAGCCTCAGTGCGAAGGAGCGGCGCCGGCCGTGTTTGCACAGCCCATACTTTGCCCCTCTCTGAAGATTGCAGAGAGTTCCACAAACACAGCCCAGCGCTGCGGGACATCGCCCCATGGGGAGGACCACACGCTGGGGCCGTGGGTCCCCGGTGTCCCCATTGCAGCTGGAGCTGCAGCCACGGGGCAGAGGCACCAATCCTTCCTGCAGCACCAGGGCTGTGATCCTACACAGAGTGCTCGCAGAGGGCGACGGGCTGAGCAGTGTGCTGCTCCCCAGCTGCACTGCACCCCATACAGGTCACCCCTGCACGGGCCATCCCCGGCACTTCGTACCAGTGGTCCATGTGGGTCCGGGTGCACGGAGCAGGCTCTGAGCAGACTCCCAGCCCCACACGCTGCTTGGGGAGGAGTTGTTTTCTTGGAGCGGTGGCGGCGGCCTCGTGTGCATTCCTGGGCCATGAGTTCATGGCTGTGCGCGGGGACACGCACCGCGGCGTGACGTCAGGCCGTCAGCCCGCACCCATCCTGCACCCATCCCATCCCATGCAGCGGGAGCGCCCTGCATCCTCCAGGAAGCACCTGCCCCCCCCCCCCACACACAGTGCCTGGTGTGGGGTTTCCCCCCCGGTGTGGGGCAGCAGCTGTGGGAGAAGAAGAAGGGCGTTTTGTGGTGCTGGTGCCTGGCGGAGCCCCATCCGTGTGCTCTGTGCATTGTGCACACAGCGCTTGGCAGCCGGCGTGGGGCCACGTGGTGCCCCCCCCCCCCCACGTGGTGGTGGCAGTGAAGGGCCCACTGGTGACCCGCTGTGTTCTGTGTTGCAGGGAAGACACCGTCCCCGATGGGAGACAGCGTGCTGCCCCCCCCTCATGGGGACACTGTGCACGGAGACAGCCCCCCGCAGCGTGACAGACCCGTCCTCCCGGCCGTGACCCCCTCCCCAATGGCCACCCCCCAACCTGGACAGCTCTGCCCCATTCCCACTGCTGTCACCCCCCCAGGATGGCCCGTGTCCCCCATCCCTGCAGCTGCGGCCCCCTCAGCAGAAAGCGTCCCGCCCTGGTGTGCCAAGACCCCCCCTGCACTCCCCCATCCCTCCGCTACAGAGCACCCCAAAGAAGAGGCATCGCCCCACACCGCCAGCCAGCCGCTGCCTGTCCCCACTGCCCCATGCCCAGTGGAGGCACCGCCCCATGGGAGCACCCCCGTGGCCCCCACCACTGACAAAGGGGTGCCCTTTGATGCCAAGAGCCCCCTGAGCAGCACAGCCCGGCCCCCCAAGGATGCAACCCCCAAGGATGCGGCCCCCAAGGATGCAACCCCCAAGGACATTCCCTCCAAGGATGTGCCCCCCAAGGATGCATCCCCCAAAGACACACCCTCCAAGGATGTCACCCCCAAGGACGCAGCCCCCAAGGACATACCCTCCAAGGATGTCGCCCCCAAGGATGTCCCCTCTAAGGACGTGACCCCCAAGGATGTCCCCACCAAGGATGTCCCCTCTAAGGATATGCCCCCCAAGGATGTCCCCCCCAAGGGTGACCGTGCCACTCCAGCTGCCACCTCGACATCTTCAGCTGCCAGCCCCAGGCCCAAGCAAGGTGGGTGTCCTGGAGGAGGGGGAGGGTGGCTGTATCTGCCCACTGCTCACGTGGGGCCCCTCATGCCCCCTCATTTTGGGGTGCAATTTGTGCTGCTCTGACCGTGTCTCCCCGCAGCAGACGTGCAGAAGGCCCAGGCACGGCACAGGCAGGCGAAGGAGCGACGCGAGGAGCGGGCGAAGTACCTGGGTGAGGAGTGGGGCTGGGGAGGGCACGCTGGGAGGGAAAGTGGATGCTAAGGGGCAGGCGGGGGAGCTAAGGAGCTTGGCCGGGCAATCCCATTAGCTGCTATTAGTGCAAGCACTGTGCCTGCAGGTTTGTCCCCCCCCAGCACACTGCGCAGCGCAGGGGTTCCCCAATCCCACCCCACATCGCGGTGCGTTCCTGCGAGCAGCGATGTGTGGAGCCGCAGATCCGTGGGGCTGCACAGCCCCCGCGCCGCCCATGGGGCCCCCTCTTCCCCGCTCTCTTTCCACCCTCATTCCCCCATTGTTTCCCCGAGAGGCTCCGCGGGCTCCGGGTTCCCTTTTGTCCTCGCCATAACTCCTCCCTGCCGCCACGCTGCTTGCCATGCCGCCGACCCCACGCGCCCGGGGGACCCCCAACCCTCAGCCCCGCGCTGCTGCCACGCGTCCCCACCGCGGCTGTGGGGCTCTCCGTGTGCACGGGGCGTTGCATCCCCCCGGCCGGGCCGTGACCCCTCCTCGTGGGCTCCCCCCGGCAGCGGCCAAGCGGGCTCTGTGGCTGGAGAAGGAGGAGAAGGCCAAAGTGCTGCGGGAGCGGCAGCTGGAGGAGCGCCGGCGGCGGTTGGAGGAGCAGCGGCTGCGGGCAGAGAAGCGCCGAGCGGTGCTGGAGGAGCGGCAGCGGCAGAAGCTGGAGAAGAACAAGGTGGGCAGGGGGTGGGTGCACGCCCTGGGGGCCCTCCAGCACGCACGTGTGTGCTCCGGGGTGGGTGTCACGGCCCCGTTGCGCTCTGGAGGTCCCCATCTCTGAGCCTGTCCCTCTCCCGGACAGGAGCGCTACGAGGCCGCCATCCAGCGCTCGGCCAAGAAGACGTGGGCAGAGATCCGGCAGCAGCGGTGGTCGTGGGCGGGGGCCCTGCACCATGGTTCTGCCTCGCACAAGGATGGTGAGTGCACGAGGACGGGGCTGTGGCTGAGGGGGTGGCACACACAGCGACGGCTCTGTGCCGCGGCCCAGGGGGACCCCACGGTTTCTCTGTGGTCACCGTGCTGGGATGTTGTGTGGGGCAAGTGATGTTTCGGGCTTGGAGCTGCACGAAGGCATCGCCGTGTTGGTGCTGGTGTTGGGGTGTGCGTTGTGGTGCGTCCCCACGTGTGGGAGGCTCTCAGAGACATGGGGCTGTGCTGTGCGAGGTGCTCAGTGCATGGATGGGGTCCTCTCCATGGGGACACAGTGGTGGCCGAGGGGACGGGGCTGGGCTGGGGGTGATGGGCAGCACGGTGTCCCCGTGCCCTGCATTCCCCGTGCCGTGGGGTGGCTGCGTGCGCGGCGTTGGGTGTTGGAGGTGCATGGTGAGGATGTGCACGTGGGCGCTTCGTGCATTGCTGTGACTCGTGGAGCATTCGAGGACAGGGGCACATCTGCTGTGCAAGGCTCCCTGCCACCTCTGTGGGGCTGTGCCCCGACCTGGCTGCTGCCTCCTCTTTCAGTGGGCTCTGGCTGTCTGGCTGAGGGCTCTGCTTCCCCACTGCCCCCCCCCTGTGCTGCTGTAGGGTCCTCGTGTGAGTGCTGTCCCATATCCATCTGCCCCCGAGCCACTGAGGTCCCCCCCTGGCTCCAGGACTGCGTTCTGGGGACACCACAGTGGCAGGGCTGTGATCCCGGGAGCTGAGATCCCTGCATGCCCCCTGCATGACATGGGCACTGTGCCGCACAGCCCGGCCTGGCCACCAATGTGTACCACGTCCTCCCGCTGCCCCGCAGCCCCACTGCCCCATGTCAGTGCATGCTGCATGCGGGGACCCGGCCCGGCCCCGGTCTGTAATGCCCTGTGTCTTTTCCCTCCTCCAGGTGCGAGCCGCTGCTCGGTGTCCGCTGTAAACCTCCCCAAACACGTCGACTCTATAATCAACAAGCGGCTCTCCAAATCCTCTGCCACCCTCTGGAACTCTCCTAGTAGAAGTAAGAGCCCTTTGCATGGCCCTGCAATGCAGGGGGGGCACAGCCCAGCCCCCACCCCACGTAGGGACCCCCCCCCAGCCCCAGCCATGCCATGCACAGTGCCCATGGAGAGGAGGAGCCGTGTGCTGTTTGCTTTTGAGGAGGCTGGAGCCAGCCCCTCGCCTTGCTGTGGGGAGCAGCTGGGAGGTGGATGGCACTGGGATGTCATCACCAGCCCTGTGGTCTCTGGTTAGGGCTGCTTGAGCTGCGTCTGGTGCCATCTCTGCAGGGTTGGTGCCCACTGTGACACCTCGGAGTGCCCTGTGGTGCCCTGGGTGCAGCGCCGGGTGCCCCTCGGGGCCGTGGGTGCAGTGCTGGGTGCCACGAGGTCACCCAGGTCCGGGCGAGCTGCCGGAGCCATGGGGCTGCGTGCTGTTGTGCTGCTGCGTTGCCTGGTGATGGGTGTGCGCCGGGTGGTATAAATAGATGGAGCAGCTGATGCGGGCGGCTCTGACGGCCTCGTGCTGGGGCTCAGCCAGGGGGGGCACATGGGGCTGTGCGGAGCAGCCAACGCCTGGCTGGGGCTGGACGCAGTGCCCAGTGCTGCTCCAGTGTCCCTGTTTTGTCCCCTCCCAGCAGCAGGGTGCTGCGTCGTGCTGATGGGGAGAGGCACAGGGTCACTGCCTCCGCAGTGCTGTCCACATGGCTGTGGGGCACTCAGTGCCAGCGGTGCAATGCAGCTGGCAGTGTCCCCATGCCCAGCTGGGCCGGCAGAATGCCTGGGGGCCATCATGCCCTGGGTGCCCCTGGCCCAGCTCCTGTGGCTGCACGGTGGCCTCAGCCCCTCTCTCTCAGTGCAGGGGCACAAAGTGGTGGCCCTGCAGTGCAGCAGGGGCTCAGTGTCACCAGCACTGGGTGCATGGAGAGGGGGCACACTGCTGTGGGCACGCTTTGTCATCCTGCCTCCGTGCCATCTGTGTGCCACCCGTGGTACCTTGGCTGTCAGTGCCAGCAGTGGGGATCTGGCAGCTGCGGGGCTCGAGCAGAGAGACGCTGTGTGGCTCCAGGGAGTGCTAAGGGCTCTTCTCCTCCTGCAGACCGCAGCCTGCAGCTGAGCCCCTGGGAGAGCAGCATAGTGGACCGGCTGATGACACCCACGCTGTCCTTCCTGGCACGCAGCCGAAGCGCCGTGACGCTGGCCGGGAACGGCAAGGAGCAGGGTGAGCACGGAACTATACGGGGCAGAGGGCTGCGAGCGCTCCGTGGTGGGAGCCCGCAGCCACCGGCTCCGTCCCCGCAGTGCCCGTGTGCCCCCGCTCGGCCTCCGCCAGCCCCCTGAGCCCCTGCCACAACCACCGCCTGCCACACCGCTGCTGGGAGCGGCGGAGGGGCACTGCTGGCAGCCCCGACGTGACGCCGCGCCGCCGCACCGAGTCCTCACCGGTGAGTGCCACCCCCCATGGGGCTGGGGGGACAGACACCCCGAGCCTGGCTCCTGCCTGAGCCCAGCGGCGTGGCGCTGATGCTGTCTCTGTATGGGTGGCACAGAAGAAGAAGGAGAAGAAGGAGAAGGAGCGGGAGAACGCCAAGGAGCGCAGTGCGCTGTCCCGCGAGCGTAGCCTCAAGAAGCGGCAGTCGCTGCCCGGCGCGCAGCCCCGGCTCCTGCCCTCAGCCGACAGCAGGTTGGGACCTGGCAGCACACACTGCCCGACCCTGAAGCCGCGGGGACCCCGCTAATGTCTCTTCTCGCTCTGTTTGCAGCCCCGGCCCCAAGAACCGTCCCTCGTCCCCTGCTACCCCCAAAACCCGCCCAGCATCCCCCAGCCCGGCCCTGGGCTCGCCCCACAAGCCGCCCCTGCCCCGCAGCGCTCACTCCTCCCCCAAAGTGAGGGCCAGGGCAAGGGACGAGCGGGGCGAGCAGGAAGGCCAAGCCAAGGGGCGCGAGAAGAAGGAGGAGGAGAGGGGCCCGCCCCACCCCGAGCCACCCAGGGTGCCCATGGAGCCAGCAGCAGGTAGGTCCATGGTGGTTATGGGGTGAGGCGGAGCGGGAGCGGCGCTGACGCTGCTCACATCCCACAGCCCCCCCGACCCCCGTAGCCCACAGCCCCCCCAGCAGACCCCCAGCCGGCACTACGGACCGGGAAGAGGCCGCTCGGCTGCTGGCCGAGAAGCGGCGGCAGGCCCGCGAGCAGCGGGAGCGCGAGGAACGGGAGCGCCGGGAGCAGGAGGAGCAGGAGAGGTGAGTGCCCAACCACGGGTCCGTCCCGGCCCTGGTGTCCCCCCACCTCGCTGAGGGCCCCCTCTGCCCGCACAGGCGGCTGCAAGAGGAGAGGGCACAGCGGGCGGCGGAGGAGCAGAGCCGCAGGGAAGCCCTGGCACGGCAGCGGGAGGAGGAGCGGCAGCTGCAGGAGGAGCGCGAGGCCCAGGAGAGGGCACGGGCAGAACGGGAGGAGATGGAACGGCTCCAGAGACAGGTGTGGGGCAGGGGGAGGAGGAGGGATGGAGGGAAGGATGGGATGTGGGATGAGTTGTCCCCACCGTTCTCACTCCACCTGTCCCTGCTGACCTCACAGAGAGAAGAGGCCGAGGCGAAGGCACGCGAAGAGGCTGAGAGGCAGCGCCTGGAGCGGGAGAAGCACTTCCAGCGCGAGGAGCAGGAGAGGCTGGAGAGAAAGAAGGTGAGGGCTGAGGGCGCTGCTGGGTGCGTGTCGTGCCTGGGGGTGCCCAGTCCATGGGGCAGGACCTGGCTGTGTCTGAGCCCCTCTCTGCCCCACAGCGTCTGGAGGAGATTATGAAGCGGACGCGCAAGTCGGATGCAGCAGATGCCAAGGTGGGTGCCTGTCCTGCACGCCCTGACCTGAGCTGCCTGGGGCCAGCAGGCGCCGTGGAGCCCTCACTGCTCTCCTTTCCTTGCAGAAGAAGGAGGACAAGAAGATAGTGAATGGGAAGGGAGTTGAGCAGGAGCACAGCACAGGTACACGGTCCCCTCCTGCAGCGCCCCGGGGTACTGGAGCTCCCCAGAGCCCCCATCCTGCTCCCTGAGCCTTGGGGCTGAGCGGGGCTCTGCTCGTGTCTCCAGGTGGTGAGAAGAGAACAGGGCCAATGCCAAAGGCAGAGGAGCTCCCCGAGACAGAGACACCGAGTGCAGGGACGCTGGGGACACTGAAGAGCCCAGCAGGCGAGGGGCTGCAGCCCAGGTGAGCACAGGGGTGGAAAGGGGGCCGGGGACTGGCAGGACCTCAGCTCAACCCGACCCAACGCCCCACAGCTCTCCGGCCAAGGAGGTGGCAGCCCCGGTGGTGAACGGCGTGCAGCCCGGCAAGCACGAGAATGGCTTCTCAGGCACTGAGGGCTCCCCAGAGCTTCTGGAGCTCTCCCACCACGGCGGCAGCCCCAGCAGCATCATCCCCTTCGGTGACAAAGAGCCCTTCCTCAAACAGGCGGTGGTCAAACCCCCCCAGGTCACAGGTGAGCTGCGGGTCGGGCTCAGGGGGGCAGAGGGGGACGGCACCCCGGCTCTGACCGCATCCCCTCTGCCCACAGAAGTGCTGTGAGACCCAGCCCCGACCGCCATCCCCACGGAGCACCGCGCAGACCCATAGCTGTTGTCAGAAAGAACACCTCGCTGCTCCCCACGCCACGAGGACCCGCGTGGGGCTCCCACGCGGCAGCCGCCAGCTCCACACCCCGGGGCCTCCCGGTTTCTCCCTCCCGTCGTTTTTATTTCTTTTTTTTTTGTTCCTTTTTAACAAACATGCACCTTAGCAGCACCGACGCCCTCGCCCGCAGCCCGAGCCACCCCGAGACGCGTGCTGTCACGCTGTGGTTATTTAAGTCGCTGGGTACAATGTATGTGAATACTGTAAATAGCGCTCGGGCGCCGTGGGGCCGCCCCGCGTGCCCTCTGTCCCCACGCATGTGTGCGTGCACCCGGGGCCCACGCTGCTCTCTCCGTGCCGTTGTGACAGTGTTACGCATCCGGACAACCTCTGCAGACAATAAAAGCGGACAACCACGCGTGGGCTCGCCTCGTGTTTTGGGGGGGAGGGGCGGGGGCGAGGACCGCGGGCGGCGGCACTGCGCAGGCGCGGCCGCCATTTTCCCGGCCCGCCTTTCCTCTCGGTGGCGTGAGGGAGGAAGGAAGCGGAAGTGGCGTCACGCCGGGCGCGGGGCGCGCTGGGATATGTAGTCCGTCCCGCCGTGCCCGCGGAGCGGCGCTGTGCGGGGGCGGACTGCGCTTCCCGGCGGCCTCTGCGCGCGGGCGGCGGGCGCGCGCGAAGCGGAAGTGCGTGAGGAGGAAGAGGAGGAGGACGAGGCGCCGTGGCCGCTGTGGAGGCCGCGGGCGGAGCTGCGCTCGGTGAGTGCCGCGGGCCCGGCGTGCCGCCGCCGCCGCCCTCCCCCCGCTCCACCCCGTCCCCCCCCCTTTCTCTTCTCGGACCTCGGGGCCGTTCTCCCGCTCTGGGCCGGGCTCTGTCCGCCGCCCCTCCCCCCCCCCCCCCATCCCACCCACCCCCTCCCCCGCCCCGTTCCGCCCCGTGCAGCCCGCGGTGCCCCGAGGGGCTCAGGGCGCTCCGGGATCCCTCGTGGCCGGGCCGGGCCTCGCTCCGCCTCCTCGCGGCTCGTGGCTCCAGGCCTAGGCCTCTCCTTAGCGGTTCATCCGGGCGCTTCGACCCGGGGGTTCCCGTTTTCCGCTGGGCCTTGGCTCTCTCGCAGCCTCTGGGCGGTTTCTCTGTTCATCAGGCTCACGGCTTGCGCCTGGGGATCGCCCCTGGGACCCGCTGGGAGGGGGGGAGGGGCTGCTCAGAGTCCCTTATTGCAGACTGCACCGTGGGTCTGTTGGGAAGAGAGGTTACGTGGAGTCCAGGCGATGCCGTGCAGAGGGCTCTGGGGTGGCCCAGAAGAGCGTGTGTGCTCCGAATCGTCATTTTTCTCTCAATTGAGAGTGATCCTAACTAGTTGCGTGGGAGAGGGTTAATTCCAAACGGCGTTTTGAAATCCCCACGGGATAATTAGCGCCGTAATTGTCTGCTGTACGGTTTTCTAGGTGCGTGCGTCAGGAGACGTGATCAGTTCGGAGCTGAGCGCTGTGTTTGGGATAGCACAGTGCTTCCTCCTCGCCGGTCCGACAGGAGTGCTCCTTTTTTAGGCTGGATGCAAGGGAAACATTTGTCCTGGTGTGTTAAGTGTGCCTTAATGCATCTTACAGATGCTTTATAGTGAGGAGAGGGCCCTGCTGGGATGAACGATTGTCCCAGTTGCTTGGGAAGGATTGTAGGTGGACGTTAGAACTGCTGAATGTGAAGGCGGAGTGCACGTGCTCGAGGCTGCTGGGTCACTCAGCAAGCTTTCCTAAGGGTAGGGCTCAATTACTCCCTGCAAAACACTCTTGCAATATTCCTCCCCTCCAGTAGTGAGGAGAGATCGTTAATTGTGCCCAGTTGTTTATGGGAAGGCTGAAGTGAGGTTTTAGGTCTGGTTTTCAATGTGTCTTTTGTGTGGAAGCTCCTGGCAAGTGCTGTGGCTCTAGAGGGCTTCTCTGCGGGTTCTGGTTGTGGAACCTGATTTCTGTTTGTTTGAAAAGCGTTTTCAGAGGTTGGCTTTTGAAAATCGGCCTTGTAAGTTGCCTTCGAGGGACTGTGTTGTAAAGACTGGAAAAATGGTTACTGAGGCACGGCAGTGTGTTCTGAGGAATTCAGCAGTTCTGAATACTGTGTCGCTTTGCGGGCTCTTAGCACGGTGAGGAAATGGCTGTGCTCCTGGTTAGGCCATCGAGGAGCAGATAAGGGACAAAACCAGGCAGTTACCATAGGAAGCTGTCAAAAATTCATGCTTCTGTGACATGGAATACTTTTCAGACTCCAGGGCCTTGTGATTATATCTGATTTCCTGTTGGATGCTGCTGTATATTTTAGTTTCCCGTTCCCCTCACTGTGAATTTGTTGTTCCTGTCGAAGCAGAAGGAGTAGGGAGAGGCATGAGTAACAAGTTAATCTTCTGAGTTACCTCAGAAGTCCTTGAATTAGCACTGCCTGTTAAAAACGTTGCTCCCGAGGCAGTACTCCAGCAGACAGGCCTTAGTGTCCTGAGATGTTATTGAATGTTACACACTTGTGTGTATGAGAACGTGGGATTTGTGAATGCTGTGGAGGTCTGGGGCTGTGAGCTGCAGTGCTGCACAGTTCTGTGGTTGGACTTCCGAGCTGTGGTGAGGAGAAAGGTGCAAGGCAGTGCTGCCAGGGGGCAGGACGTGGTCGCTTGTGAACTTCCAGGTGTTGAAGACCTGCCTGGATTGCCTGCCTGTGCAGCCTGGCCTAGGGCGCTGCTTTGGCAGGGGGGTTGGACTTGATGATCTCTGGAGATCCCTTCTAACCCCTACAGTTCTGTGATTTTAGCTGGCACCCTTTCTCATCCAGGCATAAAAAAGTGAGGAGCTGTTGATGCTTACCTGTAAACGAGCAGCCTGGCCCCAACAAGGAGGCACAGCAACTGTTCTGCCTGGTATCTCTTTAAGATCTCTCACACCAGCAGAGCAGTGGTCAGTCTGACTGCTGTGTGCCATGTCTGCAGCTGACAGCAGCAGGTGTGTGCTGTTTTCAGTCCATGCCTATCTCTGCTTGTGGCTCCTTGTCTGTAGAAGTGTTTTGTGTTTATGCTGGTGCCTTTCTGCTCTGTTCTTCGTTGTGTGTTGCTCTACTGTGTTGTGGGGGGGGAAAAAGCAGTCCGTAGTTCATTCCTTCAGCAGGAGCTGCCCAGGCAGGTTTCTGTGGGTGCTTTAGTGCTGCTGTTAAGTGTGGAGACACTCCAGGGAGCAGCCGTGTGCCTGCAGCCTGAGCTTCTAATTCTGCTCTGACTAAAGCACCTATATTGTAAACTAAGCAGGCATCCTGCTCGCTAGGTCATGATTTAGCTGTCTGCTGTTTTCTGCAGCTTAATTAAGCCAGGAAACTTGTAAGCTCTGTTTAAGAAAACGTTTGCTCATCCAGGTGAAGCCAGCTCTGTGTATTGTGAGTGTGTTGGTGACGTTTGAGATCGGTGTGCTGCAGAGTAGCGTGGTTGGTGTTATTAGGAAGCAAAAACATTCCATGCATCGAACACCCATGCGTGTCAGCAGATGTGGCTTTGTTTGTTTTAACCTGCTCCCACTGACTGTGCTGTAAAAATAAATGGAAGTACTGAGATGGTCTGAGGATGCTTTTGCTTGCGAGGCCGTGCTGCACACTTCCTAACAGAACAACTTAGGTTTGCCAGAGCCTGATTTATTTTTTTTGTTAACTTTTTTTTCCAGCCTGCTTGGTTTTGTGTTGATGAAATGGCACTTTGCCACGTCAGAACTTGTTAATTGCTTCAGCACTACGCAGACCTTGAACTTTTTGTATCTGGAGAAGTTTCTGTGTACTGAGGTGTGTTTAATGACTTGGTGTGCCAGCACAGGAACAAGGCTTTGGGGTCGCACGGCTTCCGTGGTGCAGAGAATTGCTGTGTGACAGAGCTGCTGCTGTACCTTTATCCATGTAGTTCAGGTTGTGGGTGTTGGAGGAGAGTAATAGCATTAGTGGCAGCAGGTGCTCTGGCTCGTGGCAGGCCGCCCTGCAGGGCCTGGGGAGCAGACTCAGCAGGCACTGAGTTTTGCTGCTGAACCTTGTTCTTGGTGCTCCTCTGTGCCACCTGGAACTGTCCCTGCTTAAGGTTCACTCTGTAGGTTCTTCTTCAGCTAGAGGAGCCAGCTCAGCAAGGGGGGGAGCGTGTCTGCAGGATCATTCGTGGTCTTCACGAAGGAGAGGAGCAGGTTGGGTTCAGCACAAGGGCTCATCTTGTCCCTCTGCTGCAATCACCTTGGAGCAGGGGCTGGAACGAGCAGATGCCATTTTGTCCGTGGCTGGCAGGCTGGGTTTGTGACTCCACAGCTCGCTTGCACGAAGGGAAATATCCTCTCCTCCTGGGTGGGACGGAGCCTTGGGGGGGCTGAGTGCCAGGGGTCGTCATTGCCACTGGGTCAGGGAAAGTTAAGAGCTCCTGCTTAATTTAGCTTTATCGTGTCAGAGCTATGAATAGTAAAATCATGGGGTTGCGTTTCATGCCAGCTGAGAATGGTGTTTGCAGTGTTTCACTCCATGGTAACCGGAAGCTGTGGCATCCATAAGAGGAATAATAGCCCTCAGTGCCACCCAGCCTGGCTGCGGGGTGCTGGGGGCCCTGGGGATGCTGTCCTGCCCGAGGAGCTGCTTTCTGCTGGTCCCCTCTGCACTGTCATGTGGGAAAATGCTTCGTGCTGTTCTCCCCTGCTCTGCTGGTGCAGGAATAACTGCTGAGCCCTGCTCCGAGCTAGTGCTCCTTTGATCTGTCACCCGGCCATCTTTAGCCTGGTGGGATTTGTGATGTGAGGTGGCGGTGGGGAAGGAAAAGGATGATGCTGCAGCTTGTGCGGTCAGCCAGCATGTGTCCTCCTTGCTGTTTGCATTTCGTTTTCATCTGAGTGAAAGGAAGAAGCGAAAGCTTGGCGGGTAACCCCAGAGGTTCCCGTGCTGTGAGGGTACAAAAGGTGCTGTCTCTTATTCCCCTTTTTTTACTGAGTGGAGAGCTCACCCGTTCAGAAATATTCAGCAGCATTCAGAAATATAACTGATGGGAGACTTGCACGAGGTTTGTAAACGCAGGGTTGTAAGCTGCCCGTGTAAACGACCTCATTCCACCTGCGTGGGATTTCTGTGGGTGATATTTACCTGCTTCAGAACCCAGCAGAGCACAGGGGTAGCTGTTCCTAGTGGCCTGTGCTTACAATGACCCTGATTTCTTTGCTTTTTTTTAGAGGAACTACTGCCAAATTAGGGAAATCCTTTTCCGTATCTATTTTTTTTCTCCATAAGGTAACAAGGTTCAAGCTAAGGTAGAGATAAATCAAGTGTTGGCTTAATAATACAGATAGAACTTTGCTTCTTGCAGACTGTAAATGAAAACTGCTGGAGGCTGTGTGAAGTCATGAGCCCTGGGAAAGGTGTGGATTTTTTCCTTGCTGACTTTCTGTTCCCGGGTTGTTTGGGTCAGGAAGCGAGCTGCTGATGGAAGGTTTTCCCTTCTTATAGTGGGTGTTTTTTTCTCCTGTGCTCAGCAGGAAGCCCAGCTGCCTGACTTCTGTTACAGACACATCCGTACTGATTTCTAATCGACGTTTTCTTTGAGCTCCTTGTCACTAACGCTCGCATAAAAACACAAGATGTTTAGAGCTCCGAGATGCATAGAATGGATGGTAGCCAAGTGACTCCTGTCAGAAATAAAACCATCAACTGCTTCACAGCTGGTCACGCAGTTTGGAAAGGATTTGTTCAGCTCAACAATCTGCAGAATCAATCTTTATCGGAAGAACCTATAAATAATCTTCCAGACTTTGTGTGGAATCTGCTTTTAATTATCTGAAAGCCCAAACACACTTGAAGGAAAATCTTAATTTTGAAAGCAGAGTGGAAAACAATTGGAACAGCTAGTGACAAACTAATGCTCTCCTTACCATGGCACAGACATCATAACTTGTTTTGCCTGAGGTGTCTTTGACACGTAGTGAAGTGTGGTGAGGAGCAGCTTGTCCAGCAGAGCTGTTGCTGAGGAGGTTGGTAGGGGTAGGTCGCTTCTACCATCAGACTCCTGGCAGCCTCACTCTTCGTTTTGTGCCCTTAATGAACTTTGAAGTGCAGTGCCTCCTGATCCTGAGGTGCCCTGTGGGTACCCAGGCCTTGGTGCAGAGCTCACTGCGTCAGTGTGGCAGAGCAGGGTGACACTGTCATGCTTTGGGTTGCTCCTATAGAACAGGAGCTAGAGAAAAAGATGCCAGTAGTGGTTGGCTACTGCTGAGTTCTGCTCAATACCTCTTCTGGATTCCTGTCTTTCGTCGTTATATCTTACCTGCTCTTTGTCAGTCCTTCAAGCACTGTTCATACCGCGGCCTCCTGACGTCCTCAGCTGCCTCTTATGTCTCTGGCATGCGGATGACTCAAGGAGCATGGAAGTGCTGGTTTTTACAGGGCTGTAAATTGCACAATCACTGTAGGACTGCATTTCTAATTGGTCAGGTTTTCTGTTTCCTGGGGTTTTAAAGTTGCATAGAGGGATCTTGGGTGGGACCAAGGCTGTCCCGCTTGGAATCAGACTTGAGGAAGCTGGCTCCTTTTGTTCACTGACAGCAGAAAGCAAACATGTAAATACTGAGTGCTTCAGTGTATTCTCTTCTCATTTCAGGTTTGTTTCCTGATTTCATAGTTGACACAACTCAGACGGTAAAACTGACTGCTGAAGGGTGCAGAGTGTGAATCTGCTCGAGCAGGTAGGCACGCAGCAGGAAGCCACATCTTCAAAGGTGGTAAAACTGTTGGGGGGTTTGGAACGTACTTCTACCATCCCTTACTGAGGCTGAGCTGCAACTTAAACTCGGTTGGGTTGTCTCTGTTGTCCGTGTCACTGTGCAAAGCATTGATTTGGGTCGGTGGCCAAAAACTGTTGTGAGGCCTGGGTACCCAGAGGAGGTTTCTGACAGTAGTGGACTTGGCAGTGATTTTTCTTCATTGCTTGGAGCAGAGTTGAGCTCTTTTGAGTTCTGTCAGAAGGCATAAAGGCCGTAAAACATTAACTTCTCTGACACTGTGTCATGACAAAAGTCTCTTTTCTGGGCAAAGTCCATTGAAGTGGCTCAGTGAGAACATTCTGTTTTACTGTGTTATCTGAGTATGATGATGCTTTGCAGTGAGAGGACTTAGAAACGGGGAAGGCAAGCTTTTGATTCTTGGAATAGCCTCCAAATGTAAGACATTTTGACAGTGAGAAGATTCCAGACTGCTGGTTCTCCATCTGAAAAGCTCCTGTTGGCCAGTAGACACGATGGTGTCCCTTTTAAGGGAGTCAGTGCCATGGGAAGGAGAGCAGGAAGGAAATGTGACTGCTGTCGGAGCAGATTGTTAATGTGGAGTCCCCACAGCACTGTGTAAATGCTTCTGCTGTAGTTCCTGCTCAGGAACAGCCACACTTTACTTTCTAATGCTTCTCAAAACGTCGTGTGAGCTGTGTGAGGCTCTGTGCATGTGTGTGCTCCGGAGCCCAGCACCACCTTCAGTGGGAAAACCGAACTGGTGCGGTAAGTGAACGGCCGTGGCTGCTCTCACAGCTCAGCTCTGCTCCCCCACAGCTCTCTAAAGCAATTTTTAGGAAGTGCTGCAAGAACAGAGTATTACAGAGCTGTTTTTTCAGCACTAGGACATGTTTTTATCTCAGTAAGTAAATAATCAATTCTTAGAAGGACCGTGTGTATCGCAGGAAGGTTACAGCTCCCCGTTCACACGGGAGGTGAAATGGCTCCAGCACTTGGTTTGCTTAACCTTGTGATTACTGATAGAACGCGGGAGTTTGGATTCTATTCTAGTAGGAATTACCTCATGTTAGGAATGAATCAACTGGAGAAATATCGGCAAAGATTAAAAATAACTCCAAAAGCAAGGGGACTTCTGGCAGTTGCACCACACTAGTGTTCGACTAGTGAGTGCTGTGAGTCCAGGTAAACTACAAAGACGTGGCTTCAAGCAGGTGATACTTCTGAGATCTTTTTCTGGGTGCTCTGTGGACTTACACTTGGCTTGTTTGGTTTTTTAACCTGCATTGCAGCTGGATCAGTTCCTTTGGTGATGGTACTAAGTGCAGTGCACACTGGATTGTAGCTCACCTCTTTTGCTTCCTCACTGTCTTAACCTGATCAGCCTGCCAAGCTTCTGAAGATGGTATTCCTATCTGGCCACAACTTTCTGTCTGCTCCTCTCTGTTGGCTCTGGGATGTCTGTGGTCAGTTGATTCAGTGCACTGAGCTGCTTGAAATGGGAAAGGTGTTTTTTTTTTCTTCTTCTTTTTTGTGGTATTGATTTTCAGTTAAGGTCAGTGAGCTGATAGAGTGCTTGTATGATCCAAGCCAAGGGAACAGCAAGAGTTCTCAGCACACTGTGAGTGTGGTGTTTGGTTTTGTAGATGAGTGCTCAGTCTGCTTAAAAACCAACGTGCTGAGAGGGGAGCACCTGCTGCAATCTCTCCAAAGCTGTTACTGGCTCTTCATGCAGAAATTGCCTGATGTTGTGATGATATGGTCCTCCTGTAGTCTTGCTCTCCTTCACGTGAAGGAAATGATGCTGGTGGTGGGGTGAAGTTGGTGGCCTGTTAAATGCTAGATAAATTGCTTCCTACGTTGTGAATGGAACTTAAGTATTGATTAATGAGTGCAGTTTCTCTTCTCAGCTTCGTCAGCTGCCTCTGGCATTGCAGAGTTCAGATCTTTATGTGAACTCCCCGTGTGGAATAGTCCAGAATCCCAACAGCAGCTCTCCCTGGCATCTGCTTCCTTTCCTAGCCTGCAGCTGAGCTCTCAGGTTTCTGTGAATGCAAATAGCAACGGGGAACTTAATCTGAGGAGTGAGGGAGCGGAGTTTGCTTCCTCTTCTCCAAGTCAGGGAGCAAAGCATTTTCCATTTCGACTGAAGAACCAAACTGAAACCAGCAGGGAATCAAACCTGGAACATATTTTGCAACACGATCAAATGTTAAATTCCAAGGAATTTTGTTTATGGCTGGATACCAGAGATTAAATAGGTCAACCGTTGCGAGCGGTGTAACTGCAGGACAGAAGTGACACCAGAGCTGCTCTGACCTGTCACCCTGCTACGTTAGGTTTGCTGCCTTTCCTGTGGGATGGAGATCACAAAGCGTGCTCGTTGGCACTGTCTGTATTTCTGGTGATGTGGTTGAAATTAAATGTCTCTTTAAAGGTCATCTTGCTTAAGCTGGCTGCTTGGCCTCTGCCTGTTCCTGTTTTTTCCATCAACTTGTTGCTTTCAACTGTAGCACTCAAACTGGTAAATATCCTGGGTTAAAACTTTTTATTCTTTTTGCAGATTTCTTCCTTCACCTGAAATAAATGTTCTGTTCTGAGTTCCGCTGCGTGTGGCTGTTAGCAGGCAGCCACCTGAAGTGCCCATACTTTGCAGCCTCACAGAGCTTCACGTCGCTGCAGTGGTCAGACTGCAGGTGCTGCCTGTCCCCCCAGGTCCGAGCTGTGACTCCACGTTGCAGTGACTCCATTTCACTGTTTCCTTCAGGTGTCACTGACGAGTGCTCTCAAGATGTCTAAAACCAACAAATCCAAATCTGGATCTCGTTCTTCTCGTTCGAGATCTGGATCGAGGTCGCGTTCACGTTCCTTCTCCAAATCTCGCTCCCGTTCTCGCTCTGTGTCACGCTCGAGGAAGCGCAGGCTCAGGTGAGTGTGTGCAGCTCTGCAGTCTGTGGCTGTAACTGTTTTTCCCCTCTCTCCTGGTCAGGTGTTTGTCTCTTCCTTCTTTTCCATGCAAGCCTTGGATGTATTTTAGGACAGGCGGTGTCCTGCGTCTTAGGGTGCTTCCTGCCAACCTGTGCTGCTGTGGTTTAACCTGGCAGGCAGCTGAACAGTGCAGAAAAGTGTGAAACTTGTGGGTTTAATGGGACAGAAAAGGAGGGAAAAATAATACTGATGACGAAATATATATATATACATAACACTGCACACCAGTTGCTCGCCACCTGCTGCTGGTGCCCAGTCAGTTCCTGGTGAGTGATGCTCAGCTCCCCAGGCCAGGTGTTCTGTGGTCAGAGCTGGGGAGATCTGTAGCAAAACATGCTCCTTTGTGGCGTTAAATATCACAGGTTTTTTGTTTTTTTTTTTTCTCAGTTTTTGGTACAGTTGATCCCAGACTTGAGAGGCTTTCGCATGTGTTGTATGCTTGTTCTGTCTTAAAAATGCAAGCAAGTCTCCATGTCAGTTAATAGGCACCGCTAGGAAAGACAGGGGCAGATTTTTGGGGGTTTCCCTCCCCCTCCCCTCAGCACACAGCAGTCAGTCAACAAAAGCAAGCATGAGTTCTGGCTGTATGAAGTAGAGAAAGGTAATTTTGCTGCAGTTAGCTCTGAGAAATCAATTATGTACGTAGTAGTTGTTCTTGCCCCCCCTGAACTGTTTCTTATCAGGCCAGCTAAGGGCTCGGTTCTTCCTTGGCTGTCAGGATGGCTGCCTTTTCCTTTCAGCTGAGTGTTTTGTGTCTGGCAGAGAGACTGTAGTTGGGCTGGGAATAATGATGTTCAGCTGCTTTTTCACTTACCTTAAAGGAGTAACATTTATTCTGAAATGAGTAGCTTGTGAGCACAGGTAACTGTTCACAATTAGAGACGTTTAAAGTACGGAGACTGTAATGAACATACAGCTGGGGAGAGGGGGCATGACAAAACTCAGAGGCGGAGACTTCCACGAACCAAGCTCTTTGCAGAGGGAAGTTGGAATGCTGGAAAACGCATTGTCATTTGGGATTATCTGCCTAGCTGTGGAGGAACTGTGGCAGTTTGTGCCAGCATGGTTGTTTCCTTCGTGCTGCTGCTGAATCTACTGCTTTATAAAGAACATTAAAAAAAGAATAATTGGTATGGAGGGAGTTAGTGCAGACAGATCTCCCTGTGTGGCGTTGGGATGTTCACTGAGGTAAGTCTGGTGTGGTCTGTTGGCTTCAGGATCCGTTGGGTTCTGAAGGATGGGTCACAACAATGATTCTGCTCTTTGTTCTGGAGGCTAGCTGTGTTTTCTAAGTCCAGAGTCAGTCTGCCTGATGTTTCTTGCATTCCTTGACTTCTTTAACTGTTGAAAAGTGGTGACTGCTTTAGAGCTGAAGCAGAATGTATTTTTTGGCTAGCTACAGGGGCTGGCAGAGTCATTGCAGAGGGCACACACACATCTGCTGGAGTTTGACCAGTGTGTGTTCGACAGAGCTGTATGCATCTCTTAACATAAGGAGGATACTTCAGTTCCACTTTGCCAAGTTTTTCCTCCTTAAGCCTGGTAGTTTGGGCACTGCCTCCGATTTGAAAAATCTCAGACTTCCAACATAACTGTGTTTTTCCACCAGCTGAGAAATCCTTGCTGTAAAGATGGCAGTGAAGCCTCAGCTGCAGCAGGGCTGCTGAGCAGTTACACAACTGCAGTTCTGAATGTTTAAACAAGAGAGACACGGGCACGGTTCCCCCTGAACGTTTTGCCTTCCAGGCTTTGGACTTGTCTCAGATTCAGTCCCACTCTTTCTGAATAGCCAGAGGTTTCACATAGCAAGGAAGTGAGCACCAAACATTGCCACCTCGTGGTGTCAGGCTGCTGGGGGAGTGCATCCCTCTGTTTGGAGTTTGAGCTTTTAACTGTGGTGGCTGATTCCCAATTTGGAACATGATCTCTAGAGCAGTGCACTGTCTGCTGCAGTACTGCCCTTCTTGTATTCGTGTATTACAATTTGTTTTGATTTCCCTAGCAAGGGAGTGGGATTTCATCTCTATTACCTGTATTTCAGAAGCATACAAAATAAGCGAGGGAGACAGGGGAGGCTGAAGTTGTGACCATAATGATAAAACTTTGTTTCTTATCAGTTCTAGGTCCCGTTCAAGGTCATATTCTCCATCTCATAACAGGGAAAGGAACCACCCGAGAGTGTACCAGAACCGAGATTTCCGAGGTCATAACAGGGGATACAGGAGACCGTATTATTTCCGAGGCCGAAATCGAGGGTTCTATCCGTGGGGCCAATACAACAGAGGAGGATATGGGAATTACAGGTCCAACTGGCAAAACTACCGCCAGGCCTATAGCCCTCGTAGAGGGAGGTCGCGCTCCCGGTCGCCCAAGAGAAGGTCTCCTTCTCCAAGGTCCAGAAGCCATTCTAGAAATTCTGACAAGTCATCTTCTGATCGGTCGAGGAGGTCCTCCTCTTCTCGGTCTTCCTCCAACCACAGCCGAGTTGAGTCTTCCAAGCGTAAATCTGGAAAGGAGAAAAAGTCATCTTCCAAGGAAGCCCGGGCATCTCAGGCTGCAGGAGATAACCAAGGTGATGATTCCAAGGAGCAGCCGTTCTCAGGAGCGGCGGCTCAAGATGCCAAGGCGTCTGAGGGATCAAAACCGTGGCAGGATGTGACCACCTATGGTACCAGCTCGGCATCGAGAGCTGCTGCGCCTGAGCTCAGCCCGAGGGAACGCAGTCCTGCGTTAAAAAGCCCTCTGCAGTCGGTTGTGGTGAGGCGGCGTTCCCCTCGGCCGAGTCCGTTGCAGAAGTCGAGCTCCCCGCTGTCCAACCCATCGCAGATGAGCTCTGCATCCCAGAGCAGCACCTCCTTCCAGGCGGGCTCTCATCAGAGCCCGTTCGATCACGGTTCGTCAGGTTTGAGTCCAACAAGAAAGAGCCCTGTGTGCAAAAGCCCGACGCCGATCAGTTCAATTTATGGTACATCTCAGAAGGAGGAAAGCACAGCTCCTGGTGGAGGAGCCTTCTCTAAGAGGCAAGTGGTGTGTTCCTTTGCATGGGGGTTTGCATGGGCACCACTCCCTGTGCACACTGCTCTGTGTGTGCAGCTGTGCCCGGGTCCTGGGAGTGCAGGTGGTGGAAGCTGTCCTAAACGCTTTGAAGTTGATTAATTTTTGGCCTGATCCCCTATCAGGGATGTCTGAACTTCAATAAAAGTAGAGGAGATATCCTTAGCTCTGGTCTGGGCTCTCCCGAGCTCTGGCCTGATGTCCTTGGGCTTTACTGCTGTTCCCTCAAAGTTTTGCTCAGAGATTTCCTCAAGCCATAACTTCAGTGCTTAAATGATCTTGTGATGATTTGTTCTTGCTGAGTGTTTTGTCTTCTCCCAGCAAAGTGAATATTCTCTCCTGTTAACCTTTTTGCTTTTATTTGTATTTGCAGTCTGTCATGAAATATTTAGCTTACCTATGAAACTTGCATCCCAAATTTGAAGTAGCTTTTGAGCCTTTAATTTCCAGTATGTTGCTTAAAGCACAGCAGCCCAGTTTGAAAGTTTTGATGTGTTATTCTCCCGAAGCAGGTTTGTAAGTAAATAAACCGA
Organism: Callipepla californica brunnescens; assembly: GCA_023055505.1. NCBI lineage: Eukaryota > Metazoa > Chordata > Aves > Galliformes > Odontophoridae > Callipepla > Callipepla californica. The sequence goes on from JALIRH010000055.1 coordinate 1,618,187, forward strand.
CTGGGTAAGATGTTACTGTTCTCTTTTAATCCGTGGGTAAGTGGTTTTGCTTGTTTTAAGCCTCTTTTCATCAGTTCTGCGTATCCATTTTCTCCTGCATCTGTTGAATTTGTCGACATCTGAAAGTCCAAATCCAGGCTGAGAAATGTGCTGTACATCCTGACTGCTCAGGGCCTAGTGAGAGCCCTCTGTACACGCGTAGCTTGGTGCTCTGTAAGATCTGGCTGCTTTTCACTGAAGTATTGACCTCTTTGGGTTGGATTTTTTAACAAGAGAATGAGCAGTAATGTCTGTTTTGTGAACAGGTATCTGGAAGAGCAGAAGACGGAGAATGGGAAAGACAAAGATCAGAAAGTAACAAATGTGGAGAAGGAAAAAAATAAAGAAAAAGGGAATTTCTCTGAGGTGGGATCAACAGATGGAAAGGCAAAATCTGATTCCTATGCATCCAAAGCAGATTCTGAGAAGGGATACCGTGGCAGTCAGTCACCCAAGCGCTACAAGTTCCGGGATGACTTTGACAAGCCAAAGGCTCCAGAGTTCCACAAGGAAAGTCATTATGGCAAAGAGGAGACGGATGATCAGGAAAAGAAAGAAAAGGCAAAGGGCCGTAAGGATTCCGATTTTGATGATGAGCCCAAATTTATGTCTAAAGTGGTGGCAACGTCGAGTAAAAATCAAGAAGAGGATAGGCAAGGCAAATGGGAAGGCGTGGTGTTCTTGCCACCTGGAAAAGAGAAGCAAAGGAAGTCTGAGGAAACGGAGGAGGAGAGCTATTCTGAGAGATCGAAAAAGGAGGAGAGGCCAGCGTCCAAGAGAGCTGAGCCGGGTCACCGGGGCTTTGTTCCTGAAAAGAATTTTAGGGTGACCACTTATAAAACGAGCCAAGAGAAAAGTTCCTCCCCTCCACCAAGGAAGGCCTCCGAGGTAAAGGAGAAGCCAGGTTCCAAAGGAGATGGGCTGGCTCCTGGCAAGTCCTCCTTTTCCATTACTCGTGAGGCCCAAGTCAATATTCGGATGGATTCCTTTGATGAAGATCTTGCACGGTGAGCGTGGGTTGGGGCTGCTTAAATAGTGATTTCTTTTTGTTTTTTGGCTGCCTGTTTCTGGTCTGGAGCCTTTCACGTGTGTGTGAAGTGTGAGGAGGGGGTCAATACTGCATCGCAATTTGCATTTTTAATTGATGGGAATTTGTTTTCTGCCGCTGGAGGGCTTTCCTGGCCCCTCTGTATGGCGGGAGGTTGGAGGGATTGCCACTTTGCAGTCGGTGAAGGTATAGCACAAAGCTCAAATAACTTCTCCCTAATTTTTTCTGCAACTAGATGTAAGGTCATTTCAGAATGTAAGTGCTTCAGCATCAGTTTGTGTCACAGCGGCCTCTGGAAAGAGCTGGGTGCTTAGTGGCTAATTGCTGATAGAAAATTGGAGGCACTGTGAGATGACAGTGCAGCTTAAATGGCATTTCTTCCGGAGAGCATTGGCACTTATTCTCAACATAGCATGACTGAAACTCTAGGAAGCACTGACAGCCACTTCTGCCTTGTTTCAAGAGATCTTAAGACAGTAAAATGTACTTCAGCGAGCGCGCTGGGACGGCGGCAGCCAGTAAGTGTTCATGTGCTCCGTGTGGGGTGTTAGAAATTAACCTAGGCTTTAGGAGCAGCAGCAGAGGATCGCAGCCAGCTGGTGCTGTCAGGAGGAGCTTGTGTCTCACGGGATGGCAGCACTCCGTGTCTGTGCAGCCCTCCAAATGCACAGCAGCAAGCGATCTGAATTACCACAGTAACCTAGAGTGGTGTGTTTCAGGGATTTAAACAAGCAGTCTGCTTAAGCTATCGAATGTTTTTAGGTGATTTTGTAGTATTACCTTAAGAAAAAAATGCAGTCAGCTTCTGACTTTTGAAACATTCGTCATCTCGAACTGATTCCTGCCTTCTGCTTTGTGTGGCCTGTTTGTTCTTCTAGTCCAAGTGGCATACTGGCTCAGGAACGCAAGCTGTGTCGTGACCTCGTGCACAGCAACAAAAAGGAGCAGGAGTTTCGTTCCATATTTCATCACATTCAGTCTGCTCAGTCTCAGCGAAGCCCTTCTGAACTGTTTGCTCAACACATAGTGACTATAGTCCATCACGTAAGAGGTAGGTCAGAGTCTGCACGTCCTCAGATGAAGGTTCACTCCTCCCTGCTTTGCCCAGATGAGTGCTTTTCATGCGCTCTGGTGAATGCTTGGGAAGCTGTTCTGTCGTAGATGTATTGTAGACAACCAGAGCAGCTAATGGTGGCGTGGTCATAGCATGATGTAGAGTGGAAGTGATTCCAAGAGAGCAGGCTCGGCCTCCTGCTCGAAGCAGCAGTGGCACGTGCTTTGGATCTCATTGTCTGGGGCTGAATCCAGTTGAATTTTGGAAATCCGTGGCATAGAGCTGAGTGTTCCTGTGCTCAGCCATGATGGCTTTGGGGTGGGGGGTTGGGGGGGGGGGAGTGCTTTCCTTGTATGTGGTCAGATCTTCCCTTGTAGCCTGTGATAATCCTCTCTTGTCCTTTTATCATGTAGCTCTGAGAAGAGTCTGGCTGTACCTTCTGTAAAACTTCCCTTGAGGTGGTGGAAGACAACCATTGTTAGATTTGACCAAGCTGTAGGACTGACGGGCTCTTTCTTTTTACACAAATGGTATTAATGTTGTGGCATTGTTTACTCAAACCCTCCAACAGAGCATCACTTTGGATCGTCAGGAATGACACTGAACGAGCGCTTTACCAAATACCTAAAGAAAGGAATGGAACAGGAAGCAGCTAAAAATAAAAAGAGCCCTGAAATTCACAGGTTGGTGGCAGTTGCAGGAGGGTTTTCAGGTCTTAAACTCTGCATCATTCTGGAATGACTGAAGGATGGGAGAAAATGGGTGAATCTGAGCCTGGCTGAGGGAGGAGTGCAGCGTGGCCTTGTGATGTCTGATCTCCTGCCCAGCCAGGGCAGACTAAGGAAGCTGGTTCTTAAATCTGTGAAGGGCAGAAGTGATATCGTGGAGGGGAGGCAGCGTTTTGCTCTGTCGTTTGTGTTCCTGGTGTTGATTAGGTGAACTTGTAGCAGCTTGAGAAGGTGAAATGTCTGTTTGTCTGCAGCTGGAGGAGTGCTTGAGCAGACGCTTAGTGAGAAACGATCCTGCATCAGCAGAGCTGTTCTTGAGGCTGAAGTTGCTCTGCTGTAGCTCCACCAGAAGGGGGAAAATGTTTTCAACACCTTTGGGATCATACAGTGTTCTCCTTTTAAAATGAATCTGAAGTTCCATATGGAATGTCATGTAACCAAGATCATCCCTTTGTGCTTCCTTTTCTTTCAGGAGGATAGATATTTCTCCCAGTACTTTTAGAAAACATGGATTCTCTCAAGAGGAATCGAAAAGTTCCAGAGATCCTGGCTTCAAGGTGAACTGTCACTCTGATTAGTTTTAATTCAACAAAATGAGTGCATTGGGCATGAACTTAACAGTGATGTTTTTGTTTAAATTACTCTCTACTTAAGTTTGTGTTTTTCTTTTAAGGATGGGCATAATTCTAAAAATGAACTACAAAGGGTTAATTTTTATTAAAAATGTATCAACAACCTTTGTGAAGTGGTTAGACTATGGTAAATGACCCCAAAGTCAATTGAGGTGAGCTTGAGAAAAAAGAGAGGATTTTTGGAACAAGTGCCCATGATGAGAGAAGAGACTTTTTGTGATATTTGTCTGCTTGTAAGTATTATTAAATCAATTGTATACGTGCGATATTTCCAACCATGTTGTCACAGAGCCGTGCATGTCAAAGAGGAGAGTAACGCTAAATACTTGGCTAAGTGCTCTGTTAAGAGATGAATTGTGTTCTAACGACTCGCTGTCCGGTTTCTGTTGATTGCTGCTAGTTAACATTCAGCACCTGCTGCAGAGCAGCCCTCTGGGAGCTGATGTTAAGCCTTGGTGAGCACTGTAAACGATCTTTAAATGGCTTAACTCGATGTCTGGGGTTTTAACCTTTGTGCGTTCACCTTCGTGCGTGTTTACATTGAAGAGATGTTGCACAGTCCTGCTGAAACCTTACTTGTTTCGTATTTGTTTTCGATTTTTTTTTCCCCCCTCCCAAACACTTGTGGCTTGACACGGACGATGGTGAGATGGATTTGATGGGCCTGAACTCTGAGCATCAGCTTGGCACAGTGTGTTGTAAACGTGGGTTCCAAACAGCTCGCCAGCCTTCCGAGAAACAGACGTGCCCTCCCAAACCCAATAGGTGTTTGCTGTGCCACATAAGGGAGCTGCTGCTGATTTTGCCACTTATCTGCCATCCACCGTGCTGGGAGCAGTTGTATTCTCAGAGTAGAAATTAAAGCTCTTGGCCTGGGGAAAGTAGAAGAGCAAAAAAAAAAAAAAGCAAACCAAAACGCTGCGTTATTTGGCATTTTTGTTTAAGCAAAAAAAGAGTGTTTAGGAGCTCATGTAAGTAACCAGTTTAACAGCTAGAGAATTACTAATCCTTTTGCATTGAATTCGAGGCCGTTCATCTGATTTGTGTTGTGCATCAGGTCGTGAGTGCAGTGTAAGTGAGGGAGCAGTGGGGCCGTGGTGTGCAGGCACTGCTGCTCGGGTGAACGTTTGGCAGAACCACAGCACTGTCAGTTTGCTGCTCAAATTGTGCTCTCAGAGCAGAACCTCAGGCAGTGCTGCAGCTCAGGACCTCCCCCAGGCAGCACAGCTTCACCTTTCCTAAAGAAACCATGCTCAGAAAGGCAGAGATCTCAGTGAACTCAGGCAGGACTTCCCAGATTCTGTAGCTGACCATGGGAACTGACACAGAGACCACAAGCTGGTGCTGTTTGCAGAGCAGGATGGATTTTTTTTGGCACCTGGTGCCCCCCAGACAAAGGGAAGCAGTGCTCTGTCTGCCACAGAGCAGGTCTTCCTGGCAGCTCTATAAACTCCCCCCATCAGTGGGATTCCCCCAAATAAACAGACTCCATCACCTCATTTCCAGCAGCCTCTGCCTTAGCACGTTCACCGAGGCTGTCACAGCTGGGAAACAGCTTTCACTTCTTCATTTGTAGAGCCCTTCCACCCTGCTGGAGCTGCCTGGCATGCTGCAGTCCTGCCACACACAGGTTGGGTTTCCAGGTTGCTCTCATCTCTCTGGCTGTGCTGTACGATCAGCACTGCCCTGCAGTCAGGGAAAGAGGGGGATAGTTAAAGACAGAGCTCGTTTAGAAATCTGACAGATGAAAGCTGAGTCTGATAGCATTTTGCATCTTAAATCCCTGCTCCCCACAATGTGCAGTCGGTAGTGAAGTAATGGTGCTGAAGTGGGGCTGCTGTGGATGTGTGTGCTCAGCTCTCCTCCTCCCTGCCCTCGTAGGCTGAAGGGAAATATAAGGACGACCCCGTGGACCTGCGCCTCGATATCGAACGCCGTAAAAAACATAAGGAACGAGATCTTAAACGTGATAAATCGAGGGAGTCGGTGGAGTCCAGAGATTCGAGTCACTCAAGGGAAAGATCAGCTGAGAAAACAGAGAAAAGTCACAAAAGCTCAAAGAAAAAGTACGTGGGAAACCCGAGAGCCATTTCCTCCTGCGTTTCGTGTTTCTGCTGTTAAAAGTGTGGTTGTGGTGTCAGTGATTCCCCTGCCTGTCTTCTGTGTCTGTGTAACTGCTAAAGGTGCATGGGAAGGCTCCGTGTGTCACCGTGGGTGAGTCCTTTTCCTTCTCGTTCCAGTCGTAGGGGATGGCAGAAGATGCAGAGAGAGAAATGTGTTGGCACGTACCTCACGGTGCTCTCAGGGTCGTGGCAGAGAACTTCTGCTGGATCCGTGTGGAAAGCCTGGCGCTGCTGGGGGCTGTTAGGGCACCTTGCTGCTGAGTGCTGAATCCAGCTGCTGTGCCCCAGCCCTTTATTTTTCCTATCACTGAAACAGGAAACACCGGAGGGTGCGTGAGAGGTCCCGGTCCAGCTCGTCGTCCTCACGATCCTCTCATTCCGTGAAAGCAGAGGAGTATCCCGAGGAGACTGAGGAGAGGGAGGAGAGCACCACAGGCTTTGACAAGTCCCGACTGGGAACTAAGGAGTTTGCAGGTCCAAACGAGAGAGGAAGAGCCCGAGGGACCTTTGTAAGTGCTCCCCTGCCCCGCGTGTCAGCAGCGGCCGCCTCGTGGTGTTCTGCACTTAAGGCATTCTGTGAAGGAGAAGCCTCCGGTCGGTGTGTGGTTGTGGATGAGCCAGACCTGGAGCACCAAGTGAGGTGTTAAGAAGGTTGGCCGGGCAGCTGAGCTCCGTTTGCGTGGTGCAGAGTGGGGCCTGGAAGCTGAGCTGGGCAGGCTGATGGCGTGTGTTGGGCAGGCGGGGTGAGGCTCAGGGGCTGCACGCAGCTCTGTGTGGGTCAGATGTTTCCTTTGGGTGCTCAGCAAACTCCTCTCTTCAAGGGTTTGAGAACCCGAAAGCGTTGCGAGCTGTTGATTTCCTGCTGGGTTGGGGGTGTTCCTCAAGGAGCACCGCTCTGATTTTCCTTCCACGTTTTGCTGTTGCAGCAGTTCAGAGCGAGGGGCAGAGGATGGGGCAGAGGCAACTTTTCAGGCAACAACAACAGCAACAGCGGTGGCAACAACGACTTCCAGAAGAGAAGCAGGGAGGAGGACTGGGACCCGGAGTACACACCGAAGAGCAAGAAGTACTACCTGGTACGTGCGTGGGGTGAGCACTGCTCCTTCCCGGGGAGCTTCTGCCTCACCACAGCCTTGCGTTGATTGCTGAGAAGTGATCTAAGGAGCAGCGTGGCTCCTTAGGGCTGCGGCACAGAGAAGGGGCTGTGCTCAGCTGTCTGTCCCCGCTCCATTCCCACCTTGCTCGGGGGGGCTTTAAGCAGCCGGGACTCGCTTCTGTTCCCACTTTTTCACCCCGTGGATGTCCCTTTCCCCCCCAGCACGACGACCGCGAGGGCGAAGGCGCGGAGAAGTGGCTGAGCAGAGGGCGCGGGCGCGGAGCGTTCCCGCGGGGCCGAGGGCGCTTCATGTTCAGGAAGTCGAGCACCAGCCCCAAATGGGCCCACGATAAATTCAGCGGCGAGGAGGGGGAGATTGAAGACGACGAGAGCGGGGCGGAGAACAGAGAGGACAAGGACAGCCTGCAGTCTGCGGCCGAGTAGAGGCGGAGTGCACACGCACAGGGACGCTGCGCAGCGCGTGGGGCCGCGTGGGCCGAGGGCTCAGAACCCCACAGTGGTTCTGCTCTTTGTTTTTTGGGTTCGTTCCGAACGCAGCCGTGGCTTTGTGCCCCTCCCCCCACCCCCCCGTGGGTGCTGACGTTTTCGTTTCTCTTCCGTGATTTGAAGTAGTGCCGCTCGGGGTCAGCGTTCCCGTTTTCCCCCCGTTGTGTATTCAGTTTTTTTTGTTTGTTTGTTTGTTTTTTTAAATTCATACTCGTACTTCTTTTAGGCCTTCGTTGTAGTACCATCCATTAAAGGAGAATTTTGGAAACGATTTTTGGTTCTTGGAAGCGGTGCAAGCATGTGAATAAAGAGCTCCGTGTTAACGTCTTGGGACCAAACCGTCCCGCGTTGGTTCTTCGTGGTTACGTTGGAACGCCCACTGACTCTCAGGGCCTTTTAAAAACCAGCCAGGTAACAAAAGGAGCATCAGCTCAGAGCAGAGGGACCGTGCGCAGTGTCAGTGCCCTCAGGGCTCGGTTCCCCAGGGCCCCTCTGTCCTCTCAGTTACAGATTTGAATTCTTTTGGTGTTTTTTATTAAAACTTTAATAACAGTGAAGGAGATTTCCCCCCCCACCCCCCCTTCCCTGCGCTGCCACGTGTGGCTCTTTGCCTTCAGCTGCGGTTGGCACAGCACTGTGTCCCCCCCAGCCCCCGGTAGTGCTTCGTTTGGATGGGAGCAGCTCCTCAGCAGAGCCCCCAACGTTTATTTACACAGATAGAAACACAGTGAAGGAGCGCAGTGCTGGGTGTCACAGCTGGGGGGTGGGGGGGTCGGGCAGAGCAGGGAGCTGCAGCTCTTCCTCCTCCTCCTCCTCCTCACCGCCCCCGCCCGGTTTCCCATCCTCAGCCCTCGGCGCGGTTTGGCCTCGAGCCACCGCCGTGGGGAACTGAGAACATCTGGAAAACATCTGGATCCGGGCTGGGAAGGAGCTATTTTTGTAGAGGCGTTGGGGAAGGGACGGCGGGGATGGAAAGTCCGAAAGCATCGGGAACGGGGTCCCAAGACACAGCCCCGTCCCCCCCATCCCCTCCCAGCTCCCCCATCCGTCCCGCTGGCTCGAGGTGCGGTGTCCCACGCTCAGTAGTAGCGGTGCAGCGTGCCGGCTCCCAGCAGGTCGGGCTGCCCGTTGCGCCAGATCTCGCGGATGATGCGCTCGCGCTCCTCCAGGCGCTGCGCCCGCTCCAACTCCTCGGCCGACGCGAAGACGTTGACGGGCACCGCTCCGTCCCCGGGGCCGTGGCACTCCGGGGGGATCTCGGTCATCGGGAGCAGTGATTCAGAGGCGGCGCGGTCCGCTGTGTCTTCTTCTTCTTCTTCTTCGTCGTCGTCATCGTCGTCCTCGCTGAGGTCGGCGGGGCCGGGCCGGGCCGTGCGGGGCCGGCAGGAGATGCGCAGCAGCAGCAGACACAGCGTCAGCAGCAGCCCGAAGCAGACACCCAGCACGAAGTACAGCCCGAAGCTCTCGGGGTTGGCTGCGGGATGGGAACAGCGGGGATGAGGACGGGAGCTGGGTGACCCCCCAGGTCCGCACTACGGGGGCTGTGCCCCACGTCCTCACCTCGGATGTGTGCGTACGCAGCCATGCTGTTGCTCAGCAGCTCCATGTCCCGCTTGCGGCTCTCCATGGCGGTGCTCAGGGCCCCCGGCTCAGCGCTTGGGGGGCATCTGTGGGATACGGGGTGAGCTGAGCGCACGGTCCCGCTCCCTCCGCCCTTCCTGCGGGGCCGGGCAGGATGCGGATCCTCCGGGACACGGTGCCAAGTGGGGGGGCCTTGTGTCATAGGACGGGACCCCAGCGCTTCCCTGCCTCATCCCAGTGCTCCTCACACAGCACTGTTTGCCATGGGGACAAGGAGGGAAACGCGGCGCAAAGGCCAGCAGTGGGGTGAGCAGAGGCAGGGACGTGGGGTGGGAGCTGCTGTGGGACCAAGTGCTGAAATGCCCCTGGGATAATGCTGGGAGGGGACAGCAGCAGTCACGGACTCACCTCCCCCTGCCCAAGCACCCCCTGAGCCCCCCCAGAATCAACCCCCAGTGCCGGTGTGGGGCTGGGGCCGTGCTGTGGGGCCGTGCTGTGGGGTGGAGGCGATGCAGCGCTCGGGCTCTGGCAGAAGGAAGCTCTCAATTCCCAGAAACGTCTCCACGGACGGAGGAATGAGGAAAGAAATGCAGAAAATGTGACACATCAGCAGAACCATCCCTGGACAGTCCGGTGCTGCACACTGCGGGGCCGGGGCAGAGCGCGGCAGTGGGGAGACCCCACAGTGGGGCCGGGGGGGGTCCCAATGCCCTCTGTGCAGAGCAGCCCCCATCACCGAGTGGGGGCACAGCTCTACGTGGGGCTGCGGGGCACAAAGCCACTGTGTGACCGCCGCAGTGACGGCCCTGGTGCCACTGCTCACCCAGGGGACACGGGATGGGGACAGGGGCCCTGAGCTCACCCCAAAGCACTGGGACAAACAGCGATGACCCCACAGCCCAACGCGCTGAGCTCTGAGGTCCCTAAACTGTATCCTGAGCGAGCTCTGAGCACATCTGCTGGACACAAAATCAGCCTCCCCACGTCCCCACATCTCCGAGCTCTACGTCCCCACTCCCCGTGTCCCCAACGCTGCTCTCCGCAGGCAGAGGTCACCACAGAGTGTCACCCCACCATTGGGGTACCCCATCATCCCACGTCCCCCCCAGCGCTGTACTCACCGGGACGGCAGCGGAGCCTTCTGCACTTCGGCTGTAGAGAGAGAAAGGTCTGTTTAACATTAACGCAGCAGCAACAGGAAATAGTTCGGCGGAGTCTGGCGGTCAGCACTCCCCGGCAGAGCCAATGGCGGCTCCGTCCCACTCCCCCGGGACACGCAGAGCAGAGCCGGGCATCTCCATCCCATTCCCAGTCCCATTCCCAGTCCCATTCCCCGTACCTGCACACCACTGCCATAGGGCGAGCTGATGCCACCTTCCACACGCAGTGCTGCGCCCCACAGCTCTCCTGGGACGATGACTTCGTCACCACTGCTCTCCCCCAATGGAGGGGAGGCCCCCACTGCCTCCCCCCACATGGGCTGGGGGGCACCCATCCCCCCCCCCCCCCCTCCATCTCGTGGAGCTCCTGGCTCTCAGTACCAACTTTTATTGCCAACATGCAGGAGGAGGACCGATGGAGTACAAAAATAACATCTTTATACAAACGCTTTTCCTTTTTTTTTTCTTTTTTTTTTTTTTTCTTTTTGTTCTTGTTTTCCCCCTCTTCTCTCTCACAACGGGATCCTTTACTGCCACGTGCCCCCCACCCCCCCAAAATCCCCCAAAGTTCCAGTTCACTGTAATAATGCAGCTGTGATCCATCCCCCGGTGGCCCGGAGTATTGCTTTGACTTTGGGAAACCAAAAAGAGATGGGGAAGGGGAGGAAGGGGGGTGGTGAGGGAGGGTGCAGATCCGTCAGCTCAATAAATAAGGCGAAGACTCGAAGCTACTGGCTCAGCTGGGGGTGGGGGAGCAGCCCCACGCAGGGCAAGAGAAGGCAATGCTACAGCTGAGCTGCTCGGCCCACGGCAGCTCGTTCACATTATAAGCCACATCTCAGAACTGTACCACAACCCAGGGGTGAAAACGCCGCGGGGTCGGAGTTAATGCGATTCTGACCGCCCCTCGGAGAAGCTACTGGAGAAAAAAAAAGAGGTTAAAATCGGGGCTGGGGAAAAAATGAAAGGTGGGGAACATGGGGGAGGCTCCAGGGAATCCCTCCTTTCAAGAAACCCGGATCCATCGAAGCTTATTCAAAACCATTCGGAGCGAACGTGGTCGGCCGGCTCCCCGTGCTACGCCGCCTCGTGCCAGCAGCGAGCCAGCTTCGCCCTGGGACTCTCCTTCCCCAGAAGGCTTTTGCTCGGTCCAGAGAACAGCACGGTTAAAAAGCCAAGAGAGGTAGATTACAGTCGTGATCAGGAGCAGACGAGTCACCGAAGGCTTCGATTTAAAAAAAAAACAAACACAGATTCCAGGAGACGCCGAGAGCTCTGGGAAAAATCAAAGCGTCCTCCCTCCGCCGCACGTGTCCCCGAGCAGAGCTCGGAACTGCTACATGAATCTCCGCTGCAGGACGCGGGTATTGCTGTGGGTGCTGCTGGGGGAGCTACTTGCGCAGGTAACGCTGCGCCAGGATGGCCGCGTCCAGAGGGTTCATGGGCTGCGCGTCGTGGCCCAGCCGGCGCACGGGGGGGATGTTCCCGAACTGCCTCTTGTGCAGGAAGCTCTTGGCCTCGTGCAGGGTGTTCTTCTCCTCGGCCAGGAGCAGCTGCTGCCTCATGTAGTTCTCGAATTCGTACTGAGAGCACTCCTCCGTCACCTTCGCCTGCGGGAGAGGCGGCGTGTCAGAGCACGGCACTGCTCACGGTGCTCACAGCCCACGAGAGCACAGCACAGCACTGCTCAGTGCTCACAGCCCACGAGAACACAGCACAGCACTGCTCAGTGCTCACAGCCCATGAGAACACAGCACAGCACTGCTCACAGTGCATCAGAGCACTGCACTGCACTGTTCCCTGCACTCACAGCCCATCAGAGCACAGCACAGCACTGCACAGCACTGCTCACAGCACTCACAGCCCATGAGAACATGGCACAGCACTGCACAGCACTGCTCCCACCCCATCAGAGCTCTGCTCAGTGCTCACAGCTCTCACAGCCCATCAAGTCACAGCACAGCACTGCTCACAGCCCATCAGAGCACTGCACTGCACTGCTCCCTGCACTCACAGCCCATCAGAGCACAGCACAGCACTGCACACTGTCATCACAGCACTCACAGCCCATGAGAACGTGGCACAGCACTGCACAGCACTGCTCACAGTCCATCAGAGCACTGCATTGCTCCCTGCACTCACAGCCCATGAGAGCACAGCACAGCACTGCTCACAGTGCTCACAGCACTCACAGTCCATCAGAACATCGCACAGCACTGCTCCCACCCCATCAGAGAACAGCAGAGCACTGCTCAGTGCTCAAAGCACTCACAGCCCATCAAATCACAGCAGAGCACTGCTCACAGCGATCACAGCACTCACAGCCCATCAGAGTACAGCACAGCACTGCTCCCAACACTCACAGCCCATGAGAACACAGAACAGCTCTGCTCAGTGCTCACAACCCATCAGAGCACAGCAGTGCATTGCTCAGTGCTCACAGCCCATGAGAACACAGCAGAGCACTGCTCACAGTGATCACAGCACTCACAGCCCATCAAAACAGAGCACAGCTCTGCCCAGTGCTCAAAGCACTCACAGCCCATCACAGCACTGCTCCCAACACTCACAGCCCATGAGAACACAGCACAGCACTTCTCCCGCTGCTCACAGTCCATCAAGACATGGCTCACAGCACTCAGCCCACGAGAACACAGCACAGCACTGCTCACAGTCCATCAGAGCACAGCACAGCACTGCTCCCAGCGCTCACCTCTGCAGTCCTGAGCCACACACACACACACACACACTCACACACCTCCTGTGGGTGCTCAGGGTTGGCCACCTGGTCATCGATGTCCGGCACCACCTGCAAAGGGCCACTCAGCGATGACATGGACTGCCTGCAGGGAGAGCACACCGTTAGGAGCCTGCTGTGCTGCCACACCACCCCCAGGGCTCTGCTTTTGGTTTTCACACGGGATGTGGAACTAACGCCTTGCATAGGGGGGAGAGAAAACAGCCCCAGCTCCAAAAATCACGGGCCGTGCAGCTGACTCAACAGGCAGAGCAAGAACTTGGGCTGGGCGTGCTGCTCAGAGCAGACAGGAGGAGGTCACAGGGCTGGGGAGAGGGCTGCACACATCACACGCTGCCAGGCTGAGCTTCTGCTGGGGCGTGCTGCTGGAAGCTCTCTAGCTGTGGTCCGTGCCAGTCCTGGAACCACATTCGTCCTTAAAAGGCCTCACCCTGTGGTGCAGTGTATTCCTCTGTAGCAGCGTTGCCCACTTTTCTCTTGGAGATCTGCTTGCTTACACTGAGGGGCAGTGCAGAGCTCCTCACAAGCGTGCAGGAAGGGTCTGGATTCAGCTGCACAGACACGTGGGAGCGTGAAATGTGAAAGCAGAAAGGCCCTCCTGCACCCAGCAGTGCCCGTGTGACAGCACGTGCACTGACTGCACTGCCTGCACCCACGAGCAGACCCCAAAGATCCACACGGAGTATTTAATGCTCTTCTGCAGCTCTCACAGTGCATCCCCTGGCACCCTGTGCTTGGCACAGCAGCGACGTACCACGATGCTATGATGGAGCTGAGAGAATCCAGCACTTCAGAAGCTGTCAGGCGCTGCTGCGGATCCAAGACGAGCAGCTTTCGGATCAAGCACACAGTGTTCTCTGAGACCCGGCCATCCCTGGGGACAGAATGCACCGTGAGGCCGCTGTGAGCTGCGCAGAGCCAGCAGGAGTGAGGGTCAGAACCACAGGAGCTGAGAGTTAACCAGAGCTGACCCTCCTGGCCCTGCAGTACAATGCCTTCCTCACCCTTACCCAGCACGTCCCAGCTCTGCTGCTGCTTCCCAGCCACCTCCTGCAGGAGATGGGGTGAGGCTGAGCCCAGCAGGCAGCACCCATGGGTGGGGGAAGGGGGTACTCACTCAGGGATGGTGTACTCGGCAGCCTTGATTTTGCGGAAGAGCTCCTGAGGTATGCTGTCATAGAAGGGGAACTGGCCGTACAGCATGGTGAAGAGCACAACCCCCAGAGCCCACATGTCACTGGGTTTGCCACGGTACGGCCGACCTGGGGGGGGGGAAAAAAGGGGGAGGAGAAAGCACAGGGTTAACTCTGCAGCACAACACCCAGCGTGGGCAGGGAGCACGTGCTCCTCCTTTTGAAGCATTCCTTGGAATGTTTTTTACACCAAGCACTGTGCACTCAGCAGCTGTGATGTGAGCTCAGTGCAGTGCAGGTGAGGAGGGGCAGCCGCCATCACACCGCACTGATATCAGCCACAGGCCCAGAGCTCCAACTCCAGGGCTGCAGCACAGCACGGGATGGAGGGAAGGACTTCCTCTGAGTCACACAGTGAGTCACTGCTGCAGCATTTGTTATTTGGACTAATTATTCTCCGCTTCATACGCTCGAAAAAAGGCACCTCTCCCTCCTCCTCCAGCTTTTCCTGCGGGGACATTTCGGCAGCCATAAAACACAAGCCTTCTCTCTTTGCAGAAGACAGCTTCTCCCAGAGACTAAAACAATGATTAATTCTCCAGGCTTTTCAGCTTCCCCTTGCGCAGGAGTGTTAGCAACGCAGACAGAGGGATGCTCAGATCCCGCAGATGGCGAAGCCTGAGATGTCCCCAAGTAGCTTCTGCCTCCAGAGGGAATCTGCAGGCTGCTCTTGGGCAGCTTTGAGGCACAGGAGCCCTGCAGTGACTGCACAGAAGCAGTTCAAAGCACCATCACGAGCCACCAATGCAGCCCAGCTGCTCACAGCACACTGGCAGGGCTGGCAGGAAGGAGCAGCTCCATGCACCCTCCAGACACCCGCCAGCTGAGCTGCAACTGCTCCAAACTCCTGCAAAGCAGTTGGCTTGCATCATCCATCTGGTTGCAGGGGCCTCAGGATATCCTGCAGAACAGGAAAGGCCTGCAAAAAGCACGCATTCCACTTCCCTGCCGGCCTCTGCCTCCCTTCCTGGCCCAGTCCTGCCTGGTGGGTGGTGATGGAATTGCTCGGCCACGTTTGCTGCTGCAGCCCTGTAAACCTGACAGTGGATTTATCAGGGTGGCCCACGGAGTCTTGCACGGGGAGCAGAAAGAATCAGCTCCCTCTGAGGGTATCTCCCAGGCACAGCAGGCTGGGAGACAGCAGTCGGGTAAGGGATGACTCAAAACCTTCTGCAGGGCTGTTGTCAGTGCTCTAGGCACGCAAGAGAAAGAATGGCACGGATCCTGCCCTGTGCTGCAGACTCACACAGGAACACTCAGTGCTGGCGTTCAGGTTTTAGGCAGTTTCCCATCCCAACACGTGTGACCCTGCACACAGACAGCTCTGCTGCAGCTCAGCTCCAAACAAAAGCAGCTCTACCTGCTGGGAGGACCACACTACGTGAGCTAATGCTTAGTAACCAGAGTCAACACAGAGAGAAACTCCAAACGCATACTGCCCTGGTGTAAATACAGCCACTGATGCCCCACAGCAGCTCACCTGGACGAGAGCTGCAGCAGAAAATGCTGCTCAGGCCGTGCCTGGGATCAGCTGCCCTCGCAGCAGGGTTTAAAGCACCTGCTGGGGATTTACCTGCAGCTCAGACCTGAGGAGCAGAGCACCCTGCCTGCAGTTAGACTTATTTAGGGACGTACAAGGAGCTTTAAATTAGCTTTGAAACACAGGGTGGCCTTAGAAGTTCCACTCTCCCTTTTCCTCGACACTTTCCCGGATGGAAAAAAATCAGATCAGGTCTCATAATTCCGTTAAGAGGATCTCAGAAGGCACACGGGGACAGGATTAAGTCGTTTCCAAGAGCCACAAGGAGGGCTGCGAGCTCCCCCCATGAAGTGCTGCCTACCACTGAGCACATCGGGGCTGATGTAGGCAGGGCTCCCCCGCTGGTCCTTCAGGAGGTCATCCTCACTCACTAGGTGCTTCCCCAGGCAAAAGTTGGTTATGGTTATCCGGTGAGTCCTGGCAAGAAGCAGAGGCAGAGGGTGAGCAAGGAACGTGTGCCACGAGCCACAGAAAACCCTCCTACATTGACAGTACAGAGCAGGTGAGAAGTGTAGGTTCTGTATCTAGACACCCCTGCTTCCCTATGGTTTTGCCAGCTCCAGGTTAATGACATTCTCAAGGGAAAGTGAACTCACGTTACAATTAGCACCACTTCCATGTCACTCGGATAATTTGGCTCTTAACGCACAGCTCAATGGGCTGAGCAGAAAAAACTCTGCCTTCTTGAACAACATTACACAGTGGGAATCGAAAGGCATGAATTAAGTCAGTCAAAATAACCAAGGAGTATTCCCAACAAATCTAGCAGACGAGTGAAATAAAAGCAAGTGTGGGCTGCCAACAGAGAGATGATTATTAAGGCAGCCAGACTTGTGTTTCAAGCTTCAGCTGTCAGAAGACCTCCCTGGCTGATCAGCAACGTGTGGCATTTGTTAAAGGCTGACTTAGAAGACCAAGTGTTCCCCAGGACACCCAAAAGCTGGAGGCTGCTTCCTTTGATTCAGACCCTCCCCCACCCTTCCAGACCTCTCACTGCTTCGGAGCTTGCAGTTGTTCCTCACCACGAGCAAAAAGCCAAACCACAACACGTAATTCAAAGAATGGCTTTGGCAAGGATGCCCACAGAGCTGCACACACCTTCCCTTCCCTCTCTGCACTGCCCACAGGACGAGCTCTGCATGGCACTGCCTGCTGTGTGTGAGGGGCTGGGGTGGGCAAATCGAGAAGCTCAACCTCAGTAGGAAAAACCTGTCTGCTTTCAAACAGAATGAGGGAGAAGAGCAAAGCAAGCTGAGATCACAGAGAACCCACATGCTTCCTAGAGACCGGGAGCCTGAGGACCCAAAGCCTTCCAAGTTTTTATTCATTCCACAGCAAACAAAAAAAACCAACCAACCACCAAGAGCACGAAAAGACAAATTCCACTCATTCCTAAGGCAAGTGCAAAATATTTAGCCAGTAATGTAACGCTGAAGAGTGCAGTGAAGTATCTGAACTGGAACTAGCTCGCCAGCTGTGTAACTGCACAGACTGACACACAAAGCTCCAAGGAGCACCCAGAGGAGCACCCAGGGGTGCCCTGCAGCCCGGCTGCCTCCTGCGGGCACTGAGGTTGTGCCCCGTGGATGCATCTCTGTGCTGAGCCTTGCACCACGCAGCTCGTGGGAACAAGGAGGCCACTTCAAGCACACATACAGACAGAAGAACTTTGTTTAGATAAGTAAATGTTTTGCTGCTAGCGAAAACACAGCGGCAGAGCAGCCAGGGATTGAACAGTGCTGTGATTATAGGACGGACTGCAGGGCTGGGAATTCCCTCAGCACGATGGGAAGTGAGCTACACGAGCAGAACCATCCCTCATGTTTTAGTTCCTTCTTTTTGTAAGAACCATTTCTCTCACAGGTTTCTGAATTACTACAAAACCTAGTTTTCAGAAGCTAGAATCCAACAGGAAATGCTGACACGAGGTCACCAAGAAGACTGAGCTACCCGGATCGGGCTCGACTCATGGCTGGAGATCAGCCCATGGAACTGAAGTGGATCTGCATTTTTCTGCAGCTCATTTCCACATCCCTCAGCCTTCTCACAGAGCTCTCTCAAGCACTGCTGCCTTCAGCTTTGCTCCCACCGAAACATCTGCTCCGGGGTAAGAAGCACAGAGGGGCTCTCCAGCACACTTACCTTTTGTTTAGCACCATGTTTCCTAGTTTCAAGTCTCTGTGCACAATATTTTTCTGTAAAATACACAATTGTAGAACGTGAGCAAAGCCATTTTGGTCTGATCTGATGCTTACATAAAAGCAAGGAGCGAAATGAGGCCGCCTTCATCCTCAGAACACAAAACTACAGGTGGGACACAGTCCCCTTCTCACACAGTTTCTTCTAGATGTAAACTAAGGAAGGCAGAGCTGATTCTGACACACAGGAGAGCACTGAATGACGACGATGTTAAAATAAGTACAACACTTGAAGTCATTCAAGTATGAATGCACGATGCCAGGAGGCCTGGAACGTCAGTGCCCAGGCTTAGCATGACCTCACTGAGGATCATTTTACCAGTGCTACACATTTCAGTGCTCAGCCAAAGAAAGATGGAAACTCCTTTTCACAGAGCAAATGGTCAAAGGGCAGCAGAACCTGTTCGCGTTGCAGGAACTCACAGCAGACAGATCATAAACTTGAGGTTTTGAGCTCAGAAAAAAAAAAAAACCCTAACAAAAATCAATGTTTGTATTGGGATTTATTGTGCCTCAAAGGGAAGCAGCAGTGCTTCCTGCAGCTGATCAGCCCCTGCTCCCTTCCTCAACCACTTTTCTGGGCTCCTAACACCACGGTTCACCTGATGTGCACAGAGCACAGCTGGCCTGACTCCACACGATGTAATCACTGAGAAACCAAAGGGGAAGGGAAGCTGCCACGGCCTGCTAAGATATCTAACGTGGGCAAACTGACCTCCAGCAGCAACAGGGACAGCTGAGCTCTCACCTTATGTAATGCTTCCACCACTCGTACCACATCGTAAAATATCACGACCGTCTCTCGCTCACTGAGCCTCTTCTCCTTAATGACATAATGCTGCAGATTGATCAGATCTGCTGTTTTGTCACTGAAATCGTGAGCACAGAGGCAGTCCAACACGAGGCAGATGCGCTTCTTCATTTTCCTGACCATTCTGTTGGCTTCTAGATCTTCTATAATTTCGCAAGCTCGGTCCTGCAGGGAGGCAAACACATGAGCAATGGTTCAGGCAGCTATCAGACAGAGAGCAGCAGAAAATAAATACATGCCGATCTCAGAATAAGTGGAAGCAATTACAGGGCTTGATCTTTGTCCCAAGTGGGGATTTCAGAGGGATGATGCATGATCTCTGCCTGAAGAAGCCAGAAAAAAATAAGTCTGTGCTCTTTGCTTACACGTGGACAGCAGTGCTGACACTGAGACATGCAACTGCAGGTTAAACCAAAACCAAAACCCTGAGGAGGCACAGCCACGGATCATCAATAATAGTAAGACTAGAAAAATAAGCAGTTCCTTCATGACTTTAAATGGGACACGATCAAGTTGGACATCTGCTTCACTTAAGATACAGCACACACCGAAAGGAGTGAGAAGTCTGCTGGCAAAACGTAACCAGCAAGCAAAGCAATACCAGCAGGCAACTCCTGTCCTGAAGCTGTTAACAGCACGTTCACTCACTGGGGGTGCTGATCAGCACGTGTACTGGTTCTTTTTAACACTCCAAAGCAGTTTCTTGGCACCTTGCTCTTTCCCAGCCATCATAAAGCAATAGGGAGACCAGAAAGCACAAGCTCAGTTCTGAAGAGCAAGTTAATGTGCTGGTAAAGCAGGGAGGCATCCCAGAAATGTCATTACAAAAGGTTTACAGGCCCCAGGTGTGCTATGACAGCAGTCACTGCCAAACCATGAGTCTCAGAGGGTGTGCTGAGCACCTGCCCCATCTCCAGTGCTCTCACACTTCCCAAATCCCAACCCTGTTACATCACACTTAACACCCAAAAAACTCCAGCCACAAACGTGCTTGTTTGAAGCAACACCGAGGAACCTTGGTGTGCTGGGAACTCTTTGTGCATAAAAAGAGGGTCAGCACCAACTGCACAACACACAAAAGCAGCTCGAGCCAGCAGCAATCACCCTGAGCTGCGTGGTGACCAGCTGTACCTGGAAGAGCCCGTGGTGATGAACCACTCCTTCCTGATTGTGGAGCAGGGAAAGGAGAGAGTACTCCGTGTGCAGCAGCATCTTGCCCTGTCGTTCCTCCTGTGTTTCTATTCCTTTATCACCCCTTTCTTCTAAGGTGAGAATCTTCAGGGAAAGGGAAAAGACTCTTACAACTCCCAGGGAAAAAAAAGAAAAAAGCAAACACCCCCCCCAGACCCTCACATTTTAGGTAATCACACGGGTATTTAACACCTGGATGTAATTACTCTGGTATCTGTTCACTTGACACAAGTCTGTCTGAACTAAGAGCTGCACAGAATGCACAGCACGAGCCTGAATAACACACAAGAGGCTCAGGTGGTTTGTGCCCATACCCCAAGTGGCCCTTCCTGCTTTGGTGCAGTGGAGGAAACCAGAGGGCCTCACTCAGCTCAGCCTACACCACACTGCACCGAGCCCTGTCGTGAGAGCAGAAGTTAGAGAGGAGCTGGAGCCCCTGCACTTTGCTTACCTTTAGCTGATAAAAGTCATCTGTCCCATCCTTCCTTGCCAAACACTGAACAATACTTGGCACAGGGGAGTTACCTAAACGTGGACCTAACAGCACAAAGCAAAAACAGACTTGTTTTCCTCAAGCAGCAATGACTAATTCAGGGTTACATCAGTATCCAAGTGTCACACAGTTTACACGAGCTTAAATCAAGTTCCTTTCTTTCAGGACACCACGTGTCTTTCTGTAAACCACGATCTAAAGACAAAAACGAAACCTTTCTGGACAACGTCTTGAGTTGCTAACTGCAGAGCCATCGAGCAAAAGAGAAAAATCACACACAGCACAGCCGTGCTGGGAAATTCACACTTCTGCATGCCTGAACCATAAGGCTTTCATGTATACCAGCAACACCCATGGCAACTGCTGCTCCCACTCCTCCCAACCCAACTGCCACCTCCGCAGGGACAGCTCAGGCACACGGATCACTCCACACTGAGTTAAAAGGAAGAGAGGAGATTCTGTGTCAGCTCAACTGACCAATTGCTGCTGGTTTCCACCTGAAAATCCATCGGTTTCCAGCACTTTGTGTAACTAGTTCCAAGCTAACAACTCCTCTGGCAGTTCTCAAAGCCAGCAGAGCGACCTTGCCCAGGAATACTGGGTTCAACACACCCCCAGAGCTGACCAAAATGCCTCCTGAATTTGCTTAGTAACAAAGTTTAAGAATGTAGTTTTAAAAACAGCAATAAGGGCTCACGTTTATCTCCCAAGACACGCCTGCCCTGCTGCGTTGGTGCTGCAGAAGCCCAGCTGTGAGGCACTACATTACACATCTGCTTCGCCTCCTATTTTCAGCTCTGCCATCAGCAGCTCTCTGCCTTCATAACTAAAGAGGAAGAAAACCCCCTCTGCTTACCCAGTATGAAGGGGCCTGCTCTCTTGGCATTATTTCCAGAAATCCCTGTGCAAAGAGCTTTTGCCTTAGTGGATGTTTCCCCAGCTCCTCTGTCTGACGCTCGCCGCTTCATCCTCGGCTCTTGAAAGAGAGAAAAGATCACATTTTGACGAGCAGCTGAGTTAACTTCCCTGTGCTGCTCCCTCATTTCACATGGGAAGGCTTTCTCTTACTGATGCACTGCTCTGCCTGATCATCCTTCTGCAAGAAAACAACAACAAACCTGACCAAACAACCCAAACCAACAAGCACAGCTCATTTACTGATAGATCAGCTGTGGGCTGCAGGCTGGATGCATTTTGAAGGTATAAATCAGCTCTGCTATTCAAAGCAACGTTTCCTAGAACAGAGATCTGAGAGGGGTAGTGGGAACAAGGGGAAGTAAGGAAAGCTTGCATTCCAGCAGAACCCAAGTCTGTCAAACAGCATCACCCAAACAGCATCTGAAAACTAATGCAGCCTCATCCTCTGCACGGGTGCCTCCTTCTGATTCAGCTCAGGGAGTGTTTGGTGTATGTGTTCACAGAGGACCCCACAGGAGGCAATGCTGGCAGCTCCCCATGCAGCAGCACAGCCCGGGGCTGCTCCTCCAGCAGCCACCAGCACACCATGTTTTAACGGAGCATCGAAGCAATCAGTGCCTTTCATCTTCTCCAGCAAGGGCACAGAAAGCCAAAATGTGAACTTCATTTAACGACTTCTCAGAAATGCACTTGTAGCCTTTCCCTCTCTGCATCCCCTCTGTGCTCTCCATCTCCATCTGATGCAGCCGGGCTGAGCTCAGCACCCAAAGCCTGAGAGCAACAGCCAAAGCACCATCCCACCTCAGCCCACCTTTAACTGACACTCTACTGAACTGAAACACCGTGCTGTCACACATGGGCTGCCCCCATCACTGCAGGACACAAAGAAGGGTTCATCTGCTGGAGGAGAGCCCCGTGCTTTGTGCACAAGCATTTAAGGTGCACAGCTCCAAGCACCAGCAGCTGCTCCTTGGTCAGGAGAGCAGAAAATGCCATTTCCAACACACACCTTCTGCTGCTCAGGCATTTGGAGAGAACTCGTGCTCTGACATCTCAAAGATGCTATCTTTATTTTTCTCTAGGAGGGGCAGGGGGAGAGGAGGAACTGAGCCCAGATCCGTTTTCTTCCACTGAGCAAGTCCCAGCTGAGCCCTGCTGACTTCCCTAAGAGTGGGCTGCCCAAATATTTTGGGTTGCACTTATAGGGTTAAAAGAAAAATAAAAAAACGTCCCCAGGTTTCACCGAGGAAGAGAGTGACAAATCAGCACGCTGCGAAGGAAGCCGGGACATTCACCCTCCGGCAGCCCCACCCTTTCTGTGGACACAGCAGTGATCTCATCGCGTTAATTAGGGAGCAGTATCTGTCACCAAGGTCAGAGATAGCAGCAGAGATAAGGTGAGAAACCTTCCAGAGGGTTTACACCCCCGAGCTGCTGGGTTCCCCCACGTGTTCAGATCTTGGAGTGAGAACTCTCCCCCCACCCCAACGCTCCCTGCAGCCTCGACCCAAAGTGATGGTCCCGTGAGATCCTCTGCTCTGCTCTGGCAACGTGTGAGTAAGATTTCCACTGGAGAAACCCCACTGCACAGAAACTCTGAGATAATGAGCGTTGTGCAATCGGAGCAGGGTAGGAAGCTCTGCTGCAAATGGCGTTACGGTAAACAACGTAATTGGAGGACTCACGTAGTTCAGCATCAACTGTATCTTCACTCTTCTTCCAAACTAGGTTTTCCAGCGTCTCAGGAGACAGGAGTCCTCACCTCGGAGAAGCCTGGCTGGTTGGAAGGTCGAGGGCTCTGCAATGCGAAGCGAGATGCACCTGATGCTCCGGACACAGGTGTGTTCCCAGGTTGCCCTCCCCACCTCAGCAGCACCAGCACTGCTGCAACACAGCCTTCATTGCTGGGAGGAACTGTTACGAGAGCTGACTCGTACAGCTTGGGCTTGAGCAGAGCTACTTTGGCAGAAGGCTGAGAGCGAAACATTGAGTTTTACAGATCCTGACTGCAGGTGGATCCCTCTTCACCAACAGCCTGTGCTGCCCAATGGTTCACTCAGTCCCATTAAAGGGAGAAATTTAGGGTTGAAATTGGATGCGCCAGACCCACACTGCTTACAGCCCCACAAGGACAACAGTCCACAGAGCCCAAGGGGTCCTGGTGGGCACAGCACACGCAGAGTGCTTTAAGGGAAGGTCATGGGGCAGTTGCTGTGAGAAAAGAGAGAGCTGTTCCCTTTCCTGCACGTTGAGTAACCCCGATTAGAGCAGGGAAGCTGGTCAAAGGGCCACCGCTTCATTGTGCAAGCCCCTGCTGCAGCAGGGCAGGCTGGCACGGGGCTGGAAGGAGTGCTCTGAGCCAGGGTGTAAGGCACTACACGTCGAAGCCACAAGTGCAGAGCAGGAGGCTTCTTGCTGGGCCAGCTGCTGCTTTCTGCACACAAATCCATTCCATCCTGAGCTGCTCTGACACAAAGCCCTCCCTGCAAGGGGCTGCCCTGCCTGAAGCACGCACAACATGAAGCTGGTGCTGCTCTGACACAGCAGCAGCACGCCAGGACCAGGCCACCCACTGCCCCACAGCGAGGGACCACAGCACACAGAGATGGAGGAGCAGCACCACACCCCACAGGCAGCCTCACACTGCTGGGCATGCCCAGCTCCTGCCCCTGCAACCAAACCCATCAGCACACCTGAAACTCCTCCCTGGGGCAGAACAGGATCCCTTCCCCTCCCTGCAGGACCCACACAGCAGTTCACTGTTCCCCCCCCCAGTGCAGGAACTGCTCACACTGAGCTGTGCCACCCCCACTCTGCCATCTGCAACACTCACACAGTGAGGCTGAGAGCGTAACACGGGAATTCATCACTGACTTGTGGTGCTCCTCACACACTGCACCAAAGCCTTGCTGGAGAAGGGCACTCAGAGCTTCCTACTGCATCGGCTGTGACTTTAATAGAGCTGATAATCAAATAATGTTAGAGGCCCAGATCTTTTAATGAGGTAGCTTAAGGAAATTGGCTAATTCCTGAACTGCTGTGCACAGTTCCAGTGTCCAGCACAGCAGGAAAGGAAAGCAAACAGAGAAGGTTGCCCTGAGCATCTCAGAGTGAGGAGCAAGGCAGGTCCTGCAGTCCAGCTGCCTCCATTAATAGCAGGAGAGGAAAAAAATAGTACCTTTGGGGTGTGAACAGGATTACTCAGCACCACAGAAACCAGTTAAGGAACTGGAACAGCTGACACAACCTCAGCGGTGCTTTCTGCTGCTTTATCTCACAGGGGCACAAAGTGTGTCTGTCTGTGCTTACAGTTTCTGGGGTGATGAGTGAATCCCAAAGGCTGTGCTGCAGTCCCACAGAGGAGCTGATCTCTGCCAGGAAGGAAACGGGGTGACAGAGAGGGGGTGGGATGGTGCTGGGGCAGTGGCAGATAACAGAGCCCAGCGGTGTCTGCTGGACAGCTTTGGGTTTTTTGGGTGCCCAACGCTGCAACGTTGGGTACGGAGTCGGAACGAACAGCAAAAGCTGTGGAAGTTCAGCAGTTCTGCAACAGAAATACAAATCGTTGAAGAAAAAGTCCGCTGGATGACTCAGAGAGCCAACAGCACAACCGAGCTGTGCGTGCTGCGCCGTGAGCCCTTCCGGGAAGAGCCGCCTTCTCCAGAGCACACAGCAGCCCTGACTCACTGATTTCTTGGAAACACAGAGCCCAGAGAGCTCCTTCCCCCTGCACAGAGCTGCACTCACCTCACCCCAACCACAGGCAGAGCTGGGGACACACCACGCCCCTGTCCAGGCACTGCCCCTCAATGACAACACCACTTCCACGGGCAGAACCACATCAGGGAGAGGAAATCCCTTCCCAGCCCCCAGCAGGGAGCTCCACAGCGCAGGATTCCAGCGCCGTGACCACGAGCTGGCGGCAGGCTGGGCTGCTCCAAACCCTCCTGATGCATCAACACATGAGCTCGCCAAGGACTCATCGCTGGGAGTTCCCTGCTGGGTTACACAAACCCCGAGGGCAGCTTCACCCCTCCACACCAGCCCACGTCCTGGGTGCAGGGGGAGAGCCGTGCTGCTCTGGGAATCGTTTCTGCTGACAGCTGAGGTTGCTAGGTGCGTGGCACAGCCCGGCCATCAGCTCAGCAGGACTTTCCTCACACACACACACACACATCAGCGCGTGACTCACACGTGCTGACACTTTTACAGCGAGGTGTGGCCGCTGCTAACAATGCCCCACTCATCGGCCCCGGCGAGATAGGGAGAAGCACAGACGTCACCCACACACGGGTAAATCCTAACCACCACGCGAACGCTGCCATTGTTCGCCGCGTGAAAGCGCACTGAGAGATGACGTTATGAAAAAGACAAAGCCCACGTCGCTAACCAAACCGGACCACTGCGTGCTGAAAACCACGCTGGGCACAAAGCACAGTCCCAGCCGGACCGAGGCTCCGCAGGCTGAGCACCAGGGGCCGGCTCCCGGAGGAGACGCTTCCGTCACGCCCCGAGGATGAGCAGCAGCCCCTCCTCGAAGCACCGATGACCTCAGAGGTCTTTTCCAGCCCTAACGACGCCGCGGTTCGGCTTTCTCTCACCGCTCAGCACCGCCGCGCAGAGCTCTCGCTGGGGACAACAGCTC
Organism: Callipepla californica brunnescens; assembly: GCA_023055505.1. Classification (NCBI taxonomy): domain Eukaryota; kingdom Metazoa; phylum Chordata; class Aves; order Galliformes; family Odontophoridae; genus Callipepla; species Callipepla californica. Next base: position 1,643,902 of record JALIRH010000055.1, read on the forward strand.
GCCGGTGGGACGGGAGCACGCGAACGGGCGCTCCGCTGCCAGAGCCGCTGGGGTACGGCCAAGGAGCGCTTCTGGAGCAAGAAAAGGCCGCCGCAGCACCGAGCACGGCACGGCACGGCTCCGGCATCCCCGGGTCCCGCGGGCAGTGCCCTGGGCCGCGCTCAGAGCGGAGCTGCGCACACAGCGGCGAGCGGGCGGTGCGGAGCCGCGACAGCACCGAGCCACGCTCACCTCACGGCCCCGCGGAGCCCCCGCCCGCCCCGGCCCGGCCCTGAGGAGCGGGATGAGGGCCGGGCCGGGCCGCCCGTCCCCTCACGCGGCAGCCGCGGCCCGGTCCCGGTCCCGGTCCCGGTCCCGGTCCCGGTCCCCGTCCCCGTCCCCGTCCCCGTCCCGGTCCCGCCGCTCACCCATGGCCCCGGGGCGCCGCCGCCGCTCCGCGCGGCCTCCGCTCGGCCGCCTGACAGCGGAAGTGACGCACGGCCCGGTGCCGCCCCGCCCCCTCGCGGCCGCCCCGCCTCCACGCAGGAACGGCGGCGCCGATTGGGCAGCAGAGCCAGAGCCGGCTGTGATTGGCAGGGAGACTAATGGCGGGCGCACAGCTCCGATTGGCTGTGGCGAGAAGGCGATGAGGGAAAGCCGATTGGCTGACGCGGGATGACGCTCTCCGCTGATTGGTGGACAGGAGGCAGCTTGCCCCGCCCACCCACGCATGCGCGCTGCGCCACCGCCATAGCAACCGCCCCATCGCTCCGTGCGACGTCCGCAGGGCCGAGGGAGGGAGCGGGGCCGGGGCGAGCCCTGAGCGAAGCAGCTCCTTCCCCCTGGCCCCGCTGCCTGCCCGCAGCTCTTTCCCCCTGTGCCCCTCTCCCCCCCTCAGGATGGGGCTCATGGCGAAGGCTACAGCCAAGGATCACCGCAGAGCCGCGCACTGAGGCCAGAAGGGCTTTGTTTGAGAGCTGAGGAACTGTACAGAAAGGGATAGAGGAGCAGCTGCCGGTTGCGGGTCTCCAGCCCTTTGAAGTCGGCTTGTTGGCGGGGCTCATCTGTGCTTGGCGCGGGGGAACTCCCTCCTGCCCTTGTCGCGGCCCCCGAAGTAGCGCACGCGCTGGATGGCCTGCAGCTGCCGCTCGATGGTGGCCCTGATGTCCACCTGGTCGGGGATGTGCACGTAGCGCACGTTCCTGCCGGTCACGAAGATCTCGTCCAGCCGTGACACCGCTCCTCTCCTGTCTGTGAAGGTCACCTCGGCCAGGCGCATGTTCATGAAGGCGTCCACGTTGGCCACGCGCCCCGTGGCCGTGCTCTCGTCGCGGAGGTCCACGGTGGTGACGTGGCCGTGCAGGCCCTGCAGCAGGATGACCAGGCTGTTCTCGGCGATGGTGCGCTCCTTGACCGAGTGGCTGACCTCCATGGGAGACGCTGCGCTGTGCTCCACCAGCACCTCGAGCTCTGGGACTGGGCACCAACCAGCACGTGTTCAGCGCGGCCGTGGGAGCGTGCCACGCTCCTGTACATCCACACCAGCCCTCTGCACGCAGGAGCACTCACTGCCTTCTCCCCTTGTGCACGGCGTGCTCGCCCTCACCATCCCACTGCACGCGAGGGTGCTCGTTACCTCCCTCCCTTTGCACACGGGGGTGCTCGCTGCCCCTTCCCTCGCACCCCCTGCCCCCTCCTGCATCCATACGTTAACTCCCACCCCACGCACTCAGCCCCAGCCCCTCCCTGGGCCGCACGCAACCCGCCCCGCTCGCTGCTCGCTCCCCCCCCCCCCTCACACCCACCCTCTCACGCACACGCGTGCACCCCACGCACCCCCAGCCCACTCACCGCCCGGCCCGGCGGCAGGAAGGGGCGGCCCCTCCTGCGCGCAGCCCCGCTCGGCCCCGCCCCGCCCGGCGGCTCGGAGGCAGGCTGGGAGGAACGCCTTTAATGGCTCACAGCCCGTCCATCAGCGCCAGCAGGTCCTCGCCCTTCCCGCAGCTCTCAGTCACCGGCTCCGCCACCTCCAGGTCCCCCAGGATGCGCTCCAGCTCCGCTCGCCGCGCCGGCTCCTGCGCGGAGACACCGAGTCAGCTCCGAGGGCAGCGACCGGCGCTGGGGAGAGCTCTTTTCGAAGCGGAGGAGGAGTGGTTAGAGTGTAAGTGAACTGCAGTGTACCTACCTCAGTGGCTTCTATGTTCACAACCTTGTAAGATAACTCGTCAGGTCTCGTCAGCGCCGCCTGTCTTGATTGAAAATATGAAGAGTGCTTAACGTGATGTCATACTGTCACATCCCACCCATACCGCAGGAAGTCAGCAGCGTTTTTGATTTGGCCAAGCATGAAAGGGCTAAGCGTTCCCGAGGCTCCTACAGGTGAGAGATTTAGGCAGCATTCCTGTTTCTACCAGGCAAACTGGGATGCTGATACCATTTCGGAGACTGATCCCTGCTTTGGGTTGCTTGATGCTCAATGTGGAGCAGTACCTCCCTGCCAGGAGGGGGCTTCAGTGCTCCAGCACTCTGCTTCCTGAACTCCCGTCTGTTAAGACACATACTTCTCTCTGAAATGAGTGTCAGGGGCACAGAAAAGCTAAGGGTACTGAAGGGTGCAGGTCACGCACCTGGTCTGTGATGGGACCTCAGCTCAGGCTGTCACTGCTGCTGACCTCCAGCCTCACCTGAAGGCAGTGCGAGACCTTGCACCACAGAAAAACTAGGAACACAAATCCCTTTCCTTGTCGAGTCTTTAAAAAGTAAGTCAGATAAACTGTTCCTCTTTTGTTCCTGCAGGGAATATCGGGACTGGATAAGAAAATACTAAAAAGGCTGCTACTCTGTCCCTGAAGCTGTTAAGGACCAGCTTCAGTCTCCAGGACTTGTCCATGTGTCACTAAACCACAAACCCAAACCAGAACCAGCTCAAGCATACTCCTCCTCCTCATCTGTGGTGAATAAATTCAGCCGAAATCCTGTCTCGCTGCCACCAGGTTTCTTGATCTCCAGACCTCCCAGCAGCCTGGCCAAGAAGTTCAGTTCTTCTTTAGCAAGAGGGTTAGGGACTATATTCTCCTGCAGAAAACAGCAATAGGTTCAGCAATCCTGGTCAGATTACCACAATGTTACTAAATTCTCACAGTGTTACTATATTCTAACATTACACCACCATACACAAACACATTTACACACTGTTAATGGTATGGGCAACTCGTCATTATCAGTCATATATTTGAAATGATTGTTTGGATGTATAGGCCTGGGACAAGACAGTTTTCCAGCTAAATCAAAGAGCTGAGAAATCAGCAAAGCCAGCTTCCTGTTTTCTGAAGAAATCACAAGAGGAAGCAAGATTTCAGTAGGCCACTTCATCAGCTTGTGTCTGCTGTTGTTCAGGAAAGCATGGCCACAGCCTCACCCAGATGGGGTCATGGGGAACGGCTGAGGCTTGGGGAGAAATGAGTAAACCAGATAGCCCCGAAGCACGGATTAAAACAATGGTTATTGTTATATAAGAAAGGAGATTAACAAAAGAGAAGGGAGTGCAGCTGTCTGGTGAATGAGTTGGAGGAGGTCAGTGTGTGTGTGATCCAGTGACCCCAAGGATGAAGAGATGGGGAGGCAGAATGTAAAATCTGATGGGCGCAGTGAAACTGCCCAGAGAAAAGCACTCTCCCACGTGTGAGCACCCACAGGACTTCTGACACACACTGCTGCTGGGGACACGAGCTGTGACAGGATCAGAGGAACATTAACCTTTGTACTGGATGCCAAGGTTTTGGATGATCCTGATGTGTGCGTCTCTGCTGGCCGACTAACACTGTACCTAGAGAGAAGAACACATGAGGAAAACCACCTGTTATCTACTTGTGATCCCTAAATATGACTTCAGATATTTTTTCTGAAGACTGGAAGCTACTGAGAGAAGTTACAGTTCTGTGTTACGGGGTATTGTGGCATTAAAACACGTAAGCAACAAAGCTGTAAGAACAAACATTACTGACTCTCATTCTGAAAGTGGAAAAATCACCTATGATGAACGTGAAGGAAAAAAAATAGTTCCCTGAATGCAATTAAGCTTCAATTCCAATTCACAGAACGTGTGGTACACGATGAGAGCACTATTTTCAGCTCTGTTAAAGTCATGAATCAAACTGTGGCTCTTTCCCACAGCTCTTTACACGCATTTATCCGTGTGTTTTGTTTTACAGTCACTCTGTAAAGTAGCTGAGCTAGCTGATAATGTCAAAGATGCAAAAATAAATATACAAGACTGAAGACATGCTTCTGAGCAAATCCATAATTAGCGTTTGCTTCATATTTCTACGTAGGACAAAAAATGACTTACATATTTGTTCCAAGTTTGAGGACTCTGTCTCCATAAAGTTCAAAAGATCCTTCCCTTTGTGGAGTGACATAATTTCCACCAGTGGTGAACTCGGTTCTTTTCACTTCATCTCCATTGCGATTAAACATCCTTAAAAACAACCCAATATTGAAACATATGTAATCCATCTATTACTCATTTTCAGTACTGATTCCAAAAGAAAAAGGAATAAAACGCTCTTCTGTACACTGATAAATATTTATTTTAAAGGGTAAGTGATCAACAGCTAATTTACTGGAGCAGGGAATGCCAGACACACCATTAGGATCTCACTGCTGGGTGACTTAGTCCCAAACCTTGCCCTATAAATAACCCAGAGGAGGTTCAGCCACCCGTGCAACATGGCTGGCACTCTAAACTTGACTCCCATTACACTTCTGGCACTAAGTGCTCCTTTCTGAGCGAGGTGTTGCAAACAGTATTCACCTGATGAGTCCTGGAACTTCTGTACCCCAAGGAACAGGGCCCGATGTTGGCAGCACAAAGCGACCGTTGGAGTTCTGCACTTTGTCCTTCAGAAAGATAGAGACCTGCAAAAGAATCCTCCAGAAAATCAGTTACATGTCTTCTGTACTGAGTTCTCTATAGTCTTCCTGCCCAGGCTGGGATTGGTTTCCTAGAGATTCTGATGTGCATAAAGACTGATCTAGGCAAAGCCAGTAATGTATAACTGTAGTCCAGAGGACAGGCACACTTGATGCAGTATAAAAAGAAGTGTACTCTTCATGCATTTGAGTATGATGAATTTATTTACAGAGTATCAAGGCCCACATCCCCAAGCTTGAGGTTCTTAGTTCCATAACAAGTGTCTACTAAAAATATATATACTTGAAACTAATGAAAACCTGAATCGAGAATTATCCTACACAGTCACCTTTGAAATAAACAGGGAATTAGGGTTTTTTCCCCAGAACGTCTTAGAATTATTATTGTATTGGTGTGTGAAATTAGAAATACTGAAATGACAAGCACATCAAGATGGCCAGAAAGCATAAGTAACAAAACCAAACATAATGTGATCATAACGAGATACTTTCATGCCCAAACTTCCTTCTGCTCTAACTGATCTGTTACATAGGATTCTTACCCTTATGTGCATGTCCTGAAAAAATATGAGGAGCGTCTGCCTGATCAGCTGAAATTCACCAGCAGGGAGACAGCTGTACATCTGGAAGAGAAACACCCCAAGGTGAAGTGCTGTAAGGGATGTGTACACAGTGTGTGTGACACGCAGAGCTGTGTGGAGCTCTGCACTCGATGGGGCACTGCCTGACGCAGCAGTCAGTCCCAAAGACCGACTTAGAGCAAGAAAATCTCTGTGTATTCCACTATCTTGCTAAGGAGTCTTACTTCAATCAGCTGTCGGAAAGTTTCATCCACTTGGTTCAGGATGCCAGGGGAATCGCAGATGAAATCCTTGATGGCATCCAGGTGATTGAACGTGACCAGCAGGATGTCTTTGGGCCGGGGACACAGCAGGACTTGGTACTTGAAAGCCATAGTCATGAGGTCATACAGCTGCAAAGTAACACGAGAGATTCTCATTCCACTGCAGCACACACATCAATTCCACGCTCGTGCAGAAAGGGTTCTAGGCATATTTTTCTTTTAGCATCTGCTTAAGGGTAAGGAAACCATTTTAGCTTTGTTTCCCAAGAAAATAACGCCTCTGCAAGGACACTGCCATCCCTCCTGTAGGTCTCTCCAGCAGCCTTTAACACTACAGGCAATTTCAACAATACTGACACCAGGGTATAGCTCTGACAGGGAAGCAAGTTCCTCTAACGTTTCTCTTTTACCACCAGATAACTGTTTGCAGGCAGGAGTTCTTCTGCCTGTAACTGAAAATAGCAAGTGTCAATGCAAATGTATATATATTTACATATATATACACATATAGGCTTTTTAGATATAGAAGTGTGCTTCGTGAACCTCTGAAAATCACTTACATATGAACCTCAAAACTGAGGATTTCCACGTAAGGTGCCAAATTATGCAGAACTACTACAGATTTCCTCCCAAGTTTTCCCAGCTTATAGATATTTTCACAAAGAAATCCAGTGGAAAGAGGTCTGTTACAAAACGCTTCCCAATTACAGCAACCTGCCAACAGCACTGAAGGAGAACAGCAAGGATCACACAGATCAGTTTTACCTTATCCATGCTCGCCTGGTTCAGCCTCATGATTGAAGCATGAGCTAGCCGGTCATACACAGTTCTCAGAGCTTTCTTGGAATAGAGTTCCTGCGGTTTAAACAGCTCTTCCATAAATTTTTTATTGAACATGGTTGTGATGATGTCATTCATAACTGTAAAGACAGAGAGTATCTGTTTCTGCTTCAGAAACACAGCGCTCACCTCGTCCTTCCACGCAGAGAACCTGCACGCTGACGGCTGTGAGGGCTCACACGACACTCACCACGAGGAGTGGGTGCAGAGCCGCACCAGGAGCAGGATGGGGAACACCTTTCCTTAATCCAGGCACTTCTCTCAATGCCATGCTGTTCTAAGCAAGCAGCATGATTTCTGCTGACTGTCCCCTGAGGCAGAAATGTTTCCGAGCTGCAGACAACAAACCTTGCTTTCCAGTGGGAATAAGGCTGAGTTTGTTGTCTTGTTTTTACAGCAACAGCCAGCACTTTCCTCTTTTGAAGTAATTTTGTTTACAGGCTATGCTGGCATGTATTATCTGGAAAAGCCACAGTTCTGCTTCCTAAGACTGTTTTGCATCGGTCTGGATTTCTTTACGTTGTCTTTCTTTACAATCCACAGCTAACTCTCTCTCCCTGTTCCCTTTTTGGCGTTAACACTGTCAGTCTGTTTTCCCCTTCTAAACAGGAGCCCTGGAATGATTTGAAGTCCCTCGAACTTGTGTTAACCGTATCATGACCGACAGGTATCGAAGGGTGCATTCACTGTGCAGGGCCAGCCAGGAGCTGAGAACACTGCCACAGATCACTGGCACTCCCTCACCAGTGCTTCATCCCGAGGTATGAATTCAGAGGTGACATGTTTCCATGAGTTATTGGACACGAGGAGGGGATTGGGAGTGCAGAATGTAAGGGCTGTGCTCTGCTTCACAAGCTTTTAATGCAAAGAAGGTACAGAGCATTTCTGCAGTGATTCGAGCAGGCAGCACCTCAGCTTTCCTGCTGGATTCAGTGCCTTTATCATGTACCTGATGCATTCTACAGTGGTACCACAAACAAACATTTATTTCTCTATCAAAAAAACACTGGGAAAAAAAAAATCAATTTCCATTCACAGAGATTATTATGTGCAAGCATGAATTTCCCTAAGCAGATCACTGCTCCTGAAGCTTGTAATGATAGCTAATTCTTATGGATTAGAGACATCTCAAGGGAAGCAACAATGAAAAAGCAAAGCAAAGTTAATGTAGCACTCACTTCATCTTTTCTTAGATGATTATTACCTAGGGAACGCTGCTAGGCATGTCACAGATACTGAGCACCTGGACGCTGACAGCTGTCTTCCAGAGGGCGAGTGCCTCCTCAAGTGTGGATTAAAAATGAGCCCTGCTACAAGTGGAAAATAATTCCCTTCTCTTCCACCCTTTTCAGATAAACCGGCCACAAAGCAGCCTCTGCTGCAGTGTGGGGCAAAAATCCTCACTGCTTTCAGTGGAGAAAACCAAATACTATGCATTATTGTACATTCAGTTCTGCATGCAATCGAGAACGTTATTTTTTTCTTAAGTTTTCCACGTGTGTTGTCTGCACAAAGACTTCTCCATCTTAGGAGGGTCACTAATAACCAATGCTGCCAGGAGACAATCTCACAGTACGCAACTGCAGCTGGGAGATGTTCAGAGTGGAATCAGAACTGCATTAACTATGTGAGAAGTCTTATGTGTTGTCTTCTTAAGTTCAAATCTCTTGTACTGGCTATGAAAATCACTGAGAAAGACATAAAACATCACAGTGAAGGGCAGAGCTCACAAGGTACGCTCAATAACGACACAGCAAAGAGATCTTGGAGCACAGGCAGTCCCTAAGGACATATTCACACCGTTCTAACAACGGAAAATAAAAAAGAAAGGAGTGTTAGCTAAGGGGTAATGGCACGCCAAGCAACATAGCAGAAAAGCAATTTAGCAGAGGGGGATTTCATCAACTGGGACGGGGAGAGGGAAACCGAGAACAGACAATGCAATGGACAAAAGAGAAGCTGAGGATTACAGTGGGTTTCGCCCTCATGTGTCATGTCACTGCAGACATAGACATCTCAACGCCTACTGCGCCGTCACGGAACATGGCTCGTATGCATGACATGGGACTGCAGTCTTCACGTCTGGGTTGTGCTCATGCTTCTCCAAGGACACTCAAGACAGGGAAGGGAATGGTACGAGTCCGAAGCAGTCACACACTCTGTCTGCAGTAGGTCTACAGCTCCTAACAAAGCTGATGTGGGCAGTGCCTCGCTGGCTGCCCTCAGCCTGAGCTTCTGCTGGCTGCTCTGTGGCCACGTTTCAGAGATCACCCTGAGAGCAGTGCTCACAGACAGGGCCTTTTTCTCCCACAAGAAACACTGATTTGTCAACAAGAGATCTATCTTTGTGCCTTTACCATCCGAATCTGCTAAAGCGGGATTTTATGAAACTTATCTCCACTTTTGGATGTGATTAAAGAGAGGAACATGTAATCTTTTCTATTTCTGAGATATTAAATGCTGGAAAAGCATTAGAAACAGAAAAATCTGTTCTTAGAAACAGCATGCAATGGTAGCAAAGAACTGGGGGAGAACTCCAAGGTGTTAGAATTCACCTTCTGCAAACGTTCTAAACCCACAGACAACTTCTTTAGAAACAAACAAAAGTCAAATCATAACCCTGATCTCTCTCAAAAGAGAGCTGCTTAGAGACACTGTCAGTTCTACTAGTGTTCATCTGGCAGAAAAAAAAATGTGATCGTTTAAGAGATTTACTTTCACATCCAGCTGCTTGCTGCACCCCTTCCCTAGAGGCCACCATTTCCAGGCAGAGTCTAGGAGAAAAATCACACTCCAGTTCATGCACTGAGAAACCTGAGCTCAGATCACCTCCAGGGATCATTCAAGCCAAGATGAGCTTGGCTGAAGTGTGGATACACACTTCTTTGTGATTCTGTTGCAAGCATGGTGACCACCAGCAGGGATGGGGAACAGCTGGATGGAAACGCCTCAAATCTCTCCTGGAGTTCACTCTTCAAAACCCTGAACAGCGAATTAGAAATAATCTCAGAGAATAATCCCAGGTAGTATTCCTGCCAGTAAGCAGAAGAACAAACTTCACAATGCTGACACAAGTGTTTGCTCACACTGACACGATGTTAGCAAAACATGAACGTAATTTGGGCTAGGAAAACAGCCGTGATAAAAGGTTATGATCTGTTTACAGACATCACCTTGATTACATTATCAAATTGCCTTTTCTTTTTTTTAAGTGACTTGATTTGGAAATATTTCCTGTTTGTAGTTGAAACATCTTTTAAAGACTCTCTCTCCTCCCTGACACCATCACTGGAGGGCTGCAGAACAGCATACAGCATGTTCACGTACAAAGAGCCTCATGTGTGTGCATGTAGTGGTGCTGTGCATGCAGCCAGAAGATTACAGTACCTCGTTTCCTGTCCACATCTGTCCATTCATCTACACGAAGCATACAAAACAAAAAACATCAGTTCAAGAAGTAAGAACGGGAGTTTCGAGGAGGACAAAATTAAGAAAAAAAATGATCTAACTAACGCTCTTTGATTTTTCTCATCAGCATTTTCTCATCAGCATTCTGTGCTTAGTAAGAAAGAACTCTGCTCTTATCTGACGCCCTTCTGTCACTTCACCTTTTACACACAGAAGATGAAACCCTGCTCTTCCCTTGGAAAAATCCTGGGGCTAATAATTTCACCCTTGATTGAAACTTTGTTTGCCTCGGAAAGTTTTCAGCTGGTTCTTTTTTTTGCACTTGTTAGCGTACAATAGTTCAGTGAACAGTTTTAAGCATTAAGAAACACCTCAGTGAAGACGACATCTCAGTAAAGTGGTAGAATCGACGCCTTTTTTGTTTCGTAATGCAAAAATCCATGCAGGGATGGTGCAGACCTCGCTCAGCTCACCCATATTCAGCACGCTACGTTCAGTCTGAGCTACAAACCGAGGGCTGTACGACCAGCAGCAGGAGGGTAAGCAGCCAGATCCCCTCCTGAGCACAGCCAGCTCTATCCCACTGCACACCTCTCACAGATCACCTTCAGTAACACCTTCCAACTGTGAGATTTAGTTAACTGAGAGGGCTTTATTTTCAGGCAACAGGGACACGGGACCAACTTCTGCGACAGAGCTGTGACACCGTGGGGAGGAAACCACGTCCCCAAGGCTCCTTCAGACGGCACACCAAAACGTTCTATGGCTGAGTGATGCTCTACAGCTCTGTCCTTCCACGGCGAGCATATCTATGCCCATTCCTGCGTTGCTAAGGGAGTGATTAGCAAGAAACTGACCACGTGAGAAGCAACAACACATCTGCTGGCTGCTTTGGCAGAAACCTGAGAGGAGCAGCGAGGCGGGGGCACCAGGCCCGCTGCTGAGTGCTTCCAGAGCCCGGTCCTCTCCGCTCCGCTCGGGGGAGGCCGCAGCCCGGCCCCGGCCCCTCACGGCCCCCGCCCCACAGACCCGATGCGGGCAGCCGGGGCTCGGCTCGGCTCCCGCTCACCTTTGCGGGCCTTCTCGCCGGGGATGCTCTGGGCACGCAGCCGCTGGTCCAGGATGTAGAGCATCTCTCCGCCCAGGTTGAGGAACAGCAGCGGCAGCGTCCGCGCCGACATGGCTCCGGTCGCTAAGCAACGGCTCGGCCAATCAGGAGGCGCCGTCTTGGCGGGTGGGGGCCGTGCCGAGCGCTGCGCCGCTCGCTGGGTGAGGACGGAATGGCGGCCTTGATTGCTTTTAGGGCAATTAGACGGGAGCTCGCCTCAGAGCTCCGCGTGGTCACCCCAAGCAAGGGTGCCCCCCCCAGCCTCACCTCCCTGTCACTCAGAGACATCACTGCCTTCGTGAAGCCGTGGGTAACACCCCACAACAACTCAAAGCACAGAGAAAACCAACATCTGAGGACGTAACCTGAGGAAGGAGTTCAGTGCAGACACTCACTGCACTATGCTGGGTACTCACGATCTCGTGCACATAAGCAAAAGAGGCCGAGTGCCTTTTGGGAGCTCTTTATTTGTGGAGAGGCTGGCTGCACCACAGACCCCGCGTGCTGCTACACAGGCGTCCCCTCGCTCTGAGCCTGCTTCTCCTTTGCAGCTCTGGCTCTCGCTTGCCACCTTTTTCTGTACTTCATCCTCTCTTCTGCTTTCATCTTCCGTGCTTCCTGGAAAACCTGCAGAAAGAGGGTGAGAATGTGGGAGAAAGGGAAGGACGAAGGTGTCCTTTTTGCTCACTGCTGCCATTCCACCATCACTGCTCGCTGCAACACACGAGGGCCTGAGTTCCTGCAGCAGAGGCCAGGAAGCATGCGGGATGTTCCAGTGAGATCAGCTCCATCCCCCTAGGGGACTGCAAATAGCCTGTTATTTAGGATACCTTTCTGAAGTACTGGGCTATAGCTATCCGGCATCTCACTTCTAATTGTATTGGATTGAAATTGAGTATTTCTAGACTGATGGCATCATTGAGCTTTTTGATTCTGCTCAGTCACATCAATATATTAGAGTAAAACCAGACAGTGGCCATATCCACATTTCTGTTCTAAAACTGCCATCATATTTAGTATTTTCACCTATCACCTTCGAGGAAAAGCTACACTGAATCATACATTTCTGCACAAACTAGAAGCTCAACTTGAGGTTCTTAAGCACAGTACATCCTCAGCACGTCTTTCACTGCCCACTGCATCACCAACTTTCACAGAGCTCTTTGCTGAGCTCTACAGACATTACATTATCACTGTCTCCTCGTATCTACAGCGCTGACTTAAGGACTTTTACCTATCAGCTTCTGACTGCTACTGCGCCCTCTACGAGATTTTTTCTGCCCCAGCCATACAGCTTTCTCTCTGGCTCGCTCCATACCTTGACACAGAAAGCCTTCTTAACAACCCAGCGCTTGGTGACCCTCCTGGAGTAGGCAGGGGGCAGTGTATACTGGATGTTCAGCTGCTTGCAGGTGTTCTCAAAGACATCGTAGCGGACACGGCGAAGATATGCAAGCAGTTTATTCCGGCGATCCATGGCCATCAGCATGCTACGACGGTTATTTTTATCCTGCAAAAGACTTAATGTTCACTAGATTGTAGATAGATTGCACTTCCATCCCAATAAATTACTCAGAACAGAGCAGATTATGGCTAAAAGGACACAATCAGGTTAAGGACAGTATCTGAGAGCAATTTTTCTTAGCAGATATTGCAGGAACATTAGGTCACTACAAGAAGATTCAGGAAGACTTAATTTACTTTTCAGTGGAATTGCTTTCTCCAAGCTTCAGTGTCTTGGAGGAAAGGAATGCAGTGGAAGTCTACTGGCTAAAAGCTCTGCTTCCCCTAAAATGTATAATTCTAGAAATAACACAGGCTTTTACTTTTTAAAAATACATGATTTCTATTTTCCAGAATTTTAATGTGAAAATAAAATCTGACTGGGTTCTAGTCGACAGTTTGATTTGTTCCTTGGAAGAGGATATGCACAGCTTGGTCCATGCCATTCAAGGCTCTCTCTCACAGAAGCAATCTCCCTATACTATGCAAGCAATTCATCTAAAACCAAGCTCGATTCAAGTACTTTCAAAAGGTCTTCTCTGCTGAAACGTTTGGTACAACTTCTGCATTCTTAAAACCAAATTCTCTTCTGTTTTGCCCTTCAAGCTTTTATGATTAGCTACTAGTTACAAGCTGTTTTCAAACACAGCCCATTAGTCTGCTCCTTACCTTTTCCACAGCATTAGGAATCTTCAGTAAATCTTGTTCATAAAAATCACACTTGTGATGTTTTGCATTTGGGCTTCAAACCCACGTAGTTTTAGATAGGGAATCAGCCATTATGACATTAACACAGTCCCGTCCACTAAATGTTTTTAAAGCAGAACACAGGGAGAACATGGCTGAAGTGATCACACTGGTTGTGCTGACAGCTAAGCAATGAAACCTTATCTGCAGATTTAGCTGAGCTCTGCTCCAAGGTATCTGCTCAGCCACCTCCAACAGTCCAGTAACCAAAAAAGATGACATCCCACATCACAGTTGGTGAGAATGTATCTGGAACTGAACCAGCAGTTTCCCAGGCTGACAACAAGGAGCAGTTTACAGACTATCTTTGGAAAGGTGTAACCCCCAGCTTTAAAATCCTTTTGTTCTCAACTCGGAAAACAATCTGAACATCTGCTGTCTCAGACTCGAATGACAGGTAGTTACCTTGGGATGCCTCTGAAGATGTTCCTCCAGCGTGCGTATCTTGGCAGTCAGGATAGCAGCTGTAAAGGACAGACATGAGGAGCTGTGTGAGAGCAGCAGCTTTCCACAGTGAGACACAATCACCTGCATTCCCTTCAAACTGCACTGCTGTTCTTATGGGTACCCACTGCACAACAGCCAAAAGTACTGCACAGCCTTCTGAGCAAACGATAAACACAACACAAAATGCAACCTACATAAGCTCAGGTGAGAACTAGTACTAGTATAACACCTCCTGATTAGAAATTGCAATTTCAACAGCCAACCACAGGGATTTCTCTGTGAGGCAGGCCCCTCGCCTCATTTAAACACTGGTGACTTCACACAGCAGTATGGCCTTCACCTTTGCCCTGTGCTTCAGGCAGAGCTTGCCTATGCAGAGAGAAATCTGATTTCCATGGCTAAATCTATCATTTTGTTTCAGTAATCTCTTTTTACAGGTGCCATGTGGAAAATGTTGCCAAACTACATTAAGCTTTAGTGCAAGGCTAGGTATTTTATAGGGAGGAGATTAATGAATCCCTTCAAAAATTATGGAAATTATTATACTCTGTCAAGTGAACGGTTCTGCACCAACCCCATCCTGGCTCTTCCACCATCCTTCATCGTTCCAGGAAAAAAAAAAAAAAAATAAAAGCTGCATATGGGCAGGAAGAAAAATCTGTTTCCAAACTCAGAGGGAGTGATCTTTCAACTAAAGTTCCACCATTCGCTTTTCTTTTCGTGCCCAATTCATTCGGTCATAGATGGAGCGCTGCAGGTGCAGAAGCCATGGAAACAAAAGTGACAGACGTACATCACTGTAAAAGGGCTGCAGCAGCACGGGCTATTTCAGAGGAGCTTCACCCTAACCACACGAAGCAGAGCCATAAAAGACTCCCTTACGAGCAAACACTGACAAAAGGGGCAGTTTCACATCACATTGAGTAATGGCATGATAGCACCATAAAGGTTTAAGTGACTTTCCAACACATCCAGCAAAGACCACTGTTTGCACAGATAAATAGAGACAAAATTTCCCTGTTGTCAGCAGGCAGCAAACTGAGTTTTCAAGGCACCTTTTGGACGGCTTCAGCCCTTCTAATAACGTACTCACTCTGTCTGGGAGTGCGTGCATTGCCTGGCAACACTCCCAAGCCCTGAGCAAGTCCAACCGCCTCCCAGGTGCTCTCCTGCAGCAACCAGGGGAATCTCTTTCAGGAAACTTGAAGTGATGGGGTGGGAACAGCTGAATAAAAGCAAAGTGAACCATCAGCCACCAACAATAGGGTTCTGTTTCTTCTAACTTACTTTGCACCTCAAAAGAGCCATTGTCACTGGGAGACCTCCTGACCTTCTCTACCAGCTGCTGTATCTTTATCTTCATTTTCTCCCTCTGCGAATAACAAAAGAACTTGTCACTTTCTGAGGAACACTGTAAGTCTGAGCCATCCCAAATCTTTTCCCAAATGCCCAGATGAAGACTTTGTAGCTGTCCACCACAAAAGGAATAAGAAGTGCTACAAAAAAAAAAAAAAAGCACAGCAGGAAGGGAGCACAAAAAGATTTCAGCAGAAAGCAGAACCACCAAACTAAGAGGGGTGTGCCTGGACTCAAACGAAGAATCCAGGCACACCCCTCTTCCCAAAGTTGCAAGGAAGGGGTGTTGGAGAGGCCCCACTACTCCCATGAACAGAAGGCACAGAACTAAAGCTGATTTCACACGGCAGTAACCTTGAGTTTTTGCATTTCTTTAAGTTTAAGTGGAAAACAGCAAGAAACGTTAAGGTCTTTGTGATGCCTTTCTGGTTTGCTTACTTGCTTTGTGGGCATACAGAAAATAAAAGTCATTTGAAGAACATCCATGGCCCAGTGTACCATTCCTGTGACACAGCCCAACCCTCAGCAGTGACACAGTGCAGCTGCATCTCCTGTCATTGCCTGACACTTCATTCTCTTATTTTAATATGCAATTCTCATACAAAGGGAAGACTCCAGAATAAACTTTAAGAGCATGCAAGACTTACTACCTTAGTGTATTTAACAGCCCCCCAGCTGCAGTTACTGAGCAACACTTAGAAAGTAAATGTAGGGTGTTTAACAGTACAGGTAAGTCTTACACAAACGTGTTTGCTAATTCATCTAGGTTCTATACAAGTGCAATGAAACTAACCTGGTTTGCCATTTCCAGTGACAGCAATCTTTTCACTACGTCGTCAACACTACAAGGAGAAGGAGTATTAGACTATAAGCTTAGAAATTAGTATAAAAACAAAAACAAAGTTGGGTTTTCAGAACACGTTACTTTTTCTCAGCATATTCTACAAGTTTAGAGCAACTCTCCTCCCCTCACAAACATGTCAAGACATAAACCATTCTTTTATCCCTAAGAAAATAATGGCTGAGATCACAGAAACATCAGTTAGTTTTGCAGCCCTAGAGAACAGCATGAAGTGTTTCCAGGCACAGTGAAGTCTTATCAAATCCCAAAACTGAACATGAACTCCAAGGTAAGGAGCCAAGGACAAAATGATGACTTTTAAGACTTCAGAGATCTGTGCAAGTCTCATTCACGCCACTGGGGGCTCTCCATGCACCACACACGAGCAGCTCTAGAATCAAAGCACGCAAATGTAAAACTCTGGCTCCAAACTTTAGAAGCAGTCATGCATTTTGAGTTGCTCATTTATATACTCTTCAGCACTTGAGTTCAAGACAGGCTTGGATTATTTCTAAGATTATTATTTCTATTACATCCATATGATTTTTTTTCCTGTGGACAACAAAGTCCACAGATGTGGGCAACCAGCACTTGTGAGAAACACGCTTGCTGGATCTTATGTTAAGTAGAGCAGAAGTGACACTGCTCCTCAGTGACTGCCTCTGCAAATTCGACTTTCTAAACAACTTGGACACTCTTGAGCACACCAGTGAGTTAAATTACATATATAAATAACAGAAGTTAAATGCTGAGCAGGTAACAGGTTCCACACACAAAGCTCTGAAGAGACTGCTCACGTTCTTTCACTGTATCATACCTATTTATTACTGGGACGTTGGCATAATCTTTCTTCATCATTGTCGGAGGGAGATCATCCAAATGGCTGGGGATGTCTGCAAGGGAAAGATCCACGTTTGAGGAACAGCGGTACAAAGTCAGAGCTCTGAACATGGCTGCCAGGTAGATCAGAGGAAACACGACCCAAAGAAAATGCAGAATGGTTCAAACAAGAACTAAGAACTTAGAGATGAAGCTGAGATGACAGGAATTGAGTGCATAAAATCAGATCCAGATTCCTGCCTTCAGCACTCTAAATTTACAGTGTTATACAGTCCAGTGAGATCAATGTACCACACACGCACTCATGAACTGCTGAATTTTCTAACACCTGAGCTTGGAACGAATTGTTGAAGCACAGAAACGTTCACAAAGTGACTTTGTGAAGCCCCTAGAATCATTTTCACTCTGTACTTAATCCTGACATACCTTTCATCTTTCTTCTCACAGGTCTGGCGTAACATCTTGCTGCCTGAATAAAAGGACTGCAAGCTGGAAGGAAAGAAAGCAAAGATTTAATAGAGTTATCAAGGTTGGAAGAGGCCCCGAGACCATCAAGCACAACTGCCAACCCATCAGCACCAAGCTCTGCTGGACCACATTCCCACATGTCTCTACAGAGCAGCCAGACCTCATGGTGAGCCGTGCAGCTCTCCTGACCCACAGGCACAGCTCCAGGTTCAGCTCTGTGTTGGCCCTCAGAGTTGTGCTGTGCCAAACATGGACCAGCAGGAACCACAGAACTGTAGGGGTTGGAAAAGACCTCTAGAGATCATCAAGTCCTGCCAAAGCAGGCTCCCTACACCAGGTCACACAGGTAGGCATCCAGGTGGGTCTTTAATATCTCCAGAGAAGAACCCATAGCCTCTCTGGGCAGCTTGTTCCAGTGCTCCATCACCCTCACCGTGGCCTTCTTGGCCACGAGAGCACACTGCTGGCTCATGGTCAACCTGTCATCCACCAGGACACCCATGTCCCTCTCAGCAGAGCTCCTCTCCAGCAGCTCATCCCCCAGCCTGTACTGCTGCAGGCAATTAATGCTCCCTAGGTGCAAGACCCTACACTTGCTTTTGTTAAACCTCATCTTGCCCAGCTCTCCAGCCTGTCCAGGTCTCACTGAATGGCAGCACAGCCAATCTTCCCAACTTCGTATCATCAGCAAACTTGCTGAGGGCGGCCCCTGTTCCCAACCCACCTCAGTGTCCACTCGTCTCTCCCACACTTCCTGAGCTTCGCTATAAGGATGCCGTGGCACACAGTACCAGACGCCTCGCTGAATCAAAGCAGCCCACACCCACCGCCCTCCCCCCATCCCTGCCACCATCGCAGGTTCCTCCAGCACGACCTCCCCTCGCAGGCTGCTCCCTGCAACCTCCTTTTCATCCAATCCTCTGCAGCTGGCACCCATCACACGCTGTCCCACCGCCTTTCCAGGCTCAGAGGCGAAGCTGATTCCCCATCCTCACCCCACAGCGACGATAACACCGCTAACCTCACACAGAACGCCCAGCTAACACCAGGCCAACACCAGGCCGACCCCATAGACCCAAGCCGACCCCATAGACCCAGCCCATCCCTCTCCGCCCCGCCCTTGCCGCCTCCCCGCCCCCCTCCTCCGCCCCTCACCGGCCCCCGCCGCCCCACGGCCGATCCACGCCGCGGGGAGGACCCCACGGGCCGCCGCCACCAGGCCGCGGCCCCACGCCAGCATCGCCTCACGGCCCCAGGCAGCGCCGAGCGATCGCCGAGCGACGATTGCCGAGCGCATCGATCGGGGCGGAGCTGAGAACGGCCGCGTTTATTGCTGGGGCACCGAGCGCCCGCGGGAGGGGGGAGGGGCGGCGGAGGGAGCCGGGGGTGTTTCATGGGGGTGGGCTCAGCAGGGCTGGAAGTCGTGGAGCTCCTCGGCCCCGCTCACCCGCAGCCCCCGCAGCATTGGGAAGTCGAGGAGCGGCTCCTCCGGGCTCCGCCGGGCGCAGCTCGGGGCGGCCCCGCGGAACCAGAGGTTCTCGTAGGGTTCGGGGCTGGGATCCGAGAGCAGAGGCTGCGTGGAGCTGGAGCGCACGTAGAGGCACGGGGCGACGTGCTGCGGGCACCGCGAGCTGCCCCCCAGCACCTGCACGTACTGCACGGGCTCTGCCCCCAGCCCCGAGCGGCTCTGCAGCGTGCTGGCACCGTGCTGCTGCACGTAGGGCTGGGGCAGGGCGGGGGGCTCGGCTGGGGGCTCCTTGCCCCACGTTGGGGTCTGCTTCGCTGCTTTATCGAGCACTGTGACGGTGGAGATGGTGGCCGGGCCTGGCTCCTTCACGCCGTGTGGCTGCAGGGCTTCCTGCTCTGCTGGCACCCATGTGCCCAAGCTGCTGTTGGCGGGGTCGGGGACGCTGGGCCAGAACTGCTGCTTCACCCTGGGGTGACAGAAAAGGGTCAGGGGGAGCTCGGGAAGGAGGTGTCCCCGCTTTCACTAGGGCCGGGGCTGCGTCTGGGGTGCAGGTGGGTCCCGGCCTTGCGGTGTAATTCCCGGTGTTCACCTCCCGTTCTTCTGGAAGCAGATCAGCAGGATGATGAGCAGGACGAAGACCAGCCCCAGGGTCAGGAACAGGAACTGGATTTCGATGTCATCTGGAAAGCAGGCGGGGGACGGGGTCATGGCAAGAGGTGTGGAAGTGTCCCTTGCAGACGTGGGGACAGCAGTGTCATCCCTACCAGCGTGGCCTCACCTAGCACTGTGGTCACCAGCGTCAGGCTGGTGCCGTTGGTGCTGCCGCCCTCTGTAGAGGCCATGATGTGCACTTTGTAGAGAGTAGATGGCTTCAGGCCCTGGATGGTGAAGGAGCTGAGGGAGGAATTCACAACAGCACCTGGAGAGATATGGGGGCTGGTGGAAAGGCTGGGGCATCTCTGCTCTCCCCCCAGGCTGCCCAGAGCCCCAGCAGCACAGCCATGGGCACCTCAGTTGGGGCAGGGGCTGCTGGCATCCCCCCACAGTGCCGAGGTGGAGCAGGGAGTGGGGCTGGGACTCACTGGACACGTCCGTGGTGCTGTTGGCCCAGAACACAGTGTAGTGGGTGATAAAGCCATTCCGCAGCTCCACGGCCACCGGTTCCCAGCTGAGCTCAGCCTGGGATTTGCCAATGCTTTTCAGGTGGAGTTTTGGGGCATGGGATGGTGCTGAAACGGAGCAAAAAACATGAGACTGGGCACTGTGCTGGGCTGAGCCCTTGTGCACAACCCCTGAATAGTGGGCACATCAAGCATGGGGTTGGTGAGCTCTCTGGGCCCCAAAAAACAGCTGCTAAAAGCACACACACCCTTCTGCTTGGAATAGGCTGCTACGTGGGCAGGGGTCCCAACAGCATCCTTGTAGAGGGGGAACACCGAGATGTCGTACCGCTGGAAGGGCTCAATGCTGTCTGCAACAGAGAGCAGACAGGGGCAGCAGGTCTGGGGGCTCCGACTGCTGGGAGCCCCACGTCACCAGCCTGCACAACACAGAGCCCATCGGGAGGGCTGGGACCCCCAGCTTACCCTGGATGAGGGCGGAGGTGGCGGCCCCATTGCGCTCCAACTGCCAGCATGAACTGCAGCGCGTGGGCTCTGAGGACACCTCCTGCCACTCCAGCACGTAGGCAACTGCTGGGACCAGTGCTGCCTCCCAGTGCACCCAGAGGCTGCGCTCACCCCTGGGTAAAGCCTGGAGCCTGGCCAGGGGCGGACCTGAGAGGGAATAAGCAGCCAGGGTGAGGGCAGAGGGGGGCATCCCGGCCCTGCTCCCGCATCTGTGGCTGTGCCGTAGCTCTGCACATCGCAGGGAGGTCAATGCCTCCTCACCTTTCCTCTCCAGCAGGATGACCTCGGTGGCTGCTGACTCACCAGCAGCGTTGTAGGCTGACAGATAGACCCTGCACATCCTCGCTGGCACCGTGAAGTCGCACTGGGTGTCGGTGGTGTTGCAGACAGTTTGTGGCTCCCTGCCTCTCTTCCTGGGCCCCAGGGTTACCCGGTACCCCAGCACGCGCCCGTTTGCCTCCTGCCGCCGTGGGGCCTGGGTGCAGGGCAGAGAGCATGCCAGGGATGATGCTCAGCACCACAGAGATGCTGTGTCCAGCTCTGCCCACCTGCACTCACCTTCCACCGCAGCTGCACTTCCATCCTGCCTGCTGCTGGTTGGGTGCTCCACCACGCATCCAGCTTCCCTGTGGGGGCTGCATGAGGGGGTTGAGTGGCAACGCTGCCATGGCCACGCTGCTCAGGGGTGGGCAGGATCCCTGGAACCCCCCCCCCCCCCCACGCACCTTTCTCATGGGTGGTGTGGTTCCTGCCCACGCTCCACTCGCTCCAGTAACCTCGTGCCGAGTTGCGCCGGCACCGCATCTGGAAGTGGTACAGAGTCCCGAAGAGGAACCCGCAGTGCTGCACAGTGCCTGCGTGGCCCACGATGCCTGTGACCTGGGAGCAACCAGAGCAGGTGTCAGATGTTGGAGCCCCAACGGGACATTGCCATCCCCACAACCATCCCCTCCGAGTCACTGTGTGCGTCCTGCTGTCATCTTTCCCCAGCAGGGCACAAAGAGCTGGGGCTGCCCCAGCTGGGCTCAGCATCTAGCCCCATAGTGCAGCCCTGGGGTGCAGGAACCCAGGCAGGGAACCTGGAGCAGAGGTGGGGGTCTGGCTCTGCCCCTGTCAGCACTCACCACAGCCCAGGAGGGGTCCTCAGGGGCATGGTAGCGCAGCTCACAGCACAGCTCCATGTGTGCATTGCGTGGGGCCACAGCCCAGGACAGGGTGATGCAGTCAGTCTGGGGAGGCACGGAGCGGATGCTCTGCAGGATGGGGGGGTCCAGTTTGGCTGCAGAGAGAACCAGGGAACAGGGGTTCATGGGAAGGACAGGAGCACAATGAAGCAGAGCTGCTCTGAGCAGCCCACGCCCAGCACAGCCTCACTCTGCCCGGGAAGGTTCCTCCAATAAATAGTTGATGGGAGCTGGATATATTATTCATAGACCTCCTGAATAAATGGGTAATCAATTGCTGGAGAGAGTTGTGGAGTGCAGCAGGTCAACTGCTGCCTCATAACCCTCCAGCACGCACGGCGCGGCTCTGCAGCGTGCCCACGGCACCTATTCATCTCCTGGAGCCATTCATCACGGCAAAATATGACCTGCGAGCCCGACATGCTTTAATGGCTCTCTAATGTCCCTCTCTCGCCGCTAATTAGCTCCCTCATCCCTGATCTCTGTCACTCACCCACATCCATGGGGTCGATGCGGAGCCGCTCCGACTCGGCTGTGCCCAGCGCGTTGGTGGCTGTCACCCAGAGCTCCATGGGGCGGTACAGCTGCAGCAGCCGCCGTGGCACGGTGCACTGGTTATGTCCATTTTGTGGGGTGCAGCCTGTCACCGCTGGGGCTCTGCTCCTGCAGCAAGGACAGCGGTGGGCTCAGGCCCCAGTATGATGGTTTTTTTGTGAGGGGAGAGGGCTGGGATGCAGCTTACGTGGCACACTTGAGCGTGACGCTGGTGGGGAGGTGGCCATCGGCTCCCTGCTGCCAGCGGCACGTCAGCCCGTAGTCACCGAGGTCCAGCAGGCAGCTGAGGTTGGAAGGCTTCCCGGGGGGGTCTGGGGACAGCAGCCAGGAGAGGAGCTGGGCAATGCACCCCGAATGGGACGACCCCAAAGCATCCCTCCCACAGCACACTTACATCCCGCCCGGATCTCGGCCACGCCGACCCGCTGCTTGGTGCCATTCCACTCCACGCAGCACCACAGCTTGGCCTGCGTGCGGTTCAGCTGTGGCACGCTCAGCTCGGACACCTCGGTGCTCCCCACGCCGCGGCGTTGCCTCCCATCCATCGGTTCACCGTCCAGCAGCCAGGAGATGTGCAGCTGCCCATCCTGCAGCCCCCGGCACCGCTCACGGCGGACGGTACACAACGCGGTGACGGCCGACCCCATTGGCACCACCGCAGCGCCCACCACCACCGAGGCACAGTCCGCCTCAGCCCCGCTCTGCTGGGTCCCTGCACACGAGGAAACGTGTCAGCCCCACAGCGTGGGGTGGAAGGGGCCTCTTTCCTGCACGGGGCCCCACAGGAGGGGAAGAGCTGAGTGCTGGGCAGAGCTGCACTGCTCCATCCTGGGGTTGACCCCCACTCACCGCTCGGGAGGAGGAGGAGCAGCAGGGAGAGCTGCAGCAGCGGGGGGGTCCCGGCACTGTGCCTGGCCATGCTCTGCTGTGTGCTTTGAGCATCACCTGGAGCGGAGGGCAGCGTGTGGGGATGTTGCTGCCGAGCGTTGGTGGAGGAGAACTGCCTCTTCCACCGCACACATCGCCCGGTTCTGTGGCACAAGAGCCCCGCTGCACCACGGCTGATGCTATCGCAGGGCTCGTCGGCCACTGCTGGAGAGATTTGTGGTCAGAGTGAGGGGGGGGGAGCAGAGGTTGTGCGGCAGAGATAAGCTGGCAGAGGGAAACGGATGAATGAGAGCACTGCAGCGGGGCTGGCAGCTCCGCAGGGCCTGGGGTGCTGCCGGTGCTTCTCTGCATCCCATTGCTGGTCCCAGTGTCAGCTCTCCCCTTCTCCTCTCACCATCCCAGTGCATCCTCCTGGTGCTGGGCTCCTGCCCTGCGCTGGCACCTGGCACCCAGCACAGGGTGGGGGACAATCGGCCGCCCCATACAGCACCCACACACCCCAGCACTCAGGGACAGCAGAGCCATGCGCAGACAAGGAGCGCCCCGTGCCGGATCCCTACCTCTGCTCCGCACCTTTGCGTCCCACTGCTGTCACCACCCACTCCCGGTGCCGCTCTCCATCTCCCGATGTCTTTCTGCCCGCTGTCCTCTCGCCAGCATGCTGCTCTCTCCGTTAGTTCCTCAAAACCAGTGCCGTTAATTGCTGCTCTCTGAAGGAGGTGATTGCAAAACACTTCCCCGCAGGCTGGGCTGCCTCGCGTCGCAGGAAGGAGAGTGGCACGCACGCATCCCGGGGGGAGCGGCACCCGGCCCCATTCCTCCGCCCCACTGCAGGATGGGGAACCATCAGTGGGGGTCACAACGAAGGGACACAGTGGGGGGACATGGGGACATGACATAGGGACGTGGCAATATAGCAGGAGGACACAGGAGGACATGGCATGGGGGCACAGGGGACATGGCATGGGGACATGGCATGGGGGCACAGGTTGCCCTCCCCGTGCCACCCACAGACCTGGTGCTGGAGCTATGGTTGCCAGCAGCTCGTGGCCCTGGGCAGTGCCCCACTGCAGGGCAATGCCAACCCCTCTTCCTTGGGGAAACCCCACATCTCACGGGTCAACAAGGCATTGCCCAACCCACCGTGCACTCACGGCCTTCGCAATGGTGCCGGTTGTGCAATCTGTTTACTACAGGACCCGCAGCACGCGCTGCATTTGGTGCTCACACAGCCTCACCTGCAACCAACAGCGGGGTCGGGGCTGCTGGGATGGGGCTGTGGGAATGAGGTGCCCATGGTGCTGTTCCCCAAAGGACTGTGGGGCTCTGGGTACAGACGTGGACCCTCAGGCTTGCTCACGTCCCCCAGCATCGCCCACTATGGGGCTGGGACTGCTCTCAGCATTGCTCCCCGCAACCCCATCCGCAAACCTCCCCATCCCACTGCACTGATCCCTTCCTGCTGCAGGTCCTGCTCACATCTCCGCCTCCCAGGCAGGATTGTATCCCCAGAGATCAAGAACTGGGGAGAAACCCAGCTGGGTCCCCCCCCCGGGGCCGGGCCTGGGGTCCCACGGGTGCTGTGCCCCCATTGGGGCCGTTTCCCACAGCCGCCCTTGCGACACTTTCCCCCAAATGTGGCAACCCCCGGTTCCAGCACGGAGCTGTGCGGGATGTTTACAGCTGGGATGGCGGTGCGGTAACCATGGCAACGCGAGCATCTCCGTGGGAACGGCGAGGGATGGCGAAAGCTGCTGAGATGGACAACAACAACAACAACAACACCAACACCGGGAGCTGTGCAGCGCTGGGGACGGGGGCACGTGAAGGGGGGCACACGGCCCTGCGGCCGTAAACATTGGGTGCACATCCAACCCCGCACACCCACGGGTTGGATCCACAGACACTTCTCCGTGGGGCTCATGTGGGGCAGGCAGCCCCGTGACCCCGCTCTCAGTTCCCCTCTGGCACTGAGTCACATCCATACACCCACGGGGCCGTCTGTGGGATGGGATGGTGTGCGGGCATCGGGCGGCACTAAGGGTCAGATCTGGGTGCTCCCGATGGGTCCGTGTGTGGGGTGGGAGCAGCAGTGCCCCCGCTGGGACCGGGCAGCCCAGCACCCACATGGGGCTGCAGCACTGCCCCCACAGTGCCCCCACACTCCGGTGTCTGTGGGATGGCCATTGCCCCATCCTTGTGTGTGCCATCAGCACTGTGATCCCATCCCCTCCTGCCTCAGTTTCCCTGTGCCACCCCCTCCCCGCTTCTCTGCATTTTGGGCTGGGCTGCCTCCCCACAAAGAACCCCCAGGGGATGCCCTTTGGGGCAGGACCCACTTGCACCCCACTCATCCTCACCCCGCGAGCATCGCCCCATGGCACATGGGGGGGACCGGGGCAGCTCCGGGCAGCGGGGCTGCAGGCGCAGCGCTGTTGTTTTCCTGCTCTCACCAACACCCCTGACGAGAATAGAATTAAAAAATCAGCTTTTATCGGGAGAGAAACACATCTCACAGCCGATCGAGGCTGTGCGCCCAGGTGGGGGCTGCAGAGAAATGGGGCACCCAGCGCTGAGCACCCGGCAGTGGGAGCAGTGCCTGCAGCTCCCGGCCCTGCAGAGGCTCCGTCACGCCTCGGCTCGTCACAAAGAGCAATTAACCGCTGCTTCTGCGGGGCTATAAACATCCCCAATTGAAACGCAGTGACACGCGGAAATGGGAACCCGACCACGCCGCCTCCAGCAGCACTTTATTCCCCATTACTTTCATTAGCCGCCTTGTAATTTGATTTGCCCGTCTCCCACTGATGGCTTTTTCCATGGCTGACGTCCTCTGTCCCCAGCATGCCCCAAACCCACGGATGCTGTGGGGTCAGTGCTGGCACTGCTGGGGGATGTGGTCCCCTGGATGCTGTGGGGATGCGGGGAGGAGAGCACCGCTGGTGCTCCTCATTTCCTCCTCCAGAAATGAATCCCCCTTTGTATTCCGAGGTACCCGGTGAATGAGGCCAAGTTGTTAAGTGACAAAAGAAAAATGATTCCTGCCTCCCGGGGTTATTAAAATCGTGTTCTACAATCGGAGCGGCCGCGGGGACGCCGGGATAATGACGGATGGGGATAATCCATCTCCAGCGCTGCCTGGTCCGCAGCAACACCGCGCGTATCTCCCGCATTACCACCAATTACTCAGCGCGTAAGTGTGATGGAAATGTACCTCCATCCCAGGGAGCTCCATTTGGGTCCCTCCATCCCATCTCCTCCTCTCGTGGGGACCGCAGGAGGTGGGCTGCATCTATCAGTGGGGCTGGAAAGTGCAGTGCTCATTAACCGTGGTCATTATCTGTGGCACGGCACTGATGGAGCCCACTGACACCTATAGGACATCTCAGCCCGGGGACAGTGGGGCAGGTTGATGGGGATGGAGGGCCCTGGAGTGGTGTGAGTGCTGTGGGGCAGTGGGTGGGGAGATGAACCCATTGGGGTGACAGCACCGTGCTCAGCACCGCTGCGTTGCGTGACATCAGCGTCACTCTGCGTCCTAGGGATTTGCTAATGCAGTGCACCATGAGATAATTGCCCTTCTCTGGGGGCGAGGAGGAGTTTGTTTCTCGGCTATTACAGCGGAGATGTCGCTCCTCAGCTGCCATTAGAGGGAAGCTGGGGCAGTGCCTGGTGCTTTCAGGAGCGTAATTCTTCCTCTGAGAAGTGATGCAGAGCTCACAGTGTCCCTCCGGGACACTGAGTGCAGGGATAGTGCAGCCTCACTGGTGTGGGGTGCGGGGCAGAGCACACACCACCCTGCCCTGCCCCATAACACCCTGCCCCACACTGCTCCTGGTCCCAGCTCCAGGCAGACCCCATGGCAGCCCAGGGGCCGTGCCCCCCCGCTTGCCCCAGGCCTTAAGGACGGTGCTGCTCTGCTCTCAGCCCCAGATCTGAGGCAGCAGATTGATTTATTTGTGAGCTCTCCGCTCACCTTCAAAGCCTCTGACTCTGCGGCGCGCGGCCCTGCTCGATTCTGCTCATGCATCTTTAATCTCAAGTGAAAAAGGAGGTATTTTTTTCCCCCTTTCTCATTTTCTTTCTTTTCTTTTCTTTTTCTTTTTTTTTTTTTCTTTTACCGTTCAGTTTCAGAGCCCGAGATAACAAAAATTGAACTTCTCCTCGAGTGGCCCAGGGGTTGGAGCAGCAGAGGGAGCCCCGTGCTCCCCATGTGCCACCGGGGTCACTGATCCTGGGTGGCAGAGGAGGATGTCACCGCTTTGTTTTGCTTTATTATCACTTTTCTTCTTTTTTTCCAGGCGAAAAAAAAGAATCTCTATGGCAACTTACAGAAGAGCAGAGCTGCTCCCTGTGAGTGTGCCATGCCTCTCCTCACCTGGCACTGCTAATCCACAGATTTACGTTGTAATTAATGTCAAGAGGCGATCTGCACTGTGAGCAATCAGCTCTGGGCAGACAGCACTTTGTAGTTCAGTGCAGTGGGGGATTCACCTCTGGAGCTGCTCTCCATGCTGATCCCATCTCACCCACATCCCCATCCCACCCCATCCCACCCCATCCCACCCATCCCCATCCTATCCCATCCCATCCCAACCCAACCCCATCCCAATGCAACCCCATGCAACCCCATGCCATCCCATGCCATCCCATGCCATCCCATGCCATCCCATGCCATGCCATGCCATGCCATCCCATCCCATCCCATCCCATCCCATCCCATCCCATTCCATCCCATCCCATCCCCACATCCTCCCCTCCCTTTGGCTGAAGCCAAATCCTTCCGAGGAGGGGAAATAAAACATCTGATCGATTTCTTCCACATTAACGAGTCAGTCACCGGGATGGTGACTTTTTCTTTTTTTCTTTAATGACTCATAAGCAAGCTTGACGTGTCTGTTAATTAAACATCCATCCGGCGCTAATCCACTGGAAGTTAATCACCGGGGACTTGAAAGGTGTCAGCGCCGACACCTCGCAGTTCTGCTGCCGTTTGCTTTGAGCTCCTCACTGCGGAGTGCTGTGTGGGGTCCCAGTGTCACCCACTGCAGCAGCAGGGGATGGTGCAGGTGCAGCCTGTGGTCCCTGAGCTGGCAGCAGGATCTGTACGCCCTGCCCTTCTCAGCCACCCCAGGACTCTCCCTCTGCAGGGCTGCCTCCATAGGACTTGCTCTCTATAGGACTCTCTCTATAGGATGCTCTCTCCATAGGAGTGTCTCTCTATGGGAATCTCTGCAGGAGTCTCTCTCTATAGGTCCTGCTCTCCATAGGACTTTCTCTGCAGGACCTGTTCTCCGTAGGACTCATTTTCCATAGTACAGGACTTGCTCTCTGTAGGACTCTCTTTCTATAGGACTAACTCTACAGGACTCTCTCCCTATAGTACACTCTCCACAGGACTCATTCTCTATGGGAATCTCCATAGGACTCAGTCTATAGGACTCTCTTTCTATAGGACTCCCTCTATAGGATTTTCACTCCATAGAACTTTCTATAGCACTTGAAGGGATCCTCTCTCTATCAGAATCTACAGGACTCTCTCTCTACAGGAGCTGCTCTCCATAGGACTTTATAGGACTCTCTCCCTAGGACTCTTTCTCCATAGGATCCTCTCTCTATAGGACTCTACAGGCCTTCTCTATGGGGTCTGCTCTCCATAGGGCTCTCTCCATAGCGCTCACTCCCTATAGGACTCACACTACAGGACTCACACTATAGGACTCGCTCTCTAGGACTCTCTAGGGCTCTCCATAGGACCCTCTTTCCGTAGGTGGCAGCAGCAGTCCGTGCTGTGCTCTGCTCCCCGCAGTGTCAGGGCTGCCCGGTGTGGGGAGCACAGGGCTGCATGGATTAACTAATTAGCTCTGCTCATAACCCAAGCTTCGAGATGATTTCCCTCCCGTGGGATGGGAACCCCACCATCCCCCCGCACTCTGCCGGATTCTCCATCCCTTGATGGCAGGGAAGGGTTGATCAACCAACTGAGGAGCTCTTCCTTCTGAATCACCCGCTTAGAAATGACGGCCGTCCTTCTGCATCATCCCAAAATGAGCGCTGTGGGGCTGCAGGCGGAGCAGCACCATGTATTATTCACACGAGCTGGGAGCCAGACAGCACTGAGCTCACAGCACTCTGCTCTGTCTGGGTCACCGCTGGAACCGCGTGTCCTCCAGCAGCGTGGGCACCGCGGGACAGTGCGTGACACGGCGGGGACACGTGGGGAGAGAGGCAGCACTCGGCCCCTTCCCAGGGAAAAGCACTGGGGAGAACTGGGGAGAGAACTGGAAAGCACTGGGAAGCATTGGGGAAGCACTGGAGGAGGAGTGGGAGAGCACTGGGGGAGCACTGGAGAGAACTGGGGAAGGACTGGGGGAGCACTGGAAAGCACTGGGAAGCACTGGGGGAGGACTGGTGGAGCACTGGGAAGCACTGGGGGAGCACTGGTGGAGCACTGGGAAGCACTGGGACAGCATTGGGAAGCACTGGAAAGCACTGGAGGAGGACTGGGGAGCACTGGGAAGCATGAGGGAGCACTGGGGAGCACTGGGAAGCACTGGGGGAGGACTGGGGAGCACTGGGGCAGCATTAGGAAACGCTGGGAGAGCACTGGGGAAAACTTGGGGAGAACTGGGAGAGCACTGGGGGATTACTAGGGGAGCACTGGAGGAGCACTGGGAGGGCACTGGGGAGCACTTGGGTGTACTGGGAGAGCACTGGGAAGCACCATGAGAACAATCCATGCCCAGAGGTGAATGGGAACCATCCCCTCTGCAGATGGAGCTGTCCCAGCGTGGGGCACAGTGCCCTGGGGGGCTCTGGGTGGGCTGGGGGGGTTGGGTGGGACCTGAGGATCTGGGAGGTCTCTCCCGACCCCAACAGCTCTGAGATGCTGTGGGTCTGCAGTGACCTTTCCCTGCTGCCCCCTCCCACGCTGGCTGCACTGATTGATGGTGGCGGGGCTGTAAATCTCAGCCCCGGGGATGAGTTAGGGATGGAGACGTGTCACCGCAGCTCCCGCGGGTGGTAAAACCCATCGTAAATCTCCGCAGAGCTCATCGAGGTGGTAATGGATGAAGCTCAGATCTCACGGCTCCTGGGTCTCCAGAAATGTCACTTGGAGGACTTTGGGTGGAAGGACACTGAGCCCTCGGCCCTGGGGGGGCAGGGAGGGGCACAGATGTGTCACCTGAGCTCTGCCCTTGCCAGGTGGGCAGTGCAGCAGCATCCTCACTGTAGGTGCCACTAAAATCCACTGTGCGTGAGCCCGGCAGTGGCCCTCGGTGTTTCTTTTCCAAAGCTCTGCCTATGTCATGTTATTGCTATTTCCAAGCCTCTCCCATTGCGTTTTTATCCCTTTTCTTTAGAAAATGCGAAAGGAAAAGAAAGGCTTCTATTCTCACTGATGAGGTCAGAGATTTGTGAAATTAAAAGGTTTCCGCATGTCCCTCCTGTGAAAGGAGCACGACAGAAGGAGGGGGATGATGGCAAGCGGTGCAGCCAGGACCCATCCTGCTCCCTGCAGACCTACAGGCATAGGGGTGGACCCACAGACAGCAGCACAGGGACAGCAGCACAGGTCCCCCTGCTCCTTCTTCCTGCAGGGGACGCAGCTTTATAAAGGAAGGAACCTGGCTCCGGTGAGCATCCTCACTTTCTGCTCCTCTTCCCTCGCATCGCTGACCTAATGGTGCGTTTCACAGCGTTAATGTCGTTATCAAAGTGCTGCCGGGAGCTTTCCATTCATTAGCTGCTCTGGCGCTTGGAGGGACCGTCTGGATTTGCAGTGAGCAAACAATTAGAAACAAAATATTTACCGAAGTCTTCCAGAATTCCAGTATCGTCGATTTCGCGTCGCTTGGACATCCGCAGCTCAAACGTTGTCGCCTTCTGTCGTTGCGTAGTGGGGTGGAGGAGATGTGAAAGGCTGGGAATGAGTGGAATTGGGGCTGTTTTAACTTTCTGTGCCCGGAGCTGCCTCCCTTTCCCATTACGCTGCAGGAGAATCCGATCAATTGGAGGAGGGGAAAAATATTAAGAAGAAAGAGGCAACCAGAAGAGCTGTGCTGGAATGGCCCTGCTCAGTGGGGCACTGCGTGGCATTTCCCCTTAAGTCCGGCCCTAAAACCCCACACTCTTCCCCAAATCCTTCCAGTTTATTGGTCTTCCAGCACAGATGGTGCCCACTGCTGGTATGGGGCAGGGACATGAGGGTGGGGGGAGATGGGGCTCTGCTGCACCGGATTACCTGGGCTGGAAATGAGTGTCAGACGGATTGAAAACAAGCTGTGGGAGATGAATGGATGTTATTGTGCAGATCATCTCCTGCACAAAAGGAATAACATGGCATGCAAATGCCATTTGTATTGTGATCATTAGCCGGAGCCGTGGGAGGTGTCTCTATCAGTTAAATTCTTCCAGGGGTTCCCGCAGAGAAGAGGAGAAGTTGTGGAGTGCACCCGGTGTTCAGGAGATTGCTGCCTGCTCCGAGCAGATGCTCCGAGGATTACATGGCTCCGTCTGCGAGGCAGCTCCAAATTAAAATCATACTAATCATTTTGATCAGGCTGCAATATTTATGGGGTGCTCTGCATCCACTGCAGGGATGGCAGCTGGAATTAACAGGACGGCGGCTGCAGGGGCACAGAGCTCAGCTCCTCCTGGGGTGTGTGGGGGTCCCCAGTGCCCCCCAAGCCCCTGAGTGCGGTGCTGAGCTCCTCTCGTTGCAGGACGTCCCACCAGGGCCCGGTGCATACCTGGTGCTGGGGGTGGGCTGGGCTGGATGAGCAGGGCTCTGTGTTGCTGCTCAGCTGCTATAGATGGCAGCATTGGCGAACCGGAGCAGCTCCTCAGCTCTCTGAGCAATTCAGCCCTGAGTACAGCAGGCAATCCTCCGCACACAACCCCTGCCCCATCACTGCGAGGGAGCTGCATCGTGCCTCCCTCCTCCTGTGCTCACAGGGATGGATGGGGACGCAACGCACTTGGCATCCTCCCGCAAGGAAAGAAAGGAGAAAGCATTCCTTCGTTTTATTTGCCGTGGCTTTGTTTCCAGAAGCAATTGCATCCCATCTCTTAACGGGATTAGGTAACTTGATAAAACTCCAGCGGAGAAATATTTGCTCGTATTTAATCGTTTGTTGACTTGGCACCTCGCGAAATAAGGCAAAAGGAAATAAAAATGGGCAGAGGGCAACCCACTCGCTGATAAATCCTACCCACTCCGAGCAGTTTATTACGGGAGCAACGATCCATTAGCTCCACACATAAATTAGAACCGCGCGTTGGGTTTATGGAGTTGCAAATTGTCGGCTGCTGCCGTTGTGTTGAGAATACGCAGTGCCAAGAATGAAAGATCTGCACTGTGTGCCCTCAGCAGAGGATGTCTGGACGGGGTGAGGTGGTTTGAAAAGCAGGAAGGACCCCGGGGCTCTCTCTGCTTTCGTCTGAACCAAAGCAATCAGCGTGCCAGCGTGGGCTGGGGGTCTATTAATCAGAGCCCTAAAAGCTGCCCCTGTAGCACATGTCCATCACGGCCCCAGTGTGGGAATGCTGGGGCTCCTCGCTGTGCTCGGCCACAAGAGAGGGAGCACTGCTGGTTCTGCTCTCTATTTCCACAGCTGAGAGTGTTGTTAGCACAGAAATAAAGGTCGTGGTGTGATTTGTGGCTTGCAGGTACTCATTACGCGGTGGTAATGATGGCAAAGCCATCGGTCCCGGGGGAACTGCGGTGGGAATTGGCTGTGAGAAGGGCTGCCCTGGGACCCCTCGCCTCTCTGTGCTCTCAGCAGTCGGTCGGTGTTCCCTGAGAGCACCACGAGCTCTGTGGAAGTTTATCTCCAACCTTATTCCGCCCGCAGTGGGTTCACGCACAGCGCCGGTGCTCATCTCCAGGCGTCCCCTGCTCCTCTCTGCTCAACCCAACGCTCCTCCAGGATTTAAAGCTCCGAAGGAGAGGGCGGATGATTCAGATTCTGTGCTCCAGACCCACAATGCAGCACTGTGCTGAGTCCCTCCGAGGCCAAACGCAGCGCAGCGGGGCTGAGCAGCCGGCGGAGCGCGGTGACCCTCTCCATCCCGACGCGCTCATTTAAACGGCGCTCGATAACCTCGTCTCACCTGCACGGGCAGGGAGAAGGAAATAAAAGAGGCTGTGCTTTATTTATTCTTCTTAATGTGAAATTCATGCCCCGCTTGCCTTTGCTCTCCGTAGCCGGGCTTCGGGGAGGTGTGGGATTCAGCTCATGAATCTGAATTTGGGGAAGCTTCATCTTTTGAGCTCTCGGTGCAAGGAAAGTTACTTGATAGCCAGGGAGCCAAGGGGGAAATACATTATTGAAAGAAAAGCTTCCTTTTTAATCTAAAATTCAGCAGGATCTTTGAGATGAAAAAGGTTATTTCCAAGAGTCTGTCCAGCATAACTTGAGGGCTTCTGCTTCCCATACAATGGTGGGTGGGAGGGAGGGAGGAGGGAGCCCCGGTCAGGAGCAGAGGCCGCTGCTTCTCAATTACACCAGAATCCCATCTCCTGACAAGGGAATAGCAATTCCCCTCGCAAAGCAGCACTTGGAGGTTGGCTGTGGAAAGAGGAGAAAGTAATTATGGTGGAACGGTGCAGATAGTGACTGCCAGGAGCAGCCCGGCGATGGGTTTGGGAATAGGGAAAGGAGAGCAGCCGAAGTGCAGCCTCATCCCTTTGAACTCTGTTTGCTGGATGTGGGTTAGGAGCACGCTGGAGCCCAGGGGAGAGGATGCTGGAGCTCCTGGGCACAGCTCTGCTCCGTGGGGGTGTTGCTGCTGTCCCCATCAGTGACCGTGAGTGGGATGGAGGGGAAAGCCCTGCTCCCATCTGCCACGCCATGGGGCAGCTGGAGTCGTCCCCGTGTGAGGGTGTGCTTCTGCTCCCAACTGAAGCACATTCTCTCCCCATAGTCAGTTGTTTTAATTCCTCCCCATGGGTAGGGCTGCTCTGACAGCAGAGCAGTGGGGCCGGGCAACAGTGGGCTCTGTGATCCATGGGTGGGTCCTCAACTTTTGGGGTATGTGAGTGAGAGCCAGGAGACGTGGGAGCATCACAGAGCTCTGTGGGGAGGGGCAGTGCCGTAGCAAAGAGGGACCAGTTGATATTGGTTAAAATAGATTTATCTGAGCGCAGAGCGCTGCGTTTTTATTTCGTTTCATTATTTAATTATTTTTTTTTTAAAGGCCTAAACTGCAAAGTGATGCCTTGAAGATGAGATTAGTTCATTATTTATAAAAGCAAAATCCCTCAGAATGTATTAAATATGAAAACATTGTATCGGGGTGCGAGATTGGGAGGATTAGGCTCTGAAGTCCCGACGCTTATCTCTGCACGCATTGCATTTGCATTCATTACATGTGCTGCTGTACCTCTAAACATGGAAACTGATCTGCAGAACAGATGATCAAAGCGGGCAAATGCAGATCAGAAAACACGCTGTGTTCACTTAGGAAGGGAAAAAAAAACGTTGTAGAGAGAAAAAAAAAAAATAATTGTCTGCTATTCCGCTACATGAAACCATAATGTAAAGCCCTGCAGCAGAGGTGGGGAGATCTGCAGAGGTCTGTGGGCTCTTCCCCAGATGGAAAGTGATGTGGGGGTGGTGGGGGGCACCTCTCTGCCCTCTGATGGAGGTTTTGGTGCCACGTGGGCACTGCAGAACGGACCCACTGTTCCTGTATGGCACCTTCACTTCATCCTGAGCCTCCAAGCTGCACCTGGTGGTGTAAGGTTGATGAGAAATCAGTGTCAGAGATCTGCAGGACTCTGAGGCCGGCTCCTGCGTGGTGACTTATCTGATCCAATGGAATCCAATGTTATTTCTATCATCAATAATCTCTATTTCACGTTGCCCCAAGCTGAGGCCGATCAGCATCCCGGTGTAAGTGCCCGTGCTGTTCTTCCTGAACAGAAAACTGAATTCTCCTCCGAAGACTTCTGCTTTCTGCCCCTGGACAGGTGACGTTTCAGGTGGAGCTGATGTGGTTTTAAGGAACTTCTGCTCCGGGATGAGCGCCAGCGCCGCTGGAAGCATTCCCAAGGTTTATGGGGCATCCCGGCGAGCCTGGAACCACTTCAGGATGATTTATGGCTTTGGAAGGGAACCAGACTCCCAGGCTCCCTCTGCTTGTGACCCCGGCAAAGCTCTGTCGGTGATTTACACCATGATTTATGCTGTGCGTTCTTTGCATAACTTCCAATCAGAGCAGGACCTGGGCCCCCAGCAGCACGCACTGCAGACATCCCCTGTTTGTAACCTGCCTGCTGTCCCTGCTGGGCTCAGTTCTGAGCCCCAGAGCACACAGATCCCCGACCAGAGGGTGCTGCTGTTCCCAGCTCTGCTCCTCCAAAGGAAAGCCTGCACTCACCAGCCCCAAACTCCTGTGCTTTAACATAGAACTGCTTTTCCTACCAGCAATTTAAGGTGACAGACACACGGGATGATTCTGGTACTCACTGTTTGCAGGGGAGGAGGAGGAGATGGGTTGGGATGAAGCAGGTACTCAGCAGGAGCATTGGGATGGTGTTCTGCAGCTGAAAGAGGAGAGCTGTGATCCTCATAGCGCTACATGAGCCAGGAGGGGAAAGGTTAATCCTCCCCAACATCTATTTGCAAAATTAGTGGAACACTACTGCCTTAATGCCCTTTATTATCATCCAGAGTGTAAATCCTTTCATGTCTGGGAACTGGAGAAATTGATTTCATGTATCACTGCCCACTCCCCAGACACTCTAGCACGAGCTGGGACGGAGCTCAGGGGCCCAGGGTTGCTCTGCCCTGACATACAGTCACCTAAGCCCAACATAACACCCTGCCATGAGGGAAGGGGGAAGCTTTTGGTGGCTATCAGCGCCCAGAGAGATCCTTCTCAAAAAGAAAAGCCCCGTGCCCCTCACACTTAGA
This sequence comes from Callipepla californica brunnescens, assembly GCA_023055505.1. Taxonomy (NCBI): domain Eukaryota; kingdom Metazoa; phylum Chordata; class Aves; order Galliformes; family Odontophoridae; genus Callipepla; species Callipepla californica. The sequence continues at coordinate 1,679,861 of JALIRH010000055.1, forward strand.
TTTAGGATGAGATGCTCAGGAGGGCAGGCAGTGCCTGCAATGAGCAGTGAAACCTGCTCAGAACAGCACTGCCCTGACACCTCTCTCCCTGCTTTCACACAGGCTGAATCCTGGCACCAGATCCCCCGAATTTCCAGCGATAAGCAGCCTTTGTGCTGCTGACCTTCCCATGCTGGCACAGCCACGCTTGCCATCAGTTAAAGAGCTGCAGAGTGGAGGAGGAGGGGGAAGGACCGTGCCCGGCGCTGACTGGCACTTCGGCACAGAGCCGCGGTGCTCTACACAGCGCTGAAATTACTTTTGGATGCTCTGTCAAGCACGAGATATAAATTGCACAATGTTTTTAAATGTTTGGGAGAGATTGCTTTCTGAGCAGCACCTCCGTCCCCGTCTGTCCGGGAAGGTGGGGAGCACTCATCTGCATTTCTCGCTGCTATTGGCATCTCCCAGCCAGGCCGGCGGTGCCAGCGATGGCTCAGCTGCCATCTGCTCGCAGATACAAATCTGATTTCCTCTCATCTTTATTTTTTTTCTTTGTGTCACGATTTTCTCCTCTTTCTCGATCTCCATTTTCTCCCTGCTTTATCCCTGGTGCTATCAATTGAAGCGAAATGGAAGGGAATGGACTGCCTGAAGCTACTCGCTGCTCAGGAACTAAATACACCTCCTAATAAGACACTCTCTATTTATTTTTAGTAGCGCGGCGTTCCCATCTTTCCAGCTATTGTTGAATACTCAAGCACCGCCGCTGCTAAACGTTATGACTCTCTTCTCTCTGCTTAATTATGTGCCAATCGGTGTTAGAGCAAAGCAGCCTCCGTCGGCTGGCTGCTGGGTAAATACTGAGTGTGATGCAGTCGCAGATGGTACGATGTAAACGGGCATTTCCAAACGTGGAGATGCTCTCCCTGCTTTGGTTCTCCAGTCTTTGCTCTCTCTTGTTGTTCCTCGTGGCTGATGTACCCCACGTGAGGAGCAGACCCTCCTGGGCTGCGCTGCCGGGATGTGCTCCCAGCGTTCCGGTTGGGCCATCAATAACCCCGTGCAGCTGCTGAGAGAACTCCCATGTTCATAAATGTTACAGTCCATTAAGTTCAGATACTTCCAAGGCAGTTTGGAAAGAAAGCCATTTGTCAGGCTGAGTGTCTGGACAGTCGAATGCAAATCACACTGGATGCCAAAGGGAGGGATCAAACAAGCAGGTTTAAAGGTCAAATTAAGTTAATTCGACCCCTTGTGACACAGCACCTTGGCTTTTAGAATACCTCTGCTCAGCACCCGAGCACAGCAAACATCCAACTAACCCATATCTGCTGTCAGAGATATTCCCAGTTCAAAACCGTTTCCTTTTGAGGCAGCAGAGATGCAGGACACCACTCGCAGGGGCTGCTCCTGCATCCTTTCCTCTGTTTGCACGAGGGAGAAGCAGAGTGATTTGTGGCTCTGGGAGGAAACAGGAACACAAACACTGGGGAACGTTGATGGAAAAGGTGAACAGCTCACCTGAGAGGAGGGAAAAACGCTCCAACAATGCGGAGCTGCCAAACTGCAGCTGAGATTCGGCAGAAGAATAAATCAGGGCACAGCACCTGCTTGCAACCAGTGGGGCTGCATCCAAGCCAAGCACCGGCGGGGGCTCAGGATGACAGATCCCACCCCGGAATACAGGCAGGCCTCCCCTTCCTGGCCCTGCAACACTCGTGCATTGGAAGGACATTTCTTCAAAGGTAAAAGCATCGGGAGGATGAACAGCTGTGCTCCCTGCCTGGCTCGGGAGCAGCGTGCAGCTCACAGCCAAACCCTGCCCGTCCTTCCCAGCTGTGCCCATATGGATGGGGGCAGTTGCTCCAGCCTCTCCCCCCCCCCCACCCCCAATGACTTCTGTCCCATTGCTCTTTCTCAGAGCTCGGGGTGGATAACAATTTCCTGACACTTTCACTGGAACTCTGTGGGTTGGTTTTATTTTTGGTGCTTAACAGAGAGTTTTCCAGCAAATACTGCTACAGAGTGAGTGCCAGCCCGCAGCACCGACAGCCCCAGGAGCATCAATTGGAGATACAGCGTGGGGAGGGGGGTGTGTGGGCTGGGGCTCAGCCTGTGGGGTCACACTGATGGCACAGCCACGTGGCAGTGCTCACATCGCCCAGCAGAGGAGTGGGTGGCACTGGGAGCTGAGCTGCAGAGGAGTCCTCCTGCCCCTCCTGCCCCTCCTGCCCTCCTCCTCCCCCTGCCCTCCAATCCCCTCCTGCCCCACTGCTCACACCTGAGGTTGGGAGCAGGGATCGACCCTCCTGGAAAGCAGCTGTCTAAATATCTGGTTCATCATTGTCACTGGTGATACCATGGCACATCCATCTGAATAATTAGCAGAAGGGAGGAGGGAGGCGAGGAGGAAGCTTTGGGAATGAGTCATGGGCAGAATGGGAATGAATCCCTGGGCCTGGACATGGCATGAAGTGTGAGCAGAGATGGATCATGGCCAGTTCCCATTGCTGTGCTGAGAGCCCGTGGCAGCTCACGGTCCAGCTGTGTCCATGGGGGGTGTGAGATAATCCCACATAGCACAGGACGGATGTGGAGCCCATAGAGGAGCTGAGCAAAATGAGCAGAGCTGCTGCTGCAGGGACAATGTGCCTGAGTCAGCATCTGAACCATTATCAGTTGTATCAGAGTCAGAAGACTGGAGGGAAATGTGATAAGCGTGTGCACAGGCTGATTAAGATGGAGGGAAGAAGGGCCCCTGGTTTAACTCCCACCTGACCTTTCGAGAGGGAAGCAGCGTGTTGAAAAATGCCATGTGGTGCTCTGAAAGGTTTTATGCCCCCGAACATCTCCGAGCTGCTTAAGGAGAATGATATTCAGCTCGCTCGTGTCCTGCCAGCTCCTGCTCCCCACAGCCCCCGGGGGAGCCTGAAAGGATTTACAAAAGGTCAATATTTGAATGTTCAAAACTTCCCAAGTCTATCAGAGGGCGAGAAGAGGTTCTGCATCAGCTCACAGAAAACTCAGCTCCAGTTCCTTGCCAGTAGGATGGCAGATGGAAAAAGCCCACACGCTCTGCTCAGCTGACAAATGCAGCTGCATCACTCCATCCCCACTGGCATGGAGACCTCACTGCAACTCTCTGAAGGACCTGAGAGTTCCAGAGTGATGGGATGGGAGGGTCAGCCTGGACTGGGCACACCGGGCAGCCTTCTCTCACTGCTGACGTGTTGTACACCTCAAAACCACCTCCACCAAACCGCAGACGTGCAAAGGAAAACGGGAAAGCAAACGTAGCTGTGAACCTAAATGTTGTCACTTGTTGGCAGGGTCAGAGCATCTGCAGCTTTCATGGATTCTGTCGAAAGAGAGCGAAATTTCATGGGAGCAGAGGAAGGAATGTGGATGGCTGACAGCTGGTGAGGAGCCAGGATGAATGTTTCACAGCACACGACGTGGGTCTGTTTCTGGCAGACTTGGCAGTGCCGATGATGTGTGACGGAGGGGCAGCAACGTTTCGGCAGGAACATATGACACGAGTTTGATCCAAAATTTCAGGATTCCCAGTGTTAGCCTCATTTCTCATTCAGAAGGCTGAGAGCAGCCGGTGGGAGTCCCACATCAGAGGGGAAGTGAGAACAGGCTGCAGGTTGTGGGCTGGAGGCTGAGCCCTGCTCCCAGCAGCTCACACTGGGCTGGGCAGAGAGCTCTGGCCCAAAGCAGCAGCTCTGCTTGGCATCCCCAACCCCTCTCGAGTCACCAATTAAAGAGTAAAGCTTTCTGCACCCAGCTTCCAGCAAGGAGTGAGCCCACGTGTGGATGGGAGGAGCGCTGGGGCCTTGGAAGCCCATCTGTGTGAGCACCGAGCTCCCCCAGCTTCCCAGCACCGAAAAACAGTACTGAATTCCTCAGTGTTTAAATTCCTTCCAAGAGCTGAAGTGTCATTAAGTTTCCCATTTTGCCGCAATTTACAATTAGTTTCCCTCATTAAGCGTTGTAAAAGCAGCGGGTGCAGCACCTCGGAGGTTATCCATCACTGTGCATCACTGTGCAGGAGCAGCACTGGGGGGGGGGTGTGGGGCTGAGGGACCCCCAGCACAGGCATTGGGCAGAGAGCTGATGGCACAGGGGTGTCCGTGCAGCCCCACAACCCCGATCCTCACCCCTGTGCCTAAATGAGGAGGCAGAGCTGTGCTGTACATCACTGGAGCGACTGCAGCTCTCCCTGTGGTTGATGCCATCCTCACCTCTGCTTTTTATTCAGTTGTTGAAATCTGTAAATAATCAAAGTGGAGCACACGGAGCAGCGTTCACTGCACGTCACTGCTGCTGGTGGTGGTGGTAACGTGAACAGAACTCTGTCCCTGGAGGTCTGCTGTGTGCACAGCACTCCTCATTCCCCACAGCAGTGCTCGCAACACAGCTGTGGGACATCCCTCATTGCTGGCACTCAGTGAAAGCCACCGGAGGGCATTTTTACCCCAAGGTATCTCACAGCGGCATCAATCGGTCTTCTGATTGTTTTGAGAAGCACAGGGCATGGTGCCAGAGGGTTTGATCAGAGCACGAGCGCTCTGCAGAGCGGTGCTCCTCAAGCTCTGCTCGGACTGACAGCTGTGATTGCTGGGGTGGGGAGCACACATGCATCCCTGCACACACACATACACACACACACACCTACCTGCCCACAAAGCACAAGGTGAGCAGCCTGGCTGGGAAAGGATTGCACTGCAGAGATGTCTGCAGCCCTCCTGCAGCTCACGCTGCTCTCAGAGCAATCCTCTCACTGCCACGGGAAGGATGCTCTGCCATCACCCCACGTCCCATTGCCTCCTCCCCCATCCCTGCATGGGCTGCTGCTCTCAGAGCTGCAGGAAGAGTCCAATCAAGAAACAGATCCTTTTAATTTACAGCCTCGGAGTTTGGAAAGAAAGCTGCGTTGTTTCTTCGGAGAGGAGCGGTGACCATTAGAGATCTGTCTGTGTTAATTTTAACGGGCTGCTTACACGGGCTCCGGTGTGAGCGGGTTACTGATGAATGAGCAGATCGATGGGCAGCAGCTGTCGGGCTGAGATTAATGAATGGGAATCACACAGGGCCCACCTGCTTCGCTTCTGCAGATTCTCCCTGGGATCATTTTGGTGAGCCGAGGTGCAGAGGGCTGCCTGACCCTCATTTGTGTCCCAGAAAATGTCTTCTTGTGCATGGTGACAAACATCTGCAATAGAAAGGCCACGCCAGCCCCTGTAGCAGTGAGTTCTGAACTGTGGCAGTCAGCTATGCTAATTGTTAACGATATCACTCTGAACAAATGGAGGCACTCATCTCTCAGCCCCTCCATGTACAGAGGACCGGAGCCCTCAGGCTGCTCCACTCTGAAGGGGTCTGTGGCTCTGTCTGTGGGCACAGGGGCAGTTCCCTTTACCAACAGCTTGCAGACAGTCCTGGTGGAGCTGAGCTGCTCATGGGTTCACATCTCAGACCTCTGTGCCCCAGGAGTTGTGCTGGGAGCGAAGCACAGATGGACGAGGAGGGGGCTCCGGTTCATCCGTTGTTTTAATGTAACTTCAGGATGTGAGCAGAGCCTGCATTTACTAATTCACTTGACTGGCAGGCATGTGTTAGCTGGAAAATTGCTGTTTCAATAACCTGTCTGGCTCCGTCATGCAGAATCGTGAAATGGAAACAATTGTGGCTGTCACATCCCCTGTGATAACCTTCAGCAGTAACGTGTCCCTCTTTGTCGGGAGATAAAGCCATCGGTGATGGGTAATATACTGAGCCACTCAGAGCGGCCAGAGGATTGTCGCTGCTCTGCTAATTAATTTTATCACCCTTGTCATCTTCTCCTCAAGCCCAGGCAGCCCTCGCAGAATTGATTTCAGGGCAGAGGAGGATCCCTGTTCCCTACAAACCGACTCTGGTTACAGAGGCACGCTCACATCAGCATCTCCTAGAGCAGGGCTCACGCTCAGAGCGTTTCTGTTTTGATGCCTCACAGTGCATTTTTGTAGTGCTTTTTCCCTTCCCCACCTCTTTTTTTTTTTTGCTGTTATCAGAGACAGACAACAGCTGTGGTGCTGGCATGGTGCTGAGGAGGGGAAGCAGGGGGTGAGCTATGGCCTGGAGATAAGCAGTCTGGGTGTAAATCAGAGCCTTCACCGGGCTGAGGTTAGGAACCGGTGCTTGTCTACCAACGGTGATTTCTTGCCCTCCACTTCTGTGCCAGCCACTTCAATTTTCTGTCCAAATGGTTTATGAATACTTCACTTTGGAGTGAGGAAGGCGGAGATCAAGTCTCCACTCATGCCGTGAATGGGCTGAGCGTGATTCTGCTCTCAGTATCACACACAAAAAGCTGGAGATGGTGCCATTGCAGAAGCACTGAGCAGAGCTGGGAGGACAGCACAGCCCCTCGGCTCTGTGCTGGCTGCCAGAAGTTGCTGGATTTCCTCCAGTTTGTTCCACTGCCTGTGGATGTGTTGGGTTTCAGCTCTTCAGGTTCGCTGGAAGTTTAATGATGGTGGACATCCCAGAAGGGCTTTACATAGCTCACATGGTGCTTGCTGCAGAGAGCTCTGCCCCAGGTTCAGCTGAGAAGCCAAGGAAACAGCTGGGCAAATAGAGCAGGATCAGCCCTGCGAGCCCTGGAAGATGGGGCCACTGGGATCACCCCCCCAGGGCAGGCACTCAGCCCATAGGGCACTGCTGGGGGGCTGGTGGTGTTTGGGATCACCCCCCACTCAATGCACTCAGCCCACAGGGCACTGCTGGGGGATCTGGTGGTGCTCAGTCCCCACCCCAGAGGTTTCTGGTGGGCAGAGCTCCGCATGCAGCCGCCACGTGCTCAGCTTCTCGGAAAGCTGAAGGATGATCAATAGCTGATTAATCTAGTGAAGAAATTAATGTATTAAATGCAGTGACTGATGTCAAATACATTCTCTCTTGCTCATCGATTTCCTTATTTTAAAGCTGCGTGTGCCAAAGTTATGAAGCCCAGTTCCAGAGAGCAGCGAGTACATTCATCTATTTAATTTCATATGGATATAATTTACTAAGCAATGTATTTGATTGAGTAAATGTGGTGCCATTGATTTTGTGGCTGAATTATCTGATTTGATTGGCACTGTGTCCCATTTAATAGAGAAAGCAACCAATCCAATCAGGAACGTTAGTAATTGGGGAGTTGTTTTCTAAAGAAAGATTACTTGAGTTTAAAGAACGAATGTTTCTCAGCTGCAGCGTAAACTGCAGATAAATTTCTACGGCGGATGAACACGAGAACATTCATCCCATGCAATACCAAAATGCAGCGCCGCATTTTATGCCTTTTAATTTTAATACAGAGCTCCGTCTCTGGGTCTGTTCGTTAATTAAGTCTCAGGAGATGATGAGAAATGCTCCATCCCTGGGGCAGGGAGCACTGGGGCTGTGTTGGGGGTCTGGGGTGTTCAGTGATGGCCTGGAAGTGGAGCTAACCCCGTCCGTGTGTGCTCTCATGCACACAGCTGTACCAGCAATCCATGCTGGGCTATTGGCACTACGTCCTGGGCTACTGGAAATGTGCTTAAGCTCACTGCTGCCAGTGCTGGAACAACACATTGGTGCCCAAATTTACAGCACCCATTCCTTTGGGATAACACCTTCCTAAGCCTCAGTGAGACACGAGGGAGCGTCCGGTGCTGGGGATGGGAACGATGTTTCACTGCACTCAGTGGACTTGATGCTCATGCTCATCTGTCCAGCTCCTGTGAAACCAACAGCAATGAACGTGGAACAACTCACCCGCTGATTTCTTCACTCGTTTGCTGTATTATTTTGTGACAAGAGGAATCAGCATCCACGGTTTGAATGCCATGCTTACATATTCCCAAGTACAATCTCCACCTAACGCCGCAGTGACAGCCAAAAGGAGCTCAGGCATTAGCAGAAGAAAGCGATTTTTATATGATCCCATTTTATCACTGGATGGAAATTTCGGGACTTAAATTTACCGTCTGAACCTGAATATCTGGGAGGTCATTTACGGCCCTGCACAATGAGAGAGAGCCAGGCGAGGTAACGCCTAATGGAAATCAAAGCAGCGCTTCCATCTGCAGCCACGCTGTACACAACGCTATCCCTGCACCATCTAAATTACGAGGAACACGGCTCTCTGATGATGAATACAGAGCATAACGAGCAGGGAAGGACAGGGCCCGAGGGAGGGGAGACGTGCCACTCGCAGAGGTGTTTATCAGAAACCAGATATGCTTCTGGATCTTAAAACGTTATTTTCCTCAGAATTTTTATTGCAGATCCTGATAACAAGAGCTGTTTATTTACTCCGTGGCAATTACAGCCTTGCTCGGAACTGTCTATTCCGACAGATTTTCCCCGCAGAAAACGCTTTTGCTGAGCATCTCAGGGCTTTACTTCTAAAAATTCAGAGCTTCAAAAACATTTCTAAATGTAGAACTGTTCCGCTTTCCCACGTCTGGGGGCCAACACGCTGCCAGCGTGCCGACACGGCTCTGCCATGCGAAGCAGGGCAGAAGGAGCAGCCTCAGCTTAGGGCTTCCAGCTGTGAAAGAGATGCTCCGTGGGCTCCCAGAGCCGAACGTCTGTGAGAACTGGGAAGGAAAATGGTGAAGGGAGCACTCTGTGTCCCTGGGATGAAATAATTACGTTTCCATAGGCTGCAGCTGAGGTGGTGCTGTGGCAGACAGTGAAATAGAGTCCACATGAGTGGTGCTCATTCAAAACATTTTCTTTCACTCCCTGCCCCCCCAGGAATCAGGGAAGAGTGAATCCATCAGCATGCAGTTGCTTTGACCCAGCTGCCACCGGTTCGCCAACGACTTCCCTTTCAAATCACGTATCCACCGATGCCACATATCAAAGAACTGGGTTTTGTTTCTTCAAAGTAAGCACAGCCCATGCAGACAGATCCCATTGCTGCTGCTCTTGGCTGTAGCAGGAGTCTGGGAGAGCAACGTGCACGGCACAGCCCGCTTGGTGGCCTGGTGCTGACATCAAAGCAGCAAATGTGCCAATGGAGGGAGCTCGGATTGGAGGCATCTGCTGGAGAAGGTGATGACACTTCACTGTCACAGTGCCTGGCAGAGGTGGGAGTCTATAATATCTCAGCCTCTGGTTTGCAGCCTCGAGGAGCAGACAGATATCCTGCAGTTAGGGGACCCACCAGCTGATCCAGAGTCATGGGATCCATAGAAGCCCATCGTCCCCAGGAACCACGCCACCAACTCTCACAGCAAGAGGAGCTGGGAGACCTTAAAACACATACTCTGCAAGCACAAATCCCACTGACTGAGACAGCCTCCTCCATCTGGCTGCAACAGATGTGGCCGATCTGTGATGTCCCGGTGCCACTTTCCTCTGGGTTTGACCTCTCAGCATCAGAAGGAATAAGGGTCAAACGTGCAGTGGGGCGGTGCGAGGCCACGTTGCGGCCGTCGTGCAGACAGATCTTCAGCTCCTTATTAAAGTGGCAATTTTCCCAAGCACCATGCGTACACCGGGGCTATAAAAGCCCCGACAATGTGTATCAGAAGCGGGATCTTTGTTTACCAGATGTCAGCTAATAATAAGAGGTATTATACCAGCACTGAGACCCATTGTGAAAGCCATGCACAAGCTTACGAGCTCAGCTTGCTGATTTACTGACTGCTTCATACCCACACTGCACGAGCTGGTTTGAATGTAATCTACTAAAAACACCCCGATGGGACCCATAAACTTTATATAAGGAGCCTTAACTCAAACAGTAAGAGGCTCCGAGGACCCATGCAGAATGGCTCCAACGCGGTAGCGGATGGATTTTTTTATGCTTTATGTTTTTGCTTTTGTATTCACAAGGGCTGTTTTCTGTTTATTTTGCAAAACAGAAGATGCTTCCCCCACCCTCCCCCCCCAAAAAAATCACAACTCCACCCAATCTCTTCTGCCACGGAGGAGGTGGAATGCTGTGCTTGCACGCTGCCATCCACCCAGAGGGATACGCCGCACGCAGCTGGGTGACCTTTCCAGGTATTTGTCTTTGGTGAAGGTTTGCAATAAGAACAGTCAACATTATTCGATGGAGTGTTTGCCCTCTTGTAACAGTGGGAATATGTAGCAGGGATGCGTGAATGTAATTCCACTGCGGGAGGAAAGTTTGATGCTGGGGTGAAAGCCTGTCATTAGGAAAAGCAGGACGAAGATTCAGGATAGAGTGGCTAAGAGCAGCACCCGGGGTGAAGTGGGGATGGCATCCACTGCTGCCTGCGTTGCTGCAGGGGATGGGAGACAGGGCTGAGAGTGGCAGAGGGAGGACAGAAGGGACACGACTTGCTGGCTCTCTGGGCCCCATTTCCAGCCATTTCCATGCAGATGCTGTTTGCTTCTGGCCGCTGGGCAGATGGTGACTCGCACTGCAGGTTATCGAGCTGAGCAGTGGGAGTCAAAGCCAAATTATCGCTCGGCTCCTCCGCTCTAATGAGAAGTGCGTCACCCAGTTGTTGAGGCACAGGATGGGTTTGCTTGATGCTTTCTTTGGATGTGGTCACTGTTGCAAGAAAAATATATCAGAAATCATGGGCCAGTGGTTTCTAGTGCTCTGGTAAATTACTTCCACCCACATCTCCCCTCTCTTTGCCTATTCCTGCCTGTAGAGGAGGCCTGACAAGCAGAAAATGATCCAGTTGGCATCACCATTGTGGTCCATGCTCCCATCCAATCCCACTCCTCAATCTGGGAGGATGGGGCTCAGTTGTGTGCCTCTCCCCCCCAGCACTTCATTCCCCTCAGACCCATCCCCCTGACCCCCAGCTTCCAACTCCTGCAGCAGCAGAGCTTCTGACCTCCCTTTTCTTTTTCTTTTCTTGTGAAAACAGTAATAAGGTATTGATCTGCCTCGTTGAGACAAAGAAGGCTCTTTAATTAGTTCATTAGACCTTAGCTCGTCGAGATGTGGATGAATGCTCTGCTGAACCCTGGTTAATCACGGGAGGAGATGGCACTCGGGGCTGTGGGCTGGAGGTGTTCGGGTTGGGGTTATTCCACGGAGGAAGAACTTGTGCTGATGAGCACAAAGGTCTGTGCTGGGATAAGGGGAACTCCTCGGAGAAAAGCTGAGGACCTGGGAGGGTCCTCACCGTGCAGCAGTGTGAGCAGCAGTCAGTGCAAAGTACACGGTCTGCACTGGGATGCTGGGCGATGTCGGAGCGCAGTGGAGCAGACAGCAGCTGCTGCTGTGCTGTGCTCTGAGCATTCATTTCAGGCCCTGAGATGTGTTTACATCCACAGCTCAACCTCATCTCTGGGAGCAGAACCGAGCAAGCTGCAGGCACTGGTGTGCTGGTCAATCCTTAATGGTGGCTGCTACTGCTCTCCTGTATCACGTGTATGCTCATCAGAGGGGGGCAGGGAGAAATCTGTGGCTCAGAAGGATCGTTCCCCTTCTGTTTGAGGACTGATAATTCAGCACAGAGCCCACCTCCTCCCCCCCAGGGCTGACATCTGCTGGGAGGGCACAGTGCTGCTGCAGGCAGATGGGTGCCATGCATCCCATAACCACACACCTGGCTCAGCAGCACGGACCCGCTGCCCTGCCGAGCACAGCTGCACGCCTGCTTCCTCCCAGAGGAACAAATCTCTATTAAAAAGTGTCATTTGAAATGCCTACAAACCATGGAGAGAGCCTGACAACGCATTATCTCCCCGAGCCCGATACGAATGAGGATTTGGCTGTTTGATGACACTTTGAGATAATTGTTTCAAAGGGTCTCAATGCAGAAAATATTTTAAAACAACTTTAGAATCAATAGCTATTTTAATTTGCAACTTGCAGCTCGCTTCCTGACAAATAACACGGGGAAGGAGGATAAATAATACAGCTTCAATTACGTTTCTGTGGAATATTTATCTTATTTTGTGTTGTGTGCTGCTGAGCTAATTCAATTTTCTGCTGCCAGCCCGTGCTTGTTCCCCTTTCACTTGTAATATATAACTTTATGAAGAGGGACTAAATCTTCCTGTGTGAATGGCACTTTATCCCTCAATGCGAATTTTGCTGGAAAATAGAATAAAACAGCAACAGTGCGCTCCGTTAAGCCAACATGACTCCTTCTTCTCTTAGTCCCCGCCTGTGGAGGTGGAAAACCATCCACGAGCCCTCGTTCAGTGCACCAAGGCAAAATGTCAGCCAGCTCCTGCCTGCGGGCACCTGTGCTGCAGTCATCCTCACTGTACCCAGAAAGGGAGGTGGCAAAGAGAGGGGGGGAAGGCACTCAGCTGCGGGCTGGGAACTGCATGCAGCAAACTGACAGATGTTTATGGTTCATAAGTACGTTCCCAACAGGACGGTGTCAGTAGCCTGGTAAAATGGGAGGAAGGGAAGATGCGAGAATTGATTTACCATCTGTGTTTTTCTTGAAAACATGTTCTCTTAGGAATATCAGGGCAGCTGACGCTTTCCCAAAGCAGGAGCAGTGGGAATCACAGCTAATCACGGTCCTGATGGTGGGACAGCAAGCAGGGCATCCAAAGGGAAGCTTCAGTGGCTGCAACACCTCCTTCAAACCTTCTTCACCATCTGGAATCCTTAAACCGAAGTAAATATGGGCCCAGCCCAACTCTGTCCCCTTGGCTTGTTTCACTCACTGCTTGGAAAAGGATGACTTCCCATCTGCTCTCTGTGCTTCTGTGTCGAGAGGTTGCTCTCAGTCCTACACACAGCCCTGAGAGAGCAGAATCCTCCGCCCTCCCCTCTGCCCCTTTGCTCCAGGAGCTGCCTCAGCCATGCAAACACTTTGGGTTACAAGTGTCCAATTTTGTTTCTTCAATTCCCCACCAAACTGCTGCTCCTCCAGTGCAAATGTCACACGGCAGGCAGTGGTAGGAGCTGTGCAAGCAGAGAGTGAAGCAGCAATAAAGCAGCCCGCGTTCTATTTGCTCGTGCTTGGGAGTCACGAGAGCCACATCACACTTCCCTTCGTTTCAGTGTTAATTTTAGCAGCGAAACCTTCTATTTTAGAGCTGAGAGCAGCAGCTGAGAACGTGGCTAACAACTGTTGCTGCGGGGTCCCTTGGCAGCGAGGCATCAGCTCCTTCACAGCGTTCAGCTGCACTCTGCTCACCGTGGTCCCCAGCTGCACTCCGCTCTCTGCCTCATTGCACAGAGGTGAGGGGATGTTTGCCACTGATAATATGGCCTCACATGTGGGGTGTTCCACACCTGGCTTCCTCGGCTGGGATAAGAAGTTATCTGCAGTGAGTGGTGTGGCACTGGCACAGGTGCCCTGTCCCTGCAGACACCCCAGGTCAGGGGATGGGGCTTTGAGCACTGGTGGAGCTGTGGGTGCCCCTGTGCATTGCAGGGAGTGGGACCAGGTGACATTTAAGGGTCCCTTCCAACTCAAAACGTTCCCTGGTTCTCTGATCCCATGATTCAGACCCCTCTGGGACTTCAGGATGGGCTCCTTTGGGGCCATCACTGCGTGGTGCTCTGGAACCACTCTGAGCAACTGCTCGTATCCAGCTGAGGCCAGAGGGATAAGAAATCCCTTTTTAATTACCACCAATCCCCTCTCTGCATGCTTAAAGAAATGTAAGTCTGCCCTTACAGAGTCAATACCTCAAGAAAAAAAGCGAGTTTGTATTTCTATCAGTTTTCAGAATGTGCCTTTCTAATGTTCCTGCCTCACGTATACATTTATTCCAATGGTTCCCTTTACTTCCCCTTGTCAGCCTGAAGTTAATTCGAGTCACTTTATGCTCTAAGAGCAAGTCTTTGCCTCTATGTTTAAAATTCAGTTTGAACCTCTCCCACTTCAACCGAGATTCACTTGGGCTGTGAGCAACCACTGGAGCGACTGCTGCTGCTTCCCTCAAGAATATTACATTCTCTGCAGCTCACAACGCAGATATCAAGAGTGTTAATATTGTTGTCGTGGTGACTGACAGCTGCAGCAAACATGGCTGATATCACGTTAAATTACTGCACTTTGGAAGCAGCGCAGAGCTTGCTTGGAGCACAGCTACATCCTCCTGGGAGAAACTGGGAGCTGGGAGGCAGCCACCGATCCCATTACCAGAGCTCTCAAACAGAGCTAATCCACAGGTACGAGATGTGCTCGCTGTGACAGCACGCACACGACGTGCCCCTAGGTGGAAATGAGAGCAGCTATGTGGGGTGAGCATCCAGCACAGTGTACCTCCAGGAGCCTGGGCAGCATCTCCCACCCATGGCATCCCCATCCTTATTCCATCCCACTCAGCTGGAGCAGCAGGAGCTGCCCTAACAACTCATGTGCCAATGGGTGGGCGCAGTGCTGGCGGTCTCTCCCCATCCCCAAAGGGCTCCAATGCAGCGTGGAGGAACAGGAGCCACAGTGGGAGGATGAAATCCCACAGATGGGAGCGTGGGAGCAGAGTCTGGGCCAGGAAAGGTCAAATTCGAACCATATTTTTTAATTAGATTGCGGGAGTTCTTGACTGATAAAAACGTCTTTCGTTGGATTTAATGGCATTTAGCTGCTTTAATTGGGATGTCTATATTTGGAGTTTGCAGACAGAAACAGATAATAAGGCGACAAAAACAGATCACGGGGGCTTAAAACGCTGGCATTTGCATAACCCAATTGTTCACATTATGAAATGGAAACCCTGTTATCAGCTTGCATAAAACAGCTTGTTTGGGTAGATTGCAAATACTGTGTTTAATTAACCAAGCTTCGGGGACAGTGAATCTTATTGTTACAAGATACGACTCCGTGGGAATAAAGGCATTTTCATTTAAATAAAACAAAAGGGGATGTTTATCAGGATGTTACTTAATTGTCAGCACCGCCAAAGAGTTTTGTTTCTTCTACAATTTATGAACTGGGATTGATCAGTGAAGCAGAGAACCGGGTGCCTTTGTCCCGTGCAATTAAAGCTCTGTCATCTTAAATCCGGCATTAATGATGCTGGAGGCTGAGAGCGTCCGCTGAGTGGCTGAAATGCAGCACTGCCCAATTAGCCCTCTCCCAGCACTCACAGTGGCAATGCCAGGATGTCCATCACTGTGTCACCGGGGTCCCACGCGTGGCTCAGCACAGCAAAGCTGCACAAACACGAGGGTACGTGCCATCACTGCTTCTGTGACACTCGCTCCCCTCAGCATCGCAGGGTGTTTCTCTGAAATATGTAATTGCACATCAAAGGACAAAATGCTGCTGAATCCCAGCTGCTTCCAGGAGCAAAACATGGCATGGAAGAACGTCCTATTTACATGCTGTGCATTTCAGATCGCTTAAGCATGCTCATCCCATTGCTCTTCCCACAGCACTGCACTCCTCCTGTCCCTAAATGGCAACGTGTGACATAAGGTTTGACCACAGCAGACCCTCCTGCACCAAAATGCTTCGGGTGCACCCAGCAGTCTGCGTGGAGGTTCGTCGAGGAGCTGCAGGTGAACCCGGTAAAGCACGTTATCAAAGTAATCGGAGTAATCGGAGGGGAGAGCAGATGGCTGCTGGCAATAAAAGCCTGTGAGGAACCCAGCTGAGAAGCCGACTGCGAGACCTGCGGGGGCACATCTCCCCGAGGGAGGACAAAAGACGCCCAGCAAGTGAACAGCGGAAAAATCTATTGCAAGGTGCCCATTACTGAGTGGCAGTGAAGCTGTGAAAAAAAAAAAGGGAATTGAATTTGAGGAGGGAAGGCGAGCAGGCACCCTGCGGACACAATCACGGAGACGTTCCAGCAATCGCTGAGTGTGTAAATGCAGGAGCAGCAATGGCAGTGGTGAGAGGAGCTGTGTGAAGGGGCCCCCCCAGGTACACGCTCCCCAGCCCCATCCAGCATAATGCTACCTCCTTACATTGCCATGGGACACCTCCTGGCAGCTGTCCCCTCCATAACCCATCTCTGCTCTCTAAGGCTGTTCCCCTCTCCAGAAGCACACAGAGGATCTTTTCCTGCCATCCTGGCTTCCATCTCTGCTTCTCTCCCCCTGCACAGCCTCCCTCTGCCCCCAGGCTCACCCTGGGCTCTCAGCAACACTGGCAGCATTGCTCCTTTTCTGCACACTTCTTGCAGGTGGATGGCACCGCTTTGCAAGGACTCCCAGTGCTCCCCGTGAGCCCTGGGGGTGCATTTCCAGCAGGGCTGATTTTAAGTGGGCTCACGTGCCCCACGTGCTGAGGGCTGGCCCAGCAGAGCCCACCACCCCACTGGGTGCATTGCTGCTCAACTGCAGCCCAGTGCTGCTTAGCCCAGAGCCCTGCAGCAAACCCTCCCAGCAGCCTGGCTGCTCTTCCAAAGGAGAACCTGCAGCTTGGCAGCCACCAAATCCTTTAATCCCTGCAGCCGCTTTAACCCTTGGCCTCCTGAGCCTTGCTGAAGGACCTGAAAGCTGGCTGAAATCCCCAAGTATCACAAGGATCATCGTACATCCTTAAATAAACCCTCTTTCTTTGCCTCTCTCCCTTTGTGAGGATTTATGCTCATGTGAGAGACACAGCTGCTCCTAAGGAGATGGGAAGGGGTTTTGAACCTCAAGCTGGTTTTTACTTCTTGTCTCTTGAGGGTTAACAATCCTCTGGAGAGCGCAGAGCAGCCTGTCTATCCACTTTGGTAATTGAAATCAATTTCTCTGCCTTATCTTTAGGAAACCTATATAGTCGAGACACTAATCTGCTGGCTCTGGCATCTTTTAAATGAAAACCTATTTTGGAAGAAAAAAAAAAGGAAAAAAAAAAAAAAAAAGCCTTATCCCTGCCTGCTGATGCTCCTTCATTCAGCTTCTGGGGGCAGACAGGAAAACTCCGGGCTGGGGAGTGAAGTGAGCACGCTTCACCTACTGCAGCACAGCCCTTGGCCTCAGCCCCACAGAGCAATTGAATCCCACTCCATCTCCTGGATCCAGGCACTCCCAGCAGTGCCCAGTAGGAATGGGGACCCATTGCCTGCTGTGAGCTGGGAGCTTGCACGTGGGCTGCCAGCACAGGTCCTCCCTGCTGATGTTGCTGAGACACACCAAGAGAGCTGCAAGCACACCCCAAGAAGAGCTGCGAGCACTGCCTGTATTCAGGCAGCTCCTCTTGCAGCTCCTCCCAGCCCCTGCTCCCACTCCTGTACACGCTGTTACTGGAGAGAGGTCACAAACACTGGATGCCCATTGTGCACGCTGCTCACGTGCACAGCTGCGGTCAGGAATAAAGGAGCTCAATCACTCGCCAGCCCTGCTCTGCACAGTGGAAGAGTGCCTCCCTGTGCAGACCTCTCCTGTCAAATCTTTAGTTACCTAAAATGAAGCCTGCGGAGAAAAAGCAGACCCAAACGATGTTCTCTCCTAATCCTGTTGATTAGGAGCTCAGCCAAGCCAATAGATTTCTAATTTGAAGTCAATCAGGCTTGAAATCCCCGTCGTTTTGATTGCAATTACACAGATGGAGTAATCAATAGGGAATCATAGCACCCTGACCCTAAAAAGGGAAATGGAAACCCAAGGCATGCTCGTGGCTCCTCGGGCAGGGTGAGCAGGGAACACCAGGCAGAGCTGCAATGTGGTGGGCTCCAAGGGTGGGAAGGAGAACCACAGAACAGGGGATGAGAAAGAAAGCACACACAAGGGACAGCTCGGAGGTGTAAAATCATGAGTCCCAGGTGAAGAAAAGGCAGAAAGGACCAAAATGTCCAGTGACCCAAGAGGAGGGCACGACCCTTCCCAAAATGCAGAGGAAACATCAGCTCTGCAGCTAGAAAGGTGCATTCACCGTGAGTTAACAACTTGTAGTTTCCTTCAAACTAAGAACACTTCTTGAGCAAGACAATGCAATTAAAAGAGGCCTATTAATATAATGAGATAAGCACCACTGACCGCATTTGACAACACAAAAGGAATTTGCAGAGGAAAAGAAGAACCTGTACCCTTATAAATCAAAGCATTTTGGTGCATGAAATTTGGAAACACAAATCCATGAATTGTAATAGAGCGTGACGAAATCTCATCAACAGAAGTAAATATTAAACCCCAAATGACAAACAGACGCCACGCATCTTATCTGAATGTTTTCTCAGTGCATCAGTTTTAGAGCCATTCCCTGATTCTTATGCTCTTAATCGAGGTAATTTGCTTTAAGTGTTCCTTGCAGCAGAGAAATGACAATCGCCCCTTTAATATTCTGGTAATATGAGCAGCCGTTTTTTCATCTGATGATGCTAATCACTGTCTGCTCCTCTGCGGGCAGAATCCTCTTGGGGTGAGAAAGAGCCTGGTAAGGAACTAAGATGCACATCAGAGAGGAAAACGGATGGCTGTTCTGATAGGGCAGAGGTAGAGCAGGGAACGGCCATTTCACTGAGGAGGTGTCCCCATCCATTGTGCTAAATCACCACTATATTCCTTTCCTGAGACATCAATAGAGCATGATGAAGTTACCACCAGATGAAGTTTGCTGAGCAAATTGGTCACAGCTGTGTAAAGCAGTCCCAGGTAGGGCTGGGAAGGCAGTTTGTTTGGAGAAGTGGAGGTGAGGGTGGCTGGGTTACCCGAGGCAGCAGCAGTTTCTCCCACCACCCTTGCCCTTCCAGAGCAACATGAAGATTTTGAGCCCTTGGATCGTTCGAGATGTCAAAAAAGTTTCAGTGCTCAATGTCACAGCGATGGGAGTTGGGTTAACACAAAAATAGGCTGCTCATCTCCAGTGCCACGGAGCAGAAACTGCTGATTTATTTCCCCAGCAGTACAGCACTTCATTAACGTTTTTTAGGTGAGCCTGAGACACTTCCTCAGCAGATGTAATACCCAAGGAGCAGAAATGCTGTGCTTATCAACAAATAGACCTTTCTGAGCACATCTCAGCCTATTTTCCCCAAACACCATTGACAAATGATGCATGAGAGGGTACCAGGAAGCAAGGAGACAGCATCTGTCGTGCAGCAATTGCTCAGCACTTACAGCCTACAGTATTTTGGAAATACACACACCTATTTGTGACACTGGAAACTCCTTTCGCTTTTGATTGCAACCTCTATTTCGAATGCAGGGCATATACTTTTTCTCAGCTCCGTGATAAACTGCAACACAAGTGTATTTTAGCTGCTTGTTTCCTCCCCCAGCAGCTCCTCTGCTGCTCACCAGAGCCAAGCAGCCCTCAAACAGAGACAATGCAGGTGCTCATTACAAGCAGCCTGGGCCACTGCTTCCAAAGGCACCATTTGTACCTGCACAGCTTTGGCAAAAGCCTATCAACATGCTCAGGGAACAAACGCAGCTTGGAGCTGCATAATCAATTAATTTATTCGGCTCTTTATAGGAAAATGTATTCTGTCAACCAGTTCTTTGGGTTACAATTGTTCCCCCATTAATCTTAAGCATATCAAAGCAAGCACAGGCTCATTGTTGGAGGGAATAATGGAGAACATTGCTCAAAACACTGTGTACCACACGCAGGACTGCCTCCCTCCCCAGCTATTAGTCACTGTGCATTAATGTGCGCTGCATTAATTGCTCAGCCAAGGAGGGGCTATGAAATACAAAGGGAGAGACATTGGATGCCGACAGAAAGCATTGGAGGAGACTCCAACCTCGCTGCAGGTCGGGCAGAACCTGGCTTCGGGGCTGCTGCTCTCAGTGCAAACCTGCCTTGGAATGAACCACAGAGTGCAGAGAAGGTGAATGAAAGACAAAGCTGTGGGATCCAGATACAAAGCAGGCAGTTGTTGTTCCAGCATTTCTACCCTTTCCCTTCCCCCTCAAATTTCAATAGGCCACGTCTAATTATTGGAAGGCATCTATTCCCCTTCACTCTGGGTTATTATCAGACCATGGCTCATGTGTCAATCCACAGAATTAGCAGCTGTAATTGGACCCTTTTAACAAGGTACACAACACATTTTAAATTAAATTGCATTCCATAAATCAAGTTAACCTTTTCAACATTGCTCTAAGAAAATTAATTACTCATATCGAAGCACATGACCTTTTCACAGTGCTTGGGATTAGCTTCCCCATTTCTTTCCTCACTTTTCTGCTCCTCCTTCCTCTCTCCCTTAGCCCAGCCTTCCTCCTTCATTAGAAACATCAAAGTCCAAACAGTGCAAAGACTGAAGGCAGCGCTCACAGCTTTGGATGATCACAACTGATTGCTGCTGTTCTCCAGCTCCATTCCTCTAACTGCCCCCTCCCTCCTTTCCTGGGGTGGCCCAGGTGCCAGCACTCAGGTGTCATGGGGCTCTTAGCTCTGTTTGATGTGGGTCTGGTGGCTCTGTAAAAGTCTCCATTGCCACAGCCACCAGCAGGCAGATCCTCTAGCCCTTAGCAAAACAAGAAACGATCCTCAAACCCCAAAAGCTCAGGAGGAAAAGTGCTTCCATTACTTAAAGACTTCCCAGGACTTTCTGCAGTGGTTTTGCAGGGTCTGTGAAGGATGTGAGCATCACTGCCTTAGTGCTGGCCTGGGAACATCAGGGAAAAGGATTCCTATTGCAGTTAGCAGCAATAACTATCTGCTTGGAAAAGAGGTGATGCTCTTTTTTAGGGGCCTCTCGTGGATCTCTGCATCAAAAAGAACCCAGTAAGTGAATAATGGGCCCAGGTGTTCCCTCACTGCTTCTTGGAGAGAAACAAAACCTGTGGGGGAGGGGGAGGAGAGTGAGGGTGTTCGGAGAGAACACAGGCAGCACCAGAGTAAGCACAGCACGGTCTGAACCCCTTCAGATACAGCCTCAGCTCTTCCAACCTGATCCTGCTGTAGCTCGGATTTTACGTGCATTTCTTCCCCTTCCAGCTCAAAAAGAAATAACAACAACAAAACAAAACGAGATCAACGATATCCACAAAGAACAAATCTCAGTTCCGGCGATGAGAACGACACTATGCAGGCTTCCGCTGCTAAGCTGACACAACACAGCCCAAGTCCGGTCCACTCCGTGGACCGCTCTCTGCAAACGCGCGCGGGCGGAGCTTGGGATCGGGTGGGGTACGCACACAGAGACCGAAGGACGAACCGCGGCTCCAAGCGACACCCGCTCCTCCGCGCCCTCCATGGCGCGCACACCACTCCACGTGCACCCCGCCCTGCCCTTCCCACCGGCGCGCACGTGCGTGCGCGTGGCCGGCAGAGGGAGCCTTCATTTTGGGGCTGTGCGCGCAGCCGCGGGCACGCGCCTCGAGCGCGTTTCCTGCGCGACGTGAACCTGCTGGAGGCGGTGTGCGAGGAGGGGATGCTCTGTGACCCCAATCAGCCGGCGTGGTTTCCTCGTCCTGCGCGGTGCTGCCCGGTCCTGCTGCAGAGTGGAGCGTCGCTGATCGCCCAGGGTTCGTTCTCTGCTGCAGCTCTGCCTCGTGGTCCAGGTGCGGGTCTGGAGGGTGCTGGTGAGCTGAGGGCAGAGGGGTGTGGGGAGGAGAGCGCTTCCCTGTGCTCTGCGGGTGGTTGTGGGCTGCAGAGCTCGCCTGGAGCCAGCTGTGTTCTGGCTGAGTGTGTGTCATTTGGTGGTGGTGGCTCAGGTGTGAGGGAGTGCTGATTCCAATGGCTTTTGCAGTCGTTTTGGTTCATGATGAAAGAGATGTGCTGAGCTGTGACCTGAATGGCCTCTGCTCCTCTCTGGAAATGGGTTTGTGGTGCTCATGGTCTGTGCCATGGGAGGAGGGCTCAGCCCTGGCAGTGCAGGGGGTTCCTCAGACTTGAGGAAGGTGGCAGAAGGTTGTGACAGCCTTCAAATTAATGGGAAGCGTGGTTTTACTGGCTGGTGTTCCTGTGGGCTTGGTGCTTCCTGTGCTGTCAGATCGGTGCTTGGATGTGAGCCTGCAGTCCTCAGACACAAATGTTGTTGTTTGGTGCCTTAACACCCAAAGCTTCCCCTTCCCTGCCCTGCCCACATGCATGCACAGCCCTGTGGGTCAGAAGCATTACCAGGGATTCAGTTTAATGGATCAGGTGGTAAGCTATGTGCTTCTGGATGTTGGTGATTACTGAAACAGCAGCTTGTCCATGCGTGCTGCACCTCCCTGGTGCATGCTTTCCATTGGCATCCCAGCAGCAGCAACACGGCCTCGCTGCCCTGGCCTGCAGCAGTGCAGGTGTTGGCGTTGTCAGACCCCATGCAAACGCGTGGTTTATGGAACTCTCCTCAGAAGTCAAGAACATCTGTTCTGTTTCCCTCTTCAAATGGGATAATCTATGTAGTTTTACTATAGGTTGTATTTCCCAGCTCCAAATTGCTCTGCAAGTTGCTGAAGTCATCATGAGAAACACTGGAGTCAGCTAGATTTTACACATTTAAAATGATATAAGGCCGTTTTCTTCAGAAAGAACCTTTTAAATTTAATTATTCTTTTTCTTTTTCCTCTTTCTTCTCTTTACTTCTGATGGCGAGGTTGTTGAAACCTCGCATTAAAAAAATGCCATAAAAATAACGCAGACAAAGAAATAAAAACTTGGCAGAACGTGAGATCTTCCTGAAAACATTGGGCATCTTGCTGCTCCAGTGCCTCTTCTTACAGTGGGGGGGGGGAATGATGGAGGGAGATGACGCTTGTGGGGGGCTGCTGTGCTTTGTGATGTGTTAAGACTTCATAAGTAATGCTGCAGAGTGACTGAATGTGGCCTGGATGCTCAGCTGAGGGCTGCAGGGTGGGGGATGTTGGTGGAACAGCCTGTGCTAAATGCCCTCTGTTGCTTGACTGTGGTTCTCATGGCTTTTTTGGTCCTGTTTCTACAAAGCTACTTGAATTAGCAGTTCTGAAGGCCTTCATCTGCTGTTGGTTCCATCACTGAGGCAGAGCTGCAGCGTGGGTTCGCCACCTTCAGCTTCCTGTCGTCTGTAATGATGGCAGCTCTCATTCTAGTGATTTTGCAGCGGTCCATCCTTGCCCTGCAGGTGCAATTATACTTTTTCTTGATGCCACCGAGTTGTAAAGGTCTGGGGAAACAGCTTTCAAAATCCTTGCTAGCGAAATGCGGCGCGTCATTTGTTTCGTTTGGGGCAGCAGCTCCTCTGGTTTGCTCCGAGCATTAAATCAGAAACTTTGATTGTGAGTGACAGAGCCATGAAATTGTCTGGCTCGCTGAAGTACACAGAGTGCCTGAGAGGCAGCAGTGGTAGCAGGCAGGATCCCTGTCCTGTTCGTGGCAGTGCTGCAGAAGGCCAAGCAAAGGCTGTCAGCTCAGCGACCGAACCAGCATCGAACATAAAAATGCAGATTTGTTTCTAACAGCCTAATTTTTGCCTCAAAGTTTCGTTTCTCTCATTGCGCTTATTCCAGATGTCGCTCCGGTAACTCATTCATTACGGGCAAATCAAATAAACAAATGAAAAATTAAAGCCATTGTTATCCAGCGATGCCATCAGGGCTCTGCTGTAGTTCTCTGCATATTTATAACTCTTCTTCAGGCTGCGTGTCCAATTGGAACAGATGGCGGATAGGTTGCGCTGCCTTACCTACTCCAGCAAACTGGGCAAGTGTCCATATCTCCCGCAAATGAAATAACAGCAGATTTAGAAAGAGACGTTGTAGTCATTGAAAGCTATTTTCAATGGCTTATCGTGTTTTTCTTGGTCTCTTTTCCAGTGCTGTTCATTATTCCTTCTGGAATTTAGATGGCACATTTTCTGTATGAGTATTAACTCCATTTGCCGGGTAGAATTGATGTGTTCCCATCCCCTGTGTGCTTGAATATAGAGATGTAGGCACAGATACGAATGCAAGTCACTCCTGAAATGTTCTGAAGGCTGGGATATTTCTTTTCCCTCTTTATTTAATTTTGCTGTTTAGCGTGAAAGGAACGCATTTAAATGCACCGCAATGTGCGTTCTGCTCTATTCATGGATTTTTCTAATTTCAGTCCTTTCTGCAGGACTGCTATAAATACTTCCACGTGAGAGCACTGGAGAAATAGGTCATAACAAAAATCGCTCCTGTGTCCATTTGGGAGAAGCGGCTCCGAACTTGGGGCTGTCAGAGCTGCTTCCTAAAGCAAACCCCGTGCAGCGCAGCGTGGTGTGCTGAGGATCCCAGCTCGAGAGCCGAGACCCCAGTGGTGTCTTTGTTCCCTTTCTCGGTGTCCAGGTCTCTTAGGAGAGGGATAAAAGATCCCGAGGCTTCAGTGTTGGTAAAGTGAGGTTCTCCTAGGATGGTTTTTCTTTGAAACGCAATGCTTCTTCAGGTGCTGCTCTCCCAAGCAGAGCCGGGCACTTGGCTCCTCCTGCAGCAGGCAGAGGCCAGCTGGAGGCTGCGAGCAGCAGAGGCAGAATCCTTTTCACCTGCGTGAATCTGTCCTTAAAGCGCAGCTTTGTGCTGTGCATAAATCTGCTTAATTGTTGGTGGGAGAAAGCAGCGGGCAGGAAGGCTCAGCAGGCTGTTTGCTGGCACGCAGCGTTGGAAGGAGCCTTGGTTGGAAGGAGCCTTGCTGATAGCAGAGCTGGCAGCAGTGCTGTGCTGCTCTGTGAGCAGGCGTTGTGCCTGGAGCTGCCGTGCTCTGCCTGTCCTTGGTTGTGCGGGCTCACCCAGAGGGCTTTGTCTGCTCCCTGGGGTGTGCTGCAGTCCCAGCACTGGGGGGGAAGCACCTGACTTCCCTCTGCTAAATGTGGGATGGAATAAAACTCTAAGCCGGCGTTGGAGTCATTCAGAGTCGAGTTTTTCCCTGGAGATGTTGGGTTGCTGTGAGCAGTTGTAGCTGTGGATGCAGTGGTGGGATCACCTTAACGTGGATGGGAACACAGTGCTCCCAGCTCCCATCCCGCTGCCTGGGAGTCAATGTCTGCAGAGACAGAGTGCAGTTATGTGTGGGATGGGCAGAGGAGTAATCCCTGAAGATTTCTCACCAAAATAAGCGCTTCAGTTCTTTGTGGGGTGCGTTGCCTTAAGTAGCAAGCTGCAGAAACTCGAGTGCGTGTTGTCGGATGGTGCGTTACACAAGGAATCAAACCAAGCGTTAGCCTCTCATTAAGGCACTCTGTGCATTTTGTTATTTACGCTCATACAAATGAACTGCTTTGATCTGAGGTGGTGCCTCAGAGCATCCCGCAAGGACGGTGCGGCTGGCATCCACTGGCTCTGGGAGCACTGAGTAAAATGTATGCAGAAAATGGAAAATAATGTGGATAATGTGGTCCTTCTTCCCATGGTGGTGGTCCTCCCAAAGCCCAGGGCTGATGCAGGTGCTCTCAGCTTGCCCACTGCATGTCCTCCCCAGCAGCCAGGCTCTGCTGTGCTGTTAACAGGTGCTGCTTTGCTCTCATGTTGCTTCTGGAGAGCATTTCTGGTCGACCCAGCCATGAATTGCTTTGGTAAAGAGCGAGGGAAGACGTTGTTTTCACTCATTGCTCTGCTCGCTGTTAATTCTTAATGTACTCATAACAATAAACGAGAGAGATTTCTGCTAGGCTTCAAATGTTCGCCATTAATAGAGGATGAACTGAGATACAGGCTTAAGTATCTTTTCCTTCCTGTAGCAAGAATTTTATTTCCTTAACTAATGGATTCCTGTCACTTTAATTGGAATTAAGATTCTGGTCTGTAGTTAATGGGAAAAAAAAAATCGCTTGCTCCATTTATTCCCAGGGAAACAAATAAATAAATAAATAAAAAATTGGGCAGCTTGTGTTGTGTGTTCAGAAGTGCTGCGTGTAAGGCAGAGCAGAATTTAGCATTCTAAAGGCAGCTGTTTAAGTGCAATCAGCGTATTGCAGATGTTCAACAGATTTAGTGGAGGGAGCGTTACTCGTCTGAAGGTGAAATTGGCTGCCTTGCGTTTGCTCTTGGAAGGCTGATTCAGTTACTGTCTGTTTGCTCATGTTTTACATTAAATAAGAGAGATGTGACCATCATGTTAATATTCAGGACGAGAACCCTTGAGTGCTGCTTCCAGTTCGTCATGCTAAGTGGAACTGGAGGAGCGTGAAGTTTTCCTGATGGGACAGGAACGCTGGTGGTGACGTTCTCGCTGCTCTCTGGGTGTCACAGGCTGAGATCTGGCACTGGGCACAGCTCAGGAGATTGAGACATCACCATGGGTGAAGCACTGATGCCCTTCCTGCAGACAGTTGGGGGAATTGTTCCAGCGATGTAGCTGGATATTGAGTAGAACCACGGGAGATGGGGGGGGATGGCACAGCAGCAGAGGAGCCCCAATATCTGGGTTCACTGTGGGCCCTTCAGTGACCACAAAGCTCTTGTCTGGTCAGCAAGGCTGAGTGATCAGCCTGGGGAGAGGGGAGCAGGCATCCTGGAGTGTGGATGCCTCCTTCCTAACCTCACAGCCTCCGCAGACCTGGAGACTGGGGAGCAATCTCACTGTAAAATATTCATAGACAGCTGCTCTACCGCTTTTATCCCAGTGTTATTTAAATCTTGAGCTAGTCTGTAATTAAAGCATTTATGTTTTAGATCCTTAACAGGGTGTTTTAAATGTTTAGGCCTGGTAAATGATGTTTATCTGTGGTTTGCTGATTAAGCCAGCAGAGTTCAGTTTGGTCTCAGACCTCATCTGCGCTGCCGTCCCCGCAGCTCCTGGTGCAAGGGGAGCTCTCCTTGAAAAGGAAAACCCAGAAGGAATCAACTGTCTGGAGGCCTCTGACAGTTCACTAGCTTGCAGCAGCATGTATGCAGCTTCATCTGTGGCCATCCCACCTGTGTGAGCTCAGGCTGCAGTGGGCACAGCCCTGCAGGAGGGATGCGGTGCTGGAGCTGCACTGCACTGCTCAGCTTGAGCTCAGTTTCACTGTCTGAGCTCAAGTGTGCTCCCGTGGTAAAAAGTTAATTATAATCTTTCTTCTTCCCATCATTGTGGATGTGAACTCTGGGGCTTTCAGAGACCGAATTATCTATTTCTGCTATTTGTGAAATGCTAAGCACATGGTGTGCCGACTTCTGCTGCAGCCTCTCGGTGCTATTGTAATGCAAATACTAATAATACGAAGTGAGATCAAGGTAAAGAGCTCTTGGTGCCATCTAGCAAGCTTAGAGCTGCATTTTGTTTCCCCAGATAATCTTGCAAGGCTGTGATACACTCGGTATTTCTCAATTTCCTTTCATATATTACTACAAGTATTTACATGAAGAGATGGCTTTTAGTATCCTTAAGTTTTTCAGTTCTTGCTTTTTAACGTTGGACTTTGTAAGCGTATTATTGTATTAATTCCTGTCCTTTCTCCCCACTGCCATCTCCTTTTAGAAGAACTTTGCCTTAAAAGCAGCAGCTAAATGAGTTGCCAAAGGAGCACGTATGGGAAGAACCAGCTGCCGACACGGCCGGTGGGCAGAGGAAAGGATGAGGGAGAAGGAATGGAGCAGAGCCAAAATTACTGTTGTATCTTCTGTCTGGAGAGAGGCCAGGGCTGTCTGACCGAGGCAAATATTTTCTGAATTACTCTCGTTGTTGTACTCTCAATTTGCTCCTGATTGTAATCACAGGCAGGGTTGATGACAGAAGGGTTTTTTCTTGCTTGCAGACCTCGGACACGGGTTGTAGAGGTAAGATCTGCTTCTCCCTGTTGTCACTGAGGGTTCTGGTTATTGTTAGAGGGAGGAATTTGGTCCTCACTTTGAAAATTTCATGGTTATCTGGTGCTGGTCTGGGAAAAATATGGCGCTAGATATGGAGGTGCTAAAGAAGTTCAGTGGTAGAGACTTTTCAGCCAATAATCTCTGGTCACTTTTCCTTCTGCTTCATTGTTTGTATTACAGCCAGCATTTGCATGGCACAGAGCTCAGCTCCTCAGGCTCTGCTGCAGCACTGCTCGTTTCCTCGTGGTGAGGGACCGTGCTGGGATTTCCTGGTGGCATTCAGTGCCTGTTTTCCCGTTTGAGGCTCTGAGATGCCTGCTGCATGGCACATCCCAATTCATGGCATCTCTGCTGCTGCCCAGTACACTTTGGTCAACGTAAATCTAAACAACCCAGAAATTACTTCAGTGACATTTTGAAAAAACCCCAAACAAATAATAAAACATAACACTTCCATGTTACTGTTCACAGCACGGCTCAAGTAGAGTTTGTTTTGATTCATTCCAGGAACCATCTGTGCTTTTAAATTATGGCTTCCAAGCAATAAAAATAGCTCTGGAAGGCACTCTGAGCAAACTGGGTTAAACTGGGTGAGATTTAAGGATGACTTTACAACTCTCTTTACTTCTGCCCCTCACGTGGAGCTTGCTGCCATGATGAACATGGAAGGGGGATGTTCTGGAGCAGGAGGGGCAGCATTTGGGCTGGGCTGAGCCACGCACTGCTTCCATCTCTGCAGCATCTGCTGTGGGGAATTGCACTTCTGTAGGGCACAGCGCTTCCTACAGCAGCACTCTGCTGCCTTTATAGGGATCTTAATTTGGAAGATATAGGGCGGTGCATTCTGTGGTGAATCTCTTTCATTTAGAGGTGATTTTAGTGCTTTATTGCTTTCATTAGTTTCCTACTGAAAGTATTAAAAGCTGTGTATATACGTTGTTACCATGCATATCCCTTCAGTAACAGATTGAGGTCTGTGGGGCTGTACCAAAGCTCTTCCAATACACCAACTCCTGGAAAAGTAACTGTTGCCAGTGTTTAAATCCAGTGGTTGAGTTACAATCCCTTCCATTTCTCCCCGAGCATTCTCGTTTTCTGAAGGCTCAGAGGACCTGCCATCCAGATCCAGCAGCACTGCTCTGCCTGAGGATGGGAAACAAATCAGTATGGAAATTCCTTATGGGGGAGGTGGTGTGGGGGTTGAGGCATTGCGGGGCTCAGCACATGCACGGTTGCATCCCATAGGAAGGAGGGCTGTCCCTGCATTGCAGGGGGTGCAGGAGCTCTGACCCACACAGTGCACTGGGATGGAGGGCAGGTGTGGTCAGCAGCGTGTTCTGCACTACTTCAAGAGAGAGGGATTTCTGGGGGTGATGCAATTCAGATCTGAGATGCAATCTGCTCCTGAAATTCATTCAAACGATATGTTTAAATCTGAGCAGTTTTACCTGGATATGTGCAAACTTATGGCAGAGTGCGACGTGGGGAGATATGTAAATGTCGTCAGTTATTGTGAAGCAAAGGAGTGCACAGATGGAATATTCCACGAGATGTTTTACACAGAGCTTTGGAGCTCCTAGAGAAGAGAACCTCAGAAACATCAACTGGAATTGAGTGTGGATGTTCCAAGCACATTCCATTGGGGCATTTTCTTTAAACTGCTTATTAATCTAACCTTGCCATATGGATTTTCAAGAGCATACTTTTCTTCACTGTAACATTATACCTTTACAAATCAGGGAAATGTCAACTCTTGATTTACTGACAAAGCTGACAACTGACATAATTTATTTCGCTTGAGATCAGTTCATCAAACTTAGGAACATCTCAGCTGCTGTAAAACCCAGGCATTTGATACCGTCGTGCCTGCTTAACATGCGAAGGATAACCTACATTTTTAAAATGCTGTAAAAAGAACAAGAAGTGATGCCAGGATGAAAATTTATGAGGCACAGAGCCGGGATCTGAATTTAGCATTTGCTGCGTAGTGGAGTGTTGTTACTATCTTGTTTGCACAGTTGAAGTAGTGTTAATAGGAAGATCCAGCAGGAGGGCTGAGCTGTTAGCATGCAAGTCCAGCACCGGCCCTGACCCGATGCAATATAGGAATTTTTAATGCTCACCGTTGACTTAATACAACGCTGGCTGATACCAGCAGCTCCTTGTTCGTGGAGCTGATTAGAGGAGCACATGTTTGTACAGTTCAAGTGTGAGTGCTCGTCGCATTCAAATGCGGAATGAAACCTGTGAAAACACAGTGGAAAGGGAAATATGGGCGCCTTGTTTAACGCTTGCTGTTCTGCACGTCAGATGGGGTTTGCTCCTTCACTGCCCAACTCGCAGTGTTTCTGCATTTAGTGAGGCAGGTTGGAAGATCTGGGGGATGAATGGCACCTGCTCTGTGTGCACTGAGCCCGTGGTGCCGTGGCTCCTGCAGCTCTCATCTGCAGCCTGCCAGCGCTGCAAGGAACCTCCAGCATTCCCTGCTTCCTTAGAAGGAGTCTCTTTCTGTTACACCTGTCTGCAGTGATGTGATGTCTCTAGCAATTTGTGAAGCACCGTGCAGGTGGGGAGATCTGAGCTGCCTGCAAGACGAGCTCTTGCTCCATAGCACACCTTCAGTGCTCGCTTTGCTCTCACATCTTCATGGCAGAGCTGTCAGCAGATGTGCTGGAGTCATGTTGATACAAAACCTGAGCCAAGAGTAACCCAAGCTTTGCTTGCAGCTCAGGATTTGGATCCCCAGATGGGATGGAGGCCTGTGATCACCAGCTGAGAGAGTGACACGTGCAGTGGCAACAAACAGTATTGTTAAAACAGGCTCTGCAGGTTAGGAGGAAAGGCGTAACTCCAGTTAACGTTTATCTTGACTGTCATCATTGTTTGTAGCACTAAATCTTCCTCATAAATAAGTGGGGAAATCTTCGCTTCTGAGTGAAAAATTCATGCTCTGGTTAAAACTCAATTATATTTCCAAACAATACTTATCAGATTTCCTAATGTGTGCTCAGTGCAGTTCAATTTCCTGCTATCAATCAGGGGCAGAGCGAGGGCTGCTCTCTGGATGCAGAGCGTGAGGTGCCATGCAGGGCTGTGAAGGTTGGCTTTTCCCCCTGTATAGTTAACACAATGAACAGCCCCAAACAGTATTGCAGTTAGGATGATATTTTATAGATCGTATAGCTAGAAAGATTATCATAGTGGAAAGAGAAAATAGAGAAAGAAAAAGAAGAGAGGTCCTTCCCCAGTGGTGGTCAGCCCTTAAATGGGGTCTTGGAGAGGTGCAGACTCCATCCATTCTGGTCACACAGGTGCATTGCCTTCACCTGTGCTCCTGTGGTGGACTCAGTGCTCACCTCAGGTGATCCATCAGTGGTTCAGGATTCAGCAGTTCCCACACACCCCCATTGTAGAGCAGGGGAAGCAGATGTGAGTTTCTGAAGGCCACGTTCCTGTCCTACAAAGCAGAGCTGCAGTTTCACTCCACCACTCGGGGTGGGAGCAGTACCTGTGTGATTTCACAAGTCTCTGGGTTTATTTTGCCTCATCATTCTTTCTTCAGCGATTTACCACATTAATTTAGTCGGAAACCTGACAACTGTGCACATGCAGAATTGAAGCCACGTCCTTAGGTGCGCATTAAGTATAGATTTGAGGTTTGAAATGTAAGATTAATTCAGCTCCTGCTTACAGCTGCATCGCAAAATTGTTGATTATCTGGAAATGCATATTTCTTTCATACAGATTTGGTTGTGTATAATACCATCCCTGTGTAGTGCTAACACTCGTGGTTAGAAAAATAACCCTTGAGAGCTGAGTGGGAATGAAGTGTGTGCTCAAGGCTGCAGCGTTATGCGTTGTTGAACAGATTCTTTATAAAGTTTTCAGAGGGAACTTGTAGGCTGAAACCAGCTGTGACAGCCTGGCAAAGCGATGTGCTTGCTCTGCTTAATTCTCTTCCAGGCGGAGTCCCCAGGAGTGCCTCCCTGAGCTGGGCAGCTGTTCCATTCAACCATGTGGACCTACCTGCTCCTTCTGTGAGCTCATGCTTTCACCATTGATGGAGTACAGTGGCACTGTTACCTTTATGTTCTGCAGTGCCAGCTGGCTCTTTGGTCCTTTCAGGAAGGAATTAGGTATACGTTTCGCACCTAGGCAGATGGAACTTTATTACAGCAGGGATTTGCTTGTGCCATGGGTAAATCTTGCCCCTGTGGTCTCTGTTTTCCTTGCTGGAGCACAAATTATAGCTCATTGAAAGGGTAAATAATACGCTGTTTCTGAAGGGCTCTGAGCACACCAGGCAGTATTGGTATTTATCTCAGATCCGTGCTTCAGAAAGGTGCATTTTGTAGAAAAGGAAGGACTAAG
This sequence comes from Callipepla californica brunnescens, assembly GCA_023055505.1. NCBI lineage: Eukaryota > Metazoa > Chordata > Aves > Galliformes > Odontophoridae > Callipepla > Callipepla californica. Next base: position 1,711,689 of record JALIRH010000055.1, read on the forward strand.
ACAAGCGTTGGAAAAATGAGTGGTACCCAGAGAACAGATTCCAAGATTCCCATTTCAGATACATATAAAGAAGGAAGCTATAGCGGTATCATTCAAATGTGACATCAGTCACTCCAACCTTTGCTATTACGGCTCAAAATTGCATGTTCTTGCCAGAGAAATAGGAAGGGCTGATAAGGAAGACAGCTGGGATTTGCTTTCTTATCTATATTTTACACACACGCTCATTCATTTTCCTCCCCGTCCTCTGTTTTAGGATCCAGGTTGGCTTTCCAGCACGCCCTGTTGTTTTGCATACAGTGGGGCAGCTTTTTACTGTGTGCTTGCTAAGCCCCATGGGAATGGGTTGGAAGTCAAATTATTTATTTACTCATTTAGCACCTGGCAACGCTAACGATGATGTTCCTCCTGCTGAAGCCTGGCAAAGTGTTCCTGCAAGCCTGGAGGTGAGCTGCAGTGGAAGATGCAGCTCTGGATTTGGGGGGTGGGGTGGGTCAGTGCAGTTCTTCTGACTTTGTTGCAGCGATTGCTTTGCTCTGTTTAAAGATCTTGCAGCTCTCTGTGTGCAGAGCTGTGCTCCCGTTGCTACAGAGCCTGCAAAGCGAGCTGCAGAGTGTGGTGATGCTGCAGGATTTGCTAGCACCGTGGTCACTTTGGAAAGGAGTGGCAACGGAGAGGGGAACGAAGATCTTTCTGACTGGAAGTAATGAAGTCCAGATGAAAGGGCTTAACCATATGCTTCGTGTTTGGAGCAAACTGAGCTCTGCTGAAGAGGTGTAAGCAAAGTGACAGCCTGATGCTGTAGCAGGTGCAGTGGGCTGGTGTGGGCTGGCAGTGCTGTCAGGATGCCCGGTGCACAACGAGGTCTTCAGCTGTGTGCTGCGATTCCATCAGCTGTCACGCAGCTTCTGGGGGAAATCACAGGGTTTTGAGGATGGAGATAGGAAAGCTGTGCAGCCCAAGCAGCAGAAAGTCTCCATCTACCCCACCCTGCAGGAGGACTTGCGTGCAGGTTATGTGTGCTCTCCAGTGGTCAGTGAAAGGTGGCATGCCTGTATCACACTGGATCCCAGTTCAGCTTATTACAGGGTAACTGGGGCTGGGCAGCGAGGGAGAGATCCAGAAACATCCTGAATTCCAGCACCCAGTGTCAGTATTTGTCTCTGTTGGCAGTGCTGGGCTGCAGGTTGGGGTGCAGCCTCTGACTTCTCACTGGGGTGGAATCAGTGACAGGACGGATTCTCGGAGTTTGCATGACCTTGTAAATCTGTAGTTAATGGCAGCTATTATCTGCTATGTGATAGTTAATCAAAAGCACTTTTAATTATACACCCTTTGGGTGCACATTATAGATTGGAAGTTTCAAGGTTTTTCACTAAAGGCTCCGGAGGTGTCATGAAGGAGCACGGCTGAGAAATGACTTTCTTGTCACATTAAAAAATATTGATATTCCTCGGGTTTTTTCATGTTGCGCTGGGTCAGAACTGAGCTCTGACAGCGCAGTGTGGGGAAGGGGAGCTTGGTGCTCGGGGGACCCTCTGATCCAGGCTTTTTTGTGCGAGCTGGTGCATATTAAAAACTTCATCTGAAAGCCTTCTGAATCAGTTGTACTTTAAGACTCTGTAGTAATTCAGTTTTAGAGAGTACTGGACTGCACCTGCAAAGGGCCCAGAGCCAGGTGCCCTGCTTCTTTGGCTCTGCTGTGTTTGTGAAAGCAGCACCACAGCGGCCTCAGGATGGCAAAATACTTATCTAGGTAATTTTATGGCATGCATTATTTATCCAAATGTAACAGATGAAGGAATTGCCATAGCCAGCCAAAGAAATGACTTTATTCATTTTCCGAATTGGGATACTGCACTCCACAGAGTGCTTTAAGACTTCAAAGTTGTGTATTGCGGGATGGGTATATTGTGCAGGCTTGTATGTGTGCTCAGGGGCAAAAGCAGGACTGTACAGACTGGATTAAGTGCTTGGAATTAGGTGTACGTGAGAAATGTGATGCTTGAAGCTAATCAGCACCCTGGGAAGCAGCAGAGCAAGGTTCAGGACGGCTCGGTAATTGCACACATCTCATGGAGAAGACAGAGCACCTGGGTGACCTTGGTGGGCCATCTGCTCCTGTGTTCTGGGGAAGGTGCTTAACGTTTGAATAAGCTTCTCTAGCTATGGGTGGGGTTGCTGCCTGCCATGACAGTACTCAGATGTGGTGTTCACTGTGCTGAAATCCTTGTGTGAGTCATTGCAGGCGTGCTGCTGGCCACGGTGCCACATGCATGGTACCAATCTGTTGTGCCTTGATCCAAGCCCCTGGAGGTGCCCAGAGAGCAGAACCAGCTGAGCGGTTTCAGACTATGAGCTGAGGTTTTCTGCCTCCCGAGGAGGGAAGAGGGACTGGGAAGAAAAGGAGAAATAGTTATTATCATAGAAGTAAGCATTAACTGAATTAACATGAAGTTATCTGAGTAATTTTCTGTTGTTGAAAGGACAGGAGAACTGGGATCGAAGAAGGTGAGGTGGTGGACACATCCAGCTTCCTCTTTCACCAAGATGGACTGTAATCACTGCAGGGCTAACTCAGCTGGGGGAGGGAAGCAGGGCAAGCAGGGAGACAGAGCTGGGAGGGAATGAAGGAAGCTGCTGTGCTTGGGAGTGCAGGACTGACCGGGCAGGATGCTCGGTGGGCATCTCCCAGGCAGCCCTGAATGCTTCTGCATGTCACCAGAGAAGTGATTCTGAGCTGGATCAGATGGAACACTAAGACATGGCGTGAGACTGGTTGGATGGATTCATAGAAAACTTAATTGGCCTTCCCCAAAATGATTATCTATCATTAACGACATACAGCTGCTACCCTGGCAGAACCAATCTGCGGAGGCAGTGCCTTCTGCTCCGCCGCTTTTGTATTCTGCCTGTGACTACTTGGGAAGAAAATCCTCTTCAATCTTACAGATCTCTTCTGGTTTAGACCCGGTGTGGGCTTTCCTGCAGCCGGGCAGTGCATCCTGGTGAGCTCCTGTGCTGAGGATCGCCGTGTGAGCCGGGTCCGTGCCCACGATTAAGGAAACTTGAACTGACAAGCGTTGTGGGCTGGCTGTGCAGATGACGGGGAGTTTTCTGTGCCAAGTCACTTCCATTAATCTTGGGGCTGTGACATGTCTGGGCTCGTATTGATTTCCCAGCAGGCTATTCATCACCAGTCTCATCACGTTACGAGCCAATATGGAGAAGGCACAGGGGGGAAATGGGGCTGGGTTTTTATCTCTAGGGCACAGGATGCTCGTAATCAATGCAACTTAGAAAAGGAGCCAGATGGGTTGAGATAATTGATGAGAGGTGCCTCAAAGTGGGAGAGCTTCCTCATGTCCAGCAGGGCCATCTTGGAGAAGCACTGGTTGAGGTGGCAGGTCCTCACCTGGACTCGCTGCTCTCCATGCCTGGCAGCCTGGAGCGGTGGGCAGATGCCTCTTGCTGGGCTGAGATGCACAAACCCACCTCGCAGTCCACTGCTGAGGCTTTTCAGAGGAACAAAAGGCATTTTTCAGCGACTTAATTATTTCCTGTCTTCTCAATCAATATTGAGCCATCACAGAAAAGCAGTACATATTAAGTTGTTTTCTTGTTGCTATTTTTTTTAAGACAGCTGCTTGGAATTAAAATAGCTCTTAGGCAAAACTTATACAGAAACAATTAAAAGCCCAGCAGCTGAAGAGATTTGCAATTATGGACAGATCGTGTTTTGGTCCCATAAAGGCTCCTGCCTCTGGCATCAGGGGGCAGAGCAGTGTGTGGAGATAAGGGTGGCAATATTTCTTTGCTTGACTGTGGCCTGAATTCTAACTTCGCTTGCTGCTTTTTATTTATTTGCTATCACTTCATTTTATCTCCCTGTCTGCTTTGCAAAATGCTTTTGGCCACGGGGAGGAGGACAGGTCAGCTCCTGACAGTGCTGTGCCCTGGGAAGGAAAGGGCTGCTGGCTCCTCTTGGCTCTTCCTGGGCAGAGGAGTTTCACCTTGGGTGTGAAAACGCTTTCCCTCTGGAGCCTGGGCAGAAAATAACAAGGGACAGCCCTCATTATTCTGAGCATGGCAGCTGTCCAAAGCTATCTGGTTTCGTGGCCTTCTGTGCCACTGATTTGGTGCGTTTGTGTCTCGGATGTTGGGAGTTCCTGACGTGCAGAGCAGTGGTGATCAGCAGTGCGATCCCCATTGCTTCCAGGGCAAGTGTGTGCGTAGACATCTCTGCACATGTGCTCACAATTTATTAGGAATTAAAGCCCGCTTTCTGTATGCTGCAAAAAATAACCCTGTGAAGTCTGTCATCCCCGTCCAGTGTCAAAGCTACAATAGTGGTGTAATTAATATATTTCTTTCCCGGAGGTATTTTTCTTTTAAATAAGAATGTCACTCACGGGGTGGACAAAACAAATGTGGGCTTCACAGTCTGTCATTAGGAGGCATTTGACCTCGTGTGCTACAGGGTATTATTACCGTTCCGTGTGCTGTTTTTTAACTGAAAAAGCACAACCACGTGAAATTGACAGCGCTTTTATTTTTCTTGTCAGTCACAGATAATTAGAATTGCTTTTTCATTCTTCCTGAGAAGCATGGTGACAGAGTTACCTGGTGCTTTTGTTGCTGCTGTGATGGCAGCTGGGCTGGGAGCGTGAGTCCTTTTGCTCGTGGTGGCACGGGGCCCTGCGTGGATGCCCAGGCTGGGAAGGCAAGGCAGAACCATCTTCAGATGCATAAAACATCACTGCAAAGACGTTTTCGATGGGTCGAGGAGAAATGGGGTTGAATAGCAAAAATAAAGAAGGGAAGTTTAGCTTCTGCAGTGCTCCACTTTGTTCTGAAGGAGTGCTCTCCTGCATTATTGGCCACGTCGTCAGAGTCTGCTTGCCCTGCTGTGAAATGGGCAGGAAAAGGAGAAATAGTCGTGGTGCTTCTGAGCTCTGCCAGGAGGAGAACTGCTGCCAGGGGTCCCTCTGCTGGGTCTATCCTGCTTCCCCTGACCTCAGTGCTCTGTGCTCTTCAGGAAGGTGTGCTTCATCAAACACAGTGATGTTTCCCCAGAAGCATTGGCTTCTGGTTTCAGCAGGGGGCAAAGCGAGCGATGCACGGGGTTTCAGGCTGCTGCCTGTGGCCTTAAAGTCAACCCGTGGATGATTCAATTTTCCACTGATGGAACAATATTGGGAAGATGTTCATCCTCACGCTCAGAGGATGCCTGGGCACTTCACCCCCTCGGTCTCTTTGCTGCTGCAATTTGTACTTTAAGAAAAGTGAAGTGCTTGCAGCACTTCCCCTAAAATGGTAATAACCCTCCTCAACAATGCAGAATACTTTCTTTTGATAAGATCATTTTAAAAGGTAACTGCTTATGATAATACAATTTATTCTTTATGGCTTAGGGGCAAGCTAAGATCTAAATGAAGCATGTCTTCCATTAGAACCCTACAGAAACAAACTAATAGGCTGCAAAGAGAACCATTTGTAATGTTACTATAATTCACATGATTCATTAAACAGAAATGGAAAATGATAGCATTTCCCCTTGAAAAAAAAAAATCCTTATGGAATTACATGCTGAGATCACTTAGTTGAACTATTTTATTGACTAAGCATCTTGTTGTGCTGATGTGTAGATTATATAGGCCTGTAGCCATTTATTTTTCTGTTTGCTAAAATTAGAACTCCCTGTTATTAGGGAGAGATGTCCTGCATGTCCCCTGCAGCTGTTGGCAGGGGGGGGGGGGGCTTCTTTGGGGGTCTCCTCCAGCAGTGCATCGCTGGAGCACGTGGGGATGTGCTGCTGCTCTTGCTCTCCCAGGTCAGTGGTTGCTGGGAGAAGTAGGAGAGAATAATTGAAGGGTTATGGGTCACTAAAAGGCACAAGGGGTGGTTTTTAGCAGATAAAAATAAGTGTGTGTTTTCTGGTTAAGGGGAAAATGGAAAAGCAACCTCTGTGCTGAGCCTCCAGGGAGCAGAACTGAAGGAATGCTGCAGGGGTGCAGGCTGGCTGGGGCAAGGTGCCTTCCAGCAGCACCAGGGTGAGAGGGGAGAACACAAAGACGAGCAGGAGCACGCGAGGAATTGGTTCTGCATTCCAAGCTTGTAGGTTTGTGCCCTGGACCTTGCTGTGTGGCTAACGAGTTGTGGGTCAAACTGAGGAGCAGCGGTAACTTCGTTCTGTTTGTACTCATCAAAGCGACAGTTAAACTTGATGCAGAAATGAGGATGAAGTTATCAGCTGAGCACCCACCCAGTCCTGGGGCTGCTCTGTTTTCTCCCGGTCCCAGGTGGCACACAGCAGCGTGGCAAGGTGCTGCTAACAGCTGGAAGAGTCCTGCCCTCAGTGCTGTGCCTGTGCTGCTTTCCAGGTGATTCACATCTTTGGGATCTGGAGAAGTTCCTTCTGACACGAACACTCAGCCCTCCAAAGAATGTCACCCTTGATTAATGTCAGCAGGCAGAGTGTGCCATTTAAAGGGTTTCAGAGAAGCAGCACATGGAGCAAGTTTTAATGCTGATTTTTTGACAGCCCTCGTTTTTGTGGCCGTGACACGCTTCAGGATAGACTGTCTTCCAGTGGCCATTTGTCAGATGTATCACGGGGCAGAGAGAGACATTAAGCTGTTTTAAATGAGCCCAGGATGACCTCAGACTGGATTAATGTATTTGGGAGCGCTGACCAATCTGACAGCCTCACATCCATCAGTGTGAAATCAATCTGAAAGATACGATGGGTTGCATCTACTTTACTGCTGATGAAGGACTGTAAAATCATAAAATCCCATTCAGTGCCGGAACCCACAGCATCCTGGCACCTGGCTACGTACTGGGTGTGGAAACGGTCCTGTTTGTTTGTAGCCTGATGTATGGACAGATTTACCCTGCTTTTGCAGGGATGTGCATTGAGGACAAACGATGCCAGACTGCAGTAATGCCCCACTCATTGCCATGAGGTGCTGGTTTCCATGCCATGCAGCAGGGGGAACCTAAAGCTGCACTAATGGAACGCCACTCTCACTGCTGTCATTTACATTTTGCTTTATTAGACAAAAGTCAAGTAATTAATCAGTTGATTGCTTAATTCAGATTTCAGTCAATTGCGACTTAGGCTTCATCACTCTGCTTTCCACATGATGAAGTCTGATGAATTTGCTCTTTGGTTGCTCGGCTGGGAATAAATAACACGATATGGGGGCAAGGACCAGTCCGAGGCTCCAGATCATCCTGCAGATGGGGGAAGCTCCCATCCATGCACTGCAGCACCTCAGAGCAGCCCCGTGCTGAGTGCTGGGCAGGAGCAAGTTAAACTGCTTTACAATGGGTTGAATTATGACTACAGACACAGGAGTAACCCAATACATGGGGCTCGAGATGCCTGCTCTCCTTTGAAGGATCCTCATTCACCGGTCCCTTTACCTGAAAAATAATACATCTGCGCTCCGTGCTGGGTTTTCCACTGTAAGCTATAAAAGAAGCTGTCACTTCCCATTGTCTAAACAATTTACAGCAGCCTTAAAGAGGGCGTCTCTCAGCAATCTTGACATCTTGAGTTGATCATAAATTCGCGGCTCTCGTTGGAGGAAATGCTTTTCCCTTCAGATCAGCTCACAATGGAAAGCTGCTGCCATCAGGGCTGTGCAGTGAGGTGGCTGCTGGCATGGCACGGCCGTGCGGGGCCGGGGGACGTGGCTGTGTCACCTCACACTGCCCGGAGGAAAACGCTGCTCTTACCTCTAATATTTTATTAGCCGTTTGTATTACTTAAACTCCCTGCAGTGGAATTGTAATCTGGTAAACCTGGAGCCCATGAAATGAGATTTTCAGTTCTGTGAGTTAGCAATAGGTGTGATACATTAAAGCAGATTTATTCCCCACATAAGGGAGGTTGTGATGAGAAGTCTGATAAGTTAACCGCCAAGAGTTCTGGCGCGGAGCACAGCTTGCTGCCTGACCCCCTCTCCTCATCTCTCCCCTTCATCTCCTTGCTGCCCCGCAAATAAAACGGTGCGTGCTATTAGCTGCACTCCCCTACAGCATCCAAGTCATGGGGTTTCTTTTTGCAGGTGGTTATGGCAAGGTGAAACTGCAAGGACTTGCTCACGGCATTCCTTCCAGGAATAGAAATGGAGTCTGGAGCTCCTCGCTGTGACACCAGCAACATCTGGTTGCTTGGCACTGCTCGTGCTCTCTGTTCTGGGTCCTTGGCACTGCAGCGAGCCTGCACCTGCCTGCCCAGACATCCAGCACGGGGTGGGAGAGGAGCATGGCTCTGCTGCTGCATGTTGGAGCTGTGTCTGGTGCTGGTGGCCAGCCTGGGGACTTGTGTTTATATTCCTTGGACATCACTGACTCAGTTACATTTATTTACTTCGAAGTTTGTAATGGGATATAATTGGAAAGGACTTATACCACATCTACATATTGATTTGACATTTAAGTATATGATTAAAAGCTGCTGAGGTCATCACTTGACTAAATTGGCTTAATGAATGTTGATTACACTGTACATGTTAATTTAATTTAGTGAGATCTCTGTCTTCCGAATTGGTTATCACTTTCTGTTCAATTATTATTGATTAGGATGTGGGAAGATGCCAGTGTCAGTCCTGTCCCTGCAGACCCAGTGCATCCAGCACTTGTCATTTTCTCTGTCCTCCAGGACTCAGTCCTTCTTCCCCTGTGCTCTTCCAGCATGAGGAAGGCTTGGTGTGATGTTCAGATCACCAGATTCACAAGGGAACTGCCCGAGTATGTTCTTGCATCAGCAAATGGGTGGTGAGATGGCATAGGTCAGCTCTAAGAAGCAGGAAGGCACCTTGTGTTTATGTCCTCCGCTGCTCTGTTAAATATTCTGGGATGATCCTGGAGCTCTGCTGCTACCGTTGCCCCTGTAATGTGGAGATCTTACCCCACATCCCTCCCTCTGCTCTGGGCCAGGGACCCCATCAGCCCCAGGTTCCCAGCTCTCGTGCTGCAGGGCAGCACGTGCCCAGCTCTGCTTGATGCTGTGCTGTCTCCTCCTGAGGGAGCGGGGTGCCAGATGGGACGTGTCGTGGTGGCATATGCCATTAATCCTGTACGCTGAATTATTCAGCAGTTCAGAATAATGAATCACGGAACAAAGCCTGGCACAATGCACTTCTGTAGCCCTCGTGCAGCAGTCCCTGCCAGTGTTCCCTGGTGGCCGTGCTGCTGCCTGACGTGAGGCTGTGCCAAAGCTGAGTGCCAGAGCAGCCCTCTGTGCTGCACAGCAGCTCGGGGTGCTCAGTGGGGCAGCTCTGGTCCCACCTGCACATCTCCAGCAGCTGCAGGAGTCCTGCGAAGCTCAGTGCTGGCGGTTTGTAAATCTGGGTTTTAAAGAATGCGTTGCTCTCTGCTGGCAGGATCATGTGCTAATTACGATTGGAAAATCCTCCGACAAACTGGGAGGCAGCAGGGGAGGGGGTGAGGAGCCCACGCTGACCCAGGCGGGTTGGGGGGACTGTGCATGGCAGCAGTGCGTGCAACAGCATGTGCATTAACGTGCAAATAGAGGGTTTGTGTGGCAGCCCACTGGCCAGCCTGTGCAGCTGGGTAATATTATCCTGGATGCGTAAAAGCTGTAATTTTGGTACCTTGGAGGAAAATTACCATCCAGTTGTCCTTAAATCACTGCCTCGGTTGGTGGTGCTGACAACTGTTCCTCCTTAGCTGAGTTAAACACTGGTTGCCCCACGTTCAGCTGGTCCTTTCTTCCTCAGCTCTGCCCCCAGCACTTACAGTGCTCCTGTTAACTCAGCTCCTCTCTCTGCTCGGGGCTGACCAGCAGTCGTGGTGAACTTGCTTTGCTCGCAGGAGAGAGGATGAAAACAAATCTCAGCACAAGCAGTGTCTTGTTATTAGTGTATATCCCTTTCTAGGGAAACACAAACAAGAGTTGGATTTGGGTGGAAACAGACCTCGAGGTGTGGAATTTCTTAAAGGTTCAACGCCTTTTGGTTTGTCAAATCATCCTTTGGTGGGTCGTTTTTACTGTGGCATTTTTAGAACTAGTTTTTCCCCTTCAGAAATGAATGTATTTTTCCTTGTTTTCCCTTCTGATCCCAATGGCTTTTAGAAGCACACTCAGCTTACTGTCCGCCCCGTCGATTTCCCAGCTCTTGCCTGGGCGTGCACTTCTGAACGTGATTTCAGCATGAGAGAAACATCAGAGCTCATGGCAGTGTCTGAATCCCAACGTGAGGAATGCCCAAACTCTGCCCTGAGCTGCGGGCAATGAGCGCGGAGAAAACAGGGAGGAAAAAACAGAACATAGCGCCGCAATTCAGAACAAGTGACAGAATAACTTTCAGTCCCAGTGCGACCTATTTGTTGAGCAAGTGAGCTAAAATACCTCGCAGCTGAATTGCTGAGTTTGTCTGCTGCTTTTCCCACAGAACTCGTTAGGTCTTTTTATGTAACGCTGCCGCAGCCGCGCTTCCCAAACGCTTTTCTTGTTGTGCGTTTCCGCCGTTGTTTTCATGGGTTTTAATAATTCCTTTATCCTTTCAGCTTATAAAAGTCACGACTCGACAGCCCAAATAGGCAAAAATAACTTGTGAAGGAGGCAAGCTTCTGGTGGTTCGTGTTTTAGTGCAAACTCAACGCTGGAAAGGGAAAAAAAAAAACATCGTGATGAGGAACGCCATCAAAACGAAAACATTCAGCCCCAAATTCCCCAGCTCTGAAAGCAGCCACAGCCCGATTGAAAGCAAATGGGTTTTGCTTTGGGTTATTCCATGGGGAAAGTGTGGCCGTAGCTCTGGAAGCAGCAGCTGCAGCAGCACAGCTCAGTGCAGAATGAGCCCACGCGGGTGGGGGGTGTGGAGGGGGCCGTCCCAATAGGATCTGTGTGCTGCGTGGGGAAGCCCCTGGGATTGCTTCTGTGTCGATGGGCATTGGGGTTACTATGCAGTTCCTTAATCACTTTCTGGCCAACGCTGTTAAAGCTCATTAATGCAAATTAACAGCTGATCTATTTTTTTTTCTGGAGTCCGTCCCGTCACGTGAAGTGCCATTATACACCAACTTTAAGGAAAATCGATTTCTCAGTCCTCGCTACAGATCGATTTATGGCTTTCCTGCTTGCAGCTGATTGGGCCCATCAGCCCCGAGCAGCGGAGCGGTGCTCCCTGCAGCACTGCTGGGGGCCAAGGGTGGAACTCAGTGCGCTCAAATACATTCCATCCTGGGTTTTCTTTATGGAAAGGATAAATAAAGCCTTACGTGCAGAAGTGAAGCAGTTGTATTCACCAGGTCTGAACTTCCCGCATCCCCTCTGTTGTTCCAGTTGAGGATGATGCTGGCAGGACTGCAGCTTTCTGAAATGTGGCTTCGTTTGCCTGCTGTGGGGGTGCAGCAGCAGGAGAGGAGCTGGGAGGGAGCAGAGGGGACCCCACGAGTAGGGGCCCTGGGGCTGAGGATGTTCTGCATGGCAGCGTGGTCTCCCGGGCTCTGACCGAGTAATTAAGTTTCAAGCTTGAAATGAAATGTCTGTCTTGGAATGGGAAGTTAAATGAATTAGCCGCATCTATCAGCAGGCACTGAAGGGGCCATTTTAATTTAAAAGGCAGGTATAATCCTGGCTTGGCACATACAGCTTAATTACAGTCAATTTTGACAATAAACAAAAACACAAGGGGAGAGCGGAGCCCGGCCGTGGCGGCTGTGGGATTAAAATTTGTACAAGTATCGAAATAGCTTTCTAATTAATTTACTCTGACCTAACGACGTGCCTGTGGAAGTCGGGCAGCGCGATCCCTTGGCTGAGTTCTGTCATTTAACAATTAAATTTGGGGCAGGTGATGGGTGGGTTCGGTGCTGGGCAGGGAGAGCCAGCGCGGGGCTGGGAGCGCAGATGTGACGCTGATTATGGGCTGTAGCTGGCGAAATGGAGTGATTTAATGAAGTTTTGATACAGCTCATCAGATACCGAAATGGGAAGATGCAATATTAATTTAGAAGCGCATTATCATTTCAATTGTAGTCGTTCTGAGGAGCATTAATAACAGGGGAGCTCGTGGCAGTTTGGAAAGATGATGTATTATTCTAAAGGCAAAAATATTCTTCAGAATTATGTTTCATTTGACACCTAAACAGCTAGCATATTCCTATTATCACCATGTAATCAATTTTTTGCCATGTCTTCCATGCTTAGGAGACATAATCTCTTCAGGCCCTTCATGTGCTGCTTGGGAGGGGCGGGCAGGGTGAAGTTGAAAACACGGCGCTGACGACTTTTATCTTTTAATCCCAAGTCCTTCTGTGGAATTAAACGACTCGGAGCTGTTTGACAGCAGGACCTCCTTTTGCTGTCGCAAACAAAAAGATGCAAATGTCATCTGCAGCTCGTTCCAGCCACGTCCAATTGTGCCATCTGACACCGCCGGCACTGAGTTACTCCGAAAGCTTTAATCCTTTTTTTGCACTGAAGTTGGGGCACCTCAGGGGAGACGAGCTGTGTCCTGCTGGGTAGCACCCGGCTGATGTCACAGCAGCATCTCTTAGTGATGCCGGAGGATGCAAAAAGCATATCCTGACTTTTATTTTGAGCAGAGCAAACTCGCATGGGTTCTGTGGAGGCTGCACGGAGTGGCAGTCCCTTCACCGTGCTCGGAGGGGTTGTGTGGCTGTGGTTGGAAGCAAGTGGCCAAATGGATCCTTGGTGGGCAGAGCCCTTCCGTGGTGTGTTTGAGCACAGATGCTGTGCTGCCCTGGTCCTGCTGGGCCTGGGGGAGCAGAGGCAGTGTGGCTGCACGCAACACGTGTTGGCACTCTCTTAGTGCTCTGCTGAAGTGTGCACGCTCCCTCTGGACCTCGTGGCTTGAGCCTGCACGAGTGCTTAATTAACGCAGTCTCCTGGCAGCGGTGCACGAGCAAATTCCCCATCTGAAAGCAGAATCAAAGCAGTATTCTGTGCCTATTCTTAGCCACTTCCATTTAATCTGTAGATACTTGAAATCCTCAAATGGGCTGACTGCAGGGCAGCTCCTTCCTAATGCTTTAAAGTGAATTCCAGCCCAGCACACTCTGGAGCTGAGTTGTGGGGCTGGGGCTGAGCTGGCCTGATGTGGGGGTGGCTCAGAAATGCTCCTGGGGGCTCAAGTGGTGAGCCTGCATCGGCAGCAAGGATTTTACCATTTAAAATACACATATCGAAGCAAATAAAAATTAAAAAAAAAGAAGCTGGGTTGAGCAGAGCGAGAGCTGCTGGTGTGATTGAAAAAAAATCCAAACAGAAAAAAAAAAACCAAAACGAATTCCTCCTCGGAGGGAATATTTCTGCAAAGCGGATATTTAGAGAAAAAAAAAAAGATTTCTGTAGTAATTCTTTTGCTCGGCTGCAGATTGGGGTGGGAAAGCGTGCTGGTGCCTGAGCTTTCATAGCAAGAGGTGGGCTCTGATTTCCCTACAGCTGCTGGTGCAGAGCAGCCCCCACCAATGGTCATCGTGCTCACCTGGCCGAGCATGGCTCTGCTCTAATGGCCAATTACCAGCGCTGAGCCCCAGGAGCTGCTGTCCAACACGGCAGCCCGAGGGACAGCTCTGTCTTTGCTTTGGGCATCTTCTCGTTGAATCAGAATCTACAAAAATAAATGCCGTGCACGCCACTGAAGTCAGCAAAGGGAGGACAAACAAGGCGGTGTGTTACTCTCTGGGCTCTGCCACTGGCAGATGCTTCTCGCCATGCTTTCTGAGTGCTGGTGGCAAGGCTCCGTGTTAAACGGAGTGATTTATTACAATGAGGAGCACTTCGTTGGGCTGATTAGCACCAGGTGAAGTGATTAGCACGATCAGGTGGGGCTGAGTTCAGGCTGACAGTCCTTTGTGTGACAACCAGCTGCTTCCAGCTGGGAAAGCAGCACGGTGCTGGCACACCTGTATGCAAACAGCCGTGGGGGAGCCCCCGAAAGTCCCCAATATATACCTCAAGTGTTGTTTCTGGCTTTCTGCAGCACTCTTTTTGGATAGGAAGGCTGTAATGCTGCTAATGAGTGCTTCACGGGGTCCGATTCCAGCAGAGGCTGTGAGCAGCCCCCCATGCTGTGTGTGCTGTGCCCGGGGCTGTGCAGCCCCCCCATCTCCACTGCTCTGCTCCATCATCCCCTTCAGAAGCCGTCCCGTATCTCTGCGTTGCATGCATGCTTTTTAAATTGTGGCTTAAGGCTCGTCTCGGTATCAGAGAGGCATACACTCCTGTTTAGGCTTTTAGTAGCTCCAGTTCATTGTATTATAATTGGATAGCCCCGGGGAAATCGCTGTCAGGATTGATAGGCTCCGAGCAGGTTTTGTGTCCGTTGGTGGATTACATGCACGTTGTTTCAGGTGCTCATGCCTTCATGCGTTCCCCTGGCACTGTGTTTCCTTTGGAGAAAGAAACCAGCGTCAGCAGCAGCAGGAGGGTCAGCTTCCTTCCCTTCCTCTCTGTGCAAATACAGCATGAAAGCAGTGGGAGCACCTCAAGCTGCACGCGTTCCCTTACCCTGTGCCGCTGTGGGGTGACACACAGGGAACACGTTTGCACTTGCAGACCACCCCACCTGTTCCTTAGGGCGTCTGCTGAATGACTTGGTGATGTTCCAAAACGAACGTGTGTATTTCCACCCTTGGGAATGCCTCTCAGAAGCAACGTGCAATTAGATGAAGGATTTTACAGTCTGATCAACTCCCAGCTTTCTGCCAGAAGCAGGATCGTTTTTGTCTCCTGTTATTATGATCTCCCTGCAGAGAGGAGCTCTGACAAAGCCTTCCTGCTGCCCCAGCACTGAGCACCACGTCTGGGTCCCTCTGGGGTTCATGTTAAGCCCCTCATTATGGCACAGCTGGGGTGGTCCCGCTGGCCCTGGGATGCTGCAGCTGCCGAGCAGAGCTCTGCTCCATCCCCATGCTCAATCTGAGCAGTCTGAAGGCAGCGTGGTGGCCCAGTCCTCCAAAGTGCTGGAAATGGTGTGTGATGAGGGAGAGCCTTTAGGAAAGTGAAGGATGCTGCCAGCTCATCTCTGTACTCCAGGCTGGGCGGTGCAGCCCGGCTCTGTGCCTGACCTCCTCCTGCAGTGGTGTGGGACATGGGACAGGCATCTCCTGCCCTCCTAAAGCAGAACACGTCTGTCCCAGTGCTGAAGTTTTGTCCTGCTAGTGAACCATGGCCCAACAGCTTTCTGTATTGCCCGTGGCTGGGCTCAGCCTCGCATCTCCTTGTGCAGTTTGGTTTTCTGCAGTTGGTTTTTACGCTTGATTTGGTTATTGAGGAGGAAACCGGACGTGGCTGTACTCTGCTCAACTGGAAGGAATGAGAGCAGCTGACTTTTAACTATCAGTCCCCACCACAGCACTGTAAGCAGCCTCCTGCATGTTGTGCCACGCTGAGAGATGCTCCCGAGCGCTAATTGGGGTTTGTTAGCCCTTCTGTTTGCACGATCTCATTCAAGTGGAGACCTGGAGGCGGCCTCGCGGGACTGCTCGGCTCTTTGATTCCATCTGCAAGTCAGCAAGAAGTTGCAGGCTGCTCCACGTCTTTCCTGGCTCCTCATTCCTCCCAGCACTGTGAAGCTGGGTTCTGAAGCCAGTGATGGCAGTGGGGTCCACCGGACCATGGGAGCACAGCTGTGCAGGAAGGGCAGCACAGAGCCAGGTCCCCACGTGCTGTGGGCAGAGCTCATCCCACCGCTTTGTGGTTGGAGGAAGGCTTGTTTTGCTGGTTATTTTCAACGCGTTCGGCTTCATATTTGCCAGAATTTTGCAACTGCTCTAAAAGCCCTTTGTAAGTACTCCTGGATTACTCTTTGTTCCTGTTCCAGTGCAGTGAGGTTGCACTTGTTTCAAGCCAGCAGTGAGATTTCCTCCCTGTCAGCTGACAAGAGGAGATGGGGAAATGTGAAGAGGAAGCCCAAGAATTTGCAGCCTCCAACAGAAGAGCTCATTTTGTTGCTCATTCCCTGCCTCGGGGAGAGCTGCTTCTGCCAGAGCAAACCCTGCAGGTTCTGCTACAGCTCGCACTGGAAGGGAGCGTTGGTGCAGCTTTTTCAGCTCCATTAAAAAGCACAGCTGCCCAAGCAGCTAAATGGATGAGGCTAATGAACATGTGCACGAGCTGGTGGTTCAGGATCTAAATTGCCTGGGAGCAAGCAAAACAGAATTAGGCAAGTAAAGAACCTGATTGTTTTTCAAGTGATATAAGATTGGCATGAATTACAGGAGGCATTAGAAAGTTTGGAAGATGGGTAGATTTAAATGGATGCATTTGTTTCAGTTCAGTAACACGGTGCCAGTGTGCTGCTCCCCTGCATCCAGGCAGCTCCTGGAGGAGGAGGAGGAGGAGGAGGAGGAGGAGGAGGAGGTCTGAGGCCATGCAGTGGGGAGCCCTGCCCTGTGGTATGGATGTGCTCCAGGAACCAAACCTTTATTTCCTCTCCACGAAGCCTGGATTCCTCTTTATGAAGTCCTTGGGTTTTAAGCCAAAGGTTTTAATTGGAAGTTGTATCACGTCACTTTCCAAAGCCATTATTGCTTTTTTCAATTGCAAATATTCTTCCTATAGCCCCTGGAAAATACAATATTTCTGTGAACGTTTTGAAAAGCATCTCAAAGCAAATTTTGATTAAGGCTCTAAGGACCAAACCGTGAGGAGCGCGCTGTTGCAGGCGGGCTCCCCAAAGTAATTTGTTCTTATGAAAAACACAGGCGTGCTCATTTCCACCCATTGCCCTCTGGGGCACAGACGTGTCCTGGGGGAAGGGCACTGCCTGGTGCTGATGCTAATCCCACGCTTCCCATCCTCGTGGTGCCCCATCTCAGAGCTCTTGGTGCTTCTGTCTGCCCCAGTCCCGTGGCAGTCGCCTTGTAGGATGGATGTGCAGCATTTCCCTAGCTCTCCTTCTCGAGGTTGCTGTGGCATTGATTGAACGGGAGATTCATGGTGGGAAATTAAGCCTCCAGAAGATACAATAATTTAAATAATTGGCATTTTTTTTGTGTGTGTGAGAACATGAGAAATACAGAGTGTTCATTCACCGTAAATTCCTCCAGGACCAGGGTAGCAGGAGCAGATGAATTCTTATGAAACAAAGATTCTATTTTCATGCAAATATCCCTCAGTAATAAAATACCAAGGGAATAAAAATGACAGGAAAATGTATGATGTACAAGCAGAATTGTTTCCAAAGCAGTGTGTTTCCATGAAGCCTCAATAGCTTTTTATACAGTGGGGCCATGTCAGCAACAAAGCATGAAGCGGGATCGGGCTGTGGGTGCAGAGCTCACACCGTGCAGGAATTCCCTTCCTGCTGTGCTGAGATGGGGGAAGACCCCTTAGGGATGAGGAGTGGGGTCTGTAGGGGAGAAGGGAAGGAGCCCCAAATCCCTGATGGGTGCTGAGCTTTGCCGAGGCTTTGCTTTGCTTTGCTTACCCCTATCCTTTCGGGCTGCAGGTGCAGGCTTCCATTCAGGCAGCCGTTCTTTAGGGCTACCAAGAGGAGAACAGCTCCAGCACATAGCACGTATTTAGCACTGACTTGGACCACCCTTTGTCAGCTCTAATTAATTAGCCAGAAAGACTTCAACTCCTGCTCCACCATCTCACTGCCAGCACCATTTTAAGGCCAAGGCATGACTCCCTCCACCTTATTTCATCTCAGTTTGCACTTGAATAAAGAGTCGTGCCTCCAGAGCTGGGGATGCGCGGTTGCAGCACTGGGGATGCAGCACTTGGCCTGGACTTTCCTCTGGGGGCTGCGGGTGCATTCGGTGTTTGGAGATGATCTGCAGCAGTCGGCTTGCTTCTCTGTAGGCAGCTGATAAATGGTGGGATGGGAAGCATTCCCCGCTGCCTGAGCTAATGATTGCTTTCCGAATGGCATCTGTGTGTGTATGTGTGGGGGGGGAATAATCACAGTAAACTCCGTCGCACCAAGTGCTGCGGGTATGCATCATTTTTATTGCAGGGAAGATGAATGGATCCTGTGGTGGTTTTTGTTTTGTTTCAGTGAAGTCTTTAAGTCGCCGTTTGGGTAATCCGGGGTGAATAAAGCAGGCTGCAGCTGACGGAGGCTCCGGGGTGGCTCAGCACTTCCAAGCTGCAGCATGGCTGCGATGGTGTGCAAATGTGGGAGGGCAGAGAGTGAGAAATCGGCGCGTGGGGAGGGTT
This sequence comes from Callipepla californica brunnescens, assembly GCA_023055505.1. NCBI lineage: Eukaryota > Metazoa > Chordata > Aves > Galliformes > Odontophoridae > Callipepla > Callipepla californica. Next base: position 1,729,864 of record JALIRH010000055.1, read on the forward strand.
AGATGCCAAACTCCAGGCCTTGGGCTGATGCAGAGTGTTGCTCATGATGCTGGTGTAGCTCATGATGCTGTTGTAGCTCGTGCTGCCTGTGTTGCTGTGTGCTGCTGCCGTGTCACTGGGGCTTTCCCTGTTGTCTCTCAGACCTTGCTGGCATGGGTTTAAAATGAGATGGAGCTTAACGAATTGATGTATAAATGACCAAAGATCTCTTGGCCTCCGAGGCTGGAGCAGGGCCACGCGATGAGGAAACCCAAATGCCAAAATTAAAATCTCAATTAAATTTTGGAAATAACGGATAATTACGGGGCGCCTTTTTTTTTCTTTTTTTAATGTTCATACTAAGTTGTAAGGAATTATTAGATATTTAACTGACATTTATCCAGATAGCCCACAGCAAGCTAGGTAGCAGTTACATGCTGTTATAAATGTCACCAGTTAAAAATTAATTGCCATGCTATCTAACTTGCTGTGGGCTGTCTCCTTAAATATTAATGGCGTGTCTAAAAATACGTTGAGTTGAAGGGATGATGTGGACGTGGGGTGGTGGAGCTCTGGAGGCCCCACTGCCCGGAGGGGCGATGCTGCAGCAGCACAGGGTCACGAGCATCGCTCCCCGGAGCCAGGCAGTGCCCGGAGCTGAGGTCTGTGTGCTTCAAAAGCAGTGCAGAGCCGAAGGGATGCAGACTGAAGGGGTATTTCTGTTTGAGCCATCTCCTTGAATGAATAATGCATGCTGATCTCCCAGAAACGTGGGGCAGTCAGAAGTGTGCTGCGACCGCAACATCACAGCAGTAAGGAACGTTCCCATTGACTCCCACTACTGAAAGGTGATGGGTGTGCAGTGTGCCTTCCCAGCCAGCCACCACTTCAGCACTTGGCTGTTCCCTGCACACAGATAAAGCTTGCAGAGCAGCCCCCGTGGCACAGAACTGCAGACACAGTGACACGAGGGGCTGACCCAAGCACAAAACTGCAAAGAACTGAATTTCAGCTGCTTTGGAGCGACTCTCCATCCCTTCCCCTGAGCAGGACAAGAAATGCAATTTCATTCATCGTGTACTCAGTTCAAAGCACCATTTACTGCCGAAGGATTGAACAAATATAATTTAAGGTTCCACTGTGCATGTGACAGATTTAATTAGTGTACATGGGAGCTCAAAGTTGTTCAGAAAGTATTTGTTTGCATAAAAATAGGCTATGTCTGCAATTTAAACCGGAATAAAGTACTGCAGTTATGAAGAATTTAATGAGTTGTTGCGTAATGTTCTTTCTAAACACCATCTGAGATGGGAAATTCTATTAGGAAATAAAAACGAGGTTGGTAAGTGCAACACAGTGCTCGCTCCCTTCCCCCAGTGCTGCCACTGCAAGCTGCTCTGGTGCAGCTGAAGCTGCAGGATCCACGGTCCTTGTTCCAATCCTTCACCACGTGCAGCGTTTATTAAGAAGGAGATGGTGGCTTTGTGTGGTTTGCTTTTCATCTACTCTCGGGTCGTTAGGATGTGTGTGCTGGCAGCAGTGCCATGGGTGGAAGCACCACTCAAAGCACCAGCATCCTTAACCACGACGCTTGGGTTTGGTGGGCAGGCTGCGTGGTCGGGGCTGTGGTTTCATTCTGGGAATCCTTTTTTTTTGGTGTAATTTCCATCTCGTGCTGCTCGTGTGCAGCCCGGTAGATGTGGGTGATCTGTTTGGGAGCTTCAGTTGTTCCCTCGTGCCTCTGGAGGTCACTGTAACAAAGACAAAAGTGCAGATGCTGGAGGTTGTTGCGGGGCTCTCATTTGGCAGCTTGCACTCAAGGTGTTTGCTGTGTTAAAGGCCCATTCTGGGCTGTGATCTCTGTGAAGGTAAAGGGGAAAGCTCCCCTTTTTGAATTGAAACGTGCCTGCCCTGATCTGAAGGGTTTTTTTCCATTTCAGAAATGGAAGCCCTGCCGTGGCACGTTGTGTCTTGCCTTTGATGGTGTAATGCACTCCGTGTGAAACCCCTCGGAATCCCAGATCTTTCCCTGGAGAGTTAGGATGTGATAAAATGATTATATTCAGTGCTTCTTAGGCTGAGGCCGGAGAGCTGCAGCTTTGGTTTCCTAAGAGATGTGGTTTCAAATGGCAGAGACCTGAGGCAAGTGAAGGCAAGGCAGCAACCAACCCAGGGCTGTAGGGTGTGCCACTGAGGTATCAATTGATCCTTCCTAATAAAGTGAAGAGGTGTTGAGAAACTGCAGTGTAATACAGCACCTGCCAATTGTTCTTTGTAGCACCCAACAAACCAGAAAGCAGCCTGACTGTTGTAGCATTTCATCTCTTTGGTGCAGAGTGCTCCAGGAGCTGGAAGCAGCACGGCAGGCAGCAGCACCCAGCTCCCATCACACCCATCAGCACTGCTCTTCCAGACCCCAATCTTCATGGCATTGACAGTGTTCCTCCGGCCTTTGTTTTGCTTTTGACATAATTGTGGTCTGGAAGCTCACCCTTCTGCCTGGACGTGAGGAAAACATGTTCCATGCGCAGCTGAAGTAACGAGGTCTGTGCATCGATCCTGTTTGCAGAGGTACATCTTGTGTTTGGATCCTCTGCGGTCTAATGAGGCGTGAGCTCTGATGTGCAGACTTTGCTCTGCCTGGAGCATCCCTCCTCGCTCTCCATCCCTCATCTGTACAGGTTGTGCAGCGGGAGGTAAAGCTTGGAGCTCGGGCTGATGTCGTTGCGTTGTCTCTCTTCTCCAGAGCTCGGTTATGTGGAATTCTGGTCTCTCTTCCAGGTTGACTGAAGCAGGATGTTCAGTTGGGCAGTTCCTGGAGGAGCTGGGAATGAAAAGATTCCCGTGCATCATTGCTGGGTCTCATTTATCTAGCAGAGCTAGATGAAAGGCTTTGCCTGAACCAGGAATGGGATGGGAGGCATGAGCGTGGCCCTGGGTACAGTGTGAGATTTTACGTCCCTCCCCATAGAACTTCCATTAGTGCTACTACTCAAACTGTTCCTGTCTGAAAGCAGTGTCGATGGGCACTCCCTGGCTGCTGTTCGTGGCGTTCCCAACCCTCAGCAGCAGAAGTGGATGCTCAGAGGACCTCATCACCATTCCACACCATTGGATGTCTTTTAATCCCGTGTACGTGATGGCAGCGCCGGTTGGAAGGGATTACTCTAGCACTTCAGAGAGAAATAAGATCTGTCATCCCGGTGATACACAGTGTGACCTTCAGCTCTCAATGCCCAAATAAAGTTGGGCAGAACTTTCCAACGGATGGAAGCAGGCTGCAGCACAGAGCGGGAGGACTGCTCGTGATGGGAGCTCCTGCTCCCTGGCTGTTTATCACCTGAAAAGTACAGTGTCTATTCCCAGATATGTCAGGATACAGACACTAGCTTTTGTTTGATGGCTCGGCTTGACTTTTCAATGACTAAAATTTACATCATGGGTTTTCAATCATGCGCGTTCTTAGCCAAACTCCAGATGCCTTTGATCTGCGTCCGTGGGTTAACTGCTCAGAGGAGGCTCGAGGTGTTGGTATTGTTAAACAGACAACATATTTTTCTTTTGATTAGACACCGAGGCTAGCACAACTGTCTGCTTTTCAGAATTATCTGAGCAGCTTTCTCGAGTGCTGAAAGTTTACCCTTGAATATGACAAGTATAAAACATGTTTTCTGTGTCTGTGTATCTTTCAGTCAAGTGATTGATCTACTGCATTAGTGCGAGCTTTAGCTTTGTCACCACGATGCTGTGCTGTGCTCTGCACGGGGAGGTGACCGAGTGGGAGATTACCAAGGGCACTCCTAGGATGGAGTAATCACCAATAGAAACCTTGGCATCATTTGCAAACATATGAATTCGGTTTCTAAAATAACGAGAGCAAAATATCCGTGGGAGAAATTGCTTTCAAGGACGGTGGAGCACGGACAAGCTGCTCTCGCCGTTTGCAACCCGAGTCACATCACTTAGCATCTTCTTGTCAATTTACATTAGCTTCTCAGAGGTGTTATCAGCCAGCTGGTTGCAAACCTCCACTAATGCTGCTTCAACAGATCTATAAGGACACGCAGCGCTAGCGCACGAGGGGATGTGCTGTGAGCTCTGTTTGGTGATCATTCCTGAAATTATTTTTCAAGAATTAATACAGAAGTGGTGAGGATGCTTTGCAGAAGGAGAACCGTTCATTCTTTTTAGTCAGGGCGGGCAGGAGGCACGGGAAGCACCTGCTGCTAGCTCCAGGGTCTGGTCAGCAATCTCATCTGCCAAATGGCAAGGCTTTAATCAGCCCTAGGTGTAGGGTAATGGGCCTCGGTGAGAGCACAGCGTTGGGCTGGTGGGTGCTCTCTCTTGTTTTGCCTCATTGTCATTGCATGGAAAAAAATAAAAGGAAAATCTTGAGAAGAGTTAAGCGCCTGCAAAAGGAGAAATGATAAATAGCAATCAGAGCTATAAAACGGACGGGTTCTAACTCTGGCATTTGAAAATGATTTATTTGGAGTGAATACTCGGAGAAATGAACGTTGCAGCAAAGGAACTGAAGCAGAATTCACATTGAGGGCTGCACTGCTGTCCCTGCAGCCCCACTGAGCTGTGCTGAGGGGTTCCCCCTCTGCTCCCACACCACATCCCAGCACAACCAGCAGTGGTCCGGGATGCAGACCTCACTGCACTGTGCAGCCGTGGCACAGATGGCTGTGACTGCTGGGAACGTGGCATGAATTGTCGAGTGCAGGGGGAAAAAAGACGTCGTGGAGGATTGAGTGGCAGCTGTCATGCGTGCACCTGAGACCCAGCTCTGGTTAATTTGTCTCAAGAGAGGAGAAATTCCTGGGTGACATTTAACTGTCTCCAGAGGTGGAATATGTTGGATATTCTGGGGACTGCTTCTGTGAAGTGGCACAGAATAAGTGTTCAACGTTCTGTTCTCCCCAGAGACTCCGGGCATTTGGTTGAAATACCACGAAGAGAAAAGCAGAGGCACGTAAAAGGTCATTAGAAAAAAATTAAGAAAGTGGCATTTGGCGAGCGTGATGGGCCGGCGTGGGCTGCAGTGCTGCCCTTTGTGCTAATTGCAGCTCCTGAAGGTCGCCAGGAGCGTTCGTGGAGATCATAGAGAGAGACAGTGTGGTTCTGCTGTGGCTTTAGCAAGGGCAGCACGTCCCACGGACACACGGACATCTCCTCGGTCAGTGAGCCCTCTGAATGGGCATCAGGAGCTGCAGGCAACAGGTTCATTGCTAGGAAAAAGAGCAAAACCAGCCTGTGAAACAGAGACAAAAGGGGCAGCAAGCCGCAGGTGGCTCAGGCTGTGTGGAAGTGGGGGTGCTCATGGGGGTCCTGGCAGAGCTGTGGAGCTCCTCCTGCTCCGTGGGGTGTAAGCAGAGCTGTACAAAGACAAATGCCCCTTCATCACTGGGGAAGGGCCAGCATCTGTGGGAAGAGTGAATTAAAGCGCTGCCACGGAGCACGTCCACCTCTTGGTGTGCGTGCTTAATTATTTGGCGGTTTTTGCTAGAAAGGAGAGCACTGCAGCGGCTGTGTATGGAGTGGTCTTTGTATCCTCGACTTACAAATGGCTTTGAGTGCGCGTCAGGCATAATGGGATAGGTATAGCAGAAAGGAGACCTTTCAATTGGCACCTAAAAGCCGTCGGGTTCTGTGTGGGATGACAGTGCCTCTCAGAATAACCCACGGAAAATGCAAGAGATGAGTGAGATGTGAACCCAGGAGGAAGGTGTTGAAGATTGTGCTTGCAGCAAAAAATCTGATCAATCGCCGACAGAACGCGAAACAATGCAGAGCCCGGCAGCAAAGTAGGTCAGCAGTTAACAAGGCAGTGACTCACGCAGAGAGGGAGAATTTAATTTTTCAACGCCGGGTCCTGAGTTTGCTTGAAAGGAAAAGTACACACGAATTCAGCAGCCGGTCGGACGAGGTTGAAACGCGCCGTTTGTTTCCGTTTCCTTCGACCGTTTGAAGTTTCTCATTGCGTTTCCTGAAGTGATGCTTTGATAACGTCACGTTTTGGCCGCGGTGACGTGCTCAGAGCTGCTGCTGTCCTCCCCCTGGAGCTCTGTGCTGGTGCAACGTGTGGAACAAGTGATGTATCACCCAGCATCGCTCCCATTCGTTCACGCTTTGCACGGCCTGAAGGATGTGGAAAGTATGACTGAAATGGCACCTGAGGAAAACACTGACCTGAGTTCTGTGTCGTGTGTGAGCAGTCAGTGGGGGAATGCATTGCTTTTGCTCCGAGAGCTGTTCTGTGTTCACCCAAAGTCCGGTGAAACCCTCTCTGTGGCTCTAATTAGTATTTTATGTGATTGATTGATGGAGGAAGGCGTGTCTTGGAATCATTTAACAATAAAACATTGCAATAATAGTGCCCTGGTACTATTATTAATATTGATGTGGAATTTAGTCCTCCTTCTCAGAGGTCAGCACTGCATTTGTTGTAATGGGGGAAGCTCAGGCGTCCCCATCCTGCAGAGCTCACCCAGCTCAGCCCTTCATGAAGCCCTCCTCCAGTTTCTGAGGCTGGAACTTTTGTCACTAAGCCAGTTTTGTTCTGCAGGCCTGAACGTGGGGAACAGGAGCAGAGAAGCAATGCCATTCTCTGCTCCCAGGTCGAGGTAAGCTTGCATCAGTCCCTTTTGAACAGAATATAAAGTGCCCACGTGGAGCTGTGTGCTGCTGGAATCGGAGCAGCTCCTCCAGGCTGCTGAGTTCCCAGCACTGAAGATGTGGTTCTTGCTGCTGTGCTCTGTCCTCTGCTCCGTGCAGACCAGCTTGGACTGCTGAAGCTGTGAGAGGCAGTTTGGATGGTGAAAGGAATCCAGCCAGCCCTAAGATGATTTGTGTCTGGGAAGTATTTGTGCAGAGGAGGCTGGAGCTCACCGAGCTTTGAGGAGGGCTGGTAAAGGAGAAGTATTTGCAAATACTTGAGCAGGAAAGGAATGCATTGGGAACCTGGAGAATACTTTAAACAAAAGCGTAGATGCTCTTTATGAAATCCTTTGAACAGTTTTGCACGCAGGCAGCTTCTCATTTGCACCTTTCCAACGAAAGCCATCTGCTGTGTGTTAGCCAGTCCTCGGGCAGATGCTCCCCTTCACTTCCCAGAGCACGGCAGTGCCAGACTGCCTCCCATGGCATCCTCCTCCAGCACTGAGGGCCTTTTCTCCACACCTCCACTCCTCATGGTGGGCAGTGCTGCCCTTCTGGCTGCAGCACGTGGCACTGGGAGGACTGGGAGCCCCTGGGCTGTGCTGCTGCGTCTGCTTTCTGACCACTGCAAAGACAAAGATGGGTGATGGAGTGCTTGCTGTCCTGGCAGATGTCCTGCAGATGTGTGCTTCCAGGCAGTAGCCCCAAATCACGCCGTGCCTTTGTATTTTCAGAGGAGAAGTGAGTTTTGGATTAATTAAGAACGTAGGCTTCAGACTCCTTCAGATGTGAGCTCCCATTAATATGTATAAAAAATGATTATATATTAATACATTCATAATACGTAAGATATATGTGGCACTATTGGTTTTAATAGATTTTTTTAGAACATCATTATAAGTGGGGATTGTTCTCTTCTGTCCTTCTTGGAGTTTAAAGAGTAATCGTATGGATTTATTCCCCCAATGTTTATACAAGCTTTTTTTGGGAAAGCCTCCTTTTTAATTACCTTGCCAGCCCATCAATAAGGGCTGTAGGCAGTGTAATTTCAGCTGCAAGTGGCTGTATAAACCGCAATCAGAGCACTCAGGAGCAGAATGGCTGTAGGTGTGGATGTGATTGAATGCAATCTGCAGCCGGGTGCAGAGGAATGTGAATGAGCACAGGGCTGGGGCTGTGTTGGGCTCGTGCTGCTCCTCCAGGTTGGAGCTGTTGGGGGAAATGAAGTGGGGTCTTTGGTTTCCATCCACGCCGCTGTCGTTCTGCAGTTGACCTTCGCCAGTTTTCCTCCTTGGCGGTGATGGGGACTCCATGCAGCATTCCTTCATCGCCAAGCTCATTGGCATTCAGAACAACCCAATTAGAGGTGGATGGCTTTATAGGCACACAATACTACACTCATGGCTGCGTTCGACCCTTTTCTATTTACAAGGGGAATGCCTTCTTCCCTTCAAAGGAGCTCTGCCCCCTCCTGCATCCTGAGATGCACTTTGAGCAGCTGTGAGCAGTGAGGAGCAGCATCGTGGACTGTAGCTCTGCAGGGTGGGGGCTTGGCTGGTGCTCCGGGCTGAGAAAATGAAGCAGGCACTGCAGCAATACATCGCTGCTGTCACAGCAACAGGGCCTGGGCAGCCCGGGGCCAGCCTGCTTCTCTGTGTTTCGCTGAGTGAATTGAGGTTTAATTTTGAATCGGTCCACGGCGGTATTGAAATAAAAATAGTTTTAACATGTTTTGCTATTAGCATATGTTGGCAAGAATAACGCGCCGGCGGGCTTGGTTTTGTCAGCCTCGCAGTATGGGAGCTCCAGCTCTAAATGTTCACAGCATGTTCCTTAGGCTGTGTTAATGTGCATCAATTCTCGCTTACAAATTAACACCGAACGTCTGCGGGAGGAGCGCGGGCAGCGGCCGTCTCGATGGAGGCGTGCAGCAATGCGTGCCACGGCCAAACCCTGGAGGAAGGGAAGTTGGTTCTTCTTTTCATGAGGGTCAGGTGGATAAGCCGTGTTGGTGCCTACAGCAGTGGCATTTGACCTTTTGATTATTGTAGGTCTCAAGGATGCTGTAGCCAAACTTGTGCTGTAAGGATTGCAGTCTTCCCTGCAGCTCGGTCTGTAGGCAGAGCTGTCCATCCAGCAGCACTGAGCAGGTGAGCAGCAGTGGGAGGGGTTGGGACAGAGTCAGTCTGTTCCAGCTAGAAGCAAGATTGGGAAATACCATCACCTCAATTCTGTATTATTTCACCATGAGAATTGTAATCTTGTCATTACCTTAAAGATGGATAATCTGCTCTCTGGGGAGTGCAGGATGCTCCATGCCAGGCAGCAGCACTGGGCTGTGACACACACCAGTGCACCATCACCGCTATGATTACGGGGCACACACAATCTTATTTAAAACCTGGGGAGCTCCTGTGTAGCCAGGAAAGGGGCTGTGCTCATTACGCTGCGTGGCAGCTGCTGCTGTTGTCGTTCTACAGGTGTGTTATTAAACAGTTTGCTCATTCCATTACGCGTTTCCCAGTAATTGTAACTCCGGGTGTGGATAGCTCCTGGCTACTGGTGGTCTGTGAGCTCTGAGAGGCACTTCTGTACCTCCAGCTGTGTCAGAAATAAGGAGCTCTGGTGACTCATCTCCAAACCCACTGGACCAAGCAGCTGAGCAGCGAGAGCCCCGTGCTGCAGAGCAGGGGAAGTTTGAGAAGTGCATTTGGGGTTTCTGTTCTTTTCCTGTGGCCTGGAAGGGGCTGTGGGGCAGGGTCGTGGTGCAGGGCTGTGGGGCAGGGTCGTGGGGCAGGGCTGTGGGTAGGGCCACAGAGCAAACCAGAGTGTGGACGTCTGGCAACCGCGGTGGGGATGTCGGTGAGAGCATCAATCTTTGTGAGTGAGGAGAGGATGGAGCGGGGCAGTCACAAGTGAGTTATCCTGTCACTGCTGACAAATGAAGATAAATTGCGTGCCACTGGCTGTTTATTTACATGCTGTGCTGGGGATGCATATGGGTATGAGCAGAAGCAGCACGGTGTCACGTATGTGATCGCCGCTGCAAAGGGCGGGGGTGAGGGCTGAGCGTTGGTGTGTCTCACACCTGAGCAAAAAAGCTCTGGTGCAGATCACTTTCCTGCAGCTCCCTGTCTCAGCTGTGGATGCAGACAGCACTGGGGCCTCATCCTGCTGGTGCCCAGCAGCTCTCTGGCTGTGACCATGGGGCAGCAGAGCCCGGAGCATCACCCAGCTCATGGGTGGACTGCAGGAGGCTGCTTCTGGATAAATATCTTTGTGTTTCCAAGGCCCACAGCAGCGAGAAGATTGAAGTCTGTAATTACACAGAGATCTGGTGCTGGTGCTGCTGATGCTCGTGCTCTACAGCAGTGTCTGACTGCAGCAGCCATGAAGGCACAGGGTGGGTGTGCCTGGGAGCATCACACACTTGAAATTTGCATCTCCATCCTTGCAGGTTTGTTTTCAACTCAACCCTGAGCTCAGCGCAGCCCCACTAATCCCTTTACAAAGGCATGAAGTGCTTATCCGGATCCTGCATGGGCCTTGCTGCAGTTTGTGCAGCTTACCTGGGTTAGTTTTCGTGTTTATAATGACATCTGTGTTATTTGTATGACTTGGGAAGAGTGCAGCTCAACCTTGGGGTTGACTTTTTGCCACTTGGGGCAGGTTTCCCAGCAGATTGCTGGCGTGGATCCTCAATCCTTGGTGCTTCCTGAAACAGAAAGCTGTGGCAGCTGAGGGGTTGTGTCCTTCAGGTCTCTGCTGTGGGCTTACAGCCTCTGCTGTGCATGGAAAGCTGAAGGTGTTATGCTAATCCCGTGTCATGGCTTCTGCCTGCGGCACACAGTGCCAGTGGGGATTAACGTGAGGCAGAGAGCAACGTGGTACGGGCCTGGAATAGCTGACAGGTCTGACGGGAGCCCATTATCTTCCATCAATATGTTGATAAACTGTTATCACTAAATTTTCCTGAGCCCAACATAAGCTTTGCATCAGGCGGGTATGAAATCCATTACTGTCTGTCACACCGCTTGGCTGCTGGAAGGAAATGGGTTTCTCCATTAGGGTTTGGTTGGATTCCTTTATCTGCCCCTTGCTTTTCCTCTGACTCTAATAATGCAAAATGACAAAAGATCAAAAAAGACATCCGAACCAGGGGAGTGGTACGAGCTGCGTTGCCCTGCTCGGCATCCTTAAGGAGCCCAAGGCTTGAATTAACTTGCAGATTGGCTTGCTTAGTGGCTGATCCCACTTTTGCTTAAAAAAATAAGAGGGTAATTTTTGTTTTACAGTAAATTTGGCATACGAATGTCGTGGCATAGAGAAAACCGTTTATTGTCATTAGCGGAGCAGCTTCCCTGACCCTTTTGTCTCTACAAAAGCAGATGGCACGGCTGCCCTATCATTTGCTTTTGTTTTATTAATCTCACAGCTCCCCCAGCAATCATCCCTGTCAAACCGGGATGCGTGCGATCCAAAGCTGCCCGCCAAAAAACCAGCAGCCGTTTGCAAACAACCCAGCAGAACACAAATAAGCAGAAGCATCACGCACGCAGGCGCACGGGGAGTGTACCCATTCCCCTCCTGTGAGATGTGGTGAAGCCACACTTTGTCCTCGTTTTCTGCTGCAGTGCTCGTGGGCCTGGAGCTGCTTGCTGCTACCCGTGAGCACACAGCAAGGCTCACAGCTCCGGTGTGGAAGTGGTTGGATGCCAGCTGGCCGTGGGGAAGCACTTTGTCTCATGTCATCATGTGCTGCAGTGGATCCCACTTTTCCCTCCCAGTTTCTTTGGTGTTGCACAAAGAATGAGACCCGAGGGCTCAGCTGAATCCAGAACCGAGCTGGGTGGGAGGAATTCTTGGTGACATGCTGGGTTTGCAGCTCTGGGTTGGATCCTGGCAGCCTGTGGGGCTCTCGCTGTGTCTATTCCCCAGGGCTGGCTCCTGGTCTGATGAGGAGTGCTGGAATTTAATATTAATAAATAAAGGAAATGAAGCAAGTGCCACGTGCTGCTCTTCAGGCATCCTTTCCTGCCTGTAGTTAATCCCAAGCAGACAGCCACAAGTGTGTTTGCTTCCCCCCTTCTCCTCCTTCCCCTTTCTGTCCTCCTGCAGTGCCCACCAGGTCCTGGATTGTCACCGCTGTGACCGGCCCCGTGCGCTGCTGCTGCGGGTATTAATTTTTTGTTTATAGAAAAATCAATAGGCTTTGAGTTATCAAAAGATGTGAGCGCTGCCGGGAAAGACACAAAATCAATGCTGAAATATTGCCTTATTTAATGGCTGCTGTAAATAGCTCTGTTATGATTCTTTAGTAGCAGTAAATGATGAAAGCAGAGGAGGGGTCGGTGGGATGCCCTGAGCTGGGAAGCACGGCTCATGGTGGGCTTGGGGGGCTCGGTGGGGCACAGCACTGGTATTTATTGCAAACAGGGAGCAATGACAACATGCTGTTCTTGGATGATGATGAATTGTCTGTGTAGCTGCGTGCTCCAAGGGGACGGAATGGGCCAGGAATGAGGGTTTGGGCTCCAGATCTTCTGGATATTCGGTGCTTTCCCATGCTGAGCTGTGTCCCTGCTACCTGCTCAGCCGGGAGCTGGATGCAGCCCTGTACAACCTGCAGGGCTGGGAAGGAGGCAACGACCTAAACTGTGTTCAAATAGATACCGCAGAGCTGAAATCTGCTCCCCGCAGGCTCCGAGAGGAGTTTTAAGCAGGAGCAGCATGCATTCTTGGGAGAGAAAATGGCACAGCTTCCATCTGCATCCTCTAACCCTCAGTCCTCCTCACCAGCTGCCAGGGATGGGCTGCCGTTCTCCAGCACTCAACTACGAAAGAAGACAAACCCAACTTCTGTGCTCCGTGCCCTTGTCTGAGTGCAACAGCACCAGCGAGGGCAAGGCTGATAGCAGGGGAGGAGCAGCAGGAATGCACAGAGTGCCTGGAAGCCTGGAGCAGGGCTCCATCAGCATCTGCTTTGGCTGCTCTCTGCTGAGGATTCCCTCACCTGGGTTGCACTGAACCCTCGTGCTGTTCCCTCCTCCCCACGCACAGCTCTGGACAGCTGTCGGCCAGTCAGAGCAGTTTCTTTTTATTACGGATTTCATATTCATGAGACATGCAGATTAGCAGAAAGGTAATTGCCCCAATTAACACTAAATAGTTTTTTTTTTTTTTTTTTTTTTTTCCCCTCACACATCTGAAGCAATTTGATGCTTCTGCTTATCTCATAAAAAGTTTCCTAGTGGAACCGCCTCAGACGCGGTTGTTCCTACAAGAGCCTGCTGAGCTGTTGTAATTAAGCTGTGATTAGCCAGCTATGAATACATGGTTCTGAATACGACAATTTCGCTCTGAGGGCTCCTGCGGATAACACGGGGAGCACCCAAGGTGTGCGCACACAGCTGCGGTGATGCTACCACATGAGGGCACGCTGCTTGCCATGGCCACATCCCAGCATCACAGTGCTGCTGCCCTAAGGCTCTGCCATGGGAGGGGGCTCCTTGGTGTCCCCCATCCCTCTCCGTGTGCTCTGTGCACGGCAGCATGGCAGTGGGCACAGCGAGGCAGCGTTCCCCTGAGCGCAGCACTCCTCCCCGGCTCGAGACCGCGGGGTTGTGTTCACTCAGCCAGAAACATGATGTATCTCGTGGCCTCTGAGCCCAACCGCAGCTGTTTGTAATGTCAGGGTAGTGCTCCGAAATGAATTACAGCTGGTATTTCATCACACGCGTTATTCGGCTGAAGGATAAAGCAGAGGAAGCCGGGACAATTCAGCGAGGAGAGCGAGCTGACAGTTCGTGAATAAATGATGCATTATTCACTCCGCTCTTGTTGCTCTGCGCGCTCGTCCCGATTCCTCCACCAAAGCTGGTTCTTTTCAAACCCGGCTGCGTTTCCATCTCCCTGCGTGACCCGGTGTGACAGATGAAATGGTCAGGAAACATTCTTTGGAATTGCAAGTTCTGTCAAAGCCGATTTCGAGAACCACTTGCGGAAAATTCCTATCAGCTGTTAATTTTCACCCCTTTGCACCTCAAATATGCTTTGTGAGCTTTCTAACTTGATGTTATTTCGGTTTTAAAAGCACTTCAGGAAAAACAGCGTAGGATTATCGTCAGAACAAGCACTTTCTTTGTGGCAGCCTCTTTCCTCCCCATTACAGCTCCTACCGGGGTTGTTGTGCTGACTTTGTGCCAGGCTCAGCGCAAACAGCGTGCTCAAATCCTGACGTCCCCAAGCTGACCATTGCTTGGGATTAACTTTGGGGCTGGCTTTGGGGTTGGCCTTGGATTTGGCCTTGGATTTGGCTTTGGGGTTGACCTTGGATTTGGCTTTGGGGTTGACCTTGGATTTGGCTTTGGGGTTGGCCTTGGATTTGGCTTTTCGGTTGACCTTGGATTTGGCTTTGGGGTTGGCCTGGATTTGGCTTTGGGGTTGGCCTTGGATTTGGCTTTGGGATTGGCCTTGGATTTGGCTACCGAGTTGGCTTTGGGGTTGAGCTTTGGGGTTGGCTTTGGGCGGCTGCATTCAGACCAGTTCGGAGCTGACATCTCTTCCACGTGTCTGGGGTGGAATTCCTGGGATGGGGCAAGCACAAGCCCTCTGTGCCAGCCCCAGAGTTACACTGTCACATAGAAAATGTGGTCATTTCACGTAGGGTCCTTCTATGGACCACGTGTGGTCCCTCCATGACGTGCATAGAGCACAAGGAAGGTCCCTGCTGTGTCACGGGTCGTGCTGAGTTTGTCCTACAGTTGAAGAAACACTCCAGTGGATGTGATAGAGGAAATCTGAAACTTCAGCAGTGTGGAAATGTCAGAGTTAAGCACCGAGATGGAGAGAGGAAGAAGAGAAAGCGGCAGTGAAGATCTGCGCAAGGTGAGAGCTGAGCAACACATCCGAGCGAAGGAGAAACCGAACAGAATTCAGAGAAAGGAAAAGAAGCGTTTGGAGAGGGGTCTGAAATGTGCTGTGCAGATGAAGGTCAGCAACCGCTGGCAGTGCCTGTGGGCTGGAGCAGAGCTGCTTTGTGCAGCAGCTGTGAGTGCTGCGGCTGCGTTCCTTGCAGCTCGCCTCGGGCAGCGGTCACGGAGCACCGCTGGGTTTTAACCTCAGTTCGAGCTGCTCCACCGTGGGTGCTTGTTCAGGCTGGGAGGGAGGAAACAACGCGGTGCAGACAGAGAAACTTCCCTTTCTTTGCTAATTTCTCCATGCTTTGTGGTTCTGCTTTGTTCGCCTGCGGAGCTGAGTGGGTGCTGGTTGGAAGAAGGGCGTTTTGGAGCTGTTGCACAGCTCTCCTTGGTAAACACGATTTGATAGTCACTTCAAGTGGGGCTTTTGCTGTAATTCCCCTATTTCATTTCTTTCTGTTCTGCCAATCCAGCCGAGTCCTGCTGCTCTTCTTTGTCCCTCTGCTATTCCAGTCCAACCCTGCCCCCTACATGAACACACAGAGAAGTATTTTGTCCAATTTAGAGCTAAGCAATTTTTATTTGTAGCTCTAAGTGGGTCCATTAGTGCTAGTCAGAGGAAAGCTGAAGAACATTTGGGAGATAATTGGGCCTGGGTCCATCAGAAGGTCTCGATGCAGAGCTTGCCGCACTGTGTGCTGGTAAAACATCTGTGTAAATAGCTCTGCAGCTGAGGTTTCATTAGAACTGCCCATCACCACGGTCCTCCTAGAGCTCTAAATACGCCGGGGACTCTTCTGTGCCTACCCAAAATAGCAAGCTCTCCACTTAGCGGCCCTGCTCTAAAACTGGGGTCGTCTCATTTCAATGTTCCCGGCTGCAGGCGTGACCCGAGGTTCTTTGTTGTAATGTGCTGAGCTATCAAAGCCTCTCTCTTGATAGCGTCTCATTAGTCCTGGGAGAGGTGAGGCTGGGGCTGGCATCCAGCTGCGCCTCTGAGCTGAGTGTATAATTTTCTATCCACATCTGGGGAGGGGAAGATGCGTAATGGAATGCAAATAGCCCTCTGTCACAGCAAAGGATGTCATTTCCAGTAGGATTTTCTTTGAAAAAAAAAAAAAAAAAAAAAAAAGAAGAGAGTGTACCTTTGGATGAGAGGAGATAATTCTAGTGTTTGTGCAGCTGAGCGACAAAGTCAGCTGTAACCTCGGGCTCTTCCCCCAGCTCTGCTGCAGCCCTGCTCCTTTCCAGCCCAGCATCCCCACGCAGGATGTCTCCGGTGTATAAAGCACACGAGTTCCTCCTCTACCCCATCTCCTCTGTGAGCTGAGCTGCTGTGTCCCGCTGGGGGATGGATGCCGTGTTCAGCAGATCATGGTCTGTTCCTTCTGAGCATCGCTTAAACTGCCTGTTGTTATGCAAATCCACTAATGTATTTATGAGTGCTCTCCAGAGATTGTGAATGGCATCTAATCTGGTTAGCGGATCGTTCTGCCCGCGACCTGTGTCACACTCAGCACTGATGCTTCCTGCGTTACTCCGGAGGTGGAAGCGGTTCTGTCACCATTACCGGGCGCTGTCGTGGCCTCACTGACCTGAACCCGTGTCACTGTGGGAAGAAAACACGCACACACGTGAAGAAGCATTTGTGGTGTGTTGACAGCTCCTGGCAGTGCCTGCAGCATCTCTGCAAACGGAGCTCCTCCGATCCGTGAGCGAAGCAAGGCCAGGCTGAGCCCCAGTGAGTCCTGGCAGCAGTCTTGTGCTGCTGTTTTGGGCTGGACAGTGCAGTCCTGAGCTTGAACCTAACCTGGACCATCACCCTGACCCTAACCCTAACCCTCCCCCTGACCCTAACCCTAATGCTGTCCCTGACTGTGACCCTAACCCCAACCCTGACCCTGACCCTAACCCTGACCCTAACCCCAACCCTGACCCTAACCCTGACCCTGACCCTAACCCTGATCCTGACCCTGACCTCTCCCTGCCATGCTCAGAGTTCCCCGCCCAGTGCCCCACTCATTGCTGCTGAGGATGAGCTCTTCTTCCCCATGCTCTGAGTGCAGCCCGAATGACAGCCAAAATCGCTGCACGTTTCATGATCAAATGGCACTTTGATTGTCTGTGAGGTGAAAGAAACGTTTCGGATTTTGTTAAATACTGAATTGGAGCTAGGGCGAGGGAAATTATCTCATTGGGAGAGAAAAGGTTCATTAAAAAGTCGCCGTGTTTTGACTCTGTGTTTCAAAGGCAAACGCCTTCAACAAGCCCGAGTGCTTGAGTCGTTTTGATGCACACTGAACACTTTATCACTCGTGGTTCACTGAAGCATCACACAGCTCACGTTTCCCATCATCCTGGCCCCATAGTACAGCAGGGTCCTGAGCCCTCCTGCCCGGCCACGATGCTCCCTGCCAGATTTCAGGAGAGCATTAGTGATGAGGAGCTCTGCTTTCATCAAGGAAAATAATTAGTGAGAATGCACTCGGTTTATGAAAGCGGTTCAATTAAAGAGAATAACAAGCTTTTTACAGCAACAAAGGAAGCACTAAGTAGACCTCGGTGAGTAAATAAAGCTGCAATCAGCGCGATTAATTTGGAATCTCAGGAAGGCCTGAGCTGGATTGGTGTTCTGGCAGCCTGATGTCTCTCGTGGGAACGCAGAAGGAACCGTTCCGCGTTTTAGGGTCAATGTGAGGCCCTTGTTAATTGCGAGGAGCAAGAAAGAGGGAAAAAACAGATGGGTATTATTTTGCTATAAATTTCTCCACTTGGGCAGCACGGTTTTTGTTGGTGTTCCCTTCCGTGTGCTGCCTGCAGTGCAGCAGAGCGTTCTCATCACTCTTTGATCCTTCTGTCCCAGCATTGCTGGGGCCGAGGGCAGTTTTGCTGCTCAGGAGATCAGTGCTGGTACTGCTGCCAGCATCCGTCCTCCAGCTCAGCACTGCCATCCCCTTCCAGGGAAGATGCCCTCTCTGAATGAATGCAGTGTTTTCCAGGGGAAAGGGGAAAATAATTTCTGTCTTAAAATCGATGACTTTGGTGACAGTTATCATCGAATAAGTGTCTCAGATGATCAGATCTCTCTCTGTAGACATCGTGAAGTGGCTGTGAGCAGCGGGTGCACCCACAGCAGCCCCCACGGCTGTGGTCCTGGAGCAACAGCAGTGGGGTGAATCCTCCTCCTGCAGAGCAGTCGGATCCCTCTGATTCAATTACACTTCTCAAGGTCTCCTCTTGCCAAGCAGTGTCTCAGCAGCACAAAACAAACACTCAGCCTGGATCTCGTGGATCAGTGTCTCGCAGCACCCCAGAGAGATGCGTGATGTTGAAAGCAGACAGGTAGCAGCCAAACATGCCCGTGAGCTGGGCTGCAGCTGGGGAAACAGCTCAGAGCTGGATGGGGGCAGGCTCTGCAGAGGGGGAGCACGGTGCCAACCCCCCCATCGTGGCCGTTTGTGCAGGAGGAAGGAGCAACGTTTGCATTAAGTCCTCCAAAGTTTTGATAACCTCATTCCCCTCGGGGGAGGCTTAGGCAGGATAATGTATAGCCCACTGTTGTATGTTCCGAATTCCATTTGCTGGAGATCAGTGTTTTATTGCTAGAGCAGTGCTTAAAAATTGTTCTCTATTTTCTCAGCGTTGTGGGAATTTCCGGCACCTGGAGAGGGAAGAAAAGGATTTTTTTGATAAGACGTGGCCTCGGTCTTTATTTATTGGTTTTGATGGGAATCTTTACCCCTGCAAATTAATCGTCCTGGTTCCCCGTGGAGGAGCTGTCATGGAGTGTGGCCGAGCCCCCCAGCACACTTTGGGAACACTGGTGGTTCCCGACAGCTCGAGCTGCAGCAGTCGAGCACATCTCTGCCTAAAAATAGGACTCTTTGAGTCTCTTCTTTTGTTCCTCTTTTTATCCCATCCTTCAGCAGCCGCCGGGGCCAGCCATGTGCTGTGCTCTAATGCCTCCCTGGTGGCTACCCTTTGATTTGCTGTGCACTGCTTTCAGCTCCAGCACCGCTCTGCCAGTCCTGCAGCCGGCTGCTCTCACCGGGTCAGCAAGATGTTGTGTCCCCAGCTGGCACTGCCACATCCATCCTGTGCCCTGTGTCCCTCGGTGTGCCCTTGCTGCTCAGCTGCCCGTTGCTCTCAGCAGCACAGCTTCCAAAGGTTGCTGGTGGCGAGCAGGATGGCCTCCCCTTCATCACAACTGGAGGAGGTTTCAGCTCCTTGTGTTGTATTGCTGTGCTTTCAAAGTGTTTCCACAATACTTAATTGCCACAGTTAGTGAAATACTTGGATAATTGCTTTCTATTCCTGTTCTTCTGCTGGAGCCATGTGAGCTCAGCGCTGGCTCTGCAGTCGTCTTCTGGACAGCAGCACCAGACAAATGGGTTTGCTTCTCCCTTCGGGGCAGTGACAGTTTAAAAATGCCCCGTCCTGCCTGCACTTCCTCCATTTGGCAGGTTTTTTGGTAGTTTATATAATTTGGCTGTGATCCCCTGTCTAAACCATGTCCAACATTTCATGCAATAAACTTAATGGACTTTTCCATCTTTGAACAGCTGAATTCTTTCTGAGCAGCTGCTCTGGGTTATTGATGGCCTAATTAGAGCTCTGCCTTAGGCCTGCCACCAGACTCTGGGAGACTTTTACATATTCCAGGACATAACGGAGCAAAGTGATGATCTCGGAGCACAGCTTGGATCTGGGGAGCACGGGGTGGGTGATGAGGACTGGGAGATGCTGATGTGCAATCCTGGGGCTGCAGTGCTGCTCCTGGAGCTGGTGGAGCTGAGGTGCCTGGGGTGTGCTCTGTAAATCCAGTTAGGAATAAATCAAAGCAGCAGCAAGCCATCGAGCCACCCGAATCTCAGACAGCTTTGTTTGTGTCATTTTCATTTGCCTGGTTAATCGAATTTGTTGGAATTAGAGGGTTTGTCTGGATAATAACATTTTCTAACCCTCTGGAACACAAGAGGGTTCGGCTGTGGCGAATGCTGATGTAAAGAGAGCGACGCTGATTGCAAGAACCTGGCCCTGGATAGCATCAATTACCCACTTGTGGGGGATGTCTGCGTGCTGGCTGCCAGCACTGCACCATTCCTGCCCTCAGGGAATACACTGCACCCAGCATCCCTCAGCCTGCAGTGGTGCTCGCAGTGCTGAGGGCTGGGGACTGGGCATGGTGACATTCCCATTGCAGAAGACAACTGCTTTGGCAGCCTGTCAGATTGCGTATTGATGACAGCCTGGCTGGCTGTGGCTGGCCTCCTTCTCTGATTGCCTCTTCTCTCGTGTCCCTTGGTGGCTGCTGAGGCTGGAGGCTGCTGGGTGGCAGAGATAGGGGCACGTGGCAATGGATGGAGGGGCACCTGGTGGCATCTCTGCAGGGCTGGGGGCAGTGCTGGGGGATGGCATCACCAGGACTCGAGCTGCAGCTGAGCTGTGCCACGTCTGAGCCACCCTGCCATGTCTCCACTGACTGTGTGGTCCATGTCAGTGGTGTAGGCACCTTGGTGTTCTTGTAGACCTCTCCGTGGAGGAGAAAAGGCAGCAGCCACATTCAGTTTTTGTAGATTCTTCAGGACCAAACCCAAAGCCGTTTGGGTCAGACCCACAGCAGTGGCCCCACTTGTGGTGGTGCCATATTTTCGGGGACAGCACTGAGATGGATATGGATCTTGTGCCACGGACAGCAGCCAGAGCCATGGCTTTGCACTGTGAGCACTGCAGTGCTCTGGGAGGACCAGAATTCATCCTGAAAGACAAATTGTTCTGATGGTGTCATGGTCACCCGTGGGCTGGGCTGGGCTCAGTGCTGTTGGCACAGCACGCTGCTGAGCACGGAGCCCCACGAGCCCGATGCTGCTGCCAACCAAAGCAGTGCCCCCATGCTCTGCTCCCATCTGAGCAGATGAGAGCAGCAAAGCCATTAGCTGCGAGCGTGTTCCTTAATGTGGCATAAGCAGCTAAAGAAGATGTATTTATGCTCCTTCATTTGCAATTGATAATCTCGAGAGTGAGAGGCTGTAATAAATAGTCTCTCTGGGGCTCCCGTCCCGCTGCAGCCCACGCTGCAGAAGGGAATAGACAGCTCATTTGCATAAGATAATGAAACTGCAGCAAAATAGTAAAATCGCAAAGCAACTTTGTTTTAATAATGACAGATGCTTCTTAAACACTTTGCTCGTGCCTCTCCGAGCAGTTTCCCCTGGGCTACAAAGCAGAATGAGGGAAGTTCTTGCAGAGAAACCCAGAGCCTCCGTGTGAGATATTCCTCTTCTCGTCCCCGTGCTGTGCCCCTCCTTCATTTAACGACCCCCCCCTCTGTGCCACTGCCCACGGAAGGAGCTCGGCTCACTTCAGGCATCTCAGAGCTCCTCCAGGGCTGTGTGTGTTGGCCGTGTGCCGTCGCTTCCCTGCCCTACGAACCCCTTTCGAGGCGCGTGAGCTGGAGCCCATATGTTACTTCAGTGCTGCCAGAAGAACTCTTGTTTACTAAGATCACACTTCTGCTCCGTGTTAGGAGCGTATGGCATAGCACCATCGATACACGGCTCCAAGTAAGGGGTGTCAGCACCCTGTGTGCCCGCGGGCGCTCTGTGCTCCTGGCTTCATCAGCCCCGCATCCCACTGCCGTGACACTGCTCTGCAGGGTTTGGAAGCCCCTCTCTGTGCCCCTGCCCAGCTCCCGGTGCTTGGGAGATGCTCCATGCAGGCAGTGCCCCAGGCATGGCAGCACCAGGCAGTGTTTGGGCCTTACAGTTTGTTTTCAGCATCAAAGAGTGCATAGGAAAGCCCACGTCCTCTTCTTCAGTGTTGTCGTTTTCTCTCTTCCATCTCCGAATCTTTGAGGTTCTGCTCATGGGAGCATTCAGTCCGGGGTTTGTTGGTTGTAGGGCCGCTGTTGGTGTCCGCTGTCCTCGTGCCACGGGGTCAGAGCTCTGGGATCAGTGAACACTGATGAGGATGAAGCAGTTCCACTGCGATGTGAGCTCTGCAGGTTGGGGATCCTCCGTGCAGGCGCAGGGCAGCGGGATGTGCGGGCAGCGAGCACCTGTGGTCGCCCTGCTCAGCCCAGGGGGATGGATGGGTGCCTTTTTTTGACTGAAATCTGCCGTCCGAGTCAATATTCATCGCACATGATTGGCAGCGTGGTGCGGGCTGAGTGACAGGGTTAATTGCTGCCCGCTGATCGGGATTCACAGCGGCAGCCGGTGCGGTGGGAGCTCCCACGAGCAGCCCCACGTGCCCCAGTGCTGAAGGAGCCGTGCGGAGGCATCAGCTGCCTTTACCTTTTTTTTCCCCCTTCTTCTTTTCACCATATCCTCCGCATATTGATCAGGGCTCAGAACAAAAAGAAGGAGCTCTGGAGGGGACGTCGAATCCGTGGCTTTCCAGAGCCGGAGTGAATGGAGATGAGAACAATTTATGAGATGACCCTTAGAAATAATTACAGTGGGGAGGAATTATTTTAGCCAGCGTGTGGGGAACGGCGGCTTTTGGGGTCTGTTTAAGGTGGGCACAGAGCTGGGAAGGGGCTGTGCTGTGCCATGCAGCTCTGTCCCTCTTTGGGGTCTATGGGCAACTGCTGTGGGGCCGGCTGTGATGGGCTGGACATTTAGGACATTTAGGAACCACATTGCAGCCAGCAGAGATGGAGACATCATGCACAGACTGGCGCTGTTTTCTAGAAATCATGTTTTATTTAAAATTTAAAACCATATTACCTCATACAGCAAACTGTGCACTTCGATATATCACAGTGTCTTAAAAAGGAAAATAATCGGAATTTTTTCTTTTTTTCTTTTTCTTTTTTTGGAAATCGTATTTACATCAGCCTAGAGTGATCAGCAAGTAACACAGTTACTATGAAACCAAAATCGTTACAAAATGTTTACAAAAAACTATATTCATAGAAATTCTGCATGTCCACAAAGGAAAATCCCCTGAATGTCAAGGAGACCAGTTTTTATTATTCTATTTTTCCTTTTTTTTTTCTTTTTTTTCTGCACTCTTTTCCACTGTTTGTCGTTGGTTGCTTACTTGTTGTTTTTTGTTTTGCCTTTTTTTTAATCTCTGTTAGTCCTTTTATTTTTGTGGGTGCACCCCCACAGTGCTGTGGGTCGGGGACAGTGGCTGTGGGGCTGAGCAGTGTCCCTCTGTGTGCTGATGGCATCTGTAGCCAACTCCCATCAGTTCGGCCCAAATGGAAGAGCAGTCCCAGGGGAAGCTGCCTGCTGCATCCCTGCTGTGTCTCACGGGAGACCTGGAAGGAGAAAGCAGCTGAGAAAGGGACGGCGAACGGGAGTGGCAGAGCTTTGGGTACGGTTCAATAGCCCAAATGTGGTTTTCTTTGTTTCCTCCTCACTTCTTCAGTCCCTCTGCCCGTCATGCAAGGGATGAACCTGCTTGAAAGCTGGAAGTCAGATTGCTAAGACGTGGGTCGCAGGTCACAGAGCAGCTTTGCAAAAGGCTTTCGTCACATCTGCGCCTTCTGGGGTCTCCCCTCTGCCAGCTGCCGGGTTCCTCTCTGCTGCCTGCACAGCCCAGCCCCAAGTGCATCCCATCTGCATCCCAGCTGTGTTCCCTCTGCATCCCATCTGTGTCCCAGCTGCATCCCAGCCTTCTCCAGCATACAGCAGCGAAGCTGAGGTCGGAGCTGCCCAGCACAGTGAGCAGGGCTGGAGGTGCGGGGAGGATGTGGGGCTGGTGGTGCCCCCGCTGTGGTCTCCCTGCCTGAGGCACGGTGCTGTCAGCAGAGCTTGCTGTGAGTGAGCAGGATTGTGGTGACCGAAGCACGGCGTGGATGCTTGCAGTGCTGGCGTGTGGTCGGAGGGAGAAGGCAGAGCTGCGGTGGTTTGTCTTGCTGTCCCACAGCACGAGCAGTGCTGGCTCTCACCTGTCACTCCGGGGCATTTGTGAGTCAAAGGAAATGGAACTGATGTCAGAGATGAGTAAGGGGCGCTCACGGCGTTTGTGATATTTAGCTGAGTGAAAAAATAAAGAGGTCTGCGGAGAAGCAAAGCTGCTTTGGGGGTGGTTTGCTCTCAGGACACGTAAAGCCAGTTTCAGGCTTTGTTTTTTTTTATCTTCGGCATGGTTGTAAAAATCTCTGTCTAATGGCTTACAAATCTGCAAGGGGAACATCAGCTCTGCTGCCCCACACAGCCCTGGGGTGGTGAGGTGCCCATCAGCTCGGGGAGCAGAGCAGTGCTCACAGTGCATCCTCAGCAAACTGGGGCCGTGGTGGTGTGCACTGGGATGGCAGCTTTCAGCTCGGATTCTTCACCATTTCTACAAAAACGGTGGGAATCAATCTTTGCATATCTCTACTTGAGTCAAACTACGACAAATCCGTCTTTAGTTTCGGGTCTCTACGTTACTTCTTTACATCAGGGGAGGGCAAAGTGAAGGCAGATCACGTTCGGGGGTGGGGAGGAGTTATCTCCCCTCGTTCTAGGTTGCTAATTGGGATCAGCTCCAAGGAAAAACCCTCGTGATGGAGGGTGGGAAGAAGCCCCACATGGTGCTGTGGGATGCTGGGCAGGGGCTGTGCTTTCCTTCCACACCAGTGTCTGTACCAGAGCTGTAAAGCACTCTCTGCAGTGCTCTCCTCGTGGTGACAACAGGCAGCACCACATCTGCTCGCTTCCTTTTGCAGTGGCTGGGGAGAAATGGCTGTGTCCTGCTGCTCTGCTCAGCGTTCCTTCTGGTTAGCAGAGGGGTCTTTGGTAATTGTGACTCGATTGGTGCTCAGGACTGGACCAGCCTTCTGGCTTAGCGACCTGAAAAGAAGAACACAGTGCATGGAAGATTCCTCAGAAACATTTGAGCGTGTTTGCGTGGAGCTGCAGGCGGGTGGGGGCCGAGCTGCGGCCAGCTTCACAGCACCCATCCTGTCTGCCTCTGGAAAACGGCTCTCCTCCCATCTGTGCTGCAGCCCCCGGGCTCCACTGCCTGGCATCACGGGGACAAACTGGACTGCATGCTGTGGGGACAGCCCCAGGGCTGGCAGCAGTTCCTCGCAGTCCCCACACACCCCGTGCCAGCCCCTCCTGCACGGCTGCAGTTCCATTCCAGCTTGCCATGCTCCGTTGTGGGCTGCCTTGGCAGTGCCTCCTTCTGCACAGTGCTCCGTGGGGTCAGGCACGGTGCTGGCAGCTGCAGTGCATTGGAGAGCTTCTCCTGTCCCTTTCTCCCAGGTGTGCCACGCACACCCAGTGGACAACGTGTCTCTTTATTGCCATGCTGGAGGAGCCGTGCTCGGGGGCTCCTCGCTGCCCTGCTGGGCTCAGTTTGGCTCAATTCAGTTGTGCCTCCGCGCGTTCGTGCTGTGTAAACATCAGACTCCAGGTGCGTTGGGCTGCACGAGGCCGGGGAGCAAAGCTGTAAAAAACTAAGGAATGAAAAACAACGGAAACAAAATGGAAAAGCCCCGAGACCCACGGTGCAGTCTGTGCTTTGAAGCTGTTGCTTCTGCGCCGGTGATGGATGTGGCTGTGCTGGAAAGCCTTGTTCTCGAAATGAACCAAACCGAGCTTTGCTTTTTTTTCTTTCTTTTTTTCTTTTTTTGTTTTGTTTCCCTCTTGCTTTTTCCGATCCTTTTTTTCTTCCCTTACTTCGGAGCGCATCCTTCTCACGTCCTTCCCTCCCACCCCCGTGTCCCGCTGCCTATGGAAACACGGGCGTCATGCCAGTGTTGCATCTCATGCTGTCCTTCCCTGGCAGCCTCCGGTCGTTGAAGGTGTGCATGTTGATCACGGCGTCCGCCTTCACCATGACGGGCGGCGGCGGTTTGTGCTTCACCCGGCGCTGGCAGGTGAGGGACAGCCGGATCTCATCGGCCACCGCGCTGCAGAAGGAGCGCTGCGGAGAGGAGGGACAGAACGCACCGTTACCGCCCCACGTTGGGGCTCATCTCTGCAGCAGCAAGAGGTTTGGGCCGTGGTGAAGACGTTGGGTTGGAGTTCCTTCTCTGAAGAGTGCTGATGCACTTTCACAGCTGCCCAGGGAGTGGTGGAGCCACCACTGTGGGGTGTGGGATTGAGGGATGTGTGGGCACGGGGAGGGGGTTGCGCGTGGAGGTCTGAGAGGGCTTTTCTGACCTCGGTGTGGTCAGCTGTGCTCTGCAGCTGTGTGCAAGGTGTGACCCTCTCTGCTGTGGTGAGGTTGTACATTGGGTGAGGTGGCTCCTGCAGGAAGGCAGAGCTCGCTGCGTGATCCCTGCTGGTTATGAACTGCTGCTCTTTCCAGTGAGCGGATCTCTGTGCCTGTCAGCCCCGGCACACAGGCTGTGTGCACTGCTGTCTGGTTGTGCACACAGATGCCGTTCCCATCACTGCAGCGCAGCACGCAGGGGGGACAATCCTACAAGCTGCCCTTTGGGGCCATGGGTGCTCATGGGATGAGCAGCGAGCTTGGGGAGGGCACCTGGGAGTGCTGCAGCTCTGCCCCACGTCGAGGGCTCAGGGGAGGGGAAATCCTCAGTGCTGGGTTAGCGGGGAGATGAGGGGGATTGGTACCTGCTCCCGCTCCGCTGTCTTCCGTAGCTTGTAGATGAACTCCACCATGGCCACAAAGACTGACAGCACCAAGCCTGCTGCCAGCACGATGAAGATGCCGCCGATGTTCTGGATGCCCAGGGCACTGGCCTCCTTGTTCTCATCCTCAGGGCAGCCGTTCCCCCGCCACCATTTCTCCTTCATGACGTGCAGCTTGTCCTCCTCCTGCAGCTGCAGGATGGCGATGGTGATCTTGTCCCGGTACGGTGAGCCTGGGGGGCAAACAACACAAAGTGGGGAAGTCCTTTTTGGTGAAGAGGACCTCCAGGCCTTTCTTTGGGAGGTGCTCTGTGTGACCTTTGGAGTTTGGGAGAGGATTGTCTTTCCTGAGCTCCCTACTGCCACTTACCCATAGGGGTCCCAATCCCGTAGCCCTTGGAGTCGATGAGCCCCCCGACCTGGGTGAGGTTGCAGTTCCTCTGGGTGATGTACTCGATGGTGGTGGACTCCATCAGCAGGGCGTAGTCGGCCGTCAGGGTCCGTTGGATTCCTTCCTCGTTGTTCTTAACGAGAGCTGTGGGTTTGCTGCTCATGAAAGCCCACATTTTTTCAAAAGTAGAGATTTTGGATTTCTGGAGAGATGACACCAAAACGAGAATTAACATTCTATTTGATGGGAAAAAAATAATGCGTCTTTACACCAGGCTGAGGGCAGAACCCAGTTTGCCACGTCTTAGATCTCCCTCTACTTCCACTGCTCAACGCTTTCACCCCAACAAAGGGCAGATCCAGCACGCATCCCATCACCAAAACCATTCCCTGCCCTGCAGAGCTCTGTGTATGCAGCCCTGGGATGCTCATTGCTCTGATGCCTGCAGAGCTGCTGCAGTGCCAGCCTGCTGCACGGGATGGGTGTCTGAAGCAGGACTTGGTTTACGTCGCCGTAGCTCTGTGCAATGAGAGAAGACAGAGAGCATTTTGGAGGATATGTTTTCCTCTCTCTCACATGCTCTGTTGTATTTCTGTCTTTCCCCAAGCACCTCTAGGAAACATGTCTCCTCTGAGGTATGTGCAACTGCCAAACAAATTTAACGTACCCACGTAAACAGGAGCTTGGAAATATTCGAGAAGATTGTCTTATGGCTAAAAATAGGCACGGGTATTCTTCCACGACCAGCAGGCACTGTGTTAGGAGGGAGGAGTGTGCTGTCTAGCTTGCTCTTTGTACAGACACTTTCTGCTTCTAGGAAATGTGTTGGGTGAGAAGGAATACGGCTCTTTTCGGTCTTTGCATGGCATTTGAAATGCAGCCTTTGTGATCGCACTCTGGGTTCTCTCCTGGGCTGGGGACAGGCACAGGGCTCACACTGCACATGGTTCTGACTGCTGTTACCCATCTATATGTATACATAGGGGTAAATGAGCTGAGCCAGATAGTCCCTTTGTGCTTGGTATTTCAAATGCTTGGCTTGTCCACCTCCTTTTTCCAGCACGTGGGTTTGTGGCTGTGGTCACTCGGCCACGTGGTGACAAAGGCCGTTCCTCTGCCACTGACCCCGTGGGCTCATTGCTGCTGGATCAGGCATGGACCCAAAAACGAATTCATACTCGTTATAATCCGCCGATGAACCCACGGTGCAGAAGCAAACCACATTCAGGAGGCAGGATAATCTCCCTCGCCTGAAAATCCGGTCCAGTGCCCATGAGCTAGATTTGTGGCATCTATCAAGCCTCAAAGAGCAGCAAGAAATGTCGCCTCCAAAAGGATTATTAAATATCTGCGCATTACGATGGGTAATTGAAATGAACAGCGCACTCGAGTTGCCGATAACGACTTGTTTAACATTTATATAGTTCAGATCAGAGGCCTCTGGGTTCACTGGCTCTCCCTTTTGCTCTTTCTCTTCCTGCGTTTAATGCTCCTTGGGTGTTGACACAGGGCTCTTAAACAACATCAGTGTTCTCCCAGTTTAAAGCACACAGCAAAATAAACTGGCAAAAAATCAATAGGCTGCATTTAGTGAAGCTAATAGGACTTGCATGAGGCATTGTAGCTCTTCAGGCAGCTTAAATTACATGAGACAGGGCTCTCTGGAACAGAAAAAAAACCCCACTTTTCTCTTCTCTGCTCTTCTTAAATCCCTCCTTTTGACCTGCTGCAGGGACTTCATTGTGTTTGGGTGTATCATTGTGAGGATGGATGCTGCGTGGCTCTGGCACGGGGTCCTGGGCACATCTCAGCCCTGCTCTGCTTTGGGTGAGCTGCATTCTGCAGCCCCTCCACCACCTCCCCACCGGGAATTTATTCCCAGTTAGCTTCTTTAACTCGGCTAACAGGAGATAAGAGCAGTCCCTTTCCGAGCAAAAATTCACCGGCTGTAATTCTCAGCACAGGTTTGATGGAGCTGGCTATTTGTTAAAAGTCCAATTTAGAAGAGATTGTCGGTCACGGTGAGAGCAGCCATCAATCACACATTGCAGGAGGACGAGGAGCTGCGCTCACATCTGAGCTGCTACCGCGTGTGAAGGAGCCCCTTCCTCCCCTTGTCCTCTCTGAACACTCCAGCCACACTTCAGAGGGTCTCATTTATCTGTGGGATGTGGGTGGTGTCCCCTGAGAACACATTGTTCCTATAAGGAAACCCGTCTTCATTATGTGCAGTAATTAATCAGTACTCAGCAAGTGCATACGTTGCATTCACGTGTCAGGAGGTCGGATTTTATAAGTTTAGTCCTTTACCTTTAAAACCCCTTTCTGGGCTTAGCTACTGGTTTGCTCTGGGTGGGGAGGAGCTGCCGTGTTCAGGTGCTCCAAGGCTTTGCTGAGGTTCATCACCAACACCGACTTCATCCTGGCCGAGGAATTCCAGCTGTGAGCTCCTGAGTGCTCGGGATGGTGGAGGACATTGTGAGGGGTGCAGGCTGCAGGTCGCTGTGGCTGTGCTTTGCAGCAGGGTCCCCTCTCCCACCCACACAGGTGAGGTTTGGTTGGGGTGGGTATCACCAGCACCAGCCCATGGGCTCCAGCACTGCCCATCCCTGGAGGTGTTCAAGACCAGATTAGATGGAGCTTTGGGCAGAGTGGTCCAGGAGTAGCTCTGGAGGTTGGTAACCCTGCTTGTGGCACAGGGGATGGAATGTAATGATCTTCGGGGTCCCTACACAAGCCCAAGCTGTTCGATGACTGTGATCACAGGCAGCTCCTGCCCTGGTGCTGAGTGAGGGGCGTGCAGAGGTGGGCAGCAGCCCCACTGTGTGCAGGGAGAGCAGGAACTCTGAGCTCATTCTTTAGAGTCACAGCTCAGGAGCCGCCTTTAATAACCGATGCTTCAAGAGCAGTCACCCAAATAAATTAATGGAATAGTTTAGAGGAGGCAATATGAGGCATCTTGCCAAGACGTATATGCTTTTTTTATCAGAGAAATTGGCAAGAAAGTAACTTTCAGGCTTACGATTTTCAATTCCAGCCCGTATGAAAAAAAAATAAATTGATTTTCCCCAGCTGAAGATACTTACTCCGGAGGATTTAACATTTCTGTACAAGTGAATGTATGTGTACACACATCCTCACACCCTCGTGCCGTACGCTGAGCACACATTAAACCCCGCGTCGGTTCAGAGCAAGGCAGCATCTCCTGCACGATATGAAGGATTCCTGGCATGATCCGCAGTGAAAGCTAGATGCTGCTCCCAAATTAATTGATCTGTTTACTCCTGTAACTCAATCTGCATCGCCAGGAAATAAATAGCTGCTCCGGGGTTCCTCTCGTGGAGTCGCTGCCTGCTGAGCTCTCGGTGATGCTGTGTGATGTGGGCTGGGATGGGGTGGAGGTCTTGGGGGGATTGGGGGGCAGTGAGTAGCTCTGCTCTGCTGCCTGTGCATGAGGACTGAGCAAGCACAGCATCCCCCACACCGTGCCTGGGTGTGTGTCATTGGGGCAGAGCTGGGGTTCATCTCCAACCAGCAGTGGCAGAACACGGCGAAGGGGAAATATGCTGCAGCAATGAGCTCTGCCAAGTGCCCATTAGAAGCGCAGGGAACGATCCTGATGCATAATGATGGGTGGCCGTAAAGATGCTCTGTCCTCGGTTTAAAAAAAAAAAAAAAGATAGTTTCCTTTTATTTCCGTATAAAACTCTTATTGGAAAGAGTAGTTAAAGCACACCAGTAAAAATCTGCATCTCCCAATGGCTGCTTTGGGGTTACAGCACCTTTGGAAGGCAGCACTGTGCTGCTCCAGGCTCAGCCATGGGGAGGAGGACCACTGCGGACCACCAGAGATCCCCACCACACAGACTGAGCGTGTGCAAGGAGACAGAGCCCCACGCTCCTGATTTTGTGTGTACTGCCCGGGCAAACCTCTGCATACAAGCCATGTGTGTAAGCTGATGATCTTTTGTGCAAGGCACACGTGGTTGTGTGGAAGGATCCTCTCGTGCACGAGGTGCCAAAATAAAGCATGGCTGCTCCCTGACACCAAACCTGCACCTTGCAGCTCACACACCCTGTGCCATGGCCTTTTCTTGCCAGACAGCTTTTTAAGGTCACCATTACATTTAAATTCCTCTCCAGGCCGGGATGCTCGTTGCTGAGGTTAATCAGCCCTCATTTCCATTCCCAGATTCTCTCGCTCTTTTCTATAAGTGTGTTTTTAAAGGCCAGCTGCGGTTCCAAAGGTCTTTTTAAGTCTCTCGGATTCTTTCCATGTCGAGGCAGCGGTGAAATACGAATGCTCTCAGCACTCAGTGTTGGCTAACTTCTGAAATGATGCTTTAAACGCAAGAAATAAACGTCCTTTGGCTCCAAAGCATTGGTGCCATAGCCCTGCATGTGGCTTCAGAAGGGCACAGACCATGAGGATGTGAGCAGCGGCTCCTGGGGACAGGAGGGACATTTCAGCATGGCCCAGGCTGGGAAATGGCAGTGGATGAGATGAGAAAATAGGGAATCTCAGGGAATGAGTGAGCTCTCTGTAGGCTTTAGCGTGAGGTGCATCCGTCCTGTTGTCTGCAGCTGGGTACAGCCCCCAAAGCTGTCAGATGGCTGTAATTCTATAATTGCGACTTCAATTAGCAACGGGGAAGAGAGGGATTTAGGCGTGATGTGAATCTAGGTAAGCTAAACTGACGGGGTTAATGTCTTAATGAAGGTGGAACAGCCTGCTGGAGGGGGGTGGCAGCTGATGGCCCGAGCCGGCTCTCACCTTGAAGAAGGTCATGGTCGCTCCGTCCTTCACGGCCCCGTACTCGATTTTGGTCTGCTTTGCCAGGTCGTCTGCAGAGTCGATGGGGGACTCCATCCTCTCCACCGTCAGGAAGGCGGCGAGGTTGGCCGTGTAGGATGAGATGATGATCAGGGTGAAGAACCACCAGATGCCACCGATGATCCGCGTGGAGAGCGCCTTGGGCATCAGCTCGGAGCCTGGGGGATGGGGTGGGGGGGGGGAGGGGAGGAGAGAAGGGACCTGTTTTATTTATACACTGTGTTATACACGTGTGCATGTGTTTGTACACGAAGGGTTCGGTTTTGCTGTCAGATGCATGCAAGGAGAGCACTGGGTTCCTCTGTCCCTTCCTTGCTGACCTTGGGTACAGTGCACAGTTTACAGGAGGCATTCAAACCGAAGTAATTAACGAGGCAGCTTTTATGAGATTTAAATAGCAAGCCGTTTATGAACTTTTTATGAGTGTTTTGTTCTGCCGTTTACGGAGTGCTTTGCTTTTATACGGATCACTTTTCAAAGGGCTCACTCCAGGGAGCGTGTTCAAATACACACGGTTTAAACAAAAATCCAACAGTGACAGAAAGGAACTATGAGGGTCCGGTGCTTTGAATAGCTCTTGGAAGTAGGGGAGCTGGAGATGATGCTGCATGAAAGGTGTAACAGGTCTGGAATGACTTTTACCGAGCAAACATGAAGGACTAAATGAGCTGTGCTATTTCTGTAATCACCCACGACACCTTTTAGAGCCAGGAAAGAGCTGTGGGTTTGAAGCAGCTGCATTCAGAGGATACATCCAAGCTGGAATTTGCAACTAAGAGCAATTTTGGCTTTGCAGAGCAATTTTGTGCAGCAGCATCAAAGCCTGGTGTGGAGTGCAGCCTTTCTGCTGTCTGAGTGCTGCGAGGAGGCACGGGGAAGCAAAGCGTTGGGTTTCAAGTTGGCTTTAGTTCTTCTCAAGGTGCCGCTCCTTTCCGTTCCGTCTCTTGCCCTTTGATGCACGGGGAGGTGTGACATCAGTCTGCCTTTGAAATGCTTTTCTCCTGAGACGTGGAATCGAGTTAAAAAGAACGCAGCTCTTCTCATGTATCCGCGGCTGCTAAGACGGTGAGTCCGCCGCTGCCCATGGGGGCAGGTGTGGGCAGGAGCCCCACTGCTGTGGGGGGATGCTGTGGGTCTGCCACCACTCACCAGCGTGGGATAATTAAAACGGGACGGGCGTTTGATGTTTTCCACTGATTCCTATTCCTGGATTTTCTGCAATTAGACCGCAGCTGTATTTTGCTCCTCATTCAGCACCGCTCACCAGCTCGCTCTGTGCTGTCTTCCTAATGGGTTTACTCTATTCATTCCGTCTCTATACATTCTGTTTGCTCTGCTGCATCCGTAGATACAGCTGTAATCCTATCCGTGCCCATTTCTAAGCTCCCTGCCACACCAGTACCCCACACCAGCAGCCCCGGGAGTGCTCTGGAGGGCTCCTGGCCATTTCCCAGTGCCCAGATCAACCTCACCCAGAAGAAATCTGGGGACCCTGTGGGCACACGGATGGAGGAGCTCCATTATGGGCTGTGTCTGATCAGAGCAGCCCCGCTCCCCACACCCTGACAGCTGTGCCCGGGGCTGCCCGTGTCCCTTTGTGGTGGCTGCTTGGATCTGACAGACACAGCGATGTGATCTTGTTCCTGTCACACAGAAATGAAGCTGTATGTCTGAAAAGCCTCACCAGAAGGCTTTTGGTGTGGGAGAAGCAGCAGGGAGCCCTGTACCTTGCTGCATCAGCGCGCCCATCCCGAACCAGAAGCTGTTGAACAGGGTGAAGTTGTTCTCCACGATATCTGAGCCGGGGTTGCAGGGGTGTGCGTCGTACCACTCGTACGGGCTGAACCTGCGGGGACACAGAGTGAGAGCTCGTTAGCTGGGATGTGACATGGCCAGAAGCACGGGACATGGACTGGGCACACCCAGTGCTGTGCAGGGCTGCTGCTCCCTTTGCCTAAAAGAAAAAAGCAAATTCAGACAGTGACCGGCATGGCTGTGAGCTCCCTGTCCCACACTGCTGTGGAAATGGGATGTGACAGACGTGGGAGCAGCTGCAGTCCCATGCCACGGAGCAGAGGTGCAGCACTGTCCCTGCAGGTCGTTGGGATGGGGCTCTATTGCTGGGGACTCTGATTTTGCCTGTGGGATTTCACCCAGCTGAGCTCCTCAGACCCCCACAGGCAGCAATCCCTTGTGTCAGCACTCGGCAGTCAGTGTGGGTGCAGTGGGGGCTGCTGTGATGCTCAGACCATGGGGAAGCACTCCTTCTCCAGGGGGAATCCCATGGACAGCCCTGTATTGCTGGGCAAAGCAGATAATCTCTGCACACATCCTGCCTCTGTTAGCCAGGAGCTGGGGAGGATGCCCCATGGGAGGGATGCTGAAGTTTATACAGCTGCTTGTTTACATTTTCTTAGAGCCCCAGATTTTGCAGAGATTAAATTAAGACCATAATTGACATGATTGTTTTTGAACCGGGCATTAATTACCATCTCCTCTTCCTTCTGAAATCCCCGTAGCTTCGCAGCAGCCCCTTTGACAGAGCCCAGCCTGCAAGCATTCCCCCATAGCCCCATGCTGGATGTGCTGAGGTTTGGTGCTCCTTTTCCCATGTCCTCTGGCACTCAGTGGGATGTACTCAGAGCACAGAACATCTCTCTCCAGGCACAAAGAGCTCCCAAACCGAGGAGCTGCCTTACCTCTCACAAAACCCAAATGCAGAGTGGGATGGAGCTGTGTGGGGATGTCTTTGGGGCCGCCCCCATTGCCCACCTCCCTCTGAACAGTGCAAATCAGAGAGGAAAAGCAGACGTCGGGCTGAGCTGCACTCTGCCTCATCGTTTGGAGCTGCTGTAAGGGTGAGCAGTGTGAGCAATGCTCCCTAAGCCCCGGCTGTTGGGTACAGGTGGAGTTTGGGGCTGCACGTGTCGGGCTGTGAGATGGAATTGCTGAGATCAGGTGAGCCCGGCAGGATGGCTGCAGAACGTCACGGTCTCTGAGTGAGAACCTGTCAGTGCTGCTCAGATTACAAGGAAATATTCAGAAAACCATAAAGCAGTGACTGCCTTCAGTGCTTGAGAAGCAGCAGGACCATTAGAGGAAGGGGGGGTGAGGAAGGAAGCATTGAGCACTGCTTGGTGACCCCATGTAGCTGCAGCCCTTGCAGTCTGGGCTGCTCGGGATGTGCCTTGGACCGACATCCCTCTTCCTTTGGTGCTGAGAAATATTTCATCAAAACCCCTGATCGCTTTCTTGTCTCTTTTTGGAGGGGAGCAGGGGAGCATTTCAAAGGCGGCTTAGTTAAAGACGAGATCTAACACGGAATGCTTCTGAGTCTAAATTGCATCTCCAGAGAGATCTCCCACACATGACCCAGTCCTGGTTGCAATTAAGATGAGTGTTGATCCCTGTCCTGCTGTGCCAGAGGTGCTGGGTGGGGGCTGTGACCCCACACCTTATCCCCATGCAGGAGATGCACAATGTTGGCATTGTGGTTCTCCAGGGCTGGGAGCAGCAAGGACGATTCAAGGGGGACAGGGTCATATCCATCCTTTCTTGCCTCTGAGCAGTCCCTAGGTTGGCTATGGCACTGACCTACGGCTGCAGCAGCAGCACAGGACCCTGTGCCTGGTTTGGAGCTCACAGCTCTGAGTTAAGTCTTTGAGATGTGAAAAACCTGAAGCAGATTTTGGCTCTGCAGTGCAGTGCTGTGTTTGGGGTCGGGCAGTGTGGGGTCCCAGCGCAGTGGGGGCTGTGGGGCTGCCAGCACTGTCCTGTACTGCAGTACCTGGTGTGGGTACAGAGAACACTTCAGACACGCTTTGGAAGCAGGATCTGGGTCTGGTACTCAGATGAGTAGGGAGAAGTAAACTCATAACAGCTAAAACTGTATTTGAATTTTAATTCCAAGCTGTGCGAGCATCCCTATAATTGATGGCATTCGAGCTAAAGACGTTACGGCAGCAGAGTCCATCTAGCTGTGCTCTGCATGGCTGACGGAGACATAAAGCGAAGAAATTCCATTAATCATCACAGTATTTCTCCTTTCTGTAATTACCAGGGTTCTCAGCCCCGGGTGAGTACCTGCCTGCTGAGCACCATCACTGGGGGAGTGGAACGCTTTCTGCCCTGCCCCAGTGCTGTGCCTGCAGTCGTAGTCCGTGTGGCAGAGGTGCATCTCAAGGGTCAGGAGGGAGAACGCTTCCCATTATAGCCTGGGGGACCTTGGTGCCATCGGGGGACGCGTGGCCCCGTGTCCTGGCACCTCGTGGTGAGGGGTCAGGGCTGGAGCAGCTTTGCCCCCCCAGGTAGGCTGGGGAGCGCTGGTGCTGTCTGCCAGGCAGGGATTCCTCTGACGACTGCTGTGATGTGTAATTAGAATATTACATAGTAAACTCAGGAAATCATCTCTAAAAGCCTCCAAGGACCGGAGGGAGGTTGAAAATTGCAGATTTGTTGGAACATGAGGGTTAATGGGTTCTAGTTACTGCAGTTTCATGTTTAATCTCTGCTCTGACGGCCTGATGGATGGCAGGGGCTGAGGCAGGGGCTGCCTTCTGCACGGTGCTGCAGAGAGACACAGCCCTGGGGGGCAGCAGGGGCTCCTGGAGCACCACTGTGTGGCTGGAGGTGCACAGGGAGCTTCCCAGGGGCTCACCCCATGTATCTGAGCACCTAAGGAGAGCACATGGCCAGGGATATGGCCAAGAGCAAGCAAAGGCTTTGTTCTGCTTTGGGGGAGGTGGCATCACGTATGCAGAGCAGCCCTGGACTGTGAATCTCATCAAAGACGCTGTGAAATTAATAACACATGCAAATGTATGCAAATTCCACTGCTTTTAAATATAGAGGTTTTAAACATGTTAATTAGATGCATATTAATTTCTGTAAACAGACACACTGTCAGGTCCGTAGCAACGAGCTCTCCGTTCTTTTGCTGTGGGGAGGGCTGTGGGGCTGGGCCCGTTTTGGCTTAACAGAGAGCAGTGCCTCAGTTCAGAACAAAGCCATTTGCACTCTGCAAAGCCACGGATGCCCCGAAGACTCCGTGCTGCAGCTGATGCTGGGTTCCCCCTCTATGGGAAGGGCAGGAGTGGAGTGGAGCGATGGGGTCATGGGCCGGGGGTGATCTGATTAATGAAAAAGGATTAATGCAGCGGCTCCCGTGGTGTGGTTGGATCCCTGCAGAACGCTGCGGGGCCCTGGGGGCATCCCCTTACCTGGCTATGACAAAGAGCACGCAGCTGACCCCCAGGTAGGCGAGGAGAATGTACATCCAAATGTCGGGAGACAAAGGGTTGAGGAAGGAAAACACACTGGGGTTGGTCCCGTTGGGCTTCCTGTACAGAATGCTGACCCCCAGGGTCATAAAGGGCTTGGAGAAGTCTATCGCTTTTTCCCGTACGTGGGTGATGGTGAGAGGAGCAACGGCCAGGTCAGCTTTCTGTGCACGGCACGGGGAGAGACACAGAGGGAGAGAGAGAGAAAGAAGCACCATTAGACAGTGAGCATCCCCGTCCCTCCAGCCCCGGTCCCCAGCACATGGAGCTGTGTCCGCTGCCTGCTCTGCTTTTGGGACACAGGGCAGAGCAGCCCCAGGCACAGAGCTGGGGTTTGGGGTGTGCTGGGCTGCAGGAAGCCTGGGTTCAGCTCGTTCTGGTCTGCTGAAAGCTAATGTCATGCTCAGCCCACGCTGCTGGGGTGGCTCGGGAGCCACAGCAGAGCTCACACTGCAGTGCTGCAGAGGTCCTGTGTGTTTGCTGCCTTCAGCAGAGCTCCAAAAGCAGCGCTGTGTGTGTCCCAGCACGAGCAGGGGAAGCTGGTGGAGATTGTGAAGGATTTGGCTCCTGATATTTCTGAGAGAGGGAGGAAATGAGCAGTGCTGCGGCCAGGGCCAGCAGCCACCTGCATGAGATCCTGCAAGCCAGAACTGTCAGAATGATGGAGCAAGCAGGATGGAGGCCAGGAGCTTGTGCTTTGCCACAGAAAGCGAGAGGAGAAAAATCTGCATGGATGCCTGAGGACCAAAACGCTTTTAGCGCGGGAATAAAATTTTACTGTGTCATTTCAGCAGCTCCTGTGATCCTGATGGCAGCCCCACGTCCTCAGCAGCACGTGTCCTGTGCAGCCAGAAGGAAGCAGGAGCCCATCCATGCCGTGCTTTCGGGGCAGGACGGGGAGCTTCGGTGCCCTTTTTCTGGATGCAGATTTTTCTGAAGGTGGCTCTGATTGAGGGATCAGCCCCTCCGAGGGTGCAGCCGTTGCTCTGCCACCACAATCTGGGTGTCACATACCGGGCCCTGAACGCTTCTTTCTGCCATCCCCAGCATTGCTGCTCTGCATGGTTAGATGGCTTTTATTAGAAATGAGGAATTATGATGAGTGCCAACGGCTTAAAGGCCCTTATCCAGCAAAGCCACTTAAGCACATGCTTCTGCCTTCTCGGAGCTTGCAAGCCCTCCGAGTGCTGCTCTGAACCGAGGCCAGAGAGCCAGAGTTCCCAGCACGGTGGGGCTCAGTGGGGCAGCCACCGTGCAGGGGATCCGTGCTCACTGCAGAGCTCTGCACTGCTGCCATGGACCACACAGCCCCACCTGCAGCTCTGCTCCATGGGGCCGTGTTGGGCTGCAGCTCTGCAGCCGCTGGAGCAGAGCACGGGGACATATATTTATTCAAGAAAGTAAGCCTCCTCAGTGCTTGTTTTGCCAATCTGAGCTCAGTGTTTACATAAACTAATTACGCGTGTGTTGCCTGAGAGACAGGTAAATAGTGCGTGCTCTGCTGGTTTGTTATCCGGGCTCTGTCTGGCAGCACCAGGACTCTTATCTCCTTTCAGGGCATCCCCAGGTCTGGCTGCAGTGCTGGGCACAGCTTTGCCCACGCTGGGAATGCTGGTGGGGAAACACAGCGGGGAGCTGGGCCGAAGTGGGGGGCACTGGGGGCTCCTCCAATCTTTTCCTTAGGAGAAGTCCCCAGAGAGGGAACAACCGCTCATTAGAGGGCTCTGGGATCACAGTGACAGCGGCTGAGTTCCTACAGATGCTCCAGGGAGGGAAGAGCAGGAGCAGGCAGAGAGCTGGAACCGCTCCCCACACCTCAGGGTGCTCCCATCACCTCTCCATCAGTGTGATCAGCCTGAACGCACCCGACTATCAGCACTGGGCACGTCTCCTCCTACAGGGCATAAAGAAGAGGTGAAACAAGAGGTGCCTCATCCGACAGCCATTGGTTCTCCTGTTGCCGGCCCAGTGGCTCCCAGATGAATCCCCACTTGAGATAAACACCCACCAGTGCTAATGGGAACGCAGCAGTGTGGTGCAATGTGTGTTTCTGCCAGAATGTACTGTCAATAAATGCCCATTTATTGTGAAAGTGTTAAATCAGCTGTCATAAATCGTCCCTAAGGATAGGCATTACATCTTCTCTATAGTTACCATTGGCAGGGATTTCCATTAGAAACCCTATTATTTTTCACGCCTCCTTTTTATTCCCGCGAGAAGTTTCAGGATTGAATGGAAATTTGATATGCACTGCCTCAGCAGAAGACAAGTTTTATTTGTGAACGAGTTTGTGCAAAATGTCCAGGACAATTCGCACTGCTCTGCCCACAAACAACACGGAAGATTTGCAGCCGTTCTGTCGGCAGACAGCGACGATTTAGAACCGGGATGGATGGGCCACGGCGCGCGGCGCAGCTCTGCTCCTATCAATAATAATTCCTATGAATAAGCAGCAGTAATAGCTCACCGCCAGCGTGGGGTGGGGATGTGGGGTTGGCAGCTCGCTGCCTGCGGATGCACAGCAGCGTGGGGCAGATGAGGACAGCACCTGGATGTGCAGGAGGGCAGCGGAGGGTGCAGGGCTGAGGGTTGCTTGCTTGGGGCTGATGTGTTCCTGAGGGCACGGATGGGGTCAGGCTGTGAGAGGCTCCGACTGCTGTTGCTTTTCCTGTTTATGCTTAAGGCCAGAGCGAAACAAAGCAATTGCACAAAAGGAGGATAGCCCGAGGCATCGCTGCCTGTGGG
Source organism: Callipepla californica brunnescens (assembly GCA_023055505.1). Lineage (NCBI taxonomy): Eukaryota > Metazoa > Chordata > Aves > Galliformes > Odontophoridae > Callipepla > Callipepla californica. Next base: position 1,769,217 of record JALIRH010000055.1, read on the forward strand.
CAGGCATGTCTGGATCAGAAGGGACGGTGGAGGGAGGAGGTTGTGCGCTCGGTCCTCACCACGTTCTGCAGCGTGTGAGCTGGGCAGCACCACCCAAAACTCATGCATTACACCACCCCAGCACCTGGCAGCACCAGCAGAACGGCCCATGGGGCAGCAGCTGCCCCTGCCCTCATGCTGGGACCTCCCAGAGCCCCCAACGTCGGCCTTGCAGTGTGGGCAGAGCTGTTCTCATCACTATACTGTGTCTGAACGCCATCTCCAACACTTTCCCTAAGAGGTCTGAAATGGGTTTGAACTCTCCCGTTTCAGAGCACCCACCGGGTGTTGCTTTTTCTCTTTGGGTGATGGGAAGGAGCTCGGATGCTCGGGAAGGGACGCATCTGGTTGCGGTGGCACTTTTTAGTGCTTAACATAAACAGTGCTGTAAAAAGCAATGACGTGTAGATAAGGAAAAGAGTGGCTTCAGACAGGGTCTGGGCAGTGGCTGTAAATCACCGCCCAGCTGCACCTGACAGAGGCAGAGTGCAAACGTGCTGCTTGCTTGCAAGGAAACCTGCAGGAAGAGGGGTTTGGCCCTTTGCTGTTGCTGAATGTTAATGTACTGTTTTATTAAGTGGCCGAGAAATGCTTCCGTGCAGACTGACCGTGAATTCAGGGCATGACTTAATGAGGTTGTTCCCCGTATCTTCTCAGCCTGTCGCTTTCAGCCCTGGGAAGATCAGAAAAGCCCCTGAGAGCCCTGCAGTGTCTTGCAGGACATTGGAAGTGACATGGGTCAGACTAAGTGACAGCGCAGCTGCTGTTCCCCATATCTCATCTCCTGTTCAGAGCTGTTCCCCAGTGACCCGCAGCAGGGATGCTGTGCTGGGGATGGGGACCTGCTCAGTGCTGTGGGATGCTGCAATCCAGCATGCTACCAGGGGACGCAGCCTATGTCACACATCCATGTCACACATCTGTGTCACACATCAGTGTCACGTACGCTGCACGCAGCAGCCCCTCCTGCTGCACCATTCTGACAGCGGGGCTGTTGTGTAAGAGACCCTTCAATCCGTACTTGGAGCTGCACGGACCTTTCTGGAAGCAGAAGCACAGAGGCAGATTTGCACAGCCTGCGGCACATTCCCCTGTGAGACAACGTGTCCTGGTCCCCAGGGCTGTCCTCGTGCGCCCTTGCCATCCTCCTGCCTCTCCTGGATGAGCCATCTAAGGACTGCCGTGTGCTTCTCAAACTGATGGAGCATCGCCGTGTCCCTCTAAGGGACATAATCATTATCATCTGCATTTTACAGATGGAGCGAGTACTGCACAGAAGCAACTTGTCCAATGTCATTTAAGGCAGACAAGCCGAATCTGGAAACACAGCCTAGATCCCTGAGCCCCAGCTCTGCCATCTCACCGCAAGACAATGCTCTGTTATCTGCTCACAGCAAAGCTCATTTACCAAAGTGACTCACCCAGCAAACGCATCCTTCTCACACGGCCTGGAAGAGCATCACGGCTGCTACGTCCGAGAGATTATTTTTGTCTCCTTTCTGCAACTGCAGCCAGTGAACCTGGGAGGTGTCAGTGGGGCTAGGAGGTGTCAGTGAGGATGGGAGGGGGTCTGAAGGCTGCACTGCTTGGACATGATGTGAAGGAGGGAAGGATGTGCTGTAGCTGTAGGGATGTGGATGTTGCTTGGGAGATGGAGACCAGAGGTGAATTCCGTCCTCATCTCTTCTTCCAGAGAACCTTTTCCAGGAAGGAGAGCTTTGTACAAATGCCACGGCTCTTGAGTGGGGGTCATGGGATGTGCTGAAGGCAGATCCTGACTGGGAGCTCAGCATCCCTGTGTCCTGGCTTTGGGATAGCTGCAAGAGCGGAGCTGCCCCAGGAGTTGCACTAGTGTCAGTGGGCTTTTGTAAACCACCTTCATAATTAAGTGCAGGTACGGGGAGAGAGAGCCGTGCCCCACGCACTGCCCGTGCCCCTCTGGCTGTGCCACCTATTGGTGGCCACGCTGTGCCCCGGCCCCACTGCGTCCCCACGCCCCACTTACGTGGTCGATGAGCTCCTTGATCATCCCGTTCCACTGGCCCTTGTCGTCCTGTGCACCGTACTTGCCGTCCTCCACCAGGCGGATCTCGTAGGTGAAGCCCAGGATGATGGCCAGCTCCTTCAGCAGGTCGATGCAGTAGCCCTCGAAGCGGTCGTTCCCGAACAGGGCCGTGTCGGATTTGCGGAACATGACGAAGGGTTCCTCCTGGGCACGGACAGCACAGACCCCGTTACAGCTCAGCTCTGCTCCAGGGTCAGCTCGCCAGGCTGTGCTGGCACAGGGACATGCTGGGAGTAAATTAACTTTGCACAGCGCAGCAGCTAATTAGCAACCTTGTTTACCCCACAAAAATTTAATTTTGTCTCTTCTGAGCGGCCAACTGTTTTCCATTTGGTGGGATTTCAGGGACAGAAATATCCATTTCATGCTCTGAAATGAATTGCTGAGGGGCAGTGCAAGGTCAGGGGGGATGAATAGGAGCTCCAGCCCTGCATGGTTGGGTGCCCCCGCGGTGCTGGGCTGGGGCTGAGCCCTGCAGGCTCAGTATAACCCAGGTTTGGTTCTGCTCCTCTGCACAGTGCTCCCTATGGGATGCAGGGCCCTCTGCTGCCTTCTGCTCCACGTCCACAGTGGGGAGGTTGGTAGACCGTGCCCGTGGAGCAGCGGGCAGCATGGCCTTGGGTGGCATCAAGCATGGGCAGCCACCTAGGGCAGGGGATGGGGGACAACGCGGAGGGGACAGATGGGAATGGCAAAGGCTGGGAAGCAGCAGGCAGGAGCTGGGAGGCAGGCGGAGGTGGCAGCAGCTGATAGATGGCCACAGTGAGGGCTGCACACAAGGTTGGTGTCCTTGCCGGCGGGTCTGGGCTCCAGCACTGTGCTGGGGAGCAGGGATGGGGCCGGTGTCTGCCTGTGGCACCGAGCGATGCAGGAGCATCGCTGTGAGAGGGCTGAGTTTGGCACAGGGCTCCGTTACACCCCACTCCCCCACGCCTCCTCCCCGGCTTTCTTTTTTTTTCTCTCTCTCTAGAATTAGTGCTTTGTTTGTGGATCGGCGGAATCGATGGGTCTGGATATAAATACGGCAGCTCCAGAGCAGCCGTAAAGCACTATTAATTTTGGGAAGCGCTGTAGGGATTACATACATATTTAACAGCCGAAGCACTGAACATTAGGACGGCGCCCGCTTCAGTAATGCATCTGCAGGTCTCAAACATTTCCTAGGGGGTAATTCTGAACTCTGTGAACCACTTATTCACGGACTATTTCACAATTTATTACTGAAAATGGCCAGACATCCAATTCACAAGCTCTCTCGGTTTGCTAATCGATTTCTCAGTGAAGGTGCCCTCAATTTCATAACTTCACAGTTCCCATATTGCTTGGGGAGAGCGGTGCTGGCTGCTGGGGTAATATTTCTCTTCCAACAAGTTGCTGCGATATGAACAAAAAGGGGAAAAAATAACCTTCTGTGCTTTCCCTTCTGAGGTTCCTCCTCTGGCTTTTGGGCACAGCAGGACAAAGGCACGGACCCAGACGTTTCCAGGCCCCGCAGTGCATCCTGTCCCTGGTAGATGCCTTCCCCAGCTCCAGCTCAGCTCTCAGTTCCATCCATCCCCATCCTTCCTGCCTTACCTCACCCCTGGGGGCTCCTGCACCTCCCAGTGCCCCCACACATCCTCCCTGCCCCCCTTGTGCCCTTTGCTTTGCCACTTCACTTGTGTGCTTGTGCCATAGCTCCCGGTGTGGCTGTTGCTTTCCATACCCATATCTGCTGGGGAGCTGTGGCTGCCCCCACTGCTGCTGCCCCATACACAGCCCTCGGCCTCATGGATTGCACAGCCTAAAGCTTTCAGCTTCAGGCTCTCTGTCCTTCCTCCCCATAAACACAGCAGGACGGTGTGGCTGTGTGGGGCTGGTGCTCTTTGTTCCTCCGTAGTGGTTCTCTCCATAAAGCCACACATTGCGGTACGGCCATATCCAAACCAATGCCACTCGTCATAACTCATTAGGTAGAAAATAAAAATTCATTCTGATCTGATGCCTGCCATCAAATCCAATAGCGAACGTGCGAACAAAATGCGGCGTGACAGCTGGCAGCGGAGGGGCCCGCTAAGCAGCCATGCTTTGCTGGGTAATGGCATTACTCGGAGCTGGCTTATCAAATACGTGCTTAGGAGAGGGAAAGAAATGTGATTGTCACAGCTCAGCCCAGGTCTGGGCCTGTTCCTGGCATCCCTGTGCAGAACGTCAGCATCCCTAGTGGGGAGCACTGGGCTGCCCAGCTATGGGAGCCCACAGTGGGGCTGTGGGGGTCCCCATGGGGTGTCCCAGTTCCCTGGGGGTGTATGTGGGGGGGAAGCAGGGGGTGCCCTGAGCTCAGGGCAGAGCAAGAGAAGAGTTGTGATCTCTTACCAGCACAGTGGTGACAATCAGAGATCTGTTGCTCAGCGAGTCCGTGACGTTGGGCCCTCGCCCCTTGGAGATCTCGGTGATGTTCAGACCGTTGGAGGGGTTCCATGTGCCCACCTGAAAGGAAGCGAGCGGACAGGAGGTGAGCTGCAGTCAGAACACACTGACTGTCAGCTCTGGGCTGGGGCAGAGCAGAGCCAAAGGGAGCAAAAGTGCACCAAAATTGGGTTTTAATTCCCTCAGTGGGGCCTTCCCAGGATGGGATCATCTGCTGCACCTCCCCGGCTCCTCCAGGTGCTCCGCTTTTCTCCAGCTGTCAATTTTAATAAGTCGTTAGGCTTTGAAGGTGTCTATTGACCCAGAAATAGCAAAACGTGTCTCTATTTAGAGAATCTATCCGGGCAGCTCTAAGCCTGTTAACCCGGACCGTGCAGCACTGGAGGCTGGAGGAGCGTGACGGTGCAGCGCGGGGTCAGCAGGCTTTGCAATGGGTGATGCTGCCTGGCAAAGAAACCTCACCAACTCCAGAGGAGTTTCCATGAGCCATGTGAAGGGCTCTGAGTGCTTCAGATGAAGCCCCTCCACCCCCTGCCTCCCTTCCATCCCAGCAGCTGCAGTGTGAAGCTCTGCATTGCTCGCGGGCATGGGGGCTCTGGGTGCATCCCTCTGCTCACAGCTCTGTGGGATGTGGCATTTTTAGGAAAAAGGAGATCTGCGGAACTTGAGGCTGAAGTAATCAGTTTATAAAAAAAAAAGAGAGAGAGAGAGAGAAAGAAAAGAAAAAAAAGAAAACAAAGTGCCTTAAGAGAGCTGCGCGGCTCAGATAGTCAGAGCGCTTGTAATTAGGTTTAGTTAATGCTCCGGTAATCCCTGGAACATCCAGGAGGTATCGGGATCAGGAGTGCAATCCTAAAGCTCAACAGACATAAGCTGCTCTACATAATGCAGAACCCGAGCAGGATTTGTTTGCTGTTCGGCATTCTGTTATTTCAGATTAACTATTGACAGCAGCCCGGCGTCGGTGGAGATTTGACATCGATACTCGAGAGCCCCTCCGGAGCCAACGAGAAGCTTTCAGACAGTGATAGGGTGAGCTGTGAAACCTCGGGATTGCTGCAGGCAAAAATTGGCACAGAACGTGCGTGGGGCTGGGGGTGGTCCTATGGAGCACCCAAGGAGCATCAGCCCAACAGGCAGATGCGCTGTGCAGTGCCTCACACGTCTCTGTGCTGTCCCACTGCCCCACGAAGCCGTGTGTTGGGTGCTGCTGCTGCTTCTTTTGGTTTGGACTCTTTGGGGGAAAAGAAAAAAGCAATCGGGGTACAAAGATCAGCGCGTGCTCAGTTTGTGTGAGATGGGCTCTGAGCAGCCAGGATTGGGGGTCACCGGGTTTATCTGAAGTAATGTTTTCTTTATGCTGCTCCTGGCACCAATAAATGCACTGCTAAGGGAGGGCTCTGCTGACCTTGAGATTTGTTCTGTGAAGCACAGAGCTACTACGGTGGTGTGATAGCGTGGCAACGGCGACTGCTGTAGAGAAGGGAGCTGGGATGGGCTGGGGTGGGAGCTGAGAGATGGGATGGGATGGAAGATAGGAGCTGAAATGGAATGGGATAGGAGATGGGAGCTGGGATGGGCTGGGATGGGAGCTGAGAGATGGGATGGGATGGGATAGGAGCTGGGAGCTGGGATGGAATGGGATGGGATGGGATAGGATAGGATAGGAGCTGGGACCTGGGATAGGCTGGGATAGAGCTGGGATGGGATGGGATAGATCTGGGATGGGTTAGGAGCTAGGAGCTGGGATGGAAACACCCTGTGAGCATTGATCCCCAGCCTCAACTGAAGGAGGCATCTCCGCCCCACGGCAGCTTGCAGGCTGCTCCTGTCTGCTCCCAGCTGGCGCTCCTGTGGGATCCATCCCCTGTCCATGCCCACGGGCACAGGGCTCAGCGCCTGGTCCCTGCTGCCAGCCCAGCACCTTGTGTGTGTCTGAAGGCAGACGGCTCCAGAGAGGGGATGGATGGCTGCCCTGGAGTGCACAGACCTGCAGCACAGCCCTCAGCAGGGCCAGCACTCAGCATCACTCTGCAAAGGGCTCCAGGAGCCCTCTCTGTCCTCGTGTGCTGGTTGGAGCACTGAGGGGTCAGTGATGGCCACGAGGCAGCTCCAAGCTGCTTTACTTTGCCTTAAACAAACAGACCTCACCTTGAAGCTGCTGTGTTAGAGGCTTTGGTGCTTTTCTTTTGAAAAGTAATTGGAGAAAAGGGAATGAAATCCCCGTGAGCACCCAAGGACCAGCATGGTGCCTGTGCCCCCGAGACCTGCAGCACTGAGAGGGGCCGGGGCTGCAGCCCAGCTCCTGGGACAGCAAGAAAACACGCTTTGTTTTCTCCTTTTCATCCCTTAAATAACAAACACAGAGGCAAATGAAACTACGCAGCACACCCTCCAAAACCTCTCCTGTAATAAGTCAGTGCCATTTCCAGGCAATTTTCCTCGTGGAAATCACACTGAGATGATGCTTTTCAAGAGCTTTCAGGAGCAGGGCGTGATGGTTTTATCCCCCCCTGGGCTGGGAGAGCAGAGGTTAATGGCTGATCCGAGCATTCCTTCTGCTCCGTGCTCTTCCATCTCCCTGAGAAGTGCCACGAGCACTCCTGCAGCTCAGCTGGGATCTGTAATCCGCCGCGCATCGCTCCGGGGCCGTGAGTCACAGCGGAGGCATGGAGAGGGATCAGAGAAATCTTGCAGAAGAAATGTGCTTTCATATAAAAACCCAGAAAACAGGGAAACAACGCAACCACCAGCCGTGGCCTCCACATCAGAGCTGTGCTGGGACACAGCAAACCCTGCCTACCTTTTCAAGGCCATCTTCTTTCAGGCTGATGATGTCCAAATCAAAATCTGTGCGCAGACCGCTGCTCTTGTTAAAGACGATGCGTCCGGTGAGTCCTTCCCACTGGGCCTGGAGGGGGGAGGAAGAACTCAGCGCTGTCAGTTGGCATCGTAAATAAGCTCCTCGCCCTCCACTCCGCTATCTTTTAATTAGTCCCTTTCCCGGTTCTTCCTCCCCAAAAGAGGCATGATTAATTAATGACCACCTCCGCGGCCGTGCATTCTGCAGACGGAGGTGTTCAGAGCGCTCTGCAGTCCCTGTGCTGGTTTCGTGGGCACCTTTTGTGTCCGACAGCTGTTGGGACCGTGATGACTCAGTGCAAAACACCCGCGTTCATCACACCGTTTATCTTCGTGGTGCTGATAAATGCTGGGCAGCAGGGAGCCCAAGTCTGGGACCGCTCTGGTTGAGCTCATCAATTAAGAGTTGTGCCTGGCAGGATGCTGATGCTCCCGAGGGGTGTGGGAGCCTGAGTGTGCCGAGCATGGGGCAGCTGTGGGAGTGCTGCCACTCCAGCAGTGTGAGCTCGGACGTCGGTGTGTGGGAGCAGTGCTGCAATAGGGGTGCAATAGGGGCACGCTTCCCCCTGCACCGTGCTGGTGCCAGGGTGGGAAACAACGTGAGGGTGCTGGCGTGTGAGCTCAGGGTAATTTGCCAAAGGAGCCGACCAGACAAATTATTTACACTGTGTTTTCGGCAGCCAGCTGGAGCTGCTTTCCACAGAAGGGAACAAAAGATGAAAAAAGGGGAGAGAGAGTGGCAGAGAGAGGGGAGATATAAGCTTCAGAGCGAGGTTCATTCTCTGGCTGCAGTGGGAGCAATCCCTCACAGCCGTGCTGGGTGCAGGGCATGCTGCAGCACCCTGCCACCAGCAGCAGCTTGCTTCTATCTTTGTGCTCAAGGACCTTATGGCATCCTGAGCCTGCCGCTTCCCTGACTTCCCATGCGAAAAGCCACCGCCTCAGAAGCTCCCAAAGGCCTGGGGGTAAACAAGGTGACTTTTCTGCAGAGCCACGCTGGCAGCTTTGTGCCATCCCCCTGCATCTCTGCCTTCATTTCTTCTTACAGAGGGCTCCGTTTGCAGACAGAGCAACACATGGGGTGCAGGTGTGGGCGCTCGGGATGGAAGGGTAGGAGAGGGGTTTTTCTAGCACTGAAAGCACCAAACCCTCTGCTGACACAGAGCTGCTGCAGTCATGGGGAGCTGGAGTTGGGCTCTCACCTCCTTGATGAAGTTCATGAAGCGGCCGCCGAAGCGCCAGGCCTTGTGGCGGTGGCACTGCAGGGAGTTGACCGTCATCTGCGGGGCTCGCTGGTAGCACACGGACACCACGTGCACGGCGTCGTACAGCAGGGCCGCGTCTGTCTAAAGGGAAGGGAACAGCACTGGTGGCAGCTGCAGCTCTCTGCGGCCAGCAGGAGATGTCCACGCACACAGGGCACAGCCGCGCGGGGTTCTGCCGTGCTCTTGTGTACGAGGGGAAAGAAGAACCAGAAAAGCAGAGCTTTCCAAAATGACCCCACCTTCAGGGATGTGAACTGATGGTTGGTGATGGGTTTGGTACGATAAGGCGTCCCCTCCCTCTCCTCTGAGCACCACTCCAGGGTGCCAGGTTAATTTTACACCCTGGAGCGATGAGTCCTGCTGATGGGAATACACTGTTTGCTTGCTGGCTTCCCAAAGCTGCAGAACGGTGTACAACAGCACAGTGAAATAAATACCACGGCACATAAAGGGGGAATATCCATCAGGACGTGGTCGTGGAGAAAATCCTCCAGCACTGGCTCTGTCCCTGTGGCTGCAGTGCCCAAGTGTGTGTCCTGCGGGCTCCTGGCACAGCAGTGGGGACAGATCCTGTATGTTTAGGGCTGGGAGAGGGGCACGAGGATGTGGCCAGGCACTTTCATGGGGAATTACTGTAGTGCCGAGACCCTCCTGCACTTCTGCACGCAGTAAAAGGAGAAGAGTGATGGGATCATCCTCCGAGGGGAAATAAAGTAGAATAGTGGGATACGAGGAGTCCTCTCAAGGTGAAAGTCTGAGAGCTGTGCTACCTGTGGGAAGGATCAGGAGCGGGGGCCAGGAGGCAGGCAGTCAGCAGTTACAGGGCCAGAGAGCCTAGCAGGGAAGACAGATGGGTGAGCAGGTGCTGCACCTTCCGAGCCGTAACTCAGTGGAGCAGAGCTGCCATCAGGCCCTAAAAGGAGTCATCAAAGCTGCGGCAGAAGATGTCTCTGGGCATAGCTGTGGCTCTTCTTCCCTGCATCAATCTCAGCAAACAGCCTGGCCAAATTCTGCCCTGTGCTCTGCTTCTTCTGGGGGGTGCTCAGGGAAACAAAACCCCCCTGTGCTCTGCTCTTGGTGGAGGTGAAAGCTTTGGATTTGAATTCTTTGTGCCGTCGTCATGCTCTGTACCATCATCACACCTTGTGCCATGACCATGCCTTGTACCACCATGACACCCTACACCACCGTGTCCCACACCGTCACACCCCACACCCCTGTCCCCCACCCCACTCTACCATGCCCTATCACAGCCTGTACCCTCACCACACCCCACACAGTGCCCCGTACCATCATCACGCCGTCGAGCAGCCCCAGCTCCGCTTTGGGTGCGGACTGCAGCCTCTCCATTGCCCACTTGTCGATGATGGAGGACACGTGTGGGTTCTCCACGTTGAGGATCCGGAAACCGGTCAGGTTCACTCCGGAGTAGCGGTATGGTTCTAGATCTAACGCATAAAGATCCTTGAAAGAGAGAAATAAGGTTAAACATTGGGATTAGCTGTGGGGTGTTGGTCTCTTTCGTGTTGGGGTGTGTGTGTGTGTGTGTCGTGGCAGAGCCCATGGGTGGGAGGCAGTGATGCTGCCGCGTGCTGGTGGGGCTGGGGGGTGCAGGGAGAGAATTTGCTGTGAGCACCGAAGCCCAACGAGTGCTGGGGATGGCGACTGTGAATCCAGAGTGCCAGTCTACAGACAGCTATCAAAGAGGAGCGGAGACGCATCTCTTGACGTTCCAACCAGCCTACACAGTCTGCAAGTGAATGAGAGCTCCCTTTATTCAATTAAAAAAACTCCCCCAGCCAGGCAGCCCTGAGCTGCTGGCAGCCGGCCCGTGGACATGGCTTGGCATGCAGCAGGGATGGGCACTCCTTAATGCATCTCCTGGCTCCGGCACTCAGCTCGAGATGAACTCCAGCTCAGGGACCAACCCCGCTGCCCCATCACTGCTGTGGGGCTGAGAGCTGAGCCCAGGACACAGCCAGGATGGGAGTGGAGAGCTGCACGGGCACAGCAGGGGCATGGGGTAGGTGGCAGCTGGAGATTTTGGGGCTGCTTTGTGCATTGTGGCCAGCGGGATGTAGCCAGGCTGCGGGCTCACCCAGGCACAGCAGCGAGCTCTGCTCTGCCTATGGGCAGCTGCAGAAACATTGGCCCTAAAACACACCGCCCTGAGCAAAGCAGAACGCAATCAGTGCTCACCAGCAGCCAACACTTTGTGCTCGGTGGGAGATCTCTGTGTTCCTACAGTTGTTTTGCTTTAATAAGCTTTAGGGGTTTGATCTTTCCCTCCGTGCTGCCCCTGCCCCTGCACCCCAGGCTCGCTCCAGAGCTGCAGCCGAGCAGAGCAGGCAGAGGGGGGAGTGGGGGAATTGCCCTATCAATTTCTCCTACGTTTTCCGCTCCTGTACAGCCACAAATTGGAACATCTGGTTCTATTTTCCACCTCATCAGCGTTCTCTTTTGCCACATTTTTTTTTTATACTGCAGATTTGTTGTCCCCTCCATCCCGCTGCCTTCAGGACAGTTCTGCTCTTGGGGTCCCTCCCCAGGTAACGTCGTTCCCCGTGGGAGCACCACGAGTGTGTGACGTCCCCACGTCCCCACTCCCCATCCTGAGCTCAGGGGCTGTGATTTCTGTTTCCCTCCGCACAAAGCACGGGAGGATGCTTGCTTCCTCTGTGACTCACAACGGGCGCCGGGGATGCTTCCACGTTTGCAAGGAGCTGCTTTCTGAAGCCGCTGCGAAAGGCTCAGGGGGCAATCCCTGTGCTCAGGACATTATGGGATGGCGGAGCTGCGCAGAGGGCTCTGCTCCGATAGGGGAAGCGGAGCTGCTGCTGCCGAGCACACTGCTGCTGCATTTCGTGCCAAGTGTTGATGCACTGCACTCGGTATTGACTGGGGACCTTTTAGAAACATTCAGTATAACATAATAGACTAATTCATTAGCACCCCATGGGTCTAGTACTGTAGACGCCGAAGCGCACGCGTTGCAAGCTAGGAAAACATTGCCTTAAGGAATGACAGATTAAAATATCTTTCCCATGATATAACTGTTATTTCAGGAAAGTGGCATTAATTGTGATTGCTTATCTATTAATTTATTATAATTCTTCTTTTCCCGCCTCCAGGCTGTACCTACACATGAAATGTACTCTAGGCTCAGCTGGGGCTGATTAATAGGAGGTTATCTGGGAAATGCTTAAAGCTGCCTGGAATAGATAATAGTAGCAGGGGTAATTAAAATGTCTTTTGCATTTGAAAAATAAATTTTGCAGTTTTTAAGGGTTAGTTCTGTCTGCCGCTTTCCTAAAGGCAGAGAGATAAATTGGATTCTCAGAATCACGCAACATCCAACAGTAGAGTAGACAATAGCATCCTAAGTGGGAACAAAAGCAGCGTGCTGGAAAGCCCAGACCAGAACGGCTCCGGTGTCGGGAAGAAGTGGCCCATGGATAATGAGAGCAGAGATCATCTCGTGCTCGGTTTGTTTTGCAGAGCACACGGAGCACAGAGCTGTGGCTGCTGCTGGTTCTGCTGCTGGTTCTGCTTGAGGTCCCCCTCGGTGTCCCACCCCCATCCTCCCATTCCAACTTGGTCTCTGCAGGGACGGTCAGGGTTGCAGAGCGGATACGTTACCAGCGTGGTGAAGATGAAGTGGTAGTACTCCGTCATCATTCCCATTGCCATGGCCTTGGGGAGAGGAGGGAAAGGTGGTTAGTGAGGGAAAGGCAGGAGGAAAACTTCTCCAAAGAGTGGTGATGGATGGCACACACTGCCTGGGGAGCAGTGGGTCACCATCCTCAGGGGTGTTCAGAACCACGGGGACATGGTCAGTGGGCACTGGGGGGGGCTGGGGTTGGATCTTGGAGAGCTTCTCCAATGTTTCTGTGATTCTCTGATTGCATAAAGGAAGGAGACAGTGGTGGCTCTCCCTGTGGTGCTGACTGTGAGTGTGCTTTCTGCAGAAAACACATGCAGGAGCACTTTAAGATCTCCACTGATGGGAAAGCAACTTCAGGTCCCCCAGGAGATGTTTACTTGCCTTGTTTTCTGCTGAAATTACTAGGGCAGAATTTTGCTCCGAGGAAAGAAGTGACAGTTTGGAAAGGAGCAGGATGTCAAAAAACACGGGTAAAGGAAAGGATGGAGAGCGCAAGCCTTGAAATTGTACCTCTGGGGTGGGTCTTCACCCCAGGATTCCTGGGGATGTCTCTCTGACATAGTGCCTGCAGTCTGTGGGGGCTTTCAGAGCTGCACACCCGGGTGCAGGAACAGGGGATGTGAGGTATCCCCAAAATCAGTGGAGCAAATAGGGGTTCAGGTCCAGGAGATGGTGGTGGATGGCAGCCCTGCTCCCGCAGCACAGCTGCTGTCTGAGTTGGTGGGGAAATAAATCCGTGGTAAATGTGGAGCGGGAGCTGCGGGAGCGCTCCGGGATGGGATGGGAACTCCATCAAAGTGAAGGCAGCACATCTGCACACTGTGGAGAGCTGCAACTGTTCAGAGACAGCTGCCAAGGGGAGCAGTGGGGCTGGGAGGACAGAGAGCAAGCATACAGCATTACAAAGGGACCAGAAACAGGCAAGGCTGGAGAGCACAGATAACACCCATGAGCGGGCAGAGTTCTCCCATAGGGTCCTGCAGTGATTTGTTTGTCCTGGAGGGTGAGGAGCAGAGTGACTGCTGCTCCTGACAAAAGAGCAAACCCCGCAGACACACGGAAGGGCTCAGGAGAAGTTCCTTCCCTGAACATCCCCCCCCCCGCCTCCATCTTCCTCACACTGCACTCGCAGTGACGAGCGGAGCAGATGGCACAATAAACTATAATAAAGCACATGATAAGTGAACAGCACCGAGCACAGCCAGCATGCTAAAATAATAGGCAGGAGACGATGAGTCCCTTCTATTGCTTTCTTTAATAATCCCTCCTAGGCTTTCTGATTTCTCTTCATTTTGCAGCAAGCAGGTTGCAGGAGAAGTCTCTTTCTCTGCTTGCTTTCCCGGCCCTTCAGGGCATCTATTTAATCTGTGTGGCAGCATCTTGCTGGGCTGATCTGAGCAGCACTCTTCCTCAGACTGTTTCCCTCTGTCTGATGCTGACCCTGCCACGTAATGTGCTCGGGTGAGGGGAGCTGGGCCAGCAGCTGGGACTGAGTCTCCATCCCCCCGTGTCCCCACGTCCCCCCCAGTGTCCCCACATCCCCCCGCTCACCTGCCTGAGGATCTGGGCTGCCATCAGGTGGCTGCAGTCGAAGATGATGCGGAACTCCCTGCCCCGCTTCATCTCCTTCAGCAGCGGCCGCGCATCGTCCGTGTCCAGCGGCAGCTGGCGGATCTTCAGGCGGATGTTGTAGCGAGATGGGGCCATGATGAGCTCCTGCAGCCGGATGAGGCCTTCAGGCATTGCACAAAGATAAACCCAGAGTGTTACGGGACGGGCTGCCCCTGCCCTGCAGGCGGGCATCAGTCGTTTCCTTCTGGTAACTATGGTGTGCACTCAAGGCTCTCCTCCCCGCCCTGGCTGCTGAAGGTCTATCAAACTAAAGGCGTGCATTGATCACTAAAAAAACCCAAGTGAACAAACAGAAACGCCCACAGAGATGTACAGTTGTGGGGCAGAATGGCTTCTCCTGGTGCTTTCCCACAGAGTTGGGTGGGAAGAGGGGAACGGGAAGGCTCCCATCTCTGTTGGTCATCTCTGTCATCTCTGTTGTCACACCGCTTTTTCCTTAAGCAAATACGCCCTTGAGAAAGGACAGGCAGTGATAATGATCTACATGACAAATTAAAATCCACAGTATTTATCAATGCACAACAGCAAAAGAAAAGAAAAAATGGAAATGCACTTAGATTTATGAATAGCGTGGCTCGTAGCGGGCACTTAATCACAACTTGTAGCCGTCTCATTGTCCTTAGAATTCATCCCTGTTTTATGTGGAAGGTACAAAGCTGTGCTGAATGCAGCTGAGCGGGAGCTATGGGTATCTCATGCTGCAAGGAGGAGTTCAGCAGATGCCTATCGCGGGCAGGAAAAGCAAAGCAAGTCCTCGTGCGTAGTAGAAGTGCATTAGAATATGCCACGAAGGGAACATACTGTGACCCACATTTGCAAAACAGGAATGTCAAACTGTGTTCTCATCAGCCCTCCCCTAAAGAAACCATTTGGTTTGGTGGAATGAGGTTGGACAGGCTCTCCAATGTGTCTTTTGTTTCTGCTCTTTTTTATTTTTTTTTAATCCATAGCGCTGTGCAGCGCTTTGCTTTGTTTAACCATCAGCAGCATTCTTTTAAGTGAAAAACTTTGTCAGCTGTTTTTGTACAGAATTAGCCAGAAAACAAAAAACTTTGCAGAACTGCCTCTGTTTTTAGCTGGGAAAGTGCATCCCCAATGGCAGCCACGTTGCCAGGCCGGGCACTGCCCCAGAGCACTGATCCCCCTAATCCCCCTGTCCCAGCCCCAGCTTCCATGCACCCAAGGATGGAAAGCTCCAGGAGGGACCCCAGGGTGCTCTGCACACCGTAACACTTGGCTTCCACAAGGGTTCCTTAGAACAATTCCTAACTGGGCCCCACAACAAGACACATCCCGGATTCCTCCTTCCAAAGCACCTCCTTCACCTACCTGTGCTGTCATCGTAAACCACAGTGGCTGACCTCCACTTCAAGTACTGCACCAGGTCCAGAATGGCGTGGCTGAGGGAAGCGTAGTCGGGATACAGGTTGACATAGAAAGTGTCCTTGTTATCCAACGGGTGGTGCTTCCACCGGAGCTGGATGTGTGGCACCTCCAGGGCATTGCAGATGGACTGCACGGCGTTGGTGCAGGAGCCTTGGGATGGTCCAAATATTGCTACGACGCCGAGAGCCAGCTGGTCACAGGCTGCAAAGGGGGGGACAGGCGGTCAGGAGTGGGGTGGGGGGCTCTGGGGGGACAGACTGAGCCATGGAGATGCCAAAGACGTTGCCTACCTGTGGCCAGAAGCCCACTCAAGCACTCCTGCCTCTTTGGCTTCCTTTCTGCTGCAGGGATGGGCTGTGCTCTGGGGCTGACACCCTCTCAGAGCAGCTCAGGAAAAGGATTTCCATTGATCTGAGCTGAATATGCTCCGGAGGGTAATTACTGCTTAATGGGAGTGGGGACAGGGGCTGTTAGGGCCGTGTTGGGTACGAGCGCAGAAAGGATCAAAATTGCCCTGACAAATGCATTTTCCCATTAATTTTAATAGAGTTTCTTTTCTGCGAAATAATGCTTCCCCTAGCACTGCTGAAGCTTTCACCGGGAAATTAAAGCAGAAACAACTGCATTTAGGGCTGCAGGCATTTTTTTGGGGGGGAAAAAAAGCTGCTGTAGTCGTTCACAGGAACAGATTATTCCTCAGTTGCCTCTGCAGCCTCCCTCCAAATCAAAGAGCAGCGCGGGGCTTTGTGGCAGCTCCGTTTCATTGCGCTGCTGCCCTGGAAGAAAGGAAGCTGACATTCTGCACTGGGGACGTGTGAATTGCTGGGGATACGATGAAATAAACCAGCTCCCCAGCTCCTGAAAGGAGCTTTGTGAGGACAACAGGAGGAGTGGCTGCCTCGTGGCAGTGCCTTTGGATCTGGACACGGGAGCACAGCCGCCCGCTCACCTTTCTTGGTGGCTTCAAAGCTGTCGTGGAAGTGTATCCTCTGGATGTCGTAGGTCAGCGTTGTGTTGGGCAGCAGCGTCCTGTTCCTGTTGATGATGTTGGCGGAAAATCGGAAGGCTTGCTCCTCGGCGCTCATCACCTGCGTGTTGGGGCCATCGGTGTACTCAAAGATTCCTCCTGGAAGACAAAAGGAGCGGGATGGAGCCGCGCCGTTGGGGTGGTATTGCAGCAAGGGTGAGAAAACACAGATGGAGCTGTG
Source organism: Callipepla californica brunnescens (assembly GCA_023055505.1). NCBI lineage: Eukaryota > Metazoa > Chordata > Aves > Galliformes > Odontophoridae > Callipepla > Callipepla californica. Next base: position 1,785,747 of record JALIRH010000055.1, read on the forward strand.
CCATCGGCATTGCACAGGCTGCAGCAGAACCATGGGGTGATTCTGATCATTGGGGGTTTGTTATGCTCTGGCCCAGGGCAGCGTTCAGTGTCAGCTTCTCAGGGCAGCAGGGGACAAATCTGAAGTCTTGGAATATCAGTGTGTGGCACACCGTGGGAGCAGGGCCAGCCCTGGGGAGGAGTGCCCTTCCATCGTTGCTCATGTTTGCTCATCCACGTCCTTAAATCAGACCAGCAGAGATCTGCCTACCCCACAGCATGTCTGCTCAATAATGCACGTCTGTGCTGCGTGCTTCCCCGTGCTCAGGAGTCGTTCGTGCTGTTACACCTCCCCAAGGGCAGCGAGCTCATGTCGGGCTCCTTGGCTCCGGATCTCTAAGTCTTGTCCTCAATTCCCCGCTGACAGACAGCCAACCTAATGGAAGCGACTCGGGGTGGCCATAAATTATGCACTTGTACATCGTTGTGGGCACGGCCCCACGCACAAACCCCGCTCGGTCTTATTAAAAAGTAAACCAAAATAATTAATGGATGAGCGAGATAAGCAAGTGCAACTGGTAACAGATGGGCTCTGGGTTCGTTAGTGGGAAGAAAATCTTCCTTTTCAATTTAAGGTGGACCTAAAGGATTTCATGACGGGCATTTGAGTCGTTCACTGAATGGCTTCAGTGGGAAAAAATATTTTGGATCGCGGTAGTAACGTGGGCAAGGGGGAAAGAGGAAAGAGAAGATTCTGGAGACCCATTTCAATCCCATGTGATCTCCAAGGAATCATGTATGACCAACCTGGAACACCCAGCAATGTGGACTGGTGGCTGTGAGCCTCGTGCTCACTGTTCTGCTGAAACCTCTGCTTACTGTCTGGTGCACAGAGATGGTTTCATCCCCATCAGCCTGAACTCACCGTCAGCTTGTCTGGGTTTCAGCAGGGTAGAGAAGGTTCTTACTCAGTATTACACCAGAAACAATAAACAGGAATAAAGTGAGCACGAGGTTCATTGTTTCTGTTCAAAGATTTACTGCCCAGAACATTGTAGCAAAGGATTTTTTGTTTTCCAGCATCATCCCGGAATGATAACTGGGTTCGTGTAACATCGATCACCGAGCAGCTGACACGAGGCCCAGAGCTTTCAGAGCTCCTCTGCAGCACGTCTTATTAGGGCAGAGTACAGCAGGTCTGGCTATGTGGATTACTGCCGCTTGAGCCCAAATAAATTCCCATTCCAGACATCCAATTGGATATAATAGGTTTTTTGACAGAAACAGATTTTCCGTGCAACCACCCAATAGCTTGAATTTAGTAGCAGGCAGAGAGAGCGGGCAGGCAGGAGCCGTATATTTCTGGCTGCCCTGCTGGGTGCTGCAAACTGGGACGTGGTGGAGTCGGTGCTGGCAGAGGTGCACTGCACTGCACGCTGCCTCTCTCCTGGCTCCGGGTCTCTCCTTCAGATACGTTCATTGCAATCATTATTTAAAGAGCCTAATAACCGGCTTGGAACAGCTGATTAATGCATAATCTTCATCATGATTACATAGCATAACTGGCATTAATTTGAAAAGGCAGCTAATTACGAAAATAATTGTTGCAGCTTTTCCATTTGAGCGAAGTGGGGATGATTTGTGCTGCGGCGTCGGCGTGGAGATCACGGGGTGATGGGGGACCCCTTGAGCCCCTCGGTGCACCGAGCAGCACAGGGAAGTCAGCACAAGTTCTGGAAACTGCACATTCACCCTCAAAATGAATGAAAAGTGGCCTCTCCCAAGGTTGCACGTCCCCACCAGAGCGCTGAGAGCAGAAGGAGCTCGGAGGGGACTGTCACCTCCGTGGGGTGAGATGGCTGCAGGGGGAAAGGAGCTGCGGTGGAACACGGAGAGCCAGCGGGCTGTGAAAAGCCGACAGCAAATCAGCTTCCACTTTTATATACTTATAAAGCACTTTTATCAGAGACTGTAAAACCGAAGGCTCTCTGGTGTGGCCGCCTCTCACTAAACCACTTCTGCCTCCACCTGTTGTTGCTGGAGTTATTTCCTACGTCGGGGAGATCTGTGGCTGCTGCTCCCCAGTCTGGGGCTGGAGGCCTTTTCCCAGAGCCGCTCTTTGTCTCTGCAGATCACAGCACTGTGCTGAGTCTGGGGATGCTGGCAGCCCCTGGTGCTGCTGTGCAGTGTCCCGCAGAGGTTTGGAAGGTGTTTGCCACGCAGTTTACCCAGGAAGACACCATGCTATTCCCAGGCAATGGCACACAGCTCCACCTTGCAGTGCTGTAGGCTGTTGGTGCGCTCTGAGGTTCAGTCTGTGCTTGTTTTCACGTCTTTTTTTCCCCCCAAAACCTTTTTGTGCCACCATGGGAACCAGCTCTGGGAGCCAGCTGATGGGAGATGCCTCTCCATCCTCAGCAGTTGGTGGTGGAGCAGAATGGGGAGCGCAGGATGGGGGATGGGTGGCAGTGCAGGGTGCTGGGTGGGCTCCAGGCACTGCAGCTCTGTGCTTTTCTGCACTGTCTGGGGGGAGGCACAAGGAGTGATGGCTGTTCCCACTGTTAACTTCTGACTTCTTGGAGCTCAGGTATCAATCACCAGTCAGGTTAAGTAAATGTTTGTCTTTTCCCTTTAGAGAAGGCTAATTGCTCTCCTGAGAACGTCAATCAGCAAACGAGAAAGCGCACTAATTAGGATCTGCTTCGTGTCTTTATTATTTTGTGTCACTTGATCTGAGTGAATGGCCACCGATGCTGCTGCTGGGGTGGGAGCTGAGCAGCAACTCGTAACGAGAACCCAAAGCAGAATGTTGAACCTGTGGAGCTCCAGAGCTGAGCCCAAACTGTGCTGAGCCCACGACCGGGGATGGTGGGAACCCAGGCCCCATCTCTGCTTCACCATCTCATCACTGCATGGGCTGGATGCAGTCAGAGCTGTTTTCAGCTTTGCAGGAAACCGGGTCAGGAAAGTCAGAGTGGTTCACATTTTCACTTTCTCCCCTCTCCCCCTTTTTAACAAAACAAACAGCTCCATCCTCAGCAAGATCTTCCTCCAGCCCTCGGTGCGTGGTGCGATCTCGTCTTCTACTCCGTACAAAATCGCGCAGTTATTTAGCTCTGAAGAACAACCATTCCGATAACACTTCTCTCTCCCCCGCTGACAGTGTTGTTAACACATTTAGACAGCTTTCTGACAGCCTTTCCGTGTGACATCCTGGCAGAAGAGCTCGGTTTGAAATCGCTCTCTCTGGGTGCAGTGCAGGAGCTGCTGCCTCCCCTCGCCCTGCACCCGTGGGCTGCGTGTGCTGGACCAGCACTTCATCCCCTTCTGCTGTGCTCTGTTTGGGGATGGCATGAGTGCAGGGCCGGGCCTTGCACATCTCCTGGCTGTGCATCCGATAAAGGAGGTTTGGCACTTGTTGGGAACGGTGCAGCGAGAGGACAGCACTGCCCTGCTCCATGCGTCCCCAAGTCACCGGTGGGAAGTAAAGGGCAGCTCTCTGAGGTTGTGCACTGAGGATGGAGAGAGCTCTGCCCAGTCATGGAGTCACAGCATCATTCAGGCTGGAGAAGCCCTCTCAGATCTCCCAAGTCCAAACACCCCCTCATGTCCACATATCCCTTCAATGCCACATCCCTGCGGTCCTGATCACCTGCAGGGATGGTGACCCCAGCACTCCCTGCACAGCCTGTGCCAGCACGTAACCTCTCTTTGAGAAGGAATTTCCACTGCTATCCGATCTGACCCTCCCTTGGTGCAGCTGGAGACTGCTACCAGGACTGCCCACTCAGCACATGGCCTCTGCAATGGTACTAAACATGATGAGAGCAACAAAATGCCAAGGCAGTATCACTAAAAAGAGCCCACCCCCCTCCAATCCCTGCTGTGGGACCTGGAGGCGATGCCAGCATCGGGGCTACCCTCATTGTGCAGTGCAGGGACGGCCAGGTATCTGCTGAGTAACGCCGGGGAGATGAATTGGAGCAGAAAACAAAGTGTGTGCAATTGGTGTCCCGCAAGGAGGGATTTCCTCCTGCCAGGGCAACGCGCCCAGCTCGACTCCGAGCCGCACAGCACAGCTCCCACGAGACGGCGTCTCCCCCTTTCTTCTTTCTGATATTAAATATGCACAATCTTATTTCATTTGCGCTGTATTAGGTACTCCATGTCACAAGGGGTGACATCCTTCTCCTATGGATAAGCCGTTTAACGGATGAGCAGTCAAGTGGCAAAGAAATACATTATTAATGTTTCTGGTTAAATTAACTGATTAAGGGCACCGTAGTAAAATGGATGTATCAGCACTTTAGCCTCACTAAATGAGAAATTAATGGAATTTGGCGGTTCGTTCTGTAACGAGGAGTAGATCCGGGCAGGATGAGGGGCTGTGCCCAATGGGACACCCACAGGGAACTACATCCAGCTCTTTGTCCCCAGCGCTGGGCTGTGATGGGGGGACAGAAGAAGTGGGGGGTTCCTGGTGCTCCAGGGCACTGCGGGGGCACTGTGGGTCGTTTGGGAGCTGCTGCAGCTCCTGGCACTGCTCCTCGTTTGCATGGGGTGAGCTCTGTGCCCTCACAGCAGCCGCGGCCAAGAGCGGATCAAAGCGCCGAGCGGAGATCAAAGGCCTTCTGCAGTGCTACAGCAGAAAGGAATTAAGTGAGCAACAGATTTCCTAATGATATTTACATTTCTCATTTGCATAGTACACGCTTAAAATGAAATGGGCATTTTTGTTTCTTAAGCAGGCTCGATTAATTAATTAAGAAGGGAAAGGTGTCATCACGGTCTCCTGGGAGTAGATTCCATCAAAGTAAAGGCGATGGAAATGCCAGGAAGCATCAGGTTTATCCAGTGCAAAGTGTGGCACAGCAGCTGGGTGCAGGGGGAAGAAGGGATGGGTGCAGATGAGAGCAGAGCTGGGCAGAGATCGGGGTCTGAGCAGCACTGCCTGGAAGTGGGAGTGGGACACAGAGGTGTCCCATACTGCATATAAGTCTGAAATAAAACCCAAACCCAATTAAAATAAGAGCAACTGCATGTTAATTAAATTCCTCTTAAATATTCATCGCGAGGCCCCAGCTAATAAATGTTAAAACCCACCTGGCATGTAGCATGCAATACGAGGCTTAAGGAATCCAAATTAAATCCTACACTTCATTCACGATGTAACCAAATCACGGCAGTCAATTGTTTCTGATTCTCCCGTGGATGACTCCAAAAATGGGCTCCGCTCGTTCTGTGCGGAACAGCGAACACGGTTCTGCAAATATTATGACATATTGTTTGTCATCTGCCCTAAATATTTAACAGTTCGGTTTTGCAAGATTGTTGTGCCACCTGCTGAGGATTTGCTCCCGATAGATACGGAGTTTGATTGACAAACTGAGCTCCGTTCTGGAGCTGGAAGTCCCGAACCCATAGTGGGGCTCTCCAGGTTGATGCCCTGTCCTCTTCTCTCACCCCCCTCCTTTTAAAAGAAAATGTTGGAAGGGGGAAAAAAAGGCCAGAGCACTCTTGAAAGATGGTTTCTGCTGCATCCCCTCTGCTCTCTGCCCAAACCTCTCTATGGGGGAAGAGATGAAAGCTCTGTAATGGATTTCAGCAGGTCTCGGGGTGGGCAGAGGTGTAGTGGGCTGATTTAGGGCCCTGTTTCAGCCTTTACATCTTCTGCTTTAATGGGGTTAAACAGAGAGAGAGGCTAGAAACAAAACAGGCTGTGTGTGTCCCCATAGGTTGTGGGGCTGCCCCGCTTGGGACTGTGACCCACGGAGCCCACCGGGCTGCTCTGTGAGCTCGCTGTGTGCAGATGTTTTTACCAATGGTGATTTTCTTCTCCTTTATATATATCTATATATCTATATATCATTTTTTTTTCCACTTCTTAACTGTCGATTCTGAATGCTCAGGGTAATTGCGGCCGGAAGATTTGCAGACTTAAAAGCAGCACTTGATTCTGGGGAATGAAAGAAAGAAAAGGGAGTGACGGAAGGGTCTGAGCTGGTAAATGCTTTCATCGTTTTCCCCCCGTCCTGCACTCTCTGCTCGCAGACCTCACACGAAGCAGAGGGATGTGCCAGGAGCTGCAGCAGAACTTCAGCAACCCACAAATGATCAGAATGGGGCAAAAAAGGCCCTTTCCCTCTGGGAGAGGAGAACAGAGCACGTGGCAGTGCCCAGAACTCATCCGTGCCCCCTGTGATGGTGGGAGAGCTGCTCTGAGCTGATCCCGGCCCAAAGATTGGGGGCTGTGTGGGCTCTCTGTGCTGTGCTGCTGCACGATGGCTCCCCAGGGATGGTATTGATCTGTGCAGAGCTAATTAATGAGAAGCAGTGCATTACTGTAATGAGCGTTGTGAGGCAAACACTGCTGCAGGGGGTGGGCAGTGCTGGGGGTGGGTTAATGGGGTGAGGGGCACATGCTGTGTTACAGCTGCTGTGTGTTGGGGTCTGTACTGCCCACCCGGGGTCTGCACTGCTCTGCACAGTGCAGATGGGGTCAGACATCGCAGACAGGGCTGTGAGAGCAGAGCTGCCTTGGCACTGAAGTGACCACCTCCTGCTTTTCCCAGAGTGGCTTTTTTTTCCCTGCAGTTTCCTTCCTTCTAGAGGAATCACTGCTTCCTCTGTTGTTGGGCATAAGGGGTAAGCGGGGAATGATGAGCTGAGCATGGCCTGAGTTGGATGGAGAAGAGGACTGCTGGGAGTTGGGTGAACTCGGGAGGAAGGGCTGCTTGTGGATGGGAGGTGCAGAGGAAGTGTGGGGTGCAGCGAGCTGAATTTGGCTTCAATTAAACAGCATTCAAGGGAGAGGGATGCAGGAAAGCTGGGATTGAAGGCTGCCTTCTGCCCAGCCCATCCACGTGCAGTGCTCAGGAGTCTTCTCCTCCCCGTGATGTGTCCGTGGAGAGCGGGTGGGCTGCGTGGGAAGCACACAGTGTTGGGCAAAACACTCCTCCTCCTCTTCCTCCTCCTCCTCTTCTTCTTCTCCTCCTCTTCCTCTTCTCCTCCTCTTCCTCCTCCTCCTCTTATTCCTCCTCCGCATGGGCTGAGCCCAGAGACCTGAACCCCTCTCATCCCCTCATGTGCAGATCACCCCAGAAACCCAGCGATGCCGTCAGTCCCATAGTGCTGAGCAAGAGAGCGTGACATGAATGCGCAGAGCGGTCCGCGTGAAGGCAAATTTGGAGAGATAAGGTTCTGCTGCCACGCAGAGCATCTTTATTCTTGATGGGTGTGATATATGTAATTCCGTTTGGAGAAGGGGCTTCTGGCACCTCCTAGCCCAGCACTAAGTGGGAGCTGGAGCTTGGATGCTCAGCAGACAGAGGGCTCCTCCTGCGGGTGCCCCCTCGACCCCTGCTTCCCATGCAGGGAGGGGTGGGCAGGGACGAGGTTCCCTCTCAGGCAGCAGCTCACAGGAAGCGCGGTGTGAATTATTTTGCTTCTTAAATGCTGTTTGTGGAAATACTTCAAGGCCTGACCTCAATCTCATCTCACCAGACAATGAGTCGGAATAACCCCACTGCTCAGCGTTTCGCTGGGCTTTGTACTATAAAGAAAACGCCGTGGCTTTATAGTTGAAAGAGGCAAAATGACACCAGCTATCGACGGCAAGGGGAGGGAAGGAGTGGGTTTGAAATCCATTTGCAGGTGGTAGAATCGAGGCTCAGAAGGATGGGGTCTCTGCTCAGGAGCACAGATCTGAGCCCGGCTCAGCGTGGGCTCCATGTGAGCTCTGCTGCTGTCCCACAGCCCATGGCAGGACCTGGGCATCCCCTCCTCGGGGCCATCCCCTCCCATTTGTCCTTTCAAAAGAAAGGAAACTGCTCTCCTGGTGGGCTGCAGAGTGAATGGAACAAGCAGCACAGAGCTGCACAGTACGGCCTCGTGGTGCCACCAGGAAAGCACTTGGAAATTCAGGGGGAGGAAAAGGTCTCAGGTCCACTCTGCAGGAACCGTGGGTTTATGCTGCCTTTGAGCTCCCATGAGCATCTTTAGACACTGGAAGCCCTCAGCCGACGAAGGGACAGATATTCCCAGGGTAGAAATCTGTTCCTGTTATCCTTATCAGCCAGCATCTAGCTCCCTTCTGTGCACTACCTGGCAGCAGCTAATAAGAATCCAACTGGTATCCACGTGCCCTGTGGGTGGGCTGCTCCTCCTGGGCTCCATCCAGAGCACCATCACCTGCAGCACCACTGGGCTGAGCACTATGCCAGCTCCCCGGGGCCACAGCACCAGGCAGAGCCCAGCACACTCTGGGCTGTAATTGCTTTTCTCAGGTGGAATAGCATTGGGAACAGGGAATGAAACCGCTGCCATGTTAGCCCTAATGCCGCTGGGGGGATTGCTTATTGCTCCTAAAATGCAGCTGGGGATTGGGGCGAGGGGCTGAGCTGGGGGTGCTCAGCATCTGCTTGCAGCCACTTTTATTTTTAGACAGCAGCTTCTGCAGCTTTGGGTGTTTGTTGTCCCTGAGCAGCGTGGAGCCGAGCAGGGAAGGAGAAGTGGTGCTTGATATTGAGCCCCTCATTTCAGGCAGGCGTTGAAGGCATTGAGCAAAGGGTAAGAAGGGGAATTATTGGCCTGACTGGTGAAGCAGAGCCCTCTGGTACTGAGCTCTTTGCAGCTTTTCTCTCCAATAACATTTTCAAATGCCTGCGCATCCTTCCAGGTGTGTGAGCTCAGACAGCAGCTGCTTTGCGAGCGCAGCCAGGGAGCTGGAAGGCAGCAGGGCAGCGGGGAAGGTGGCTGTGCTTGTAGCTCAGAGCTATAGCAAATGCATCAGAACTTCTGGAGCTTAGACCCAGGCCAAGAGCCGAACTCTCAGATCGGGCGGCAGAGATGAGAATTTCTTGTTCCTTCCTGCCCGCTGCTCTCAGGAGCAGCCTGTCCACTGGGGACACAGTCAGTGAGCTCAGAAAAGCCCTCTCAGATAACCAACTCCAGCTCAACCCATGTTCCCACTCACCATGTCCCCAAGTGCCTCACACATCCCCACGGTTCTGAACACCTCTGGGGACACTGATTCACCACTCCCTGAGCAGCCCGTGCTGCTGCTCTTTGAGAAGACATTTCTCCTGATATCAAGCCTGATATTGGTATTACTGAGGAGCATGAACTGAAGCACAGGTAAAGGGTTACTGATTGAGGTGGTAGGAGAAACCCATATGTGCTTTCGAAATCCAAACTTGCCCTTTTCATGGGATGCAGTATTTCAAGGCTACTGTTGGATTTCTACACCCGTGGGGATGCTGCTGTGCACCCATCCCCCCCCAGCCTGGGTGGGCAGCAGCCCCCATCCCTCCTCTGCCATCTCCCAGCATACCCATGGCCGTGTCCTTCCGCGCTCACCTCTCACGCTTCTGATAGCCATAATCCTCTTCTATATTGCGGTAATTAAGTGCGTGCTTCCCCAAAAAACATGAGCCAATTTGGGTGCACTCAAGCTTGCGCGCTCGGCTTTCTGCATTCGGTCGGCTCTTCCCGAAGCGTTCACACTGAGCTAACACATTTATTTTTTTTTGTTAATGCTTTCAAATGGAGATGAAAATAATGCATTATCTCGGAGACAGCAGGCTTCGTGAAACCCCAAATCCTGCTGGTTCAGCCCCTGCTCCTGCTTTGTGTAGCTAAGCCTTAATGCAGTAATGACACTGCAATACGTTCCGGGAGGAGTGTGGAAGCCCTAACGGGATTAGCACGCCGTGCTCTTCATTCTGGCTGAGTTCTCTGAGCCCACAGGATCCTGTCTGAGCTCCATGCCTTGCTGCTGAAACAAGTATCGGGGTCTGGAGCATAGATTTGGGCTTTGGGTCGGTTATGGGAGCATCAGGCAGTAAGCCCTCGGAGCAGGCAGGGTCTGTGGTGCAGTGCCCTCTGAAAGGTGGTTGTGGTGAGGGGGGGTCGGCTTCTGCTCCTGGGTAACAGCAGTGGGATGAGAGGGGATGGCCTCAAGCACCAGGGGAAAAAGGTTGGATATGGGGAAACACAGAGCTGTGGGGTCACTGTCCCCTGAGGCGGTCAGAGCCGTGGGGGTGTGACACTTGGAGACGTGGTCAATGGGCACAGGGGTTGGGCTGGGGGATCCTGGCAGGGTTCTGCATCCTCAGCGATCCTGTGATCCTCCCAGTGCTCACTCACCACCAGTGGAAACAGTGCTGCCTTTTTCACAAGAGGGGAAAAAAAGCCCATTTTTCTCAGCTGTGCTGAACCGTTCTGTGAGCTCTCCTTTTGAGCAATATCAGACAATGATAGCTGCTGCTGCTCCTGCTCTGATTACAGATCCGTGCTGGTGCCAGGAGCAGCGCTGGAAACAACGGGGCCAATTAGCTCCTGGGGCTCTCCTGCCACCTTTGAAGTCTGCGTTTGAGATGCTTTGTATATAAACAGTCTGAAATAACAGTGCAGGATGTGGCTTCTTCGCTGTGAGTCAGCAAAGTGTTTCCTTAAACACGGCCAGAGTGTGCAGAGGGGTCCGTGGGCATCTCAGCTCCCAGAAGGGATGGTGCCAGCCATGAGGACACCTGGGGACCTGGCTTCATCCCCAGGGTATGAGATGCTTGTACCGTGTGGCTCCGCTTGCTCCTCATTAAACAGCGCTGCATAGTGCAGGCTTCTGGCAGCTCCTGTAGGGCTGTGCCCACTGATTAATGAGCACCAGATGGATTGAAGGTCACCCCCGTGTTCTCCGTGGGGGTATGAAAATAAACCCTCGGATGTCCTTTCCTTGAGGCGTTGTGCAGAGTGCCCAGGGCAGAGCCATAAAAGCACCACGATGTCGCAGCACAGTGGTTATGGGCATCCTTGGGAGGAGAGAAAGTGGGAATGGGGCATGGGAGGGCCAAGGTGTGTCCTGGGGAGGTGCTGAGAGAGCCACGCTGTGAGGAGGAGCTGGAGGACATTCAGCTGTGAAATGATGGGGGGAGAGGGGCTGTCTGTGTAACTAGGGAGCTGCTAAAGCAACACACCGAAAGGGAAACATAAAGCTCGGAAATTGGGTGATAAATCTCTGCCCTCATCAAAGAAGAGACGGTTCTATTGGGAAATAACCTTCTAAAGCACAACAAAGTGGGATTTACAGTCCAATTAAAAATGCACAAAGAGGAGAAAGACAACCCCGGATACTTTTCTTCCTGCTTTAGGGAGAATGCTGGAGGATCTGCTGCCACAGCCCGAGCGCGGCTGAAAAACCGAATGGAACAGCCTACGGCTCAATGACAGCAGATTGCCATTGTAAAGCAGCAGCACAGGGCTGAGAGCAGGTCTGATTCCCAGAGAAGGAGGGAGGCTGTGAGCAGAGCATGGCACCGTGGGGCTGCGCGAGAGGGTCCCATAGCACTGCTGTGGTGGGGAAAGAAGGGAAACGCGTGCGGCCGTGGGCTGCTGCTGTCAGAAATGCTCCTGAAAACTCAGGGCAGCTTCTGCATGAGCAACAAGCGCCGTGCTGGCCGCACAGACCATCTGGAGCTCCCTGCGGGGATTCAATAAACTCCTTCAAATTGCTTCAGACGTTTTCCACTCTCTCCACTCATTTTGTGCGCCGAGTTCAGCGAGGCACCGTTTCCTGCTCGAGCACCACTTGTCACTTACGTTCGGCTTGCTTTTGCTTCTCCTCCGCACCGGATCGATGCACCCTGCCCCTGTGGCACCATGCGTGCCGTGGGGCTGCCCCACAGGTTGTGCAGCACAGACCTGCTCCCTGCCTCTCTCTCTGAGCTGCATTTTGCTGTGTGCTCCCCGTGCTGCCCGCAGCCGTGTCCTCTTTCTCCCCCCCCCACATTGGTTGCCTGTCGGCAGGCAGGGCACGGCCACGGCAGCAAGCGATGATATAAAAATAAGCATGGGGCTGATTATTGGCTTTGTCTGCGCTTTGCAACCAGATGCTCCATTGTCTGTTGAGCCTGCTCTCCAAATCTGCAGACGTGTACGTGGTGGTTCAGACTTGCAGACGCTCTCTTGTGTCTTCATTTTTCAAGTGTACCCTTGAAAGTGCCCTAACAGATGCACCCCGCGCGCTGCCTGCTGCTGCTTGTCCCCCAGCGCACTCAGCAGCAACCTGAGGCTGCAGGAGCTTTGTTTGCCACAAAAGAGCATCCACCCCACCTCTGTGTAGAGCAGACAGGAGCTTGTCCCACAGCCCTCCCTGCTGGTGCTCAGGGATTTGTCGTAAGGATGGAGAAAGTTGGCTGTGGGCCCTCCTGGGTCTGATGGTTTCCTTCTGTGGAAGGTGTGGTGGATGTGCGTGGGCAGGCTGGGAGGGGCCCTGAGCACCTGGTGTAGGTGTCCCCGTTCACTTCGGGGCATTTGGATCAGATGGTTTTTAAAGGTACATCGTGCTGAAGAGGAAGGGAATGGAAAGTGCTTGGAAGAGGGATCGCACGTGCCTGAGCTGGGGCAACACTGACTGCACAAATAATCCCAAATCCGTCTTTGTTCTGCTCCTGAAAGAACCGCACAGCAAAGTTTCCAAGCACCGTGGTGATACACATCTCTTCCCCGAGCTCTTCAAAGGGTGAACGCTCCTTTTGTCGTCCCCTGCTGAGGTCACATAGGCTGCAGCACAACAGCGCACCTCAGCTTTCAACAGCGTTTGCAATTAGCACCAAAATCTAACGAGGATGTGCCACCGTGGGTATTCTGCTGCCACCGGGCTTAGAGGAGATGCAAACATCAGATGCAATGTCCTCAGAAAGTCAGCAGGAAGGGCCTCTCGTGTCTTCTGCTGCCAGGGAGGTGGAGATGTGGCACTGGGGACGTGGCCGTGGGCATCGTGGGCTGGGTTGGGGTTGGACTTTTACCCGCTGCTCCTTTTTACCCACACGAGTGCGTTCTGACGATCGCGTTTGTTATTAATTACTTTAATAATTAATGTGTTCCGAGGGCTGTGGAAGCCTGGCACTGCTGTGCCCGTGGGAGCAGCCCTCCCATTGCTGCTGCACCGATGGTGACACAGTCCTGCACAGAGCTGGCACTCTCTGTTCTGACAAAGCGAGCAGATAAAGGAAGAGCAAAGCTTTTCCATACAAAGCAGGATCCCAGGGCTCCTCAGCCCCACTGCTGCTTGTCTACAGTTGCAGCATGCTGGAGAGATCAGGGCAGGACCTGGAGCCCCTGTACCTCCCTGCCCCACACCTCGAGGAGCAGCTGAAGGTGGCAATGTGCTTGCCAGGCACTGCTCAGTAAATGCAGCTGTCTGCAAAGCGACGGGGCATGAAATCTGTTCCTACAGGTGTGCCATAAAAAGGGACACCCCGCATGCGTACGGGTCAGGCGGCAGCAGAAGAGCTCTTTGCACATCTTCCTTAATGGAACGCTTCGCGGGGAGAGGGCTCTTTGCAATTAATCTGCATTGATGGGCGCAGTGCCTGTGTGCACTTCCCACTTTTGTTTGGGGAAGATGCTGGCTGCGTGTGTCAGGTACCCAGCAGCTCAGTGCACGATGCTGGACGGGACAGCAGTGCTGCATGGCCAGCACCGAATGCCTGCACTGGGCTCCACCAGCAACAAGGAGCTGCTGGGAAAAACTCAATTCAAACCCAACAGGGAGTGCAGCCAGAAAGCAGTGTATTAGATTTGTGCCCTGGGAGAGCAAGTGGAGGAGTGGAGCTGTTGTTATTAAGTGTCCCTACAGCATGGGCTGCCCGAGAGTGAATGCACGCGGGTGATTCGATTGGAAGTAATGCTTTCAAAGCCGGGATGCATCTGTTCCCACCGACCTTAATGATATTATTTAGCACCCCGCTATTATACTGCTTCAAGAAATCAGATGCGCTGCCTGATAAATACGGGGGAAGAAATTGATCCGGGTGGAGGAAATATGTACAGAGCAGCAGTGGAAACCGGATCAGCTGTGCCACACCGGTGCGTTTCCTCTGAACACCTTTTTCCAGCAGCAGCACGGCGTGCTTTAAGACGTGCTGAGCTGTGTTCTGTCCCCACTTAGCAGGGACAGCGTGTTGTTTTTCATGTGAAGACCAGAAAATATGTAGCAGAGTCCATTCTGCCTATTGCGAGCAGCTGCACCGCGTTCATCTCCCGGTGTCCCACTGATGCATTGGCTCGTGGTGGGATGGCAGCTCTGCCCATCTGCAGTGCTGACCCTGAGCATCTGACCGGGACGGATTCAGCATTTTTATACATTTTTTACCTTGCCTCCCTTCTGCTTTATCTCTGTCGTTACCCGTTTTCGTATCCTTTCCCATTTCTTTATGCTTTTGGTGCTGTATTTTCTTCTTCTTTTTCTTTCTGTTTCTTTAATTTTATTACTGGCTTCAGTTCAGCAATAAAGCGGGACGGGCTCCGGGCCAAAGCTGACTTCTCCTCTGATTTGCCAAAGAAAATGTATTTCCACAGTCGAGTAAATTCTCGGAACTCCCACATTTCTTGCACACTTCGCCTTCTACATTTTTCCCCAAAGGTTTTGGGGACAAGACATCTTGCTTTTGGAGCCCCAGGCTCTGCCACCTGCTGCTGTGCTCCTGCCCCAGCACTTCTGAGCAGCTTTTCCCTTACCCAGACAAGACTGGAGCCTGGGCAGCCCATGCAGTCCTTGCACAGCCCCTGTGCAGCTCTCCCTGCTGTCTGGGAGCTGTGGGAAGCTCTCCAGCAGCCACAGAGTGGGGATTTAAAAGCAGCGGTCGTGGGGTCCCGGAGCACCTGGCTCCATTTTCCCTGCTCTCTGCTGTTCTGAGCAGCGCAGCAGTTCCTGGAATCTCAGGCACAGGCTGAGATTGCGGTGTTTTTAAGCCGTAATGAAAAAGGTAATTTTCCCAGGCTCCCTGCAATCTCCGTCATTGGGAAGGCATTTTGTGCAATTTTCGGTACTGCCTATAATCTTCCACCCGGAGATGATAGCATGCTGCCGAAGGCCTTTGAACCCCACAGAGCTTTGGGCTCCAGAGGAGGGGAAGAAGTGTGGCCGTGATGGTGCCAGCCCTGCCCTGCACGCACTGTGCTGAGCAGCCACGAGAGGGGTGGGTGCGTGCGCGAAGAATGAACCCTCCAAATGCCTTCGAGGCTTTCAGTTGGGAACAGTTCGGATGATGTATTGGCACGGGATCATCGTCCCCTCCCATTGGTGTGTCATCATCCCTGCTGGTGTTCAGAACCAGGGGGGATGTGGCACTTGGGGGGCATGGTCAGTGGGCACAAGGGGGTGGGATGGGGTTTGGCTCATCTGCAGCCATCAGAAGCAGGATGCCTTGGTGCCTGCTGATGCCTTAGGGTTCAGGATGTGTACGTGCAGGCAGTAGGATGCAAACAGGCTGTAGTGCTCAGTCGGGTGATGTTATGGGTTTGAAGGAAAACAGAAAGGAAAATGTCAAAGCTGTTAAGCTTTGGAGAGCTCTCAGCGGCGTGTGGGCAGCGGGGACGCCGGGAGGTTGGTTAAAAATAGGAGCCAGAGGGAAGTGGCTCTCACAACGGTGACGTTGGTGCTGGTGCTCCGCTGGAGCACTTTCACTGCTTTTTATAGATCACAAAAGGGTAAAAAAAAAAACAACACCAGAAAGAAGCATGTGATGGCTCAGTGATGGGCCCACTCGAGGAGCAGGGCTCTAAGCTCGGCTCTGTCACCTGGTGTGGGCATGGATTGTGTCTGGGTCAGCACTCAGAGACCAAGCAAAGCAGAGCAGGGGCTGCAGGAGCACAGGGCAGTGCTTCAGGGCTGGGTCTGATCCCGATGCCATTCCCTGTGCAAGGGCACTGCAGATGCCCGTACCTCTGTCAAGTGGCACTTTACACCTCTTCTGCATCTCTCGAGTGCAGATCCCCACTTCAGCACAAAGCAGAACTGTGAAGAGCAGGAGGAACGATGGATGCTGGGAGGGCTGTTAGGAGAGCTGAGTGCTCAAGTGTCACGGAGGTTTGTGCTGAGAGGGCACTGTGCACTTAAGGAATGAGGAAGGGGCTGCTGGGCTGGGAATTAGTTTGCTGTTCCAGACGAGGACGTTGCTTGCTACTCAGCCCTGTGCTCAACAAAAAGGTGCATAGGTGACAGTGCCATTTCTGGTAGCTGTTCACATGCAGTCCTTTGTGTTTCACTGCACTGAGTGGAGGGCAGCACTGTGAGGCAGCACTGTGGCCATGGTTAGAGCAGCAGCACACAGTGCCTGCAGCCTCCTTGGGGAGGGATGAGGCCAGGAGCAGTGGCTGCAGGATCCTACCCTCACCTCCTCTCTATGACACCACTCTTTGCAGCTGTGCTCTATAGAATCAAAGAATACTGGGCTGGGAAGGGACCCACAGGGACTTGGACTCTGTGCTTCCATCACCATCACTGCGTGGTTCCATCAAAGCAGGGAATTGCCAGGGAGGCTGAGAGCACCCCGAGCAGCACAGAGGGCAGGGCAGGAATAAAGGAGCAGGATCCAGGCATCCGGACACAGGATGACGGTGCACAAACAGTGTGCAGGCACCTACAAATGTGCTGCGAGCAGAGCAGGGTGAGCAGGGCTGGTGGTGACAGCTCCTCTTATCTCCTTTTCAATTACTGCTGCAAAGTGGACCGCACTGAGACAGCAGAAAAAGTCACAGGCCCTACAGCAAGCAGCAAGAATGGGAGCAGGGCTGGGAGCAGAGATGGGAGTGGGAATGGGAGCAGGAATGGGAGCAGGAATGGGAGCAGGGATGGGAGAGGGAATGGGAGCAGGGCTCAGGGGTGGAAAAAGCCAGGAGGAAGCACGAGCCGCGGTCACAGAACAGTCGTAACGCTCACCTTATAAAAGCCACAAACCCCGTGATTTAGAGGGAGGAAAACTACTATTTGTTTCCAAATTTACAGGCAATAATCCTTGATTTAGATCCCTGTCTGCCTCCTGTATAGACTGCAGTATAATTTAGAGGACAATAAAGTCTGGGACCATAATACCATCCGTGCCATAAATCAGGCGGTACCGCCACTCAGCGCAGGAATTATTAATCTCTGTTCCAAACGATATGCCAGCGCACTGCTCGGTGGAGCTGCTTATGCAGAAAGCTGAGATAGCACTTCCCCCCATTATTATTTTTCACTTTTGCAATGAAATACTCTCTCCTCCTTACCCAAGGGGCATCGGTTGCCCCGTATAGATGTGGCAGTGTTGTGCACATGGAATACCCGACGCTGGGGCATGGGTTTATGGCAGCCCTGCACTGCTCCAGGGCATCCCCAGGTGACACGATGGATGCTCTGGAGGTGCTGTGGGGATCAAACCTCTGCTGATGACATAACTGTAGGCTTTTCCCCAAAGAGATCTCTGCAGCTCCTGCTCTGAGTCCATGGGATGAGGCCAGGGGTTGGCTCAGGGCTGCTGCAGGGCTCCAGAGCCACCGGTTCTCCTATGGAGACCATCAGGAAAGGCAGCAGTGTGGTTTGGGAGCCATCAGCTGCTAGCAAGCTGCGAGGGGAAAAGAATGCTTTCAGTGATGTAATTTTTAGCGTTCGTGGAATTTGCAGTGACAGACCGTCAATATGTTTGGCGAAGTCTATTTACAGAGCTGAAATTTAACTTCAATTTGCTGCAGTTTTTTATCAGTGGGAGGGAGGAATGTCGAGGAGGAATGGCACCAGCAAGCACACTGATGGACTGCCCGGGTTTTGGCTGCTGTGCCGTGGTGCTGGCACTTGGGGGGTTGGCAGCGTTGGCCCCACACACACTGTGGGCTTTGGGGATGGCTGTGCTCCTCCAGTTGTGTTTGGAATGATGACGTTGGCTGTTGGATGGAGGACAACCACCTGCTGGCAGCTCCCTGCATGGCCTTCACTTCCCAAAGCCCTCCACCCCGAGGGGATGCTGTGAGGGCACCGTGCCCCCCATGCTCAGCTCCTCGGGATGGGCAGCAGCGATCCGCCTCCATCTGGCACGAAGCATTAAAGCACGAGAACACATTTCCACGTCGTGCTCAGGACTGCTTAAGAAGTGATGTCTTTAATAAAGCGCCTTTTATTTGTTAGGCAAATAACCTTTTTTTGTTGTTGTTGTTGTTGGTTTTTTAGTGTGTTCTTATTCTGCAGCTTCACCAATTGTCTGCAAACCGCGCTCGATCCGAAGCTGAAAGTTACATTTGTACTTTATGAAATATTCAGCGCTGAAATTTTCCCCAGGAATGTCCCCATCTGCTGCTAGATTTCTCTTTCGTGCTAATTATCAAATATATCTGAGCGGGAATAAATAATAGATATCTTTTAAAGCAGCAGAAGTAAAAATTAATGAGTGTTTGGTGTTTGGCGGTGCCGTTCCCTTTCAAGTTGCAGGAGCCCGGTGCACCCTGGGCTGCAGGAGAGTGGTGCAGATGCATTTGCAGAGCTCATCTGCTCAGGTCCCTGTGCTGCTCCTTTGGCTTTGGTGCCAGCTCACTGTGGGGTTGGTTGGGGTGGATTTGGGGCTTCCCATCGCGTTCCCAGTGCACCCATCAGCCCTCTGGGTACTGCAGTCCTTGTGCTGAGTTGACCTCATGCCTTTGCAGGTCCAACTCAGCCTAACACTGTGAGCCCACCACTGAACCATGACCTGAGGCATCATAGATGTGGTGCTATGAAGGTGTACCAAGCTCTGTATGGGGCTGTCCTGGCTCAGGAGAGACCTCTGAGCAGAGGAGTGCACTGACAACTCCCTCCTTTTGAACATAAGGTTTTAGGAATCGGTGCATCTTCTTAGTCAGTAGATCTGTAGTCAGACCCCTGCCTAAAATCAGCCAGTTTTATCACTGTCACACTCATTTAAAACAGAACGAGGAGTCTGTGTGATTCTTACAGTGAAGTCAAGCACGTGTATACTAACATAACCTCCCTAAAACCAGCAGGGCCCGTGAAGGCAGTCCTGCCAAGCTCACTCTGTGCTTCTCAGAGAGCACAGGGACACTGTGAGGGAGCAGTGATGCAATTCCTGCAGCTTTCCCTGCTGGGAACCCACGGCACGGTGGCAGGACCAACACGTGTCACACTGACCCCATAATTACACTCCGTATTGTTCAATTTTCTCCCTTCTCACTGGAAGCAAATGTCTCCCTAATAGTGCAAATTGCCGTGGAAGTGTTAATGAAACACGTTGCAACTGTAAAGCAGGAAGGAATCTGTTACCATAAATTGCATTTCAATTTCCTTGTTGTTATCAATTAGATGAGGAGCGTCAGGCCAGTCACGTTTGTGTACAGCTGCAGGCAGTGTTAGGTTAACCCTAAAAGGATAAAAAGGGTTGAGATGTCAGGAGCAGGAGCTCTGCTGTGTTCATTTGGCCTCTGGTGGGGTGGTAGCAGGAACAGCTCTGCTCAGGTTGGTCTGTCTGTCTGTCTGTGGGGGATTCCCATTGGTGGATTTCTTTACCTGCAGTCCTAAGTATCTCCGTCCTTACCTGGAGCATCCCTTCTGGCAGTGAAACGCTTTTGCTTTCAGGAAGCTTTTCTTAATCTGCAGTGTCTGTCCTGTGTTACTCACTGATTGGAAGGACCATAGGAAGATGGTCCTAGGTCCATTGTGCTACCAGATCCAAAGCTGGGCACAAACCCTGCTGGTACCTCACCTCTCTGTGTATAGGAACCTTCTGAAAAGCAAAAGCACAGATGCCATCGAAGATTGAATGAGCTCTGATCTCATCTTTCCACCACTCCTGGAAGAAATGCATCGAATCCCAGAGTTTGCTGTTCAGATGAAAGCTTGGAACACATAAAATGCGTACATTTCTGGGAGAAACAGCAGGTAAGATAATGGTGCTGAAGGGAAGTGGTTTTGGTCCTTTGATTTATTTTTAAAACCCATTCCTGATGTGGAGATGAGCGTTGGCCATGTGGTGCAGCGACTGGGGATCCCTCCACCAGCAAAGCCTCTGCATCCCTCTGATCTTCTCCATGTGGTCACAGTGGAGATGAAAGCTTTGTCTTCTCATCCTCAGGAACATCGCATTCCTCCTCACATCTGTTTTCCCCAATTTATTCCCAGCGACAGTGGAATTAACATATATAATGGCAAGCAAGAATCTGGCTTAAAATGCTTGAAAAAAAAAAATAAATAAAAAGGCTTTCTGTCCAAAAGATTCAGCTCTGCCCCTTTCAATCCACTTCTCTGGTTCCTCTGAGATAATGGCAGAGTTGTTCTGCTTCAGACCGATGAGGATGAGGGCTCAGCTGCGTCACACGTGTCTCTGGGGGACCCAATGGTGGCAGTGCAGCAGATCCAGGATGCAACTGGGAGCAGACATAAAGCAGCAAGCTAAACCTTGCCAGGCTGCCCCAGCTAGGGGTGACATCGTGTCCCGAGCTGTGGTGGAAGTCTGGTGAAGCACAGATGTGTCTGATGGATATAGACTGGAGATTTAGACTGGGTGTAAGGGGGAAGCTGTTTGTGATGAGGGCAGAGAGGCACAAGGTGCACAGCTCAGGGGATGGGGTTCTGAGCACCGGTGGAGCTGTGGGTGTCCGTGTGCATCACAAAGCCTTTTAGGGCTCCATCCAACTCAGACCATTCTCTGATTCTATGCTAAGTGCAGAAAGCTGATACATATGGAATTATTCGTCTCTGCATCGTGGTCCACCAAAGCCCACGCACTCGCTGTGAGCTGCCCACAGGGATGCTCACTCTGAGCACAGACAGGGAGCAGCCGTCCCTGCTCCACTACGAGCAGCACCAACCCCTTCTTTTGTGGGTCACCCGATGGAGGGACCACGGGGCAGTGCTCCCCATCACGGCACAGACTCATGCATTATGTCTTTGTTATGCTAATGCCCCAGCGCTGCACAATTTAAATCGCACTTCCAGAAAAATTAAGTATGTTCATTGACACAGTGAAATGTTTTCACCCTCCATGTAACCTTCACAGTTTCTGTACAAAATCTATCAGTCAGTAAACTATTCATCTGCGAATGCTTACCAATTATTATGCTAATGTATTACAATACATTACAGTGAATTCCTTTTAAATGCCAGGAAATGCAGCTGTCTGGCAACCTAGCTCGCCTGTATTATGGAGCTATCAATAAACAGCACAGCATTCGCAACTGGATTTTGACTGCTTTGTCGGAGTGACGCAGAATTTTTCTTATCACTGCGTATTGTGAAGGAATTCAGGACCTGAAGTGCTGCCATGTATTCTCCGTGCGGAGGAGTGGAGTGCAGAGCTGCTGCAGGGGGCTGCACGGGGCCAGCACAGTGCGTGTGGCACAGAGCTCTGCGTGCCCATGGATGTGAGAAGGTGAGAATCACAGAATCATAGAATGATCTGGGTTGAAAAGGACCTCAAAGGTCCATTACCAGATCCACATCCAGCCTTGCCTTGAATGCTTCCAGGGATGGGGCATCCACAACCTCTTTGCTCATTCTGTAAATTTAATTGCATGTTAAGGCCCAGCATGTGCTGGGGCTACAAAGCATTGCTGCTCCATCAGAGCTTCTTGCAACCCCCCTGTCCCCACAGAAGGGGTGTTGCTGCGGTGTGGATGATGTCTGGGAGTGTTGAAATAGAAAATGCAAAGAGCAACGAGCGCAGCTAGAGGCATCCGTCAGAAATTCTGCAGTATTTGTCTTCTCTCAGGAGCTAATATCCATGAATTTGGTTATTAGAGTCCTAATGTTCTAATTATTTCATTTAATACTCTAATTATCCCTCGTGATTAATCCTGACCATAACAGAAATGTCTGTGAGTCTGGAAGGCATGTCCCAGTAGATCTGGCAGTGTGAACGTTAATTTGAGTTAACTAGGGAAAGAAGCCAAAGAGTGCAAGGACTCATGGCACCGAGCGTGGCCCCTGAGCCCATCTCCCATTGCCATCCACTGCATTTGGATGGATGTTGTGCAGGGCTCTTCAGCCTGGTGGCATTTCAGTGTATATCCAGGAGCTGTGTGATCCTAATGGATGGCCCCATTTCCTCTTGTTTTCAGTTGCATTCAGAGAATGTGGAAGCGTCTTGGATCAGAGTGTCTGTTGGCTGATCCATGGTCAGAGACAGTGATGGGAGTGGGAGAGCAAAGACCTGCTCTTACTCTCTGGTCTTTGGACCCAAGGAAGACCACATCACCAAGGCCTTGGTGAGTGAGCCTCGCAGTGTCAGAGGCGTGTGGCCACCCTGTGCACAAATACCTCTGTGCATACCCTTACACTGCACATGTACCAAGAAAAATCAATGCCCAGGTCAACAGCGAAGCCCAGAATTGTGTCGCTTCTTCCACCAACGCCGCAGAGCTGTGTGTGCCCCTGCACCCCTCAGAGAAGTGTGCATTCACATGCATGCACACACGTGTCTTCCCGGCTGCACGCCCGCCTGCAGGGCCCGACCATCTGCTCCTTTATGTGCACAGGAAGGGAACGTATGGACAAAAGGAGCCTACGCCGCTGGCACAGACTTCTATGGTCTTCAGAAGAGGGCTTTCCCCATCCGACAGATCCTTAAGCAGCATTGTGTTACCCACAGCTGAGGGAATCTTCGCTCCATGAGCTGGGAAATGACATCAGCATGGGGCTGGGGATGTTTCCACCCCATTGGCACTGCCACCTCCCTCTGCACGGAGCAAGTGCTCCACAGTTTTCTTCCCCATAATACAAAATGTGGGAGGGTGCAGAGAAGAGCCCTTTGAGCTGAGGAACAACGGCTGGCTGCTGGCTTCTCTGTGTGTCCATCAGAGAGCTGCTGTCTGCAGTGTGGATATACCCAGGGAGGGTCTCAGCTGGCAAGGGGTGATGTTCTGAGTGCCTGGGGGTGATGCCAAACAAGGGAAACACTTTGTGAGTGTGTTTTGCTGCGTGGAGTTGCTCCTGCTCGTGCACCTGGCAGTGCCAAACTTGCAGGACCGTGCAAACGGTGCTCTCCAGTCATTGCTTCTCCCTCATACAGTGTGCTGGTGGTGGGGATGCACTGCAGCTCAGGGGCACGGCCAGATGTTGAGCAGCTGGAGCAGGCAGGGCCACAGGCTGCAGGAGGCGGCGGATGAGAAAGGGCTGTCAGAACAAGGGGGAGGTCCTTCTCCCTTCCCATTGATATTTTGCGTATTCCAGAGGGGGTTGGACGTGGCTTTGGCTGTCAGAACGATGCTCTGAGTTCTTCTGTGCAGTTCACATCTGCCAGAGTGCTTCTGTGCAGACTTGGGTGTCAGTAGGAGCATCCTTCTGCTGAGCACACTGCGGGGATACAGAGCCAGCAGGAGCTGGCCCCTGGGAAACCAAGTTCCCCTCTTCTCTCTGGCATTCCCTGCTTTTAATTTGGTGGTTAGGGGGCTGATGGAGGGCATAATGCAGCAATGCCCTCATAGTGGGAGGCTTAAAAACAAATTTCTAAGGGATGGGAGATGTGGGGCAGCAAGCCCCGCATGCTGTCTGTGCTTGAAGGGCTGCCTATTAACCCCTGTGGTCAGTAGCAACATTTCTCTCCAAATATTCTTCCAAAAGCATCAAGGATGGTGGCAGAGGGCATGGAAATAACCTGATCAGTGCAGTGTCCCCTTGAAATGTTTCTGCAACGTGTGAAGTGCTACTTCTGCAGCAGCAAAGTGAAAATCAAAGTGCAGAACCACACAGAAAGCAGAAGCCCCTTCGTACGTGGAATAATGAGGCCATAAAACCGAACGAGAGAGTTAAATAATTTACCATAAATATCGAAAGCTCCCAAGTCATTCTCTACATTAACTGCCTATGTTTCGAATGATCTTTGCATTCACCATGTCACAGATGGCAACATCAGACAAGAGAGTCCTTGACAAAACTCGCTGTAATTATTCTTTCCACAGCTGCAGTTATTTTAATGCCTTTTCAGTTAAGCTGAAAGAGACGCACACATTTTATAAATAAGGGCTTTTAAAAGCGGTCTGACAATGGAGCGTTTGAAACGTAGCGGGCAAAAAGAAAGAAAGAAATAAAAGAGGACACCCAAAAAACTTTCCCTGCGTGGTGTAACCTGGGACGGCACCAGCTCTGAGCTGCTCAGACACGGTTCTGTGTCGGCTGTCAGCCTGCCGTGAAATGGAGCTGCCCTCCGAGGGTGGACGAGCAGCCGGGTCTGCCTTAGGAGTGCGGTGCTGCTGGGCGAAGTCACTGCTTCTTTGTAGGATGTGGAAGATCAGTAATGAAAAATCGTTAAGAGCGTGACAAGGGGACACTGGGTGATGCTACCTGTGGGATGAGCACAGTGTCAGTGTGTCAGTGCACTGCTGCTCTTCTGAGGAGCAATTTCTCCTCCAGTACCCAACGTGGCCGTCCCCTGGAGCAGCTCGAGGCCATCACTTCTCATCCTATAGCTGCTGCCTGGGAGCGGAGCTGACTCCCACTCCACCACAGCCTCTATCTCCCCCAGGGAACCCTATTTCCACCTGCATAGGGCAGCTGTGAGTTTGAGCTGTATCAAAGTGCAGCGATGGACCCTTGAGCTGAAGCAGCAGACCTTGTATTCCTGCAGGAACCCATCCCCACACTCTGCAGCGCATGGCACAGCTCGGAGCCACCTTCACCCACACTTCTCCATCTCCTCAGTGCCCTCAGAACACCTCTCCCCCGAATCCATCTCAGGACCTGGATGAAGGGCTGCATTTTTTTAAGCTTTGGACACTCAGCAGCTCACGTGCAAACCAAAGGGAGCTGAACCCTCCCTCGGTGAAGTTCTCTCAGCTGAGTTGCAGCTGTCCCCACCCCTTCGAGCTGCTGGTTTAAAAGCAGTGGAAATTCTGACAAATTGGAGCCACGACTGAAACGAGGAGAGCTGCACCGGGAGGAGGCTTTCCCATTTAGAGCAAATAAAGCAAAAGAAAAGCGGGGAAGAGCGGTGGGAGGTTTTTCAGAGCGCGATCCCGGCGAGCTCAGACATGCAAAGAAGACATTGCAGTCCGGGGAGGCCCTGATTAATGGGGGTTATTGTCGGGGAGGCCTGGCTCTATGCTCAGCAATGAAAGGCACCAACCCGCAAAGTATTCAGCGTTATACAATAACAGATTGTGTGCAGTTACCCTTAGAAAACAAATGTGCTCTCTCTTATATAAGATTATAGACCATCCATCACTGGCTGGCATTAAATAGCACAGAACACCAGTGTATGTAATTAGCAATACATGAAGTCCAAACATTATTTCAGAGGGGTTGGAACAGCAAAGGAGTGGATGTTGCTGTTCCCCTTTCGGTTTGAAACTTCTCCTCTCCCCCATCCCAGGCCCTGGAGCACCGATCTCCACCTCTGGGTGAGATGGATGTGGCTTGGGAACCCACAGAGTCATCAGCCACACAGTTAAGAGCTGTATTTAAGCCCGGGAATGAACCAGCGCACTCCATCCTTGAGGCAGTCACGCGTGTCCCAATGTTTCTTACTTTTGACTCTCAAGCTGATAATTAAAAATATCTCTGATAGGAATTAACGTTGCATCGTGCTGTTGTCACCTCCTATTCCAGGCACTGCAGGGTTTGGGATTTCCCTTTTTTCTGAGAGGCAGAGCTGTCCTTTGGTGGGAGCTGCCACCCTTGGGTGTTTGGTCCCTCTGTGCTCATAGCTGGGGCAGAGCACTGCATGGACCCAAGCAAGAGCTGGGCACTGGGAGCCTGTTCCTTGCTAATTACAGCCTCAAGTAGGCAGTTGGGCTGTAACGCTGGGCTGTATAATTGGGATGTAATAGCACAGACTATTGTACATTAGTTAAATACCAAGGGATTATTAGGAGTATGTTTTCAGGCTTTCCAGTCCCATGTTGAGTAAACAGTTGTTAAATTTCAATAAATAACTTTAAGAATAAATAAGCAGTCGAGTGTATTTAGGATAATGTGGGTGTTTTTTTTCCCCAAAAATGACTCGAGTTAGAGCCTATAGTCCCAGGCTGTGGTCTCTTCAGTAGGGCTGTGCTTGCTCTGCCTCTTTGCTCTGTTTCAGACCACTGTCCATGTATCTCCCTGCTTATTCCCATGCTTTAGAGCCCTCCCCCTTACCACAGCCCAGAGCAGCATGGGGTGGGCTTAGCCCTGTTCGGCAAGTACGGAATTGAAGCATGAAAAAGCAAAGTCATTTGTTCAAAGCCACGCGGGGAGTCTGTTACGGGGCAGAACGGGAGCTAGCGAGAGATCAAAAAATACTTTTCTAAAAATAAGGCTTTGAAAGTCTGCAAAGGCGACGCAGCTCTTACAAATCGCCGTGTTACAATCAAAAAAAGCAGCTAGTCATGTGCTGGCTTTGAGGCTGACATTGTAGTCCCTAATGAACATTGTGGTGGCCGTGTCTCATCTCCGGGGCACTGCAGAAGGGAAGGCTGTGGGATGGGGCTTTGCCTCCACCAGGAGCAGCACACCAGAACCTACAGGTGTAGCCAGCCCAGTAACCATGGTGATGGATAATTCAGGATTGGCTTCACCTTCTTGTTAAGATCGTTCTTGAGCCTCCTGCAGCTTTCTGCACCACGGTGCTGCTACGAGGAGCAGTCCTGTGGAGCAGTGGATGGGTGCATGCTTGGTGCTGGCAGAGCACGATACTAGGAGCACATCTTGGGGGCAGGATTATCCATGGAGCTGTGGAGCTGCCACCCCGCATCCTCCTGCCCTTCTCCTTGCAGTCGATGACCCCTAAGAGTCCAACCTGGGGCGAGGGATTCTTTATGGCTTTGTATTCCCCAATGGTGCCCATGTGTGCCAGGTGGGTCGGTCTGAGAGGTGCCACCGTTATCCTGTGTCCTCCTGTCCCACGTGGCTGTCTGCCCTTGGGGATGTTGCTCTGAGCAGACAAAGTGCTGACTGCACAAAGTACCTCTGCAGCATCTCACTTCCGAGAGGGACTCGGAGTGCGTCGTACGTTCAGAACTCGTTTCCCCTGCTCTGCGTTGTTGAACCTGAAGTGCTAATTAAGAAACCAAGAAATTGGGAATCTCCAACCAAGTACACTGTGAAATTAATGAGGACCTACTGAAGAACATAAATAATCCGCGCTCCCTATTAGAGGCTGTTAGCACCATTAAAGCAATGCAGAGGAAAAACGGCAGCGCACCGCCAGCCAATCCCCTTTGAAATCCATCACTGTCAGTGCCTCCATTCTGCCCGCTGAAATCAGTGGTTAACCCCAGAACATCCCGACTATTTAGAAATAATTATTGTTACTATGAATCATGAGCGATGGCTGAACTGGTCACGGAAATGGATATAAGAACATCAGGTTGAAGTAGCACAGTCAGGCAGGAAAAATCAGTCGTTCCCTCCTGGGTTTGCAAGTCGTTTTCTAGCGATCAAATGCAGAAATGCATTTTGTTTTGTAATGATCACAAATAATCCTGGGACAGGAATTCTTTCCAGGCCTCCCAGGTCTGCTCCCTCAATGGCAAGGTTTATTGCTCTGCTTTCTCTGCGCTTTCTCTCAAACTGCAGCTGTCAGAACGGTTTACAAATTATGGTCCTGTTGGCATAAAATTCCATATTTCACAGCAAAATAGGTTTCCTCGTGAACTCAGAGGGCACAGAGAAGTGTGTGAGTGCCCAGACCCACACATGCCACTGCTGGATGACGTGGTTGTGTGCACTGGGGAATCATCCCCCCCAAAACTCAGGCTCGGGTTGTGCTGTGTTGCCCACATTAGTCTGGGTCTGTAGGAAATGAGGGCACAGCACTGGAATAAGCAGAAATCCCAACAGCAGCGCTAAGGGCAGGTGGCACGGTGAGGTCTCAAGCAGCCTTGCATGAATGAGAGCTTGGGGTGGGCAGGGGGTGTCAAATCCAGGCAGGAATGGGGAGAGAAAGAAAGGGAGTGGGAGTTAATCAGGTCAGAATTGCCTTCACAAAGTATGAAAATTAAATGCAGGTTCATAACATAACGATAACAGCAGGCAGATCAGGCTGGCTTACAGATTGTAGAGTGCCATTGCTTTCCTCCTAATTGGGAGACACGGATCCACCAACTCAAATTGCCACGCTTGAGGTGTAAAGTCGCACTGCAGAAGGGGAAATATTTCATGACTTCCCTCAAATCACTGCCGCTGCATTAATGAATGAAAACATGAAGTCAGGGTGTCCTAATGGAAGGTGATACGGTGTGGAGATGAACTCTGTGTGAATGTGAAGTGTTGCCAGCTTCTTGCAGCACACTTTCTGGACGGCCCCTTCCCCGTGATGTGGGTGAATAGGAAAAAGAAATGTAAGAGCCCATTTCCATTCAAATATGATGAGCCAAACCCTGGAGCTGAGCACCCAAGGACTCACTTTGAATTTCTTCAAAGTAAAGACGACAAAAACTGATCTTGCAGAAATAAAAATTCCTAAGGAGAGAAAGTGCATAAAACGGGGAAGAAAACGGTTTTCTTTCCCCATAAATGAAGAGCGAGTCTTTAAGAATTTATAGACCAGAAATTTAAATGAAGAATTTCCTTTTTACAGGTCCCCATCCCAGCTCAGAGCCGTAACAGCACTGCTGCAGGAAGGATGGTGGTATGCAGATCTGGATTCAGACCCAGAGGGGTCCCAGGACTTCTGTCCTCGTGGGATCCCAAAACAAATAAGGTTTTGATGGCGTTTTGACTTCAGCTCTGCTTACAATTGTGAATGCTGCATTCTGAGTATTCAGATCTGAGTGGCCTGATGATTTAAAAATCCTAACAGCGGTGACGTGCTGTGGGGTTTGTCCCAGCACAGATCACCAGTTTGTTAAGATGTACACAGCCACTCCTGTGGGCATCTCCGTGCCCAGCCCGGAGCAGGATCCCACCCCACATATCTGTGAGCGTCAGTCTGGGTAATTGGGATTCCTTCTGCTTCTTCCCACAGTTCATTCTTTGGATGAACCCTTTCTGATTCCCAGAGGGCAACAAAGCAGTCCTTGTACACAAGTCCTTGAGCTGGGCAAGCCCGACGTGCCCTGGCAGCTCTGGGAGCTGCAGCATCCTTCCAGGGTGAGCCAGCACGGGCACGGCACAGCCAGGCTGTGTGCCAGGGCAGGATCACCATTAGGAACAATTGAGCTGCCCGTAATGCAAAGCAGAGCCAGAGAGCAGGGCAGAAGTGACCCGGAGCATGATTTGCAGTGAATGTCTTTTTATCTCATAAATAGGAGAGACACTTTGGGATGATTATCCACCCAGATTTATCTCTGCAGCTCCTTGTGTATCCTTCTGCGCTTAAAAATGTCTCGCTGCCCTTTGCATTATTGCATTGCCCTTTACATTCATACTGCATAAACCTCTCAAGCACCGTAAAACTTACAAGGTGTAATATAATGCTGTGATTTCCTTTTACACACCATAAACAAAAGTCACTGGGAAAGGAAGATGGCAAGGCAGACTTTATTCGGTCTGACAACGACACGGTGCGATCCGGGGTGAAAATATATACACAAGTCCACAACATACACTCTTGCACACTTAAAATCATGAGCCGGATTGATTATCCGCCACTGATGGATCACTTCAATGTATTAAATGGATTATTCCATAAATCACCAGCTGGGCTAGGAATGCAGTGTTAGGAAAGAAAGAGAAAACATTATAGATCTGTCTTGTGCAGGCGAACGGAAAGCTTCCTGAGTTGGGGAGCTGGGGGGGGGTGGATCTTTGGGGTCAGGGGGTGTCCCCAGGAGGACCTTGAGGTCACGGGGTCAGAGCTGGGAGGGACTGCAGGGAGCACGGAGCCCAGAAGCTTCCACTGCCCATGCTCAGGCTGATGGTCGAGCAGAGCAGCCCTGCTACGCTGTTGTGGGGTTGGAATGAGATGATGGTTGAGGTCCCTTCCAACTCAAGCCATTCTATAATACGATGGAAGAATGCAGTCCCCTGCGTGCTGCTCCCTGTGCCCACCCCATCCCTGGGTCCTATGCTCAGTGCCCACTGCTCCATCGGTGGCAAACCCACCTGAACTCAGCATGCTGAGCCCAGGGTGACCTGAGCTGTGCCCTCCCCACTGCAGGGGTGGGATCAGGATTGCTGCTGTTAGCATCACTTAGGTCTGAGTGCTTTGCATCTGCTGCAAAACCAACCACCCAGTCTGACACTTCAGTCCCAATAGACAGTCATAACTCAGCTAAATTCGTGGGTTATACCAGATTTTATTTACTGTTTCATCCTGGGAGATAAGGAGGAGATGACAGCCATCTATTCATTAAAGCAAAGCCGCCCACAGCTCTCTCTGGTTTCTCACCATCCACGGCCATCTTCAATGGAATTTGGGTTTCTCAGTACTGGTGCTGTTGGTTTAGGGACGCAGATGTCCCCGCTCACCTGGGGGGCTCAGCCCTGCTCACCTTGAAGCCCTCCTTCGCAATCAGAGCTCATTACCAGCTAATGAGCATCCAGTGGCCTCTGTGAGAGCACTTGGTGGCCTTGGACATCTGAAACACTGTGAACTACTGAACTACTCCTCCTGGAGCTGCTGCTTGCAGATGTTGAGAATGGAAGGGCTCATTTCAATCCATCAGCTTTGTAATGCTGTCCATACCAGCTCTGCACGCCCCGTGCTGGGCTCCCTGGTGCCCACTTCCCAGCGATGAGCAAAGTGCAAATTCAAGAATTCGTGTGAACACTTACAGAATCTTAAGGCTTTGTTTCGTTCCCTCGGTGCTGTGTATGCTTAAAGACTTCCTAAACGGGGATGCTGTTCTCACTCCGGAGCTGTTTGGTGTGTGTATGGTGAAATTCAGAGCTGTGGTGTGGATTGAGCCTTGCGTGGCTCTGGGAAGCGATGCCTGTGTCAGAGCAGGGTGCTGCTGGTTGTCTGCTCTCCCAGCCATAGCAGAATGGTCTCATCCGTGGCTGTGTGGTGCTCGGTGCTCACTGCAGATGCAGTGCACGAGGGGAGATGCTGCTGAGCACTGGGGTGGGAGGAAGGCTCCTCAGGAGGAGAGCCACGCTCTGCAAGCTGCTGCTTCTGGTAACGACCTGAGCCTATTTGGGGCTTTATGAGTGCTAAAAGCAAGCACATTAGCTGTTTTTATTGGTAGTGAACATCAGTAGTGCTGTGCAGCCCCATCACGCTACATCCATCTGAAATGAGGCAATCCTGCCTCACAGACCCGGGGCTCTTTAGAGGCATGGAAGCTGCGGTGCTCAGTGACGCATTGTCCCACTGCCAACAGCAGCACCTGCAGAGCCCTTGCTGCAGCCCCCACCTGCACCCACCCTCTGCAGCCTTCGCCTCTGCGGAGCTCAGGTGCTCCCTGCTTGTTCTCTGCCTCCCCCAGAGCCTTCTGAACGTGCAAAGGGAGAGGAAGGCAGCCTGGATGGCACCGCATTAATCCCCTAGCCAAAAAGAGGGAATAAAGATTGCGCAGCAAAACCGGCACAGAAATGCTCTCCGTAGGATTAGGAGGCTTTGACGCGTGCTGCTGGGCTTGTTTGGAGCCTCAGCCCCACAAAGCACTCCAATGGCAGCTCCTCTGGCACCACTGTCCCATGCAGCACTGGGGAGAGGAGGTGTCCAGAGCTGCTGCTTCACCCCCAGCAGTGGGAGATGGTGAGGAACCAGTGCCCTCTGCTGCTGCGGGGCTGGGTGGGAGCACAGCCACATCCCAGCAGTGCCGTGCCAAGGCGTGCAGGTTTTGCTTTTTGGTATCGTTCTGTTGCAGGACCGCGTCTCGAAAGCTCTAGGAACATCTTTTCCTAACATCAGCCTCCATTTGCACTCATCAGTGAGAGCATCCAGAAAGAAGCGGGGTTGGAAAACAAGTTCAGGGTGGTAGCAGCGGATTCGCACCCGCTGGTGGTAGAGAAGAATCCTTGCTGCAATGCACGGCCAGCATGCAGCCCTATGGCACAGCCACGGTGCAGGGAAACCCCACAGTGCACACCCACCCCACTGTGCACACCGACCCACGCCAAGCATCTCCCCTCTGAGGTCTCCCACTCGCAGCTGTGACTTCGGGCACAGTGCAGCTCCGCTCATCCCGGGGTACCCCTTCCCCGTGATGGATGAGGGCTGATGATTTTTCCTTTTATTTCTCGTGGTTTGATCTTAATTTCCCGCACCGTGCTCCCACGAGGGTGCCGAGATCAAACAATTAGGCTACTCCGCGATAAAGAGGTAGCATTGTTATTCAAATGTATTCAGAATGAATTCACCACCAAAGAGTTCACGCTGAAACCACGGGGATGCAGAGCATCTCCCCGACCCACAGCACCTCCTCAGCCACGCAGTGCTCCAGCAGTGGGTACACGGCCACACAAATGCAGGTGGGGTCACGGGAGAAACCGCCACGGAGGCGAAAGAGATTTATTTAAGATAAAATAAAGGAGGGAGACGTCAGAAAGCCCTGCAGCGGCAGCGGGGTGTGGGAGCAGAGCCCCAAAGGAACACGGCGCTGGGGGTCCCTGTGAAGTGCTGACCCCAGGAGCCCCTCGCTCCCTCCCACCCCTAAATCACAGTTCCCCCCCCCCAGCACTGCTGTATTTCTGAAGGCAACTTTGCCTGCAGTGTGTGGGAAGGTGATTGCAGAATTAAATTCCAGGCGGGCGTAATGAGCCAATCGCACAGAGGAGGGTAATTATCCACGGAATTTGTTTTCTGTGTATTTATGTAAAATAATCAATGCCGGTATTTTATTTTTTTTTCATGCTGATTCCGATCCTGTTGGGCTCTCTTTTCTGCACGGCACGCAGTCGGTGCCGGGCCCTGAGAACAGAGCCCATGTTCCCACATCAGCACCGTCCCCACCCAACCCATGGGCACCGCTGCTGCATGCACCGCAGGGCTCTCATCCCGGGGAAATATATAGAAAAGAAAATACAAAACCAGGACAAGAGCCAAGAGGCAGCGGTGCTGGTGGTTGCTTTTCAAACCGGAGAGAAAAAGGGAATGAACTCAGGCAGAGGGAAGCAGGGTGTGGGGCGGGGGTGGCTTTCCATTGCAGGGCTGCATCCCCACTGCCAGCCCCGTGCAGGGCCGTGCTGCAGCTGGGTGCAGGCAGGACCAGCCACCAGCAACGCGAGCAGCAGGGCCGGGCTGAGCTCCTACACTTCATCTTGCACCATTTCCTGTTAATCTCAGCCTTGCTGATGGCTCATCCATCGGCACAGCCATCCCGAGTGGATCCTGATGATGCTTTGAGGACTGGAGGCCGTAGAGATCCGTGCTGCCCCACGCTGACCCCCAGCTCCTGGCTGCCAGCTCAGCCCTGATGGGAGCATGGCACTCCCACCCCTGGGCACCCATCCGTGTGCTGGGACATCCCAGTGCCACAGCAGCACCCCGAGCACGTGGCGGGGCTGCTGTGGGATGCAGCGTTTATTATTTATCATTACATAATAATCAAACAGCTGCTGGGGAAGCGTCGGATCCCAACTCCCACCTACGAACAGCAAAAGCCAGCAGCGAGGCGCCGGGTCTTTCTTTGTACGTGGATTTGTGTGGATGATGTTTAGATGCGTAGATTAAATATTTATGTTTTACGTGTGAGAGGAAGAGCGCTTTTAGCTCTCCCTTTCCTTTCCTAGATATCTCGTGGAGAAGAACCCAAGCGCCGCCGTGTTTGTTTTGTCAGCTTCGTGGGGAAAACAGGGGAGCCTGGAAAAGTTACCTGTTTCCCCCCTGCTTTAATTTTCGCTTTTAAAACAATACTTCTGCGAGCGTTCTCGGCATCGCCTGATGATTAAAATAATGACTTGAAAGCCAGAGGAGCTTTGCACAAATGAATGCGGGAGGTGAGGGGGGGGAGATGTGGTTTCCCATGGAAAGAGGCATGAATTGCTCCAGTTCTGAGAGCACAGGTGAATACAGATCTTCTGCAGTGCTGTTCCAGCTCCTTTCTGACCTTTTAGTGGTGGATGGAGGGCTGTGTGAGGGGCTGAGCTGCTGGTGGTGGCTGGCAGCAGCTGTGGGGCTGCACAGAGCCCTGCATGGCTCTGCTGCTCGGGGCGGCCTCGGTGCTGGCACGGCTCAGCTCAGTGCCTGCAGAGACAGGGAGCAGAGCCACAGCCCAAACGCAGCGTTTCAGGAAGGGCTAGCTCCGTTTCCCTGCTGGAAAGCTCCCACATCCCTTTGTGCAACTGCTTTGAAAACCCGACGGAACTAAGCTCTGCCCCAGAGATGCTCCTGGTTCCGAACACCCCCACGGATGCTCTCTCGGAGCATCTCCCGTGCCCACCTTTCCCATCACAGCTCGGGGTGCTGCAGAGCTCTCAGGATGCATCTGCGTGGCGTGGGATGCTCACAGCAGCACAGGAGAGCGGTGGACCCCGCAGGAGTGGAGCCCCGGTCCGTGTCAGGGCCGTGCACCCTCACACAGCCCTTCTGGAGGTGGCAATGTTTCAGAACGCAGCTGCCCTTCCAGGACTGGCTTTTTTTCTCTTTCTGGCTTTCCCACGGCTGCTGGGCACTCGCACCGGCAAAAATAAGTCCCATTTTTCTGTTTTTCGTTAAAAAATATCCACAAATCTATTGGGTTTTTATTTTTTTTTGCTGCTCTCTCCAGCTTGGAACCTGGTCCCTGAGCAGGCAGTAACCCTGTCCTGACCGCTGCTGTGGGCAGACAGCAAATCCCTGCGGATATGAACTGCTGGCGAAGTGCATGGGATGTAGCAGGGAAATCAGAGACTTTCTTTCCATGACACACTTCTGCATCTAGTTTAATTAGAAAGAGAAAGATCGTCGCCTCTTTCCCAAGCTGTTATCTGTGCAATTACTTTATGTAACATCATTAAAAATTAATTTCCCCCTGAACCTCAGCTATTTAATGAAAACCACCCGGCCCCCAGCAGCGGCGTAGCACCTTGCAGGCTGCGAGCTCAGCACGGCTCCCGGCACTGCCTGCCCCACGCAGCCCCACGGCAGCACCCCGTGCCTGGGCTGAGCTGAGGGATGCTCCGGGCCGTGGTCAGAGCACCTCCGAACAAACCTCCCCCTCCTGCAGCAGGCTCACACCTCTGCCTGCAGCCACACAGCATCACTCGCCTTGCACCGGCACAGCATCCCCCTCTCCGGGGCACAGCATCCCCTTCTCTGGGGCACAGCATCCCCTTCTCTGGGGCACAGCATCCCCTTCTCTGGGGCACAAAATCCTCTTATCTGGGACACAGGATCCCCTTTTCCTTCAGGTACAGAATCCCACTCTTGAAGCCACAGCATCCTCCCTCTCCAGGGCACAGCATTCCCCCCTTCGGGAGCGCAACATCCCCTTCTCCAGGAGCAGAGCCTCCTTGGGACACAGCATCCCCTTCTTTAGGGTACAGCATCCCCCCCTTTGAAAGCACACCATCCCTTTCTCCCGGTGGCACAGCTTCCCTTTCTCTTGGGCACATCACCCCACTCTCCAAAGCAAAGCATCCCCCACTCCGGGGCACAGCATCCCTCCTCACACCGGGCACCGCGACGCTCCTCGTACCATCCTCAGCATCACCATTCCGCTCCAACACCGTGCCCATCTCCCCCTGGCAGGACGCAACCCCGTGCCCCTACACCGTGCAGGGATGCTCCGGCTCCATCCCCGCTCCCCGCATCCCATCCCCGGGCGGGGCAGCGCATCCCCCCCCCCCCCCTCTCTCCGCTCTCCCCTTACCTATCCGGATGACATGCGGCATCCCATGCGAGCACTGCCCCCAGAAGCCGCCGAGCAGGAGAGCCGCGCAGTATTCCCAGAGCACGCCGCGGAGCGCCGGCCACGGCTGGGTCATCGTCGGGCAGGGCTCGGGGCCGCGGCCCTACGGCCCCAGGGGCAGCGGGGCTGGGGGCTGCGGCCCGGGGCTCAGCCGGAGCGGCCGCCCATGGCACATCGTAGTGCGCCGAGCCGTGCCCAGCAGAGCCGTGCGGGTCTAAAGAGAACCGTGGCGTGCCCGTGCAGTGCCGAGCCGAGCCGTGCCGAGCCGGGCGGGCGGCACCTGCGGAGCCGGGCTGTCGGTGCGCCCGCAGGAGCGGTTCTGTCCCCTCCTACCACTGATGCGCGCGGCTCGCACAAAGCCCCGGAGTGGAGCGTGCACACACGCACACACTCACACACCCGCATCGACACTCTCACCCCGAGGGGCTGCGGGATCGGCCCGCCCCGACGGCTGCCCCGCTGTCCCCTGCGTCCCCGCTGTGTCCCTGCTGTCCCCGTGCCTCGGGGATGCTGGCACCCCGCGTCCCCGCAGCGGTGTCCCGGGTGTCCCCTACGCTCACACTGTCCCCTGTGTCCCCAGAGCTCCTGGGAACCTCAGAATCCCTATATCCCCCTCTGTGCTGGGGATGATGGTGTTCCCTCTATTCCCAGAGGTCCTGAGGATGCCACTGTCCCTGCGGGTCCGCACTGTCCCCTGTGTCCCGCAGAGCTCCCAGGAATCCCACCGTCCCCTATGTCCCCCGAGGTTCCCAGGGTCCCTTATGTCCCTAGCAATCCCCACGGGGCGTGGGGCAGCCCACGGCAGCACGGTTGGGTGGGGGCTCGGGCTGGGGGCCGCCGCTGAGCCCCGCGATGGGGGAAAGGAACGACTGCAGTGACAGAGACGGAGAGCAGGGGGAGGATTGCCGACCGGCGGGGCTCGGCGAGGCCGAATTTCTTTTATTTTCTTTTTTTTTTTCTCATTTAAAGAATTCGATCTATTCCGTCGTTTCCAACCGCTCCCATTTGCGAGCTGTCCGCTAACTACATCGCCTCGGTACGTCTCGAGAGCAAACCTTTAATATTCTTGCCGAACGTACTACGAGTCCTCATCCTTTCATCCTTTTTAATTTCTGCCCGTCTCTCCGCTCGGAGCTCTCTGTGCCGGCGGAGCAGCCGACCTCGATCCGTCTGCAGCTCATCCCACTGCCGCAGCTCCGCCTGGACTCCGTGCCCCGGGGTGGGGGGTGGGCATCCATCCCTCCTCCTGGAGTCTGCGTGTGACAGAGGAGTGCACAGCGAGGCGGCTCCCCCCCCCTCCCCGTGGGGCACACGTTGCTGTGGGTCCTTTGCCATTATTGGAGCCTCGGGAAAAGGGGTTTTGGGGTGATTCCCCCCTGGAAACCTCCTGGCAGTGCCAGGGGGTCTGGTTCTGGGGGAGCTCTCGGGGCACTGAAAGGGCTAAGATTCAGCGCAAGGAATTTTCTTTGCTCGCTGCTTAAACAAAAGGCAGCCGGTGCTGTTTGTGGGCTCAAATATCACGGCCAGGTAAATCCGTGCACCTGGAGGCAGAAAAATACTTCGGGGAGGAGGACCGTGGAGAGGGCTTTCTTTACCCTTCCGACTGTAGCGCTTTGAGTTTGGTTTTTTTTGGCAGTAACTCAGGACGGGAAGCTCTGATCCTGTAAAGCATCACGCTCAGCTCTCCGCAGTGACAGCACAGTGGGGTTTCAGAGGGCTGTGCTCAGCTCAGGTCCCCGTCCCAGGCTCTGTTTGCCCCCCCCTCCCCTCCCCCAGCACTGGGGATGCGGGCACCGTGTGGATGCTCCTGGTTGGGGATGAGGATGCTCAGATCTGTTGGGTTTCTCGCCCTGCGGTGGCTGTTGGTGGCGTTTGGAGCCCCATGCATCGCACATGGGGGGTTTACTCATCTTACGCTTTACATTTTTGATACGCGTGAAATCTCGGTTCTCTCGCCCACAGACAGAGCTGCGGGCTTACGGTTGTTCCGGAGAGGAGGGGTTTTAGTGCGGGGCTTCTCCTTTTTGGCTACGAAAGGGAACTGCTTGCAGAAGCGAGGGGGGGGAAATATTGAACCGATTGCGTTAATATCCGGGCGAAACACTGCTCCACAAAGGGCTCCTTCAGTCGGCTTCGTGCTTAGGAAAAGGCGCAGACCTCAGGCAGCGGCTGCCACGCTTTTCCGTGCTAATGCAAAGAAAAAAAAAAAGAGAGGTCCTTTTCGTTGCTAACTCTGCCTGAAGCTGCCGATGTCTGAGTGCGTTCTGCCGGGCTGGAGGTGCTCGCAGAGCGAGTGATGCTGCCCAGAGATCGCCCTACGGAGCTCCGTGGGCTGAAGCTCCGCGCACCGACGGAGCGCATTCCTGGGCCGTGAGTGCCCTCTGCTGAAAGCACCCCGGCTCCGGGAGCTCAGGGCTGAGTGCTGCCTCCCACCCCCGGCCCACACCTCCCTCCTCATCCTCTCTGCTCCTCGTAACCCTGGGGATGCTCCTGTGTAACCGCCCTGCTTGCAGCTCGGGCTCCAAGTGCGTGCTGTGATGGGTGCTGGGCAGGGCTGGTGGTTTTCTTGCTTGGCAGACTTCTCCCCGTGCCCTCTCTCTGGTCGTTGGAAGCGCTGCTCGTTGGAGGGTGAGGAGCGCGTGCTGGAAGTGGGAGGAAGATGTGATTTGAAGGTGTGATTTTTGGCACGGTCTTTGCTCCAGTGCTCCTCGAAGGACGGCCGCAGCCCCACGCGGCGTGTGTTTGTGTTGGAGGCATGGGTGGAAGGGCTGGTTTGAAACGTGCCCGGTTCTGCTGCGTGTGTCATCGTGGAAGCGTGCACCAGGAGCGTGTGAACCTCTGCCCGAGCTGTGCGGGGATGGAGCCCACCCTGTGCGGGGGGAGGGGCAGTGCTGGGGCCACGCGGATCAAAGGCTCCGTCCCTGCGTGGACGTGGGGGGCTGAGGACACGGTGGGAGTGGGGTGTGGTTGGACTTGGGGATCTCAGAGGTTTCTCTGACCTCAGTGATGCCGTGATGGACACTCTTAGAAAGGGGAGGGGGCAATGAGGGGGGGAAGGGGCATCCCTGAGGATGCAGGGGGACAAGGAGTAGCCCAGTGCCTGGGAGCAGCACCTCGCAGGCTGATGGGGGTGGAGAGGAGGGGATGAATGAGACCGTATTCAATTCTTGTCCATCCCACAGCCCACGCTGTCCCCAGGCAGGGGAAGGTGTTGTGGTTGCTCTGCTCCATCAGGCTCTGCTTTTCCTGGGCTGCCGAGGCCGGGTGGGATTACAGATCCATACCAGGTGCTCCGTGTGCATTTCATCCTCTTTCTGCAGAGGTAGGAAACCAACCAACCTTTTCTCTATTTTTTTTTTTTTTGTTATTATTTAAAAAAAAAATGAAAAATCAAAAATCCCTATCTATAGGATTGGTGGGAGAAGCCATTTGCAACTGATGGGTGTAAATTATGCCTGCTTAGTCAGACAAGAAAATTAGAGGCTGCAGAATTAGACTCTGCTTGCAATTATCTTTACACGGAACCAGTTTACAAAAAAACCCCTCGGCACGCTCCTGGCTTTCTGATAAATCCTCCAGCAGCGTTCTTTTCCATCTGTCAGCCCCATAGTGGGGCCGGGCAGTCACCCCCCATGTGTCCCATTGCCTGTGCAGAGGTTTGGGATGAGTCACGGGTAGCTCCATCTCACCCTGTGTGCAAAGGGCGAGGAAAGGGGGGCTGATCTGAACACCTCTCCGTGCCTGGACACAGGATTAGCACATCCCAGCTTAGTGAGCAATGAGCTACGCCCCATTTTATCCCATGGGAAGGGAATGGTGCATGGGTCACGAGATGGGAGCGCAGCACAGGAAGCTTCATGCATCTGCGTGACTCTGTTTGCTCTGTAGGTTCGTAGCTGAGTCTCACTGAGGTTGGAAAAGAGCTCTAAGTTCATCAAGTGCAACCCGAGCACGGCCCCTCGCTTTCTCTTCCCAGCTGCCCCATCTCTTCTGCTCGCTGGCAGCACCGAGCTGGCGTGGCCGTGGTTCAGGCAGGGTGTGCAGAGCCGTGCTGCTCTGCGTGTGCCATGTGTTGATTCCCCTTCATGGTGGGAGCACGATTTGCATGTGGAATC
The DNA here is from genome assembly GCA_023055505.1 of Callipepla californica brunnescens. Lineage (NCBI taxonomy): Eukaryota > Metazoa > Chordata > Aves > Galliformes > Odontophoridae > Callipepla > Callipepla californica. Next base: position 1,825,267 of record JALIRH010000055.1, read on the forward strand.
CTGATTGGAAAGCAGTGAGCCTCTCCTTAGAGCAAATTTTCATGATTTTCTGTGGGGAGCTTTTGTTTTCTTTCTTTTTTCTTTTTTTTTTTTTTTCCCAAGCATAAGGAAAAAATAGAAGCGCGTCCGGTAAACAGCAGATATTTAAAGCAGAATGTCATATTTAAAGAAGTACTTTGGGCTGGCTTTTTTCAAGTGTAAAAGAAGACAGCGCATGAATCTGCACTGCTGCGTTTTTGTATTATAAGCATTCGCCGGGGGGAGGGGGAATAGTGTGAGGCTGAAATTGGGCATTCTGCACCAGTTTTAATTGGTTCCAATCCGCCTCTCTTGTCCCAGAGGCACACAGGGTGCTGCCACTCCTGGCTCAGCCCCTTCCCGTGGCCCTGGCTCTTAACGAATTAAGGCTGAAATCGCGTGGAATTGAGTGGCTTTTAACAAATTACGTCTGAAATCACATGAAATCCATCGGTTAGTGTTTGTCTGCACCGTGTCAGGTGCCTTTGTGCTCTGATGGGAAGGGGATGTGTGTCCTTCCCGGATTGCAGTCGCAGTTTTTGTGCTGTGCTGTCACGTTTGGGCACTGTCTGAGGGAGCTGGGAGTGCAACGGGATGGGGCTGAGCACTGGGCACTGCTGTGGGCAGCTATGGGAACACCCCCAGGAAGAAGGGAGGGAGAGGTGACCCGGGGTTTGGGGGGTAGTGGGAGGGTGAGATGTGGGGTCTCTGGAGCTCTGTGTGCCCACGGCCTCTCGTTATACAGAGCACGATAATGATGGCGATGCTGCAGCAGCCTGTGTGCTGCTGGAAGAGCTCACTGCCATGTGCGAGGGATTAGGGCAATGGATGTGTAATTTTCTGTTGTAATTTTAGTTTTGCGGCTTGGAGAGAGAGGGCTTCTTTGGCATGGGCCATCTCCCGGGGCTGGGTTTCAAAGCAGAGATGAAGGGACATCCCTCTCTGCAAGACCGCTGTGCAGTAGCACCAGCTGTGCTCTGCAGCTGTGGTGGGGTAAGGGGGACAAACATCCCAGGAACGGGATGAAATGCTGCAATGCTGCTGGGTCAGAGAAGCTGCAGATGCAACCTGCCCCTTCTGCGCTTTGCAGGAAAGGATCCTACTGGAACCTTGCAGCAAAACGCCTTTACGCCGTGCTCGAGCAGTGCGAGCAGCACTGTGTCTCTGGGGATCATTAATTCATGCAAAGAGATGACTGCCAAAAGGGGAAACACTGTTCCTTCTGAAGCCTGAAAGCCCTGGGAAGGTGAAATGCTTGGGTGAGCCTGTCGGTGTTCTCCTGCAGGTAGGAAAGAAGAGCTGAGATCCTTGACGTGAAGCTCTGCACCCCCTCAAAGCGTTGTGAATAGAAGGAACGCTGTTCTTATTAATAATGAATTAATGTACTGTTGTGATGAGTAACTCAGAATAAGGCACTGCCATCTGCTCTTAGAGGTAATCCTAAAGAGAATTTTGGAATGGTGCTGTTCTAGAAAAAAAAAGCCAAAATGCCTCTCACTGTTTGCTGCTATTACTCGTTAGTTGAAGGCCACTAATGAGTTGGAGCCTTTGGGAAATGTGCCACGGAGAGAGGAAGCTGCTGCTGGGGTGTGCAACCCGCAGTGAAAGTTCGGTGTGCCCTGCTGGAGGTACCACGGGGCAGCTCCTCGGCTCACACCATCCTGTGTCACTTGATATCACTTTATAGCTAACAAAAAACCACGCCGTCAATCTGCTTCTCTTGGAGGATCACGATCCCTCCTGGAGGCACATGATGACAGCAGGAACACCTTTGCTTTTCAGAAGGAGAAGGCTTTGACCTTGGCTTGTGGCTGTGTGCCGTGGCAGTGCAGCTGGGAGGTGCTGCAGGGAGCAGCCTGGAGCCACAGCCCTCCCCAGGCAAGGAATTGCTTGTGTCGGGCTCCTCATAAATCCACAGCAGCAGTGGGTGCTGCAACGGCTCTGGGATTTCTGCTGGTGGTCTTTGTTGCTCTGCATGATGCAGGGATGTGGTGGGACCAGGTGCTGCTCGCACCGGGAAGGAGCTGTGGCTCATTTCAGCAATTTCCCACAGCTCTTATTGGACGTGCACTTCTCACAACTGAGGCTCCGGGGTGAGGAGGCCCTGGGATTAATTTCTGGCTCAGGGAGCAAACAGCTGTAGGTGAAGTCAAGGGTGATCAGCCTCAGCCAGACAGCCTTGTCCCAGGGGGCTGGGGGTGCCTCTGGCTACAGATTGCTTTGGATGTGTGAATATAGACCTCTTATAGACTCCAGCATCGCACAGGACCGCTCATGTCCTCACACTGCCCTCCATCACCAGGAGCTGTTCAAGGTCGTGGGAAGAGCACATCGCAAAGCAGAGCTGGTAAACCAAGGAGGTTTGCCTCGAGGAACCCTCACTTTGCACCCGGTTCATGGGCTGTCCCTTCTGTTGGGGCCGTGCTGATGGCTCAGGAGCATCCCGAGCAGAGTGGGTTGTTTGTACAGCATGCTCTGATCCTGCTTAAAGACAAACGGCGCCGAGTGAGCGCCCGCTGGCAGGCAGTGTGCTCAGCCCCCGATTAAAAACAGCAGAACAAGTTTAATCTCTGGATGGCAGGGACGTTTGCATTGTCAGCAGTGTTTGATCCAAGTTTTAAGGGCAAAATTGAAATCATTCTTCAGCCGGCTCTGCACATTGATCTCCAGCACAAGAGCCCTTGTAAATAACCTCCTGAGAGCGTGTCACCCTCTTTCTCCTCCAAACCATTGCTCTCTGAGAGAAGGGCGATCCCAAGGGTGCCGCAGCAGCCAGAAGGAGAACAAGTGGAAATGGCTTCAGGGATTTTTTCCTCCCCTTCCTCCTCCCGCAGCCTACATCACATGCTCCAGATCACAAATTGTCACCGAGGAGAAACACTGAGGCTCTCAGCTTGGACTTTCTCTGTTTAAAATCACAGAGAGGCCGGGCAGTTCTGTCGGTGTCCCCTCCATGTGGCAGCACTGCAGACCACCACCACCCATTTTCCAACTCTTGGTCCTGTCCCCTGGGTGGGCTGTTGGGTGGTGCTGGGGGCCCAAGCATGGTGCAGTCTCACCTCTCCTTGGAGCAGATCAGCTGCTGAGTTTTCCATTTGTCAGTGAGCTGATGGGCTCCAGGACGGCCTTCGGGAGAGAATGAATGGCTCTGCTCTCAGGATCAATAGGACGTTTTCAGGCATTCCTTCCACTGAAGGGGATGGCACCCGGTGTTAGACGTGCTCCAAGCGCAAGGGTTCCCTGGCTTTGTTGATTATTTATCAGCAGCAAAGTGACAAAATTAAGAAGTGATTATTTTTTCCTCACCTGAATGAGACGTAACGACCACTTTAACCACTTGTCAATCGCACTGGACATGGCTAGGCTTGCAATTTGAGGTGTAGTAGTCACTATTTTTGCCCACCAGACCCCATCCCAGCCCTGGGACCACTGCCCAAGCCCACCTCCCACCTCCCCAGCAGATGCTGAGTGCTTCACATTGGATCTTCAAAGGCATTTAAGTATCGTTTGATTTCAGTAAGCCGATTCATTAGCTTTGAGATAAGAGCATGCTTAAATGATTTGCAGAATCGTACCCAGTCAACGTGGTTTTCAAATGAGATGTAGATCCATTTTTTCCCCTTTTGTTCCTCCTTAGATTTATGAGATATTTAGAGGATTTGAAGGAGTGCTGAGGCAGTTCCTGTGTCCCACTTCAGCGCGGCGACCGTGTGAACCCATCTCACAGCTCTGCACTGATGCAATAGGAATGCTTCAGTTCCAGAGTGATTCTCTTGCAAGGGAAGAAATAAAACCAATACATATAATGATCTGGGACAGCACCAGGCTTCTAGCTTGTGCTCTCCTCTCCCTTGCCCTCTTATACCCAAATCCTCCTGAGCAGGGGGATGGTTTGCACTGAAGGCAGCGTTTCACTGTGCTTTATTGGGGGACCATCACATTCCAGATGTCCTCTTGACATGGGAGAAGCAGAAGGGCCATTGAGAGTGACTGGAGGAGCATGGGGCTGTGTGGGGCTGGAGCACAGCTCCTTGTTAGCTCGGTACTGTGGGTCGACCCATTGGGCGGTGGAGGGAGAGGCTCTAGCAGAAACGCAATCAGGAGATGAATGAGAAGGATCCGCGGCTCGGAAGGAAGATGAAATCATCTTTAATGAAGCACTTCAAAAATAGCTTTGTCACTTTTACCCACAAAGGAGGTTATTGTGATGAAATGGCATTATCATCTCGTGCTGGTTTTTAGAACCAAGCCGCACCTCCTGGGGAAACGCGGCTCTCAAAAGATCTTCGTTTCATCAAGGGGAAAAAAAAAAAGGGCACGGGGAGATGTGTGTGCTCAGTCAATGGGTCTCATAACTCATGGATCAGAGGAGTTTAGAGCCAGCATCAAGCTGAAGGCATTAAGAGCCGTTGCTTTCAAGTCAATGGAATTGATCAGCAAATTCGGTTCATTTCTGAGTGATCATTGTAGAAAAGTGGAAAGCAAACCAATATTTAAAGATGTACCCGCAAGCAATAATACATGATTGCAGGCTTTGGCAAGCTGGGCAGCAGCGCAAGGGCTGAATGACATAACAGATCATTCATAATTGTCAACCAAATTGCATAGCTGGTATCGAGCTTCAAAAACAAGAACACAAGAAGCATTTCTTATCGATTTCTGTTTCATTAGAGACAATATTAAGGCTGCCTTAAAGAGCTGGGAACAGGCTGCAATTGATTCTCTTTCCTTCTGAGTAAATTCCAGTAGAATTTGAGGTTTGATTTTAATTTTGGTTTTATGAATGCTTTTTCTTTCCCTTTACTACAGAGGAGGTGGGGGAACTCAGGAGCTGAGCTGAAATATGGGAAACGTTGACAATGAGCACAAACTCCCTCAGAACAAGACACTCCCCAGATGCTCTGTAATGTAATATCTATTTATACGAGTTCAGAGCTCGATAGGAATGGCACAGGGTGGGTGCTGCTGGGTTGGGCAGGTCAGCACGGTGTTGCCCCCAGTTCCTCACTCATTCCAGCTGCCCCCAGACCCCACTCACCCCTGTGCCTCTCGGTGTGAGCAGAGCATGGGGACAGAGCTCTGTGCTCCCCCCTCATCCCCACACTCAGTGATCACATCTCTCCTCCCAGCTCTCTGATCCCTTTCCCATACCATCTCCTAACCAACCCCACTCGCCCCCTGCCCCTCAGCCCCTCAGCCATAGAGGTGATGTATCTGTTGTCCCACCCCAAAGCTGTAAGTCTCACTGTTATTTAAGGCCCTCCTTACACGCAAAGGAGACGTAATCACCCTTCACGGGTGAGATATTCCGCGGGGATTTGTTTCACATTACTCAACATTAAAGTGGCTCGCTTTACGTTTTAGTGCTTCAGCTAAAAGAAGGGCAGGGCTTGCAGAGCACTGTGATTCCTCTCCTCTGTCTGGAGCTGGTTCCTTTGGGGAAGAGCACTTGCAGGAGCTTTGCAGGCTGGGGTTAACCCATCGCTGCTGCAGTGTGTGGCTGGGGCAGGGCTTGGGGGGGCTGCATGCAGGGGGAGCATCGTGTGGGTGCAGCCCCCATGTCGTTTGGGGCCAGGGTGGTGCTGCTGTGTTAGCAGAGCTGCAGCGTAACTGCGGGATCGCTCTGCAAATGCCGCAGGGCCCGAAGCTGCCGCAGGTTGGTGAGGTCTGCATACATCACAGGGCTGAGTAACTCAGCTATAACAGAGATGAGCTCCTGCCAAAGCAATCCCTGGTGTCCCACGGCCAACCTTTGACGTTCCTGCCTGGGTTCCCCTCGACCTGCAGCCCCTGCTACTTGCGTGCTTTGCCCTTGGGTTGTGCTACGCTGCTGTATTTCACATGAGGCTTTTGCTGAGATGTCCTTTCAGCACCGTAACTTTAACACGTGTGTTTTATAGGGAGCCCTTCTGCGTGTCAGTGAAAGAAAAAACAGCAGTGGTGTCACACGGGGCCGTGAGACACAGAGTGACAGTGGCTGCCATGGGCTGCACACAGCAGAGCTGCTGTCTTCAGCCCCACTGCTCTGCAATGCTGATGTGTCAAGAAGGAAAATATGTTTTTTCCCAGTGTCTGTGCCACGTTGTCTAGCAGGAGGGACACGTGGCACGGCCTGGGTGCGTGCTGGGGTGCAGCCATAGGGCAGAGATGCTTGGTGCCCACACACATCTGCATCCACTGCTGCTCTGCGGCCATCGCTGCGCCGAGGCGGAGCTGGGGATGGGCATGGAGCATGAGCACAGAAATCTATTAGCATAAATTACTGATGGAGTCACCTAAAAAAGCTGTGTTCCAACCCCTCGCTTAAAAACAGTGACAGCACTTCAAAGGGGCAGTAGGCCTGATCTATTCTCAAGATAATGTGGATAACTTCAAGTGCCAGCCGATCTTGCTTGCGCTCCTTCTCTCGGTGTTCTGCATAATCTGCTGTGTCCAGCTAAGATTAGATAAAAGCAGAAGCCGTTTGCTTTCTGCTTTCCAGCATTAACCATTTGCTTCTCCTTCCCCAGAGATGAGGGCTCAGAGCTCAGTGCAGAGCACTCCCATGGCTCTGGGCTTCACCTGGATTTGCTCTGGGATGCGGTGCGCCGTGAAACGCAGTGATGCTTCATCTGCTCATCTGTCAGCTCCTTCCCCCTGTTTTTAGAGGATCTTCTTAGGGTTTTGAGGATCCAAACCACTACGGGCAGCAGCTTTGGGGACGCTCAGCCCTCAGCTGAGAGCACCCCCTGCCCTCTTGCCATGAGCAGATAGGATCGATGCTCAGCACCACACAAAGCCTCCACGCCACTGCGGCACTATCGACAGCTCGGCTGCTGCTCCGTGGCTGTGCTTCGTTTGTGGAAAGTGCTGCAATTATCCCCTGGAAGTCGTTTCGGTGCGTAACTCTTGAAAAGAAATCCAAATGGGTACACCTGATGGCAAAGAAAACGCTTTAAATATTGAACGGTTCTTCTCAAGGTCTGAGTTCTGTGTTTGCCTCAGCGCTTTGTTGCAGCCATTTTGTACCGCCTCAAACAACGGCTGTTTTACATGAGGGCATCTTTGGTGATCAAAATGGAGATGCACTCACCTCCCAGATCCTTTTTTTTTTTTTTGCTGTTTTGCACTTCTCCTTCCATTGAAACCCTTAAAGCTGGCTCTTCCCCCTCCACCCATGCACATTTCCCCACCCGACTGTCACTCTGTTCGAGCCAGCTTCACACTTGATCTGGTTCCTTGGATGAGCTTTTTGTGTTCAGCACCTGAACAAACCACTCCCCCGTTGACAGCATTTACATCAAAATAAGATTTCTGGAAAGAAAACCCAGCTTAGAGTGCAAACTCACCAGAGAACTAATTCTTATGCCTTTCAGCAATAATAATAACGAAGAAGCTGAAGCCAGGCTGCCTTGGCAATGCAGAGGTGCAGCGGGAACGTGGTGTTCTCCATCTTCCAGGGGCTGGGTTGTGGTTGCACCAGGCTCACAGCATGCTGGCAATGGGAAAGCAAAGCCATGCAGTGCTCCCCAGCTCCCTGCCAGGCAGGCAAGGCTCTGTGAGCCACAGGTACCCCATGGTTGGGCACAGAAGACTCTCCTTCTCCTCTTCTGCCTTCCTTGCTACCTACCCGCTCGGTACACGCACTCTGTCTCATCGAGAAAAAGCAATTTAGGAGCTGACAGAAACTGAAGAAAACTGCTACTGTTAATTAATAGCCCACCACTTCGTGCAGTTGGTTCCAATGGAAGACTCCGGCGTCGTCGCTAATTGGGAAGTCAGGCCAGATCTCATCCAACAGAACGTGCTCGTGTTGATGATCAGTGATCGCTGTATTCGGGGGCAGTTTTTTTTTTATTTCATTTGCACTAGTTTATTTTGAGGGATGAGTTAAATATTCTCGAAGTATCAAAACAATCTTTGTAGCTGTGTAACAGGAGCGGGAGGATATCATTAAAAATGAACCCAGCTCGATCTTGATGCTTGGCAAAACAACTTCAAACGTACCCCGGTTATTTTGGGGGAGAGGAGCTGTGTTCTCCCAGGATGAAAGAATCCAATTGAGAATAGTTTAAAGGAAGGGTTGGTGGCAGGAACAGGAAGGCCGCCTGGGGATCCTTCTGCAAGCAAACGGATGAAAATCTGCCTGCAGGTGTTATGGAGCTGCACAGAGTTGCGAGGTGCAGCCCCTGAGCTCACCCAGCCCCGAGCCTGCTTTGAGGAAGGAGAGGAACGAGCGGCGATATCTAATGCAGTGCTCTTCCAGTGCAGAGTTTGAATGCGTTGACCTCTCGCAGAGGCGGCTGCTGCAGCACAAAGGGAAATGGTTGTGCGTGGAGGTCTGCGATGGGCTCCTGCAGAGCTGGCGTGCAGGTGTGGCACACAGCAGTGCTGGGGCTCTGGTCTGGCTCTGTGTTTGTTCTATCCTTAAGCAAAGCTGCAGAAACGGTGCTAATTATTAGGCAAGGGATTCCAGCTGGGAGCGTTGCATCACATCCATGTGGGATTTACACTCTACGTCATCCAAACCCATCTCTCTTCGGGCTTGAAAGAGCAGCACCCGCACGTCATTGTAGGTCCAGCTCTGAGGCTCAGCTCCATCAGCTGCACAGACAGCCCCCGATGTCAGGCAGTGAATGTGCAGCTGCACAATTTGTGCACATCTTAAAACTCAAAAGAAAACGGTGATATTTTCCTCTTTGCATGCAGTTTTTAAGAAGCGGGGAGAAAGGAGCCATAAAATTTCCCTTTCTCGACGTAGCAGGCAGCAGCAGAGTGAGCTAAAGTGAGCAAGGAATACCCAAGGTGACATTTAATTTTAGTGATAATAAGCTATGGCAAAACTCCTCTTATTAAAGACCTGAGGCAAAAGGGAGGATGGAGCAGAGACACTGCAGGGCAGAGGTGGGCTAAGGTGCTGTTAACACAGCTCAGAGCCCAGCGTTAATTTTAGGGAAGAGAGATGTAAGCGTTGTGTTGGGCAGAGGGCAGGGGAGTCCTGCTGAGAAATGGTGTCAGGGGAAGGGGCTCAGGAAGTGCTCAGTGTGTGAGGATGCTCTGCTGTGACCCACAGGCTGGGATGTGGGGGGAGGTGTGGGCACTGCCTTGGATGCACCCAGCCTTGGCTGCTCTCTGCGTGGTGAGCTCTGTGCATAACACAGAGCTGCCAGGACAGCATTGCTGTGCAGTGTCACCTCGAGGTGCTGCACACCTTGTGCAGCTGGGAGCGAGCAGAGCTGCCCAGCCAGGCCTTTGTGGAAAGGGCTGAAAACAGCACTGAAGGCAGCGATAGGAATCAGGCTGACCAGCAGCTTGCTAATTCACGGCCGCCTGAAGAGCCAGACCTCTGTGCCTGCATGCATGCGGATATAAATAGATGCTCAGAGGCACAGCAATGAGCAAGTTGTGCGACGGCCCTCGGAGCTCACAGCAGCCAGAAATACCCGCAGGATGACGGGCAGTCTGAGTGATGTTTGCTGAATGCTGCTCGTGGCACGGACCTGCTGCGGGGGACGCAGCCTGGGCAGCACTGGGCCCCTCTGCCTGCTGCTCTCGGTGGCACTGGGCTGCCCAGTGTGGGGTGGGAGCAGTGTAGGGCCGTGCCCCAGCCCGTGGCTCAGCCCTGGGGTTGGCATTATTTTCCTTTTCCATTTTGCAGAGTGACGGGAGAAGCGATCGCGCTCACCTTGGCAAGAAAGCAGATCCTGCTATTGTCGGGGGATAATAAGGAACAATAATTCTTGAAGAGATAGTGAGAGGCAGAGCTTTCCCGTTCTGTATATAAACCTATCTCTATTTTTCAATCCTAAATGGGCCGTGCATTGAAAGCCTGGTGTGTGAGCTGTCTCCATTCACTGTGAAAGCTGCAAAGAAATAGAAACCATCCGGAATTGCTCAGCCCCTGGAGAGAGGCAGTGCTTTCCCTACGGACATCTTGTTGCCGGGCCGTGATGATTCTGTGTCTTTGTGATCAGGTGAAGGGTGTTGAGTCTTATCACCAGCCCCATGTGTTTTGTTGGGCTGTGGCACGTGGAGCATCACAGCATGGTGGGCTGCTGGGGTGTAGTGTGGGGCAGTGTGGGGCTGCCATGCAGGGAAAGGCTCTCTCCTCTCTGTGGCAGCCATCCCAAGTGCAGGGGGATGAAGGGATTCAGGCAGCCCCGTGGAGCTGGGCTGTGATGGGGTGTTAGTGCCTGTTCTCATCCCCAGGATGAACCCCTCCTGCCTCCCCCCAGCTTTAGTTTCAGTGGCCGATGTGATGGTGTGGCAGGAGAAGTCCACCCCTGCAGGATGGCTGTGTCCCCATGGCAGCACTGTCCTGTGCTGGGGGTGTTAACGTGGCACTGGGTCCACTCTCCATTTTGGGCTCCTTTGGGCGAGGTTTCTCTGCTGCCTCTGAGCCCGGGCTGCACTACACATACATCAGCTCCTTGCGTGACTCAATTGTATTAATTGTTGCACTAAATTATATGGTATTATTCAAGAAGAATGTTAATTTAATTTCCCTACAACTGTGTTCAGCTTAATTTTTAATCAAATCTGACAGCAGAAATTTAATTCAGGCTCTGCGTCGTGGCTGTAAGAGGGACCGAGTCTATAACGAATGTACTAAACTCAGCGAGACAGTTTGCAACATTAATACACGTTAAACAGAGGAGAGCTACTGAGCGGTGGGCTTTAATTATTCATCCTCTGCCACCAAGCTGAGCGCCATGGGAAGAGCTGAGCTGAGCTGTGCAGGATGGAGGTGCTGGGAGTGCTCCTGGCCCTAAGGAGTGCCACCAGCAAGGCAGGCAGAGAGCAGAGCTGGGTTAGAAAGCAAGGCTCAGCCTTTGCAGTGTAGCTGGTAGTGCAGGGAGGGAACCAGAGGCAGTTTGCAGAAGCAGAGCGAGCGTGTGATGGCTTCTGAAGCTGGAGGCATGGAATAAGGCAGGAGTGACTGCAACGTTTCTGAACTTCGCCAAATGAAAGAGCATCTTCCAAAGTAGGGCAGGTAGCAGCATGGAACGCTGCTGGGATGGATCTGCCATCAAGAGAGCGGGTCGTGAAGATAAGGGGCTATTCATTAGGAGAGCTTGGTTAATTAAAGGCAAACTAAAGCACTAACCCTGCAGCAAGCTGCTGATCTGTTACCCACAGCGATGCCATGAGCTCACTTCAGGGAGCCCCAGCAGCTCCTAAAAATCCTGGTGGAAACATTGCACTTTTCTGCTCTGTTGCAAGTGTGGCATGTGGAGTGGCTCCATGTGCTGGTGCTGCTGCGTGTCCCTGCTGGGAAACACACGAGTGTGCAAATCCACAACGGCCACAGTGCTCTGTGAGCAGCTGCTCTTCGTGAAGGGGTGGCAAAGAGTGGGGCTAAGTGGATATAAATGAGGCACGATGTGTTTTAGGATGTTCTCTATTCTGTATCCGACTAAAAAAAAAAAGAAAAGGAAAAGAAAAAGCTGTTCAAAAAATGTTGATAAAGAAAAGGCTTCCGAGGCGCAAACAGCTGAAAACGCAGAGAAAGAAAAACACGTTGAGATTGAATTCTGTGCTCGAACACATTGCTGGCTGTACGGGCAGAGCAAATAGTCCTTCTGTTCTGGAAATGTGCAGCGCCGGGATAATTGCTACCTGTGGTTGCTGTGGGAACCATAACTTTTCAGTTCCAGATTTTGAGCGCTTGATGTCTCAGCCAAATGTGGCACGTTGATGTGAGTTGTGTCGTGTTAGGGGAAATCGGCCAATCTGTGGTTACTATCAACAGGGTGATGGGGATTTTGTGCGAGTAGGGGATGAGCTTTTCCCCTCCTGAAAGGGAGGAAAGGGGGAGAGGAAAAAATAGGGAAAATGAAAAGCTTGGCAGGTGAATTAGGACAACCCCATAGGGGAGAGATCCCCCCCAGGAGCGTGTCAGACCCCTCTGTGCTGTGAAGCATTTCACCCTCATTCCCAAACCCCCTCCCAGTGCAGGGGGGCACAGCTGTGCCCTGTGCTTGGCTGAATGACCTTTAAGGTCCAGGAGCTTTGTAGGGCCGTTATTTCATTAGCCTAATAAAAGGTAACTGTCCTACCCAAATTTACTGCAGCTGTGCAAAGAGCCGTTCCCAAGGGAGTGTTTCCTCACTGCGGGAGTGTGGGGAGGTTTGGGCTGAGGATGGGATGGTGGGGAAGAGCGGGGTGATGCTGGCTGGTCCCCAGTATCCTCATCGCAGCCCTGGGTGCATGGCAGCAGAGATGCACCTGAAGTGGGCCCGAGGCCAGAGAGCATGTTATTTATGATATTACTGGCAGAAAGCATTGGGGAGAAAGCAGTCCGTCGCTCAGCCCTGGAGCCAGGTGTGTTTCCATGGCACGTGGCTGGCTCGTGCCCACCAGAGCCCCCTGCAGTGGGCAGAGCAATGCAAAGTGGGTTCGGGTGCCAGAAACCTGAAATACTGCCGAAGCACAAAGCCAAGGCAAAGGGGCTGCAGCACAGGTACATCTGCAGTGATGTTTTATGGATGACGTGAGGCCCTTGAGGCCGTAAAGAAGGATTTGGGTTTGTTCCAGTGGATGTCATTGTTTCCAGCTGCTGTGCTGCATGGCAGAGTCCTTCTGCTGCCTTCTCTGCGGTGCTGCGAGGGCGACAGCATGGGAACGTGGGGCTGGGTATGGAAAACAGAACTGGATATCTCTCTGTGCTTTCCAGGTCTCAGAGCGCAGACTGCACACACCACCCAGCTCTTGGCTGGGTGTGCTCCCGAAGCCCGCTGCAGTTGGAGCCTTGTGTTCTGTTTGTTGCTTAACAAGGGCTCTAATTAGTTCTCTGAGCTATTGTTTTAGAGCGTGGTTAGGAACTCAGTGCACACGTGTAAGGCAGCGCTTGCCTTATATCAAATGGGGAAGATTTCAAGCTTCGCAAGTTCATAAAACAGATGATGCAAATTCCCAGCGTAGCAGCAGTACATCGGTGTTTGCATAAATAGCAGGAATTGTTCCAGAAAAGACAAAAAAAAAAAAAAAGCAAAATTCTTTCCTCAGCATCACACTGGGTAGAGGATGCTCTACCTACCTGGAATGAATGCTCTCATTTCCAAAGGAAATAAGTCAGCGGATTCGATGCTTGTGAAAGGTGTTTGCAGCTCAATTCAAATGGCTTTTTTTTTTTTTTTTTTTTACGTGAGAAACCATGTGCTGTTTATTAAGAAAAGGAAGCAATGATGCAGTGTGGTGTTCCTGAGTGGGCATTCCCATCTCCCGGGCACGGTGCTGCATGGAGATGTCGGTGCTCAGAGCTGGGATAGCAGCTTCTGCTGGAGCATTTGGGCTGGAAGGTGGAGGTGTTGGATCCAAATGGCTTTCTCACTTGGAACACCCCTGCTACAGAATTCTAAGGGACTCCAAAGTGATGCTTCCTGTAATGCTTTATTGAATGCATTTCTTCTGAAGGGGTTTGGGGCCGACGCAGATCGAACCAGCAGCTCGGGGTGGGGAATCTGGTTTGGGTTTCCAACCTGTGATCATACAACTCTCTCCAAATTCCAATTAACGAGACGTTTTCCATCGTGTTGTTTCCTCCGTAAGCCTCTGTTCTGCACGCATTTCTAATTAGCTTTATCCTGGGAAAACATGAGAGCGAGGAGGATAAAGGCAGCTGCTGCACCGCTCGGAAAATCTGTTCAGTGCCGGGAAGCACGGAGTCAAAAAAGCAAAGCCATGAGGAAACATTAGCTCTGCTCTAACATGAAACTGTGAATGAAGATAAAACCTGTGCATAAACCACGGATGGAGAGAACAGAGTGTGGAGTTACAGCCCCTGGTGAAATTGCAGTGGGGAGGTGCTGGGTTCCCCCCCCAAGGACAGTGCTGTGCGGGTGCTGTGCCCTCATCCCGTGCTCTCTTTGCCCTCCTGGTTGTGTTTGGAAACACTCTGGAATACCATTTGATTGTTAAACGTTAACAAAAGGCACTTCTGGTTGGGGGCTGAGCGGTGTTGTTATCAGGCTGCAGTCTGCAGAGCCGCTGCTTACCTGCACTCACACTTACACAATTCCACAATCTTCCCCCAAATTGCATCCACCAGTTTCCTGCTGCTCTCTCGTGGGCTCTGCTGTTCCCCAGGACCCATTGCTGCAGCGTGGTGATGGGGGGGAGCACTGCAGCCATCCCCTTCCCCGTCAGCACTGATCAGCGTCACGGGAGCTAATGGGGAGCACAAAACCTATTTAAGAGCTACATTTACCACTTGGCTGATTCCATTACACGGTGTAATATCCAGGTGTCACATTTCCTCTCCCAGCGCCTGCCTTAACGCTTTCCCAACCCTCTCTGCTGAGCTGGGTGCCACCATTCTCCCGTACCCATCACCCCGGGATGTGCCTGAGGTGGGGATGGTTGGGACCACAGACCTGGTGCTGCTTGGGGTCGTGCTGGGTGCCACCAGCTCCCAAAGGGCTTTCTGCCCAAGGGCTCTCTGCTGGGGAGCAGCCATGAGGTCCCCTGCACAGGGACACCAGGTGTCTGCAGTACCAGGATCAACGAGCACCCTGCCAGCAGTAATTCTGGGGTTTAAAGCAGATATTTTTCAAGGATTCAGGTGCTTTGTGCAAAGCAAATAGCACAGCAGCACAGAGCACCCCACAGGTCCGCTCCGTGCAGGGCTGTGCCATCACTGCGCGCTGCTGGGAACCCATCAGTGCTTCAGCTGAGAGCTTCACAAGAACAGAAAGAAGTCCCCAAAACACATACGACACACACACAGCTCTTTGAGTCTTGTCCCCATGCTCCTCGTTGGGGTTTCCTTTCCTTTTCTCTTCCTTCCACACATCCGTGGCCGTACCTTCCTCCAGCACCCACTGCTGGAGGAGGATTCATCCCCAGGCCTTGCTGCTGTTTGCTGTTGTTGGTGCACAAGTGCCAGAAGACGTCTCGCAAGTGCATACACATCATGCTCAGCTGCCACAGAGGATCTGAAGTTGTCGGAAGTTCTGAAGCTCCTTTATAGGTGTCACAAGTCCGACATCAAAGATCGCGTTATCAGTTTTGCTCTTTTGTTTTGTGTCGATGCTACGGTACACATCGCCCGTGGTGGTTTTATCTGTAGCTACAGTTTTAGAGAACGAGATTAAGGATGTAATCGCTTCCTTTGATTCTTAACGAGATCAAACAGGACGACGGGAATTTCAGCGGAAGGTTCCAGGAGGTGCGGCTGCCTCTCGCACTTAAAAGCAGTGCTGTCTTCAGGGCAGTATCAGACCACGCCTCCAGAGCTGATGCTGAGAAGGAAATGTGGGCAGAGGGGCTTTTTCCTGAGCGTGTTTGGACAGGGCTGTGTGAGGCCGAGGGAGTGGAAGCTGGGGACAGAGAGCTGAGTGCATCTCTGCACTGTTACCCAGCACACGTGGGATGCTGTTGTGATGCTGCGTAGTGCAGCTCTGTGGAGCTCTCTGCTGATCTTCAAGGCAGGAGGGGTTTGCAGGGCAGCCTGGCTCACAGGGCAGCCCTGCAGTGCCGTGGTGGCATTGCTGTGTCTTTCTCCACCAGTGCAGTGTTGTGTTCTCTGCAGGATGTGATTCAGAATGAGGTTTGTGATGAAGTTCTTGGGCTCAGCATGGGCTGTCCGGCAGTCACTGAAAGATGTCCCAGGCTTAACATGTGGGTTGCTGAAAAACAGCGTTAAAATGCAGCATAAATTTCCTATCTGGTGAATCTTAAGCGCAAATATCCCAATAAATGAAAGAGCCTAGCAGGTACTGAAGGAGGCAGCTCTGTGTGCAGGTGAGGAGTGAACAGAAGGTGCAGAGTTTTGTTTTCTTCCCTTGAAATGCCCTCAGTTCCTCTGAGATCCCAGCACGATAAATCTCTGAGAAAGGAAAACCTTCTTCTTCGTGACCTTATGGATTTAAGATCTATTTCTAAACCAAATTTTCATAAAAAAAAAACAAAAAACCCTGCCACACACAATCTCCAGATTAAACCTCGTTTTATTTTCAGGCAGAGATGACCTTT
Source organism: Callipepla californica brunnescens (assembly GCA_023055505.1). Lineage (NCBI taxonomy): Eukaryota > Metazoa > Chordata > Aves > Galliformes > Odontophoridae > Callipepla > Callipepla californica. Next base: position 1,841,239 of record JALIRH010000055.1, read on the forward strand.
CCTAGCTCTGGATATTAAATATCACGAAACCCGCTGCAATTTAAGCTGAGGATTTTACATTTGAATAAATGTAACTGGAAAGCAAAGCTAATGCTCCTGCAGAGAGCAGGGATGACAAATGGGGGGGGAGGGGAGGAGGGGTGTCCCCACGTCCCTGCAGGATCCCAGCAGAGATGCTCACACTGCTGTCACCCTGCAGCCCGTGTTCCTCAGTGTCCATCCGTGCTGGACTCAAGAGGCACAGCATTGGCTCCTCCATCTCTGTGATGGAGGCTGCGTGCAGGAGAACACTGCTGCTGCATGAGAGCAGACGTGAGGCAGAGCCTGGGTGGACAGACAGACAGACAGACAGTGGTGATGTGTTTTGCAAAGGTGGGAGAGGAGACAGGTGTGGTGATGCTGCTTTGCACGTGCTCACATTGATGGGAGCATCATGAGAGGCAGCATCCGTCGGCCTCTGGGCTTTGCTGCTGTGGGAAATGTGCACTTGGTTGTGAAGCAGTGTGTTAAATCGGGGAGAACTTTAAACTCCAGCAGGATTTTTTCACCCTTTTCAGCTGGAAAAGCCTTTTTGGTTAACAAATGCTTTGCGACAACAAATCAATGTTCTTCTGTGTAACAGAATTAACTCAGCTTGCACCGCTCCAGACCTGCTCTGTACTTACTGTCAATAACGAATCTTTTCATGGGTGAAATGAAGGACCTCAGCTCATTAGCACGTGCGTTTCTGAGTGTAATTTATCAGCAGGAAGAAGTTAAAACTGTCAAAAGGTGTAAAGGCAGTTTGGGTGAAGGAGAATGTTAAAGAAGGAAAAAACAGTGCTGGGCAAAGCCAGGATGAAGTGGATAGCTTGGCTGGAAGTGGGAGGGAAGCTCTGGATGGTTTCCCAAGGCTGAGCAGGGGCTGCTGGTGGCTGGAGGTGAAGCCATGGCAATGGCAGATGGATGCCAGGGGTTGGTCCAGCCACGGTGTGAGGTGAGAGCGATGAGTGGGACTCTGAGAAGCGCAGCATCCATCAGCACACTTCCACCCAAGTGTGTCTGCACGTGGCTGGTGCTGTGGGGCGAGGGAACCCGAATTCCTGACCTCCTCAATTCAGGCCACAGTGCAAGTTGCCATGGCGACTCACCGGTGATGGAGGCTCGCTGCCAGAGGCATCTGTTAATCTGATTTTTATCAATTTTTAAAGAGGGTACAGTGGTGGAATCTCCCGCTCCTCTCTTGCAAAAAACATTTATACTTGATGGACAGCACAGGCTTCGGTGACTTCGCAAATGAACCTCGACAAAGAGCCAGCATGAATGCTGTGCTGCACAGGGCAGTGTTCTGCATGGGGCACTGCTGCCTTTGGGGCACTGCCTTAGCTCTCATGGGATGCAGGACACGGCCAGGCTCAGTGCAGTGGGTCCAGTGGGATTGCACCTTGGTCTTCATGCATCTTCAGGCATCTGGAGCATTCAGGAGTACTTTGCAGTCCTTCCGCAATTGTTGCAGGAGAATATAAACACAGATATCAGGAACTTTGTTGTTTTCCTTTAGCTGAGTGCCATACCGGTCTCAGCAGTGGCAACGTTTCCACTTCAGCTCTAAGCAGACAGAAGCACCTCTTGTCCGAGTGAATCACAGCCGACTCCACTGGGGCCATTGTAAGTCACAATAAAAATGACACACAGAGCCATGCAGGATGGCAGCCAAGAGAGGGATGGGCAAAAAATAAAGGAAAGTTATGGCCCTTATCGCTCACTTGCAACAGCTCCGAACACCTCACTGCAATGGGATGCCAAGCCTGCTTCTGCCCCATAGCACAGGGATGACCCACGAGGACCACAGGCATTGCAGATCCACAACTTGCTGCTGCGTGCTGTGCTGCTGAGCCCCTCAGGATTCACTCCTGGCACATAAAATGCAGAAATATGAGAGCTGTTTGCCGGAGTATTATCTAATCGTGGAGCTAAAGTGATGTGTGTGATGATACGGGCACATCTTTTACATGAGTAATCTGCAAAGAAGATGCTCTACATAAATGTCACCTGATTTTGTTCCGATTTAATCCCCTTTATTTATTGCGCTGTTGTACCTGTTTATTATTTCCAATTTTTCTTCCCAGCACTTTCCCTCGCTGCACCTGCCACTTCCCATCCTATCAGACCCTCCGTGTGAGGACAGCGAGGCGTGCTCGTGTCATTCCCTGCCTTCCTACGGAAGCAAGAGAGAGAATAAAAAGAAAATAGACACCGTGAAACCTGCGCACGTCTGCCAAAAATAGTGCTGCACATCCACCTGGAGCAGAGCTCTGTGCCCGTGACCCAGTGCTGATGGACGAGCAGTGGTGGGACCCCACAGTTTCCCATGTCCCTATGGGTGCAGCCCTGTGCTGCCACCACAGTCTGCTCTCTGCCCCTGGGTTGTGCCAGAAGGGATTTCTGCGTTGCATTCGGTGCTGGGGCTGCTCGGGGTGATGGCAGTGCCATGGGGACATGGGATGAAGACGCTCCTCTGATCCCTGGGGGTGGCTCCGCTCTGAGCAATCAATCAGATGTAATTATGCCAATTAATTAGCTCATGCACACGGCTCCAGGAAGGCTCTGTGACCTGGCAATGTGTCCGTGGTGGGCACAGGAGCACGGGGCTGTTCCTGTGCTTATTGCACACTACTCAGGCCAGGGGATACGGTCACAATTTAGCACACAACCCGGTAGTCCGGTGATAAAAGCTTCATTTTGTTGCTGTTTTAGCCACCCTGCTTTGCAGAGCTGATATCAATCCTCATTCCAATCAAAGCCCTTCTCAACCATGCTCCACTGAAGTGGAATTTTCTGCAAAATAAGGTGTTATTAACCCAGCTCTCCTCCTCCCGGCGAGGAACGAGCCCTGCCACCGAAACCATTCCTCACCAGCGAACCCTGCTTAAATAGCGATTAGCAGCGTTCCAGCAGCAAGACAAATGCAAAACCTGTGACCTTCTGGGACTGTGGGAGGGAGGAGAAGCCCCCTTTTCTCAGCTGGAATTTCAGCACTGGGTGATTTCTGCAGTGCACACAGCCTTTCTGCTCCCTTTGCTCTCTGCTCAGTGCCCCATCCTGCATGGAGCTGCTCTGGGGCTGTCCCGTGTGGGTGCTGGTTGAGATGGGGCATGGGCCGACGTTTTGCAGCTCTGAGTGCAGAAGGAGATGGCAGTGCTGGAAAACAGAAGCGTTCCGGCATGGGAAAACATTTGTAATTTAAAAATCGTCCCTGTTTCGGAAAGTTAAAAAAGAAACGGCACTTTTATTTTAGGATTTGTCAGGATTTTGTTGATGATGATTTCCCTCGGTTGCCACAGCCTCACATGAAATGAATAATCACTTTCTCCAGCTCGGTAACATCTGAAGAAAGAAAGGAAGGCGTGATGGGGAGCTCCTTTTCCTCTCTCCAGCCTCGTTTGTTGCAGCGGATTCTTTCAACAGCAAACAGAGGGGAAATGTGGGGAGCAAATACACGGTGCAGAATTAGTTTATTTCCCAAACTCCCAAAGCAAAAGAAAACGTGAATTCCTGCCCCAGCTCCCAGCTGTTGATGCACAGAGGTTTGTTGTTGCTGTGCAGCTTTGCCCAGGGCCGGATGCTTCACTGCTTCCCGTAGCTGTGTTTTCCAGGCTGACCTGACCCACACTTTGCACCTGGGTCGGGCACCAGGAGGTGTTGCACTGCTTCCAAACCCACATGCTCTGACCACCTAAGATTATCAAATCTAGAAGTGGTCGAAGGGAGAAGAAACTTCTGGCTCAAAAGCGGAACTCTGTGCTGTGAGTGTTGGCACAGTCCTCACGTGTTGTCATAAACAAGGATGGGATAATTAGGTATTTTTTAAAGGGACAAAATTATTTTATTTGCTTCCCTGCTGGTTTTCATGTGGCCATCAGTCATCGCTTCACACAGATAAGATTTCTTATGAGCAGTGACAGGATAAATTATATGGTTCTCATCCAGCAAATCAACATTACTGTGCAACATTATCTCTTGCAGAGCGATGTCTGAACAAATCATAAATTCTATCCAGCTTTATTAGATCTGTCTTTAACTCAAATATTTATTTTATTCCGAGCTGAGGTGTGTTTCTTTTCCCCTAATTGTTAATCATGTTAATAGGGGTGGGGGACGTGGCTCTCTGAAACAAAACCTCTGCGGCACTGCCGGGTGCTTTTTGTTGGAGGATGCCATGGGGTGCTGTCAGCACTGTGATGGGCTCAGGGATTTATTGAGATGTGACATATTAATGATTGGCTTCCACATCCTCCCAGTGGATTTCCTGATGGATACGCTGGGGAGGAGGAGGGGGGCTTCTCCCCGCCGTCCCCTGTGGATCCTTTGCTCTATCACAAAGTGGTAAATCCTGGAGCTGAGTGTCTGGGACTGCTGCAGTGAGTGCCTGTGAGGTGGGGAGGTTTCTGCAGCAGCTTTCACCCGGCTCATGTATGAGGCATTTGGGGTAATTCGATGTCCCCTCTTTCTCCCAGGCTCATCCGAAGAAATGAGGCTGAGTGTGTGGGATGGGCCGAGCAGGACTGAGTTATTGTTGAAGTTATTGATTGAAGAGTGGGAGAAGTAGCATTAGAGCCTGGTTCTCCTTTGTTCTGCTAGGGAGACAAAACATTTTCTTAAATTATGAGTCAATAAATGATTGTGGGTTTTTTTTACGTTTCTCAGACTGACATCAGGTAGCTCCGAGGCACATTGCAGAGAAGTGCAGCTTGCTTGGCCTGTGGGAGCACGGAGCTTTCAGCATCAGCAGCCTGCTTGGCTCAGGAAGGGGAGCTGGGATGGCTCTGAGGAAAGAAAATTGCTTGAAAAGCACTCGGGATGGAAGCGATGAGAGCTGCTGCCATGGGGGGAACCATGGCCAGAGCCTGAGTTCAGAGCAGGGTCGTGCTCTGCAGATGTTTGCACAGAACCTGATTCCTTCCTTCACTCGTGTCTCACCGATGAGCAGGCAGCAGGAGAGGTCTGCTTATTTGGATGCTCGTAGGTTTTTGCTTTGTACTGATGCTTGCAATCGAGTTGGGCTTGGACTGGCAATCCACATGCTGTGAGGCTTTTTCTTCCATCATTGCTTTCTGACATTTTTAAGGAAGTCGTGCTTCTGCCAGTGCATCTCATTTTGTAATTAGATTAAACAACTTCTTTGTGCCCAGAATTTTGCTTTTCAAGAACATAAGCTGGATAAGAAGTGAATTCTCCTATTTCATCTGCTCCCAGAAAGTGAACAGCAGAGCCACTTACTGTGATTAAATTAATCACTGGGCAGAAATGTGCTTGTAATGATCTGCCACCAAACCGCCTCGGAGGGTTTTGAACATTTTACCGCCAGGGTCAGCAGTTTTCTCACCCCTTTGGACTGCAATGAAAGGAGGGGCAGCTCCTCACGGCGATGTCGCTCTCATTAAATGAGGAGACGATATATCGGGCTGTCAGGGCTGAAACAGGTCAGAACATCTCAAAAGCAGGAGGAGGCCCAGGGGATCGTGCAGGCTGCACACTGCAAAGGAGCTCTGCGTGGTGCACAGAGCTGGCCATGCACTGTGCAGCGGGCATCCCTGCTGCTGGGCATCCTTTGGTGCTGCAGACCATGCCCAGCCCCAGCAGGATGCTCCTTTTGGCTCAGCAGACCTCTCTGCTTGGTCACAAAGCTATGGGATGGGAGCCATGCATGGGCACTGCGCTGGGTGCTGCACCCCGGGGAGCAATGTTCTCCTGCTGCTTCTCACCGGCGTGGTCGGAGATAAAAATGTTTCCCAGGGGCAGGCACGAGATCTGAACTGACGTGCCATGCGAAAATGAATTCGGCAGCTAATTTCCCCATGCGCAGGTGGAGCTGAATGGTAAATGAATGAGCGCTGCTGGCTGGAGCAGTGCCGTGCGGTGCTCCATCCCAGCACCGAGGACAGGAGCAGCGCTTGCTGCCACACCACGACTTCCTCGGTGGGGAAAAATAAGTGAGAGACAGCAAACGCAGCCCATGCACAGAGCAATGCATCCGTGCATCGTCTGCCTCGTGAAGGTCACTGCATTTAAGTGCAGGAAGAAATAGTCACATGTTGTGTTGTTCCCTAGACGTTGTTTACATCGTGGTTACCTGCGGTGTGTTTGGTTGCTGCTGGTGCCTAATCTCTTGGTGCTTCATTATTTTGCTAGATTTCTAAGAGCGATGATAAAAATAATTATTTTCAAGTAAGTAGCCAATCATCCAACCTCTCGATGCTGATACTGAAGAATTAGCTCAGCGTTAATGCGAAGGCAATAAGCCATTAATGTGGGCACACAAGTGTGCTGTGCAAGTCGCTAAATAAAGAGTGAGGGATTAGCAGGGAGGATTTACATAGCAGTAACAGCTCTGTATTAGCACATCTTACATATGGCAATACTTCATTAGCAACTGAAATCTGTGTGGAGAACAGAGGCACTTCCTACTGCCCCAGCACCAACGTGGTGTTGTTTCCAGCACATTCTGGATGACTGTAGAGGCTCTTGCCAACCTTAATGATTCTGTGGTTCTCCAGGGACGTGGTTTGGGGGGCATACAGTTGGTGATTGGACTTGATGGTCTTGGAGGTCTTTTCCACGCACAGCAATACTATGATCCCAGTATTCCCTTGCAGGACCTCCCTGTCCTGGCTGGACACAGGGTTGGTGTGCAAGGGAGCAGCACAGAGCAGGTCCTGGTGCAGCTGTTCTGTGGCAAAGCCCTGTTCCTGCCTATAAATGCACTACAGGTTATTGCTGAAGGGAAAGGATGGCTTCTGTGAATTGCCCTCTGGGTTCCGTGGAGAATCGCTGTGTTCCCACGTTGTGATTCTCTGCCTGCTGCCGTCCCCCCATCAGCACGTACTCCTCGTTGTGCTGGAGCACAATCTCACTCTGAAAGGGCTCAGATGAAGCTGATCGAAGATGGATGGGGAGTGTTTTTCTCCCCTGACAATAGGCGTTGTTAAGGCTTTTGTGTGCAGCTCCTCAGCTTCTGAGAAATGAGCATGTAATCTCCATTCTAACATGCAAAGGAAATCGAAAATCCATACAGGCCACTTAAAAACCTATAGATTTCAAAAGCTTTGTTCCCTGGGGTGTTGAGCACAATGCTGGGCACCTGCTGCAAGCAGGGCTCGGGGGCTGCCTGCAGAGGGGACATCACTGCACTCAGCTGATGGAGCTCCCCTTCCTTCAGAGCAGTAAAGTGGCCCTGAACCCATCACAAGGGTGGGATGGGATGGGATGGGATGGGATGGGATGGGATGGGATGGGATGGGGTGGGATGGGATGGGGTGGGATGGGATGGGATGGGGTGGGATGGGGTGGGGTGGGATGGGGTGGGGTGGGATGGGATGGGGTGGGATGGGATGGGGTGGGATGGGATGGGGTGGGATGGGGTGAGGTGGGCTGAGGTGGGCTGAGGTGGGCTGAGGTGGGCTGAGGTGGACTGGGAGTTTTTCTTCTTATCTTTAGAGTCTATCAGAAGTCCCACATGCATGTTCTTGCCAGATTTCATTTTTGGAAGAAGCTGCTAAGTGGCATCCTTCATTAACCCCTTCAGGCCATGGGTACACTGAATGAGAATTGACGTCTCTATTTAAATGAAATTCTAGCAAAATATTCACAACTAAGCAAAAGTTAGACGATGTCCAGCATTGTGGTCACGATGATGGGTAGGACCTTACTTAATAATAATTAGAAAATAAAGAGCAATGATCAATTCTGATAACTTGGGAGTGCTTTAGATAAGTAACATGGAGTTTTCTTCCCTTTCTGCTTATATTTAGATCAACCTCACGCACAGAGGTAAAATCTTTTTGGTTAATTTTAGATCCCCCATAATTTCTTCATTACTGTACCGCATTTCCAACCAGCTCCGGGGCCTTCAAGCCCAAGACAGTTGACTAAAGACAAATTAGAGTTTGTGCTTCCTTTGTCTGCTTTAATGAGTGGCTGCCATTACCTCTGAGATGCTTCCAGGACTGCAAGCTCTTAAATGCCTTCTTCCAATAAGAAAGATGTAATTTCAGGTTTTAATGGTTGAAGATTAATTACATAGTAGCCCCTCCGCGGTTCCCCAGCTCCCTTCCCTTGGTTTGTACATTGATGCTTTGCAATAGTGCGTGGGCTCTGTGTGCTGGGCAGCTCGTGGTGCTGCAGGGCTGCTCCTCAGGCTCACATTCCTTGCTCTGGCTTCTCCTTCCCCTGCAGAGTGGCAGAGGTGATTTTCAGACCTGAGCAGATCAGTTTGTGTGGATTGCACAAGGCAAATAGCCCATCACAAAGCGTGTGGTCGTGGAAGCAGTTTTAATGCTTAAGACGGTGCTGTCTGTTTTTTCTAATGCTTCTTTTAAAAATAATAACGCTTTGCACTTGGCAGCCTTGAAGCCTCTCCTGGATACACACATTTGCCACTGGCTGATTGATATCAGCAATTCTGCTATTACAGCAGAACTGGGACATTCGCAGGCATATATTCCTTGCCTGTTTGTGGCATGGAAAAGAAAACCTAAGGAACACCAAACAAACCCAAAAACAAGAACTCAGTGTTTTGAAATGATGTTAAGTGCTCTTTTGTGACCAGCCAACAACGAATATCTTAAATCCAAACTGTGAGGCTCCTACATGTGGGTTCGGTCCCTCTGGCCACGCTCTCCTCACTTGGCAGCACTCAGGGCACCTCTATCCCTGCACTCACATCTGAATTTGCTCCCAGAGAGGTGTGAGGACCCGGGGAGCAGCAGAGCTGTGTCACTTCTCCGAAGGAAAACATTCTGTGCAGAGCAGGAGGCTGAAAATGGGCCAAGTTTCCCCATCTGCACCATTTGCATTAGAGGAAGAAACGAGGCAGAATGCAGCTGAGGGTGGGGTGAAGAGGAGAAGGGGAGAAGCAGCCCCGGGTCTGGCCCAGGAGATGGGCACAGAGGGAAATGGGGGTGGTCTTCATGCTGTGTGGGTTTTGAGGGCATCATTGCAGTGCCACGACCCCAAGACTTTGGGGACCTGCGTCTCTTGCAGTGCTCTGTGTCCCTCAAAGTCCGCTGCAGAGGTGAGGCTCCAAAAGAGAGAGCTAAATAGTTGTATCCATGAAGGAGGGTCATGGATGAGACTGCTTCTGTGAGTGATAGGAGCCGTGGGTGGAACCCTGTGATGTGCCAATCCCTTGCCAAAGAATCTACGTTCTGTATACAACTTAATTTCAACTCCGTAGCTCCGATGCGTGTGTTTACTCTGGGGAGCAAGCACTGTTTGTGGTTTCCAGCACAGCGCAGCTCATAATTTTTTCACACCTCTCGGAGCAGGTGACAGCTCACTTGCAAAGCCCGATCCGTTTTCACGCGGCGCTTTTAATGTATGCACAAATAACACATCCGAATGAGCCCGCAGACAGAACGCTGTCCCCGTCCCATGGCAGCACATGGGACAGCAGCAGCAACGCCAGAAGACTCCTCTCTATAATTTCCTCTTGGACGGAGCTCTTCTGTACTTAATTGCAGGAAGGATTGTTATGCTAATTGCTGTTTTGCAGCGAGTTAATTCTGTTGGATGTCTGAATTGAGCTGCGTGCCCATCGCGGGCTCTGCTCCCATCCATGTGTCACCCCACAGCCCCACGCTCTGCATGGTCCTCGGCCATTGCATTGTCACTGCTCTGCCAAGTTGTAGGTGCTCTGTGTTGGCACTGATGGTTAATAATAACACGGCGGCTGCTTCATGCCGAGAGATGATTCATCATCAGTGGGAGCAGAAAGTCCGGAGGCAAAGTTTGATTTCTGACGTGCAGTAATTTCTTCTAAGAGGGCGTTCTGCCTTTTCCTTCCCAGGTGGGTGTTGGTCGGCAGCTCCTCAGCCGTGTCCACCTGCAAACTCCAGCAATGGGAATCGGTCGTGCTCCAGTCTGCGTTCCCCGTTAACAGCGAGCACTTTCTGGTCAGGTTTCAGCACGTGGATTACTTCTGCACAATGCAAGGTGTGTTAAAATGTACCATGCTTTTCAAAATTAGATATAGATATATATATATATATATATAAAATCTTTGTGATAAGCCATTCAGCTGTAAATGCATTTCAGTCACACTGAGAAGATGAAAGAGCCAGAGCTGCTGTATTACTTTAAGTAATCAGACTCGGGGCTCTGGGCAGCCTTCCTCCCAGCTGATAAATAGAAGGGATAAATAACCTGGACACTAAAAGTTGCATTAGGCAAATAAAGATATCCCCAGGAATCGCGTGTGACGTCCGAGAGAAGGCAAATAAAACCCTGACTTATGGAAGGCCATCCAACCTCCTGGAGAATTGAATAATGGGAATTATTACGGAGCATCCGACGCCGCCTGTTAATGCCTGGCAGTCCTGCTCACCACCACTGTAAAGATGAGGTTGTGTGGCACCCACATGCATGTAGCTGCTCCGTTGTGAGATGAAGGGCCGTGGGTGGGCACAGTGGGATGGGTTGGGCTGGGATGTGGTGACGTTAGGGGTCTTTCCTGACCTCAGTGAGTCTATCATTTGATGAAGTGCCTTTTGGAGATGGGAAGGCCGCCTCCTCCCCGCTGCTCTCTGTGTCCCTGTGATTTGGAGGTGGGTGTGCACCGGGGGACAGTGATGGAGGGAACCAGTGCAGAGGGTGCTCCGATGCTCCCAGCCACGTCTTCCCCTGCTGCTGCACGATGCTGTCTCACATCTAAACCCCTCAGTTCTTTGTGGAAGAGCTGATTGTCATTTTAAGAAGAGCTGGAGGAGGTGAGGGGTGCAAGAAAGAGCCAGGGTCAGGTGGGAAGGCATGGAAAGGGGAGGTGGGGCCGGACCCAGACCCTGCAGCCCTCAACTCATCGCTCCCGTGCCTTTACTTTGCAATAAAACATGGCATTCCTTAATTCTGATGATAAGAGTATAATGAAATAACTTAAAGAAGATGGCAACGTCCCGCTAAGTAAGCACCCCCAGGAGTGTGAGCGCAGCACAAAGCCACGTTAATGTTCGGTTCTAGCCACAAACATTACGGTTTTCAATTTAGCAGATGATACTTCTGGTTAGCTATGTATCATACGTGCCGTACCACTCTCTCTGGGTGGTTTCTCTCATCAGCAGCAATAGCGTTTTGCTGGTTGTAAAAAGGCCATTTTTCTCTGAGAGCACTTTCTATTTACTGATCCACTGAAGCAGCATTGGGATCAAAATCACGCTCTGAAAAGTAATTGATATAATCAGCTGCACGAAGCTCGCTGCTCATGATAAAAGTTCTCTCTGGCAAGCTGTGGGATGCAGCAAAGTGCCATTGGGTTATGTGAGCTCTGCCCTGAAGCAGAAAGGAACGTGGGGACAAAGTCCCTCTTTGCTGTGCTTTGCTGAGGGTGACGTGCCCTGAACCAGGGTGCCCTGCAAAGCTGCCAGATCAGGATGCTCAGATGAAGGCAGAGCTAACTTCTGTGGTGTAAAACCCAAGCAGAAAATGAGAGCATCTCCAGGCTGTGCAGCAGAAATTCCCACAGTGTGCAGCATCCTCATGGCACACCGCATCCCCATGGTACCAGGGAGGTGGGACCCAGGGGGGCTGTCAGTGAGGATGGAGCAGCGTGCTGGTTGGAAACGTTGGGAGAGGAGATACAAAGGAGCAATTTTTCCTGGAAAGTGCTGCAGAGAGATAACACAGGCTCCAGCTGCGACCTCCGCACTCTCTCATCTGGCTGAGCTGTGCCTGCAAGGAAAGAGCCATCGCTCTCCAAAACACGCTTGTGAAAGGGCAAAGGCTGCGGCGAGTGTACTGCTAATGCTCTCTGCTTGGAGCTGCTGCACAGAGCAGAGCTGTGCAGAAGAGGTGGCTGCTGCTCTGCGCTGTCCCCATGCTCCATTGGTCGCACCTCTGCTTGTCCCTGGGGTTGGGGATGTGGGCCAGCAGCTGCTGGCTGCTCGTGGTCCTCGAGCGTGGAGCACCACCAAGCTCCGCTCTAGAGATTGCCTTAAATTAATCAATTAGGAAAAATGAGCTGTGCGGTGTGGAACGTCCTTGCTCCATAGAAGTCTTTTGAACTATTCGTTCTCTCGAGGAGATTAATTACGAGCGCGCAGCGCTAATGCCCTTTTAATGGAATCAGTTATTCAATTTTAAGGAGTCCCCAGCACTGTCTGAGCCAGCATTACGTATTCACTGTGAGTTCCAGATCAAACAAGAGGGGATAACGCCGATCTGGGCCAGGTTCTTTATGCTCCAGGATCTGCTTTCGTTGTCTGCTCTCTGTGTAATTCCACAAACTGGCTTTTAACCTGCAGTAAAAAGGTTGTTTACAAAGTGCACGCATTTACATCTCAGCTCTTCTCCTCAGCTTAATGAGACTGGAGATGCACACTCGGCTTCTCGATGCTGCTGGGTTGGAGGCAGACCCCTCCTTTCCTCCCCATATCCTGCCCTGCTTTCCCTTCCTCTGCCCATTGTTAGAGCCCACGTTTTCAGGTGCCCATTCTCAGGCCCGAGGTCGGGCAGCTCCCATCAGCTTCGTTAGCAATTGGGGTAATTAAGGATGTGATGCGCAGATGTTCCGGCTCTGAGCACCAAGAACAAATGCACTTTTTCAGCGGCAGATTGCAAATGGGAAGTTGAAGGAAACGATCCCTGAAATAATTATGATAGGAATCTGATTAAAATGCAACCTTTATTGAATGGATTTAACCCAGAAAGCCAGCTTTGCGTCCCAACCCCAGATATATGCTCCACAGCATACACTGCTTGTAGGGCACTCCACTTGGATCCCTCCATAGCAGTGGGATCTGTTGGCACAGCCTTCCCTACGTGCACACAGATCTGTCTCCAGTGTTACTCTTTTCCCATGGTGGAAACAAAACATTTGCTAAACTGAAGAACATTCATTAGCACGCTATGGAAATGACCCAGTATTTTGGTTTCCCACTTGCCTAATTAGTTTTTGTAGATTAGCAAGTAGAACAGCTGAACAATCAATTGGACATATTAATCAGGCCTATTTTGGAAGCTTGAGATAGAGAATATGTTTCGTCTCTTCTTTCATTTAGGATATAATGGCTCATAAATGGACACATACAACATAAATTACATCCTTTAACAAGACGAGAAGAGAAAATGGTGAAGTCTAAATAAGGAAAGCTGGAGCCCTTATCAGAAATTCATTGGGCTTCAGCTCGGCTCTGCATGGCATCGCCTGACTGCGTGCCCTGTGCCCCACCTGGGAGCTTCATCTCCACCTCAAAGGGACATACAGAGTGGTGAGATGAGGCCCAGCAGAGCACCAGGGCGCCCAGGGGGAGGTTTGGGAGTCCCACCACGAGCACATCCCCATGGGAACATCCAGGTCTTTGGAGCACCGAGGGCTCAAGCTCTGCAGCACTTTCTGTAGGGCAGTTCCCAGCTCGAGCTGCTTCCAGCTGCTTTCCTGGGAGCTGGGGAGCAGGCAGCACGGCTTATGTTTCACTCAGACCTTTCTTAGAAAAAACAAGTAGTGTCCTAGCCAGCATTGCTAACAGGTGCAGATGGAAAAAGCTTTGGGTACTTTGTTCTGCTTGCATCCGTGACACCAGCAGGGCCTTCTTTAGATGGCAGAACTGATGGGCAGGACTGCCTGGTGGTCACAGAGCCAAAGTTACGCTTCAGAGCGAGCTCCCTGGCTCAGGAAAGAGGGAAGAGAAGCTGTGAGCGTGTACTGCCGGCACCAGCAATCAGAGCAGCAAGGTCAGATGGGAGAGAGCTTTTGTAGCTGAAAACCTCCTCTAGCTCCTCCTGAACACTGCGGCTTACTAATATCTGAGCAGTGATGCTGTGTGTAGGTGTATGGCAGACATATATGTACGTTTGATACATTATTCCTATTTGCAAAGGTTCAATAAAAAATGTGTGGGTTGTTGCAAATTATTTCTACCATCCTTCTTGCAATGAAGTTAACAGCTGACTGCGTTCAAATACATCAGTTGTATAAATTCATAGGGCATTTTCATGTTTCAATCTAGTTATGCATTTCTAGTTGACCAAACATGCTCGAATTACCATTAACTGCAATCCTATCACTTGGTTCACTGAGCAGAAAGGCAATATCTGTGTTTTAACCATTCAAGACCTGAAGCTGGAGGCAGCAGGAGGAGGCAGCACTCATCCTGGTCTTGGTTCTGTCCTGGTCCTGGTTCTGATCCTGCCCTTGTTCTGGTCCTGTCCTTGTCCTGACATGGTCCTTGTCTTATTCCTGTCCTGATGCTGGTGCTGTTGCTGATCCTGCCCTGGTCCTGATCCTGTCCTGGTCTGCCTTGGTCCTGGTTCTGATCATGCTCTGGTTCTGGTCCTGGTTCAGGCTTCTGTCCTGTCCTGTCCTGTCCTGTCCTGTCCTGGTCCTGCTGTGGTCCTGAACTTGTCCTGATCCTGTCCTGGTCCTGCTGTGGTCCTGAACTTGTCCTGATCCTGTCCTTGTCATGCTCTGGTCCTGAACTAGTCCTGGTTCTTCCCTGGTCCTACCTTGATCCTGTCCTTCTCTGATCCTGATCCTGTCCTGATCCTGATCCTGGTTTTGCCCCAGTCCTGGTCCTGTCCCTTCCCTTCCCCTGCCCTGCTCTTACCCTGGTCCCAGCTGTGTCACAGCCATTGCAGAAGCTGCTGCACAGTGCCAGCATCGCCGCAGCCACTCAGATCACATTGGTACAGGCTCTGCTGGCAGCCCTCACCGTGATGCTGAGTGCTGCTGTCCCACAGCCGGAGCCCTGCGCTGCACACTCTACTTTTTCTCTCCCCTTTCTCAGCCAGAACGCTCTCCGAGTTCCGTATGTGCCACATTTTCTCCCCGCGCCTGCAATGCTCTTAACAGATCCCACCCTGCCAAATGCTGCTTGGGTGTAAACGTGCACATGGGCAAGAAAGCAGCTTTCCTGAAGAGATGAACAGAATCAGGAACAAGCCCAAAAAGCCAACGAAAAGGAGAACACATCTCTGGAAGCCAAACCACAGTGATGTGTCCACCCTCTGCTGCTCCACTGCTCTGCGTTCCTCATCAGAATTGTGAATCTTTTATTGATACCAAATCTTTGTTGAGCTGTACAGAGTCTCCCTCTCCTCAGCCCTACAAATAAGGCTGCTGCTTGCTGGCAGCCCTTACTGGGGTGAGGCTTTATGGCACCGGGGCTCTGCAGAGTGAGATGTTCATTAGGAAAATTCACCTTTGTGATGTTCTCTTGTATCCTTGCTGGCAGTGGGCTGAGGTGCATTGTTACTGTCGTTCTGGGATGGTTTGATGTGGGCTTTTCTCCCACCCGATGTGGGCAATGTGCTCCCTCCCAGGACACCACTGCCTTTCAGCACAGGGACCGTCAGTCCTTCATGTATTAGTGATTACCTGGGAAGAAGCTATAAATATAATGAAATACCAATGTTTCCTAAAGGCACCGGTGGTTATTTTCAGGGAGATTCATTATCTCTGAAAATCAGATCAAATAAATAATGTTCTCCTGGAATACCGGGACATAACTCATAATTTCTGAGTGTTTAGGGAGGACCATTAGCTCATCAGCTCTCACCTCATTTATAACACAGCTATCAAACTTCACCTCTCGTGCAGTGCCTGAAGCAGAAGTGGGGTGGAGAGCTGCTCCCCCACGGCCGTGTGCCCATGTAGTGCAGGAACACCTTCTGCCTTTTCCCCTCTCTATGCTCCTGCCCATCCCATGGTCTGTACTGCTGCCTGGTTCTCCCCTTTTGAAGAAGGTTTTCTTTTAATTAGTGTCTGGTCTCTGTTGCGACTTGACATCTTCATTTAATTTTGTTTGCAATATACACGTAGAGGGGAATGATAATGTAATATAGTAATGATCATTCCTGAGACAGTCACTTATTCAAAATATTACTCCTGTTTAATCAGTGCAGCCGAGTGATTTATTGGCTTGCATACCCAATCTTGCCGAGCTCTCCGCCGTAATTAAAACATCCACATATCCAGGGTCCGTCCGCCTGCAGTAAATAGCAGAACCCCACATCAGGATGGTGTTAATGCTCGTGGGCACAGAGGATGGCCAGGTTTGCAGCCAGGAGGGTCCACAGCCTCAGTGCAGTGATGGCAATGGTCCGTGAGCTGGTGGCTCCAGGTGAGCCCGAGGGCACCTCTGCCATAGCAGAGCTTGGGGGAGATCTTCCCCTCGTGTCAGATTTCAGCCAGCAAACTCCAAAAAAAAAAACAACAAGAACAACCAACCAACCAACAGAAACCAACACAAAACTTAGTGGGAGATGTCAGCTCGTCGCTGAGAAAAGAACAACTGTCAAAACCCGGAGGTTCTCTGCCAAAACCCACTGAAAAATGCTGGCTGAAAGCTGCAGAGAGCGAGAAGCGAGTCCAAGAGAGCGCGTTTGGGTGTTGACAGCCTTTTTCTTTTTTTTAATTCAATTTTTGGACAAAGATTTTAAATATTTTGAAGGAAGGGGGCAGCCCCCCAGAATGGCAGGTGCACGCACTCTGTCCCCACGTGTGGCATCGGCCGTGGGATGCTCCTCTCTGGGGGCTCTCATGTTCCTTCAGTGCTTTTTCACTCTTCTGTTCGCCTTAGCAGCTGCCTCCAGTGTGCGGGGACGGGGATTTGCTTTCCCCATCAGGTTGTGAGAGAGTGGGGTGGAGAACTGGGGTGTCCACAGTGCCAGGTTCAGAGGGAGGGGTTGCATTTCTCATGTTAGTGTGGGAATGGGATGGGAACCAGGACAGGGAGCTTCTCCCCTGGCCTGTGAGGGGCAGTGCTGGCTGTCCCTGTGGGCTGTCCCTATGGGGACAGGTGCTGCAGGTCATGCTGCCAGCAGCATCCTATAGGCAATGCTCTGCTGCACCTGACAGCGCAATGATCGCACACATGGGGTGCTTGGTGTGCAGATTTGTAACTCCTAGAGCTGATTTTCCTCACTGCTGCCATCGCAGTGTGGGGACAGGACCCCGTGCAACCACCACCCGAAATGTCACAGCGTTTGCCCTTTCAATCAGAGCTTTGGCTGAGGAGCAGTGCTGCAGCAAGGAGCCTGAAGGGAGATAAGCGTTGTCAGCTCTGGGGTCACAAAAAACCTTTGCAGAGGGTCAGAACGAAGTGCCTCTAAAAGCCTGCTGTCAGCTCCATGTGTCACAGCACGGGCACAGCAATGTCACCGTGCCCTGGTCAGGTCTGCAGGAGCAGGATGGCAGCAGGACAGCAGCACTCAGTGCTCCCAGCTGTGTTAGCACCCAGCCGGGTGGGTGGCACTTGTTGATCCGTGCTCTTTTGCACTTTCCTTTTGTTTTAATGCCTTAGCTGCCTTCCGTCGGAGTGTGGCTGGTAAATAACACCGCGGTTTATCTCTGAGTACCTCCGTGTTTTCTCTGAGTTTTATTTGTTTGCGAGAGAGCAGCGTTTGCTGCGGAGATGTTTTGATTTGCAAATATTTGTCAGAGGGCTGCATGGCAGATGCTGACACAGAAACACCTTACAGGCATCGCTGCCTCTCGGTTCTTCTATTTTCAGTGCTGTGGCCACCATCTGATTGTGGTGCAGGGTTGGTGGTGACCCACATTTCGGCAGTGCTTGTGTCTGGGGAGGGGGGTGGTACCAGGGAATCGATGTCTGAAAGGGATCAGCTGTGAGCACAGTGTGAGGCACACAGGTTTTGTAGGGCTGGGAGAAAGGCTTCTGGGTGCAACACCCAGCGTGCAAGGAGGGAAGGTGTCCCTGCACACTGCCCTGGGGCACTGTGTGCCTGCAGCTGCTCCACACGGTGAGATTGCCACCTACAGACCCTGCAGCTGCATTTCGCCACTGCTGTGAGAAAAGGTGCCTGGAGCTGCAAGCTGTGTGCCTGCAGCTGCGTGCTGGGCTGGTGCATGGGATGGAGCTGTGGGATGCAGTGGTGTTGGAGGCAGTACTCTGCCTGGGATAGGGTCGGATGGGATGTGGTAGGGAGGAATGGACCAGTGAATGCAGCAGAACCAAGCAAAGCCTGATGGGTTCATTCTTTTCAGCCTAGGGGAATATCAGGGTTGGTGGGAGAGAGGAGCCAGAGAGCACAGCACCTGCGTCACATCCATCTGCAGGACCCCAGGGTACAGACACCCACTGGGACCTGGTGCTGCTATGACCTCACTGCTGTTTATTCTGCACATCGGCTTGCTGCAGCCCTCATAGCTCCTCTGGTGCTGGTGGTTAAAGTAGAGATGACTCATGTGACCCACATTGCATCTGAGTACAGCAAGTGTACAGACAGAGCCCCGTGGCAGCCCACAGCCCGCAGTGGGACAGAGCACCCACAGCCAGGGGGGAAAAATCAGAAGACTCAGAGACAATTAGGTTAACGTGCCCTGACCCCGAGTTCACAAATATTCCGCAGTATTTGGGGCACACATCAGCAGAAAAAAAAAAAAAAAATCTGATTTAGGTCATAAAAAAGAACAACAACCGAAAGCTGCGCTGGAGTGGAAATCGTGGTAAGGGAAAAGAATTTATGTGGATCTCTATTGCTCCGAAGTGTTTACGTTACCTTCAACCCCACAGTCAGGCCCTTGGCGCACTTTAGAGTTAGGCATAATTGCTGTTTAATCATTCATTATATGCTGTAAAGGAAACGAAGGCCCACGCGCTGAGCAGTGCAGCAGGAGCAGAGATGTGCACAGTGTTTGCAGCCCTGCTTCTCCCCCTGTTTGTGCTGCCTGGAAACACAGCTCCTGGGCAGCCCTATCCCCATCTGTGGCTGCGAATTTGCAGCCTAATCCAAGCCATCTTCTTTTTTTTCTTTCTTTCTTTCCCTTTTCCTGGAGATGCTTGTCTCGACCTGATCCGTAATCTGTTTTTACCAGCTGCTCCTGCTGCTGCCTCTTGCAATTTCTTTTGCACGTGACTAAAAAAAAATATATCCGTCTGATTTTCCCTCGTGTCAAACATCCCTTCAGCTGGGGACCACGTTCTGTGAGCTGGGCAATGCGATGGGAGCTCCACCAGCACAGCGGTCTCTTCTTTTCCATGGGATTTATCGAGTACAGCAGGTACTCTACGCTAATCTCTCACACCCTGTCCTTTCCCTGCAGCTGCTAAGCTCATCGAAGCTCTGGATCATCACTGTGGGCAGAGCTCTGCTGCCTCATGCCCTGCTCCATCCATCTCGGTGGCAGCATTGCCTTTCTGCGCCCTGAATAAGCTCCAGGGGACAGAACCTCCTCCTGAAAGGCAGAAATCCTTCCAAAAGGGATTTTCAATATTTCAGATAAGCCTTACTAATGGTAAATCCGGCTATTCACTCCCTGCTCTTCATACATAGGATTTGGCCCTTTATTATGTTAATGCCGGTGTTCAGCGGATGCTGCTGGCAGTGCTCTCCATTTCTTCCCATTGTCTGCTCTGTGCACCTGAGGGACCTGGGATGCTCCTGCTGCCAGGCTGGGGGCTCACTGCTCACCTTAGGAGTGGCCCTGGGATGTCCCAGCTCTCATCTCTACACCTCCATCTCCACAGCGACGGCGAATCGCTCTGGTCCAGGTGTTCCTGAATTGGAGAATGGAATCACAGAATAGCTCAGGCTGGATGGGACCTCAAGCATCACCAAGTTCCAGCCCTCCTGCCACAGTCAGGGTTGCCAGCTGCTAGATCAAGTGCTGGATCAAACTGCCCGGCCTTACACACCTCTGGGGTGGTGTCTGTGAAAGCCTTGCCCTGCACACAGCAATGTAAACCAGGGATGCAAACCAGAAGATGGGCGAAAAAACGACACCGGGGTCTTGTGAAAGAAAGAAAAGCAAGCACACGGGAAGCCTCAAAAAACATTCTGGAGAAATGTATGTTTTGGCATTCCTGGCTCCTGCCTGTCTGGGGCTTGTCAGCAGCTGACAAGAAGTGAATGGAATGGAGCGGGCATCCTCGGCTGTTGGCAGGAGCACGGGGCCCAGTTCCTTGCATCACTCAGCCCTGCCAGCGCTGATGGGACTGCAGAGCAGATCCCAGCACCGCTCCCATCCCTGCTCCCTGGATGGCCCAGGAGAGCTCTGAGTGATGCATGGCTGAGAGCATCCTCACTGGAGTCCTCCCCAGCTTCGTGCAGCCCATGGAGCTTCACGCTGCTCAGGGGGGCTCCAAAAATACATGACGTTGGTGAGACTCCACCTTAGAAGCACATTTGTGGGCCAGAGCACAGTGATGCAGCAGCAGTGGGAGCAGATCCATCCTCTGAGCACCCTCCTGCTGGAGGAGCAGTCAGCCCTGGGGTGGGACCCTGCAGCCCCCAGCTACCAGCAGTGCACCCCTCTGTCCCCCCCCGAGTGCTCATCTATCTTTTCCTGCCATCCCACCCAGTGGAATCAGGGGAAATGAAATTACAGATTTATCCCCTCTTTTTGTACAGCTGATGCGCTGATTACCTGTCAGTCAAGGAACTGCATTAACATCTGACAGTGTGTGCATAACAATTACCCCCATCAAATTAAGGACACCTTTCACACTCGGAGACAGAGAGAGGGAGGAAATTCAATCAAGATAATTAGTTCAATCAGAAAAGAACTTCTTTTCATCAAGAAGGGGAATTGTGCTTTGCAGAAGCAGGGTGGGAAGGGGTCCATGTTGGGATGGAGGGCTGCTTTCCCTCCACTCCCGAATTCCAGAGTTTGTTCCTCAAATAGCAGACGGGGATGGGTCCAAATTCCAGCCCCCGTGTTGCTCAGGGATTTCTTCAGTTTGGGCTCTCTGGGCTGTCCTGCTCTTGGAGGATGACTCCAGTGTTGGAGGGGAGGTTAAAGAAGAGGCAGCTTACTTTTCTTTCCCCCTAAATACGATCTGTAAAGGAATAAGCAAAGAAATAAAGCAGCCCTCTCTCAGCAGCCTCCCTGCCATCTGCTCACTGCTACCAGCTGGCATCCACCCAGCGGTTTATATTTCCCCTTCATTCCAGAGGATCTGAAGCATCCTGCAAACTTTGGGCAACGCTTGGCTCTCCTTTACACCTGCGTGTATCCATCCTGAATAGCTCAGAGCTGACTCTGGCCCTCCACAAGCTGCCACTGCAGCTTCCAGCTGCCTGCAGACATCTCCTGCAGCTTCCTGGGGGCTGATGGAGAGCAAGGATAATGCTGGGACACCCCTTCCCTAGCATCCCAGAGCCCCAGCCATCCGTGGCCATCACTGCAGGGTCTCTGGATGTGGGGTGGGAAGAGACAACACCCACAGACATACCCCAAAGGGAGCTTCTGTATTTGCCTGGAAAAGGAAAGATCAAAACATATTTTTTGTCATTAGCACGCTTTTATATAGCTTCTAATGAGTGAGTCAGCGAGGAAATGCTGGGGGAGGGAGCTGAGCGTGTCATTCAGCACATGAAAGGCTGAAGGATCTCTTTGTCTGACTTACAAATTAAAGCACAAAGATGAAAGATCACTACGGGCTGCAGATCACAACGCAGACCTGGAACGGTGCTGGGATGCACCTGGAAGCAGTGAAGCTGCACTGTCCTTTTCCTTCTGAGCACAGCCTCACAGGGGACAAGCAGAGGGGACATGGAAACCACTTCTGCGTGGAGCGGATCCTCCTCATCTTCCTCAGGCTGCAGGACGTTCCCCTGTGCAGGAATTGGGGCTGTGAGTGGGATAAGTCCATCTAAGACACAGCATTAGGTGCTGTGACCTGGTGGGTGAGCATTCAGAACACATGTGGCTGAAGTCCATCAGGAAACAAACACTGGTGCTCCTGCTCTGCTCACACAGATGGGCCTGAAACACTCCCTGTAAATGACTCCAAAGAGAGAAAATGACATGCGAGGGTCCCGGCTGAGTGGTTGCATCCCATGCTGCATCCCAACTGAGAATGAGTTTTCTTAATGCCTGAAAGATCCCCACTGAGGGCTGCAGCCCTGCCACGTCCCTCGGGGTGGCTCAGGGTTGCTGTGGCCACACATAACCCACACTGTGCAAAGAACACGGGATTTTTTCTAGGAAATACTTCACATAAGTGAGATCGTTGATCTCCAAGAGTGTTTCTTTTTCAGGGCGTCTCTGAGTGAAATCAAGCTTTGGCTTGATTCATCTCCACTTGACAATCAAGCAGGCACACATAGGCACAGAGATTCTGCATATATATATGCACACATAGACACAGACAGTTCAGAATTGGGAAGCAATCATCGCTGAGATTTATTTAACACCGCATTGCACAAGTTTGATAGCCGGGTTGGTTAATTGCTGCGCTAATAACACCCTTCATCAAAGAGACTTGCAGGCAAAAATAAAATAACAAGAAAAATAAGAAGAAACAACATAAAAAATGGCAATAAACACATGAACTGCTCGTTCCCATGGCAGAACAGTGGGGTCTGAGGCAGTGGTGGGGGCTGGAGTGTGAGCACAGCAGCACAAGGGGAGTCCTGAAGCCCTGCCCCAGCACCACGCTAATGGGGTGATTAATTAAAGCCTCCTCATCAACCACAGCCTGCCCTGGAGTCACTCCCATCCACCGTGGACCTGTGACCACAATTCAAGGCTGCTGCCCAGAGCATGGGCGGAACCTATCAGAACAGAGGTAATTTGATTAGAATTTAATTGGGCGACATCGGAGCCTGAAAAATCTTAACAGATTTGCTGCTGATAAAATTAAAATGAGAAGCGGAATTGATTAGCCCATGCCAGAGAAGGAACCAAAATGTCAAAGGCACCAGCTGTACATTTGCATTCGGTACTCAGCGAAGTTCTTAGCAAAGTGAGTGAGAGATGTTTGACATTTCCGTGATTTCTGCATTTCTAATGTATCTTGCATCGATATTAATTAAAAAATGCAAGGGAGTAGTGAGGTGTGCAGTGCTGCTCCCTCCCCCTGTGCTGGCTGTGCTCCCCAAGGGGGGGTGGCCCTATCAGAGGGTATTTCTGATCTATTTGCCACGCGTCTCGGCGTGCCCTGCAAGGAAGGAGTGTCGGAAGAGGAGGAGTTGGGTGAGCACAGTGGCACGTGGTGCTAAATTCACGTGGCACAGGTGGCACGTGGTACAGAAAAGCCCTCTCCTGTAGCTGTAGCAATGACTGGTTGCTGGTGTGCATACTTCTGTGCATCCCTGTGTGTGCACGGATGGAGCACAGGCCGGTGCTATCACATGCACGGCTCTGCTTGCACACATCTGCAAACAGAAGCATGCACAGACCTGTGTCCCCTCATTGTACAGAGCCAAGGTGAATACCTTGCTTGATTTACTGCTCCGTTCTCGTTGGCTCCCCCTGTGTCATTTTTATGCTCATTGTGTTGCAAAAGAAGCCAAGTGGTGAACTGCAAACCCTGGGTGAAGTTTTAATTGGGAGCCGTCATTTTGAAACATTTCCGTCCGTAATTTGTTTTACTTGGGGACTTATTACTGTGGGCAAACCCTATCAGGTTTATGCAAAGGTTTCTGCCATAGTCTGTTGGGATATTTTAATTTCAGTTCCACAACGAGGCGTTCAGAAATACTGTGAATAAATAATTGTGAAGTTTCCACGTAGAGCAATGGGACGTTATTAAAATCTGCACCAGAGCTAGCTGAGGTAGGTTAATGAATGAAGGATGAGGCTTCGAGTGGGGCTGCAAGAGCTCCGAGCAGAGCAGAAAAAGACTCCTGGTTTAACGATGCTCTGAGCATCACCTCTCCCAGCCCAAAACCTGGGAGTATTTGCACTGAGCCCATGCAGGTGGGTGCAGTCGAGACAAAATCTGGGGCAGAAGCACGTGGATTTGGGTGCATCAAGGTCTACTGGGGGAACGGAGTCACATTGCCACTGGCACCCCGACGGGTTGATCCCTACAGGCTGACGTTATGAATAAGTCAGGTGGAAAGCAAAGTTCTCTCTCCGAGCAGAGCTGAAGGAGAGCCCATAAATTTTGCAGCCTGTGTCTGAAAATGCGAAGGACGACTTCAAATTCCCTTTAAAAAAAAAAAAAAGAAAAAAAAATCCCTCCTGGTTTATAAATATTAATTGCCAGTACGTGGTGACGGGACGCGGTGCCTCTGGCTCTTATCTGGGATTGTTTGGCTAATATTAGCAACAGCTTAAATGCGACAGTCATTATTTGATATGACGCTAAATTAGAAAGCTCGCTCCTCGTATTAAAGACTGGCTTAGGGAGGGCAGGGGAAATGTGATTCTGTGAGTCAAAGAGTTATTCCCAGCGGATCTGTTGCTCACATTAAGCATTGCCATCGCCCTCATTCCCCATCCTTGGCCCAGCGATGTCCCTCGGCTGTCCCTGGGGAGGAGCTTTGTGCTCCTGGCAAGGAATGGAGCTGCCACGGACCCACCAAACCGTCCTCCAGAGACGTGAAAGAATAAATGGAATATTTCCTCATTTCGGGGCTGTTTCACTGAGAGCCATCGGGCCGTGGGGAAGCCTCTCGCAGCGGGCATCGTTATGATCCAAGCAGAGCTGGATGTCATCCTGCAGTACGTTAATTGGATATCACTATTACACAGTTGTATTACACGCGTTGGGAAATAGGAGGCATTAGTTCTTTTTAATGCTAATCAGTAAATCAGCTCCCGGCTCGTTGGGTGCTGGCGGCTCCCTGCAAGGCTCTGCGGGACCGAAGCAGTTCCAGTCCTCATGGCAGTGGGAATGGGATCACTGACAGCCAGGAGAGCTTGGCCCCATGGCCCCCTCCTACAACCCCCCCACAATTAAAGCTGGGAGCAAACGACCCTGTGCAGCAGTGTGAAGTTTGTGCTGTAATGCTTCTAAAATGGCCAACCCTCACCGTACGTAGGAAATAGCCATTATCAGATGCTACTTTTATTACCATGGAAACGGAAAGATAACCCAGACAGGTCCAGCCACATCTCCCCTCCGAACGAGGAAGGTATGCATTATGGATGGGCCATGTTTATGGATGAGCAGCAGGAGCGATGCTGGCCCTGGGTGAAGCTGCAGGCATGTGGGGAAGGCCTGTGTGTCCATCCGTCCATCCGTGGACACTTGGGTCTTCCTCAGAAGTTCTTTGTCTTCACTTTTGACTTACTGGTGGTTAATTATTTCTCCCAGATCTTTGTTTGTAGATCTCATTCCATGGCTATCTGTCTTGCTCTGGGTCAGGATGCCCCTAATTCTGTTCTTTAATCACTTCACCTACTGGCTGAAAGCATGTGTCAGGGAAGGATCAGGTTGGGTACTGGGAAAAGGTTCTGCACCAGTGGGAGGTGGACACGGAACAAGTTCCCCAGGACACCGGTCACAGCACCAAGCTGCTGGAGCTCTAAGAGCATTTGGACTCTGCTCTCAGGCATAGGATTAGATTTTGGGTGGTCCTGTGTGTAGGAAGAAGCTGGACACGACGATCCTTATGTGTCCCTTCCAAGTTAGGATATTCTTATATTCTGTAAGTCTACGATTCTATGTGTATAAATGCACATGGAAAGCCCAGCACAGAAAGGTTGGTGTCAGGGCCTGGGCAGTACCATGTCCTCTGTACCCCAAGCTCAGCCCACAGCGGGCACCTGAGTGCTGGATGTGGCTCATGTTCCCATGCACGCTCCCCATCAATCTTGCACTCAGATGCTCTCACTGCGGCTGGTTGTTCTTTCTTGCTCGACATTAAATTGTCATCTCGTCAGCACTTGACTGAATTTGTAGAAACAATAGAGAAGAGAGGAACTCAGGCATGAATTAGCAGTTTAAGATTAGAAAACAGCCCAAGTAAATCCCTGATCCTCCCATCCATCAAAATGCAATTATACTAAAACCCCGGGGTGACCCATGGCCTGCTGGCTGCTTGCAGTTCATCCCAAGGCCGCTCTGGCATCTCTCTGCACTGCAGCATGCTCTTGAGAAGCGAAGGACAAAGAAAATGCTCTTTTCCTTCTGGCTCTAGAGCTTGGGATTTGGGGAATTAAATAGCGTCAACTGTTCTCTCATTGTCTCCTAGATTTCCAAGCAGCACTGTGGATTTACGGCCACGAGAGTGGCTCCTGCTACCAGCAGGGCTGAGCAGCGGGCATCCCTCTATTATTGCAGGCATCTCAGTGCTTTAAGCACCCAGGGATCCCCCGTGTCCGACAGCAGCCACAATCTGGAGGTAGGAAGGGCCACCGAGGGACTGCTCCCCGTGCTTAACCTGGGCTGCAGAGTACGCCAGGACTGTGCCCACGGGCAGCTCGGGGCACTGCGGGAATCCTGAGCGACACATTTCCTACGGTATTTACATGGGGTGTAAAAAATAAAAAATAGAAGTGCAGCCAGGCGTAGGCTTGCGTTAATACGTCGGAGCGGTCCTGGCCTTAAAATATCCATTAAGCTTTCACGGCGTTGAAATAGGAGCAATAAATAACGACGGAGCTTTAAAGAAGTCAGAAATAAAGCAGAAGTAAAGAAATATGGCAGTGGTTGATTTGTACCCCCGGAATATACAGGGCTTTATAGCACAGAGTTATTTCCACGCCGTTTGGAGCGCTTTGGCAACGTTAAGTATTACAGAGCTGAGAAATCCTTGTGGGCACTCCTTGTATGTGTGAGTCCCTTTGTATGTGAGTGCATGTCTGCAAATCCAACTCAATGCCATCTCTGGGGAGGACCCCCAGCCCCAAATCGCTTTGCAGTAGATAGGGGAAGGAGTAGGGAGTGGGATGGGCATGGATCATTCAGGGACAGACAAAGGAGAGAAAGCTGCTCCACTGCTGCACAGCAATGGTGGCAGCCAGAAATAATTAAAAGATAATTTGGGGGTAGTGTGAAATGAAAGCTTTCAGTGCTCTTTCCATTCAGGATTTCTTTCTTCGATAAATAGCAGAAATAAAGTCCCCAATCATTTCATTTCCAGCTGAAAAATGGCGATGTTCCCTTTAGAAAATTTTGATATCTTTAACATTTAACGAAATTATATTCTTGTTTTGCCCGAAAATGTTTTCTGAATTCGTCATACAATAATGAATAATCTCAATCATCCTGAAGCTGCATTTTACTGAGTACTTCACTCATCAGATAAATACCACCCAGCTCTCTGCAGGCATCTTGCTTTGCACGAGCTGTTGGAGGAAAGCCCTACGGCAGCAGCACACGACGTGATTGCTCTCCTGCCCTATCCCGGGGGCAGTGCTGGTTTCTGAAGTTCCCTTATTAAAACACAGAGACATGACAATCAGAAGAGCTTTACAGGATCTAGGGTGCATAAATGTGGACCTTGTTTGTCAGGTCTCCATGTCAAAGAGGCAGCTGTTCGGTCCAGAGGCTTGGAACATAGCAGTGTCATGGAGGAGGAAGGACTGGATCATCAAAATGGGGAAAAAAGGAAGAAGAAAGGAAAAAGGACAGACAAGGAAGAGCCCTGCATGCCCTGAGGAAGGGCTGTGTTGGCTGCTTCATGCTCTGAGCAGGGGCACTGCCAGCCCCCTGCCTCACAGAGGAGGCTGATGGAAGAGGTGCTGCCGCCTACTGAGCAGAGCTCTCACATCAGCATTTTCCAGATGCCAACAGAACTGCACAGACTTGGGGAAAAATAAAAACCAAAAAAGCGAGAAATGCCCTATAGGGCACTGAAGCTGCATTAGAGTGAAGTTTTATTCTTTATTCCAGAGTGCTTTGCAGCTGCATGCGTCGCTGGCTGGAGGAGATCAGCAGCTCCCTCTTCCCAAACACTGCATCAGAGAGGGTGCACGTTGTATTTGCCATTGAACGCGCACATCTTAAAGCTGAAACAGAGACAGTGCATCCTCACTAATTGTTTTATGGCCAGGACATCAGCCAGCTCTGAGCAATGCCACCAGCCACCAAGAGCTGTTGCCAGCAGAGTAGAGAAGAGCTGGTGCCCCACTGCCTGTGCAGCACCAGGTGCTGATACAAACACATTGCAGTGCCTGCAAAGCAAAAAGGGAATGAAATTTTAATCAGAGCTTCTACCACATCTGCAGAACTGGAAAGGAGTGAGCTCCTGCACCTGTACCTTCATCCTCTTCTTCATCATCTCAGGTGCTGTTGCCTTCCAGGGTCTGCCTTTCCCCAGGATTTCAAGGCACCCAAATTCTGTCCTTTGGAGCAAGAGACCAGCACAATCTCTAATTTATATCTTTTAATCAGGGCACCAAAGTGTGGGAGAGCTCAAGGGAACCATGTCCCTTTTTACTACAAAGTTATTGCTTTAATAAACATGGGAAGGAGGCACTAATGGACTTGGGAGCTTCCCTTGCTTAAAAATTTAGTAATCAAACCAGCTCTTAATGAAACTGCAGATTAGTCCTAGGGAACAGCAGCTCGTTTCTTGGAGATGTGGACGTGGGGACATGCAGACAGCACAGCCCACCAGCAGGGAGGCTCTGCGTGGACTGGGGGTGCTGGGGCTGTCCTGTCCCACTGTCCCCATCTCCCTTTGGCCGTGGGCAGCCCTTGCACTGGGAGCTCAGTGGCTGAACCCACCTTCACCATGGGACAGATGTGCAGCGAGGGCATGGGGAGCTGCTCAGAGCACACTGTTGTCATTAACCAATTAATTAGCCACTATGCGAAGCACAACTGAAAGCTCCATAATTAGGCAAGCACCCCGAGCTGCTCTTCCTGCTTCCTCCCTGCCTGTGGGCTCTGCAGCCCTAATTCTGGGGGCGGTTTGGTAACGGTTGCCAATGACAGTTGGCCATCCCCACCCCAAAGGCAGGCTGCAGCCCTGCAGCAGCGGCAGTCATCCCATCCCTCCTGCTCCTTTCTTTCCAGCAGAAGTGAGTTCATTAATAATGAAGGAGTGAGATGATAATGAGCAATAAAAGTCTGAGCAGTGCTGTTGAATGCAGGTGGGATTTCCCCAGCGGGTGACAGCACACCTTGTCCCTGGGCAGGAGGGCACACCACGCTGCCAGGAGCACACAGCAGAACCCAGAGCACTGCCTTTGCACCCAGGGCTGCTGACAAAGCCCTGCAGTCCCTGCAGCCTGCACTCTGGAACAGCAGATGAGTGACAGAGCACAGTGATTTGCTTAGTAACAAGGTGAAGTTACGACGCAAAGCCGCTTCTTGAAAGTAATAGAGGCATTTAGCTAATCCTGTTCCGTCCACTGTAATTTCATTTGGAAACAACCTGAAAGCTTCATCCCCCCTCCGTGTTTGCCTTCAGTCCATGCTCCCTTGCAGGGAGGATTTCCTTTGCCCTTTCACTTCTTCTTCAGATAATCTCAGCATCTCCAGGTGGGTTTGTGTAGAAAATGCTCTGAAATCTCAAACCCAGCTCTGCCCATTGGGGCTGAACCCCCTCCAGGACTGAGCAACAGTGCTGCTTTCCCTCTGAGCAGCCACAGCTCAGTGCTCCATCAGCAGCTGGAGCTCCACAGCGAGGGGCCATGGGGGGAGGAGGGCTTTTTGCAGGGCAGGGCCACGTAAAGGCATCTGTTCCAGCAATAACATCGCCGTTAGAAACAACAGCCCTAGTTAGACACAGCCCTAGTAAGAAATAAATAGTACATCAGTGACCTTCCTGACCGTTTTCCCACCCAGCCTTGTGGATAATGGAGCTGTTGGCACAATAATGAGAGGGTTGGTGCCAACCCACGGTGTGCAGCTGTGGCACTAACCCCCCCACACATACACAACACACACACGCAGCTCTTCATTTGAATTTAGCCCAGCTCTTCATTAAGGGAACACGCATTATCCATGATGGACTGCTGTGGTGCTGCAGCCACTCACCTGTGGGACTTCACCTTGGGCTGGAGGATGCAGGGGGATACAAGAGGGTGCAGGAGGATGCAGGGGGATGCAGGAGGCAGCAGAAGGGCTGCACTGGGCACCCTGCAGCACTGTGACCCCATGCTGCCTTTGGGTCCAGCCCTGGGGCTGTGCTGCAATGCACAGCAGGGACCTCGTGGTGTCCCCACCGTGTGTCCTCAGCACTGTGACCTCAGGCATGGGTGGTATGGAGCATCCCGCAGTACCATGTGTTTGCTGCTGTGGGGTTCTGCTGTGGTGCTTTTGCACAATGTATGTGTTAGCCCTGCTTTGAGCAGTTTAATGAATCTGGGCCTTTGGGGAGAATTAACAGTGTATTAACACTGCATCTGAAAAATTAAAGGAATAGTCAAGCAAATTTCTTTTTATTGACTTTTAGTGAGCCATTTAATCCAAACATCTCGTTAACTGCAATATAACTATACTATATAATGGGTTTTGCAATAAGAACAATTAGCTTTGCAATTAGCATAAGAGTGAGCTCTCTGCGACTGCCTGCGATTGGCAGCGGGCCTATTAACGAGGTGTCCTGTAGAGAAAAAATAATAGCATTTCAGAGGGGTGGACTGCAACCGTTTGACTTTAAGCACCAATAATATTTCTCCTATCGATCGGGTGTCCCGAGTGATGTAGGGGTGGGGAGGGAAGGTCGGCAGCTCGCGGCGGGCTCATTTCTCCTCTGTCATTGGCATGGGGTCCGTCAGTGTGATTTGTGGGTGAGCTGTGGAGCCCTGTGGTAATTAGCATGTTTTGTTAGTCCTTGTGCTGCTCAATCAGCTGCGATGGGGAGCAGGGGAGACACGTGCTTCTGGGGGGCTGCTGTTGGGATTTCCCCTGAGGTCTGAGTGTCCCCGTGCCCCTCTGGAGCTCTTTCCCAGCAGAAGATACAACCATGAACCGAAGCAAGCAGCGAAACTGTGATCCATCCCCACGCAGCGATGACCTCCTCTTGCTTAGCGAGCTGAAGACAACAAGGTTTGACATCTCAGGCTATTGAATAAATAATAACCATCAAGGATGTCAGCGTGCAGGGCTTATTCAAATCTCCGAGCCGACAACACTAACTTAAACTTTATGATGCACTGTTACAGCCTCTCAGAGCACTGCCTGCCAAACAATATGTTCCGTGAAAACTGATATCATCTGCTTGTTATCTCCAGCGCAGCCCTGTAGTGCTGCTTTATTGATTTGCTGCACAATCACAGCAAAAAAGTCTTTTCTTTTTTTCCTTTTTTTTTTTTTTTCCTCCCCCTTTGGTATCTTTTTATGATTCTGGAGGGTTTGTTTCCGCTCATCTGTCATTTTTTCACCCACTCGTATCTCGGCTGTTTTGTCATGTAAGAAAAAAATAAAAGGCCAACCCCACAGCGCGCTGCTGATTCGTTCAACCGCATTAATAAAGGGAAAGAGGAGGAGTGGGGATGGTGAGCATCGCTGGCGGCCACGTGGGTGGATGGGCAGATGGATGGACAGACCTACAGGTGGACAGACCTACAGTTGGACAAACCTACAGGCGGACAGACCTACAGATGGATGGACAGGAGTCTGAAAACTCGAACATTTTCCCAGTTACCAGGAGTCATGAGAAGTGTTTCCCAACCATTCTTTGAAGGGTATCGGCCGATGAACCTTTTTTGCTTCTGCTCTTCCCCTGCACGTGGCACACCCCCATGTAAATTACTGCACCCTGGATGGCAGACAGGAGCGTCGCGGTTTTCAGGGGTGGAAATCCAAGAGCAGAAACATTTTTACTGCCAGTGTAATTACAAACAAAGCATTCTCTCTGGGGGATAAATAATTGCTGCCTGGCGTTCACTGACGTTGGAGCAATGCAGGGGTGTGCAAGTTGTTTTGGCCACGGGAGCATCGTTGCTCAGGGAGGTGGGTTTGAGGGGCTATACTGTGCAGATCTGGGGCAGCGTGCCGAGCCCACACCTTGCTGCGCCCCAATTTCCTGAGCCTGGCTGCTGCAGAGCCATTCCCAACAGCTCAGGAGCAGCAGCAGCCCCAGAGTGGGTGGGTCAGACCTACAGCCAAAGGAAGACAGCAGTGCTGACGGCCTCACAGAGCCCAGAGTGTGCATCCCTCACAGTGTCTCCATGGCAATCAGCCACTACCTGTGCTACTGCTCCTTGCAGGCACGGGCAGTTCTGCAGCAGGCATGAGCACTGGGCTCAGACATCACTAAAACATCAGGGAAAGTGAGTGGAAAGGCAAACCCAGCAGCAGAGTGGCCACATCAGCATGCAAAGCGGCGGCACGGGGACACACGGAGTACACAGCCAGGTCTCAGCACAGCTCCCATGCTCCTGCTCTTCCCTGCAACTTCACTTCAACTTTTCTTTAAAGAAGACAGGGATCCAGAGGGGAAAAAGCCTCTGCTTTTCTGATGCTGCGTTTCCCTTCACCGCTGTGAACCTGCGAGAGCGAGCTCTCACGATGAATTAGCGCGCACCGAAGCCCTCGTAAATCACTGAAGCTACAGATGAGGGATCACGGAACGGGAGATGATGAGTTTTAAGTTCTATTCATTATTTCAAATTAGCATCAAACTGCACAGCCCCGTAGCGCAGCTCACGGAACCGCCACCACCTGCACCGACCACTGCCCGTTGGGCAGAGCTGGGAGGAGCAGCCCACGTTGGGTCACGACCAGAGGAGTCCCTTCTCACCCACTCGGATCTCTCGTTGCATTATTAGGCAAAATAGATTTGAGCCGTGATTTATCACCCTCTCTGGAAAGGCGTTTTGCTCTGGTGCTCTGCTTAGTCCGACTCCTGGAACAGTGGCGATGTCAGAAATCATTCCTGAAACCGACTGTGAAATTTCAGTTCTGTCTCTGGGGGGAACTGGGATGGACTGGGTCAGAGTGGGGCCAGCAGGGAACCGGGCTGAGCCACCTCCATGGCTGCAGGAGGGGGTGCATGGGGGGTGCTCATGGATGGGGGTGAGGAGAGGGGTGCAGACAAGAGATGAGTTAATTATGGAGGATTTCATGGCCTTATGTTGTGCCACGGGAGGTTTGGGTTGGATATTAGGCTAAATTTCTTCTCCAAAGGGCAGCAGTGTGTCTGCACAGGCTGTGCAGGGAGTGGTGGGGTTACTGTCCCTAGAGGTGTTCAGAACCACGGGGATGTGGCACTGAGGGACGTGGCAGTGCTGCTGGGATCCATCCTTCACACTAACGCTGCTCACTCCATTGTAACTGCATTCCATGACCTTCTCAGCGACTCTCAGGTTTACCATTCAGTGCAGAACGACCTGGGCAGAAAAGGAAAACTCCTGAGTTATGAGACACAGCTGAGAGCCTCGCAGCACGTGGCGATGCTCAGTGCTGGGCTTTGTGTTTGCTTTGTGCAGGGTCACCTGTGCTGCCCATGTGGGTCAGCAGTCTCTGCTGATCCCAGTGCTGATGTCTGGGGTCTGCCCAGCCCTTCCTCACTGCCTTCCATCAAATCAAGCTCCAGCGAGCTGGGAACCGAGCTGGAAAAGCCATTACATCTCAGCAGTGATACATCCTGCTCTTAGCTCAGTGCTGTCTACCAGCACCCAGACCCACAGCTTCCTCTCTCAATCTCATTGCAATCCATTTTTCATTGTCCTGACAGTGCTGGGCCCTGTTTGCAGCTGGTCCTATTTGCAGCAGGCTCTGTCTTCGAGCAGGGTAAGGGAACTCAGGACCAGACCTCAGCCCCCACTGCTGCCCGCCTGCATCCCCTCCAGCAGCAGCACGCTGCCAGCCCATTAATTATGCCGTGTAATTAGATAATGCATATTCATATTTCAGTAATCACTGCGCAGTTCATTCTGCACTTCCCTCCTCGTGGTGCAGTGACGCAGCCTTTCCCCGTTCGCTCGCTCGTAATGAACAGCCACTTCGAATTTGAAAAAGTGGAGGATATCTTTCTGAGTTAATTAGCTCAAAATTAGCTTAATCACAGCTCATTTAAACTTATCTAAACAACAGCACGAGGAACTTAACTCAGCTTCACCCCAAAGATGCCACTGCTGGGGATGCCCAGGGGGAGCAGGGGGACCGAAGTCACAGCATCTGTGGTGGTGAGGAGCTTGAGGAGTCCTCACCAATTCAGTTTTCCCTTCGTGGGGTGCACACGGTGTGAGCAGCATCACAGCCCCGTGTTGCACTGACTGTGTGCAACCTGTTGGCTTCAGCCCCCGGCGGGACCCGCCCTGCAATTAGCTGTTAGGAGTAACGAATTGACCCCGAGTTTGATCCCGCACAGAGAAACGTCGCTCTGGAATGAGTTTTTCGGAGCTGCTGAACTCGGTGTTAGGATGGGATCAATGGGATGCCTGGGCTTCCTGGAGGTGAGCGGGTGCGTGCAGTGCACACATCGATATTCAGAGATCAGAGGTGGCCGTGAGCCATGGAAAAATCCCACGAGCAGAGGGCATCAGAGCTGAGCCCTGCCCTGTGCTGACCAGGGAGAGCTTGGCTCGGGGCGGGGGGCATGCAGCCAGACCCTCAGTGCTATAGGGGAGAGATGGGACCGGGCTGGAGGGCTCTGAGGGCACTGCCTTGTGTCTGCAGCACCTGCCAGATCCAGGGGATGAGGAGCTGGATGTCCCCATGAGCAGCATGGGGATGCTGCCAGCATCATGGATGTCCCCTGGCTCCTCACCCCTGCTCCGTAGCAGGGAAGGAGGCAGCAGCCCACACCATGTGTGCAATTAGGAGCCATCTCTTTCGGTTCGTTATCAGAAAGATACAAGGAGGCAGCATTCCAGGAGCCCATGAGCTGTGGGTTGGGGGTTTACTGGTGGGGGAGGTGGCCCCGTTTGCAGCCTTTCCATGCAGGGCTGGGCTCGTTCTGCAGCACGCAGGCGGCTCAGGCAGGTGTAGCTCCCTAATTGCAGGTTTGCTGCATGAACAAATTATTTCCGCCATGCCAGCACTTAACAGAAGCAGCTCCCTTCGGGGACACTCTTATTTCCCATATCATGAAAAATGTAAGTACTATTTAGGGCCTGTTTTAGCGCTCTTGTGTTTGCGTGGCTCTCATTAGGGATGGTGGGAAGCGCTGCGCTGTGCTGAGGGGCAGTGAATTCCTGTGCTCCGCATCAGCACAGCACAGCGATACCTCAGGGCTCCTTCAGAGGACAAATGAGCACAGCTCCCACCACTGCAATGAGTTCCCTGGTCCCTGCGGCTCTGTCATTTAGTTAGCAACAAGGTGAATGTTAATTCCAGACCATCTTTTTTTTTTTTTTTCTCAGTCCTGCTGCTGTTTGTTTGCAGGCATGCTCCTTTTACCAACAACAATGCACCATATGGTGCCTCCAGCGCTGGGACTGCAGCCGTGGGGGTAACAGATGCAAAGTGGCCGCAGACAATAGACGTTGAAGTCTGTCACTTTGGAGGAGCGAGAAAAGCCACCAGACACGGCACGAAATATTCAGCAAATGAAGCACAGCTGGGGCAGATAAAGGCTGTGAGCTCTGGGCACCCTTTGCAGGATGGCTGGAAGGCACAGTGCCACGAAGCAGCTCCGTGGAGAACAGGGCTGGTGGGATCTGGGAAGCAAATGGGAAGTGCTCTCCAGGTCTGGGAGCTCAGAGAGGCTCCGTTGCCTGATTTGCACAGAGCTGATACTGCTCATTAGGGAAGGCATTAAGACATGACTTCCAAATGACTGCAGAGTTCCGCAAATGTCACTTCAATCGAACCGTTATTAGCTTATTGATTTGTATTAAGCAAGTAGATAAATACTTAACGGCAACAGCACTCTCATCATAAAGTGAATTAGTGCTTAAAGTGCGTCTGGCTCATTAGCAGACTTAGTGCACCTTGTCACCGCTCCCAGGACTGGCAGCCAAACCTCTTAATTACTCACTCACTCACAGCAAAAGGGATCAGCTGAGCTGCCCTGACTGCGAAGCCAGGCAGAGAATGGACAAGAAATGGCCATTAGCTGGTAGAGGGCATCACAATTTTGTGCCATTAGCTGGTAGAGGACGTTATAATTTTGTCCCATGGGCTGCTTTCTGTGCTTCGTTTGTGCCTATAGGAAAACATCCCTGGAAGAGGAGTGGGAGCTGCATCCCTGGGGCTCTGCATGGGGAGCACAGCAGGGATGTGGTGGCATGCAGTGGGGGCACAGCCTGGGCTTTGCCAATGGGTGAAGACATGGGATGGTCAGTCTCTGTCCCCCACTGACAGCTCACTGTACCCAGCTCCTATTCAGCCACAGGTTTTCAGGTTCTTTATTAGGTAAAAAAAAAAGATCCCTGAGGTCACGGCGTTCTTCCAAAATTTCCCCTTAAAGAGTGAAAAATCTCTTTTTCCAGTGTTCTTTTTTTCCCCAATGCCGTGAAATTCAAATCAATATCTTGGAAATGAAACTGCCCTCAAGTAGATTATAAACAAAGATTACCCCGACCCACTGCGGGCAGCTCAGCCCTGTGCTGGGTCAGGGAATCACTGTAATGAAGTGGGAGATGCCCATGGCTGCTGGAGTGCTCTCCTCACTCTGCTCTGCAGTGCAGCATCTCCCGTCCAGGATTTGGATTTGTGGTTTCCCACCGAAGTGGACACCTCCATTGGGGACATCCCCTGCATGATGGGGCTGGCAGGCATGCAAGTGGGTTAGAAAGGTAATTAAAGCTCAAGATGCCTTTCTTATTGCAGGTGGGAAATGATATTGGTGGAGCTCTTTCTTGGCTATTTCCCTCCGAAAAGCGACTGAACAGAATATTAAAGAAATCCGATCTCATCACCCCCTGCACATCCCATCTCCTCTCTCAGGACTCCCCTCCCTCCCCCAGTTCCCCTGTCAGCAGCACTTGGGCTCTAATCGCATCAGACAGGGCTGAGCTGGGACTGATGGGCGCACGCTCACCCTCACCTCCACATCCCTGTGCTGGGCGGGGAGCAGTCTGGGCTGATTTCCTTTAGATTTGAGCTGGGAGTAAATTGGAAGACATGAATCATCTTGTCGCAGAAACTGCTGAGATGGATTACCTGGCTTGGCAGCTCGCTCCTCTCTTCCCACAGCCCCGCTGGCTCCATTCCTTTCGGTGCAAAGTTCCAGCTCCCAAAGGCAGGAGGGCTCCTGCTCCCTGTGCTGCTGTGTGCTCACGTCCCCAGACCAGGACTGCAGTGACCTGGCAACGCTTCCCCTTCCCCCAGCACCACCAAACCACACTGTAGCTCCAGGCTGCAGCTCAGTGTTGCATGCAGCAGGTGCAGTGGGCTCTCTGTGCCCAGGCTGTGGTCAGCTCACCAAGCAGCACAGCATTTTCTGAATTCCTTTTCCCAGGAGCTGCCTCTTGCAGGACGTGGAGCTGTGATGTGCATGGAGCAGCCTTCTGCCCCAGGCTCAGCTGCACTGCCCTCATTAGCACCTGGCTTTTGCCACTGCCCTTGGTTGCCCTGTGGCACTGGGGCTGGAGGCACTGCATGTAATGCTGCTCTCTGTTTTATGAACCACGAGAATCGATCTCTGCCGCTCTGACCAAGGGAGGGGATAAATGCATGACTTGTGCACCAGCGTGGTGCTGCAAAGCAGGAAGCCAAGCCTCCACACCGAGCTGTATCTCCAGTTACATGTGTCCCAAAACCTTCCCATCTTAACGAATTCAGCACTTCCCCCCCCCCCCCCAAATTATGCGTACAGCAGCCAAATAACCCCATCCCTGTTGCACGGTGATTGCAGCAATCAGAGGCCAAGGCTGGCTCGCGCCCAGGGACCATAAATCTGGAGCTCTGCAGGCGCAGCCACAGGCTGATAGCGAGTGATTGCCCTTAATTCCAGCTCTTCCCCGGCTCCAAGAGGGTTCATCCGGAGCCCCCTGGTGACGCTCAGCACCGCTAATCACAGCCCTGTGCATCGCCAGCTGCTGGCTGCTGTCTCCATTTCCTTTCTGCCTCCACCTCTGCTGGCACCGATGTTGTTGGGAGTGGGATTTTGAAGCAGAGGGAAATGCAGGGCATGGAGCAGCGCCTTGCACAGGGCTGGAAGCACTGCAGAGTGCTGGGGCAGGTGCTCTCCCTGCACTCACAGCTTCACACTTCCCCATTGCTCCCTTGAAGCTGCCATTCACCACCTTCCCACTCCCCAGTGCTCCCACTGCAGCAGTGGGGCTATGACACCCAACCAGGGAAAACGAGGATGCAGATTCGTTTGCACTGTTCATTGGAGAGGCAGTGAATTTCTAGGAGCTTCCTTTCCTCCTCCTCTCCAGTTCTCTTCTCCTTCTCTTCTCCTCTCCAGTTTTCTATTTCTCCTTCTTCTTCCTCTCCTCTCCTCTCCTCTCCTCTCCTCTCCTCTCCTCTCCTCTCCTCTCCTCTCCTCTCCTCTCCTCTCCTCTCCTCTCCTCTCCTCTCCTCTCCTCTCCTCTCCTCTCCTCTCCTCTCCTCTCCTCTCCTCTCCTCTCCTCTCCTCTCCTCTCCTCTCCTCTCCTCTCCTCTCTTCTGTACTCCCCTTCCCTTCCCTTCCCTTCCCTTCCCTTCCCTTCCCTTCCCTTCCCTTCCCTTCCCTTCCCTTCCCTTCCCTTCCCTTCCCTTCCCTTCCCTTCCCTTCCCTTCCCTTCCCTTCCCTTCCCTTCCCTTCCCTTCCCTTCCCTTCCCTTCCTTTCCCTTCCTTTCCCTTTTCCCTTCCCTTCCCTTTTCCCTTCCCTTCCCTTTTCCCTTCCCTTCTTCCTTCCCTCCTCCTCTCCTCCTCTCTTCTCTCCTCTCCTCCTCTCTGTCTCCCTTTGAACAAATCTCTCCTTTTGCACAGTCCTGTTGTCTAATTTTGCCGAGCGCTGAGTCTCAACCTCCCGTTAATTGGTTTTGCCCATCTTTGTGCATTCCCTTCAGTGCGTAAATGCCGCACATAAAATTTTAATTTTGAAAGCCGCCTTGTTTGTTTTATATTGAAATCACCCACGCTGCTCCGGCCTCCAGAAAGAGACGCTTTCTCATTTCATTAAAAACTCTTTGTTATGATAAAAAGCGGCAGAAACGAGATAAAAAAAAAAAAAAGTGGTGTTTCCTTCAAGGCACATGAAAGTGGTGGAGATAAATCCCATGCATTGTAGGGATCAAACCCGCGCGGGGCTGCAGCGCGGCGATACCGGGAGGAGGATGGGGGGAGGTGGCATGGGGTGGGTCTGTACCCCAGCCCCACAGCACCCCGTGCTCGTGGTGGGGGCTGTGTGTCCCCAGAGCTGCCTTGTTCCCTCCCAACGTGTGGGGCAGTGGGGAAGAAGCCGTAGGGAGCTGTGCAGGGGGTGGCACCCGGTGACTTCAGGTTGGGTGTGAGGCTGCGTGGGCATCGCTTGGCTCAGAGGGACGTGGTGTCCGGAGCCACGCTGAGCATTGCTCCCTGGTTTTTCAGCTCTCCCACATTCATTCCTCCAAACAAGGCCTGGAAATCAATGCAAATGGAGAAAAGAAAATTCCGGCTTTGCTTTACTTGATTGCTTCACTTCTTTTTATTTTGTATTTTCCCCCCCCACCACCATCCCTGAACATCAAAGTGTCTTTCTTTTTCTTCTTGATTTTCCATATTCTTCGTCGGTTGCTGAGTTGCTATTCAGCTTTGCTGATTTCTTTTTTCCGCCCACTGCCATTGTAAAGGTCATTTAATTATTATTACAAAGAATTACAGAAAGATAGAGAGTTGTCTAAACGCCTGAAGCTGCAACAGGTTATTAGCATGGATTTCTTTATGGCCGTGTTAAATGGATTATTGTTTTCAGCACTGCACTAAGGATAGCCCAGAATTGCCAGGACAACACTGGGAGCAATGGGTGGCCCCACAGGCAGCACTGCAGCAGGAGGGGATGCTCCTCTAAGCACTCATTGACACCCGAAGGGATTTTGTGGTCTATTTCAGACCTGGTTTCCCAGACCTGTGCTGCTGGCTGTCACAAACAGGAGATAAGGCAGCCCAGTGAGTCCTGTGGTCGTTGTTTCTGAGTAAGGCTCTGAAAGATGATGTTAGATGCTGGCAAAAGAAGGAATTTCGTATTCTTCTTGAAGATTTAACTTCTCCAATAGAAGAGCTAGTGATGTATGAAGGGTGTCTGGCTTGTGATGCTGGGGAAGATGAGCAACAAATATTTAGCTGCACGGGGAGGAAGGAGCATTGGAAAAAAAACACAAATATAATGTTTGTTTTATTACTTAACTCTAAAATGTCTGAGTGCAAAGAGCACAGGTGAGCGTTGGCCCCATGGGTGGCTGTCAGCCCATGGCTGTAGGTCCG
Organism: Callipepla californica brunnescens; assembly: GCA_023055505.1. Classification (NCBI taxonomy): domain Eukaryota; kingdom Metazoa; phylum Chordata; class Aves; order Galliformes; family Odontophoridae; genus Callipepla; species Callipepla californica. The sequence continues at coordinate 1,881,088 of JALIRH010000055.1, forward strand.
CCCCAGAGATGGCTGTCAGCCCAGAGCTGGCCGTCCATCCCAGGCTCTGTCCCATGGCCATGTGTCAGCTCCTTGGGGTGGGTGATCCCTACTGGATGCCCTTTCCCAGCGCTCAGCTGAGCTGTGGCTTTGCCATCTCTGCGGCGGTGGAGGAGTGCAGCACCCAGCACAGCCCTCTAGGTGGGAGACTGCGAACGCGAATCCGCTGCGTGCGGACGTCCCCAAAGGTCGGGACGAGGGTGACCTTCTCCCTCTGACTCCCATCTCTGCTCCTGGACTGCTGATGCCCTTGAAGTGCCCCGGGATCCATGTGGAGAGGGCTGGGCTCTGTAGGTGCAGCCTGCCTGGGTGCTGGGTGTGGGGCAGCAGAGCTCAGGGACTGGAGATACCCATGGAAGAAGTTAGGGATGACCATCATCAGCTTAAAGCTGCTGATGTTTCTTAAGGAGCTGCTTCACACACTGGTTTTGCCTTTGATTCAACAGCGTCACTGCAGGGTGGGCAAAGGGAGACTCGGAAGAAGCAGACCAGACTCATTTTGCTCTAAACATCAGAAGTTGAGGGGAATTACTGTACACAGAGTTCAAGACTACACATTGAAGCAAACGTTTCTATTTCTGCTCATAAGATTTGGTGAGATTAGCTCCAAAAAGCTCTGTCCCATTTCTCAGATGGCATGAGCTGAGCGTTAGCCCATCAATAATGCACTGTCTCTATTACTGTGCATTTGCAGCCCCAGTTTTCATTGCTGGGACAAACAAGCAGAGGGTTTGGACAAACGTGTAACTGCTTCTTCAATCCTCTAGGTGGGAGACTGAGAAAAATCTAACATGTCCCAGCAAGCAAAACCACAAGTGCAGTCACTCCACGGCCCTTGCTGTTCCGTGTCAGCTGTGAATCAGGCGTGTGGGCTGGGAGGATGCTGTGGGTCTGCGAGGTCGTCTGCTGAAACAGTCTGACAAACAGACCTCAGAGCCCGCAGATGGATGTTGTGTCTCTTGACTCCTCTCTTCCATGTGCTGTTTTGCAAGAAACGCATCACTTCTTCTGTACACTGTTGTGCAAAAGTGGAAAGACGGGCTGAGCCCCAGCGGCGTGCTCCCACTCCTGTGCATCACTCGGGCTGAGCAGGTCCAGCTCAGGGCTGTGCTGCAGAAATACCCCACTGCACAAATACCCCGTGGCAGCGAGGCTCTGCTGTGGCAATACCAAGCTGCAGAAATACCCCATTGCATAAATACCCCCTCTGCAGTCACAGCTGCAGCAGAAACAGCAGCGCAGGGCGGGCAGAGCGTGGCACAGCCCCACTGCGGCACTCCTCACGCTGGGGAAATCCCCAGCCAAAGGGAGAGAAAGCACAGTGTTGCCCCACGGAGCCAGACTGCTTAATCCCCAGGTAAGTGGAGGGAGAGGCCAGCCTTGTTTGCACTTCTGCATTGCCCACATTGCACAACGGCTGCGAGCTGCGCGGAGCACCCGAGCCTCTGCTCCCAAACCTCGTGGCCACCTGCCAAACATTGCTGACGAGCTTTGTTGTAGATAAGCAGGCTGATGAACTCCTTTCCTGATTGTAGCTGGAGCAGGTAGGAAAGCAGCTGCCGGACCCAAGGGCTGAGTCACACCAGGTCGGCAAGCAGAGCTCCCACTGCCACTGACATCAGCACGCTCGTCTCTGCCCCAGGTGACGCACATCCATCGGGTGGGAAGGCTCTGGGGCTCTGTCCCACATTGTGCTGGCAGTGTAGCCTCAGCACCATGCGTGGAGTGAGTGGCCAGCCTGCACTCTTGGCCAGGATGAAGGAGATCAGAGCTTCCTGGGCTGCACTGCGTAATGCTCAAACACTCCCGGGCACATCAGAGCACAGCAAATAATGTGCAGCTCTAACGGGAGCAGCAGGGTTGTGCTGTGAGATGCTGCCATGTTCCCAGTGCTCATTTCAAGCCCACAGATTCCCAAAGGAACCCCTGAAGGGCAGGACCGGGGGGTTCCTTCCCTGAGCCCTGTGTGCACTGAGTCCAGACAGGGGTTGGCACTGTAGGATGTCCCATTCCTGCTCTCCCAGGTGCTGCCAGGTGACATCCCCCTGAGCTAGGAGATGCTTTGGAGGCACACCTGGGAGCAGTCTTTTGCTCAGGAAGCATTGGAAACCTTTGCCACACGTTTCCAGCCTCACTGAGACATGTCTGTGAGTGACTGACAGCCCCCAGCCCTAATGCTGGGGCATGTTGGGGGGCACGTGGCAGTGGGTTGGGAGCTCGGCAGGATCCTGTGCTGTGCTTTTGGTTCCTCAGTGCAAAACGTCCAGTTCCCAAATGGCCGTGACTCCTCCAGAGGTATTTACTCAGTGCTAAGCGTAAATCCTCTGCTCTTCACTCTGCTCCGCGTGGGATCAAATCTTCCCCGACATTCTATTTAAACATCTTACGTTAATTCCACAAAATGTTTGTACAACATACATTATTCTTTCAGCCGTGAAGTGGCAAACGCTCCCAGGCACACGTCGGAACACAGCACATCCACGGCTGTGATGCTGCACCCGAACAGCACTCGGGCTGAGCAGGTGGGGGTGATTCTGGAGATGTTTTTGGGGAAGGGACCGCGGGTGTTTCCCAGCAGAGGAGCAGAGCCTGGGAAGGGCTGTGCACGCAGTCACTGGCTGCTGTCACTGCCATTGCGTAACCACTTGGGTTTCCCCACCACTGTTTGTTCTTCGTGTCTGTTGCCGCTCTCTGCTTTTGACTCTGCCGTGCTGTAAACATGAGGTTACCCTACAGGGTCCAGAGGAGAGGGAGTGGGAAAGCTCTGGGTCTTTCTGTGGAAGACATCTGCGGGAGCTCATTGCTGGCAGTTGGAAGGGATCAGCCAGATAATCAGTCACCCATGCATCCCGGGCAGGATTTGCAGCAGAGATGTGGGTGAATCACTTTCTCAGGCCCAGCCAAGCCCTCTCCTTTCTGCCAGCACAGCCAGCAGTGGGTTTGGGAAGCAGCACCACTGCCTGGCTGTGAGCTGTTCCCACCGAGCAGACTTGAGGATGTGCTCAGCCTGGGGTTCCCAGTGGGGAAGAGGGTTCATTCTGCAGCTCCTTGGCAGGGTCCCTGTCTCAGCATCCCCAGATCAGACCCCACAGTGCCGGTAGCCTCCAGGGCACAAGGCTCCTGCTGACTCTGTCCCTTCAACCTTCAACAATGATGTGGGTTTACAGAGCCAAAAAGACCTCTGAAGGATGGCTCGATGGCTGGATGGAAACTCAGGAGAAATAAATAGCCAGGGTGTGCCCAAGCCATCCTACTGGACACCAGCACCAGGGCCAAAGGTGGGGATCAAGGCTGCTGCTCAGATTGGCACCCAGGGCTGTGCCTACTGAGGTGTATAGGAGTCACGGTGACAGCCACATCAATTCCTCCTGTGCAGTCCCTTCAGAGGGGTTTGTCCTCTGCAGGGAGCCTTGGGCTGTGCGGGAAGTCAGGGCCATGCAGAGAGCTCCTTAACAGCTGGTATATCAGTTCAGGAGAGAATATTTCAGAGAAAAGTGAGTGTTTTTCTGCAGCTGCAAAGGAATCCCACACTCTTGGATGAAGGCAGAGTGCTGTGGGCATGCAGGCTCAAAACACAAGCAGTAAGTTCTGCAAATCCTCGTAAAGCTTCTCCATTTAAGCACTCCCTTGTGCTGCTTTCCTTTTTTCACAGAAGCCTCGAGGAACTGTTGCCCCTTTCGAGTCTCTCTGGCCACGGCACAGAGCAGCAGGGCTGGAGGAGAGCTCTGCACCTCCACCAGTGCCCAGGCACAGCTCCAAGGGGAGTGATGCTGATCAACGTTCGCTGACAGCCAGCAATGCTGCTGCCATCGGAGACGTCTTTATTGCAGCGAGCGAGAGGAGCAGATGGTCTCTCAGTCAGCATCTCCATAAATGTGAGTGCTTGTGGCTATAAAAGAAAACTGCCATAAAGAGATGTTGCTAAGCTTTCCTCTCAGTGTTATTGCTCAGCTTCCCTCGTGAGCCATGGTGACCCTCTTCCAAAGAAAGAGCATAAATCATTGCTTGCTTTCCCCTTTGACTCCTGGATGTGCTGAGGACCATGTAATAAATCACACTGTTCACTTTTGAAGAAAATCCAGCTGCAGCTCTGCCAGCCTCTTGGATCTGTACCTCGCCAGCGGGCTCCACGAAACTACTGGCCATTGTTCTCCCCACAAAGGAGCCTGCGTTGATAACCAGTGCGACCAGCAGCAGGTCACTGGTTTGTTTGCAGTCTGATTCCTGGGCTCCAGCCATGGCAAACCGGCCACGGCACACCTGGCACAGGGAGCCCATGGAATTCCACGCAGCCCATGGGCACAGAGCACATCTCCTGGTGAGCAGTCAGACCTCGGGCTGCCTGCAGCTCGACGGCTCCAGGCACAAGTTGTTTGCGTGCTCACACAGCACAGCATTCGCTGCTGCCACTGCTGTCTGCCCTATTTCCTGCTCTGCGATAAATGGGATTTAGGACTGTGGAGCTGTCGGGAATGCACGGCTCCCGGGGCAGCCCAGCTCAACTCTGTCCCTCCCAGCAGCTGCTGGATGAGCTCAGGCTCTGAGCAGATAGGGATGTGCCTTCCCCTAATTGCTCAGGGCTTGTCTACACAGGCTTTTTTAGAAAGTTAACGTGAAGTAACAATCTAAACTGGATTAAAGAGCATTAAAACTCTGCATAAAACTCTCGTTCAGAATTAAAGTGGCCTTAATTTAGTTTAATTTAGTCCCAAACACAGCTAAATAAGGCCACCTAAATTGGCCTTAATTAACATAAGTGTTCCCATACAGGCATTTGTAAATGAGGTTTAATTAGCCCGTTTTAAGAAGACAGATCTGAGCGAACTGCCTTGGGTTTCTGTAGGCAGGCAAGCCAGGTCGGCGGCCACTTTGCTGACAAGGCTCCCAGTTGAGGCCAACGAGCAGCAGCTTTGCAGTGCTGGCATCCCTTCACCAGGAACTGGCCCCGGGCTAGCTTCCTCCCCACCAGCAGATTGTAAGATCCTCACATCCCACCTATTTTGACTGCATTAAATGTGTGAGTGGGAGATGAAAGGCTTTGCCAGTGAATGGGCTATTCCTTCAAAATCTGGGACATCCCTCGAAAAATCCCTCGAAAAGTGTGATGTCAGGACTTTATGAGGCTTGTTTGTGAGCGAGAAACCGGAGAGGTGAAAAGCAGTGCTTTGCACTGAGACAGCAAGGAACTGAAAGGAGATGGAGTGGGAGCCCATCCCTGGGACAGGGCTACTGCAGGCTGCCCAGCCACCAGCGGTGCTGTTGGCTGCTTTGGTTTATTTTTGGCTTACTGAAAGCACTGATTTCAAAAGATAACCCTTCTGCAGCACGCTGCTGTCCACCCTGATAGCCAGGTTTGGCGTGTGATGCGGTCTGGCATCGTGTTCTGCCTGCCCTCTGCCTCCCCCTCTGCTCACCAGTTCCTTATCAGGAAAGGCCGCGTGTCTGTGCGCTCTGCAGAGGGGATTTCCACGCTGCTTTCCTGCAGGCGCACATCTCCAGCGACAGGGCTGAGATGTGAGCACCAGAAATAGCAGCCAGCGGTGCCGCAGGGGCAGTCCTCTGCCCTTTGACAGAAGGGGGGTGGCACAGTGCTCTGCCTTCTGCTCAACCCTCTGCTCTCTCTCATCACCACTCTGTGCTGCCTTCCCAAAGCCTGCAGCCCACCAGCTCAGACTCCTGCACCTCTGGCACCAGCATTGCCTGTCCCAGTGCCCCACCCAGCCCTGCCAGCCGGACAGAAAGAACACCGAAATGTCAGACCAGTGAGGACCTGAAATGATGTCAGACCAGTGAGGACCTGACTCTGTGGGACAGACTGGTGCACAGCTCAGCGTCTTTGTGGTGAGACCACTTCCCCAGCACAGAGAGGTGCTCATCGGCATCGAGACAAGGAAGCAGTGTGCAAGACAGAGTGCACTTCAGCAAAATGCTGTGGAAGTGCTCCGGTCCCATTTTGAAACCCGTGCAATGGTGTTAGTGTCTCTGGCCGAGGTGATGCTATTCAGACTCCCCTGATCATGCCTTCCTTCTCCTGGACAAGTTCTCTGTTGTGCAACTCCTTCGGCGTTCCCCAGCCCAGGACAAGTCACTGCTCAAAAAGTGATGTTTGTGGGCTGCTGCTGTCAGTACCTCCTCCTCTGTGCTGTGCAGCAGTGGGTCAGAATGTTTCCAAATCATGAGAGACGGGCTCTGTCGTGCTGTGTGGGGTAGTGAAGGGCCTCTGTACGTCAGCGATCCAAGCAGTGGCTTTGTTCTGGATATCTTCACATCCTCAGAATCCGCAGCATCTGCGAGAGTCTTTGCAATGCCAAACAACGGCAGTAAACTTTCTCTTCAAAGCGATTTGCAAATGTGAAAAAAATCAAAAGTAACCACCGACAGCGCTGGGGTGTGGCCACTGTTGTATGACCCCTTTTGACTCTTAGGGTGGAGAAGCCAACATCCCCTCTCTGCATCCTGGCTTCTTTTTCAGTGAAAAAGGAGGCATGTGATTGCTGTTAGTGCTTTGCATAAATCAAAAGATCCAGCTCTGTGGATCTTGCGTGGGGTATTTCCTATAAAAAGCACATCTGTGGCCATGCTTTTTAGTGCATTAGACTCGAGCCTGGAAGCAAAAGTACACAAACAAATGCTAAATTCATGCTGACTGGAGTAGATTCCAAAGGAAAGAAGAGTTGGGAAAGCACCTACTTAAGTACTGACTAAGGATATTATCTCTGATCAGAATCTAGCCTGTGTATGTGTGTGTGTGTGTGTGTGTGACTGTTGAGTACACAGTGCGGTTTCAGACATGGCCAGAGACAAGAAAAAATGATTGTTTCAGGGTAACCACAAGGAAGATGAATGCAAATGTATTCCTGTAACTGGGAGAGTTCCCTTGCTCCTAAGTTGGGCCCTGGTACATGGCCTCAGGGAAGCAAATTTGCAACTACCTACATTTAATTGTTTAGGAGTGATTAATCAGAAGTCAGAGAGGAACAATTTTTGCACATTGTGAAATGTGAGTTCAATTCCCGCAGTTGCAAATGGTCCATATATAACAAACAGTTGGAATCAGTCCCATTTGCTGCTGGGTGCTCTTATCTCCTTCAGGAGCCTGGTTTGATAAGCCTCTGCCGGCTGAGTCACGGCTACCTGCATCACATCAGGGTCAAAGCGGCAGCTCGGTGTGACAAACCCGTGCCAGGCAGCCCTGTGTGCCTGATGTGACATGTGGGCACTCTGTGGGATGGCCACCTCTGGCCAGGATGGGCCACCATGGCCAGAGCTACTGCTGCCAGCCCTGAGCAACGCTGCAGCACCAGCGTCAGGTGACTGCAGTGTCAACAGCACTGTGCCCACGCATCAGCTGCTGGAGGTGCAGCTCAGAAAGAACAGAAAAACACATGGAGCACCTCTGCTGATAGACCTGGAACTTGTGGCTGTACATTGTGGCTGTACAGGTTTGGGCAGCAAAACTGTGACAGGTCTGGAGCACAGGTTTTGTGAGGAATGGCTGAGGGAGCTGGGATGGTTCAGTTTGGAGAAGAGGAGGCTCAGGGCCATCTCATCACTCCCTACAGTGACCTGAAGGAGGTTGTGGTGAGGCGGGGGTCAGCCTCTGCTCCCAGATAACAGCGGTAGGATGAGAGGTGATGGCCTCAAGTTGTGCCAGGGGAAAAAGGTTGGATACTATGAAACATTTCTCATATGAATGGTGATGTGTTGGCACAGGCTGCTGAGGGAGTGGTGGGTCACTGGCCCTGGAGGTGTTCCAGAACCACAGGGATGTGACACTGAGGGATGTGGTTGGTACACATGGTGAAGATGGGTTGGGGTTGGACTTGGGTGATCTTAGAGGTCTTTTCCAACCCTAATGATTCGATGATTCACACGCTGCTTTTGCCTAAAGCTGCCTACCTCTTTACAACTCACCACTTCGTGCCCTCTATCCCGTTTCTCTCCCCTTCCAGTTTCAGCCTGCGGGTTTTTTGTGTACTGAAGCGTGCTGAAGTGCTTCCTGACAGCTTGTAGGTCAAAGTCTGGTCTTCACCGTGCCGAGCGTCTGCAGCTCTGGCACCGCGGGTCAGGCGGGTGCTCCCTCAGCAAGCACCGAGCCCAGGACCTGACATCTGCCTCTAAAGCTGCAGCTGCACCTCACCTGTGCTGGTGGGAGGAAGTAAAACAAGAGCCAGGGCTGCAGTCCTTCTGAATCACACCTCTCACTGATTTTAACCTCAGAAAAGCAGCAGCCAAGGACGAGCTGGAAAGCCATCTGAGGAAGCACCGCACCGCCTTGGTTGCTGCGGGGTGTGCCGGCGTGTGCTAACTCAGGGCTTGGCCCCGGGGCTCCGTGTGCCTCCCACCCCGCATCAGTCAGAGAGGGGCACACCAGCTCACGAAACGGAGAGTAAAGGCGTCCGCAGCAGGAAGCAGACGAACGAATTTCCCTAACTTGTCCGGGCGCATCTGCCTTCGTTGCAACACGGTTTGCATAAAAAGCCAGGTGTTTCGTAGCGGAGGACCCGTCTCTACCCCCACAGCGGGGTTTAATTCCGCGAAGAGGCACTCGGCGGGGGCTGGAAAGGGAACAAAGGGAAGCGGAGGGGGCCGGGGGAAGAGGAGGGGGCCGGGGTCGGCGGTGCTGAGGGCCGCGCTAGGCCCCGCGCTAGGCCGCGCTAGGCCCCGCGCTAGGCCGCGTTAGGCCGCACCGCTTCCCCGCCCCGCTCCGCCTCGGGGCCGCGGCCAGGCGTGGCACGGGGCGGACCGGGAAGCGGCTGCCGCTCCGCCTTCGCCCGCTCTGCCCTTCCGCGTTGGCGCAGCTCTGCCCCGGTATAAAGCGGGGCCGCCGCCCGGCCCGCTCCGGCCCCATGGAGATGTTGCGGTGGCTGTGCGGTGGGAGGCCGGTAAGGGGTGCGCTGGGTTCGGGGTGGGGGTGCTAAGCGCGGTGGGGGAGGGCTGGAGGGTGGGGATGAGAAGCTGTACGGGCTGTGCTACGTCGACCCTAACGCTGTTGGTTTTGGCCCGCAGATCTGGAGTGGCAGTGAAGGCCGAGAGGCAGCTGAGGGCAACCATGAGTGTAGGCAGCGTGTCCTCCCTGCTGGGCTGTCCCGGCTGGCGTGAGGCGTTCCCGGTGCTCAGACAGCAGTTCAGTCGGATGGAGGAGAGGATGAGCTCCAGAGACCCGTGTGAGAGCAGTTACCTCAGCCTGGGCAGGGCCCTGAGCCGTGAGGAGGGTGTTGGGCCTGCTGTGCTGGGCATGGAGCCGGTGGGGAGCCCCACGCAGGAGCCCCCTGACAGCCTCGAGATGCAGCTGAAGGTGGACTTCTTCCGCAAGCTGGGCTACTCCTCCGAGGAGATCTACGTCGTGCTCCAGAAGCTCGGCCTGAATGCAGACACCAACACTGTTCTCGGGGAGCTGGTGAAGCATGGCCCGGCTGAGCGAGACCCCACAGAGGCCCCTCAGGACACCAAGGAGGCTCCTTTGGTTCCTCGAGGAGGAGCCACCAACAAGACCCCCGCACCTGTGCCACCTCTGGAGGAGAAGGAGAGTGATAACCTGAAGCCCATTGTTATTGATGGAAGCAATGTGGCGATGAGGTGCGTTTGGGGGCTTGAGAGTGGGTCCTTCTGAGGCAGTTTGTGCTTAACGCGACCCTTAAGTGCTCCTGTGAGGCAGTGATTTTTCTCTGCCTCTGTAGCTGTGAGGTGTGCCAAGGTCTAAGAGCCTGGAGCCTGAAAAAGTCAGGGTTTTTCACAAAAAACTACAGCTGGATGTTGTGGTGGTGGCTGGTAATATTTTCCAATGTTCATCACCGGTGTGTGTAGCTATTTCTTGAGGGTGACAGCCTATGTTAGGTGGCCCCTTCTACCTATGGTCTCCACCAGCACTTGCCAGTGATCAGAATACCTGTTCTGACAGCAGCGGATGTGCTTCATGGGGAAACAAAGCTTCCTTCCCTCTGCTAGCTGCTGAGGAGGATAACTGAAGATGCATTGTTCTCTTACCTAATGGTTTTATATAAGCTTCTGTAGCACTAAGTTGCTCAACAAATAATTATGGGGTTAATTAGAAAAGGCTTTAATATGATCCCATCTCGGGTGTTGGAGGCCAGTCTCCAGACTGGGAGTCAGGTATTTTTGGTTGTGTTTTTATGCAATGTGGAGTATGCTGGAATTTGGAATGAGGCACTCTATTAAATAATGGCTAGAACGGCCAATTCTGCCACTTCTGATGGCTGTGACAGCAAAGCAGGGCTGCAGCTCATCTTCAGCATCTTGGGTGTTCTGGTGTTGGTAGAGCAGGTTCCATCAGACACTACAGGAAGGCTAATGGAGTTGAAACAGTAATTTGGGGTTACAGGAATCCTAGTAATCATGGGGCACATAAAGTCCTTGCACTGGATGCTTTTTGGTTTAATGTCCATACTGATTCTCCTTTCACTTGTGGTCCCCTTATAGTGAGAGTTACTTGCCACCTCCCCAGCTCTAGATGTTGAATTTTCAGGTGGGCTCTGGGTGCCATTAGCTTAGTGCACCAGGTTTTGAAGTTGGGCTCTGTGGTTGAGAAGCAAGCTTCTTCACTGTTTTAGTTTAATAGGTCTTGTAATGCATGTCTATGTGCTTATTAAAAGAAGCGAGTGCACGCAGCTGTTGTGTATGTCATTGTAGACTTCTTCCTAAGGTGAAAGTGCTGAATGGGGATTTGTTTGCAGGTGTGGTTTTCACTGAGCCATGGCTGGCAGTTCTAAGAATAGAACTGAGAAAAGATGGGGTACGGGCTGGTCACACAGCAGACAACAGAGCCTGCAAGTCCCCAGGAAAATGTGATGCCCCTTGGCCCCACTGTCTTATCAGCAGAATAAAATATTTGGTTTTGGAGTCTTCAGGAGAGTGCAGTGCTCAGCAGCTGTGTGGCTACGTGAGATGTGGAGCTGATCTGTGTGATTCCTGTGGTGACGTTTACGTTAGTGAAGTAGCAAGGCTGAAACAACAGTATTGGTAGCACTGATGGAGTGAGGAACCTCTTACCCATGAGAGTTACCCCATAAAGTGCAGGAGAGATTACAGCAAATGTGACTCAGGCAGTCCAGGCAGTAATAACAGTGGCAATAGGACAGTTTGACATGAGAAACTCAGTCTGGCTCTTTTTTTTTTTTTTTTTTTAAGCAATTTGCTAGAAGGGGAATTCCATTCTGAAACTTCCTGTATTGATGGTGTGTGATGTTCCCTGCTGATTCATTTGCAGTGTGTACAGCGGCCTCCCTGAGCAGCTCTTGACAAACATATGCAAATCATAGTGGAAATTAGCTTTTACTTCCTTCTAAGGGAATTTTTTCTTGGCTGCTGCCAAATCAGATCAGCCTGGTGAGCTACCTTCTGTAGACTCTAGGGTGGTAGCAGGGACTCGTGAATGAGAAGCAAGCAGAGGATGTTAACCTGTGTCTGTCTGCCAATATCAGACTGCTTTCAGTGCAGAGTTCTAGATGATCTTTCCTGTGATTGTTAGTGCTAACTTTAATGTGACTTGAGATTTCTTATGGCACCGTTGTGCTGTCAGTGATGGCTCTTCTTGGAGATGCCTCTGGGATGTAAGCTCTTCAGGAAAGTGTGTGGGAGTTTGTCCCTGAGGAAGATATCTTGCTGGGTTTTGGAAGTAAGAGGATGCAGGGTTGGCTGGGTTTGACTTTTCAGGCCCTCTAGAAAATGGGAACTGTTGGATTTGGCTGCTGTAGAGGTGGGTGGGGGGAGGACACTAACCTTATTCCCCTGGAAAGTGTTGTTTTTTTTTTTTTTTTTTTAACATTTACAGAACAGGTCTGGGTTATATTTAAGAAGCCTTGTGAATGTGCTTTGATATAGTGTGGCACAATGTGATGACAGTTGGAAAATAATATTAGATTTATAATTGCTTTATGAAGAAGCAGCAATGTGTATTCCTAGACCTGGGAAATCTTGAATGTTTTTAATCCAGTAATAAGATAATAGGCTTATTTCTATCTAATGCATAGCGCTCTTTGTTTTCATTCCTTTTAATACCTACTGCTTTTAAGTATGTTCACGATGGCCTGAAAAGTTTGATGTTTCAGAAAAGGGAGAAGCTTAAATGCAAGTGTCAGCAGATTAGTACAGGTTAAGCACTTAAGCTTGTGACTTCGCTGCATTCTTGAGGACTGGGCATGAGCTCAGCAATACTACATGTCCTATGAGGTGCTGGAGCAACTGGTTACCTCCCCTGTCTTCTTTCCCTCTCTGGCACTGCATGAAGGTACTTCAGCCTTTTCATATAACCTCTGATTCATGTTTACAGGTTTGATTTTTGGGCTAACTCGCTTGTGTTTCTCAGGGATAAGTGTTTGCCTGCTGTCTCTCAGGTCTCCACATTTGGGGGCAGCATCTTCTCTGATTACAGACCACTTACCCTGCTGTATGCCTGTACAGTCTGCTCAGCTCCACGTGCTACACAGTGCATATATTCATCTTTCTCTTCCTCGCTTGTGAGGCCCTCTGTGTGCATTCAGACAATATCTAGCTGTAGCGTTTGCTTTGTGTTCTGTATAATGCACGGGGCAGTGAATGTCTTGGAGTCAGTACACCTCTGCAATAGACAGGATGTGTTTGAGCATGTGCACAGTTTTCAGTACTGGCTTGATTGTGCCCTTGACTATGGAGCTTAGTACAAATATCCAGAGGCATAGCAGCATATCTGTGTCCTGTTCAAGTCTACAGAAGACGTTTCACTTAGGAAACTGAAGATTTATGAAGGTTTCTCACACATACCCCTCGTTTGCTGTTCAATCTTGCAGCTTGCCACCAGTTATCTCCAGTATATAAAGCATGTGTTGGTGTCATTCCAAAATGCAGGCTCAGATCCCCAGAATGACAAATCAGGCTGCAACAGAGAGACATTGAAAGTTTGCCAGCACCGTTATCAACAGAAAAGCTGATAACTCTGTAAATAGTGGCACTGATAGGACAGGACTGGTAGTTTCCTCTTAGAGGTTCTGCAAACTTACTGATATGGGCTAATGAAGCTGCTTTTAATCATGGTAGGTGGTTTCTGACACTGTGGCTAAACTTTGTTCCATAGCTGCCAGGTGCTCTTACGCCATTTAGCACCAATTAAGGAGAATGCTGATATCTCATGCAAATAGCACATTTGCATGAAATACCAACGGCTGATTCTTTGGGCCACAGTGTGGTGAAGAAGCATCTTCCCTCAGTGCTGATGTCATTGGGGTAAGAGTGCACAAAATGGCTCGTTTTCCCTAAGTTATTTTGATAACTTGGTGAGCAAATCAGTGCGTGGAAGTGCAGTTTGCCCTGGCAGGGGTTGGCTGCTGGCACTAGCTAGCAGAAAAGGACAAAGGAAGTTCAAGATCACGTTGTACTCAGGGCTAAAAATAAAAGAGCTGAAGCAAAAAAGCTCTGCTTCAAAGGAGCAGTCACAGCAGCTTTGTTCTTCGCTGAGGACTTGGCTGTTTGTTGGTGTACTCAGGTGCTAAAAGCAACGGTGGGACTTGGTGATCTGCATGTAATACTGATTCTTTCTGCTCCAACACGAAAGGTTGTTTTAATTGCTGGATCTGTTTGCTTAATCTGTTGCCTCGTTAATCTGTGCACCGCCTGAATGTTGAAATCCTGTGTTTTCTTCTTCACTGCAGCCATGGAAATAAAGAAGTGTTCTCCTGCAGAGGTATCCTTCTGGCTGTGCAGTGGTTTTGGGACAGGGGACACAAGGATATTACGGTCTTTGTGCCTTCTTGGAGGAAGGAGCAGCCACGATCAGATGTGCTTATAACAGGTGTGGAAATATGAAAGCCAGGGGCAGCTTTTCAGGCTCACTGCTTTGTCGCTTAATGAGCTTGCAAAGTTCTGGGTAGTTAGTAATTAACTTATGAGTGGAAGATCTGAGTAGTAGGAGATCCAATAAGCTGTGCTGACCAGTGAGATTTGAAGTCATTAAATTCTCCCTTAAGCAAGTTCTTGCCTGGATCAGGTGGAATAATTCTGAGAACAAAGAATGTAATACTACTCTGCTTAACTTGTCTTTCATCATTTGAATTCTCCTTTCAGGGAAACACCTTTATGCTATATTTGACTAACATGTTTGACACTAGAAAGTACTGAGTTTCTGTGTGCTAAAAAGTAAAACCTCAATAGGAGTGCAGTCAGATTTCTTCAAATAGAAGGGAGTTTGCTCTCAGCTTATGAGCAGCTGAGATTAAGTAAGTCTACTCAAAAGAAACTTATGCGTGTGGAGTGTCACTATAAAAGATGCTGGTCTTAAATGCAAATCAATACTTTGATGTATGCAGGGGGTTGTGTAGATGGGACTCTGTGTTTCAATAGCCTCATGTTCCAGAATGTTCCCAGGTGCACAGGGGTGGGAATCCATCTCTGATAAGCTCGAGAGGTGGTATGAAGAAAGAGGTGAGGGCTGCAGAGAGGTGAATTCTCATGGGCTTTATTGATGATGTTACTTAATTGTGGGAAGATCTGGGCTGTGCACGTTGGTGGAAGCGTGCTGACAGCTGTTTCTGTTCTAGATCAGTACATTCTCCGTGACCTCGAAAAGAAGAAGATTCTGGTCTTCACTCCTTCCAGACGGGTTGGGGGCAAACGTGTTGTGTGCTACGATGATCGATTCATTGTGAAGCTGGCACACGAGTCTGATGGCATTGTGGTTTCTAACGACACTTACCGGGACCTGCAGAACGAGCGTCCTGAGTGGAAGAAATTCATCGAGGAGCGTCTGCTGATGTACTCCTTTGTTAATGACAAGTATGTTCCCAGTGTCCCTGTGCTTTAAGGGTGGTCCATGTGAGCGTGCAGTCCTGTTTTAATGAAGCAAGAGCAAGTGAGGTGTGGAAAAATGAAAAGGGTGGTGGAGAATGGAGGAAAACAATCCTATAGATACCTCTGTGGAAGGGAGGCAAGAAGAGCTCCTCCCTGACTGTAGTAAGGTGTGAAGAACTGGAGTCATCTTAATAGCTGTGCGTGGTTTGCAGCTAGGAGCTCCGCTCTGGAGGAGTTCCTGGCAAAGCTCTAGGGCTTGGTTTCCTCACAGCACTGTTATTAGTAGGCCCAGCAGCAAGTTCTGCTTTCAGTCAGCAGCACAGCACAAAACCTCTTCTGTGCCTGAGGAGAATCACTTCTTGCCAGTCTCTAGTCAGTGACATGAGCTGTCTGTGCAGTGAAATGGGAGAGCTTTTTAGGGCTCAGGTAACTTACAGTGCCTGGTGAAATGGGAGTGAAACCCTGACCCCAGAAGGTGAGCTGTTCTAATTAAGATTTGTAAATTTTTTTTAGGTTTATGCCTCCAGATGATCCACTGGGGCGACATGGCCCCAGCCTGGATAACTTCCTGAG
Organism: Callipepla californica brunnescens; assembly: GCA_023055505.1. Taxonomy (NCBI): domain Eukaryota; kingdom Metazoa; phylum Chordata; class Aves; order Galliformes; family Odontophoridae; genus Callipepla; species Callipepla californica. Next base: position 1,896,478 of record JALIRH010000055.1, read on the forward strand.
GAAGAAACCTGTAGTGCCAGAGCACAAGAAGCAGCAGTGCCCCTATGGTAAGACTTGCCTTCTAAACATGAAAACAGCAGTGCCTGTAGAAGTGTAATTCATGCATGTAGTAAATTCAGCTGTTATTCCTTGCTAACTATGCTTTTTCCTTGCAGGGAAGAAATGTACTTATGGAATTAAGTGTAAATTCTACCACCCTGAGAGGATCAATCAACCCCAGCGCTCGTTAGCTGATGAACTCCGAGCCAATGCAAGATTGTCTCCTACCAGAAGTACCAGTGCTGTCAAGGAGGAGAAAAAGGGCAAAAGAGGTTCCCAGGCAGAGCTCTTGTGCTCTGTGCCCACGGAGGGTGATAAAAGCTCTTTGCAGAAGGTCTCTGCAGAGAGGAAAAGCTTGACACATAAAGCAAAGCCCAGCGATGTTCCTCTTCAGATCAAAGGCTGTGTGTCAGGCAGTGTTCCTGCTAACAGTGGGAGCCACAGGTCCTCTGAGAGGTACCAGCATCCTCACATGGACTCTCTGTCTTACATCTCTCAGGAGCATCTTGACTCAGGCATTGGGTCTCTGGAGAACCAGATGTCTGACATGTGGCCTTACAGATCTACCAGTCACTGTGATCACTCCCATGCTGAGCAGGTGACAGTCTGCACCTGTGGTAGGCAGAGACCTGTCTACCCACACTCTCCCAGCTTAGAGCAGAATGGTCTGGTCTCTTACAAGCATGGTTCCCATAAATCTTCTGCCTCCGGTGCTAGCTTCTTGCAGTATAACCCTGAGATACCTCACTCAGGGCCACCTCACTCTTTCTCAGGCTATGGAGTACCTGTCCATCCAGCTAATGCTGGGCAGTACAGTCTCCCCAGTGAGTATAATGCCCCTTCTATTCCTTCTCTTCATTCTCGTGAGTACTGGTCCGAGCCATACCAGATGCCTCCTCCCCAGGCGAGGTCCAGCAGCGTGCGAGATCCTCACTCAGTGCAGAGAGCCCCAGGGCCCACGTATGGCGACTCCTGCCAGTGGACAGTCTCTGACCAGTTCGCAGAGGAGAGGGCCAACGTTCACGTCAAGCTGTGTGGCATATTCCATCCCCATTTAGTTGATGCTGTGATGAGCCGTTTCCCTCAGCTTTTGGATCCCCAAAAGCTAGCTGCAGAGATACTAACCTACAAATCCCAGAACCCAGGTATATGAAGCCAAGGGCAGCCAGCATGCTTAAGCTTGTGGGCAGTGTTTGCACTCTGTAGCTGCCATAGATGGCATCTGCCTTTTGAAGGCTCCTCCTTGTTCCCTGCAAGTCCCAGGCTCCAGCTGGAGGCTGGATACCAGATGTGGCATGCTCACAGTGATTCCTGGTTTCATCATGACAGCGTGTCCCTCTTTAAAGATGTGAGAGCAGTTCATGGTCCCTGTCATCCTCAGAAGAGAATCTGGGTGCTGGGCAGGGGAAGAGGCTGCTTCAGAGCACATTTTTCCTATGGGATTTACATGGTGAGTCAGGCACACCCTAAATTCCTGCAGTTCAGAACTGTGCATGGCCTTGTTCCTCCTGTTAGTTCAAGCTTGCGTTGGCTTGGTATATTAGCAGGCACACAGAGGGAGGGTTTTATTAGGCTTGTGAAACACAAGGGGATACTATCTCTGTAACTGTGTGGGGCTCGTTTGTGAGGTCTGTTCCTGGCTCTTCACTAAGCCTCTCTGCTAAACTGTACCGTGCAGATCCGTGGAAAACATTGGATTACAAATCCAAGTCGGGTTTAGCTGGCTTAGATTTGACTTTATTGGGTGCACTCGTTTAATGATACCCCTCCCACTTCAGCTCACCCTCCTGACGTGAGGCAATTCCATGGTAGGTACCACAAGTGCTCAGCAGGCTGTTCAGCTCCTAGAAGTACAGGGGGCTAGGAATATAATTCATCCTCAGAAGGGAAGGGAGACCTGACACTGCTCCAGAGCTGCCAGCGAGCTGTGTGTTTGGCACTTGCTGGGAGAGGCAGCTGTCAGGACGTGGATTGCCGTGCTGTCGAGGGTGCTCTAAAACATTGTCCCTGCCTGGTATCCTGTCTTTGGCTTTCTCTGTGTAACACTGACAAAGAGGATTTGTGACACAGTGCCTTTTGTCTTCAGACAGCAGTGGTTTTGAGCATTCAGTAAGACAGCTGTAGTCAGACGTGGGCTGCTGCCTGAGGACTCCTGAATACTTTCCTCTGTAAAGCTGTTGCTTCGTCTTCCTTCTCACTGATATTCTCCCGTCCCCTTCAGCTTTGTCAAACTGTAACAGCATCCAAAAATGAGACTGACTTGGTAAGGCTGTTCCCTTTTCATTCCTTGTTCCTCTGTAAGGAGCTTTGTTGTTTTTTTTTTTTTTTAATTGTAGATACTGTAATAGATTTTAAATATGCAAAAGGAAAAAAAAAATAAGAAAAACAAACCAACCAATTGCTGTAGTAATTGGTTCTGGTCCTGGGATTTCACTGTGTTACGGTGCAGGGATGTTCCTTGCACTGCAGGCCAGAAGCAGTTGATTTGTTGATGCACATTGTATCTGTGTTTTGTGTGTTGGGTTTTTTTCAAGACGTCCATCTCGTGGTTCGACCAAGGCTGTCGAGTGGCAGATGGTGGAGGGGAGAGTGGGGTTTTTGTCTGTGACTGGTCTTCCCTCCGTCCAAAGAGTGACCTATCCAAACAGGCACCGTGTGCCATAGAAACCACAGGGACACAGAAACCTGTATACCTGGTTAATGATGATACATTACAACTTGGTAATGTTTCATGTTAGTAAGCAAAATGCTTCTTAATTTTAAGTAACCTGATACTTGGCGTGTTTGTAAATTACAGGAAAGGAGGAAAAAAAAAAAAAAAAAGGTTTTTAATGTTATTGTCCACCAACTTGCTGCTTGATGCTGTTTTCCATTAGTGCTCTCCTTGACTCAGCCGTTGTGTTTTCCTGGCACTGCTGATGTATGCTGCTTCTCCTGCAGTCAGAAGGCAAAACCATTCATGCTCAAAAGCTGCCGCGTTCCTGACCTTTGTGTATCGTTCTGCAGTGTGTAGGTTGTGGCCTGAACAGAGGCAGCTGTGTGGAAGCCACGGCGAAGGAAGGACTTGTGTTACATAAATAAAAACTGCTGAGTTGAACTTGGGCTCCGGTGGCTTTTTGGAAGAGGTTATGCTGCCTCCCTGGGGTTCCTCTGCACGGAATCTTGACGCCAGCAGCAGTCTGCCTGGATGCTGTTTGATTGATTCTAGGGTTAGAAAAAACGAAAGCTTCGAACGTGTGGGTTCTGCATCAGCTCTGTGGCAGGGTGGAAACGAATGCATGCTTTGGCTGTGCCAGCTATGAGCACAGTAACGTGCAGCTAGCACGTCAAGGCTTTGCTCTGAAGCTTTGTTGGAGCTCACAGGATGTGAAATAAGAGTATGAACTCTGTCAGTTGATGTCTTCCACCTGCTGTACTGTAGTGCATACCTCATAAGTCATCTGGCTGGGCATGGATTTTTATGGTCTTCATTAAAGCTAGTGTTCTTAATTTAATACAGGGCAATGGCTATTTCTAGCTCATAAAAGACAAGGAAAACAATTGCTTCTGGAGACAGCAGAGTGAAGCACTGCATGAAAGGTGACATTATCTGTTGCAGAGGACTCCTCTGGAAGCTGCTGTGCCAAGCCCAGGTAAGCTGATGGCTTGCTGTGTGCTGCCAGGACCTCAGTGGTGGGGAACCAAGCCGTGTGTCACCTCTTTAACCCAGTGAGGGTTTCTGGTTGTTGTAGCTGGTTGTGAGGTGAGATGACTGTGACTTAGGGTGCATAGTGTGCCTGGCTCTCAGCTCGGCTGTTGCTGAGGGGATTGCCAAAGCATCCTGTGTCTCACTGCTTCCTGGTGCTCTGCAGGGGAGGACCTGTCACGAGTGCTGTCTCTGCATTATTTCTTGCCCATCTAAATAGGTTAAATCTTCTTGTCAGCTTGCTGATCTACTAAATGCAGCCAAGGAGGTCACCCACAGCACCCCGTGGGGAGCTCTCTGTACTTCAGTGGGGTGACCCTGCCAGGGAGGGTCCTTGGATGTGAAACAGAGGATGCTGAGGGGGTGATTGCAAAGGGGAGCGAGTGCAACGTTCTGCTGTGATGGGTAGAAGTGAGATATCTCTTACTAGTGCCAGAAATATGTGCAGAGAGAGTCAAATATCATCAAGGCTTTGCTTCCACTGTGCAATGAAAGGAAGGGGAAGAGCCCTCCTTTGGAAGTCAGTGCTGCAGGATATCTCAGCTTCCCCTTTCTTCTTTGGAGTACTGAAGAGGAGCACAGTGCCGTGGCAGAGATCAGGGCAGAGCTTGCTGTGTTCCCACCTTGCCTCTGTGTGGGCTGCAGCCCTCTTGTGGGGGCTCTGCCTGCTGAGTTGCCCTGTGAGCTGCCTGCCTCCCTCCTGCACAGGGATTTCCAGCATGCGTTTGGCTCAGCTCTGACATTTCAGGTCAGATTCCTGCCTCAGAAGATGCATTAAGCCTCCAGCCTGGGCCGTGGGAATGGAGCTGAGCTACAAGGAAGCATTTCCAGCATAAGGGTAGGAGGGGGGGAAAGCAAAGCAGGATGCAAGGAGCTGCACAACAGCAAACAGAGGTGCCCCAGCTGCTGCAGTGAGGTGGGAGGGGAGCAGTGTGTGCTGCAGGTGCTGCCTGCAGGCTCCTGCCAGCGCTCCCCCTCTGGCTGTGCTTCTTTTCAGTGCTCCTCTGGTCCCTGTGCTCCCTAAGGCCAGGAGTTTGCAAGTGACATTTTTTTTTTCCTTTCGCGAGTTGCATCAGAGTGGCAGAAGAGCTTTCTCCGCCCCAGCAAAGTGCCCTGAGAGCAGCAGGGAGCTCAGCCCTGCGGTGGCACGGAGGGGAGCAGCAGCAGCTCTATCCCACGGGGAAGGCACGGAGCAGGAGTTGAGAGGCAGCCCTGTGCTCTTCCCCCAGGCTGCCTCCCCCGAAGGCCTGCATTGCACAAATGGTTTGGAGTGAGTTCAGTGTCTGCTGAAGCAATAGGTCAGGAGGATTTGCATGGCACGGCGGCCCCAGGGAAAGGTTTCTGCAGCTGGGGAGCAGCTCTGGCTCAACCTGTGGGGAGGAAGCATAGCGTGGCTGTGTCACTGGGAGCAGGGGCACAGAGCGGGCTGTGGAGGGGCTCTGCTGCACTCACACCTCAGGTGCTGGCCTGGAGTGACCAAGCAGCAGCATGTTATCTGCCTAAAGCCCCCTTTGCTTGGGTGCTTCTTTTCCTCCTGCAGAATTGGGCCAGGTTTGCAGCTGGGTTTGGCTGCAGCAGTCCCAGGAGTGGCTAGTTCGCAGGGCCCCACTGCTTCTGGCACTTTTAAGAAGCGTGGGGCCGGCCCATCTCAAGCACATGCAGGAGCCAGGTCAGTGCAGGATGAGTCAGGCTGCTGCTATTTGCATTGCATCAGTTCCCTGAGCTGTGGGTGCTGCATGGGCACGTCAGGAGGAGTGTGCTCCTGGGGAGCAGTGGCTGCAGTGGGGTGCAGTGCAGGACTGAGCTGGGGGAAGCTGTTGTACAGTGTCCTAGGGTTAACATTCAAGCAGCAGCAACCAAGTCAGCGTTCCCATAGATGCTGTGGGGCTGGAGGCCAGTTCTCCTGGCTGCAGGACTGACAAGCAGGGTCATACACTCTCAGGCAGCCAAGGCATAGCTCTGTGCCCGGTCCAGGTACAAACTCCATCCCACAGCTGGCAGCAGCTGGAGAGGAGGCAGAAGAAACACAGTTTTCTCCTGCGTTACCCTTTATCTGGCACGCATTGGGAGCTGCTCAGTGCTGGGCACTTCTGGAATCACCACTGCCACGCACAGAGACAGCTGCTGGCTGTCCAGTGCTGTACCCACAGGGCTGGAGCTGCAGTGGGAGCAGCTGAGGAGGGGCTGTTTTGCACAGCCTGCTCAGAAGGCAGGATTATCTGCACAGCAGGAAGCTCTGCTGCCACACACTCCTTTGAACAGCACCAGCCTGTATCTGCACAGTCACAAGAAACACTTCCGTAAGTGAATCACGGCTGCAGCACACAGCTCAGCACAGTGCTGGGACAGGGCTGAATAACAGAGCCAGCAGGAGGTGGCTGCCTTTTATTTCAGAGCAGCAGAAGAGGGGCTGAGGGTATACAGCCCCCCACTGCTGCAGTGGGGAGGGGTTGGTGATGGCTGCTCCGTGCTCGGCCTCATCCTGGAGCAAACCCCCACGTCCCATCCCGAGCTGCTCCTCCGGGTTCAGTGCTTCCACCCGGGACCTGGTGCAGTTGCAACACAAGTGGGAAGATGCTGATGGAGGGGATGTGTCCGTCCAAGAAGGAAGTAAACGGGGCAGTGCTTGGGGTTTTGCAATCCCTCTGTTACTACAGCTCCTCCAGCTTGTGAAAGGTGACGGTGGGAACTTTCAGTGACCACAATCCTTGTTCCGGGACGCTCCCGATGCATTGCAACAGCTGAGGAGGATGCTGGCTGCTTCCCTGGGGAGCACTGCCCATGCTGTGGACACAGCCTGCGTGTGGCCCTGGCAGCAGGGACAGCAGTGTCCTGCCCTGGGGCAGAGCAGGAGGAGGCAGTGCCTGGCCTGGTTTCCATGCAGAGCATGAGGACAGCTTGTAGCACCGTGCAGCAGCACGGCACTGGCTGCTGTGTGCTCAGTGAGAGCTGCGTGTGCCTGGGACCCCATCTCTGAAGAAGAGGTCCCAGGCCCTGCTCGCTGCCTCCGGGCAGTTTCATTTTGGGAAATGGGCTGGGCTGAGCAGGATGGGGCAGGGCAGGGTTCCCACGAGGAACACAGGAACTGCGCTGTCTTGGCTCAGGGATGAGCAATCCCCCAGAACCTGGCTCACAGTGGCACTTACAGCTTCTGCCTGGCACAGATCCACAGGTTCCCAGAAGCTGCTTGGGTGTGGGACGGGCTGTCCGTGCTGCTCCATCCAGCGGGGTCTTTCAGCAGAGCCCCTTCCCCAAACGCCAGCTCCCTGTTCCCCTGCTGCAACCCCATGGCCCCAGCTCTACCTGCAGGATCCTCTCCCTCGTTCCCATTCTGCTCCTCAGCTTCTCCTGGTTGCTCAGGACTGTCTCTCTGCAGGAGCTGGGACAGGATATGAGTGACTGCGTTGGTGTGGGGGACAAAGAGAACCCTCCTGAGGACCCAGCAGGGGTACTCACCCGCTGCTGCAGCCCTTGCTGCTCCCGCAGCAGCTCCAGGAACCGACTGCTCCACAGCAGCTTCTCAGCCCCCAGCTCAGTGCAGAGGAAATGGACATCAGCCTCCAGTGCCTCCAACCTCCCCAGCACGGCCTCGTTGGCATCACGCAGCCTCTGCAGCTCCAGCACTGTCCGTGAACCACTGCTCTGCTCCACCTGAGCTGGCACCAGGTTCCCCACCTCCCCCCTGAGCACCCACCTGTCTGCCCGGGCTCCAGCACGGCAGCAGAAGTCCCATCCTCCTCTTCCTCGCTCCCCTCGCTGCCATAGTCCGCCTTCAGCAGCTGGAAGGCACCGTGGGCTGAACCCCCACTGATGCTCCTGCCACTCAGCACTGCATTCCCCAGGAGTCCCTGCTGCTCCTGGGGGTGCCCCCACCAGCACTGGGGTGTGTGGGGCTTTACCTCCTCGGCGAACTGGAAGGCGATGTCCCAGCAGCTCGTGTAGCAGATCAGAAGGTACTAGAGGGAGAACACAGCGCAGTCAGACCCACTGACAGGGCCTGGAAAGGGAGCAAAGACCCCACATCCCCCCAGGGCTCTTTACAACCCCAGGAACGGGGTTGCAGTCCCACAGCAGCGCGGAGCCCACGCTTGCACGCAGTCCCATAGGGAGGGAGCCCAACAGTACCGACCCACAGCAGCCTGCAGAGCCACTGCAGCCCCCGCAGAACCGTCCTGGAGAGGGACAGGAGCTGCCAGCACCCTGTGTGCAGGAGCTGCCTCCACCGCAGCACTCCTGGGCTGTGCCACCTCCTCATGGGGATCCTGCAGACACGGGGAGGAACGGCCATGTGCTGCAGCTCCCAGGGCGGGCAGTGGGGCTGCAGGGTGCACCCAGCCCTGCCAAATTGTGTGTAGGGGGGTCCTGCTCCCCCCAGTGCTGTGCCCACATACCTGGCAGTGCAGCTCAGTGGCTGTGGTGGCTGCTGCTCCTCTGCTTACTGGTCAGCCTTCAGCCCCTCTTAGGATCTCTAAATGCCCACATAATCCTCTTGGTGACGAGGCCACGCTGGGGATTAGCAGTACTCCTGCTCTACCTTCGGTCGCCATAAGGACAGTGGTTGCTCTTAGCTCAGGATTCACCTTCTGCAAGCAAGGGACTTGAGGTTTACTGCAGCTGTATTCAGCTTTCACTGGCAATGAGTTAAAAGTCTGCAGCACTCTGGCTCCGGGTGCAAGTCCTGGCCTGGGGAGCTTTGCTCCTTCCACCTGTGTAGGAAGAGAAATAAAGGACCCCTGGAAATAAAGGGGAAGGTCCGAGCAATGCTCCCAGGCTCTGTCTCTTTCTGGTGAGAGTGCTGCTGTCCTCCAACCGAGCAGAGGCTCCCAGCAGCACCACGAGGAAGCTGTCACTGCTGGCAGCTCTTGCTCTGGGACGTGCAGCTCTGCTCCCTCTGCTGGAGCAGACCCCAGTGGACAGGCTCAGCCTGAAGGCTGCACATGCAGCAGGAGGGGATGGGGCTCCTTGAAATCAGAGCATTTACCCTTGCACTTCCTGCCCTCATGGCCGTGCTGGCTCCCCATGGCTGCAGAGAAGAGCAGCAGCATCCTCACTCAGAACAGACTGTCCCCTTCCCTCAGGACAAACTCTGCTGGGGAAGGTTGCAGCACTCAGTACGTACGGCAGGGATACAGAGCTGACGACACGTGGCCATAAAAACCCTGGCACATGTAGGACTCCGGGTGACACGAGCCCTTTTGCTGTTCCTCTGCAGGGAACAACGCTGTCCCTGAGGTCAGAGGTGCAGCACGGACCCCTCGAGGTCAGGCCCTTCCTAACCTTGCTTTGGAACAGCAGCAGCAGAGAAAAAGAGCACTGGAGCAAAGCAGCTTTTGTACCAAGGTCAAGCAGTCAGAAACCATCAGCTAAGTCATCTTTTCTTCCACAGCCACAGAGGAGCAGGCCCTTTTAGGACTTGGTGCCATTTCCTACATCTTCTATTCCTCTCTACTTTACCTCTTAAGAGGAATAACTTTAATCACAGACACACACAGAAAAAAAAAAAAAAGTAGGGCAGCTTTGCTGCTCTCCTGTTAAGCCACTACACCCTGGCAGGTCCCTGTGGCCGAGCACCACCACCACCTCTCATTGCAGTGGGATAAGCAGCAAACACAGAGCTGCCTCCACTCCCAAAGGAGAAAACAATGGGGAACTGCTCTCCTAAGCACACCTTCACCCTCCAGTCCTGCACGGTGGGGTTGTGTGGGGGAGATGGGTCTCTGCTTCTCCCTCTCTGTTATTTTCCCAGTGGGAAGTGCTCACCTCTTACCTGCAGGCACCCCGCCATCCCAGCCCTACCTTGGTCGAGCACGGCTGGAAATGAATGCCTGGCAATCCTGGCTCCGTGTTATGGCTCGAGCAGGAAAGCAAGCACAAAGGACACCTCCGTGGGGTCACAGTGTGAGCCTGGAAGAATTCGAGCACCCTCCCCTCCCCCCAACCCAATCCCAAAGCCCACGGAGAACCGAAAGCGCTCCGAGTCCGTATTCTGACTGAACAGAACATGGGAAGAGAGACGAATGCAACTTTTATTGTTTATGTACAAAGGGCGGAAGTTTGTATTAAAAAGAGCATCTACCCAACGTCAAAGACAGCAAAGAGCGAGATGGCTCTGAGCTCCAGGCTCCTCTGCATCCAAAAGCACTGCGGCAGCTCCAGGGGATGGCGTTCAAGAGGAAGGTCAGAGAAAACAGGCAGCCACCTTGTTCTCTGCCTAAGGGTCAAACTGAGCTGCTCCACAAAACGAAGAACCTCCCTTCTCTACGGGGATTAAAACACACCGACCGAAGGCCCGTTTAGGAACTCCGCACTTTGGTTTTAAAAAACAAAAGAAACAGACCAACCCACAAAGCTAAGTGTCGGCAACCAAAGTAACCTAAGTCTTACAAGGTGGATGGGACACAGTGAATCACAGCCCGACTCCAGCAGGAAAGGAAATGCCTCCCCACGGCTTTACAGCAGCAGCAGTAACATCAGCTCAACTGAAGGAAGCTCCTGACTGAGCTGGAAGCACAGAATAGCCAGGAATTGAAGACTACCACTACTACACCTTCGTCTCCTGTAACTCAGGTGGATCTACAAATGATGCAAAGACATGTCCACGTTTCTCCCCCCCCCACCCTCCCCTTCCCTCCCCTCCCCGAGTTCTTTACAGCGGAGCACTCCCTTCTGCACACACATGGCCAGAGAGCTGCCACTGTGCTCATTCAGACGTCTGCAGTTATTCTCGGTGGGGATTCACATAGGCCCAGGTCCCAGAATCTTCAGCACTGATGTGTCTAGTAGTCCTGCGGAGACAGGAGGAGATGGGCACATTAAGACCTTCCTACTCCCAACTCCGCTCGCAGAGCTGGGATCCCCATCCTTCTCTCATTCCACACACCACCAGCTTCAGCCCAAACCAGGTGCTTTTATTGGTGCACTTCATGACAAAAACAGCAAGACTCAGAGCAGCTTTTTGGTTCATAACAAGTGCACGCAGCTTTACTACAGCCTAGCCCTATGTCAAGCCTACCCGGCCTCGTATGTTATTAAATCCACAAGACAACACTTATGCTTCATCCCTAGGCATTCCCCAGCCACGGAAACAACATCTTAAATCACAGCAGGAGGAGGCTTTCCAGGATTAGCAATCAGCCAGCCACTCAAGTCTACGGGTGAGCAAAGGAAACAAGGACAGAGCACTGGTACTTACAGCTCTCGGCTTTTTGTTTAACTTGAGATCAATCCTGCAGGTTGGAAAGATAAGAGAAACGTCCATTTCAATACGTGAAACAAAACAGTGGATTTCAAAGAGCCAGCTCGTGCATATGGCACAGGCACAACAAAGGTTAATTCAATCCACATTCTCGATTGGGCTGAGCCAAATCACTGTCCCAGCATTACTGGACAAGAGAGGAGCAAAGAGAGGGAGAGTGGATTCTTTTACTCTGTGCCAAAAACGCATATCCCGTTCCATTCAGAAAGAGAGTTAAGAAAGGCTCAGGATAAAAGCCACGGGGAAGTTATGCAGCATAAAGAAATAAGGTGACAAAGGCATGCTCTACGTTAACTCGTTAGCTGTGCAACTATGCCATCGGGGGTTATTCAGACATAGCAGTGGGGGTTATTCACTTGGAACAGAGATAGGGGTTGAAGATGACAGGGATTAACAGGAGCCAAAGCTACGGAGCTCTGTTACATTGTCCAGAAGGAAACAACCAAATCTACACTGATCTCCTTCAGAAGCAAAGCCAGAAGAATCAGTTTTTAAACTACGTTAAAAGAGTTTATCTATTTAAACACAGTCATGGTAACGATAACAATGGAATAGAGAGGTAAAGGAGAGCGCAGTTAATTTAATTTTGCCAAAGTTATTAAATAAAATGTTACCTCCATCACGCTTTTCTGTTTTTAAAAAAACCTTCCCAGCCTAACCTAATATACATACCTACAATTAAACAGATAAACTATGGGTTAGAAAGGTCTCAAAAGGCACATTGGTGTCTACACACTAACAACACAGCACAAGTACTAATTCAAGTCAAAACTTACTCAAAGTCATAATCAAACATGCCAGACGGGCTGAGGGGCAGCATTTGAAAGGAAGAAAGCAATAGAAATTAATATACTAACGAATTAAATGAATTAGTTTGATTAGCCACCCTAGCGAGAATACCGAAAATAAATAAATCAACCAACAGATAAACGAAGCCAGTGTTCAAAAAAAAAACACAAAACAAAAACCAAACCAAAACGAACTCCATCACGTTCTTAAAGGCGCCTTTAACCAGAACTGGGAGTAAAAAAAGCACTCCAGATCTGATGGTCCACAGAGCCCCTCCCCAGGTGGACCTCGGGGACGAGGAGGTGTTAGGATGGGAGCAGTGTTACAGAGGGAACGCTGTGCTCTGGGGGGGCAGCACAGGAGCTCACACGTAGAGGAAAAAAACAACCACACCACCAACGGGTGGTCAGAAAGCAGTGGCTTTGTCTAGATGATTAAGCAAAGCAAAGCTTGTTCAGGCAGAGGTGGAGGCAGCTGTGAAGCTGTGTGGCCATATACACGCTCCACGCTCCCAAAACGCACGCACCCATACACCCACACCCCCCCAGCAGCTCTGAAGTCCGAGTCTGACCACGGCTGGCTGCACTCCCACCCCAGCTACAGCTCGACTTGCTGCTTCTCAGCGCTGGGTTTCTAAGAGGAAGGAGGACTGCTTCAGCCCTGACACGCTTTTGAGCCACGAGAATTGCTTGAACGCATAGAAAATCAGCATCTGTGGTCTGAAGGATCAGAGGAGGGCTTCGGTCCATCGCTGCTGCCTGAACCCCCGTTGTAATTGTTAGGGATTAAAGCAGGACACGAGCTCTGCTCAATCTGAATCCAGCTCTCCTCACTGCCATTGGTGGCACGGGAGGGAGGAAAACTGGAGCCACGTGGAGTCAGTGCACCTTCAGGGCATCCATCCATCCCTCCCTTCGGGAACAGGTGAGCAGAGCTCAAATGCATGCTGGAAACAAAGAGCTCCTGAAGGAGATTAAAATGATTGGGACTGGGCTTTTGTTTGGTTTAAGTGCTTGAAGTTCGTTGGGGCCCTTCTGCTGAAATTCAGGGGACAGTCATTAGCAGCAATCACAAGCTCTGACAGTTTGCGTTACAGATTGAATGACTTTCCACCACCTGGCCACGCTAAGCATTACAGAATAAGCACTGAGTCCTGCCCGAAATTTAGATGCATCTCTTAGGATGATAAGAATTCCCATACCAGATCAGACCAGGGCTCCTCGTGTCCAACATTCTGTCTCCAACAGTACAGCTGCTTCAGTGGAAGGAAAGCAGAAGAAAGCCCAAAGCAACACAAGCTTTCAGGAGGGCAGTTTCATCCTAACTCCTGTCGCTACAGTTTGGGTTCATGTCATGGAGCAGCAGAGTTTCCATTAATTAGAGCACCAGACCCCACTGTACCTGCAGCAGATTGCTTTTGGTCCATGTCAACGTTCAGCAGCGCTTTGTGCTTTGGAACAGCCACGTTCCTACGCTGCACTTTTACAGACTGTTTCTCTGAAGCAGTTTAGAGCTGCAGGTCGTTACTGCTGGCCTTACTCCCAACCATCTGAGGGCTCAAAAACACTCCTGAACTGCTCCTGCTTCCTAGCTCAGCAGGAGCCAAAAAGGACATCCAATGCTTTGGGTTGTTTGCCTGACTATGGCTGCTGTGGGAAGAACAATCCTGACCTAGCAATTAAAAATGCTAACGACTGGAGGCCTAATAAGAAAAAAGAGAATCAGCTTTCAGGCACTATACCTACCTCAGTGCCTCCCATTTCCCAGCAGTCTTTGTGCGACCTATCACTGTTCCTTACAACATCTGCAATCCCATGGGAAGGGCCCCTCAAGGAGGAATATCCATCCGTACCCAAAGCCAACGAGCATCACGTAACAGGACCCTAATGCTCGGGTTCTGTTGGCCCAGGGAAAGCAGCAGTGGGATCCAATTCTTCCCTATTTCTGAGCCTTAAGGGCTAGAAGCAGTCACATCCGATCATAAAGAGTTCAGGAGATCTGTTTCACGTGCATTTCAGGGCAGTTTAATAACAAGAGCTTGTGGTTTATGTGATAGAGCAACGTGTACGTGCTACCATCAGAGGACTCCGGGACATGACAACAGAAAAAGGGTTTGGAAACTGTAGGAAAGATTCTGAGTGCCGACAGCCCCCCAAAACACTCTAAGTTGTTTTTCATCCTCCTTCTCCAGAGAAAGCACTGCCATTCCTATCCTCCTTGGCTCTGCAGAAACCAAGGAACGATCACAGGAGGCCAGGACCGTTATCTTCCTCTACTGCAGGGGGGACAGCTTTATTCTGCTTGAAAGAGGAAAGAAGCCATCAGGCCTGGTCAAAAAGCACCACCGTGCTCGTTGAGCTGCCTCAGCACTCCTTCCCCTCCCTGAAACAACTTCAGAGCAGGCGATGTAAGCAAGCCACCTGAAGCTGTCCTTTTATCCTCACAGTGAACCAGCTCCCCCTGCCCCCTCCAGCAGCAGCCGACCGTTCCCAGCACGCTCCTGCTCAGAGGAACCACCAACCTGTGCCGATTTTTGTTCTTCCTTTTTTTGTGGCTGCTGTGGTGGCTCCCAGAAGTGGAGGAAGCCGCTTTTTGGGGTTTCACCCCCTGCACAGATCCGTCCAGCTCCTCCGCATCCTCCTGGCTGGGCTCGTTCTCCTGATTGTGGAAGTCTGGAGATGTGTCGCTTTCCGTCCCACTGCCCGGCTCCCCTGGAACGGGACAAGGAGCACAAGAGCTGCGGTTATGCCCCCCCAATAGTTCTCATCCCATGCAAAGCATCGGGGAAAAAATACTACGAAACCCAAAGCTCGTGATACCCAGCACTGGAGATGCAGCACTGCTGTGTGATCAGCACACGGCGGACCCAAAGTGCCATCCCCACCAGCTCAGGAGGAGAGGTCAGAACGCTGAGCACCCACAACAGAACGCAGCTCTCAGAAGTGCTCATCTCCTCCTCCCACAGCGGATGGAAATGACACACGGGCACAGCAACGCCCGGTGTAGGGCAGGGGAGTGCAGACGGGGGCTGAGCTGCGGGGAGTTGAATTCTTTCCTATTGTGCCCATAGACAGAGATGAAGAGGGCTGACTTACGCTTCTCGATGAGCTGATCCTGAACTCCAGCCAACGCACTGACAGCCTGCAGAGACAAAAAGGGCGATAAAGGACGGCGGGATCGGATTCAGAGCTCCGTAGGAACTCCTGGCCTGGAAGGAGCAGGGGATGGGAGCACAGGGCGGCACTCACCGCGGCCGAGGTGACGGAGGATTTGCTGAAGAGCCGCTCGGCCTCCTTGAACTTGCGGTTCCTGCGGTCGTTTTTGCTGTTGGAGTTCCTGCGAAGGACGGAGGCGGATGGAGGGGGAAGGCGGGGCGGGCAAGGCGTGGGGGGATGGGGGGGGATGGGACGGGGCCGCACTCACTTCTGGTTGGTGAGGTAGCGGTCCCAGCCGCGGATGATGTTGCCGTACATCTGCGTGTCCTCCAGGTAACTGCCCTCGAAGGCGTAGATCTGCCTCTCCAGGTTGGCCAGCGTCTCCTAGCGGGCACAGCAGCGCGGCTCACGGAGCGGGCCCGGCCCCGCGGCCGCAACCGCGAGCACAAAAAACCCCCACGGCGCCCACCCCCGCGACCAAAACACGCGACCCTCCCCTCCCCCACGCCGCTCACCGCCAGCTCCTGCTTGCGCTTCACCAGCTCGGCCAGCTCCCGCCGGGTATCGGGGATCTGAGGGGGCCCGCCGGCCTTGGCGTGCAGCGCGGCCATGGCGGCTGCGGGCTGAGCGGGGCGGGGCTGCGGGAGCGCGCCGCCCCCTCCGCTCCCCGCCCCGCGGCGGCCGCGGGAGCGCGCACGGAGCCGCCCCCGGTTGTGTGTGTGTGTGTGTGTGTGTGTGTGCGTGTGTGGGGGGGGGGGGGGGGGGGGACTCCGGAGCTTTTCCCCTTTCTCTTTCAGAGGGGTGAAACATCACAACGGAAAGCCGAGGGCGTTTACAAACGCTTTATTTAAAAACCTCTGGAGTCTATTTATGTAGATGTGTGTATAGAAAGGAGATCCTTCCAGTCAAACATCCTGCCTCGCGCTTGGAAACCTCTGTACGCGCACCAGCAGTGTCCTGGCATGTGTGTGTGTGCGTGTGTGTGTGTGTGAAGGATGTAGGAACACAACCATCCAGCGTAGGAAATGCGTTTCCTTCACCTCCAAGCAAAGCAGAGGGAAGAAGACATCCACAGACGTGCAGGCAGAGCCGGTTTCCTCCCCTCTGCCTTCCTGTTTTCTCTGACGGCACGGTTTTAAACGGAAGGAGAGTTTCATTTCTTCTTTTTCTTTTTTTTTAATACAAAGAAAAATAGTGCAAACGGGTAAAAACATGCCACCATGTCACAGATACGTCATCACAAACAGAAACATCACGGAGCCGACGGAGAGAAAGGCCTGAGCTTCACAAGGATGCACATCCAGAGAGCTGCAGTGTACCCTGGACGTGCCCCAGCACGGACCTCAGCCCTCCCAGACCTCGTTATTGCAACCCCAAACCCCACAGAGCAGTTCCCTTTGCCACGGGCAGGCAGCACGTGGACACCCACGGGGTGGGGGGCTCTGCAATATTCCTGCCTCCTTAGCAGCTGAGCCTGGGAAATCCTCCTGTCTGCAGCTCCTCACTGGCCAAGGAATTTGGCAAACCCTACCAGACGAGAGGGGTTACAAAAGGATGCGTTACTTTTTAACTCAGATCTGGGTTCAGTAGCATTTTCAAAGGGTTATGACAAAACAGTTCATAAAAATAACTTTAAATACTCCTGCTGCGTTCTACGTCATTGTTTCTTTTTCCTAGAAGAAGACAGTCTTGGAACATTTGCTTCCAGCATCAGAACGTTCACATCCAGGTGCTCTTTTGCTTGCTGGGGGGGGTGGGAATAAGTTGGATTTCCTGATATGCAGACCTACCAAAGACAAATACTCAAAGTCCCCCAGAATAAACCACGAGAACCACTCAGCAACAGAAGAAGGACTTTAAGGCAGTAAGAGGCATCAGTGCTTTGACACCCCAACGTTTACATCCCAATGCATGTTTCACTGAAAAAAAAGAAAAGCTTCTCTCCCCTGCTCCCTACCCCCAATTTCCTTCTCTGTCTGTTAACTGTCGGACTCCTCCTCCTTCTCCTCCTCCTCGTCATCGTCCTTTGCGTTGGCCTCAGATTTATCTGAAGATTCGTGGAGGAGAACGTACTCCCTGCTGCTGAATCCAAACTTCAGAACATCCTTTTCTTTCAGTTCATAGTAACGCTGAGGTTCGATCCGTTGGTTGTTCAGGAACGTGCCGTTGCCGGAGCCAAGATCGATTATATACGGCTTCACTCTGCGGCCAACTGTGCCATCAGCACGGGTGTGCTCCACCAGCCTGGCAAAACAAACCAAGACTGCATCGTTTTTCAGCACAACACGTGGATTTTTCGACCCGCCAGCCCTGCTGCTGTGAGCACACAACGCTGCTTCAAAGATCTGAGTACAGTGAGAGCAATGAGACACGGAAACTCCCCGCAGCGGGTTCTGACAGACTGCTTCAGCCCCTAAAACTTGCTGCTGCACAACACAGGAACTCCTGCAACAGAGCAGATGGCCGTTCCTTAAGAGAGCAGCTCTGCCTGCAGAAGCACGCAACCCCTGCTGTTTCAAAAGGAGATCAGCAGTCCTCGTCGTGAAAGACCAAATGAGAAGATCCCCTTGAAACGTTCTTACTGCCAATTACACCTGCTAGTTCAGACACACACGCAGCGCTGTCCTTAACCCTGCTGCCGTGTCTGTCACACTTCTGATTCAAGGAAAGGAGTTTTTTTTTTCTTTCCCCCTCCGCGTTACCAAACAATCCTGATCTACGCAGAGCAACACTTACCGGTACTGAAACACAGCGTGCTGCTTGGAGCAGGAGGGATGGTCGATGGGAATATCTGCTATCCTGCGGTGCCTGCCCAGCAGGTACGCACTCTGCCTGTGGATGTACATGACTGGCAGGAACTCATCGTTTTTGAAAGGATAGAGGCGCCAGCGTTTCTTTGGAATCCGAGCTTCCGGGGGCTCGCTGTACTTGATCACAACACCTCTGAAGGTGTTGGTGTCCTCCAGGAGGGCACCAGACAGTTCAAAGCTCGGTTTTTCTTTGTTCACAGCTTTATCTTTTGGTTTGCTATCAGAGTGCCTGTGTTCTGGGTTCAGGTCAGCGCCGCTCCCCTCGTTGTTCTGTCGGTGCTCTCTTCTCCTCTCGTTGTAGAGCTCTCTCTCTGCTTGCTGCTCACGGATGTTCTGAACATCTCTGTCTCGCTCGTGGCCTCGACCTCCAGGCCTTTCGCTCGGGTTTTTCCTCCTGTCTGAGTGCTCTCTGTGCCTGTCTCTGTCACCACTTCTGTCTCGCCTGTGTTCTTGCTCTGATGGGTATCTCTGCTTTCGCTCCTCGTTTCCTCTGCGAGAATGATCATCTCGCTCCTGAAGCAAAGCAAACAGAAACAAGAAACAGCCATGAAATCAGAATGAAAGCGCAGCAAATCTGATCCAGTTTTAAAAGAAACGGCAGACCCACACTTGGAAAACACGCACTGAGATACGTTACAAATATATCTAGGGCAACGTGAGAGGAAATTATTGCTTTGTGAGATTCAATCCCCGCATCTTGGGCTCAGCAATGCCAGACTGACAGAGAGCAACGCATCACTGACACCGGGAGAAAGGAAACCTTCAGGGTCAGATCGGCTCAACATGAGCTGGCAGTGTGCCCAGGTGGCCAAGAAGGACAATGGCATCCTGGCCTGTATTAGGAATAGTGTGGCCAGCAGGAGCAGGGAGGTGATCATCCCCCTGTACTCAGCTCTGGTGCGGCCGCACCTTGAGTACTGCGTTCAGTTTTGGGCCCCTCACTACAAGAAAGACATCGAGGCCCTGGAGCGTGTTCAGAGAAGGGCAACAAAACTGGTGAGGGGTCTGGAGCACAAGTCTTACGAGGAGCGGCTGAGGGAGCTGGGATTGTTTAGCCTGGAGAAAAGGAGGCTCAGAGGAGACCTCACTGCACTCTGCCACTGCCTGAAGGGAGGCTGTGGTGAGGAGGGGGTCGGCCACTTCTCCCAGGTAACTAATGACAGGACGAGAGGGAATGGCCACAAGCTGCGCTGGGGAAGATTTAGATGAGATTTGAGGAAAATTTTTTTCTCTGAGAGAGTGGTCTTGCACTGGAATGGCCTGCCTAGGGAGGGGGTTGGGGCACCGTCCCTAGCGCTGTTCAAGAAGCGTTTAGATGAGGTGCTGAGGGATTTGATTTAGGAGCTTGGTGGGTAGGGATGGTGGTGTGAGGATGGTTGGACTAGATGATCCTGTAGGTCCTTTCCAACCTCATGAATCGATGAATCTATGAAAACCCGGGCGGGCAGCGCCGCTCCCAGCGCCGTTTACCTGCTTCACCCTCACAGCGCTGTGGTGCGGGCTCCGGCTCCGCCTGCCGCGCGGGGACCTGCTCCTCCGGCCGGACCTGCTCCTCCTCCTGGGCGATCTGTAGGACAAGGGCACAAATGAGCGCGGCCTACGGCGCCGGGCGCGGGGCGGCCGGTAGGCCTCCTACCTGCTGCTCCCGCCGCGGCCGCCCCGCCGCTCCTCGGCCGGCGGCGACTGGCTGCCACGGGCCGAGCGGGAGCCGGAACGCCGCGGGCTCCGCTTCTCGGCCTTCACCGCCACCTCCCACCGCCGCCGCTCCCTCCGCCGCTCGGCCGCCGCCGCCTCCATGGCCGCCGACGGAGCGACGCGCCTCTTCCGGCCCCGCTCTCGGTAGCCCGGAAGTACTCCCTCCTGCGCGCACGCGCAGCGCGACGAGGCCGCGCGTCGCCGTTGCCATAGCGACGCGGCCGCCGCCGCCATGCTCCCGCCGCCATGCTCGCTGCTGCGCTACGATCCGCCCAGGCTCGTCAGCCGCCGCACCGAGAAGCGCTGCCCGGAGGTGAGCGGGCCCCGCCGCCCTCTCCCCTCCCCCGCCGCCGTCTCTCCCCCCGCCGCCACCGTTCTCTCTCCCCCCGCAGGCCCTCCCGCTCCAGGCGACCCCGCAGCGCTCCCCTCCGCCGCGGCCCGTCCCGCCGTGCCGCCCTCCCACGGCCAAGGAACCGCAGGAGATCCTGAACGCCATCCTGCCGCCGCGGTGAGCCCGCTGGGGAGCCGGCCTGCCGCGCCTCGGGGCCGCCAACGCTGAGCGCGGTGCTTTCCGGTGCAGGTCGTGGAAGGAGGGCAACCAGCTGTGGGTTCAGGAGGTGTCCAGCTCGCCCAGCACCCGCGTGGACGTGGTGAAGCTGCAGGAGCAGCTGGATCTGAAGCTGCAGCAGCGGCAGGCAAGGGAGACGGGAATCTGCCCCGTGAGAAGGGAGCTCTACTCGCAGTGCTTCGGTCAGTGTTGCCTTAGGGTGACAGCCTGGAGCTGGCATTTTATACACGTATAGAAGAGATAACTCGTCCACTCAGCCCCTCTGCTGAACTCGAGTAGTTACAGTAACTTCAAAACGTTGCAAAAAGCCCTAGCTGCTCCTGCACTGCCGATTGGGGTCTGCCACGTGCAAGGGATGGCCAGGTTGTTTAAGCAGAACTCTGCTGGAGTTGTGAAAGCTGCATAGAAGCACGAGGGGGGTTAAGGGCTGTGCAGTTCTGCTTTGTTTTTACCGGTTCTTGGTGCCATCCCTGTGGTTTCATTAGGTAGCACTTGATACTAAAGCTGTAATGTAATAAACAGAACTATGACCACACCTCCAGTTAAACCGATGCTGCTTTTGTGGCTCAGAAAACAGGTAAGAGACAACAACAAGCCCTGGGCCCTGAGCATACCCAGCATTCCCAGACATAATTGCTGCTGTTCCCTCCCTTTGCAGATGAGCTGATCCGCCAGACGACGGTTAACTGTGCAGAGCGAGGGCTGCTGCTGCTCCGAGTCAGGGATGAGATCCAAATGACCATCGCTGCTTACCAGACCCTGTACGAAAGCAGCATTGCGTTCGGCGTGCGGAAGGCACTCCAAGCTGAGCAAGGCAAATCTGACATGGAAAAAAGAGTAAGCTGGCCTGGTCACCTTAAGAGTGTAGCACACGGAGCAAGCTGCGCGATGGGCTTGTTAGTTTTGTGCCTAAATCAATTATTATACAGCCACTGGGCGGCAGTAAAGTGCGTCCAAATCCTTGTCTAACTGCTTCCCTAAGGCTGAAGTTAGCTGCTGCTATTCCTGTAGCATTTTAGAGACTGTACAGCATAGTGATGTCCCACTGTAACTGAAAAGCGACTAATAACGAACAGAATGTGACAACTCTGTATTATTTTCTGAGATTGAAGAGCTAGAAGAGGAGAAACGGGAGCTGGAAAGGCTAGTGAGCGAAGAGAAAGCTAAATGTGAAGCTATTGAGAAACGTGAATTTGAAAAGAGACAGCTAGAGGAAAAGAAACATGCTGAAGAGGTCCAGATCCTGAAGCGAACAAATCAACAGCTGAAGGTCAGTAAAGAAGTGCAGTTCTAATTAGTGATGGTAAGCCCCAGCGTGCTGCAATGAAAGAGGATAAAATTACTTTTACATTTTGATAGGATTACACTTCCAATGCATTTGTATTAATGAAACACTTTACATTCTGAAGGAAGTGGGAAGATAGCATAAAACTTGTGCTTTCCTACTATACTTATTTAGCAGCAGACTTAAGGCACAGTGGCAGTGCCATCACACATTCCTAGAACTTCCCATTTCCATCTAGCATAGCAGAGCTACAGACAACAGCAGAACCTACGAGGGGCAAGCACACGTCACTGACATCTCTAGCCTCCAAAAATCCCTTACATCACGTTTGTAGTGTAACTGCTGTAACACAGGCAGAAGCATTCTTCCTACTCCTTCTCCATGAGACTGTTTTTACTAGCAACACTGTGCATTTGTGTCCCATGGCGATCTTGACTGGATTACTGAAATTGTTTTGTATCTGAAAGGAGTAATTCTGTGTATGGTACTTTAATGAAAACAGAGCTTCTGTCAATTACTTTGCTTTCAGAAGGAAAAAAATGTAATCATAACCATAAATGTTTCTGGCTAGGGCTAAAATGCTTCCTTTACACCACGCTGCCCTCCTGATCTTCAGCATTGCTACAGTTTTTCCTTTCTAAACCATTAACATCCTCAGGCCATCTTGAAGTGTTTTAGGGCACAAAACACAGTAACTGTTGGAGCAAATATGTGCAGGGCTGAACCAGTGTTTCCTCCCTGAAGTATTTTAACAGCTGTGCATATATCACTGCGGTAGTTTATTTTTATGGCAGCTCTAGGAAGAGAGCAATCTCGGCGTCCTGGAAGCCTCACACACTACATGCTTCTTAAGCTCTCTGATCAATCTCTTCACTGGGCGTCAAGTTGTCTCAGGAACTGAAAAACTTGCTGTTCCCAGCTACTTTTGTCCTAGAGTCTGTTTGTGTTCCAAACCCTAGAGAGCCAAATATTTAATTTAGCTAACGTGGTCCAGCCTGAAATCAGAGAATTCAGACCACTGTTTCAACAGCTTTTATTTAATTTCCTCTTCAATGCTTTACATTATAAAACGAGCCTTTCATTGTATGGAGCCAAGGCTAGCTCTTTTCTTCTCAGAAAGCAACAAGTGTGCATGCCAAGAATGAAAAGCTAATTTATAAAACATGTAGCAAGGAACGGAGTAGCTAGGGAAAAACCCCTGCTCTCGTTCTCTTGAAGTACTGCAGCATCACTCAGCTCCTCTCTGAATACCTAACAGACCATTTATCACTTTTCAGCCAATTTCTAGATTAAATCTAATTTGACTTACTCTCTCATTTGCTTTTCAGGCTCAACTTGAAAGCATCATTGCACCATAGAAGCAGATTCTTCGCTGTCCTCCAGGCAGTGCTCAGAAGAGCTGTCAGAGCACAATGTTTGCAGTTAATGACAAAGATCTGTCTTCATAAAACAATAATGAATTTTCACTTACCGGTAACTGAAAGCAGTCTAATTGCATTATTTCTTCCTTTTTCTCATTAAGGATTGAAATTCAAAAGCTCTTCTCTAACGACTGTGCCTTCTTCCAGTGCCATCAGCTCCTTGATATGTGAGCTTGTCTGGGACTTGCTTGTTGGCAATATGCTAGATGGTCTTCAAAGCAATAAACTAATCTTTTACATGCGAGCATCTCTGAAATTACCTCTCTGAAGATGCTGTACAAAATTCAGAAGCAAATTATGAAGCATCTACAGTGACTGTGTGTCACACTCACTGCTAAGAAACAAGGTTTAGGTGGTTCTTGGACGGAAGGCATTTGGAGGGTACTTCCTGAGCATGTTATTTATGTACCCAAATCCTTCTTGGGAACCAATAGCAGAGCAATACAGAGCTCTCTCTGTGCTTATTTCTAATGAAACAAAGAGGTACGACACCATTCCAAGCACTGCTTCCCAGCGAAAGCAAACAAAAAAAACCTCCAGTTGAGGTACCTGCATAATTAGCTAGTTAAAAATAGCAAACAGGCATGGGAAGAACAACTCACTGTACTCACTGAAACAACTCCGTAAAGCTAATTTCCAGAAGGACAAAAATCTGAAGAACGTTTCAGGAAGTGTTTTTTTTTGCAAGTGCAATGTTTCTGGCCGTAGATGGTGATGTGGAAATACCACCATCCAGTTGCACAAAGAACTTTGAGATGATGCAGAAAGAGAACGAGATGTTACTCCTGGGAACAAGACAGACAAGTCAAACTCAGCTCTGACTGGGAACTACAAGTATTATGTTAAAAAAAAAAAAAGCCACTGCGTACTGGAGCTGTTTTATGTAAAATTTAATAGAAGAAGCCCTTATTGCTTATGTTTATACTTTTTGTGCTTTGATCTCTGTGCCTCCGAGCCACTTTTTTTCTTGTTCTTATTCTTATTTTTCACGTTGTGAGTTTCATAATACCGGACTCCAACTTTCTTGGAGCGCTGCTGCCTCTCAGCTCGTCTCCTCTGTAAATACACACAGAATGTGTTAGCAACTCCACACTACCCACTGCCCGAATGTCTGCATTCTTCTCACATCCCATTCCACGATACCTTACATGAAAGAAAACGGTTTCATATAACCATTGCTGGTGTGAATGTATGTACATCTATAAGGAACCCGCCCACTCAAGCTCTTAAAACATCACATAAGAGGATACAGTTTAACCTCTACGAAGAGAGAGAAGAACCACAAGAAAACTGATGTGCACAGTCACATGTAAGAGCTTTAACAGAAGATGTGACCAAATTCAGCCTTTTATTGTCAGTCTTCCTCTGACAGCTCTAGCAGTCCATATATATTTTAATACCCCCCCAAAAAAAACCTAACAAACTCCTTGAAGGACAGGACTTGCTTACAAATCACTTTTAACGTGCTACAAATACCAAGTGAGACAGTCTGTTCAGACTCAACAAACACAAACAAGAAATAGGAGCAGCAGCTGGAGACAGAATGGAACAGCCACTGACTTGTGCCCATCTAGATCCAAGTTCTCCCATCTATCAGCACTTTAGATCCCTTATCACAGCATCACTAAGCAAGCACAACAGTTACCTACAAAGGATTCTCCCTTTCAGCACTGCCACTGTTACCTGATGGTCCCTCTAATGGGCGTATGGCCAGCTGGAACATACTGTTGTCACATCTCATGTGATAAAACACCCCTGAAGCAGATCACCCAGGGCCTGGGCTCTCTCTCTCTCTCTCTCTGCTACTAATGTCAGGTCTCAAACCTCTCAAATAATAACGAGTAATCTATGTAGGAAAGAGCCAGATCTATTACTCCACTTATCTGTTATACAACAAGAGAACACACTCACTTCTTTGGATGTAAGTTTCTTGCGAGGCTGTTTACCCAAACGTTCTTCATCATCCTCCTCTTCTTTATTCCTTTTTCTTTTCTTCACCGTGCCACCTGCAAACAGCAGAGATCATGTACTCCAGCACCTTCCAAAACAGCCACATGTTCAAAGAATTAAGACTTGGGTCACTGTCCCATCCACTTCAGCAAAACAATTCTTTGGTGGTATTTTAATAGCCTTTACCAAAACAACATATGTGTCTCTTACCAGAAAGTTACTATTAGGAAAGCCACTC
Organism: Callipepla californica brunnescens; assembly: GCA_023055505.1. Taxonomy (NCBI): domain Eukaryota; kingdom Metazoa; phylum Chordata; class Aves; order Galliformes; family Odontophoridae; genus Callipepla; species Callipepla californica. Next base: position 1,921,368 of record JALIRH010000055.1, read on the forward strand.
CTGCTAAGCAGATTGCTTAAAGCCTTATGTAGGCCTAGAAAAACCCCCTGCTGTGTAATATTATACCATGTGGAACGGATGTTGCTGAGACTGCAAAACCACCCACAGCACCATTCTGCTGAGGGTATACATTTGTCTTTACCTTCGTTCAGTAGCTGAGGGCACATTTTACTACACAGACTCTGCAGCTCTATAGAAAGGCCACAGCAAGGTCATGAGGCAGCCCTTAGGCTCACAAAGCAGAGGTTTAAATAACAGCTTTGGGGAATGAAGAACTTGCAGTCAGGAGCTCATGAAAATTCTTACTTAAATCTGTTTTCTCTCTTATTGGATTTCCAAACGTAGATCAGAAACAACTGATTTTTATTTATTTTTTTTTTTTACCTTTGTCTTCATTTTCTTTGGGCTCTTCAGCCTTCTGCACAGATTTTGCAAACACTTTCTCAGTCAGCTGCTTGGGGATTCTACAAAAGATAAAACAGGCAATAAAATAATGTCATAACACAAAATGGAGCCATCTCTAAGCGCTCCATCTCCAATAGGTCCCAGCAGCCTGTCATCAGCAAAGCCGCAGACTTTGCATGGAAGAAATATTCCAGTAATCTTGTCTCCAGAGTTACTGGACTTGTGCATTCCACAAAGGACAAAATTTAACACTTAACCTTGATGTCTTCATCCTCACAAACCTGGTGGTGCTCTGCTCAGGAAAGAGGTCGATATCAGGGAAAGATACAAGGAAGAAATATTGCTATCCGCAGGTTTCTAAACCATAGCTGAACAGGCAACTTTCCAAAAGTGAGAGAGCTTTCTTATCATGGCCAGTAGGAATTCCTAGAGCACTCTTTCAAAACGAAACTGCTGCTTAGCTAAAGCTCAAGCGTTTACAGCTGAACTAGAAAAGCCACGACAGTGAGACACAAATGGAGTGAAACTACAAGACAGATGTATCATCTCCTTCCCACCCTCCCTCAGGAAAATGCTGGAGTCCCTGGACAGATTCAGGTACCTTATTGCTGAGAATCTCTTGGCTCTGGCTTTATCCAGAAACTTTTTGCATTTTGCAATCTTCTCCTCCAAAGCCTGAAGAACTGCCTTCGAGCTCTCCCTGGCACTCTGTACAGTCAACTGTGATTCCTCCTCTACTGAATCTTGAGGTTGCTCGTTTTCCTCTTCCTCTTCTTCCTGTTCCTCCTCTTCAGGAGAATCACTGTCTGTTTCATCAAAGCCTGGCACGTCCACAGGAACTAGGTCTTCTTCTGAGAACTGAGGTGCCACGTTAATCCTCCCAAAGTTTTGCCGAACGTTTGCCATGAGCTGCTTAATTTCACAGTCTGTATTATTCTTCTCTTCTGCTGGCTCCATATTTGATGCAACAGACTCAGACGTTTCCTTCTCATTATTATGTTGGCTTGATGTCATTGCTCCTTCTAACGCAGGTGGCTGGGAGAAAGAGTGTAATAGATGCATTATCCTGCCCAAAGATCTCTTTGGATGAAGCCTAAGACCACTAACAACACAGTAATTATTGTCATTTCTACTAGGCAGATGACAGCAAAACAGTTCAGACATCTCTGTGGAAGAGTTCTCCACTACCTGGTCCTCTCCACATAATTAAATGAATATCATCTGAATCACGACAGGAAAAGTCCAAGTTACATGGTGCTCTGGCAAAAGTATCATTAGAGAAATGGAATACTATGCAAGATGAGGCATGAGCCTCACATCCTCACCTCAGAACCTGCTTCTGCATTCGGTGGCTTCACAAAGAATGGAATTCTGCCCCTCTGCCAGTCATTCAGAACCATCTTGCTGACTGTCTGCACATCAGGCTCACCGCCCTGAAAGAATTCAGTGACAGTTTCTGTCCACATTTGCAGGGCATACCATCTTCATAATACCCCTTTGCAACTGAAACATCTTTCCCATGTTCAGTGCAGAAACAGCCCCACGTGTTCCTCCAACCTACGAATTCAGGATGCTCTCAAACCTTTAGTAGTTTTCCAGTCCTGGAAGCAAGCTTCTCGAGAAAATCTTCTGTATCTTTCCAAAAATCAATTTTGTACGTCTTCCTGATGTACTCTGGTTTGGCTCTTTCCAGCACTGCACTAATGTGATCTTCAGGGCTCTTAATCTTCTCAACTTGAACCTGAAAACGTATGGTAAAGTATCAACCCCCTTGGAAAGCGTGCAGTCACTTCTTTGAGTTCACCATACTGAAAACAGCAAGATTTTTTCCTGCACACAGAGCAGATACATACCACTCCCTTCAGAACAATGTCTGTTTCAGAGTCTCCAGATGGATACACCACCCCTGGGCAATCAATGAGAAAAATCCTCCTCATCAAAGTAATGTACTGCCACACCTGAAAGACACCAGTGGTTCCCACGTTACCTCCTCTCATGCACAACTGTTGGTTCTGCTTTTAAATGCACAGATTTAATGTACAGGAGTCATCTTAGACACTTAGTATTAACACAGAGCCAGGGCAGCTGAGTGCTCAGATCATACAGCACTACAGTACAGGCAGAGCAGCACACACAGAAACTCAGAAATGCTTTGGAGTAGCTGTGCTCCAGAACAGTTTTTCCTCATGAAAGTTATACTGAATTAATATATTCTGTCTCTGACAGCGCAACTATATTTTTAAATTATTATTAATCTTCAAAACAGCAGTGTCTTCTTACCTTAGTTTCACCTGCAATAGGAGCCACGTTGCAGACCTTCTTAGACCGCAGCGTATTGATCACTGAGCTTTTGCCAACGTTTGGGTAACCAATGAAGCCCACACTGATCTGTTTCTTGTCAGAGTGCAACTGTTAAGAAATGAGACATTGTAATACCTCATAGAAAAGGACAGAATTTCTACTCAGGTAAAACATAGAAGGGTAGAAAGCAAATACAGCAGTAGAGTATGGTTGTGGTCTGGAGATGGTAACTAATCTCAAGACAAAAAAAAGCCTTTCTTGGGAAAACAAAGATGCTTAAAAGGAGAATATCTTATTAGAATATGCATGCAGGACATTAACAGGCCTGAAATGTGTTCCCTTCTTTCACATATTCAAATCAGACTTAAAGAGTATCAACTGAACTCTCTGTTCAGGAGCACTTTCCATTTCTGCAGAATGGCCACAGGAAAGTACACCGAACCCCAAACACTAAAACAGAACAGAAGATCCCATACAAATCCCACCCCTCCTCTACCCCCACACAATCCAAAGCCCCCAGAATTGTTCTGTACCTTTCCAAACTGCCTTAGAAGCTGTATGAAGGCACCTTTGCCAAAAGGGTTTGTGAGGCTGGCGTGAAAAGCAAGTGTTGGGTATTCCTGGGAAAGGACAGCAACCCAGCGCTTCTAAAGAGGAAAACACTGCTCAGTTATGAATGCTGTGCTGCAAAGGTGGTGAAACAATGTGATCATAAGAAGAACACAGCATCCCCACTCGAGTCACATATACAACTGTCTACGAAAATTGCCATGTAAGAACCTTTGGAGCATTTCATCAGCCCAATAGCTAAAAGCACTGACTATTGTTTTCATAAAGAGACAATTTCCCCCAAATGCCTTCATTGCTAGTTAATTAGTTTAACAATATAAAACAGACCAGCTGTGGTGGATATGGATCTTAAATGTACTAACATTTAGCATACTCTGGAGACATCAGCTGAACAGTCAAATCCAGACAGAGGAAGCAGAGAATTTGTGGCTGGTGACTGTTGCTCAACTGAGTCAAACTTGGACTGATTTAAATGGTAATTGTTACTTTTACAGCAAGCAAGCAGAGAGTTCTCACTGACCCAGTTACATGATGCCTCTAAGAGACTAGCACAAGGAATGGCAACAGAATTGGAGGCTACAAAGGGAACAAAAACCACTCAAGGGACAAGAAGCAAGGCTGTGCTTACGGTAGCCCAGGTGGGAACAAGATCACATTTGTTCAGGACAAAAATGAGATGTTTCCAGTGTTTCTCTTTTTTCAGATAAGATTCCACATGAGGGGAGCGTGTACCCATAGGATCTCTGGCATCAAGAACTTGAACAACAACATCTGACGAGTCTATCACCTGGAAAAAAAAATAATCACACAGAAGTGTGATAAATCAGTAACTTCCTAGATTCTTATCCTTGCAGGATAAAAATTTACATCCTTTAGGAACAACTGTTACTTCCCTGTAACAAACCCAGACTAACACTCACTGCTCCTGTACTCCCTCTTCCCTACTCGCCTCTGAATTCATGCTGGACAGCTGCAAGTGCTCCAGATTCTAGTAGACCTTGGGAAGGCAAACACTGCAATCAAACAGCAAAGTTATTTGCTTTAGCAGACAGTGTTCTCCATCCTTTCCATGAAGGATCAGGAAATCGTGTTTGCTGGATCAGTATGAAACACACAAGTAGGAACCTGCTGTTAGTCCACTAAGCATCTACAGCAGGGAGCTGTCATTTCATGACTTGCTTCAAGCCAAGAGAATTTGTTTCACAGCTATTTCCTGCATTTTTGGCAGAATCTTACTCGAAATCTGTTTTGCTCTGCAATTCCCAACACTTTCAGGCCTAAGTTCTAAGCTACATTCAGAAACTCAGAACAAGAAGTCAAGCAATTTAACAACTAACAGTCACTGAGAGCAAACAAACCGCACTTACAAATCTAATTCACTCCCAGTCTCCATTCCTCCAGCACAGAAAGTGACTCACGAGGAACTGAAGGTCAATGCACTCCAAAGAAGACCTTATTAGCACGACATGTTCTTAGTCTAAAGAAACCTATGGGCATCTGAGAGGTTTATTTGTGCTAAAACCCCAGGAATCATTCACTCTGCCAGTTTATCTTTGGACGGTACACTTCAAGGATGTCTGTTCCACTGGGACAAGAGCTCAGGAATCAAACTGAGTCAGCAGACTTGAAAATGAATCTCTCCTCTATTCTACAGCTGCTTTCTTTTCTGTTCTAGCCAATGGTCTGGTTCAGCACCAGTCCAGTGTTAGAAAAGGGTGTACGGCTTCATGTCAGCCAGTTCAGTTAGGCTGACAGGAAAACAAGCAGGAGGATTACAAAGCCAGGATGTCTGCTGCAAATTATAAGTGTTGCTTACCTTGTACAGCTCACCCCAAATTCTTTTCGACTGCCCTTTCTTAAATATTTCCTCTTGTGCTTCATCCCTGGAGGTGGATAATAATAATAATAAGCTTCAGCTTATTTCTCTTCACATGCTCATCAATCAGACAGTAACAGCACTGAGGGACATACTAGCAGCACCACTTATTTAAATCAATGAAGCTGAGTTTTAAGAAATGTAAAGGAAGAATCATTTCTCCTTCCTATTTACCTTACACCAGTGTCTTCTGTGACCAGGTCTCTGTCTTTGCCCTGATCATAACATTCTGATGAGGCTTCAGCATTCTCCAGCAGAGACTGCACATCACTTGCAGCGAGGTTTGGTCTTTTCCTCTGTGCTTTGGGGCCAAATGTTGTCTCAAATGTTTCTGTGTCAAGAATGTGAACTCTGGAGGCCTACAGAAAGATGGGTTTTTAAAAGAAGAAAAAGAAAACACACCCACAATCTCATCTTTTTTTTCCATCATTCATAGCACGCAGCCTAAAAGACTTCAGTGCAACACAACTCTAATCTCTAAGAAGAATTACAGGCACTTTCCTAATGACATTTGAGTTCTGCAGCTTAATCTCAGAGAAGCATAAAAGTGGATATTTAACCAGCACCAAAACAGGCTGCACTTGCCAAAGAACTATGCTTCAGTTCTTTCTGCATAAATGGTGTCAAAAGTAATTAAGGCTACGATGATGAAAATTTAGCTGCTATCTTTGATCATTTCTTATTTTTCTAACAAGTGCACAAATCTCGCCAAATTCACAGATTTTTGTCAGGGATAATTACAGTCAAAACTGCAGAATTCGAAGCCTGCAATGAATGCCAACTTTTCTTGGAACGACACGCAATTCATAGCTGGAAGAAGTAATTTGTTTTTATAACACTTATTTTTAGTTTACAGCAACTTTTCCCTTCGTTTAGGTAACCATTTTTTATGACATAAACCTGGCCACTTCCCATATGAAAAAGTATCTAACAATAATCCAAAATAATGTTTCAGACACTGCGAAAGCAGCCTGGTAATAACTAAAGCTTCGTGTACTTGAAACTTGATCCTGCTTGACATGAAGGCAGTGTGCAGAACTTCTGATTCAAGATAAAAAGCACACGTCTGAGCTCAGACATTCATTCCTCAGAAAAGACTGTCTGTCACATCAACTATCAGCATCAGAACATCAGGTGGCAAGCTGATACAGCCGTTTTAAATGCCATATTTGAACTTAGAGTGCTCTTAGGTATTTTTCCTGTGAGAAAATGTCAACTCCATAACTCAAACCTCACAAACTATAGGAAATAATGCACCATTTCTTTGCCTTTGACATCTGCAGCACTGTGTCCTCTGAAATATCCCACTCCAAGCCATCTGCCCCAGTTCCTCCCCCATCTGCCCCAGTTCCTCCCCCACCTGCCCCAGTTCCTCCCCCAATGCTCCTACAAATGCAGCAAATCCTTCCACTGATAAATAACATTCATGACAGCTCTGTGCACAGAACTCAGTCCTCACCCAGCACGGATGTGTGATACTCACATGAGGTTTAATACGATCGTGGAAAAGGGACATTGGTAACTTGCTTTGTTTCATGACCACTCTGTATGGATCTTTCATGACATTTTCCATTTCCTCTTGAAATTTCTGGAGGGATGACTGCTTGATCACACGAGTATTCCCTGCGTGTAAAAATAAATACTGCATTTACACCATTCCCCATCTTCACCTGCTTCAGAGACTCAGGGTACACCAAGAGAACATAAATACTTCAAATGGAATAAAATACCAGCAACAAGAAATAAGATTTCACTTAAAAAATAAATAAAAATTTAAGATTGGTGTATCCAAACCAATCCCTTTCCTTTCCATCGCTTAAAGAAACTTTTAAAAGCACACCTAGGACATTTGGTGTACTTAGGTCACAACACACACTTGACAGCAGTGCATGGAAAGCAAATATCCAATGTAAATACATGCAAAGTGAGAGCCAGTGCACTTAGCTATTGGAGGGGTATTTCACCTTCATTTCCACATCTGTCCCACACAGCACTGAAACCACAGTTCTGAAATACACTAAAAAAAACCCACAAAGTTCAACCGATTCCAAGCCTGCTGAATTGAGGGCCTGAAAGCTGAGAAAACTCACCAAACCATTTAATATTTGGCTCCACTCTTGCCACTGTGCCTGGTGCCACCGTCGACTGATACTGCAGAGGTTTAATCACTTTGCCACGTTTGTTTCTAAGTGAAAAAAAGAAAGAGAATGCATGCAAATACACAAAGAAGCCATACACCTCAATAGCACTCTCAACCACTAGAGCCAGCTTTCACCTCCTGTGTCAATCCAAGCCTATGCTTGCACATAGATGCTAAGTCTGGCAGCACAGGGCTGTTAGTTGGGTGAGCTATCACACCTGCTGCCATGTGTTGCCCTGCAATGATCCCAGGCTGACATTTTTCCTGCTTGCTGTGTCAAACCACAGAGCAATGTCTCTGAAAAACACCTCACTGATTATTTCTGTGCTCCGAACTCAGTACGATCTGGCTGGGGGCAAACTAAGCACTGTAAGATAACTGATAAAAGTTAGCATGCAACATACCAGGAAAACACTCTAGCAGTTTTCATCCAATACACCTCAAAAACCTCTCAACTCTCACTCCAGCTTGACTGAACTCTCCAAGAAGACAGAGCACAAATACCTTACTGGGGTGCAATGCATACTGAAGCACAACTTCCAAACCTATTCCTCCTTTTTTCTTCCACGTACTCACATGGAATATTTTCTATCAGTCCTACCCATCAGCTAAGATACGCTTCCACCCTGAGGGCTGGCTTAAATTCAGCAATGGTTTTTTTTTACAATACACGTTCCCCAGTCGTATCAAAACCTGGGGAAACAAAACTGCTGCTCCTAAGCAGCAGCCTCAGAACCCCCACAGCAGCCACGCCGTGGCAGAGCCGCACGTTTACACGGTGAACACTGTGCCACAGCTGCAGGGCCTTTCAGCAAGAGCCACAGGCCGTCAGGCTCTTCACACATCCCAGCACCGTGGCTGGACGCAGAGGAACTCTGAGCAACCGAGGTCGTGTGATATCCCACCAGCTGCTCTGCAGCACGCTGTACGCATTGACAGGAGCTCCCTGGCTCACGCCGTTCCACAGCACAGCCCAGCAGACACTGCTGGGCACGGACAGCTAACGGCGCTCACCTCCGCTCCTTCTGCCGGTACATGTTGAGGCGGCGGATAGTGGCCCGGTCCCTCATGTTGTTCCCGCCCGCGCCAGACACGCGATCTGAAGAGAGAAACCGCAGTGAGGCCGACACAGCCCGGCACGACGCGTTCAAACCCGCGAACACCGCTCCTACCGGGATTGGTGCTGGCGCGGGACGGGTTGATGGTGCTGCGGCCCTTATAGCGCGGCTTCACCATGGTGCCGCCGGGACGGACGGACGGACACACGGACACACCGCACCGCCACACGCGGAGCACCGGACCGGAAGCGGCAACACCCGCACTTCCGGCATGGGCAGAGAAGTGACGTACTTCCGCCTGCTCCAGCGCCCGGCTGCGCAGGCGCGCTGCGCGTTGCTATGGCAACCGCCGGGGCTTGGCCCCCACGCCCGGTTGCCACGCGGTTCGGGGGGATGGGGGAAGGGGAGCTCGTTGTGTTTGAAACGACGTCTGTTCGCAGAAGCACAATGAGAATCACCTGGGAGCTCGGCGTTAGGGCTTCTTTCCGTTTGCGGGTGAATGCACGCAGTCAGCAGGCGGATCTGATGACGCAGGGATGATGGGGGAGCGTTGGGGGCATGGGGTGCAGCGCGGTGCTTGGAGCACGAGGTTGTTGTTTCCACGCTCCTGGCACCGGCTTGTCAAAATTAGAGAAGGGCAGCGGGTAGTGGTGAATGGAGTTAAAAGTCCAGCTGGCGTCCCGTCACGACTGGTGTCCCCCAGGGGTCATTATTGGGGCCCATCTTGTTTAATATCATTATTGATGACCTGGATGCTTGAGTGTGCCCTCAGTACGTTTGTATATGGCACCAAGTTGGGAGGATGTGTCGGTCTGCCTGAGGGCAGGAAGGCCCTTCAGAGGGATCTGGATAGGCTGGACAGCTGGGCTGAGCTCAATGGGATGAGGTTCAATAAGGCCAAGTGCCGGGTGCTGCACTTTGGCCACAATAACCCCATGCAATGCTATAGGCTTGGGGCAGAATGGCTTGAGTGTATAGAGGAAAAGGACCTGGGGGTGTTGGTTGATGCCCGGCTCAACATGAGCCGGCAGTGTGCCCAAGTGGCCAAGAAGGACAATGGCATCCTGGCCTGTATTAGGAATAGTGTGGCCAGCAGGAGCAGGGAGGTGATCATCCCCCTGTACTCAGCTCTGGTGCGGCCGCACCTCGAGTACTGTGTTCAGTTTTGGGCCCCTCACTACAAGAGAGACATCGAGGCCCTGGAGCGTGTTCAGAGAAGGGCAACAAAACTGGGGAGGGGTCTGGAGCACAAGTCTTACGAGGAGCGGCTGAGGGAGCTGGGATTGTTTAGCCTGGAGAAAAGGAGGCTCAGAGGAGACCTCACTGCACTCTACCACTTCCTGAAGGGAGGCTGTGGTGAGGAGAGGGTCGGCCTCTTCTCCCAGGTAACTAATGACAGGACGAGAGGGAATGGCCACAAGCTGCACCGGGGAAGATTTAGATTAGATTTGAGGACAATTTTTTTCTCTGAGAGAGTGGTCAGGCACTGGAATGGCCTGCCTAGGGAGGGGATTGAGGCACTGTCCCTAGCGCTGTTCAAGAAGCATTTAGATGAGGTGCTGAGGGATTTGATTGAGTAGCTTGGTGGGTAGGGATGGTGGTGTGAGGATGGTTGGACTAGATGATCTTGTAGGTCCTTTCCAACCTAATGTATCTATGAATCTATCTGCACATCAAGAATTGCACGGTGCATGCAAGTGGTCTGAATCAAATTTAGGCAAGTTGTAGACCCAAAGGCTACGCCAACATGCAGCCAGGTTTCACTAGGAATTGGAAAGATCCTCACCTAGGAGGAATTACCAAAACCTCTCTGAAACAGCATTAATTCGGGGCAGAAGTTGTGTTGGGAGCAGGCAGCTCGGCACGCTGGGGAGTCCTTCGCCAAAGTGAGGGTCTGGCACAGCCTCCCTAAATACTTATTAGTGGCAGAGGATTCACGGCTAGTTCAATTTCCTCGCAGTTCTGCTAATGCTCTGCTAAATCCAGAACAATAACAGAGCTTCTGAGATTGTGTTCTTTTAATGATTTTCAGCATTTTTGCTTTTAGGTACTGCACGGTCCCCACTGTACGAGGCAGTCCTAATTAGTCAGGCTTGTGAGCTGTTTTGTAAGATGGCAGTCTTGAATTTTCAATCTGTTTTGTTTAAGCCTCTCTTTTTTTTTTCTCTCTCTTAATGGAATTATCTGTGCCTCGGGCCTGTAAAAAATACACTGATGTGGGCACAAAAAGAAATTAATTCCAAATTGTAGATAATTGTTTAAACTATCAGACTCGAGGCTTATGTAGAAGAGTTTTCTCAGGACAAGTGTGTTTTCTATTAGAGTTGATATTAATCTGTCAGAAAATCCTTTTGATTCTCAAATTTTTAGACTAAATAGTTGAGTAATACTTGCCCTGTTCTTCCCCACTCTTTCTTCCTCCTCCTTAAGAAAACACTCCTTTTATTGTTTGCAAAACGCCTTGGAATGCATCCAGAAAATCGCTGTCTCTTTCTTTGAAAGAATAGAAATAGCGTTAGACATTAGGTTATGTCATGGAGGACTTTTATTGGTAACGCATCTGAGTTAATCAGAAAATTTCCACTTTGAAAGCCTTGGCACGAGCTGCTTTTTCCCCAGCCCCGCTCACGGTGAGCTCTGTCATCCAAGTCAGAGTGGGCCCTGTGTTTTCTGTCATAAAGAAACTTGATACTGATAACATATGGGAATTGTATTCAAATTGGAAGAAATTCATTTATTCAGCTGCGCCCACCTCTCCCTCAAGTTTTTCCAGACTGAACTTACATTACTGAGGCTAACTGCTAGCACTTAACTCGCAGCATCTCTGGAGCTGTGGTTGTTGGACTTGCTTATCAGCTAACATATGGGGCAGATTAGTTTATTTTACAACTAATTCTACGTTGCTGCGTGATTCACCAGCTTTTCATTTGCCATTGATGCATACTCTCATTTCAATTTCTTTTTTCTTTTCCTTTTTCAATTATATTGACAGTGAGATGTTGTCTGTGCAGTGCACTGGGTGGATGGGGGGCTCAGCAATGTGCACCAGGCCCAGAGGATCTGCCAAACACTCTCATTTCCATTGACAAAACCAGCCTGACCGTGTCTGAATTGAAATCATTTGGAATTTACTGTGGCCTCTTCCTCGTCAAAATCCCAGTGAATGTGGTTATGGGATGCCATCGGAATGACTCATTGCCATAATTGCATATGTTCTAAGGGGTTATTCCCATTGTATTATTAAAAACTAGTGATGTTTGATTTTTGGCAGGAACTGTCTTCCTTGTATGATCTACAGATTTTGTCAATTAAATGAAGGAAAAATAGATTTCCAAGACTTCGGGACAAGACTGGACTTGTACTCAGAGCACTTTTTCAGTGTGGTATTGAGCTTCTTCTCTTTACTGAATCAGTTAAAAGCAACATCAGCCATCTTACTCTCCTTGTTGCAGTGATTCCCTGCAGAGTGTGAGGACAGACGTGAGCTTCACAGCTAGCTTTCAAATCATCCAGAGCACTGCCAGAAGGTACCTTCGGTTATTTAACACCACAGTCATTTTCTCAACTCAGCTTCTCGAGGAGTCTGTTTTCAAGGATGTAACTTACAGGAGTGTGAGGCAGTGCACCTTGGCAAAGGGCTCCAGGTTTGATAGCTCCGTAACTGAAAACAAAACAAAACAACAGCAAAAAAAGAGTGATCCTAGATATTGTTGCCTTGGGTTTCGAGTTCCTGAAATGGCAACTGCAAGCAATAGGGGAAAGCTAGGAGATGGGAGAAAAGTGAAGTCAAGGGAAAAAGAAGGCAAAAAGATGGAAAGGGACTTTGAGAACACCATTGGAGTGATTTGTGCGTGGTGACTGATTACACAGAGCTGATTTTCTGTAATTCTAATAGAGTCTTATTTTTTTTTAATGTTATACCTAACATCTCATCCCACGGAAACTACTGGTATAATAAAACCTGTGAGTGAACGTGCACAAAACATTTCTTCTCATGTGTTCGGACAACACGTTTCAACATCCTGCTGTATTTCCTTTTGTCAAAGCTAAGATTGCTCCTGAGTGAGAAATGAGTTTAACGTAAACATGAACTGAGATGTGTATACATTGCCTCCACCTCCACAGGGGTAGAAAGCTGGTAGATTGTTGTTTGAGGAGTAGGTGTGCACGCATGTAACTTGAGTGTAGCTGATGAAAAGTACTGCTTTATACAGAGGGGATGAGACCGTAACACAGCCAACCTGTGTTGGCTGAAATCTGTCTGCTACAGCTCCTAAATCTTGGCAAATGAGATGAAGTACTTCCAAAACTGACTGCAAGATGTTAATGCACTGCCCCTGCCCTTCGTTCCCTGTTGTTTAGGAAGAATCACCCCAAAGCTCATTGAACTGCCTGGTAACCGAGCTTCAATTTTTGAGTAGGTCTGTCCGGTGAATAAATGTTGGTTGGTTTGAGGGTGTGGATTAAGATCTTTCCTGTGCAAAGGCCTTTCTGATAGAGGATTGGTCTGTCTGCCCATACGTCCAGCAACCGTTTGTCCAAGTAGATGGCCAAAGGGGAACACAGATATGTGCAGAATCCAGAGCAGCAGCACTTCCATGCCGTGATCCATGCAGGTACATTTGGCTTCTGGATGGAGGTAGATGGGCGAATTATTTGAGGAGAGACCTCCTCACTCCCTCTTCCTTGCTGTTCTCATTAGGGAGGTGACCCCAGTTGGGGTGAATAAAGCAAACAGAGCTCATTCAGCAAACCCATTTATTTATTTATTCGTTTAAAGAAGCATATTTTACAGTGATGCCACGGAGAGAACACCACAACAGGTATTTATTATTTGGTGGGCTGAAAGAGAGCAGTCGTGTGCGTGTGAGTTGAGATGACATCAACCTAAGGAAATCTCCAGTTTGGACTGTCGAGCTCGGCGTGCAAACCACGTTGGTCAAAGGCAATATGTGTCTAAGTCCTTCCATGAACCAGCTCTCTGAGAGTGGGAAGAAGCGCTATTTCTTTTTTGAGCTGATTTAAAAATAAAAAATAATTAAAAAACAAAAGGAGAAGAAATTGGTTTTTCTTTTTTTTTTATATATATTTTCCTTCTAAGTTTTCTAAATTTCATTTTCAACCATCCATACTGAAACATCCTGATTTTCTTATACACGTTTTAAGCTTTCCTTTGCCTTTCTCCCTCTTTCTTCCCATTTTGCTATGAAAAAAAAAAGGGGGGGGGGGAAGAAAAAAGGGAAAAGGACACAACAGAAAGGTCTTCAGTTTTCCTACAAACTCTAGACATTTCTACAAGATATGTTGTGTTGATTTATTATACGCAGTTCGGTTTTGAAACATCTGTGCTAATGTTGCCACAAGTTACTGTAGGGTCAGTTAATGGAGCCATGGTGTCTCAAACCTTACTAACACACTCTCTCTTCTCTCAATTCCTTGTTGAGAACTGGGTTGGGATACTGAAGCGGGAGGGAAGGAAGAGGAGCTGCCGAATGAGCAAGCTGAGGTTTGTGAAAGGGGTACTGCCTATTGCTGCTGCGAAGCGGAAGGGAAAAACGATTCTGCTTACACGCAGTGCCAGGTCACAAACAAAATAGTTATTTCCCAGGCTAGCTGAGGCTGGAGAGTAAAGTGAGACCTGATCTTTCAGCTGGGAGGCCTTCAGGAATCGTCTGAACGCAATCCATAAACAACTCAAAGGATGACTTTAAGAACCTCTCTCTCTCTGCTTGGTATGCTGGTCGTTCATCATTGTGCTGAAATGGAATCCCCTTTAAAAGATATAACGGCTTCTTGTTTACTTAAACACAAAGTGGATGATGGGCTGAAAGGTTTTGCTGCCAGCGGGGCAGTCACGGAGCGCTTGGTACAGCCCTGGAGCTGGAACAACTATGCAGCTCCCACGTTCTGAGCTAAGCCAAAGCACCGGGACCCATTGGGGAGGCACTCACCTCCACGTGAGGCAGAAGTGGTGCAAAACAAGGGCAGCAGGACTTGGGTCTGTCAGGTTTAGCTCTTGGCTGAGCTCTTCCCTGCCCTTTGCCTTCCCAGGGAGCCAGGAGCTCTGGTGCATCACTGGGGACCATGGCACCTCCCTGGCTCCATCCCTCAGAACCGAATGGGTTTTGCTGAGCTCTGGAGGAAAGAAGTGTCAATATTTGTACTGAGGAAGCACGCTTTAAGATACAAGAGAAATGGAGCAACGTGCCTTGTTGTGACATGGTCAAGGGCAAGGCTCCTCACACAGAGAAGGGCAGTGAGAAACGTGCGCCCATTGCAGCCTCACCAGGTCCCCACCGAGCACCATCCTCCCGGTTCCTCTTCCCGGGGCCAAATCTTGCCGTGCTGAATCCAGGATCTTCCATCAGTGACACAGAGACCGGTGGTGCCTACCAAACTCAAACATTTGCTTTTCAGAAGCCTGAGCTGTGCCTTCCCCCTCCCACCTTCATTCCCTCCTGCCACGTGTTTGGGTGGTGGTGGGACAAACAGACAAGCCTGTCCCAGGCCAGGAGCAGTGCCCGGCAGCTGTGACTATGAGCAAAGCAGCCTGCAGCTTACTATAAGCTCTCGTTGTCTCAAGCTGGGTCCTTGAATGGGGACTTCCTCGGGGAGCGGGCTGAGCTCTGGTTGCAGCAGGCAGCGTTTGCTGGGATTTTCTGAAAGCTTTGGTCAGTTTCCCTTCCACAAGTGAGTCTCTGTCCTGTGGGACACCAGCCTCCATAGGGGCCAAGGCATGAACCACACACTCAGGAAGCTGGTTGTCGTCTTGGATTTTTTGCTTTTTTTGTTTTGCTTTCTTTTACTTTTAATTTGAAGTAGCTCTTTGAAGCGGATTCAGGGCAGATACCTCTGACCTCTTACCACAGACGTTTAACATGTATTATTCTCAATGATAAAGTCATACAGCTTAAAACACGAAATAAAGGGTGGGGAGAAGAGAAAGAGGACACTGCCTTTGCGTGAGTCCAGTTTCCTGGCCTGGAAGAGCAGAAATCCGGTCCCTGTGGCTGGCTGAGCACGAGGCAAGTGTCCTGAGGCCCCATGCCCCCGTCCTTGCTTCATCCTCACCTCTGGTCCCACAGTGTCCCACCGCCCCAAGCAATGCCATCCACGGTGCCAGGGGTACTGCCTCCTTAAGTATTGTGGATGTGGCTTCTGTCGGGTCTAGTCTAGGAGTATAGGTCTGTCTTTCTGACATGTGTAATGTTGTGTAGCAGTGCTCTGGTTCAATAAAGCTTTCATATACATAGCAGCAATGAAGTCTTGCCATCAGGTGACGTAAAGGGGCAGCTATTGGGCAGGGCTGGCAGATGTGGTGGGGGCCACAGCCCCTCTCTGTTTGCTCTTCCTCTTCTTGGTGCCAGACTTTGCATCTTTGGTGTCTTTCCGATTCCTGTTCCCGTTTGTGTTATCTTGCTTTCCTTGCTCGTCCTTTTTCTTCCTTTTCCCTGCAGCAAAGCAAAGGGCAGCAAAGGAGGATCAGGCCTGGACCTGTCTTTTCAGTTTCCAGCAGGACTCCCCGATGCACGCATTTCCCTGCTGCTGCCGAAGCCCCGTTGCTGTCACACTGCTGCCCACATCGCTCACAGCCAGGTGGGGCTCAACCCTCCCTGCTCTTACTCACCGCTCAGAACCGGTTCCCCTCCAAGCAGCCAACCCACCCGCAATCCTGTGCATCTCCCAAGAGGATGACCAAGCCTCCATTCATCCTATTGACACTGCATTTCCCGGGGAAAGCACAGACCTCAGCACTCCCATGAGGGAGATGACAACTCCCATTGCTGTGGCACACAGAGGTGGCTCAGCTGCACTGCTTGCTAAAATACCCACATCTTGCAGGGCAGGCAGCAAGCCACGGGGCCGAGGGGCTGCCCAGATGCTCCATCCCACTGGGATCCCTAACACCTATGCCATGGACAGCTGAAGGGGTGTAAGTTAGCAGTGCTGGACTGCTAAGCTGAGCACTGCCACATAAAGGGGTGCTGGGGAGAAGCAAGGCAATGCTCCACACTCACCTTCGGGGCACTGGCTCTTCTGCACAGTGCATCTGCGCACCTCCGTGGTGGCGGGGCACAGGGACACGTCCCCAGAGGGAGCCTGCAGGATCCGCCGCGTTCGGTCCTCGTTCCCCTTCTTGAAGCCACACAGCTTTCTCTTCTTGGAGCAGGGCCCCCAGGGCCCCCACTCACTCATTTCACATTGTGCTGCCAGATAACAAGAGAAGCCAGAGGTATCTCTCATTTCTCTGCTGTACCCCTGGGAGCCCTCCCACCCCTCTCCCACCAGAACCAGTGCAGTGTGTGCGTTACCCCAGCAGATCCCAGGTTTTCATGGCATCCCCTTTCCCACCACACCACGAGCTCTGAGCCCTCCAGAAGCAATCTGTATGGATGCTGCAGTGCACCTCCCCATCCATGCTGTGCCCAGCAGGCTTTGCCCTGCCAGGGGCTGGGTACAAGTCTGCCTGAACCATCTCCCAGCAACGAAACAGCATCCCTGAAGTGTTGGTTTGATCACCTAAACCGAAGTGTGGCAATAGATGCATCAAAAGCTCAGTGACAGAGCATTGCTTACCAGGACTGCTGCACTCCATGGTGCCATTGGCAGCAGAGTAGCCTTCAGGGCATGTGACGTAACATCTCCCTTTGTGCAAATACAAACCTTCCTTACATTTTGTGCAAAAGTTTCGGCTGAAACAGGACTCACAGTTCTCGATTTTGCATTCTGGAGGAAACAAAAATACAAAGCTGTCATGAAGCCTGATTTGGACGCAACCACTGGCAGCCTGGAGAGCAGAGCAGCACACAGGATTCACGTGTGTATGTGTGTGTGTGTGTGTATGCCAGGGCTGAGGTCTGGATGAGCAGGGAGCAGATGTGGACAAAGGCATCACTGAGCACTAAAGGCACAGGGAGCTCCATCGTGCTCCCCACAATTTGCTCCTGGGGGAATCTCTTCATACCCTGGTCATGCAACTTGCATGAATGCTTTGGAGCTGCTTTCTGCTGCAGGACAGAGCCACTGTGCTGTAGTAGATGCCGTGTGGAAGTCAGGCAGGGTGGAAAAGGCTTGGGCTCATGTTCAGTTCGAGCATTAGAGTGCCAAAGTGGGAATGTGCAAAGAATAAAGCCCAGTGTCAGCTGCTCTAGCTGCAGCTCCAGCATGTGCAGCACAGAAAGCAGGCTGGATGGAAACCTGGCTGTGAGGTGGTTTGCATGGAACTGCCAGGGAAGTGATTGCATTTTTCCACACCCAGCTTCTTTCTGGTGCTCTGGCCGAATGAGGCAGAGCTGGGCACTGCCCCCACCCACAGCATGGGCAGGAACCCATGGAGGATCCCAGAGCTGATACTCACTGATGCACTTGTTCATGTCTGTATTGCGAAGGCCGAAGTATCCCAGTGGACAGGATGGGAGGCAGATCCCAATTTGCCGGATATCGTTCC
This sequence comes from Callipepla californica brunnescens, assembly GCA_023055505.1. Taxonomy (NCBI): domain Eukaryota; kingdom Metazoa; phylum Chordata; class Aves; order Galliformes; family Odontophoridae; genus Callipepla; species Callipepla californica. The sequence goes on from JALIRH010000055.1 coordinate 1,939,166, forward strand.
TCTCCAGAAGGATGAAGAGCTTGGGGGAACATCTCAGGCACCCGTTGAACTCAGAGCACAGGTCGCAGCCCCTGGCACAGCCCTGGCTCAGCTCAGTGCTAACTGCAAGAGCAGGAGAGAGGCAGTGGTGAGATGGACATCGCTGCTGAGCAAGAGCCTCTTTGGAGGGCAGCCAGCAGCTTCCTGGAGACAAATCCCCCTCTGAGAAAAGCCGCCATAAATATTTGATTCAAAGTATGAGTTCATGTCCTGACACAATTGCTGCCCAGAGAGAACAAATCAAACCCAGCTCAATAATTCATCAGCCCTGTCCCTGCGCATGGCTTTGCCTGGGGGATGCCGTGGTCACCCTGCTCTCCCTGCAGCTCCACCAGGACCAGGCTCCAAAAGCAGTCACCAGTTGCAAGCAGCATTCAAACAGGACATCACCCGACCTGAGGTCAGACATCACTGCCACCCCAGGTACCTCTGGGACAAGCAGGGGCCGGAGCCAGAGGGAAACTGTCTGCGTGGGACCTCGTACTTTGAGCCGGGCTGAGTCCCAGCTCGGTCTCACCATCACCCCTCTGCCTGGCAGTGCAAGAGATTTCTCTGCCCTCAAAATAGAGATGTGCTCTCAGCTCCTACGTTTAGTCCAAGAAAAATTCTCAGTCCCCCGTCTTGAGAGTTTTCTGCTTTTAATTATCATATAAAATGTTGCTTGTTTTGAAACCAATGGCATTCTTTGCAGGCTAGAGTGCAGGTTCTTTTTATTAGTTTATTATGCAAGCACTGTCCTTGTTTATAGAAAGACTGTGTATGTTAAAATGTATTCTTTTAAATGCTGTGTTTACTACACTTCAAAAACTAGAGTGAAGCACCAGAGCATTCCCATGGTGGACTGAGCAGTACGAGAGCTTTCCTCTCCCTCCTGCAGACCTGGGGTCCTGCACGTTCCCTGCTCCTGTCCTCACCCTACAACAAGTCCCAGCTCCCCTGCAGTGTGCAGAGGCAGCTGCAGCCTCAGAAGAGGAAACAGAACATAGGGGGACCCCTTGCCCAGGGTCCTGTGGTGCCCTGAAGCCAGGAGGCTGCTTCATGTCTGGCTATGACCTCTGTGCTGTGTTTGGGGCTGCAGCCCCATGGGGATCTGACCCCATATCTCACCACGGGGATCCGACCCCATCCCTCACCGTGGGGATGAGTTCTGCCTCTGTGGCAAATGTATGAGCCGAGACTCGCTGGGAGCCATGCTTAATAGCATTAGCCACGACATCCAGCTTTCCCTGTTCTCACGGAGCTCCAGCAGTCAGTTCTAACATAAAATCATTTTTATATAATTGAATTTAAATCCGTTTTAATGTAAACCAGTTCTAAAACGAGCTTGCATAAATGAGGGGAAACCCATGGGGCCGCTCTTGTGCCTTTGGAGACGGTCGAGTCCCTGGGTGGGGCTGCCCAAAGCCCGTCCTGGTAATTAAAACCCGCACTTCCCATGCACCTCGGGTTGCAGCTGAATGGGGACAACCACGGGAAGAGGGACCGCAGAGGGCAGGAGCCAGGGACAAAGGGAGGACCCAGACCTCTACAGGCTCCACGAGTCTGTGCCCAACACCACACATGGGTACGTATTCCTGGTCTTATCAGTCAAACCCGTTCTGCAAAAGGCAAACATTCACCATTCGCACAGGCAAAGCATTCCCGGTCTGCCCAGCATCAGCGGAAGGAGAGAAATGTTTCATACATACTTCGTCTTTGCCTCTTGCCCTTCACCGCTTTGCTGCCGCCTGTTAGATCCATCGAGCTTAGAAAAACCACCACCACAAACAGTCCAAGCTGCATAGTAACTCTCCAGCGCCGCAGCCCTGTAGCGCAGGGTGATCAGAGTCCGTCCCACGGCCAGGTGTCTCTGCGGCCGCTAAAACCTCCCGGGCTGGCTCAGAGCTGAGAGTCTGTGTGCGAAGCCTGGTGCAGGACCATATCCACCAGTTACCGCAGCAGCAGCAGAGACCTTAGGTAGCAGGTAACATGGTTCTACCTTCATCCCCATATGGAGCGCAGGAGCTCGGGTCCAGTCCCATGGGGGGGTTGGGCAGTCAGCGTTAGCTGCTCGGAGTTTCCAAGTGCACGCACAGGAACTGGAAAGGAGGAGGAGAAGGGATTAGCTCCACTGGATAACAAACACTGGTCTCCATCGCACCCATACGGAGCAGATTGAGTTGGCGCTGCAGGGAGCCATGGAACAGAACTGGGGGAGCAGAGCATGGGGGGAATCCTTCTCCAACTCCACCTGCAAGTCATTGCTCGGCTGAAGAACAGCACATGGCTTTCCCTGGGAAACGCCTGATGCCATCTGCTGACGCTGCACATGATTGTAGCTGTAACGTGTTTATTGTAGTGCCAGTGCTCCTCAGCAGATGATCACTGCGGGCTGCCAGGAGCACAGGATGTTTCCCATCAGGTGGGCACCTCTGGGGGCTGGGAGTAGAGCTGGGCAAGGAGAGACTCTGCAGAGCTTGGGGACCTGTTCCTGAGCCTGGAGACAGGCTGGGATTGTCCTGAACCTGCTGCAGTGCTGCAGTTATGCTCTGAGAGCAATTACAAACACCTGAGCTCCTCTTGAGTAGCACTGCCGTGGCTGCATGCCCTGGATCAGCCAGCACATGTGCTCAGAGCAATGAGATGTGCAATTCCAGCAGGGCTGGTGACATGTTACTCTGCTTAAAATCTGGGAGAAGAAAGAAAAAGCCCAATGCTGAGGGCTGTGGGATGCTGAGCTGTTGCAGTGATGCCAGACCCAACACAAGGTGTGCAGGGATGTTTACAGGACTGCTGGGGGAGCAGCACTGTGCTCTGCTCTGGGGAAAGGCCATGAGGGTGGCTTTGGGTGGATCAGGGGTGGAGGAAGCGTGACTTCCAAGCTGAACAGAAAGCTCTGACCCAGCACAATGGGGCTGTGCTCCCCTGTACTCAGCTGGCAAACCACAGCCCCACCAACTGCTGCCATTGTGTGGGAATAAAGGTGGCAACACTCACTCTGCGAGGTCACTGGAAATAGAAAAACGGTTTTAATCCCCTTATAATAACTGTGCAGTCACCAGTGCCCCAAATGGACTGTGGCAATGGGGCTGGAACAGTGCCTGGCTGCAGCGTTTGGCACTGGGAAGGAGAGCAGCACCCCACTGCTCAGCCATGCTGAGGATTCACCTTCCATCCCACAGCACACATGGCTGGAAAAACCATGTGAGCCCTCCAGCTGGGAGCAAGCCCTGTGCCCAGGAAGCTGCTTCCTGCACCCTGAGAGCACACGAGGGACCACGCAAAAGTCAGAAAAGCTCTTCAGTGCCTCTCACAGCAGCAGTGGCATGGAAGCTGCTGGAGGAAGGTGTGAGCCGTGTGCTGGCAGCCCTTGCAGCAGTGCAGCTAGATGCTGGGACAGCACCGCTGGGAGGGCACACCAACAGTGCTGGGAGGGCGTACAGCACCACAGGGCACTGCTGGCATCCGCCTGCCCCCAATTGCTTTGAACTTTTCACTGTATTCATCCTGCAGCTCCCCCGAGAACTGCTGGGGCAAGAGCACAGCGCTGCCCATGTGCTTGTCGTTACAGCCCACGGCATCATCCAGGGGATTTTCAAATAAATAATTAGGCGCTTGTGTAAACACCAACTTGTTCTGCACTTCCCAGCCTGTTTGCTGCAAGCTGCTTTATAAACACTGTCAAGTGCTTAAGCTGAGCTGTTTGGGAGTGTTTACTGGAGAGGAGATCTGTGCAGAGATCACACCGCTGGGCCGCTGCAGCCTCTCTGCATGGGTATGTGGGGAAGCCTGCGTGGAGAGGTGAGGCAGTGTGGATCCTCTGGGGAGCACAGCAAGGCATGGCACGGCACAGCATAACACAGCACAGCGTGGGGTGGGATGGTGTAACACGGCATGGCACAGAATAGGCCAGAATGGCACAGCATGGCATGGTATGGCACAACACAGCACACCAGGAGGAGCCTGGGGATGCTCCTGGCATCAGCACAGAATGGACGCTCCCCAGATTAGCACTGGAGGTTGGACCAGCAGAGCACTGCCACCACTGCTCCAGCTGCCGTGCTGCTAATCCCTGCAGCGTGCGGGTGACGCGTGTCCCAGGAAGTACACGCTGAACCAGCTCTGCGTCCTTTGCTGTTTACACAACACTCGCAGTACAGACAAACCTCTCCCGGCGAGGGGACAGCAGCGGGGATGCTCTCATGGAGCAAACACTGCCCTGCGTGCCAAGAGCCGGCGTGAGGCTGTGCCTCAGCCACACGAGCACAGGGGTAGGGAGTGCCATGGGAAACCCGGAGCTCTGAACTCACTTTCTCCTCCTCATCTCCTGCATTTTCCATGTTCATCTGCCTCAGCAAACTCCCTGTGCCCGTGGCATGCCCAGCAGGAGAGGAACTGCGATCACTTCCCACCCTCAGGGCACAAATTATGACTCTTTACACTATTGCAGCCATCAGTCAAGCTCAGGTTGCTGCAAACAATTCCCAGTCTAAACATTAGCAGGATTTATGCCATTATCCCATCGACAGGAAGAATTTAGGGTAACCTGAATTGCTCTGAATTCATTTATGGAGAGACCTGGCCCCTGCATCTGAGATGACAGTAAGCCTTGTTTGCAATTCAATCAGGATAAATTGGTCCTTGGGAGCTCCAATACAAACCAGAAAATGTAAACCATCCAGATAATTTACCATTAGTCCTCCTACACACAAGGTGAGAAAGACCAACATTATATCCCCGGGATATTCGAGACCTAATCCTCAATAACTAAATTGCTGATATATTGCCTCTCGCTGGACGTATCAGGCTATCAGTAATGTAAACGGACTCTCCGAAGGTTTACTGAAGCAGGGAGAGAAGGACCAGATGTTGGGTGAGGGCTGGAGGCAGGACAGCATCCGGGAGCTGCCCGTGGGATGCTGGACACAGGAATTTGAGTTTCCACATCCTCGAGGTGGGCAGATAATTTGGATTTCACCTTGGCAGCCTCTTTGAGGGACAAGAAGATACTGGATTCCATCCTTTCGCTCTTGCTTCCCAATTATGTTTTCCCCAGTTTCTGCTGCTGCACAGCTGGGTCCCACCATGTGGGACTTCGCCAGGCAGAGAGCAGGTGTCTTTTAAACAAGCAGAAGCCCACACACACTTTTATCTCACCACATGCTTTGCCCTCCCTTGGAAAAGCCACCCCAAGGCATTTGAAGCTTACAGGCTGAGGTGGGGCTGGGGCCAGGCTGCAGCCCTTGGGGTGCCCTACAGTTGTGGGGGGTCAGGATCTGGCACACCACACAGGCACAGGGACTGAAGTCCCATCCAGCACCTGCAGAGCTCAGCAGAGCTGGGAACAGGTAGGAGTGGGGCAGAGGGCTGAGCAGCTCAGCACCAGCTCCCTGCACCCGGACTCTGCAAATGCAAAACTGCACCATGCAGAGGGTGGGGGCAACAGGCAAGGACACTGCAAGATGCAATAGCAGGAGCAACACCAAATCTGAGAGCACCCGAGCAGCTTGTTCCCATCACCAGTGAGGGCCTGGAGTGCAGAACTGGCACAGCAAAGATCTTTTCCACCAAGAGCACATCGTGCTCCGTGGTGGGACTCTCTTCCTGTCTTTCCGAGGGCAGTTTTCTCTGCAGCAAGGCAGAGAGCACTGACACACTGCACAAGAAGTGCTTCTGGAGCATCCCACGCGTGCACGGCGTGGGCATCGTGCTCAGCCCATGAGTGGCCCTGCATGCAGAGCCACTTTGTTCTTCCTAATCCCTGAAGCAATAAAAGAAGGCTGCATTAAGTCAAATTTCCGAACCAGAAGGTCTTCATTTGATATTGCATCCGAGTGCCAAGTTCTGCAAAATCCCTAACCCATAAACTTCGCTGAAAAAAATAAAATAATAATAATAATAATAAAAAAAAAAACAATCTGGCAGCAGCGTTCTCCGCAGCATTGTTGAGGTCTGACTCCTTCCACCAGCTTCTGCACTGCATTCCCTCATATCTCAGAGCCGTGCTGTGACCCCACGGGTGGGGAACACGGCGAGCAGGGTCCTGCCCACGGGTGCCCCTCTTCCAGGTGGTACTGTGTATCCCCAACGCCCGCTCTGCTCGGTCTCCTTGCACAGTGCCCAGCACAGTAGCAGCTCCAAGTACGACAACAATTACTGGTGCCACAGTCTTTCTCTCTGGGAGTGCTTGTGCTCAGCACTGTAAAACGCCAGGAAATGTTTTGCTGGGGGATTTCCACTGCCCTTCCCGCTAGCGCAGGCAGACGCTGCGGGCTGTGCCACGCGGCTGCTTGCCCCCCAGAGCAGCTGGCAATGCACTCAGGCCATCTCTGCATCATCACAGAGCTGGAGCCTGCCTGGGGGCTTAGATGGGGTCACTGAAGAACCCAGTGTGGTTAATTTAGGCACAGCTTCACAATAGTCTAAGCCTTCTCCAAGTTTGATGACCCCCCAGGTGCCGTGTGCAGGAGCAACCAAAGCAAAATTCAGAGCAGGAGTTTCGAAGCAGACCTTTGCAGACAGCAATGGGCCAGGTGGGCTGAAAACCAGAGCCTTCCACCCAAAGAGCTCCTCAACAAACAGCGCCGGGAGCTGCACTGCTGCACAGCGGGGTGCTGAGTTTCACTGTCAGTGTGGCCAAGCAAAGGCTGACAGCAATATCATACAATTGACTCTAAATATATGGTTTTTAAAAGCAAACTTCCAGGGCTTATAGGAGCCCAATGAGTCACAAGCTACTGTGTAAGCAGCATCTCCAGTCGAAGGCAGAGAGCAACCCAAGGCAAAGGCATGGAGCAGCACTGAGGGCTTTCTGCTTGGCCATACACAATGGGAGCATCACCATGCTCCCTGCAAGGACCCCCCTCCCACCCCTTGCTGCCTCTCCCAGCGACATGGCACCACTTGGGAAACCTGAGCCTCACATGTTTCAGGAGCAGAACAAAAAACACAGCTGGGAGAAACAGCCAGCAGTCTCAGCATGGGGCATCGCTGCTGCTGTGCTGGTGGAAGGCAGCGAGCAGGGCAGCCCCAGCTCTCTGCTATTGCTGTAAATGCATTTTTTGCTCTGCGTCTGAGGGGCAGAGGGACCAGCAGTGAGCTCTGAGGAGCCAGGCATGGCACAGGGGTGGTTTGCAATGAGGGCTTTCTGCAGTCGCAGGGGATCATCCCCGTGGACATGTTGTTGCAGGCATTGCTGTCTCTAGCAGAGGCAGCAGGCAACATGAGCACCTCCATGCTCAGGGAAGGTGACAGGTGGCCCCGCTCTCCCTTCCCAACACTGTCCCCTGTACATCCCCTCCATCTCTTGCTTTGTCAGCAGCCCCATAGCTCAGGCAGAAAGGTGCTGGTCCAGCTCAGGCGATGGGAACGAGGAGCATGCTCTGTGCCCTGCAGCCACCTGCACACCTTTTTGGGGTGTGCTGGTGGGGTGACAGCCCCATCCCTGCAGAGCTCTCTCGTGTCCCTCAGGGTGGTGCTGCTGCTCTCGCAGTGGGGACAGGCACGCATCCAGCTGCAGGGAGCCTCGTCCCCAGGAGGGCTTCCAGGCATGGCTCAATGCCCGCGTCCCACACAGCCATCGCGTCCTGGCCCAGGGCAGGAGGATGGAGGTGAGCTGGCAGGGAGGAGCACAGGGTCACAGGTGGACTCCAGGCAAAATAATTCAAGCCAGATAGTGCTGCAGGCAGAGTGTCGAGTCCCTGTGGGTCTCAGCAAAAGCCTGGCCACCAAACAGCACTGGCGAGCACTGTCTCAAGATCCCAGACCTTCAGCTTGCAGGGTTTTTTGCACCAGTTCTCAGAAACCTGTGCACAGGAGAGGGCAAAGGCTCCATCCTGCCACCCCGTGCAACATTGCTTCCACCAGCACTGCCTTGCTGTAGTGCCTTTTTCTGTAAAACATTCCTTTAAGCCCAAACCTGTGCAGCTCCTTGCCCATCTCAAGGGGAGCACACACACACCTGGGACTAGGGAGACTCTAGAAACCATAGACACCCAAAGATAAAACTCCACAGTGCCAGCATCACACAGTGCCCTGGCTCCATAGGTGCACAGGGACAGATCAGACCACGCCATGATCCGGGCTGGTGCTGGGGACCCCAAGGAATGGAGCTGTGTCACTGCCTACCCATGGGACTGAACCTAACCCCCGGCTCACCCTCCAGCACCCAGCCACAGCAGCACTTCCCCTGCACAGCGGCACAGGCTGTTAACACCGATGTCTAATTACTCCCACGATCACTGTTAACCATTTTCTCGCTGATCCCCCACCCCAAAACCCAAGGAGCACTCACTTACCCCACACTGCTCGACTGCCTGCTGCGTCCCCATGGGTCCTGTCCTCTGGAGGAGGCTGACTTGCATGCAGCAGGGACAGTATCGAGGCAGTAATTACTTAATGGGCCGGTTCCCTCATCGCATGGCACGGGCACGCTCCTCTCCACCAACCACTGGGACAGCAGCAGCACACCGAGCACCCGTGGCACCCCACAGCCGGCCCTAAACCCGGTACCAGCAGCACGCCGAGCAGCACATCCAACAGCACGCCGAGCAGCACAGCTCGCCCCTCTGTTGGAGAGCTTTGCAGCGGCACAGGGCAGCCCAGCAGCCCGGCTCCCTTGTGCAGCCCCTCTCACCTTGGGGGTGGGGGATCCCGACAGATCGGGCTGTGATTTCTCACAGCTTTCATTGTCTGAACTCATTATCCGCGTTGCACAAGGCAAACCCACAAGTCGGATGCTGACAAGGCTTGCGTTCCTCATTAGCAGCCCGCATTGCAAAAGCTTCATCTAAACAAACATGCATTCTGAAACCCTTACCTCTGACTTGTCACTCCCTCATCACTGCTGCAAAGGCTCTACTGGTTTCTCAGTGTTAAACCACTACCAGACCAACTACAAAAATCCTCTGTTCCTCCAGAGAAAGTTACGTGAGCGTTTCTGTCAAAAAAAATACAAAATACTTTCATGGCGAGTTCATGGAGAAGGCTGGCACGCTTGGGTCTGGGGGCTCAGTTCACGTGTCTGTAAAGCAGGTTCCTAACAGCGTCCCGGGCTTTGCGCAGAGAAACAAACCCTTCTGTGATGTGCAGGATTTCAGCTCGTAAAGATCGCCCAGGCTAGTTCATACTCCATCAGCCCACGCTGCTCCCTGTGTATGCAAAGCAGAAAGTATGTGATCATATCAGAGCAATTTGCACATTAATAAATCCAGGTCTCAGTGCCGTAGACTCCATCCCCATCCACCGGGTAGGGTTTTTTATTATTATTATTACCAGAGTATCCAGCTTTGTAAAGGCATCTAGTGCAAACTCCTGCATGAGGGAATTCCACCCCACTAGTACCACCTCCTAAGACAATATCCAGCCAAAATATTGTGACTGTTGCAAAACCCGGACTGGAGCTCCACAAAGGACCTTCCAGCATTGCATCCAGAGCCAACGGGGTCTCAGTAAATTACTGCAGAGTGACACAACATCTCGTTTTCTTTGTAGTCTTTTTTATTTATGACAGTTAATTCCGAGTTATTACTAACATTTCAGTGGTAACTGGCATATGAAGTCATCAGCTGTCACAACTGCATCTGTTAATAAACATGTCAGATATTAAAAGCAGCTTATTATCCTCCGGAGGGGGGAAGGCACCGAGCTGAAGAGCTTTACAGCCCGGTTATTTTTCCATCCCTGTAGCTGTGCAACAGGAGGAAGCTCTCACGCGTGGGAAAGCACGTGGGGCCGTGCTGCTCCCTGCCCCGAGCCCTGTCCCCTCTCCTCCTCGCTGCATCCCCACTCCTTTGCATCTCCCTAACACAGGAGTGACATGGGACCGACTGCTCTGCGTGGGGCATAGTGTGTGGCACCTCCCTGGTGTCCCCAGGAACCACCATGCCTGCTGGGATGATTGGGATGCAGCTGGACAGCACCCAGCATCCTCCCGGCAAGCACTCAGCTGCATCTGCTGCAAAATGGACCAGGAGAGGAGGGGCAGCAGTGGTCCCCAATGTCAGCGACCCTCATCCCCAACCCTGTGGGGCAGACCTGGTGCCCACCATCCTGGTTTCATCCCCCTGTTCTGCTCCATTGCATCCTGAAGTCAGAAATCAGGGTCTTGAGCCCACTCCCGCCCATGGGTGGGTTCAGGAGGATACTCAGGTGTTGTACATGGTACAGCAACGGCCAGGCCACCGTCTCCCTTCCCGTTCAGCTCCACCATCCTCAGCACACGAGGATGCAGTGTGTCTGCTCCCTGCCTGGCTCCATGGCCCTGCCTAAGGCTTCGCTCGTCATCATGCCTCTGCCCATCTCAGTCCAAAAGTAATTCGCATGTTGTGGCCTTCGAGGAGTGATGTCAGCAGTGACACCATCAAACTTTCTATGTTCAGGACAGTCAGGATCACCCAGCAAAGCAGTTCCCTCCCGGCCCAAACGTGTGACTGCAACGAGAAGCAGCTCACAGACCTGAAGGAGCAATTCACCAAACGCTCCGTCTTCGCTTTCCCTCTTCTGCCCACCATTCTTCCCTCAGCCATCACTTCTGTGCCACGGTATTGATCCGAGCCAGGAGACAGCAGATTATCCCCAGACACCGCTCTGAGTGGCTGGATGAGAGATGGATGTGACGCTCGCTCTAATTGCGATGCTGTTAATGAGGTCGAGAAGCAACGTCTCTCCTGGGCTGGGACGAGGAGGGCAGGAGGATCCCATAGCAGGCATTCCCCCAGCTCTGCTCCTGCAGCCACCATTGCCCCCCCAGCTGCAGCTGCACGGCTCCAGACGGCCCTGCTCCCCCGGGAAGTGGGTCAGCATCCCTCCCATCTGAGCACATGGCAGCCCTCATTGTAGGTGTGAGATCCACTGGAGCATATGCCATCGTCCTTCTGTAATGATTAAAAGTCTCTCTTCGCCTCCAAATTCTCATGGGGACGTTACAGGAGATCACGGTGACGCGGTGCTGTGCCGTGCAGGGTGACTAACCCTGCAGAAGCCTCGAAGAAATGAGAAGCTGCACTGCCTTCATCGCTGGGATCCGCGTTCTTCAGGTGGGAAGACAAAGATTCGAAGCAGCCCAGGACGCACAGTGAGGAAAATTCACCCTTCATGCAGCTTTTCCTTTTCATGGTGTGTGTACAAATGCGTATGGAAGTTTTATTTGTCCCGAATATTTTCTTTGGCCCTTGATTCAGTGTCCCTGCTTTCCTGCCCCTCAGCGGAGCTCGCTGCTCACTGCTGTCTCGTGGGAGCATTACTGAATGTGGTTCGAACGCTGCACAGATGCTAAGTGGGCACTGCCGTTGGTCTCCCATGTCAAAGAGCTGTTCTATTTCAGTTCGGGTTTCTATTTTCCCTGCTCTCTCTTCTTGAAGTCCTGAAGTGACACTCAACATTGCCCTGAGACCAAATCCCATGATGGAAGCTAAGAGCGAACAGCCTGACGGACAGAAGTTCCCGCATGATATGCTTGTGTGGGATAACCAACCCTTTTCCCTTTCCAACCTCTCTCAGCCCAGCTGACAGCCGTAGATCGAGTTTCAGTGCGGAGCAAATGTTTATAACTGAGCAATAAACCCCTGAAGACAGAGCTTTATGGTGGAAATGCTGACAAATCCAGCAGTGGGAACGGGGCTACTGGGCACACCGGTAATTAGCGCTCCGTGTCTGACTGAAGGCAAGAGAGGGGCTTGCCAGCTCCCTGGTGTTAGGAGGTATCATTGCAGAGGATGGTAAATCACACTAAATCCTGCCTTAACACCCTGCACAATAAATCCAGCATCGAGTCCCACATTTCTCCCCCTTCTGACAGGCAGCTAATTTACCGCTTTGTTTTTCTTTCGCTAATGGCTGTTGAGGCTGATCCTAAATTAATCCTGAACAGGCTGTTTTTCTCTTATACAAAAGGACATGAAATTCCACATTTTCACGGGATAAAAACGCCAAGCTGCTCCCGATTGGAAGCAGAGTCACTGCTTTGGAGGTCCCCATCTCAGCAGGTGCTGGGGCTTCAGGAGATCCCACTCCTCCTGCTCAGCCTCCCAGGGCTTCATTCACAGCACCATCTCTTCTTGCTTGCAGGCAGCCCAACGTGATCATGGAGAGGCTCATGCAAGAAGAACCTGCCAGATTTACTCCTCCAGCAGCAAAAGCATCAGCCTCAACAGAGCACCGCGCTGTAGGACCATGCCTGTAGGAGCATCAGACAGTTTGCCACCCAGCATATGTGTGCCTTCATTACTAAGGTGGCACGAAAAGCCTGTGCTCTGAACCCTGAAGATCTGGTGCACCCATCCAAACCCACAGATGAGGAAGGGTGTGGGAAACCTTGCTGTGTGCCAAGTGCTGCTTGATTTGGGGCTTTTCTGGGATCCTCCCCTAGAAAGGCATAAGGTCTTGGGGACCAGAGCTGACTGCAGGGATGCTGTCTCATTTATGGGGACAGGGATTGTGCAACAGGACCTGAGGGGGGGGGAATGTCAGGATCCTGCACATCCACACTGCTCTTATCCTGACCGAGCTCCCCCAGCTACATCTCCTGCCCCACTGTGTCCCCAGGTGACAGCACTCCTGAGGAGGGTCCACACCCCTCCTGGGGACATCCAGGCTGACACCTTCTCACTGTACATGGCACATCCCCACCCTGCAGCTCCGGCACAGAGCACCGCAGCTTGGGGCAGACCGTGCTCTGCTCCTCCTGACATTAACCCTGTCTGCAGATACCAGTGCCTACAAGTCCTCAGCTGGCACACAGGATGCATTACTCATGCCCTGTGCCTCATCAACCTTTGATAATATCTCAGCATAAGCAGAAAGCAGAGAAGACGCTCACAGAGACAGCAGGAGGAAAGAGAGAACTTGCTGAAATCAACTCTGAAGTGCTGCAGCCCCAGACCTTCCCTGCTCAGCTTCTCCGCACCCTTCCTTGACAAAAAGGTTTGCTTTGCAGAAGGCTTATCTGGCACAGGATGATTGATAGCCTGGGCAATTGTTTTTAATAATATCTGAACACCTGCAGCCCTCAGTTCCCAGTAATACAGTTATCCCAAGTGCCTAACTTATTGCATAAACAACTGCTCTGGTTGCAAAGACAACTATCAAGTTCCCAACGCAGCCGCACTTGGGGGTCAGGCACAGGGGCACGAAGGATCATTCCTTCCTCACGGCCACGGGGAGCTGCTCTGCTCCGGGCTCACTGCTGCTTTTCTCCATGGCACAGCACTGCAGGTTCTGTGCTCCCCAGGCACGGGCGGGCAGGAGGTGACTGCATGCACCCAAAGCAGTGCTGCTCTGCAGCATCTCACCTCTGCCCGAGGAGCAGCATCACGTGCATGCTGGGAAATGCTCCTTGTTCTCCCTGGCTTCGAAGAGCCTTTTCCCCTGTTGTTTGAGGAATGCTGTTTGAATTAGCTCCACGGATTGCAAACAGACCCCGTTGTTTTCCTTTCCCGATGCAGGGAGGCTTCTGTTCTCTTTGGCCTGCTGGATTAACCAGGGGGCCTCACACGCTGACCCCTCTGCAGCTCAGGGAAGCTAATTTAATCCCAATATTGTTACAGATCACAGCAGGACAGATCTCGCAGATTCCTTGAGGCAAAGCAGCGCTCTGGCAGGGACAGCAGCGCTCTGTTTGCAGAGGCAGGAACCTCTGCAATCCTTTTCTATAAAATTTCCTCTACAAAAACTCAGGAGGCCGGGGAGGAAGCAGCACCGGGGTGAGATGGTGGGGGCAGCTCTGGGCAGACAGTGGTCACGCTGCTCCTCCTGCACTGCACAGCATCCAAAGAGCTGCTTCTCCTGCATCCTGCAGCATCCCTTGGCAGGGTGGAGGCCAAAGGCAAAGGTGAACTAGCCAGGCACCTACTCAGTATTTTTCTCTTGATATTCTTCTTGGCACACACACAACCCCAAGAACTATCCTATGGATCGTCCTCTGTGCTGCACCATGCACTGCCCCATCCATCACCCCATGCATTGCCCTCTGCTGGCTCCGACTTTATCACCCTTCTCCAGCTCAGCTCCTTCCACACATGGGACATAGCTCAGCAGAGCTGCACATCCTTCCCCCCCACTGCCCTTTTCACCATGCAGTGTGCAGGTGCTCAACGGTGCTCCGTGCAGGCTGCTTGCTTCCACCCAAAGTGGTTTGCTTCAGGGAAAGTCACCCAGCACCTTTGTAGCAGGGCAATCACCCAAACCTCCCTCGTGCTTTAGTGTAAGCCTTCACTCCCCTCCTCTCCCTTTGCATTACAGCTCTTCTCGGCCTTGGTCTGTGATGCTGTGGGATTAAAGTCGAATTATTTAACAAAGCCAGAGGAGTCCTGATCTCCATACAATGTTGGTGCATATCCAAAGTGCATCACCTGGACTGAAGTGTGAGCTGCTCCATGGGGAGTGCCACCCCTGGGGCTCCCAGCCCTGCTATGGGATGGGCTGTGTGGGGCAGCCCTGCCTCTCCCAGCATTGCTTGAGGGGGATTGATGTTCTGGAAAAGTAAATTGCTTTGAGACACTCTGAAAGTCAGGCTGAAATGATGACAAGCCACAGGGCTGGAACTTCCAGCACATCCCATAGCTCTGCCCAGAGCAGGAATGGAGAGAAGCAAGGGAAGGAGGGAACAAAACCCAGTGCTTTGGGTTGGGGGGTGTCCTGTGAGCAGCTTCTGCCTCCTGGGGCACCCAAAATGCCACCAGAGCCCATCCTTCTCTCAGCCATGAGCAGCTCTGGGGAACATTCCTGCTGGTTGACATTTCCCGGGGCAGAGAGGAAAGAGGAAAAAAAAAAAGGCACTTTTCCCAATATTAATTCTTGCAACATAAAAAAAAAAACAAAAAACGAAAAACAACCCACCACTCCCCAAAATAACCACAATAGCTGTGAAGCCTGACACGGCCAGGGGTAGAGCAGCTACAGCTTGGCTTGGAAACAGCACTGCCACCCCCTCCAAGCGGTCATATCCCAGATGTGAGACACCATGTGTGACAAAACCCAGAGGAAGGACACGCAGGAGGCCTGTAATTGCTGCAGACTCCCATCTCAGCGCGGGGACACGGATGGGTGACCTCAGGAGTCCCCACTGCCAGTGATGGCTGAAGAGGTGACCCTGTCCCCATGTCCCCACGTGTGGCAGGAGCCTGAGGAGGAAGGCACGAGGAAGGGAGGGAGGAAGGCACGGCTCCACACCGCCCATGGAGGCAGCGAGGGATATCACTCCATGGAAATTGGGGTGAATGAGTAATTTGTAACCGTATCACAAAAGCTGTCAGTGTGCGCTTGCTCTCTGAGACATTTGCAGTCCATCTGTAACGATTTGAGGCATAATTAAAGACGGTACCCTGTGAGCACGAGGAGGGAGCTCAGCTTGGGCTGTGCATACGGCCTTAATTCCTCTGCACTGCGGCTTTGGAGCGATTTCCAGCGGAGCCATCAGCTTTGCTGGTGCAGAGGAGATGTGTATTGTGTTATAAACTATATAATTAATTGAGTGCAATGCTCTGCAAGGAGCGATTTCTGCCTAGAGATTTGGGTCATTCTATAAACACGGAGAAGGAGCAACGCCCAGCGCTGGGCAGGGAGGAGGGGGCAGCAGCTCTGGGAGTGAGTGCTGCAGAGAGATGGGGAGAGGGAAGGGGAGAAGGCTGAGATGGGGAGAATTTGGGGAGTTATGTGGAAGTGGAGGGCTGGTCCTGCAGCCCTGGTCCAGCCCCATCACTCCATGCTGCGCGTGCACTCGGCTTCGAGCTCCGTGTCTGCACGGAAAGAGCCTGTCCATAGTTTAAATATCTTCAAGATGACAGCGCGGAGGAGAGAATGGACTGTGCAGGGCTCGAAAAAGATGGCAGAGCAGAAAACAATGGTCTGAGGCAAAGGAAAGAATGCTTCAGGAGCCCTCAGCCAGAGCCGCGCGGGGCGGCGGAGCAGATGTAGCGACGTCTGCTGCAGGGCTCGACGGCTGGAGACAGTCAGTGCAAGTTCAGATGAGCCATTCTCTGGGAAAATGCAGTGATGCCTCCAGGGAACGGCTGAGTGCCTCTTCTCATCTGCATGAAATGTGTCCCAGAGCTCGGCCACCACCCTCCCTGCAGGGACACCCGTCCTGCACAGCCACGCACCCCGCACTGCTCCGAGGGCACTGAGCCACGAGGTTCAGAAAAGGTGGACTGCAACAGAAACTCGCTGAAATAACCCAGGGTTCTGCAGTGATGCTGTGCCAAGTGTGGGTGTGTAGAAGCTTTGGGCATCGGGCAGCTCCTCTCCTCCTGGACAAAGGGTTTGCAGCGTGCGCTGTGCACGGCTGCTTTCCCACTTCACTGAGTGGAAAGATTTTGGTGATGGGGAGAAACTCAGCAGGCACACAGCACAGGAGACAGCCACTCCCAAAGGAACAGAAGGACAGGGCTATCCCGGAGCCCTGCACCACGGGGACACATCTTGCTCCCATTCCAAGTGTGCGCTGCAGAGCAGTGACAGCCTGGGACTGGCAGAGGGGCAGGTCAGAACCCCAGCAGCAGTTAAAATTAATCAGAAATGAGTTCCTATCTCCCTGCTGTTTCCTTTGCAGCCTCCTCCTGCACTTCCAGGTGTGTGCAGAGGGATCGGTGCGTGAGCAGCACGTCACTGCAGGCAGGAGATCCCATGGCCAGCATCTGTCCCCAGCTCTGCTCCAGCCAACAGGAGAGGCTGCTTCCTGGAGCTGCCCTTCCATTTAGCAGGAGGGGAGAGCAACACTGCAATGCTTGCAATGTCAGCAACAGAGCTACCACGGACTTGACAGCCCCTCGTGCAGCCTTTGCCCTGGAAGCTTTGAGGATTCATTTCCAATTAAGTTTTTCATATGGTAACGTTCAGAACTTTGATGCTACTTTTGCCTAAGAGAGAACATACTTTCACTGTTTGTGCCCGGCCCGGGAAGGACTTCTCCACTATTAAAATGTAATTTAATTTATCTCCACGGATTTTGCGATGACTGGGATTTGTTCTAAGGAGACCTTTAAAGGAGAACTTTTGCATTATTAAATGTATGTGCAAGGAAGCTGAGTTCTGGCATTCTCTGATAACCGAATTTCTTTTCTAGCCTCCACTATATCCATCATGATAAAAGCCCCTGCCAAAGCCCTAACTCAAGCCATGCTTCTGGCATATTGTGAAATGCATCGGGGGGAGAAGGAAAGAAACCCACAAGATGCTCCAGTGCTGTATTTTTTTTTTTTTTTAATCAAAGTTTCAAGGATATTGATGGTTTACCTCATAAGGTAAACATTTGTAGCCCAGTTGCTTTCCCAGGGCTAAACCAGAAACAAGTGGCTCTCTGAAACTGCAACGAATTTTTTGCTCTGACGGGCTCCAGTCTGCTTCAAAATGAGTTTTCCTAAAGCTCACAGCCTTCCTTCTGCACATGGGGTGACGGTGTGAGGGTTTCCTGGGGGCTGCAGGGTTTCTGTGTGGGATGAGCCCACCCCACCTGCGCAGCACAGTGCCCATCCCCGTGGTCACTGTGTGCTGCAAAGAACGTCCTCCCTCCCACCTTGCTGTCACCCCCAATCTCACCCCAAAGGTGACAGAGGGGCAGCTTTTGTGCTGCCCCTTGGGGTGACACAAGTCCCCTCCACCCAGTGCAGGCACCAGTGTCCCACAGCCTTCCTGATACTGCTTCTGCAACCCTGCCATGCTGGTTAACTCCAAACTGAGCTGCAGTGGCTCTATCTGGAACTAGGGAGCAGGAGCGGGGTGGGGGCTGTGGATGTCAGTGCCTGTTTGTGCAGCCTGTGGGATCCTGCTGCTTTCCCTCCTGCACACTGTACACGCAGCCCAGGTGCAGCACAGCACTTGGGGCTGTACCTGTTGTGCACTGACAGCTGGCTGTGGGTGTCACCATGCCAGCTCTCCTCCTTGGCAGAGCCAGCACTGGTGAACACCGGGTCCGACTCTGTGAAGGGAAGGACCCTGGGGCTGATGTCTGCAAGCACACACCTATATGCCAGAAAAACCTCAGCAGTGTGAGCTCCAGGTCCTCTCTGCTCTCCCAAACCTCCCTCGAGTGTCACCATGTGTGTGTCCCCATTCCCATTGCTGAGCCGCAGCTCAGCAAACCCACACACCATGGTAGTGATCTTCAGCTCAGGACTCACAGTGCTACTGTGCTCTCTATTAAAAGCTCCTCGCAGAGCATGAGATTTCCTGCGCGCAGAGAGGAAGGTATCTGTTTTTAGAGCCTAATTTTATTGCTTCCCTAATGTATTAGCTCATGGACTGGAGCCACGGCAAACCGTGCCGTGAAAAGTGCTCCTTTCCCTAAGAGCGTCTCCAGGGCATAGCAACGGCTCTGGAGCTGGGGTTGAGCCAAGATGCTTTCACCACCAAAGCTGGCATCGCCCCGGGACTGTGTGCATGGCACAGCAGCACCTGGCAGGGGAGGACGACGTGCCCGTGCAGCCCTGGCCTCCATCCGCACAGAGCTGCTGCTCTGCGGCGCGTATAAGTCAAAACCTGCACTCCTCTTGTTACAGAGATGCTCACTATTTTAACAGGCTGAAGTGGGAGAAGGGGAAGAGCTGCCAGCTCCCAGCTGGACTGTGCTGCGGGAGCTAATGGAGGATTAGCTCAGCAGCGTGTCTTTACAAATCGTTGGTTCCCAGAGTACACAAAGCAAAGCTCCAAGTGCCTCAGCACAGGGGCAGAGACAATTACTTTGGGAAGACGACTGTGTTTTCCAGCAGGGAGCACGCTGATGGGACCCTGAGCACAGCCATCCCGCTGTCACTGACTGAGTCCCACTGTACCCACACTCGTGCATCCCAAATCAGAGAGGGTTTGCAGAGCAGGGCTGCTCCAGATCCCTGCTAGCATGACCTGGAGCTAGGAAACTGCTCCAGGAGAGGGGAGGCTGTTGGGGATGGTTGCTCTGCTCAGTGCAGCCTCTCTTCAAGGTGTCAGCCAACTCACAGGCTTGGGATGGGCTGAGACCCTGCATAGAGGCCCCAAAGTGCACTGACCAAAGACACAACACAACCCTTCAGCCTTTCCAGTGCAGCATTACACCCTTCTCCAGACAGGGAGGGAAATCCAGGGCTGCCCCACTGTGTGGGCTCGTGCTGGTGGTGCCCATCCCCATGCCCTGAGCTGACTGCTGTCACCACATCCCACTGCCACCACATCCCACTGCTACCACGTCCCCTTGCCATCACATCCCACAGCTACCACGTCCTGCTGCCGCCACATCCCACTGTCACCACATCCCATTGCCACATCCCGCTGCTCCCATATCCCTCTGCCAATCCCATGCCAGCTGATACTGGAGGCAGCAGCACTCACCGGAGCTGCGGTACCAAGCACCAACCCATCCCGCTCCGCACACCCTCAGCTTCCCACTGGCACAGGGACACGTTGGATGCCCTCCCCATGCCCTTCCATCAGCTGTCCCCCCCCAACAACCCCACGCTGAGTGTACAATCGCTATGGGGAGATGATTGCATGCCAGGCACGGGGTGAGGAGTGCTGCCCATAGGGCCGGGGCCGCCCCTCTGCTGAGCTGGAATCGCTCGCTACTTGTTTCACGGCAACTTCCGACATTTCAGAAATTGTTTTCGCTCTGGCTTGGAATGAAGACAAATATTTCAGAAATTTCCTGGATAACATAAAAGTTTAAAATATCCTCCGGACTAAAATAGAACGCAGAAGGCTATCTCAGCGCTTGCGTTATGTCACATCGTGCCAGCTCATGGTGCGCGGGGTTACGGGCGGCGTGCAGATATCAACAACAAAAACACAAATTACGCCAAACGGGAGAGGAGACGTGAAATGAGAAATTCTCTAAGACGACTTTTTTGTTGTTGGTTTTTTTTTTGTTGTTTTTTTTCTTCTGCCTTGTGTGAATTAATTCTCCATGGGGAAGCGCTGGGATTTTCTCAAAGAGCACGATCTGGTCTGGAGGAGAAGGAGGACCGCCCCGGAGCTCTCCCAGCAGCACAGCGCGGAGCGGGGCTGCCTGCGGGCCACCCCCAGTGCCCTTCCTGCCCCCTCCTCCCTCCACCTCTTATCTTGTTTATGGAAAGCCAAAGCGAACCCCGCTCCGCGCTGTCGGCCGGCGGAGATAACGCCAAGATGGATCAGCGCAGCACCGAGGTTCACAGCGGAGAGCAGCAAATAGGGCACCCCCTGCCCATGTGGAGGGGCTGGGTGGGCTCTTACCTGGGGTTGCTGGCTCCTGCTGTCCCCACGCATCTCCCACTCGGACGGCCGCTCAGCTCCGGCACCGCTGTCCCACACTGGAGCTCTGACGAGGGCCGACCGCCGGGCGCCCGCTGGCACCCATCCCCTGTCCCGTGCCTCTCCAGAAAGGCTCTGCTGGGAAGCAGCGCCGAACCTCATGTCTCCGGAGCTGTATCCACCCCTTCCCACCCTCTTGGGGTTCGGTCCTGCCAGTTCCACTTGTGGGCTGTCCTCACCACTTTGGGCCTTTCTACCGCTCCCCTTCTTGTGGCTCTGGATGTCACCACAGACACGCTTTTATGAGAGTGGGCTTGTGCAAGGCTTGTATAAAGTGTTCTCAGAAATACGAGGTCCTGTCATTTGTAAAACTAATAAAAACGTCCAATAATTTTTACAAGGGAAAAATGAGTCATTGGATGGCACATTTCTCATTACTGGCATTTTACAATTAAAATGAGTATCTATTGAATCAATCCAAAGCTCTTATTGTTAGCAGACACTAATAACTTCCTGAGCTATTGAAGATACTTTTTTTTTTTTTCTTAAGAAACATGACCCCTGACCATTGCATTTCTCGTTGAGAGTGGTATCCAGCTGAGACCAGCTCTGCTCAGCTCCTGCTGGAGTGGTTTCAAACACATCCTGATGAGACTGGTGGCTATAACTGGGTGGGAAATTGTTTTTGAGCCCTCAAAAATGCTCAAGATTTCAAAATTTTTCCCGTTCCACATGGGGATGATTCCAGAATTGTTCAACTTTTTTTCTTTTTTTTTTAATTTTAATGAAAAAAAAAAAAAAAAAAAAAGAAAGCTAAAAAATCATGGAAACCATCTCCGGAATAGCCAATAGCCATCGGTCACGCTGAGCAGAGCGGAGTGGGGATCCCGCCTGCTGCGCTGGCACAGCCACTTCTCCTCCCTCCCAGCATGGGACGCCCAGCCCGGACCTCCCCACCTTCTCTGGTGACAGATGAATCCAGGACAACTTTCCCGAGTCACCGCAGCGCCCGCGCGTGCCTCAGGCAGCCGCCGGCAGAGCCATCGCCACCTTCTGCCTCGAGAGGATGGGCATTTCGGCAGCTGCTCACGCTTCCAGAGCCCGCTAGAAGCTTCACGAGGGTTTGGTTCAACAGGAGCGACACCGGTCTGCTGCTGGCTCTGATCCACCCTTCGCCTTGGGATGGATCCTGGCAACCTGAGCAGCTCCTGCTTTGGGTGATGCACTGTGGGGTCTGGCAGAGGGGGTCCCAGAGCCCTCCCACACCAGGGCACGTGTCGGGGTTGCTAATGAGCAATTAGACAGGGGCTCCTGATGGGAGAGTTCAACAGAACCAGCCCTGCAGCAGCACGGGGCTGCAGCCACAGCTTGGAGGCTCCAGCTGCCCCTGGCCATCCCTGCTCTGCCCATGTGGGCTCTTTGCCTCTCCGTGAGAGTGTTCTGAAAGTCAACTGGAGGGCAGGAGTCATTTCTGAAAGCTGCTCTGGATGACACAATATTACCCAACCCAAAACCTACCTAATTTCTGCAGCAGAGCTTCCAGAGAAAGCTGCTGCTATGGGACCTAGCAGGGGGTGCTCACAGCCACGGCCAGCTGCAGCCAGACTCCTTGTGCCTGCAGGAGGTGGTGCCAAGGGCAACCCCAGGAGTTCCCAGTCACCCAGGCATTTGCTCAGATGCTTGGATCCCATTCCCCATGGTGCTTGCTCCCAGGAACCAGCACGGCTCCATGGAATGGAAACTCAGGGCAGAGATGAAGGGCCCACAGAGCAGTCCGATGGGACATGGCATGCAGATGTGGCTTTGGGTGACCTGCTGCTTCTCTCCATGTTTGTGCTGGCATGTACTTAAAGCCCTGAACTCTTGGGCTTTTTGAGATGTGCTCTTTTCCCACATGCAGCTACCTGCATGTCCCCAGGGCAGAGAAGCCTTTTCACTAACACAGCACCAGAAAAGAGAAGCCAAATTCTGCCCACGTGCATCGAGAATACAATGAGTGTCTGCACAGGGTCGGACATCTTCTCTCCCAAGTCCCGGCGGAGCCCAGACAGCCAGGCTGCTGTCACTGGTGAGGAAGTTCAGTCCCTATTCATACAATCAAGCACGTGTAAAGCTGATGAAAAACTACCATGAAATCCCATTGCACAGCAGTAACAATGAGCAAGTGCTGGCTTCCAACACTGAGCGCCCTGCCAAAGAGCAGGCAAGCACCGATCCTGCTGGGCTACAGGGTCCAGATGCTGCTGCTGCTGTCACAGCTCCTCTTTGAGCAGGTCTGCGTGAGACTGGTCCCAGCTCAGCCACCTCTCCCTGTCTGCTTACGCCCTTTGCCAAAAATGAATGGCCAAAGACTTGATGGAGACTCCACATGGTCCTTGCTAGAAGAGTCCTTATCCACAGTGAGCAGGCACTGTGTGTTTGCTGGCTCAGTGGGCACACCAGGAGGATGCTGGGCTCTGTTCCTCATGCACCACACACTCTCTTATCTCCTCTCAGGCTTAGTTCTCCCAGTTTCTCTTTGCAGGAGACAATCCTCTTGGGAAAAAACCCTGGGAACAGGGATGCAAGGCCCAGATGCTGGAGACAGGGAGATGAAGTTGTTTTCCATTCTCTTATTGTGCAATGACTGCAGAGCTGGAGACACTTTTCC
The DNA here is from genome assembly GCA_023055505.1 of Callipepla californica brunnescens. Lineage (NCBI taxonomy): Eukaryota > Metazoa > Chordata > Aves > Galliformes > Odontophoridae > Callipepla > Callipepla californica. Next base: position 1,962,024 of record JALIRH010000055.1, read on the forward strand.
TTTGCTACTGAATGTGGGGGCTGGGATGACAATATGCATTGTCATTTATAAGCACTCCATGTCCCTCCTGGGAGCTACGTGTGTAAATCTTATATTTGCTTTAGCATCCTTCTGCCTTCTTGCATTTTGCATCTCAGCCCCTGCCTGTGATGTCTGTGCTGCTGCCATACCTCTCTCCTCCCTCTATATGGGAACTGGCTCCTCCTGGAACACGACAGGCCAAACCCATCCCAGCCACCATCCTGCTGTGCTGCCAGGAGCCTGAGCAAAGTGCAGCAGACATGGCCAAGAGCCTGCAAGAATTGCCCAGCCCTTCCCTTCGCGCTTTGCATTTCCCATTCAAACTTTTACAGGGATTTCCCCATCGCTCAGAGTTAGGAACACGCTCCCTGGACCTCAGGTATCCCCAGACTGGCCGTGGGGATGGCTCCCAGGTACCAGCACTGCTCCAAGCCCTGCAGGGCTGCCTTATGCCTGGCCCCTCTGCCTTTGGTGTCCCCTCCCGCAGGGACTCATCGGCTGATGCCGCAGGATTTCCTCGCCCCGCCGGGGCCGCACAATAGCGAGGACAGGCTGCTCCGCAGACATCCTAATCCCCGGGTGATTGTGCCGTGCTTCGAGGGGGGACAGCGGTTCAATGACGCTTTGCAAGGTTAGCAAGAACGTTAATCCATCCAGGAGAAAAAAGGTGACAATTATTGAATGCCGTGGCTGGGTGCTTTTGTGCTGCCCTTGGGCTCGTTTTGAAGCACCAACGCTGCGTGGGGCCACCTGGGCACTGCCTGGATGCAAGCGTGGGGTGGAAGCAGGGCCAGCATCTGCGCCCTGAGCCGTGCTGCCAGATGTCTGCGCAGCCTGGCCTTGCTTTCTGCTCTGTCCCTTTGAATTTCCTTACGAGGAAGGGAGTTTCTGCCATCATCCAATGAAAGCACAAACATGCACGCAGCCAGCGCACACGCGGACGGCTCTGGAGAGCAGAAAAGTTTCTTATTGTCTGCGTTCAACTTCCAGAAAATTGGGTGTCTCTTACAATTCAGAGCTGCCCCTGAAGAAGTGCAGCTGATGAGCTGCTGCTCTCCAGCCGTACGCAGCAGTGTGGGGCTTCAGCAGGGGCAGCTTAGCAGGCGTATTTCTCATCCAAGGGAAAGGGCAGGGAGGGATGGCACTGAGAGCAGCGTGCCCTGCAACCTGCTCAGTGCTGCAAGTGCTGGCGTGCTGTCCCCACCTGACCCCAGGCACAACACCGGTAGCCAACAGCATCCCAACCACTGGGTCCAGGAGCAGCGACGGTGGTGCCTGGTGGCAGCAGGGACACGTGTGTGGCCGGAGCAGGGGACAGAGCAGTGGGCAGACAGAGGGCAGAAGGTGTGAGCGGTGCTGTGCAGCTCCTCTGGGCGCGTGCATGTGTGCGCTCTCCGATGTGCGTGTCTGAAGCGTTGCGGCTCCGTGGATTTCAGGCACCGCAGGCAGAAAGCACAAATCTGTGTTTGATTAAAGCAACCCTTTGTAATATAACCTATAGGAGACTGCACTTAACACCCATCATCCTGAGGAAAGCCCAGGCACTCCTCCAGCCCCATGGGCTGCGTGCCTCCGGGGCAGATCTCCCAGGGACATGAGACTGCCGGGGCAGGAACTTGGACCGAGTTTCTGTGTGGATTCTTCCCCCTTCGAGAGAGGCACAATGGGGCTTTGCATGAGTGATACAAACATGCCAGTTGTACTTAAGGTTGACAAATAATGTAAACCACACAATCTGGTTTGAGGGAAACGACTTCACCACAATTTATTTTAGTGCTTTAAACATCACGCCAAACTCTGTAGTGAATTGCTAAATTAATGCCGGGCTGCCATCTAAATAGACATCTTCAGATCACAAGCATGTTATAGGGGGAACAGTTTCCTTTGAAATGGTTCCCACAGCTTAAAGGCTGTGCAGAGAAAAAATGTGCCCAGGATTCAATTGCTGCCAACATGTGGTGGCCACATTTCTCGGCCGCTATTGGCCAAGACGCTCTGTGAAGCTGAGGAAGCATCATTTGAGGTGGACTGATGAACCGGTGATTGTGGAGAGGCAGGGAATGCCACGGGCAGCTCCCTCCAAGGAGAAACATAGAGCAGAAGGGTGCTCACTCCCAAGCTCTTGGTGTGGAGGAGGCGTGCCCTGCCCAGGAACCTTCTGCACACTTTCTAGACTGCTCATGATGCATTGGAGAGCCCAGCAAAAGCACGGTGGATGTTTATTCTACTCTTGATTTTCCATCAGCTTCTTGGGTGATGTAATCAGCACTGCTGTGTTAACTCTGCTCCCCTGGTGGCAAGAGATCAATGGCAATTTCCACTCGCTTGCAGTGGTGTCCCAGATCTCTTAACAGAAAAGATTATCAGGTCCTTTGGGCAGCCAGGCTGCCTAGGGACAGGGCAGGCTCGCTGGTGCTGCCAGGAGCTAGAAGCTGTTTTAACACCTTCCCCATCTCCAAGTCTGTGATTGCAGCAGTGGGGATAAAAAGTAAAGGTGAGCCTGTCCCTCGGCAGGTCGGTGCAGCTGGGGGTGGAGCTGGGGGTGGGATGAAAGATGTGCTGAAGAAGATGTCCTCATCTTCATCCTTCGTCCATCTTCATCCTCACCAGCTGTTCCTTGGGTGGCTCCAGTTGCTGGATGCTGCAGAACTTGTGAGAACAAACCCACAACCCAGAGCTCACCCAAGCACTCTGCTGTGACAATAGGGCCAGGAGAGCTGCCCCCGTAACCCTGGAGCAAGGAGGCTCGGGGTAGACACAGATGTGTGCATCACATCTGCCCTTCGAGCTCTGGAGGTAGCCTTGCATCCTGCAGGCAGGCTGCTAGCAAGCACCCCATAGACAAAGGATGAGAAGACAAAGGAAAGGGAAGGGAGCTGTCACTTGGCCACTGCTCCCACCCATGCAACTTGCTTTTTGTTTCCCCATCACCAACCCGAAATCCATCTTCCATGCTTTCGTGGCTCGATCGTTCTTTCCCCTTATGGTTTCCTTCAGCTGAGCTGGAGGAAGAATAAAGAAATGTCTCTCAGGGCCCCAGCCTCTTACAAGGCTCATAAATATGTCTCTGCTTAAAAAACTCAAGGATTAATTAACTCATGAGTATCTCCCATCCAAAGCTCTGGGAAAGAGCACCCTCCTGTGCAGGACTCAGCCTTTCTGTGGGAGCAGGATGGGGATGGGTGCACGGGTCCCCAACCCCCCTCCACCACTGCTGCCATCGAGCCCCCAGCCCCACGGCCGCTGTGGGGCCGCGCTGCCTTTACTGTGTTTTCAATTAGGAGCAATTAGACAATACCCACACTTGGTGGTCCGTCATAAATTTTGCGGCTGACGGTGCCATGGGGAAGCTTTGAAGCAGCGGCCCGGTGGCTCTGGGCGCATCTCAGGGCTGGGTTTGCTAAAAGTGCCAGCCACCTTCCTCCTGGGTGACCCCAGCGGGTGCCCAAAATGCAACGCTGCCATCGAGCCCCGCGCCAGGGGGAACACACTGCAACTCCTGGGTGCTCCTCCCAAGAGGTGCAGGGGTGCAATGCTCGGTGCCTGCACAGCACCTGGCCTGCATCCATCTGCCCTGGTGTCCCTGTGGGTCCCTGCTCCACACCCCGGCGCGGCCATGCCCTCTCAGCCCCCGGGCAGGGAGGGTGTCCGCCGCAGTCTTTGGTCCTTGGCACAGCGTGACAGCCCAGCAATCGCCGGTCCCTGAAGAGCTGGAGCTGCCAGGAGCCACTCCTTCCTCACTTGGGTCTGCGCGGAGCTGGTACGAAACAAACAACTTTTGCAACATGTTTTGTTTTCCATCATTACTTCTAAAAAGTAAATAAATTCAAGCCGTTTCGCTGCCACTTCGCCATGTCAAGTGTAACCTGAGCGCTGCTGGCGTGGAGGCAGCACGCGTACACCCCAAGGCTTCGCAGCACTCAGGAGCATCGCAGGGACAGTCCCTGCCATGCCACCCCTGTGGCTGTCACCTGTGCTTCTGTTGCTGCCCAAAGTGGGGAGGGCTGGAAGAGCACAGGGAACTGAAGCACAAAGAGATGTGGGATTGTCCCCGGGGATGGCACAGGGCTGTTCTCCACCTGTCCCCTGCTTCATCTCCCACCCTCAGAACCAGGCACAGGGCTGGAAGCATCTCACCTGCCGTGCTCACACCTAAGTGCTGCAGGCAGAGCCAGGCTCTTGTACACCTCCAGGGCGATGCGCTCCAAATCCCACTGAGGACACAAAGCAGAGAGGGGACCGCCCGAGCTGGGAGCACCACCAGTCATCTGCGTTTTGTCCTCTCTGCGCAGGATGCTGTCTGCACCAGGGACAGACCCCGATGCTGCTGGCATCGCACTCAAAGCGCCCACTGATGTCATGCAAAGTGCAGCTTGGCCTTGGGTGCGAAGGGCCTGGTGTGGCTTCCAGCTGGACTCCTCACTGCTTCCCTCGCTGCTCAGGACGGGATTAATTTGCTCTGTCAGAGGGGTAGCTTTCAGCTGAGAAGCAGGGATCCTCCGGGTTCCCAGTTGGTGAAAGTGACTTCTGAAGCACAGGCCTCCCCTTCTGCTCGCGATCTGGTTACAGCAGCACTGCAGCAGCCCTGAGTTGCTGCCATCACATCCCTGCCTGCTTTCATCCCAACACCAAAGTGTGAGAGCGTGGCAGCAAGCCCAGCCTCTGTGCAGGTCTATTGCAGAGCAGCAAAAAGAAGAGGAGCTCACGCTGTAGGAACCGCTGCTGAGAAGCTGCTGCAGAAATCCTGCTCTGCTTTCAGCTGGGTGTGTGGTGTGGGGCACTGGGCAGAGGGTAGGGGGCAGCTCATGGGGGCAGCAGCACGTGGGGTTTAGCTCTGAGCCGAAGAAGAGGAAACATTTCAACAAACCGTTTTACCAGAAAACATGCAAGTGACTTTTTCAATAACAACATCCAAATGAAAACAATGTGAGCTTCAAAGCCTGTCCTCAGGATTCTTTGTGGTTTCGGGGGTTTTCTGAAAGGAGGACTCCTTCTGAGCCTGGAGAACGCACCCGAATCCCCTCTCCCCTTCCCGGAGGTGCCCGCAGTGCCCGCACTGCTCGGTGCTGCAGATGCTGAGCTGCTCAGGGCTCTGCTGCTGCACAGATCTGTTTGGTGGCTGCCTCTCTCCCATCATTTCCCAGTAACAGAGGCAGGAGCCCTGACGAGCAGCGTGGCAACTGCTGTGGTTGCTCTAAAAGCGGTCTCCTGTTACCGAAATGTAAATGTTGACGTTTTAGGAGGGGAGATGCTGATGAAAATGGAGCTGGCCCTGTTTGTTTGTTAAAGCAGCTATTTTAAACAAGTTCTGTTCACACAGCTTGCAATTCGGAAGGAAGTTTTTCCAGCCATAATATCCTAGCTCAGCGTTGGGCAGACAATGGTTCAGCAGTTGCCCTGGATTAGCTCAGTGAAGTCACCCCGTGGAGCCCCGGGAAGGGCTTCTGGGAAGCGGCAGGGTTTAATTCAGCGCCGCGGGGCAGGCGGGCAGGGGGGGAACATCCCACAGAGCTGGGCACCGTGTAGCCCTGCAAGCCCTCAGCACATCCCTATCCTTGTGTTTTGTTCCCCCCTGCCCCCCCCCCCCCCCCCCCCAGGAAAATGTTATTTGTGTGTGTAGGTATTTATTTATTGCAAAATAAATATTTTTTTTCCTTAAAGCACTTCCCCATGGGGTAAACCTGGGCCACGTCCCTACCACCAGCACCGGCGCTGGCGTTGCCCTTTAGCAGCACTAGAAGTTCACCGACAGAGCCGGGACGATGAGAAGAAGCTCCTCCAGGAGCTGGGGAGGCTGCACAGTGACGTTCAAAGCTGTGCCCTGAGCTATGACCCGTGTCAAGCACCGTGCCATGCATCCTGCCACGTGCCATCCCCCATGCCATGCATCCTGCCCCAGGCCGTGCCCCACGCCATGCGTCCTGCTGCATGCTACGCACCCTGCCCCTTGCCATGCCCCCCACACATGCCATGCCCCCACCCTGTGCCATTCCCTGCACTGCAGCCCCTGGGTACTGAGGCCCTGGCGTCACAGCTGCTGCTCCCTGATGTGTTTACTTGGGGAAGCAGACGGGGCTCTTGGAGGGTGGCGGAGGCGGCAACACCAATTCCTTTATTCATTACAGTCTCATATACAAATAAAATCTTTACAAGCTCGCCTTGAGCTTTTAAAAATGCCGTTTAGGACGTGTCATTTGTATTGTCTGCTTTCTGCTCCCTTGCACCACGGCTGATCTCAGCGGCAGTAAAATCCTGCTTCCACGTAAAACCCAAATGAGTTTATTTTATTTGCAGGGGCAGGGCAAGGGAAGCGCTCGCCAAGCTGCTCCCGTTGCACCCTGCATCCCTGGGCTGCAGAGCGCACCTACACTGTGCACCCCACATGCCCCCATCCCATATGATTGCACTGGGGGAGTCTCAGAGAGCAGCTGCAGAGATGCCAGAAGCTTCAGAAGGAGATGCAGAAGATTGCAGTGATGAAATGCCCTCCTTATCTCCAACTGCTCCACAGGTGCCAAGGTGCAGAGGCTCTGACTCCAGGGGAGCACGTGGAAATGCTCCACGAAGGGGAACGGATTGCAGCAGCACTGTCCTGTAGCATGAGGGGTTCTTTTGTTAAGGGCTGAGATGAAGCTTTCCATTTCTTCCTCCTCTTGGTGAATCTTATTGTGATTAAATTAAAGGAATTCTCGTTAAAATGTTAATATCCTTCTAAGGCTGTTAGTTGTTTTTCTCAGCTGCCTCTGGTCTCCCTTCAGAGCTTTTGCTGCCTCTTCCTAACGTTTTCCAGCTTTTCCTCCCTTTTCTCGCCGCTCTCCCCCCTTTTTCCGACACTCATTGGAAAGTTACAGACTCTGCTGCCTGGTGGCTGCAGGCAGTGAGTCACACGAGGATCCCCATCACAGCTCATAAACAGGAGAAACAAACTGCTGCCCTGGGCATGGGGCTCTGAGCTGCAGCCCCCAGCCTTCCCTGGGGGCAACTCGGGGGGCTCAGTGTGCCCTGGTGCTTGGAAATGGGATGGGTTGGCAATGGAATGGGATGGGATGGGATGGGATGGGATGGGGGTGGGAATAGATTGAGAGATGGGGAATTGGGTAGGGATGGGGATTAGGATGGAGAAAGCGATGGAGATGGGATGGGAATGAGATAAGGATTGGATGGAGATGGGGATGGGAATGGGAATGGTGTTAGGATGGGATGGAAGGGGATGGGGATGGCACTGGGATGGGATTTGAGATGGGAACAGAAGGGGATGGGTATGGAGACAGGAATGGAGATTGGATGGGGATGGAGATGGGGACAGCTTTATGGAACTGGACAGCAGTGCCTACAGACTCTCTAAAACCTTACTGAAAAGACCAGGAATTATACTTTTTTTTTTTTTCTGCAGCTAAGGAAAATAAATGGTTATTTGTGGGCATTTTCCATTCAGGAGCATCCAACACAAATGCATTGTTCCTCTTTGAATTCCTAAGCATATGGTATTTTGTGCTGTTAGAGTTTAATATTCTTTTCATTACTGATATCTAATACAGACAAGTCTTGAGGGTTACACAAAACATATGCGAACCTAATTTGTTTTTACTGTGCCACATGTTTTTACTCCCTGCATCATTCAATTAGCCTCTTTTTTTTTTTTAACCTCCTCTCAATCATGTGATCAGCAAAATCTTAATGCTATTTTTAAGCGTGGTAAGAAAGTGAAAAACACATTTAGTGTGGCTGCAAAGTAAGAGAAGTGTAGATTTCCCCTCTGTAAGAAATAAATGTTACAGCATGAGAACAAAATGCGGTGCTGCTGCTGTGAAAATCGCATTTCTTTAGCAGTGCAGCTTTGCAAAATGCTGTACAGATTTTTAGACAAGTCCCTGAGAATTCTGGGCTTGGGGTAATTAATCTGATTGACAGAGATGAGAGCACACCATGCAGATTGAGAGATAAGTGAGCAGCGAATGTCACCTTCCCATGTGTCATGGGGACCTTGCCATGTCCCTGCCTCTTTATCCCTGGGCACCTCTCCCACCTCTCTGACATCTCTTCCAAGAGACCAACATTAGTTCATTGACTACATCATCTTTAATGCTTTTTCTCTTCCCTGGTGTTTTCATGGGATGTCTCTTTGCATGGGGATGTGAAGGGCATGGGTAGCTGAAAAGTATGGTTAGCTGCGGTGCTTTGCTCTCTGCTGGGCAATCAGGCTCCCTGTCATCTGCTCAAGTTAGGTCTGAGTTTTTGGGGAATCTGGGAGACTGGAAATAAGGGGAAAACAGAAGAGTTTGGGATGCTGCATGCAGGGCTGTTGTTGGAAGAAAAGTTAGGATGAATCAGAACTGACCACAGCCAGATGGAGAGGTGGATGGACCAAAACCCAAGCTCTCCTCCCCTTGGTTCTTGTAGATCATCAGGGAAAGGGAAGCTGTGTCCCCACCCACCTGGTGCTATTGGGATGCCCATGGCATAACAGCCTCGTGCACACCAGGATGAGTGCTCCCCATGCAGGAGAGCACAGTAATGATAGCACTGCCCCAATACCAGTGGGTGCCCGATGGCCAGAGGAACCTGAGCCTCAGCAGCTCACCATGCCAGAGAGCTTCAGACAGCCCCCCACACAGGAAATCCTGGTGCTGCCACATGCTGCACGCTCCGTTCGCACACATGTGCCTTATTAGCAGTGTCAGAAGCCTCCAGCTTGTGGGTGACTGCTAACCACAACCGCCAGCGTGAACCTCCTGCTTGGGGGTCATTCACAACAACCCACACTGGGCCACGTTGAAAGAAGCTGGTGGGTTCCAAAAAAAATGAAAATAATTTTTGAAAAAAGCTTTATTTATTTATTTATTTGGGCCTCTGAGAATTTGGGAATACAGCAGTAAGAAGGTTGTGGATACCTGGAACTTCCCAGGTCAGGAATCCAAGTGTGGCCGTGGTAGGACAGTCCCATTTGTGGCTTGAGATCGTGTTTGCCAGGCTCTGTCTGCTCTGTCGCAGATATTCATGGGTCCTTGCCTACCCAATGATGACCAAAGTCTGGTGCCTGAGCCATCCAGACATGTAGGGCAAGCTTGACCCCAAGACAGACATTCTCACCATATGTCTCCATCACAACAGCTGACCTACCATTGCTGCAGATGGTTCTAATTGCAATTAAAGCATTGAAGGGATCAAAAGTTTGAGCACACGATGGATTAGAAATGCACCTTCACCTCATGGCTTCCAGCGTTACAGATTTAAGCTCTTCCCACCTCCATCACAGCAGGGCTGCGAGCTCACCTGCATACACACAGGCAGCACAAGGCATAGGAGAGCTCTTGTTTTGGGGATGTGATGTTACAGTGGGGCCTCAGATAGGACCAGATGAGAGCCAAGTAACAGTTCTTGGTGGGTCAGCAACTCCAGGCTGAGCTCCAGGAGGCGGTTCCTCACCATATACCATGTCCCTTTATTTGCATGCTGCCCTTGAGCATCCCAGCTTTGCACCCATGCACTCTGTGAGATCCACATCACAGGAAACACACAGCTGGGTGCGTGTCCCTCCGTGCACCCATCTGTGGCTCTCCTAAGCCAAGGAGAAAATAAATCTCTCATTATATAAAGTTGCACCGCATGATGGAAAGGAAGAACAGCAGCTTTCCCAAGCTTCTTCTCCCTCCAGGAGGAAAACTCTGCAGAAACTGCAGTTAGGTGTTGGCAGGTGAACCTCAGCTTGCAAGGCAGGCAGAGGCCAGGCTGCAGTGCACAGAGCTGGGAGGATGCATGCCATTTGAACCACGGGGTGCTGCACCACACATCTGGGTCAGATACTGCCAGCATAAATAATCCATTGTGCTCGGGAGCCTGAGTCAGCCGTGCATCTGGGTTCTCCGGCAGGTCAAGACTTGGATCTATGTCACGGAGTGTATCTAACCTGAGCCTCTTTTGTTATGGGCAGGGTCCGGTCTTCAAAGGGTTAAGGGTAATTTGAATGATTCCTTTTGTTTAGATTCATTTCAGGTTTCGTGATTTCTGTTATTACTGCATAAAATCACTTGCAGGCGCTCGAGGTGGGGGCTGGAGGGAAGTATAGCTGTAACAGATGTGAGCTAATTGGAAGCACAGCAGCAGCACCAGCAAGTGCTGCACGGCGCTTTGGAGGCTCAGAGCAGCCACAAAGGCTTTGTCACACCCTATCTGTGAATTACACTCGCCGCGGGGAGAAACAGCAAAGGGGAAAACATGCCAGGGTAGGATGGAGAACGGCCACACTTCAGCGAGCATCTCAACCCTCCTCGCCCTGGGCCACTGTCAGCTGAGATAACAGCACCAGGTGCTGCCCAGCTCCCAGCTCCTCGGCCCGGCTTTGAAGCTGGGATCGTTCTGATTTCTGTTCGGTTTACAAATAAAGCTGGCTGAGTCAAGGCGGATAGGATGATGCCTGCAGAAAGCAGCCTGTGCTGGGTGCGACCGCTGCTGGGGTGGACAGAAGAGGCAGAGCTTGGGGCAGAGTTTGGTGGATGTGCTGGATGGATGTGCTGCCGGACAGGGACATCTGCTGCAATGTCCCCTGTGGGACAGGATGGGGCTGGGATGGGACAGGACGGGGCTGGGATGAGACAGGAGGGGATGGGACACCTCATCTCACGACCAGTTGAGGAGCCAGCCTGCTGCATTCCTTTCTGCTGGAAAACATTTGCTGTACCACAGCTACATTAGTCAGGGCAAGCCTTAGAGCTGCCAGATTATTCATTGCAGTGATTCAATATTCATAATATTAATAAATACCACTCGGAGAGCCATCCAGCAGGCTGCAGTGAAGCAGGCTGGCAGCTGCTGCTTTCATAACCTCACCACCGCCCGCTCCTTTGAAGCAACGTGCTGGAGAATGTTGGGGGCAGTTTCCAAACATGGATTAAAGCCCTAAAATCCCATCTGTGCAGGAAAATTACAGTAGCAGAGTCATTCCACTGTCAGTGAACCACACGAGCTTGTGATGAGCATCACCTCCTTATTCCTCCAGCAGCAGGGCAGCTCCCATCACTTCCAAATGCCACCGTGAGATGCTCCACTGCCACGGGGGATGCTGCTGTGTGAAGGCCACACCAAAGGGTGGCAAATGGATGTCAGTGAGCCCCCTCTGTGCCAGCTGCCAGCCCCACCAGCAGCCCCACAGCTCCAGCACCATCATGCTTTCTTCCTCCTGGTGCCCACAGGGCTGTGTGCAGCAGGTAGCAGAGCTCAGCCAGGCTGCCTGCAGGGCACTGCTCTGGTCTGCCTTGATTCCCCAGAGCAGAGCAAAAGCTCCTGTTTCATTAACACCCACAGAAACAGCCCCACCACGCCAGGAGGTGCAGGGTGCCCCAACCTGCCCCAAACCTGTGCTCCGCCCTGAGAGACCAGGGGAATCCGAGAGGTCAGCACAATAAAAATTCAAAGCATCCCGATCCAATAACCAGATGGAGCTGCAGGTGCTAATGAGATTGTGCATTGTCTGTCGTTCCCCAGCTTGCATCTGTCAAGGGCTTTCTATGCCCCACCATGGCAACATTTGCTTTAATTAAAGAATCTCCGCGCTGCACCAGAGGGCAGATTCACCCCAGCCAGGATTTGCTGCATTCACCGAGCTGCTAGACAGTCTGTCTCTTGCTGGGGATTAGGCTCCGGGAAACTCTCTGGCTGTTTGGCATAGAAAAAAGCAGGAGAGTTTCTATGGGACTTTGAAGAACATAGTTCAATTAACTTTTCTCACTCTCCCTTTGGGCCAGACACAGGGTACGTCTGGTGGCTCACACCCCCGGCAGGTGACGGGGCTCGGGATTAATTACAGAGCTGACATTCCCGTAGCCTTTCTCTCCCAGGAAAGCTGCCGGGTGCTGGGAGCTGCCTGTTCCCAGCCGCCTCCTGTTCCTCTCCCACCGCCTCCTGCCTCCATCCCCATCACAGTGCTGGAAAATCCCATCCATCACCGAGCTGCTGGCACTTCTGCACAGCCTGCTCGCTTCAGATCTCCTCCGTCAGAATATATTGGAATAAATCACCAAGAAAATATTGGAGCAAAGATAGCAATGGGAAATGTGTCTTCCCATATGTCGTCATGACACATGGTTCTTCTTCTTTGAAAATCACTGCCTCTGGCATCTTGGGGAGGAGGACAGGCTCATCCATGGGGGTTCTTTGGCTCTCCCAAACCTGCAGCTTATCCATCAGACACCTGTAGTGTATCACACACTCCTTTGCCACAGTACAAAACACTTTCTCTGCACCATCAGGACAAGGCTCCCGCAATACATCATTTTCAATTGTCCCTGCTCTAATTGGCCTTGAACCAATCGGACATAGCTTTTACCATGTGTTGGAGAGCAGCCTTCATGCCCCTCCACGGTGCCCTCCAGCGATGCCATTTACCGTCACTGCACTGCTGATGGCTGATGCTCAGGTGAATTTTGGCAGCACTGCTTCCCAGGTGCATCCTGCACCAGGCTGTCATCCTTAACCCCATCCCTTTTCAGCAGCAGATGGGAGACTGCAGCAGGTCTGGATCCCAGTGACCAAGATGAGAAGGAGAGTTCAAGGTCTTGCTTGGATTTGAGTGTGGGGAATATTTTCACCTTCAGCTCAGTTTCACCACTCAGCCATTGGGATGTGAGGTGCTGCAACCTCAGCCCGCTCAGCCGTGAGTATTAATGTGTGTTGGAAGAAAGCATTGGAACAGGGATAGCGGTGGGAAATGCGTCTGCCCATACCCTGCCAAAGCACGCGGCTCAGCTCCCAAAATCACTGCACCTTGTGCAACCTGGTGGATAGAACCAAAATGTCTTTCGAAAGAAATCTGGAAATAGACTGTTGATGCTATCAAAACATCCTGTTTTGACATTTTCTGAATGAATCATTTAGTTTTTTTTTTTTATTTGAAATGACCTCACCATCTCCTCTATTTTGTTTTATTTTATTTTTGGGGGGTTAGGAGGGAATAGATTGTAAGAAACTGTGACCAAACCCAAATGATCGATCTCTGCCTGGGCGAAGCATTTTGTCCGCCCTCCCTCAACCTTTCCTTTAAGGTTTTCATTTTAGTAGACACTTTCCAAATATCTAAGTTTTGTTCCAACTCAAAGACGAACTTTGCAGTCTTGGGATGAACCCACCACTGCGGACACCCTGCTCCTCTTTGGCAATGGGGTTTTGTGCCCCCCATCCCCTGGGACCCCACGTGGGGTGGCTGAGGGGAGAGCAGCCATGGGTGGCCCCGACCTGGCTGGGGGTGACCCGGCAATTAGCACTATCTGACAACGTGTTAGGATTAGAAAGCTCATCAGAGAAATCTCCAAAATGAACGCTTTTTGGTGTGTGTGTGCGAGTTAAGCTTTTCTGCCCCAACCAGGAACAGATGTCTGAACTGGTTGATGAATTGGAAACATCTGAAACAACTTTCCAAGCTGAAGTACAATAAATATACCTTTCATCACAATCCCTGCAAGAGGGTTTTAGAGGCAAAAATCACTGAAGTGTTTAATACGGCCCACGGTGGAGAATCATTATAACAAATGAACCAAATTAAATGAGCGTTTCGCCCCTTCTCAGTGACTTGCCTAGGACTCCAGGTGTCACCTTCTGAGCTTCGTCCTGACAGCCTTCCCCAGCTCACTCCCTGTTTGCTCTGTGGGCACAGCAGGGCTACTCCTGGATCTCCAGACACAGCCCTGAGCCTCCCACCACCTCTGCAACGACAGAACCTTCGTACAGATCCACCCGATGCTCTCTGCAGCACTGGTGCTTGGCAAAATGATGGAGCACTCCAGGGCTGCAGCCATCTCCCACAGCTCCAGTCCCTGCACGCTGGGGCTCGCAGTCTGTCTGGGAACGAGTGCTGTCGGGACCAGAAGCAATCAGCAAAGCATCCTCGTGGGTTAGCACCAGAAACATCTGTCAGAGCCGTGGAGGGCTTTCTGCCAAAGTTCAAGTGGCTGTCATTCCCGCTGTTGATCCCGTGACCTGGAGAGATGAGAATCTTTCAGCAGGAGTTGTCAGGAAGAGTTTATTTTTCCATGTCTCCACTTGGCTTATTCCACCGAACGAAGTCATGTTCTATTGATTTATTCTGAAATCACATTTATTTTCCCTCAAGAAATAAAACCCAATCTTTCTCCCTTCAAAATTCATGTGTGTTGCATGGGATTTGCGGGCGTGAGCACATCCATAAAAAGCTCAGGCACCAGCAGGTAGCATCATTTGCACTTAGGAACCTGATACTGGAACATGTGCTTGTGCTCAGCAAGCAAAGCAGCTCACCACCTCGTAGCAGCTCAGCTTAGGAGGGGAATTCACTCCTGTCCACGTTCTGCAGCAGCTCAGGGTTTTGCACAGTGGCAGGCACACACCAGTGCTGGGCACAGTCCAAGGATGGGCACATGGACACACACAGATAGCAGCCAAGCACTGTTTTACACCACTACATTATCAGAATGGCTAGAACATCCCACTCCATTTCAAGTGTATGGTGAGCTGGGGGCACCGGGAGGGCTGGGAGCACCTGGGGGCTATGGCACAGCCTCCTGCAGTGAGGTTCTGTTGCTCACACATCGGTTCTGCACCCTATATGATGGTACCCCTTCTGAAAAGGAAGGCTCATTTCCTCCAGCTTGCTTGGCTAAAACTTCTCCAGGACTGTTCCTTCCAGACGCCCCATCCCTGCAGACATCCAAGGTCAGGTTGTGATGGAGCTGTGGTTTTCCCTGTTCACTGCGATGAGGTTGGACTGGGTGACCTTTAAAGGTCCTTTCTAACTCGAAGGAATCTGTGATTCCACCATTCTACTGCAATGATGGCAATCCTTGTTCTTCAGCCACTCCGTACACAGCAACACAGCATCAGGACTGTTTTGAGAGCCTGAGCACTGATAAGCCATCTCTGCTAATTACCTGACAGGCAGCCCACAGTTTGTCCTAACGAGCAGCACTGCCTTCCACCAGCTGTGCCAGCATCCAAGCCCTGGGGAGGCAGCAGTGACAATGTTCAGCTGGGGTGGTGCTGGCTGAGAACTAGGTTTACTGCATTTTCGTTGCTCTTCTATTCTCTAGTCCACTTTTTCTATTCTATTTCTACAACTAGAGCACTCAGAATCCTTCCCAGGCCCTTAGAGCAAGCAGCTAGCTGCAGGCAGCTGCCAGGCACCTTGCACTGTGGGCATCTGCATGCAGCTGCTTCAAACTTAGGTCAAATGGGCTGAAGTTTGTTGTACTGCATGCTTGCCTTGGGATGTGTTCTTTCTTTCACCATATTTTGCTTTGTTTTCTGGAAGGTTTCACCTGCAACGGTTCGATTGAATCTGGGAATGATGCTAAGAGAAGAATTTCTGAAAGAGTAGTTCGGCAAACCCCTTTCTTGAGAAGCTCCCATACTTTCATGCCCTGAATCAGAGGACACTCGTCCTGCCCTGTGCACCCTGCACCATGCACTGTGTGCTCTGCACCCTGCATCCCACACTCAGTACCTCATGTCCTACACAGGGACAGACACAGCGAAGCCAGCACTGCTGTGCTCCTTGGTACAGCGTTTGTTTCCCTTTGGTTGTCCCTGTTTAAGATGCAGCTCAGCCCCAGCCCAGCGCCTGCATGAAAACTTGCTCCATCTGAGGCAGCTTTCTCATTTAAGAAAAAAAAATACTCTGGAAGCCGCTGCCTCCCTCCCCTTGCCAGCAAGTTTAGAGTTTCATAAAGCCCCTGTGGTAATAGGTTACAAATGTACCTATCAGTTTTACATTTGTTTTCATTCAGGCCCCGTGAGTGCTCCGCAAACCCCGGACCAGGCAGGGGAAGGCCGCCCTGCCCTGCCCGCTCCTTCCCTTGCTCCTCTCCGAATAAGGCCGAGAGAGAATTGTTCTTCCGTAATCTAAACCAACACCCCTCCCCAGCAAATTGGATTTCAGTTAAACCCTGTGACTTATGTGCAAATCCTCGCAGCGGATTGCCTTGCGCAAAGCTCCCTGCGGGGTGACGACAGGCACGCAGAGCCAGAGCCTGCCCGGCTGCTGTGCGGGGTGGCACGACCACAGCAAGCCTGCAGGCATTGCACCCTCGGGTGCTGGGCTTTGCACCCCTGTGTGCTGGGATTTTCAGCCCTGGTTGTTGGGCATTGCATCCTTTGGTGGTGGGGATTGCATCCTTAGGTGGTGGGGATTGCATCCTTAGGTGATGGGCATTGCATCCTCAGGTAATGAGCATTGTAGCCCTGGTTGTTGGGCTTGCATCCTTTGGTGATGGTCATTGCATCCTTTGGTGATGGGCACTGCATCCCCAAGACCTGGATATCACACCCTCAGGTCTTAGCATTGCACCTCCAATGAAGGAGTCAAAAAAAAAATCAATCTCAGCAATGAGATAAATAGCAAAGGCTGAGTTCTAAGAGCTTCGTCCTGACGTCAGAAGTTCAAAACAGAGAATGCATCATGGTAGAATATCAATTCCAGTGTGTGGGCACCAGCTAGACAGCATACAAGATATCTTTTTTCCTGACCATTATTGAACTTTTGAAGATATTACGAAGCGCAGTTCCCAGATGAGTCAACCCAACAGGTCTTGTTTGGATCATGCGAAACTGGAGCTAAGCAAAGCCACCCATTTCTAATTTGGCGACATGGTGATTACATGGGTTCCCAGCTGAAAAGCAACAAGGACTTCTATTTTCTATGATGAATGAACATTTTTAGTGTCTGGAGTAGCAGCTGTCACACAGCTTGTCCTTCCGCCAAGAGAGGAACTCCAAGGGGAAATCTCCATTTTGGCTCAACGTTTTTTATCCTGGTTTTGAGATGTGGGACGACACACATCCACACACCCGAAGCCCTGAGCTCCATGTGCAGACAGCAAGGTTGCAGCCACAAAAGTGTGAGTGGGCTCTTTCCCTCTGCTGCAGCTTTGTGATGTCAGAGCAAAAGCTGTGGCAATGAGTGGGATCCACTTCCTGCACGATTATTCGGAGATACTATCAGGTCCTCTGTGATCAATTCCGCCGCGGAGAGCTCTCAGATGGAAAAAATCTACTTAATTTTGTGGTCTGTTAGCAATTTAAGTTGAAGAAGTGGTGTTTGGCTCTATTGTTTGCAGCCTGCGATGTTCGTGTGAAAGATTTCTTTGATTCAGGGCGCTGCAATGTACAGTGGAAACTGTACACACTATACGGTAACAGCACACTTGTGAAAACGCAGATAATTGATCAGGAGCTGATTGGGAGCGAGATACCAATGCTGTTGTTTGCTTAAAGGGATGTCATCGACTTAAAATCATGTTGGATTTATAAGTTACTTCACGTGCTAAGATTGGCGAGACCTTGGAGCGATCCTACAGTGACTAAATGAATGAGGTCAGATGCTGCTATTTTCCTCTATTTCACCCACTTCTGCTGTTGGTTTTTTTTTGGGGGGGGTGTTTTTTTGCTGCATCTTGGCCGTGCCCTGCATCCCCCTTCATAGAGCAAATCCTGGCTGTAGTGAAACCAAACCCATGTGTGCAGCCTGGCCGGAGTGGGGCCATAGGATCAGAGGGGTTCTCCCTCACCTCCATCCCTGCACCTTGGGCAGGAGCTGCCCACCTGCCATGGGACTCCCACCCTCCCCAGGGGCTCCCACCCTTGTCAGGAGGCTCCAGCGGGGCACGTGGTTTAATCCCCTCCCTGCCTCCTATTTTTCCAATTCCATATCTGGTTTGCATTAATCAGCCCCATTGTTTTAATTAGAATATCTCCAAGATGAGCAGCAGACCTTGCAGTTTTTTCTTTGGAGCTGCTCTCTCAGTGTGGGAAGAGGTTGCTGCGGAAAGGGGGGATCTGTGCCCATCTTTCTGCTGTGGCACAACCAATGTGGGGCTGTGAGGAAGCAGTCTGCAGCAGCAGGGAAGCAGGAGGGGCTGTGAGGTGGCAGGTGGAAGGAGAAAGTGCCCCAAGGGCTGGAACTCCCATCCTCTACGCCATGATCCTGCTGTGATTAACTGGGGATGCGCAGCAGAACGATTTCCATCCTCTTTGCAATTGCGCATTGGAGGGCTCCCATTGTGTCTGCTCAGCCCCAAACTGAACAAGGGCAGTTCTGCTGAGTCCTCAGGGTGGTTTCCAGACCCTGTCAGCCCCCTCCAGCTGGGACCAACTCATTCCCCCAAGCAGTGCAGGGTGGGACCCGTGTGTTTGAGCAAGGCGGGGAGCAGCTGAGCCCGATTCCTAGGATGCAATTGTGGCCGAGCGCTGATGGGCTCTGCTCCGTGCTCTGCTTTTATGAATTTGATTGTAGCAGAGAAAGATCTCACTTCATTCAGCCCCCGGCTGAATTATGAGCAGCAGTCCTGGGGCTCTGCTCTCATAAATGAAATACATGCTGCGACGACTGCTCCATTTGCCAAGAGCTGTTAATCGGTGACCCAGTGCAGCGCTTGTAATGTGGCATTCTCCTGATTTCACCAACCTCTTCTGGTAGTTTATGAGCACTGAGCAGCATCAGAAGAGCACAGAGCCGGGGGGGAACCTGACTGCTGCCACAGGTTAAGACAGAAAGAGGCTTTTTTTATGTGAGCAAGTGCCACTGAGCCAGCGAAGGAGGCAGTGAGCCCTATCTAAGGAGGAAATTGCCTAAAAAGTGCCAAGCCATCCTGTCTGCAGCGTTACCTGCTCTAACAGCATCACCTCCACTGCCCATTGGTGTTTATTGTGCTTGAAGTATCAGCACAGACACTGATGTAGCACATAAGACAAACCGAACTTGGCTTACTAACTCCACAGTGACATTAAGCAAATCTGCTTTCTATTATTATTTATTTTATCCGTTTAAAGGAAACAGCAGGGACAGCTCCGTAATTAAGATCAAGCTGGATTTTGCACTCCAAGTCAAACTCTTATTGCAAACTCCCCCTGAAACATGAAGAGGAATGCTGCTGCTGAGGTTTTACAAGCACGTCTCCTAGGTCAGTCATTGCAGTGGGAATGTCCCTGGAGGAGAAGATTTTACACAGCAGGATCAAACGAAAGAAGGCTTCCCAAGTCATGAAGAATAAAGATTAAAAGCATCTATTAACGCTGAATAAAAAAATTCCGCGCTTCCCTTTATTTTAATTTGGTGGAGTTTCGATCCAGGTCGGGCACTGTTATCATCTCGATTTGATCCTTAGGAAAGGTTGGAATAGGAGGAGTGAGGGGCACTGAGGGTACATATGGGGTGAGCAATTCCAGTCCCAAGTGGGGATGTCCCACGCACTGGGTGGGCAGGGACACTGTCCCCACGAGGTCCCTGAGCTGCTCCTGTCAGCGTGTGGCAATGAAGCAAGGCCCTGTGAAAGCAGTGCTTCTGCTGCTTCTTGGAATCCAGGCGAGCTGTACTCGGTAGAGATGATGAGACGTAACGCAATGTCATTTTGTAATTTGCATGAAATACAAAGACCTACCAGGAGTCTGGAAACGGATACCCAGAAAGCAGCTCAGAGGCTTTCAACAAGCACAAAGAGCAGGGTGAACATACGCAGCTCTGTGCCCTCCACACCAGCACTCATTCTCCTGTCCGAGCTGTAGCTGTAAATGCAAGGCAGGTGGGGCTGTGCGTGCCCTGGGCAGAGTGGTGCAGCATCTGACTCTGTAGGGTGCTTCAAGGGGGAAGGTACATGGCAAAGTGTACCTCGCATCAGCCCATAACATGGCTCCAAATTGTGCTCGTGGCACCTGGCAGCTATTGGGTAATGCCGATCGTGTGAGCAGAGGGACAGAGAAAGGTGATGCTGAATGATTCTGACCGAGCCTGGAGTTATTGCGTTTCTCCATGCTCTGCTCTTTTTAGGAATGAATGCCCCCAAAGCTCGCCGTGCACACCCTTCCAGCTGAAATCCCACTCTTACTTGGGGGAAGCAGCCTTCATTCACCAAAGGATAAAGGAAGATGTTTCCCATTAACACATCTAACACCCCCATTAGAACATTCCTGGTTGTGCTGAAGTGCTAATGAGATTTCACTCTTATACTATAGGAGGCGAGACAGTAATTGGGGCACATTTCATTTTCACGGCTGGAGAGGCTGAATTAATTGACTGAGATTAACCCTTCTGCGTGTGACAGCAGCACTCCTGAATGGCAGCGAGGGGGAAATGGGCGAACACCTCAGTGATGGTTGGATGTCTGATGGCAGGTGCAAAAGCAGGTGAAAATGAGCAGCTTTGCAGCAGCACTGCACCTATCCCCACTGGGGAGGTGGGTGCAGAGCTGCATGCAGACACGTTAAAGCAATTTTATTTCGTGCTTTAATTCTCTAAAGCTTTTGCATTCCCTGTGCCATGATCTGCACCCTTAGCTCCTGCAGGGACAGAGCAGGGCTGCGCTGCAAGGCTCCCCCACTTGGATACAGCAAATGCAGAGGGATGAGTCTCAGCAAAATGAGGAAAGGGAGAAATAAGGTGAGCAAATGTTTTATTTCATGGACGCTTTAATTGCTGACATCTGTGATAAAAAGCTCTGTGTTTTGGTGTTGTTTTTTCTTTTCCTAACTTATCTCAGGATGAAGCAGGGATGTGGGGGCAAATTCTTCCTACAGTCCCTTTGAGTCCCATCCAAGGAGGATAGGGAATAAAATGTGGCACATGTTAAACATGTAAATGAGGTACTGATTTACTGATTTATCTGTTTCTCGCATGAGATCTTCTTTGGCTGCATCAGAATTACTGTATTATTTATAAGCCTTAAACATTTAAAATTAGACGTGTGGTTTTAAAACAAAACATCAGAACCTTCATGCAAACCACATTGTTTCAAGAAGAAATTAGGGTTGTTTTTTTTTTTTTTTAATATATAAAAAAAAGCAAATTCAGAATGTTTCTGTGCTGGATCAGACCTGCACCTCATGTGGTTCGCATCCACATTGGATCCACTCTGCAGGACTGGGTTCTTCATGCAATGATTTGCAACAGTGAACTCAAAATAAACAGATCTGGTTTCATTCAGGAGTATTTCCTTGTTATTGAAAAGCATCATTTTCTACACCATTCCTTGACGTTCTGTGGCGAAATACTGCATGGGTACTCATAATCCATCCGAGATGCTGGGATGTCCCACTGGAGCTGGCAGCACTGCAACAGTGCTCCCCACGATGTGCAGCCAAATATTCAGGAGCTGCATGGTGCTGACCTGCAGCAGAGCTGCCATGGGAACAATTTTGGCAAGGTTTCTGCTCCTGTCTATGTGCAGCAACACGGTCAGGGCTGCTTTGTTAGCTCCTGCCTCAGGTTGCAGAGAGCTGATGGTGCTCCTGCGTTGTTGGTGCTGCCATGAATGCAAAAGCCCATTTATAAAAGGAGATGGTCCTCATGCAGCCAGCTGACAAAGGAGGAAATTGTTAGCCAGGGTTTGCACACCTACATCATGGTTGATATGATTCCCAGGAAGTGTAGCAAGTCTGCCCTGGAAGGAGGAACCACTGAGCTGCAAGCTGGAATGTAAACACGCAGCAAGCTGGCCCCTGTGCAAGCTGTAGGAAGATGGGTGGGTGCCTGCACTCCTGCTCAACCCACACAGCAGACCCAGCATTCACCCCTCCCTCTCTAAAAGCAAGACAAAGTACGACTACCACAGTCACCCTGCTGCTTTGCTCTCTTTTGGAGGATTGGTAGTTGCATACGTTTCCAAAGCCAGGCTGGAGCTGCACCTCAGTGATCAGAAGAAGAGGTGTGGGGCTGCTACGGCCTCCAAGCTTTGTGTGAGGCTGTGAGAGTCGTGCCTCGGAGCATTGCAAGCTCCTGCATTCAGTCATACCACGACTTTCAGCTTCTGGCTATTCTTGCAACTTGTGCATTCTTCAAACGGGGAAGAAATGCTGATGTCTCTCATTTACCATCACGGGCCGTTGCCCCAGCATCATCACCCAATAAACATGTCAACAACGAAATGCAAACCAAATTGCAGCGAAGAAGCGCAACCGTAGTCAGCGTCCCATTAGCCTGTAATTGAGATTGCAACAAGAAGATGGCTGAGAGAGGATGAAGGGCTCCATGTGCTGGGGTGAGACACAACCAGGAGGAATGCTGGGGCCGTGCTGCTGCTCTGTGGGCTCGGGTCTCATCACAGCGGTTAACGTTCCCAAAACTGGTGTTTTTTTTTTCCCCAAAGGGAAGGGCCAACATCCCAACCATGAGGCCAAGCTGCCTGGTGCAGACACAGGACTGGTCCTGCAGCCCGTGGGCTGTTGGAAAGAGCAACACGTATCACGATGCAAACAGCAAGATGAATTACCAGCCCATAAAACACAGAGCAAAGAGCGTGGCTGCTCTCCGGGCCGTGCGTGACAGTGCCTATTGTTGTCGTGGGGTCTCCTGTCATCCTTTCCACGCTGACCCTGACGTATCTCTTTCACCCTGAGCTGTGTGTTGGTGGCAGTGTGAGTCAGCGCTGCCCCCTGGTCCCCTCCATCCCTCTCAGCACCCACTGCACGCTAGGAAAACCAGAAATCTTACTGGAGGACAGGAAGCATTTGCTAACACCCCATTTAATGCACTCTTTTTTCTTTCTTTCTTTCTTTTTTTTCTAATAGCAACAGAGGAGTCGAGGGGAAAAGCAAGAATTGCAGGAATTGCTCATTCCATTTCCTGTGGTTTCATAATTTTGCTGCTTACCAATTTTGAATTTCACGAAGCTTGTGGTTTCCCAACAGCCTTCATCTGCGGGCAGGATCCATTTCAGTAGCGTACTGAACTGACACAAAATTCCCAATGAAAATAATATGACAGCAATTGGCATTCTGAACGATGTGAGAAAGGAACACAAACACCCCAGTGGCCGAGTGGCCAAGGCGAGGAAGCAAAAGCACAACATCTCAACGTCGGCAGGTCGCTTCAGAGCTGTCACAAATGGAGATCACCACGGATCCTCAGCCTCCATCAGTGTGCAAAGTGCAGCCAAGTGTGGGCTGGGGGCTGCATGGCCCCGCGACCGAGCGCTGGCTCTTGGGAGCGGAAAACGCCCAATTGCATGCTGGAAAACCATGGCGTGTTCCTCCTGCTTGCGGGTACTGGCAACAGGCAGGTTGCAGTGGGTGGCAGGAAGGAAGCGGAGGGGGATTTGGTGGGGTTTTTGTCTGGAAAAATTGGAGGTTTTGCACATGGCCCCCTCTGGCTGCCTTCCTGTGCCCCCAAGCCTGGTGTGTCGTCCTGTGCTCGTGGGGCCAGGCTGCTCTGCATCGCAGGGGCAAAGAGGGAAGGAGAGTGGGAAAGAGAAGGACATCCTGCCGGAAAGAGAAGGACATCCTGCCGGTTAAAGAGCTGAGCAGGAGCCCGCTCTGGTGGTGTTTTGAGTCTATGTGAGCACGGGCAGGGACATCACTGCGATGCCCTGTGCTGGGAGGGTGGCAGCGGGTGGGTGCTGCAGGACCTGGGACCCCCCTGAGAGCTCAGCAGAGGCCCCAGAGCAAGTCCCACTGCCCTGATTAGGTCAGGTCTGCAATGAATGGGCCCCACTGTGGTGCCCCCCACCCTTGAGGTGAGCCCTGTGCAGCCACACAGCGTTGGGACGGCACTGAGCTCTGCTTCTGAGCGTCTTCTGGAACACTTCGTGGATCTCCGTTGATTAGATACAGTAATAGCTGCTAACATCCTCCCCTGGAAACTGCTGGGGATTTCTCTTGTGTTTATTGAAAATAAACTCTCAGAGGTGAAGAGGAGCCTGTTGGTGACATGAACTCGCAGCGCAGAAAATACATTTGTGAGCTCAGAATTTATAGCCTGCCTCCATAAAGCTGTCCAGAATCTGCGGATCTTTGCTTTAGATACTCATGTTAAAATAATTTTCATTCTGTTAAATGAAAAGTGCTTTAAGTTTGGCAGGCCTGTGCTGCTCATGCTCTCACCACTTCATAAATAATACTTTACAATAACAGCTCAGAATAAAGCAAAAAATAAAGAAAGAAAAAAGAGAGGGGGCCGAGGTCCACCCCAAGCCCTCCGTGTCGGCTGTAAATACCTCTCACTATGATGTCAGTGTTGCTCTGACAGTGTATCTGCCCAAATCACTTCCACATGTGCAGCCAGGGGATGTGCTTTACCTGGACTTTCCATTGATTGAGTAATGCAGCTCCGAGTCCTGGCAGCGCCCTGGCCTGGCTCGTGGGCTCGGGCTCCTCTGTGTTTTCCTGTTCATCAGTTACTAATATTGGCCAACGCCATCTCATTGAGTCGTCCTCTTTCTGCTCTCCCAACACTTTCGTCCTCTAAATAAATATTGCTTCACACTTTCCTGAGTGCCTTAGATATGATTTAATTCAAAACATGCGGTCGCGGGAATGGGAAGAGGATGAACTCTTCGTTTGGACAGAAACCAGAGCCCACGTAAGGACAGAGAGTAAAACAGTCCCATCTCTACGAGCATCAAGAAACAAGCTCCTCCTTGCTGCAGGAGATGCATCCAAAATTCTGAGGCTCTGCCACGATTTCCACGTGGCCTGAGCCACCTCGCTCCTGACCCATGGGTTGCAGCTGGGGAAGGCTGGGGATGCTCGCTCCTTCCACCCATGGGTCAACATCCTTCCATCCTTCTGAAGTGCTCCAGGAGGTGCAAAAAGAGAAGCTGCATCCTCCCTGTATCCTCACCCCACTGTCCCGCCTTGCCACGTGCCCTGGCTCCCGCTGGCAGCAGCTTGCTGCTCCTACAGCAGCACTGGGGTTTTAGGTCCAATAACGCTCCTAATGACCCTTGAACATTGTTTACCAGCCCTCGAAAGGGCTGAATTAACGAAATCTGCCCGGATTTCACATGGGTGTGACTGAGAGCAGGGAGGAACCCACCGGTCACCCTGCAGAGGAGCCTGTGGGCTGAACGTGATCCCCTCACTCTTTGGATGCCTTCAAGAGGGTTTTTTCTCCCTGCATGGCTTTGTACCCATGATTTTAATTAGTCTGCTCTGTGAAGTGGTTTGGGGATGCAGCTTGTATGAAAGGCACAGTAAAAAAGAGCACAGTCTGGTACTAAATAGTAGGAGGACGCGTCCACATGTGGCAGCTGTTAGTCACATTGCTGAGCCATTGTCTGGGAGGGCTCGGTCGCACACTGCCTGGCTCTGAGAACAGGAGAGGACAAGGGACGGCTTGGAAACAGAGCAGGAACTGTGAAAAGGGTGCATTTCGGCCAAAGCCTTCATTAATACATGTATAAAAACCCTCCACTAACGTAGGTACTTGCCTGGAAGCTCTCAGCCGTCCCTTCCCACCGCAGCAGAGATGATGCTCCAGGTCTGAGAGCTCCAGCTGGGTTTGTGCAGCAATGCTGCGGGTGTTTCCCAGGGCAGGGGTGCTGGGGGGATGCTCGGGGCAGTCCAGCCCCAACCACGGCTGCGTTATCCCGCCCAGCCACGGCCTTTGTGTTAGCAGGAGGGAGATCTCTGAGGATTTGGCTCAGAGCAGACAATGATGCCATGAGCACAGAGTTCTTCTCCGTGCCAACTCGTCTAACCTAATAAAAGGGGGAAATTTCCACTGACCCCAGGGGAGCTGGATGGTTGAGACAGAAAAAAGAGGTGGAAAATTATTTATGACAGTGTAATTGCATTTGAGACAACTTGTGTCCAGCCAAGATTCCACAAGAAATTTAGGAAAGAACAACTTTAGGTCAAGCTGATTTGTTGTCCTGTGTGTGGAGGGGCAGATTTCCCCTGTGAAAATTGGACTTTGTAACCATGTAAGAACTCATAATCAAAATTAATGTGGAAAATAAATTGCTGGCTGGCATCCCTGACAGCAACGGACACTCACTTAACTCTGCTGTCCTGAGACCGCTGCATGTCCCAGCCTACCCGGCCCCGCGGAGATGATATTTTCCTTTGGTTCCTTTAAAATCTTGTTTTATTGTCCCTGGGGCAGGAGGGAGGAACAAAAGGACGCCAGCGCTCAGGGCAGGGTGGCAGGAGCTGGGTAATCCTGGCTGGGACAGGAGGGGACGGCTCGCAGCCCTGTCTGGGGGCAAAGCATCACTGCTCCAGGCTGCCTGCATGGCACAGAGATGCACGGTGCAGCACGGGTGCTTCTCCTCAGCTCCAGCTGCATTTTCAGTCCTTAAGAATGACATATCTTCAAGCGTTTTTCTTCCTTTTCCAAGGAATCTAGATGGCTTTGCCTCTCACAAATGAAAGTGAGAGCCTCCCTCTCTCTCACGCTTTCGCTTGAGTGGAAAAGTTGGAGTTTTAAAGGAAAAAAAATGGCAAAAATTTCATAAAATTGTGAAGGTTGGAAAAGAATTCTAAGGTTAAGCCCAACCACCATTCCATCCCCACCCACCACACCATCTATTTGCAGCTTGGTAAGGGCAAAGGCTGTTTGCTCTCCCTCCCAACTCAAAAACGACAATACAGAGAGACCCAGGCCATACTCAGGGATGCAGTGCATGGGCACAGGAGATGCTGAACCCACAGAAAGAGGTTACAAGGACGCGACCCAGGGATTTTCACCTGGCTCCATTAAAGAATGTGCTGCTAATTCCGGTGGTTAATTTTATTATGTGTCATTTCCCTCCGTTGTTTGGTTCAGAAGATGAAGACTAAACGTAGATCTTAAAATTGTCCAGATTTCAGA
The DNA here is from genome assembly GCA_023055505.1 of Callipepla californica brunnescens. Classification (NCBI taxonomy): domain Eukaryota; kingdom Metazoa; phylum Chordata; class Aves; order Galliformes; family Odontophoridae; genus Callipepla; species Callipepla californica. The sequence goes on from JALIRH010000055.1 coordinate 1,988,587, forward strand.
TATCGCCCTTGGGAAAGCTTCAATCTCATCTTTTGTTTTCGTTTGGGGTTTGTTTTTTTGCTTTATTTTTTTTGCAGGTCCGCAAATGTGTTTGTTTTAATAACGCAGCTGCAGGACAGATTAAAAAAAGCAAGTATCGTTGGCATTTAATATCTCTAATCCAGCAGTAAGACAAGCCTGCCGACTGTTTGCTTAATGTTTAACATCCCTTTCTGATTAAGCAAAAGGTTTGAAGTGATTATAGTTTATTTACAACAAAAGTGGACTTAAATGAGAGCTAATTCCTCCCCCTCCTCCCTCGTCGGGCCCTTTGCCAGTTGCCATGTGTCTGCTCAGCTCCCTTTACCAGAGCATCCACAGAAGCCAGGGCAGGTGTCCCCACTGGGAAGGACTTCTCCCCAAGTGCCCACTCGGGGGTCCCAGCTTCTCCCATGCCCCCCATGTCCCTGCGTGGAGGAAGGGGACAAAGGGAAACACTGCAGCTGAGCGCTTTTCCCAGAGTGGGAATGATTCCATTTCTAAACGGAATTCTTCTTTTCCAATAGGAATCAACGTGCGCCAGAACAAAAATAATTCAATGATAAAAATCCAGAGGAGCATCGTCTGGGGGCTGATCTCCCACTCCACACCCGGGACTGCCTGACGTCTCCCAGCTCTGGAGAAACAGCAGTGAATTATCCCAAAGTGTAATGGCACCCGCTGGGCACAGAATTCTGGGTCCCTGCGCTGTTGGGTGCTTTGCAGCCTCCTGCCAGCTCAGTGTGAGGAGGTGATGATGCGAGGAAGAGGAGGCAGAGAGACAGGGCAGGGGACCTTGGTGCTTTCCCCCCCGATGGGCAGGTGGGGTTTGCTGTTGGGAATCTGTTGCTCTGAGGACAAGCTGCAGGACAGAGGGGTCAGGGCAGGGGACAGCCCTGCACAAGAGCAGCTGGAGAGCTTTACTGTCCCACTCAGATAACTCGTCATCCCGAGCGCCGAGAGCCTCCTTTGCCACTTGCAAGGCATCGTCTCGCCGTTAATTGGAAGTAATTTTCCTATAAAAAATATAAAATTGCTTCTGCAAACAAAACGTTGGGCGCACGCCGCACGCTGACGTGGTGAAATGCTGCGAGCTCGGCGGAGGGGTCGGGCACTGCGGGCAGAGCTCTGCTCGGGACAGAGCTGCCCTTCCCAGCAGTGAGGGCAGCTCAGTGCACACAATGCAGCTGGCGGGAGCCCGAGGGGAGGCTCGCTGGCATTGCCCGTATTCCTACCTAAGGGATCAACGGAGGGCCCAGCTCTCACCGGCAGGGAGTGCAAGAAAGAAAGGCACAAAAGCCGTGGAGAGTGAATAAACTCAATTAGATCGCTGTAATTGCAACAAGAATTAGTGTGGGGGTCGGGCACATGTGCCGTCTCGGAGTAGTAATTAAAAGTGCAGTGTTTGCCGTGCTGGGGAGGTGGCCTGCTGGGTCCCAGCAGTGCCCTTTGAAAAGCTCCACGATGGAGCTTCGGGGCTGGATAAATACAAATGTCAGTGCCTCGCAGCCCATGGGGGGACTCTCAATCCACAGCCCAGTGGGAGAATCCCCTGCTTTACATTCCCAACAGTTGGGCTAATTTCAGAGTCAGGCTTTGATGTGCTTTGGGGAGCCCTGTGTGCTACACACTTTCCCAGCGAGGAGCCCCCTCCCTTTCTCAAATGCTTTATTAATTTTCTCCTGTGGTTTTTTTTATCCTCCCTTTCTCTTGGGCCTGCCTGCAACTTCTCTTTTGTGCTCAAACAGCGGGGCTCGTAGCGGAGAATTTATATCATTCTGAAATATATATAAAGAAGGGATAAAAGAGAAGATGTAGGAACCTGCAGAGATTTCTGCAATTATCTGCCCTGGGAGCCGGGGTCTTCTTCCTCCTGCAGCTCCCCACGCTGCCTTCCCTTTTTCTCCCTCATCTCCTCCATCAGCAGGGAATTGGGGCTGGCTGGTACCCAGCAGACAGCAAAGGTGACACCAGGCTGCTAGAGCCCCAGGTCAGCCACGCAGAGGGCAGCCAGGCTGCCCACAAAACAAACTGCACCAGGAAGCATCCCACATCCAAGCGAGGACAGGAGAGGGGCAGGAGGAGGTGTGACCCTTGGGGCTGCTCACCCTGCAAGTGCACGCATGGTGGATGCCACCAAGGGGAGCAGCATTTGCAGGGTGGGTGCAGCATCCTTGTTCTGCTGGCAGTGCAGGCAATAGGCATGCAGGGAGAAGCACTGCTGGTGCACAACTCCTCACGCACCAAGGCAGTGCACGCCCAGCACTTCACCCTGCCCCGCTGTGGTCCTCACCCCATTGCTGGTGCTCCCCAGGAGCAGCTCATGTGCACGAGGCTCCACAGCTGCGAGGAGCATTGCTGCGGCCTCACAGCGTTCGACTGATGTGGGGCTGAAGCCCCCCAGGGTGTCCCAGCCCTCTCCCCTCTCTCCCCCACATCCCACCCTGCTGCTGGGCGATGGCGACATCCGCATGCCGCAGCGAGCAGCCCAGTGCTGCTTGGCTCTTGCTAAGCTGGCATCCAGCTCCTTTCCTGTTTCTTATTATCAACTGAATTTGGCATGGAGGGGATTCTCTCCCCACATCCCGTTGGCACACAAAAGGCTCAAAAACCAGCAAAACCATTGTTTGTACTTGAAGGGCGGGGACCAGGGTGAAAAGAACAGCATGTTTTAGAGCCCAGAGCTAGGAACCATTAGAGCATCTGGAACAGTTAGTGGGACAGGGGCGTTACAATTAAATAAAAATGGGTGATTACAGAGCCGTTCCCTCGTTCTGACATACACAAGGGAAGCAGTGGCACATGCCTGAGCACGCAGTTAAGGGGATTCCTCTCCTACAGACCCGGAATAAATGGGGTTTTCATCGGGGAAGTTTGAGGTCGATGCGAGCGCCTTGCGAGGGATGGAGGACTGCTGCTGCCTATTGCCAGGACATCGTGCAGAGGCGTTTCTCACCGCAGGAGATGAGCGGGTGCAGGGAAAGGAGCCACGTTCCTCACAGCCGGGGCCCCGAGCAGCACATGGGAGCAGTGCCTCGTGGCTGCCGGGCTCCCCGACCCCTCTGAGAGCACGGGGTGCTCAGCCTGGCTGTCATCTTGCAGCTGGGATGGAGCTTCCCCTCCAGAACTTGAGCTTTCTCTTTTAACAAGTCCCTTAGGAGCGCTTGTGCCCCATCCCTCCAGTTCCTGCTATTCAGAGGAAACTGGCAGGACTGGACAGCTCAGCTTTCACAAAGATATACATGTCCTGCAGAAAGAAATCCTACTGTTCGAGGACCTCAGCCCCGTCCCTTAAAATATGCTGTTTTCATTAAAGCGGTGAAATCGGATTTCAAAAAAAAAAAAAAAAAAAAAACCAAAAAAAAAACCAGGATTTGGATAGTGGCCCTTGATTTGGGCCTGATGAACAAGATCCAGAAGCAAAACAAAGGCTGTTTCCACAATGGTTGGAGGGAAAGGGAATCGGTCCAATTGCAAAACTTGGATCCTGGCACCGAGGGAGTCTTTGTGTGCAGGACCTGTGGCAATGGATGGCAATGACTTTGGGAAATACAATACTCACCCAGTTCATAAACAGAAAACAAGGAAAATAAACTTGGGCAGATGGGAGGAAGCAGAGAGCCAAAGCCATGGATTTCTGCTAGGTTGGATGTGGGCCGTTCCATCCTGGGCAGTGCAGTGCCAGGCACCGAACGAGGCTGTGAGCACAGCAAGCTGCTGTGGGGGGACACAGCCATCCCCCATCGCAGGATGGACTGGGGACAGTGCTCACAGCCAGGGGACAGCTGTGGCTCAGCCCCTGCAGTGCCGGTGCTGATGTTGGTGCCCACCAGGAGCTCCAGAGCACGTTGCATCAGGTCCCTTGTGCTGCTTCACGTCGCATCTTGGCCACCTCATCGACAGGGATGAGATGACAGCAGGGATAGAAAAGAAACGCCTCCGGCAGCCACCTCCTTGCTCCCTTTGGTGCGGCGTGCAGCTGGATTCCTCTTGCAAACATCCGTGATTGAGAGCTGCTGGGAGGTTTCCCAGGGCAGCTCCTTGCTGCCGCACTGCTCCCGCATCTCCTGCCTGCACGTGGGGAGAGGAGAGCCGAGGTGGATCCGTGGGGTACCTGCGGGTGCTCCTCTTTATGCTAAATTCCTCGCTTTATTCACTGCATGGGTGAAGATCAGCCACCACTGCACACACGGAACACAGAGGATGGGACGTGAGCTGTGATGAGGCAGGGGCAGCAATGAAAGGTTCAGTGGACAGAAGGACTTCGGGAAAAAGGTTTTGAGAAACAGAAAGGATGACTCCATAAAGCCTCAAAGCCACTGCCAGATGATGCCGCCTCACTCAGAAACACAAGAACTGACTGTTCCCTTTTGGCCACAGACGAGAGGAATCAGTATGCAGACCATTCACGGGCCAGAGCGGGTCAGTGGAGATATGAAATCTGTGGGATTTCTGAATTCCCTCGTTGCCACAGCCCTACATTTGCAATTGCAGACTGATGAAAGTCCTCATCCCTCCGGCTGCTGGGCACTGCCTGCTAACACGTGGCAGGGGCAGAGCTGCCTGCCCTCCTGAGCCACACCGGGCACTGGGACATCAGGATCCGACCCAGATCCGGTGCTGGAAGCCGCAGTCATCGCAGAGCCTGAGCACTCGCCTCCCCCAGTGAGCCACCACAGAAGCAGTTTGCGTGTAGGGAAAGCCTATGGTATTTTTATGTCCTGACAAATTTTCATTCTTCTGGCACAGAAAGAGAAACAGCGTCCTCCCCTCAAATTAGGCAACTATCATTGTTTATTTCAAGTTTTGAACTACTGGCTCGTAAAAACAAAGCAATTGAGAGCGGGGAGCGCGGCGAGGCAGCACGGCTGCTGCTGCTAGCAGAGGGGAGCTGGGGCTGGAGCCCTCCAGTGCCCATTGCAGGGTCTCTCTGCCCCTGAATGCTTCAAATCGGGGTCAGCTTTGCCACCTCCCTCCTGGCAATGAGGACCTCTTGCTGACCAAGGATGCAATATGGAGATCTTTCTCCATTGCCCTAAGCAAAGCTCACCCCAGCTCATCTTTCTGCTTGCCCTTGATCAACTGGACGGGATCCCCAGAGCTCTGCCCCCCCAGCAGCCACACAGAAGACACCCAATTTCTGTTCACAATCATCATGAGCGTGCAGCCCCTCCATCTTCAGCACATGGCTGGCCCTCGGGCTTGAGGAATCGGTGCCACGATGAAACCTTCGCCTGTTTGAACCAGACAAATTGGACTAAAGAAATCCAAGCCAGCCACCTACTGCTCCTCCTTGGAAATTCATAGAAGCGTCTTTGGTCTGACCTTCATTTCTGACCAAAAAAAAGGCATAAGAAATACTAGTAATAAAACACAGCGGATACTTTGTTGGAGGAAAAATCATCAATCAGTATGAGAAGCACACTTGAAGTGGTATTGTAGAAGAATATGTCAGATACACTGGCCAACCATTAAATTTCACAGGTTCAGTTTAAGAACTTCAGGAGATTGCTGGCATTGCCTGAAAGGGAGAGGAAAATCACAAACACATGCTAGGGGCTCCGAGCGAGATGCAGAAATCTGGAGGATAATCCTTATTGCTATTTGAGATAGAGCCGAAGAGCCACAATAAAGAATTCCATTCACCTGCCTGCAGGACGGCTAACTAGAATCTTGAATGCCAGTGAGATTAAAGACGTTTCTTTTTGGGTGAGCAGACCCCGTGGTTGATGAGGACCTCGGGTTGCTCCGACCTCAGCTGGCCCTCTGCAGCCCGCCAGGCGCTCTCCTCTAGCACCACTAGTCTGCAATGTTGCATTATTGATCCATCGAGGGAGAGGCGTGCTGTGGATTGATATCTCCCACCCATGCCTCCGTGTTGCTGGGGCTGGGGAGGGGGAACAGAGGAGATGCTCCGTGCTGTGGGATGCAGAGAGGGAGCCATGGCATCTTTGGAAAACTCTAGAACATTGGGTAGGGGGGATGTGGGCCCTGTGGGGATGTGGGGATGACACATCCACTGCCCACCCCAATGACTTTGTAGGGCTACGGGGCCAGGACCTGGCTCCAAAATCCTCCGAGGGTTGTGACGCACGGCCGCGATGCGCTCGGAGCTGTGTAGACACAGTAGAAAAGCCAAGGAGCTCCGTCTGCACGGGCTGCAGAGCCTCGGGATCCAAAAAGATTGTTACTATACTTCAGATTATATAAATAACTCCCTGAATAAAACCACATGTGACCACATTCTGTTCTCCATCCCTCAGTGCTCTGCCGACAGCGCACAGACTTTTGCAACACTTGTTTACTAGGGAGACTGTATATAAAGTGAAAATAATTTGCTAGGTCTTATGTTTCCACTTTAATTCTCAGTGTATAAAAAAAAAAAGACAAAAAAAAAAAACCAAACCTGTGAATTTGCTAATGGGCTTTGAAAATGTATTTTTAAAGCTAGGGCAGCATGAGTCGGTGAGTTGTTACGAAGGATTACAGAAGGAACAAGGTTTCTAGAAAAATTATTCCCTTGAGATGATCTGTAGCAGCTGAAGGGCCAGGGCTTGTTTCTTTCCAAGAAAATAAACACACTTCTGCATCCAAAATGAAGCCCTGTTTCAGGTATGAAGCAAGCTCGTTTGTTGTCTCGCGTTTATGTGCTCCCCGCGGGCGCTGGTGTTTAGTTTAACTTGTTTGGAGGCCAAACACACACTCACAAACTCTCTCTACAAAGGAAGAATCCCGTTGCATCTTTAAAGCACACTTTTGGACGGAGATAAATGGCTGTGAGCTTTGGGAACGTTAGAGCCAGATGGTCAATTGAGATCGCTTTGTGCATTTCTGTATTTCGCTCCAGAGCTGATCTTGCATAAAAAATATTTTGGTAGCGTTTGTTGTGAGTTGCAGACCTGGGGGAACCTCCTGGAGCAGAAGGATTGGCAAATGTTCCCCGCTGAGGGGTCACCCATGTCCTGCTCCCCTTTTCCTGGCCATTAAAGTCAATGTGTGTTGGGGTTTTTTTCTACTTGGAGGCAACTCAGAGCTTTTGGGTTTGGGATGTTTTAGTTAAGCAGTGTCCATACACACAGGGGAAAGGTGAATGCAGCGTGAGCGCTGTGCACTTCCATGTGGTTTATCCCTATGTTGTGTCGGCAAACGCCAGCTGAAATTCTCTGCAGACACTTGGGAGCTCTTCACCCAGCAGGCAGGAACTCGGGGTGGGGAGGCAACGGGTGCTGATCCGAATCATCCTTTTACAAGTTGATTTTACAAGGTCTGCTGGGGAAATACCACTTCTGCGCTCTGCCCCGTGCAGCTCTGTGGGATCACGGCAGAGGGATTCCCCCCAGCTGTTTCCCTTTCCCGACGCTTCCTCTGGTTGGTGAAAGGCTGAGTCCTTCCCCCAGTGGGGGCTGTGACTGGGACTCGTCATACCAAAGGTTAATGGGTTTTTAAGGACTGCCAAATCTGAATGGACTCAACAAAGAACCAGCAACCGGCACCAACTTCTAATAACCAGCAGCCAATGGTGGGAGGACATATGGATGCAGTGTGGCTCGGCTGGAAATAAACCCTGGAGGTGTCGGGGCAGAGGGATAAGGATTTGTGCTGGCAGCGGGAAGGTGGAAAAGATGAAATTCTGGATGCTGGGGAAACAAACAATGCTGCCAGCCTGGACGTGCGTGTGAGCCTCGCATCTCTGTTCCAGCCTTAGGACCCTAAAACACTGCATGCTCGTTGACTCACAGCTGCTGGCGTGTTTTGAAAAGGCTGTCCTGTGTTGCTGCAAAACAGCTGCTGGCTGCATGGCTCCCAGGAGGGGCACAGCTCCAGCAGGGAGCCGGGCTCTGAACCCTGCTACAGGAGCCAGGGTGAGAAGCAGAGGACACCAGAAACCCAGAATTTGGATCTCAGGGGACTACAGCATCCTCTGGGATCCTGCAAGAGGGGAGAGACCTTGAGGGATGTCCTGGGCAGAGCAAATCTCCCAGGGTTTATAAAGCACATCCTGCAAGGCTGCGTGGTGTCCTGGGCAGCCCTGTGCTGCTCCCACAGCAGTGCCTTCTCTCCCACCTGCAAGAAATGGCTGCACCTCCTCCCCATCCTCAGCACCACCACCTTGTCCCCAGCAGCTCCTATGTCCCAGGGGACATGTGGCAGCCCCATCTCTGAGCTAATTTTGAGCACCTTAGCAGCAGTGGGTACATATAAACCACATTAAGTTCTCTTGCAGACGGTTCCATTGAGCATGGGCAATGGTGTTCGTATGGAGGAGCAACAGCAAAGTTTTAACATCTGGTTCTGTGAATTCCTATATTGTAATAAAATAAGTCTTCCCACAGATTTCACGTCATCTTTGTCTGGGCATCACTGAACTGCGAAGGGAGAAACTTTTCTTGTGGTTTTCAGAGGAACAAAGAGACAATATGCATCTGGTGAGGTGTCCTGGCAGCCTCCTGCACTGAGCATGCATCTTGTGCTGGCAGCATGGCCCCGTGTCATGGGATGGGAACTGCTGACCCACAGCACCGAAACAGCAAAGCCTGGAGGGGGCCTGGGGTCTGCGAGGGCTGGGGAGGGCCAGGCTGCAGCCCATGAACACCGAGAGCAGCAGTGCAGAGCAACACACCGAGGCAATGCCTGCAGCCTGCAGCCCCATTTTGGCCCCCGTTCAAGTGCAATGCTAACAGAGAACATGCAACAGGCTGGTTAGAAACTCACAGGCTTTAATCAGGTCCAGAAAGGTCCAATCCCTTCTGCTCACCCAGTCTCCTGCCTGTGTCTGCCTGCTGTGCCCCATCGCAGGCATTTCTGCCTTATCAGCATTACTGATTTCTCACCCAAATGCTCTCCAGGCTTGCTCTTTGGCATCAGAGTAATTTGGAGCATCTTCGAGTGAAGGGGCAGAGGGGCTGATTCAGATGTGATGCCCACAGGCTTTGTCCAGGTGCTTGTCTTGTTTGAAGAACTTTCCTGCAAGACAGGAATCTCCCAGAAAAGGTGGCTCAGCAGAGGGAGAAACCTGCTGGGAAATGGGCAGCACAGAGCTCATGCAAGCTGGATTGTATCAGGTTCCATCAAGCCCAGGGCTGCCTTTCTTCTGCAGGAGCAGAGCCTGAGCTCAGCTCATGCACACTCTGGGCTGCTCCCTGCACTGATACAACTTCATTTGCCTTCGGTTATTGCCCTGAGACTTTGCTTGCTGGCTGAGTGAGCTGGCTAGAAGACCTGCAGCCTTTCTTCCCTTGCAGACAGGTGACTTTCCAGCACCAGCAAAATGCACAGAGTCCCCTCGTGCTCCTCGGCCAGACGGTTTGAGGCAGCACAGTCTGTAACACATCACGCTGCTTTGTTTATTCAGAGGCAGGCGTGTTTAAGAGGCCCTGGGCTTATCTTAAGTCTCCCACTTATGCGCAGAAGGAAGGCCCCAGCCTGCTGAAGGCCAGCAGGAACATTTGGCCGCAGCCACCCCTCGCAGGTGATTAATGCCAGTGGGGGAACACAGCTATAAATGCAATGAACTTGGCATTTTGAGGAGGGGAATGTGACCCCGTTCCTCAGCCTCACCCTTCCCAAACCCTCCCTGCTCCCTTAGCCTGCTAAATGCCACTGGTGAGAGCAGAGAGATCGCAACCATCCATCTCCAGAAGCCATTTTTCAGTGGGACTAGATTCCATTTTAGTCCCCGGACTTACCAGTCTGTTTGGCAAAAGGGATTTCATTCCTTCGCTTCTTTTTGTCAGGATGGATTTACTGATCCTAAACACGTTCCTCACACTTTATTTAGGCCTTAAAGAGCATCATTTACAATGCCAAGCTGTCACCAGCCTGTCTGAGCTGCAGAGGCTGACAGGCAATGCGTTTCCCTTGCCCCACTGCTGTCTCTGCCAGACGTGAGGATGAGGCAGCAAGGAGATCTCTCAGTAGATATAACTTGCACTTTGGGGAGCTGCTGCCTGTTCCTCTCCATGCAGGGGCAGCAGGTTCAGTGCACATGGGTGCCCTCCTCCAGCTTCATTCCCATGGACACATCACCTGTAACACGCAGAGAATTCCGTGCTCTCACTGAGGGATGCCAGGCCACGGCTGTTGAGCATAGCAGAAGCTTGCTGCTGCCTGCATCTCGATAGGAGATCCCTGTAGGGCAGTGCACCAGGTAACTCACATCTGTGTGCAGTGTAACCGTTCCCTCCCGGTTTACTGGAGTGACAGAAAGCACGGACGATGAGAGACGGTGCTTACCAAAATAAGATTGATATTGAATGCATAATGAAAATGAGCAGAGGGTAGAAGTGGAGGGTGACGTGAGGAGCTTTAAACCCTCTTATAAGAGCTAAAAAGTGGCTACATACCATGCTCCCCTCCCCCACCTTTGCCCCCAGGACCTGCTCTCCTGCCTCTCCAACACCGACTGAAGAAAGCAGATGGTGAAGCTCTCCAAAGCCACGCATTTCTACACAGGTGCTTGACACCTGTTCTGCTTTATGAGAAAAGCAATCCATTTTCTAGCCTGATCTCAATTGGATTTCTAATTTTAGCCACGCAGCTTGGCAGTGGGACTCCTTGCTCCGGAGCTGTTTGCAGTTGGTTTGTGGCACCACAGCAGAGCAGCTGGCCTGCACCTCCTGATGATACAGACCTCCAAACGAGGCAGATGCATGGCAGCACCCTGATGCTGGCACAGCTGCCTCCCCTGGGCTGGCAGGGGTTACACATTTTGTTGTTTCCTTCTTTCTTTGAGAGTCAGACCCTGCTCAGGGCTTCCTTGCTCTTGCCCATTGTCCCTATAGCAGACACTTCTCTTGCTCCGTGCCAAGTTTCTCCCCCTGCAGCCACAATTCGTGCTCATTCTGCGCTTTACATCCCTGGTCCATGGTCATCCACCCTCTGCACAGCTTGATGGACAGAGGCAGAGCTCCCAACCATCCCTAAGGAACCTGCAGCTTCTCCCCAGCCTTCCCCAGCTGACCTCTGGGAGCTCTGGAAGCACAGGGAACAAGCAGCTCTAGCATGATCGATCCCTGATGATAGCACAGAAGGGAGAGCAGGCAGGATTTACATTCTGTCCCTTACAAATGGTTTGGCTGACATATTAAAAGCCGGATGGAACATAAAAATGGAATTTATTCAAATTAAATGGTTGCAAATGTCAAACTACATTGAGCCAGCAAGTCTTCCTACACGCAACAAACCAGATCTATGCTTCTAGATAGCATGCAGTTTTACCTGCCACTTCTTCCCACTGATGTCCTCGTCCTGGATTTCTGATTCAAAACCGAAGAACAAACGGCACCGTCCTGTCACAGTGCCAGGATCTATCTGGAAAGCCACCATGTACTTCTTCGATTAATCGAATGAATGCTGTTTCTTTCCAGGTGAATGGCAAAACGACCTGCAGATGTGACTTTACCAGCAGTTGTTAACATTTAACATTTGCCCTGCAGCTCCAAATCACTAACTCATGAAGTGAAAGGAAAGCCATGCGGGTTTGGAAGGGCTATGGCATTGGCATCCCTCAGCGGGAGCAAATTAAAACGTAGGGGATCTCCCTTCCTTTTTGTGTGTGTTCCTCAGGTCAGAAAAACCTCTGGGTGTGCAGAAGAGGCACTGCCCTCCTGGGGCCCAGCCCGAGGGTGCCCTGCATGTTCTCCTTCCACTTAAAGAAATCAAACTCCTTCAGAGCGCACCAGAACTGCAAACCATTGATTCACCTTTGAGATGTGTTCGTAGTGCAGCTGTGAGCTGGAAATTGTTAATAAGGGACGAACCCACCAGGATCAAACAAGCACACCCTGAGGACGTGGTTGTTCATCCACGTGGTAATGACAGGACGGAGCACAACCCCTGGCACTGTCTCACCCACTCCTTCATTCTGCATCACTCAGCCCTGGAGCCGCTCAGCAGCTTGTATTCCTGGGGATTTCCAGTGTGGAGAGCAGAGCTTAGCACCCCAGCCCTGCTCAGACCCCAGAGCCTTGCTGGGGTGATGGCTCCTCTCCAAGACGGACTTATTTTAAGCGTACGACTGCTCTGACTCAAGAGAACCAGCTTTGCTTTCTGCCTGCTGCTCAGTATGTGTTACTGTGAGGCTCTTAGGGCTGGGGCTCGGCACTCTGCACCTTGCAGTGCTGCTGGGGCTCGGGGGGACCTGTGGACAGCCAGCAGCTCTCAGCACACCTTGCCTTGATGCTGAGCCTGCTTCCATCATTGCCTTGTAAATGCAAAGCTCCAGCTCTCGTTGCTGCTCCCCCGAATCAGTCTGTTCCCCCGCCCTACATGAGATATGTTTCGGATGATAGCATTTGTCTTTAATAAATGGTCACTCCATAAACTGCCTCCTATGGGAAACCTGGGCTTAGTAAGTAAAACCTGATGTTTCCATTTCATTATAATGCATTCACTAGTAGGGATGAATACCAACTCATCCTCTGTTTAATATCAGCCTAAGGTGTGCACTGGTTTAGTATTACTATTTATGAAATTCATATAGCCAAGGCTTAATCCGTTTCAGATCCCACAGCTGCATCAGTATCGGCATCAACTTGACCTGAAATTGGGAGATGTTCACCTTTGCTGGAGTCCACGACATCAGTAATACCCTGAGATAAGGAGCAAAGCTCCCTGCAACCCCACAAAAAGTCCAGCGGGAGGATTAAAGACCTTTATCAGGTAGTCAGCATGTCCACATCCTTCTTTGGCTTAAACAAATGTAAAGTGTGCACAGAGCTATCCCTCGGGTCCACGCTTCACGTTTCACAGCCGTCCGTCACGTCCCTGAGCTGCATCCCTTGGATATTTCTAACAAAAGCAATGAGATAATCTCTGTCCCATGAGAACTGCCTCACTGGTATCTCCTGCAGCTTAAAAGGGGAAGCAGGACTCGACTTAATCCCCCACCCGTCTGTGCAGAGATGGCTTTTCTGACTCAGTCTCACCAGGGACCGAAGATCCCTCAAACGACCTCAAAGGTTGAGGAATGAGGTTCAGGAGCCACTGCAGATCCGTGTCACTGCCTGAGAAAGAAGAGAAGGTATTACCTGAAGTTGTACAGAGCAGCAAACAAACGGACGAGAAGAGAAATATATTTTAGCTGGATTTGCTTTTTTTTTTTTTTTCCAGGGCTGTATAGACAAGTGTCACCGCAGCAGAGCGAATGAATGAAACCACAGAGCCATTAGCTGAATTTTCCAGCCCCAAAGAAGTCCAGCTTGGGCTCAGGCCAGCTGTAACCAGACCTCCGACTCAGCAGCAGACTGGTGGCTGTGGGGCCGACCCCGCTGTGCTGAGCCCCCAGCTCTGGGCTCCCAGCCCCACGGCAGCAATGGGCACAGCTGCTCTTAGCAGGTGAAGGTACTGCACCATGTTTCCTTGGCAGGGAAAGTTGTTTGAAGTGACCGCTCCGACGTGTTTACTCACAGGACTGGCTTGTTTCACAAAGCCGTGATTGGAACCTATAGTTTACAAGTTCATAGCAAATGCCCTTTGGGGATGGAAAAAAAACATAACGACACACACACAAAAACTGACCCATTTGAGTTCCATCTGTTGGGGTTTATAACTGTTCTCCTTATAATTGTCAACAGACAATGTGAATTGCAATTAGCTAATTGCTTGCTAACTTTCCGTTCTAATAATAGTCATGTTCCAGAGTTATACAAGCTTGGAGGCTGCTGCTGCTGTTCCCTTGCAACTGGCAATAATAAATAATACCGTATTCCCTCAGCATCGCCCTCTCTTCCAAGTTTCATCCCCATGCAAATTGCTCCAGCATGTACTAATCCCTGACGGGATGGCAGAGGCATCAACAGCATTTCTTTGTCGTTTGCTGTGCTGGGAGCATTCGGCACTTGCACGATGATGTGGCACCGGGACGCGGCCGCTCCTCTGCTCCACTTGTCCCTTCCACGCAGTGACTGCAGCAGGTTGGGGAGCTGCCACCCCGCATCCCTGGAAACCCGGTCTGCTTGTCAATACGTGTTTGGTTTCCATTTCTGGTTGGTTCTTCTTTTTTTGTTTTGTTTTCCTTTTACAGGATCAGATGTGGCCCTGGCCCCCGTACTGACATGTTTTATTACCAGTAGCTTCAGTAATGTCAGCACAGACCTAAGCTGGGGCTTTGGAGAACACACTCTCCCCCAGCAACAGACCAAGCTGTGCAATGTCACTGCCACATGCTGCAGAGATAAGGAGGGGCCGGGACCCCCGCGGGGCTTCAGGCAGTGACAACTGTCAGGTTGGGTGCAGAGCCCAAACCTCCCCGGGGAGGGTAGAGATGTAGGGAACTCCCTTCTGAGTGGTGGAAGTATTCTGCACCCCTCTCCAGGCTTTCTAGCGTGTTGCTGTTGTGCAGATGCAGCTAATTGGGAAGCAAAGCAACAGGCTGATCCAGTGAAATCAAGGCAAGCCAATGAAATGAGCAATAACATTCTCTGGCGCTCGAGAAACTACTGAACGCAAACCTGCCAGCGAGCTGACATCTCCAAAGCTTACAGCCTAATCTTATTAAACTCGACCAAAAAGCCTTTTAGAGTTGGGGGAGCAGTGTCCAGCAAAAGCTGGTCTGGATTATTCCTCGGGCGCCTCAGGGCTCTGTGCTCTCTGTTGGATCCCCACACCTGCGGTGGGGTACACAGGACCCACATGGGAAACATGGGCACCCAAACCTGAGGGGCTCTGAGCCTGATGGATGCACACAGCAGCAGGTTGGGGATCCTCGTTAGCAGAGCTGCTCTATCTCCATCTTCAGTGGTTTCCCAGCCTCCGGCCCCAGGCAGAGCAGCCGCTGGTTCCTCAGTTTCAGAGCTGCTCCAGATTCCTCTTCTTTTGTGAACGGTTTTTCCATCCCTTACTTCTTTCCTCCCCTGCTTCTGACGTTTGACTCACGGATAGATTTATTAAGTTTAAAAGCACTCCTTGTACAAGCCTCAAGAGCGTGTTCCCCACTCCACAGCCTCATCCGCCTCTTTTCCACTTGCACAACCTGCTCTGACCCTCTTTCCCAGGATTTTGGTGGAGAGGTATCAGAATCGTGCCACGAAGCAGAATTATCCCAGCAAAGTCACACCAGGCGATCTCTCCTTTCCTTTGCATAACAACTCGGTGATCTCCTGAGGGAGGAGAGCTCTGTGTCCTGGCCTGGACGTCCCAGGATTCCTCTTTCAACCACTTTCCCCTTTCTTGGCAGATTCCTGGACTTTCCCACTCCTTTTTTTCATTGAAATCCTTCTATCCCTATTCCCAATCCCTCTGAGAATCACTGTTAAGCGAAGGCTGAATTGAAATGTCCCCACATGACTGAAAATCTCAATGTTCCTTGATCATGAACCATCACAGAAGAGACCACTACAACTCATTGCAAAAAAAAGAGGCTGGATCTGGCAAGTAGGGCCTGTTCTGGGATGGCAGAGGGACAGTCAGACCAGTTGGTGTCATGATTGTTTTTAGTCTTCAGACCGTGCCTGTATAGGTCCTGACGGGCCAGAAGCCGAGTTTATGCTTTGTTTTCATCTCTGCTTAAATTTCTTTGTCATTTCAGTTTCTCCACCAGAAGAGGAAGACAGGTAGCACACAGAGAAAGGAAACGAACCATGGTACGTTATCTCTCAGGCACCCAAAAGAACAAAAACCATAGGATTTATTCCACAATTCCAATCCCTCTTGCTCTGCACTGGATCCCAAAACAAGGATGGCAGCAAGAAAGGACACTGTTGCCATCTCTGCCTCGTCCCCACATTCAGGTGCACAAAGCAGAAGTGTCTGTTGTGACTCAATCCGAGTAGCGGGACACGACGAGCTGGAGGAATTCAGCCAACGGAACAGCTTTGCTTACTTCTGCTTTGGCTTCCTCTTCGTATGTTTTTTTTTCTCAGCACTGGTTGATGGATTTCAGACCCAGGGAACATTAAGAAATGAAACGGAGAAGGCTGTGACACGCGGTGCCAAGGAATGGCGGTGACGCACGGCAGCTGGCGGCTCGGCGTGCACCTCGCCCTGGGACCCCGCACTGCCCCGACCCACCCTGGGCTCAGCTCCTGGGGCACAGCACCAGCACGGCGGCCACCTGCTGCTTCACACCTCCTGCAGGCATCAGGAAGGCTCCAGAAGGGTTTGGGGCATCTCCCCCTTGAAAGTCAAGAAAGGGGAATCAACAGGAAGACGGCCGGGACCTCGCTGCTGCACAGCACAGTTTGTTCCCGGAGCTGGCTGCGCTTTGCAGAGCTGCATTGCTTTTGGAGAGCGGAGTCAGGAAAGAATGGGGCGTTATGGGAGCACGCCGAGGTCCCACAGACTGCATCCTTTGCACTGCGCCATGATTGCCACGTGGGTTACTCCCAGCAGTCACTGCCAGACACCCTTTGAAATGAGGCCGTAAGGTCTGAGCAGCTTGAATTCATCTCCTAACCTCAGGAGAGAAAAGGTCCTATTACGCTCGGTGCAAAGCTGACTCTGGTCTCTGGCTGACAAGTGGCTATGGACTACACACAAAAATGCTCTAAAGCTGACTGCACCAAATGTTTCTTCTCCTCCTAACACAGTTGTTTGGGATTCGGTTAGAAACAAAACTGCATCTTGTAGTTTTTAATAAAGCTCTTGGCGAACAGTTCAAATACTGGAGAGGGGGAGTGGGAGAGAGAGGTTGAATTTATGGGAGCGGGAGGAGATCATTTGCTTTCTTAGGATTGAAAAGATTAATCGTCTGCAAAGGCTCTTGGATTCATTCCTCACATAGCAGAATGGTTGGGAGACTTACCGGCTTGACATTCTTCATTCTCCTTCCCCAGGTGGCCCAAAAACTGTCTGGACTGCAGAAAAAAGGACCAGGAGCCATCCTGTGTCAGCTCCTGGTGAGGAAGGAGCAGGAGGAGGAGCACCAAACCTCACAGAGCTCACTGTGCTGTGAGGTTGAAGATCTACATGCTGTTCTGTAAGGTGTGGTTGTGAGGAAAGGTAATGGTGAATGTAGGGCTGGCAGGGAGCACAGAACAAAACAGGTTCATCCTATCAGCTCTTACCCATTGCTGGACCACCAAAGGCACCAACCACCTCATAGCAAGACTCTGGGTAAATGGAAATTCTCTCTCCTGACACCTGTATTCTGCAGTCAACTCGTAACATGCTGAGGTGAACCCCAAAGTAAGGACAAAGGGAAAGAAAAAGGCAGCAATTTCCCAAGGCCACTGAACAGCCCAAAGCTTTCTAATATCCCAAACACAAGGCAAACCTTGGTGAACAGCAAGAGCCAAAGCAGACAAAAAACACAGAGTGAGATGAGGAGGAGAAATAAGGGATGTGCACAGGGAAGGACATCATGTGGCTCGAAGGCAAGTCAGGGGCTGTGAAGAGCCATTCTCCAGGACTGTAAACCAACTGAACCATTACTTCCAGCCTCGAATCTCATCGTCCCTCGGGCCCTGGGACAACACACTGCCCTTTCCCCTCAGAAACTCATGCTGGATGGCACAGCCCACTCACACAGCTTGAGGACAGGAGATTTGAGCAAAAGGAGCCACGGGGCCTGTCCCCACCTGAAGGAACAGCCACCAGCCCAAAAACAAAGTTATTCAGGGAACAAAATGAGAGGATAGGCCAGGAAACATGGTTTCCGCTGCTGTCTTGCTGCTGTCCAATGACATGGGACAGATCTCCTAATTTCTCCATGCTGCTGCAACTGGGAAGCTGTAAGCTGACAGCCCTGAGTCTTGGCCAGGTGCAAGTGCAGTCCTGAGTGTTTTCAGACTGTCATAGAAAGCCACGGAGCAGAGTCATACATGGAAAATTAAACTCACAGTGCTATTCATGGATGCCCCCCGTGCTCCAGATTGGATGCAGGGAGCTGCAGTGGTGCTTATAAGGCTGTGTTTGAGGTGGCAGTTGTTTCTCAGAAGGCCAAGATCAGCCTTATTTTTCAAATGATATTAGGAAATGCAGCGTTTGCTCCGTCTGAGAATGAATGAGGAACTCGAGCAGAACTGCTAAACATAAAAGTTCCTGGACATCTGGAAAGGATTAGTCAGGAAGGTGCTTGGGACAAGGAGTTCAGGCAAGTTCAAGAGACACCTACTGTAGATTTGTTTCCACAGAAAAGAGGGAGGAGGAGGGAAAGGGTTGAGGGGAAAAGCAGGAAGGGAGGATTGAAATAGAACCTACACAGGAATGGCAGATGAGGTGGGAGAGATGAGAGCAGCCTGCACTCTGCTGACTGCCCCTGAGGGTCTGTTAAGCAGAGAGAGCAGGGTGCAGAGTCAGGGGACGGAGCACAGTGGCAAAGAAGAGACCAAAGGGATTTTTGTGCCCAGCTTTGCAAGGCCAGACAATGGACTCTGAGCTGAGCACTTCCTCACCGCAGGAAAGCACTTCCCTGCTTTGTAGCCAGATGAGCTCCCATTCAACTCACGTCTATAGGATTAGCAGATTTTGTTCCCCTCGGATCTCACCAGCAGCTCAACAGGGCAAACGCTGTGATAAAGTCAAGAGCACTAGAGAAACATTAAAGCATAGACAGCCGAGCACTAGGAATGAGAGCTGCACATTCAATTAATGTAGATGGGAGAATGTTTGTTTTATTTCTGAGTGGATAAGCACTCGAGCAGGCTCTGGGGCCCTGCAAAATCACAAAGGAGTGCTGCTCCAGGCCGAGATGAAAGTCTCAAAGAATAAGCATGGAAACCACAGGGGCTTGTGAAACTCATGCTTGCTTTATTAAATGACTCACGAGGTTTTTTGTCACATATTTCTGCCTGCAACTAAAATCAAACTTAAATTCAGGTGCCAAATTCTTCACCTTTTCTCCTTGTTATGGAAATTCAGTCTTGAAATCTGCCTGATAACCTGTGAGCTTGTGCTAAAGGAAAGCTGTCGTGTTTCAAGTGGAAGTCTGGAATTCTGAATCCAGCACTCCAAATCCATGAAGTTTGGTTCCAGACTGACACTGGGCCAAGATGTTGGGACTTATGCGTGAGGTGCTACCGCTCTCTGAAGAGCTGGGAGGGATACAAAGCATGAAAACATGCATGTTTTCAAGTTTGGGCAGACAGCACATCTCTACTCCATTGTAGGGTGGGAGAACGGGGCGAGATGTGTGTGTCTAAAATGAAACTACCCACAGACAGCCTCATTTCCAGAGCAGAACTGCGTGCAGAAGCTAACTTTCACCCTGCATGGAGAAACAAACCAGATAGAAGTCAGATGCTTCCTATAAATGTTTGTGGGTGTTTAAATTTAGTAACCCATTTTAGTCGGTGCTCTCCCCCATAAGTGAAGAGTAACTATTTTCAAATTAAGTTAGTAGGAGGTAAAGCTGAAAATCAAAGCGCGAGCTTTGTGTTTCCTGAAAGCTTCACTTTAACAAGGTAGCTCCAGCTGCTAACTTGGTTTTATTGCATTCCTGAGAGACAGGTCTTCATGCGAGAACACTTTAAGAGCTCTGTTCCAAAAATATAAGCACTCTGAGTTATTTTTATGGCTAGGTGTGTTGTATCAGTTCGACTCAGAGCCAGCAATGACCTCGGTGCTGCCGTTACCCCCTGACCTCACTGGGCTGGAGCCCCTGTCCCCACACACCTACCTGGCATCCTTGTCTCCTGGAGCTGCACGCTGGGGTAGCACTGAAACAGCATCCAGTCCTCCAAGCTGCAGGAATATGGCTCAGCAGTGCATCCTTCCAGGGATGGAAAGAGGAGGAGTGGCCTTCTCACCTGAGTGCTCTGTTGTTAAGCACTTAGAGGTGAAACGCCCACCCTGACTGTCTTCATGGTGGGATGCTCTGAACCTGCAGACTGTCCAGCAAACACAGGCTGAAGGGAGTCTCGCATACACACGGGATGATATTCTTGCTGGGGATCTTGGCAGCCCTCCTGAGCTGCAAAGTGCAGACCTCGAAACCGAACAAAACCCACAGTTGTGTTCAATCAGAGCGCACTGATGCAGAGGTCCATTTGTGCCCTTCCAGAAGGCTGCAGACAAATGCAACTGATAACAAGGCCATAAACAGTTCTTAGCAATTAATTGCACCAAAACTTCAACTTCACCCCATTTCAGTAAGAGCAGGAGTCGGATCTCGGCTTCCTTCAGTTCAGAAACCCCTCTCAGCACTCTCACGGTGCTGTCGTTAACCCAAAAGACAGATTAAACAGAGAGCCAGACTTCCAGGAGGAGCAGAAAGGCCACCACTGAACTGTTCTGAAGGCCTTCCAAAATTTAAATCCCCTTGCTCCTTACACAGCTGTAAGACAGCCTGCCAGAGCAGTACTGAAGGGCTGTGCAGTGTGTGCACAGATGTAAACACAATTCTGCATCCACAGACACTGTGATTCAATGGTTTCTAATAAGATGAAACCTCAAGGCCCAAGCAAAGATGGTGCGCCCAAGAAATAACCTACAGCCATCTGTCTTCACCCACTTTGTGCCATCTGTGATGAGCATAAGATCATGCAGCTGTTCCCTATCAGGTTGCCTGCCCTCCCCTCTGGCTTTACTCACAGCACAGAGGCTTTCTGCATCCTCTCTACACTGAAGTACAACAGCTCGTGGTTTAGCTCAAGCCGTGGCAAGGGGACAAAGTTCAGAGTGTGTCACTGTGCTTCAGAAGCGACAGTAAAAAAGACTCAGGTAACCTTCATCTTAACACATCTGGTGATGCAGCACACACTTGTTGAGAGCTCAGATCACTTTGGCCCATTCTTGTGCCACTGAGAGACTCAAGATGTTTATGGGAAGCAGCGACAAGCTCAGAGCACCCTCTGACAGCAAACCAGACTATTGAGAGTGGTGACAACTACTGCAGCAGTACGCAGCAGCCAGCTGTGCGTGGAGTCAGGCAGCAAGCAGAAGCAAGCAGAAAAATGCAGCAGCTCACACTGAAGGAATGTCAACAGGCATGAAAACTGAAGTCTCTCCCCTCCCATCAAAACGCTTCCTACAAAGCTGCAAATCAAACAGCTTGGCAGCACACTCCCAGCGCAGGCAATACATCTTCACTTCTGCCACAGGCTCCTAGCTATCAGAAAAGAGACAGGTAGATGGATGAGGGAGCTTGCTATCTTTGTTCTTTGCTGTACCCCAGCATACAGCCTTGTTTGTCGGATGGATTTAGAGCGACAGCCTCCCCAGACACCAGTCAGCTGTCACAAAAGAGGTAATCCAAGTAAATCTGCTGCTGCCTGTGTCATCCCACAGCAGAGACTCATCCTTTGCTTACAATCAGAAGTCAGTGGTGTCCCTAGGGAAGGTGCACGGGCTGAACAGTCAGAGCAGGCAATAGCTCATGAAGTTCATGCAGGGTACTTTGCTGGCTGGAACCTAGATACTGGGGAAGTTTGAATTCAAATAACTCAAAGGCAGAGGGTGAATATCCAGAGCTGAGAGAGGAGTTTGTGAGCTGGAAGCAAAGTTTTGGAAGTTACATGGTATTGTGCACTGTGCTGTGCACGAGGAAACAGGTACCTTATTCTGAACCCATACTGTGATGCAACCTACTGCATCAGAAGCAAAACGAGTCAGACACAGGTCATGGCAAGACAGAGCTGCAGGAGGATGGGAAATACTTTGCATGCAGAAGCATCTGCATTGAGACTGCTGCACAACCATTAGCTAAATAAACTTCATTCTTGGCTAATCTGCCAAACCAGTATCTTCACTGCATCATCTGCTTTATCTTAAGCCGGAGCAGTCAGAGGAGGAGCACGTTTCTCACTTCCCTGGGAATGAGAAGGCCAAGTGGAAAGCTCCCCAGCAGCAGAAATTTGACTCAGCAGTTAAGCTGCGCTCTTGCACAAGGTGTATAGAGGATGCACAGAGCCCCTCTCAGGGCAGGCTGGAGGACAGGATCAACACCAGCAAGCATTCCAGGACCCTGAAGCAACTTTGGGCTTGCAGACACAAAACGGAGTTGCCTCCCAGCCCCCACGGCCAGCAGATGCTTGGAACACCTGCCCTGTATGTGCTCAGAACAGAAACTGCCTCGCTTTCCATGTGCTTAACACCCTTTGACAAACGCTGATCTCATCAGTCATGACACCCTGAAGCCATACCAACGCCAAGTGGGTGACGTTATTTTCCTTTGCAATTAAAACTGCATATTAAGTACCATCCCACAGAGAGCTGTCGGCTCTGGCAGCACCAGCCCTGCGCAATCAGCAGTCTCCAAAGGTCCCCTGAACAGAGCTCTCTGCAGGTCGAGCAGTGCCCTCAGGTGGTGGAATGGATTCCCTGGGTTTGAGACTCACACTGTGCCCTCATCCCACACCTCACCAAAACAAAACAAAACAAAAAAAAGGGTGAGGGGGGAGAGAAGGACAGAGACAGCAAACTGCAGCTGCAACTTATTGCTAGACACATATCCCATCACTTCCCCGGAACATCACAGAGCATCGTTTTCACTGCCCAACAAAAGATGAACCTAAAACAGAAAGCAGCTGCTGGCACAGAGCAGGACTGTGTGTCAAACGTGCCCTTGTTGAGATATTTTAACTCATACAGACATGTCTTTCTCAGAAAGATATTATAACGCACTTCAAAACAGCCCCTACAAGAACTCAAGTGCTTATATTGGTTATGCATACCTTCATAACTACACCTGCAATCCAAATTTGTTCCTTGTAGGAGGAGGGATGGAAGTAAAGACACTGCTCAGAAGGACAACGTACAAACTGCTTTTAATGCCTGATTTGACATCTTTTATTTAAAGGATGGTATCTAAAAATCAAATTCCATAGCTGAAGACCATTCCTTCCTATTGCCATGACTTGTTGAGCTCAACCTCCTCCTCAAACACAATCCACATCCACCTGAAAATGGAACAGTCCAAGCACCTTCTACACAAGCCAGCTCATCCAGCCTCTAAATAGTGCCTCAAGTCATCCTCCTCTTAGTGGAGATCTCAGGATACACCACAGAAGCTGGTCAACACGTGTCCTGCCTGTTCTTCATCTGAAGCCTTGCCAGCAGTGCAGCTGTCACTGGTTGTCCAAAAAGAGAGTGATCTTAAGAAAAGCATCTGAGTCGGGGAAAAGAAATAAAAAGAGCCATTAATACGTTTTACCTGCATTCTGAATCAGCAGAAAAACTGTTTCTAAAGACACATATACGTAACATATATATGAAACCTTGAAGGCCAAGTGAAACAGATTATCGAGTTCCTTATAAAATAGCAAGAAAGCTGCTCCAGCGTTTACCACCAAGCTGAACACAAGATCTCTGAGCAGGTCACACAGAGCGAGTGCAGAGAACATGCTCAGCCACTGCTACTGAACCCAACAACACAGCAGCACAAGGTGCAGGTGACACGTAGGCCTTCTGCCTCCAGGGAAGAGACACCAGCACGAGGCTCAGGGAAACTTCCCATGAAGTCCAACCCGTAGAGAACTACCTCGAACAGTGTCTTCCCCGTAACGCTCCAAAATCTTCTCCCAGGCCCGCGGGAGGGCCTCCATGTCCGCCAATCTGTCACAGCTGATGAGCAGCAGGAACAGCCTGATCTCCAGGTACCTTCAGACCGCATAAGGACAACGCAGAGAGAAGAGCACCCAGCAGCCCAACCCCGAGCGCGCCGCCTCACAAGGATACAGGTGCCGATAGTACCGCTCCACGTCCTGCAGCCCCTCCAGCGCATCGGCCAACGACGGACACCGCGGCCCGCGCCGCAGCGCCTCGGCCAGGCCCAGCTCCGCCGCTCGCTCCTCATACACCCGCAGCACAGCGGCCGCTCCCGCCTCCACCGCGTCCCTCACGGCGCGGAGCTCCTCCCTGCGCGGCACAGCTCAGCACCCGCTCCCCGCGCCCCGCGCCCCGCCGCCTCCCCCTCACCTCCGCCCGCAGAGCTCCTCCATCAGCGCCTCGGCCGCGCCGCGCTGCTTCCTCCACAGCCGCTCCCTCAGCTCGCTGAAGGCGCCCAGCGGCGTGCCGTCCCACGCTAATCGCCGCGTCGCCCGCATCTGCGCCGCCAGCCCGGCCAGCGAGGCCAGCAGCGGAGCGCAGGCGGCCACAGCCGCCCTCCACGCCGCGTCCCGCCGCGCCGCCTCCGCCGCCCATCCCCTCAGCGCCTCCGCCACCGCCGCCGCCATGGCGACCGCCGACCTGGAAGCGGTCGGCTGCGTTGCGCGCCATCGCATCGCGCCGGGCTGCGATTGGCTGCGCTGCGGCGGCGCGTGTGGAGAGCGCTGGGGCGGTTGCTCTGAGCGGAGCGACTTTATCGCCTCAGCTGTGGGGGAGACCCCGCTCTGTGCTCAGGGAGACCCAGCTCTGTGCTCAGGGAGACCCCGCTCTGTGCTCAGGGAGACCCAGCTCTTTGCTCAAGGAGACCCTGCTCTGTGCTCAGGGAAACCCAGCTCTTTGCTCAGGGAAACCCAGCTCTTTGCTCAGGGAAACCCAGCTCTTTGCTCAGGGAGACCCCACTCTGTGCTCGGGGAGACCCAGCTCTGTGCTCATGGAAACCCAGCTCTGTGCTCGGGGAGACCCCACTCTGTGCTCATGGAGACCCAGCTCTGTGCTCAGGGAAACCCAGCTCTGTGCTCATGGAAACCCAGCTCTGTGCTCATGGAGACCCAGCTCTTTGCTCAAGGAGACCCTGCTCTGTGCTCAGGGAGACCCAGCTCTGTGCTCATGGAAACCCAGCTCTGTGCTCATGGAGACCCAGCTCTTTGCTCAAGGAGACCCAGCTCTGTGCTCAGGGAGACCCCACTCTGTGCTCATGGAGACCCCACTCTGTGCTCGGGGAGACCCAGCTCTGTGCTCAGAGAGACCCAGCTCTTTGCTCAAGGAGACCCCGCTCTGTGCTCGGGGAGACCCAGCTCTGTGCTCATGGAAACCCAGCTCTGTGCTCAGGGAGACCCAGCTCTGTGCTCAGGGAAACCCAGCTCTTTGCTCAAGGAGACCCCGCTCTGTGCTCGGGGAGACCCAGCTCTGTGCTCATGGAAACCCAGCTCTGTGCTCAGGGAGACCCCGCTCTGTGCTCGGGGAGACCCAGCTCTGTGCTCATGGAGACCCAGCTCTGTGCTCAGGGAGACCCCGCTCTGTGCTCGGGGAGACCCAGCTCTGTGCTCGGGGAGACCCCACTCAGTGCTCAAGGAGACCCAGCTCTGTGCTCATGGAGACCCCGCTCCGTGCTCAGGGAGACCCAGCTCTTTGCTCAAGGAGACCCCGCTCTGTGCTCTGGGAAACCCAGCTCTGTGCTCAGGGAGACGCCTCTTGTCGCACCCACGTTTGTCGTTGCTTGAGTTCTGTTAACCTCATTTCATAGAGGGGCACCCCGCTGCTCGCTGCACCTATCAGCCATCTACACACAGAGTGATCCACAGCCTGAAATAAACGAGTTTTGACTGAAAGAGCTTCAAGCAACTGTAATAAAATCATTTAGCTGTCGCGTTTGTGGCAGAGCTTTGAGAGCGCTGAAGAAAATGGACCCATTTTCAGTGTCTCTGCCGGGTTCCTGTTCATCCACCGGTGTCTGTTCCCTCGTGCCACCACGGTTGATAAACGTTGATTAAGCCGGGTGATAAACGCGGCTTAAAATGAAGCTTAAATAAAATGATTCAGAAGTGGGGAGCTGTTCGTGCTGGCCTAAGCAGAATGCAGGCTGTTATTTTGCTGGGCAGTAACTGGGAGCCAAAGGTGTCCGTCTCAGCTGTGATTTAGTTCACGATCTCCTTTTATCTTCCTTTTATTAGGATATATACATTTTCCCCCTAGATAATAATTAAAAGGCAGCTGTATTTCCTATTTACTCAGAGCTAGGTAGAAAGGCAGTTCTGGGATCTTGCAAAAGGCATTAGCAGCGGACACAAGTGGCTGGAGTTCACTTGTGTCTGGGAAAAGAAAGCAGCAGGTCACATCTGTTGCATCAGTTTCTCTGCTGAGGGTCTTCAGAGGTGGTGATCATCTCAGTGCAGTATGTGACATACCTAAGGCAAGGTGCCTGGGATTATAATGGAAGCTCATGGTGCTGCCACGAATTGCATTCCTTATGCTTTTGGGGTTTTATAGTGAACACATACATTTTTTTTCCCCTTTATGCTCATTCAAATAGAACGGATTCACCACAGTTCCTTGACAAAGGAACAAATCCAGCAAATGCTGTTTAAACAGAATAAGAACTCTTCAGTCAGTAGTACTTCTCTTTGTTTTTTTTCCTTTCTCGTTGCTTGTTGGAAATGCATTTCTTCATTCCAAAATTCAGGAAAACTGAATCTGTAGCCCTTTCTTAGGAAGTTAAATTTAGTGTATCGATACCAGGATTTAAACAGAAACACTCATCTGTCTGCTTTTCATCCTGAAACGAGGCAGGAGAGAGGAGTCTTGTATTTGCTTTTCCTGCAGCCACTACAGCCTTACTTCTTAACAGCCTGAAAAAGCAGAGCTCTCTCTGTAGCACCAGGGCTGGAGCAGGTCTTGGCAGCTTCCCGGTCTTAACTGCAGGTGGCAATATTGTGAACTACTAAGCTACAAGGACACCTGGTTCTCTGTCTTTGCTGAACTCTCTGAGCACTAATTTTTAAAACCCCGAACATTTAAACTGCAAATAAAGCCATAAAGCACTTGGGCACAGATATGTAAGTCTCAATTCTGCTTTAAACATCTGCTAGGGGTGGAGCTAAAATGCTTAGCTTGCCGAGAGAGTTCTGTTAATACCATTGTCTTTTAAAATCCCCAATTATAATCTTAATGGCCAAGAATTCATGTGTCGCTCTAACATTTCATTCTCCTGTTTAACACAGAGATTTGGTATAGTTACTAAGTAAACCCAGGCATTAACGTTTTTTCCTAATAGAAGTGGTCGCACTCCCCTAGATTAGTGTAGGATTTATTGCAAATGCTAAGGAAGCTTAATTGCTTGCTGGGATTTTTTTTTTTTTCCAGTGCAGATGTGAAGGTCTTGTGCCTCTGCAAGCTTCCTGCCCAGCTGTCTGCCAGCAGATCCATACCTTTGGTTCTACATCCAGTGGCAGTCAGCCCTTAAGTGACCTTCAGCTTAAAACACTTTCACCTGTGTTCCCAGGGCTGACCAGATCTCTCCTTCAGGTGCTCATTCAGGATGTGGCTCAGCAGTTCCCATACGCTTTCCCAGCTGTCAGAGTGTTTTAATTCTGTCCGATGTGAATTAAAGCTAGGCCGTGGTTTGCTAAGAGAGCGCTGAACACTGATGTTCTTTACATCGAGACCACTGGCACGAGCTAGAGTTCTTTCAAAAGTAAGTCTCCTCCATGACAAAGCAAGCTGAAGAAGGATGAGCTTGTGGTGCTCCCAGCAGCACCGACCCTGCAGGGAGCAAGCAAGTAGCAGGGTGTGCCTGTTTCACCAGGCTGAAGTAGTGAATTACTACAGTCCTGCAGGGGAAAGAACATTTGTTTTCCCTGGCTGGCTGAGCTCAGGCAGTCCTTCAGCCAGGAGTTCCTGCGTGCACCAAGTGGGAGCAGCAACAAGCTGTGTGTGAGAGTCTGCCTGTGAAACTCTGCTTGCACTGCAGCTCTGCTCTCTGGGCACGAAAACTCCGAAGCTGAGCCCAAATTCATAATGAAAATGTGAAACTATTAATCTAGAGAAATAATGAGCTGAATAGGTACCCAGCGAGGTACCTTCCCTGGGATGTGCTGACATTGAACTCCCTGTTCAATGGGGCTGTGTTAGATAATGATCCTAATAGGTGGCTCTTCCAGGCAATTTGATAGATGTGCACTATCAAGCATTGTCAGAAATAGCTCCGTACACAAAGCAAGCGTTTATCATCATGGACACCTTGCGGGTGGTCACTGATTCAATGACATTGTAAGAAATAAACAGATAACAATTCCCTGCTTGCCGATGGAAGAGATAATAGTTTAGAACAAATTAGAGTTGTCTCCAGGCAATTGTTTCATGGAGGAGTTTTTGATTTGAAGGTGCAGGACAGCGCATGCAGCTCCTCCAGCTGACCTGCACGACTCCACCAAACCCCCATGTTCTCTTTGGCATACCAAGTGGAAGCAGTTCTTAGCATCACCAAGAGCACGGAGGAGCTGCAACTCATTTCTCTTTTCTGAACTGGAGACAGGGAGAACCGCAAACTCCAAGGTGAAATGAACATCTGGATGTCCCAGTTCCGCGGGACGGATCGCATCTCCAAATTTGACATTCACTTGCAGCCTCTGCCACCAGCAGAAACCGAAATCTCATCTCTTTCTGGAATTTGTGAGTCGTTTGGGAAAGCCAGCACGCAGGGAGTCAGGAACCAGCAAGGAAAAGGTATTTCCAAAACAAACGTTGATTGTTCAACCAACGGCACAAATCGCCCTCGACAGGGTCCCTGAGCAGTGGGTCTGCTTTCCTCTCCCATCCCAGCACGCTTTTCCATGCAGTTGCCCCGTGCTGCTCGCAGCGGGGATGTCACACCAGCTCTGATCTGACTTCCAGCAGAGTTCACAGCAGTTTTGAAGGAGGCAGAAAGATCTTTTCCATTAAGACGTCTGGTCCGTGGGTTGCACTGACAGTTCTTCCTGGATCCCAGGCCCTCTGCTGCAACCCTGCTGCAGCAGGCTCCAGCCGGCCCCGCTTGTCTGCTCATTGTGTTTGCTCTCTGCCTGCTTCCAGCCAAGGCTCTCTTCACTTTGGGCAGAGCCCTCCTGGAAGCTCCCAGCTGGTGTCCAGGGTCGGCTTCCAGCAGCTCGTTGGGACTACTGAAATGCTTAAATATTAAATCCAGCCCAGATCTTGTGTTGGATTGCTTTGCGGTGCAAAGTGGTGGTAGTCCAAGGATGAAGCATTAATCCAGATGTTCCAGCTTGATAAGGGGGCTGACTGCTGAGTCTTAAGTTTGGCATTTAATGTTTAGATGTGGGTGGTGGAGGGTGGGAGGTGAAAACAATTACTCAAATTAGCAGGCTTGTAAGTGTTTCACAATTTAAGCTTCTGTAACTTTGCTCCTTTCTTCTTTTTTTTTTTTCTTTTTTTTTTTCCCTTAACTGAGACAGATTTAACATTTAATTAACCTGAATGATATCATTTAGCAGTTGGGCACTCAATTAGGTAAAATGTATTAATTAGAAGGCTTAACTGATGGTGGCTTTCCTGGGCTGGCATCTGGCTGCATGGAAGCAGTGATGAGCAGTGTCCCTTCCTCCCCAGACAGCGTCTGCTGCAACGCAGCGTTCCCGGTGGGACCTTGCAGCCTTGTATCTGATCCTGTGTCATGTGTCACAGGCTTCAGGGACTCCAGAAAACAAATCAAACAGTGTTGTTTGCCATGGATTTAGCTGCAGCTTGCCTTTCTCTAATTGATTGTACCGCGGGGCTCTGGGTGAATGCTGGAGGTGTCTGCAGAGAAGAGCTTTGCTGTAATGTCTGCTCATCTCCTGTGCATGTGTGCTCAGGGGCAGGGCAGTTGTTGTCTCCTCACGCATACCTGGCCCCTTTGCAGGTGCATGTTCAGGAGAGATGCCTCCTTCCCCCTCACCTGATGGCAGAGCTGTGTTCCTGCTGTGAGTGACCCAAGGTGGCTCAGTGGGTGCTTCTCCCCACCTGGGATTGTGGAAGCCAGCAGCACGATGGTCCAGATGCACTTCTGGAAGGCTGCGTTGCTCTATGAGAGGTCCTGAGGTGTGGTGCACTCTGTCCCATCACTGTTGCACTCCCACACAAGGAGGGTGGCAGCTGGTCACAGCCCATCTCTCTGGGCCATGCTGCCAGCGGCCGGCTGGCAGAACAACAAGGGCTTTGCCCTGCCTGCCTCTGAAGTGTCAAAACACTTCAAAGGAGAAAGGGAGAGGCCAACTGCCCAAACAGACAAGTTCTCTGAAAAGGGAATTGTGAGCATAGCTTCTCTCCAGCTGAAAAACTGTCCTTGTGGGGCAGGGAGAGAGCTGGGTGCTCAAACTGGGTGTGTTGAGCCCCCTCCAGCAAGACACACTAGTGATGCTATATTGCAAGCCCTTTCTTGCAACATAAATCAAGTATTTCCTTCTGTGTAAGAAGAGAGGCAGTCATGAGACAGGCTGGGTTTCTGCTTTTATAACCTCACAACAGCAAGTTTGAGCTGTCAGGAGTTCCAAATAAGTATATCCAATTTATTCATAGATGGTAGCTTTCTTAAAAGCAGGACTTCTTTCACAGCTGTGCTGCAAATCAGATCCACATTGTCCAGTGAATCTCATTTACTGTAAGATAATACGAAAAGCGATGTGTCTGGACCTCACTGTGGAATTGCAGGGTGCCACTGCTCTGCTGTCACATCTGAGCTGGGGGAAAGCATAAATGTCCTCTTAAAATACAGTGGTGGGAAACAGAGCTTACGGGGTGCGGACTTCAGAGCAATTTTGTTCCTGGCTCTGATGAGAGTGAGGATGAAATTCTCTTTATCCCAGAAAGTCAGTGCCCGTGAGCCATGCAGCTTTCCCCATCCCTCGCCCAGAAGCATTGTTACACTGAAAAATGGGATTAGGCAGAATCACTAATTTGAACATCACACACAGAGACCAAAATCCCAGGCACCCTCCCTGTCTCTCCAGGGTAAGATTTACTGCCTGCAACAGTGTAATTAATCTGATTTCCATTAATAAGGATGAGACAGTTAATAGGAAAGTCGTGTCCTCAAAGTTGGTCGCTGCCTGTAAGCCTGGCTGGGCCCAGGAGCGTGGCCAGGGCAGAGCTGTGCCTGTCTGCATGGGTGGAAGAGATGCTCTCACAGCATCGTCGTCTGCTGTACTGCCCGTGTCGTGCCACCTCGCAGCAGCTGGCTGAGAGCAGCTTTCCAGGGAAAAATCAATATTTACTAGTTATGGGTCAATCTTCCTGATAAAGTACAAAGCCTGCTGATTTCGCACAGTTCAGGGCTGCACTGAGCTGGGGAGACGACGCTTTTCATACACAATTTGAACTTAATTCCTTTGCTGTGAAGTAGCAAGTGGAAACGTTAATAAGATCTCGGCTGCTGTTGTGGCCCTGCTCTGCCTGTGGCCTCGGCGCTTTGAACACAGCTGTGTCCCAGCCCTGGCAGGGGAGGGGATGCAGTGGTGTCCAGGCACAAAGATGATGGAAAAGGACGATTTGTCCTTGTTTTTTTTCTCTCCTGTAACAGCATCAGGGGGTTTGTGCCTCTCCTGCCCACCATCCCGCTGTTGCCTCTGCCTGCCCTCCGAATCCAGCTCCTGTGGCATTCAGCCACTGCAGGGCTGTCCCCTTCTGCAAGGGGCCTCAGTTCACCTTCATGAAGAACGCTAAGAGCGTTTTAGTACGATGAACATCAGCTAATGATACCCTCTGTGAGCAGTGAGTGGATTCCTTCCTGTTGCTGCAGCACACATTAAAGCTGGAGGCGTGCCTCATTCCGTTCCATCATCCTCAATGTGCAAACGACCAGGGAAGAACTGGCTTGCACCATCATCCCTTTTTCCCTCTCCCTGCTGTCAGGTGGCTTTGACTCATCTGTGCAGAGAAGGCTGGAGCTGGAGCACGAGTAGGGTTCCTGTTTCCCAAGTGCTGGGGCTCTCTGAGCAGGTACATGGCTTAAAGGAAACGGAATGGGAAGAGGGCTGGAGCAGGAGAGGAGAAGCTGTTGGGCACTGGGCAGGACTTGGTTAAGCTGTGCCGCTTTTTGTTTTCCTCTATACGTGTAGGAAGGGCTGGTGGATGATCCCGTGCGCTACTACACAATTTCCAGAAGTAAAAAAAACCATCATGAGCTGTCTTCCCAGTTCTCCGTGACATGGTCTGTGTGAGAACCCAGCAGCGGGATGCGGGGGACAGTGACTGATGACTGCTGGTGTACAGCTCAGCCTCCCTCTGCTGCCACGCTCCGCAGCGAGGGGACGGTGGGAGAAAGGCACGGGGAGAGCTCTGCTTTGGACGGAAAGCTTATTTCCCACTGAGGGTGACCTTGTGGCCCGGGAGCCTGGGAAGCCGAATCCTGATGGCACTTGATTGATGGGATCTGAGGAGTCGTTCTCCCTCAATGTCAGTCAGCCTGCCTCTGCTGACTGCAAATGAAGGCACGAGAAATTGGACGGTAATCAATGCCAGATGGAAAGTGCAATTGAAAATGCATTCTGTCTGGAGCTCGTGGCCCTAGAGGAGAGCTGGGCTGGGGCAGCGCTGGGCGCTCAGCTCATGTGCACTCACAGACGCTCCTGCTTTCCCTTTCCCTTTCTGTTGTTCAATTATCACACACGAAGATGACAGGAGATGCATCTCCATAGGAACCCACTGGACGAAGGAGCCACTCACTGAGCACTGCCAGCTCTGAGTCCTGCCAGCTCCGAGCAGCTCTTGCAGATAAGAGATGCTGTTATCCCACCGGGCAGCACGGGGCTGAGAAGTGAGAGCTTTACACTTTGCAGAGTACAGAGAGAAACCCTCCCAGGAGCAGTGTGTGCCCACGGGGAGTAGATCTGCTCTGGGAAGCATCTCAGTGCTGCACATCCCAAGGGGCCGGGACAGCAGAAGGGATTTCTGTGCATTGTATTGCAACAGAGCATCACCCCCTGTTGTGTGGTGTGGGATTGTGCTTCCCTCTGGGACCGGGACTTCAGATGTGGAGGAAAACCCCACAGAAAGCTGTGCTTCACAAGGAAACCCACAGAAAGCTGTGTTTCCTAGGGAAACGAGGGCATTTTAAAGAGGGATTTAGTGATTTAACATGTCTCAGAGAGAAAGAGACAGGGGTGTAGCATGTGTCAGCAGTAAAATAGTGCTGTAAGTGATGCTATTCAAGCACTGCATTTGAAACGCTTGTTAAAATTAAAGGCCTGCATTAGTTTGTTATAGGGAATTGCCTCGGGCACGTTCAAATGCATTAGCTCGTGGAGATCTGCTGATGGAAAAGGCCATCAGAAAGCATCAGTGCCATGAAATGCATTAGAGGTGCCTGATGGGACGGGAGCTGGGGCTGTCAGGAGCGGAGTTCCTTCCATCACTGGTGATGGAGAGTCCTTAGCATGGCAGGGATGTGAGAATCCTTCAGAGAGCAAAAACCTGCAGGATAACAGGAGCAGCCCCCCCTCCCTCATAGCCAGCAGATAATAAGGGCAAAAAAACATCCAAAGGGAAAGTCAGGTAGCAAGGAACAGCCACGAAGAGGCGGCAGCAGCGGGCTGCAGGAGGATTTTCCCATAGATGCACAGAGCCATTTGGCTGCAGCTGGGTTCTTCCAGCTCAGCATTTCATCATCAGGAGAGCTGAACCATAAATTGCTATGGAATATATGAATTTCCTTTCCCGGCCATGTGGATTAGTTCGATCCCAGGGGCAGAGGCAGCTCAGCTCGGGCAGGGCAGGGTCTGCTCACACCGATGAGCCCGCATGCTGATCAGGCAGCAAACCTCTTGTCGGGTGGAATTAACACTGAGAAGCAGCAAGGGGGGTTCTGGTACTTGGTAATCACAGCTGTTAAGTGGTGTGATTAGGAAATGGTGCGATTAACGGGAACACAGCCCCCCGCCGGTGCTGGGAATGCCCCATGTGTGTGCAGCCTTGCTCAGGAGCAGCAAGGGCAGGGCAGGAGAAGAGAGGATGGAGGATGCTTCCCACCGGAGCCACCTCACGGCCCTGGGAGGACGTGTCCCAGTCCCACACCAGCACAGCACAAAGCAGAGACAAGGCTCTGTTTTCTCGCTATAAATAAAAGCCCTTGCAAGATAGAACCAATTTCCTTTTCCCCTTGGGACGATGCCAACTGATAGCAATCCCATTATTTTTGGCAAATAATACCCCTGGCGGTTTCTTGCATGTTTGAGGAAGCAGGCGTCTTGCTGAGAATGAATTACAGGTTCGCTTTCTCATCCAATATCCAGCTCACCTAGAAACAAGGAGGCCCAATGGCAGAGGGAGGAAACTTTGGAGACCAAGTGCGATGCTAATAGCCCAAGTTAATTGCCGATTCTTTGGAGCCGGGCTCATTGGAGCCTACAGCTCGCTCCATGTAATAACATCTCCCTCCTTCGTCCTCACCCATCTGGCACTTGCCATCTGCTCTCTGCAACACTCCGTGCCTTACTGGAGCCTTGCTGCAGGAAGGTTCTATGTGCTGAATGCTGGAGCCCCGGGCAGGGCACTGCTGGCTGCAGTGCAGGCAGGACAAGCACTGCGATCAGTGTGGGCACAGCCGAGATTTCATTCACTGCCTGGTGCAAGGCTGCAGTGAAGGTCTCAGCTTTTCTCCTCCAGCTCCATTTGCTAATGACCAGGCGTTACCTTCTCACCCCTTTTTCTGGCTGAAGCTTGATGCTGCAGTCAGAATGTTTCCGCTCTTTGTAGCCATTATTGCCTAAAAAAAACCCCTGACAGAGTGCTTTGCGTTGGAAGCAGAAACACTATTTTAAATACAGAACCACTGCACTGCTTCTCCTGCTTCCCAAAACCAGACAATATTCTCTCCCTCTTTGGAGGCTGAAATTACTTGCTACAGTCATAATTTCCTTTCAGCTCCAGAGATTACATGTGAGTATTTCTCCGTGGGTATTCGGTAGCAACGCTCCCCTGACCACAGCAGAGCTTTCAGCAGAGCTATGAGGTGTTTCCTTTCCTGGTGGAGCAGAAAAGGAATATAATCCATTCCGGACCAACTCCTGCGTGACCGTGGGCCGTGGCACTGCTCCCACTCCGTGGCTTAAAGCGGTGCCCGAAGGCGCAGCTCTGCAGCTCAATGAGATGCTCAGTGAAGAACCGCTGGGGCTTGGGACGTGGCCACACGCAGGAGGGAAGGGAGGTGAACACAAACAGCAGGGACAGACCCAGCCCTGCCATCCATCCCTGCCCCTCCGCAGGAGCCCTCGGAGCCCAACAAGCAGAGAAGCGGCTCGCAGTGGTTTTAATCAGCCCGCGCAGTAAAAGGAAATCAGTCTTGTTAAAGGAGAATCGTAAAACAGCTTTGAAAACCACAGAGCCGTGCAGAAGTGTTCAGCTTTGTTTGTTTAGAGCCCAGCCATTTTACGGTGCAATAAACCTCCTGGCACGTAGGCTGGGAGCGTAAATCCTGCTCCAACTCCTCGGTGTGCAGCCCAACAGCACGGCAACGTGCGGAGCCGTCGAGCCGACACCGGGAGCCAGGGCACTGTGTCTTTGTGTCCTTGGGCTCTCCCAGCCAGCCTGCCTGGATTTATTTTTGCCCAGCAGACAGCTCCACGCTCCTGGGACGTGACAGATGTTGCGAGCATCAGTCTCCCTGCAACGCTCATTTTAATGCAACTTGCCGAGCTTCTCCAGCGTTGGTGATTTTCCACTTTGTCACCATT
Source organism: Callipepla californica brunnescens (assembly GCA_023055505.1). Lineage (NCBI taxonomy): Eukaryota > Metazoa > Chordata > Aves > Galliformes > Odontophoridae > Callipepla > Callipepla californica. The sequence goes on from JALIRH010000055.1 coordinate 2,023,785, forward strand.
CCTCCAGGTTACACAGCTTCAGCTCTCAGCTCGGGCCTAAAAAGAGCTCCGTGGCTCCTCACGTGCACTGAGGCTTCCTGCAGCACCGTGGTTGTTGCTGTGCTGGCACAGCCCCTCCTGCAGTCCCTGCCCGGAGCTGAGGGCTCAGAGCTCTGTGTCACCCCGGGGCAGATGACAAATGGCACATGAGGATGTTGTGGGGAACGTGCACACGCAGTGATAGAGATGTAGTGAATTAAACGTTGGTAAAATGGATGCGGGGCCGCTGTAATGAATGTGTGTGTGTGTAGGGAGGGTTAGGACACGGGTGTGATGAATGTTGTCTATCAGCTGTGATAAAAAGCCCATCGTCCCCAATACGTATTTTCGAAAACTAATTTAAGGCTGAAAGAGATCCTTAAAAATGAGGAGGGGAAATTGGCTAGGATATATTTAGAGTCCCTTGGTAGGTGTGAAGTGAAAACACTGCCTGTGGGGTGAAGGGGATGGCTGTGGGCATGGCGCAGTCCACAATAAGAGGATGGGGCTGAGTGGGTCCTGGCAATGCAATCAGGGACTGTGCCCACAGCCAGCCCAGCCCACACTGACCTCAGCATCCCTCTGTTCCCGTCCTGAATCTTCAAAACTCTTCAAAGCAGACGTGAGGTGTTGCCAGAGTTGTTCCCTCCAGGGAAGGAAGCTCCTGCAAAGGGATGGAAGTGTAAGCAGCACTTCTGCTAGAGGTGCTGAGGAACAGAGCCCAACCCTGCTGCTGATGGGTGGATGTGGTGCCCTGACCCTGCATGCTGTCCTGGTGGGACATCCCCTGGTAGAAAGCTCTGCATGTGTGTGTACATCACCAGAAGGGTTCAGAGAAGCCAACATCTAAAACAGGAACAGCACACGGGCAGTTCAGTGCTGAGGTAACAGTAAGGCATGATGGATTTAGCTGATGCACAGCAGCCACGGGAAGAGTGGCTCTTGCTGTACTAAGAGCTTTGTGACTTTGCCTTAGGCGCTCTTTTGTTGCACGGCTGAATTTGTGCTGTGCCCCTCTTGGTGAGATCTGTGCCCAATCCCCAGCGAGGGCTGCTGTGCAAGACGCACGCGACGCCTGCACTTCCCTTCCATCTTCAGAAATACATAAACGGCAACTTCTTCCAGCGCAGAACAAGTTAGGAGAGGTTCCAGCGGGTAATGCCTCTCCTCCACCAACAGCTGAGCGGGTCTGGCAGTCCCAGCACATCCCTTTGCCATCCCTGCAGCTGCCCACGGGTGCTCCCCACTGGGTCCCTGCAGCCAGGGCCATCCCGCAGACCCAGCAATGGTGTCTCCTGTTCAGCCCCAACCTGGGGCTCCGTCCACCTGAAGGGCTGAGTTTTGCTCTTGGCTCTTCCCGGTCTTTCATTTAATCTCGCTGCGGTGTTCGCTATGACAAGATCATTAGAAACCGAGTTAATGTTGCAGAGCTCTTCCTCCCGAGCAGTGTGTAACCACGCAGACGATGCCTGCAAGACAAGAGACTTAATTGCGTTCTGTCGGTATCCAGGGGGATGTCAGCCCGTCGAATTTAAAGCCAGGCGGGATGGGGGTGGGAAATGCACCTCCATTACTCACCCAGGTTGAATGAGGTTTCGGTTTTATTATCTCCTGAAATAGCCAGTGCCTGGGAGGTGCTGATTGAAGCCATTTGAAAACATGACAACATCCTTGGGACAATAGGTGTCTAATCTAATGAAGCCAGAATGCATTAGCTAAGAGCTGCGTAAAGCGAAGAAAATGCAATTAAAGCATTCCTGAGGACAGATGTCGACCTACGTAGGGGACACTGATATGAAGACGTCGGCAGAAGTCTAATGAAAATAAATGATCTGTTTGAAGCGTTCCTCAAATCAATAATGGAGCCCGAGGCACTGCTGTCTCCCCATCCCCTCTGGTGATGCCTGCCCTGGCTGAGGTCGGGCTGGGGACGGTGCACAGCGTGAGGAGGGGCTGCAGGCAGTGCTCCCCCACCACCCTGCTCCCCCTCCACCCCTCACCTGAGCCCTTCCCTCAAAACATCCATGTATTTCCCAGCTGTGCCTGCAGGATCCCTCCTGAAGATCTACACCGGAGAGGAGCACACAACCATCTCCCATCGCAGACATCCATGCCCTGAACTACATTTTAGTTCCACCGTCGGTAGCATCGACTTCTCGTTGTGCTTTGTATTTTAGGCTCCCAGACTGTCTCTGACTGATTTCCTTTCAGCCCCAGCTCCTCGCTGACAGGGGAACCCTGACAACGTTTTGATGTGAGCCCATCCGTCTCACTGTCTGTCTGTGTGACGATGTGAAGCCACTGTGCATCTGCTGCAGCCTCTGCCACGCTGTCTGCTGCAGGCAGGACCCAGCGGTGCCCCACACCCACTGTGATCCTGCACCCATCAGCTGGGGCTCTGAGTGAGGGCTGTTCACCTTCCCACTGCGGTTGGGCTGATGGAAGCAGCTCAGTAATTCACATCCCTCAACCTCAAAATAATTCTAATAAAACGAAACAAAAGAAACCCACTCTGAGCTCCCCAGCTTGCATTGGCAGCCTGTGTTTCGGTGAGCTGCAGAGGTTGACTTGCGGGGTGTTGTCCACCTACTGGCGGTCCTTCCCCACATCACTTCAGTTTCCACCTTTCTCCCTTTCTCATCTCCTGGGTCGTGCTTTGGGCAAGAAAACGGGCAGAAAACAGAGGCAGAGACTGTCAGGCTTTGTGACACTTCCACAATAGGCTTTCGGGCTCCGTGCAGGAGCGGACTGCGGAAGGATCGTCTGCTGCCACCTCCTAATCCCATCATCCAGCACTCTGCCCACTCCCTGCCCTCACCCTAACCCTAACCCTGCCCCCTCCCTGCTGTGGGGCTCTGGGGCTGCAGGGAACCATGCTCAGTGCCCACAGAGGCACAGGGAGTGCCGCTGTCACCTCCCTGTGTGTTCCAATAAATGGGAAGGGAGGAAACGTTCCTTTCCCTTATTATTCAACACGGATTGTGTTTCTCTCTCTCTCTCTCTCTCTGCTATATTGGAGCTGTGTCAAGGATGTGGGTTTTCCTGTTGTGCTGCTATCACGCACTTAGATAGAGACACCTTCCTCTCTAGACTCCTACCCCTGTTATAAATAGTAATTAAAGAACACCCACTTTCTGTAAATTGCTGGCAGAAGTAACTCGCGTCGAATCACGAGTTTTAATTGACAGCGACGGGTTTATCTCGAGGCCCAAGTTGTATCTTTGGGAGCTTTGATTCTTTGTGCCACACCACCTCTGGCCGTGGTGCAGTGCTCCCTGGCACCGCCTGCGTTCCCTGCAGGAAGAACTGCTCTGAGCTGTGAGATGGAAAATCAGGGATGCTGCAGAGCTGATGCAGAGGTCCCTCTGTCCCAGCAGCACCACGAGTGCTGTGCTGCGTGCAGGCCTGGGCATCTCTGGGTGCACCACGACGAGCTGCTCCTGCACAGTGCTGGGGAGCAATGTGCAAGGAGGCGTGTGTGCCCGAAGAAAGCAAAGCCAGAACGATTGCGTCAGGATCCCTGGCTATGAAATGACGGAGAGGGAATAACCTGGACTCTTTTTGTCACAAGAAGCGCTGTAATAATTCCGGTTCTCCTGCAAAGCTGCGTTACATCTTCACTCAATTTGACTTTGCCCACAAGCAGCCACAGCAAAGCAGTCTGAGTCCCTGCTCCTCCCCAGAGAGGCACAGCATCGCCCATGTACATCCCACTTACCCAGGGAGCTCGTGTTTACAGTTGCAAACAGCTATTTATCCAGCACGCCAATTGCCATCACCCCAGAGCACCTAAATCTCACAAAAAGCATTTTCATTGCCCTGTTCATCTCTTCCTCTCCTCTTGGTTAATGGGATTCACTTAAAAACATTTAACGGCATAAACCCCCACAGCGGAGTGCCGTTCCTGTGGCTGCTGTGTCCCAGTGTGTGCTCCCAGGGCTCTGCCCCAGCTCCTGGCTGCACACCACACTTCTGCTTTGTCGCAGGTGCCCTGTGTTGTGGCACTGTGTTGGTTTCGTGGTGCTGCTCACCTGGCCCTTAGGAGGCCATCCTGAGCTTTGCTTCTTGCATCAGCAAATGCAAAAGACCCAGCGCTGCCCTGAGCACACATCCAACAGACACAGCATTCCCCCAGAGAGAGCATCAACCAGAGCAGGCCTCGTTACAGGGAACACGCTCACAGAACAACCTGAATTGCACAGCTCTAAATCCTTACCCAAATGCACAAGGCTTCCCCGAAGCAGGTCTTTGTAACAGATGATCTAGGGCTCTAGAGGGGATAAGATGCTGCTGCTTTATTTCAGCTCCATTATGGAATTTAAATACTGTGCAAGTTAATGGAGATGTTTATGCCTGCACATAAAGCAGCGAGCTGTGCTCCGTCCCGCTGTGCAGCGACAGCAGCTCACTCCCTGCTGCCAGGGTTGGGGGGAGCGGTGCCACGCAGCCCTAGGCTGGTGGGGGGGGGGGAAGGTCTCTCCTTGCAGAGCTTTGTGTCCGGGGGGAAAATATTAAACTGACCATTTGCAAAGTGTGACTTAATGACCATCCGTGCTTAGCAGCACCCGCAAAGCCCGGGGTGGAAACATCGCTAATGAGTGCTTCTGCTCGGCGCTTCCTGGCGCAGTTTCTCTCGTCTAATGAGCATCTGATTCGGTGCAACACACACACGCGTGCACCCACGGGGACGCTCCAGGATGGCACACTGCTTTTGGGGCTAGATTTGAAGCTGGCACCCCCTGGGCTGTCCCAGGAGGTGCCCCATGTGGTCCCAGCAGGTCCCTTGCCCCCAGAGGACGTCTGTGTCTGAGAGGTGCCAGGGCTGACTGCCTGCACAGTGCACGTTGTGCTGAGAGCCAGCGGTGCTGTGGCACAGAGAGCTCCTGCAGAGCTACTGCACAGCCCTCCCTGAACCCATGCAGAGCATCCTGTGATGGCATTTCATCACCACAGGAGCAGCAGAGTCCCCCTTACCCCACGTTTTGTGCCCCTTCTTCCTCCCTTTGCCACCTGACGTGTGTCAGCAAGCAGCCAGAAGGGGACACGTGTCCCCGAGCAGCCCCCACCACGAGTGTGCTGTGCTTCCAAACACTGCACCGAGCTGAAAGGCCACACCAGGGGCACGGCTGCTGGCAGCCCGCGGGCTCCCGCTGCCAGGCCTCGTTGCGTGGCAGATTGTTGGAATGCATCAAAGAGCAAAGCAGGCGAAGGGCCAGCGCTGATCCCCGTGGTGAAGCCGTGCAGCAGAGCCCAGGGACAGAGCTGCACCCCCTGACCCCGTTCTGCTGCTTTTGTTGGTGCCCATCAGCCGCGGGACCGCAGCCCCTGCGCCGAGCGATAACGGCTTCGCTTTGTCTGATGCTGAAGGTGCTTGTCAGCCTCGGCGAGATAAAAAGGCCAAACACATTTATAATTGTGTAATTAAATGGCTCCTGTGCCTTCCAGGCGTCTCTCGCAGCTGGGAGGACGGTTTAGCACCAGCAGTGACAGGATGATGGCACCACGCTGGGACGTGCTGTCAGTTCCTGCCGTGGCTCAGCCAGGGGTCCCAGGCTGGCACTGCCATCCCCATGGGGCCGCATCCCTTTGCTGAGTCCCTGTCCCAGCCCCAGCACGAGGGTGAGGAGCTGCGGGTCCCTGAGGGCTCTGCTCTGTCCTGGGCGGCTCAAGCACTGCACCCACGTCCACTCAGTGCAGTTTAAGTGGGTTTTTGCTGGGAAATAGGGAGGAAAAGGCCAGGGCTGATGCAATGCAAAATCCTGAACGGCTGAACAAGAACCCTAACAACTCTAAGTCTCGCTCTAAGAGAGGCTTGCTTATCACGACCCCGCCGACTGTGAGGTTAATACATTAACCACGTGTTTTCTACGTTTGCCATTAGCAGAACAGAGCACAGGAGCTGGAAGTGCCGCAGGGAGGAGGTGGGCACGGGGAGCTCCTGCTAAAGGCAAACCCCAGAGCCGTGGGACACACATCCCATGTGCAGGTCCTGCCCAGAACTGCTCCCTGGGCTCTCTCAGGAGCTCCCTGTTGGCAGGGCCCAGGCTCAGGCCATGGCATGCAGCAATCCCAGATGTGCCACGGCACGGGGGAGGGCAGAGGTGGGGGAACAGAGGGAGATTAACACAAGGAAGGATGGTGTATCCGTTCCTGCGACACTTCAAGCGGCAGATCGCTGATTATGATGATAGATGGCACCGGTTCTTCCTGATAATTAGCAGTCGTTCATATTTAAATGGAACTCTCCCTCCAGAGCCAGGTTTTTTTAAATGTTCCCTGGGTATGGCTCTCTCCTGCTCTCCCTGCCTCCTTTCTCAGGCTGCTTTGCCACCTAAAGACTGACTCAGAGGGGAACAGAAGGCAACGGTGGTCCGAAGGGAGGTGGGACACGAGGCAAACAGCAAGGTGACAGATGCTGCTGTCCTTGGAGAGCAGGGACATGATTTTCCAGATGTTTTCCAGAGCTTCCTCAAAGACACCGCGTGTGTCAGAGGCTGATACATGCACTGCTGGATGCACAGACACATGCACAGCTGCAGCCCAGGCTGGAAACTCCCCCTCATACCTCCGAGGACAGGGATTAGATCATGAGACATTTGCTTGGGTCTGCTGTGCAGAAAATATTCAGCCCACTCAGCTCCACCAGCAGAGAATGGAGGAGGGGGGAGGGAGGAAGAAAGGAGCAGAAGCTTCAATGTCAGCCCGTGCAATCCATCACTGCAGCAGGGCAGGCATAAAGCAGGGAGCAATAAGTCATGCAGACAAAGCTTCCAGCTCAGACCAGGACACGCTGACACTGTGCAGTGCAACCCAATAAGCCCCAAAATCTGCCTCCCTCATAGATCATACACTGAGGGGTAGGGGGCAGGGGGACTCCATCAGGAGTCCCACGGCCCCACTGCATGTCCCTAACCCATAATGGAAGTGTCCCACTCCCTCCCCAGTAGTGTGATGGTACCCAAACTTCATTCCCCCCAAGGAAAGTCATCAAAAAAAGGGGGAAAACATCACGCACAGAGCTCCAGGAGGCAGCAGCACAGGTAAAGCCTGAGCAAAAAGCACCTCTGATGGCTGCGCCTGCGATCCCCAATTCATAGCCCCGCTTCAGAGCTCTAATTATTTCTTTATAGTGCCAATACAGCCCTGGCCGGGCTCCTAGTGAAGATTGGCTGAATTAATTGATCGACAGAAGGCAAATAGACTTCACCCGCTTTAAGCACCCATTCAGTTCCCTTTTCGGAGCAGCTGTCACTGTTGTCAGCGCACTGCAATGAGGCTTTGTACACACTCCCTGGCATTAAGCAGCCTAAGAAAAAGAGAAGGAACGGGATCTGCTGAATTAGACACACTGAATTATTTCTAAACGTTACTATTTGTGCAGTGCTTGCATTTAACGTGCTGGCCTTATGGTGCTCGCCTTTCCCCAGTTAAACAATTTACTGCATGCCTTGAGTGTAGGAACTCAGCACCTCTGCTGAGCTGCAGGAGCTCACTTGCTATTAAAGAAGGCAGGACATCGTTTTACAGCTGGCGATGGCTCAAGCTCTGCGTGACCTGGCACCTGGCACCCTGCTGCCACTGCCTTTTCCATCAGGATACCTGAAACGACCCACACAGACAAGCCAGGGCAGAATTAGTGCTGTTTTTACTTGGGTATTTAGGCATCTCATTATTGCAATCTTCAAACATAGTTCGATAAATACAAAATTAACAAAAATGTCAATAGATCTTCATCACCATCTATCATTGTTATTATTGTCATTACTATCCCAAACCAACAGCGATTCCCTGGAGATGTCTGACGAACAGCTCAAACATTGAATGTACACAGTGTCCCCTCACGATCTTATATTACATTTGTTTCAAGCTTATAAAAATATATATTGACTTCTCAAGTATGTATTTACAGTATATAACACGTGGTTAATGACTATCAAAAAGCAGCTGGAGGTGAACCAACGTGATCTGCACTGACTCTGCCTCTACTCCTGGCTGCAGGGAACTGTCCCAGAGAGGAGCACGGCTGGGAGCTGCCCAGGGGGAATGCAGGGCTCAGCATGGGAGGATTTGCAAAGAGGAGTTATGCAGAGAACTCTGGAGGAGAGGCTGTGCTGTGCCTCTTCTCCCTGGCCAAGAGGAACATCTAGTGGAGACATCCTCCTTAGGAATACAAGGAACAGCACAGCAACAGGAGGCTGCTCAAGAACAGAGTGCGCTGGGCCGAATGCAGATGGAGCCCCCCCAGGGGCCACGTGTGTGTGTGGGGCTGATGCTGCTCAGGGTGGGATGGAGGGTCTGGGAGCACCAACTCCTGCAAGAGCTCAGCAGAAACCTAAAGATGCAAATCCAAGCCACGTGTCAGCTCAGGCAGGTCACCAGGAGCTCCTCCCTCACTCCTCTCCAGCCCAGAGTCTCCTGGTGCTAATGGTTCAGGTGGGCTGAGCTCTGCCCTGCACCTTCCTGAGCACTGGCATGATGTGTCTGGGAAGCTCTGCCCACACTGCATGGATGGGCTGAGAGCATCTCCTCCCAAAGCATTTCCCTTGGTCGAGCAGCTGCACAACAGCGTTGCTAATTAATTTAATTATAAGGCATTGAATACTTCCCCAAAGAGGAGGTGCTGAGAGGGCACAAGTTAATTTTAAAATCGTAGCAACAATTTATAACTTAATCTGCTCGGCTGATTATCTTCAGGGCTGAAAGAGCTCGGTCACAGCCGTGTGCTGGTGCCACCTGCGAGGCCACGAAGCACATTCCCATGGCATGAAGGAGGGAACAGGGTGGCCATCGTGCCTCGCTCCTGCCCTGGCCACAGAACGATGCTGCTGGGGAGAAACAGCTCTGAAATGCTGCATCCCTCACCACAGAAAGTCAGGAAAGTAATTAAACGCGGAATTTCTTTGGGGAACAGCTAGAGAATGCAGTACAAGAGCCTGATTCTGCAGGGTAAACGCTCAAGAAGTGATTGAAAAATGGTCTCATTTTTAATTGGAGTACTCCAGCACAGAGCCAGCATGCAAGTGCTCAGCCACGTGGATCAGGGGCTTTGTGAACTCACTGCTGGGGAAGGACGAGGACAAGGACTTCCCCTTCCTCACCCCGACATCCCCCTCTGCCTCAGCAGGGAACGCAGACAGTGCATCAGAGCTCGCCAGGTCTGTCACTTTTGTCAGCACTGCCTTTGGTTGTAGGTTCTTAAACGACAAACAAAACCCGGGAGCTTTCCCAAGGAATAACATTTCATCTGTCAGAAACTTCACTCTCTCATCCACTTTTTGCCAAGAATTCAACTGCTCTCGGGTACTTCAGTGCATGCATCCCTACACCTGACCTCGCTCAGCAGGCACACGGGGACCTGCACTGCACATCAGACCTGAGCACCCATGGACTCCCTGCACAGCTGTGGGCAGTGGCTTCAGCACGCAGTTCCTCAGCCTCCCCCAGTGGGTCAGGCAGGTGTTACAGCCACTGGAGCACCTCCCCAGTGCTTTCTCCAGTCGCTGATGGCTGTTCCTATTTGCCACAGTTTCATTCCTTTTTGCTAGCTTCACTTCCTCACCATTGGACTTGAGATGCTCAGGGCCCTCAGCACCTTCATAGAATCATACAATCATTAAGGGTTGAAAAGACCACTAAGATCATCCAGTCCAACACATCACAGACCCCAGGTGAGGTCTTCTACGTGCTCGTGGCCAGCAGTTTTCCAGCCCATGGTGCCCACCACGGCACCGTGTCACCCTGCACCTGGCCCATCCTGCAGCCACCTCCACGCAGGAGGGATGGGAGTGGGAGATGTGGGATCAGAAATCACGTTGGTTCAGCTCCCTGCCTGGAGACCTCTAATATACTTTCTCTATAGATAAAATGTAAACATAACGAGCATACAAATTGCACTTGATCCTCGGGATCTGGCATTTCTACCAAATGAAGGTTTCAGTTCACTATTATTACTCTTCTGGGTGCGACACGGCAGGATGATGGCAACGGACCCAATGACAGCAGAACCTGAACGCAAATCATTTCTGTAAACCAAATGATAATAATAATAAAAAAAAGACCAAATGGCATTGGGGAATGCTGTCCAAACTGCAGAAGGAGAGCACTGAGAGCTGGTGGCAGCTCACTGCAGCACTGCCTGCAAATGGCAACGCGAGGCAGAAAAAGGACAAGTATACTTAGCCAGCACCTTCTTGACACCGCTTGCTGGTGCTCAGCCAAAGAGCTCTGATCCCCGATGCAATCACATTGAAATAGCTGAACAAAGTTAAATGTGGTCTTGAATACTCACGGCCCCGGTCTCAGCAGCCAAGCCAGAGGGCTCTGAGGGCACAGCATCGTGCTGGTTGGAAGGAACCCACCAGGAACTGGATCCCTAAAGCAACTGTGAAGGCTGTGGGGCCAGGATAGATGTGACCTCGTGGCAGGTGGGTGCCACGCCAGCCCTGCGAGCAGGCTGTGTCAGCACCCTGCAGCTCACTGCCTTCTAGATGCATCCCCTCGGCGCAGGTTAGCAGCAGCTAGATCTGAATCCTACGCGTACAGACTTCCAACTGCACTGTGAACACACTCTCTACAGCATTCATTCCTTTTGTAAATCTTTGTCTTTCATCATTAATAATTCACTTGCAATACGTACAGATGATAATAAAAGGCCTACAAAGCTCTGTACAAGGCTGCAAAGACCCGTTTAATTAACTGGCTTCAAAGAAACCTTGTATTGTTAAGCAGATGCTATTTATGCCTTCTGTCACGGATTGGGCCTGTAGCAGAAATGCCAGTGCACGAGGCACGCCGTGCAGAGCTGCTACACAACAAAGTGCTGCGTGCCCAGCAGCTCCCATCCCTCAGCCATGCAGCACTGCTCTGTTTCTCCCTGCAGGACGGGGCCCTGCAGCACTGACTGCACCCAGCTGAACCCATCCTCTTTCCCAGTGGTTATTTCTACACCACCGCCCTGAGCAGTGCTGGGACTGCAAAGTGAGCACGGCTGCCGGCAGACCTGACGGGGTCTGTGTTAGTGCTGGGGGTGATCAGACCCCTCCACTTTTCCAGACCTCACAAAGACATCTCCTGCATGCAAGGAGCAGCTTGCCAATGTGGGCACAACTCACTTCCACTGCCCTCCTGCATCTCATCTCTCCCGGTGCCATCCCACTCCTCCACTGCCAGCGAGGCATGATATGGGATGCCTGCAAGACTTTGCAGGGCAGGAAGCAGGGAGAAGGGGCTAAAAAAGCACCAGGTGCTTTAGCATCAGCCCTGTAAGGGCAGCAGGCTCCTGCCCACTGCTGCTCTGCTCTGGAAGTTCCCATCCCTCTTGGTGGGCTCAGAGAATGGACCTGCACAAAAAGCAGCAAAGGCTGAAAGCATCAGCGGGGCAGCCCAAGGCTCCTCTGCTCTCCCTCCCTTGGCTGTGACTCCCTTCATCAAAGCCTTCCATTTCCCTCTCTGAAATCATCTTGTCAAGAGCACCTTCCGAACACTCAGCACTGCACTTTGGCGGGGAACGCTTGTTTCTGTTCACTGACAGTGGTGTCAGGATTCAGCAAGGTGACTCTCGGAGCGGAAGGGACGTGGCTGGGACAGAGCTTCCTTCCAGTGTGCCAGATGGGCAAAGTCACCTTCCCGAAGCCGGGCGTGAGCCTCTAAAAATAAAAGCAATAAAAGCTCCTTGGTGGGGTTGGTAGAAGATGTCAGCCTGTATAAAAATACCCATGGATTTCACCAGTAGGACGCTAGATAGGAAAATGCTGTCAGTTCTGGATGAAGACAGCGCAGAAATGTTCATCCACCCTGTGAACCCAGTTACCACGTGAAATGGCGTCATCACAGTTTGACTCATCTCCCAGAGCAGCGATGGGGAGAACAAACAGCCACCCGAGCACACTGTGCCTGGGCACACTCAGCTTCCCCAGCACAGGGGATGGCACAGCCTGCCCTCTTGCCACGTGGAACGACTCCTCTGGCAGCAGCTCACCAAATCCCTCGTCCCACCTGAAACCGTGAGGTTTCTGAGATTTGGTCCAGTGTGGGCCAGCACCTCCTCCTGCTCTGCTGGTCCGTGCTCCGTGTCACACCTGCACGCCCCGGCCATGCATCTGGATCACCTGGGCCCGCAGGGTTTGGATGCCACTCAGGATGGTCTTCTGGTGCTCCACCTGCGTGATCCCCAGGCTCAGGATGTCTCTGCAAAATACACCTCGCCGTCAGGGGAACGAGCCTGCGCTCAGCCTCCCACGCTGCCTGCTCCCCATCAATTGGCAGGGTGAATTTCAGATCACTGGGCTACCTGCAGGAGTAAGAAAGCCCCCAGTGCACTGGCCCAGCTGAACAGCACGGACCTTGGGAGGGACCTGGGGGTAACATGAGATCGCAGCACACAACAGTTCCCAACACAGCTGCTGGACCTGGAGGTCCCACGCTGCCTTCTGTCACCAAATTCCTCCTCCGTCTGACCCTGCTCTGTGTGTGGGCCAAGTAACACTCTACTCCTGCCAGAAATCACAGGTTAAAATCCCAAACCACGGCACAAGCAAACAAAGCCACGCCAGTGAGCCCCTTCGCAGGCACACTTGGGAAGATCTGCCCTCTCCGTTAGCCACGAGTGTTTGTAATTTAGAAACCTTACAACGTTCTGCTTAAACCGAACCCAGCAACGCCAGGCTGCAGCCTGACCCCCCTCACTTACTGCGCTGTCATCCTGGCCACGGATTCCAGGTAGCAGCATCCTGCAGCAGTGAAGTTATCCCGGTACCTGCCCATCCCTATTGCTTCCAGCCACTCCCCCACAGAGCTGAACGCCGGGAAAGCTGCGAAGGAGCGCTCAGTGAGGGGCACAGTGCTGCGGGACCTGCGGGCAGAAGGGAGGTGATGGGCAGCGGGGACCACGGCAGGGACCCCACCTCACGGCCACGGGGGACAGACAGGAGGAACCTGGTGCACGGAGGCGGCTCTGGGCTCTGCAGCATCTTGCTGAGGACGTCGTGGATGTGGGAGAACTTGGGGCGCTGGCTGCGCTCCTTCTGCCAGCAGTCCAGCATCAGCTGGTGCAGCGGGGGCTGGCAGTGTGCTGGGGCAGGCAGGCGGAAGCCGTCCTCCACCGCCTTCATCACCTGCATGAGAGGCAGAGAGGTGATGGTGAGTAGAGATTGCAGCAGATACAGAGAGCCACGGCGGAGGCAAGCTGCCTGCTGGCCATACAGAGACATCAGGCTCGCAGTTGAGGGACTCACATCCTGGTGGGACATGTCCCAGTAGGGTCTCTCTCCATAGGACATCACTTCCCACATGACGATGCCGAAGCTCCACACGTCGCTGGCCGGGCTGAAGTGGTGGTACTGGATGGCTTCGGGGGCTGACCACAGCACCAGGCTCTTCCCACGCTGCCAGGCAGAAAAAGGGGAGAAACTGAACTGTCACATAGGACAGAGAGTGACACACGTGATGCTCGCGGCCATCCCGGGCATCCTTCCCCCTGCATACCCCGTGCAGCTTTAATAGCGACAACTTGTGCCTCCATTTGTTTTAAAATGGTCATGCAATGGTATGCTGCATGGGAAGGCGAGCCCTGAAATATTAATGGAGGGGGGAACGGCTCTGGGAAGAGCTGATGGCATTTCATACATTAATATTTAACGAAAGCCATCTCAGAGCTGCACAAACACACAGCTCCTCCACCCCGGCTGCTCTCCTGTAATTAGCAACCCTGTCCTCCACCTCTGCAGAACCCTCCGGATGCACTGGGGGAAGCAGGTGACAGACACTGCAGCTAATTGTAATTAGCAGCAGAGAGACCTCAACCCCTAAGCTACCAGCTGGGCTCCCTATGCCATGGAAAGGCTTCTCCCGTGCTCCACGGGTTGCTCAGCGCTCGGTCCCATTTCACCACGCTCTCCCTAGGATGGGGATGCAGATCCCCACCCAAACATGTCCGAATCTCATTCCGAAAGCCTCCTTACCATGGTGGAGAAGATGGTCTCCATCTTATCTTCCTGCGGCCGTCTGAATCCTGTGATTTTACAAGCCAGGCTGCTGTTCACCAGGACTTTGTGGGCAGCCAGGCTTTTGTGTATGTAACCCATCTCTGCCAGGTACTTCATGCCAGCAGCGATCCCCTGCAGCATGCTGAGGAGCTGGCTGGCCGTGAGCTGGCCCTCGTGTTTCTGCAAAACAACAAAAAGAAAACAACAAATAAAAGAGGAGGAAGAAAAGCCAGAGCTGAGCGACGCCTGCTGAAGCCCGAGAGGGTGACGGAGCCCAGCAGTGAACACACAGCACTCACCCTGAGGAAAGAGTCCAGCACTCCGTTCCCCATGTACTCCATCACTATCATCATGGTGTTCCCTGCACGGACAGACAAGGAGCACCGTGTGAGTGCTGCTGCAGGGGGGGGACAGAAGCACAGAGCACATCTCCCATCCCTCAAAGCTCGCCGCCTGCAAATACGGGATGCTTGACAGATTTTCCACGCAGGATTCCTTGTCACGAGATCCACGTGACCGATAGGGATGGGTGGGATGGCAAGGCTTGCTGATGGAAAGCATCACAGCGCTTTGGCACGGCTGAGCACGTGCACTGGGACTTGTGCAGCGTTGCTGAGGGAGGAGCCGATGCTGGAAGGTGCTTCACAGCAAAGATGTGACTTTCTCATTCTGAATTATCATAACTGAAAGATGCACGGAGCTCCAGCACAGCACTGGGCTTCCTGCACCCTGACAGCACGGACGCAGAACGAGCTCTGCCAGCATTCACGAAGCGCAACAAAAGGAAGATCTGGCTAAAAAGAACAGAAACACAACTGCCAGGAGGCGATCCTCATTACGTGAAGAGTTCGTTCTCATTTCTCCAGCTGTTCTGGAAAGCCTGGTACAAAGTCAAGCGTTTTCTTCAAAGATTGTGACAGGGGCACAGGCTCACGGAGCATGGCCTTATCCAAGAGCAGGACGAGGTGCTCCTGGGGTGTCTGCGCCTCTCGACAAGATGAGATCATTTCAAATAAACATGTTACTTAAAGAATTACACACAAGCAGCCAGCTCGGCCCCAGACTCAGAGCAGAGATGCTTCCTCACGTAGTGAAGGATTGCTTCACATCATTGCACGTGCTCACATGCCTTTGGATTTACACCAATACCCATTTAACGCAGCACTGCAGAGCAGCTCAGCGCACGCTCCCATGAGGGCTGGGAGCAGTTGGCCTCATCTGTCTTCACCAACACCACCTCCCTCCAATTTGCTTTTATTAAAAGCACGCTGTTGTGCTGCTAAGCCAGTCCTACTCCTCGGATTTATTAATCTAGCTGTAAGCATTTTATTAATCATCAGAGTGCTAAAATAGCTAACACTTGATTTCCAGAGAACAACAGCATGGCACTCGTGGCACCAAGGCATCGCTCTCCAAAGCATCAGCTCCAGCACGCTGCCAAAATCTGTGGTGCATCACCAACATCAGCATCCTTGCACTTTTTCAGAGGGCAATCAGGCAGCCATCACCCCCTGACAGCACAGTGACAGGTTCCAGCACTCCTTTCTGTGCTTCTCCACCTGCACGAGCCATTTCTTGAGTATAAAATACCCAGCTCCTTCATTTTCATCCTAATGAAGTCCTGGAGCCCGCTGGCATCGTGCTGCTCAGGGCTCTGTGGGTTGGCAGCACGGGCAGCATGCACGGGCACTCCTGCTATATGGGAATGCTGTTGCAAAAATGGAAAGAAAGGTGTAGAAATGCCTCGCACGGTAAAACCACGGACTGGTTCGCACGCGGTGCCTTCATCAGGCAGTGCTGACATTGTACTTCCTTCAAGGGCACTGGATCTGCTGTGCACAAAGGGCACTGCACAAACAATGAGTGCATGGCCCCTGAACCCTGGAGCAGCCACAGCACGGCGTGCAGGCAGAGCAGGGCTTCCACACTTAAAGAATTAAAGAAGCCACGCCACGCAGAGAACCCTTTGTGCCAGCCAGAGGATACAAACAGCACAAACAACGCAGAGCAGAGGCAGGTTTCACTCTGCCCCCCAGCACCAAGCCCACTCCCACCTCGTGCAGCCCCTTTACCTCTGGTGATGACCCCCTCCAGGCGGATGACGTTGGCGTGGTCGAACTGGCCCATGGTGCACGCCTTGGCCAGGAAGCAGCGCTGCTGCTTGGCGGAGCAGCCGGCCCGCAGCGTCTGGATGGCCACTGGCAGCTCCCTCTTGCTGGGCAGCTTCAGGCAGCCCCGGCAGATCTCACCGAATTCTCCTGTGTGGCACAGAGAGGGGGTGAGCAGGAACCCCACCGGGACATCTCCGTGTTCCCAGAGGGCCCCGTGCCACCGCGGGCACATCGCCGCATCGATGTCTGTTGTTTGCAGATGGTGAAGGAAGGAGCAGTGCTGTGTAAGGGCGATGATGTCACAGCAGCCACAGCAAAGTGGAGGGCAGCAGACCTGAAGGATTTCCCTGTAGGAGTGATCTCTTTTGTTTTGGGAACACACAGTGCAGCTCTCCAGCACGAGCCAGGAGTGCACACAGGATGGAACTTCCCATCATTAACAAGAGGATTTGCCAGACCTCAGCCTCATCCCTGCCTGCATGCAGATTTCCCTCTGCCATCCACGCTGCTGCCTTCCCCAACCCCACAGCCCCACATACAAGATCTGCACCAGCATGTGACACTAAAAATCACCAATGCAACACCTCTTCTTCCTCGGTCCCCGAGCTCTATTCTCCCCACGCTCCACTCGAGGGCACACTGAACACTTCTCCACGAAAAGATCAACCTCCAGTCACCACGCTCACACTCCCTGGGTCCAGCCCCTTCTGCTTCCAAGCACAGCTCTGCTTTGCACAGCAACAAAGCACAGCAGGACCTGGAGCATCCGAGCAGCACCTGGGGCTGAGCACCCCGCTCCTCACAGCCACGTGCTCAGCAACAGGAGCTACCGAACTCACAGCAAAAGGCCAATATTGGCTTTTACAGCAAAAAGAGGTGTAGATCTTGAAAAGCTCTATTGATCTGAAAGCCAGGTGCTTGTTAGGTCAGCAGCGAGACTAATGCACTCTTAAATTCTTTATATTTAAACATCTCCCCGACAAATTTCCTTGATCTCTCAAACACCAATCCGTTTCTGGAAGCGACGTGGGACTGTGGGCCCAGCAGCACCCAGATGACTTCTGCTGCTCCTTCCACCACTGCCCTCAGAGCTGGAGGGCAACCCCCACCTCCCCCCCACACACACCTCTTCTTCTTCTGCAGCTGAATTTATCTTTAGGAAAAAGAAAACGACAAAGAATAATCTTGTTTCCCGTGTTCTGGAGCACATTAGTGGTTAAAGCTCTAGGGCCCAGCGTGGGGATTTTAATTTGCTTTTAAGTTTTAGGCACTGGGGCTGATGAAAATCAATAAATCATTAAGTTCACGTATTTATAAATAGCTCCTGTGCTGCTGTCAGCCTGCCCAGATGCAGATCACTGCTGATGCCTCTGGTGTGCTCCTCACCCCGTTGGCCCTACAGTGCCACAGCAAAACAAACCAGAAGGGGAAATTCAGCTGCAGGACATGTGCCCAGAGCTGTGGGAAGGGATGATGGGATGGAGGGTGAGGAGCTGCCCGGGACAATGCTGGCAGGCAGTGGCTGAGCAGGGGATGATGCACAGGGACACAATGCTGGGGGGCTGCGGGCAGAACCTGCCTGTCCCGATGATCCTCTCGATTTTAATACTGGCGTTATCCAGCTCTTTGGCAAAGAGGTGCACAGCCTGCATGGGATCTTCGCAAGTGTCCGGGTCAATGTATGTCCTCCTGGTCGGTATTTTAACTGCAGCAAAGCAGGGAAATACACAGAGCTCGTGAGAGAGGCTCACCTGCACAAAACGGGGTGACACCGTGCTCCCATGGCTCTGCTCTGCACAGAACCCCACCACAGGCAGCATCAAGATCAGGGGAAAGAAGCCCCAGTGCATCCCAACAGCACGTGGGCATCCAAAACACTCCAGGGAGCAGAAAAGCCTGTGTGCACTGAGCAGGCATATGCCGGGCATCGGAGAAACTCATCCATTCCAACACCAGAATTTCCTTTGACAACTGTTGTCTGTAAAATTACTGCTGCTCAGTCACAAGGAATAGCCCCAGAAAACAATGCTGTGTTCTCCCACAGCCATTTGTAAAAAGCTGATGGAATAATTCATGTTGCCCAGGGATTGCCAAGAGCATCCCCACCCCCCTGGGCACGCTGGTGCCTTGCTGGAGGACGGGCACTGCGTACGGAGCTGCTGAGCCCACTGCCCACAGAAAGCATCACTGTGCCCGGCTCTGAGCCTGGTAATGTGGGTGGAAACACTTCAACAGCAAAGAGTCAGAGCAGCGTGGTGGAGAGTAGGGTTATTAATAGCAATAGCAATTAATTGCAGTAAATACGGGGACCCCACCAGCCATACTACCCATGCCAGCCAGACTGCACTTACAGTGGAAGTAGAGCTCCTCGTCCCCATCCTGGCTGGCTTTGCTGTACCCACACTGCCTGCAATGAGAATTAGGATACGTGCTGTTGCCTGGGGCAGCCTCCCATGGGGCACAAAAGTCAACAAAACCCAGTGCCCGTGCTTAGAGCCAGAGCTGTGGTGCCCCATCCCTGGAGGTGCCCGAGGCCATGGATGGAGCCCTGGGCAACCTGAGCTGGTGGGAGGCAGCCAGCCCCATAAAACCATGACACCACGGCAGGAGGGCTGGAACTGGACGGTCTTTAAGGTCCCTTCCAACCTAAGCCATTCTATGAGTCTGTGGCCCTGGGAATGGCTTTTGGACAGCCACCAGCCCACTCACCTCCTCCAGACCATCATGCCGACCACCATGGACACCAGCACGGACAACCCTGCAATGGCCACCACTATGATGATAAGGACAGGATTCTGCTCGCTTGAGGCCACTGTCACTGCCAGGAGGGAAGCAGAGCCATCAGCATCATGCCTGGGGCACATCCCATGTCCCACACCTCTCTGTGTCTTCCAGAAAGGCTGGGGATGACCCACCCACAGTGCCAGAAAGCTTCTCCCCATCCTCCCAACAGTTCACACCCTGGATCAGTTTGTGACAGCACTTAGTACTGAGCAAAGGATCTGGTTTATTCAAAGGCGGGGGACGGCTGAAAACGGATGGCTAACCCACAGTTCTCCATTCATCCTTCCCCCTTCCTGCTTTTGCAAACAGGGGTGTTAGAAAGCTACATTCTATATAAAATTTTCATTGGCTTCAATTCATTCCAAAAATGTCTTCTGTGTGGTAAATGGATGCAATTTAAAGCCCTGTTAAACACAATCTGTGCGAGTCGTACTGAGCCAGCCATCTCAGGGCTTTCATTTCCAGCCAGGGTGGGTTATTAAACTGAAACCCTACCATCTCTCCAAGCCCTCTTTTAGTCAGTGAAATAAGATGCTTCTGGACTATAGTTATGAATGGAAACTGTGAAAAGTAAAACCCAGCAAATAACACCGATGCTGGCTGACTCGATCCAGCTGCAGGATGGAGGAGAGCCTGAGAGCCAGGGGGCAATGGGTGGACGCAGCTGCCCCATGTGTTGGGCAGTCATCCAGGGCCAGAGCTGTCCCTGAGCTGCTCCTGTCCCCTGGGGCAGTTGCCCCAACAGAGCACTGTCCCCTCTGCCACTACACTGCGCTCCCTTCAGTGCAATTGCTGTACAAACAGGACAGTGCAGTTCAAAAATGAGACCTGCTCTGAGATCCAGACTTCACATGCAAGACTTACACTCTGCCAACGTCTCCACTTCAATGCTGGGGCTGTAGTTGCCGTAGTCCTGTGAGGAAGATGTCCGGATTTGGAAGATATAGAGGGTGCCAGGCTTCAGGTTATTGACCGTCACGGCTGTTGATGTGGTTTTCACAGTCGAGTAACTTCGATCTCTTTGATCCTGTGAAATGACAAGTTACCTGAGGTTCAATGAGACCAATGGCTGCACCACGGAGTGCCACTGTCACAGCTGTGCCCCTGTCCTGCCACCAGCTCCCACCAGCACAGCCCAGCAAACACACAGCCCTCACCAGAAAGGAAACATTTACCTGATCTTTTGGTCATAGAAATTACACGGACAGCTCACGTGAAATGGCAGCCAGAACTACGTAGCCAGTGCTATGAAGACAGGCAGAGGGCATGGTGGTGGGGAGGACCCCGCCACGGCTCCTTGGGATCCAACCCCAAACCTACAGGTTTCCTCTGTGTGACAAAGGGAGGTGGCACCTGGCAGAACCGAGCACAGCACCCACAGCTCAGCATGCATTCAGGGCTGGGGATGTCACCACCAAAAGGATTTCCTATTGGATGCGCTCTTCCCCTTGGATCTCCATAGGTAAAAGTACAGCTTTAAAAGCTCAGCTTAAAAACCAAGTTGATTTTCCCGTCAGCATCAAGAGCCTCATTCCAGTGAGTAATTGCTAAACTATAGCTTAAATTCTCCACCCAAGCAGGATGTCTCCTCATTGCACGTACTCTCAGTATCTTGTTGCTGCAGCCCATTTGCAAAGGAATTACCGTATTACTCTCAGCGTTCGCCCTCCCCCACAGATCCCTCCTTTCAAATCTATCAGATGCTGAAAATCACATTAATATGAATCAGCTTCAAGGTAGCTTGTTTCTAAATACAGAATGCCAACATGTCACCTGCACGGCTTGCTTGACATGCAATCAGTTTCATAACGAGCCTGAGCACACGCAGATAAGGTAATTTGCAGAACTGTGTCGTAAAATGCATTTATTTTGATTTAGAGCTTTGTCTCTGCTCTCTGCCCACTGGTATCTCTTCTAAAATTCACATCCCGTGGTGTCTGTCAAATAACAGCTATTTTTTGAATTAAGAGGCTGCCGTAGAAATGTTTGCTGGTGGGCCGCTCGCAGCTCACTGAAGTCTGGGGCTGGTGGCACTTGGTCCTAAACCCACAAAGACCACTGGCCCAAAAGTTCCTGAGAGAGCAGACCACAAACGTCGGTGTCACCTCAACGCAGATCAGGAAACACTGCACGGTTTATAGTTCCTGTCTAGCTGCGTGATGGCAAGCACCCAAACTTCAGATTCCTACTATTCTTGACTAAAAGCCATCCAAAGAATGAATGAATGGAAATTATTGGCTTTACTCTTTCTCCCAGAGAGATGTCAACGTTAGGACTGGAAGAAATCTTGCCGAACAGATGGGAGCAACAACAACAAGAAGAAAAGAAAAAAAAAGCCCCACTAATTAAAATAAACCTTCCAAATAACCCAAATTTCCTAAAACTTACATAAGCAGATTTCATAAGGCTGGCTGGAGAAGAAAAGCCTTCACCAGCGCCTGCTTCAAGCGCTTCTGCCACTCTCACGTGCCAACATAACCCTCACTGCACCACCACCCATCCACTCCCCCCACTTTCCACAGCTCACTGGTTGAGCCATGGGGTGCCATACCTTCTCAAAGTACTTGACCTCGTACTCGGTGCTGTTGGTCGGGAAGCCCGGCTCCTGCCACGACAAGGAGATGCTCTTCTGCTCGATTTTATCAGTGCGGATGTCGGTGACAGGAGTTGGCACTGGAAGGGCAGAGGGAAAAGCAAGGGGGTGATGGCTGAGGCAGAGCATCCCTGTAAGTCCCCAGCAGACACCCCACAGCAGACCCTGCCAGCAAGTCTGGGGCACTGCAGTCACCAAGAGCCACGTTAATAGCTAGGAGAGCACGAGTTAGAGGGGATTTTACCACTGTCCTCACATTCGTGGTCACTTTGTTTCTGGTTTTGTCCTCTGATGCCAAAGTAAAGGCTTTTAATAATCTGAATGGCTGAAGAGCATTCATCTTGTGCAGTTTGTGGTTTCCTCTCTCTGAATCAGGACTGAAACAGGGCAAACTCCAAGCTGGTGATCATCCAAAATACAACTGCTCTGTGAGCTGGTCAGCTAGCAAGGCTGTGTCCTAAAAGAAGCAAAAAGCCCTGACTGCACCCTCTGCCACAGTGCTGCAGGGGTCAGGGTGCGGCCAGGATTCGGTGCCCTGCACCTGCTGCTGATGGAGCTGCAGGAGCAGAGCTGGCACAGCAGGGCTGCAGAACACACTAAGCCCCCCAAGCGCTGTCCCGCTCATCATCCCATCCCATCCCATCCAAACATGGGGAATCAGGCAGAGCTGCCTGCCCTGCCTGTTGCCAGCACTCGAGCTGTGCCTCAGCAGCTGCCTGACCAGCACACACCACATGCTGCATTGTCTTTGGCATTTCTGCTCCCAGTTAGCTCACCTCCCAGTGCAGGATGCACTGGGCAGCTAGCCCTGTTTTCACCATGCCATCTCCTGCCCCGAATGGCTGCAGCTCATCCCAGTGAGCTAACAAACACTGAGCTGGAGCTGCTGGAGCATTGCAGGAGCTCACCAAGGAAGCAATGCACCCTCTGAGCCAGGAGCAGCACTGCTGTGATGATCAGCCCACGAGCAGCACCCACCGCTCGCTGGGCAGCAGCAGGGAGGAGGCGGGAGATGCTATGACAGCAGCGGTTCCTAAGCTCTTGGAGACAGACAAGAAATGTTTTAGTGGGGAAAACACAACGTGAAAAACGCTTCTGCTGGAGCTCCTCATTCTGGATTGATCAGAAAGCTCCACCTCCCCAGGTCGAGGAACACACCGCAGCAGAGGTTCTGCAGCAACTGATCCAGCACCTGCAGCCCCAGCACAGGGAAAGCTGTGCAGGGAATTGGCTGTTCCCAGCCTGTGCTGCTTCTCCATCCAACCAGGACACGCACTGGGCCCTGACTGCTCCACCAGGACTCCTGCAGAGAGGAACAAGTCCCTGGAAAGTAAACTTAAGTATCTGTGAAATTTGGTATTTATGACTTAGCTCATTAATCTCTGCTGCAGAAAAACGTCCTGCTGATGTTTTATTCATGACGATTTGCTCCTTCATTCCAAGTCCTCTCGGCTTCTTCTGAGAGCACGAGGATGCAGAATGTAGTGGGGCACAGTGAGGGCACCGGGCTCAGCCCCCTGCATGGTGCTCACCCCCACTGCCTAAACATGGGGTGACGTTCTCAAAAATAACCCTCCAAGTAAATCCACGCTGGCCTCAGAGCTGACCTTTATGGGCATATGGGACTGAAGGAGGAGCACAGAACAAGACGGGAAGGTTGGCAGCAGCCCTGCTGGAGCACGCTCCCAAAGCCAGCCTGGGCTTTGCTCCTGCAAACGGAGCTAAGTGCTCCTTGCTGTGTTATATGATTCCCATCAATAAGATATCACACAGATGTCCGCCCGTATCTCTGAACCTAGCAAACAGACTGAGAAAACCTGAACGAGCACTCCTGACTGTTAACAAAGCCATCAGGAGAAACCGTGCCAGCCGAGTGCCTCGCTGGAGAGCCAGCAAAGCGAGCACCAGCCTTCACCATGCTCAAAAAGGATTAAAGGAAATCACACAGACTATAAAGCATTTCACACTGTGGGAAAGAAGAAAAAAAAAAAAAAAGAAGAAGAAACCAACGATGTTTCCCATCAATATTTTAAGCTTCCCTAACATTGTCTCTTATTCTGAAAAAGCAAACTTTAAATTATTCAGCGCTCTGCCTGCTTTTATAAACTCCACTCCATTGCGTGTGGGTGCACTCCTCTCCATTAACTGGTGGGGAAGCGGCGATGGCACTAAGGTGTCTTGCCCTGGGTGCCCAAGCAAACATCCAGAGGGGACACGGATGCTCTGAGGACAGCTGGAAGATTGGTTTGCAGCCCACTGATCTTTGTACTAAGAAATGAGCTTCAGTTCTTCAGTTTAAGTGTCCATTCTGTACCCGTTATTTACACAGTGATTTAGCATCGCTCCCCACGAGCAGCAGCCAGCAGGCAGACCGGGCTCAGGAGATGAGTGCTGCCAAACCCACAGCTGTAGTGCAGGTGAAGGTGATGCCCAGAGTCAGAGCCAGCAAGGAGAGATGGAGTCAGCACGCAGGAGTGGGAGATCTCCCCCTGGGCAGAGCCTGAGGTGCACAGAGACACAGGGAGATGTTGCAGCCCCTGGGAACAGCTGATGGAGAGCAGCTCTGCTCTGCTGCAAACCACTTTTCTCACCACCCCACGGCGCAATCAGTCACCCCAGGGCCCTGATTAGTGCAATCAGCTGCTGTGATAGAGCTAAGGCAAAGCCCAACCAATTGCGGGGTCACTCAGCAGAGCAGAAGCAGCAATTTGCACCTGTTAATTCTTGTGAACTGGCAGCTGAGAGCTGCCAGCTGAACCACGAGCTGCAGACCCAGCATCTGAGGTGCCTGGGCAGCCAGGACAGCTCAAGCAAAGTGCACAGAGTCTCACTGAGCAGGGAGCTTCCAAGGCAGCCCACACTCAAGCTGCTGCACAGCTCCAGTGCCACCACTGCAGGCAGCAAAGTGGGGGGAAAGCCAAGGGAACAGCAGCAGCAACGTGCACAGCTGCTTCAAAGCACCTCATTCAGCAAAAAGCACTTCCCAGACTCGGAGAGCAGAACGCATTCCAGCACTGGCTGCATTATTAATCTGCAACAGATTCAAAAGCCCTTTAAGACAGGAGTTGATCCCTGCCGGGAATATAAATGACATTGTCCCACATTGTACATTTACATAGCTGATGCTGATCTGCTCCTGCAGGTAAACAGCTCCGTTCGCTCCTCAAACACTTTTGTTTAGTCCCATGCTGGGGCCAGATTAGAAAAAACACGGTATTAATTTTGCCTCCTGCAGACTAAATAGCATCTTCTCTTTTTCCTCACAAATACAATGAGCGACTGCTAATTCCCTCTTGTGAATGCTGAAGGGGAAGGGCAGTGTGAAAGATGCACTTAGAGCTATATTTAGAGGAGCCGGGATCTGACAGCTAAATAGGGTCTTGTTTCTTTGTTTAATTTTTTTCCCTCTGAATCTGCATATCTCCAGCCAGAGCTTTCCTGATGCTGCCAAAGGCATCCCCAAGACCATCGTATCGCAGCCATGAAAGGAACCACCTCTGCTCCACGCATCCCTGAGCTCTCCCTCTCTGCTTATCTCTGGCCACACCCGGCACCTTCTGCAATGGGTTTGAACAAAGGGGCCCCAGGACACGGGGAGCAGCTCCAGCCCGGGCAGGGACACCTTCAGCAGCAAAACACTTGAGGATTTCAAGCAGCTTCCTGAACCTCAGCTGCTCAGCTAAATCTGAGCCACCATCTGCATCCGGAGGCTTGACAGCTCGACAAGAGACATTGATTTTGAGCAGATTACAAGATTAATTATGCCACATTCTTTATGCATATTTCAACTCCTTCAGGAGCGTACAGTAAGGGAGTGAGATTCCCACTTACCCAGACGAAAAGTTGCATTGATCAGACTTACAGATTTGGCACAAGCTGGCACTGTGGACTTGTTGCTGTGTTCCCTGTGGAGCACAGGGACCTCCTGCCTCAGGCTCTGCCCCACCACCCACATGGGAACCTCTGCAGAGACCTCTCATTATCAGATATCATTAAGCTCCCACCCTCCCCAGCACATGGGCCGTTGGCTCAGGAGTAACCTGAGCAGTGGGATGGTTCTTCCCAGCTCTAAATCCCTCCTTGAACGGCCACAGCCCTAACGAGGAGTGACACCTCTTGCAGAGGGTGGTCCGTGGCACAGCATCCACCAAGCGGATTCACAGAAATGAGGGTAGGAGAGAGAGCAACAACTCAGGCAAAGCCATTTGATCAAGTGGTGGGAAAATTATTTATAACAAGATCAAAGTTTAATCCTTTCAGATGAAATTGTTGGCCAATTCCTGCCAAGAGGTATGTGAGGATCATCTGTCTCCATTAACCGTGGCTTGCCAAAGGGTTTTCATGCAAATTAATAACGTAGCCGCAGAGGAGCAGACAAGGACACAACAAGGCAGTGCTGCACGGGCAACAGTGAGCAGAGAGAGGCCCCAGGACCACAGGCAGCACCTTCCCCTCGTACTTAGGGGACTCAAACCCAAAGCGGAGCTGTTGGAGTGGGTCCAGTGGATGCCATGGAGATGCTCTCAGAGCTGAAAGTGGAGGTGTCCCATCCCTGGAGGTGTCCAAGGCTATGGATGGGACCCTGCACAGCCAGCCCAGGGCACGGCTTGGAACTAGATGGGCTTTAAGGTCTCTTCCAACACAAGCCACTCTACAAATGTATTCTGATTCCATTCTGTGATAGACACCATCAAAAACTGTACTGTGCATCAGCATAGAAAAGAGAGAAAATATTTTTCGCTGCTGAGGGATAACCAAAACTTGAATTATTCTACATGAAGGAGTCATTTTGTGAGTGTCTTGACATCCTCATCTCTTTGAAGGTGCTTCCCATGAGCTGCAAACCCAACCTCCAGCTGCTCGAAGGAGCTGCGACTCTCTCTCAGCCCACGTTGTCCCCAGACACCCAGTGGCTTTGTGACCAGAGAGGGCAGCAGGAGCCACGAACGAGCCAGGAGCCCACAGCACATCCCCACCCTGCCCCATACCTGCGAGCCCAGTGGATACGTTGACCTCCGCGTAGGGCTGTCCTCCCAGCGGGCTGACGGCCGAGACGCCGTTGAGGGCCACCACGCGGATGGTGTAGTTGGCGTGGGGAAGCAGGTTGACCAGAGTGACGGTGCGCTCCACCAGTCCTGTCTGCTGAGGCACGAAGCCCACGCTGCTGCCGCACTGCTCACAGCCGCCCCGCGGTGCCGGGCAGCGGCCGCACCACAGGTTGTAGGTCAGGTCGTTGCGGCCGCCCGCGTCGGCAGGAGCGCTCCAGCGCAGCACCAGCGAGGAACGGCGCAGGCTGTACACCAGATCCCTCGGGGCAGATGGAGGACCTAGGAGGAGAAGGGTAGCCACGTGCCTGAGGTGCCCGGGGATTTCATTTGGTAGGGATTGGGGATGCTGGTGGTGGTGGAACAAGGTCTGTGCTCAGGGAGCAGCCCCGGGGCAGCTCGGAGGATGGAACACGGGACATAGGAGTGCACAGTGGGGTCCTTTTTGGAGGAACTTCTCACATGAAACCGATCACAGCTCACACAAGGTGTGAGGAGCACCCGCATCACCTCTCCCTGCCATCCCACCTGTGCCTGAGCTTCTCAGTGCCATGCAAGTGCTTCTACCACATCCACCACTGGAGTAGCTGAGGTCCAATCCAATTAACTAGAGGATGACTGATAAAAATCTTCAAATTAAACTGAACAACTAACTGCTCTAGTTTTACCAGTGAGTGCCTGCATGCCTGCCCACCTGTGGGATGTATTGAACCTCACACCCCCATGGAACAAGGAGAGCTCATCCCCCCCAGGCCCAGCCCTCCTTTGTAGCACCCTTTTTGGTGCTACAAAGCCAGGGTTTCAGCAAGACGTACGCGTGCAGGAGGCAGACAGAGGGTCTGACGGGGACCTGGAGTAGTTCTTCTGGCAGGAGCAGAAGGTGGAGGCTTCCTCATGTGTGAAGCTGTGCTCAGGGCAAGGAGAGCAGAGAGGGTGGCGGAGGGAGAGCTTGTAAAATCCTGGAAGGCATGCTGGAAAGAGAGAAAGGGAGTTATTGGAAGAACAGCATAAGCTGGACGGGGCCACAGCTGGTGACTTCACCACCCTGTTCCCCGGGCTTCCTCTGTCTGCTGCTGGCCAGAGGACATCACCTTCCAAGCTCCTTTCTGGGATCCTGGCACCATTTGTTTTGACCCGGAATGGACACTTAGAGGCTGTCACTTGGTGCTGGCCCCCAGGGCTGTGGGACCCTCTCAGTGGGCTACAGAGGCACTGAAAGACTGATGCCTTTCAGCAGGACATCAGCTGGAAACTGGGAACTACAGAGGGATTTGGAGGAGGAGGAGGATGCAGAGGGATGAGGGATACAGAAAGCACATGGCTTAGCAGTCAGAGCCAGGTCAGCAGAGCAAAAGGATGTGGGAGCCACAGCAAGCCTTAGCACCAACCCCAAAAGGGGAGGGATGCTGCACATTGGGAAGCTGAAGAACTCATTGGCCACCAGAGCTTCCTGCACAAAGGTGTACACGGGGCTGTGTGCTGGCACCAGTGCAGACTGACAGCAGTCACTGCAGGCAGTGAGCTATGTACTGAAGTCAAACAGCAGCAGCAGAAATTTGTTTTTAAAGGCCACACACAGGCTGCCTTTTTACCCTTTGGAAAGCGTCTTTGATATTCAAACAAGAAAGTGGTTCATACGCTGGTCAAGGAATTGCTTGATCCTGACCACAGTCAGCACAGCGTACAAACCTACCACCCCCAGCAGGACACCCAGGAGCTAGTTCTGCATGAAAGACACATTGCTTTACAAAACAAATCCAACAACAACAACAAAAACCAGGCTGCAAAACCCCACAGAGCAGTTAGCAGTAGCTTCACTTGGGCCCTATAACAACATCTGAAAAAGAAGCAGCCTGCAAACAAATGCATCCTGCTCGGCTTCCTCTTCCCGATGTGAGGCTGCTGCCCTTCCATCAGCTCCCTGAGCATTCAGCCTTGAGAAGAACCCACACGAACTGCTCCCTGAGAGCAGTCCCCTCTCTCATCACTTTTAAGGAGTTGGCTGCTGAGACTGTTCCTTTTAACGAAGATTATTCCAGTGCTCTCTGGTTCATTAGTTTTTCTCATGACACAAAACTGGCAGCTCCGGCTGTGATCTGAGGACAAAGCACCAGGCACAGCACCGGGGCAGGGAAGACTTGCATGGGATGCTGAAAACAGGTGAATGTTTACAGGGGACACAATTTCACCACTGTTAAAAGAAAAAAAAAAAATCCAGCGTGCTGTGACTGTGGGTGGGTGGGATCCCCTTGTCCCAGCACACGGACAGCTAGCTGCCAGCAGAGCAGCAGCACGGGGAGATGTCTGCTTTTTCCTCATGTAACAGAAGCAGCTTTTCAAAGCTCTGCTCCATTCCACACAAGCTCTCTGTCACACAGTGCAATGGAGCAGAAAGCAGCAGGTTTGGCCATCTCAAGCCTATTCCAGTCGTGCCCAAGTAAGGGGTTTCGTGGTATCTGGAATGAAAACCAGCATTTGCCAACCATAGAATGGTTTAGGTCGGAAGGGACCCTGAGGATTGCTACGTTCCAACCCCTCTGCCACAGGCAGGGCCACCAACCTCCAGAGCTGCTACTAGACCAGGTTGCCCAGGGCTCCATCCAAACTGGTCTTGAACACCTCCAGGGATGGAGCACTCACAGCCCCTCTGGGCAACAGATGTGGCCTCAGTGTTGCTAAAGAAGAAAAGTGGTAAAAATGGAGAATCAAAACAGAAAAGCCTTAAAAACCAGCAGGGCTGGAGAGCCTGCAGCTTTGACTTTGCCTCTCCCAGTTCCCAGCAGACCTCCAGGGCCAGATAACACTGACCCTTGAAAGCACAGGCTTGGCACACAGACAGAGGAGCAACACTGAGGCAGTGTGCCATAATGCACAACAAATGCCTTCCCCCACTTCAGGTGCACCCAGAAACTAGCGGGTGCTCCAATTACCTCCAAAACTTCCAGCTTCCCCTTTGTATTTGAGAAACCAAAGCAAATCTGCTGTTACACCGACGCGCACAGCCATGTATTTAGCTTGCATTTCCTTTAGTTCTCATTACGGCATCAAAGCCCAAACGCTGGCACCGGGTTCCTGCTCACAGCCTCTGTCAGGCAGAACAGAAAAATCAATCTTGTTTACAAACTTGATGGGACTCGAGCAGTAAAACCAGGGAATATAGTGCTGTCATCCCCCGGAGCTAAAGGCAAGCCCGGCAGTCACATAAATTTGACATCTCGTGGTAGGAAATTGAGCGTTTTCAATTAGGAGCATCTTTCAGGCAGCTCCTCCCCGTCTCTAATAGCTAGGAGAAGGAAGTTGACAAAACAACGTTCAGATGTTGCCTAATTCTTCACTGAAATCACAGCCCCAAGCGCTGCAGCCTCGTGGCTTTCTACACACGTCCTTGTTTCTTTTTAATGTCGTTCCTAAGGTTGTCCTATTCTCGTGCTCCACCCCACAACATCTGATGCATCACAGATGCATCGCAGTTTCTCAGACAAACTCTCCTCCTCCACCTCGTCCCATAACGTGTTTCGCTCGGTCCCCAGATGGTTTTCAGGTACCTCTGTTACTCTGCAGAGAAACATTTTCGCAGCTCTCCATCCATCAAGCCATCCATTCATAGAATGAAATCCTCTGTTTGGTACACCATCGCCTCTCAGGTACCACCACAACTTAACTACTAAATAACAGAATCCAATCATCCCTTATCCTGGAGGAGAAGCAGCTGGGGGTGGGGGGGGGGGGGGGGGGTCAGACAAATTCATTGCCTCTCTCCACTTCCATCATCGCTGCCCACGTGAGATGCTCCGTGTGCACCAGGAGCTCCTCAATCACTTCTCTGAGAGGACACACTGCCTCCTTGTCACCACACAGCACCACACTGCTCCTCCTGCTGCAGCCCAGACTCTGCCCCACAGCCCCAGGGGCTGCAGAAGCGGCTCTGCCACCAGCACAGACCTCAGCATTCCCCAGGTAGCAGCAAGCTGGGCACAAAGGTTTCACCTGAAAAAAACAGCAAGGGATCCCTGGCTGAAACCCTGATTTATCAGCAGCGGGGTATCAGTGCCTGAGCAGCTTTATCTTGTTAACTGATGAGCAGTGATTAGAGGCGACTCGCTAAGTGCACCAAGCAGGACAAGTGGCTGCAGCTCTGCAGCTTTGGAGTTGATTGCATTTCTTTTCAAGTGAAGCACGGCCAAGATTTTGCATGCAACAGTAAAATGAAGTTATTAATCACCCCAGCTCTATTTACCAGCTGGCCGGTAGCCTGTGTGATGTTGACATCCATCGCTGCTACAGCTGATTACCCCAAACAATTCACTTAACCTTTGTTTTCTTTTTGAAGTGCGGGAGGATGGGACGGGTGGGTTTGAACAGACAAATCCCAGCAAGGAGATGTTCGCTGCCACTGCCCCAGCCAGTCAGCAGGGCCCGAGGAATCCAAAAATCCATTTCCTGCAGCTTATCGGTGCCTAATTAACAGCGTTCATCATTTTGCAGAGAGGATGGGGCTGAGACCTTAGCAAATACTGAAGCTTAGCATAAAATATTGAGAGGATGAGCACAGATGGAAGATTAAATACGAGGTGGAAATTGCACTGTATCACGGATTTAGGAATAAAGCTACTTAACCCACACAGCTTCTAGGTAGCATCAATACCAAAACCAGACAGAGCCCATCAAACACCTCCTGCCTGGAGATGCACTGGGAGATGCATGTGCACACGTGTGCCTGTGGCTTCACCTCTCCAGTCACACAGAGATAAAAGTTCCTTTGCAATCCAGCAGCACATTTCTGCTCCCCCCCCCCCCCCCCCCCAGCACCCCACTTGAAAGCCTTGGATGAGTTCTGCCTTCCTGTCTTCCTACCCAAACCATCTCACCCCAGCTTGGTGACCCACACACCTCGCAGATCTCTGAGAACAAAGGGAAAATGGGGAGGATGCTGCGTGCACGAGCGCTCCCAAACTTATTCATGCTGCTGAATTCCTGCAGACGGCGGAAGAGCCGTGTGCTTGCCAGCAGGAATCAATAACGCCTGCAGATTCACCCAAAACGCCTATACAGTCATTTGTAATTAACACCACCACTCGGTTGTCTTCCAAAATCAATTCCTCTTCCTTTTTATTTTTATTTTTTTATATATATATTTTTGTCATGAAATCGTATTTGACGAAGTCAAATGCACGTTAATTTTCCCTGCTGGAACACGCAGCCAAACAGAGGGGCCGTGTGTGCCCCTCTGCATCCCTCATCCCCTGCAGACCAGGGTGCAGGCAGGCATCATTTCCAGGAGCACTGAGAAGCACATATGTCCCTGTGACTAACGCACATCAAGGTGTGAAGGAGCCCTTCTGAGCACCACGAGCTCCCCCTGCTCTCAGCACCGGCCTCCAGCCCAGTGCCCAACCTGCACCATGCTAACCCCCGCTGCCTCACTTTCTGTTCTCAGCACTGGGATGAGACTCAGAACTACTCACCCTGCTGCCTCCCACAGCAGCTGTGGTGATGCTGACCCCTCGGACCGGGCGGGCACATCCAGCCTCCATCCACCTTAATGCCATTATCAAGCTGAGCAAGTCCCTGGTGATCACATCCCAAACATTTCATCGAGATGTCAGCATAACTCCCATCCCTGGGGGTGACCTCGTGCTCTCACACCAGCCTCCCAGCTCCAAAGAAGGGAAACCTTCTCCAGGAGGGTGAAGGGACAGCAGGCAGCAGCCTGAGCTCAGCCTCCACAGAGCTGGGTTTTCTGCTCAGGTAAGCACATCATTTCTCCTGTTTTCTCTATCAGATGATCTGTCAGCTGCCTGCATGGGCAGGGTGGGTGCAAGATGCAGGATGATGCCTGCCTGCACCCTGCTCCCTGCCTGCACCCTGCACCCTGCTCCCTGCCTGCCCCAGGGAGCCCCTGGCTGCTGTGACATCTGCTGTGACATCTCCCCAACCAAGGAGCCCTAAAACCCTCATGTTTTGCCAGGAGGAGGGAAAGGGGCCCCAGCAGAGCAGGGCTGCTCAGCTTGGAAGAGATTCCTGAGAAGACCCAGCTCTGAGCTCCATCCCATCACCGGCAGCACAGAGAAGAGAGCATCGTTATTCACCATTTCACAACACACAAGGCTGCGGGTGCAGCTAATGAAATTATCAAGCAGTAGGCTTAAAGCAAACAAACAAAAATATTCTCCTCATATAGCATGTAATTAAATTAAACCCCAGACACGGGCTTCAGAGCTTCTCCTTAGCTCAGACCCGGTTTTTCCGAGCACTGCATCATTCCCCAGAGCTCCACGATTGCTTTTTCTTCCCACCAGAAAGCTCAGCACCGAGCTGGTGCCCTGGAAGGACAGCAGCACACACAGACAAGAAGAGGTGGCCCCAAACCAGACAGGGCACCTTGTGCAAAGCACAGCATCAGAGTAAAGTTTCGGGAGTATATTGAGCTGGTGAAAGAGCCTTGTCAACAAATGTCCTCGGGTAATAGAGAGGCTCCTGCCTTCCCGTGCACGCTGGGTTTGCAATCTTGCCTTGTCTTATTGCAAAAGCTGTAATCAATACCTTGCAGGCGGCGAGAGATACCGTTCCTGAGCCCTGCTGCGAGGAAGGGCAAGAGACCTCGTGCAATCTCTGTGCTCGTGCAGGGAGGGACAAAGTCAGCAGGAGGGAGAGATCAATGCAGCACCGGATCGGGTCTGTGCTCCTCCAGGCTCGCTGCCTGCCCACCAGGATGGCTATCTCGGGCCGTGCCAGATGAAGGAGAATTCAAAGGTGGTTTTTCCTCCTGCAAACTTCTTTCTTTTTTTGTCTTCTTTTTAATAACCATCTTTCAGTAATACTTTCCAACAGTCGTTTCCAGCATCCCTGAAACCTTCAGGACAATGCTACTCTATAATTTTAGTCCTCGCTAAATAATTGGAGGAGCACTGAAATGAAAACCTGTGTCCAGAGGGTAGATCTTTGTGCATCTCCAACAATGAGCTCTTAATAGCTGAAATTAAATTCAGTGATTTAGTCTAGAGGAAAATTAAATACCCAAGTATATTTAGTAAGGCAGCCCTGAAATATCAAAATTCATTCAGCACCGAGAATACATTCACTTGAATTCAGTGCCACAGAACAGAACTGAAACTCATTGCTGTTTATGAGGGAATTTTCCTCAAGGACACACAAGGCACATCCATGGAGCCAAGTGCTGCTTACTGTCCCATGCTGAGGGCTGGCCGACCTGCATCTCCAGCCCACCCTGCTCCTGCTGAGTGCCTGAGTCCCCCTGAGCTGGGGGTGAGTTGGGTTTCCCTTTGTATTTCAGCACAACAGCCACCGTGCCCATCCAGCAATGAGGTCTCTGTATAACCTTAGGCCTGACGAGATCGCAGTGAGCCAACTGTGATGCTTGCAATTTTCTGAGTAGTTTGGTCTAAAATTAAGTGTCATAGAGTAATTTGTGTCTGGCTCTGCCACAATTTCCACAGCCATAATTATTTCAGACACACTATAATACAGCAATATAACATGCAATCCAGAATAATAAATATCTCCGAGCTTGATCATTACTCCGAAAAGAGACCAAAGAGAAAGCATATTTTATATGGGTGGTCTGACTGCAGGACTTCAGGAGTGCAGCATCTACCAGAAGGC
Source organism: Callipepla californica brunnescens (assembly GCA_023055505.1). Lineage (NCBI taxonomy): Eukaryota > Metazoa > Chordata > Aves > Galliformes > Odontophoridae > Callipepla > Callipepla californica. Next base: position 2,057,941 of record JALIRH010000055.1, read on the forward strand.
ACTGCGGGCTCCCCAGGGGCTGCTGATGGGCAGATATTCAGAATTCATGCAGTGCCACACTCCCCACACCTTAAAAAACAGTCGCTTTGCTCAGGACACAAAGGTGCTCCAGCCATGCTCTGCAAGAACACAATCCCCAGGAGGAGAAAGCCAATAATTCAGAGAGGAAGCCCAAACCTGAATTTCCTCACCAATTACTCCTCCAACGGTGGCACGGATTTACTCTCTCAGCCCCTCTCAATGTGTCGTCCTCGTTTCACACCACTGTGGCATGCCCAGCTCCAGCCCCAGAGCTGAGCATCCCACAGGCAGCACAGGATGCTCCGAGGATGAAAGGAAAGCCTAGCGCTCGGTGCAGAGTCCCAGGAGAAAAAATAAATTTATTATGCATAATTCTCTGGCATCAGTCAGGAGATAAAATAAACTCCAGGAGCACATACAGGTTTGTAAGCTAATGTATAAAAGATGAAACAAATCAGAAGCCCCGAGCGCTGTGCATTTGGATCCGTTTTCTTTGTACTTAAATGGAAAAGCAGACCTTAGGCTTCAGGAGGTACTTCTGTAATAACCCAGAGAGTACTGCAACTTTTTATTCTAAATTTCTTTTCATTCCCACTCCAACTATTTATTTCTCAACTAAAGATGCTGTAGAGACACGATGTGCCACAGTGGAAGGGATCTTGCCACCTCTGCACCACATCTGGGGGGGGTGTGGGGGCAGAACACATACCTCGACCACAGAAAGGATGCACTGACCCCACAGCTTCCAGAGAAGGAGGCAGTGAACAGCTGAGGAGTGGTGATATTCCCGTGCACTGCCATCTCGAGAAAGATGCTGCAGTGGCTCTGAGGGTCATTGCTTTGTATTTTTGCCTCTGTTGCAGCCCCTCTCTCAGCATCCCCACTCTACACTGGGCACAAGGTCTGCATGGTTTCATTCCCTTCTCCCAAAGAAGAGGGGAGATGAGTGATGCCATCCAGCGTGAGCAGCTGGCCAACAAAAGCTCTCTGTGGCAGCCCCAGGAGATGTGTGCACAGCAAACAGGGCCGAAGGCAGAGCTGGCACTCCTCCTCCCTCGGCAGCACAAGGAGCAGAGGGGAGGTCTGGTGGGGAAAGGCTGCATTTTTAGAACAGCAAACGCTCCCTCTATTGCAGCGCTCCCCTTTGGGAAATAAAACTCAAGGAGTTCCACAGCAGCCTTGCATTTTGCAAAATAAAAGTGTTGTTCTTGTCGAAACGGGCTCGGGCAGGACCTGGTGCTGGGGCAGAGGCAGTGCTCCGCTGGTGGATCTGCCAGGACACCCAGATGGGCAGATCCCGATGGATCCGAGCACAGCTCACTACCAACTGCACAGCATCCAGCGTGAGTTGGGTTGTGTACCACTAGAAGCTGCCAGCAGCAGCTGACCCCTCACCTCTGCATTTCAAGACCACAGAGCTGCTGCTCACCCCATAAAGCCCCCACATCCCCCTGCACACCACCAGGGATGGACACACCGGGTCAGCCCCTGCCAGGGCAAACCCATCCCTTCCACCCCCACTAAACTCACTTGGGAACGCATCCTAAAATCCCAGACAGAGCACTGGAAACCATTTTCTCCCTAAAATTGGTGTCAGCAATACCATTCTTACACGGAAGGGTCACAACTGCCCAACCGGATCGCCACCACCACCGAGCCCCGTCCGTGTGACAGCAGCACTGCTGTCCCAGCAGCTCCACGCCAGCTCCCACCACTCCTGTCAAAAGCAGAGGGAAACAAATGGATGAGACTTAACCACAGCACAAATTTACGGCTCTGTCAAAGGAGAGTGGCTGACAGCTATTTTTGGAAACGGATCTCCGTCATATTAATTCAACGTCGGGTTGAAGTTGTCTCATTTGCAACGGAACTGGCTGGTAAATATTAACCTTGGGCTTCGTCGAAATTCTCCTTGTGGATGTTACAAGGGATCGGATGGAAAAGATGAAGCACAGAAGACAAGTTCACAGAGAACGTCAGGCAGAGCCCCCGCATCGCAGCTTCATTTGCACAGAAGCTGTTGCATTGCGCTGCAAAGTGAATGGTGTGGAAGGGCTGCAGCTCATGCCTGGCTAAATTAAGGGCAAGAAGTGCTGAGAAGCCAGCTGAAAACAAGATAGGGACAGACAGGTGATGGTCCACAGTGCTGCAGCACCTTCCACCCGCCCACCGTGCATCTGCTGCAAATAGGTTTTAAGATCAGGGTAAGCGCAGGCCAGCAGCTGGCTGGAGGTATATATTAGACAAGAGAAGCAGTTTAAACGTATTTACAGTGACAGAAGCTCTCCTCTTATTTGCAGGAAGATGTTAAGCAGATGCTAAAGCTGCTCACTTCCACCCCAGAGATGGCTGCGTTTCAATGATCACCGAAATGATTCATCAGAAATGTGCAAACCCAGGAAAGCTGTCGGGTGCTCTGGGATTTCTACAGAGAAACGGTGCTATGTGGGAAGATGGACAGCGAAAAGGCTTGGCTTTATCGCGGCAGTAATTAGCAGTGCCGTAAATCCTATTAGTCTTTTCTCATCTCTCCTAATTTCAGTGCGAGGATACAAATGTTCTCGCAGCGGCGGGGTGATTTCAGCACCTAAATCACCAACGCAAGGCGGCTTTGTGGCTCAACTCAAACCCGCATTCAGCAGGAAATCAAGCTAATTTCCCCAGCAGAGCCGCCCTGCCTCTCCAAGCTCTGTGCTTCCCTGCAGGAACGGAGCAGGGCACCCGTCCTGAGCTGCTGGGCAAACTCCTGCATCACTTCTGCCATCCCACTGCCAAGCACGGCAGGGCCATGCCCTACAAGGGGCTGCACCAGGCTCGTGCCTGATGCCCTGGCTGCACTGCTGGGCACGGAGCATCCCCAGACAGCCCCTGCCTTCATCCACTTCCAACTCAAGGGCTCCCGTCCTCTCACAGCAATTCCTGCAGCCTGGAAAGGCTTTCATCAGAAATCTTCTAAAGTTATTCGCTCCGTGCTACGTTAACACAGAGCTTAGAAAAAGAAAGAAGAGGAAAATAAGACAACGCGCGCGCGCAGGAGAACTTTCAACTCTTAAAACTGTTTTCTGATATTTGAGCAGACATCAGACGCTGCTCCACTGAGAGTGACTAATGACCTGCTTTCTGTGAGAGGGGGGAAAAACTTAATTACGTCCATTCAATTACTTCAGATATTTTTCCTCGGAGGATATGAATTATTTAAACTCGACACGGAGAAACCTGAAACATTAGCAAAAGCCTTCCGGGACTCGCTATGTAAATTCCCACTCCAAACAGATGGGGAAAGCGTGGCACTGAAGCAGCGAACGACGCCGAGGTTTCAACCTGAGAGTTTTAATAAGGTCTTTCAGAGGAGGGCAGCACCTGAAGGGTCACTGCTGAGGCACTGCAGAAACCTCTCCGGGTCGAGAGGAAAAGTCAGAGCTGTCCACAACCATAAAGCCTCACGCGGTCACATAGAAGCAGAGCTGCTCCCCCTGGACAACCTTGCTCTGCTACTGGAGAGATAAAGCACCCAGGCCCCGGCAGCCCCCAGCCTTGGCACTTCTTTGCCTACTTTCCAGCCGTGCTGCTGTGAAGGCTGCAGGCTCCACGCTGCAGACCGAGCACCGCCCAGAGCGGCTCTGATGCTACCCAAGATGGGAAACAACAGCTTTTCCACACCAAAACACCCATTCACTCCAATACAGCTCAAGCTGCTCCACTCACACCAGCCCATGGCACTCTCCAGGGGCACAAGAGCAGGGATGTGCAGGTGGATGCCCACATTTGCCTCCCACAGGCTCCCAGACATCCCACAGCCATCCCCACTCCTGCTCCAAAACGGTCCCAGCACTGTGTTCCTTAAGGAGACCCCGGGGAAGGTCGGGGTTACATCCATATTTCAAGCTGTCATTAAAAGCATCCTCGAGAGCTGTAAAGTCCCCAAGTGATTAACTTGCAGAGGGTAAACTTACAGCTCCAAATAAAGCCAGGGGGAAAACGCTGGCGGTATTCAGAGCTCTGGCACGTCTGCCCAGCACTCCCACAACCAAAAGGATGCGAACGGCCCCGTTACCTCTGCACCTCCCGTCCCTCTCCTCGAAGCCAGGGCTGCAGAGGCACTTCCCGACGGGCACCAGCCACTCTCCTTCAGCACTGCAGTGCATCCGTGGGGGGTTATCCACGTCCACCTGCGCGTCCTCCACGCACGCGCCCTTCACCTCCACCAACGTGGCAAAAGCCGTCTCCGCCACCGTGTCCGGAAAAACTGCCAGGTTCTGCACGGTGGCGAGGCACTTCTTGTAATAAACCCTCACAGAGACCAGAGCCACACAGGCACCCACGTCCTGGAAGCCCAGGTGGAAGCCTCGCTTGCTCAGATGCCCGATCTCCCGCAGCTCCGTGTTCAGCTTCATCTTCCTCTCGCCCAGGTCCCCCTGCGTGAAGCTCTCGTCGGCAGCGATGGTGTCGATCTTGGTGTGCTTGCTCTCGTGGATGCTGTGGCCCAGGTCGGAGTCAGACTCAGTGTAGTACAGGTTGAAGGTCTCCTTGCAGGTGCCTGTCACGCCTGGGATGCTGTTGCAGTCCCGCAGGGTGAATTTCAGCTCGATGAAGATCCGCTGGCCGTCGCGCCGGGCGATCCAGCCCGTCTGCAGCCAGTTGTTCTGGTTGGGCTCCATGACGTTGCACACCTGGTAGGTGCGGATGGGTTTGTACTCCTCGTCCACGCCGCTAATTTCCTCCCACTGTGAAAAGAACACAGAGGCAGCGAGAGCTCGGCAACTGTGGGCAGCAAGAGCCAGAGCCCGAGCAGAACACAGCCACCGCTATCAATGCCTCCCCCGGCTGCCTCTCCACCTACAGACCATCACAGCACTGAGCATCCCTCGGCCACCCAAACCACACGCTGTGGTCACAGGGCTGTGCAATCCCCCCACGCTGGAGCTCCCAGAGCCACCCACAGAAGGCAGAGATGGTTCAGGGCACGCAGAGCTGTCCTGCGGTGACAGCATCTCACGCAGCAGCAGCTTCTCTGCCTGGAGAAGTTCGAGCTGGGACAGGATGGGTCCTTTGCCTGCGAGCGCAATGGTTTTCCCCAAAGTTACCAGCACAGATTCTGAGCAAGAGGACGATTCAAGCCTTAAGGACGACCTGCCGCTCCCCAAAGCAATCCTTTCTGGGGGTATAATTATACCAGATTGCCAAATGCACCCAAAAGAGCGTTCCTTCTGCAGACTGACAGCAGGAGAAGGCAGGAGACTCCAGGATGCTTCGCTTTCCCCTCTAAACACTCCTTTTGCCTTCAGGAAAACAGCGAGGAACACAAACTTTGGCTTTGCTGCCACACTCTGCCACCAGGGAAAGGACCGGAGCTCAGCCCTACGCGGGTTGCTGACAATTCCCTTTAAAGGTTCACCTCGGGGAGGTGTCCTTCTTTGCCACACCACCCCTGGGACCAATGCCCGGCTCTCCCAGCCCCACACTCCAGCGGAGGCTCCCACGCAAAGCCCCACGCGGTGCGCAGCTCCCGGGGCAGCCCTTACCCCGTTGGGCGGGTGCGAGGTCCAGCCCAGCTCCGCTTGGGATTCTTTCGAGTCCAGCAGGACGACTGCGGGGAGGACAACACGTTAACGAGCCCGCAGCCTCGCGAGGGACCCCGATCCCACCCCGAACCTCCTTCCAGCCACGCGTCCCGGTTTTGGAGCCTCTCTTTTCCCACCGAACCGCCGATTTCGGGCGGCAGGACGCCGCATCCCCCCCCCCCACGCTGCCAGCTTCAGGAGCCGCTCCCCGGCAGCGAGCAGAAACCCGAGGGCGAGAGCCGTGCCCTGCCCGCAGCGTGCCCCGCACCGCCACCACCCGCCTCTCCATCCAGCGGGCGCACGGCTCGGGAGGAACCGGCGATGCGCTCGACCCGACGGGCGGCGGCGGGGACGTGCTCACCCTGCTCGGCGGCGGCGCGGGGCAGCCCCGGTAGCACCGACAGCACCGACAGCACCGGCAGCACCGATAGCGCCCGGGGGAACGCACCGCCGCCGTGCGCTGTCTCCATGGCGCCGCCGACTCCGTGCGCCCCGCGCCGCCGCCGCGCTCCGACCGCCGCCGCCCCGCCCCTTTGCCCTCCCTCCAGCCAACCCCTGCGGAGGGGGCGGGGCACGGAGAGGCTAGCAGCCAATGGGGAGAGAGGGGGCGGGGCCTGCGCCGTTCACTCTGGAGCCGACTGACGGCGTCGAGGTGGATGCGCGCTGCCCGGCCCCGCTGCACGGGGCAGGGATGGCCCTCCGATGTCAGCCAGAGGCTGCTCGGCCGTTGGTGGGGGTGGGATGCCTCTGGTTGCAGCCCACTGCGCTGTCGGCTTTCCCACGGGGTGATGTTTGCCTCCTGCTGTCACGTTCCCCGTTACTCGCTGTACCCCACGCAGTAGGCAGCCCCAGAGATACACAGCCATGGGGGCAGGAGAAAGCAGAGCGCCTCAGCGGGCAGCAACGCGCTCTCCCGCAGCCTAGCTGGACAGAGTAGGAACAATGAGGGTCTCTGCCCCAACACTGTCGCTCTCTTGCCTTGCCGGGGTGGCTGCATGGCCTCTGCCCCCTGCAAACTGCAGGAGAAATAAGAGGGGTCCAACAGGTTCCTCCATGCCGACAGCATGCACAGCCCCATGCTGTTCCTTAACGTACACAAACACCTGCAGGTCTTGTTCCTGCACCACCTGTGAGCCATGCCCGGGAGTGCCAAGTTCACATCAAGCCTCAGTCTCTGCCTCTCCAGGCTGGAATTGGATTCTCAGCCTCATTTCAAGGTCCTATAGGTGCCATAAATTTCAGACTGGGTAAAAAAAAAAAGCACCAGGAAAGCACAGCCATGGGTGTGCAGCTTGCAGCTGCCCGTGCCGGCGAGGAAGGCAGCATGCTTCAGTTTTTCTGCTCACTGTAGGTGTTGCAGGTCCCTGCAAAATCTCAACAGGCTGAACACCCATCAGCCTCCCATCTGATGGCTGTACAACCCAACGCTGAAGTCTGCTTATGTAGCAACACTTCTTCCTGTGGGTTGTTCCCCGCGCCGTAATTATGTGCTGTCAAATGTAAAACATTGTAAGCCTGGAATAAAAACATTGAGTCTGCAGCTCCAGCAGCCAGCTCTGGGGGCTGGGTTGGGCATGAAGAGAGAGGTGTGGGGACTTCTGTTGGAGCAGAAACGCAGCGATGATGCCCGTAGGAAAAGGGGGCACAGCACTGCAGGAAGAGCAGTGGTTCACTGCACTGAAACATCTCCAGATGCCAAAGCCCCAGTTCTGCAGTGCTTCATACGTGCAGGAGTTTACTGGAGCAAGCATCCTACTGAAACCCGCTGCCAATCAGACAGAGATTTGCACGCTGCATAATTCGATTAATGAGAAATAGTGATGGCAGTTCGTTTGCCTTGCGCCCCAGCTTCCAGCTATGCTCTTCCTGAAGGCTGTGAGACCACCTATGTGACTTCAAGCACTTGCAAAAATCCCTGCAGGATTGGGAATCCTCAGCAATGCAGAGCTGAGCTCAAAACCCCGAGGGCAACGTTTCTTTAATCTCATCTCCCTGAGCATTTTTTCTCTTTAAACACTTAAGGCACGTTTGCTTTTTGAGACGTTTGGGAAGCATCACACCTGAGAACCAATGTGCTGGAAACCGGGGGCTGCTGGGAGGTAGATTCATAGATTCATTAGGTTGGAAAGGACCTACAAGATCATCTAGTCCAACCATCACCTTCTCCAACCACAGCAGGTGCTGCTGCTGTGGCCATTCTGCACAAACAGAGGGAACATTCTTCCAACCCAATGAGTATTCCCACTTGGGTTCAGCAATACAGACTATCTCTGCTTGTTTTCTGTGCCTGCCAGCACTCCCCTCTTACCCCAAAGCACTGACCCCATGCTCAGCCCTACAACACAGATCCAGGTGTGGGGGTCTGTACCGGTACGGACAGCCCCACTGCGTGCTCAAAGCCAGAAAGCATTTCCAGCCCTCTCAATTTCTCAGCCCACCCCCAGGAACACAGCCACTGCCTTTTCCCAGCCCTGGAGTCGGGTCACAAGTTCACCTGATTAAAATAAATCCCCCCTCCATCACTTTACAGGGAAGCAAAGGGCAGGTTTTATTTATAATCCTCCTCGAGTGGAAACCAGAAGAACTGCCCCATTACAACTGGAGGTTTTGCCAGCCACCCAGGAAGAAAAGTGATATTTAGTTGTCGTTAAATACTCATAACTGCATAACAATTTCATGCTATGTTAACTTCTAGGTTTTCTTTCGCATATAAATTTTTAAGGAGTAAAATAGAAAAAACCCAGGCGCTTGACCTTTAATCACAGTTATTTGTGTGATCAGTCAAGTGTGAGAAAAAGCTAGTTTGTGCCTGAAAGATGCCCTTTAAAACCAGATTGCTCTAATATGACACACGACTCACATAGCGTAATGTATGGGATCTCGCTTACCCGTCTCTGGGGAGCAGCAGCCTCACGCTTAGCATTCATGGCCTGGATTTTGCTGCTGGTACATTGGAAGGTATTAATGTCATCCACAGAATCAATATGGACCCTTGGGACAGCTCCATTCACCACCGAGAGCCCCGGGGAGGTGTAGGCTCTCCCTTCGTAGGGAAGGGTATCCTCCACGTATACGGAGGATTTGACGCTCGAGATATTTCACTGCAAGAAGGGTATGTCATGCTAACAGAGTACAAAGCTCTCCCATTTCTCTGAAATATTATTCCAAGCACTCACAAAAGCTCAATATTAGAACAGCCAGAGGTATTTTAATTACGGTTTGGAAGTATCGTGTTGTCGTGGGGGAATGATCTTGTGATTTTTCCTTTGGCAAGACTGAACACCATCGCTGGGGCGAGGAAACGGAGCAGCTTTTTTGAATCAAGACCCTGGGATTCGTTCATTATGGGGCACAGGCACAGAACAGGGTCAGTCCCCTGAGCCATCACGGGCTGCACTGAGGGGACACAGCCCCACGAGGCACTGGGATGAGCCCCAGTGACAGCATGGGGACAGCAGACCCAGCTTCAGGAGCTTCTGCAAAGAGCTGGGACCAAACACGGCCCAGAAAATGGGTAATTCTCTGAGCTGAGCTATTACCTACTGTAAGTGGAGACAGAAGGATGGCTCTGAAACCACGGTGAAAATAACACTCCTGGAAAAAAAAAAAAATCAATACAAACACCAAGGAAAGAGGATCAGAACCCGAGACCATCAATTCCTGAGATAAAGAGTTGAAAGTCTCAGTGGGAGGACAGCCAGATCCAGACTGAAAAACAAAACTTTGCTTCTTTTGCTGACAAATGACTTTTTATTCTAAAGGACAAAGGAGCAGGAGGACACCGGCCTCCATGTGCGGCTGCCAGAGCTGCCCTTGAAGGAAGAAGGAGCAGCAGAAAGCTCACAGATGCTTTTCTGCACCTTTCCTTCCTCTTCCACACTTGAAAGGATTTTTCTGCGGCTGAGAACAAGAGATTTGTGCGATTTTGTGCCTCGTGGGGCACGCCACAGGAATGTGCTCCAGCACAAGTCCTGCTGTCCTGCTCCTCGGGGCCTGTCCCCAAGCAGGGACCATCAGCTGCAAAGGGGAGCAGTGCTTCTCAGCGTGCTCGCTCCCTTCACCTTCCACGCTGTTTGTCTGGAAGTAAAAGCGTTTGTTTCTGAACAGCTTAATTTTTCTGTCAGATGTGCACTCCTCGCTTCAGAATCTCTGCGTTATAAATGTTTTGCAGCAGCTCTTTAGCTTTTAAGGTAATCATATAAAAGATCCTTGACTACATAAAGGCAGCTAATCTGGGTAAATGCCTCTAAGCATCTTTACATTCCATGCTAATGGATTTCTAGGCAGCCCACAGGGATCCGCGCTCTAGAATATAATGTAAAATATAGTAAGCGTCTCGTTTTTTTTTAAATGCCTCAGATTTGTCATATATTGAGAAAATCCAGAGCTCCAGGCAGCGTAAATCATCACACTTATATAAGTAATACTCTGTTCTGTCATAATCAGCATGAAGCCCAGCCTCTTCATGGGGGCAAGCATCCATTTAGCGTTCAATTTCAATTCAACCGGAGACAAATTATCATCCGCCGTTAATTAGAGCCGGAGAGGAGGGACCTGGGCTCTGCAATCAGTGACAGAACCAACCTGAGTACACAGAGGGCGATGCCACCACGGGGTTACACTCTGGGGAAGGTCGGAGGGAGAGCTGAGTGTATTTTTAGGAGCAGCACCTCCCCAGGACTCAGCTCCGAGCCACCCTCAGGAGGCAGAGCACCCTATTTTAAGAGCTGTCTGATGCAATTAACTTTGTGGAGGAAGAACCCGGAGGATGCACGAGTGCGGCGGGCCGTCTCCTTCTGCAGATTCATTCTATGCCTTAATTAAGCTCCCAGCTCCCGGGGATGGCTGAGTTCTGGTGGCAGGGAGGGAAGGGGATGCACAAACAGATCCTGGTGGGCAGAAGCCCCCGGGCAGAACATGGGGATCAGAAAGGAAATTTCAAAGGATGAAGGAAAAATAAAAAGAAAAGAATGGGAATCGGTGATGTGAGAGGAGGCAGAGGCACACCTGGCACATCAATCACCGGCAGCAAAACGACACCAGCACAGTCCCAGTGGCAACACAGATCCACGCACGGGCTGCAGTGCACACAGGAGAAACACACACAGGAAAAACACTTCTTTTTTTTCCAGGAGAAAATGAGGCTGTGTTCACCTGCCCAGTCCTGCTCCAGCAAACCCACACGGCCGCTGTGTTTTGGGGCATTTTGGAAGCACTCACTCACTAAGCAACAGCACAGGAGGTGTAACCTGCATGCATCACCACAGCCTGCTCCCTGACAACAGCTCTGACCCTCACCTGCATGGCATCAGCCCACTGGAAACCACTTGGTGCCAGCAGCAAAGTTACCAGAGCCCCAGAGGAGCCCAGCTCATTAGCATCCACCCACTTAAAGCAAACACGCTGACTTTGGGATTGGATTCTCTTCTCCCCCATGCAGGCTTTAGGATCAGAAGCACCAAACTCCTGAGCTGAGATTCGCTGCCCCACGTTTCAGGAGCAAGGAGCAGTTCCCTCTACCCCAGCACCAACCCCAGTGGGAACAGCTCAGAGCACAGACCTGCAGCTCTCCCTGGGGGAAAGCCCAATCCTGCCCCACAGAGATGCTTTGCTGGTGGTGCTGAGCACGGGACAGGACTCAGCCCTCCCTCTCTGCACAGAGAGCCTTCTCTGGAGGGAAGCAGACCCTTTGCTTCTCCTCTCTCTGGTTAAAACACAGCATTTCAGGTGTCTGAGCCTCTGAGAGCAGAGCTCTGCAGTAGAAATAATGATACACCCCAAGTATAATGGTGCAAACAGCCATTATCATAATTTTGATACCAATTACACGTAATTTGAACAAAGGAGTTGTCCTAGCTTTGATTTGCTCTCCTTGTATTCCTGGCTGGTTTCATTAAAATCACTTACAGAGATTTGCAGCAGTTCTGTTTGAAGTGCTGTCATTAGGGTTTTCATTTCAGTGGCATCAGGAATAATTTCCCAGCGGGCTGTTTATGCCTCGCAAAGGGCTCTGCGAAGCGTGGGCCACCATCGCCAGTCGGACGTGGTTTTGGTTGGACACAGAGCAGACCTGCAGGCAGGGAGCTCCAGGACGGCTGTGCTGAATGGTGAACCTTTCTAAATTAGAAGGGGACGGGCCGAGCTGTCCCCTGCACCCATGTCCCCTGCACATCCCCCATCTGGGAAACCCCAAAGCGCCAGCATTCACAGGTCTGGATGTCCCCTTTTCCACGAGGTTTCCCCTATTAACAGCTCCTCCACCTTAAGTCCCTGCACTGAATCGCCGTATAAAATCAATTACAGCGATTTCTAACTTCACTGGCCCCTCAAGAGTGTGAAAATAAACGTCCCTTAACAACGGGGCCCCCGCAGCCCCATTCCTGGGGTGAGCAGTGCTTTGGCTGCTCTTTACCAGGTGACAGAGGACGCATGTCACGCTGCTGAAGGACGATGCTGATGCTCAGGGGCTCACTCCGTGGCTCCACTGGCACCAGCCTCCCCAATTATCCCTCAGTCACAGGGCGAGGGTGGCAGGGAGGGTGTGCAGAGCGAGTCCTTTTCATTCGTCCATGAAAAAAAAAAAAAGAAAAAAAGAGGGTAATACACTTTGCAAATCACAATTAGCAATTTACTGCAGCTGGGGCTAATTCCTAGATGCATTTTACTCTCCAGGACTCGGCGCTTGGGCAGACTCTAAATCAGGCACCGGCATGTTATGTCCAGCTCCATTAAAGCTCGGTGCTAATTGCAGAGCGCTGGGCGTGCAGTGGGGAGCTGGAATCCATCCCGAGCCCCCGGGAGCTGCTCTGCTGCCAAAGCTCTGGGCTGGATGCAGCCCCCAGGCAGGGACCCCCCTCCATTAGCCCCCACTTCACGAATCCTGCTGGCTGCACCTCGCTGATGGAGCCATGCAGCTCCCCAGCCCCAGGAGAAGGATGGAGAGCAATGCCAGCAGCTCTGGAAAGCAACAAATCCTAATTCGCTTTGATAATAAGGTTGCATTCGTGTCCCGGAGTGAGACTGTCATGTAGGTTTGCAAAAATACTGCTTAAATAAACAGAAAGGGAGGAAACGCTGGAGAGAGCGTCCAATCTGCATTATAATTAGGGGAAAGAACAACAAATGGGAGAAACAACCTGTTCCCATCTGCAGCTGCAGTTTGTTCCTGGTGCATCTGAAGGGCCGCGCACTGGGAGCCTCCGCTGGAAACGTGTGAATGCTCCATTCAGAACGAGAGGGGAAAAAAAAAGAAGAGCTTTCTGCCTGGATGGCAATTTCTTCCTCTGAAGAAGCATCAGAGGGAATTTTGTCAACTCAGATGCTGCTGCACTCCGTGCTGAAATCCCAAAGGCAGGAGCAGAGGTCTGGACCCCAACGAGGGTCACAAGAGAAGCCGTGGAGGAGCAGCAGTCAGCAGTGGGACAGGGCTCGTCCCATTGCACACCAAGCAATGTCAGCTCAGAGCCACCAGGGTCACCATCGGGGTCCCCTTGGGGTCACCCCCTGGCTGCTCCCAGCCCGGAGCTCAGCGCTCAGCAGATCTCTTGGACTTGGTTTTCAAGCCCAGTCTCATTTATTTGTAAACCACCCTAATGAGGCCGGCAGCGTCGGAATGGCGAGGAAGCAGCGTTATTATCTGTGAGCAGCAGAGACTGACAGCATGTTTAATCACGGGCTGCGCAACGGCAACATCAGTAGAGGACAAGATTAGACACTTCTCCAATTAGTCATACATCAGAGGCACAGCCTGAGGGTCGCTGAACCCAGGGATACAGGAGCACGGATCTTGGGGGCAGGCAGGGCTGGATCCTCCCCCAAGGCACCCTGCTTCCTCACGGCTCCTCCAGCTCCTAACACGATTTTGCAGCCCGTAGTGGATGTGCTAATGGGATCGAGAGGTAAAGAGTTCAGCCTCCTCCCTTTTCTCTGCTGCTTTCCTTTTTTCCCTCGGCATCCCTCTTGCCCTGGCTTACCTCTCCATCCCTGCGTGCTCCTGAGGTCTGCAGATTAAAAGCACTAATAAAAGCCAGGAATTATTACAGCAGACCTATTTATCACGAAGCAAATTGTACCCAACAGCCTGCAGCAGCTGCTGGTTTCTGAGGAAAGCCATCACAGCAGTGGGGTTTCTCCTTCCCCACCCATGGGGATGCAGTGGGGCGAGCAGGAGGACGCTGCCCTGACCTGGGGGTAATGGGGCTGTGGCACTCAGCACACAGCCCCTCCTCATGCCAATATCTTGGCGAAACCCAGGTGTTGTGATTTATCTGAGACGTCTCATTATCAGCCTCTGACCTTTCACGTCGGAGCCTCTTTGAATTTACTCCCTGCCCCAAGCTACGAAAGCGACCGTGAGAAATCCATTTGCTTTCCTCAATACTCCCCTCGTTCTCAAAGAACTTCCAAAGGGCAGAGGAGCTGCCAGTGGGACAGCTCAGACCGTGGCCGAGGTTCTCCATCACATCACGTGCTGATTAATCAGCCCTCACTTCTCCCTCCCCTTCTGCTGGGAGCTCCATTTCCCTCCTGGCCCCACAGAGGGACCCATCCCCGTGGGCACACCCAGCACCAGGCACATCGCTGCCACGTGGACCTCAGACCAAATATTCATTTAGGACCGTCTGAGCCACAGTAATAAAGCAGCCATTATGACAATACAGATCAATAAGTCCAGAGAGGATCCTTTGCTGAAACACGCCGCAATTGTTCAAACCAAGTCTTAATTGTGACAGGAATTGATTTCCTTTTTCTAATATCTCTGACTTTTAATTAAAAGGTAGTTAAGTAGGCGATACATTTCCAGGATCGTTTAGAGGCAGAACAACATCGAGGAGCACGCACTTAACATGCACAAACACTGCCTTGGCTGTACGCAGGGTGGGTGTAGGAGCTGCCCCGTCCCAGCTCTGCTGCATGGGATGGATGGGAGCACCAGGGCTCCCTCTGCCATCCCCACACCTCAGCTCCCTGTGTGTCCCAGAGTGCCCACAGCACGGAGAGGGGATGATAGTGATGGGAGGAGCCCCTCCAGCCCTTGCTTGCTTTCATTTCCAGGAAGCTCCCACTGGGCAGGGCAGCACAACGGAGCCAGACGTTCCCCATCAGCCCCGATTAGACCGAAACAGGCTAAAGTCACTTCGTCTGACTGGAGAGAGGCCATTAACATCACAGACTCCATTAAAAGAAGAAATGGGCCTTTTATCTACTCATCAAGAACCATAAAAGAAAAGAAAACCTTGGAGCCACTCATAAATCCCCCAGGAAATCCCACCCCGGAGCACGGTGCATGGGCTCTGGTGCTATCCCACCAGCACATCTGTGGGGCTGAGGTATGGCACAAGCTCTGATGCCCACATGGCAAAGCAGCAGCTTTACCCTGGGTGTCTGAGCTGCCCTAGGGGTGTCCAGGCAGGGTCTTGGGACAGCCCACGTTCCCAAAGCACTGCCCTGCCTGCAGCAGCCCTCAGCCAGGAGGCAGAAGTCCATCCTCTGCCTTTGGGGTGAGGGGCTGCACCCCTAAGCTGGAGCTTTGCCACGGACAGCACTGCCCAAACATACAGCAACATTATCTCCCATAACACGAGCTTTAATAGCAGAGCATTATCAGGACTAATCAAATCTCCCCTGCATTACCATCCAGGCTGGTTGCTGCCTGAAAAACACGTGTGATGCAGGCAGCAGAGTGGCATTAGGGCAAGGTTTACATGCAATCCCCAGCCCCCATCTGCCCATCCTGCCCCCAGTGGGGTCTGCACGCATTCACGACCTCTGCAGTCACACCAAGGGGACAAATATTACTGTTACCATTACCACAGCATGGACCATGGGACCACAGAGCTCTCCAGAGCAACCAGGGGGATGTTGAGCTCAGAGCACCCGAGGAGCAAACCTCCATTCTCAAAGCTGACATTCGTAACTACTGTGGCCACAGGCACTTCTCATCTTTCCCTGTGATTGTGAGCAGTTGTTTACATCCTTTGAAAATCTTTTTCCCTTTCCCTTCAGAAATGACTACAAGCACCAGTAAAGAGCTGGATGGTGAGCTGCCGCATCAGCTTTCATTATAAGGTTTAGAGAAAACAGGAATTTCATCTCAATACAGGGTTCCCTGCATACACATTCTACTCTGTGCAGAGTGGGTCTGGGAAGGCTGCCCCACACAATGGGTCTGGGGCCCACAGGCTCTATCTGTGCATTACTGGAGGCAGCTTTTAGCCCTTATCACAGAACACCTCGGGCAGATCCCCACCAGTAGGGTACAGAAGTGCTCAGACAGATCCTGCTTCCCCAGGACTCATTCAATGAGAGCAGAGGTGCTGCAGAGCTCGCTCACATTGCCAGGAAAGAAGAGCAAAGGGAAGAAGGTTCTGAGAAACGTCCATGCCAGACAGAAACGTGGCAGCACCACGACTGCAAACACAGTCCAGACTATTCATTTATACTATCTGGTCCATCAAGTTTGCCTTCCCCTGAAGCCTCCTGCCTAGAAAAAGGGAACCCAGGCCACGAGCTCTCCTTCAGGGCAGTGCTATTGCCTGGCAGTGACACTGGGCAATACATTCAGGGCCTCCAGCAATTAATCCAAACTCCTCAGCATGCTGCCATCGTCCCTTGGGAAGGCTGTTCCTCCCAGGTGAGCAGGGCACAGGGATCCTAAAAGCATCCTCAGCAACCCACGAGCTGAAAGTGTCTGTCAGGAGGAGCGATCCCCCGTGCACCCAGTGCTGTAACAACGTCCAGTCTGCAGGAGCAGAACATCCCAGGCAGCTCCAGAAGAGCCAGGGCTGTGCTGTAATACCTCCTCATGCTGCTAAGCTTTTAATTCATCTGGCTTTGTTACCTTGGATATTTTGTTCTCTAAATCAATGCAGCCCCTAGAATGATAAAATCCTTCATTAATACCGCTGGGTTATTGCCTAAAACAACAGCACATGATCTGGCACTTTTTAGTTTGATTCCGCTGTCACTCGGGATGGGATTAGAGGGAAATATATCTCCTAATTCTTCCAATATCCTTCAGCAAGCATCAGTTCAGACCAAAGAGGACACGAGATGCCAGTGTCAGTAATTGGAAAGAAGCTCTTCACTTGCAGATGGTCGGAGACCCTTGATGGCACCCCAGGCTTTGACATAATTATCGCAGCCACAGAGCAGCTGCCAAACAGCGCAGCACTTGGAGGAAAAGGAGGAGAGCTGCTTAATCTTAGCCCCTCCAAAAAGGGGACTTTCAACCTCACTTAAAACCCCTCACGGTGTGTGCTGCGTGAGCCACGAACTGAATATCAAGGATGGGGGGTTACGTGCAATGAGCAGCTCTTCTTCCTCCGACAGGAATCAGCATCTCTACCCCTGAGGGCACAGGGGCACCTCCTGCAGGGCCATCTCTTGGGGTCACCACGGACAACCACCCCATCACACATCGACAGCCTCAGGTCTGTCTCCAGCACAGCAGGTCCTGGCCAGTGAAGTCCCTTCCCAGCAAAAACTGTGAAGCGTGGCACTGCACTCGATAGCAGATTTCATCCCAGCACCTCCCAGTCTGCAGAACTTCCTCACCCAGCTCTTGCTGCCCTCACCATTCTCATTCCAGCCTCACTTTGCTTAGTTTTACCCACCCGTTTCCTCTCTCCTTTGACAGAAATGCATTCAGTTAGCATCTCCTGCGCTCCTGTTTAGCTTCCACACCTGCCCTGCCCTGCTGTGCACAGGACAGGCTGCCCAGACTGCGTGCTGAGGGACCCGCAGTACATTTTATCCCACTTTCCACTTACTGCTACTTTTTAATAGCTGTTTATAATCCAACCAGCTCGAGCGTTGCGGAGGCCTTCCTCAGAGCAGCCAAAATTTTCTGGCCGGACACCCCTGGCACTGTGTCAAGCTCTGTTTTCCCAGCTGGCAGCACCCGCTGCCTCCACTCATTAGAGCTCCCAGCATTGCTGGGCCCTCCAAAGCAGCACTGGACACCTCTTGGGGCTGCGGGACCCCTGCAGGAAGGCTTGGCCTCACTACATCGAGTGTGGAAATCGAGTCTAGGACGGCTGTCCATCCTTCCACCTCCTCCCTACAGGAAGAGCACTGTCTTTGTGGCATTACTACCTGAGCATCACTGATACAGAGCATCCCACAGCCTGCATCCCACATCCCCCATCCCACACCCCGCTCCATCGTGGCACAGGGAGCAGCATCCTCACCCCAGTGCTCGCCTGAGGACCACACTTCATGGTCTGCTCTCTCCTGCAGCTCTCCGTTTCCAACCCTGAGGCTGTTAACTCTCAAACCCTGACCTTAAGCCTCGCTAACGAAATTCCGTCTCTCTGTTACCGTAAGGGCTGAGCAGTGCTGGGAACGATGCTCCATCAAGGAGAACCACATACAGCAAGGGGCACTCGGGGCACCGCTGCTGTGGTTTGCTTTGCCAGCACAGCCCAGCACCTGGCAGAACATGAACCCGTGCACATCGGGCCCCCAAAACGCAGCAAGAGAAAAAACACAGCCGTGGGGACGTGGGGATGTAGGGACACGAGGACAGAGAGGGAGCTGCTCACAACCACACAGGCTTCAGAGGGAACTAATTAAATATTGACTGAGAACGTCCTAAGTGAGCCCCGGATGCACGTTACGTCCTGCTTAACTCAATAATTACCGTATATATTATCCCTTCCCGCTCTCTATCTTTATTAAGCTAAAAGGTCTGTAATTAGCTACTTGGTCTAAGTGTAAGATTTCAATTAATCCGCATTATGAAATATAATTGCTCATTAGAGGTAATGTTGCGCATTCTATCACGCCAGTATCTCTTTGCAGCGTTTTAACCCAAATACAATCGTTTATGTCACAGTGGGCGAGCAGCGGTTTCGCTCGTCAGGCAGAGGGATGCCAAGCAGCCTCTCTGAAGCCAAAAACAAAGCAAGAAATCAGCACACGGAGCCAGGCTTGCATCTGCTGACCCCCTCCTGCCACCATCCACCCATCCCAAATCCTCACTCGGTCACGGTCTGCAATACCACATGCACTCAGAACCACCGCCAGCAGATGCCCCAGCCCTGCAGAGCTGTCCTGGTGATGCTTTTAGAAACAGGCAAGGCTGACAAAGCCACGAAAAGATAGAGGATGTTCTCAGAGCGCAGCCCAGGAGCAGCACCAACTGCAGAGCTTGCTCATGACAAGCAGGGAACGTAAATAAGAGTCATGCCCACGGCCATGAGACTTGCCAGCACAGCCTTCACCTGAGCTCGTTCCCAAAGTTGTGTTCTCTTTCTGTGTCTACAAGGATTCAGCCCACAGTGCAGCAGCAACCATAGGACATCTTGGGTTGGGAGGGCCCCATAAGGATCCCACCGCCCTGCCCTGCCCAAACTTTGATCCCATTTGATTTAGAGTTTGACTTTTGGTCTTAATATCCTACCAATGAACGTGGGTCTGTCCACGCAGCACAACCAGCGAGCAGCTGGTACTGCTTTGGGATGAGGCGCCGTGTAGGACAGGACAATCTATCTCGCTGTATAAAGTCAATTCCGCAGCACTTACACAAATGTAAAATCACTACAACATTAGAAGAAGAAGAAAAAAACAACAGCACAACAGCCACACTGGAGACTCAGAGAAATACCTCGTAGAGAGCGCGATGAATTATTGAATTTACAGCGTTTGGTGCTGAATTAAAATGATAAACCGAAGTTTTTATCCGCTGAAAGCCGTTTCCATGGTGTTGAAGCAGCAGATGGCCCTTCCTGGAGATAAAGGATTTCAGAGCTTTGCCAGTGCTGAGAACTGGAGCTCTAACATATGTATCTCGAAACACGAGAGGAGAGCACCTGACGGCACAGCTCCTCAGGGCCCCTCCAGATATACTCAGGAGGGAATGGCCAACAGCCACAGCCTTCTTCCACACCAACCGCCTGCTCTGGCCCTGTGTTACGAGTCATTAATTCCTAATAAGTAGAGAAGCACACGATGGGCTTTGGGTACGAATAGTTTACCGCGTCGGAGACGACTCGCGATCTAAATTACGGGCTATAAATCAATTTTGGAATGTTGACATATCTTTAATAATGATAAATGGAGAATTTATGGGTGCCGCTAAAGTTCACGGTGAGATTTTGATTTATGTGCTCAGGTGGAGCCACCAACCCCCGGCCCAGCAATGTGCCCCGCTTGTGGTCACCTCTGTGCCCCCACCTGCCTCTGTGGGGACCAACAGCCCCCATCCCACACTGCTGCTGCCCCCCATGTTGGCTTCATCCTGCTATAGCACCATGGTTGGAGCTGCTACCTGAGCTGCAAAGCAAACAAGACAAGTGAGCAGATAGAGACGCGGGCACTGCACCTCTCTGGCCGTCCGTCTGCTGGCTCTGTTTGTCCCTTCGTGCCCACCTGGTGCCCCAGGACACTTCCCCCTGAGGGATGCTGCTCTGCACTTGTGCCAGGAAAGCAGCTTTTTCATTTGATTTCAATTTACTGCAGGAATTAAGCCGGTGTAAAACAGAGCGCGGAGGGAAAAATTACCATGTCTGTTTAGAGAGCATAAAATAAGTGCTTGACTGTTTGACCACTCGGATGGCGGAGTCCGAGGCAATTCTCACCCGCCTCACGTCCCACCACCTTTATTAAGCTGAAAACGATGCTTGGTAGGAACAAACAGTAAACAACAACTAGCCGCAGTGCTGTCCCTCCTTCAGGGCTGCCTTCCTCCCATCTCATCCCACACAACCCACTGCCTCCCAGCCCTGGGCCTCCCCCAACCCCACCCATGGCAGAGCCTGGGAGCACGGAGCCACATCCCCCAACCAGAGCCACGACACCTCCCCAGCCAGCCACAGAAACGTTCACTGCTAAGCGAGTCATTAGTGCCTACAAAACGTGACCGATATAATTACACCGAGGTGGGTTTTTTTTCCCCCCCCTCTCTCAGCGCTGTGGCACTGAATGGTCTTATAATGAGATGACAAAACTGACGGGCAGCTCCGGCGAAGCAGCCCGTCCTTGCCTTGTGCAGCGACTCCCCAAGTGTTCTGCACCAATAATCACTAATCAAGTTATCCCTCGCAGTATTAAGAAGACACTCAGCGCAAACTGCAGGGCCTGGTGCTGGCGAGCAGCCACCAACCCACGGAGCAGAGGCTCTGGGACGGCCTCAGCCCGCTCCATCCTCTCCCTCACTGCACCAAAGAAACCCCGAGGGCAGCTCGGATCGGCCGTTCTCATCTCAGACCCAAAGCAGACTCCTGGAGACAATATAAGCATCGAGGTGACTCTCACTTGGACCCCAAATCCATCACCCACTGCTGTGGGGTCAGTGCTGCAGCACCGTGCGGGCGCTGTCCTTGCTCTGCAGCCCTCGGATGGTTTGGCTTGCTGTGGTCTACAGCAGTGTTACTGAGCAAATCCCATCCCAGATCCTCACTGCTGAACTTACAGGCAGCTGAAAGTCTTCTGGCACACCCGAGTGCCTTAATCTCACTCCAACCCACTCAGAGAACAACATCACAGGTTTGGTATGCAGAAAGGAAGCCCAGTGGTGATGGTTAACGACAGCAGACCCAGTGCCCCAGCTCTGCTCTCCCATGCCCTGGCTCAGCAGGGTGTGATGGTGCTGTCCATCTGCTTGGTGAGGAAAAAAATACACACGTACCTCTAATTTGTCATTACAACACAGAGCTGGAGAAGAACAAACCACTAATATTGAGCAAACAAACCAACCAACCAATCAACAATGCAGTGCTCCTATTGAGCAGAGCCCCAGAGCTGATGGATGACCTGCAGCAGCACAGGGGAATTATTTGTGAGGGGCTATCGATCCCCAAAACCAAAATGCGAACGTGGCCTCAGCTCTGAAGCACTGGGGGAAGTTTTTCTTGGAGAATCACCTTTTTCTCCCCGGGACTTGTTCTGCCATGCCATGCAGCCAAGCCCATGCTATTCCCGATGGCACAGAGCGATGTGGTAGAACATAAAGACCCCGTGTCACCGTGCTCGGGATGGGCTCAGTGCATCACTGTGAAACAGAAGCCCACTGCACACCCCAAGCAGTGCTGTGCCATTCACAGAACCTCTGACACAGCATCCACAGAGCTTCTGCCATCGCTTCCCACTAACAGCCTTCATCTCAATCCCGTGAGCAACGCACGGCAGCAGCTGGAAACCTCCTTCCTTCACAGTGCAGAGGAACCACAGTGAGATCCCCCCTTAGTGCTGCAGCCCACAGCATTTCCCACATCAGTGAATGCTCCTGGAGGCCAGCACCGATGCTCTGCTTCCAGCACTCAGCACCCGCCTCCGTCCACAGCCCTTTATCATTATCTAACCCATGACAAACCTATTACGATGCTAAAGATTGGAATTACTGTGATCCCGGGCAGATGCCCAGGAACTGGCCCCGAGACACAGCAGCGCTTTGCACGAGGCAGTAATAAATTACTGAAGGTCACCTACGATTTATCACTGCTTTGGATTCCAGACAGTGACACTGGGAAGCGGCCTCACGGGTGCCAGAGCATCTGCTCAGGTTGAGGCTCTAACAGCAACGCTTTTGCTTCCTTTACTGGATTCGAAGCATCCCAATGGCATCACACCCATGTGTTTGAGTGGTGCCTTTGCCCACAGACTCCCAGTGGGACACAGCCATCCTCTGCCCAGCCCTGCAGTTATCCACCCCTTCCATCTCCTCGAGGGCCACTGCACTTAATTCCCTGCACTTTGGTACAAAGATCGGGTCCCTTCCAGAAAGCAATTTGTGTCTCCCAGAGCAGGCAGTCGTAACATTTCCCATTAAAATGTAAATGCGGCCAAGTTTTCAGGCATCTCTTTTCCTTCCTTAAGGTAAAAAGGAATATGAACTCCTATTATTTTTCCCATCAACGTTATCTTCCTGTTTTGTGCTAAGTAAAAAAAAAAGCTGCCCGATATACACCTCCTGCAAATTAAATTTGAATTGACTCTGACAGCACAACAGGGATCCGGATTACAGAGCTGTGCCGGCCTAATTGGCACCGTTTCGAGGAGGTTATTTGCAGAAGCACTGTGCAGAGCTGCAGGAACCATGGGCTCAGCACTGTGCTGGGCACCCTGTCCCAGCTGAGCTGCCCAGGACCATGCAGGTGCTGGGTGTGAGCAGGAGGAAGGGCTGGGGGCAGCTGAGTGTGCACCTCTGTGGATCACTCAGCATTAAAGCAGCCGTCCTGCTCGTGCTGCAAGCTTGGGGTGAGTTTCCCTCATTAAGGCTGAGCATCTCCACGGGCTCACTGCCTCTTTTCCCTTCTGGCACGTGTGGTCTCTTCACTTCGGGAATCTGACAGGGATTGAAGGGTGTTTAAAGGGTATAACGAGGGAAAAAGGCACTGAGCATCACCTGCTGGCAGCAGCTGTGCAGGAGGCACTGGGCCCCGCGGACACCTGCACTCTGCCCAGGGCTCAGCCTGGTGCACCTCAGCCACGGCACGCCAGAGCAAGAGGCTGCAGAATTAATTAAGGGAGCACAGTGAATTAATTACCATCTCCAGCCGCATTTCTAGTGGGGATAATTTCAGGTGCAACCGTTTGAATGACATCTTTTCAGAGAAGAGCCTCCCATTCTCCTGCCTAATTTGAGGTTAAATAAATTTGCTTCTTGCCAGGAGACAGCTCAGCCCCCAGCAGAGATGGCTGTGCTGGCTCCTGCTGGTCCCTGGGCTTGGGGCTTTGTCCACAGGCAGCAGCCCCTGCAAGGCAGCAGGAGGAAGCTGTGCTCCCACAGCCCTGTACCCAGGTGCTGGCTCACCCCCTCTGCATCCTCCCAGGCACCCACACTGCTTTCTCCTTACACACATAGCACGCTGCTCAAGCTGCGCAGCTCCTCCTGCCCCAGACGTCTCCTCCAAGCACACTTGGGCTGGTGACAGTTTGCATCACGACGTAATGAAGTAATTGCACTTGACAGAGGTACAGCCAGCCCACTTCCCAGCACAGAGTCAGCAGAGAGCATCGTTATGTGCTCAGGGGAGGGATGGCACGTGGATAAGAACTGATACCTGATTGCAAAGAGGGGGCTGAGCCCGCACCCTGGGGGTCAGGTGCTGCCCCACAGCAGCAAGGAGGGAATTAGCAGCATCAGCCAGCATTAATTATGCAGAGAATCATTTGCTGGTGTAATTAGAAAGAAAGGAGGAAAAAAAAAAAAAAAAAAGGAAGAGCGAGAGGATCTAATTTAATCAAAATATAATTAAATGAATAGTTAATTTAACGATTCCGCACTGGAAACCCACTGACCTCTGGAGCCATGCTGCCTGCAGGCACAGCTCTGCATGCAGCCGTGTCCTCCCTAAGCACCTGTAACCACAGCACCTCACACTGCAGCCTTCTGGGGAGGAAGAGGAGTCAGACAGAAGCGATGGGCACGCACAGACTGCGTTACCTTTAAGGCCCTGAAAAAATCTGGCAGCATTGCATCTTGCTTTTTCTTCAAGGAAGTGGAGCACAGGAAGAGGAGCAGCAGGCAGGTGGAACTTAATATGGAGAAGGGGCTGAGAGTAAAGGTGACAGACACAGCTGGAGGGACACGGGTGAGGGGCTGCTGTGTGGGGAATGGGACCCTCCAGGTGGCCTCGAGGTTCCTTCTGTCCCTATCATCTATGATTCTGCAGACTAGTTCTTTAGATCAGCATCCCAGGGACATCTGCCAGCACCCTGCCACGTCTGGAACTGGAAGAGGGGCTGTAGCCTGGTGTGTATGGGTGTGCACACACACAGCACGCAGGAGGAAGCTGCTTGCTGCCACAGGCCCCTGTGATCTCCAGCAA
The DNA here is from genome assembly GCA_023055505.1 of Callipepla californica brunnescens. Taxonomy (NCBI): domain Eukaryota; kingdom Metazoa; phylum Chordata; class Aves; order Galliformes; family Odontophoridae; genus Callipepla; species Callipepla californica. Next base: position 2,082,296 of record JALIRH010000055.1, read on the forward strand.
TGAACTCCGAGGAGTGCATTACAGCAGCACGCTCTTGCAATAGCAAAGGTGTGCACGGGGGAGGCAGAGCATCCTCCCTGCTGAAGCACAAAGCAGAACTGCAGCTCAGCATCCTTCCCTGCGTGCAAAAAAATGGCTTCGATGGACAGGATCGACCATTCCAGCTGCAGCCACCAGTGACAAATCCTCACCCCCAGCTCCAAGCATCTGGCAAGGCAGACTAGGCTCCATCTGGAACCCTTTCCCCACGCACTGGGCTATCTCCTACGTGAGGCATTACGAGAAAATAAATCAGAAGGAGATTAACATAAATATTGCTTGAAAGATTTAATCAGCTACAAATTGTAACATTGCATTTCCATCTTAATTAGCCCAAGCCTGGTTTGTCTTTGCTCCGCGTTGTGGAGCGAGGGTGCTGAGAAGCAGCAGTTTGGAGCATTTGGCTGGTGGAGGAGGAGCAGAACTTCTCCCTGGCAGGTGACAACAACACCGGGCAATAAATGGAGCACTAATTAGAAACTTAGCAGTAGCCTAGCTGTTTGTAAATGATTTCTTGACCAAACAGGGCACCTGGCCTATGTGACACGTGGCCTTCTGCCTGAATGACACCTCCCATTGGGACCCCGCGACCATAAAACACCCCTTTGAAAGAGCCCCACATGAACGCAGCACAGCACGCTCTGTGGCTGCTCTGCCTTTGGTGGAATCAGGGCTTTGCAGAGCTGCAAAGTGAGACATTTTGCCCCAGGATCCCCACACTGCAGTGGTACCTCATACCCCCACCTCCACCATCGGCGTGGCCAGAGCTCAGCACAGCTCCCAGGATCGCTGCTGGTTGAGTCTGAAGCTGCTCTGCTAACGAGGTTCCAGAGATGCGTTTTTATTTGGAGGTCAAGCGCTCATTAAAATGCAAGCCGAGCGCTTCCTGCTCCGAGCGCTCACGCCACTGTGATTTCAACAAGGGCTGCAAACACAAGAGTCACCCTGACTCCACGCAGCTCCCGTGAACTGGCACAGGGAACTGCTTATAGATCCACCTACAAGGCCCAAATCGGCATCCCCCCCGACCCCAGCAGCAGCTGTCTGTCTGACCAGCGTGCCCTCGCTGCGTGCATTTGCACAACACATCCCATCACGTGCAGCGCTCACCATCACCATCATCCCACATCCCCCCACCTCCCAGCAGGGCATCAGCCAGCCCAAGCTTGGGGGATGTACTGACACCACTGAACAAGCAACAAAACCAATGCCCTCACACTCCTGTCCAGAAGCCTCAGCTCAGGGCAGAGCCATCCTGTGATGATGGGAATCCCTGGCTCTGGGGCTCGGTGTGAAGGCACTGCCAGCCCGCGGGCTCCGAGCTCTGCTACAATTACATCACATCATCTGATTTCATGGGAAACCACTGAGCCATTCCCAGCAAGCAGCAGCTCCAGCTCACATCCAGCCCCCTCCATCCCCACCCCGAATCTGCTCCGGTTCACTCTGTGCTGCTGACGGTGCCCAAATGCTGTCACAAGGGCTGGCCACGTTAGCTGGTGCTGAGTACATCACTGTGACAGCCACGACGGCCTGCGGGCACCCAGAAGCCGGGGGAAAGCAGTAATTGATTGTGGCTGCATTTCCTAGCAAGGAGCGGGGTCACCAGCCGTCCCACCCTCCTGACACGCAGCTCATCCTCCCACTGCCAACGGCACAAATAAAGCTGTCACTCGCAGGGACGCTTGGGATGAGCCAGAAACAGAGGCACAGGCTGACGCCAACATATTCCCCTTCAGCCCTCACAGAAGGCCAGGAGAGAGGGACAAGGTTTTGGGCACCCAGGAGCAGGCAGTAAAGCAAGGGTTTCTCTAAAGGTTGCTCTGCCCCGGGGCTTTTCTACAGCTCCTTGAAAAGCCTCCAGCTTTTTGGTCCTGGAGGAGCAAAGACAACCCAGCACACACCCTGCACGCAGGGGATGTGGCTCAGCCCATAGCTGCTCCATGCCAACCCCGGTGTGGAGGTCAGAGCACAGCTGCACCCGGGTTATTGATGGCACGAGATTAGCTTGTCTGAGCAGGGAAAATACATCACCGGAAAAATAGGAAACATTTGGAAAGTGGATGGTGGGTGCGAGAGCGATGAATGAGCGCTGGAGGAGGCTGGCGAGGATCAATGAATAGCTGAGGAGGTGAGGAATGAGATGGGGGGGGGGGGCAAGCTCCCTATGCAAATATAGAAAGCAGAATTAGTAGGGAAAAGGAGAGGGCACTGAGCAAAGGGAAGCGATCTCCTTCTCTTTTCCTGCAGGGATCTGATCTGGGAAGAGAAGGCAGGAGCAAAGGCTCAGAGGAAGGGACCCCTCACGCACACACTCAGCAGATGACAGCCCCTGGCAGCCCGCTGCTCCCCAGCTCCTCCAGCAGCAGCTCAGCAGACAGCAATTTCTCCAAAGCCATCATTTCGGGGTCAGCTCTGTGTGTATTACAGTCCATTAGCAGCAACAGAGACAGCTGCTCACGAGCAATCAAGATACATAACCACGGCACTCAGACACCAGGAAAAATCATCGCAGCGTGGGCTCTGCGTGCACCGAGCAGAGCTGCTGCCTCCTGCCCTGCTCAGAGCCCACTGCTCTGAAGCACAGACCACACTGCTGGGCTGCTCCAGCACTCCCTCAGTGGCTGAGCTCTATCTAGTGGTCAGACAGGGCTCCCTGTGGGCACTCTGCACAGATCCATCTACGGATGGATGGCATCGGATGAAAGCAGGAGGAGAGCTGAATGGGACAAGCACTGTCCCAGCACAGCGGTGACAAGTGCCCTGGTGGGATCAGTTTAGGGGATTTGGGTACTGAAGCCCACCAGGAGAAATAAAACGTCACCGTTTCGAAAGGCATTGAACTCACAGAGGGAGAAGAGTGACAGGTTCCCTGGTCTGCAGGTTTCTACCCAGTGGCCTTGGTCCTTGGCTCCAAACACAGAAAGAAAAAGCTCTTCCCACCTCCCTGGAGCATCCCCCTCTGCAGCCTGACCTCTGCAATAGCCTGAAGGTGCTGATTTGGAAGGAGATGATGGCAGCTACTTGTGGGCTGAACAGAGCTGGTTTGCAGAGCCCATCCAGAAGCAGCCCCACTGCTGCCTGCCCTGCAGCTCCCAGCACTCCAGTTCACTCTGGCACACCTGGAAGGGCAAAAACTGCCAACAGATAAAAATAATGACTCTGAAAAAGCAGAAGACTGAGAACTCATCACAGCTGACGTCCTGAGCCACGCACCCCGTGCCCACGTGTGAAGTTACATGAGAAAGGGTCCTCATCTCGAGCAGATAGCAGCACATCAGAGGGCAGACAGGGGCTCCCAGGGCACCCACAGAGCTCAGGCACGTGGCAGCTGGCAAACAAACACAGAGCATCAACCCCGAGCTGAACCAGGCCCCCCAGATCACAACACAAAGGATCCCAGAGGGATTTGAGAACTAAAAGGGGGGGAAAGCAGGTCAGGCTCTAACAGCTTAGAGACCCTAAGGCGAATAAAAGAACACTCGGGCCACAGCTTCCCATCTCTCCCTTCAACCAGGAGGTGCAGCAGATCCCTCAGGAAAACACAGCTGTGTTTCTGTTCCAACCAGAGCCGGTGTTTCTCTGCAGTGCTGAGTGATGCTCAGCGTCCTACACACCCAGTCCTTGCCCCCACCTGACCCAGCCAAAACCCACAGCCAGCTCTGAAGGACCAACTCGTGCTGCTGCTCACCCCACAGGAGGAACCACTGCCAGAAGCTTGTGGGGCAGCACGAGCTTCAGCTGAGCAAAATAACAGAAGGCACGACCGTGCTGGGGAGCCTCGGAAGCCCATTTGTGGGCTACAGGCAATCTGTTCCCTCGACAGGTTTATCTCATTAACCGAGTTTCCATTTAGAAGGAGTTTCATCGCCTGTCACGTTCGCGCAGAACAGATCCGCCCAATTAACGCGTTATCTCCTTCAGCAGCCCGGACAGTCCCATCCCAGCGTTCGCCTTTTGCTCCACCAACCACTCAACCGCTTTACGTGGGGACCGAGCGCAGATGGAAGCAGCATCCTCCCCATCCCGGGCTGGGGTCGTGATGCTGCATCACCACCACGGCCGCTCCTGGGGTGCCCACCCCCCCGAGATCCGAGAGCTCCCCGCTCCTCGCGGGGCCGCGCCGGTGCGCGTTCCCGACGGGGCGGGGGCGCTGCAGTCCCGGCCTCCGCCAGCAGGGGGCGCTGGAGAACCCGCAGCCACCGAGCGGGACCGGGAGCCGAGGACCGGAGCGGCGTTCCCCGCGGGGCCGCGCATCCTCCGCGGGGCCGCGCCCGGGAGCGAGCGGTATCCTCCGGACCGGGAGCTCAAGGCCATGAGGCGACGGCGGCGGGGAGGGCTGGCCCTGCTGCTGGCAGCGCTCTTCGTGCTCGGTACGGTGCTGGCGCTGCGCACGCTCCGCGCCGCTGACGCGCTCCCCGCCGGAGCTCCGGGGATGGCAGAGCCGCTCCATCCGCACGGAGCGCCGGCGGGGAGCGGCCCGTCCTACGACCTGCACGCTTTTTACTACGCCTGGTACGGCAGCCCGCGCTTCGAGGGCCGCTACCTGCACTGGGATCACGCCCTGGTGCCGCACTGGGACCCTAAGGTGTCGGCCGGTTACCCCCGGGGCCGCCACCGCCCGCCCGATGACATCGGTTCCAGCTTCTACCCGGCTCTCGGCCCCTACAGCTCCCGGGACCCCGCCGTGGTGGATGAGCACATGGGCCAGCTCCGTGCCGCCTCCATCGGTAAGCAGCGACCCGCAGTCGGCCCCCACCGGGCGGGCTCTGCATCCCGCTGCCACGGCCGTTCCCATAGCCGACCGCAGAGCAGCACTTAAAGGCTCTTCCAACCAAACCCCGCACAGCACAGAGCACCTGGAGCGAAACAGCTGCTCGCTGCCGTTGCTCGGGACGAGGAAAAGTTGAGAGACAAAACAGCTGAGCAATCCATGACTGTGTTCCTGCAGGAGTGCTGGCTCTGTCGTGGTACCCACCCGGCCTGGCAGATGACAACGGGGAAGCCTCAGACAGCCTCGTGCCGTCCATACTGGATGCTGCACAACGGTATGCCATAAAGGTAATGCTTCTGTCTGCTGCTGGAGGCCACTGCTCAGCTCCAGCACTGCACCCAGGCACAGGTCCCGCTCCTCTGCTTCAGTTAGTGTTAAAGTAAATGAGCACTGAGAGCTCTCCTTACTTATTTAAGTAAGTAAACCACTTTTCAGCAGTGAAATGCTAAGGGCTGCATTGGATCATTAGGATTCTCGGTTTGCTTTCCACTAACTGGGGAGAAAACTCCATGAGCAGCCTGCCCAGCTGGGGGCAGAGATCCACTCCCAGGAGGGGGGAGGAAGGGGAAGGTCCTTTACAACAGATCTGGGAGGTCAGGGTGAAGAGGGAGTGATATAACCGTGCTGAAAATAACCACTTGTACCACCTCCTTTGAAGGTCGCCTTCCACATCCAGCCATACCAAGGGCGTGACGACCACACCGTGCACGAGAACGTCAAATACATCATGGACAAGTAAGTTTCTCACGTAGCAACGAGGCAGGGCTGAGCAGGAGCTGTAAGCAAAGCCCACTTTCTCCAGCACATCAGTATCCTCCCTCTAGAAGCACAAGTTGTGTTCTCCTGGTCAGGTTTCTATCACCTCTACTCCTTCCTTCGAAAGGAAAAGCACTCTCAGAAAGGAGGAGATAAAGGTTCCCCTGTATCAATCCGAGCCTCGCATCACACCTGCCTCGTAACAGCAACACCTGCTGAGGGCTTATCACCTGAGCCTCTGAAAAAGCTTTCTGCTCTCTCTGCAGATACGGATCACACGCAGCTTTTTATAAGTACAAGACCAGCACCGGCAGGAGCCTCCCCCTGTTTTACATCTACGATTCCTACTTGACACCAGCTGAATCCTGGGCCAACCTTCTCACACCATCAGGTTCCCACTCGCTCCGCAACACTGCCTACGATGCCGTGTTCATAGCACTGCTGGTGGAGGAAGGGCACAAGAACGAGATCCTCTCAGCAGGATACGACGGCATGTACACGTACTTCGCGTCCAACGGTTTCTCTTTTGGCTCATCCCACCAGAACTGGAAAGCCATCAAAGCTTTCTGCGACTCCAACAACCTGATGTTCATCCCCAGCGTTGGTCCGGGCTACATCGACACCAGCATCCGTCCCTGGAACAACCACAACACCCGGAACAGAGTCAATGGGAAGTACTACGAAACAGCTCTGCAGGCTGTTCTCACGGTCAGGCCAGAGATTGTCTCCATCACATCTTTCAACGAATGGCACGAAGGCACCCAGATTGAGAAAGCTGTTCCCAAGAAGACCCTGACACGACTTTACCTAGACTACCTTCCTCATCAGCCCAGCATGTACCTGGAGCTGACCCGCAGGTGGGCAGAACGCTTCAGCAAAGAGAAAGAGCAGTGGTTGATGTGACTTTGCTACCTGCCTTACTCAGAGACATCCCACTGACAGAGCTGCAGCGCAGACAGGTGCTTCAGAAAAAAGCACGAGGGGGAAAAACAGCTGCAGAACCTTCAGCCCAGGCAGGCTCACCGAGCCTCCCCAAGGACTGCGAGAGTCCCAGCTCTCAACTCACAGGAGGAAACATTAAAAGGAGTAGGAAACCTCTAAGCAGCAGTTGAGTCTAGCCTCCTGCAGGTGGAGCAGAGATGAGCTCTTCAGAGCTCTTCTGCAACGCACAGGGGTGCTGGCTTCGGGGCCCAAGATCCATTTTTCTTACAGCGTGTACATCCTGTGATGTTTGACACAGTTCCAGCATGCATTTTACCTTAAGCCCTCGGTCCTGCTGCCACCACAGATCCCTCACTCCTCTAGCAACTTTCAAAGCATCTCCTCACCAGTTTGCTGCAAGAAAGAAAGAAATGTTCCTCTCAATTGTCTACTGTAGATGAAACTAAACCTCAGTTACACACCCTCTAGTTTATCCAACCTCTTCTACACCAAGAAGTTCTGTATTATAAATACGGCTCACTATATCCAAATAACTAAAGGTAATCAGAGCTGGAACACCAGTAGTTATTCACTACTAGTGCTCTACATACTGGAAACCAAGGAAACGCAGCCATCTATACTAAAAGCTCCTCACGGGTTGTTCAGTGCTCCAGGGTTTGAAAATTTAAACTTTAGTTGCTTTATCCCTTTTAGAATCAAGGGGGGGGGGGGGGAATACACAAAACCACTTGCAATAAAAACACTGCTGAAAATACCATTCATTTGTTTTTTTTGAAAGTTCAGCTCGCAGCAGCTTTCCCTCTCATCACAAAAATAGCAAAAATGAAGGCAAGGAGAATGGCACAAGGAATGCACTACAGCCCAGGGCATGGAAGGGGAACAGCAATGACAGCACAGCAGCAAGGTCCTAGACTGCAGCAGGTAAGGACATGCTCAAATACGACAACTGTGGGCAGAGAAACAAAAGAAAGAAGCTGCTTACCTTCAAAAGGCCTCACGGACACAGGGACCTGCAGCCAGATGCCCCTGCCTCCACTACCAACCCTTAAATGAGGTCTGGGAAGGGGTGGATCCTGCCTCCATCCCTCCCAATCACTCAGGTGCATTGCACTGCTCGCACCTGAGCTCCCCTGGGTTGGCTCTGCCTTCCCACCAGGTGCTCAATCACCACTTCAAGCTGTGGCTCAGCACTTCCACAAGCTTGGACCCTCCTAAATTAGTCATAAATCAGCTTATACTTGTATCAATAAAATGTTTCACATCTCGAGATGCTGCTTCACAGGTCTATTCACCACGACTCCACGCTCACTCTAACTGAGCACCTGAGTGATGCAATAAACAGACACAGGGAACGGGTTTTATGGGCAGGGAGCATCAGTGACATCACGCCGTCCTGAAAACAGGCTCATACTCCAATTATTTTATTTCAAATCACGTTACTAAAACAGTCAGGTAAATGGAAATCATACAGCAGCATGAAGAGTTTCGCATAAATAGTTTCTCAGGCTTCAGTAGGTGTAACACTAATTAAGAGGTACCCATCAACTGTTGCTCTCGTTACCTTTGTTTACTGACCTGACACAACTCATCAACCTCATTAAACAAGGCCATTAACACCGTCTGCTGAATGCACAGGCACATAGTGTCCAGCTTTACCAGCCTCAGAGTCCAAAATCCTACGGTGATTCTGGGATCAAGCCGTACTTCTGCCTCAGGATCTCAACTGTGGATGTCAGTGCACTGAGGGGAGAAAAACAACTGTCAGGAAAAAAAAAACAAAACGTTTTTCCAAAGATGAAATTGCATTTTCTGTGAAAGAGCAAGCAGATAAAATACAGTTATTTTGAATTAAGGAGAACATGAACTGCAGGAATAAGGGTGTTAAGTGTAGAAGCTTCTAGAAAATGGGTCTCCTGGGCTCAGTACCCCGAGGGTTTCCTCAGGATTTCCAAGTACACGTTAATCTGAAGGCTTAACCACCACCAGGAAACACGTAAAACACAACCCACCCTTCCTTGAAAGCTTCATTTCAGCAAACGAAAAGCCACGGTTACGTATGTATAGCAAAGAGCACTCACCAGCCAGGACGAATGATGGTGAACCTCCCCGACACTGATAAGTCAACCACAGTTGATCCCAAACGACACTCTGGGCTCTGGACGTCCCCTATTGGGCCTCCGTCGACAACTAAGGACAACTGAGGCCAAAGGTCCCGGAATTCCTAGAGAAATAAGAGATGTGGCTAAGAGCCTGAAGATGGTTTGTGACCACGTCACAGCAGACTCTGTTTGACAGTCCGCTGGCAGGGAGGCCGTCTCTTTACTGCCACTCTTTTCTCTGCCACAAACACATCTCAGTTTGACACCTGAGAACAGATTTTACCTCACCCCCATAGGAAAGCGACAGAGCTTCAAAACTGCACGGCGGCAGCACTGTTTATTTAAGAGCGCACACACAAAAGCTAACAGGGCATCTGGCACAAAAAAAAGTGCCCCTTTTGGTACTGTGCTCAACTATACCACCACCAGAGTCTAAAAAGACAGCTCCCTGAGCCAGCTCTCAAGCTGCAAGGAGCTGTGCAGACAGCAGCAGTCTCATGCCACAGCCAGCCCTCCTACAGCAATTTCCTCCCTTTCAGATTTGGCACCCACCTCAAAAGCAAGCATAAGCGTGCAAATATTACTCTGAGCTCCACCTTTGATGCTTTTTAAGGTGAAGGTCGCAGACAGCTACACAGATATGCAGGCTGCTTTAACTACAAATAAATAAGCAAAAGAAAACGGCAGCAGAGAAATCCTTGTTTTGCTGCTAACACTGACTTCCGATTGAGAGCTCCTGGGGCTCTGAGAACCTGCCACAAAAATCTCACTCAGCAGCAAAAACAGCCTTACCGAAACCGTCAGCGTGCTCGCCTGACTGCTGACGTTAGCACTCGTTAAAGCCAATGGTCCAGGGCAGGCTCGTGCCAGCTCCCTAATAAAGAGGTGGTTTGGAATGCGAACACCAACCAACTAGGAGGAAAAAGAAAACACGTTTTACATGCAGTAACCGCAGACCTTTTTCATCTTGCTTTGCCTGAGGCCTCCGAGCGAAAGCTTCAGAGAATGAATATGCCAACACCTGCTGCAGCAGCAGGAAGAGAAGCGATCGCTGCTGAACACGCTAATTACAAATCAAAATTAAAGCCACGAACCATCGCAACAGCGTAACACCCATGGTAAACACCGAGACGCATCCCGTGGCAGAGACCTACCGAAGTAAAAGGGTTCAAGTCTTTATTCAGTTCTTCTGACCGCTTTAAGACCAGCGTCACGGGTCCTGGCAGCAGGTCGTGCAGCAGCTCGTCGGGCACGTTCACATGGCAGTACCTACAGAGCGAGAGAGCTGAGGTCGAAGGGGCACAGCCAGCTTCACGAGCCCTTTCCCTGCTGGCTCTACGGACGCAAGCTCACCTGTAGATATGCTCCACGTCCCCGAGGCAGATGGCCAGCGGCTTCGTCCCGTTCCGCCCCTTCAGGCTGTAGATGCTCCGAACGGCTCGGGAGTCCTGGGCCAGGCAGGCCACGCCGTACACCGTGTCCGTAGGCACGGCCACCAACCCGCCCTCCCTCAGGGCACCGACGGCGGCCTCCACCGCCTCCCCGCAGCCTGCGGACACCGCCGGCTCAGCGCGGAGCCTCAACACAACCGGCGCGGGGCCCTCCCCGGCCTCCTCCGCGCTCAAAGCCTCCCGCCCCGGGGTCCTCCCGCCTCCCATCTCCCCCAGCCCCCGCCTCATAAAGCGTCCCCTCCCCCACACCTCGCAGCGCGCGGGAGCGGCGCGCACGGCGCGGGAGCGCGCACGGAGCCGCGCGCCGAAACAGCGCCCTCAGCATGGGAGAGCCGCTTCCGCTTCCGGCCCCCACGGGTCACGTGGGTGCGTGGAGGAGGAGGAGGAGGAGGGGATGAAGAGCACCGGGACGGAGCGAAACGAACCGGAGCTGAGCGCGGAGAGCGCTCCTTTCCGCGTGGAGGAAGGACCATGGGAACACAGCGTTTAAATAAGCATTTAATTAGGACTCCGTTAGTATTCGTATTGCTTTCAATTCCGAAACCAAAAAAAACAAAAAAACTTAACTCCCACTTCTCCGCAGATATTTCAAAGTACATTATTAACTCCGTACAAAAAGGAGCAGTTCAGCAAAACACCGTTATTTCACATTTTTACATTCTTCAAAAAAATACAAATTCGTATTTAACTCTTTTTTTTTTTTTTTTCAATGGGTTTTGGAGATGCTCTTCCTTTGGAAGTACTGTACCTGTACCTAACATCTTCACATCGCTCAATGTAAGCACATTTGTTCCCGCGTTTCGGCGTTAAATAAATTCCTTTCGCACCACAAACACGTTCTTGAAAAAAGAAATGGGGTTATTTCGCGTTGTCACCTCCCAAGAGCATCGCCCAGCTCCCCACGCATGGCAAACGAAACAAAAGCAGTGCCCAGACGGCCCTGGCTCTCCTGCACGTCCCAGTTTGGCAGCTAGATGCCAATGCTGAAGCTGACGAGGTCTGCACATCCCTGCCTGCCTCACCGTCCAAGGGGCGGACACAGCTGTGGCTCTAGAAGCAAGTGGAAGGACAGACACAAAGACACGGCAAGGAACTGCTGCAACTGCTGCAGAAACATACCCCGGATTTTGCTGAAAAAGATGACACGAAAAAAAAAACAAAAAACCAAAAAAACCCCTCTGGTAAGAAAAAAGTAGAAACTGCATTTATTTGAGAAAGTGTACACTGCATAATGAACCAAATTTTGGCCAGCTTGCACACCACCGAAAGCGTGGTGTGGGATTCTTTAAACGAGTTCCAAGAACGCACACACTTAGACTATGTACACTACTACATAAATATCCAGTTTAATTTGCATTTCTCAGTGCAGACACAGAATCCAACTCCTAGGACACGTGATATATATCAAGAACAAGACGCAGAAAAGTTAAAAGTCCAGCCCTGTCCATGAGGATCAGCTACAGGTAACGTTTATAAAAACTCGACATTGTTTCCAAAATACGTTCAGGAGAAAATAGTATACCGATTAAAAACTAATGCCACCAGAAATCTGCAGGGTTTGTATTAAAGACATGCTTTTCTTTCGCTGCTCTTTTTGCCTTACAGTCCGAATTGGCTCTCACGGTTCTGCCCACCTAGCTCAGATCGCTGACGCAAAGGACTTCTCACTCCGATCTCAACACGTCTGACGAAGCCAGGTTTCAACAGCCTCGGTTTACAGGGAGGAAAAGTGAGGCCTGGAGGGGCAGAGCGATGTGCTCAAGGTCACAAACAAGCCAGCAGAGCGAGGGGCATGGCACCAAGCTGCAGCACAGCCCTGGCTGCCCCTGGCTCCAGTTGCCACCTGCTTCCAACCCCCACCCATCAGGAACCCCATTCCCAATCAACCTCAGGGTCAATTATGCCCCAACTAATTCCTCCCCCCCACCCAGCAGTTCTACAACCAGCACGCCAATCCTTAGCTCATTCTCTGTGTCTAAATTACAGCTGTTGCAGGAAGAGTACTGTAAACAGTCGGACGATGTTGCTGCAGTTGCAAACGCAATTATCCCGGATGACCGCAGAAGTGCCATCCTCTGAGCAGTAAGGCAGAGAACGTGACATCAAAATGATCTGGTGAAGACAAGGTTTCAAGGTGCAACATGCCTGTTTCGGAACAGCTTGTCGCTTCTGTTCACACTCCTGGGACACAAGGAGGAGAAGGGACAATGCCGGGAGGAGGGTACTCCTTTCCAAGAGAAGTGACAAGCAGCTCAGCAGAAAGCGTGAGAGAAAAGGCCTGCTAAAGCACAGTGCTCTCAGTGAGATATTTGCATAGATCAGACATTTGCTAATGATGCATAATTTCTCTCGGGTATAGACAGGGTAGGGCAGTATGTCACTGAGCTAGTACTCACTATATATATTCAATTAGACACAGACAGACCACGTGGGACGATGATCTTTAGCTACAAGTATTGCACCGAGTTAAGTGCTCATCTTTGCACACCCCTGTTAACTTTTACTCAGAGCGAAAATAAACTTTGTGAAAGTATATACAAAAGAAATTGCAGCAATCGGGTTAAAGACAAAATTAACCTAAAGTGCATTTTAGATACCAGCATGAGGTTCTGCGAAACTAGGTTTTTTTTCCTGGACACACTCAGCATTACAGAAGTGCCCAATTCGTACTTTGTTCTATGTCATTCAGTACCAGCATTTCAACAGTGCTGATTTTCCATTCCTCTACCAACTAGAAGCGTGAGAAGCAACTTCCACAGCCTTCAACTGCATGCCAAGTCTGCTTGCTTGCATCACTGCTCGGCCACTAAAGCCTCTGACGTTGGTAACCAGACCCATTCCACACCTTTAAGCTTCTGCACCCATACAGAAAATGTAAGTAACCAAAGAAATCCCCACAAGCCACAGAAGAGCAAATCCTTTAACACAGAATGAGACCCGGAGCAGTTGTGCTCTCTGACTGATGATAACTCAAGGAATTCACGAGACACAGATTTTGCAGAGGGAGGGCACGCTGCTCTCAGAGGCTCCAGCACACCAGAACGTTCCCCTTGCTGGGAATCCTACGTCTTACCACATCTACAGTGGCAGAAGCTCCACCCTTTATAATTAAAATGTTATGAATACGCTAAATACCAGGGCAACAAGTGGTATCCCCTCAGGGGTCAGTACTGGGGCTGATGTTCTTTAACATCTCCATCAGTGCCACTGACAGTGGGGCCAAGGATACGAGCCAGCACTGTGCCCTCACAGCCCAGAGAGCCAACTGTACCCCAGGCTGCACGCAGAGCAGCGTGGCCAGAGGGGCAAGGGAGGTGATCCTGCCCCCTGCTCTGCTTGCACCTCACCTGGAGTGCTGCGTCCAGATGTGGAGCCCTCAGTACAAGGAAAGACACAGATCTGCTGGATCACATACAGAGAAGGGCCACAAAAAATGATTGGAGGGATGGAACAGCACCCTGCGAGGACAGGCTGTGCCTGGAGGAGAGAAGGCTCCTGGGAGCCCTGCCATCAGCCTGTCAGTATTCAAAGGGGGCTATAAGAAAGAAGTCCTTCACAATAAGGGTGCAGAGGCACTGGCACAGATTGCCCAGAGAGGTGGGGGATGTCCCATCCCTGGAGACATTCAAGGTCAGGCTGGACTGGGCTCTGAGCACCCGATGGAGCTGGAGATGCCCCTGTTTGTTGCAAGGGGATTGGACTAGATGGCCTTTAAGAGTTCCCCTGAACTCAAACAATCCTATGACAAGCTCCCTGGCACCAAAGAATCACAGGGCTTTGCTGTGATCGACTGCCCTCTCTCGCCAGCTGTTCACACACCTCCTCCCTTCCAAGTGTGTTCACAATCACCCAGCAGCACAATGTCTGATCACACAGCACCAGGGACAACATAAATGTTCACTGTGAAACATAACCACGTGGAAAACAGACCCACAATTAAAGAACAAAAGCAAGCATTGTACAACGCAACGGCTGGGATGCACAGCTCTCAGCCCGTGCACTCAGAATCACACTCTTCTTCCCTCATTACAAGCCCTAATTAGTTTCACCTAAATCAACACACCTGTCTGACACACGTATTAAGAACTGCAAACCCAATGCACCTAAAAGTCAGTATAAACCTGGAACGCATTGCTTTTCCTTAAACACCAATATGAAAGAGTAGCTGTGAAGAGAAAGCAGCAGAGGGGTTAACCTCTAATCTCCACTCAGGAAGGATGCGTGCAGCACCTTGCTGCTGCCAATCACCACACCTACAAATTAACTTCTGATTTCAAAAGCCTTTGGCAGATTTTTTTTTTCCACTCGTTTCTACCACAAAGGAGTTTCTACCTGGCCCAATCACAAGCAAGTTTTACGTGAACTAAGTCACAAGTAGCCAGACGAGCAAGGAAAAACGCTTCCTCTGAAGGAAGGAAAGGCTCAGAAGAGGTTGCTAAACCCCTCAGCTGTCACATTTCAGGGCACATCTCGTCCCCAGCAGAGAAAACCCTACGACTCAAGGGGAATCTACGTGCTCCTGCATTAGCAAACTCTCACACGCACACACACAGGTACATCCGCACACCCTCGAGCACCACTGCCACACAATGCCAAGGAAACTCACTCACGGGTGGACAGTTCCACTCACACAGACTTGAGGCTGTTTCTTCTGCGTTCAGAGCAGTTCTCTGCTGCCACACAACCAGACTGCATCACAAAACGACACTGTGGGGAAAAGAAAAACAAAGGGGGCCACACCACCACGCTGTCCCTCAAGGGACTGCCATTATTAGAACAAAACATCAGCTGCTTTGTTAATCCACATTTCACAGAGGCAAACCTTATTGCTGCAGGACCCACATCCCCATTGTGACAGACTGCATAGCACTGCGACGCGAGCCAGCACTCCCAGGCAGGAAACATCAGCAGCATGCTTCCAGATCAGGTGATGCCTCTGAACTCATCACTGCAATCAGCAAAAGAGTGTTCACAGAGCGACACAGCACTTCGCACAGCCTCGCCTCCCTCGCACTCACCTTCATGGACAAGCCTTGTTTTACCCTCCTGCACTTAACAACTGCAAGCAAGTTGTCAGAGAGATGGAAAGCCAGTTCCCTTCAGCCCATCTCCAGCTGTGCCACAGCAGTGCGTTTGCAAGACAGTGAGATAGCTCAAGCCACTGTCTCAGCTAAGACTGACAGTGGTGTGGTAAGGCTGCACAGAGAATGTCACAAGAGAGTTAAAAAACATCATCAAATCATCAGCTACCTGATCAGATACCTGTCTGGCTGCATTCACATCACTCCCCCCACAGGTGCAGAGAGCAGCTATGATCAGATAGGAGCAAAGAAGAGTGAAAGATCTCTATCCACTAGGAGATTGCATCCCTAAATTTAGTGCGCAGAGACAGCCCGCATTAATTGGCTTATAGTCGTTATCTTTGTATCTCACTAATGACAACACTGTAAACTGAATAAAGACTATTTAATATTCTTTCCTTTAACACAAAGAGACTGACAGCCAAAGCCAGAAAGATGGATAAAATACTATAAAATTACATCTTTTAAAATAATGCAGCATAAATAAACCATTTAGAATGAGACTGCATTTATTGCAACATTACAGGCTTTTTGGTGGAAGGGGGGTTTGTGTTTTATTTACCCTGAGTAGGTTAGAATATAGACTTTCAGTTTGATATGAAAAACTACTACGTCGTGTAACATCTTTTAGTCGAGAAATAGCCCCGTGCACAAAAAGCTGGCATTGCATTAGGTTGGAGGCAGATTCAGGCAGGAACTACACAGCTTAACAGAAAAGAGGAAGCATTTTTGGGCAGCTGGAGGATAAACTCACTGAACCCAAACTGAAGTTGCATTCAAATCATTCTGAAAATCCTTCCTAGAGTTCTTCTTGGGAAAAAAAAAAACCAAAAAAAGATGGGAGCAACCAGCAAAGGCACCATGCTCCTGATTAAACAGTGGGAGGGCTTCTTTAAGAGGATGACTCGTTTCTGAACAGAGCCAGATGAATCAAAAGAGCAGCAGGCTCCCATCTGACTACACCTGGAACTCGCTGCATCCTTCAAAGACATGCAAACAGACACTTGAGTCTGAGGAGCAGAGGCTCCTATCGTGTTTCCACACATCTGCCACCACATTTTAAGTCCTAGTTGAATTAAACGAGCCAGCCTATCAGGAGCACAAGTACCTTGTGCTCTCCTGTGATCAGCTCCCCAAACGCTTCTGCGGGCGTCAGTAATGGCCGCAGTACAATGCAAACCCAGGCAGCAACTCCCAGCTCAGTGACGTGACAGCTGCATTCCAATAAAGTCACACATAAATCACCTTCTCCTACAGCGAAACCAGTTTCTGCTACAGCAAGTTCCTGTCCTGGGCTCCCCTTATAGTGCATGGTTAGTATCAGACAGAAGAGACAGAAGAAAAATCATAGACCCAAGGAGTTGTAACAAAGACTCACTCGATGCCAGTACCTTAAACCCAAATGTAAGTGATGTGCAATTGGAGACAAACTAACCCCCCCCTTTTTTTCTTTTTAAAATCTTTTTGCACACGAGTAACCTCAACTTCCGTGTTCACATATGACAAGCAAAAAGTGACAGACAGTGCAGCCAAAACAGTTCATATATAACTTAGCTTTTCTTTTTTTTTTTTTTTTTGCCTTTTCTATTTTTTTAGATAGATTCTTAAAGATGGATGTACCTGGGACGTGACTAAGATGACATCTGTGAAGCAGAAATAAGCCACAAAACTTCCAAAGAGGAAGGAAAAAGAATCGATCCTTCGGTTTCTGCTTCTAAGGGGAGGGTTTTACCCTCCAGGTGCAAAAGAAAATCCAAAACATCTTCATTTAGAGAAGCTGCTATTCAGACCAATTTCTTCCTCACCCTGCAGTAGTGCTTCGATTGGAATTATATTAGATGGGGTTTCAGGGCTTTGGAGGGACAGAAAGTCCGATACATCCATGGCACTTAATGTTTCAGTCTGTAAGTCTGAAGGGTTAACTATCTGACTGCTCTGCCCACGTGAGGGAGAAGGGGAAGAGGAAGGAAAGGTCTGAGGCTGCAGCGGGGGAGCTGGCTGCTCCGAAGCTTTCGGTTCAGGTGAGGAACTTTCCTTCTTAATGGTGACTTTGTCCTTGGCAGAGTCTCGGCAGGCACACTGACACTGGCAGGCCTCTTCCTGCTTTATAATAATGACAGGAACACTGAGACCAATCTGCTGAACAGGGTTTCCTGAAGGTGAAACGAAGTTAAAACACACGTAACTAAACAGCACAATTTCACCACAGGAGAGACAGATCATCTCTGTTAGATACCTTAAAGCAGAAGTTACGTTTTAGACAGTTGCAGTCTGTTGATGAGCAACCTGCACAGGTTGAACCCACACCTTAGAAGTCTGGTCTAAACTCATACACAGAGCAGTATGTCACCTTTTTGATAGGGAGACTGCTTGTGGAAGCAATTAAACCACCACACATCCTGGCCAAGCTAACACTACTGCAGGCAGACAGAAAAAGAGAGAAAAGAGGGTTGGGAATCAAACATGCTTACCTGTGTTGCCAGCTACTGGTAATGCAGTGGTAAAAAAGACCTTTTCTACTACTTTTGGAACTTGTGGCTTTAAGGAAAGAAAAAAAAAAAAGAATAAGTGTGAGTTGATTCCAAATAAATTTCTGCTGTTCAAACTCTAAGTATCTGCATGCAAAAGAAGCAGATATACACACTTCCCGAAGAGAATACATAGGAAAACATGAAATTAACTAATTAACATTTTATTCGGTTCTGGGCTACGCTCTATTCCAAAACTAAGCATATTATTTCAGTAGCCCTGAGGATGGTGACTCACCTCCCTCTGCACTACATGCCTGTCAACACAGCTTGTGGGCTAATGAATTGTTAAGAAGCTGCCACGCTTGCTCACATTACTTGCAGCCCTTCCTTCACTCTGGGAGGAGCAGGGACAGCGGAAGCTGCTTCAAAGCTACGCTGAATATACTAACCATTTGTTCTTGGCTTTGTGGAGAACCAGTGGCACCATTTAATATCCATTGCAAGTTCTGCTCTCCCATGACGATGCTGGACTGCAGAATAGCGGTGCTCTGAGAAGGAGTAATTGTTATGGTTGGATTACTAGTCAGGACAGAGTTCGCAGCAACAGGCACAGTCTGAACTACAGCTGGCAGGGGTTCAGTGGCACTTGATGCTGTTGGGGCAGATGCCCCAGCAACCACTGAAAGTCCTTGGACAATGGGCTGCGGTGGTGTCTGAGCGTGCTGCAGGAAGTCTTGGTGACTGGCTGCAAACTGTGTGCTGTGAGGAACAGGCACTTCTGGGGATTGTAAAACAGTTGCAGGATTTCCAAATGCAGCTTGCTGTGAGCTGGTTCCTATGGAGGAGGGAGCAGCAGGTGCTGCTGAGGCTTGTAGTGCTGAATGTGAAGGCTCAGAGATGCCAAGCTGCAGTACAAGTGGAAGGGACAAGGATGCTGAATCTCCTGCAGAAGGCGGAACAGCAGTGACTGAGTCTGCATGACCATTAAAAGCTTCAATCAAGGCAGCTGCCAAAAGAAACAAAGAAAAAGCACGCACACGTCAGTTCCCATCAGGCCTGAATAAACAACTCTTTCAATACACTTACAAGCTAGCTAATGGATTTCTGCTAAGGAAAGCACTAGCATTTTTCATGCCTTCAGACTAGCGTTCAAGAACATGTAGTACTAGACAGTGGAATCTAAAAGTAGGTCCAAATTCAGGAAGCTGGTAGCACTGAATACTACACGAGCTGACCATTAGCTCTCTAAAAAGCCTTTTCCATCAGCACACTCGTGTAGCTGCATCAAGAGAGAAAGTTCAAAGATGATATTTATATGAGACATCCAAGAGCAACAACACTGGCACTGAACAAGAGCATGCTGTAAGTACACAGCCCGTCCCTCTGCCCCTGCACAAGTGTTTCACCATCTGTGAAGGGCATTTCAACACCAAAGCACTTCAGCGTGGAAGATGAAGCTGTCTGTTTGCTACTTAAACTTATGTAGGGCAGCAGACTTCAGTCTGAGTTGCTGAGCCAAGCATATGCATGCAGAGAGGGAAAACTGTCAAAGAACTGCCTCAAAATACGGCAGATACAATTTGTACCTGTCTGCTTAGAGTCTTCCTGATTCGTGGTGTGATCTGTGCTCTGAAACATAGACTCAAAGATGCTTGCTGGTGAGATTGTGCTAAGATCTTGTCCATGTGTCTGGTAAATAAAAAGAAAAGAGGAAGATGTTATAACTTGGGTCTCCACAAACAGTACAGATCCCCGACAGGCAACGTATCAACAACAGAAACCTCTGCCCAACGATAACCAGCCAACTTCAGGAAATAGAACACAGTCACACACACTCATACAGCATAAAATGATACTTAATTTTTAGCGCCCACAATCAAATTTACCAAAGTGATGAGCAAATCCCTACAGAAACAAGCAAGTCCTTTTAAAAGCACAGATTCTTCAGTACTTTGTTTAAACTATACTTCTTGGAGTAGTCTGCTAGAAACAGAATAAGACACTGATTTGGTCTGCCTGCAAAACCTTTTCTGGAGCAGAAACAAAACAGCTTGCTCAGATAATAACCTGGACTATGAACTGCTGTCACTCAAATTACTGAAGTAATAAAATATATTAAAAACCTCCATGCTGCTTCCCTGTTGAAGTGCACAAAAGGACACAGCCTTATCAGTATATAATTTTCCCCCCTGTAAAATTTAACCTCAGTCTACTGTTACCAATAAAAAAAGAAAATTATTATGATAAAATCATACGCTGAGCTTTTAAGAACAGTTTGATTTAATCACTACGTATTTTAGAAGAAAATCCTTCTCTTTCACTTGGTTATTCTGCTGCTAGACTTTGGAGTCATTTAAATGTGTTTATTTGAGTCACTTATATCAGCTCAGAGTTAAAAGAGCCAATAAAGTGCAATTACTTCCTGAACAGGCCCTTCAAGCACTTACAGGTTTATTCACTGATGTACTTGCAAAAGATGTGATCTATTTAAAGGGCATCTGAAAGCAAATATTTGATAACCTAATTAAGTGAGGGTATCACACAACAGATTATTCCACATAAGTGATCCAAATAATACCTAACCCCAAATCTAAACTGGAAAGGGCTGGGGAAAATACCTTAAATGTTCAAATACATAACACTAGTTCTGCCCCAAATAAGGTTTCTCTCAGTAACAGGTTTAGTGAAGACCTTACACAGCTGTACAAAACCAACAGCTTGCCTGAACATTTGCTTCTCTGTACTCCTGTCTGAAGCCTTTGAGAGGTGCTTAGTCTGGACATGTACAAAACTCCCCACCCAAAACATGCTGGATAGCATAAATTCTGCTTACCTCCTTCATTCACTGCTCATCCTGCTCTAATCCTACAGCTGAGAGCTTATCACAGCTACATCTCTGACACACATCGGGTACTGATGCAGTATGTAATTTGCTTAGACTCTTCACTCCAACCTTATTCCTTCCAATCAATCCAATTTTGTTTCCATATTGAAAAATAATGCTGGAATTTGTTTGTTTGTTTTCCTTGAGGAAAAAATCCTAACCATTAGAAATAAGAACAGCACTGACCACAGGAAGTGAAATTCATACGTGCCAATGCAACCTCACCCGGAGTCCAAATCACACATTCTGTTCCCAAAGGACACAATAATATGTCAGACTGACAGACTCAGCAGTGCGTGTAGGAAACAAAAACTCTAGCACTTATTCTGGGGCAGAGTACATCTCTCCTACTAGCAGAATCAAAGCTTAAAGGGGAGCATGCTGCAGGCTGGACCAAGGGCAACAGAAGCAACCAGTCATCTGCATCTCATCTACCATACTCCAGCCAGCAGGTCAAGCACGTTGATAGGAAAAAAAAACCCAAACTCAAAGCAATTCAGAGACAGTAACTCACTAGATTAGAGTTCTCCCGCAATTCTGAATCTGTCGATATGAGGCTTAAGTCACTCAGACAAAGTGAGTGGCTCGTATCCTGCAAAGAAAAGAAACTGTGTTAGGTATTTTCAGAAGTGACAGAAACGTCTCAGACTATGTTTAAGAGTCCATACAACATAAGCAGGATCATTTTGTCTACATCAAAGTGGTTCTGGTTTGCTTTTTCTCCACCCATATCTGACTGAAGCCTCAAATCAAAAGGAACAATACTACTAAGCCAAAGGTTTTTAGTATCTGTCAAAGATTCGTAACATTTCTCTCAGGTTGCCTTCCAAAAAATTAAGCAACGTAGAACTTTAAATGAGCACGAGCAAAGCAGCCTGTAGAAAACAAAAATTCAACAACAAAAAACAAAGTCAGCCTTTGTTTTACTTCAAACACGTACTTACATCGTGCTGACTGAAACATAAGGAGTTTACAGGGATCAGCACGACCACGTATAGGATTGCCAACAGATCTGTGCCACTACTTGACACAGCAAGTCACCCAAGTGATGACTTTAACGTGATTAAAACAAACAGCCAAATTCAGACAAGTTCTCCTAACTTAAACTCGATAACCAAATGCCACGCTCGAAGCTTCAGTGATACTGATCCCACTCCTTATTATCAGCACCCTATAAACACAGAATAAACTCTTAGAATAAACCCTACAATTCAAGCTTGAATAGGAGTAATTTCAAAACTGAAACTGAAAAAAGAGAGGCCACTACAGGTGTCATTATGGGGGATGGACACCAAGTGCTTACAATCCCCTCAGAAAAATCACAGTCTTAAATGCTAAGCCTTTAAATCTGTAACACACCAAATAATTTCTTCCCCAAAGGATGGTTTAGCTCCAGCTAACACAGAAGCATCAGGAAGAGCTACTAACCTCAGACACATTGTTATTGGGAAGTGCATTGTAGGTATGTCCTTTCTCATGGCCCTTCATGTGACTCTTGAGACTATACTGTGTACTAAAAGTCTTCTCGCAGCCGTTACTGGGACAGAAGAAGGGTTTCTCCCCTACAGGCAGCACAAAGCACACACGACAAACAAACTTACATGAGACATTCATAAAGCACATAGGATAGTAATAGTATTTTAAACATATAAGCATGTTTTTCTCCAGAACACAACTTCAGTTAGTATAAAAAGCAAAAGCTTAACACAGGTCAGGCATTTCGAGGTCTTTCTGCACTGCTGTACACACGGATAAGAAAAAGAAGTACCTTTCTTTCTATACAAATTGCTACTTAGAGCCAAGCCAGCAGCAGTAACAAACAGTTCCTTAACCTGCCATCACAATGACCCTGCTCAAAAGGTTGGGTCCCATCTTACAAACAGCCTTAATGACACACTGGAAAACAGTAAGTAATTACCACCTGGCATGCTGCAACTTGTGTGAATAGATCTGAGTCATTATAGTGCCACTTCACACACTCCACGTTCTTGGAAAGAGCCTTGCAAACAAAAGCGTCCATTTTATCAAGTGAAATGGCACATGAACACAGTACTTAACTCGCACGCATCATTACTGACACATTTGCAAAACATGCAGATGAAATTCAAGACCTGTGAGGCATAAACGGAGGTGACTTTTCTCTGTGGTTCTAAGTTTCTTTGGTCTCATCTGAAATGTGAGCTGGATTTCTGACTGCCCACCTACGTGCACACATTACCAGTTTGTGTGACACAGGTTGTAAGAGTTATTCCTAGAGATATTCAGGAAATACAATACTCAGAGCAGATTCACTGAGTTACAGCCATTTAAATAGCTGTGTTTAGCCATCCTGAATGTATGGTGTAACTTAAAGAATAAAAGCAATTGTGCCAGAGCTGCTATAGGAGAATCCTTCTGTTTTCACGAACTACATCTGAGTGTAAAAAAAAACAAACATGATTACCTTGCCTGATAGGTAAAACACCTAATTAAATGTCCTTGCTAGGTTATTTTATATGCAAGTATAAACACATATGAGGATTCTGAGTGTTAGCACGAACTAAACAGACTCAAGGCAAAAACAAAACCCCGGGACTCACCAGTATGTGTCCTAACATGTGTTTTGAGGTGGTGGCTTGCAGCAAAAGCCTTTCCACAGCCGTCATGCTCACACCTGAACAAAGCAACAGGGAAGAGTTAGCACCAGGATTCTTTCACACATGTGGTGCAACCTCTTGTCACGCTCTGTAGTAGTCACAGGACTCCAAAGGGCAGGCCTGATACTGATCTCCCAGCTGCTATGCAGGCAGGAGTCTGACTGTGACTTGGAAATTCATCATTTGGGGTTTTGGTGGGCCTTCGTGGAATAAACACTGCATCCCAACAGAGAAGCAGCATTTCACCAACGTGCTCATCTCGGGATATGCTTCTGTCTAAAAAAGACTACTCTAGCTCGATGATTCTGGTCATTCTAAGAGTTATTTTATCCACTTTTAAAGACATATGAGAAAGCTCTGGAACAAAGATGCTCAAACGATGGCCTCCTTTGTTTTATTTAAACCAGTTTTCATAAATGACAGTAATAGCTGTCTGCTGGCACAGGCAATCCATTACAGAAGCTCCAGAGAAGTGAAAATTGCCACCCAGTCACTCACCGAAATGGCTTTTCTCCTGTGTGTGTTCGAATGTGCTTCCTCAGGTCACTGTGTGTTGTGAAGTATTTACTGCAGCCTTCTGATTCACAGTTAAATGTTTTCCCTGTGTGAAGTCTCTGATGTGCTTTCAACCTAAAACGAGTTAAAAACAAGTCCCTCTTACAGTTGGTCATACAAGCCAGCCTCTCTCCAAGAGAAGCAAGCCACCCATTCCAACACACAGGGCAGGATCAAATGCTCAGTGTCTGTAATTGATATCACTTCTGCAGTCCTCATAGAAATCTGAGAATCTGTTGCGTTTGTGCACCATCTTCAAAACTATTGTAATATAAATAACCTCATTACATAATTACGACTTCTGGCACCCTGGACATCTATACCATCCTGGTATCAATTCCTCACATTTCTCCAAGAGAAACACGCAGAGAATTCCTACCTGTACAGTGTATTGAATGCCTTTTCACAGCCCTGCACATCACATTCAAACGGCTTTTCCTTAGTGTGCACTCGAACGTGGATTTTGAGGCTGTAAGAGGTAAGAAAGGCTTTGCCACAGCCTTCTTGATTGCAGACAAAAGTGTATTCCCCACGATGTGTCTTCTGGTGAGTGCGAAGGTTTCCAGCAGTGCTATAGGTTCGTGGACAGCCCTCAAAAGTGCACTGGTATCTCTTAACCTACGAGATAAAAACGTTGCATGGCTCATTTTTAATCATTCCTCAAATCCAGATGGGGTAGAATTCCAGTTCAACATCAGAGACAACGGGATGGATTCTGACTTCAGGAAAAGAGGAAAAAAAACAGTTTAATTATCAGACTTCTTAATAGATCTGCTGTACCACGTGAAGAGTGGCACACACTGCAAAGCAGGCTGATCTTACAGAATAGGAAATCTAACTGAAAAGGAAAAAAGGGGAAAAAACATATAAATATCTAGCTGGAAATCAAAAGTTGGAAAAGATGTCCAAGATTATATCAAACCAACCTACTGTTCCCACCTGGATCACCTCCGTTGCTCATAGCAGAGCTATTCAGAGGAGGAAGCCAAGGAAGGATGTACTTTCACAAGCTGACCTTCAAAAGCACTGGCCCACGTGCTGAATTGACACCCTGAAGGAACCTACAATTTGTAAAGTCTCCTACAGTGCAGCCACCAGACCATTTGTTAGTTAATCTAATCACAAAAGCAGCCTTTGCTGTGCTGCGTTCTTCTCCTGTGCTCAAACAGTACGTGTCTGAAGCACAAAATCAAACGGGGTGCTTCATATTGCAGGTGCCACAGATTTCACAGCCACCTACATCACCAGGAAGCAGTTCCACATGAACTAGATTTCAGCCTTCCCAACTTCTGTAACAGACAGAAGGAGACCACGTCAGGAAACTTCCAGCGTGCAAATCATAACACTTAATTAAATCTCATTCTCTCTTGTGAAGCAAAAGGAGTAAGCGACCTGATACGCTTGAATAATCTCCCTCCAACATTAATTATCAGACTGACGGCTTTCATTTGACTGCTGCAGTTGAGAATCCTTAACATCTAGAAGTAATTATACAGCCCAGGAGAGAACGTGATGCTTGACAGGCAAGAAGCAGAAGCAGCCCTCCAGAAGATGTTAATTTTGAACTCCACAAAGGTGGTGCAAAGTCAAAGCTTAGAAAACACTTCAACTGTCTTCCAAAAGAAAACTTAAAGCAAACAAACCAACCACTGAGCTGTGGTTCAGTACCAGCAGAGGCAGATGAACCTACAGCCAGCCAGCACGTCACAACCATGGGCCTCAGAAATCATTCTTCTCTTGCTGCTCCATCAGAAAAGCTGAAACTCACTGCTCTTTATTACCACAGCTCGGGGGCTGGGAACACAATAATGTGGGATTCCCTCATCTGTGCTCACGTGAGCTCCTACTGATGCAACACAGTGACACGAGGAGGGGATCTGGAACATATACATTACACTAACAGTTATCAATAAATATACAGGCATTACAATACAGTTATGAGTTAATTAATCTGGTTGTGTGTTGAACCTACCAAAACGCAAGGAAAAGCACAGTCTGGTAAAATAAAGACACAAGGTCAGAAAGCACGTTTTATTAGAAGAAAACGTGCACGTTATCTCCACTAGAGATCTTCAGATTCAGTACAACTGATATCAGCATGGAAGTCAATTCTTATCCTTTAGAAATTTAAGGCAGCTGGTAATTAACCTTCTACACGCTGCATTACAGTGTGCTCTCCAAAGGGATTTGACACACACATGAGCTACCCAGAAACTGTGAGGTGAGGAGTCTAACGAGCTTCCTATGTGGGTACATTTAAGCCTAGAAGGAGAGAGGAAAAGGAGAATATTTATCATACAGTAATGGTTTGGTCCCCAGCAGCCACGTACATATTCAAAGGAAGGTGGCAGTGACACATTCAGTCTGAAGGCCTTGTGGTCTTCCTCCTGCTTACTCTGAAGACTAGATTGTCTTATATATACTATATTTAGTGTATGGGTATTATATATACTGTATACACAACGATGTAGGTTCTGACTATGAAAGATGGGCAGTGCAAGCAAAGCAGCAGCAGAAGAAACGCAGCAGCTACAGGAAAAGCCACAGATGGCTGCACACAAGGTGTACAGAAACAAGCTGCTTCAAAGACAACGGCTGTGGCCGTATCACACTGGCTTTTTGCAGAAGATAATATGCTCTCCAAGCACCAGGGAGAAGCTGGAAGTCTTCATTAAGCATTTGCCTCAGAAGTAAGAGCTAATTGTCCAATCACCAACATGACTCACAAAAGCTGAGCCGAAGGCTGCTTCAATTGCTCGGTTTGCCTTTAAGTTGTCTTTAGTTTAAGATTTTCCCCCTAGGTTTGTATTTTGTCTGCCACCACTGATTCAATCAATGGAAGTGAAACAGAAGATTATAATTAGATTTATTCTCACGCAGGCAATTATAGCGAGAGAAGTTTATTACAACATCAGGAAGTTAAAGGGACTTCAAGGAGCAGAAAGCTTTCCTTCACAAACGCCTAAGCTTGACTTGAAAATGAGACTTTAAAACTCAGATGTTTTGGAGGCACCAAAGGATCGGACTGAGAACTGACCCAAGTTTCTTTTTCCCCTTCCTAAAACCTTACCAAGCATCTGAAATCCCCGAGCAAAGGATTTGCTCACCCCTCAACTCCACTGCACTCAAATTATAGCACAGTTCTTCCCCTCCCACCTCGAAAATTAAGCCAAGAGATGGAAAATAAATTCAGACAAAGAACTGAATCAGGCAGTTGGAGGTCTTGCGAGCGTTCTTCTAAAAGGCAGCACAGAGAAATAAATCAGTTTAACTGCATGTGTAAAGCCATCAACACCCGCGTAACTAGCACACGCTGTTCTCACACCCTGCAGACTGCAAAGCTGATTGTTCTACTAAAAGAAAACACTGGCATAACTGACAAACCGAAACGAAACATTTCAGCAGCTGCTGCTAATATGAATAATAATTGAGCAGAGCCCCTTTGGAAGGGTCTGTTAAAACAAACCTTGATCCAGAAGTTTCACAACCAATTGCAAAGCTGACCTCCCACAGCCCCGTATCCTCAATCAGCGAGGCTGCCTGCTAATTTAAATTATTCAGAGCATTCAAACCTAGCTTCCTTCCTAAGCAGGGGCTCCTTTCTGCAAT
Organism: Callipepla californica brunnescens; assembly: GCA_023055505.1. Classification (NCBI taxonomy): domain Eukaryota; kingdom Metazoa; phylum Chordata; class Aves; order Galliformes; family Odontophoridae; genus Callipepla; species Callipepla californica. Next base: position 2,109,593 of record JALIRH010000055.1, read on the forward strand.
TCTCACTCACGCTGAATATCAGTTACACGAGCAGCTGATACGACTGCCACCGATACTCACTAAGGCACCGGCAGGAATTTAACTCAGCAGGGCCAAGAAAGTAGGGCAAATTCGTTAGAAACGTGTCAGCATTTCAAGCCACTTTGCCTTGCACCGAAGAATTAAGAACCCTACAAGCCATCACCGCTTTGCACGCAGGAAGAATTCATTAGGGAAAGAGAATTAGGAGTCGCCTCCGTTTTAACACGTAAGCTAACTTAAGCTTTTAAGACAGCAGATGGTACTCTGAGATTTCTCCTGCTTTCTTCTCAGTTTCCCTGCGAGTGACAAAATAAAGCTGAAGGGGAATTTTAAGTTCGACATCTCGAGGTTCACATTTCAGTTAATTCTGAGAAGGTAGATTGCAAGCCAGAGTTGAGATGGACTTTTCTCAGGAACACGGTTCATCCCAGAGTAACAGAGTTTGTGTTCTTCCCAGCCGAGCTCAGAAAGTAATTCACCAAATAACAAAACAGCAGAACTAGTACTAACAGAAACAGATACAAGATTAAAAACTGGAGACGTTCACAGCCGTTGAGGCACCGAAGGACTGCAGAACAGCTATTCCTCCCTGCACAAAACACTACTACTGCTAACAATATGGATTTGATGGAGTCACTGATACAAGCCAGCTGCACGGTGACATTTCAAAGCAGGTGAAGCTACTGCCTGTCTCCTGGCATGCACTTTCAGCAATCGTATTTTCCAAAGCACAAAATTAAGAATACGTTTGACGACTTACTTCTTTGAGCTTGGTTTCTGGGCATTCAGACTGCAAAGTGAGCGTTGCGCCTTCAATGTTTCTTGGCATAGGAGTGGAACCAGGATTTATCGTTAGGTGGATCTGGTCAGGAGAAATAATATGTTGCACGTAACCCTGGGACATTCCTTCATGATCTGCGATTAAGTGAAATCCTTCTTCGTGACCCTCCGGTAAAAAAGGCAAGTGATCACCACACTGTCCTTCATCCTCGTCGTCCTCCAGCACGCTGTCCTGCTCTATGAGAACCGTCGTCCTGTCATACACCGTCCCGGACGACGAAGAAACCAACCCGTTTTTCTCAGCAAACCTCATCATATTGTCATCTTGGGTGAACTCGTCGTCGTCCACCTCGTAGTAGACAACCTCGCCTTCGGGGCTGTTCTCCCCCATGGCTCACCGCCTCTCACTGCGCTATCCTGAAGCGGGACCGCGACAACCCATCTGCAACAGAGGGTGGTGCAGGCAGCGTCAGGCGGGGCCGGCCGTCCCGCAGCCCCGCACCGGGCGCGGTCACGGCCCCGTCCCCCGCCCAACTCCTCCCGCAGCTCAGAGGCCTCCGACAGCTCCCGGGGCGCCGGCACCGGGCCGCAGCGAGCCTCGCCCCCCACCCATGAGCCCGGCGTTGCCTCGCTCCGTCCTGCACCGCCGCCCCGCCCCGCCCGCGCTCACCGAGCTCCCGGGAACGGCGGCAGCTCCTTCCCCGCACCATGATTACCACAGCACTCACTTCCGCTTCCGGCTCGCGCGCCGCACGACGGGAGCGCCGCGCCCGCCGCGGGGGCTGATGGGAGCGGGGCGGGCGGGGGGGGAGGGGCGCGCATGCGCAGTGAGCGCTGCGAGGCAATGGGGTTGGGGGGGGGGTCACAGAGTGGGGGTGGGGCACCCCCCCCACGCAGCCCTGCTGCTGCTGAGGATGTGTCCGTGGGTGGGCCACGCGTGACTTAAAACCGCGCTGAAACCGAAGCACGCAGCCAGGCTGTGAAACAATGCACCGAGATGTGGTTTTATTTAAATAACGAGCACTTAAAAACTGGGCTTTGGTACGAGTTAAATACGAGAGCTTATATCAGCTTCTACAGTTCTGCTTGTCTGCGAAACTCAGCATCCTTTACAGCTCATGAACAGTGAACGCCTGATTCTGAACGCCTGAGCTGCGTTTAATAGCAAAAGATTGTATAAAACACTGTGATTTAAAAAAAAAATAACCGGTATACTGTACAATTTTATTATTTTTTTTTACAGTAGTTTGATATCTAAAAAAGAATCAGATTCGCTGCACCTGAAATTCATGGTAAAGTGTTCTCTCTCAGGAGGAACTGGTGGATAAATTGCTGAGCCTTCCTCTTTTCCATTATATCAGGCATGGGATGTCCAGGAGGAGGTCTGAGTAACAAGCCACCAAATATACTAGCTGCATTTTTAAAAGAGAGAGAGAGAAAAAAAGAAAGAGCACCAGTCAGCAGCAAGCTATTAAGGGTAATTCCACCAATCTCAATTAACTGAAATGAGAGAGAGCCTGGTTTCAGGATGGGGTGAGATAAGCTGATGACACACAGACCTCTCTGTGACCCTGTAAAACTTCTTTCAGGCTACTGCCAGCATGGCATTTTTCTATGGGTTCTGATAATTAAATACTTCAAAACAGTAGAAACCATGACTGCAATTGCTTTAGAGGAGCAGTTCAGTTGGTAGAACAGAACAAACCCCTCTGAACTGAGTGCTTATTTTGCTGGCCTTACCTAGAATATTCACATCCAAATTGTTTTTCCCTGAATTTTTCAGTAGTTCTCGTAGAAATGCCATTAGATATTCAAACACATTTTTATGGCACTCTGGCAGGTTAGAGATAATCTGGGTGGAGAAAAAAAAACAACACTGTGCATTGAAGAAACAACGATAACATGGCAGCTTTGTCTGCAACCAACATCACGCTGTCTGCAAATAGGAACTGCTCTTAATAACTCGAGTTCTGCATCATTTCTTTTATGAGAAGATGAACTTAATCATGGCAAAATGCTGTTATTTGTCTAGGATAAAGCTGTCTGCCTCCTTCCTGAAATGGTCTCCCAGGGAAGCTGGCGTTACCTGGCTGCTCAGCAGGTAGTTGTTGGCACACTCCAAGCAGCTGTTGTAGAACCTGTAGCAGATGACCGGCTCTGGCAGGCTCTCCAGGAAGAGCAGCAGTGCCTCTGCCACAGAGTGGTTGCTGCCAACTGGTTCAGAGATGGTTAAGGAAGAGGTAAGCATAGCATGGTCTGTTCTGGCAGTATTTCTGCTGAGACACTAATCTTTGCTAAGAGAACTGCTATTCACAACTTCGAGTTAAATTGCTTGACCCCATGTAGCAAACTGTGTCCATTGGCAGTTAGATACTGATGCAGTTCATCAGCAATCATCCACCAGTACAGCAAGGACTCAGCAGAGGCATTAGGACTGACTGCAAGCAGCAGCAAAGGGCAGCACATCTCAGTTACCACAAGATGAGAGAGAGCAGTTTAATAACTGTGACAGAGCACAAAGGACTGATCAAACCTTTTAGCGAGCCCAATCAGACATCAGTCTAAAAGGATACGGAGGGTATCATGCATTCCTTTGTCCAAACAGTCTCGGATTTGCTCAAATTCAGACCTGAGGCCTGGTTGCTGAAACAGGTCCTCCTGCAAAGGCCACCATTAATCAATCTCAAGGGAAAATACAAGTTATTTGGGTAAATAAAGCATGCCATTATAAACTGTCAGGAAAAAAAAAAAATCTCCTTAGGTTGGTAGTTATCAGCACAAACCTGACTGTGAGCAGTTTTAGGAAGGCTGTGGGACCGCATTAAAGAGCAATGCAAAAGGACAGCTGCTGGTGCACACCACACACACGCAGCATCATCTTCACAAAACTTCGCAACCCAAGGTTAATAGGATCCCTTACCTCAAAAATACCCTTTTTCACTCTTTACCATTAGCCAAACTTCCATTATTAGCATCTTCTCCAAAACTTAACCTAAGGCAAATAAATTATTTTGCACTTCCAGCGCAAGCACTGCCAACCTGCTGGGAAGCATTGCGGTATAAGTGATCCACCATCATCCACAGCTCTTTGGGAATTTCCAGAGGCTTTTCTGCTATCGTAGCATTCTCATACATCTCCAGTGGCATCAGGGTCTGAGAGAGAGAGGTAAGGAGGAAAAATTAAATAGAGAACAAAGTGAGCTGGTCTGCTTCCTGTTCAACTCTGCAACTCGCTTCACGGAGTTTACAGATGAGAACTAAGACTTGTTAAAGTGTGCAGCTGCACACACCACTTTTCGCAGGCTGCTGTGTCAGGCACGGTCGTATCATAAGCACAGACAGAAAAGATGCTCTCAATCACACTTCACACACACCTTTTTCAAACATGCAAGCAGAGCAAATGGCATCTTACTGTCAGTGCTGCACCCAAAGTGGGTTTGTTCATCTCCATGCAAAGCACTAACATAAGGTGTGGAGATGTATCAGCGTTTGCAGACTATGGACCAGGGGAACAAAAGAAGGCTCTGTGGCAATAAATAAGACTTAATCACCTAGTTTAAATGGTGCCTGTGGGTTCAGAAGGGAAGCTTATCTTTAACTCACAAGATTCCGGATGGATTCTGCTGACATGTCTTGGATCGGTTCCCTCATGTAACACAGCGTATGAATGGGAGACCCAAAGCAGCTGGGCAAATAGTTCCCTGTTACAGACAGAAAATAATCCTTCCCCCTGGCAAGATGCAAGACCAAGATGTCTTCAAGTTTTTCTTCTCCAGAGTTTAAGCGCGTAGCTGTTGATTTATTGACAAACAGTTCCAACTCAACTGTGATCTCAGAATCTGACAGGAGATAAGAAAACCATAATGACTTTTAAGAACGGTATTTAAGCAATAAGGCTGTAAACAAGCATAGCACTCTCAAATTAGGAGAAAGAACAATGCCAACATGTGACAATATTAGCTCATTACCACAAAATGGACAATGAGGAGCTCACCTGCCAGCAGAAAGCCCTTACTGGGATTAGCAATCAGCCACTCCTTGCAGTAGGAGTCCTCATCTGGTTTGCTGATAAATTCAAACTGGCAGGGCACTTGTCCGTTGTGGATTGTAAACTTCTCTACCTGCAGCTGCATGTATTTGACGTCCTCAAAATGGAACTGGAAACAAACGCCAGTCCACATCATCAGCCAATCCCCCCTTGCCAAGCACCAGCAGCAACTCCTCACGTTGCTGTCCCATAGTTTAATCATTAAGCAGCAAGATATCCAGATTAACCCTCTTGCTCCCACATCCCACCTCTTCCAGGATTAAAAAGGATTACCCTTATTTACACAGCGTGCAGCAGTGTGCCCTTTAAAACAAATGCTCCCCTCAAATGACCTCAGTGGAACATGGGAACAAGGGAGCAGTAAGCCTCTGGGTTACTTATCTTTTATAGTCCCCAACACACACAAAGCAAATGCTGGTCTTGTGACCTTCTCCAAATCCCTCAGAATTTCACATTTTATGTTTCCAAGAACAAGTAACAGCAAGAGATACTTGTTACTTGAAACTACCCTTTTACCTTCCACCTCACAACACAGCTATGTATTTCAGCCTGGTACCCTGAATGACATTTGCCTCCATCTAAATCAGAAACAAGCAAGTATTTATAGGGGTTATAAACAGAAAACAGTGGAAAGTCACTATAGTCTACTTGGCTGGAACTGGACTGTATGGTCCAGCATCCATCTAAAGTACTGCTACCCAGAGAATACATATCTGGGGTCTGGGAATGGGTGTTTTGTCCAGCAAGTTGCAACAGATGGACAGAGCCTACCTCTCTCTGCGAGAGGGTCACCGAGGGAATGTTGGCATTCTCCATCTTATCCAGGGAGCGCACTATTTCCTCAAAGACCTTTCGGTAGAGCTCCTCGTTCACAACTTTCACCTGAAAAGGACACACAGAGCACCAAGTTGCATTTACTGTGCCTCTATAGCTGTAACATACGGGCCTGAAACATACAAAGCGATTCAGTTTTTAGTAGTACAACGCATTGGAGGAACTCTGCACCTGGGAGCACTGATGCTCTAAGATCTCCTCAGGATTCAGCAATAAAGGAACTTGCTATAACCAGCAAGAGAGGCAGGAGAATCACCCGGTCAGGGGTTTTGTTTGTTTGTCATTTACAGAGTTTGACAGTGCGCTCCTGAGCTGCCAATGATGTAGCATTCCCGCACTGCAAGCTTCTGTGAAAATGATTAGGAAAAAGAATACCTGCAGATACTCTTCAATTATTCTGCCAACGTGAACCTTCACTTAACACAGCCCGAGCTTACCATGCTCAATACATTACCCAGCCCATCGTACAAGCCATTGTTCTGTGTGGATGCCATAAAAGTGGGGACAATCCAGCAGGACAGCCTCCCTCCTCCCCCTCTGGCCGCACAGAGGACAAGGTCAGCAGTTATCTCCTTCAGTACTGACACACTTACCCCAATATCAAACACAGAGCTGACTGGCTTATGGTCGCTGATCTTCAGAGCCATATGGCTGCGGTAGCTCAGCTGAGCAACGTTTTGGCCTTTCCAGAGTATCCGATCACACCAAGCTGGAACACGGCACTTCTCACTAGGACAGAGAGGTGAGAATTACATTCTCCAGGCACAGTACAGGTGGAGCATCAATGCAAGGCAGAACACTGCTCTTCCAGGAGCCAGGTATTCTGAACAAGGCCCATTTCTGTCATTCTTTTTCACTTTATTTTTACTGCCTTCAGGGATAGCAGCGGTGTCACACATGAAGCAACCACTGTACCTTGTGTCCCACTCATCACAGCCAGCGTCATATTTGTACGTTGGCTGGAAAGAAATCTCTCCCTCTGTGAAGCCTTCAAAGACTGCTTTCGCATTCATTTGCCTCCTCAGCTACAGAAGAAAAGAAGAAAAACGGAATGAGCTCAAGCACAACTCCCAAATGAGCTAAAGGGGAGATGCTCAGCAGTGAGGAGGCTGAGGAGCAGTGAGCAGTCCCTGAGTGGTACCCTCAGCACCACCTGCAGGTGGGTGACGCATCAGTACCTGGTCATACTGGCAAAGCTCGGGAAATGCTTTCTCATCTACAAGCTGCTTCACTTTCACCACATCCAGTTCTTCCAGCCGGTAGTTGAGGTCACCCAACCACAAGATCACACTGAAAGAGAATACAGAGCAGAAATCAGCACACGGGCCCGAAGATGCCTGAAAGCTCCACGTGAGCTCTCCAGTCTCACCGTGATCAGGTGGATGTCGTGTCTTTCTCCACCACAATGCACGAGTGAGAGTTGGAACTTGAGAGAGGAGCCACGTTTTCTGCCTCTGCCATTTTTAATCCCCACCCTGCATGTAAGTCACCATATTTCACAGCTGGTGCTTTTCATATTCCTCCCTAAACACCACAACACATTGAGGAGACTGCTGCGTATTATTGCCCCCTTCATGCTCAAAACTAAAACAAGGCTTGTTAAGAGCGTAAGCAGGCAAGTGACTTGCCAGAACCACAGAGCTGACCACTATCAAAACCAGAGTTACAGCAAAGGGTTTCTGGCCCTTCCAGGCTAACAATTAAAGCACTACCCATCCCCTCACATCCCTGCCTAGAGCCCACAACGTTCATATGGCTCTGTCTTGCTTCCTGCAGTGATCCACGTAATCAAAACGAGCAGCATACTCGTGCTTGCCGATAGTGAGAGGTGGCAGATTTGGATCCGACTGGCAGAACTGCATCCGAGAGCAGATGTCTTTGAAGTCCTGGTTCCTCCGCTCGTACTCCTCCGTGTGAGCCGCGAGGTGAGAATTCACAACGCACACACTGGTGTTATGGAACTTAAACCTTATGGCAACGCCGCCTTTGTTACCCTGAAAGGTAAAATATACAGAGGTCAGAAACATTTTTGTACACAGCAGATGAATGCAGAGGTGAGATAAAGCAGTGAACAGTCCAGAAGACATTGAGCATTGAATATTCGCTGAACTCCAAAAGAAGAAAAAGGCTGAAAACACAATTGGTAACAGTGAGCACTAACTGCTTCGTGAATTTTAGCCAGGAGCAAGTCCTGAAACCTGTTTAGCAACAAACCAGAGCTTTCAGCACGAAACATAAAGATTTGAAAGTGAAGGAGGAGGAATTATGTGGCTCAGGGTAGTTACAGCTGCAGAAATGACACTGAAAGGACACAGAGTTCGTTCCAGTGGTGCAGAATGGCAAGAGGCCAGGAAGTTCCCCTCAGGAAAATGATAATCTGGATGGATGGGTTTCTTGTAATTGTGTTTCCTCGCATTAATTGCCTTGGGCAAAATCACAGCCATCGGTCAAACCTCATGGCCCCATACAGCCCAACAGATGCAATCAGGAAAAAGCTTTCAAGGAAGCTTTGGCCCCGAGGTCTGTGTGGCTTTGAGAGCAGATGGCAATTCCTTCCAGCAACACAGGGCCAGGACTGTACGTCTCTAAATGCAGCTGCATCCTTTAGCTGGAAGAACAACCTCCACATCTAAGGAGAGGGGCTCCCAGGGCTTTCCAAAGTCTCGTGCACAGTTGTTGTTCTTACCATCCTCCCCATGATACCAGTTCCCACCGTCTCAATTTCCACCTCAGAGATGTTCAAAGCGAGGTCTGCTTTCACATACAACAGAAGCATTATTCCCACGAGTCGCACAAGTTTCACCTGAAAAACAGATCCTGTTGCATTAAACACCAGAACAGGAGAAGGCACATTGCCTCCCAGCCCAGAACACAGGTCAAAGGAGAGCTGCAGAAGGAACACAGAGGAGAGTTGCAAGCTTGTCCAACAGACCACCTCGACACAGTTACAGGCACTCCAGCAGCACAGTGCAGGAGGGAGGCAGGGACCAACACTGCAGTAAAGGAAGCAGAAGCCCAAAGCAAAGCCCGAGGCACAGGCAGCCCATAGAAGGAGCTTCCCTTAGACAACTGACAAGAGACAAAGCAGAAGTAAGGAGCAGGAGCCAAAACACAAGCAGTATTCCTTCCAAGATGCCTTGACAGCTCATTCATGCGTGCATTCCAGTAGACAGACAGGACAAACGCTCTCTACCCCCAAACAGGAGGAGCTCTGCTAAGGCACGGCACCCAGCTGTCCTGCCTGCCCTCTGCTTTGGCACTCTGCGCAGTAACACTGCCTACGTCACATTCTGACTGAGCAAAAGCCTGCAGACAATGCCCCTCTGAAAGACACAGCGACTGAGAATAGGAAAACAAGGTGAAAAGAGGCCCGAGTGGAAAACGACTCCACGCTAAAACCTCCCCAGAAGTCACATTTACCTTTGCATACTTGGCATCTGGGTGAAGGCTATCAGTTACAGCTTTAAACCATTCTTCTTCCTTCGGTGTGTCATTGAAAAAGAAGGCTTCTTTACTCAGATCAAGCTCCTGGAAACTGCGTTAGAGGAAGGAACCCGTGGATGCACGCACTTGTTTATAACTCTCCAGCCCTTTCCTCCGGGAAAAGAACTAAACCAGTTTAAATTATAACTGAATCAGATCTTTCAGATATGCTCGTTTCAGAGGCGTGTTAAATGTAAAGCTAGGTTATACTGAAGTGCATTGAAGATGTTGGAAAACTGCAGTGCCAGAGAGCCCAAACACCACCAGAACAGCAGCCCTTTCAGGCTATGCACACACACACTCTGAAGCCACACAGCAGAGTAAGGCAATGCAAACATTCCTCAGCTGCAGTGTCCTGGCTGAACACCTTCATGCTATGGGTTCACAAGCAAAGCAACCCAGGGTCAAGATTTGGAGGGAAGAGCTGGATGGAGGCACTCACCCCACGCAGTAAATGTCTGGAGGTGCAGGGTCACATCTCAGCCAGGGCTGGAGGCTTTCTTTGGGGGACTGACCGTTCACATTGTAAGTCCCAACAAAAAACCTGCAAAGAAATTCACTTCTGCTAAATCCCAGAGCTGCAAATATCACTGTTATTAACCCATGTGCTTACTAATTGTTTAGGAGTAACTTGTTTCCCGAGGAGGGTTAAGACAATGTGACCAAGATTCAATTCCTAAAGTGATTTAATTACAGTAGCACCTTCGTGGGTCTGTGCTACAGGAAAAACAGACATTCTTTCACATGCAGTGTAAGAAGACACAAGAATAGAGCTGCGGAGTAGCAGTCTGACATGATAAATCCATCACATCACCAGCACAAATGGATTTTAACCACAGGAAAGTTCTCAGTCATCATTAGTTATTCCTCCTAAGCTCTTAGGAGTTCATTAGAACAGCACCAAGGTTAAGCCATGACCTGAAGCGGTGAGAGAGGAAGCAGGGCTGCACAGAACTGACACACCTCCAGGCACAGGAAACCTTATCCAAAATAAGGAAAGATCATTACCTGAAGTTCTGGATGTACGTGTAGGAATCCTCCCTTTGCACAAGCTCAGATTTGACAATGGTATCTCGCAGCCCAAACTTTGGTTCTGATAAGATCGAAGCCACATCCGAAACCATCACGCCGGAGGACCGCACCATCTCAGTTGTCACCTCTGGTTTGAGTTTGCTTTGCCTGTAAGGGAATGCACAACTGAGAGATGAAGCTCAGGATAAGCACACACCCTGACCAGCTCCATTCTGCTGCTGGGGACGTGGTCCAAATCTTCCTGTCTGTTTCACCAACCAACATCCGGAACAAGCAGACAAGAGTGAAACGAGCATTTCTTACGACAGCTCAGACCTCCTCTAGATAAAACCAGTTTAACCAACTGAAAGAACAAACCCTTCTGGCTCACCCGGTGCAGCTGGTCGGATCAGAGCTGACCTTGCCTGCCTGGATGTTGATATAAAACCAAACACATTTCCTCCTCCGTGGAATAGGCGGATGCCAATTCCATCGCCCTCTGCTCAACCCTTCTGACGACAGCAGACTGAAAAATCTGTTTTTGCAGTGGAAAAGTCCCATCTCAGTCTGGTAAGGGGTGGATGGGGGTTTTATTTGGTATCTTGTGGCTCTGGGAGTTACTGCAAGCTCCCTTTGCCACAGCTCAGGAGTTCCCACAAGCATCAGTGTAAGGTCAACAACCTGCACGCGAGCGCCAAGGATGGCACAGAGGTGGACTTTGAAGGATAGGCAGCAGGGTCCACAAAGTCCTGGGAACTGAAAAATGAAACCCTAACATTCTGAGTGTGGTGGCCAGAAGCCAGAGCTCTCTGAATTCAAAACAAACAACACCAGCCGCTCCTGTCACACTGCACAGCGAAATATGCCCAAATAGGGGGACCGGCAGGACTGGCTCCAAGAGGCAGCACACCAATTCCCACTCCAGTTTTCATAGCATGCTAATGCTGGACTTCATTTTCCCTCTCGTTAGTAGAATCTGAGGATTGTCTTCTCAAAAAGACGCTGGCTTCCTGCTCTAGATCCTGGTACCTCTGGTGACTGCCAGCAGATGGAAGCAGATAATGCAGCAGGCACGTTTCTTGGCTGCTGCCTGCACAGACACACTGGGACCACAGAGACCAAGTTCCCCCTCTTGCTTTCCAGCTGAGGACCAGGAAACCAGACAGAAAGCTCTCTGCAATTTCTCCTTCTTCCTCTCTGCACCAGAACACCGACAGCTTGCCCACTGCAGCTCGTTCCAGCTGTGCACCATCCCACAGATGCGCCCAGAAGTGTGGTGCTTTATATTTACTGTCAGCACCGAGATCCTTTACTGAGGGGAGGCAGATCTGAACAGGCAAGGGAACATGGCCACCACTCGGACACCTCACTGGCCCTCCCCAGATGGGCATGAGGATCACTCTGAGTGCGATTCAGGTGAAGTCAGAAGAGAAACCATACCTGGGAGCACTCCTGTCCGTGCTGTCCTGGCTCCAGCTCGGAGTGACCACAACCTTCTTTCCATTCTGCTTGATGCCTTCAGAGCCAACCGCTTCTGGAAGGAAAAAAATAAAATAAAAATAAAGAGTTTCACATGAAACACAAAGTGGTGTCCAGCTTATCAACCGCAGGCAAACAGAAGGGAAACCAATGGGCAGAACGTTGCTTAGGTCTGCACCAAAGCACCCTGGTTATCTCAGGATCTGACACTTATCTGATGGGCTGACGGGGTACAGGGATAGGCAGGAAGGGCACACAGTGTGGCACAGAGCTGCAGAGCTGCCCACCCCCCTGGGGTTTATCCCAGGCACACAGAAAGCTGCGCTGATAATAAGCTTTGCCTTTCTGAAGCAAGACAGGAAGCGCAAAGAAAGGAAGAGAAGAATAAAAAAGCACACTGCTATTTAAAGGCTTTCTGTGCAGCAGCACAGCAAAGCTCAGGAGCCCTCTCTGCAAGGCAGTGCAGCACTGCCCCTGTACAAACCCAGCACACTGCAGCAGAAACAGTGCTCAATGCAAACTGCATGCTCCTAAAAAAGCAACAGGGCACACCCTATGCAAACGCAATGAGATGCAGGTACAACAGTAATCCCGTAACTCTATGTTAGCAACACTTGGAGAGCCTGCAGCACTTGTTTCAGCCACGGCACTCTGCTCCTAGGAGGGTAAAGCGGAGAACACTGCGTGTGTCCGTGCACAAAAGGCAACCCCAGGGCTACGACACGTGGCACACAGATCTATAGGTGATGCAGAAGATGATCTTCAGCTCATCAGGTTCTATTCATCCAGCTGAGTGCAGTTCAGAAGAATGATTAAGTATTATTGCTGCTGTGGTGCATCCTCTGGGACGCAAGCACATCCCACAGACAGAACTGTGAGTACTCCGTGCAGCACTCCGAGTATAAACACTCTGACAAGGAGAGGCCGCACTCGCAGCCTGGAAAACCTCTTCTGCCCAAAGAGCCCTCTGAGAAGAAAGGCTGTCTAAGAGGATTAATCAGCGGCTGCTTCCAGACGAGCACATGATTCAGACCTCCTTCAATCCTCCTTACGGATCCACCAGCAGCACCACGCTGCCCCAGGGCCCATCCAACCAGCAGTTCCCCGGATGCGTGTTTTTACGTTCTTCAACAAAACCTCCACGTTTAAATGAACGAGATCTGCCCACACCTCGAGCCAAACCGAGAGCTCCTCTGCCCACCAGCAGAGCTGCACCACGGGGCGGTCTGTGCGCACTGCGATGGAGCTATGAACGTTCTCTGCAGGCATTAAGCACTTACTCAGAGCTGCCTGAGCCTCTGCAGTGCTCCTGATAAGCACAGTGCCATGCATCTTCCCAGCGACAAGAAGCAGCTTGAACTTTGGCAGCAAAGGGCGCAGCATTTGGACTGCTGCTGCTTTTTGGAGCAGGGAGCAGAAGTTTGGACTCTATCGACCACGGAGGAGATGTCAGTGCCTGCTGTGTGCTGTGCAGCACAGTGTGACCCCAAGATCACGGCCACGCGTCGCAGCTTCGTGTTTTGACCTCCCCAACAGCAGTAATTTCTATAAAGGATTCTCCTATGAAAGAGATTAGCCCTGGAAATGGGCTGTTTCCTTCTGATAAGCTTGTAGCTAACCAGACGCTGCTCAAGCCAAAGGGGGCTGTAAATTGTCAGCCTAACGTGGAATGTTTTCGCAGTACACAGCCTCGTGTAATCCCTGAACAGACCAGCTCTGTGCAGGGCTAAGAGAGCAGCAGAACGTGGATGGCCCAAACCAGGACCTGCAGTTCAAAGGGACTCCAGCAGCAACGAAGAGTCACCGTGAAAAGCGTGCAGCAGCTTTCTAACACCGTTCTACAGCAGGATTCCCTGACACATCGGCCAGCTTTCATCCACAGAAGGAACCAGCAGTGCTCCAGCAGCACATGGCAGCATCTGCACAGCATTTAAACCCGCTTTGATCTGCGTATGGAGGTTGTTCACCCAGTGCTCATGATCACGTAATGATAGAGTGGGAGATATCATGGGCAACAGCAGACGAACCCCCACCCTGTGTTACTTTCTGTTCCAAAAGACCCTGAGTGAGGGCTCTTTCTCCTTCTAATAGAGAAAAAAAAGATGGAAAGAGAGATCCCTGAACAACTCCGTCTGAAGAAACACACAGCAAAACCTCGAGAAGGCGATTCTGCCACAGCTCAGAGGCAGGGTTTGATAGGAGAGCTGCTTTCCCAAAGCGCTCACAGCACAAAGGGCGTTCCTGTGCTGCAGATACAACAAAAACATCCCAGCACAGCACCCGGCTCCACTGCCACTCTGTAGTTTTCCTCCTAAGTTCACACCCAGTTGCTTCGAAGCCCACGTTAACCAGCACAGCTGGACAGATGTTCCCACACCCCCAGCTCAGCCCAACGCATTTCATGCCTCTGTCTCATGTCTGAATTACAGAACCCACCTCTCCCTGATGGAGAACGGAGAGGGACGGCAGCACCAGCCCGCACAAAGGTAAGCAGGAATGGGTTCACCTCTACGTTGAATGCCACGCACTGCCGGCACTGCTCTGCTCTCTGCGCTTTCTCCCACTCTCCCTTCGCACAGCAGCAGCCCCTGGGAGCAGGAGTGGGGACAGGAGGACCTCGCAGCCCGGCACGGCACGGCACGGACACGGGGCCGACAACAGCTGAAAGGTCGCAGCCACAGCGCGTGAAAACCGACACCGGATTCGCCCTCGAGGAAAAGAGCAGCCCGGAACCGGGCACGGCACACGGCCCTCGGGGTCCCACGCTGCCGAGCACCCCTCAAACAGGCTCCGTGCCCCCCCCCACACCCCACCCCGAGCAGGAGCGAGCTCCGCGTGGGCTGAACCGCAGCTGCACGGAGCGAACCCTTCGCCCCCCACCCGACCCTGGGGGCACCGAGAAGCGTTCCCCGGGACTACGAGCTGCCAGCGTGCCCTCCCCAAAGCACGACCACGCACTGACCGCGGGCAGGGGGTCCCCTCGAACCCACCAGGCTCCCACCGCTCGGGGCCGGAGTGGGGCGGACGCAGCGACCGATCCGGGCACGGCGGACCCGACGGGACGGCGGCTCCGCGGGTTGAGACGGACCTCGAATCTCGGCCCCGAATCCCGACCCCAGCGGTCCCCCATAAGCGCTCACCTCGACGGGACCGCCCGCCCGCCGACATCGCGGCACTCGGCCGCCCCGGCCCCGCTCCGCCCCGCTCCGCCCCACGCAGGAGGCGGCTCTCAGCCCCACGCAGGAGCCGGGGACGGCCCTGACTGCAGCACGGAGGGGACGGCAGCAGCGTGCTTCCGCCTCAATGCAAACCCTTAGGAAAAGCGAGCGCAGAGTGCGGGAGGGGGGACAGCCTTCTCCTGGTGGTCTCCCAGAGCACGCAGAACAAACCTCAGTTTGGCCTGAGCGGGTGTGCTCGAGGTGCTGAGCCGCGGAACATGCAAAGCATCACACGCAAAGCACCGCCGCTCCCACCTGGTGCTGCCCCTTCCACGCTGCGCATCCCTCCCCACGTACCTGCTCTGCACCTGCCGACCTCCTGCAGGAACGTGCGGGTGTGCGAACCGAAGGGCAACCGCACCGTGAGCCCATCGCCCTCGGAACGGATCCGAACGGTCACATCCGAACCTGTGGTGACACCGGGAGGAGAGGAGCACGAGTCAGCGCTGCCCGGGGCTCAGCTGCAGCCCCACCTCTGCTCTCTGAAGCTTTCATCAGTGGGTTTCTCCCCTCGTCTGTACCGTTTCCTTTTCACGTTTTGCATGAGGATGCAATGGAAAGTCACTCTCTGTGATGTGTTTTGTTCTGCTCACGCTGGGGCAGTGGAAGCAGGGATGGGTACTCCACGAGGAGCACGAGGTGCTGCTGGGCTGGGGTTAGGAAGGCACAGCTGGAGCTGGACTTGGCAAGGGGCACAAAGAAGGATAAGAAAGGCTTCTATGGGTATAGCAAATAGAAAATGAAAGTCCAGGAGAGCGTACTGCACCTGAGGGAGCAATACAGCCAGGCTGGTAGCAATAGACCTGAAGGCCAACCAGGCTCTGAGCACCTGATGGGGCTGTGGGTGTCCCTGATCGCTGCAGGGATCAGATCACCTTCAGGGTTCCCTTTCAGCTTAAGCAATTCTATGTCTCTACGATTCGTTTGTTGGCATAACAGCAGCACCCAAACTCACCAACAACATGAAGGTCGCTGTCAGGTATCACTGCAAACAGAGAAGAAAGCTCGGTTACAACGCTGAGCAACGGGATTTAGAGGATTGGAGTTAACAATTGGAGGTTGGATTGCTCACACAGCCCTCAGACCCCATCCATCTGCTCCCTGCAGGCACAGGGTGGGCAGTGTGGCCCTGCAGGATGGTGCTCTGGATCTCAGGACCGATCTCAGAGCCCTCCAGCTGTGCCAGAAGATGCATCAGCTTCACCAGGGATTACAGAGAAAACGGGCTGAATAGACCCCGAGGCAACAGCAACAAAACACGGACTCCAAATCCCTCCATCCCTCCCTTTGGAGGTGCTCACTAAGCCCCGAAGCGCGTGGTTACCTTCCTCCACCTCAAACCCCTCTGCGATGGGGATGACCTTCTCCAACCAGACGTCCTCTGCAGCGATGGCCATCCGCCGGTGGGTGTACACGTAGATCCTGCAAGCACGGAGCAGAGGCGGGGCGGGGGGAATGCCTCGGTGCAGGCAGACCCCAGCCCACCCAAAAAACCCCTCCTCCCCCACACGAGCCCCGCTCGCCCCCATCTCGGCACCCACGCGTGTTGCCCGCCGCGCTCCACCAGGCCCAGCAGCCGGCTCTCCACGCTCTGCCCCGCAGCCAGGGCTCCCTGCACGGCGTGCGGAGCGGGTCAAGGAACGGCAAACCGACGTGGAAACGGGAGGGGGAGGGGAGATGAGGGGGGGGGGGGGGATGCGGGGCGAGGACGACAAGAGGGAACTCGGCATCCCTCCCGTGGACGCGCACAGGGCGAAGGATATGATTCGGCACGTCGCCCCATCGAGAAGCGTCTCCTGGATGGCCACCGACTGGTCCATCCTCCGTGCCCTCCGGGTGGGGGCCGGCGGTCACCGGGCGGCTCGGGGGGAACCGGGATGGGGATGGGGGCCGGGATGGGGCCGCGTTCGGTGCTGCCGTTCCCCGGAGCCGCCGCCGTCGCCCCTCTCTCCGCCCCACGCTCCCGGCCTGCCCCAGGGCTCCGTTAACCCTTCGTTTGGGAACGGCTCCGGCCGCGAGGACGGGGCGACCCCGATGGGCTCCGGCTTTGGGCCGCCACCGCCCGGACACGGGCTCGCAAAGCTCCAGGAAACGGCCGAGCATCATTTCCCCCTCCGCTGGACGGGACCGGGATGGGTTTTTAAACGGGTTGCTGCTGGGTTAATGGGGCGGAGAGCAGCGGGAAGCGCTGAGCAGAAGCGGAGGGGGGGGGGGGGGGGTATGGAGTGGCCCTGGGCTCAGAGTAATGCGTGTCCTGAGCAGGAGGGGCCTGGCTGCAGAGCAGCTAACTTCCCACTGCCATCAGGAGGGGCTCTTTTTGCAGTAGCACCTGCAGTTTGTCGTGACCCAGCTGATATCTGAACGTTAATGATGCAAATAATGGCTGCGGAGAGCCTAAGCAGGTGCTGGGAAATGTCAGCAGACGCTGATGTGCTCGGTGAGAGTCAGCTCTTCCTGCTGATGTAGAAGTAACAGCGAAGTCAGACGTGGAAAGAGCAGCAGCGTGTGCTTTCTGCTCCCTGCTCGGCAGCCGTGCACAACGGGCAAAAGACTGCAAAGAGGAAACGAAAGGAGCACGGCGAGAAGGATCTGCTTCAAACTCCGAAGCGCTCCTCTTAACGAGAAACGTGGTGCTCAGAGTCGGTTCTGAAACAGAAATAGCTTCCAGTTCCATCCCGCGGTCGCTTTCTGATGTGCTGACGTGTCCCAGCCCGTGCCACGGCTCTGGAGCAGCAGCACTGCCAGCAGATGAGGCAGTGCTCCAACCCCACATCCCCCACCAGAACCACCCCACTGCCCTTCCCAGCACAGCCCCATGGCTGGGACCCCCTTCCCACCCCATCCCCGGAGCTGAGCTGTGCCCAGAGCAGCCCAACACAGACCCACGGGACGGACGCTCCTTTTATTATTAATTATTTTATGTTTTTTCTTCAAAGGGAGCAGGAAGAGGACAGAACGTGTTTGTACCACGGAGCAGTTACCTGTGATGTGGGAGCTGGCTCCTGTTACAGGCTCGTGCTCGCGTCTGTGCTCTACCTCTACCCACAGGGAATCATAGATACGAAGCAGGACGACCTAACACAAGATGCTCTTAGCTCAGCCCCGTTTCCCTGCCTAAGAACTGGAGATGGAACAGAAGTAAGGGGACGCAGCGGAAGGCAAATGAGAATAACTTCAGCTGAAATTGAGGCAGGAACAGGCTGCAGGGCTGCTGCTTACCCCCAGAGGAGGGCTGCTCCACACGCCAGGAGCTGCAGCAGTGGGGACGCAGCCATCTGCCTGGCACCATTAACATGCACTTTGCCATCCAGCTTCAGGCAGCTGCCCTTGGGGGTGGCAGGGCAGCACTCCTGGTAGCAGGCAGCCTTCACTCCCTGGGTGCAGACGGGCTTGGCAGCTTTGCAGGCTTTGCTGCATCCCGCCACGTAATTGAGGCCTGTCTTCTTCATCTGGAAGGAGGAGAGAGATCAGCCTGCTGGTCCTGCCCAGTCCCTGGCATTTGCATTGAGGGGATGCACACACAGGCTCCAGCACACCCCACCTGTCCTGTCCCAAGCCATACCTCGCAGAAGTCGTGCCCAACAAAGCATCTAGCTGTGGCCTTCTTGCCTTTGAAACATCCATCCCCGTGGCAGGAGAATGCTGCACAGATTTTCCCCTGCAAAACAGGACCAGAGGAGACCTGTGTAGGTGTGGTGCAGGCAGCAGGATGCCCAGGGCTGGAGCTGGACCTCAGGCAGCCCTTCCTCCCATGGTGCCCTCCCAAACCCCTGCTGTATCTCAGCATCACCTCTCTCTGGCATTTTGTACTCAAAGAGACCAACAGCTCCCATCTGACGCTGCAGGAAACCTCACTGCAACACCACCACGAGTTTCAAGCCTCCTTTTCCTTCCTTCCCTCCTGTGCAGAGATAAAGCTCCTTCCTCCCCACCGCTCGGGTGCCCCAGCATCACCCCGCACCCCCTGTGTGTGTCCCACAGCTGAGCAGGGCTGCTTGGGGCAATGCAGATGGTGTCCTTAGCACCCCCAAGTCTACGCCCTTTCAAGGCAGCTTTCACACAAGGAGCTGTACCTACATTTCGTGGGGGGGGACGTGGGGTGGTGGTGGTGATGGTGGTCGTGGACGGCGTGGTGGCAGAGGGCAGGTCACCTGCAGGCACAGAGGAGCCCTGAGGATGCAGCCCACGTGCAGCTCCCACATCCATACCCTGGGGTGGAGGAACTGCAGCGATGCAGCCAGCCTGGGGTGGTGGGATCTGCACGGCTGTCTCTCTCACAGAGCAGTTACCGTAGGAGCTCGCATTGAGCTGCAGGCAGAGCGAGGTGTGGCAGCACTCCACGGTGCACTGCTGGGGGGTGATGCTGCCCTTGGTCCAGCACGGCTCCGCATCGCACACGCTGCTGCACCTGGCGGTGTAGTTCGTGCTGGAGAAACGGTACAGCTGCAACAGCAGAGCCAAAGGAAAAATAAAACACTAGAAGTGCAAAGAGAGGCCATTACAGAGGAGCAGATGGGGAGACCGTGGGAGAGGTGAAGGACACCAGATGTTGTGGCCACAGCTCCCAGCAGCCACCGTGAGCTCCGTACCTCACAGAAGGTCTCATTCTGGCAGGTGGACGTTGTGTTGGTGTGGGCCTCATCCTGATAACACCGCTCCCCGGAGCACTGGAAGCTCTGACAGAGGAGCTGGGGGGGGGAAGACGTGCCATGGGTCACAGTGCAACATGGCTTCTGCATGGCCAGCGTCCCCCTTCCCTCTCCTTACCGGGGTTTGTTCTGTATGGTTCACAGAGGTGTTGGCAGCCACTGAGGGCTGGCTGGTGGCCACCGAGGTGGTGGTGGTGGTCATTGAGGTGAGGTGGGTGGTCACCAATGCCTGGATGGAGGCAATCATTGAGGCACTGGTGGCAGACATTGAGGACTGCTTGGTGGCCACCAAACCCTGGTTGGAAGCGATCGTTGAAGCATTGGTGGAAGACATTGATGTGAATGCCTGGATGGAGGCAGCCATTGAAGCATTGGTGGCAGGTGCTGAAGTGTGGTTGGTGGCCACCAAACCCTGGTTGGAGGCAATCAGTGAAGCATTGGTGGCAGGTGCTGATTCCTGGTTGGTGGCCATCAATTCCTGGTTGGAGGCGATGGCAGAGGCACTGGGGGCAGATGCTGAGGTCTGTGTGGTGGCCACCAAAGCCTGGTTGGAGGCGATCATTGAAGCATTGGTGGCAGACATTGAGGACTGTTTGGTGGCCACCAGTGTCTTGTTGGTGGCAGCCATCGAAGCATTGGTGGCAGGTGCTGATTCCTGCTTGGTGGCCATCAGTGCCTGGTTGGAGGTGGTCATTGAAGCACTGGTGGCAGACATCAAGGACTGTTTGTTGGCCACCAGTGTCTTGTTGGTAGCAGCCATCGAAGCATTGGTGGCAGGTGCTGAGGACTGTTTGGTGGCCACCAAAGCTTGGTTGGAGGCAATCATTGAAGCATTGGTGACAGACATCGAGGACTGTTTGGTGGCCATCAGTGTCTTGTTGGTAGCAGCCATCGAAGCATTGGTGGCAGGTGCTGAGGACTGTTTGGTGGCCACCAAAGCCTGGTTGGAGGCAATCAGTGAAGCATTGGTGGCAGATGCCGAGGCCTGGCTGGTGGCCATCGGTGCCTGCTTGGAGGCAATCATTGAGGCACTGGGGGCAGACACTGATGTGTGGTTGGTGGCCATCACTGCCTTTTTGGTGGCAGCATTAGTAGTAGATGCTGGTGTGTGGTTGGTGGCCACCAATCCCTGGATGGAAGCAGCCATCGAAGCATTGGTGGCAGGTGCTGACTTCTGGTTGGTGGCCATCAGTGCCTTGCTGGTGGCAGCCACTGAAGCATTAGTAGTAGATGCTGTGGACTGGTTGGTGGCCACCGAAGCCTGGTTGGAGGCAATCATTGAAGCATTGGTAGTAGACATTGAGGAATGTTTGGTGGCCACCGAAGCCTGGTTGGAGGCAATCATTGAAGCATTGGTAGCAGATGTTGAGGACTGTTTGGTGGTCACCAGTGCCTTGTTGGAGGCAGCCATTGAAGCATGAGTAGTAGATGCTGGTGTGTGTTTGGTGGCCATCACTGCCTTGTTGGAGGCAGCCACTGAAGCTTTGGTGGCAGTCACTGAGGTGTGGTTGGTGGCTCCGGACATGCTGACCACTTTGTGCTCTGAAAAACACAAAGTTCCCCCTCGGTGAAGGAAATAGCATCCAGGCACTTAGAGAGCTCTGTGGTGCCCTATCCCAAATAGGGACAAAGATCCGTTTGCAGTCAGCAAGGAGGAGCTTGCCCAGCAGGTCAGAGGTAGTTGCTGTCTATGGAAATGTTACAACAGCTTCTCCCTTCCCCTTCAAGGCACACTGCATAGGAGATACAGCCGTTTCTGGAGTCAAAACCTTGAGAAAAGTTCCCTGAGCACAGCTCCTTCTGAGAGCTTACAGCCAAGAGGGGACAGGGACGTGGTCCCATCGCACCAAGTTGCCTTTGCCCCTCTCCCAAGAGGATCCCCTGCTGTGGACTCACCTGCTGTGGCGAGAGGGCCCCGGGCACAGAAATGCAGAGTCAAGATACAGAGCAGCAGGCCTGGAACAGAGCAGAGACAACTGGGGCCACCAAAGGCCAGGTCCAGCCCTGGCAGCCTCCCTGGGAGAGCAGGGATGCGTGCAGGATGTGGGGCACCAGCTCTGCTGCAGAGCGGTCCCCCGGGACAGACACTGCTCAGAGCCCCCATTACCTTGAGCAGGGAGGAGCTGCCAGTGAGCTGCCATCATCCCCACCAGCAACCACAGCTGGGACCTGGCAGAGAATGAGAGAACTGGGCAGTGAGAGGGGATGGTCCCACGATGGCAGCAGCTGCCACAGCTCAGGACAGGCACAGAACAAGGGACAGGGTGCAGGAACAAAATCAGGACAAGTTGCATCAAAGAAGCTTTCACTCTTCCCTCCTCCTTTTTTTTTTTTTTTAATTTAACCTTTCTGCTAAGAAATTCTGCATCCTTTTTTCTGAACGCCTGTGGAAATCCAGGTAAGTTTGCAGTTCCTTTTGCCCCAGGAGCTGTGCCTGGCAGTACCACCACCCACCAGCAGCTCAGACAACTGCAGTCCACGTTGTCTCAACAGACTCATCACTCAGAAATTATCCTTTTCTGGCACCATGGAGCAAAAGCCAGGCCCTGCCAGTCTGGGCTGCAGTAGGAGAAGGCTGAACAAGTGCTGAGGGACCCTGGGAGCACTTTTCCCCATGGGCTCGGACCCAGGGCTCAGCCCAACCCTTCCAAACAGGAGCCCCCTGGGAGGCCACGTGCTGCTGTTGGTGTGGTAACCCTCCATCCTCGTGCAACACAGAGCTGTGAGCAGTGCCAGCTTGGCACCACACACAGCAAAGTGCTGATGCTGTTGTAAAAGAAGAAGCTGCCCAGCTCAGGATGGTGGCACGCACATCTCTCGCTGGGGAATGGAATTCTGCACCCAGTTCTCAGTGCTGCTCACCAGCAGTGCCCCCATGCACTGCTCACAGCGTGGCTGGGGCAGTTCTACTGGTGTTGGTGCTTCCTGAGATAGTCTGCTCTCCACTGAATGAAAGCAGACGTTTTCCTTGCTAAGTCTTTGCCAGTTTAGATAAAGAAAGAGCTGAGATAACTCCCCACAGGCTCAGAGGCTGTTTTCCAAACACTCCCCTTCTGCCTCAGGATTGAAGCTCAGACAGCATTCCCAGGGCACTCTTTCAGAAAAACGAACACAGGTTTGGTGTTTCTCACCCCCCACCCAGAGCAGCCCTTACTGAGAAGGGAACTGCACAGCCAGACCCAGCTCCAGGACAGGCTGAGAACAAACCAAAAATGCTTCACCCCGAGATGAGCTTCTCCCCCCAAACAGGGAAAGGAACCCTCTCACAGACTCACCCTGTCTCTCCGTGCCCTGAAAGCTCCTGAGTGCCAGAGGAAGCCTGCAGCTGCTGCAAGAGATGGAGAGGCTCTGAGCACAGCCTGGTGCCAACAAGCAGCCCCACCCTGCCAACCACCAGCTGTGCAAACCATCACCCAGGGAGAAGGGTTTGTTACCTGCAGCTCTGCTGGATTTGGAGATGCAAATGTGGCGGTGATGACAGAGGAAGGGATTTCTGAGGTTAGAGATGTCACACAAGCAGCTCTACAGCAAAATGCAAGCCCACTGCAGGCAGCATGAAGGCTGCCACAGAGCACAGGGCCTCTGCACAATGCCTCTTCTCACAGCACTTTAATTCTTGTGGCAGTACCACAGTTTGAGAGAACCAAAGGATCTACCAGGCCTTCAAGTCAAGAGCTGGATAAACTAACACAAACTACCCACACGGCACAGCCCATCCTAAACAAAGCTCGTTTATTTGTTCCCTGAAAAAAATCCCAGGAGCCAAAGCCTCGCAGGAAGACAGACCTGAGGCCCAAGCAGCAACGCAAAGCTCTGCAAAGGAGCACAGAGAAAGACACGTGCTTAAACTGTTATACAGTACAGGAGCATTGCATATTGTCAGCATGCAGTGTTCGTATGTGCTTTAAAGAAGGCAGTCCTCATCATAAAAAAAAAATCTCCAACACAACTCAAATAAGAGAGAAGTAATTGCTTCTGACAATTCAAACCGTGTAGAAAGCTTTACAAAAACACCATCATCAAATCTCCTCTTTCCAGCATACAAAAGCAGACACGTTTTCAGCACTTCCTAAGTTAAAATCGATTTATTTTTCATGTTTGTTTTTCTTTTTTAATATAAAATAACATCACAAGACTGCTTTTCACAAAGGGCTGACTAGAAAGCGACTATCAAAGTATCCTATGCTCATGCAAATAGAAAAAAAATCGTTAAACTGAAGAAGAATCAAAGCTGGTGACACTTCTCTATTCTTTTCCTGCTGTGAAATCCTTCACCTGGGAACAGTTACAGCAGCCCTTGGCGTTTCAAGTCTTCGTAGGTCTTTTTATTCACCACATTGCCACTGGAGTCCTCATATTCCTCCTAGAGTGGAACAAACAGTTTAGAGACACCTGCAGCCCCGCTCAGGTTGTTGTGCTACAGCATTTCAGCTCCAAGTGCATCTGAGCACAACCACTCTGCCAAGAGCCTCTCTGCGTGAAGATGGGCAGTGGATCTGCCAGCAAGCTCAGTAAGATCTTATCAAGGCTCAGAGTAATTACAGAAGGCTCTGAAGCATGCTGGGGAACGCAGACAGCTTGTGTTAGAAACTCCTACCACAGCCACTTCATGCAAAGCAGATGAGGATTCCAAAGCACACTGGACTAGAAACACCCAAGTGCCTCCACCATCTCACCTCTGTATCAGGCTGCCACCTCTCTGAAGCTTTCTGTAGTTTCAGCTTCGCCCACACTGCAAATACAAAGCCATTCAGAACAAAAATGCCATTTTACTCCAGGTTTTAAACTAGTCAAACGCATCAGCTTTTGAAATAGAAAAACAAAATAAAAAATAACCCCCCAAACGCTGTCACTGCTGCACCTTTCATCAGTGCTGCAGGTGTTCAGAATCTCCCTAGGGGCTCCACCATTTCTGGATGTTTTGCTGGCTTCCCCACAGAGATCCCAGTGGGTGTCAATGAAGTAACAGTTGCATGGGATCACGTAGTCACACTCTGAATAAATGGTGGCCTGCTACACTTGGCTGAGATTCCACACATAAAGCATTGCAGATAAAACAGTTGGCAAGAAATGAGCACTTGGCTGGCATTCCTAGCAAACATCTACTCTTGGAGGCATTCAATAAGAAACAAAGACACTCTCTCTGCAAGAACTGGGAGAGATGGTTCAATGAAGGGTGATCTCACATTCCTTCCTTAAATTAGCCTCCAGTCATGGGGTAAGAAGTTTTTGGCCAGAGCTGGCTGATGTGAACGTCCCTGTAGCATATACCCCCAGTTCTGTGCAAAGAAATGCCACCAAGACTTACGTGAGACCGCATCCTCAATCTGTGTGACGTTGGCAAAATGAGCAGTGTTGGGAATGCCCAGGCATCTCATTCCATGAGCATGACGCCACTCCTGGGAACGAAAGGTGAGAGTCACCCAGAGGGAATGCCACCTCCCCCACAGTGCCTGTTGGAAGACCTGTTATAATCTGGGCAGTGTAGAACAAATATTAAGAAAGCACAAAGCTCCCAGTCCTAAACACTTGCTTCTGATGGTAACAAGACACTGAGAGTAATGTGCTCTGCATCAGTCAGGCCTGGAAAGCAGTGTTCAAACAAGAGGAGACCGGGCAGAAACTGGCAGAACAGATCTTCATATGCACATTTACAGCTCCAATAGCACGGCCCTGCAGCATCAGAGCAGACCCACGCTCACAAGTGAAAGAAATGCCACTCAGAGGCTCCTGTCATTCACTCATTACTTATCATAAAGATGATATGAACGTGGTACTGATGGTTCTTGTGACAAAACTTTACTTACTGCAAAATGTCGCTGAAAAGCTTTGGGCCCACGGTAGGTGTAGTTCCCACAGATCTCACAGTTGTAGTTGATGTTTAATCCATGTAGTTTATATAACCAGTAAGGGATTGGCTGAGAAGAAGAGAGTACAAACAAAGATCAGGCCAAGTGGTAAAGGGAGGTTCAAACAGAAGAGAAGCGTGGAGTTAAGTGAGATCTTCCACTTCTCCAGGCCTAAATCCAGACCTGACTGTCTCGGTTACCTTGCCATCCCAACCAAGGGGCAGATTTTTAGGATTGTAAATGATTTCGTTTTCTTCATCTTCACTCTCGCTCTCACTGATCTGCTCCTCTTCCTCCTCCTCCCTCTCTTCCCCTGTCCGTGCTTGCTTACGTTGCACATTCTCATGAGTCAGGTGTCTCTGTTCCTACAGCAAGAAAATAGAAGGAATTGTTCACACAACACGACAGCAACAAAAGAAGATGGCAAGACAATGGCAGCTGCCACCATACTCCAAACTGAAGCAAGGACTTAAGGAGGAACAAGAAATAAAAAGGCAGGGAGGCTTCTCTATCAGAACACATAAGCTGCTGCATCTGTCCTGAGAAAGACACAAAATATTCCCGTTCATAAAAGTCTGCAATTAACTAACAGAAGTAAGAATCTAACTCTGCCTTTTCCATCAGTAACCACACGCTCACACGTGATTTTAAACATCACAACTCTGGAAAGAAAAGCAACTTTTCTGAGCACACAGAAGACACTGGGTTAAGACAAGAATGAGTTCTGGTGACTGCTGGATGGGTCCGCAACCAAAAGCTCAAAGACAAAATGAAATTCTTACCCCAAGAACTTCCACGTATTCATATATCTGAGCTTCCAGGAATGCAAGATCTTTATTTCTTTCAGTGTCTCTGGAAACAGATAAGGAAATTTCACTAAGTGCATTCCAAATCTGCAAACACCACACGTACATGGAACTCCTAAGTACACGTTTGACTCGTGTGCAGCAAGAGAAGAGAAACAGCCCACGTAAACTAAACTGCATGCAAACTGTTCAGCTCTGATATCTTACATTTGGGTCAGGAGCAATGTAAAAGGATTCCAACACACTGGGAATCTCTATCACAGCTATAGTAGCCATGTTTATATCCTAGTGAAGGGATCAGTGCTGACCTGAGCACAGCCTTTAAGAACTCACCTTTTGATTCCCTTTGTCTTCGGGTTCTTGGCAAACAGGGAAGGATCAAGTGCTTCCAGGGACTTGCCTTTAGTACTGAAAAGTCTCTGAGCACGCTCTTCCAGAGTCCTGTGGAGAAGCAGGGAGGAAACGAGTTCAGATCACAGTTTTCTATTTCCAGAAATCCATTTGAATTCATGCAACAACATCAGAAATTCAGCTTATAACAGATGAAGAGATTTTCTATGATCTCTGTGTTGCTGAATATCATTGAAATAATTCGTGTACAATGGAGGAGACAAACAAATATCCCATGACGGTGTGAAGACCTCAAAAGCTGAAAAGGAATTTGGAAAAGACTGTGTCTTACCCGCCACATTTCAGTCCCAGTGCCAGTAAAGCTGATTTTAGTCTGTCCAGTCCCAGGGAGGCCAATTCCTATCCAACAAAGCAAATCACAGTAAGATAAGAACCATTACAATATATTTAATATGGACATATCTCATTAAAAAAAAAAAAAAAGAGGAAGAAGGAATATGAACAGCATTAAAGAAATGACTGCCAAGTGTGTGCCACTCCTCACTGAAAAAATGAGGAATGTGACAAACCTCAACACACCTCTCAAGTTGCAGCCCTCTAGTGGGAGAAATTAAATCATCAGCATAACCAAAGCTCTATCCAGAGAGCACAGAGCCAAAACCAAAAGCTTAAGAAGTAAGATGATGGAAAGAAACCAAATTGTTAAGGTCCCATGTGCCCAAAATTCAGAACTGGGTGCATAGCACTGAATACGTACTTCCCAAGAGGAAAATGCTGAGAGATCCAGGTGGGCTCCAGCATGAGTGAGTGCACTGCTGGTCTCTTTCTGTCAAGAGAAAACACGTGCAAGATCTGTGTGATACTCTGTAACTCTTCATGCAATACAATTAGCTAACATAAAAAAAAAAAAAGCAGTTCCATCCAGCAAGGAAGTAACAGAAAAGATTAAAATAAGCAAACCCTCAGAAAGGCTAAGTCCAAATGCAAGTCCTCCCCAAACTCCACCACACATCCTGCTATCAGACTCAACCTCAGCGATGATTTAACACAAATGATTGGTAGGAAATCTATCGCAAACCCAAAAGCATTCTCAAGGACTTCACAGCTGCTCACCGGCCAGCCTGGGAACGTTCCATTTTCCCACTTCTTCTCAAACTCAGTCTGAATCTTCCCAAAGAGCTCATTCTGGTCCAGTAACGGCTTCACTCTATCTGTGTACTCCTGTAGGTACTCAAGAAGCATTTCAAGATACCTGGCAGAACGATTATCAGCACAGACAATTCCATATCAAACTGCTGATATAACAATATCAAAGTCACAGAGATTAGAATAGGTTTTAATACAATAATCTAAAATACTTCCCCAGAATAAGAGGCCCAATGGCTTTCTGCATGTTGCTGTGCTTCACGTCTTCTCAACAGATTCACAACTGAGTTACTACAGCTCAGTGAGGCCATTTATATCACTCGTGCTCGATTGCTAGCTGTATTCCTGACAGCTGGACACTTGAGAAGCAAATTCCTTCTCATCAACCGTCATAAACGAAAGCAGGCAGGACAAAAGGCTCACCTCTTATACTCAGCATTTTTTCTCTCTTTGGGAATATCAAAGAGTTGGTCAAATGTAGACAGATAAGTGATATAATCCAGTTTCTAAGGAGAAAAAAAAAGTTTGAGTCAGACTCCATACATAAGCAGCCAAATCAACATTCAATTTCCAGTTACCAGACCTCTGCGAAGCAGCTATTTGGAAAAAAAATTACATTTAAAACAAGCCAACAAGGAACCAGTGAAAGAAAGAGCCCTCAGCCTTCAACACTGAAGCGTAACACAGCTGAGTGCCCACACTAACACCACCGCTTACCTCTGATGATTTCAGGTTAATGTATTTGAGATAGCAGTCGTGCAGATCTAAGTACCGTCCATACCCTTCTTCATCTGTGAACTCCACGAGGTCTGCAGGGCAGAGTGTGCAGAGCTTTGTTAGGAACTCAAGGTCCTCTGCTTACTATGTGCATGGTTTAGAAACCGAAAAGAACTGACTAATTACTAAGACTAATTTATCTTTCTTAAGCACGTTTAGAATGCAAAGGATATTCACTGACTAATTGTCTGTCTGCCTGCTTGTGTTACACCAGAACATTCCTCAAAAGGAACATCCCAACTGTACGTTTCAGTTCCATTATATTTCTGTCACAAATGTATTTTGTAAGATTTCAGGGTGGCTACAGCTCAGAATTTAAACGAAATACAAACAAAGCATAAGTAATGCAGGAAAAGGGAGGTGGAAGTCTGAAACGTGCAGAACAGATCGGACAGGTCACCAAATAAAGCCTCTAAAGCAAGCACTGTATTCTTAATACTTAAACTGGCCTCAAAAACCAACCAAACAAAACCCTAAAGACTTACTTTGAGCTTCTTCACTTGGGTTGTCTCTGGCCTTCAACAGTTCCTCGAACTCCACTGACATGGGAACACAGATCTTCGAGGACAGACAGAAGTGACAGAAAAAAAGTGATGAGTTCAGCTGATGTCTGTGAGTAATTCACACAAAACCCTTAACAGACTGCAAACAATGAAACTGGAAACTGAAAAGGTGTTCAAAGCACTTCTTCATCATTATATTTGCACTATGGATAAGAAGTACTACCCAGGGACTCTGACTTTAGACAGCATTAGGTAGGCACAAAGGAATACTAGCTCAGAAGCAGAGTGTTCTTAAACTAATGGAGTGTGGGGAGGACACGGTGAAGCCTCTTGCATTTTCTCCCACTCAGAGGCTTATATAAAGCCTTAAAGCACCACTTATTCTTAACATAACATAAAGTGACACTTTAGTACAGCTAATGCCTCCATATTAAGGTAATTAAACTGCATGAGGAAAAAAAAAAAGCCCACTTATTGCAGGGATGAAGGCCAACACACCACAGACCAGTTATTCCCAGGAGCAGCTAACCACTCACCTCATTTGGATGCTTGCGGTGAAACTCCTTAATTTGTTTCAGCCTGTTGTAGAACTCTGCAAACTCATTTGGCCCAGAAATGGCACTGAGCTCCTCCTTCCGCAAGCTACGGGTTCATGCAAGAAAGGCAGATTGCAACCAGGAAAGCAAACACGCTTACGCTGACACAATCTTGGTGGGTTGTGTTTTTTTTTTGGAAGCCTAACGCCACGTTCTGCTCCCACAGAACACCAGGGAGACCAGCAGCACAGCCCCACCGATGCTCCACAGGCAGCTGGGGCCGTGCTTTGAACCGATGCTCCACAAGCAGCCAGGGCTGTGCTTTGAACTGATGCTCCACAAGCAGCCGGGGCTGTGCTTTGAACCGATGCTCCACAAGCAGCCGGGGCTGTGCTTTGAGGATGCGGGCGCACCTCAACTGAGAACGCTGCGCTCTCAGTTACAAACACCCAAACCTCCCTCAATCCGAGAAAACAGCAAAACGCTCGGGCTGAATATGAAGCTGTTCGCTGCGAAGCGTGGGTCCTCCTCGTGCTTTAGGGCCGAGCTCTGGCCTCGCCCAGCATCAAGAGGAGCCCCACGCTCAGCCCCCACGGCAGCTCACTCACCCATCCTTATCGTCGTACAGGTCCCTCAGGTTGCCGCTCACCTCCATGTACCTCTACAACACAACGCACAAACCCCGCGCTGCCGCCTCCAGCCCCGGGCAGCCGCTCCCGGCCCCGGCCCGCCCCACTCACGTCCTGCATGGCCCGCGTGCGGTGGTCGGAGTTGATCTGATCGCGGAGCTGCGGGCACAGGAACGGCGTCAGCGCGGGCCCGCCCGCCCCGCCCGCCCCTCGGCCCGCCCCTCCCCGCGGCGCACCGTGGACTTCTTGGTGAGCATCTCCTTCACCATGACGTCCATCAGCCGCTCCCGCTCCTCGTGGTAGCGCCGCTGCTGCTCCAGGATCGTCTCCATCGTCCCGCGGCCCGCTCCGGAAAGAGACGCGCGGTGTTTCCGGTGCGCTAACGGAAGCGTCCGGCCCCGCGCTGAGCCGCGAAGAAAGGTTCCGGGCTCTGGGGGGGGGGGGGGTGCGTGGAAAGTGCTTAGATTCATAGATTCATTCGGTTGGAAAGGACCTACAAGATCATCTAGTCCAACCATCCTCACACCACCATCCCTACCCACCGAGCTACTCAATCAAATCCCTCAGCACCTCATCTAAACGCTTCTTGAACAGCGCTAGGGACGGTGCCCCAACCCCCTCCCTAGGCAGGCCATTCCAGTGCCTGACCACTCTCTCAGAGAAAAAAATTCTCCTCAAATCTAATCTAAATCTTCCCCGGCGCAACTTGTGGCCATTCCCTCTCGTCCTGTCATTAGTTACCTGGGAGGTACCTCGAGCTGCCCCACGGGAGCTCTGCACCGCCGTTCCTGAGGGTGGTTGGGCACTGCGTGTGCGGGCAGCGTTACACAGCTGTGAATCACGGCCCCACAGAACGTGCCCAGCCCGGAGCTGCCCACGAAGCGCTGCAAAGGACAGCACGGCCCTGGAGGACGTCCTCCTGCAGAGGTCGCGGTCGTGACCTTCCACTTCTGCTTGCTTCTTAATTACCCCCCGTTCAGATCTGCTCCAGATGCTAAGGAGCGCATCAGCTCTTTGCCCGCGCTTTCCCAGATGCAAAACTATAATTAAATTTAATCTCATAAATAAATTACTTTTTTTTTTTTTATCCTACGATGCGTAAGAAATGACTTTAAGCCAAAAGCGATAACAAAAAGAGATATGTCTATTTATTAATAACAACAAACAAAAATGATCCTGCCCTGGGAACGTTCACTGCACTGAGGGGATGATGCTGATGGTAGGAACGTCGTCTTTAATTGCTCTTCTACTAAAGGCTTCCCCTAAGTACGTCGCTTCTTCCTCGTGAACGCCCAGCTACAAATAAAAGTGGAGATAAGGATTTGGGCTCGGTGCTCTTCCCTTTCCCTTTGCGTGGAACTTCGTCCTGGGATGAATAAGGGGCTGAAACCCAGCGGGGACCCCCAGCCACGTGGGCTCTGTGCCCCAGGAGGCCGATGCTGTTCTCCCTCCTCTTCTGTCCACCCACAGCACCGCGTGGCAAAGCACCCTCAGCTCTGGCCCTCCACTACCCCAGGCAGGAGGGGGAGCAGTGGCCCTGGGCTTGTTACTGCACACAGGGCCAGGTCTCAGCCTCGAGACCCGATCACTCCTGCAGGGATCACTCCTCCCTGCAGGGCTGCAGGAGCCGCTGGGGCAGGTCCGTGCTGGGTTTAGGAGCTCAGGAGAGGCTGTTTTGGAGCTGCGACCCAACGCTGCGTGTACATGCATGCAACTGGGAAAGGGGTGACCGCCAGCAGGCAGCTGAAAAGTCTGCCTGGAAAGAGAGAGCTCCAACCCCAGGGCAGAGAGGGGTGCGTGCAGCGAGCCCGAGGAGCACGCAGCAGGAGCCACCGTGTCCCTGTGCGGGGTGGCTTTTCCCCAGGAGAGCTGAGCTCAGTGGTTAATGCTGGGCTCCCAGCGAGGGCCCTGCTCCCCCACCGCACACTGAGGAGTATTTCCGTGCCTGCTTCAGACCATGCTCTGGGAGCCCAGGGGAGGTTTGTGCATGACATCACCCTCCCCCTCCCGTAAATCAGGCATGGGGCCTTGCACAGCCATGACCCATTCATGACAGGGATAAAATCCAGATGTTCCAGTGCTACGTGCAGCTGGGTCATTTCCTTTTTTGGCTAAAAACGTGAGGCTCTTGAGGCTGAGCAAAAGAGGAGCCCGGGGGCCCTTCTTACAGAAACCTTTTGTGGTTAATCCCTGGAAACAGCGCTGCAGAAACAAGGGCTCGCGGTGCTGCTGCTGCAGGACAAGCTCAGCCAGAAACCTCCACGGCCTGAGCTGCTCGCTCCGTGTCTGAGGCCAAACGGCAGCAAAACCAGAGCCTGGCACAGGTCACAAGCAGGAAAAGTCTTACGTGAAAAAGGCAACAGCAACAGAAAAAAGCAACAAAGCCATAGCGTCTGCAGGAGCTGATCCAGGAGCGTGCACACGCAGAGCCAGTGCCGTGGTCCTGCTGCAGCAGCACCCGTGGGGTGCGGGGGCTGGAGAGCCTGCAGGAAGCCGTGGCAGCTGTTAGTAAACGTAAAGGAATCTGTGCGGAAAACAGTTTCAGATGTGAGGGGAACAACTGGCTCCCCAGCTGATAAAAAGTGAGTAACAAGCACGCAGAGCTGCGGGGCAGGCTGCCAGGAGGAGCCTGCAGCCACATCCCCAGCAAAGCTTCCCCCCCCCCAGCCCGGAGCGTGGGGCGCAGGATGGGGAAGCTGCTGAGTGCAGTGGGGTGTGAGGTGGTACCCAGAGCAGCGATGGGGATGTGAGCAGCCCCAAAGCGTTGCTGCTCTGCTGCTGCAGACAGCACAGGCACGGGCAGCACAGGCTGCAGCAGCAGGGAGAGGGAGCTGCCATTTCTCTGCCCTCAAACTGAGGGTCTGGTGCAGCTGGTAGGGTTGTGGGGATCAGCCCCACTCCTACATGGGGTTAGGAACAGGGACAGGGCTGAGCACGGAGTGCAGCACTGCCCTGTGCCTGCTGCTTGAGAAACACACGGGAACGAGTGTCACTAAAACAGTTTATTATATAAAGCCTTAGGAAACATACAAGAGGCCGACATTCGGGACACTTCCTCCTGGAGACTGCTCCAAGCGCCTCAGAATAGCAAACACACAAACTCTGATTTGCCTGCATCAAAGCTTTCAAACAGGGTTCAACAAGGATCTGAATACAGAGTTAATGACGCTTCGACATGCATAACTTTTTCTGCTCCTACTGAATCCTGGGCCGGGGGGGGTGAGTCCCTTCATCCCACAGCTGGTTACAAATAACAGATAATCACGACGAAAGAATACAAAAGGAGGGAAAAAAAAAAAAGAGAAGGAAAACAAAATGAAATGAAA
The DNA here is from genome assembly GCA_023055505.1 of Callipepla californica brunnescens. Lineage (NCBI taxonomy): Eukaryota > Metazoa > Chordata > Aves > Galliformes > Odontophoridae > Callipepla > Callipepla californica. Next base: position 2,143,039 of record JALIRH010000055.1, read on the forward strand.
AAAAATACAACACAAGAGGATGGCTTTGGAGAAGCACCTGGTTAAGCAGGAAAGCAGGGCTGGGGGAAGTGCCCCAACGCAGGGCAGAGCAGGGGGGATGCAGACTAGGCAGACAGCAAAAGCTTCCCCTGCAGAGGAGCTCTGGGGGGGCAGGGCCAGCCCAGCCACTGGGCAAGGCTGGCTCAAGCCATCGTGTGAGCCTCCAGACACCTCCTTGTGAACACTTAAGGGCAGGCAGGGGTTTGGGGCAGAGCACTCCAGCCCTGTGAGTGCCTGAGCTCTGCTGCAGAGCCACGCTGAGCAAAGGGTGCAGCACATAGGTGGTGAAGTGGAATCCCCAGGTGGTGACACACGCTCCCGCCCCAGCCCAGTGTCCCCAAGCATCCCAAACAGGGCAGAGAGCCCTGCAGGTCGTGCAGTGCTGGGCTGCAAAGCCATCCACCATGCACACTGCCAAGAGCAGTGCGGGAGCTGCTGCCCTGCAGCACACAGAGAGGGAAAAAAAGGAGAAGAATGAGCACTGTGCCCAGGGGAGCGAATGCATACTGCCAGCGTGCATATCTAGCAGCCCTGCACGGAAGCCACAGCTGCTGCCCTTTGCTCAGCTCATGCCCTGTCAGACAGAAAGCAAAAGGAAAGAGTAAATAATGGGGATCTCGAAGCTCCTTTTCAACTTTATTTATGGTTGGCTCTGCACAGAGCCACAGTGTAGCATACTCTAGGCTTCAGGGAGGGGCACAGGAACCTCCTGAACACACCGCGGTTCGGGGTCAGCCCTCATCTCCTATGCCTTGCACCCTGCCCCCGCAATGCTGTCAGGGGTATCTGGCACAAAGACTCTGAAGAATAGAGAAAGCCCCTGCCCCACGGCGTTCTCCAAGGCTCATAGGTTGTTGCTGCAGTCGGGGCACAGGATCTCATCATTGTCAGGGATAAAGCCTTTCCCGACCAGCGAGGTGTCGCAGCGGGCACAGTTAAAGCAGTTATGGTGCCAGTTACGATCCTCAAAGGAGATATATTTACCACCACCGAAGCCTGTGGGAGGGACAGAGCACAGCGTTAAAACCCTCGGGGAGCAATTTGGACAAGCTGTCTGCACAGCTAGAGGTCCTGGTTCACCCCCAAGCCACGGCCTGCCAGGAGGAAGCACGCTGTCCCCAGGGCAGTCCTGCTCACCTGTGATGGGCTTTGTGCAGGCACTGCACTTCTTGGCATAGAGGTTCCCAAAGCACTTGATGCAGTAGGGGTTGTCATCCTGGGAGGTGAACTGCTGGCCTGCCAGGGGAGTCTTGCAGCCCGTGCAGACAAAACATTCCTTGTGCCACGGCTCGTCCCGGTAGGTCACTCCTCCCTTGGTCAGGGTCTGTGGGAAGAGAGAGCACACATGTGACACAGGGGCACTGCCTGAGCAGCCGTCAGCCACGGTGCTGGCACCTGAACCAATCTCTGATGGGGTGTGGGGAGAGCTGCTATGCAGTCTGCCCATCCCCAGCACTGCTAGGGCGGAGCAGCTGCCAACTGCAGCAGGGGTGGGTTGTGCAGGGGCACCCTGCCCTCTCCTCTCAGCCAGAAGAGCTGGGGACCCTTTTTGGGAGCACGACCCTGCAGCACAGGACCATGGCTCGACCTGCCGTGGCAGACATTACCTTTTTGCAGCGAGTGCAGCGAGGAGCGAACTTGCTCTCATAACAGGGGACGCAGTAATAATCCTTTTTGTCTGGGATGAAGGACCGTGAGCCGATGGGCTGCTGGCAGCTGCTGCATATGAAGCAGTGCTCATGCCAGGTTTGTCCGTTGTACTCCAGCTTGCGGGACCCTGCAAGGAGAGCTGTGCTCAGAGAGGGAGTGGGGGAGCGTGCATGCTCACGCAGGACACAGAGGCTGTGCAGGACAACACGGGGCTGTGAGGGAGCTGTGGCAATATTCTCCTGGCACCAGTACAGGCCACAGCAGAGCAGCCTGTTGTAACCCATATCTGCAGAATGCCAGAATGGCCGAGCAAAGGCGCTCCTTTGCCTCAGGCTATCTCCAGAGCGACTCACACGCCTTCAACCATTCCTTCCCTTTTTGTCAGCACATACCAGAAAATGCCCAGGAAACCCTTTGTTATCTCCTCCTCAGCTCATTTCCCAACAAGAAAGGGAAACAGACAGTCAGGGCTGTGCTGATCTCAGCCTGCTGTCCCACCAGACAATGCCCAGGAGCAGCAGGAATGGAGAAACTCAGCTTTCGGTTGCTGCCCTGGCGTTGGTCCCTGCAGCCCCACACAATGGGACCAGGAGCAAACCACAGCGCCCGTCCACTCCTACCTGGCATGACTGTCTTCTCACAGGCGATGCACTTAGAGGAGAACTCGCTGCAGTAGCAGTCGTTGCACAGCAGCTCCTCATCCTGGCAGGTGAAGGGCTCGTCAGCCAGCGAGCGGTCACAGCGGCAGCAGCGGAAGCAGTGCTCGTGGTAGTGGCGATCCTCGTAGTACAGCTCCTGGGGAGGACAGCAGGATGAGATGGGGACGAAAACTTAGGGTCTGCGCTGCCTGGCACGCTCCTGAACTCACCCTGCAGTCGTGGCCGATCAGCTCCTTGCACTCATCGCAGGTGTTGGCGAAGTGGGCATCGTAGCAGGGGATGCAGTACGGACCGTTGTCCATCTGGATGTACTTGCGCCCGTACAAGGACTCCTTGCAGTTGTCGCAGTCGAAGCACTCGGTCATGGTGCTGGTCTGAGGTCCTCCTTCACCTGCTAAGAGAGCAGCAGGAGAGTGCTCGCTCAGAGCCGCCTTGTGCTGCCTGGGATGTGCCTGCAGTGCCTCGGGTCCCTGGGACACAAGGATCTGAGCTCCTGCAGCCACCATGGGCTGAATGCCCTCCCCAGATCCACCTGCAGACAGACGGGATGGATCTCACCACAGGAGCACGCAGGCACCACTCAGGGAAATACAGATGCATTCACGCAGGGAGCTCTGCATTGTTTGTCTCCTTGCTGGGAAGCGAAGGGTAAACGAGGGTCAAAAAAGAAAGACTTTTTTTTCCACGTGGGAAGTTTTGACTTAGCACTCAGAGCAGGCCCACAAGCACCGTGTGTGTGTGTGTGTGTGTGTGTGTGTGTGTGTGTGTGTGCGGGCCTGCTGCCACACCAAAGCCAGACATCAGCAGGGACAGCTGCCACGAGCCCCCCAAGGGCAGGACCCCTGCAGATGGCCCCGGGCTGCTGTTGCCCGATTGAGCTGCAGCATTCAGAGCTGGACCTGCTCCAGGACTTTAAAGCAGCTGCTCAGCAGGGGAGCTGGAATCGAGCACCTCACGCTGCACTCCGTATCCCACCAAACTTCCCTGCACGTGTTGCTCCACGCATATGTTGCTCCAGCTACAAATTCTTCTCTGGGAGCAGGCAGAGGGGAGGGCACGTACTTTACAAGCAAGAGAGGTGTCTGGGGGTTGCATGCAGATCAGACATCACCCCTCGTCCTGTCCTCCCGCAGATAAGCAAGGTGTAGAACTTGGGTGCTTTCTTTGGAACATTAATTCCAGAATGAGAGTATCTTCCCGCTGCTTGGTTGAACCTGGTTATTCCTAAACATGGAATTCTCCGCTCGCAAATTCACACCCTTCTGTAATACCAGCTTGCTGTCAAGTGCAGACAAGCCCATGGAATTACATCCGAGCAGCCACGGCACAGCCACACGCTGCAGCTCCCTCTGGGATCCCCGTTGCTGCAGGAGGAGCCACGCAGTGCCCAGTGAGCGGGTTTTGGGGGGGGTGGGAGCACCCCACTGGGTGCCCTCTGCCATGAGGTTCCCCCTGGGGCATCAGCAATCCAGTGGCGCAGGGCAGGATCTGCTCCAGACAGCTCTGAGTCAGGCAGTGAGCTCCCTGGAGCTATTCTTGGTCAAGCTCCGTGGCTCCCAGCTGTTGGGAAGCCTGGTATGTGCTGATAGCACTGCCGGGGAATAAATCCAGCGTTCCCACATGGCTACGTGACCAGCGGATGGGGGAAAAAGTCCCCATTCAGATGCTTATAACCCAGCTCCAGGGGACAGCTCTGTCCCCACAGGCGGCTCAGGGCCACTGCTCTGCCTCACAGCTCCCAGCCAGGCACTGTGATGAAATCTTTTCCAAAAGAGCCCGGCAGATGCTTGTGCCAGTGCTCCCTTTGCTGCCACAGCTCTCCCCCCAAGCACCCTCCCTTTGTGGTGCCCAGACACAGGGGCAGCAGCTCCCACACCCCCCAGCACTCCCCAGTGCCACCCTGCTTGCCTTTGCCTGCTGCAGCTACTGGTGAAGAGAGAAAATGAAATTATCACCCTTCTCCTCCCAGTCCTGCTGAAGAGAAGGAACTTTCCAAGGTGTGTCTGTAACAAAAGGGCCTCTAATAAGCACTCCTGCCCTGGGAACTGCGATATCGCCAGGGCTTGGAGCTACTGTGTTTGCTCAATGGGCTGTGCTATCTCTGTGGTCCTAAACTACGGGGTCAGAGAACATCAGGAAACACAAGGGAAGGAAAAACAGCATGATGGGAGAAGCCTTGGCTTCTGCTGGTGAGATGGACTCCGTCCCTGAGTACTACTGGCCCCAGCCTGGAGGTTGTCCCTCCCTGTCCCCAGCCACAAAGCAAGGCACGGCATTCTGCTGAGCACAGCGAGCTGGGCTCTGCGCTGCTTTTGCAGAGAATAAAGCCCAGGCCCAGGAAGTTTACTCTGAGTTATTTGACTTAGATAAGCCGCAAGGAAGTGATCTGTTTGCTCTCTTTGTTCTGGTCGTGCACACAGTGGTGACAAACCCTGCACAACACCACAGCAACTTCTGCATCTTCACCCACGGATGTGGCACCGCTGTCACAGCACAGAGAAAGGTGAGATGAAACACGGTGAAAGAGCAGGACAGAAGCCCCCAGTTCTTACTGCAACTGCAATGAGGAGCTGGGAAATCGTTTCAGTTTGTGAAGAAAAGAAACAGTTTTAAAACGTATTAAAGGGTCACGAAGCCAGGACGGGTTTTTAAATTGATGCTGAGATATATGGGCAGTCATTATGTGTGCTAATTAGCATGTGCTCATACTCCGCAGTCTGCACCACCCTGTAAACACCAGTTGTGAGCTAGGCTGGTATCAGCAACGCCTCCAGACAGCAGCCAACGTGCTGCCCCAACCCGATGGGATTCCAGCAGCAAAGAACACTTGCCCACCCATGCCGGGACCACGGCTTCCAGACCTAGGGCACTCTCACAGCTGTCCAAGGGCAGAAACAACAGCAGCTCAGCCTGCCAGCTGCCCACCCGATCCTTCTGACCAACAGAGTCATGCCCGTGGAAGAAAGGGAGCTCAGTTCCTCGCCTGTGCCCAAGAACAAACAGCTTTGGCAACAAGAGCTCCCCTCGCAAACAATATTTAAAGCGTTCCGGGATGCAAACTTGATCAGTCTGGAACAGAGCTCAGAATAGCTGCACGTATGGGAAAGGTCAGCAGTTCGCCAAGGACACGCAGCAGAGGCCGCTTTCTAATTAGAGAGTACCACGCACGTAACCCCACGCCGGTGTCATTGTGCACAGCAACACCTCAGAGGGCTTAGCAACAGCCCCGGGAGATGGCTACATTCATTTCAGCAAAGAATAGGGCCAGGTCAGACGTTCTGCTGCGTGCCATCAGTTCAGAGTTTCATCATTTCGGAGGCAGTCTGGGCTACCACGAGGTCTCGTGCACACAGCGAACCTATAGCCCCCTGTAACTTCATATGCGTTTGTTGCTCGTTGTCAGGTCACCACCAGCTGCTTCACCAGAGCAACCCAACAAGGCTATTCCCAGGGAAACACTTAATCTTCCTGGGACACAGGAATAGAGCTGCCTTTATGTGTCGGGTTGCTGCCTCTCCTCGCCCTGCCTGCTGCCCTGGCGCTCACAATTCACACCTACAGGCACGCGGTGGGCACGGTGCAGCGCTGCGGGACGGGCTCCCATGTAAGGATGAAACCTCCCAGCGAGGCAGCTTTGGAAGACGGTCCTCAGCGTGCTCGGAGGTCAGCAGAGGAGAACGCTCTTTGTTCCCCTTGGCTTTCCACAACCATTATGGGTGCTGGAATCCGCGTGACATTGTTTCTGCCTCTCACTCAACCCTAAAAGGGAAACCAGCTGCTCACTCAAGGGAGTAGTGCTGGTCCCTGCGTGAGGCTGTGGGGTGAAGCCAGCCCCTTCCCCTATACCACCTCTGGGGGCCAAGTGGGGCCGGCTCTTGTCCCTCCACCCTCCAACCTCTGCCTTCACACCCTCTGCTCCCAAACCTGTGAGCTTCAGGCCTGCCCCAGCAGTCCAGCTGGATGCTGCTAGCAGGTGAGAGCTGGGGCATTTCGCCAGCCAGATCCTGCCTGCACAGGGCCCCGCCTGCTCCGAGCACCCCTGAGTCACATCCTGCCCACGGCTGCACCTCCCAGCTCCGTGGGGAGCCTGGAAGAGGCAGGGGGTATCTGGAGCAGCAGGGCATGTGTACAGCCCTTCTGCACCACTGGGATGCTGTGCCCTGGTGTGTGTGTGTGCATCTAGAAACCTGCAGCACCGTTGCTTCCCCCCATGGCACAGGCAGAGCAACTGCTGGCCCAGAGCTCTGCAATGCATCCACGGAGCTGGCTGCCACAGCTGTGAGGAAACACGCTGCACTGCACGTGAGATCTGTGCCAGCAGAACCGAATTTTGCTCAGCATGGCATGCAGCTTCGAGAGGAAGAAGCAGCAGAAATTGTGAAAGCATCTGACAAGGCATAAAGGCAGCTGAGGCTGTGCACAATTTTCATATGCTCTTTCAAATGCTAGGGTTTCCTAGCATTTGAAAAGATCTCAGAGTTTAAAACCAGAGCCCACCAGCTCTCCCAGGCAGCTCTTACAAGATTAAGTACAGAGACTCAACTGTGCCACATATGGTCTGATCTGACCCAGAGAATCTCACAGCCCCACACTGCTGAGTGCAACAAGAGGCACCCCAACCAACAGAATTCATCTCCACAAGGCCAGGACTCCCCTGTTTACACCTTCTTCCATCAGAACCAGTGCTGCAGATTCTGGAAGCAAAACGCATGACCCAAGTACCCACTGCTAGGCCAGACACACTGCAGAAGATCTGGAAAACAAATTATTTCTTAGTTGAGATTAGTTTTTTTGAGCTATTACAGTGAGCCAGATCTCATGGAAATAGCCTCACCCTTGACGTGCTCACAGACTTTCCAGCAGACCTGGGCAGGCTGGAGGGAGATCCCAGAAGCTGCCGTGCCCACGGGGATCTAGTGGGGCTGTTGGGACATGCAGGGTCCCGAGGCACTCTAAGATGCTGCTCTGGTTTCAGGGCACTACTGAGTTCATGGACCTTCATCCTCTGGTAATAAATTCCTTGTTCTTTCTCTGAAGATAAGGAAACACGAATGGAAAACCCAGTGCTACTAATTCAGACTCTTACAAAGCAGCATCCCCATACAAGGTAACGGCACAAAGTTCTGAGCCAGTATTTGTACACACTGCGACATTTGTCCTTTACAGAAAGAACCTCTTTCTAACAAGGCCGCACTGCAAGGGAATCCAACTTTCCACACCACTGTGGAAAAGCAGGAGGGATTGCCCATCTGAGATTCAAGCTGTAAACGCTTGAGGTCAGGACCTTGTTTCTCACTTGCCTTTAAGCTACTTCTGTCCCTTTCCTATCTGAGGAGATCCAGCAACCCCAGCTACAGGAGGAAGCATCTCCAGGGCCGAGCAGGAAGGCCAGCATTTGGAGGCAGAAAAACATGAGATCCATTCAAGTGAGAAATTCAGGCTTCCCCTGGATGCTCATCCTCACTGCCTCTCCCCACCTCCCAAAAGCCCAGCCAGGACAGCAGAGCTCAGGCACACAAGGAGAAAGGCATTAGCTCACTCAGTTCTTGCTCCACACTTACTTTCTTTCAGGAAAGTGAATTCTGCTGGGCTTGAAAAAAGAAGCATAAGTCCCTACTATGCAACCAGAAAATGAAAAACTCTGCCCAAGGAGAATGGAGGGAACAATTTCAGGGATAGGACTGCATCACTAAACATCTCTAAGGATTAGTTATTTCAGTTTCTGAACAAATCCTGCTTCTTAAGAGGGCAGCTTGGGTGGAAGGCAGAGCTGCAAGGACAGGCTTGGAGCAAGCTCCCTGTATCATTCTACTGGCATGAAAACCCAACATTCGCTCAAGAGATCGGCTGTTAATCTAATTTAAAATGTATACAAAGTAAGCAAATTCTGTGCATGCAACAGGAAGTCAGGAATTGAAACCACTTGGTCTGCTCAGACCTCTGTGATTCAAACTGTCCACTTCACTTGAGGAGGGATTCCAAAATCAGAGGAGTTAGACACAAACACATCAGAAACTTCTCCCCAGCGAAATGAAGTCTCGTTTACCAGATGGCCAGGAAACGGGAAACATGGAGCTTCAAAATGTGCCAGAGGAGACTCATGCTGGTCTCTGAAGAGGTTTGGGAGAGAAGAGAGCCTGACCCATGGCAGCTACCTGACCCTGTGCCACACAGACCGAGCCAGGGGAGCCCCCACTGGCAGCAGCTTGTAACAAAAGCACTGCTGCTGGAGCTGGTACCGGTTCCAGGGCAGCAGTTGCAGACATGGCCAGGGTGACTATAAAAGGAAGAAAGACACCGGAGCCAAGTTTCAAGGAGCGTGACCGAGCACGGGAGCTTCGGCGGAATCAGAGGAGCGGAGTCACAGCTCGGGGCAGCGACTGCTGGATGCTTAAAAGGAGCCTGAAAAAGGAGCAAGCGTCCAACTGCTTTCTGAACGCCTGCTCCCATCTCTCCCCGTGGCATTTATAAGAAGGGTGTTCTCCTGTTTGATCGTGGGAACAGGTTTTCCTTTTTCAGCTAGAAAAGCCAGGCAAGAATAAGGAATATATTTATTGCACGGGACTCTATAAACCTTTCCCATGCGTTGAGCAAACCATACGCTTACCGCTGTCCTACTGGTAACAAACAGTAATGCAAGAACACAAACAAACCCTAAAGATAGGCATCAAAACAAATTAACGGGCAGCAGCTGGCCTCCAGGCCCCAGGTTTCATACCAGGTCCAGGCAGGAGCTAATCTGGAAAGTGCCTGTTGCTTAGAGATGGATTAATCTATCAGTGAGCCTCCTTTGCCCTTGTCGTTACAAAGTGATGGACAAGAAAAGGTGGTGGGGGATCGTAACTGGATGAGGGTTCAACCAGAAAGTCATAAAGAGAGTATATATAAATGCCCATGAAAGTGCAAACTGGTGTCTGTGGGCTTCATGTTACCTCGCTGTTGTGGCACGTGTTTTTCTTGCTCCGTGCTGCAGCCCCATCCCAGCACACCAGGATCGCAGCGGGGCCCCTGCATGGAGGCAGCATTCTCCACCAAACAAACGTGTATCAAATATGTGCCCACAAAAACCAACCAACCCATTCCACATTTGTGCCTCAAACTCAGCAGAACTCTGCAACAGAGTGCAGGATGTCCCAGACAGACAGCTCCCAGACAGCCACTGAGATCCATGCAGTGCCCTGGCTGCAGCAGGAGCAAAAAGGGAGTTGGGAGGATAATAATCTAGCAGAAACTGAACTGATTGATGCCCATAAAACCCAGCTGACTTGGTCCATGGCCATAGAGATGCCTAGCTGCTTATCCAACTGTGCAAGATGAGGGCTCCGGCAGCAACGTTTCAAAATCTCTTTGCCCCAAGAAATAAAGGTCAAATCCAGTACACTCCAACTCAAACATGAAAGCATGACAGGAAATGACTAACTGCACGCCGAGGCCGATTTACCTTCGTCTTAGATCTACCCACTCCACAAGGATCCTGCAGTACAAACAGACATCACGGCTTCCATGCAGAAAAAAGGATCAGGCTGGTCAAGGTGCTTGCTAGAACAGACATTTTATTTCACACATGCCTACTACTTCAAGGGCAAAGGGAGTTTTTTCACCAAATTGGTCACAACATTCTCTGAGTCCATTCCTTGTCTCTCAAGCCTGAGCATTCAGTTAGCTTCCTGCACACAACAGTGATGCTGAGGAGGGCAGCTGGTACTGCGAGCACAACAGCTTTGCCCTTCTGGGGCTCTGCAGCTGCACACAAAACCAGCAGAACAAAGCAAAAGCAAGGTGACAGGACGCTGCCACTCGCACACCACGCAGCTGCCTTCTTGCTGTCTGATCCCTGGCCAGGAGCCTCTTTGCCTCTGCCCTCATTTCTTGTGCAGCAGCCCGCAGTCCTGCCTGCTGCGCTTCTTACAGCTGCTGTGCCCCTCGCAAGCAAAGGCAATTACAGCTTTGTAACCCGCAGCATGTGAGCACTTCTAAATCTGGGGAAGGACTGAATCCTGGCAGAGGCAAATTGTCTCAGGTTACAGCCCAAGAACCGCTTGCTTGTGGTCCGAAACACAACTAAGATCCTCTGTTGCCTGGGAGATGCTGCATGTGCCAGCTGCAGCCGCCCCAAAAAAGGCCGTGCTCCCAAGGACAGTGAGCCAAGCTGAGAAGGACATGGCACAGGAAGATGGAGGGCTCTTGGAGCCACTCTCCTGCCAACACAGACATGAAGTAAGTTTCAATCTTCTACAGCTAATGGTTTCTGTGCTAGGTGATCTGGTCATCAGGATCGATGCTCACCGTGCCGAGCAATTTTCAATTGCAGAGGTTATGATCACTGTCCATTTCACATAAAGCCTCTAAGAAATAACCCGTAGCAAGCACTAAAAATTAATCTGCAAAAAGACATGCTCTCCAGTTCCTGCCACACTTTGACATACGGAGACTTTGGTGGCTCTTCTGAAAGGGAAAACTTGTCCAAAAGATGCAATGGAAGCAGCTATTATAAATGGGCACAAACACTCACAAAATGAAGTGTGAGTGCCTCTGCGTCACACACACCCTGCACACAGAGTCCCACTGTGCAGAGAAGCCCACCCCACAGCTGTGCTGTAGCCCCGAGCCCCCACAAAGCACATGTGCTGACTGCCCAGAAACTCAACAACAGCTGAAAAGTGCTCCTTTGCAGAGCAAATACGCACAGACAAGAAAGAACACTAACTAGCCCTCGGTCCAAGGCTTGCAGCTCATTCAACAGATCCTCATCTTGCTTAAATTTGAGATGTAGAAGGACACTCCCGTGAGACAGATGAAAAAGAAAGGGGAACACCCAAATTTGGACTCTCTGAAGCTTTTACATGAAGACTTCCACATATAAACACCGAGAAGAGTTGATGCTTCAGCCATGAAGCAGAGGATGCAAAGCAACACCCCATTTCTTATCTGCAGAAGAGATGCTCCACGCTTACTCCCTAAAGGAAACAACAGCAAGCTGCTTTCTGCCAAGAGTTGCAGAGCTCCCAGAGCTGTCTGCATGCTCCTGCATTCCAGCACTATGGACTTCACAGGAGCAAGAAAACACCAGCACCCATCAACCCTCCCTCTGCTCTCCTCATGGGCCAGACCAAAAACCAATCTACCCACAGACAACGTGCCCCAAGCTGGCGGAGCAGGGAATCCAAACCTCCGGGCCATTGTTACCTTGCATTGTGGCTGTGAAGGATCTGTGCAGAGCCCGGGGATGTGGTGGGGTGGCTCCCACTGACTTACAGTGCAAGCACTCACAGCAGGTGCGGAGCGAGGGACTCTCGTCTGTAAATCAGCGGTGTGCTCGCCCAGGAACAAAAGCAGCCACATCATAAACCAGAGGGTGACATCAGCACGGGGATTGCATTTCCTGCACAGGTTCAGATTTCATTACTCGGGACATGAAATTGGACTCTTACAATTCGAGTTACTCTATATTTTCATAAGGGGCGCAGGAATCTCTGAGTCCAATTTGTTTGATATAAATTGCTCCTCGACCTCCTGAAGACAGCAGTGCTCACTGATTTCCACTGGAAAAGGTCACTGCAGTTTGTCCAGCACCATCCACTCGAGGCCCAGCTGCTCAAAATCCCTGGACTGCTCTTTTCCCTCCTTATTCCAAGTTCTGCTCTACATCTCCTGAAATTAAAGCTCAGAGTTATCAAGGATCTGACAGCACATATTTCATCACTCCTGGGTTGAGTCATTGTTTCAGAGCATGAAGCATGATGCGGTGTGTGCTTATGGTCTGACACCTCTGCCAACACGGAGTGCATTTGTGATTTTCCACATACAGCTGCTCAGGCTCTCCAAAAGCAACACATCCAAACTTCTATACGAGCCCAACGGGCCAGAATTAATCTTCCCGTGTGTTACATGATGTTTGCACTGGGTTGAGAAATACTAGAAATAAAAGTTCTCTTGGCTGAGTTACATGCAACACGGTGTACTTTCTGCTACTAATGACTTCAGTAAGAGCCTCTGACACTCCACATATTCCAGAAACTCTGACTTAGGCATTGCAGCAGTTTTCTTGGTAGGAAAGCGTTCACCGAGTTAAAGGTAGGCACTGAAATGCCTCCTATTTTAATTGCACTCTTTTCTATTTGAAAATGTATACGTGCTTGGGAAAGAGGCAGGTAGTAAGCAATCCTCACCCAGGACACAAACTGAAGATTGATTTGCTTGGAAGGTGGTTTAGCTCCCTGACACCCCATCACAAACAACACAAATACACACGATGACCCAGGACAAGACCATAAACACCAGAGTGCTCAGTTACCACGGACCTGACATCCCATTCCTCTCACAGGATTCTTGCTTGGTCAGTTCCCCAGCAGCTGTCACCAGCAGAAGCACTACTTAGCCTTACAACACCTGCAGGGTACGGAGCTATTTTATCTCCCTCCTGGGATTTGCACCTCGGAGGGTTTTGGCACAGGGCAAGCTTGGCAGAGCTAAAAAAGGAACCAAGATCCACATCCCTGACCAGCAAGGGAACCAGAAAGCTTCCTTCTCCTCCTGAGACACAGCAGCATGGAAAACATGATGCCCACTCATGCATGCTGCAGACCGGTGTCCATACAGAGCCCACAGACTGCTCTCTTTGTGAGAAATGGGGGGAAAAATAAAGAATGAGGAGGGCAGACCGGGCACTGTGCCTGAACCTGGGCTCCAGATCCTTCACCCCAGTGATGCGGTGCTTTGGTGAGCAGCTCCCAGCTCTGGAACTTCGGGCTTTCAAAGCGAGAAGCTGGAGGACAGCACCGCAGCTGTGTTAAGTCTTAGGAGCCATTAAAACCGTTTCTTCCTTAAGTGAGGGCACTGGAATTCCGAGGTGAGGTCAAAAGCCCAACAAAAGCAGCTCAGAGCAGTGCTTGGGACCTCCACAGCTCAGGGTCTCCTCCCTGTTGTTTTTTCACCAACCTCGGTATCCTGAGCACTCCATAGGAATCCTGCCATCAGCTGCAGACCTCAGAGAGGAACCTTTGTCCTTTCAGATGGACGTTTACATTGTTATTCACTTTCTTTTGGTTCATTAGAAGAGCTTAAAAAGAAACAAAAATAAAAGCCAGGACATTTCTTCCCAGTAGCGCTGAGCTATCTATGCACTGTTCTGGTGGGAAATGGCACGATCTGCAGCCACCGTCTGAACAGCAACAGGAATTACCTAACCTCAAACACACTCACACGAGGGAAACCCTGCGGGCTTGGATCGTTCAAGAAATAAGGTTGCTTTAGAACTGCAGGAACAACACGTGCCCAGAACGGGCTCAGTGCTGCTATGATACAGTTTGAAAAATCAACTGCCAATTGTTTCTGCAGTTTGCATTTTACGTTAAATAAATCTCCCAAAGACATCAGGAGCCAGAGCTCAGCCTGGAAAGGATTTTTACGGCCGCACTGAGAACCCAAGGAAAAGCAGGGATCTCAAATGGGAGCAGGCCATTACAGCAGGCACCACTCCCCAGCTCTGCCCATAGCAGCTGGGATGAGCCCTCCTATAACCAAGTTACTGCTACTGAAACCCACTCTGACACTGAAAGAAATGCAGAGAAGACGCCAGGTCATCACTCCTCTTCTCACGTAACAAGATAAGAGCCACGCTGATTTAAGAGTTTCTAGGTAAGCCCTTGAAATTCGAGCAAACAGATTTTAAATATCAGGACCCTATTTACATTCCAGTGTAATAATTACATATTTAATATCCCGCAGCTCCAGCATTCTAGGTCTTTCTAAGCACAAAATATTTTGTCATGTAAAAAACATCTGTAGCAGCTGGAAGACATCAATCCGGCTCACAAAGGCTCATTAGTTTAAACATACACGAATAAAATGTTCATTCTGTTTCCAAAAAGCCAGCACTGCTTTGTTTAGTTTTATTAGGGTGATTAGTGAATAATGCTTAATAATGGCAGGGTGTATCGGGTCCTACAGTGGCACAGATGCACACACAGCTACCTGCTAACTAAAACAAGTCCTGTGTTAATTAGTGCTGGTTTCTATTGACTCACCCGAGCCACGCAGAGCAATAGGAAGAAACCAGCTTGCTAACGGTTGAACCCCTACTTTTATCCTTTTTCTTATTCTCCCAAGTTCCCAGCGCTGAAATCTATCTTAAAAAACACTGACAAGATGAAACTTCGCTCTTCTGAGCCGGGATTCAGATCCCCGTGATACAGAACACGAGTGCCCACACATGTCTTTTCTCTCCAAGAAGCTCATGCATAACCTTAGTGCATAAAAATAAATCAAGTAAACAAGGGGCACTGCTGAGATCATAAAAGGAAGTTGAATTTGGCTTCGTACGCACAGGGATCACCTTTCTGGGCAACAGTTTGCAAAGGGTTATTTATTAGCCAGTCGTTTTCTTTCTGCTGGAAGATGCTGGGGCTTTAGTGAAGTTCCTGCAGAGCACGCAACAGCATTCAGAGTTTGCTCAGCTAATAGTTAAATCGCTGCAGCTCTCCGATGACTTGGAAGATTATGGGTGTAGGAAAAGGGAATGCTCAGCAAGGGGAACTTTCAACAGCCACCACCAAACTGTGGTTAAAACAGACACCAATGACTCCATTCAGCTCCCAAACCTCAGACAGTTTCCATTTTCTCAATAACAAAGCATTTTTGTGGGGTGAGGTAACAGGCCTCCATCTGCCAGGTCTAACTCTGCTACGATTCCTTCCGAGCGTGGCTGAGTGAGGCCCGGGGCCAGCAAGCACAAGGCTGGCGTCCCACACGCCTGGGGACAAAGGGACAGACGTTGAGAAGAGCGTCCTGGGACCGTCCCACGGGTTCTGCTGGGAGCTGGTGGCAAAAAGAGCCTCAGATGGGATCCGAGCAGAGCGCAGCTGGAGGGCTCCAGGGGTTGAAGAAGGAGCAGGATTTCACAGTGATGCTGGACTGGAGCAGAAGGCAGATGGATGCTGGGGGTTCAGCCATCCATCACATGCAGTCTGACGCATGGAGCACCGGGGTTTGGAAGTGACGTGGGTCTCTGAGCACACATTACAAGACACAGTCCAAACAGGGCTGTAGCCACTCCGCAGTAAAACGCTTAAGGGACCACGGTGCGCAGGCAAGGCTGTTCCTTCCTCACCAAACTGCTGAGCTGAGCCTCAGAGCAGAGGGCAGGAAGGATTTTGGTTCTGCTCTTGCTTTGTTTCTACACTTGGCAGCTTGCATATATCCCAGCATCTCAGTTCCAGGAACACCGAGCACCTTTTGTTTCACATCAGCTCAGCTCCTCTTATAAGCAGACCCATAAAGCCTCCTGCCAGGACCTCCGTGCCCAATTCTTTCCCCCTGCTGTTCTGAGACTCCAACACATCCCAGCCATCCACCCTGGAGAACACGCAGCTCCAAGCTCCCTTGTGCACAGGTAAAACCCTCAGCACCACACGGCAGTGAGCACAGCCAAGCTTCAAGGGAGAGGCGGCTGCACAGCATGCAACATCAGGAAAGGAACTTCATGGAGTACGTGAATCTTGAACCTGAGGTTGCGTTTCTTTTTTATGACCCTGCATACAGAAGTCTTTACAAAGCAATGCAGGAAACTGTGCCAGACGTGGCAGCAGCTGGTGCGAACGGACGAGCAGCAACTTGGGCAGGTCAGAACATCCTGAACCCAGCTTAGCTCCAGCTTGTGTAAATAGCACCGCCAGGGGCTTTTGTTCACCCCACTCAGAGGCCTCATTCTGCCCGTGCGACAGATGGCAGCTGAGCACAGGTTGTAAGGATGGCAGTTCAGAGGGATTAGGAAATATTTACAGAAAATCCATCCCGATGATTGCATTATTTTAGTCTGGCGCGTCAGGTTTTTGCACTCACAACAACAAAGATTCCCAAGCTGAAACTGCCCCAAAGCCATTTTGCGCAAATTTAATTGAAACACGCAACCTCCAGATCTGTGACATTACTGCGATACAAAGCAGGGATCAGCGAGGACGGGAATAACCAACAAACTCGTAAAAACACATGGATCAACTCCAACTTTTCTCTCAACTCACCTGCAACCCGCATTGAGCAACGGGCTAATTAAGAGAAATTTCACTCCCAGAGATGGCAACTTGCTAAACCTTAACCCTTATTTCTGCAGGTCACACCGTCTCTGTTTCACGCACTGATGCAAACCAAGGAGAAGCTCCTCAGTGTCAGAAGACACAGAGCACGCTTCCAGCTCTGCTGCTATTCTCCTTGCTGGCCTTGCAGAACTTGCCACCGATACATCCAAGCCTTCCCACCATCAAGGCAACTCTTCAGCTGGTTTTGTGAGGGACCTTGCATTGCTGCAGCTGTTTACCCTGAGGTTTTGAAAGTGTTAACAGCGATCTCTCACAGCTGCCTGGTTTAATACCAGGTACTCAGCTGGATACCTGGAGAACCCAGCCAGCAAGCAGCTCGCTGGCCTTTCCCAGCCATGACAAGACATCTCCCAAATCTCCCTCTGAGGAATGCTGCTGTCACATCTCAAAAATCCACACTGCTAATACCAGCCCGAGCGCAAGGTCAGCCAAAGAAGACTTCCATCAGAGATGGGCTCTGCTGGAGATGGCTCCCTGGAGACAGTAAGAATAGCACGCTTGATCCCAGATGGCAACAATACGCAGCACTCATTTCCAGCAAATGCAGGGATGGGGCAGAGGACTGTGCAAGCTGACCGAAGGCCACCCTGATTTCTGCCATCTGCTAGCTAGACCCGGGAGCCTCAGCTGAGGCCTTTGGGAAAGGTCAGCAGGGGCTTAAAGGCTCTCAAGATATTGCTTTTGTTCTCACTGTTAGCTTCTCAATTCCTTTGTTAAAAGATACGGATCTCTCTGTAAGGCAGTTGTTTGGAGCCAAGAGTTTAGATATTATTGCAAAACATAGGCTTAAAAGAGACTGGAAATGATGTTGGCAGTGTTACAGAGGGGAGCGAAGCACAGCTTTGGGTCAAAAGAAAAAAAATAAATAAATATAAGCTAGTAAGCAATTCCCATGTGATGGCTTGGAAGAACCAGCAAGAGCTTCTTCTAGAAAGAAAACAATACTGTGAGAACGAAGCTAACGAGAGCTGGCTCTTGGAAAAAAGAAAAAAAATAAAATAGGCCAGAGTATTGCCAGCAGTACATATCCAAGAGAATCTTTCTGGGAAGGCAGCTCAAGTCACTGCAGAGCCCTGAGGGACTAGGGACCTCGAGGCTAAATGCTGGCAAATTGCTTCATCAGTTAAGGTTGGTTCCAGCGTTTTCTACTGCGTAAGAATAATTTGTTTTAGCCTACAGGTCTCTACGGAGCAACGGGTGAATTCAGGCTGCTTCCTCTGGGAAGGGAAACGAGGTGCTCACAGAAGCCCTGCCCACATGGGACATTTTTAGGAGGTTTCCCACCATTGCTGACGTCCCTTCAGCCCAACCCCTGTTGGCTTCGCTCTGCATTACCCCTCGTGCCCCTTTGGACCACTTACCCAGTGGGAGATCCCCAAGCTGCTTCTGACAGCTCTCCGCCAGCAAGAGTGGCCACAAATATAGGGCTGCTGTGGCTCCACAGAAGCGTCTTCTGGAGACTCATTCACCCCAAATGGATGCAGCCAGAGCAATTATTCTGATGCAGCTTGTTTTCCAGAGGAATGAGGAGGAGACCTTGCTCCGTCTCTGAGAGAGATTAGCTGATCCATCAGGAAAGAGACACACTGATGCAGAGAGATAATGGCAAAGCTTTTGTCTGAGGACTTCTCTTTCATTTCCAGTCCAGTTACTCATAGTTACAGGAGTATGCAGGGAGTACAGAAGACAACAAACGGGATCTCTAAGCGTCCTTCTGCCTGAGCAGAGAAAAATCCCACGCTGGCAGGGGACAGCAAGGCGCTACTTAGCAACCTTCCTCCTCTTCCAACCCCTTCTCTGATTCATGTTGGCATCTTCCTTCCAATTGACCTAAATAACGTGTTCAGGCAGCACTGGAAGTATTTCCACCTCATACTTCAATAGCAGCAAGATCTCCACATCTGGAAAGGGTATTGCTGAGGAAAGTCACACCACAGGTGGCTTAAGAGTGCCTTTCCCAAGAAAGGAAGAGAATCACCCTGTCTTGTCTCATTTCACCGGTAAGACTTCCTGGCTGCAGGAGAACAAAGGTTGCCCAGGAGCACAGAAAACAATTGCACTGCCTGTGCCCAAGCCCCAGCTAATCTGAACAATGTGGGCAGAGTATTCAATTACCTCATTTCCAGGTGTGCTGTCAGCATGAGCCACGACTGGCTGGGGATGAAAGAGGAAAAGCTGCTCCTAGATCTGGACTTGTCTGCGTCGTTTATGGTAATTATTGCCCAGCAGCCTGTAATCCTTTAATGTCGTATCACACTCTCAGCCCTTGGTCTCTCTAGAACTTTTTGATCCCAGAAGAAGCTGAAGAGCAGAGTGCAGGATCCTCCAGAGCAGCAGGCAAGCCAGCCCCAGCCACAGAAAGGAAACCAAAGCAAGCTATGCTATAAGAACTTGGGCAGTTCAGTCAGCTTCAGACACAGTGATTACGTGTACAAGCACTTGAAGCAGATGCATGTCCAAACACTTATTCTACCTGTCCAGCTTCACTTCAACTCTTGTAATAGAGTGTAGCATTCAACAGGAATACAGGGAGAATTCAACCCCTATCACTACACAGCCATTTCTTGCTGAGGTTTTTTGACCCTCTCCAAAACTCTTTCTTTCCTTACCACAAGTTCAAGCATTCATGTTAGCCCTGTAGATATCTCACCTCTTTGCAGCACCCCAGACTTCTGATCAACACGTTATCTTACAGCAATGGCCTTCACACTGAGTAAAAAAAAAAGTCAACTGACAATGCCTTTCTTGTCAACAAAGAAATGTATTGTCAAAGAATACAGGAAAGGCTTCCAGAGCCCCTACATGGATTCTGGGAGATCACTTTCTTCTTCAAAGTTCTCCTGTTGAGGAGAAAGGAAGTATACTTGATCTGTGCCACCTCAGTTTCGGGCAAACTGAGCTTCAAAAACTAAAGGAGAAAACAAGCAAGCAAAACTCACACATCTTTGTGCTGCAGCATGACTGTTTAGTTCATAACAGCTAGACTGTATCTGTTATCTCTACATTTGTTAGCTCATGTTTATTTTGGCCGCACATCCAAGCAGTCATTGAACCAGGGTGAGAGAGGAAAATCTTGGACTCTTAACAATGGCCAAGCATTTTAATCTGCCACCAGGGACAACGTCTTGCCTCCTATTGGCGTTTAGTACTGGCAGGGTCAAGTGCAACATGTGGTGAAGGAAGCACTAGGGAAGCAGATCTGCAGGCATTCCATCAACACTGAGAGTTTCCTTGAGCTATTCAGAGGTGCCTTTTCCCCTTGTGAGCAGAGAATGGCTCCAGCTGTCCAGTCACCTGCATTGGCTTCTCTGCTCACAGGATTTATGAGCTTAGGGGCTGCTAACAGCTCCAGGTTGGACGCAGCACATTCCTCTGGCTTACAGCTTCGATGCTCAGATCCCAGTTAGAATGCAGTTAAGATTATGTCCTTGGTCAGTGCTGGAAGCTGATTTATCCTCCTGAACACGAATGGCACTGGGCAGGCTGGGCATAAACATCACCCAGCTTTTGCTCCCATCAAGAAGAGAAGTCTGAAACTTGCAAGCCTGCTACCACATACAGTGATACACTCAGAGCCAAATCAGAAAGTCAAAGAGATGCTGCACTAAGAGCAAGAACATAAAATTAGGATCTTTATTGCACTGCTACTTGGATTCCACGCTAACGTATTTCCAAATAACCCTCGATTAGGAACTTTAAGACTATTAGCTTACTCGTAATGTCCTTGTCCTGTTTCAACCAGAGTAATAATATCTCTTCAAGTGTGTTCCTACTGAGTAAGGGCAAAATCATCTGTTACAACTGTTCTCCGTTTAGCAAACACCAACAGACACCAAGTGACTCACGCAGCAGAGGCAATTCTGCAAGGATGAAATACAGGAAGGTGGAAGCCATGTGGCATTCTTCAGTTTCCCTTCTTTTTGCAGTCAGACCCCTGGTATTTTCTTCGACAGGAAAACTGACACTCCCCCTTCCCTGTAAACTGCTGACAATTGTATTTTACACCTGGCAAAACCAGCACAAAACGGAAGGAAGAGAAGAAACAAAGAACAAGGACTTTTCTCAGCAACTACATCTCCCTAGAATGGAACGTTTTCCTTTTGACTGCAGCCGAAGACACGTTATTTATTGAAGGATAAAGTCCAGCAACGACTCATCAGTCACTAGGATAAACACCACCTATTCTCTGCTGAGCATCTGCAGCACAGAGCGTGCTGCTGAGCCACTGAACCCAGCATCCCCACTGGAACCTGCAGATCTGTGCAGCTGAAGCCCTTCACTTGCAAACCCTCAGCCCTTGCCTCGAAATGTCCTAGACTTCAGAAGCAAGCCTAGGATCTCAGGAGTAACCTGAAGATGAAATAACACCAGTTAAGTTTCTCTGCCCTCCAACAACTGCAGCTGGTGACTATTATTTGAGCTGCTTTCTTATCCATTTACATTTGTTCTGATGGCACGAACAGATGAGATGTTGCTGTCTCTCTGTGTTTCCAGCTTGGCCTTCAACTTCACAGCTGTATCAGCAGGAACAGCCAGAGCCCTATAAGGAACCACGAGCTGCACTCCAGAGAGGAAAGCTGAGCAGAAGTGGCAGTGCCACCCACACATCTCCAGCCAGAGCAAGCTGGTGCTCTGCAGTGGGCACGGGCAGTGGGTGTCAACCAGGGATACCAAACAGCGGAGGAGAAATGACTTCCTTATATGAGCAATTACCAGAAATTATGGAGCTGTTTGTCCAGTTAAAAGGCTTGGCTTCCATTCAGACCAAGCAGCCAGTCAGTCCCCAGTTTTCTGTAAATATATATCTTTGTCTATGGAAACTTTCTGACATGAAAGGTGAGGCAGAGGAAAAAAGGTTTACACTCGTGTCTCTCCTGAGGCTACTGATGCAATTAGGGTTCTTCAGGCATGACCTCATGCAAGCTAAGCACAGCGAAAATCCCACAGACTCGAGCAAGAACCCCAGCAGGCCACCATGAAAACCTTCTGTGTCACTGCTGTGATTACCATAAAAGTCCCTTTCCTTGGAGAGGGGGAGCAGGAATCATTTGAGCACTAAGAATAACCAATTTGTTCCGTTTTCCTGCTAGTACTGCAGAAAACAGCAGGTCATGTAACAGCATCAGCCAAGCTACAACTGGGAACACAGCAGTAAGCATCTTGCCTCATAGCACAAGCAATAGAGCAAGCCCTGGCTGTGAACTACACCAAGTGCTTCCAAAAGTGGTGCACTGGGAATTCCAGCAACCTGCCCACAATGGAGTTCCTCCTGAGTCTGTCATTTCTATCTCGAAGCTGCCAGCTCCAAATCCTGTACAATCACTGAACTTCTACCCCTCAGAAATCGACTGTCCAGTGGTCACTGTCCACAGCCACACAAGGCCCTATAGGAAAAAAACAACATGTGTGAGCAAGGCAACTGCCTTCCTTCCCCACGGGGACCTCAGAGCTCTGATCCCCCCAGCTGAAGCCCTGTCCTCAGTCAGTGTGGCTGCTTTGGAGCCCGTTCTCAAACTAACTGCAGCATAAACAGGAAGCCGAGCTGACAGCAGACACGCTGCAGATGGCTGCAAATCCTGCACAGGGAACAGCAGCGACCTCCCACCCTCCTGGAGACCCAGCAGCCAGCCTGGTCTTCAGCACACAAGCTCCCCAGATGCTATTCTGAAGGCAGGAGGGAGGCTCAGGTTTTCCACCACGAGGCACCTCAATGGCACCCAACACGGAGCAAGAGCAGTGCCCCAGCAGCTGGGACTGTGGAACTGTTCCCAGGGCATCCTGCTGGGAACTGGAGATATTTCCAAGCACTGCCCTGCCCTCGGTTGTGGCAGGGCTGTGTCACCAGCCCTAAAAGTATACAAAATTACAGTCCTAGCTGGTAAGAACGAAACCAGCGCTCTCAACTCTGCCCTATTAAAACTCCTATGGAAAGAGGAGAGCAAGAGAAGGAGGAAATCATGTGGTTCCCATCCTAGGAAAAGAATGGTGCAAAAATTAGATAGGAGAAATGTCAGACTTCCCTTTCTCTGCCATCCCGCTGATGGCACATCAGGAAGTGAAAGCACATTTTGACAAAGCAAATTACGGAAATAAACGAGGCAGTTCTCAACACCTTTGTGAACACCAGAAAAGAAACACAACATTATTTGTTTCAAAGACGGGGCTTTTATAAATACTGGATGCTCCTCAGGAAATATACAAGAAAATGCTTCTCAAAAGTGAAGGGCAGAGGAAGGTTTGACGGTCATGTAGCTAGAAACATATGGCTTCTTCTAGCTGTTATAATGTCCAGCCCAGGGGGGCCTTCCCTATGCTGCTGTGTTAGGCGTTCTGATTTGGAAATATTTCTCTCTGATTTTCAAAACAGGGAAATTACGAAGCTATGAAACTCCAATTAAGCAAAGAGACACCGAAGCCTGCCCTAGAAGACAGGAAACCACCACCATGTGCCACCTCCTTCAGCTAACCCACCCAGGCTAACTGCATCCAGAAACAAACTCATGAACGTGACCTCGCTTACAAGATAGGTACACAGCTGGAAAGCAAACCCGAAAACCTCACCTGCAAGGGAACGCAAAACCGAGTTTAGTACGAAGAGGGCATTTTGCAACGATGCCGAGCGGTCTCACAAAGCAGCGAGGTGCCAGCTGTGACGCTGGGGGGGGGTTTGTTTAGCAGAAGAAAGCGGAGGGGCTTTACCCCGAGCCTGCCTGCACACACAGCCCCCAGCAGGGCGGGCAAACCTTCCCGTGCACCGAGCCTGAGCGTTTTCTCTCAGCTTTTGCTTCAAACCTTACCGGCCGGCTACAAGTTCTCAGCGCTTCCTTAAGGAAGGCTTTAAAGCACCGCATCCCGACGAAGAGACGCGGAGGAAAGCACGATCTCATTTGCGCCTTTCGGAGGACAAAACCCACCGAGTTTATCCGAGGGGGCTCCCGCTCGGACGAGGCAAACCCCGCGCGGATGCTCGCTGCTCGCTCCTCACCGCTGTGCCGGGGGGATAAGACCCCAAAGCGATCGGCTCCCACCGCTCCCGGTCTCGGTCCCACCTTCTCGGCTCCGGGCACGGCTCTGCTCCGCTCCTCAGCGCTGAGGAGGACGGCCCCGCCCGGCCCAGGGCGGAGCGCAGCCGAGGGGCGGTGGGTTGGGCCGGGGGCGGTGGGCACGGCGGTGCGGAACCGCCCCACAGCGCGGAGAGCGGGGACTGGGGAGCATTGAGGGGGAGCCCCGTGTGCCGGTGCCGCCTGGAGCTCCGCCGCTCCACGGGCACGGCGCGGCTGCCGAGCTACGGCAGCGGGAACCCGGGGACGGGGCGGAGAACCGGCGGCCTAACGCGGGTTAGCGTGGGGAGCAACGACCGAACCGCGGGGCCGGGCCCCGCCGTGTGGGGAACGCAAACCGCGCGCACCGGAGCGCGGGAGGAGCGCCGCCGTCACCATGGAGACAGCGCGCGGACGCCGCCGTGACGGCGCTGAGGCGACGCGCTGACGTAACGCGCTGACCCCGCCCCGCCCCCCTCAGGCCTCGGTCCCCACGCGTGGCCGTGGCCGGGACGCTCCGTCGCCATGTCGGCCGCCTTCAGGAAAGCCGCCAAATCGGGGCAGCGGCAGCACCGAGAGCGGTCACAGGTGGGTGAGAGGCACCGGGGCCTCCCGGGCGGGCCGCGGGATCTCGCTGAGAGATCGGGCCTCACCCTCATCTTCCTCATCTTCCTCCCCGCAGCCCGCCTTCAGGAAGAAGCTGGGGTTGCTGGAGAAGAAGCAGGATTACCGCCTGAGGGCACGGTGAGTCGGGTGAGGGGCCGGAGGAAGGCCGAGGAGATGGGCAGAGAGGGCTGGAGCATCTGCCACGGAGCTGGGGTCGTTCAGCGTTGGGGATGTTCTGATGGAGAAGGGGAGACCTTGTTGCAGTGTTTAAAAGGGAGGGGAATCAGTCTGTTACTCGGGTAGACAGCGATGGGACAAGGGGGAATGGTGTTAAGCTCGAGGAGGTGAGGTTGAGATGGGATGTCAGGGGGAAGATCTTCGCAGAGAGGCGGTGAAGGCTCTCTGCCATCTGTACCAGAGAGATAGGGATGCTCTTTGTTCCTGGAGACGTTCAAGACCAGGTTGGATGGGGCCCTGGGCAACTGGGTCCAGTACCAGATCTGCAGGTTGGTGGTCCTGTCTGTGGCAGGGGAGTTGGAACTTGATGAACCTTTGAGTCCCTTCCTACCCAAGTCACTGTACTCAGAGTGGGACCAGGTTGAGCAGCCCTGCATCACTGTGCTGCCCATCAGGGAGCATAGGCTCAGGGGAACTGTGTGCTACTCTGCCTTCCTCCCAGGGACCATCACAAGAAGCAAAATGCCCTCCGAGCACTTCAGAAGAAAGCTCTGGACAAGAATCCTGATGAGTTCTACTTCAAAATGATCCACACTCAACTCAAGGTGAGAAACTAGATTACTTTGGAGTAGGATGACATTGCTGCTCCAGGTCACGTTTTTTAAAGCTAGCTCTGGGCTTGGTGCCTGTTGCAGCCTTTGAAGAAAATGAGGTGCAGAGGACAAAAAGATTCTGCTTTATTTGTTTTAAACCAGAGCTCATAGCGTGCTGTAGCAAGAACTGCATCTATGCATTGCACTCTGTGTTTAGGATGGAGTTCATGTAATTAAGCAGCCAAAGGATGAAGTGACCCCCGAGCAGATGAAGCTGATGAAGACACAGGATCTTAAGTACGTGGAAATGAAAAGAGTGGCAGAAGCCAAGGTAATGCTTTTCATTTTTTCAGCATCTCCCCCTTTGCCTAGAACTGTTTTATTTATTAGTTTTTAAGTAGTGGTGGTGTATATTGTGTCTACGTTTAGTGAAACCTTGTTTGTAAAATGAAAGATTTTCAGAAACCTTGTTTCTGAAAATGAAAGATGGAAACATCAGTGAAACTCTGTATATAGAACCTGTAGAAAACTGCTAAAAATGATGCTGTACATTGTCAGCATGGCAAACCTTTATGCACATTCAAGACATTAAACATGTGCATGTAAAAAATTTAGGATTCTTGTTCCTGAAGTGGGTAACCTTGACTTGAAAAAGGACATGAAGAGAGGGCACATACATAAGCTGGGTGCATTTCAGAGTATTAAAAATAAAGTAAGAGTTCAGATAGTCATAAACTCGAGAAACAGTGAGGAATTAGCTTGAAAGAGACATCACTCCACCTCATTAGAGATACCTGGCAAAACCGATTACCTTTTCTTTCTTGCAGAAAATCGAGAGGCTGAAGTCGGAGCTCCATCTGCTGGATGTTGAGGGGAAGCAGCCCAACAAGCACGTGTTCTTTTTTGATACCAAGAAAGAAGGTGAGATTTAAATAGGCTTTGCCAGTTTTTTTTTTCCCCCCCTTGATTTGCTTCAGGCTGTGTAAAAGTTACAAAGCAATACAGTAGCAGCATAAAGCAAGCACCATAAGAGAAGGCTGTATTTCAGGAGCTCTTTAAGTCTTATTTTAATTAGTAGAGAAGACCTCGGTTCTACAGGAGCTGTTTAGCTGGGTCTCTCTCTGCTGCTGGCCGTGCATAAGCCACATGTGTGGGAGGTTTGATGAACTTTAGTCCACAAAGTCTGCACGAGTTTATTTCTAAAATCTTTTTAATTCTTTTTTTATGAATTTATAGTTCAAGAGTTTGATATTGCAACTCACCTGAACACTGTCCCAGAGCTGGTAGACAGAGTCTACAACCGACCCACCATTGCAACACTGCAGAAGGAGGCAGTGAAAGGAGCTACTGATCCTGCCCATTTAAAGGTAATTTGTTCTTTACGCTTCGCTTTTTTTTCTCCTTCACTGCTTTATAATAAGCATTCATTGGTCAGTTGTGTAGGAGAACAAAGTCGTTCTGTTGGCTTAGAATATTTCTTGGTGACACAGGGCTGTAGCAGCTGTCACTTAGTCACCACATACCTGGGGACTGCAGTTAAATCTTCTGGACCAGCGTGGAGAACTTGTTTGGTTGTGTATTATAAACCAAAAACTGCGAAGTTTGGGCCAGAAAGGAGTGGTACATACCTGATGAGGTCATTTCCTTCACTCCTGTAAAGGAAACTACATCCCTGAATGCGAAGCAAATGTTTCTATTGAAGACATTCATAAAGTTTTTGTCCATAGTATATTACCAACAGTAGCTACTCTAGCAGAAATAATTCTTCAGGATGAATTGCTTGTACAATCAACTTTGATTCTGATGTTTTAATATCACAGCACTCTGTCCTAGAAGTAGCTAAACTTGGCTTTAAGACTGGAAACACCCCTTAATTAGTTTAGTTATTGGGCACTTCTATGAGCTGAAGCCGGTGTGTGTAAGGTAAAAATAAACTTGTCTTAAACTGCCGTGTGGTAAATTTGTAACCTGTTGTTTTCTGAACCAGATGCCAGATAAGAAACACCCCATGGTCTTTTCCATCTTGCCAGCTTCCTTGGTTTGGCTTGTCAGTAAAGCAGTTGGACAAGTTTTCCCTCTAAATGCCTGAGTCACATTGTAAGCGTGTTTGGATCTGTTCTCCTTAATTTAATTACTTCAATCACACCTGCAGTAACACCTTTTTATGCTGGGAAAACCATCAGCTCCGAGTAGGTAAACATGACCAAACAAGTTGCATTTTGGGAGGCCTCTCTGCAAGTTTTGTGCGCTTCAGGAATCGGTCTCTTGTGGATTTTGGTTTTTTAACTCTGGATTAACATATCTGAGTTTTCCCTTACGGAGCTCAATGCTCTTTGGCACCCAACATTGAAATCAAGAGTTCTAAAACTGAAACTCTGACTGCTTACCAAACAAGGTTCCACAGCATCTCAGCTAGAAAAGGTGTGGTGGTTTTTATTTGCTTGCTTTTTTCCCCCTTTAGTTTAGATTTAGGAGATTAAAACAAGCATGAAGAATAAAGACCTAACCACAGAACGAGTCTGAAAAATCAAGATATTAAACGGTTCTCTGGAATCCAACCACAGCACTGAAGCAGCATTCTTTTAATATGATTGAAATGTAAAAAATGTTTGCGAGGTCCAAGTGCCTCAGCATAGGTCAGCTGTGAACTGTAGTGTCTTGTTCCTCGTGCTTAAGGACACCCTTCTTTTTCTTCCAGAAATTAGACCAGCAAAGGAAGAATCAGTATGACCTCCTGAAGCAGCGCATTGAGCGAGAAAAGAGCATGTTTGTTATTGCCCAGAAGATCCAGACACGTAAAGATCTTTTGGTGAGAGCTTTAACTCTGTTTCTCTGGAGCTGTTTTAAGATCACTGTGTCTAGCTGTCTGAGTTTCTTCACTCTTGTTTTACCCTGACTTGTTTTACCTGGAAACAGAATCTCCTTTAATAGGGAGGAAGCAAGGAGGTGAAGCATTCAGAATGTGACACGACTGCATTTATTTCTGCTAGTCCAACTCTCTCGTGTCAGTGACAAAGGCTCAGCTCTTGAAATACTGTCATCACCTCTCAAATACTAAAAAGTAGCAGAGGGAAGGAAGCAGTTCTCTTGGTTCCAAGAATTTAACCCAGTGACCAAAGAAACTGTCTCAAAGGCCTTTGCATTCACTGGTACTCGTGAACAAAACAGATTCTGCCTGACAAACTGAAGGCAGAAAGAACAGATGGAAATGTAACTCCAGTCTAAACAGTGGAAAGTGATCATTTTTCACTCATGCTTTGTCACCGCCAGACAGGGACTTCATAATGTGGTTTCATAAGGTAACAAAACAAAACACGACAGCAGATTAATTTTTCCTCTTTTCTCTTTCCCTTTTCCAGGACAAAACTCATAAAATAAAGGTGAAGAAGGAGACAACAAACAGCCCAGCTATTTACAAATTCAAGTTCCAGAGGAAACGTTGACCGTTCCATAACTCCTGCTACAGTCTTTGTTTAGAAGGAGTGTTTTCCTTACGACAAAGGATCCGTTTGCTTTTCATCCCAGCCTGGCACTTTGTTAAAAACAAATTACCCTGGGCCTGCAGTAGCCATAAATATATTTTATCTAATTAATTGATTAATAAATCAAAGAGTTTGTTCTCTTGGTATTTACAGTGGGAAGCCACAAGAGGTGCCTGTCTGTCCTGGTAACGCACGCCATAAACAATCCTTGTAAAGTCAAGGTCGGAATAAAGAGACAGGGAGATGCACTCAGCACACACAGAGCGTTCCAGCATTTGTTACCTTAAGGTCTCAGAGCACCTCAGCCCAGACCACCAGGCTTCAGAGCAGCTCTCAAGCTGGTTAAAGTTGAACTACATTCTTTGTGATCACTATTTTTGCCCCACATCCTTCTCGTTTTCCTAATTTATTTGCACTAAGGATTTCACTTTGAAACTTGAGAGGTGAAAGAGCATCAGCTAACGATGGCACCTGAATTCTGCAGTGCTGATTTAGCAAAGACTCTTCTGGATTGGCACTGGAAGTGGAGGAATGCTGCACTGTACAGAACAGAGAAACTGTAGCTGGGAAGAGCACACATACACGTGGAGCTGTGCTTATTTTACCCATGTAACGCCAAATAAACAGCATGACAAGCAAGTGTGAGCAGAGAGGCAGTACTGAGACTGACATCCAAGGACAGACAGCCCAAAAGGCAAATGTAGGCCAAAAGTTGGTGCTGTTTATGTTGTGCTGGTTGCAGTGCTGGTAGCTGGGAGGGGGTTTCAGCTGAGAACAATGAAGGCACATCGCTGAGTGTCCTGGAGCAGTTCAGGCAAGTAGGAGAGCCTGGGCGTAAACATTCCTTTTCTTATCTCTTTGCTTGGAATACAGCTGCCAATAGTGAGCATGTGCCTATGCCAAGGTGGTTTAAAAAAATAAAAATGATGCTCTTCCCAAGCCCATCCCATTCAGTTTTCCCATATAGGCTGAAGCATGACTTCTTTTTTAGGTGCTGAAGTGCAGCTGTAGCTGTTATTTCCACCATTGCAAAGGTTCCAAAACTAGAAGAGCTCTGCAGGATGATTTTCCTATGGGAAGCATTAAGGGGAGGGGCTGTGCTTTGCCCTGAAAAGCAAAGAAGTCTTTTCCGCACGGAACACGAAGCTTTGCTCATTCCCTATTAACAGCCTAACTCAAATCTGCCATCGGACAACGGAGTGGAACAAAAAACACGGGGAATAAATACTCCTTCTCTGTAGGAAAGCATCCCTGCCGCTTTGGGGGGGGGTTGGGGCCGGCAGAGGGCAGCAGCAGCGCACAGCCGGGCTGCTTCGGGGGAGCAGCACTGCAGCCCTTCTCGCTCATGGCAAGGCTTCTCAGCTTCAAGGCTGCAGTAAGGGCAGGCTTAGCTCCATTCATGGAGATTTTTACTAAAGCCGAGGGTTTTACCAGTGTAATTTCTGGTCTTTGAAAGCTTAAAGTTAGAGATGCTCAGAGACACGTAAGAAAAAAAAGAGGGATGAAGAGCATGCTCGATTTGAAAGCTAGCTGGAAGCGTCTCCTATGTTTTCTGGGACCTTTTAGTTGGGTTGGGGAAGCACATCGAGGTCCCAGCACGCTGGCTGGACTGAGATTTATAGGAATAAGGATTTTCCCAACACTGAGAGGATGGGGAAGGCAGGAAAGAGGTGCTGCCTGGCAGGAGCTGGGAGCCTGAATGAGAAGAGCCCACGAGTCGGTGCTCTGAGTGCCTCTGAGCTCTTCGGTAGATCAAGACCAAACCCTGGAAGAGAGCTGTCGCTCCTTGGTGAAGGGGTGAGATTTTGTGGGATGCAGCGGGTAGCTGTGAGGCTGTGAACTGTCAATGCTGCTCACCATGGAAGATCCTAAGGTGGGTGCCATAGCCCCAGCTCTCCTGGTGCTGCTCTCAGCCTGCACGTGGTTCATTTTGAGCTTTCAATGGGAGCAACAGCTCTGTGCTCCCTGTACAGAGCACACAGAGTGAAAGCAGTACCTGTTCGCAGCTGCTTTCCCCAGGGAAGCCTCACCAAAGGGAAACAGGTCATCCAGACTTAAGCAAGATGAATTCCCACTGGCACAGATGAAAGAGCTGCTCAGATGCAGAAGAGCAGCAGGGAGCCTTACAGACAAGACCGGGCCCCTTCTCCTTCAGACAGGCAAAATAAAGGCAGTACAAATGCCTCGGAAAGCCAGCAGCACGTATGTGCTGATGGCAGAGAAGAGCTGCCACCAACAAGAGCTTGCACGAGCTACCCAGGAACAAATCTGGGCTGGAAATCAAGTTTTCTAGGAGGTTCTGGAAAAGCCTCCTGATAAGAGACTGGAGCAAGAACATCCTTTGTGACAAGGGTTGCAGGACAGCTGTGCATGCCAGCAGGCAGCCCCATCCCTGCGAGGAACCAAACCCCTCCCTGCAGCTCATCCCCCAGACCTCACCCTTGTTGGTGCCCCGAGCCCTCACCCCAAGCAATGAAATCCTTCTTCAAGAGCCTGCGGAGAGCCAGCCCCAGTCATGAACCCACTGCCCACCCAAACCACAGTGGGAGATCTGAAGGGCCCCACTGGTGGGATGCCCCATAGGACCGGCACTGCCCGCAGCGATTTTCTGCCTGCAATAATTACAGTATCAAAGGCTGAACCAACAGGTTCTTTAGCAAGGAGATTCCCTGCAGCTTTCAAGATACAGATATCAAAAATACCCCACAGATTCAGCTCGGGTTTCAGGTGACTCAGAGTAATATTGTGCCACTTAATAATTTCATGTAATTCCTTGTTCAAGCTGAAGAACTCAATTGGTAATGGCTGTCTATAAAAGTTAATAGCAGGCTACATTAAAACGCTTGTAGGATTATCTCCAGGCAACTGTAATGGTCTGTTAGCAGCAGGACAGCCACCACCAGCCCTTCAGCTTTGAGGACTGCTTCCTGCAGACCTCATCTGTGGGTTCCAAACCAGCATAGTGGGACACCTCACCCTGCTCAGAACCAAAAGCCATCGTGCCTGGGGGCTGCTGATGGGTCTGCAGCAGTGACAGTGCTCAGATCCCAGTACCCCCACATCCGATCAGCAAGGAGAACCCACCCCAGCACCCACCAGCCAGTGCAGCATCACTTACCTTGTGCCCAGGCGCTGCTGTCCCAAGGTTGCCCCAGTACAGTCATGTGGGGACACAGCCACCCCCAGAACCTGCTGTCCTCACATGGGGTTCAGCCAAGGTGAGTTGCCCAAGGGCACTGAGGAGAGAGAAAGGTGGCAGAGCTCCTCACTGCTCAGCACAGCAGGGAGTTGAAAGAGCAGGATTTAAATCAGGAGGCACTAATTGCTCCTCTGCACAGCTGGCCTCCAGCTCTACTCCACAGGCTTCCCAGCCCACCAGGACATGGCTGCTGCTCCCCCTCCCCCCCAGGCCTGAGCTCTGCCCCAACACCTGCGTGCAGCCCCCACATCATCCCTCCCCCTCTCCCCCCAATAAATAAATAATAAAAAATCACTCCTGCTCAAATTCAATTACAGAAGGCTTTGGCGAAATAAATACCTGCTGCTGCCTCTGTTGGGAGATGAGCATCAGAGGAGGCTGAGTTGAAAACAGTGAATGCTTGCTGGACTTCCATCCCAGCAGCTTTTGGTGCTTTGAGAGCAGGAAGGTGAGATCTGAGGAAAGAGCCCATGATTTGGTGAAAGCATATTCCCAGACATCCCTGCCTCGGCATACCAAAGACTGAAGCAGTAAGTTAGTGCATATAGATCATCATTTACTGAAGTACAAGCCCTGGTGCACCTTTCTAGGGAAGCTCTAATTTATTATGCATTGTCATTAGCTGCAGCAGGGCCTTCATTAGAGCTAGAGTTAAGGTCTGTTTTGGCTGCCTCATCAGCATCAGTGAACTGCGTCCCTGCGAGGTTTGATACAATTTAATTAACCTAATTAAAAGCTCTGATTGCAGAGATGATTGGGGTAGAGCCAGCAGCAACTGCATATTTATAACGAGCTGGAAGGTGTGGGACTGGAGCCAAATGATATGCATCTCTAATGAGCTGGTGCTATTGAAGTGTGGATTTGGAACACTAACATTTATTTTTGGCAACAATGGCCAGTTTATCTTCATGATAGGAGAGATCACAGCTTGATCTCATGTAGCAGGGAGCTCAGCACTGCTCTCCCTGGGCCTCTGCAGCTCAGAAGGGGAGAGCCCCCCACCGGCACCCCCAATCCACTGCCCCCCAGTGCACTGCAGGCTGCCCCTTGGATATACACACATTCCTAACCATGGTCTGGCAGCCCTGAGTACACTATGTGGAAGGACCCCAGCCCCAGACAGCAAGCTGTCTGCCATAGCACCCATGGCAGGGGCTCACAGGCTTCTGCAGCCCTGGCTGATTGGGCTGGCAGATACCAACACCTGGCTTTGCTCCACCCAGTGCCACAGGGAGGGCTGTGAACACCTTTTCTCCTCCTGTTTAAGGACAGAGATTGGCATCCCTGCATCTCTGAGCTGCTTTGCTGCCCTGGTGCACCTCTGTGTGTCCCAGTGGTGGTCACCCTGTGGGGCAGCACCCGCTGTGCTTATGGGCATTGCTGCTGAGCAAGCCAGTAGCCTGCCCTGCAAGGGGGGGATGCCCCTGTACCCCCATCCCTGCCTGTCCCTGCCATGGGGTCAAGGTGTGCAGCTCTGGGCCGACAGCTGCAGGACGTTCCTCCACTCGGAAAACCTGATCCGCGCTAATTGTGCTGAAAGGAGCCCTTCTGATAACGAGTACGGAATGGAAGTGTAGATAATACTCATCTCTGAGTGCCATTAATCTTTAAAACTGGAACAATAAGTGAAAACACTGCGGGGCATATGAAGCAAGGTGTGATTCACATCTGCTCCTCCGCGGCCGCCGCCTGATTTATTGGCGCGGGGCGACTTTTCCTGCACGGTTTCAACAGAGCTGCGTTACATAACGCCGCACTCTGTTTGCTCACCTTCATCAATCACAGCTTCTCCTCTGACCCCCTCTCCCTGCCCAACGCAGGAGCACCCAGGAGTCCCAAACCCAGCGCAGACCTCAGCCCTCCCCAGTGCATCTGGGGACCGCTGAAGCCCTCCTGCGATGTTGGGATGAGGTTCCTGTGCTCCCCACGTCCTCTGCCCCCGGCTGTGCCACATCCATCTTCCCGTTTGATGCCTTTCATTCTCAAGCAGCTCTCTCTGGGATTCGCTTTCTTTTATTGAAGTGGTGGGTTTGCTGCAGTGACCTTTCTGCTGGCTCCGAGGGGAGGTGGGCAGCAGCAGTCCCAGGAAGGTGCTGACCTGCAGCTTTGAACGAGTTCAAAGCATTGCTTCCCTCTGCCTTTTGGCCATACCTCTCAATAGAGCCCTCAGATGGATATTCCCCCCCCCAACACACACACACCCCATGCCTGAGAAGACATCACCAGAGACATTTCCCCTTGCAGCCTCTTTAATATTTACGCTGACTTTGTGAGCAGATAATTTATTCCTCTTTCTGAAAGCTGGTGCTCTTCCTTGCGGTGCGGTCAGAGGAAGTGCTGCGTGCAGGGCTGAACCCATCTCGGGGATGCAGGTGGCCCTGGACCATGGCTGCTGCCTGCATCCCATCGCATGGAGCTGTCCCAGGGCAGCCCTGACACGGTTCTGCTCAGTTCTTGTCCCCTCTGCAGAGATGCTCCCTGAGACTGTCCCCTGAGCTTCACTACTCAGCTGCAATGACGGTGGAGAAGTGCAGAGGGAACATTGCCACAGGCAAAACTGTGACACAGGAGGATCTCTCCAGTCCCAAACCCCAGCCAGGAGCACCAGATGGGGGCTGCAGGGTGCCATGCGTGTCCTGTGCCAGGCTCCATGCAGCATGGAAAGCCTCCAGGTGGGGTGCAATGTCCTGCCCCAACAAATACCACCAGGCTAAGTGCTCACTGGTGCAAAAATCTGCTCTCACCTCCGGAGAGGACAGGGCAGAGCCCTGGAGCAGCAGCTGTATTACTTTGCAGGCATAGGGGGGAGCTCCTTGCTCCCTTGCAGAGGTGCTGTGGGAGAGGACGAGTCCAGGCCAGGTGCTCTCACTGGGGACACGCATCTGGCCTGAGGTGGCCCTTAGGTGCCCAGCATGTGACGGGAGCAGTGAGGCACACAGCTGCAATGGGGTCACATTTTTTCAGCCCCGTGTTGCCCCAGCAAACAAATGTCCCAGGATGCAGACAATAATGTTTTTATGAGCCTCTAAATTCTAGCCTCAAACGCTCTTTGTAGTGGACTAATAGCCAACACGTGGCCCTTCGTCTCATGCTGAACTTTTGTGGTCCTGCAGGGGAAGAAAAGGCCCTGGTGAGCGCTTACACTGAGCACTTTGTTCTCACAGATTTGTAGAGCAGGGAGAATAATGTATTGAGACTCTCAGCCCGTGCCAGTTTGGCTTCATTTGTCCTTCTGAACTTGCCCTGAGAGATAATGTTTCCTTCTAATCTGCTGCCGTCCACCTACAGCAGGGACGCAGTGAATAATTCCCCCAAACAAGCCTTTATTCTTAAGGCTCTATCTGGCCCTAACCCTTTCTCCCCCTTACAGAGTAATTGTTGTGTTCATTACATGATAATGGCCCGAGCTGTATTCCAGCCCACACTTGCCATGGCCACACAAACAAGGTTCAGGCTGCGCTGCTCTCGGGATAATGCTGCTCATTTGGCATTATTTGAAGGAATGCACCAGGCATCCAGCAGCAGGCACGCTGCCTTGTCCTGCGTCAGCACCGCCGTCAGATGCAGCGCACTGCGCTCAGGAGAGAAACCAACACATCCTCCAAGAGCTGAGGCTTTATTTTCCAGCGCACGGTAATAAATGGCTGTTGTACTCCTATGGGAAGGAGGCACAAGGAAGAGGAGACACGACTCAGGAGTCTCTGCTTGATGGAACTGTTTTCTGCTCAGCTCCCTACGTCACCCTTTCACGATGATATTTTGATAAGCCTTTCCACCTGCAGGAGATGCTCCTAGGGATGAGCAGTGCATGCAGTGCGTGCGCCAGAAGCCCATCAGCCTGCTGCCCAGGAAGGTGCTCTGCCCCTGGTGCCCCTCTGAGCACACGCGGGGTGTCAGGAGTGCAGGGATGGGTGCTGGCTCTGTGCAGCCCAGAAAGGCACTGGTGGAAGCTGGATGTCCTCAGCCTGTGACCCGCAGACCCTCTGCTACCCAGACACAGCCACCTGCCCCATCCTCAGGGTGAGACCCTGCCACGGGCAGAGCCACCGCCCCGCACAGGACTGCCTGTTCCCAGGGTGCTCCGAAAACCTGAGAGGGATCAGCAGTGTCCTTTGTGCATCTCGGGACTGGGCTGCTGCCAAATTCCTCTGCACCCACTGCTCCATTCCACGCGTCAATCATTTCTTGGCAGCAGCAGCCCTGGAGAAGAGTCGGGGAGGCAACTTCAGGCGGTGGGGCTGCTTTCATTAGAAGGTGAAAAACACACACAGAGCACAAGAAGGGGCTGCTCTGCCTGCACGGCGAGCGAGGCTGCTGAACCGTCCTGTTACAGAAGGGAAAGCAGCAGCAAGAGGCACAGCTGGGTGCTGTGGGGGCCCGCAGCATCCCGGTGCTGGCAGCGGGGCCCTTGGGAACAGAACAGGAAAGTCCAGGTGACTCAGAGCTCCCTGGCATGGGCACAGCGGTGCCAGGTGAGCGCAGCTGGGGGTGTGCTTGCGGGCAGGGACCTGGAGCTGTGGGGATAAGAGCACCCGTGGGGTGCCAAGGGGCTGCAGGGCACGGCCACAAAAGCAGCAGGTGCATGGGGGGTGAGAGCAGGAGCTGCAGCTACTGCTGCTCCAAAAAGGCAAGAGGGATGGACATGAGAACGGGGGAACTTTAACAGCTCTGCGTGGCCAGTGCCCAGACCCCAGCACTGCAGGTGGGCTCAGTAAGTGAACAACCCCCAGGACACCACGTTCCGCCCTGGGGTCAGGAGCACCAGTGGGGGTCAGCAAACTGCCCCATGGGTTTCCCACGGCTGAGTGTCCCCCGTGGCTCTCTGCCCTATTCCTTCCCTTCGCCTCTTCCTCTCGCGCAGTCGCTTTGATCTGCACTCTGGGAGTGTGAAAAATTCACGTCCCATGGACACTGAGCGGCAGCGCTCCTCCTGCGGCTCCCAGAGACCCTCCTGTGTGAGACAGAAGCGCAGCTCCTTGCATGTTGGTTCAGGATGGGCTGGGAGTGGTGCCTGCGTGGTGCTGCTGATGAGGAAGCTGTGACCGTGTCCTACTCATCCCAGAACTCTGTGCAGGAGCAGACTGGGAACCGTCCCTTCTCTGTGCTGCCGGGCATTGGGAGGGAAGGGAAGGGATGCAGCCCGGGGCACGAGCAGCAGGAAGTCAGGCTTGCTGAGCTGGGTGTGGAGCATGTGGGGATGCTTGTCTGGGCTCCCGGAGCATTTTCCAAACACTTTAATTACAGTGATTTATAAGGCAAAAGTGTGGGGGCGAGAGCTTGGGAAAGGCATTAGCAGGTTTGTTCCGAGGCTCTAATCAGGGGAAGGTGATGTGGGGCGGTGGGGGGAGGCTGCAGAACCTCCCTGCCCTACCAGGGGTGTGCTCACAGCATCCCTGAGACCTCAGTGCAGGACGTGCTGTGGTGGGGACCAGCTCCAGGAGCACCACCAGCACTCAGTGCCCATCCCCTGCGTTGCAGAACCCCCTTTTCTCAAGCCTCCATCACATTACATGCGTGCATGTCCATGTGCACACACCAACACCCCATTCCTGCAGCTTTCAGGCCTCAGAACCAAGTTCCCAGAGCCACGCAGAGTGCTGTGGGGCAGCAGCTCTTACTCTGAAATCTCAGTCCCCCCCAGACTGGTTTGCTCCAAGGAGTCTGCCTCTCCTCCAGCACCCCGATTACACCGGAGGAAGCAAGAGAAACGTTGGGCTGCTGTCCTGGCTGGTGGCACAGCACACAGCCCAGCCCCGGGCAAGTCGTAGGGATGCAGAGTGCTGGGCTGGCGGCTGTGACCCTGAGCTGCCACCGGACACGGCCCCAGCGGGGTGGCCAGAGCCCACGTCACCCCTGCTGCATTCCTGCTCCCTGGCCTGCTTTGTGATAAATAACCTTTTCCTGTCCTTTTTGACACTGATGTTTATTGATGGCTGAGATCCCTCGCAGCACCGCGCATCCCGCGGCTGTGGAGCCGGCTCTGCTCACCCAGGCTGCCCGCAGCCCCTCTAACACGTTGTGCCCAGATGTGTCGGGGTGGCCGCTGGCAGCATCTCCCACTGAAACACACCACAAGGGACAGGGTAAAAAAGAGAGTGCTTTAAATAAACCCATCCCTGCCTCCCAAAGCAGAGCCATCTCTGCAGGCGGTGCTGAGCATCCCCAGCTGGGCATAGCACTGCTGCTGTTGGGGAACATCCCAAAGGCGAAGGGTCCATCCTCAGCCCCAGGGTCGGGCTCAGGATGTCCTCGGGATGCCCCGCTGTCCCAGCAGACACCAGCTGCAGGCCAGGGCTCTCCCAGCCGGAGCACATCTGCACCAAACCCACACTGTGCTGGGTGCACACCTCCCTGCCCCACCCGGGCAGGATTTGCTGATTAAGGGATAAGTAATCACTCTCCAACCCAAAGCTCACGTTATCACTTAATTGAATGCAATTGATTGAGAAGCTAAAAGCAGCCCTGGCTTAGAGTGTTGCAGATGGTGCCTGGGAATAGGGCAGCACACTGAACCCTTAAAAGCATTGGCATCAAGGGCAGACGCAGACTTGCTCTCCTAAACTGTCTCACATGTCATTATTATGAACGGGAGCCAGCAGCAGCAGGGCAGCTCCAGGGGAACATTACTTATCGTGCCTGAAGCCTGCACAAACAACCTCTTATTCTTGCCCCCTCTGCCCCCGGTGGGCGGGCTGTGCTCCCACGGAGAGTTCAAGGGAAGGAAGTGTGCATCTGCGGGGCGATGTGGGGGCAGCCGGCTCTCAAGTGCTCTGAGGACGAGCCCAGAGAGCGGGCACGGAGCCCGGCAGCCCTGCTGCCCCAGCCCCAGCAAGATGTGGGATCAGCCCCATCACAGCCGGCGCCTGCGAGGGAAGGAGCAGATTCTGGGTCCCCCAAAGCAACAGGGAGCTGGGACGCAGGGCGAGCAGCATTTCTGCTTGTGCAAACAACAATCCGTGTGTGTGTGTGTGCACTGAGCAGAACACCATGGGATGTCTCACCTGATGCTGCTTTCACCACGTGCTCAGCTTTTGCTCACCTTGTGCTCGTCTTTCCCCTTCGGTTGCATTTCTCATGCAGTCAGTGCTTGCAGCTCTGCAAAAGGAGGCGCATACTTTATTAACTCGGCCACTTTCTTCCCCGCTAATTAAAATCAAACTATAGCTGATGCGTGCTGCATACTCTGCAGCTATAAAGCAACCTGCTGTCCTGCTTTGCTCCGTGAAACCTTCATCAGAGGCAATTCACTCCACCTGCTGAGCGGAGCACAGTGCAGCCCTGCAGAAATGGGGGGACCCATCTGGCCGGAGCCCCATGAACCCAAAGCTCCAGGCTCCAATCTCAGATCTGTGCCAGGTTGGGGTCAGGCTCTGCAGGCTGAGAGGAAGAGCATCAGTGCAGCACCCGCTCCGCTCTTCGTGCTGATCACCCACCAGTGCTCACGTGGCCAAGGAGCCAAGGAACAGCACGAGATTCCCGATACAGGGTCTGGGGAGGGGGGTGCCCACGTCAGCCTCCACCCCACATCCCCAAACGAAGGCATTGCACGGGGATTTTCTTCTTTAGGAAGGGATGGAGTTTCTGCAGAAAGCTGAGACTTCCCCCGTGGCCCTTGCCGGTGCTGGCAGGCGCCATGTTGGAAGCAATACATCATCAATGGAAGGTACCTAATGATATATTGCCCTAATACATCACCATGGCAACAGGGCTCTAATAATGTATTATTCTAATGCGTTACCCAAGCGCGCGTTCCTCCCGGTGATGTATGGCTGGGACCGCCAAGCCCTGATGCAGCACAGCTCCCCTGGGTGCCAACCGCTGTCCCCAAAGCATTGCCACCACTGCTCAGACACCCCGAGTGGCAGCAGGGGGCTCAGGGATGGACACTTCTCGCTGGGACGGTGGCTGCTGGGTGCTGGCATCGTCCTGCACAGTGCGGCACAGCGGTGCACCTGGAAATAGCACAGAGCTTTCTCCCGCTCCCATAGGGGACAGGCAGTGCTCACCTGGACCGCCACCGATGTGTCCCCAGAGCTGAGCGACAGCGCAGCTGCAGCGTGCTCCTTCCTGGCACTGGGGAAGTTGAGCAGGGAGATGCCGGCAGCTGTGTGCTCCTCCAGCCCCATCCGAGGCAGCGAGGCCGCCAGCACCCCGGGGCTCTCTCCTTCACAAGGAAAATGCCAGCTGGAATTCTCCTGCCACCCCTCACAGGGACAGCATTGTTCCCGATTCACACTATCTTTTTTGACCATTCAAAATGCCATTAATTCAATCGCCCCGATGCGTAGGACAGTTATCCGAAATGTTTTCCCAAACAGCGTAGTGACTATAGAGCAACAATTCATGGAATTGCTCGGGGACATCTGCGCGGAGCGGGGCTGAATGAGCTCTGTGTGGAGCTCGGATTCCGTGGCTGAATGAAGGGAGGGAGGAACCGCTACGGCCGTGCAAATCCCCGTGCAAAATCCCCGTGAAATCCCTGTCCGAGCGATGCGGGGAAGGGAAGGCTGCATCGCTCTCCCTCTGCTCCTCTCACTTGTGTGGGGACCGAGGGCGAAGCCCCTGGAGAGTGAAAGCTAATTAGCGGCTTAACGCTAATTACGGCTATGGTTTATTCCTTCCCGGGCCATAAAAGGAGTCGCAGAGCTCCAGGGAGATGGAGAGAGCCGCGGGCAGGGCTGTGTGTCCCTATCGGCCCCAAGGATGGCAAGCAGAAGGGAAAGCACAGCCTGAGAAGGGATCTGCAGCCTCCAGTCCTACATGGGTGTCCCAGTGAGAGGATGACAAGCCCCAAGGTGCTGTCCCACACGGTGTGAGGCAGCCCAAAGCCAGACTGGGACATGGAGACAGCATTGGAGCAGGCACTTGGGTGATGCAGAGCACTCTGAGCATCCCACCCAGCACGGCCCAGCAGTGTCCCTGTCACCCCACCTGGCCAGCACAGGTCTTGGGGTGGCTGCACTCCCACTGCTGGGGTTGCAGGAGCTCTCCCCGTGCCACGGTGTTCCCTCACAACCTCCAGCATTTCAGGGGGACAGCAGTGACAAATTGCAGCGTCTGCAGCAGAGGAAAAGGGAAACGGAGGGACCAAAGGGGAAATGATTGCGTTATCGATAGGGCTTCCAGCAGCTGATGGATGAGGACACCCAAATGACCGTTTAAGGTTTCAGGAGAAGCCCTCAAAACGGCACTGGGAGGGCAAAGCTGGGATAAAGCAGAGCTCCTGAGGGAGTCCTGCAGGGACGTGCCCTCGTTGTGCTGCACCACAGGCAGGGGAGCTTCCCCTTGTCCTCTTGGGGTCAGGAACGACTCCCTGAGATGCACACAGTGACACACAGCTCAGTGGGACCCTTCCACCCCTCTGAACTGTTTCCAGAGTCACTAGAATTAAACACAGAGAGCATCACCTTCTAATCTGGGGAGAGGGGTTTCACCAGCCAGACCTGTTCTAAGGAAATGGGGATAGCCCCCCAAGCACGGCAGGAGGGGCAGCCACGGTCCCGCAGTGCCATATGTCGGGCACAGCCCTGAAAGCCAACAGGCAGCTCTGTGCTGGGACCTGGCACGGCTCCAGGCTGGGGTTCCAAGGGATAATTTGTAGATCGAATGTTAATGAATGTTATTGCTGTTATCTGGGAAGGCTGATGCTGACTTCACTCTGCTGCCAATTGCATATCGTGACTTCCCACCCCCCCATAACAGACAGAGCAATTCCAGCACAGCCAATGATTTGGAAGAAGCAACCAAAGGTGGATGGGGACAGGTGACACGCAGCCCTAACGCTTCCAACAACGCTCAGAGATCTTTGTTGTGCCTGGATCCCCTCTGCCTTTCCTCTTGCAAACTCATCATGCCCCACAACCATCCCCAGCCTTGCTACCCTGGAGGGTCAGGAGCATCAAGAGGATCTCTAACCACATAAATCACGCTGTAGCTCAATGGGGAAAGAGGCAGACGGGCTGCCATGGCTGCCATGCAGCCCTAATACCCCGAGCAGGGGTTGGGGTCTGCTGGTGGTGCCTCCTGGGGGGGCAGCAAGGAGGGAGGCTGCTGCAGCTGCCCCGAGGGGACCCCCATCCTCCCCCACCTCAGCATCCCATCGTGATTTATGTGGCACTTGTGCAATTGATGTGCTTTGTGCCTGGGGACAGCTAAATGGTAGCTCTGTCATTAGTTTAAGCAGAGGTTAAAGGTGATCAATAACAAGGGTTTCATGCCCAATTGATCACCCCTTGCTATTTATTTCTGGCTTTTGCTTTCCATCCCGGGCTGCTTTTAGAAATAGTAATTAAAGACATAACAAGCGTTCCGCTAAGCGGAATATCAAACACTCCCGGTATCGATCCCATTCTCTCCTTCTCAGTGCTGCTGCCCTGTGCCCATCCCTGGCAGCAGATGGGGGCTGGGGGCACTGGGACAGGCTGCATTCCCCCACGGACCCACATACAGCCCCACGCTGCACCCCAGCACCCAAACACAGCACCCAGGGGTGACCCGCAGAGGGGAAGCTGAGCACTTGGGATCTGCACAGGAAAGTATAGAGGTTGAGATTGTAACGCAGCACGGGATCACCAAAAACAACCTGGGGGAACTTCGAGAAGGGTTTCAGGCTGCGTGTTTGTGGTGGAATTCTAGGGCACAGCTGATGGACCTGGTGAGGAGATGCTGGGTGGTGGAACAGGGCTGCTGCTGGGTGGAGCAGAGCATGGCACCGTGCAGCCAGAGCAGCCCCGTAACCTGAAGGAGCAATGGAGTGAGAGCCAACGATGGGATGCTTCCAGAGCTGGGAAATTCATTTCTTCAGCTCACCAAGTTACGAGCAAAATGGTTTGATGTTCTCTTTGGAAAAGTAAATTGTGCGCTGTTGCTGAGTCAATGAAATCATGTTAGGAAAACAAAGAGCTGAGAGTCCTTCTGTCAGGAGCAAAGCCCCCCTGTGCTGCAGAGCCCATGAATGAGAACACAGCTCTCCCACCTACCTCTGCTCCACGCAGGGGACCGAGGGGACCCCGCGCTGTGGCTGCAGGAGATGGGAGGGCAGCAGGACTCCTCGATGCAGCAGCATGCAGGCAACCCCAGCTCTGCTCCGTGATGATGTTTAAAGAAAGACAAAGCAGAAATCCCCCACCCCACGGGAATGTATCACCCCCAGTTCTGCAGCAACTCGGGCCCTCTGCACGCTGGAGAGAGCACGCCTTTGCAACTTAACATTTATGACACCGTAGAGAATAGCATCAC
The DNA here is from genome assembly GCA_023055505.1 of Callipepla californica brunnescens. NCBI lineage: Eukaryota > Metazoa > Chordata > Aves > Galliformes > Odontophoridae > Callipepla > Callipepla californica. The sequence goes on from JALIRH010000055.1 coordinate 2,185,815, forward strand.
CAGAAAAAAGCGTTTCTTGTCTTGTTTCTTGAGCAGGAGAACTGGGAGTGAAGTCCTGCAGCTCCAGTGTGGTCTGGAGGAAAGTGCTGCTGTCCCCATGGTACCGCTGCCCTCGGTATGGTGGTTCTCCATCTGAAAAGCCAACACCTCTCTACCTCAGTTTGTCCTAAAATTAGGACATTTTAAAATGAGACGTATATGCAATTAAAGACAGCTGATGCAGCAGCCTGACTCTGTGAAACCAAGGCTGCAAACGTGGGAATGAGAACTCAGACCTCCCAGAGTTTTGGCCAGCTGCAGGTTTACAGCTCAGCATCATCTCAAAGCTCAGAGGTGCAACACACGGGGCTCGAGGTGAGGAAAAACCACCGGATGAATTTCCACACTAAGAAATAGGCAAAGAAACAAAGGAGGGAATGGGCTGCAGAACTTCAGCCCCCAGCTGATTGGAAACACTGCAGAAAGGTGTTGCTCCTCATGGGGAATAAAAAGCAAAGAGACCCAGGGGACAGGAGCAGAAGGTGATCAGGAGCGGGCTGATGTGCTCCAAAAAGAGCAGCAGAGAGGAAAACTAATAAAAAGAGCTTGAAAGTTCGGCCCGGACAGCACTCCCTTCTACAGAAGGTGCTGTCAGGGCATCGTGTGCTAACAGCTTTTCCCTGCACAAACGATGCTCAGCCGGACCAAGAGCAGCGGCAGCACGACGCTGAGCAGTGGGAGATACCCATGAGCTCTGTGCCATCAAACCTCCACCTGCCTTCACAATCCCCACAGCCAGGAGACACCAGAGCTCGTTATTCCCAACCCAAAGGAGGGGAAACTTCTGTGGGTGAGATCACACGGACCCCCAAAGGCAGATGCCCACTGCGTGCATCGCTGCGATGCTGAGCTCCGTGGGGTTTGCTCGGAGGACTTAACGAGCTCTGCATTTCCCACCTACACACGCACACATAAAACAGGTGATGCTGAACAGCTCCAGCCAAACAACAGCAGAGCTGGCATAGAATTAAAACGCATGCAAACGATGGCCGCATTAACACTGAATTAAAATATCTGCTCGACCGGACGGTGCTGAATCTCCTCGCAGTGAGAGGCAGCGGGCAGGGCTGGGAACTGGCAGGGTGCTAACAGCAATGCTCCCAGTTTGCATACAGATCGATGACAGTTTCTGCTGCTGCATTTGGCAGTGAGGGGCACCGGGACCAGGGAGAGCAGATTGGGTTCTGCTGGAAGCATAAGGGACACGATGTCACAGCTCCGTGCCTGGACAGGTGCACTGCTGCAGAGGCAGTGGTTGCATTCTAAGGGAAGGAATCTAAGAGGGCAGTTGGATTTTGGCCCCACACAGCCTTGTCCCAAGCACAGAGGAAGCTGAGCAGCACCTCTCCGTCTTCACCTTTTAAAAAAAAATATATAATAATAATTGGGAAGAAAAAAAGCCAAACAAATGACGGCTTGCTGAACAGTCCTCCCATTGCCAACAGCCAGCATAAAACAGCAGCGCGTGGACAGCTCGGCCCTGCTCTGTGCACACAGAGCTCCGTGCCAGCACGACCAGGGCACGGGGGCTGAGCAGCTCCTGCTCTGGGGGTGCACAGAACCGCTCCGTTCCCATACCCGCACCCCATCCCGGGCTGCACTCCTGCTCCAACCGCAGCGACAGCTCCTGCTCGAGACAAACAAACACACGAAAGACGCACAGCAAACAAACCAATGGAAAAAAAAAAATAATCAAGCCACCGTCCCCGCAGCGATCGCTATTTAATCCCTGACCAAGAGCACAAGACCTCAGCGAGGCCGCGCTCGGGGGCACTGCTTTGCAGCACAGCTGAGCACCGAATTCAGATGCACTGAGCTGGGTTTCTTTCTGCTGCTCGGCAGCACGGGCAGCTCACACAGCGGCGCTGCCGGCTCCTGATCCGAGCTGACACCGCACAACCCGGGGCTCGGAGAGCATCTCATCCGTTACAGCAACGCGATGTGAGCGATGCCCCTTCCTCCCCAGCACCAGGGCTGCCAGCCAGCCACGCTGCCTCAGAGGAGAGGAGATGCTGCAGTCACTCCTGGTATGGGAAAGTATGGGGAAGCGGTGCAGTCCAAGCGCACAAACAGGAGTTGCTTCTTAAAGAAATGAAAACCTCCTCCGCTGTCGGTTCGTTTGCCCTTTGTTTTCTCCTTCCCCTGCACGCAGAGAGCGCTGAGGAAGGCAGCAGAGCACACAATGGTTTGTGTGCGTGTGTGTGTGTGTGTGTGTGTGTGATGCACAAAAGAGCACGGAGTCGCTAAGAAACTCTTCCACGACACAGCACTCCAACTCCCGGTTCCAAGAACGCACCACCACGCTCCTCCACTTCTTATAAAGCAGAACACACGATCCAAACCACCACCACTCCTTTCCTAACTCCTAAACTGCAGCACGCGTTCAGCAAACGCTGCAAAGCTTCTTCAATCCGGGGCCTCACCGCCCCACGGTGCTGGGCTTTTTAAGATCAAGTCATGCCTGCAAGAGAAGGCACCTGAGCTCTGATCACACCTGACAGCACACAGCCCCACACGTGAACCCCCTGCACGCTTTCCCTTTGGGGGAAGGCAGCACTGCCCCACAGCAGTCCCAGCAGGAGCTGCTCCATCGCACAGCAAAACCACTGCTCCGAATGGACTTTGTTTCTGAAGTCCCCCCCAAAAACCAACCGAACACTCTTGCTGGAATTGGGGATGAGCAACACGGTGATGGTTTTACACTTCCCAACACAGAGCGCCCACACGGAGATGTTGGGAGCGTGGACGTTTATAACGCCAGAAGTGCAAAAGCTCTCACGTGCGAGTTTCCGAGCGTAAGTTACACTGAGTACGTAAAAATAAAAATAATAAAATTACACATACATCCGAATTTACCCGCAGGGCTGTGCCTACAAAACCCCCCCTCGGCATCCCTAGAAAATCCCATCTGAAGCCGCTGGGTCGCGGGACAGAGGCGGTGCCAGGAATCCAGCAGGGACGGCAGCAAGTGCCAAGCTGCACGCCGACACCACGGGGAGTTCTCTGCCAAACGAGAAGCAAATCGGGCTCTTTACCTCCAGCTCGCATCCCAGCAGCGGTTCAGGCGCACACGGCGCGGTTCCCCCCGCACAAAACCCCGCAGGACCCCCAAGGACGGACGGGGCTGAAAGAGAAGCGCGTTAGGAGCCGGGATTCCTTCGGCAGAGAACGGAGAAACTCAATCCGCAACCTTTCCCGGGGCAACCGCGACCCCACCGGGGCACGAAGCCGTGAGGACGGCAGAACAACTCTGAGCCGATAAAATAAATTAGGAAATAAAAAGAGAGAGAGAGAAAAAATGCGGCGTCTTGAGCTCTGCCCGCAGACGTCGGTTATTCCGGCGAGAAGTTCTGTCTTAGAAAACAGAAGGTCCCGGCTCCTTCGGGGGGTCCCGAGGGGAACGGAGAGTGGGGAGCACACCGGGAAGGGGGGGATGGGAATGGGGGGGGGGATGGGGGGCATCGGGGTACCACCGTCCCCGGTCCCGGCCCGGGTCCGCCCCGCTCCCGAAAGACGACACGAGACCGGTTCCTGGGTAAATGGTTTATGTAAGTAATAAAATATCGACTATAACATAAATAGAAACGTACCCTCGCAGTCTACATTGGTTTTTGCAATCAAGATACAAACAAAACAAAAAAATAAAATAAAATAAAATAAAAAAAACCGAAACCAAAGGGGAGGGAAAGGGGGGGGGGGGGGAGGGGGGGTGAACCGAACCGAACCTACCAACGGGAGGGAGAGAGCTCCGCGCACGGTTAGAAAATAAATAGAAAGGGGCCGGGGCGGGCAGCACCGCGTCCTGCGGCCGGGCCGGAGCCGGGGGCCCCGCGGGAGGGAATAAATTAGAGATCGCAAACCTTTGGCTACTTCTGCTGCGGCCGCGAGCGGCTCCGGCGCCCGAATAAATAGGGCTGGGGCGGGCGGCCGGGCCGGGCCAGTCCGAGGAAGGAAGGAAGGAACCGGGGCGCGTTCCGCAGCCCGCACCCGCTCCGCCGCCGCCGTCGGGGCCCAGCGGCGGGGCCGGCGGTCACGGCACGGCACCGGGCAGCGCGTGGTGCAGCGGCGAAGTGTCCGCCTGTGCGTAAACGTCCTCCATGGGCGGGTGCGGGAGCCCGGCCGGAGTCATTCGCTTCTCCTTCTGCCGTCGGTTGCAGAACCAGACCCGCACCACCTCCTTCTCCAGCTGCAGGGAGTCCGCCAGGGAGGTGATCTCGTGCGCCGAGGGCTTGGGGCACTTGAGGAAGTGGTTCTCCAGGGCGCCCTTGACGCCCACCTCGATGGAGGTGCGCTTCTTGCGCTTCCTGCCCTGCGCCGCGATCTTGTCCAGGTTGGTGGGGCTGCCCGTGCTGGAGTCCGTCTCCTCCAGCCACTTGTTGAGCAGCGGCTTCAGCTTGCACATGTTCTTGAAGCTCAGCTGCAGCGCCTCGAAGCGGCAGATGGTGGTCTGCGAGAAGACGTTCCCGTACAGGGTGCCGAGCGCCAGCCCGACGTCGGCCTGCGTGAAGCCCAGCTTGATCCGCCGCTGCTTGAACTGCTTGGCGAACTGCTCCAGGTCGTCGGAGCTCGGCGCGTCCTCGTCCGACGGCTCGGGCGGCCCCAGCGGCGGCGGGGGGGAGGCCGCCAGCTCGTGGCCCGCCGCCTCCTCGGCGCCCAGCGGGTCGCGCAGCCCGTGCCCGTGGTGCAGCGCGGGGCCGGGCGGGCCCAGCATCCCGTTGAGGCCGCCGTAGGGCTGCCCGTAGAGCAGCGGCTGCCCCGACGGCGGCGACATGGGGGGCAGGTGGGGGGGCGGCCCCGCGCCTTGCGCCCAGCCGCCGGCCTGCGGCACCAGGTGCGGCCGCGGGTGGAAGGCGGCCGCGGGGGGCAGCTCCTCGCGGGGCCCGCCCGGTCCGCCCTTGCCGTGCTCGGCCGCGGGCGGGAGGTGCGCGCCGCCTCCTCCTCCTCCTCCGCCGCTGCCCCAGTCCGTGCCGGCGCTGGGCAGCCACTGGTGGTGCGCCAGCCCGACGGCGTGCCCGGCGGCGGCGGGGGCCAGGCCCTGCAGGTACTCGTGGTGCATCATCTTCTGCACCTCGCGGTACGTGGTGCCCTGGTGCAGGCGGTCGCCGTCGGGGTGCAGCAGCGCGGCGGAGCGCGGGAGGTACTGCGCGGCGGCGGCCATGGCCGTCTGCGGGACGCGGCGCCGCGCCGCGCTTTAGAGCCCCGCGCCCCGGTGCCGCGCCGCCGCGTTCCCGCCACGCCCCCGCGCCCCATTGGCCCGCCCGCCGCCGCCGCCGGCCCGCGCCGCTTCGCCATTGGTCGCCGCCGGCTCGGCGCGCCGCCCAGCGCTCGCCCTTCCTATTGGCTGCGAGCGAACGGCCGCCGCTTCGGGATTGGCCGGGGACGCGCTCGGCGGGGAGGCCCGCGTGCGGCCGGCGGCGAGGCGGGCGGTGATTGGCGGAGAGCGCTTCATTCATGCCGGGAGGAGGGCGGCCACGTGGGCCGGGCGCGGGCCGGGGCGGTGGCGGGAGAAAAGCACGTGGGCGGGACGGGACGGCGCGGTACGGCAGCGTACGGCAAAGTGCGGTGCTGTATGGCACGGTATGGCACAGTACGGCACTGTATGGCACAGTGCGGTGCTGTATGGCACGGTATGGCACAGTACGGCACTGTATGGCACAGTGCGGTGCTGTATGGCACGGTATGGCACGGTACGGCACTGTATGGCACAGTGCGGTGCTGTATGGCACAGTGCAGTGCTGTATGGCATGGTATGGCACAGTACGGCACTGTATGGCGCAGTGCGGTGCTGTATGGCACGGTATGGCACAGTACGGCACTGTATGGCGCAGTGCGGTGCTGTATGGCACGGTATGGTGCCGTACAGTATGGTGTGGTACTAATAGCACGGTACGGTGCAGTGCAGGATCGCATGGTGTCACGTTTGGTACTGTACAGCCCAACAAAGCGCAGTCCAGTCCTGTGCGTACAGTGTGTTACGGCACTGTGCAGTGTGTATTGCATCCTGCATGGCTGCAGGGGCACCGATTTTCGAGTTACTGTGCTCAGCACTGGCAGGCAGTAGCTGTCGCAGTGCACATCTGTCTGTTGTCCACAGCACGCCCCAATCCCGACCCCTTTTTGCAGCTCCCAGGGTTGGGAGGGAGCTCCTTGCTCTGGAGATACGCTCCGTTGCTCCTGCTCTGTCAGACAGCGTTCTTGCTGTGATGCTGCACTCCAACAAAGTGCGGTTTGATTCTGTAACAGTTACTCGGTGCTGTGAGAAACTTCCCCTGCAGCTGCCTCGTCTGGACTGCTGTTTAACAATGTCTGGTCCATGGCGAAGCAGAGGTGAAGGACAGCAGCTGCCCCGAATTGTGGGGAGGTGGGAGCTCTGCCTGAGGCTCTGGACAAAGCCCTGAGAGGTTGTGAGTGAGCATCATGGGACGTGTGGGGCTGGGGAGGAGAGGGAGCAGCCCTGGGGGAGTCCCTGAGCCGGTTTGAGGGCTGGCACGGGATGAAGGGCGGAGGAGTTTGTGGGAAAAGGCAATGACAGTGAGCGACGGCTGCGTCTGGAAGGGCTGGGAGAGGGGCAGGGGACGCCTTAATTAACCCAGCTCCAGACTTCACTGGGGCTCGAGGCCCAACGTGAATGAGGATGGGCACCGGGAACATTAATCACTTCTGAAAATTAATCTCTTCGCCTCCACGCTCCCATTTGTAACACGGGAGCAGAGACAGTGACCTTTGCCAAGGGCTCGGGCGGCCGCCGAGGCAGCGGATCAATACAGGGACGAGTGCAACATGTCAATGGCCGCGCACCGGTGCCCTCCTGCTCTCCTGGTGGATACAGACACCACCTCCCAAAGGCTTTTCCTTCCAAGGTGTGCAGCCCTTTGCATTCTGTGGACCTGCACCCGAGGTGCACTGCCCCACTCAGACCCCTCTATTCCACTCATTCCCTCTCTGCCAGCACTGAACCACCCCGTGGTGCAGATGTTCCAGCTTTGCAAAGAGGTTGGGCTTTGGACTTTATGGAAGAAATGGATTCCATAGATCACAGAGCACATTTCATTTGGAAAATAATGCGCTTTTATTTCCTTACTATTTTTTTGTTCCTTCCCAAGGAATCCTTTGCAAACGCTGCATACGTTTGTAATGAATGTAACCCTTTCTGATGATTCAGGGACATGCTGTAAAGTATCACACTTGGATAAGCATTTTCTGGGTATTTTTTTCTCACCCGACTCATATTCATGTCAGCTCCCCATGATGCAGTGCCGTAATATTCAAATTTTTGGTAGCCAATTGCTCTTGATATTTATATCCGTTTTTAAGGGAATCATAATGAATAAATGTGCCCGGCTCTAACTTTATGCAAAATAAGCTGTGTGTACGTCAGTAAATCATTAGCAGAAGTTAATCATTTCCAAAGGCTGAGGATGAGATCTCCTTTCAAACTCCTGTTTATGTGTTTCAGAATTCAACGAAGGAGAAAACACATGATGTGATAACTCGATCCCCATCACAGCTGAGTCAGAAAGTAATATAGGTTCATGCTAGAGCAAACGATCTTTTCAAAGCAAGGTATCAGGCATGGACTGTGCTCTGGGCTTGCTTAGCCTAGTAGAAGTTGGATTGAAAGAGTGGAAACAACAACGAATGAAGGAAGATGAGAAATGCCCATTTAATGCTCTGCATCTTCAGCTGCAGAGCTGGGAGCTGGGTGGCAACGTTGCTCTTGTAAAACAGCTGAAGGGAGCGATGACCCAAAGGAGCAGTGACCTAAAGCACTCAGCAAGGGGGGGCTGAGATGTGGCCTAATCCCAATAGGAGGGCACCCACGTTTTCTAGCAAAATCTCACTTCCTCACTGAGCCCCACCAGGAATATTGGTCAGTTCCAGGAATGAACGACCCCATGGGCGATGTTCGATGTGATTCGTTCTCTGTGTGACTCTGCTTGACTACAGCACGGGTAATACATGGTACAGCTTGTTGGACTGCTTTGTCTTTTGGCATTTGAGGGCAAAATACTCATTTTGCTTTGCTTGCCCACACTTCCAGGGTTCTTAAGAGAGCAATAACCAACAAGCTAGCAGCTGAGACAACAGATTTAATCACAAATCTAGCAAGAAAAGAGAATGGTCAATATGGATGTGCAAGGTATGCTGCCTGCGATGGGCATTGGGTGTAGATGTTCCTGTAATTATCTCAAAACTGCCCCGAAGATGTTCTCACGAGGCCGTGATGACTGCAAAAAGTGCTGTTGTCATCTCTTATTGAATCAATGAAACTTAAACTAAGCAGTCGCTAAATTCCTATTTATACAACAGGCCTTAATCGCTGCGAAGGAAGCACTCGAAAGTATTCGACAAATAATCCTTGTTTATGAAAGAGCCATAATGTGCATTTACATAATCCCCACTTTAAAAAAGGCTCTATCAGCTCTCAAGTCCTTCGGCTGGAGATGTGTGCAGGGGCTGAGAGGCACTGAACGCAGCAGAGGCGATGCCGGGCTCCCAGTGGGGCACTGGGGTGAGCACTGCGAAGGGCTCAGTGTGCATTGTGCCCTGCCAGTGCATCTTGCCCCTCTCAACTCTCTCAGCCTGCTCCCCAAATATCACACTGCTTCATCACGTGTGCTGTGTTGAAGGGAACAGAAACAACCCATCTGCAGTGGTTCCTATTGGTGAAACAGCTCCGTAACCACACGTATGTGCCTTCTGCTGCCAAGTCTGCCACGAGCATTTATAATCCAAACGAGAACGGGGACCCACAGAAATGCTGGGATTTACCTGGCCAGCATTCCAGTGATGGGGAGTTTTAGCTGCAAAACCTCATCCTCTATCCATAGCTCCATGTCAGCCAGCCCTGAGCCTGGAGCTGCAGCCCAGCTCAGCCTCACCACTGCCCCGTCCTTCTCTGGAAGCCGAAGGGCCCCATGCTGCTCTGCCAGGACAGGGCAGGTCCCAGGTCCCCGTTTTGTTCTGTGGGGGCTTCTCCTGGGACCGTCCTGCATGCAGCGCCCATTGCAGCACCTCATCCCAGAGCTGAGCCTGCTCCTGAATGAGGAGGAAAGGTGGGCTCAGCCCCAGGCTGCCAGCACTGAGCATTCCTTCCCCAGCTAACACCAAAGCTCAGGGGTTTTGCTCAGCGTGTTCCAAGTGCCGTTCTACCTTAATAACGAAGCTCGTGAGGGAAGGTTTCCATTTAATGAGGCTCTTTGCAGTTTACATAAAACAACCACATGAATAAATACTCAGTTTAGGAAAGATAAGTCCTGGGGATGAGTTTGGCGTGGGTTCAGCGCAGAGGATTATTCACGCAGCCCATGAAGGTGCCTACAGCCGTGCTGTCACCCGATCTTGTCAATCTGCAGTCACCTCTGCTGCAGCAACAGCTGCAGCTGCACAGCACAGTGATGTCGGGGCACCCGCAGCCAGACCTGCATCTCCATGCATGCAACGCCCTGCAGCCTGACTGCTGCAGAAGAAAGGCTGCACGGCAGCAATTTTCTACCCTCCAAACAGATTCAGCGTTGAACAGCACGTCCCTTTCTTGTCCCCACCCCACAGTGATTGCTCTGACGATGCACAGCTCCAAACAGCAGTGTTCCACCCAACAGGCCGTGCTTCCCAGGCTGGCTGCCCCAATGGGATGTTTAAGACAGCATGCAGATGTGGCAGAACAGGGAGGCAGCTGTTTTCCTTGCGGCGAGGTTGAGGTGTGAGGGTTGGGAGGTGAAGTGATGAAACCCTGCAATTTTGTTGTTGCTACAAATTACGACTTGTTTGAGCCCTCCTCCTTGGGTTTTGATCTGGTGCACTGGTGCTAATCCATACGTTTATGCTGTGCCAGTCTGGGTTTAAAGCGGAGCAGTTCTGCTCATTGCCAGGAGCACACAGTGCTTGCTGCACTGCTGCTGCCATCGTGTTGGTGCTTTGTGGGACCCCTCCCTGGCCACCAGGTGAGGGGGAAAGGGGCTGAGGAGAAGGGAAATATCCATTTTATACAAAACTATCAAGATGCACCTGGGGCAGCGGATTGCACCCAGGACCATGTGTTGCTGAGCATGGGCTGGTTTGTGACGTTGCCACCAAATCTCGTTGCTCCATGCTTCTTTTTGAGCCAAGCACAGCAGTGGAAATTCCAAATCTGCTCATGCTCCGGTCAAACCTTTGGTTAACTCACCCAGTCTGTCTGCTCCTGCTCTCCCTTTGGCCTTTTCCTTGCTCTTGTAAATCATCCTGTTAACCTTTTTCAGCCCTGTAGAGAGCCCCAATGAGATTACCAAGGGCTGTGCACCACCGACCAACACAATACAGCCAGATGTGCAAAATCCTACCCGCAGACTATGAGGTCTTACACAAGCCAAGAGCATGGAGCTGAGTGGGGAGAGCAGGTGCTGTAAGGGACAAACCATCCTAGCCACGATGCTGGACACATCCATACTGCTGTGCTGAGTGAGGAGGAGCTGAGGATGAGGAGCCTGCCCCGTGCTCTGGCAGGATGCTCCATCTCTGAGTCACTGCTCTCCTGGAGCCACACTGGCCCTTTGGCCAGACAAGCTTTGCCTTCATTAACTCTTTCCTGCAGGAGAAGCCGAAGCTGATTAATTACAACTTAGACTTATTTTTTTTTTTTCCCCATTTAACTCCTCTGAGCTGCAGGGGAAGAGCCTTAAGACTCGACTCTGATCCTGCTGCTACTGACGCCAGTAAAAAGCTCTCCACAGACACGGATGGGAGGAGGTGGGGATTCCACACCTGCATTCAGCCTGGAGCATGGCCACACTGGGTGCTGGCACCCCTCCCTCCCAACGCTGTCCCTCGGGTTGATCCCTGCCCTGGGGTGGCAGTGTTGGAGGGACCGTTCCTCCTGGTCCCAGCCCTGCAGGCTGAATGCAGCCAATCCCAGCAGCATCCAACCCTTGCTCCAGGATCTCGTCATAAATGCTCCTTCCTCATAAAGAAAAACTCAACACCTCTCGCCTTCCAAGTCTGATGGACTTAATTAATTGGATTTCGAAAAAGTGACGACCAGGTCTGCAGTGATGGACTTGAGCTCATTCCCAGTGCTCACAGCCGTGTTTGTTCCCAGAAGGGAAATCTTCACAAAGAAGAACCAAAGCACAGCTCCTGAGTGTGGACGAACCTTAGGAGAGCACTGCTCAGCTGTGGTTTTTTAGTTCTCGGGTTGAGGTTATTGGTGGAGAATAGGAACACCGCTGAAAGGGGCCTGGCCTTTTCCCTGAGTCACAGCACGGTGACACCTCACCTCCTCTTCCCATCCCGTTTACTGGGGCAGCACCTCCCAGCACCCCACCGGCCCCATGCTGAGGCTGCAGGAGGGGCTGTGCAGCTGCAGTTCTGCCCACTGACGTGCATGGCTGTCCATCCATCTGTCTGTCTGTCCTTCCAGGGGTGGGAGGGGGCTTAGTGGCGGCCGACGCTCTGAGCACCTGGGGATACAAAAGTGGAGGAGCTCTCATTAACAGGGAGGTTAAAGAAGTCAGGCTACGTGACGGGGGGGGGTGGAAGTGAGGAAAAATAGTTTCGGCAGACTTCATATTTCATCTTTATTCCTTTTTCTGTCAATCCGTTTCATACTGTCTGGTAAATTCTCTTTCAGGGGACCGTGGCAATTCAGAACTGCTTAAATCCCCCGGCTGAACGCGACCTCACAGGCAGGTTGTTTAATATTCAGGGTCAGATTTCCAATGGCCTCAGTGCCTCAGCTCAGCTTCAGTTGTTTCTGCAAAGCTATAAAAGTTCACAGGAAGAAAAAAGAACCCATGCAACCACCCCGACCTGTGCTCAGTTTGCAGTTTTACCATTGGTAGGTGCTCGTAGAAGGGCTGACTGTTTTTGCACAAGATTTCCACATGAACAAAGAGGAACCACACACTGCAAATGCATCTCAGTGGAGCAGATTCCTGCAGAATGGAGTCGATACTTGCACGAGCTCAAGTGGCTCCTGCACTGCATCTCCCCCTCTTTGATGGGGTCTCCCAGCACATCACAACCCGTTTGTCTACGAGCACACGGTCACAAGCTGCGTTTTTCCATTTCAGCTCTCACAAAACAGATGCTCCGTGCTTCAGAACAAAGAGTCTGGGTGATGGTTGGGAGCTTCTTCTCCATGCACACAGCCCCTTGTAACTTAGAGTGGGCAAGGGATGAGGTTCAGATTCATTGCCTGTTGCAGTCAGAAGGGAGAAGTGCTGGGGAAGAGATTTCTGATGACTTTTACCAGAATATTTTCTCTCCGTGCCAGAAACAATCACTAGTGATATTTTTCCAAACTCTATTCCTGCTAAAACCATGCTCACAAACAGGGCAGAAGAGCTCTAGAAGCAGTGCCAGCTCAAAGTTGTGCCCTCCTCCACCCCCCCCCCAACTGCACTACTCCCAAGCTGCAACCTCTCTCCTCATGCTAGGTATATTTTCATTAGATACCCAACCTCTGGTTCTGATTAAATAACTTGTATAATTAGATTGAGACATCTGCTCATCCCTGGGGGAAGAAATCCTTTTCAGCACTGGACCAAGTCTGATTTGGTTAATTACCTTTGCAGTTCTGTATTAATGCAGTTTCTTGATGGCAAGACACTGTGGTATCAGGCTTATTCCTCCTGGCTTTGACAGCACTACAGTGAGACAGTTCAGGGATTAGGAACCAGGCACCAAGCCCAGGATTTCCCTCCTCTCTTCACGCATCTCTACAGTCTTCTCCTCTGTTTTTTGCTGATTAAAATATTTGGCTTTACTCTCCTGTTGAATACAGTTTCCAGGCTCTCTGATGTGCAAGGATAAGACTCCCAGCGACTGCCACAGAGCAACGCATCCTGGGATGCTTTGGAGTAATCACAGTTCTCAGGGCTCTTTGGAGATGCAAATATTTATCAGCAAGCAAATCACAGGGTGGCTTGGGTTGGAAGGGTCCCCAAAGACCATCTGCTTCCAAATGCACTGCTGTTGGCATTGCTGGCTGCTTAGTTCATCCCCCAGAGGTGCAGCAAACGCAACGGGCACGAAGGAGAGGAACACAGCAACTTGCTCAGCTCTGCCCACACTGCTTCTTTCCTTTGGTGGCTGCAGGTGGTGGCTCCTGGAGCCAGCTGTGTGCCACACTCCAGCTGTGTGCCACATTTACAGCTGTGTGCCACACTCCAGCTGTGTGCCACGTTCCAGCTGTGTGCTGAGCTCCAGCTGCAGTGCAGACAGAGGCTGTCTGCTGGACCAGCATCACCAAAGCTGCACAAAGCTGTGCTGAAGAAGTGGTGGAGATTTTCATGCAGGCTTGGAAAAGTGCACTGGGAGAAGGAGATGGCAGCAGCCTGGTGGGTGGCAGCCCCTGGGAACTGCAGAGCTGTGGGCAGACACTGTCCTGGGCACAGGTGGATGCTGTCCACTGCTCCTGCAGCCGCGTACCCCCAGCTCTGGAGCATTTCAGCAGGCTGCTCTGGCACCAGTGCTGCTGGCAACGGCAAGCACTCAATGAGGAACAAAATGAATGTTATGCAATCGGGCATTTTTCTATCAACAGATGGAAACACCTAATAAGATGTAATCGTCTGTTTGATAATCAGGCCGTAACACAACGAGAGATGGAGGCTTCCCAGGGAAACTTCCATTCTCAGAAGCACACACTTACAGTTTATGTGACTTGCCAGCCTGTCTCAGGGCTGTCTGAGGAGCTCTCCCAGGCAGCCAGAGGGCACCTTCACAAAGAATTGTCCCGACTCTTCTCAAAGCAAAAAATATATTCAGTGTAATTGTATCTGAGAGTTTTAGGGAGATAAAAAAAGAAAGAAAAGAAAAGAAAAAGAAGTGCTAAGGAGTGGAATGATGGGGAGGAGAGGCAGAGGGCAGAAGAGCAGACAGACGCCCACAGGAGCTGTGTCCAGCACCGGGCTGTCAGCATCACTGTGCTCCCAGCAACGCCGCCGCGCAGCTCTGCACTGCTCTGACAGGTTGCAGAGATTTCCCGTGGCAGAAGTGATGTTTGTTATTCAATAGCTGTTAGGGTGTTTTGTTTGTTTGATTTTCTTCCCGCAGCTTCGGCCGTGTTCTGTTTGCGTGAGATTCGCGTGAGCCTTCAACAGCCGCAACGTTCCGCGGCTGATAAGCGATGCATTGTGCAGAGGGCCTCTTCCCGGTGTTTGGGGAAGCAGAGGCAATCAGAGCATCACCTCTGGGCAGCTTCTTCATGCTGCTCACAATTGCAGAGACTGCAGGACCGTGGAGTCCTTTCATCCCACACCTCGCTGAGAAATCTGGCTCGGGAGCCGTCCCTTGTGTGGATGTGCGGGCCAGCTTTGTTTTCCAGGTATATAGATGCTTTGATAGCAATACTAGACTTCTTCAGTGGTCCCTTCCAACTCCAACGACTCTATGATTCTATGAATTTCACCTGATTTCCATCAGCTCTGCTTTGAGCACTCAAACACCCAAAGCGGAGAAATGCTTTGAGAAGAGACCGCTCTCAAATCAGAGAATCACAGAATCATTGAGGTTGGAAAAGCCCTCTGAGAACCCCCAGCCCAAAGCCAACCCACCCCCACCATGCCTACGGACCATGTCCCCCAGGTGCCACATCCCTGTGGTTCTGAATAGCTGCAGGAACAGTGACCCCACCACTCCCTGAGCAGCCCACACATCAAACAGGGGTTTGGCATCTGGGCATTGCTTCATGCCACATCACACCGGCACCTTGCAAAGCTGGGCACCAGCCTGGCTGCAGACTGAGAGAGGGTGAATTTTGCCATAAAACGGAGCCTGCTGGGTGCTGGGGGATATCTCATTACTCCACCTGCGTGGTGTGGCCACAGCATTTGGGGTTTCAGACCCATACTGGGGACTTGCATGTTGTCACCGCTGTGTCGATCAGCCTGAGAGAAGGCAAACTGCTCCAGGGAAAGCTGAGCACTCTGAGCACTCCCACACTGATCTGGTATGGAGATGTTGTCTGGTGTCATCGAGTGATTTGAACTGCTGATGCACCGGGAGCTTGCAGTGCATGCTTACCAAAGACTTGTCATCTCCTTCAATGGTGACTTCCCCAAAGTGGTTCTCAGGAGGCGATGCTTCCTGGCATCAGAGGGGTGCAGCAGCTCCCAGGCTTCAGCTCAGCCCTGAAACCAAAGTCCAGGTGCCAGGAGGATAGGGTAACAGGAAGGTGTGATGTACCCCTGGCAGAAGTCATCCCAGCAGCCACATGAAGCTGGCAGCTCACCAGGAGCACTCGGCGGCTTGTCTTCAGTGAGCTTTTGTAAAGAGAAACACTGGATCTTGAGGAGCTAGTGGGAGGGATGGGAGAAGACAAAGTGTCACGTCTCTCTGGCATCCCTCCTGTATGCATTTCAGACACCCGAGCCCCAGAGCTCCCGCAGTTCTCCTCCCATCACAGCCCACCCCCAAAGAGAGGCCCAAGCGAAGCTGGATCCAATTGCACAAAGCTGGATCATGGATCATAAAGACAGCTTTGCTTAGTTAATCCTCTGATTGATTTTAAGGCCTCGCAGAGACTCAAAGACTATTAAGAGATTTGTGTTGGCAATGCTTCCCACACACGGGCACTGTCTCTGCTGTGGTTCGCCCGATGCTTAATCAGCCGTGGCCTCAGCCCCTTCTGAGGACAGAGCAACCCCTGAACCTTTCATTTATATTAAAAACCTTTCTGTAACCATTATGGTGAAACACCCTCTGGAAGAGCAATGCTCACGGCACAAGCAAAGCCCCAGCAGGGTGCAGACCCTGGAGCCATGGCTGCCAAGCTCTTGGGGCTCCCAGGACTTGGTTGGGGGTTGACTTTGCTTTGCAGCACGGTGTGAGCTCTGCTGCGCTGCCACACGTCCTCCAGTCTCACCAAACCCACTGCCCACGCACTCGCCTTGCTGTGCTCTCCATTTGGCAGCAGCTCTGCGACGCATCCCCAGTTGCTCCCTGTCTCACTACACAACCCCAGCTCTGCCGGGACGGGATGCAATGTGCTGAGTGAGCAGACCTGGAGCGTTTGCTCTCGCTTTGACTGCAGCTGCTCATGTGCCTGCCTGTTTTCTGCAGCACCTGCCTCCTCATGTCCAGATCCAAACTGCAGATAATATAACCCCGCTAGCCTCCTGGGCAGGGTTGTGTATGCTGGGAGAAACGCTGCCCTTGAACATTGGGTGTGAGTCTGTGGGATTCTTCAGATAGTTTCTGCTTCTGGCTTGTCTGGAAGAGACTGAAGCCTGACCCTCAGCCCCAGCTTGCTGCTCCTTGCCAGGAGCCATGCCCAGGTGACGGCCAGCAGGTGCGGCTGCTTCTCCCATTGCCACTGCCCTGGACTATTTGTGTCCAAGCAAAAGATGAGCAGTTCTGTTTCCTCCAGTTGGTCGGGTGCTTCCTTGCTACAGCAGATGGGTGCTTTCCACAGAGCTGGTTTTTAAGCAGCAGCCCAAATCGTTGTTCTGCTCTTTTCCAGGGCACTGGCAGCCTCCCGAGCTGAGCCTCACGGACACCTCTGGGCAGGAAGAGCTGCTCAGCACAGACTGCTGTTGGCACAGAGCACTGCAGCTCCAGATGCCACCGATGAGGGCCAGGACGTGCTCAGCCTCCTCCCCAGGCTGGCAGCCAGGCTGTGAGTGGTGCTGTTGCTCAGCATCCTGGATTTCCTCCCTGGGTTATGCCACAATGGCCGAGGTGGAAGCGTTGGACTGTGCCCAGTGCACGCTGTGAGCAATGCAGAACGCGCTCTCAAGCTTTGCTGAATGGTTTGTTTCACTGCAGGCAGATGCCAGGTGTTGCACAGAGCCCTCACGCCAGCAGCAGGGCAGGTTGCATACATGACACAGAGCTCTTTGGGGCTGGGCTGCTGCTGCCAGCTGCACACGGGGCAGCATGGGGTGAGATTGGGATGCTCAGTCCAGGCCTCAGGGCGTGCGTGTGTGCAGAGCAGGAGACCCACCACAGACAGCACCCGCGGAGCCAAATGAAAGAGAGGTTCGTGGGTTTATTGCAGCAGCTTGAAAGAGGATGAAAAACTCAGGGGAGGGCTCTTCATGTGCCAGAAGCCTTCAAACGGAAAGATCCCAAACCAACAAGAGCTGATTTGAAAGCACCGAGCCTTTACCTGGCTCTGCCACTGCAGCGTGTCCCCACTGTGGGGTCAGGTGGGAGCAGAGGAGCAGCCAGAGAGGATGGCAGGTTGGGGGTGGGGGGGGGTCATCACAAGAACACCCAGCACCTGTGTGGGAGCACTGGCAGTGAGCACACAAAGCAACTTTGCTGCTCATCGGGGTGACCAGGAAAGGGAGAAACCAGCAACTGTGAATTATTCAACCAGAGAGAGGGGCTTCCTGCTCTTGGCTCCATCACAGAGGAGCAAAGAGCGTGAAGCCCTTGAGAATAAGGCCTAATAACAGCCAAAGATCGGGGGCTTCTTAAAAACAAGCTGAGCCTAACAAGCCCAACCGACTTCTTTGCTCGAGACACTGATGGTGCCGATGATAGAACTTGTTTCTATTCCTCAGCTGAGCTGACCCTTGGGTACCCAGCTCCCTCGTGCAGTAGGGATGGGCAGTGAGACATCACGAGCCACTGCCTTCAGATCAGCAACCACGGCAGGACAGGGAGCTGCACGAGCTGCCTTGTTTCTGCCTTTTTTAATAGGATGAGAGCTCTGAAGCTGTGAGACAGGAATGCGGGCAGAGACCTGGCAGCTCCATGGTGCTCAGCTGAGGAAAGAAAGCTCTGTTAATAACCCGCAACCCCCAGAGGGAGGGAGGGAGGGAGGGAGGGCCGGTTCTGTTTTTGCTTAACCAGGGTCTCCTGCCATTCCTGCATTATAATATCAAAGACCTGTGTGCTGAGAACTAGATACAAAAGCAGGAGCAGCCCCAAATGGACATGTGCCAAACCTGCGGATCTCAGTGGGGTTTGCTGCGGGAGGGCAGGATTGGAGAGGCAGTCTGGGGAAGCAAAGGCTCAGGGGACATGATCAGTCTCTAATTATCCCGCAGTTAATGCGAACGAGCAGCAGGGAGAGGAGAGGGAGGGACAGCAGACACCAGATGAGAAGCACTGACCTGAAGCTAAGGAAGGAGAAGTTTACACTAAACACAGAAAAAAAAAAAAAAGAAATAATCATAGTATAAAGAAGAACTGGCATAAAGCAGACTGCTGCATGGAAAACTCAATGTCAGGATGCACTTACAAGGAAATCAGGTGCAGGAGAGGTGCAACGATGACAGCACCAGAAGGACCCAGTGGTTTCACATCCTTGCTGCTCGTGGTTCTCAATGTCCACGGGTGTGCAGTGCCTGGAGAACAGAGGGGCAATGGTAATCTACCAGCAGCACCACTGTCAGCAACTGCCTGGCCATTTACTGTACTGCTATATCAAAAAGAACAGAGTGTGGTGGTCAGAAACAGTCTAAAGGAGTAGTGAGGGCCATTTCTACCCATCTCTTTTACTGGGAAAATGTACGTGCAGCAGGCACTGAGTGCTGTTGCATTTTAATCTGAGTTCAGTGACTCTGGCTCCTACTCCAGTGCTGAACACTCAGTAAACGATGCTCAGCCACTCCATCCCATCAAAGACCCCCACAAGCACTTGTTTCAGGTTCCAGCACCTCGAGGGGCGAACTCGAACATCTCAGCCGCCTTCAGGTGCCACCAGGGCTGGCAGCTGGATGGGAGCACTGCAAAAGGGCATTTTCTGTCAAGGCCTTCCAAAGGAAAAGAATGGTTTTGATGTTTTATTTCTTATTTTCAGATTGTCAGTCTGAAAGATCAGGATCTTTCTAAAAATATTTTGACACTTCCAAGCAAAATAATATCCGTTCTCTGGCGTACGCATTGATTCTGTAGTAATTCTAATATTTCATACAGAGACATTCTGACAACATAAATGCAATCATGTAGAAAAGCAATTCATACGACCTAAACCCCAACTAACGCAAAACGTGCTGAAATAGAAACCTTAATACAGATCCTTCTGCGTAATTAGAACAAACCTTGTTAACACTTGGAGTATTGTCCAAAGGATTGTCAGGCATATCCCTCACGAGCCCAGCTGAGCATCTTCAAACAGCAGAGAATTAGAACTTGGCTGCACTTGCTGTGGTTCGAGCCAGACAGAAAAACGAGTAACCCAATGGTAATGTGTACTTCAATGGGAATGTAATTTTACTCTGCTGGTTGACTAATGATTTTGGCTGAAAACGTACATCTGCCAAACTGCCCCTTTGTATTGTAATGAGTCAAATCCAATTTCCTATCATCAAACTTGCAGACGGCAGCCAAGAAAATCGTAGCTAATTGAGCTGAATTATGACACTGAGTTTGTAACTCTGCGCAGTGGGGATTGTCTTTGTCCAGGTTACTCACCCAGGCTGAGGTTTTACTTCTGCATTTCAGATTCTAGCAAACAGGTTCTTTCCAATGAGAAACACCTGAGGGGATTTGGACCCACATAATATCACTATGCGATTGCAACCCCTTGGACCTGAGAGGATCCGCGAGGCAGAGCTTCCACATGTAAGGATGAGAATCCATCAGCTTGTTCAAAAACATGGAAGCCCTGTTAGTCCTCGGGTTACAGCACAGCTGTGGCAGACCTTGGTGCCTCTTGTGGGAGATGGGCCAGTGGTTACAGCCACAGCAACCTGACAAAAGCCCCGCGAGCAATAAACCCCTTATCTTTGCACCTAACCTCGTTCATGGCTATGCCCTATCTCAGGTCAGGAGGAGGACTCCTGCCCTGGACGCCCAACTCGCCCTTTGAGTTTCAGGAACAGGCCTGTCCACAGCTGAGGAGCCTTCTGCTTTCTTCCCACCAAGAACTTGTTTGCTGAAGCCTCAGATGAATCCTTCCTATAGCTGTGGTTAACCTCTTCCTATGGTTGGGCTCCTTATGATTCACCTATGCTAAACATTTTGCAATTAAACTCCCCCAGAGAGCAAAACAAGCCTTCATGAGAGCTGCAGAAGGCCTCTGTCTCTGGCTGAACCGGGTCTTCTGCTTTTGTTCCCATGGCTTTTTCATAACTGCTTTGCTAGTTCTCATCCTTGGGTTGCAAACTGGTGTGACCATAAGCTTTCATGAGATGGTTCAAAAATACAGAAAGAAAAAGCGCTGGTGCTGGTGGGGTCTTTCAGTCTACTCTATATAGACTGCTGTTCCTTGAAAATAATCCTTTTTGATTGGTAGGAACACAATTTGATAAGACAACTAAATCCCTTCAGCAAAGCAAATCCCCCCAAATACAGCAAGGTACATATTTTAGGACGCTCCTAAATTCACAAATATAAGCAATTTGCAACAAAGGGCATTGTCACTGAGAGAAGAAACTGCACCATGCAAACAGCTCCAAAAACAAATGCACAAAAGCAAAGTCTGAAAACTGACATCACTGTGAAAGCCATTTTTGAGTTAAAAATAGCATTGGCAATACCTAATTGTTAGTATCTGTTAGGAAAGAGAGTTCAGAGTGCTCACAGCTCAGCAACAATTCTTCAGCACTTCTGTATCAAGGTTTAGTTCCAACTCTGAGCCAAAGTTTGCCATGCAGTTAAAAAGTAAACGAACTTGTGGCTTTGACTCCTCTGTTTCCTTCTCACAGTGTCTTCTACACTCCAACGACAGAGCACACAGCCTGAACACGGAGGCTTCATGTTTTATTAATGGTGTCCAATTCATTTCCTGTTTTCATGCTGATAACCTACCGAGGTAGAGGAAGGAATTCAGGTGGCAAGACCTCAGATCCATTTTTTTTCTACCCATGAACGGTTCTCAAGTGGGTATTTCACCAGCAAAATCTCTTCACTGCATGTATTACTGCACTCCCTCCCCAGCAGAACCTGTGCTGCCTTCATTGCTGTGCCTCAGAGAGCCTCTGTGCTCTCCTCAAAGTGAGAGCCTGGAGGTTCTGATCCGATCAATGCTCACTTGCTATTTCCACTGCTGTCCTTTCTACGTCACCAGTCTCACAGTGCACCAAAACCTTACCCCAGCAGAAATCTCTTTGTCAAACCAAGCCTGCATTAGCAATACCGTTCCCTGTTTGTAGGAATGCCAGTTAATTCCTGGTTAAAGACAAACCACTGCAGCAGTCAACCCAGAAGCTGTTCACAGAGATCTCACTTTTGACCGAAGCAGGGTTACCACTCTAATGAAATGGGGCAATTTTAAGAAGCCCAACACTTTGTGCATCCTTTTCTGTCCTGTTCCAAGCGAGCTCTCCACACTTACAATACTCTATGAGACACAGCTACAGCACAGTGGCAGTACTGGAAGGGGTCTACCCATGTGGGAGGTAAAATACATTAGGCACTGAAGATAAGTGGTAATCCCAGCACCTGGGGAAGCTGGAGTTGGTGCAGTACCTGCCAAGTGCTGTCTGCCATATGTGCTACGGGTGTTTGAAATGCAGACCTTGCTCGGGCACCTCCTGGGAAAGCAGACAGCTCCGCTTTGGCCCAGCAGCAGCTCTGAGCACCTCATTAGCTGCTTTCTTTCAAGAGACATCAGCCAGGAAAGGTGACCACGCTAACAAGTGCCATGTCCCAGAGCAGAGGTTCTCGTGGGGAGCAGCAGTGCTGCAGCACCGTGTGGGCTCTGCCCAGCAGCAGCACTGCTGTTCAGTGCAGCCCTGCCCTGTGCCACTTCATGCCAGCATTCACAGAGGCCAACTTTGCAGTTCCTCAGGCTGCAAACACAACTCAGAGGCGAGTCTGACAAAACACTCCTGCAAACAGCATACAACTCCTTTCTGAAAGATAAGAAACCATGTTTCCCCAATGATTCTTGTAGTGGCCAGAGATGCCCATCCTGTTGCAATGCTTCCCCTTCCCTTTAAGCAGGAAACACATTAACAATTGCTCTCCTCCAGCTTCTTCTTCCTCTGAACGCTTCCCACTGAGCAAAGAGCAGTTCCCTGCACAGCCCACACGTGGCTCAGCGTGGCCCTGCAATGTGGTACAGACGGGGCTGTGCAACTGAACTCTTGGGGTTTCTTTTAGGACGTTTTTCTTTGAAAGATAACCAGTCCTGAGATGGGATCGGTAACCTCCTCTGTGCTGGCAGCAGACGTGCACGCCTGGAGGTGCAAGTGTGTGGTCCTGGGTGTGGGGAAGGAGGTGGGGGGGAGGGGGTGACCTCAATATTGGAGCTGAATTCAGAGCGGACTTTTCTTGTTTTGCCTTCTCTTGCATCGGGAACCCCAAGCACTAAAAGCAGGAGTTCCCTTTCCCACCTGTGATGGAATAAAGATGCATAGCTGAGCTGCCACTTGGTGGGCAGAATCACTGTGGGACTCTGGGGGGCTCACACAGGCTCTTCTGCCTTCTGATTTTCTAAAGCTCACCTTCAGTGCTATTCTCACGGATTCAGAGGAGAAGAAGTGCCATTATTTTACAAATGGGAGCAAAGACTCTCAGGTCAGCCAGGACATTTGCAGCTGGGACACACAGGAATGCCCACACACCACAGTAGTAGTTTGGAAAGGGGAGAACTGGCCACCTAAAACCCCCTCAACATATTCAATGTGAACACTGAGTGGATACACACAGACCCACGTGTGTTGCTGGAGCCTCAGTGCCCAGCTTCCTCCTGTCTCAATGATTTAGCTCTGGACTGGCAGGGAGACAGGACCACAGGACTCTGCAATTCTTCCCTTACAGACAATTTTTGTTTGACTTGTTGTTAATCTGTGGTGACAGAAACTCCACAGCCCCCCAGCAATCTGCTCCAGCAGTGACCTACCTCTACCATCAGAAGGATTTCCTATTTTTTCCCCTGACTCTCCAGGGCCCAGTTTAAGCCATTATAAGAAGAGTGTGGTAGAACAGAGCTCTCCCTCCTCCTCGCTGCACCATTTTCCACGTGTGATGGCAGCTCTGCTGTAGCCCATTTGTCTCCTCTGGACCAAACAAAACACAAGCACGCTTCTGTCAGTCCCTCTTTGCACGCTGTGCTTTCTAACTTTCTCTTCAGACGTCCTTACTGTTCACTTTCCAGATGTGCATCAGCTGGAGAACGTCTCTCATGAATTCCACTTCAGGTTTTGCTGCTGTTCAGCAGTGTGGAAGAATGGCTGCACGTCTTCGAGCGACACATTCGTACCCCTTAGCACAGTGTTGGACTGGTTCTGTAAGAATTAAAAAGAAGTTAGATTACATTTTCAAGCCCTGAAGTGTGATGCAATGTCAGGCACTGAAGTACCTACAGCCCTGTGGGTCTGATGGGGCAGAAAATAGAAGAATCCATGTTCCCATCCCCACGCCCAGTACAATATGTATTGCTGATAACATCAAGAACCATTTCATCACGTGACCCAGCTGGCATTGCTGACAGATCCTAGCATCTTCTTTATGTTTTATAAAGAAAATAAGTTATCTAACGATCAGTGCCCCACAGGGGTGTGTGGCACCTCGCTTAAATGCATCGCAGATCAGAAGACTGAAGTCCTTTTTGGAACATTTTTTTTTAATTGTCAACGCAGTAATCAGCCCAAGAATGTTTCTGACTGGAGGCAAAATAAGTGGATTTTAAACCACTGTCCCTTTTTTATGGTTATTGACTACTTTGAGTGTTGGCTGCTCCGGTGCTGGAGGGATACAGGTGAAGAGCTGCCAACTGCTTGGGATCACCCAGCTCTGCTGACGGGCACTGTCACAGGGTGGCACGTTATGTAAGTGCTCCTGCTCTGCATTCTTGGCAGCAGACCACATGAAATTTCCCTTCAGATGTTGATGGGATAAAAAAAAAAAAAATTATATGTATGAAAATCACCTTATCATTTACAATGCAAATCTTGGAAGGAAAGTTGGTAAATTAAGTTAGAGAATTGCCTAAATTAAGCTGGCATTCTATTCTAGTGCTTCAAACTCTGAAAACATTGCTGGCTGACAAAACAAGCCCTGGAATGATTAGCAAAAACCCTCCTTCAGAGGCAGCAGACGAGCAATCCCTTTGAACCTTCGCAGCACATCATAAACGCTCAGCAGACTTACAGTGTGGCAGTCCCAGTGCTATCAATTATTTACCCTTTTTCTGTTTACCTTCAGGCAGCAAGTAATTATTTTTAAATATTAATTTAGTTGTGTCATGTACAGTTTGTGGTTTAGCTCTGAGATCTGAGATACAGAAAAGCAAACTGCATCTCAAATCACATTTAGCTAGTGACGCATTGATAGTCGGATCCCCACTCCGGCGACTCAGCAGCTGCACTCAACTTCTTCCATCATTAGAAACAAAACTCTGTTCATTGTGGGAATGTGAAAGCAATTTTCTTAATAGGAAAAGACACTTTCTTTTTTTTTTTTTTAGAGTTCCAGAAATCGGAAAATCTAAATAGGAGAATATTTTGTTCTAGAAAGTTTCAGGTTTCTGCAGCTGAATATTTTTTTTTCCTCTTTTTGTACCCCTCAAAATTTTCCCCACAGTGTTCTATTCTTTCCATCTTCAGCTAATTTAGGCTGGGAAGAAGTCGGCTGCTGTTCCTGTAGCCCTGAGAGAAAGAAATCCTGGGGGACAGGAGCTGCCTTCCTGCACTGAAAACACAACTTCTTAGAACCTCAAAGGAGAAGATGGCTCTTGTCAGCTCACATGAATGTCTTTCCACTGGAGATTAGTTCTTTCTTTATCAAAGTTCCTGCCAGGAAAACAAACACTCCTTCTGATTCGCTTGTACTGAGATACAGATGCCTGTCCACAGAGAGGTGGAAACAATAGCAAGTTCAGGGCGAACTGCTGGTTCCAGCAAGAGCAGCAAGACTGGCATCTTCCTGAACCAAACCACTGCTGACTTTTGGAGAAACCTGCTGATGCTCAGGTTTTGTACTGTGGCACTTCCAACTTTTCCTTAGCGTAAGCTCTTGGGAAGAAGTGTTGATTGCAGCTGTCTCTGAGACAGAAGCAAGGAGAAACAGAACCCCAACAGCAAAACATGCCCACCTTTGCTGGTTATTGCTGGTTCTGCCAGCATTACAGGCCTCAGCTGGTCATTTCTCACACTACAGGGTTCTGCACAAGTCCATCAAAACCAGCAGTGCATCCTCCTGAGAAAGCACTTGTGGCTACATTGTGAACTGTGATACTGCACTGGAAAACAGACTGGAGAAAAAAACATGAGCAGCATCCTATGATCGCAGGATCAAGCTAAGATGCAACACTGTTCCAGCAAAGGAATACCTGTAAAATGACCCAGTGAGCATCAGTGTTTCATAATGAGAAAAAAACAACAGTGATATCTGTTCAAATCATATTCATCCTGCCCCCCCAGCTTTGCTTCCTTAAGTCATGCCTACCTGTCAATCCTGCCCCATTATTGCTGCTGCTACAACCTCGCTAATGTGCACTCATGTTTTCTGAGAGAGGGGCCACGTCATGCATCTTTTTTTAATCTGAGCAGGAAATTGCAACCTCTGGTTCACCTCCAGTTCACCTCCCACCTCCCCCACCACTGTAAATGTGGATGGAAGGGCCAGCACCAGCAGCTGTGATCATGTGTGGCGTGAAGGGAGAGCCACCACAGCAACAAACTTTGCGTAGTCTGCAAGAAATCTGCTCCAGCTGAATGGGTCCCTGGGAAATCCAGATGCTTTGTTTTCATTCTAATCCAAAGTACTGCACATCATGCTTCAGCTTAGAGGTTTAACATTGCTGTATATTGGTGAAGTCTTTTGTACTTTTTGTTTGGTTGGTTTTTAAAACAAAAAATTCCATTATAAAAGATTTTTCTGGAACCAAAGCAATCAGAAGCCTCTCTCCTATTTCCATTCTGGACTCCTACTTGACTCCAGGGTCAGACACCAGTACACAGATAAACATATTGTACAGACTGAGGCCATTAAGTTGCCTTGCTCTGGATCTCATGGCACGTGCTTACCTCTGATCCTAACATGGGAAGAAAAGACAACACCATCTAAAAGGAGGTCTGATAAAGCAGCGAGGCAACCAATAAAACATTCCAAAAGCAAAGCAAAGGCAACATGGAACAGCAGCAATGGAAGAACAGCACAAAACCAGTGTTTTGTTATAGCAGCAATGCTCTCTCTACCTTACAGTGACAGGAAGAAAAGCATCTGTGCTCTTGAAACAAGGAAGAAGGGGAGAAAACTGGTTCCACGATGAAGGAATGTCTGAGCAGTGGGTGCCTGGACTAGATTTTCCCTCAGCATCAGCGCTACAGGGAACTAATTTAAATGGAAGACTCACGAATAATCCACTGCAGCAATATTAGGAAAACTGAATTAGTGCTTTACTGCTATCCATTAGAGTAAATAAACTTGTAACTCTTGGAAGATCAGCTGTAGAACTCAACTCTTCAGACTCCCAACAGCTGGGCTTGTTTCGACCTGTCCTCCATTCTGCCTCTGCAGTTACCTCCCCGACAACAAGACACAAAACGGAGCAACCAAGTGGGCCTGTGATCAGAGTCAGCAAACTCCCAAAACTTCCACCTGATCTATAGGCTTTTTATCTGGTGTTAGCAAACAACTCTGAGGCTGGAAATCACCTCTGCTTTGCTGGCTTGGCTCCCATTTACCTTGGTAGCAACATTGACCAAATGCTGCCTGGACAAACTCCAAGTTTCTCTTAACCTTGTCCGGCAGATTTAGATCACATCCTTTCTCGAAGTCATTTTCATCCAAGGTGAATGAGGATAACGGCCGAAGAACCAACTCAAGTGTTAAGGGTAACGGCGGTGACTCCTCTCTTCCCACCAGGAACCATGCAAGTAGGCAGAAGGCCACAGACCCCAAGGTGAATCAGTTCCTTCAGAAGTGCAAGTGGAATACATAAAGACACACCGAGACTATGTATATTCTACCCTACAGGGCCAATAATTTCTTTTTTTCAGGTTAAATCTGCCTCACTTTCTGATACAGATTTCTACAGCTGCGTGTAGGTCAGCCCCATCTTCAGCCTTCCACGAGGTGGCACGGTGGGTGTGTGATGATGGCTTCAAGCTGAACATGAAGACAGGGGAACGGAATAAATCACAGAATGATAGAGAAGATACCTCATTTTTAATAAGGATGGGAAGATAAAGGTTTCTCTTTCTTACAAATTCACATTAATTCAGTGTATTAATGAGCAGCACGCTAGTATGACACAGCTCTTTCTTCATGGCTCTTGGTTCCTGTGAAAAAGCTATTGACAGAGCCACAGACAGAACCAGTGGGGCAAGAGTAACTGGAACACAGCATTCATTAGCTTTGGTCACTGCTAGTTATAAACAAATCTGAAGTCTAAAGCCTTATCTATGATAGCACTGAAAAGCAGGTCCCTGTCAATATAAATCAGAGATCATTTCAAGAGTAGTAATTCCATACCCACATATCTGAGCATCTATATCATAACGTTGCTGAGATTTACTTTGCAAATGCATCATACAAGTAAAACTGAAACCTATAGTGTTCTCCACGAGCTTAAGAAAAGAAGAGTAAAAGAGCTGAGTAGAAAAGTTTTTAAAATCCTATTTCTGGTAATCTATACATATCTCCTGTTAAAATTAACCGATTCTGTGTGCTATGCATATCATAGAGATCCACATACCCAGGAGCATCCTGTCTAACCATTAGTCATGACTGATAACGAATGAAGAAATAAAAGTTGTGGCAACTGGACCTGTAGGTGACTCACACCCTCATACTGATACAAACTGCTTTTGTCAATTATGTTTTTTTAAGCAAGAGAGCAGGCAGTGCTACTGAATCTCATACCGTGGGTTTCACAACAGCAGGTTTGTCAGGCAGAATTTAAATGAGGAAAAGTACGATGCAAAGGGCCAGAAAGAATTCTACCTCACAGACTGAAGGCAGGAGATGCAATGATACAGATAGCTCCAAGTCAAATGCTAACTGTTGGCTCCTCCTGGAAAGCAGCATCCAAAATGGTAAAGCAAACCTTAAAAAATCCTGTGAAGACAGCTACTCTGCCTACAGCTGCTGCACACTGCATTGTTTTAAGCTTCCAGAAAGTTAGTAGCTTTATGCCATATATGCGTACATAAATATTTATGTATATAGATACAAAACACTGTTGTTGTATGAGAAAAAGGCAAAAAAGCCGTGGACTTTTAATCCCTAAACAATGATTGCTGTGATGAGGCAATCACCCTATCAGTCATAGCAGATGAGAAACATTGTTATGGATCTATTGTCTGTGCTGCTGTAGACAGGAGTGAAGCTAAAGCACTACGGACCAGGTCTGAAATCAGCAAGAAGCATGAAATTCCACCTGTGTGTCATTCCTGAGTGTAACATGCCATGCTACACTGCTTGTAGCACGAGTACAGCAGTCAGATGCTTTGTGATTTCAGGTGGAAAACAGCCTGTTATCAATTCAAGTCCTACAACAGCCTGACAAGTCCCAGACACCACCAGCAGCTGACTTCAGGCTTCAGCTTAGCTCTCAATGCACTTCACAGACACCAATCTCACAATTAGTGTTGTCATTATGAAGCAAAATGTGCAAAGTCCTATAAATATCATAAGGTCATCTGTTATTTTTGTCACCGATTTCTAAGAGCAGTGCAGGCACATATTTCATAGGATCACAGAACAGCTTTTGTTGGAAGGGACCTTAAAGCCCCCCAGCCCCACCTCTGCCCTGGGCTGGCTGCCTTCCACCAGCTCAGGGCTGAGGGACACCTTCAGGGAGGGGGAAACCCACGCTTCTCTGCACAGCAGCGTAAAGAATTGGGTAAAGAATCTCTTCCTAATAGCCGATCTAAATCTAACCTCTTTCAAAGACATCACCCCCTGTCCTACTGCTACACTCTGTCGTAAAGTCCCTCCACACTGTTCACGTAGATCTCCTTTTGGTACCATAAGGCTGCTATGAGGTCACTGGGATGAAACCTCGGCTTGGGGAAGGAAGGTTTAGAATAGATAACAGGAGGAAGTACTTCACAGAGTGTTGAGGTGCAGGAACAGGCTGCCCAGATTGGTGTGGACGCACCGTCCCTGAAGATGTTCAAGGCCGGGTTGGATAGGACCCTGAGCAACCTGGTCTAGTACCAGCTCTGGATGCTGAAGGCTGGAACTGGGTGATCCTTTGGGTCCCCTTCCAACCCAAGCGGGATTCTACCACTCTCCTCCGCCTGTCCCCGCTGCTGTCCGTGGTGCTGAACGGAGCGAACCGAGCGCGTCCAACACCAGCACCGGTCCTGAACTACAAGGAACCCACGGGAGAGAGGGGAGCAAAAGCCGCCTGTCCGGCCTTCCGATTCTCACAGTCGGTTTTCAGGGACAATCAGGGCAGCCAAGAAAACAGTGACATGCAGAAATGGCTGATAAAATTGCAATGAAACGTCTGTTGACATTGATTTTGAGCCCGCGGCCAGAGATGAATGATTGAAACACTAGGCTTGTTAAAGCTAGAATGCTTTTGATTCCTCTTCTCTGCGCTGAACAAGATTTAGCTGGAGGGAAGTTAACAATCAACTAATTGACATTGAATTAACCATGAAATGCAGTATAACTACTTTTCTTCTGAAGTACTCTTCAGCAATGCTTTAACAAGGCTTTTAATTAATGATTATTACTTATAATACACAGTAGATCTTCTTTTATTTGTTTTAAAATCTGGTGTCCTTCAAAGGTGTCAACCTAAGTGCTCTCTGTGCTCACCTGTCTGCTAATGGAATCCAAACAAATGATCGAAATAAAAGCAATAGCTTCTCCCTCTTGCAAAGCATTAACAACACATCACTTTTGCCATTTTACAGTTCGGGTTAAGAAAGAAATATTCCATAAAAATGAGGTTAGAAAATCCGTTGCATCCTTTGGCAAAGGTGGAGAAATTGAGGGAAAGCTATGGCACATTTTCAGATAATCCACTGAATTCTCTATTGCCTTTGGAATAATAATAGCATTTGAAGAACTGCCACTTGCAAGAGCAAATAAATAAAGTAAAATAAAATAATTAAAAGGAAATGCTTGTTTGCTGCACAATTGAGAACATGGAATGGCACTGACAGCAGTGGGCACAATTATCATCAGTGCAGCTGCATGTGATGGGGAGATGGCAAAATCTGTGTTGCTAATAGCTGCAGCAAGCCTGTGAGTGGAATATTGCTCAGAGAACAAAGCTGAATGCATCACAAAAACGACCAGAAGTATACAGGTAAAAATCAAATGCAAGGCAGATTTCTGCATGTTAAGAAGAAATTACTATAGCAGCAGTGGACATCACTTGTTAATGTAACTTCCCTCTCACCTGTGAGACATTCTCCTATATTTTAGAGAAGCACAGGGACATGGAGGGAACCAGGGGCTTGTCCCCTACATCTTCTGAGAGAACTCTACTCTTCAGGTAAGTTTAAGAGAGTGTTTCTTCAATTTCTGGTGTTCCTGGTCACATTTTCTCCAAAAAAAAAAATACTGCCTTGACCCTGAGAAATCTTCCTGATCAAATGTTTGTCACTGTAGGAGCATGCTCATCACTACTATCAACACAAAAACTTTTTGTACGAGAAAACAATCCTAAGAGCTTTCAAGATGACAGCAAGGCAGGCACAGACTGCCTGGAAGGAGAGGGCTGTGTGCCAGCAGGGCTGAGCCAGATGGGGCACTGCGGGATAAATCTGTTGCACGGAGCACATGAAGGTGTAGTGTGCACGAGGCAGCAGGTAGAAAGCTTGTGAGAATTTCTCTCCCAACTCACTACAAATTGGGCAACGAAAATTGCAATATCTAACAGATGACACTGCCTACAGACTTTAACCCTTCAAGTGGCAGTTTACTGGCTGCATTCCCTTTCTGTTCTCCAGCACTGCAGTGCTTTCCTTCCACCTGTGTTAACAGCCAGGAAACAAGATAAGTTTAGGGCTTTTCTTTTTTTTTTTCTGGACTTGAAAAGTAAAAAAATAAAAATAAAACAAGTCGTAAAGCTCAATTTATCAAGTGAGGGACTCTGCTGGAGGGAGCGAAGTGCTGAAAAAGGGAGAGATACAGTATCGCTTAAAGCTTTGAGTTCACACAAAGCATTCCCTTTCAGCAGGTGTAGACATCAAAATAAATAGCCCTCTGGCAATCTTCCAGACGGCCTAAATCTCCAGGCATATTCAGCCTGATTACCTTAGATTTTTTTTTTTCAGGCTCACTGTCTCTGCATTTACTTGTTCGACATCCCTTGCCAGCTACAGGGAAACAGCTGTGTCTGGCCTAGGGTGTGAACATCTGGTTCTGTCATATCCAGCTGTGAGTCTTCTGCAACACAACTCCATTACGTACTAGTATAGACAAGTGCAAGTAATGAGCACTGAAGGAAACAATTTCAAACTACTCATTCACAGGAGAGGGGCCTGCAGAAGTTCCAGCTTTTCAGAAAGGGAACACAGTGTAAATGAACTGAGAAGTGAGAAGATCTGCAGAGTACTCTAGACTGCAGAGACAGCAAAGTTCTCTATGCTGAAAGGAGTGGCCCTTATTCCTTTGTCAAACAACTGCTGTAATCTTCAGTCTGTTTCAGCTCACACTGCCAGGTGCTGTGAAGGTGTTGGTCCCAGGTTTCAGTCACTGCTACAGATAATATCAGTGCCCTAAAAGAAGAACTTTAGTACTGTTATTATTCAATTTCTCTTCTGGTGAGTGGTCAGTATTGAAACTCCAGACAACTGATAGGTTGACAGCCATCTGGTTGATGCCTCATCCCTGGAGACTTTCAAGTCAAGGCTGGTCAAGGCCCTGGGCAACCTGATCTAGCCATGGTGTCCCTGTTCACTGCAGGGGAGTTGGGCTAGATGGCCTTCGGAGGTCCCTTCCAACTCTAAGGCTTCTACGATTCCAATAAGAAGCAGCTGCCCTCCTGCATCCTGAGATCAACCCAACAACATGTCATGGAAGCATGCAAATAGCAGGGAGGGGAGAGCTGGAGGATCAAGTTCATCTCCCACAGGCACCAGCAGGCCTGGAAGAGTCGAGCAGGCTGAGCAGGTGAGAGGCATGATAGTCCCAGGGCTCCGAAACAACAAGTGAGTTTCACACAGAGGTGCTGATGGCATTAACACACTGGCTGGAATCATCCCTCCGAGCCAGGCTGTGCTCAGCCCTTCTGCCGAGGATAGGTATGAATTTGGAAGAAAGAAGAGAGAAGAAAGACAGCGGATATTATTTCTTCCCTGCACATCTTCACTTCAGCAAGGATCAGCCAGGTTTCCAGCACCTCCCATGAGACCACAGCTCTACTCGGTGGCACACACAGCTCACGTTCTGCCACAGAACTTGCAAAATCTCCCTGTGGCAATATGAAACTGGGGCTTTCAGGACTACCACAGGATTAGGCTGCAAGCCTTGCAGAACTCTTAGGGATAAAAGGGAAGAAATATCTGTTTACCAAAGCACTACTGTCAGGAAAGTAAAACTAGGCTCAGTTGTGCCTCACATACCAGTACAACTGCTAACCACATAGTAAGGAAGGGGTAAAGCTTCCAACCTGTGCATCTTCATTACAGGAGCTTACTTTTACACTACACCTTCATTTTAGCTGCTGAGCCTGGTACAGCTAGCACAGGATGCCTCCTTCTCAGGCCGTGTTGTTGGCAGAACTTGCGTTGCACAGCCTCTGAAAGCCAGACCAGTGAGCAATACTGTTTGTTACCTTCTCCTCTCACTCCTTAGATGAACACGCAGAGTCACGCACACCACGGTGATGCTCAGCCTCTGTGTTCCCATGCAAGATCTGCAGGATGCACAGACAGAGCTGGAGGCAGTGTTGCCTTTCCCCATCCTTCCAGCCGCAGCACTATTTCTCTCCTAGGGGAAAATTACAGGTTCTTCTCAAAGAGGAAAGTTTCTCATTTCCCAGACATTTCTTGGCTAGTCATTCAGGCTGCCAGTCTTCTGGAGAAAGTGTTCCCAACACACCACTCCTCCACGTAAGGCTTGGCTGGTGGAGCCGTGGGTTCCGTAGGTTCCTTCATCCCCCATTCTCTGATTCTGGTTGCGTTGACTTGTCAAAAAACAAGGAGCGTAATTAGAGGGAACAGGTCCCAGGATGCCTCTTCCACTTTTGGCAGCTGACAGAAGATGTGAGCTCAGCACTGCTGAATTCCACACCTCAGTCACACCCTTTGGAAATGCTGCAGCACATCAATCACACCGATAGATCACAATGCCACCTGTGATGGCCACCTACAATACTGGGTCACAGAGCTGAAAAAACAGCAATCCCTTCTTTATCAACCTCAGAGATGAGACTCCGTCACCACAAGCACTGACACTTTCATTTCCTCCCTGACTATTGCTTCATTTATGCTTTGTCCATGACTGCTCCCCTTATATATTCTCTCAGGTGTTTTCCTTTAGATGAGCGGGCGCTGAGACACACTTGGCAGCTGAAGGCTTTCTCAACCTTGCTTTGTTGGCCAGCTCTCCTTATTTCTCCCAAGACCATGCTGAAATGGTCTCCTTCACTAACCATTCTTGTTAGCCCATCAAGTCCCAATTGTATTAGTTTATCTCGATACTAATTGAAGAAGAAGAGCTATATTTAGGACAGAGAAAGATGGGTAGATAGATTTGAGAGTTTAATTTATGTTTCAGTAAGTTACAATGCTGTCAGTTGCTTTTGCTTTCATAGATTTTCTGCCAAACGGGAATTTTCCCTCAAGGAAGCTCCAAAAACCTTCTCAGCCTCTCAAAAACTATTTGTTTGGCTCAGTTAACTCAGGGTCTCTTAAAATTTTGTCAAACACATCAAACCAAATGGCCCCAGGCAAAGATCTTGCACAGCAAGTTTCAACCCACACAAACTTCCAGCACTAGCTTGTGAACCCCTGGAAGCACAGGCTTACAAAGGACACTTTGTGTAAAGAGGAGGACCTCCGAAAGGTTTTGATCCTTCATAGTACAATGAACATGAACAGTTTGACCAATTTCACCAAACCTGGTGCTGTGGCTGTATATGGCATATTTCTGTTTTCTACGTAACCATATGTCTCTGGGGGTCTGAGTGGCAGTTCAGGTTATAAAGTCCCTCATGAAGTAGGAATCCAGCTTTAATACTGTTAACCACTGCAGCTAGCCTCGAAGCTTAGCTGTCTGTCCTTTTCTCCCCCCTCCTTCAGAAAAGGACAGTCTTTTTGCATTCACCTTTCCAGATCTCTACCTTGTTGCATAGTGCTCGTGCGACAGTTGTGTTCACTGCTCTCAACAACATCTTATGCGAAGCTCTGAACAGAGAATGCTCGATGCAGACAGAAAGAAAGCTGACTTTCAAGGGATGATGCCGCAGGATTTCGTGCACACCCAGCCTCTGTACCACAGCACATCAATCCAAGCAAGATCACTACGATCAAACCTGGTCATGTGAATTTCTAGGATGCCACGTATAATCCAAGCAGACTGTCCATTTTTCATTATGTAACAAAACAACATAAATGGTAAATTATCCAAGCATAGAACAGCACCTTGCACACTCACAGCTGACTTCATCTTATTTGCAGTGCAGCGTGAGCTCAGGTAAGTTGAAGGACAAGAGTGATATAGAGATGCAGAGTACCATGTCACAGCCTCCCTGACGTTCACATTTGTCTTTTCTGACAATACCTAATAAAGCTCAAATGACAAAAGGTGACATACTGTATGTGTTTTATCTCATTAATTATTAAGCATATTTATCTCTTAAATCAGATGTGACTTGCACCACAACATCAGTAATTAAATTAAATATTGATGCGTGATGGTTGTGTGCCGAGGCTGCATGGGTAAGTGGAATTGCCATATCTAATTAACATCCTGCAGAAGTAGCCCCATTAGGGTTGTTAGTTAAACCTCCAAATCGTAACAGTACCAGAAGCGTTACCAGTATTTAACAACCCTAATTAATAGGAGCTTCATCAGATTTGATGAATATCTTCACCCGTCTTGGGGGCCAACGATTGGACTTCTGTTGAATTACTGCAAAGTTGCGACCCGTTTAGAACCACTAATGCTGCCATGTTTTACCTTCGCATCCGTGAGGCAAGGCTGCTTGTTTGCTCTCCTGATGATCACACAGCAGCAGCACAAGGTTAAAGAGCAGAAAAAGCACCAGAGGTGACTCTCTCCACCATTCTTTTGGTGGTGGCTCAGATTTCCCTCTTCTTTTATTGCCAGAGCATCACATGTGAGAGAACACTACGTCTGCATGGAGAGCCTGCCTGCCCTCTGCAAGGCTGCAGGCTCGGCTGGTGCCCCCAGTTTTGAGTTCTACCTTCTGCCTTACTGTATATGGCATTTCACCTTGGAGAAGGCTACATTTTTTCTTTTTCCTAAATGCTCATTAATTTCTAGTGTTCTACAAGCAGTTTTCAGTGACATTATGCAGTCCTGATTGCTGTTCTCCTGTGTGCTGAGCTGAGAATACAAAATTACTTTGCTTGGGATTAGCTGCAGATTCCAGCCAAGATTTTGGGACAAAATACAACTACATCACTCCTCACAAAATACAATTCAAATAGCAGTTGTTACATGGTCTGAGTATATTGCATCATTGGAAGTGATTAATGCTCATGTTCATTTAACTACGACATGCTACTCTCTGCTGCCACTGAGCGAACAAATATCGAGTGCATTACAAAGCTGTTCCCCAGTTTGTGCTTTAGAAGCCGCTCCAAATCTGGACCCCCTTCCCAAGAGTCAGAAAATAATTCTCAGCTGAAAAGATTCCTTCTGCAACTCCTAAAAGTAAATGACAACGGAGGGAATTGTGCCCTACCGACTGCCTCAGGGCTGCTGCAACTGCACCCGGAGGTTGTGGTCATAACGAGAGGGTCTGATACTGATTTTCTTCCCATCTCTCTCATTACAGCCAATCCGGCCTGTGCTGAGATTATTTATTACTCTCAGCAGCGAAAAGGTTCAAATGCTATTTCTTATTCCATTACCACCCTGTCTCACTGCCCTTCTTCCTTCCACCCAGCTCCGTCCCTCCACGGCTGTTGCCAGTGACTGCATTTCTTGCTTACTCCATCAAAACACAGACCTAACCCAGCGTAACACACACAGCTGCATCAATACTTCGCCTTGCGCAGAAACCACGTGTGCTGCCAAATAAAACCTGAAGCCTTCAGGCCACCCCAAAGCTGCAGTCACACGAACTTGTGCCACGGTGTCACCCTTCTGTCCCTGCAGAAGGTGCCACCACTGAACCAGCCACCTTCCTCTTGCAGGCACCACCTGCCAGCGTGACTTGGTATAATTACTCCATTAATCAAGGCCAGGCAGCCCTTCAAAAACAGCATAGCTGCATACACAAGGCTCCAGGTCCTTCCTAGAGCCTCGATAGCAAGAAGAGTTTGAAAGAAGCTGAAAGTACCAGCCATCATTTCAGCTCTGCTCTGCAGGGAACACGGTATCTAGCCACGGGGAAGAGACTTCTTTTGGTCAGACACAAACGCTACCTGTGCCTGTTTGGCAGGTAGGAGCAGGCTCAGGAGTTCTCACCACACAGATACTGAATGCAAATGCTAACTGTGACAAGTGCAAACATATTGCTCGTGTTTTAGTGAGGCAGCAGAACGAGCTCTCTCTCTCATTTTTTTTCTCTACAAGGCAAGAAAAAAAAAAAAATCACACCTGCTTATGGGTGGATCTCCCTGAGCATTTTGGGATGCAGCATCGGTAGCTCTTCTTCTAACACACTCAGGGCCAAGCGAGTTACCCCTTGTGCTAACCAAGTAGACTGCCTGTCAGATTTACTGACATTCCAAGCAATGCATCAAACGCATTTCTAGAAACATGTGCAGCAGCTGAGTGTTTAACAAACTTCACCATCCTTTAAGTGTCAGCTTACATTGCTTGAGGAGTCTGACTGTATCATTTTGCATTTAGGATTTTTTTTTCCTCTTCTTTTCTACTGAGCAGTCACATTCTTGGTTGAATAGGCAGTATTAAGACATTATAGCATTTGAAAGCTACTGACAGTTTTGTGGCTACTTCTTCTTGAGGGATGTAATTTCCTTTATTAAGACCCAGACAAATTACAACACAGATAAAGGTGCATCCATTTGAAATAGTCAGTTCCAAGCCAAATCTTAAAACACATGAAGTGAAAGAACCTTCACCATGCATTTATGGAATCATATTCTTGTTCGCTGTTCCTCTCTCTCCTTTCACCCAGGTTGCATGATTATTAACAAGAAGTCTGATACTTAATAGTAACTAGACGTGTTCCCCAGTATGTTCTGAGTTAATGCTGTCACCCCCCACCCTCCCCCCCAGTTTTGCTTCCTGGGAAAAGTCACAATGCTAACTCAACCAAGAGAGTTGTGCAAACACATAGATATTTCCCACTTAGAAAAGCTGTCTGCAAAGAGCTCTGTGAAGAGCTCTCTTTTTATGACTGACTTTGCCAGGTACAATGCAGAACTGGTGCAGCTATAGGACTGAGCTATCCTTGACTGGTTTCTCAGCCCTGTACCCAGATGCTCAGGTTAACTGTGCCATACACTAAGAGAAAGGTCCCCTGTGGGCACAGCCACATGACTGTTCTGCATATTGTATACGGAGTGCAGATCTATCTTTCTGTAACGCCACTGGTCACAGTCGATGGTATTACTCAGAGAAGGTAAAAACAACCTGAAAAGAAGAGCAACTGGAGACCAAGTGGGGTCCTTAAAGGAGGGGATTTCAGAACAGACAGGCAGAAGAACAGCAAGGATGAAAGAAATGACTCTATCAGATCACCCACATTCCAGGGCAGTTTAGGACTTGGCTTGTGCTAGCATGAGAGCCTGCTCCGTAACACCATGGCTGCCCACAGCTGCACCATTCTGTTTGGCACGGCCAGGTGCTTTTCAGGCTCCCTATTCCCGTGTGCATCATCACTCTTCCCAGCACTGCTGAGCTCCCACTCCTCTCTCCAAGCCATGCGAACTTTGATGGCAGTGGAACTATCCAGATTTCATGCTTTTAAATAGCACATGCTGTATTCAATGAATTTCAAAGACACGCTAAGCCCAAATTACTGCTATCCATGGATCTTGAGAAGCTTTTATAAATGGCTGCATTACAGTGCAGTACAAAGCAGTGATTTCCATAATGCTTGTCTAATGTATAGAGCATTTTACATAGAACAGGCCCCGTTTCATCTTGAAATGCTTTTTAATTAATTCAATTCATTAATACTGCTTGTCATGGCTAAACTCTTGAGACTTAACAAAAACTTTACTTCAGCAGTTGTCAACACATTTCATTAAAACATATGTTTTTGAATGCTTTCGGATAACATCACTATTCTTCATATGTAGAGTGCAGTACTTAAATGTATTAAATAGAGAAGAAGAGGGCAAGCATAAACCTTTGCTCTGTATTGACAACGCTGCATTTAGAGATTAGAAAGGGCTGTGCCATCCTGGGTGACAGCGTGGCCCTTTGCTTACCAAAGCTAATTTGCCCCCAGTGCTCCGGAGGGGCACTCCACTCCCCCAGCACTTTGGGGGCTTCCCAAGAAATCCTCGGTCCTTCTGTCCCCATCACATTCATGGAAGGAAGGCAGAAACAGAGCACAGGCAGAACTGGCAGCTGAAGAGGCCATCTAGGCTTTTAGGATGACTGTCCACTGGACAAAGGGTCAGTTGGATTTTGTACCCTTTTCAGACAAGGAAAACCTATGAAAATCACTGAGAAGCTTCAAAACTGGCAGCAAAATAAGGAAATCCGTGCAAGGAGATCAAGGAGGAGAGAGATGGATGGCCTGAAGATGATGCACCAGATTGATAACAAAAAGACTCTTATGGAATCCAGTGAAAAATACAAGAATACAATGAGTTTGGAGCAAATTAAGACAGGCTCTTGAATCTCCATAGATGAATCCCACCCACCCTTCTCAGATTCACAGCTATCTGTAATGGTGCAGAGCATTCTCAGCGACGTCTTCATCACTGAGAAGTGCTCCCTGACAACCCCACAAGGAAGCCTGCCTGCTTTCAAGCCCTCTTTCCACCTGAAATCACATCTTCCTCTCCTTTTATCACCTCTGAGACGCTTGCACACAGCCAGAGGAGCAGCACTAGGAGCTAAGTGCTCTTTTCCTCAGTGCAGCCAGAGCCTTCTAAAGCTTGCCACAAATGACATAAAATTGTCCAGGACAGGTGACAAACATTACGTACCCAGGCAGAATAATGCCTTGGAGCTCTGCTTCCCATTGACCAGAGGACAGCGCTGACCCATGGATCCAGGAATATCCCCACCCAACACATGCATCCCCTGGGTTACAAATAATTCCTCCTTCCAATGCATCAAACTGTTGTGGGGGGGGGGAAACAAAGCTGCCATCTGGCCCCCTCTGCTCTGAGCTCTGAGTACAGGGCTGGGGAAGGCTCCTTTCCAAACCACAAACCCCACACCTATCTTAAACAATAGGAAAGAACCATTTGTCTGGATACCACTGAATTACTATTATTATTTCTTTTTTTCTAAAGGCAAAAGGCTGTCCCAGGAGAGATTTGTTAAATGGCTGAAGAATGTAAAACATCAAAAATGCTTTCTGTAACATTTCCTCTGATTATTAGTGCGTCCTGCCTATATCCCAGGCCATGCTGCCCATCTGTATTGTAAGCCACCTTTCTGTCTTGCAGGCTACGGGCTCTAATGTTTTTTAATGTTGTCTCCTGTGTGTGTTTTGTGTAGTGGAATACTTTACAAATCAAAATGTTATTGGGGAATAAGCCCAGGATCTCCAGCGTAACATTTCCTGGCTCTACTGCACACACATCTATTGTTCAAGATTGAATTGGTCCCAAGAAGCATCAGAGCATGTGAAAGCCGCTATGAATTTTGCAAAGTGGCTTCAGGGCAGTAAAACACGTCAGAAGAATAAGGTGCAAAATCTGAAAGTCCAAATTTAGGAATCTCAGTCAATATTAAAGACTGAAAAACAAAGTCAATGCCCTTTGTTATATGCTTATGCACTTTTACCTTGTGATATCCCTAGTAGAGGTGAAAACAGCACACATAGCCAGGAAACAATATAAACCCAATTATTAATAGGTTTACGTGCAATTAAATGATTATTCTTTACCTAATATGCCATGTGATTCACAAGACTGATTTTGTTGACTTCTTTTTTTTGTAGTTACTGCATTCTTCTTACTCAGTGCTATGTAAAAGCCCAAACAAAGAACCTCTTGCAATGCTACTTCAATTTGGTTCCTACTAAAGTAGGTTCTTCTGCACAAACTTGCTGTGCTGAAATAGCTCCTATTCAACCTCATGCAGGTTCTCTCTATACGGATAAAAAAAAAAAAAAAAAAAGTCTGCCAAAAAAAAAACCAAGAGGTGCCTCCTTCTGAAAGTAGGCAGGGAAGACATGCCTTTGGCACAATTAACCCACGCCATTCCCCACGCTGAATCCAGGAGAGCCATGCAGAGCTCCACCAGAGTCCCTTCTGGTCACTGGGTCCTCCAGGCAACCAGTGGGACAGGGACAGCCATGCGACCCCTCCCAGCATCACCTGCCTCTGTTACAAACAGGATTTCATTCCCTCTGTTGAAAGCAGTGGGGTCCTTTGCTACATACAATTGCTTTTTCACCTTGTTTTCTTTTCCCAAAGCTGCGGCACACGATGAGATTAAACTGAATCTTTGATTAAGGTGAATTAATTGCATAGTTGCTATAATTACTGTATCTTCCCTCCATAGTTTTCAAAGAGATGCTTTTAAACGTACGAAACCCTTTCGCGTTGAGCAAATCACCTGCATCCTCCCAATTTACTCATTTAAGGTCCACACAAAACAGTCATGAAACCAAAGAGTAACAAAAAAGAATAACAATCTTTAGAATCCCCTGAAATGAACGGAAGTTTCCATGTTTACTGAGACCGAATTCCTCAAGGACATGGTTCAGAGATTTACCCTGATAAAACAGAAATGAATTATAGAGAGAAGCATATGCGAGCGGAGGGGAGGGAGAGAATATTTTATGTGTAACTAAGCACAAGAAATGGTAAAAAATAAAAACTAGTAACAAGGAACTATTTCCAAATTTGCTATGCATACGACACGCAGCCTAATGCAAAGTTATACGCTGCAGTTATTTAATATCTTTCTTCAAAGGTTTTGCTAATAAGTCAATGACTGAACATCTAAAGGGAAAAAATATTTCTCTTTATAGTTTTAGATAATTGTCCCTGGAAAAAAAAAAAATAACAAACCTTTAATTACAACTCAGATGAAGAAAGCTTGATTTGTGTGCTGTGCCCAAATGCTGAGGAGTCTGATGTAAAATATTTGTAATATTTAGGGAACCCTGAGTTTTACATAAAAGTAAACAGCATTGCCTGAAGGCACAATTTCCAGCAACACAATAAAATGTGCAGTGAATTTATGGTGGCCATCCATTAGCTCTTACCAAGGCAACGTCGCCCATATCTGTCGTCCATCATTATAATAGAGGGTTAATGCACCGAATTTACATAAAAAAGTCATATTGTCTGCATGAATTATTTACACTCTCAGCTGTTTTTACAGCTTGGTTTCAAGCTGGATTCTGGGAGAGATTCTGCCAGTAAATTACTCTGTGGAGACCTGACTGTATAGCTACAAACTGAGCTTGCAACGGAAAGAAAAGGAGATGGGAATGCAGAAGTTGGAGCAGGGGCTGTTCCATGGGCACAAGTGGATGGGGCAGGGCAGGCAAGGAAAGAGGAACTCAATCACCACATCCTGTACACATGGATGTGCTCCATTCCTGGTCTCAGTTACAGGTCAGCAAGGTGCAGAAATTGAGGACAGCTACAATGCACCAATATGGGGCAGTCCACACACTGACTGCAATTGGTGCCTACTTTTCCTCTCTATTAAGGGGTAAAACTTAAAAATGCCTGGAGAGGACGCTTTCTCCTAACACCAAATACTGAGAGTACAGACACTGAATGCTTCTCCATCCCAGAGGCAGAACTCCTGCTGAAACAGAGCATCCCCAAGGGGCTTCAGTAGCACCCCATGGTTTCATGGACAGGTTGGCCAAGGAATCTCAAGTCTCTCAGCTTCTCCAGATGTGCTGAAGAGCTGGGACCATGATGCAAATCCTGTGTCTAAAACTGGAGTGATGGCATCTCAGTGAATGTTTCAGTACGTGCATAAAGAGGTTCTTCTGATCAGATTTTAGAATCATAGAAACACCAAGGTTGGAAAAGACCTCCAAGATCATCCGGTCCAATTATCCACCCACCACCACTATTTCCCACCAAACCACGTCTCTCAGTTCATGAATGCCATCAGTAATCACAGAAGCTACAGCGTCATGAGGGACTTTCTGCTGACTCTCACTTTCTCTTTGAAAAAGGCAATTTTAGATGTTGTTTTAGGATTTCAGCTAGTTTGCTTCCTATTTGTTTTACGGAAGATCAAAGCTGGGATTGTCCAACTCAGGTTTATTAAGAATTTCCATCAGCTGTACCTGGTTCCTTGGTCCACTATTCCATAATAATCAAGCACTGTAGTCACCATGGCAACTGACATTTACTGATGTAAGGGATATTAA
The DNA here is from genome assembly GCA_023055505.1 of Callipepla californica brunnescens. Lineage (NCBI taxonomy): Eukaryota > Metazoa > Chordata > Aves > Galliformes > Odontophoridae > Callipepla > Callipepla californica. Next base: position 2,228,296 of record JALIRH010000055.1, read on the forward strand.
CCATGTTTCTTCTGTTTCCTGTACAGCACATCACACATTTCGCATGGGTTTGTAACTTTGGATCCTGCTGCTATAGGCTGGGAATCATGCTCCATCACCCATAGGATAGAGCCCAGCACCCCACAAAGCAGAAAGACTGCATGTTCCAGCCACGTCCCCAGCAGAGCTTCTCCTTCCACACCAACCTCATAGCTCCAAAAGCCACTCTTCCCTCTACAAAAAGGGGCAACATCTGTGGCCCAGCCATGTTGTGAAAGGGCTCTGTACAACAACTGCATGTGGCCTCACCAAATTCCCAACAGACTGCACCAGCAGTGGTAATTCTTCCTGCTGATTGTTTACACCCCTTAAATATTTGCAGACTTACCATGTACCATCCTCAGCTGCAGGTAAGCCAAGCTATACATATTTATCTCACTTAATCTTCCCTCATAAATCAATCTCTCAAGTCAATCTCTCCACTCCCTAATTATTTTTGTTGCTCTTCTCTGAACTCCCTCCAACGTGTCAATCAATATCTTCCTGGTAATGAAGTGCTCTGCAAGGAGCACAGTATTCTAGGGGCAGCTGTTCTGAAGCCGTATACAGTGCAACGATGCAACCAATATGGATTTTCAGTCTTCACAGGAAGGATGATCTAATGGTAAGGACACCAGCCTGGGGCTTTGGAGACCTGTGCTCAAGTTCCTGCTCTGACAGACACTTTGTGTGACCTTGGTCAAGTCACTTAGTTTGTACTTTACTTGATCATCTGTAAACACCACAGTGTCTGGTACACACAGAGTGAAATATGATGTTCACAGGGCAGGATAAGGACTGGCTGTGTAGATGGGAAATGCTAATGCTCAGCCAACACATAGCTTTCTAGAGCAGCTCATTGGCCACTGATATGGAGGTGCATGTGTGCTTCTTTGTACAGCATTTTTAAAGAGCCTTGTCAGTTGTTGTACCTGTGACTTGGTGGCTACATTGTGACTGCATCCTTTTGTCTTTCCTTTAATTAGCCTCTGCCAAAAGGCATCCTCTGAAATCCCAGGACTTCAGTTTTCTGACATTTAGAGCTATAGATCTCCTTCTCACGGTACAGAGGGGTGAAAGCATGAAGAGTCAAGCCTTCACACAGCTTTGAGCACATTGCTGTACCCCAGAACCAGGTGTAGAGCAGGCTCTGGGGGCTGATCCATTGCCCCAAGGGAACTCATGGGAGAAAGATCATACAACGATACTCAGAGGGGCCTCATTTCCCACACGTCTCACCTCTGGCTTCCAGAAAACACACATAGAAACCTGCCTGATTTTTTCACTCAGGTCTTAGAACAGAACACAACTGGTAGAAGACTCCTTAGAACCTCTTGCACTGTTACCTGTTCATAAATGGCATAAAATCTTCATACTGTGAAGAATATCCAGAGATCTGTAGTTAATGCTTGCTTAAAACTTCTAAGTTAGTGCGAGTTTTTATTTTAAGAACAACTTGCTCTCTTCCTTTCTCTTTTTAAAAGGGAAGGTGGGGAATACCAAAGTAACCAAAGAAAGCAAAGAAATCTGAGGATTGCAGTTATTATTCATCAGGCTCCAAGAAATGCATTATAATGTACTATAGGCTGTAAGACTAAAAATTATTCCCCACTGAAATGGTATTCACACAGCTTCTGCTGTACCGAGGCGTACATCGTAATATAATCATAATAACTAAAGTAAGTTTCCCTTGGGGATTATACCTCTGTGTGATTTAATCCTTAAATTTGTTTTGCTTTCATCCCCAGGAGAAGAGAGATTTCAGTTATAAAGTATTCTTCCTAGAAATATCAGACACCGCACATGCATTCATAATCTGCACTTACATTTACAAAGCCTGGGCCAGGGGGTAGGCGGGATGGAAAGCCTAAGTGCTGCCTTTTTTTGTCTGAAGAAACATCATTTGTGTTTCCCAAAAAGAAAAGCAGGGCAGCAAGAGGAGCTCTGCTCGTGGGGAGAAAGAAAAATCACCAAGTTCCTCTCTGCTCACACCATGGAGGTGACGATTCACCTTCAAGAGAGCGATGGGGCAAAGAACAGTGGAACAGGAAAAGTCAGAGAGAAAGGGATTTGCTTTGTAACCAAGAATGGAGCGAAATGGAAACCTGGTGCAAGAGCTTCAAGGGTTTCTGTTTAATTCTAGGTTTAATTCCTGGTTAAGTGTCAGCTTGGGCACTTCAGAGCGTTGATCATGGGGCTCTCAGCATGATGTACACCTGAGCCCCAGGTTTCCACTGTGTTCTGCAGCCAGACTTCAAGGCACCCCTCAGAAGGGCTCCAAACCCCATGTGATTCACAACAGTGGAGCACAAACTCCTAAAGCCTCAGCCTTTGCAGTACTCCTTGCTGTAACAGCTAGATGTCTGGGTAAAAAAATACCTCAAATTAAGTTTCCTAATGATTTAGGTACTTTGTAAAACTTAATCCTTAGTGATCTCACCTCAACAAATGTACTTCCTCTCACCTGGGTCACAAAACAACCACCACAGTTTGCCAGCCAAAGGATAATCGTAGCCATGCACAGGGCAGTCCATCTACATCACACACACCTTTGTGTATTCAGTTACCTACAATAAAGGTGTTCCTGAAGCACCAAGAAATTAAATCACCGGTCCGTGGCTTTCACCTAGAGGAAACTGCAGCAAAAGTTTACAGCTTCATCACCTTCTGGAAAAGTGACTAAAATAATTTTGTTCCCATACCAGTACTCAAAGATGCTGCTCCAAATGCTTACTTGAAGAGCACAGTTTTAATTAGCCACTTTCAATAGACACTAAACCACTGCTCCCCTTTTCCAAATATCTACATGGGACCAAGAAAGCAGAGTCATCCAGAGGGAAGTAATGCATGCACTGCCACTAAGGAATTTAAAAACAGCCTGATAAATAAAAAAAGACCCAGTTTGAGTCATAAACATGCTGCAGAAGGTGAGCTACACATCAGCTGGTGCATACAGCTAGAACCACAGGCAGCAACCAAAGCAGCGTGCAGGCACGAGGGCTGTGCTGCCATCCTGTATAGCACAGTCAGAGGGGTAGCAGCACCCAGAGGATGAGCAGCCCTGCGAGTGGTCAACTGTTCTTTGCTGTACACTTGTCAAATTGCTTTACAAGATACTCCCCAGTTCAACTGAAAGCACAAGCAGAAGGACAGATGAAGCAGCCGGACTAGCCCAGGCAAAGCCACCCTCATCATTCCTGAGATCAGGACCATAAGGGACTTCCCCTTCACTTTCAGCACTTTTTTCCTTGTAAATTAGCCTGGCTGCAGAACAGCAGCAGCCTGGGCACGCTGACAGCTGTCTGTGCCACCCTCAGGAGCATCCCTGGCTCTTCAGGGTGGGTGTCAAAGCCATGCAGAGCCTGCAGCTCCAGAAGAAAGAGGTCACAGCAGGAAAATGGGTCCCAGACAGTCCCTCAGAGGCAGGTAATCAGATCATGCTTGCAGGAACATCAAACCAAGCACGTGCTTCTGCTTCCTTGTTGTAATGAGCACAGAGCTAGGGTAAATGGGATGGGAGGAACCTTTCGACATGAAAATCTCCCAGGAGAAGTCAGAGCTGGTCACGACACTCCGTGGGAGTCTGAGACCGCACCTTAGGGTGCAGCATGGTGCAGGTTTGGGGCTGGGTGCCTCAGCCTCCCATAGGGTCTCCAGCACAGCTCAAGAGCTCAGACATATACTGCTGGAGCTCCATGGGAACTGCTTCTCCAGGGACAAAGCAGAGGACTAACGCCTTCTCTTGGAGCAAGCAGATCACACAGGTCATTCACTGGAGGCACAGGAAAGCAGTTGTATGCCTACATCCACTGTTATCTCCTGGTTTGGGTACGGCAATCTGAGAGCACATTGTGCAACCAGGCCTGGGGCCCAGCATCACTGTGAGAACTTGACACTAAACAGCAGACACGCTGCAGAAGTTGCACGACAAGCCTTTGCAGAAGAGACATCTCCCACCCCCACATTGCCAGCACAATACATGCTCATAGGACCACATCAGCACACCGAGATCCTGACAGTTTTGGTCACTGTGCAGTATTCAGAGCCATATGAAGCAGACTCCTGCAGAAAACTCTCAGCAGTCACCTGTACAGAAGCACTATGGAGCAGCACCACTGAGCAAGAGCAGACGCTAGTGTTCCCATGTTTGCCTGATCTGTCCTAGAATTCACTGCTCAGAGATGTCATCTTGCAGCACTGTCTCAGGGTACATATGTTTAGTGACAGATACAACATCACACTGAAACAGCCTTTGGTAGTCTGCAAAACACAACCTTAGGATGATACCGTGCCAGTGGTGGTAACAGGCTGCCCAAAAGCACCAAGCTGCTGTGGGATGCAGCCCAGAGCCTCTCCCAGCCTCTGTTAGCAGAGGACAGCACAGCCTGTGGGACCCTCCATCTCCATGAGGAATGTGACTACCTTTCCTGTATACCAAATCCAGGGCAGGATTCTTTGCAGGTGTTGGAAGGACATCACCTGAGCGGGACTAGATGATCTGGTAGGTCCTTTCCAACCTAATGAATCTATGAATCTGTACCATCCTGACCTCACACACTGGAGTAAGAGTGTCACTGCTCTTTACTCAGAGCTGGTCAACATGAAAGCGAGTCACAATTTCAGCAGCAAAAATGAAAGAAAAAAAAAATCATAATAAATTGTGATGCAACAGTGCTTTGAGAAGGCACCCTTGGAGCCTCTATCATTTCTAGAGCTCTTCATGATTAAATTATTTTGCCTGCACTGCTCAGCTTGCAGCAGGTGGGGACAGGAGTCCAAGGCACAGCAAAGCTTTTGTGGAGAAGTCAAACCCAGCTCTGGTTCCAGTCCTGAGGAAATCACTCTCTCTCACGGGCTGCAGAGCTGCTCTAAGCTGATGTACCAAGTTACCACACCGTGGCTGCGTTATTAATAGCACAGCTGTATTGATCCCATAAAGCTGCATTTAAAAATAGGGTGATTTGAATTAATAGCTTCTACCTCGTTGCGCTGGGGGCCATGCAGACACGCTGCAAATCAGACGGTCCCTGCCCCAAAGTGCTCCCAAACCAGATCAGAACAAGCAGCAGCAGGTGGAGGAGACAGACTGCAGGGGAGGGAGGAGGAGGAAGTGAAAGGCGAGCAGCACTGTGTGCAGCAAGCAGAACTCTGCTCAGCAACAGCCCATCACTGCCAGCTGGCAGGGACTCGGCAGGCATCAAAGATGAGTCTTCAGAAGGCCTGAGAGGAGGTTAAGGAAGTGATTGTTTAAAGGGAGTTCCCCTTATGTCTGTACAACAGCCTGCAGGAGGAGCAGACAGCTCTATCTTCATACTTGGTCTCGTGGGTCAGAGCTGCCCCATGAGGACATTCAGTCAGGTTCCCTTCTGTCTCGGAATTTCGACTCTGAACATTTAGAAGATCGTGAAATGGAGTTTAAAAGGTGCTAATGATGTAATTATGAAAGCGCACAAAAGGCGTTTCAGCGTTTTGAGACAAATTCAAACCGAGCGCACTGCCAACATGCCACACTCTGCGCTTCCCCTTTGAAAAAAAAAAAGCTGGCTTTCTGTACTTCAAAGAGGGCTCTGCTTCACTTGTTTAGCACGAGATGCAAATACATTGTCAGATAGAGCAGGAGGAAAAAAAAAAAGTGCATTTTGCACCACAGGGAGTAAAAATACCCATCAGCCACTAAGATGGGAATGAGCTCAGGTTTGGGAGGCACAGCAGGCGGGGAGGGGGCCACAAGGCTTCTTCTGTGTAGTTTATTCCATTTTTATTTCGACAGTTAAAGATACGTCTATCAGATCTCCTTGCAGCAAGGGGAGCAAGTAAATTTGAACAGACCAAATCGAGGGAAAAAGCAAATGGAGAAAGTAAAGCATAGCCATGATGCAGTCCTCATCTGACTGTGTCTGAGCTCAATTCAGTTGTTCCCCCTCCCCCCTCCTCCTCACCCTGGGGAGGAAAAACCACCACTTTCTGCCCAGCTGAAACACAACAGAGAACCTGCTTATGCTTTCTGGGAGAAGGCAACAGCTGCTTTTTCCCTGCTGGAAAGTGTTGGCTACTAAGCAGAGCAGAGCTGGATGATGCCACTGACTGTAAAGGATGCGACACGCAGAGGTAAACCTGCTGCATGCTCCTATCACAGTGGGGAAAAAATAAAACTTAGAAAAATATCTTAGTTATAAAGAAATTTTCTTCCTTGGAGGTCTGTTTGGACTGTGGGCTCTTAAAACTCATCTCAGGTGGGAATTACAGCAAAAGCATTCCTAACATGTGAACCTCAAGGGAAGCTGCAACCTAGAGACTCTGAGAAAGCAATTTGGCTTTCCAATAGGAAACCCAACAAGAGGAAGTTTGGGCACATGGGAGCCAACACCAGCAGCACAGCAGGGCAAGGAAGAGGACAGATTCTGCTCCCCACCCAGCTCAGCACCCAAGAGAGCCCCACACTGCTGCAGCTGGATCACTCCCAGCCTGTGCCCTGCTCCCACCCTCTACCACTGTCCACATTCCAGCTCTGTGCCACAGGCATGCAAAGCTGAGTTCCTCCTCTCAGCAAAGCATGGCAGCTTGCAGGGTTCCGAGAAGTTTCATCTGGGGCTGTCTGCAGAGAGGCTGGAAGAGGGTTGAGTCCTTTCATCCTTTCATCTTCAATTTAATAAGGCAGTGGCAAGGGTTGGCACCGCCTGCCCTCCCCGTGCTCTCCAGGCATTTCACTCCACACCTACAATTTACTGGAGCCTTTCCACGAGCTCTGCTGTTCCCAGGAGCACAGGTGGTAGAGCAGAGGACATAAGCGAAGAGCTCGGTGTTGTTTTGGACACACTCCCAGCCCAAGCCCCAGTTTCACTCCCCATCCACACTCTGCGTGATGCAATGCCACTGCATGGGCATGGTGGCTGCACCCCAAGCTCGGCCCCAGGAATGTTTGCTCCACCAGGAACTGCTTTGCCACAGCACCCACTGCCCCACGGAAGGGTAGGGAGTTCCCCAGTGAGGCCAGAGCCAACTACACCTTCTTTATGAAACACAAATACGTTTCCTGCTCCAGCTTTAATTTGCGAGTTAGAGCTGCTGCAAGAACTCAGCTTACAGTAATAGAGACCCTTATTTATCAGTCCATCCAAAAGTAAAGCTATGAGAAATGGATTTAAGGAGAAAGATGTGTTTAAGGAGGAGAAGCACCACTACAGTGCTCTGCTCTGTGCTGGGAGGAGTGCCAAGGTCCTGGCAGATAACAGGAGCTCAGTGCTGTGCTTTGAGCTGCCACAGAGAGCACCATTCAGAACAGAGCAGCACATCAGTGTTAAACCCTATTTCTTCCAATCAAAAGCTTCCTGTGTGTAATCCCACGTGGCAAGTAAACACACCAAGTTATGCTCCTAAACCTATATCTGGTGACTTACAGAGAACCCACAGAAAACTTCATTTCCTATGCGCAGCACCCAGGCAGCACATTCCCAACCTCCTGAGGATAACCCTGAGCAAAACAGGAGCTCAATCCCCCCCAGGACAAAGCCTCACTCGGCGAACAATCCACTGCTGCCTCTTTGCTCCATTTTATAAGTATTTAAGTCCCTGTAATGGATGCTGATAGCTGCTCCTATCAGAGGGGTCAGAGCAATGCTCTCCTCATGGCCACCAACACCACATCCCCACAGGGAGCTGCACACAGCCTTGTTTAACACGCGAGACATTCTCTGGCCAGAAATTGGTGTCTGGCTGATCTTTTCTCATGTGCTGCTTCACCACTTGGCACAGCTTTCAAATCCATTCCATAATCAGTTCCTGCATGGGGAGGGGGCCCTGATCTATGCCCTTCCATGACTTTAGAAGTTGCTTTCTTGAGAGGAAAAACACAAATGAAGAAATCTATATTTTCTGTTTTCACTTCAAACACAACTAAGTTGATATAGTTTTTCCACTGTATAATTTCACACAATTCCTACCCCCACTTGCATTCCTAGGCACCTCCAGTCCTGCAGCTTAAAGGGAATTGCTGAGATCGCAAAGTTTGTAAGCAAAGTAACAGCAAAAGTGAATGTGGCATCAGAATGGCAAACATTTGATGCTCCTACTCACTTCCCCATCAGGGTCTACACAAACAGGTCAGCCCCCCTTTCTTCCCCACTTCACTGTGGGCTCAGCAACTCAGGGATCCTCTAAACAGGAGAGCATAGATCCAGCAATTACAGGGATCTTTCTTACTTACTGGTAAGTGTGACCCCATTACCAGTAACATATGTGTTCCTGAATAACCTGGGTCACTGGGAACAAGAAGGAAGGTTCCTGCTGTATGGTATTCTGGAATACAGCATGACTTTGAGGACAATTTATTTCAAGGGGAAAAAGCACAGCAAGGCTTCTGGCAGAGTGCTCAGAGAAGCAGACCCTGCTCATTCCCCAAATATATTCAGAGGAGAGGCAAACGCTTTGCGCTGCAATTCAAGGCTGTCTGAGTTCTCACCTGTAGATACGCAGATAAACTTATATCATCAGCTTCCAGGTTTCTGTGGGCTGGATGTCAGCAACAGCTACTGTGATTTAGTGCAACAGCTCTGAATGAATTAAATCACACAGGCATTTGAATTTCACCCAGGCTTGTCCCACAAATCTCAAGAATCACCACCTTGCATAAAAGCTTCCTCTCAATACCCCTGAGGAATCACAGCAAAACCCAAAAATTAGGTTGAAAATAAGAAACAAAGATTTTTAGCACGGGACACAGAGGCAGCACAAACAGCAGGTTTGAAAACTCTTCGTTGCATTAAGGTAGAAAGTCTCTCCCTTCACCTCAGCACACCTTGCCCATTTTTGATGTGCTATCATCCCTCTTAGTGCACTTCTTAAATGAAGTCGGTTTCCATCTGATTTCCATAACACATACTCTTCACAAGGAATAACAGTTTTCTTTCACTTCTAGAGCTCTTTAATGAGCACAGTACCACTAAAACAGTCCCCATGTGGCACGCTGCACAACCAATGGTATTTCCTATTTCACAGCCTCCTCAAGGAGTGGAATAGCAAAAAGAAACTTGCTACTGGCTACACTGAAGTTGAATTTCACTTTCTATCTTGAACGATAGATGTGAATTCTGATTCAATGGTCTCCAGAGTTTGACCATATCTTGCATTTATTTCAGTATTGCCACTGCAAGGAGACCTGAATGAAGGCAGGAGACACAGGAGAGCATACTGCTAAGAGCCAACAAGAAGGATGCATCTGTTGTGTGCACTTCCCTCTGCTTGTGTTTGTAGCATTTAGACTGAGTAACATCCATCTCCAAACTGATATTATGACACCCTATGAGGATAGCATCTACTTTTTGGTCTACAGAACTACCGTCCAGATCCCAAAAGCTATGCAATGTTATTTACATACACGCAAAAACTTGGTCAACTCACTTACCATGAGGTTCCAGCCTTTTCTTCCAGTCCCTATCACACATCTCACAAAACAGCCCAACTCAGTGCAAAGCACAGAGCTACCAAATGCTGCTGCTTTTATTCCAGCAAGGCCAATGCTGGAGGAGAATCTCAGGTGTGGGCAACCTGACATAATTTCACAGGGAGGACAAATCCCCCCAAAATGATGCACAGGTGTGTTTGCCCAGTGTCACACCTCTCAGGTCATTCAGAGGCTCTTCACACTCAGCCTGACTTGGGAAGATTAGCAGCACATGAGATCAGATAGCAGCTGATAGTGCACATACATCAGCATAATCGTGTAATCTCTCCTCTTTGGTTTTTGAGGCAGATATGACTGTGCCTAAAGAAGATACCCATCTGTCTACCTAATAATCACAGAATACCTTATAAAATATGCCTGAAATGAATAAATTGTGAAGGTAAGAAGAGAAAACATAAATATCCTCATTAACGCATACATACATACACAAAACTTTACATAACATACGGAGCAGTTGGAAGGATGCCCGCAGACGTAATTGTGTTTCTGTGCGAAGAGCATTTACGCTCTCTCATCTCTGCTTTCCCCATTCATTTTAGTAATTACATGGAGAGAAGCAGCTAACATGATTGTAATTAAAACCAGCAGCAAAGGATTTCGAGGTGTTTTGATACAGGAGAAGTGATGTGGAACCCAAGCAGAGCTGGCACTAAGGGGATCGCTGCAGCCGTCCAAACGAGGGCAGAAGGAAAGGTTCAGTGCTGGAGGTGCCCTGGAGAACACTACATGGTGTGAAGAGAAGGGAATTGAGTCCCAGCCACCACTGCCCTCCACGCTCGATGTTTGCTGAGGGATATGGGATCACACGACCCGGAGTTGCTTTGCTGCTGCTGGAGACCTCTTGTTCCTGCTTGCTTGGCACAACCTGCAGCACTCCATCTTCTGTTCGCTTCCCTTGGCGGTTTATTGGCAAAGGCTGTAACAGTTATTTCAGTTTGGTGGGTGGAGCTGCGATGAAAACTCCAGTCTCCTCATTTCGGTGATGAATATTCATGATCGAAGCAATCTGGACCAGGCAGACTTTGTTGCCCTTTCTCTCTCTTCCCTGTGCTGAGTGTTACAGCCCATGTGCGGACACTCAGCTGTTTCACTCGCTGGACATTGTGTGTGGTTAAGCTGGAAGGTTTGCGTGCATCAAACTGAAGCCCAGCATGCCTGTGGCCCAGGGACCAAGAGCTCCCTTGAAGAGATAGACAGCAGACAGCAGGAGCAGGCATTGAGGAGTTGAATCTTTCCCTGGGAGCTTCTGTCTCAACACAGTCCAGAAAAAGGCTTCTGAAAGTGCTCTCTCTGGGGCAGTTTACAAGAAAATCACACTATTTCTCTCGGCTCTCTCTGTGGTCATCTGAGCATTTCTGCAGTTTCTTGACATCTTAGCAGGGGGAAGTCCTAACTCAACACTTTTCTTTCAGCAAGAATGGAAGCGTTCATCCCAGAAGAGACACCTTTGCCCAAAACAAGCTGTCAGCAACACCACACAGGTGACAGCAGAAGTATTATGGTGTGGTAAGTCACAACCAGAGGATGAATCTCCTAAGAGAGTGATTCCCTGAGGTGTGGATCAGCAGATACGTGCCAGGACACTGAGAAGATTATCAAAACAGTTACATGAAGACGGATCTTCTAAAAACCTAAACTGTAATTAGCTCTTACTGATGCCTAGATGACCTCAATGCCTTTGGAGCTCCAGCTTGGTCAGACACTGTGCTGGCTCAGGACTGACATCAACTGTCTGTATGGCACAAAGCCACGTGGCCCAAGTGCCAGCCACCCCAACCACACTGCTGTTCCCTGGCACATTGCTCCAAATGCCACATTCCTCCCATAGAGATATGCAAATCTCTTTCTTTTCAAATACACACACACACACAAAAAAAAACCAAGGAAATTACCAACAGCTAATTAGGGTCAAAGGAACACATCATACCAATTAGTGAAACCAAGACCCTTTCATTTTAAATAGTCATGCTCTCTCTCTCGGCTGCTGAGACAGTTCAGTCAAGCTGCCTTCATTTCTGCACAACAATAATTCAGCAGCATTCAGTTGCTCACTCTTGCAGTGAGGTGTAAGATCTGCCTCCGTGTGAAAAACATTTAAGTAGACATTAGGGTTATTGATGCCATTAGATATTAGAGTTGTTGATGCCATAGATTTTTCAGAGGACATTTGTCAGGAGGTATATGTTGAAGAGCATGACCAAATCCTTGCCTCAAAGAGAAGGTGAGAAATGCATCCGGTTCTCCTGGTCAGTTCGGCTCAAAGCAGAGGGCTTGGCTGGATTTATTCCCACAGAAATTGGTCATAATCCCAAATTCTTGCTCTTTCTGGCAGCTCAGGACAAACCCTACAGCTCTTTTTGTCTGGCTGCAGAGCAGGGCACTGCTGAGGATCCCAGAGCAGAGGCACTCAGCAATTATTCCTTAGAGAATGACCAAGAGGTGCATTAGAAGGCCTGGACTGATGAGAGGAACAAATTGAAGGCAGGATAAGAATGAGGGAATTCCCACAGCTGCAGGAGGTATAGAAAACCCACAGAAAGGCCTGTACACACCAGAGGGAGATAACAAAGGGCGAGGTAATATGTGCTTTAGCAAATGTGGCTTTGCTAACTGTTTTCCTGCACCAGATCTGTGGGTTGTTTACCTCCAGTTCTTTCACTCAAATATATAATTGGCAGTTCAATTAAAAAGACAAGAGAAGTGTACACCACGGCACAGCCTCGGGGTACTCCAGCCCGTGTGCTAACAAGGTCAGAGAGTGTATTTGTTGTGCTATTCAATAGAGGAAAATAGAGGGGCAGCTCCCCAGCACCACACAGCTCACTGCACAGTGCATCCTTCCTCACCTATCTATGAGTTCCCATTTTGGAAAGGGGGGGGGGGGGGGTGCCCTGGGATTCTTGCAGAGCTCTGCCAGCTTTCTAGCTTTAGTTTTTCTGAAGGGAATGTGAAAAATATTACCCAAACAAAGGATTTCTATACTTGGATGTCCTTTTTTGTGCTGTGCCTAGCACACGTGGACATCTCTGGCAGTGGGGCTGGGAAAACAAAAGGCCTCTGGTCAGCCTGACTGTGTGTGACGATGGTGAGGAAGATACGCTGCATCCCAAATAGAAAACACCACTTTCTCTCCACTTTCTGCCAGGGAGAAGAAGACTTTCAGCCATACTTTGACATCAGCTGCGTTGGCTGCTCTGCTCCACACCAAACATGCCACAGGGCTGACATGAGGCCCAAACTCTTTCAGAAACATGCGTAGGAATAGCATAGTGTGCCTTCAGAACATCCTCACTCTCCCTACATCACAGAAAGGACAGGGTGGGAAAGCAGCGTGCCTTCATCTGCCAGGGCAGCCAGCAGCAGAAATGGCCCCAGCAGCTCCTTCTGCACCTCCTCCAGCAGCTTTCCATTGCTGAGCTCCAGGAACATAGAGCAGGAAACCTCCATGCACCCCAGAACCCATCGCATTGTCCCAGTACTGCCCAGCACATGTGTATCCCTCCATCATAAGTGGGACGAACCCTCCTGAAGCTCTGCAGCACATTTTGCAGCCAGACCTCCAAGGAAAGGAGGTCAGATCAACTCGCCTCCGAGGAGTGCAGTGTTTGGAGCACTAATCCTGCTGCACAGAGTTACCGTGCTAATTTCCTTGGCGAGCACTGGAGTCAGGCTGCTACAAGCTTGTTTTGGCCTCATGCCACCACAGAGTGTGAAAGAGCAGCTGAAATGAACAGCACATAACTCAAGTGTGGGAAACACGGGACGGAGAGAAATCCTGGTTGTGTCCGAGGCCGATGGACGGGCAGAAGGGAAACACACAAACCTTGGAGTGCTTTATCTGAAAAGAAAGAGATGCTCAGGGACCGCTCCCTTGGACTGAGCTGCAAACAGAGAGCTGTGCCCAGGAAACACTGCTTTTAGCACTGAGAAATGCAGGAGAGTGCCTTGGAATACTGTCATTAAGGTGACAGAGAGCCTGTATGGAGCTCGTGGTAATGGCAGGATGCTCCTGGGCTTCCTTCACCAAACAAATCTGAAATCAGAAATTTGGTCATGGTTTTACTTTTTCCATTTTTTTTTTCCTCCAAGAACAGAGGAGTTCAATTTGGTCATTCATTTGCACTTTCTCTCCACCCACTCTGTAGTATGATCTCCACCGTTCCTCAGGATTTTCCACTCAGCACTAGTCCTGAACACATAGCACGATGTGGTCTGCACGCTGCCTGCTTGAATGTGACATCCAGTTTCACAAGGTCCTTAGCTTCGAGGTGTACTTCATCCCTGCAGATTTCTCAGCCTAGATTTGCACAACTGGATTTTCACAGATTTTAAATCGGGGTGTGAGAGTAAGAGAATAAATCTGTGTACTGTTAGCAGATTCCCAGTTGAGTATTTGGCAAAGCTTTGGCATTCCTGTGTCTCATTGTGCTGCTGACTTGCATGTCTCTGTCCCATCATGGAATGGGAGCACTCCACCAAAGTTCAATGATTAATTAATACAAAGGAAATCTCAGACCTTCACATAAAAAAAATTGCCACAAAGTATTCACAAAACTGTTTTTCCGATACAGAAATATCAAGTGGGAATCTCATGAATAAATCTAAATAATGAAGGTGTTTGAAATCCAACGTTTGCTTGGCTTTATACTTAAAAAAAATAGAAGAGACAGAAAATATGGCAAAAAGTGACGAGCTGTGATGGCTTGCTTTGGAGTGGGGAAAGCGAGTGCTCTGTGGCTGCGACAGGAGCCATGCACACACTGCTGCAGCCCGGAGCCTGCTCTGCACACACGCACACTCACACACGTAGAGGCAGGCATCAACATTTTTCAAAGCTCATTAATTCCCTGGTGTCAGCAGCCTGCTCTCTGCAGCAGATCCGCTGATAGCAGAGGGGAAAGGCATGCACCAAGGCGGACTTTGCTGGCTCCCCATCCCTGTGCCAGCCCTTACTGTGGCTGTTCTCGGTGCCCAAGGGACAGCTGCAAGCTCTCAAAGGGCACAAGGGTGCTCAGTGCATTTGGAAGGCAGCAGTTACTGCCATTTCTGCTGGCTCTCATGTCACAGGCACTACGCCTGCAATGGCTGCTGCAGCAATGCAGCATGAGGGCCCTCGGCTCCATGCTTACAAACTTATGCTGTATTATGGCAATGGATTCACAGTTGAAGGAGAAATAGTGTGAGAGGAGGGGACGGAGGAGAGCTCTGCCCAAGGCAGCATGAAATAAGCCATAGCAGGTCTCTCTGATGAGTTTCTCCAGCGTGCCCTGCCCCTCTCAGGAGACACATCAAAGGGGGACGGGGAAATCAGCACACGGCAGAAAAGCCGCTGGAGCCCGCTTGCTCAGCACAGGGAAAATTAATTAAGAGGGAGGGAGAGAAAGGGCCAATATGAGTCTGATTCTGTCGGAGAGCAAAGAACTGACAAACAGCAAATGCTAATTCAGGAGTTTTACATATTTGTTCACACCTGTCTGAAAAGAGGACCGCAATTCAGATTTGAAATGGAGTGGATTCAGATAGCCCTGATGCAGTGCATGATGCCACATCTGCTGCTGCTAAATGCAAGCTTACAGGAACTAAAGGGAGCTCGAGAAAACCCCAGCCCCTGCAAGACAGGGTTTTGGGAAAGCACATCAATAAAAACGGAGTGAGGGTGAGGCCACACACAATAGCAGAATCCATAGAGACCTCTCACCCCGGTGTCAGTGCCCATCTTATCAGAATAAGACCATCATAGCCAAGAAAAAATCTGGAGAAAATATTCTATTTGGCCTAATAAGCAATGTTACATTAGTATTGCTCCTTTGCATTCTGAAGGCTACATGTCTGGAGACGTGTTACCAGGAAGGAACAAAATGTCCAATAGAAATCCCTTACAATGTGGGATTTCCAGGCATTCGGGTGCTGCAGTAGGGAGTCCCTTGGAAATGCTCATAAATTAATTAGATTAAAGATGTAAAGCCATCAGTCCAGGGGCATCATTGCTCTACTATTTTTCCTCGCTCATAATTCACGAAGGAGATGAAGCATCTGAGCCCAGTTTGGGACTAATAATTTCTAAATAAAAGATAAATATGTCAAGGCTTCATAAATAGAAAAGAGAGCGCAGCACTATAAATAAGCTTTAATATTTGTTTTATTCCAAAGTAAATCTGGTTGAGCTCCTGCCTTTTGCAGAATGCTCCTATTACTATTATGCATCTGGGTGCATTAAAAAATTCCTCGGGAATGGGGACTTGCTTTATACCCTGAAGAACTCCTGCAGCATCACGACATGGCTCTGCTGCTTACCCACAAGCGTTCAGCAAACAGCCACAACACTGCACCTTGCTCTGAGCAGGTTCAAACTGTCAGCTCATGCCACCTCTTTTGTCTTCCCTTCCTGTTTAGGAGTATTACAACCATGGTCTACGAATACATGCAATGCAATTAGGCTGAAGGGCTCCCACTGTGCCTTCTAACTCATGGCTTGGGATGTGTGAGGAGGGATATCCCAGCAGCTCACAGCTCTTGGTGGCCAGGTACGCTGCCCAAGAATCCAGTCCCCTCTTGTCATGCTTTCTAGGGGCAGCATGAAGACTATCAGACCAACATCTGCCCAGCAGTTAACCCAGGTAAGGCTTGCTTCATCCGGGGAGCGAAAGGCGCTTTGTTCGTGTCAAATAGAATCCTATATCAGCAACAGACATTAATAACTGATAACACATAAAATATTCAGTGCATTTAATACTATCAAGCTAATTAAGTGTTGGTTTGCCAGGAATAAAGGCGAGGTTTAAAAATCCGAGATGACACGATTACCACTGAGTAAGACATTCTTGCTCATCCTGAACGCGGGCTAAAAGCAGAGGTGACTGAGACAAGTCACCAGGCTGGAAGCCAAACTTATTTCACGCACTAAATTTGCAATGAAAATTCTAATGAAGCCATCCTGACAAGCTAAAACAGTGCTCTGATGGCCAGAGGTCCCAGGCCAGCTCCTCTGAGGCAGATGGGGAAGCATTACCTTGCTGGAGGGTCACTCAGTGCATGGAGCACATGTTACTGCTAAAGCTAACATTGCAAAGCTGTCAAGACTGCCATGAAAACTTGGCCATCCAGATGAAAGAAAAATAAAAGTCACTCGCCACCCCTTAACGTAATAGTGCTGAAGAAAGTGCTTATTAAAACAGGTACCTGCTCCACTGAGGCAGGGAAGAAGGACTTGCAAAGCTGTTCCACGAGCGTGTACCGGTCTCTTATTCTGTGTGAGAGCACTGGTGTTAAATCGGGTCAGAACTACACTTGCTCTGGGGAGAAGAAAGCTCACTTTGAAGACAGGCTGGTTACCCTGTTTTTCTTCCTACACCACAGCTTTCAGATTGCAGCTAGAACTTGAAGGGAGTTGTTCCCACAAGCTCTCCAGCCCAATGTCTCCACCCGAGAGGCTTGAGTAAATAGCAGAAGCTCTGGATATGAATCAGATGGAAAAGATTCAGCCCTCTCTGCTAGGTCTGAGTTCAAAGGCATCCGTGGCTGAACAGCTAAATCGAGATTGGTATCTACATGTGAGGGCAGAACGGAGCGCTCGGTAATAATGAACTGCTCACCCCTGCGTGCTCCTGTCTAGATGTGGTGGAGCAGGTTGGAAGAGGAGTCTGCACCACTGTACATGACATGGAGGCTGGTGGAGAAGCCCGATCGTTTTTGGAGACGTTTGTTTCTATGTTTTGCTGTTCCTCAGCCATCCCCAGCTGAAGCCCAAACCTGATCTCAGTGCTTGGAGTGAGCACTGGAGGAGGAGCACAGATGCTGTGGAAGGAACCTCACCTGGAGCCCTCAGCTCTGTGACAGATCTCCTCCTGCCCTGTGCTATGGGCAGAGCAGCTGCTGGCACCATCCATTCCTCACACGCACCAGATTTGAGCTTTGCGACGTCACATCATCCTGCAGTGTGTAAGTTATACCTACATGGCTGCTAACACCTGGGCAGGTACAGTCAAGCAAGCCTAAGTTAATACAACTATGATGAACTTCTATATAAATGGGCAGAAATCAATGCTAAACAGGACTCAAGAAGGGAAGGATGTGTCCAGGGACAACAAAGCAGCTCTGCATCAGTGCTGAGAACACAGGTGCCTCTGGAGACCGGGTGCTCAGTGACAAAGCTGTTCACACCTCTGCAGCTCACAACATTCATGTCTGTGCTCCTCTGCATACACAGCCCTAACTCCTCTGCTGCACAGGTACCCCATTTGGAGCTGATGCTGGAATACAGCCGGAGCCCACAGCTAGGGTGTGCCTGTACCTCCCTCTGCGAAGCTGCCTGCTTCATTATCTGCAAAGCAGCACACCTGGGAAGATGAGCCAAATAAGTATTAGATATCATCAGATATTTTCTGTCTTCAGCTGCCACCCATGTGCACACCTTCCCTACGAGCTGTGGAGTGAACCTGCTAACAATTCTATTAATAACGAGCAGTGTGTGTAGGTGAACTGGATGAACTTGTGTGAAAGCAAAACCCCAAAGGTACATCAGTTGCTCTGTTCAAAGCAAGCAGATAACAATCCCAGGCTGCAGGCAACTCCCCCCTCCCCTTTCCCACCTCCTCCTTTGGGACATCTCCAGGCATGTCCAGGGTGGTGCAGCCTGGCAAGCAGACCTGCAGTCAGTGATGCACACATCTGAAAAATAAGGGAATCACAAAGCCAGCGGTGGCACTGGGAAACACTGAGTGCCAGGATATCCTCCGAGGACTCTCCTTTGTACTCCTCCTCCCTGTAAACGTGGATATTGTCAATGCACAGAAGTGGAGCTGCTTGCTCCTTGGGGGCTGTGTCTCCTTGCTTGTCATCTGCCAGCAGTGTCACGACCACCTGGCACGCCACTGCACATAGTACCATAGAGTGGGACCCTTCCACATCCAAGGTGAGTGCTGAGCTTGATGTCAGGGCAGCAGAGATCAAGGGACCGAGTGTGGGTCTGTTAGCAGGGAGTGTCCTGGGGAGCCAAACCACCCAGCACAGAAGCAGGGCTGGGAGCAGCCTGGCAGACAGACCTTTGTGTGCCCTTGGTGGGAACTAAACCCTGCTGCTCTGGGGGTTAAGGGGCCTGGACTGAGCATTGCTGTGAGCAGCAGAGCACTGAGGCTCCAGGACAATGCAGGGGAAGCAGGGCTTGCTCAGCACAACCCGAAGTTGTGTGAGATCTTGGTGTGCAGCAGGTGCACACACCTTGTCTGCCTCTCCTCCCTCCTTCACATCTAAGGACAGGACTCAAAGAGAGAGCTCAAGGGGAAAATAAAATGTCTCTATGCAAAACAACGAGGCTGAATTAACGATGGTGCTAATTAATGCTGTCCTCCCATAGCCCAGGTGGCTCGGGAGCCTTCTTCCAGTCCTTCTTCTTCCACAGAGCAGCCAGGTCCTCACCTCCTTCTTTCCTGGTGGGCACCACAAGCAGTTTGTACAACTGTGTGTGCAGTTCTGCTGCCCGTCAGCCTGACAGCTGCAGCCCAAATGACATGGGACACCAAACACTCCCTTGCAGCACTCCAGGTTACAGAGAGGCTCCTGCTCTGAAGTTCACTTGCACACAGACCCTGCAAACAACCTCTCACCCACGGACAGATTCAAGTGTTTGAAGGCTGGTAGAAACAACACACGCTCTTTTGTCTAATATTTAGAAGGCCTTTCTATGCATTCTTTCACTTGGGTGATGTGCTGTATGTCCAACACAGTGCAAAGTTCTATAGTATCCTAAAATTTTATTGAAAGGACTGGTTCATTAACAGCAGCTGTCCATGATAGCACCATCAAACATAATACTCAGAATGCATCTTGACATGAGTAAAGGTTTCAGAGCCAGGGGACGTTTTTAGCCCTCACTGAATACACGCAAGTTCTCATTCCTATCCCACATCACTTAGAACAGACTGAGGTTTCTGCATGGCTTTCCCCTAAGTCTCCCTGATATACAGATGCTACATGTGGGTCTCTGACTGGCATTCACATGCAGAGCATGTTGAAAAAGGACAAACACTGCATGTGGTGCATATAAAGTCATTTAACAACATAGTTCTGTTACTAATGCCACGTACAGTAACCCTTTCCAAACGATGGGAACATTTTTCTTCCCAAGCTGAAGACAGAAACCACCACAAAACCCAGAGCTGAGGTTGGGGGGCTGGAATAGTGAGGAGAAACAGTGCATCATCAGAGCTACTGCTCTATTAAATGGTGTCTTCATTCTCCAGAATGGAGCGGTGTATTAGAATTCCAGATTCACCTGGCAATAAATCCTATTGTTTAAAGACAAGCATTACACCTTCTGCAAACTAGGAAGGGAGAGGAAGTGGGGCTGGACAGGCAGACCCCTGCTGAGTGCTGCTCTGGCTCTGTGCCATTCTCTGACTGACAGCTGATAATTATCTTTGATTTAATGTCACTTAATGTTCTCTCCCCCTACCCCAAGCACCTTGGTTATTCTCCTCCTGCACAGACATATGCTAGGAAAAGGAAGGTTTGGAAAGAAAAGGCAAAAAGGAACATACTGCCTCAGTAAGCAACAGAGAAACTGCCAACTTGATGTATTTTCTAAAAATTTTAAATGTTCTGTCAGCTAGGAAAACTATAATTAAAGCTCTAAAGAAGAGTGTAAAGCATGGGTAAATAACTAGCCTTAGATATAAATGGATTTAGGCAGTTCGGTGGGGTTTTTTTGTTGCTTTTTTTTTTTTCCTAATACCTGCAGAGCAGCAGCACTGAGCATTCCTGCGGATCAGTTCTGGAATCTGGATGCCAACACAGCACACAGTACAAGAAATATCATTCTTGCTGCTGAGTATACAAATCCTGGGGTAGCCAGAGAACCACATTCACAGAAATGGAGCTGAAAAGTAAGGCTCTTGGCTTTGGGACTGAAAGAATTAGTGTAAAACCAGAGCTGTGTTTCATCTGTGACAAAGAGGCAGACTGAGGTATCGCATCCAGATATATGTACTCCAAAATGCGTTGGGGAAAGAAAGCAGGGGAGGCTAGCATGAACTTATGCTGGAGATCCCTTAATTCTGCCATAAACCAAACTGCAGTTTGATTTGTCCCTTGGTGCTCAAATCACCCCCTCCTCCATTCCCTGGCCCTAAGAGCAGGCTCACCTGGGAGTGCCTGTGCTGCTGCCAGGAGGACAAGGAGCTGTGGATAAGGCCAACCAGCACCAGCCCTCACCCATCTCACTATGGGCAGTTGGTGACAGCACTCAGCAACTGCTCGACCTGTACCAAACTCTTCAAATATGTGTTTCTTCTCAGTCCTATCTTATCTGTGTGCCAGGAAAGGAGAGCTTCTAGCTCTGCTGCCAGTGCTCTCCTATCTCAGTGTTACACCTCAACTCAGTCTTCTTATGCCATAGCCTCCGACGTGCCACACTGCTGCACTAAATCCTGTTCATCTCTTGTACAAAGTCTCCAGCAAAATATAATTCTGTGTCTGTGCATCAAAGAAAGTGGAAGGCATGCCTGGCTCTTCCTTTGCATGAGGATCTGTATTCACCAACAGCATCTTTTATAAACACATCATGTATTCCACCTAAAGGTGCTGTGTGCTCAGAAAGAGCCAAATACATTAGCATTCTTCAACCATAACTTTTGAAGTCGGCATTTGACTATTTTTGCATTTCTTCCAGGTTGTAGTTAGACAACTCCTAATTCTATGGGGAGAGCAAAGACTATAAAATGCCAGAGCTTCACTCTGCTGAAATAACATTAGCGAAATATCAAGTCCTTTATGATGTCATGAGGGATTCCTTAATGTGACTATAGCCTCCTAATGACATCATAAAAAACAACTGCAGCATCAGAAAACAGCCAAGGGTCATCAATCAGCCCATCCTCTCTCCTACCCACCAGGGGCAGCAGCCCAACTTGCTCCTATCTGCTTTTTATGAGCAGTGCTGTCCGCTGAATAGCACGCAGAGAAGAGACTAATAATCATACAAATATCAGGGAGAGCGGTCAATCATCACCTGAAACGTTCAGTACACCTGAGGGAAATCCGGGTGCTGAAGCCCGAAGAGTATGCAAGGTTAGCATGTAGAGGAGACAACATTTCTGCCTTCGAGGTGACCCGCTGTTCTCTGGGCAACGGGCAATACCAGCCAGCAATGCAGTCATTTTTAAAACTCCGGGAGAATGGGACTAAAAATGAATCTTTGCTTGCTCTCTTCATTCCCCAGCTCTCAGCGAAAGCTTTTTCCGTCCTGCCCAGACACCCATCTGCACATCCCACAGTACAAAGCCTTTGCTGAAAGAGGCCTTTGTGCTGCTGAGCTGAAATGGGTGACAGTCCCATCGAGATGCGCTGACTGCCAATTCCTCTGGCAAGAATGGAAATGGCCTTCTCCATTTGAAAATGCGATGTCTCAAAGCCTCATTATGCATTCTTAGGGAGAGCTGGAAGTCTTTTAGGGCTATAGGAAGTCCTACTTTGCCATCCTCAAGTGCAACCACTTCTACATGCATGGGTCTTCAGGGGTAACCAGGAACATGAGGACTGTGATAAGACCTGAACAGACAGAACCACACAGAGCACTGCCTATGGAGAGAGAAGACCTTATGTAGCTAGAGAAGGGTGTCAAATAGGCCCACAGAATGAGACAGTAACTATTCCATCTACAGAAATCTATGGGGTAACTGCAAGTCCTGGCTTGCCTGATGGCCAGAGCTCCTGACCCAGCTCTGCTCTTCAGTTTTGCATCAGTACCAGGGAGGCAGAAGAGCCCTCTGTAGCAGCCTCAGCAGTCACAAAGGCTTTTTGTTATCCATTCCTCCATATAGTAGAATTGGGAGGAAGGATTTGCTGCACCTCTAAAATTAGCCAAAGCTGAAGTTTATCTCTTGGCTGTGCCCTCAAGCTCTCCCAGAGACGTGCAGGGTGAGGATTCACCAGCCTTGTGCTCACCTGCTCCATTGAGCAGCTGCACAGAGAGGCCATTTTCACAGCCAAATTCTTACCAGAAGGTTGCACTTTGTTTCAGGGCTCTTCCATCTCAAAGCAGCGCACAGCACCCTTCTCCCCAGCTTTCTACATCCTTCAGTAGCTGCTGAAGTGGCCACAGAGGCAAAAAAAATAAAGGCAGCAACTCAAAGGCTGCCCCGTGGTCATGTCAATTAACTCAAGCAGAAATGAATGTCACCCAATTACCAGGCAAGAGAGCAGCTCCTCCACTACCTTCTCCCAGAGTGCTGTACCTCCCTGGCTCCTTGCAGCACTTGGGCTGCCTGCCCTTGATGGATCCCTGGCCATGCAAATTCCCCATTCCTGACACTTGCTGGGCCGGTCACATCTGCTTACCCATTAGCTATCAGATATTAGGCTATTTGTTTATCTCTCAGTCTGAGGTAAAAACAATTTGTATATTACTTCAACCTGAGTCAGTTCTCTGCTCAGAAGCCCCCATCATCTCTCAGTGAAGGCGGTCCCAGTGGAGCCAACTGAGAAAGCCGAGGAGGTCTTACCCTTTCAGAACTGATGCTGCACAAAACTCCCATCCTCGGGGTTTTTCTTGATTGCTTTTGTTCCAAACAGCAGTCCTGTGCTGAGACACACTCTCAGGCAGTGCCTTAATTTAAGGAAAGCAGAGCCCATGCAGATCACTTACACATCAGCATAAAGCACAGAGGAAAGGAGGAGGCAGTGCTGCTGGCGTTTTGGATAAACAAGATATTCAGTAATTTTAATCTCAGGGTAACTCTGCTATTTCCAGATTACATAATCCCAACCCTTGAAGAGGGTTATTCAAGCAGACTGTCACATTAAATAAATGCATTTGCCGCATATGTTAATTGCAGTAGAAAGCTGTTAAGCAAATAAGCGTGTTGCACCAAAATGTTATTCTTTTAGCAGGTCTGTTCCTTCCACGGATCTCCAATTCACAGGCCGTGCTCCTTCAGAATGCACATTTCAGTTCGAGGCACAGAAACGTGTTCACTGAACTGATCAATTTTTTTATCCCGTTGACTCTTGGTTAAATTGTAAGGCGTGCTGTGCCACAGCAGTCAATTCTTTTTAACAGGTTTATTTCCACAGCAAGATTTCAATGGAAAGATTTAAATTCATATGTGCAGAAGGGCTAACAAAAATTTATTTTCTTAACAGAGATGAGCAGTAATAAATGGCACAGCTTTTTGTCTGGCACATCCCACGCTGATACTAGCCACTTACTCCGTCCTTTTTATCACTTGAGAGTTGGTTTCTGTGCAAAGGCAGCTGTGTTCTAGCATTCACAATCTCAGCATTGATAATAGTTCCTGTTTATTATGTCACAACAACCATTAGCTGCGTGTTGTTCTTAGAAAGCAAAAGTGATGGAAAGAAAACCGGATTTTTGATCACGCACTTCTGATTCAGTGGAAAGAGGGGTATATATTACACGCAGGGAAGGAATAGTGCTACCATGGTGATTCCACATTCACACGGTTTGGTTTCCTTGGGCTGAAATGAAGGAGGAGCCTCAACAAATCTGAATGCATACGCACCATCTTCTGACACTCAATCACCGAGTCCGCTCTTTCTTTTGTGAAATCGAGGAACAGCTGGTTCATTTCACATGCAAGATAGGAGAATCGGTGGTGGAAGTAGGGAGCAGATTGTCAATGGACTGGTATTAAAATGGTCGTTGGCCTCCCTTCCTCCAGAGAGGTACAGAATATCAGCTTTTCATGTGCAAAGCTGAACACTCATTAACGATTCTAGTCGTGAGTGTCCCAGCCAAGAGCCACGCCGGGGTAGCTGAGGGCAGTTTTCAAGGGGACAAGGAAGTTTCTCTGCTCATCTCTGACTCTGTAAAAACAGACGGGTCTCATCTTTGTAACCCGGAATTTGCACATTCCAAACCTATGCCTAAATTTTAAAAATGAGGTAGAAATGTGGCCTAAGGCATGCCCCTGGGATTATTCTTCATGGGATCAGAAAAAAAACCACAGGAGGTGTATGTGCACTGTGCATTCAGATACATAAGAAATAACACGGCATTCTTACCTGTAATAGGCGCCAAAACATCCTCCATCCATATTCACGAAAGTTTTGTTCCATCTGTCATTCCAGCAAGATTCTGTTATTTCTGGTTTTGGTAAACTTATGCATCCATATCATTTCTCTTGCTTATCAGGATCTCAGTCACATTTGTGCAGTGCTGTCAGCCATATCCCGAAGGCACGGGAGATCTTGAGGTATTCCTTCAATTAGAATTTGCAGTTGAAAAAAAAAATAAATCTACTGATGATGCATAAAATCCCAAATTTATTTCGCTCCCTCAGAGAGTGGCCAGGAAAACCATTCTAACAACAGCAGCTGCCCCACTCCTGCCAGCAGACCTGATGTCGAGGGGGGGGAGATAAGCAAAGTGAGGTCAAATTCACACTATATATTGATAATATGAGAAAACGGATGAAAGGAGAAATTAAAACTGAAAAGGAATGAAGTCTAGATAAACTGAATATAAAACTAACCAACACAACCTCCTTCCACGAGCAACGTGCAGGAAGGTGTTTCTTTGAGGTGCTTCTTAATGAACCACTTCTACAAAATAAACTCTATGGCCCATGGGAGCTGAGTGCTGGCCAGCCATGGGCTGCTGCAGCACTGCACTCATAGAGAGGGAACACAAAAAGCATCGTGCTACGGGCAGTGCCAGAAACATGGTCCAGGGAAGGAAATGGACTAAAGTTGCAAGTGAGGGAAGCAGAAAGTCAGGAAGGCATGTGAGTTACAGAAATTCAGCAGGGTCTCTCTGCAGGGAGCTCGGTGTGTGTATGATATCAGCCAGAGCGCAAACCGAACCAAGGCTCAGTTCTGTCGAGTGAGTCTCTCTGAAGCTGATCTTATCTCAGCTAGAAGTCTTCCTCTTACCAAAAACTTGGCACACTAATCAGCTAATCCCACTAACGTAGCATGAGAAAGACTGGGAGATTGTTATCCACGATGAGCACTATCTACCTCAGGCTACAGAGCTTCATTTAAGTTCATCTTCTCACAGCTCTGTGCCTGGTCTCTGCATCAGAATCACGGTCAGCTGCACTGCCCTGGCATCCTTCTGCACTGCCGTGAGCAACCTGCAGCCTTCAGCTTGCTCTGAGTGGGGGTTAAGCCAAATGCTTCTGGAAGTCCCCTCCAAGTGCCATGAAGCTGGTGTTCCAGAACTGCAAGGTGGCTGAACAGATGCTCTGTAAGAAGGGATATGTCACCCTGTGATGCCAGCTTGCTCTGTACTCAGTGGCATTCCTTACGAGCTGAGCTAATTGTCAACTCAAAGCCAAAGGGGATTTGATTGTTAGTAGAATTTAATAATTGAACCGATGTGATTAGATGTATGACTAACATCTCATCTCTTCAGAACCTCTGCTGCCCCGACACTATACCATCTTCTCCATACAGCTGCACTCGCACTCAGCATCAAGTGACTACAGGGCTGAAATGCACAACCCCCTCACTCTGCCTCAGGCTGCACACTCAGATGTGTGCTGAAGCCACAGTGCCAGTAGGGAACCATCCTCACACAGAGCACCAGGGTTTGCTCCTCAGCCAAAGAGCCTTCATCCCTTACTTGCCACTAACAACATGCCCAGGAAGCTGCCTGCATCTCACCTTGGAGCATCCAACCTGACTGTGTGGAGCTCCAGTTCAACTAGAGATGAGTGTGCTCTGATCAGGGATACCCAGCTACTGAGATGTCATTTTCCTCCTAGGACTGGCAAGGGGGGACTTTTCCCTGGCTATCCTTCTCTGTCTTCCTTCAGCTGTGTTGAACGTTGTTCCAGCCAGCACTATGAACTAAGTTTCAGAAAGTTTTCCTTCTTTGAACAGAGCAATCAGAAATCAGAATATGTTTCTCTGCCTATGTAGAAGCACAGAGGGTGCACCAGATGAGCAGAATGGAAGCTGAGCTGCAAAGTAGGAGCTCCTACTCACAGAGTGTGCTGGCTGCTTCTGGTCTACCTGCAAGCAAAAAGTGCAATTCTCCATTACAGCAGAGATCAGAGAAACACAGCTGTATGTGGTTAGACATGATTTAAGGTCCGTAAGTATATGTTAGAGAAATATGTGTTTCAGGGAATTTTTCTCTCTGCTGCAACAAAAGGTTATTGCTGACAGCTGTATATGAGAAATCACAGTGTGCGTAGCAATCTTAAGGACACCACATGAAATTGCATTACAGCTGTGATGGCAAAAAAGTGACTGTTCCTTTGATGGGGGCTATTACACACGACTTCAAGTCATGTTAAAAAATACTGTCGGCCTTGGATGTTCCTGTTGTTTGAACTGGCAAACATCTAACCAAACCGAAGGAACAAAGATGACAACTGCAGCAATTCTGGAAACCTTTTCTCAGAGGGAGAGCTGCATGCTCTTGTGATGCCAATTCACGTGCCCCAAACCCTCAGTTCAGCTTCTAGAGCAGGCAAAGAAAACGGGGCATGTGATGAGCTCCGCTTTCCTTGCCTTTCACAAATCATACTCTTGTGATTTGTTGACAGAACTGAACGATACGGTCAGGAGGTAACACTCCTGAGTCCTACCCCTCAACTGGGAGTGTCTTACTATTAAGAAAACTCATTGCAATTAGAGAGGAAAGTGTGCACTGTGGGTCAGGAGTCGGACAGTACTCAGATGATCCGTATTGGTTTCCAGCTCACGTGCACAGTGTCAAATAAGTCTCTTGAACTTCAGGTGTCTCAGTTCCCATTCTCCGCTCACTTCACCAACCCCTCACTTTGAGCAAACACTTGCCTTTGCCTGGAGGCACTACTGGAATAAAAAATAAACATTAATAACAATTAAGAGCGTTTGGACATGCAAGGTGAGCTGCGGCCCGCCTCTGGCTGTCGTGAATGTGAGCTCTGGAAATCTGTCCACAGAAACAGCAGTGCAGTGAAACCATCATAACCACGACATGAAGACACGCAGCCCAGGCAGCAGCACTGCTTTTCTGCACTCACAGCTGCTGGGCCCACTCTGCAAGGTGGTTTCCCCGCACGCGCTTGGTTCTGTTTGTTAAAGAAGTGGCCAACACTATGGTATGAAAGCTAATGGGAATGTCTCTGTCAACGTATCAGTTTATGCCAAACAAAGGACTCCGAGTTCATGCCAAATATAAAGTCAAATGTCTTAATGGAGATATTCATAACCTGTGAATAGAAGTAAAAGCTAATGCTGTTTTGCCTTTTACCGGTGTCAGTGATCTGCGCTCTCTGCATGCAGACGGCAAAAACCTGATAAGCCTTTATTTGATTATTAGTAAATCTAGATTGCATATGGGCATCTCATTCAAAGAAGTATATAAAATTGTTGGTACTGTCTGCCCTTTTCTCCCCATAAACATTTGTCAGTTCACTCCCCATCTGCTGCTCTGTGTATACACATGCCCAGGCTAATGTTAGCTGAGGCTGCAATACAGCTATGTTAAATAATTTTATCTGATTTGTTGGATGATGGTATTTCTAATGGAAAACAACATGGTAATTTCAGAATGTTACTGATTAGATGAAAATGATATTGCATCAAAGTTACTTCCTTAATTTATTCTGAAAAAAACAAGAAGGATTTCTCTATTAAGATGCTTAATTAAAATCTATCTCTCTCCATACAAAATCTATACTTCAGGTCCTGCATGTCATGTCTGAAAAGAACAAAGGCTGATTAGCATCTTTTACACTCTGCTTTTCTTTATGTCACTTATACATTCATTACAGCAATTCTAGCCAGGTTTAGAAGGGCTGAGAGAAAGGACGCTATTGTATGGACTGGCTGAGCACAGGCAGAAGAACAAAAGAATGCAGCAGAGCTTTTTAGGCTCACAGAGAAAATGGGAGGAGTGGCTGGAGTCCAGATGGGACTGGGGGTGGGGTGTGGTGGGGAGATTTTAGGGCACTTGCTGCTTCCAGGGAGTCTGAGCAGAGCGCTCTGCATAAATAACATCACAGGAACTCACGCGAAACTCAGACTGCCCCATCACTCTCTCAGAGTTTCAGGATTCCCTCCCAGACTTAGAAATGAAAGAGGAAAGAGGCAGTCTGAGCATCAGTGATATGGCACACACACACACACACAATTTTTCCAGCCTTAACAAAATTAAACTCCAGCTTCTTCAATGGAGCAGTGAACTACGTGTTGCTGTGTTGCAAAGCAACCACTCCTGGCCTTCAGTGGCTCCTCCTTTAACATATTATATACAGAAAGCTCTCAGATTTTCAAATAGGAGAACTTTCCATCTGTCCTGTCCATGAAAACTGAAGTTTGCATCAGCCCAAACATCCACCTCATCTGATGGGTATTTGCATCTGCCTGCCACAAAACAAGATGTTGTTCAGCATAGGAAAGGCATGCAAAATCCTTAAAACATTATTTTATATCATATCTGAAACAAGAAGAGGAAGTCCTCACAGTTCTGCGTACTGTCAATGTCATTTAGACCCAGAACTGCCGCGAGCAGCTCAGCTATTCAGACACACAGCCAACCCCATGCTCAGAGCTTTCCAAACGAGCCCTAACGAGCTGGGTATCCAAGTCTGGGTGCAACACAGCTTGTCCTTAGCCTCCATCAACACACTTTGTTAAGCAACAGCTTAACAATCAGACAACAGACTTCAATTCCCTTTTTAGATCAAACTGAAACATACATATGAGACGCTTCATTTAATGTGTTACCTCTAGTTCTTCCCACTTAGCGCCTGGAAGATGTGTGAAGAAGAGCTGGGTGGGTGGCAGAGCTCCTGCCAGGTCCCAGGCTGTGCAGGGCACAGAGTGCATCCTGTTCTGCTCCTCTACCCCGAGGGCAGCAGTGCAGGATATGCCCGAGAGCAGACGGATGGGGAAGGGTCAATGCAGACCAGAGCAGCTGCAAAGCAGCAGAAGAAATGGTTTGGGTGTGGGTATTTGCAGGGGTGAGAACAAAACAGACATGCAGAGGAACAGCAGAAGACATAAAGGTTTTCTGAGGGCCCCTCCTGTGGAATATCCTTGTGTAATTTCAGCTGTATTTGTATTGTCATTACCATGCTTGGTAAAATAATGGCACACTCAGCCAAGTATTCCTTCAATAAGAATACTCCATGTCATTTTCGTCTCAGGTATGCAGGCCCTATAGTTGTAGATAGACAACAATGCTATACAGCCCCTGACAACTGAGCTGTGGTCCTTCACAAACAGCCACACAGGTGCTGGTCCTTCCCCAGCACCTCCCACTCTCTGGCAGTTTAACACTTCAGGGTGGACATGTTACAGAGCTCATTCCCATCTCGGACATAAGCTGATTTCAGTGGGGGTCACAGTGACTCTGGCATAGATTCTGTGACCTGCTGAGCTACGCACTGGAATTTTGAGAGCTGTGATGGACACAGCATTGATCAGTCCTCCTCTTTGACAAAAATAAGGCTCTGACCATCATACAGCACTGAAGATGGGACTCCCGTTCATGATCTCAGCAAGCCCCAGTACTAATTCACTCAGGTAACAGGGAAGGAAGAAGCCATCAGAGAAGGCAAGGATGCAGTCACCACTGTTAGTACCACTTTGCCCTTTTTATTTCTCCAAGATCTGGCGTGCTCACAGGGAGCCTGACTCCCAGCCCTTGCACATGTCTAACTCAAAATCAGAGAAGTGTCGCCAACAGACGCAGTGCAAAGACAGGCTGTTGAATATTTTCCTCCCTCATCACTGAAGGATCCCTGCTGGTTGCAATCAAGATCCATAAACTTGCAACTTAAGTCAGTGTGAACACTGAGATCCCAGCTTCATTTATTGCTGCTAAATTCAACCATATGTACACGTTGTGTTTTGATCTGCGGCACAAGCCTAAGGATTAGGTGAGATTCACTGTGCCAACTTGCCACCATCATGATGGCACAAGGCAGGAGCTCAACCCAAGAGGCACAAAAATGAGACTGGACAAAGCTCATGCTGTGAACAGTGACCCTGGGCTGGTCCCTGTGGAATAAGATGAATCACTTAATAGATCTCTTTTGTCTCGACTTCCATGATGAAACTTTCACTTAGTGTTTCAGCAAAGTATGATAGCAGTCAGAATCTTACTCTGATGAGCACATACTCTAAAATTGATGAAATTCACAGAGTAATGTAAATGTCACTTAACGTTCTGTTTTTGAAAAAGCAAAGTGAAAGCAAATGTCTTCTAACTCAAATAAATGCAGCACCAAGTTTATGTTAATGCACAGTCGTTTACAGACAATAAATTAGTTTACCTTGCAGACAATAATTTAGTTCAGCAAAGGGACAGCTGATATTGCTGTACTGTGTTTTCTGATGCAAACACAAGTGAGGACCAGAATGCTGCCTGCTGTCCAACAGAGCTCTGTTGTGCACTGCAAACTAACTACGCGCCAGCCACGATCTTGGAGTTGAACCAGTTGTTAGCTAGCAGCAAAGAAACCACCTGAAAAAGATCTTAATGCAAATCTCTATTGGAAGTTCCTGAGTGAAAATGCACGAACGGCTCTGCCCTAAAATCAACTCTGATCTGGGAACAAGCAAAGTTAATCACACGCACACACGTCTCAGTACATGGTTGGGATTCAGATGTGCTTCCCAACTGCAACCGGCGCAGGTACCTGAAAATTACACACACAATCCAGCCCAGAACGAAAAGGGGGGAAAGATATTAATCCAGCAGGCCAAGTTTCCTTACAACGGGAAGACAAATATGCAAAACCTTGCCTCTGCAGTAACCGAAGAGGCAGAGCTCAGGATATTTCTTCTCTCATCACGGAGGATGGGTGCCCCGCTGGGCGCAATCACGACCCAACCTCCGGGCTGCAGGACGGCCGCGTTCTGCAGTGCTGATTTCAGGCTGACACGTGTGTCACTCTGCCTATTGATTCATAGTTCTTGCTCGTTTCTCAGCTTCCTTTACTTCGCATCAGCACGATGTAGCGAAGCATTCATTTAAGCATAAGCCATTTCCATTCGATTTCTGCAAATGTGGAGCGCGTGGGTTAAATCTGCAAGGCCAAAGAGTTGCACAGCCAGGCACAGCTCTCACTTTCATTGCTCCTCACCTGACTGGGGCACCAACAGAAACAAAGCTCACAGAATTCTGTAACTTTTCTTCTTCATAAACCATCAAGCTGGAACGTTCCTGTTGTTTT
Organism: Callipepla californica brunnescens; assembly: GCA_023055505.1. Classification (NCBI taxonomy): domain Eukaryota; kingdom Metazoa; phylum Chordata; class Aves; order Galliformes; family Odontophoridae; genus Callipepla; species Callipepla californica. Next base: position 2,259,913 of record JALIRH010000055.1, read on the forward strand.
TCAGTGCTCACCTGACAGCCCATAGTTTGCTTACAGGAAATTCAAGTTTTTTCCTTATTACCACATCACAGTGGTAATTCCTCTTCTGGATGCCCCTGATTCTCTTTTGTGAATTTGATGGTTATATGTTATGAGTATATCAAAATGTCATTGAACACCAGGGTGGGTATAACAAGATAGCTGAATGCACTTTGTGTCATTAACGCCAAATAGAACCTTGTCCGTATAACTGAGTGTAACTTTACCTCTAAGTTATTACACATGGTCTGCATATTTTCACTTCAAATTACCCTGAAGATGTCATAGGACTCGCTTACTTCTGTTACATGTCTGTCACCACTGTCAGTGGTGTCTAGGCCAGAAAACTGGTCTGTATGAAGAAAATTCCCTAAAACAGTAAATGTTTTTTTTTAGTTGAATCATAGAATGGCCTGGGTTTGGACCTCAAAGATCATTTGAGGTTACCAAACACTAGAGCAGGTTGCCCAGAGCCACTCCAGCCTTGCCTTGAATGTCTCCAGGGATGGGGCATCCACAGTCCCTCCAGATAACCTGTTCCAGTGCATCATCCCCCTCTGCTGCATTCAGGATGCTAACCTGTAAGCTCCCAAACGTGGGACTCCCTCTGGAATCATTCCTTTGTTTCAAAAACACTGAACATCTGAAAAAAATGAATAGCTAAAATAATCTCTTTTTTTTTCTTTCTTTCTTTTTTTTTTAATTGATGGAGATGTTGTACAAATTAATTCAGTCTTGCCACCTGGCTGAAATGAAAACAAGGACTGCAGTTACAACGCAGAGTTTCTATGCCCTCGTAAGTCTTTCTCGAAGTTCCCATCATTTATATGAGTTCGTAGTCTGTGAAGTTGTGTTTAAAAAAACAAAGAAAGAAAAACCCACACCGAAACCCAGAATGTATCCACCACTGGGACCTCTTCAGCTAGCACAGCCCGGCTCTTCTCCTGGTCTCTGAGATCATAACTCTTTCGCTTTTGATTCCCTTAGTCCTGAAACTATAAAACCCTTATTTCTATAAGGTCTTTTATTGTCATCCACATAGTCAATAGTGTCATTTTCATTCATATCATTCTGTAGGGAAGTTAGAGGAAATGAACCAGACGGAACAGAGCTATAAATAAGATGCAGCTACTCTGTTCCCAGTGCAGATTCAACGGCATTCTTGTAAAGCCACAAAAATACAGATCAGGAATGATGGGAAGTTTGCTTCTCACTCAACTTCTGAGATTGCTTTCACGCAGTGGCCAGTTTTTATTATTGGCTTCTGTGGATAAAAGATGCATTTGCTTAAAACCAGCTCTATGAGTACAAACAACACAGCAGGCACACGCTGCATGTGCACATTAGCTTGTGCTTAGGAGAAAAAATTCAAGAATCACAGAACGCTTAAATACAAAGGATTCCACTTAGAATTCTTTCTTAATGAAAAGAATCTTCAGGGTGAAGAGGAAAATCTCACAGCAAGTGGATTACCACTGTTTTTTTTATGGGCTTGGTGTGCACTGCATGGATTGCTTGCTTTGCAGCACGGCCAGTGCTGGGGGGGGTGTGGGAAAGTGCAAAAATCCAAAGGCAATTTTGCCATGCTGACAAAATGCTGCAGATGCCAGCTCTGTGTGTATCTTTAGGAACAAAATAGGACTTCTGGTGCTCCTGCTGATGCCTCACACGAGAGCAGGTTTCACCCATGCTCGGCTGGGTGCCACCCATCCTTTGCACTGTGGTAATTGGACGGACTTTTAAGTTACAAGTAATGGGTTGTGCAGAAATAAAGCATTAATGAAATTTAATGACCTAGAGAGAAACCTGACAGTACGGCCAAAACCACACCGGAGTGACAGCATTAACTCTGAGCATCTCACCTGTAATTAAAGTGCCGAGAAGCCCAGGTGTCACTGCTCATTAATATTCACCTGTAATAACAGAAGGCAGAGAGGCAATCCTAGCATGCTAATGCTGGGTCCTCTCTGCACACACGGGTCGTACTTTCCTGGTGGGTCAGGGGCACCTCGGGGCTCTGCCATGCTGGGCACAATGGGTGGCTGCAGCAAAGCTGGGGTAGTGGCACACTGGGGAAGAGTAGAGGGGAACTTTCTGCTCTCTTTAATTTATGCTGGGCTAAGAACTCGGTATCTAAGGATGAGTCTTTTGTCGTATCATGCATCGCTGAGAGATACTCCAGAGATGAATGATATATAAAACAAACAGAAAGCGCTGCTTGTTGCCCAAGGCATGTGCTAGTTCGTTGCTGGTTTATGTTTCACTCAGGATGGCTCCATTAGCTCCAACAACCTCAAAAATAAAGCAGTGAAGCACAGTGCTGGTACCTTTGGGACCATCAGGATGTTCCAGAAAGGGGGAGCCTTCCTGAGATCCAAGTCTTACCTCCAGACACCAGCACAAACTGCTGCTCTGGGCCGACGAGCGAAGACGTTCCTATTACCATGCTTTGTGCAGAACAGGTTAGGAGAAAGGGATCTGAAGAATATGACTCTGCATATTCATCCGCTTCTGATTACTGAATGAATGTTTATCTTAACATTAAAACTTCCTCGATTTTGGCAAAATGTGCCAGCAGCATGCAAAATGTGTGAAGAGGGAAGCCTGATGCAGAAGAGATAGGCAGGAGGGACAGGAGTCTGGATTTTCACATTTCTCCAGTTACTTCTTTTATGGGAACTATTAACTGTAATTTAGGCCCCAAATGTTAGAAGTGGTATACAGATTTAAGGATTCTTTCATACCAATTAGAAATCATTTCTAGCTGCACTTCAATGAATAGGCTTTTATCTTTTGTTGCAGTGGAAAATCACTTATCCGCTGTAGCACAGGGCATCTGCATAGATTTATTTCTTCTTATCTTTCATGGCATTGGCAAATACAGAGTTAACGCATTTCTGCAGCTGGTGGAATATCAGGCTGCTAAGAAAATCACGAGCTGAAGTATTCAGTTAAACCCAAGTTACAATTTAATTAACGTAGCGGGAGGATATTCAAGGATGAGGTCACTTCATCGCTCCCACTGCACTTGGAGGAGCATGGGAGGACCCCCTGACCTCACCTAGGAGCAGCACTGCTGCAGTCCCTAACCTGCTGGAAGATGCTGACACGTGCAAGGCCAATGTGTGCTGCTACAATTTTGCTTCTGCTTTGGCTTTTTCACTCCTTTCCTGAATGCAAAACTGCGCTTAAACTGAAAAACAAAACAAGCCAAAAAAAGCCTGACCCCCATCCCTGATTTAAAATAAAAAAAATGATGAAATATTGAATTATTTAACGTCCATTTTTAACTGCCTGCACCGGAACCGCGAAGGACAATGTGAAGTATCCGCTGTCGCGCCGGTTCCTTGGTGGTCTTTGTCAAACACCAAGGTTAACCGAAAGCGGGGAGTTAAATGAAACATTTTTGTGCTATGATGTCTCTGTGCTGTCCCCAGGAACAGTCCGGGCACCGCGGTCTGTGTGGGCTGTGACCTCCCTGCTCTCTGTAGGCCACAAGATCACGACCTTAGGAAAATTGTTTCTCTTTCCTCTGTCACTGTGAATCATTTTCTTAGCTTAACGGAGAAGAGATTTGAAAGAGGGCGATCACCACTTCTGGAAAAACAATTCAGCCATCAGATCATAACAGGAGCAGCAATTTGCCTGGCATTAGCTTGTATGTACATATTGTAAAGATCTTCTGCTCTAGCTGGCAAACTGAAGAGAAGGGCTAAATAGCAGCGTGCTTTACCGGGCATTTCTGTACAGCACCTCACACAGCAAGAGGTGACAGAGAATAGCCAGTGGCAGCTTTGCATGCAGCATTCAGAAGACTGCTGCTAACACAAAAGATGAAATCATTGGGAAAAGGTGTTTTTAGCGAGTAGGAAACTTGGGGCTATCAGCACCTGCTGTATCAGTCGCCCTCATGGGTCCTTCCTGGCACTGAATCCTGCAGTGACCAAACCACATGGCTTGGATCCCACTGCCTCCCATCCTTCTCCTCCTCCTATCAGTAGAAATCTGATCAAAATAATAGCAATAACCGATGTCTTACAGCCAAAAGTTCTTTGAAAAACAAACAAACAAACAAAAATAAACCTTGGGACCCTCCCTTAGTGTTAATGCAGATAGATTAGCTATAGTAACAGGATTTTCCCCAAAACCTATATATTGAAGGCAAAACATCAAGTGCTGTCTTTATTCTTATCAGCTTTTTTTATTTTTCTTTATTATCTCTATTCTCTCTCTCTCTTTTTATTTTTTTTTTTTCTGGCTCCACTTCAGTGCCCACACATAATCACAGAAATTTATTTTACGTTCATCCTTTATATTGTTCCCTGGCCATCCCTTTGGGCTGCCTCTGCCATCTCCCTCCTTGCTGCTGCAGAATATATTACAGAAGCAATCCTGGCCAACTGCTCCCACAAGAGTGGGCTCTTGTCAATGCATTGCATTGATCCAACAGAACGAAGGAAGGGGACTGCTCCCATCTCCCTCACGCCCGCTGCATGATGCCACCTCTGAGAAATTACTTTGCTTTGGCCACAGAATCACAGCTTTTTGCTTTTGCCGTTCTGTTCGCCCTACAAAATCACAGAGGTTTCCTCTGGAAGATCAAAACACGAAGTCTGAGAGAATTAAATTCATTAGAACTGGCTCTCGGATGACCTGGTGAGGACTCCTTTAAATCAACGTGTGTTCACTGTGCCATCACAGCTCTCACCATGTGTAGAGCAGCTCCAGCTCGCCCTCCCTTACACACCACACACCAAAACCACGACACTTTTGCAGAACTTCAAGCCAGTTGATCTCAGCCATGCTGCTTAAATTCATGAGGATGACACCAGCTGAGTTTGGCTAGCTCAGTGTTGCACACAGAACAACGGGCCTCTAATACTGATAATGCAGATGGAGCTTTAATACCTCTACTTCTACCTGCAAGAAGCCAAGTTTGTTCCTCATATTCCACAGAGTGCCATAAGAACAAACTGCATAAAAGGCAGGCTCCTATCAAAACCAGGCTGTAAAATGTGATGCAGACAGGTTAGAAACATACAGCTCGTAGTCAACATACAGCTTGTAGTTATATGAGTTGCAGTAGCTTACAGCAGGTACTGCAGAATACACAGAAATCACTGATTACAATCAGAGGGTATTATCCTCCTGTAGGAAATGTTGTTGCATGGATGTTTCTCTGTCCCCCAAACTATTTTGAGCTGAAGATGTACCTACTAAGAAAGCCTTAGAGTGCATTGCAATATCATGATTGGGTGCGGAAACCTCATGGTTTAGTTTATCGTTTTCATTTAAAAATGCTCAGTGTTTTCATTCTGGCTTTCCTTTCTCCATTCTCGCATGTCAAGTGATGACAAATCTCATCACCTCTTGGCCAACTGGATATTACAGCTGCACAGAAGTCATGAGAGTACTTTCAGGTGTATACAAGCTGTCACACCTCTCTGCTGCCTCATCTCTGAGAAGAGCAGAGGCGAGCCTGCAGCACAGGGCTTGGGCAGGACATTGCCTCTGGCACATCCAGCAGTAACGCCAAGGAAGGATTTTTCTAGCTGGACAGGCTAGTCAGGCTCTCTTCAATATTATAAATAAAATGTGGAGAATGCATTAGGAGTTTTGCATTACTCTTGAAGAACTCTCTGCAAGAGGCCACTGAAACTGAGAAACGCTACTGTCAAGATTTTATACAAGGCTCTCAGGCACAGAGGATTATGATTTGGATAATGCACAAAAGAAGCCAAGAGGGATATCCTCCTGAGCAAGAGCAGGGATGCAGCATTCAGAATATGATGCTACTTCAAGTGCTTCCTGAGCTTTGCCTTGCTTTCTTGTCCCTTTTTTTGGCATTGGGAAGCAGGAGCTAGGAAGGCAGATCAGCCTTCAGGAGCCCATGAAAGGATTGTGGGCAGGAGACATAAATACTTGTCCTGGGACAACTCCTCAGAGCTCCATTTTTCTCTTCAATAACAACAAGGGAATTTTTTCTTATTGATTGCTTTTTGCAATCGAGCTTACCAAATAGAGCTTCCCTCAAATGATTCTTCCAGCTAACCTGATAGAAAACTAACCTTGTTACATTTATTGACAGAACATTGAAATAAATATTATAGGTCTAGAGGGAATGTTTCAGTCCATTGATTTTTATTTTATTTTATTTTTTTATGGAAAAAAACAAATGCACCATATTCCCCTTGGCATATTATGCTGGGAACAATCTGAAAAAAAAAATGCTTACCCTGTTCAAAATATGTCTCAAACATTACTTCCAATCTCAAAGAGCCTGCACCCTTTTGAATAAATCTGATCTTGAGCAAACAAGCACTTTGCAGGTTTAATTATTTGCAAAATTCTCCTTCTGTGATATCAGGAAATGAGAAAGAAATCAGTTCGTGCCTTCATCTATAGCAGTGAGAAGATGTGAAGTTTTGGTGAACCTCAATGGCAGGAGCATCAAAGTGGCCGAGAGTGAGTTGGATGGTAAATCAGCCAAGAGAATTTGGGGGACAAAGAGGAGAAGAATGAAATGAAAAAGCACTGAGAGTCCTTGAAGAAAGGGGAAGAAACTACACAAAGAGCTCCAGGTCTGAAGAAACATACATGAAGCTGAGCAGAATTTTGCTCCGTTTTGATAAATGCTGTAACTGGTATGAAAAAGCCATTCAGAGATAATGCAACACTCAGATGCTTAGCAAGACTCTCTCTCTTCAGCAGCGTGAACCAGAGAGCCACCACACAAGCAGCCAAATTGTCACCTCTGTGAGATTTGTGGGCAGCACACTGGAATTTGGTCACATAAACTCCCAGGGCAGGGGACCTGACTTCCTAAAGACAAACATTTGAAATAATCTGAGATGATAAATGCAAATGTATTACAGTACAGTGCCACAAAGCTCCCCCAAACACTGTCACTTCCATTATCCGTGCAGCCTGATGTTACCTATTTCACTCTAAGAACCAAAAAAGACACTAATCTTCTTAGAGGTTTAAAAACCTGAAACTAGACCTTGGAACAGGAGCAAACAGACAATAGCTCAACTAAAACCTGTCCCACACTGCAGAAATGCTACAAGCTCCATTTCTTTGTTATTTACCTGGAGGGTCCTTCACTGAGTCAAAAGCATTGCTAACGTTGTGAGGAAGTTTTCTGTGATGAGAAGGCCAATGCCCAAGCACAGGTAGAATACCACTGCGTGCATCCCACAGGACTGGGCATAACCCTGTATGAGAATGGCTCTGAGCTAAGGGTGCTGCTCCTGGAGGAACTTAGATCCTTCCAAGGTTACATCTCATAGGTGGGCATTATGTACAGCAGCTCTGGGCACCAGTGGAAAAAGAAGACATGAAAAGCTTTCTGGATGGTGACTGTTCATCAAGAAACAAGCAGGATTCTTCTCAGCTCTTTGCACTGTTGGAGCTATATCCAGGAGAGGCAGAATTGGAAAACTGGGGCTACCATTTTTAGAACCTTTCCCTGATCTTTATAGATAGGATTGCAGTCCTTCCAATGGAATGAATTCAAATTTTGTGCATCCACACTTTTGAGCAAGTACTGACCACCAGTACATGAGAGTATGAAATAGCCTTTGTGAAAACAGAAATCCTTTGGCGCATTTTCATGATCTTTTGAAGCACATTTCCTGGACAATGTGAAAACAAACTTGGAGTGCGCATCGTTTGGACCTTGCACAGTGCCACCTCGTGGTAATCCAGACCCACATTCTAGAGCTGCACAAGCTCCAAACACTAAACATCCTATTAAAATTTGAATACAAAAAGCCAACAGTATTTCCTGGCATCATCTCCTGGAAGCACCAGTGAGCCAAAATAAACATGTACGTTATACAAAACCTAGTGCTGCTTTCTCCTTTTTAAAGGAGCTGCTCTTGTTGCATCATAGCAGTTGGCTCAAAAGACCAACTCGCAGATTTCTGTCTTTTCCATACACAGCATCTGTTACACTGAGGGCCTGTGAATTCCTACAGCACCATTCACAGCACACTCGTTATGAGGGCTTTATGCTGGAAGGTAGACCACCATGTAAAATTCCATCTTAGTGACAGCTAAATGAAAGCAAAGCAGTCAAATGACTATTCCAAACTCCCAGATGCATCGAAAAGGAATCAGGAAACAATGGAGCTGACTGGTAACAATTACACAAGCCCAAACCTTTATTAATGATGCTGTTTCAGATCTTCTCACCGGAGTGAAGGCAAAATGTTTGTAAGGCTCGTTAGAACAACAACAACAACAAAAAAGCAGGATGCCAAGAGGTCTTTCCCAATACCAGGGCCAGCAGCCATAATAGTGAAATCAAGTAATACGTGAGAGTGAGCACACAACGCCAAACTAAAGCTACATGTCTAACAGAGACTAACAGCACCCACTCAAGAAAGCCTGCACAAACCACAGGAGCATTGCATCACTCAGATACTTCCTGGTCTCATGCAACCAGTGCAAGAATATCCTAAACCAGTGGCAGCATCCTTTTGCTCAGTATCATTCCGTGGCTTCTTCCTCCATAAATTTGTCCAATTTTGAAAACACAACAATACCGAATTGCGGTAACGAGAGGGCAGGTCCTCATCTGGGGTGGATTACCATAATCCCTTTGACCCCCACTGGAGATACACAGGTCTGCAGCCAGCAGTGAGCTCAGATTCATTCATAGATTCATAGATTCCTTAGGTTGGAAAGGACTTACGAGATCATCTAGTCCAACCACCGGCTGGAGCAGTGTGTCAAACAAAGGCAGTTTTCACTTTATGTCTTAAGGAAAGACCAACAGCAGTGCAACAGTGTCCATTTTGGTACATATTTAGCCAAGTTTTGTTGTACCACCACACTCTTCTGTACCTCAAAGGTGATTCACAAGAGTGGTTAAAATGATACAAAGATAACACTTACTACCTTTTTATATATATAATATAGAATCTGGACAAGCCAAATATTTTCTGTAACACTTTCCCAACAGCAACTTTAAGGTTGTGTGCATTTCTACTCATGCATGGGCTTAATCATACTGCTGTACTTTTTTGCTTTCTAGAACCTTGGGTAATTGGCAGCAGAAGGCAACCCTTTACAACGGAATGCCTTGTGCTGGGCCACCACAGCACGAGGCCACGGAGCCGATAACTCACCTAACCAGACAGACTACACTGAAAATTGGAAAGGAAAAAAAAAAAAAAGGAAGAAAGAAAGAAAGAAAGAGGGGGAGGGTGACAGAGAGAGAGAAATACATTTTTAAAGATAACCTGGAGGCAAATATAATATTTATACTTATTTATCCTCACAGCACAATCATAAGCCCCAAAACATGTCTAATGAGGTGGAATTGCAAAATGGCCATGAGTCCTACTTACTTGGCTTCTCAGTGGTCTCTTAGCAGTCACATGGATCCATATTTTTCAACTATGTGACTGCTGCAGGCAAAACTCCTATAAGTAAGAGTGAGAGTCACAGCAAGTCCTTATCTCCCAGTGGTATTCATCCACAAAAATGCCAACCTAGGAAAAATGAGTAGACAGAAAAAATAAAAGTTGCAGGGGCAATTAAACACAGCACACTGCTGTACTTAATGCTTGGTTCGCATTTGTGGTTCATCCTCTGCTCAAATGAACTTTCGTTCCCAGCTTTCCAGTCTGAATGGCCACAACTCTTCCATCCTTTGGAAAATACCACAAATATGAAAGAAATGAGAACATGGCAGAAGGTTCCTCAGTCCGGTCACTGCCGTGTCCTCCACCTGTCAATTAGCAGATTCCAGCTTTATTTCAGTCCGTTTAGAAAGTATCTGAAACCTCTTAAGCACTCTGGATTTTTCCCTTGATGTAACGTAACCTATAAGTTAGGTCAGTCCTAAGGTGACTAGGTTAACAATTACGGTTTCCAAAAGATGGTCCCAGATCCCTAACGTTCTCAAAACATTTCCTTTTGTCTTCATGGCCTGATACTCTTTTTCAGATGTTAAATATCCATTTGTTAGACATTAGGTGTGCAGCACTTCAGAGCCAAAAAGAAAAGAAAAAAAAATACCCTGCAAAAAATCCATTTCAAGGCACTCCCAGATGCACCCAGTGACCTCAGTGCAGGCACTGGGATGGGAAAGCAGCTCTGCAGGGATCAGATTTTCCCTTTCTGAGCACATAAGAAATTCTAGAGTCTTGCCCACTTTTAAATGAGCTTTCAGGCTTGCTTTAGCTCTGCAGTTCAGGTTCTGCACAGCTACCGGGGGATGCTTTGGGTACATATGTGCAACCCAAACTGAACTTTCAGATGGGGAAACGGCGTCAGAAAGAAAAGGGAAAAACTTTCAGAATCCCTCGTCGTAATAAATCACTTACAACCCCAGAAAAGCCCACTTTGCAGTCTGAAATTAGAAGCATGAAGGAAAACCCGACCCCACCCCCCCAGCTAGCAAAGTTCCTGACAGCTTTAGCTGTTACTGTTTGAGTATCTTCAGAACTGATGATCAAGCCCTGTCCTGCCACGACACCTGCAGAGCCTCGGGCTGCAGCTCTGACAGACAGACGGACATGGGCAGCCCAGTTCAGGCCCAGACCCCAGCTCAGCCCCAGTATAGCCCCAGGGCAGCTCTCCCTGCAGTGCCAAGGGCACTGTGTGCTGGGCTCCTCCTCCCTGCCATTGCCATCCTCACTGCAGCCTCGCAGACATATAACAAATGAAACTGATACCTACCAGGGGCTGTGGAAGACAGCAAGAAGCTACTTTTTAAACTATGAAAGGAATGACTCCTTCACGTTGGAAGAGACAGCCTGAGATGACAGAAATGGGTCCCCAGGAAGCATCGTGTCATAGAGCTGAGTGCTGGAAAGCTCTATTCTAATCTCCATTTACACTTAGCGTGGCAATTAAGTTTTGTCATCGGTGAACTTCACATCTTATGAACTCTGACATCGAAGATTTCTCCTTTCTATCCAATTTATGAGTGTTTCGTATGAGAGAGTAAGAATAAACATTCCCCTTTCTCTTTGGAAAATAAGAAAAACGTTCTTTCTTCTCAACTTTAGTTATAAGCATTATTTAACTGAACAGTAAATGTATCAGTTACTCTGATGCAGAGCTGTTTGGCAATGGTCTGAGTTCCTGTGAGGTGCAAGATGGCTTCTCATTCACCAAACCAGCCTGAAAGCTCTGACTGTTAGGTAATATTTGTAATTAAACGAGTATTTAACTGCTTGGTGGGATATAATAAACACATCTCTTATGTTTATTTGCGATCTCCTGCAGAAAACAGAGCACTACAAGGCTGGAGCCAATAACTCGTATTAAACTTCTTGATTCATTCACTGTGTCTTTCACTTCTAAGACATAATTTCAAATCTAGCTCAGACCAAAGTGACAGGAAATCTTTGTGATCTGATTCACAGGAAAGGTCACCGTTAAAAGAATTTCCTAAGCTTTAGTCTGATTTGAACCGCAGCAGCCCGTGATGTGGAACCAGCACCGGGGCCACAGCATCACACCCAGGAAAGCTCCTGGTGTCCTTGATCTTCCCGTGCAACATCACATCTCTCCCTGGGATCCAAACATCTCCTAATGAGGAAGGAATGTGCATCTCCATGCAGACACCTGCTTGTTCCCAGGCTTCCTTACGCCCAGTGCTTGTGCGTGTTTGCCGGCTGCTGCCCGGGCACTCCAGAGACCCTCATGCACTCAGCTCCTGACATTGCCACCTGTGCCTGGGGAGCTGACCTTTTCAAGCCAGTGAGGCTGGCAGCTGTGACACAGGTTACACCTCCTCGGTGCAGAGCCAGTGACAGTCACTTGACCCTCCTTAGCAGTGAGCGAACGCATTGTCTGTGGACAGAGGGGGAAAATGAAGTCTGCTTTACGGATTCCTCACCCCACACACACCGAGCCATTCATCTTCGCCTGCGTGCCCCATGTAGAGTCATATTTATGTACCTGTGGGGGCTGTAAGGAGCTTGTTTATTATTTGTTTTCATTTAATGATCTCTGTCATTCTCCCTGAGGAATACCCATATGCACTATGCAAATCATATTAAGCCCTTGGCAATAGTGAGAATGCCTTGAGCAGTAATATCTTGCACATTAGCTCTTTGAATGTAGGCAACTCGGTTACCGAACCAAGCCCTCCTCGCACTCCCCCCTGCCAGCCCTGTTTGCTGATGGACTCATTCCCCCCAGCACAGCCCTTCCCAGTGCCTGCTCCAGGCTCCCAAAGTGTGGTCTGCAGTCCCATCTCCCCATAAACCTGTCTGCATTGCATGCTGAGTGCTCACAGGAGGAGCAAAGCAAACCGATCCCTCATTCTAGCAACTCTCTTCATTTCGGGCAATGGCTTTGGTTGGATGATACTCATGTTATTTGAACTCATATCAGAAGGAAATTGGTGGAAGTAGAGGTCAGCAAATCGTGATTAATCCTGGTGGCAAAAGAGCAGCCATACTGCGGAGAAAAGGCATGGGAATTGACAAGAATTCCTTTTCTTTAAATGCAGCATTGCAGAAACTTCGGGATTAGCTCATTGACCCCCGAGATCAGAAATACGTGTTTCCTGGTAATGACTCCCCTGTAACCTTTGCCAGTCCGCTTAACCTTTCTAGACCACATTTTCTTACCTGTGATACAGGGATAAAAATCTTGAGTCACCATCATAGAAATCTGGGAGGTCTAAATTGCAGACAAAAACATGATCCCAGTAAGAATCACTGCTTGTGTTGAGGGGAAAAAAATGATGTTTCTCATAACCCCTTGTCACGAGCTTTACAATCCCCAGAGTCTGAGCTAGACCTTGTCAGGTCTAACGAGTCAAACAGTGCTTTCAAATGCATTATTTTGAAAATATATATTACATTTCAACTTATCCTTCATTATCCTTATCCCTGTCTCCTTTTAGCTCTCCGCATTGCTGCTTTGCTATTCTAGTCCACATGATCTGCACTTTGATTAATTAATTTATTCTGATTATTTAACTCCTTTTTCATTTTTCCATATTCTTCCCTGATTTTTTTTTTTTTGCTTATCTCCCTGTCAGTCTTTTCTTTGTATCTCTTTCTATTTCTGCCCTCAAGTAATTGTTTTTCTTTTCATCTCCGCTTCTTCCATTTATTATCTTCATATATGGAAAAATATACACTAATACCTCCAGGGAAAATAATCCACAATGCAGACACTCAGAGAGAAAGAGGAGATCCAAAGAAGCTGCAGAGCTGAAAGAGATCTGGCCAAGACAGCAAAGTGAAGATTAGATATGGTTCTGCAAGAAGATACGGCTACAGAAAAGGCTAATGAAATCTTGTCAACAGATGCAGAGGCATCACCTTGTGTTACAGACCAGATAGACTTAAATCCCACCTTATAGGATTTCTTGTTAGCTCATATGGAAGACTGCATTAGTTTGTGCATGACGTGCTGCCTTAGCAATACAGCCGTCTATCCAGGCAGGTCTATGGACCAAGCCCCCAGCACTCACTGTAGAAAGGACAAGGGGAGGCAAAGAGGGTCAGTAAAAAAATTAGCTGGAAGGAAAAGTGACGGAAAATGCAGAATAGGACTCTCAGCTCAGCCAGGAAGTGGTTAAAGAGCTCACAAATAAAAAAAAAAAAAAGTGGCAAATATAGGACATATCTGATTATCAGGGAGGAGAAATGCATTTTCACACCATGAATAAGGAGATAAAAAGAGTAACCTAGGTTAAACGTATTGAGAACCGTGAGACTGTGGAGCTGGGTCTCAGATAAGAGGGCTGCAGGATCCATCACTTGGATATTTAGTGGCAAGATACAGAAACATAATTATTGTTGTCTTAAATTATCCCCAGCCAGGTTCTGTACTGCATGAAATCTCGCCTACCTTTATAAACAGTATAGAGAGAACTGAGGTTCTCAGTGCCACGGAATGAGGACAGACCAGATTTATTTTCTGCATGCTTCCATTAGAAACAGCAATTTTTAGTTTAACATTCACCCAAATATCACAATCTCTCCCCGAAGTGATCAAGTCAACAAGCACACCATCCCAGTGAACTTCTTCCAGGCTCACTCTCACCAAAATCAATACAGAAGGAAACCCTGGAAGTTTCAGCATTGTTTTCCATTCAGCTGCAGCGATGCTGTGTGAGACGCACGTTCAAACTTGGAACATAATGAGCTTTGTCTGCTGCATGGCCATGCTGCAAGTCAGTGTTAATAAAAATATGCTATAAATAATTAACAATCATTTAAATATTCATATGTTGTTGGGGGCAAGGCCTTTCATCAGGCAGTTGAGGATACATTAGTGAGCCATAATACATTTCGCAAGGTTAACTTTATCCCAAAAATGCTACCCTAGTGCATAGTGCAATAAGGTGCTGGAGCAGCCATCAGACAGCTTGCTAATATATAACCACAATATTCAAACTTGATGAGATACCGTTTCATAAATGCTTGATGCATATGAGCAAGCTTTAAAAAAAATATTGGAAGCATTAATTTCATTTGTCTAATGCCGATCCTGTGCCTTTGTACCTTTGTTTTATAAAGCGTTATTTCTTCTATTTTTTTTTATATCCAAAGAGGCGATTTTTCTTCCGCAGCATTGGAAACGTCACCTTAAATTGTCACTTGAAGGTAGAATTGCTCCTGAGCCAAATGATACTGTGTATAACTGCAAACACTGTCTCCCCCAGGTGAGTTTAGGAGCTATGGTTTCCTGTTTTGTAAGTGCTCAGATATGTGGCTTTGCCTCTGGAGCTGAGCAGGAAGCCCGTGTTGAGTGTGTGCTCTCCTATCCATATGCACATGTAACTTGATATTAACATGATCCGTACCCACGCAGTGATACAAGGAGGCAAAAGGGTCTCTAAATATAGAGGTGATGCTGGAAAGCCTCTCCAACGCTCCCTGTGCATGTAGCTGTGCTGTGAGACTCCTCTCCCTGGGAAGGGATGCAGTCCTGCCAGCACGCTGCATTCAGCAGTGCTGTTAACCCCCTTCTACAGCATCATCAGAGAACGTTCCTAAGCACTTCGAGGGGAAAGAAAACCTCACAATGTGGCCACCCTTACATATCAAAAAGTCCGAAAGAAATGTGAAAAATCAGTGCTCCAATAGCGTTGATGGTCCGTTTCTCATCTCTAATTCTGACTACTCAAGCTTTTCCTGTTAAACGAATGCTCTGCTGCTGTTCAGTTGATGTTAAGCTTATTAACTGAAGTACACAGAACAGACTCACTCAGAGGAAGGCGGCATGGTTAGCTGCACCCTGTGATACCACCGAACTGCTGCCTCGGAATAAACCAAACAAAACACAACCACAGGAAAAACAAATGCAGTTTGATAGCTATCACTTCACACATACAAAAAAAAAAAAAAAGAAATTGCTTCTAATACATTTGCCGAGATGGTGAGCAGCAATAACTGTGATCGTGTTTCCAACAAGGAAATTAATCTCGAATGCCGTCTCTAATTGATTTGGCAGGAGAGGTCTGGCGCCTTACAGCAGCACCACTCCAGCCCCCAGTGCTCACATCCCAGTCCTGCCAATGAGGACTAGCAGCCAAATTTAAAAGTTTGAAGTTCTTCCTTCGCCTCTGGAGGGATTTGACTCAAATCCTCACAGCACCTCCTGCTTGCTTGAACAGAAAGTCAGATACCTGCCCTTAACACCAATGGCCACCCAGCATCCAAGAGGAGCTACAATATGATTTGAATTCATTTCTCTGGCAGACACATTCAAAACAAAGGAGTCGAGCTGACCTTTCCCAAACAGTTTGTATTAGGAATACGGATTCAGGAAGCCTTGGATTTCCTTCCCCCTCACATTTTGTCCTACGATAAGACCCCAAGTGCTCTGACCCTCTGCACCAAACACAAAGCGTTGTTTTTGCAGTTAATCTGCAAACGAGCAACACTGACAAACAGCATACAAAGCATCCTTCAGGAACTGGGCCGTTTTTCCCTGTTATTCTGTGAGTAAACCAAGAGAAGAGCTCACACAGAGCAAGCAGAAGGGAGAGCTCAATGCAGACCAGATGATCCACCCTAAGTACCTGAGTCCATCTCAACAGCTTGGTCCACTCCACCAACTGCTGACCAGGGACATCACCTCCTGTCCAGGAGCACAAATCCCCTTCCCTTTCCATTCTCACTCTTTCCATTGATATCATTTGTTCTGAATTAATCCCCAGATAACCAAGAACTTAACAAAGGAGCAACACACCAGGGAGCAGCTTTTGCACTTACCTCCTCAACCTCATCCTGTGTCCCATTAAGTGTATATCCACTGTGTTTGGAGGGAAAGGTCAGTCAATGGTTTGCACGAAAGAGAGAAAATCTCAGTTTCCTTCCTGAGTGTGTTACACCTCTGGGCAAAGCACTGCCTGACACAAACAGCCCATCCATGTAACAGGAATAATTAAACCACCACTGACAAAGTCAAATGAGTTAAGTGTTTCCAGATCCCTGAATGCCCAGCATGAAGAAAGAATAAAGGGTACTGCTGCAAAGTGGAAAATCATCACCGTATGGATACAAGCATGACATTTTTATATTAAAAACAAAAGGATGAAAGGAGGACTGCGTTACATCTCTTGCATGGCTGTGAGGTGCTGGTCACAGGGGCACAGCTACCCCTGACATGCCCTTGCCCTTCATTGAACTCTGAGAATCACTGCTTCAGATCCAGGGTTTCAGAGTTCTTCACCTGAACCCAGGGACACACCGTAAAGTCACCTTCTGCACCTCAGAGCCTCTGCTCAGCCTGCCCTGCTGTAATTACCGGGCAGCCGCTGCCTCCAGATAAATCTAATAGACTTTTTGGCACTGTCAGATTAAAACTTACCTATCAACTCACTGCAGTGCTTTAGCTCTCCCTAAATCTGTGCTTGGGAGAGAATTTATGACCAGGAATTGCACTTTGCAAAATGATTAAAGTTACCAAACATCCATAAAAAGTTGCTGTAGTAGATATCATTTTATTTTTTTCTTTTTGGAACGTCTGCTTAATTTATGAGAGGTGGAAGGTTTATTGTCATTTAGAGTCCACAGTGATGCAGCAATTTAACATTTTGCTGAAGCTGTACACAGCTGCTTTCTCACTTATGATTTTTACATGTTTTTAAATGGCCGTGTTTGTAACTGGAGGCAGCAAAGTGCAGGGAAGTGGGAACAGCTTCTCCCTCACTGCTCTGCATGCAAAGCAGGTTGTGCTGTTCTGCACAGGACTGGTCCACAAGGTGAGCACCAGCACTTGCACTAAAGCCCATGTCTTCCTCTCTCTCTCCTTCTCTCGCACTTAAGTGCAATAAAATTAATCAGGAATGTAAGTGCCTCTGCTGCAGATCCGGGGTCAGAGATCCTACACACAAGGACACTGACCTGCCACATTAACACCAGTGGGAAGTGTTGTGTCAGCTTGCTCCTGCAGCACAGGCTCTGTCGGGCAGACACAAGCCAGCACCAAAACAGAAGACATCACCTACTGCTGCCCTGCATCCCAGCGCGGTCTGCCCAGGAGAGGAATGCTTCCACCATCAGCAGCTCACAGTCAATTGCCCATCATTTCAAACAAAATACTGAGAGTGAAAGCTGGACATGGAAAATGTATGGTGTTGTCTGTTATCTTTTGCTTTAGAACTTTTTCTCCCATTGGCAAACTGAGCCAGTCAGAGCCTTGAGGTTGGACACAGGACTTGACCACCACCCAGGCACCCCCAGCTGCTCTCTGTGCAGGCTGCAGCTTGCTAACAACTCATGCTCTGACAAACATCAGCACCACGTGCCCATCAAAACCGTGCCGCTGAGATTTCCGAGGTCCGACCAGCACAGCGTGCACATCTCTGAGCTGAGAGCTGTGCAGTGGAGTGTGGGGATGCCTCACCTATCTGCCTACCCCGCTGTTATCAATTATTCCCTTATCTTACGTTTTCTTCTTTTTTTTCTTTTCATTTTCATCATTTTATGCTTTACAAAGCTAGCCCTCTGTTTATAACTGAAAACTAATTAAAGATATTTTGGTTTATCTTAGTGAGAAATCCAGTCTCTCCCCTCGAGCACTCTAATTTCCCTGCTTAATTGAATTCTACATTGTGTTTATAATGTAATTTTGAGAATCGCTAAAAACAAACTCGGAAGGCTCTTTTCATTAATTCCGAATTTCTTTTGCAACAGGCAGCGTTTTATCTATGAGAAGGCTGGAGTTCCTGTCAATTGTAATAAAATCCAAATGCTTCTTAATAACTGGAGTGAAGTCAAAGGGAACCACAACAATGAGGAATTAGAGATTAGCAGCTGTAATCATGGGCTAATTGAAACAATAGCCTATTAACTGGTGTCTTGGCGGTCCTTGCAGATGCAGGAAGCAATACGTAACTGAAGTTGGCATTACTAAGCACAGGGACTCGTCCTTCCTAACGAAACCCTTGTCTTGCCAGGAGGAGACCTCACACTTTCCCTCTCTGTGCGAATACGCAGAGTAATGAGGACTTCCTCAGAAGTATTAAATGCTAATTGCTGGCATTTAGTTAAGTTCCACAATTAGGAGAACATTTCATGCTAAAGAACTACAAACCCAGCTTAGCTCTGCCCCATTAACAGTCAGAGATGCAAACTCCCGCTCTGTAAACAAATTATTTTGTTGTCTGAGTTTGTTTCCAAAGTAGGTAGATAGCACATCATTAAGATATGGCATGTTTAAGTAACTTAATCAATATTAATGAATATTAACATGTCAGCTTCAGCAAATCAGCCGTGAGGAGTTCTTGGGAAGGTCACCTCTTCTGAGGATGCCCACCAGCAGAGGACCCCTCCAGTTTGGAGCATGGGGAGGAGCTGCGGCTATAGCACAAAGGGAACGTTTGTGTCCCCTCGCAGGGATAGAGTGCTCCAAACAAGGAGCCCAGCTGCCTGGAAATGCCCGCTGAAGGAACACTCACAACCGTGAAACCTTCCTCGTGGCAGCTGTCTGCAGCCAAGCGATGCAACGCAAAACTCTGCCTAGGTGCCAAAATCACACGCGTTCCCTGGGCTGCCTGTTGGTTAACGCAGCTGGCGATGGAGGAGAGAGGACCTGGCAGAGTTCAACCCTTCTAAACTAAATGCTCCTTAGGAAAAAAAAAAAAGGGAGGGGGGGGAATGGTAATGATTTACCTCAACAACACCAGAAAGGGGCTCGGCAGCAGGCAAGCGGTCCCATGGAGCAGCAGTGCTGGAGCTGACAGGGCAGCAGCCTGAAATCCGTAGCGCAGAGCGGGATATGATGTAAATGTTGTCCATCATAAAAATCAATGGGTCTTTTGCTAAGTGGTCAATATTTATTTAGCTTTAGCATTGTTTAATTCAATGCATCAATTAAAGATAGTGTAATGTCTGATTTGGTCCCAAGCTGCTGTTTCTGTTTGTCGTTACCTCATCTGTTTGATATCACTCATGTCTTTAAGTCCCTGCTCTTTTGTCCCCTTGCATAACTCAAGGACGGGAGTAATTGACGTGAAACTTTTAAAAATTAATTTCACCGCGTATGCCACTAACAGAGAGTGCAAGTCCTCGGAATCATTTATAACTTCATGGTGATTGGCCCTGACAAAACAATACCTTAAAAACTCACGAAAGTAAATTATGGTCCAGGCAAATGGCTGAGCCCGCGTTGGGCCCGGGGCTTGGAGCGTGGCCAGGCAAAAACAAAGTAATGCGCTTTTGATATTAATAACAGAGATGATATTGATCCACAAGCCAGTGTCACTTCTGCGCTCAGGCAAGGAGATTGCTTCAGGCATTTAGACCACTGAAAGCCACTTTCCATATAGGCCATTTAATTCTGGGAGTCTTTAATTATATGAAATGGAAGCCAGTTAAAGGGCCAGATACCTATTTACTCATCTTAGGTATGGGCTGTGATTCAGGAAGCTGTCAAAAAGGTATATAACTCAATTCTTAGATTGCAAAATGCAGTCGTCTTTTTAAATGTTTATTTCATCTGTGTATTTCTTTGGCTCGGAGCCTGTTGGGAATTTGTAGGAGCATGGACTCAAATTATAGGATGTTATTTTTCAAAAGACCTGAAGCTAATATTCCTATTTTTTTCCATCCAACAAAGGCAGCAACTCAGACAAGCCAACTTCGCTTAGTGAAAAACAGAGAGCAGTGGAAAAGAGACAGTACAGATCTACAGTTTGAAGATACTCTCCGAAGCACATGAGATTGTAAATACCTAAAAATGCACTCGTTATCCCCAAACAAACAACAGCAAAAAAAGATCTGATCTGCATAAATAAATGACTTGCTTTAAATCTACTGAGAGAGGTTGTTCCCTAAGATGTTTCCCCCGGGAAGGATACCGAGGAGGGCCGGGGACTGTTTGTATTCTTGCTGTGTCCTCCCCTTCTCAGAGGACACATTTTCCTAGGGCTAAGGCAGGGGGAAATGGAGCACATGGGACTGCAGAAAGGGGTAAGCAGTGCAACCTGTGATGTAAGGTTTGCTGCAAAACCCTACTTTTGTTTGGCTTCTGCCTGTAGGCAGAATCCTCATCCAGGATCCCTCAAAATCAGGCTCATTCCCTCCTTCCCATCCAACTCTGAATCAGCATGAGGAAGGTGAAAGAGATCCTATGCTTGATGCTGAAGTGGAGCTGCTAAACAATCCATCTGCTTCTGGACGGCATCTAAAGCCTCAGTGTAGCTATGAGAAACAAGTTTTTGGCAGGGTGGCTTTTTTAGGAGGTGCATCGAGTGGAGTTCTAAACGCAGCTGTGGCATTTTAACAGCCCTGTGCACAGGAATAACACAGTATAAAATACATTCTTCACCATTCCTGTATTTTTTGATGGCAATGTTTATACCAGGGGATTTCAAAACACAAGCACAGGGCAGCCCCCAGTGACAGTGAGAAAAGCAGTTAATGAAGAATTACATTGCTACCAGCTTTCAGTGGATGATGACACTTTCATTTAACAAAAAGAGGAAGAGAAAAATGAAACAACCCTAACATCATTACACCTCTTTATGCATCAGCAGCGTGACGTTGCTCCAATCACCTCCTGCCAAAAGGCCCAAGCAGACCTAGGGAAGATCAGCAAAGGGACTTTAACGTCACAGAATCAAATCACAGAATGGTTTGTGTTGGAAGGGACCGTTAAAGGCCATTATAATTAAAATCATAGCATCAACCAGACTGGAAAGGGCATACAGAAGTTATTTCATCCTGCTCAAAGCAGAGCTGATTTCAAGTCACACTGCTTTGCACAATGCTCAGCACAGGACAGCCTGACCTAGCTGAGCTCCCTTTCCATTCCTTCCCCCAGCAGCTGCACCCAGTGCCCAGCTCAGGGAGCAGCATGGGCAGACTGTCCACTGCAGCCCTGCTGCATCCCAGCACCCTGCTAATTAACAACACGAATGTGAGGCAGTATTTCATCATCTAATACTGCAAATTGCATGCTCTGGGGACAAGAAGATGAATTTTTGCATGGTAATAATTTCAGGCCACCACCTGATCTATCTGCCCATCATTGTTCCAAAGACTTTTGTATTCCTCACTTCACTTTGTCATCCCAAACACTTTGTGCGTCAGGTGAGCCCAAGCAGGAAATTTGCAGCTCCTCAGCCTGTGTGGGGTTAACTCAGCCCTACCTATAGGGAAAATGATGGGAAAAACGAGCTGACACATAACAAGACTTCAGATCCTGAATGCTGCCACGTGCTAGTGGGATTCTGCTGCCATTCTACTCACTCTTGGACAGAACTCCCAGAAATGACAACAGTTTAGTTGGTAAATTCAGGTATTGAAAAGGCTGTGCCATCTGAAACTTTCCAGTGTTGCATTTCTCAAATAGGTGAATTGTTGCAAAATGAGCAAAACGCCAAAAGACAACGTGTCTGAAAACAAGAACAAAAACACTGCAACTCAAACGCTACCAGCCCAGCGTCCACAAATATCTGCAGTCAACATCCATTCAATTTAATAAGACTAACTGGGAGGAGGAGAGATAGAAGGGGTTTGGTGCTATGTCAGCACACATTTTCCCTCTGTAATCCGTCATGTTTCTCTTTTAATTCCTGTAAACAAACAAGACTGCCTACTTTGGGTGAGGAATCTCTGTGCCCTCTCACATTCTCTTCAGATTTTGGACTGGAAACCGCCAAAATGAAAGAGTTAACTCACTTCCTGGATTAAATATTTACATAAAAATGTTCAGGAAGGTGTGTGTAAATTATAAATAATGTAAGGCAGGACTGGTCTCGGTTAGAGCTAAGAGACCCAAATTGTATCATCATAATACATTATTCACATATAATGCATCTATTCTCCTCCATTAGTGTTACTAGAAAAAGCCCCTGAGTGCTTAACTTGAATTTAGAGGAGTGTAATAAATGTGAGATAAACAAATAGCAGTGGGGATGCATCTGTAGTTAAACAAGTGTAAATTGGGGCTCAGCCTAATTCCTCCCAACTACGCTTCGGACAGACATGGCGTTCCAGAAACAGGAGATCAGTTACACATTGCAAATAAAATAATAATAGTAATAAAAAAAGACATGTAAAATCCAAATTATCTGATATAGCTCCCTAAAAAAAAAAAAAAGAAAAGAAATCAGAAGAAAAGAAACAAAAGGAGTTTCCATGGAGAAAAACATTCTGCTGAATATCCCCTGGTGAAGTTGTACTTAAATAACCTTCATGTTGTGACAGCAAATGACAAATGTAGAGAATGCGGTGCTAAAATCACACTTGCTCCTAATGCCCAATATTTCAAATTTGAAATAATTTAATAATAATTTGATAACACTAATTTAATAATTTAATTTTAAAGCAAGTGACTGGAACAGGCTGTTGGTCTTCCTTCTTAGTGTAAAGCACGATGAGTGGGCTCATCTGTAGGTATTTGCTCAGGGCTGAGTCTGCTCACGCTTAGTTTAAATCAATTTGTCTTTGCAATTTATATCTTTTAATTCCAATTTTAACTTTTCTCGTGCTTAAACCTTCTGATATCACCTCCCACCTTCCTCCCACCCAATGGGAATATGCAGAGCAGATCGTGCCCGTGGGTCACGGCAGTGACAAGTGCTCCCAGGCTCCTGCCAGCTCAGGAAAGCTACTCCGCCTGCTGTCCCACGTTTTCTTTTCAAGTAGAGAGCTTCTTTTCTCCGGGCCCAGAGAAATATCATCAGCTGCTGATTGCTGAGAGCTTGAGAAGTGATTTATTAATTCCCTGCTCGCTCTCGGGCTGGGAACATGACTGCACTCAATAGCTTCCACCTGACTCCTTGGGCTGCTCCTGCCAGGTGTCTCCTGGTGCCTGGAGCCTCTCTACTGCTTTTTCACACGAGTCTATATTACTGCAATATACAGAACTGTTTCACTATTTTTGGGGGCTATTTTTTTTTTTTTTAACATTTTCCTGGAAGTAAAATGAATAACTGTCCCCTTTTCCCTTGACAACATATTCTTCTCCTGCTTCAAGCTCTGACTCTTATCTACATGGTAATGTTTCAGTATCATAGAATCACAGAATGGCTTGTGTTAGAAGGGACGCCAACAATGATCAAATTCCAACCCCCCTGCCACAGGCAGGGCCACCAACCTCCAGATCTGGTACTAGAGCAGGTTGGATGGAGCTTTGAGCAACCTGGTTTTAAACATCTCCAGAGATGGGGCATCCACACCTCTCTGGGCAGCCTGAACATTACCATCTCCTTTCTTGAACTGCCCACAAGGAGACCACAGAGCCAACATTGGACTTTGCTTCGAGAGGGGCATCATCCAAAGTGCCCTCAGTTTCCATTCTGAGTTACTTTCAACATTTCTTGCAGATCACAGAGGTCTCTCTTTCCATTGGAGTTGGCCAGAAGGAGGAGCAATGTTTCAGATGAACTAAATGAACTAAGTGGCTTAATGCCATCACTCTGACAGCAGAGCAGCTGCCTGGTGACTTGCTTGTTTTATTGCAAATGGTGCCCAAAACGTCCAACCTGAAACATTAGTAAACACAGTTCTGGTGAAAAACAATTGGAGTGCCACACAGACTGAAAGTCATGGTGCTAGAGCAAAAATTGGGCTGCTTCAGGGCAGCTTCTTCATTTGCTATAGGTCAAACTGCTGGAAAAAAATCACTTGTTGCAAGTGTAGCACAGAGAACACTCACTCAGCAAATGGGAATAGGCAGCACCACCACTGCTGCTACAGAAGTACATTCTGGTGTCAGATTCCCACTGAAGAATCTCAGTTTCCTCTCCTGCTGGCGATATCAGCAGCTGCACTACTGCTTTCTCAACTGCGAGGAGAAAGAAGCATCTCCTGGGCCTGGACACTGTTTATAGATCCCCAGGTCGAAAAGTGTGAGTGAAATTAATGCCTATATGCACACCAACGTGAATACCAGGAGGAGGGGAGCTATGGAAACATTACCAAAGTTTCCTTTTCTGAAATAGGCAGCCAGCACATGAGGCAGTTCTTCCTCTACCAGCACGTTTTCTCAGCCAGCTTTATCACTGCTGAATACACAGCTCTGTGCTGTTCTCCTCAGTCTTACTGCTGAGATGCAGGACTAAGAATTTCACCTACAACTGGAATCACTTACAAACAACCAGGTTTGATAACAGCGGACGTGAGAATATCTACAAAAGTGCTCCAGTTCCATTATCTCCCTACAATCATTTAAGTTATACAACAAAGTTAATAATGTTTAGCAAATTCATCAAAAAGGAGAGGGAGGATGAGGTGGAGCTGAGGATCCCCTGCTTTAGAAGAATTGCTGATGGAAAATACCAGGTCAGTCGCATTCAAGGGTTTAGATTTGTTTATATTCTTTCACTTACCATACTGATCCTTGGCAAATATGCCTTGTTGGCTGCTTTCCCTATCCAATTCACTAGAAATAGGACTGTTCTAAGCCTGAGCACTCCCCTACGATATTTGCATCCCCGTCTCCCAGTGGGGCAGCACACGATATTCAGACCCTCAATGCTGACTAAAAACAAACAGCAAAACGACTGACCTGTTTTCCTGGCTCTTGAGAAGTGCTATGTAAAGAACAGCCTGAAGTGTGAAAAATGACACGACTTCCCCAATTACCGCATTGGAAGCAGATGACGGTGTTAACGAACGGCAGCAAGGAAAAGGTTTGTTTTCTTCCTCCAAAATTTCTAGAGGAATAATATTTATAGATATATCCATATACTTATTTAATGTGATGGTGTCCCTTTAAGTAAACTTGTCACAGAAGATTTATTTTTTTCCTCATTGTCTACGAGTGCAGTACAAGAGCACAAAAGGTCCCCTGGCCAGGACACAGCCCCAGAGGCTCCAGCTAACAAAGCAGCTGACGGGGAGAGACTGGGTGACACAATGGATGAAGTGTTCCCAAGATCCTGCTGTTACAGATAGAGGAAATGTAAAAACAACCAATATTTGATTCAAAGGAATTACAAACAACGTTAGCATCAAAAATATTAAAATTGCAGCGTTGGAGAATGGGGAAAGGTTGTGGATATCAACTATTTAATTATTTCCAAATACTTTATCATATATCTAGATGTAATAACTCAATTTTATGCCACTTGCATGGAAATCTATTTCATTCTTTCCTTACGTTTTTTAGCTTTTCCATCATTCTGTTCCATTTAATGAATACACGGATTTTGAATATTAGGTGAATAGTCCTTGCAACTGAACACAAAAGGGAAATGATGCAGATAGCATTATGGTCCCGCTTCTTCTCCTTGCATTAGGTTGGAAATGATATGCAGTGGGGATTATGCTTTGTTTAAAGCTGAGCCTCTGCCTCTAAAAGAATACATTATACAAATCTTCTAATGTTGTTGAAATTCCCCAAAACTTGATTGTGTCAGACATAATGTGGCAATGAGGTTCTTATCCCTACCTTATGCCGAATAAATATCTAATATCAGAGAGTATAACCTTGGAAAAGTATACACCAGGGACCATCCCTCATGTCAATAATTCATCGTGCTGGTGGTGGGAAGGTGCATTCAGCTCACCCCTAACATTATACGGAATACATTAATGCCCACACAGCCACAGCTCCCGGGAAGGCAGAGGGGGAAGGGGAGAGCACAAGACGGACGGACAGTTTCCCATCAATGCCATTTAGAGAAATTCCAAATTACTCAACGAAGCGTTCTCTCTGCCAAATGCAAAGCAAACAACCCCCCCTCCTCGGGCAGTCCATCACCAGGCTCATTTGCAGGACGCAGCATGCGCTGCACTCACCTTGTTACACATGCACGCGCTGCGGAGATTTGTTTTGCGTCCCCTAATTGCCACAGACGAGGCTTTGCTCCCTGGCTCAGTGCAGGAGGAATCGCTGCTGAGAGCCCGGCACGAGGCCCTGACCCCAGGAGTCCCGTATTAATTCCACTGATGTTAATCCTAAAATCAATACGTTTGTATTCGGCGGTGTTTCTATAGGCATAAATACAGTTGCCATTCAAATGAGCCCAAATAAATAATCTTCTGATTGTATGCATCCACCTGAAAGATGATTGCGGTTTTGATGGAGGACCCAAAATGAGAGTGAGTTTCAATATAGTTTGGGGTCTTTTGTGTTCTCGTTTCCTCTTTAACTGTTTTAGTTTTAATGATTTAGGAACCGAAAGACTAACTAAGAAACCCAACGGTCATTATCTCAAATAATGAGACTTTTTAATGCAAAATCAATGTTTGTTATAATGAAAATAGATTCCTCAGCTCCTACAGGGCGATATGTACAATTCTTTTCCTCCATTAAATGGAATGTGATTGCTTATTTTCACCAACGCGATGAGCATTTTTATTCAGAGTAAAAATAAAACGTCAGATTGTATTTACTGTTACTAAGAGCACATATTTAACCAGAAGTGCCCACTGTATGACTGAAGCTGAAGAAATTGGGAATAATTTCCTGAGAACTTTCAGAAGCTTGGGGAAGAAATGCTGAATTTCCTGCAAGTAACAAAAAAGCTCTGGGAAAGAATTGTCAGGTTGCATTCTGGCTTTTGCTCAGATGGTTGGCCACACTCTTTGTTGTGTCAGCCAAACCAAACTCAACAACCAATGACAAATATCTTAAGCAGATTTAACAAAGTAAAATAAAACGCTTCTTCCATAACAAGATATCAGAACTATTATTAATGCCATTCTTGTATGTGTTTATGGTGAATTTTGATCTCTGAATGTTAGGAGAAAAACTGATAATAATAGTCCAGAGCTGTTTGCAATTAACGGCCTAGATATCTAAACCAGTGCATGCAAACTCTGGGGCTAAATGCTTCCTTTTGAAACACTTTGTGCATCTCTGAATACTCTTGCCTGGCTTGTTTATTCGCTCAGTACCTGAAACATGTGAAATCAGAACATGAAAAAGATGACAGAATTTGTAGTGGAGCTGCCAATGTCCTTTAAAATATTGTCTAGGGCTGTCTATTGGTATCAGGTGAAGTTTTCACTAGAAGAGACCTGCAGCTGGGAGCAGATCTGCACAGGAATCTTCAGACACTGCTCAGCCACACATCTGGGCCTACCTATAATTAACTATAATTGGTGTGAAGAGTACGAGAGCTACCTTTCAGTAACAATAAATATAAAGAAAAGATCAGTAAAACAAACTGCAATCCACACAGAGGGACCTGTGGGAAATAACTCAGGAGTTCTGTGAGCAGGAAATACTGAACGGAAACTACTTTGTGCTCATTCAGTAAAATACAGCATTAATTTTATGACAGATAATAACTTCAGTCACCGCTAAACTTCACAGGTCAAATCCGATGGTTTACTGTCATGGGTGATAAAAAATATTGGCAAACTATATTCAAGAAGGAGTGTTACGAATATGTCATTTTGAGTTACGATGCAGACAGAAGGAAGGCCTAAATTCTTGGGAGTAAATTGCTCATTATCTCTGACGACTGCACCTCTGAGATCATACAGCAACGACCATAAGTGGCCAGCTCCTCCCTGGCAAGACATCCAAAACACCACAGAGTGGTGTATTTCTAAGATGAACAGCAATGAGGTTTCAGGATGAGATCACTTTCAGTGAAGGAGTTTCCCTAATACGAGTCATCTCCAGCACAGAAATCACACACTTCAGTAAGAAACAGGACGGAGCAAAAGTTATATCCAGGAGTCATTCAGCAAGGCAGCTTTCAGCAGAGCTTGGAATAAACATCATGTATGTGAAAAACTGAGCCCTGGCCTCTCTAGCAGCCTTGCCTGCCAGGGAACAGCTTTCCTTCTTGAAACCCTTTCTCCCTTAGCATTGAGGAGTCTGAAAATCTGCAATGCATCTTTTTCCACACACAGGTGTATTCACTCTCAGCTAAACTGAAGGCCCAATCAGCATACATAAACTCTGCCCCTGAGCAGTCTGTACTGGTTTATACGGAGATTAGGATTGCTTTGAATTACACATGCAATCAGGACATTTCATACAGCAAATTGTGGTCATTTTGACAACTATACAGTAAGCTTAATTTCAGGCCCAAGTATATATGATATTCAGAGACACAATGAGGTAATTTAACATTTTACAAGGGAAGCATATAGCATGAATTAGTAGAAAAATCTTGACACTCACAAACCTGTTCTAAAGATGTATTGTTCCTCCTTCTTCCGAAAAAAAAAATAAAAAAATCCGTTTCTATTAAGAATAAATTAACCACTAAAGAAGAATTCCATTGATGGTCAATTCGTACTGGCAACCTCTGTTATAGTTGGAAAAGAAGGAAAGAGGGAGGGAGACAGAGAGGAAGGCACGCAGGTAGAAAGAAGCACGCAGAAACACAGCACTGCTGGCATGCAGCACCGTGGCTGCAAAGACAGAGGACGTCAGCAGCTCCACTAACAGTGAGAGCTTCAGAGTACGCACACGGTCTGCACTGTAACATATAGAGAACTACACATGCATGCATAAACACACCTAGCTATGATGGAAGAAACCTGCTTTCTTTTCTGAGGTATGGTAATCCAAAGCATGGAGGAGGTCTCACATGTTGGGCTTGCTCCTACTCTGTAAAGCTGCAGTGATGAACAGAACTCTGACCAGATGTATCTAGAGATCTGGATTTATCTTTTGACTTCTACCCCCTAAACATCTGTAAACACAAATAAAAATCTGACTTGGGTTTGAACCCCGATCTCTTTGAAGCAATCTTTTCTCTCTGCTCACTCTGAAATCAAACCTATGCTACTTTCTGTGTATGCTTTCATTGCTCTCTTCTTCTTCAAAATAAAATACATCCTGTTCAGTCAGACTCCGTAGTTAGTGCACGTGTGTGCACTCCATCAGGTATCCTGAAGGCAAATGGCAAGAAGCTGTATTTACAATCTGAATTCCTACAGTAAAAATTTCAGCTTTAACACCTTCCAAGGCTACAATTAAGTGAAGATTTGTCACACTTCATGTCTGTGCCAAACAAGTAACATGCCTGGGCTTGTGAGCATGAGCTGGGCTGCATGGTCACGGCAGATCATCGTGTTCTCATACTTAACAAATCCTCATAGCCCAACTTCAGCACTCAGCTCATACGCTCTGCAGAATCTCCTCTTGCTCAAAAGACACATGGGGTTGAAGTTAAGTTACATGCTATCAGCTGCTGCACTCTAGAAGTGTGTGGTTTTTTTTGCCTACGAATTTTTGTTCAGTTCCATAAACGCTGCAACAGTGAGAGATCAAATTTCTGGTAGAGTCTGTCATCCAGTATGCCATCTCTTTTCAGTTCATGTTGGAAGGCATAAAAACTGAGTTAGTTTTACACCACTTCTCTTGGTTGGAATTGTGGAGTTTGTTCGCACTTCTATTGATAGCTACATCGTCATTTTAGTCTGATTTATCACTCATCATTTTATACAAAAAGGGTTAAAAGCCCTTTCTCTTTGAGAACACTCAGCACCTGACATTTACGTGGCTGATTTTATTACTCTGGCAGAATTTTCAGATTTCTCTGTTCTTTCAATTGCATCGTGATATTGACCAGAATCTTCTAATTTCTTCAAACTGTGTCTACCCAATTATTTATTTAAAAGCTGCGTAGATAAGCTCACCATTCTCACCTAGATCAGAGATAAGAGAGAATATGGCCTTTTTAGAGTGTCTCTGCTTTTTAAAGCAGATAGAAATAATAAGGTTGACAAAGGAAAAAGGAAAATTGAGCATTATGAGGGTAATAACTTAGAAAGTGTCAGATTCAGAATAATTGAATTCAATGACATTTAATGCTATGGAAAACAATAGCAGCAGCCCAGCCGCCCATCTGATTCATGTCTAGTTCATGTTTAACAAAACAAGGCTAAGGGTCATGCAGTCATGAGTCCCATAAATAACCTGTTAATGGGATTTCCAAACAAGCTGTCCTCAAAATGGTTTTTCGTCTCACAGAAAGAATATTAAAATGCAAATGGATTCGGGCTGTGTCCTCATAAACAACCATGTTCATTTAACCTCTGACCTCAGCGTTTAACTGTCCATTCCAGCAATTTGTATGGTATTAGCCACAGCACGCCACTCCAAAGTGCTAACTTTGAGAAGAGAGCACTCAATGAATGGGTTACTGTCCATGATGCTCAGTTAATCACGTCAAAATGATTTTATAGGCAGGAAACTGTTCTTTTAAAGCTTCCTTTTATTCAGTTGACGTGTCTGCTAAGGCAGGGAAAAGGCTCAACAACAACAACACGACCACGAGGAGTGGGAGGAGAGGCTGTGCTCACGCCAAGGCCTCAGCATTGTGGCCTGCAGCACTGCTGGTCACGGCTCTAAGGAATGGGGTTTCTTTTAATGAATTGCTACAGGAAGCCCCTACTAACTGCCACAAATAACACATGCATCTTTGCTCCAATTCAGCCACATCTCTGCTTGCACTCCCCAAGATGAGCTCTTCAAAAGGCCTACAGGACCAAGGCCAGCATAACATTACAATCACAGCAAGCAAAACATCTGATAGTTGTTCCCAGTTAGAACTATCAAGAAAGTGAAATACTCAATGCACTCTAAAGCATACAGGTAGTATGGAGCCTGTGCTGAGCAGGCTAAAATAACAACAGCACACATCACGAGTCTTGTCTGTTGGAGCAGCAAAGTAAATCATTGCTTGAATTTAGTAGTTATCTAGGGAAATGTGCAGCCACTGTGAAGATTTGGAACTTTGTTCCAAAGTTGGTATCGTATGTGGATAGAAATTAATTTGGGTGACATTCAAAAAATACCCAACTGTCCAAATCTTAGCAGAATAAGGTAAAGCAAAGGAGGACAAAGTGATCTTTGGAGATGCTGGCCACATTTTGTGTAATGGGGGGACCAAACTGACAACTTTAGCTGAGAAAGGAGACAACACAGGAGAAATAGAGTATTACTGTAAGTGTAAATTCATGAATGACACATCCAACATCAGCAGATACAGATTATTCAGTAGAAGAGACATAAGTAAACACATTAAAATCCTCCAATAGTGAAAGAATATGCTGATTGCTCAGGCACTTCTAACAGCCACTGAAACAAGTTCTTTATGTTTTTTGATCAGGCTGCCTCCCTCCTTTCTGAATGATTCTTTCTATCCCATTTTTCTCTGCTGTTAGATCTGTTGTCTTAGACATGCTCATTCCCCCTTCTCCTCTCCTCTTTCTCAGCTTGCCCCACTAACTCATTGCTAAGCCTCTGGCAAGTCCGTGTATTCAGGAAATCTGATTCTGCCCCTCAGAGTCTGCACAGAGGCCCCAGACCATGCAGTGACTCCACAGACACAGTGTGAGCCAGGATCCGTGCCCGGTTAGCCACAACTCTGACTGAGAGAAGTCCATCCCTTTTAAGTTGTATCTCAGCCCCATGAAGTTAGAGCTGGAAACTTTTTTTTTTTCCTGTAACGAGCTGAAAGCAGAGTCATTAATGCTGCGATCGGTCTAATCCAGAGCATTTGTCGCTGCTAATTATTACGGACAAGCCTCTTTATTGAACCACATCCTCTTATCGACATTAGGATGCATGAGCCGAGGCTGTTGTTTTAAACGCACTCATTAACCACACAAATCAGCCCTGTTGACAGAGCGCTTTTGAATTAAGCTTCAGACTGTAGTCATTGGACAAGGAGCAATTTATAATGCCATTAGCAACACTTGCGAAGGTTACAGGCATCAAAAATTGTTCAGCCGTAATTATTCTTAATGGATACAAGGAATAAACTGACGCAGGACAGCTTTTTCATTAGCTTTCAATCAAGGCTGATGGCTTTGAGAAATGTACAGTAAGTGTGTTTTGGGGAGAAATAATGATGTTGCAGCACCTTTCATTGCAAAATGCTCTCAGTTTAGAACTTAACTTTTAATAACCTTAATTTGATATAATTAAAAAATCTGATTTGCTTTGAAGATCTTGCAATGAATGTTTTGGCTGCTGTTTAACCCTTTTTCAAGTATTCATCCTGAAGATGATAAAAGAATATCTTTATAGGTACTTTGCATTCTCTCTGGAAGCATTAGACCCGTGATTTCCTACACACCTACCAACCAGTGCAGACATTGACAATGAACCTGGAGCAGAAGGAGGATGGAGGGAGTTTTACAAAGTATATCCACACCAGAAAAAAAAAAAAAATGTGGAAGATTGGAACTGAGGAGGGTTAGAAGCTTTGCTTCAACCAAGAGATGCAACTGCACTGAGTGGCAACAAGGAAGAGAACCTTCATGCTATCATGTAACCTCTGTTACATCCATCCTACCTGCACTATGTACTCATCAGGTCGCAAACAGGAATTCCCCACACACACGTACACTGAATCCACAAAAAAAATTTCCCCGAGCCATAAATTTGCATCAATGCATGTGTATAAACTGGGCCTTTTAAAATAAATCATTTGGAGAATCCACAGCTTGAGTCACCTAGCAAGATTCCATGGAAACCACGTGCCACAATCCAGATCGGGGCCCTGGGGGGAGCATTCTGATCAGATTGGTACATGCTTAATTGCAGTCCATGCGATCACTCAGCACTACCCGCTATTCTGCACTAGATAAGAGCAAACTATTTGTGCTGTGAATCCGAACATGTAAACGCTTATCTGGAAGGAGATGTCATAGAAGAATTTAGGCTATATTATTTTTCACAAAGTACTCAGGTGGTAATACCGAAAGGAGAAAGACAGCTTTCCAAAGAGCAATGGTTGCTAGCCGAATTCCTCCACAATTGCTGCAACTTAGGGGAAAAAAAGGAAAAGCCAAATTGGTGTTCCGATAGATTTACATATCAAAGTGTTAGAAGTCATGAAAACCAGTGTTCCAAAGAAAAAGTTAATTTATCAGTTTACTGCTTGGCCTTCACAATGGCTTCAGCACGTAAGCCTTTCTGAAAATATTGGTTCAGTTTTTAGCAAATGTAAATTTCTGCTCAGGAGAACATGCCCTGCAGTCCTCTCTCACAGCACTATGAATGAGGAGCAGCTGCTTTTGCACTTCTTTCCCCCAAAATGTGGTAGAATTGGTGGGTAAGCACACAAGACAGCTGCCAGCAGAAGTCCTACGAATCATTCCCTCCTTTCCCTTCTGAAGCAGAAATGACACGAAGGTATTTATAAAAATGGGAAGGTCCCTAGAGAAGTGTCAAGAAAGGGTTAGGAAAGAGTTCTCCCCAGTGCTCCAGCTGGTAACATTCAGCCCTTCCAGGCCATAGCGATGAGTAAAGCTGGAGAGATGTCTCCGTTGGGAAGAACATAAATATCTTTCCATCTCTTCTGGTGATTAAGATGTCAGAGGTTGCGCTTCTCTCAAACAAATGAACTAAGAGGTGAGATTTTAGACATTAATAGTAAATTTGACCAACGCTGCAAGAGAGCTCAGCAGAGGACCAGCAATGTCAAAAGCAGAAGGAATGAGGCAATACTGGTTACTGTGGCATTAACGGTGTAACATTTGGTCACCATGAAGCAAAGGGCTTGAAAACAGAGTAGCGCATCTCAGAATTCGAGTCACACAGGGTTCAGCAGGAGGATGCAGTTCTGAGGCTTGTACAAATCCCTTGACAAACTGAATTTAGGATGCTGTAAGTCTAGGAATCTCCCAGACAGCAAGCAGTACTTAAAGCTACCCACATTCCCTGGCAATACAGATAATGAGCATTCCTGTATGCAAGCAAAGAAGCTATGGAGAAAGAGCATAATCTTGAAAGAATTTAGATGGTGGAGTATTGAACCCAACATCATTACTCCTTTAGTAGAGCCCAGGAAGTGAGTGAAATCAGGCTGGCATTGTCAGATAGGAAAGCAAGAAAAGCCCTTGGAGCTGATCTAGGGAGAGAAGGGAAATTAAAAGTTCATACAATGCCAGAGCATCACAGACCTCACTTTTCTGATGTGCACTTATCACACCTGGACCATCCCACCTGCCAATACAGAGCACGTGCTGCCTTTCCTTCCTTCTGACCATTTCCATAAAGCAGCTCAGAAACCTTCCATTCACTGAACGTGTATTAACACACAGGTGCTTTGTAAATACAGAGCTGCAGCCTACATTGTACTAAAGCGTGTTGAACATCACATATTAAAATACCACCTGCAGATGAGCCCATCTGAAGACACAGTCTGACTGTTTACTTTGGCACTGGGAAGGCTGCACTGATTCTCGGTGAGGAGAAGGAATATTTAATACCTAGTCCTTGTCTTGTAGACATTAAAAGCTTATTATGCAGCCCTGTGGTTCACATACTTGGTGACTGGCTTGCCTGAGTTACATCCCTTGTATAAGGATGTAAAACAACTGTTCCTTGATGAGACGGTTGTCTGCTTCTCTCAGTTCAGAATGCAATTTCTGAAAGCTTTCCTTTCCTTTCTATTTCAAAAACCATGCACCTGTACTTATCTTTGAGGTTATTTCCTGTGGACTTTATTCCAAACTAGATGAAGTCACATCCCTCTGTACAGCATCAAAACCCACACAATGACCCACGCAGCACAAGACTTTACATTGTTGTCATCTCAAAAGACCTAAGTTAAAATAACGTTTAGGACAGAAGGAATCCCAAACCTATGTATTTCAGTGTCTAAGGCTTTTGATGACAGAGTACATCTGACACACATAGGTTTGCACTCTACAGCGTACCTGAGGTTCCACAGTGCAGAGAGAGATCCCTTCCTGAGCCAAGAAGGCACCACCGAACAGTTACTGACAACGGATTTCATTAGTTATAATCACTGTTGTTGATTCTATTATTGGCTTGTATTCAGAATGTCTTTTAAAAAGCTTTTATGCCTACACTAGACTAGTAACCGTTGCCTTGTCATCATGCCAACCTAGCCAAGGATATTACCCACCCAGAACAGCTTTGTCAGGCTTTCTATACTCAGGATAGCTTTTGATTATTGAACAACTGCATGCTAACTGAAAGACAAGCTTTGAACACATAGCAACAGGATTGCTGTGGATCATTGCCCTGGCTGAGCTGACTTAGTAAGGATGAACTTGATCCTTGATGGAAGAGACAAACAGTGGGGTTTTCATTTAGGGAGCTCATTTTGGTCTTACGCTGTGGGTTTTAAAGTGTTTCTTGTTTTAATAAAATACATTTTGAAGTCCATTTACAGTAACAACAACATGTCTGATTCTAATGCTGTGCTGAGCTCCTAACAACATTTGGGATAAAGGTCCTGATCGAGTCTATTAGAAGAATTTAATGACCATTAAGAGGCAAGCAGAGGTTTGTATCACTCAGTTGCTCTGTGTCATTGTTCCAGTCTTCACATTGGAGAAGCAACACATTTCTTTTAAGTAAAATATTGCTGGGAACTCATTGCTTCAGCAATTACCTCTGAAACACATTGTTTCCTCAAAGCCATTAACATGTCAGATCATGGCAGTGCTTGACATCCAAACACGCCTTGGAGGGCTGCAATTCAATTTAAGGATCACCTCCTCTGAACAGGACAACCTGCAAATTTCACAAAATCGGAGAGAAATTCTCAGGGTACACTTTGATCATGTTGCTTCCAAAATTAAAAACAAAACTGTAAGTGTTAAACATCTTTAACAAGACATTAAACCTCAGCCATAATCCAGGAAGGGTCCCTTAATGAGTAATGACATATGTTGTGAAGGCAGTTATCTCCTAATGTTCAATACTGAACAGTACGATGGAATGGCACGGTGTTCAAAGGGGATGTATCACCACTAATGAGAGGATAATTTGAAGCTGCTCTTCTGAGAACCCCAGAGGAGACTTTCTAATGCTGCAGGATGGCAAAGGATGCAATTCTCCATCTTATTGCACACTTTCAAGAGGAATGGGACGGGGCAACGCTTCTCTGAGTGGCAGAACAAAAGATGAGACAGAAGACAGGCATTTGAGACCCCAGAAAGGCTGCCCTCCTTTCCTCCCCACAGCAGGACTTGGTGCAAACCAGTCATCTCTCTGCTCTTCTTTGCATCAACTCATGGCTGGGGTGCGAATCCAGACAAGGACAAGGAACACTCAAGTGGAAGACTGTCTACAACTGTATCAGTACTTGTGCAAAATTATCCATCTCTGGCCAGTACCTATTATTTGTGTTGCTATTTTTACAGTTTATCTTCAGATATTCAAAGGGAAAGCTGCTGGATAGCAACCATAACGGCTTCTTGCATTACTGAAAAAGCCCTGATTTAGTGACTGAAGAGTATTTAATCATCATTGATACAAAACACGTAACTCAGCCCTCCTCTCCTGACCCTTCCCCTCATGTAATGACACATGCAAATTAAGTGAATAACAATCAATTAGACATGTTGCCATATGCTGAAGCAGGCATTACTGGTTTCTACCTGCTCATCCCTGCCTCTAGACCAAGGAACCACTGCCAGAGATGGCAACGATTTGCCACAGCACTGCAGGAGTTACACCCAGCACTGGAGCCAGAGTTTGGTGAACCTGCACTGCAATTCCTAAATTCCAATGGTTCCTTCTGATCCACCCCTAGGTTCTATAGCACCATCCAGAGGAAACCCAGCTAACCCATGTCCCCAGTAGAAGTTAATAACTTGCATCTCAAGCACAGCCTAAGAACAAATTACAAAATGTATTTTATTCTTTTCCACAGATTCTTTCCCCACCTTCCAGTATTTTGTAGCGTGGGGACTTCTTGAGGCCAAGGTTGCATTCCCTGACATAAAAAGTCCTACAGCCACCTACTTCTGTTAATTTTGTGCATAATGAATGACAGCTTCATTTGATGGCCTTCCATGAAAGAAACAGCACTCACTAATTTTCTTTTTTTTTTTCTTTTAAGATGATCTGTGTCATTCTATCATGCATTTGCTCATTTGTCTTTTCCATGCTCTACATCTAAACTCGCTCTGTCTTTTCTCATATAGAAACAGTGCCATGCCTTTATCTATCGCTAGTGTCACTTGCTGGTTTGTTTCCAGTTCTGTTGAGTCCTTTTCAGACAGCAGAGCTGCACAGTATTTTCTGTGCAGGAGGCCTCAGACTTTCACACTGTCATAACAACACATTTCCACTTTGCTGCCTGTTCCTTTCCCACCAGTTTGTAGTATTTGGATTCCTTTTTTGGCTACAGTTGAGTGCCAGTTTGACATTTTCACAGATGTATCTATGATAGCTTCAACATCTTAACCCTCAGCAACAGCAAGCAGTTGGGAACACATTTTATATGTGGCACTAAGACGTTCTTAATTTTTTTCTCTCTTATACGTCACTTCACATTAATTTACATTGAACTGCCTACTCCGTCTCATAAGGACTGTTTGTTTGCAATCCCTAGTGGTTATTTCACTTCTCTGTACCGTGGGTGACTTGGAAGGTGAAAGGAATGGTTTCAGGAGAGGTTCAGAGGAATCTTGTGGCCAAAGGCAGAACCTCTGCCGTGTTTCCCCGTCCTTTCAGTCACCTTTCCTCACTGTTTTGGTCTGCTTCAAGCTGTACCCCCTACAATGTCTCATCTGACATCAGAACAGAGATGTACATGTCAACCATCAGTGTCCTCAACAGTTTAGATATTTCCTTAAACTTCACACCAGTCTGTGCTTTATCCCCAAAGAAAACAACCACACAACCAGCTGTAACACCAAGCAGTACCAGAAACCTCTGATGCAGAACTTAACAATTCTCTATCAAATTCACTGATGTTTTTCATGTGCACATCCCAGACCATCAGACAGCAGCACTCCCATGTTCAGAAAACAGTGTTTTGTAGGAGAGAAGAAAAATGCCTGTAGCCATATGGCAAGGCAGTGGCAGCAGCTGGAAGACAATCCAGACCTGCACACTTCTTCTCAGGGTTGCATCCCTCTATCCAACATTTCTCTAAGATAATATGGGAAGGGCTGGAGGAGGAATAAATACAAGCAATTAAGAGCTGCAATATCTAGCACAAGAGATGGCAATGTGAAATTCACAAAGTCCAAACTCGATTATTGACCTAGATGTCTCCACCTCTTGTTTTTGTTTGCTTTGGTTGTTGTTTTCTTTCTCTTTTGTTTTGTTCTGGTCGCCCGATTTCCCCGTTTTCTAAATGAGTGCCCTACTTTAAAGAGGGGAGAGCGAGCTCTTTTTTCACTGCGTGG
Organism: Callipepla californica brunnescens; assembly: GCA_023055505.1. Taxonomy (NCBI): domain Eukaryota; kingdom Metazoa; phylum Chordata; class Aves; order Galliformes; family Odontophoridae; genus Callipepla; species Callipepla californica. The sequence goes on from JALIRH010000055.1 coordinate 2,298,426, forward strand.
TGCACTGCACTCACCCCCTCCCTAAGTGGAGTAACAGCGGGGGTCTTCAGCACTCACAGGGGCAGAAAAAAGGACAAGAAAACCGTCTTTGTTCCAGACAGACAGTACAAGGTCACGTTACTATGGCAGCATGAACCATTTCCCCTCATTCTAGCTAGTAGTTCAACATTGCCCATAGTTTATTCCCTGGGAAGCCTAATCCAGAGTTCAGGTTTGTATATGTGGGGTTAGAGGTCAACAGCAATATGACAATGGCCTAGTCAAAAGAAAAGAAAGCTATGATATAGCAGAATCAAAGAGTCGGTTCACCAATCACTGGGGGCTGGCTGGGACAGAGGAGCTGGAATTCATCCTCTCGCTTTAGCCTAAGGTTCTTGATTCAGCTATTTTGTTTTCAGCCTACAGAATGCCTGCATGGTGAACAATAGAGATGACACTGGAGCAAGCAGTAAAGGATGAGAAGGCAGTGCTGACAGAAACTGTGCAGCACCTGCCCAGCGCTGTGCCGTGCTTCCAAACAAATTTGCTATTGCATCTGCAATCATCTTGGTCTAACACAGTCATTTTCCCTTAGAACTATTTTAGTGGGGTATAAGCTCTTCACAGAAAGGCTGCTAGAAGCCAGTCCTTCTGAATAAACATGTAGGTATGCATTTGCAGATGTAGAGCCTCAATTCTGCAATGGAACTGAACAAACATAGACTCTGAAATATTTTTAGAGGAGCAGAAGATAAAGCACGCGCATGAGTTAAAACACTCATGTCACAAGCCTTAAAGGAAAATAAAGAATTATTATTGATTGTCTTTCATTCAGTGTGCCCAGGCACTCAGCTTCCATGCTGTTTACACATTCCTTTCCCATCTAATTTCTGTTTTGTTTTAGAAATCATGAACTGTCTCATGTCCCACAGGGGAGTTTTCTGTAAAATGAGCCCATGATTAATGTTTTATTAGGCAAGTAACTAGAAAAGGAGAAAAATTCAACTCCAGTTGTACCAGCTTCAAGAAGCCCTCTGTCCCACCCAGCAAAGAGCACAACTCCAGGTTCTGGCCCCTCAACTCAGTTAAGCCATTCAGTATTTGTTAGAATTTTCTGAGCTAAGCTGTGCTCCAGGCCATTTCAAGTCCCTCCAGTTTCTCTGTCCTTCACCCTCTGCAGGCTCACTGCTTATCTGCAGCAACTAAAAGCAGATCAACCATTCTGGCTTATAAGTGCTGAGCCACCTCCACCCAGCACTGAACCTCTGAACGCATCACAGAAAGCATTACAAAACAAAAACTCAACATCACCAGCATAGTACTTCCCCAAAGGGTCACTAAAAACTTCCAGCTGCAGTGAGACTCACTGCTAGACCACTCACCTTCCCAGCTGGGATGCCATCACCACAGTGTCTGTGTTCTAGCACAGTTATTGTGGCTCTCAGATCCCTGACCCACCTCTAAGAGCTGCACATCAGGTGTACTTTTGCTGAGTCAGACTCAAGCAGGACTGTCAGTGGGAAGCTCACAGATCTCTCTACAAAACTTAAGTAGCAGTAAGGACCTTCTGCAGCGAAATAGCTTTCTGGAGGTGTCCTCCTGTTCTCTGAGCCTTCCTCACCTGCACGCTGCCCTGGCAAGGGACCAGGAGCCTGAGGGCTCTATTTAATTTGCATAAATCAGAGCTGATTACGATTATTTCCTTCACTAATACACTGAGGACTGATTAATAATTGGTAATACAGGGAATGTTGAGATGCGTTTGTGTGGTGTTGAATGCCAGGAAGGAGAGGAGTGTTTTCCTCCCACCAGTACTGGACAGGTGCAAGAAACCTACTGACACATCTCTCATTTCAGTATGACAATAGACATTATCTACTGGCATATTTACTGCTTACATAGATGTGAGTTATTTACATGGGAAATTGATTTATCTATCAAATAATTAGTAAACTTCAATAATTGCAAAATCCTCTTAGCAATCTGTTGACATTTAATTAACATACAATAACTGTCTTATTAAATCTCCATTAAATAACTGTTGAAGGTAATTAAAACCCATATGTAGGATTCCACAGTTCCAGGGGAAACCTCATTACAGCTCAACAATAAAATTCCAGAGCTGAGCTGCTCTGATTTCTGCGGCACAAGTTGATCACGTTTAAGGTAAGGACAGCTCTGTGCACCTTATATGAAACATAGCATGAAGAACATGAATGAAAGGCAATGAAATGCTCCAAGATCAATGGCAGGACCCAATGTGAACCATCATGTTTTTCTTACACACTTGTACAGAAGCACTAGGAGAGGTGAAAAGTTCACGTGGGGGCTTGGTTCCTCTCTACTCCCTTCCCTATTGAGGCTCATGGCACCTGAGTCAAAAACTTTCTTTTGTACATCATTCTAATGAGTTTATTTGGATTTTGTAATGATTTGATCACAATTTGACCCATAAATCATCAAGACCTACACTGCTGCTTTCTGCTAAACCCAAAACATCTGCTGCTGTGCGATCAGGAGGACTCTGGAGGGATACAGGAAACTTCCAAGCACTAGAGAAGACAAATCATGCACAGGGTTTGCTTCCAGCCCAACCAACAGCACTGATGGTTCATAAAATTAAAAAGAAAATATATATTCCGTCTTTCCCTCACTCCTTTGGAATGAAATTGCCAACAGTTTTCCACCTGCAGCCCATGAGAAACAGTGAGCAAATACAAGATCTGTTACAGTGGAAATCAAGCATGTAATGGCACGTACATTTGTGCATGTTGCCGCTCGCTTCGAAGCAAGTCAAAGTCAGAATAAAGTCAGATCACAGGAAACATCAGCAATCAGAATGGGGAAATCCACCTCCTTGTTGTTGACCTAGCCTCATAGTATTCAGGACTTCTCTTCTACATACAGTAATTTTCTGAACACCTAAGCATATGTATAAAAGTGAAATCAAATGACTGCCACAGACTTGACAGAAGTGCTGAACTAAGAACCATGCGTTGTCCTTTGCTGAAGGGCATCACCTTCAGAACACGAAGCTTTGTGAATATTGCTCTCTGCTATTGGATATTCTACCTATTTAGAGTGGTGCTAATAACGATCTCCAAAGACCACTGCTGCTTTACTACATTTCATGCAGGCTGTACAGACCCCAGAAAAGAGTGGTCATAAAGCAGAAATACCACTTTATCCCTATCGAGGTACTAATGTGTATCAGAAAAGGACCTTGTTTTTGAAAATAGCCAAATAGATACTGAAAAGGAAAACAAACCTCTAATCAAACAGAAAACATTGCTCCGAGAGCAGGGGCAGTGCTCGCAGTAATTTAGCAACGCTCAGGTTATAATGAGAGCCCACGATGCATTATTTGAGACTTAACTTATTTTAGTCTGAGGTCCCTGAATAATTAACCTGCTTTGTTTCAATTCATTTCAATGTCCGTATCCCACTGCTTATGAAATCTGAGTGTGTGCCACAACACAGCAAACAGCCCCATCACTTCCCAAGCACATCGAAACGCCAGCACACAGAGACTGGCACCCAACACACGATCCACGATGATTCTTAGGATTTAGACACTTCATACTCAAAATAAAAAAATAAATTGCTTTGTGGAAAATAAAACTACTTTTAAGAGTGTGAAGTCTATCCCGATTGCAAGAGAATACTATCTGATGTTTTGATACTGGTGTTATGTCTGATTTACTGCTTATAAAATCTCAAATAAAACGGGTTAAGTTATTTTATAAAAGAATCTCCATTTAGAAATTGAGTAAGAGGTTTAAAATTAATAAATTGGTGTGCAATGGCAAACTGCGACTATACAAATATTTGAACACAGCTAATGATGCTGTAATTCATCATCGTTGATGACACAAGGCTGAAAAGGTCCTCTGCTCATGCTGCTCAAGCAGCAGCTGAAGTAAAGGCTTATGTTCACCCACCAGTTTTCTGGTTGTGCCATGGAGGATGCTGAACAGTTCAAGCATTTCTCTCAACGTTACGACCCTATTTTGTTTTAATCCACGCCTTCCTGATTCTCCTATTCTTCATGGTGGCATCTTTGCAATACCAACCTGCTTTACTATTAGGAAATGTCATTGCTGCTGGAAATTCATCTGTCATTTTGCAAGTCTGTTTCAAAGGGAGAAATAACAGGTTGTCTCAGTGAGAGGAAATAACACAGAAACAAAAATAGTACGCTCTTTGCTCCCACGGGGACAAACCAAGTAATGTTTAACTCTGACATGATAAACAAAAGATCAAAAAGGATTAGAACTAATGGCTTTGTAAATAGTATATTCATCAGAGAGGGATCCTGCCAGAATCGTGAGAAAATTGTACCCACTTTTGGCTGCCAATTTTGGAGGAACATCCTGATTTCTTAACTCTGTATTTATGGAACGGTAGATGAGGGCTACAACTCTGCTATCAACATCACCCTCATCTTCTTCTTACGTTATTGCCTGGATATTTCCTGAAGAATTATTAACAATCTTCTTCAGAGAAGCGACAATGGCAGGTTCCACAGAGGTCACTGTCAATGTCAGCCACATTTCTGAGAGCCAAAGCACATCCAGATAAAAGTGCCTCCCTTCCAAATGGGACACTGGGGCATTCCAGCCACAGGAAGCTCGGACAGGGAGGATAGTAGAATCACAGAATGGCTTGGGTTGGAAGGGACCACAAAGATCATCAAGTTCCAAATCCCTGCCACAGGCAGGGCCAGCAGCCTCCAGATCTGGTACTGGACTGGGTTGCCCAGGGCTCCATCCAACCTGGTCTTGAAAACCTCCAGGGATGGGGCATCCACACCTGTCTGTCTAGACAGCCTGTTCCAGCACCTCACCACTCTCTCTGTGAAGAACTTCCCCCTGGTATCCCATCTAAACCTTCCCTTGGATGAGGCATTTCCCAATTCTCTGCAGCTGTGGGCAAGGCAGGGGTAGGAACACACCAGCAAAGCACCATGGGTGGGCAGAAGTGGTTGGGAACCAAAGACAGACCTGCTGCATCCCCTTTGTCTATGCAACCTGTCTGGGTCAGCTAAAGGGGAGCAGCAGGGAGGGCAAGGCTGGAACACTTTATCAAACACCTGCAGATATTTCAAGGGAAATAGAACTGAAATTCCACTTATTTGCAGATAAACTCCCAGCACCACATCCATGAATATTTTGCTCTCGGAAAATTTCTCAAGCAAATACTTCTCCACAAACTGCATTACTTCTGTCTTCCGAACTTGCACGATTTCTGAAACCAGCACCAATACTATGAGGGTCACACACACACAAAATGGAAATCTCCCTGACGTGCTGCAGTGCCCCAGGTACACAGGCAGCTCCATCTGTGAGCAGCGTGTTTCTCTTTGCTCCCAGTGCACTACAAGAAACCTAAGTTGGGAAGAGCCCGTGTTTCCTTCTTCCCTGCAGCACCAGGTGGGCAATGACAAGCACAGCCCACAACAAACGGCAGCATGCCATCATGTAAAACCTTCCAATGGCTTTCCATTCACCGTGTATGGATGCAGGGTCTTCTTGCAATATAATTAGAATTCAATACTAAGGAAAAAAAAAATGTCCAGAAGAAAGGATGTGAAGATTACAATCTAAATACAATGTTGCTAGTTGAAAGAAATGAATGTAGAGTATTGAATGTTCAAAATTGTGTTGAATTAGATAAGCAAATCCCATGTAGACTTTGTTAATGATTCATAATCAGCTAATAAGCTCATCTCTAGTAGAATAATGATCCATGGACCTGTTAGCTCATTTATCACTATGTTTTACAACACCAGCAAAGAAACTAATTAAATCCCAGCATCATTACACAGAATTCCTTTTAATAGAGATACAATGATGCACTAGAGGCTACAGATTACACTGCAAATTGTACCAAGAGATTCTGGACAGCGAGTTTTAATTAACATGTTAGCGAGAAGCTGCTCACTTAAATAATAACTAACCAGGAAACATCTGCACACTCAAAAACATCGGAGGAAGAAGAGAATGAGGCAAGCAGAGACACATGAGGCACTGCAGTTCTCGACGCCTTGGCTTCCTGCATGCGTTCCCCAGCAGAGTGCAGAGCAGAGCCTTGGCTCACTATACAGCACAGGAGATACCAGCCAGGATCCATGCAACAGAGGGCTGAAAAAGGGTCGGTGCAGCACCAGCACCTCATGATGCTCCCTGTGCTCACTGGGGGATCAAGTGCACACTGCACTTGGTGTGTGTGAGTGAGAAAAATGAGTTCTTTTTGCATAAGTAATGGCAGAACTTAGAGAATGAAGAAGTGCTGCAAAGACCGAGCAGCCCACCGATAGTGGGGTTCAGAAATAAGATGGCTCTACAGCAAAAAAGCAGCAGAAAGTGATCACTGGTATTCCTTTCTCATCTGAACATCCAAACCAGAGAAAGAAGCAGGTAGAACTTACACAGTTTCTCTGAGGTGATTGTAAATATGTTTCAAATGCGCATGTAAAGGAATGTGCAGCCCCAAATCACAAGCAGATGTTGCAGCTATTGACAAACTAATCCAGAAGGCATCAGTCTGTAGCAAAACTCCTGGCTCACTCGAACACTCAGCTCCCTGAGTGCACTGCTCTGCCCTGGGCAGTGCTTCCATCCTTTTCAGCTCACACGTTTATCCTCACCCTTAGATCCATCCTCACCAGATCAAGATAATGAGCCCACCACTCCCACATTTCTCTCCTCGTGGATCAAAGAGGGATTCTGGCTCAGCCTCCGGGCTTCCACCTTCCTGGCCACTGCTGTGGTTCAACATTTCACATGCACTCCTTCCAACACCACCCCAAATTCCTAACTTATCAGCCAATGTCATTTTAGGCCACAGACAAACAGAATGTATTTGTAGATAACAGAGCATGAATTCAACTATTTTGTTATAAAAGTGGCAGTTCTGACTTCAAAATGGGAATAAACACTTTTGGATTTAACTATAAACTATACTTAATTGTCAGCAAAAGGAGAACGCTCGTGTGACTGCGAAACCCACATGGATTTCATCTGCTGCACAGGTAATTCCTTCCAATGAAAACAGTAATTAACTACAATTAAAAACAGTGGGAAATACAGATTTAGGCTTCGTCTCTTGCTCTGCCACAAAAGCCACAATAACAGGGATTGTAATTTGTTCTATCTCAAATGTTATTTTTCCTTCAAATGCAGTTTGATAAAAACTTTTTGGAGAATTTTAAAAAAAATCATTCGTTATTTAAACTCAAATTAATCACTAATTAAAATAAAGTGAATAAATAGGATAACCTCTCTGATGCTTATAAAGATACATACACATCTGAGCTAAAGAGAAAAAACTGTTTAGTCCAAAATGCGGGCCAACTGGAGCTGGAAGGCAGTGCCTTATGACTTCTACAAATCCACTGATACACTTTCATTAATAAATAATCTTCAAAAGTAAACACATAAAATGGACTGAGTCACTCTGATAGATCTCCTGTGTCTATAACCTCCTCTGGAGGGACACATTCCCTCTCTGGAAGGGTTCCCAAACGATGAGTCCATCTCATCAATCAGATCAACGCAAACACTGGGACAACCTCTTTTTTTTCCTCCGGGCTGTGGTTGTGACAGCTTCCTGTGAGATAAAGGCACAGTTCGTTCAGTGGGAAGCATGGAGCAAAGAGGAAAAGGTTTGGCTTGAGCTTGGCCATAGCCCTCAAAGGACTGTAAAAGATTGCTGAAGATTGCAACATCCATTGAAAGCGTCCGTTAGAGCAACTGGTCACTCTGGCAAGATCGTCATCTCCTCCTCATTGATTCCTCGGAGATTTTTATTGTCTGATGAAACATAATTAAAGTCTCCGATTGCGCCAATTAAAGATTCTAAGGGACTGGAGTTGGTGCTCACATTATCACACGGCGAAACGCAGCGATGCTGTAAACATCCATTAGCCATTACAGTTCTCATTAGCCCCTGAAAACAACTCATTAGTGTCCTCAGACATGGCAGATCAGTATAACACATGAGATAAATCTATCAATATATTCATTGTTACAAAATCAGGGCTTCTGCCATCAGACTCTGGACGGCGATGACCAAGATGTCGAGTACACCTCCTGCAGAAACAAATACAGGCTGAGATCTGGTCTGCGTGCAGCACGTGCAAAGCCTACACCTCCAGCACAGCAACTTGTCTATGCCTTCAGCAGAGGTTGGATTTGCTGCAGGCCATCGCAGCTGTTCAGTCAAGGCTAAATTAGAAAAAAAAATGTTTCGCTGTAGCTTAAAACGCTATGTTTTCATAAAGCTGTTCAAATTTTCAGCTACTTCAGAAATGAGATAGGTTCTCAGGTTCAGATCTGCCCGTGTGATGCAGGTTCTGGTTGCCTATACAAAGCAGGTCCATCAAGAGATGCACACACCAGTGTGACACAGCCACCCCAGCACAATAACCACGGTGATGCTGCACACTGCTGAGGGTGCCCTGCTCCTTCCGAGCTGAGATGCTGAGGCTCTGATCATCACTAATCATGTTCAGAACACAGACAGATGGCTGCGTGGATGCATCTCACCACTGACCAGCCACTTTACATTCCTCCTTCTCCCAGCTTCCCTGGACCCGCAGCAGCTTTAGGACCACTGCTGACAAAGGCTGTCATTAGCTCCTTTCTGCACATCTGCTCCTTACCACCAATTCTGTACCCTTTCAACATTGCCCTTTCCACACCCACCTTTCTAAGTGGAGTGCAACAGCTTTGCACATCACGGTGGGAGAGCTCTACGAAGTCTTGTTGGGATGCACACAGACCGAGGTGGAAACCACAGCGCAAATGTTAACAGCATGGTGTAAATCGCCACATTTCGGTGATGCTGAAGGTGGTTGTGGACCATTCCCACATCTTGTCCATATGGAGCTGCTCGTCGTGCAGCCCAACTCAAAAGCAAAAGTGCAGCCACTCTAAGCAATATTAACACCGTGTACTCCAGCAGTAACAGAACAAAAAGCATTCAAGGAATATTGTGACCTTACTGCCCCCTATTCTGAAGCGTAGAAAATTACAACTTTCCACAAAATGCATATTCTGAGCAGCTCACAGAGACAAGAAAGCCTTCCTCAGGCAGGCACTGACTGGAGATGGATTTCTGCTGGTTCCATGGGACCCACTGCTCCTACGCACAGCCTGTGTGCTCTGATGTGTGGCCACTTAATTGCAGAAAACACCACGAGGAAAGAGCTCATTTTTACCCAGAACTACTCTTTCTAATTCTAAACCAGATTAAGGGAGACCTCACTGTGGCTTTCCAGTACTCAAAGGGAGCATATTAACAGGAGGGGGAATGGCTGTGCACCTGGGTTGATAGTGACAGAACAAGGGGGAATGGTTTTAAACTTAGGGGAGATTTATATAAGATGTTAGGAGGAAATGTTTCACTCAGAGGGTGATGATGCACTGCAACAGGTTGTCCAGAGAGGCTGTGGATGCTCCATCCCTGGAGGCATTCAAGGCAAGGCTGGGTGTGGCTCTGGGCAGCCTGCTCTAGTGGTTGGCAACTCTGCCCACAGCAGGGGGATTGAAACACAGCTGCCAGCAGTTTGACTCTGAGCATTCAAGGCTATTTCTTTGAATGACTGAGTGCTCCGTGCATCAGAACAGGGTGGGCTCAGCAAACTGTGCAGAAAAAACAAGAGACAACACCTCAAGATCCGGTGTGTAACAGAGACAGGCGTTCACACACATCCACACACACGGTCTATTTCCATCAGCACTGATTTCCCTGAAATAAAGTCTGCTGTCTATCAATAATCTCTGCAGATAGCCAAAACCCCGATGATATAACGGAGATAGAAAATACAAAACAAAATTATGTCAGCCATTTATTTCCCCACCAGCTTCCTGGATTCTATCTGGGGACTGATTTGTTCACTCTGTTCCTTAATATGTGCAACAACAAATTCAAATTTCGCTGTTCTTTATTCTCTGTGTTCAAACCCAGATGTTGTGGGCACAGAGAGCTACCAGAGAGGTCTCTTCATTTTAGTAGAGAGATCCATTCGGATTTGAAGAATTGAAGATTAAACTTTTGAATTAAATATGAACTGTTCACAATATTTACTACTTTTTTTGTAAATACAGAAACAAACCCTTATCACTCTCCTTTCATCATTGAGAAAATTTTAAGTACAGTTCATTCAAGAAACAATCACAGAGCACAGCCCTAATTCACAACTAAGTGGAATAGCACAAAGTAATTAGGATGCTTGTAAGAACACCTAATTTTGGGGATGAGCAATTATGGACTGCATTTCTCATTAGGTAGTAAATATCAAACTACATTTCCTCTAGAATATTTCCTCATTTTCTTTTTTCCCACCCTCTTCCTCCTTGCACCAATATCCCTTCCCTGCTCTCGGTCTCATGGATTTTGCCTACATTCATTACATGTAAAAATTTCAGTGCCAGTTCTCCCACGAGCAAGAACTTCCCAAATAAAATAAAGCATGAACAAATGACCTTTCTTGTCTCAAAACATAGGCAGCAAACCACACAGCCTCTTTGTTGGATTTTGAAGGGGATTCTGGCTGAAGAATGAAGCTTAGGTTTCGAGCAAAGGTAATTTCTGAAGGTGGAATCACAGCTTAAGAAACTCTCCAGAGAATATTCTTGATGCAAAGCTAACAAGACTTTGTGATAATTTCTTAGAAACTGGCCTCATTCCAAGTTGGATTTTAAACACAGATTATAAAGCAAACACCATCCCCCACAAGTATTAAGGAAGAAGAAAATAACAAAACGGGGGCTGCAGAAATGGTCTCTATTGTGGGACCAAAACCTGCCAATCAAGCGAGTTGACAGGCATCACAGATTGACAGACAGGCCCTCTCTCTTGACTTCAGTTATCTGGGGGAATGGGAAAAGTGTCTGCAAGAACATGTTAAATTGCCAAAGTCATTACCAGTCACCAATTACCAAAGAAAAGATAACAAGGTGTATTTTAGAAAAATCGATGCAACAACATGCATTTCAATAAAGCGAGTTTTTCCGAACTTTAGAAAACAAAATGAACTATTTAGGGAATACATGATGGTTTTTTCGTGGAATCCCAAGCACTTTGCTATGCCAGCAGGCTTTGGAGATTCATCGCTATTCTCTCTATATTTTGTACAGGGGCCAGAGGTCAACCAACATGTATTTCCCTTTGACTCTTCTTAAGCTTAACCTAAAGAAGAACAGCAAGCACTGTGCCCCAGTGATTACACCGAGGCTCCACGCCAGGCCAGCCACAGCCCAAAAGCCATTTTGGTTGCCAAGTGCACTTCATCTAGGTGCAGGAACAAATTCTATTCTATGTAAATAAGGTAGAAAAGAGGGACCTGGATGCTCACTGCAAGGTTTGACTTGTCCCTTCACCCAGGCTGAAGAGGCTCCTTATGAACTGTGCCAGACCCATGGCAAGGTCTTGATTCTGTGCCACCATTCCTCCATGTCACTCTATTGATAACTTTTCTGCAGTTGTGACAAGAGTCAATCGAAATGAAATTTCTTCTGACGGAAGAGTTAAGAAGCCACCAAGTCAGGCTGGGAGGGAGCAAAGGCTTTGCTACATGGAAGGGGTGGCCCCTTGTTTCTGTCACCTGCCTCCTGCCAGCACAGCCAACAGCAAAGCGGGAGAACCCTTTTCGACATAAAATAAAAACCTTCACTCATGCTGAATTAAAGCATAAGATTGCACTCAGATTTTCCAAGCTCTCGTTACAGTAATTAAATATCACCACAAATATGTCGAACATAGAAAATGATTTCTTTTCCTAGATTACTGCCTACGTATTGTTTGTTGGGTTATTCTGAGTGCTTTCCTTCTTCTGATGTAGCTGGCATTATGAGCTTTACTTTCACAAGGCACCTGAGCTTTCACTGGGAAGAAGCTCCTAGTGTTTCTGCCACATAAGTGGGGTCTGAATGGCTGCGAAGTCAGCACTGAGATTAAATTGGTTAGGGAATCAACACCTGAAATTCTCCCTGCTGTGTCCAGCCACACAATGGTCTGATGCCATCTTCTGCTCCTTTGTGACAGTCCCTGGAAGGAAGAATGGAACCTTGCTTCTCCAGGCTCTACTTGCCCATCTCTTGGATACCTTTCCAGCCTTACAGTGGCTTCTGCTTATTCTTTTGGACAACAACAGGAAACTCAACACTTCACCTCAGGAGCAAACAGAGGACAGCAAATTTCATCAGCAATTTCTGCTTCTCGTGGTTGCCTCCAGCCTGACACTGAGCCTCATAAGCTGCGTTCAGGATCCCATCTCATTAATTCAGATACAGAAGGCAGAGAGCCTTGCTACATCTCCTCACACCTGAAAGCAGGACACGGACCTGCCAATGCCTGTTAGTACACTGAACGTTATTCTCCATATATGTAGGAAGTACAATTCATGCTGCTTGAGTCTTGGCACACCTTGGAACAGCTGGATCTTTCACTCTTGATATTAAAGGTAAAATTTATGCCTTCAGGAAAGTAAAAGCAACCTGAATTTTAAATAAAAATGTGGATTTTTTTCCTAATTTATACATCCAGTGTAAAGAAGTACACTCTTCTGCAACCATCAATAATATGAACAGGATCTGGCAATTATCTCTATACAAAAACGACCAAGGAGTAAGAGAAACTAAATGATTATTACAAAGTCAGACCAAGATCTGAGAATAATTCACATTAAAGAGCTAATTATTACTTGTAATTCACACATGAGAAGTAAGGCTGGCACAAGGGACACAGCACAGGACTGCCTTGCATTTCCTAATGGCCACATCCTATTAATACAGCTGCGATGTCAAGCACACAGATTAGCAGTAATGCGACACTCTGAAAAAATAACAGTCTTTCTGGAGCAATCAGATGTCAATGAAAACATAAACAGAATCGTGCTTCTTTTAAGCAAATCAGCAGCACACTGAGAGCAAACGCTTTGTATTCTGCCACCACCAACACTGCTCTCACCACCACCACATTCACCATTACTGCACGTCAGCCCCTGGTGAGCAGTCCTGGAGGGCACTGCTGCAGTTCCTTTGCAGAAAACCAAACCAGATGTTGCACCCAACCACTGTATGTGGCCAGGCTGAGGGATCAGACTGCTGCAACACACAGCTCAACACCCAGCACCTACTGAAGAGCCTGCCCACAGAGATATGGATGCTCCATTTCTGAAGGTGTTCAAGACCAGGTTGGATGGAGTTCTGGGCAACCTTCTCTGGTACAAGATCTGGAGGTTGGTGGCCCTTGATGACCCTTGAGATCCCTTCCAACCCAAGCCATTCTATATTCCACTGCACAAATCCACACTCACTGCACTCCATTGGTCCCAGTGCACACATGGAGCAGAGCTCTTTGACAAAAATTTGTTTGAGTGACATTCCAAGTGCACGCATAGACACAGTGGCTGTGGTTCAGATGCAGGGCTGCTCTCTCTGATTTTCTGCAGTTTTAGCTGAACAAATCAGTTCTATTTCCCCCAGTTTGCAGCAGGACTGAATCAGTCCAAGCAGCTGTATTTAGTCTGCAGTGCTCCTGGTTCTGCGGGAAGCACTTGGCAGCAGATTTCAGGCAGTGGCACAGCATCACTTCACTGCAACTCCTGACTCGGAAGATCTGAATTTACACTTTTGATCCTCTGTAGCCTCTGCAGCAGCAGCAGGCTGACATTTGATGTATGTACCTCTGCCTTCCAGCAGAACCCTCACACCAGATAATGTGATCAAATCAAAACTACTTTCCATACAATTATAAAACATAACAGGCTACAGCAAAAAATGTAAAACCTCCAAAGCAGCTCAAAGCTAATTAATTTCTATTACTAGTGAAAGAAGAACCACTTAACGTGTCTTTTCTTATTTAAATTGCCGTTGACGGCACCTGTTTTTTCTTTTCTTTTTTTTTTTTTTATTCTTGGGAAATCCTGCTACAATACTAGTTAAATTATGTAAGACTGTAGAATTTATGAAGATAAGGCAATTAGCATTACAAAAACAATTCCAGGTTACAATTTACGGTGAGAAGAAAAGAGTTATGATGCTCCGTTAAATCATTCAGTGATGTATTACATACTTAGTTAATCCTTCTAGTTGCGAAAATTTAGGGCTAAACGGTGTCATTGTGCTCGGTAATTAATTATTTTGTTTCATTTAGTGGCTACTTCATCTATATTGTGAAGGCATAACTCGAGTTTAACGAACTACCCTTGCCCAAGTGCACACAGCACCTGCAGAACCCAACAGGAGCAGGAGCCATGGGCAGAGCACCCATGGCTCAGATGGCACCCAGCAGCTCAGATTCCAGTTTGTCCATCAGTCTGAACATCGTTAAGATTGCTGCCATATCACAGGGGCTGCGCAACGCAAAAGTCACGCTTAAAGGGCAAAATTAATATTCCGAAATGGTCACTGCCCTCTGAAGACTGCAACCTACAATGTGGGCTTGGAAATACATCTACGGCAGTGACTCAGAAAAAAGGCCCTGTGCAAAAAAAGCGAATGGGATGAAAGCAAACTGGAAGTCATAATGCAAAAGTGGAATAATTTCCTGGCTTAATATTTAACATCTAGTTTAATTCAATTTTCTTTTAATCACTTCTAAGCAACGTTACCTAGGAAGGACTGGTGCAGCAAAAAATGCCACAGAACAAATGTCCTCATCTGCACTGAGAAATATCTCTGTTGTCCTGGGCCACAGGGCTGCTCCCTGAGAACTAGGAGAACTAAACAGAAACTGAGATGTGCACAATACGTTGATGGATAGCATTCTGTACGATGAAAATATTTCTACAACTATTTATTGACTTTTCAAAGCAAACCACAGCAGCAGTGTCTTCACCGTCTTGCAGCACTTCCCACAGCTGGGGCTCTCTATTACTCTTCCCCCAGATTCAGTCCTGAGTCCACTTCAGGACATAATTTGATGCTCATTAAATAAGGGATCCAGCCTCAAGTCAGAGCAGCCTCAGCAACAAATGTCATCTACATGAGGGCACCAACAGCATCGGGAGAATTTACAGCCTTGGTTTAAATCATTTCATGAGTTCTTCAATTTGAGAGCAATAATGTTTCCATAAATAGAACATTTTTGCATACCAGAGTGGCTCTACCTCCTCCAATAACAAACACCACAGTGTTAAGACCTTCCAGGTATCAGACATCCTGCTCCATAATGGAATTATGGGATAACGCGGTGTTTAACAGGGACTCTTTTGCCCTCCAAAGACTTGCCTGAATTTTGCCGAGCTCATTTCACAGGAGACCTCACAGAGATCAGTTATGACTTTTATTAAAGTCAAACCAATACCTGTTTCCATATCAGCCTAAAGGAAATTTCTTTCTGTATCTCTGATTGAAGTTTAATGGGTACTGCACAAAGAAAACGCACTTAACCTCCTCACCCAGCTCTTCCACGGAGGAAGTCGACTCAACACGTGTTCCACTCTCCTGAGACAAAATCAAAGCCAGAGCTTCTCAATTTTATAATATTTCTCAGAGTGAAACATAGCAGACAGCTTCATATGCTGTCACTACACGAGAATCTCGCGTGTATTAGACTTCGATAACCTTAATAAACCTGCTGAAAAAGAATACAAATAAATATGGTATGCATTATAGAGGGAAAACAAACTGATCTTAATGGACGATTTATGTCATCATGTATGAATTACAGGTGCAATGTAGAAATTTTAGAGCTTCAGGAAAGATATCATACTAAGATGCAATTTTCATATTACTATGTGTTAAAATTAAGCCACAGCACCAATTATCCCACCAAGATAAATCAGCTCTGACTGAAAGGGAACCTTGCTGCAGGAATTGCACCCAGTATGGCTCCACAGCACTGCCACTGACCAGTGCCACACAATAACCGAGATGTGCTCTTCAGAGTCAGCTCTGGGGGCAAGCACACAGCTAGACCTTTCTAAATGGCAGTAATGATTTGATTTGCAAAAAAATCCTGATGCTCAGAAGAAGAGAAAAAGATCGCAGTCACTTCCCTGACCGTGGCATGCCACCAGGAATTGGAAGCAGGCAGTATGCAAAGTTCATGGAAATAAAAATTAACAGATGCTGGAGAGGAGTGTTATACTGAGGAAAACAATCTGCATGAAAAAATAGCAGAGTTCCCACTCACCCATTCCCAGATGAGTTGATGGAGCAAGAGCATATGGGTCTCAGTGCCATCCCTCCCCCCACCAGGAGCAGGATGTGCTGCCTTCTATGTGTCCATGCCCCTGCCCACAGTGCCACGCTTGGCTTGGGGGAAATGGTGTGGAGAAGAGAGTAGCAGTTGTTCCTTCTTGTAATCTCATCCTGCCAACTGTATTTTGCAGTTCCAACTGGGAACACGCCTTGCAAGAGATGAGGCTCAGTGGGTTCATCTTTCTGAATGCCCCTCTTAAATACTTGGTCTTATTTTAGCGTGGCTTTTGTGCCATGAATAAATGTGTCACAGAGCAGTAGACTTTAAGGATCTATTCTCTAAAGTTTTATCAACTTTTATGCTAAGAAACACCAAAGACTTTCCAGTAATTTTCACTACAAGAGAAGGAGAAAGCTCCTTCTGTCTTGTCTCTATTCCCCAGCCTCAAAGGAGGAATCTCGTAGCAATTTAGATAGAGCAGGCTGAAGGAAAGGGAAATCAGATTTTTGAATGTGTTATTTAAATTTCCATAGCAATGCTCTACCCTTCACTTCTATTTGCCACTTCACTGATAAACAGACACCCTTATGTTTGCTGTTTCAGCCAACAGACAGAGCGTTGCCTCTCTGCAGGCTGCAGACCTGTTCTGGGTTCACTCTCAGAGTCTTCAGGCTTCGTTGGGCCTAATTGCCACACTTTGTGTTCTGATCACTTCGACTGCCATTGCTCAGACTGCGGCAGCACAGCCCAGCTCTGAGCTGGGTTTCAAGAGCAGCACGGAGGATATGCCATTTCCCATAAGGAGGATGAAAGTGCAGCCCGCTGGGCTGGCATGACTTTTACTTGAAGGTATTAATAACATGTCAGACGATGGGATGTGCTGAATCCTAAACACTCACTTCTCCTCTGTGAATGTGCAGCATCGCTGTTCAGTAACACGCAGCCGTGCTGCCGCAGCCGGTCCTCATGCAGCATCCTATGCAACACAAGCAGCATCTTTTCCCAGTAATGCCCCCTGAGCTCATCCACCAAAAAGAAAACAACGATGCACTGCTTTGCATGAGTTTAGATTAGCCTATTTCCCATCATTTTACAGAAAAATATTTCCCTTTCATACTTAAAATTGCAGTCTGCCGCTCAGTGTACGCTCCGTGGCTTCTACATCAAAATGGTTGCAAACTGGTTTCTTCCACAGCAGTCATACATTTTGCACTCTCACAGTGTTTTCGCATTCAGTTTTGAGTCTCAATGAGGTATATCTAATCACAGAGATCATTTCCATCCTTTGAGCCCTACATGATGCTCTTTAATGCGAAAAAAATCCAACAAATTAGACATAAGTAGCACATGCCTATCTCATAGCCTTAGATATGAGATAGCTTAGGGTAAAAACAAAATGAAAACAAAAACTTTGCATCTTTTTTCATGCTATTTTTCCTGTTGCTCTCTGGAACTAAAGACCCCATCAGGACCACAGCCATCACTGCATGCTCTGCAAACCCTAAGGGAAGTGGGGGGGGGGGATAAACAAGAGCAAGCAAACAAAACCAACAGCATAATATGAAAGATAACCAACAGATTTCTTCTCCAAGATGAGTCTCAAAGGGCAAAGGAAGTTAATGTTGGAATTTCAGATTTAATCCATTCTTGAGCAGGAAGAGCAATCACTTTGGCCTTAACCTTAGCTTTGAAAACCCTGTTTTGCATACATGCTGTTTCAACATTTCTGGGTTGCAATTCAGCATCAAATAATCAATATTCAGCCTGTTCCCCTTGCAGCCTCTGACACACAGACCCAATCCACCCCCCAACAGAGCACTGACACTATTTGCAATTGAGGAACACATTTCCAGCAGCCTTAGAGGATAAATGCATCTCCATGTATTAAGAAACAGTCCTGTACATACAGACCAGACACTGCAAACTTCTGCAGGCTGTGGGTACATACATCTCTGCATTCCTTCCATTGCTACAACTGCTTCCCACGTTCCCCAGACAGAAGCAGGGATGTTTGCTATCTATAGCATTGCCACAGTGCCCAAGCCTCAATTGGGAATTCATGAGCAACATCCCTACATACCAGGAACATACCTGAAAATATATTTAGACAGGTGTAAACCAGACAAATCATCAGCTCTGTATTTCCAGCACAAAACTTCTCAAGCACGCACAGGCTATAGCCCGGAAGGAGTGAGATTTATTCTGCTTTACTGCAAAACCTTAACATAAAACTTCCCATGTTTATTTCATGCCCTTTATTTGTGATATGAGAGCATTTACTGACAAAAGCAATTGCCAAGTGAATGTTCTAATTAAGAAGAACGAATTCCAGGCTTACAGTGAGAATCTAGAAATGGATGTGTGGCAGCAGTTCCATCTCCTGATGTCACTGAGCACAAGAAGAGCTTCGGGATACCAACCTGCCGTGGCTGTGCCATGCCTTCCTTCCACAACTCAGCTTAGACTGCATACTTTCCACTCACCATTTCTCTGGTGAGATTGAAGGTACCTGTGAGAATCCTCTGAACTAAGCTACAGATTTAAGCAGGTTCTTCTAAGTGAAACATAAGCTGTGTTATCAGCTCTGAGAATAAAGGGAGAAAAAGAAAGTCATAAAACCAACCCAGAGCCTAAAAGAGGCAGGGCGTGAGCAAAGCAGAGCCAAAGCCACCCTCATGTCTGTCAGATATCTGTTATCTCAGCACTTTATATACCTTCAGTTCTAAGAGCACTTTCAGGCCTTTGAGAATGTGCAGCAGACCACAAAAGGAGTGCACCCAAAGCAACATATGTGCTGTGTCACACACACACACACACACAGAACCAGAGGATGGGACTTAACCTCTCCTTCTCAGCTCTGTGAGTCATCCCACTTACATAAATTCAGTGAGCACGTGTTTTAGGTTCACCTTTGGCAAAAGAGATTGCTTCATCTGCACATCCCATGCAGTACCAAGTACACACAGCTCAGTGAAACTACAAATGAAAGTAACACATCCATCTCCATTGCTTTCAGTTACAGAAGTGCTGCACTCCCTACAGTGACTACTGCAAAAAATAAACGATATAAGACACTTGACTTTTGCTTCTCTCATTACAAAAGAAAGATGTATAGTAAAGAGAAAGCCATTCTGATGTAAAATCCCTGGAGAACTTCAGAAAACCCCCCGAGCTCAAGCATCATCTCCCTGGGCAGGAAACAACCCAGCACATAGCCAAGAGCCTGCTGCCTGCCTGCTGCACAGAATCTCAGTCTGAGTGGGAAGGGACCTTAAAGAACATCTGGAGGGCCACCTCCCACTAGACCAGGGAGCTCCAAAGTCCCCCGGCACAGTTTCCAGGCTTGTTGCAGTACAATTCTACTAACACCCCATATTCCAAAATCACAGTGCTCCCATGTGTCCTTGCAGAGAGCTCCCTGACCCAAGCTGGCACAGTGCTAGGGGCACAGAGCTGAGCATCCCACCCTCTGCAGCCCCACAGCAGCTCCTGCATGCTGAGCTCGGTGCTGTGGCCGCACAGCAGCACTGAAATGGTTAAGGTCACAACACAGCGGTCCTATGTAAAGGAGAAATTTCCCTGTCCTTGCCTAAGTGAATGGCTGGGATTAAACTGACAGCCCACCTTAGTGATGGTGGAATAATTGGTTGTTCAGCTCTGTCCTTGTCAGAGCGGTGACAGTTCTGCAGATGTCCTGCTCGGCTCTCCAAAGGTTAGCCTCAGCTGGAGCCGCTGTTCATTAATCATTCCTTGCTGACAGGGCTCTGAGCAGCCCACATCTGCCACTCGGTCCCCCTCAATCCCTGCTGCACCCAGCTTGTGTGTAATCACTGCTGGTTTTCTTAAGAGGCTGTTTGATAAGGGAATATGCATCTGGTGCGAGGCGCACGGCGGCCGCCACTCCTGGCGGCTCCTTCAGCAAAGAGCTGATAATAGGAATTTAGTGTCTTTGTCCAAGACAGCCTGCTACGAAAACACTGAGCTGTGGACTGGGTGTACAAGTAGCAGAGAGCATCGTTGGTTTTTCACTCTGCTTGGAATGCCCTTGTGTACGAACAAGCTTCAGGCTCTCTCCCTGCGAGGATGGAGGGAAGTGGGATCCTAACGACCTCACATGGGCACTTGGCACAGGAAGCTGCACCTGATCCTGAAAGAACAGGAAAAGTCCCCCCCAGTGCAGCTCTCACTGGGAATGAAAAGCCTGGAGGCATTTTTCTCACCTGGACATTTCTGATTTCCAGCCTCTGGGTCTCAGCAGCATCCTCGCTGCAGCATGGACCAAAATACCCCATCCAGCACTGCCTTGGCCCAGGTGAGCCAGGTAATTTAAAGATCACACACAACTAGTTAATTCTTCTGTTAGATTCACCCATGATTGGTAGCTTAGGAAAAACAGAGGAGGGACTACTGGGACAGGTCTCAGCAGCTGGCCGTGCACACAGCTCCTCGTGCCACAAACCCCAGCGTCAACAGCAAACATTTTGGTAGCACAGGACATTTAGAGTCACGCTGCAAAGAAGTAAAACACAGCCTTGGAGCAGTCTCTGAAGCCTGTTTGCCGTGTGTGTGTAGGTTTGAAGAAGAAAAATGCAAAGCTGGGCTGGGGTTCTGCATCGCTCGTGCCCTGCTGGTCACAAAGCCCCCAGACAGAAAGGCAAATGGAAGAGCTAAGGAAGGGAGAAGAATTACTTTCGGAAAACCAGAAAATAAGCAGAGGGTGTACATCACAGCTACTGTCCCCTGGAGGGCTATGGGTGGGTTTTATTTGGAGAAGCTGCGCTGGGGGTGGGGATTGCTTTTAATTTTCTGTTTCATTCATTAATGTGTGAATAAACTCCGCATCCTACAGTTAGAAAACATACAAATATATATTTGCTAGGAATCTTGATTATACTAAAATAAGCATCAGCATGCAGACTACCAGTGTATTATAGCTGGCACAGCCACATAAGAAATTAAATTATTACCCACTTCCCAATCTTATTACAAGATTGCCCACTGACTTTTCTTAGGGTGCTGCTGTTAATATGTGAGCAATGCAGGAATCATCATTCCCAACGATTGATTAACTGTCTAGTCCACAAAGTTTAAAAAGGAACAAACAAGGACACTAAGTGATTAGCATTCCTCTTTTAATTTGCAAATCCTGTCTTCGCAGCTAAAAAGCCCAATGCCTCAGGCTCCATCCAGCACACGGATCCTCTCTTGACAGAGGAAAGGAGGTGCTGCACACTCACGCAGCTGACACGCTGGATTAAAGCAATCAGCACATTGACCATTAATCACAACCGAAGGCCTTATAGTGCACACGTGGGATGGCAGCGGGCACGTTCCGAAGCGAGCAGCAGCCCTGCAGCATTTCAAACTGCTGAGCCAACCCAGCACTGTGGTCTGGGGACCATGAGCTGTTGCAGCTGCAGATCCTTGGTTCAATCGAGTCAAGTTTGGACTCGGATCTGAAAAACAAAGTGCCAGGCAGCCGACTGCTTTTTTAATTTCCACTTTGCAAAGGGAACTTCACCAATGTAACCCAGTCTGAATGGCACACACAGAACCAGAGCCCCAGCGGGTAAAGCTGAAACAGGGATGAAGGAAACTTCTGAAAGACTGCAGAATTAAGAGTGCTCAAAAGTCAAAAAAGGATGCCTGTCCCAATGCTGGATGGCACAAGAACATTGCAACACTATCTGTGGTTAGCTCTGCTGCCAGGGATAGCACAAGGAGCCAAAAGAGGACTCAAATGTAAGAGATTAACACAGATGAAGAGCAAAACTGGAACAGAAGAAGGCCAACCCATTGTCTTACTAATTATTTTCTCATTATTGTTATTCCTACGTATGGCAGTAGTGCCCAGTTCACTGAGTCACTCAAATGCAAAACAAAGCATTGGACAGGGACCTGAAAAATGTTGCTTCCAGAGGAGCAGAGTATGGCTACTATTGTTTTTCATAATCATTAAGAGGCTCTCAGATGAAAACTCTTCACTGAGATGTGTGTATCCCTGAAAGACATCTTCCTACCTCCTGTTTCAGCGCAGAATATTGTTTATTTGTATACCATCAAGGGCAAAATGCCACTTTTTGCTTTGAAACTCATCTGCATCTCCATCATTCTGCTCCCTGCACCTGTGCTGTCCCCTCACCACACACTCCACGGGTCAGGGACATGGGAGCTAGAGCACTGCCACAACTGGGGAACACTTTCCCGTTCTCAGACTTCAGCAGTAAGACACAGACAATCACTTCTATTAATGTGCTCCCTCTGCTGGTCCTAAAGAAATCACTGCTGGCAATAAAAGAGTCTGCAGAGCTGTGCCAACACCTGAGCTCACCAGCTCAAAAATCCAGACACTGTAAATGCCACAAATCTCAGCTTAAGGTTCAGAAGAAGAGACTTCTGGGTTTTCCCTAAGATGGAGAAAGAGATTATCGAGAGCAAGGTGCACCCCAGAAAGGACTGCCTGTTGTTGGGGACATGGTCATGCAGAGGAACAACCACTGGCACCTGTAACCTGCATGGGTAGAACTGGATGGATGGAGACTCCAGATGACATAAAGTGAAGAAAAAGGGCAGACAAGTTCCCTATTTTGCAAATGTTATGGAAGAGAATGCGTTCGGTATAGCTTGTAATATGAAAGCTAGAGTTAGCGAGTTGATGTAAAAATAAACAGGATTTGGTATTCAAAGAGGGGTCAGATATAATCCAGATCGCAGATTTTTGGAGGGGTATCTAACACCTTGTCAGTGAGAAAATGTCTTATGTTAAATACCTTGGAAACCATGACAACACTGGCTGTCTGGAGCTCACATAAGCTCAATCAAGCCATAATCAAGGATTTTCTTACATGATTGTCCATTATCTCCTTCTCAGTCAGAGATGCACATTATAGGAGTAAAAGGATCAGAGTGGAATCACTGGGATTAATTACATGCTAGACTTTCTCTGTCATCCTTAAGCATCTGCCAAAATGAGTTTGGAGTACCTCTTGGACATTCAGAGTCCCACACAGGCCATAAACTCCAAAAAGCACCAATGCAGATCAGCATTACTGCAACTAGATTAAGTTCTTCATAACTGAAGAAAGACAACCGTGATTCAGCTCTATGAATGTAAGTCCTCCGCTGGTGCCACAGCTTTCTAGAAATCCCCAGCTGCACCAGCATCCTCAAATGCTTCCCAGGAGGGGCCACGCTTTGGTGGTGCGGGAGCGACAAGTTTGCTGTAAAAGAGGTAAAGACAATCCCCCAACACTTCTCCAGCCCTACACGCTACGCTGCCCTCCCCGCAGCCTCCTGCTCGGGCTGGTGGAGCGGCCGCAGTCGGCAGTAATTGCTGTTGACATTGTTGGGAGCCTTGCCTCACTGCCAGAGACAAATCTTTCATTCATGAAGAAGTGCTTGTTAGGCCAGCACCAGCCTCCAAATCCACTTAATTAAATTGTAGGAGGAAAAAAAAAAAAAAAAGAAAAAAAAGAAGAAGAAGAAGTTGCTTGGCTCTGGTGGGAAATTTACACACAAAGGCCCGGTGTCTGGCTCTTCTCCCCATCATTGTGTGTCCAGAGCAGTCGCACAATGCAGCAGCATCTCTCCCCCTTCCCCTTCCTTCCAGGCACTGCAATGGCAGCAGTGACCCTCATTAAAGCCCGGTTTGTTACGGAATGTTTTCCCAATGATTCACCAACAGGGATTTTCTCCTTTGCAATCAAGGGCACTAAGCGCTGGGTAAGGGCTCTCCACTGGCTGATTGCTGAAAGAATTTCAAAAGTGAGGAGCGTAAACAGGTCTGTGGAAAAAGGCTCTTTTGAGCAGTTATGTAAACATTCCCCACCCGGCCAGCAAAGCCCTCTGCTGAAGCTGTGTCCCCAGCCTCCATTCATAGATTCATAGATTCATAAGGTTGGAAAGGACCTACAAGATCATCTAGTCCAACCATTCCTGCAACTCAAAGCAAGCTGCACAGCCTGCTCCAGATGTACACTGCAGCAGCCAGCAGACTTGGCCACACATCTATGCAGAATCCAGGGGTGTTCTCCAATGGGCTGGGAAGAGGAGCACTGCCCAGCACAAAGCAAAGCACCAGCACCACCAGTGGACTGCCACAGCCCCTCAGGAAAAGCACACGGCAGCAATTGCTAACACTGAATCATCGTAAATGCTCTTCTCTGCAAGTAATATTCCTTGCTGTAGGAATAACAACAATCCGTTCTATGCTAACGTATCATCACTGAATAATTTTTCTATTATATGGTAAGTAATGTTCAGGGTAAAATTGCCTAATTCTGGATGACAGCTGCATTCAGACGTTTCTGCATACTTCCCTGCTGTAATTGAGCACTGACTTGTGTAAAAGAAAATGTTTATGTCTTTATACGAAACACAATAAATTAATGGGAACAACGCTGTCTTTACTCTTTGAGATTCTATACAATCAATATGAAATTCCAACAGTAAAACATTAAGTGAAGTTAATTAAGAAGGCGGAGCTAGGAATCAAAGAAAAGCATCAAAACAGCCCATGATTCACACCATTATCACACCACAGGAGTAAGCCTTGCTGCTTCCATCCTTACAAAATCTTCATTCATTTCAGCAGGAAACCTGCAGCCGAGCATTTCTCTCAGCTTAACTGTCTGCACTCAAAGTTAGCAACAGAATGCAATGCTCAGGGCTTGCGCTTGTCTGTGTGAATTTCAGAATGGCTCAATTTGTTTTAGTTGTTGTATGTACACTGCAAGTAGTTCAGCTTGGTGCTTCAGAAGTTAACCCATTTTGCCAGCTCTGCCTGTCTGAGGCCGCTGTACAAACACTGAAATCCAACATCTCTGAACCTATCAGATGTGAAGTTGAACACTCCACCAACTGCTTCCCTGAACAGACAGCATTAATAGCACAGGTGAGAACGTGACGTTAGAAGCCGAGCGTTAAATGGAAGTCAGTGCTGACTTGTAAACTTTGCTGATTTGACCCCAGTGCCCCTGGGGTTGGCATCTGGAAGCAGCGGTTGCTAGAACACCGTGCACGGGCATTCCTCCAATGACGTACTCATCTGACAACATTCAAACATGATCAAGTTTTGAGCTTGTCACAAGAAAAGCAGGGGTTGAAACTGAGCGAGTGGCTTATTTTGAATACCTGCATGCATTCACTTGAACATCAGAATTAGAAAGCTAGGCTTACTCTCAGTCACTGAACATAAACCCTCCAATGTGGAAATTTTGAGGACCTGCTCCAAAATCTCAGCGATCTTCTACTGAGAGCTCATCTTTCATAGCTGGATAGAGATGACCTGTCTTTAACCCACAGCGTGGCTTTTCAGTGCTGATGAATGCCACTCACCTGATCCATTAGGCAAAACGATTCACACCGCATTATTTAACAGGAGCAAAGAGATTGTGGCAGAATGCTGTCACAGAAGGAAGGTGTTCCACCTTAGGGTAAAACCTTTGATTTAGTTGAGGCATTAATCTAGCAGCAGGAAACCAGTAACCCTGTGACAATGTTCCTCTCAATTTATATTACCTCCTAATTATCTGCATGCAAATGAATTTGTTCTGTTTTTGAGACTGGGTAAGGAACAATAAGTGCTAAAACGTGCAGTATGTGAATAGAGCACACGAAGATGGCTCAGACTTCAGAGCTGCACTACCAGTATAGGAAGGTTCCTCGGTGCTTTACAGGTGCAGAGATGTCTGCTGTGCCTAAATGATCGGCTATGGAGCTCATTACAGCACAATGGGAAGTCGAGAGATGATGTCTTAACCTTCCCAATAATCACACCCCATCCTTGCCATGCTGGCTTGTCCTTAACAACCTCCTGTTACCCTCATTTTAGCATAGATCTTAAAGACTGCGGTGAAAGTTGTTCTGATCTGCAAGGCATCCTGCATTTGTGCATCATTTCAAACAGGAACCCACAATGCTGTGCAGAGTGATGCTCTCAGAGCCATACGTGCCATCCTATCACATCTGTTCGCCCACCTTTCTCACAGAGCACACATGGAACACGCATCCAGAAAGTTTTCTTGTCAATGGTATGTAACCAAAAAGGAACTACGGTTGGCAGAGATCTCATTTTACGTATTAAAGGAAATCAGTTTTCTACAGAAATCAGAACCAAAACCAGTGAATAACATGGGGAACCACAGGGCAGGCTCAGAAATAGCTTTCCATTGGCACACATATGCAGCCCAAACTATTTAGCATTGAGTGTAATGGGAGATGGATATAAATATGATTTATGAGATGCCCTTGCAGAATAAAACCCAACAAAATGGGGCAATGTCCTTATTCTTTGTTGATTTTTAATTAAACCAATTCTTTGGTTTATTTGTAGCAGATAAGTTGGACCTTCATGACGATCTTTAAGGACCCTTCCAACCCAAACCATTTTATGATTCTGTGATTTTCTGCTCCTCTGCCTGTTTGTTTCCTCTTCCATGAGCTAGGCTATATTACTATTTTGATCTGTTTTCATTATTAGTAGGTTTCTGGCAATGGAATAGAGTTAAAACCATTATAGTTTATAACATGCCTTTTATACTTGTAATTCACCAGCTCAGAGCAGAAGATGAAAGCATTAATTTGTCAATCAGTCCCATTCTGTGTCTGAAGCAGACTGAGCACACGCACAGAAACGATCACTGTATATCTCCCAGAGGTAAAGGAACTTGGAACATTCTGGTTAAGGTTTACTGAGACTACTAACAATCCCTCCAAAATACATTGCACAAAGAGAATATTACAAAATCAAAGAGGTTTCGGTGTGGAAAAAAAAAAAAACCTAGAGATGTGAAAACTTAGTTTGTACTGCAAGACCTATTTACAGTTCACAAATCAGATGCTGTACGTTGTCAAAGGTGTTTTGGAACACCCCCCCCCCCCCCCAAAACCTGTGCAGAATTCCAGTGTACACGATACCAAAGCTCTGTGCAGTTTGGCAGAGCCTTGCAGCGTGCAGATGATGACACGCTGGCACATGAGCTCACCTGCAGCCCCCAGACCAGAGCATACAAACAGCAAGCTCCCAAGGAGCCTCGATTAAGCTCCGTTGTGTTTAAACAAATGAGGCCAGGGTGACGTCAGACCTGGTGTCAAAACCAGAAGCTCAGAGTGCTCCAGCCCCAGTCCAAGAGTTGTGGTAGAAATAACCTTTTGTGCGTATGCAAAGTATATGATAAAAAAAGTTTTGTATACATTTTATATATGTTTTATATTTATATATAACATCATCACATGCCTGGCTGTCTTTAGCAGGAAAAACACATCCTTACGATAACTCAAAGACAAACAGCTCCAAACCCTTTTATGACAATGTCCTTCAAGTGCCTGAGGAACTGTTGTAAAAATCAGCCCGAAATCCTCCCCTTTCAGCACAGAAAATGAATAACGACACTAAAAAACATGACCGAAAACAAAAAAAAACACAAAATTAAGTTCCCTTACCTTTTGATAGATTGCCTGCATACGTGGAAAATGCACATGGAGTGAAGACAGAAGTAAAGGAAAACCAGCTCTGAGGGGTTCCCCATGACCTGTGCTGGGAGTAGAAAGCTGGAGCTGCCTTTGGATCACCGCCGAGCTCAGCACTCTATGCCATAAGCACAAGCTGCAGGGAAACAGGCTCCGTTCTCTTTGCAGAGTTCGTTTCTTTTATTGATGCTCATCTGATGACACATTTGCTTTCGGTTAAGCTGAGCATAAATATGTTTTTATTGCATTCATTTCGTATTGTTATTTATGTAGCCGGATGCCTGCTGTGATCACTGACAGAGCAATCCCCGCCAAGATATTCGCTGAGACTTCTTCCATAGCTCTTTCAAGAAAACACTTCTATTTGGGTTCTCCTTAGCTGCTGCTTTCTTATTGTGCTCCCCAATTCCTTCTCTAGAGCTCAGCAGAAAGAGAGCTGCAGGGAGCAACCTGGACAGTGCATTGGGAAGCTGAGCAGAGCTGTTATCTCCCTGCATGGTGCAGAGAGTGACACAGTGTTCCTGGGACATCTCCGTTCCCTTTCCCCACATTCCAGTGCAGCACCAGAAATGAGCACTCACGTGTGTAAGAGACACCAACAGAAGTACTAAGGGACATCAGAGGCTTACAAAGCTCTGATGTGTCGACTTTCATTCCAACAGTTTTAAATGCGGAGGAATTATAGCCCTTATTATGATTTGCTTTCTAGGCAAGCAGCATTTCCATGTGAAAAATGGCACTTCAACCCATGTGTGGGACATCCCCCACGAGCTGGGGGAGATCTGCTATGGGATTTTTGGAGCAGTTGGTTATTTTATAAACAAATATCACTGCCCTTAAAACAAAGACCACCCCCAGCACACAACTAATAAAAAGCTTTTGCCAACGGACCTTAACAATATGATAATTTATTTAAAACAGATACAGTCCGGAAAGTGACCCACTTAAAATTATTAAAAAGATACGGCGTTTATTTTTGCTGTCCATAAAACAGGAGATGGCTTATGAATATGCAAACTGATCAGATGTAATTAACATGATTGGCTCCTACTGAAATACAATCTTCTGTGTTTAAGGGAGTTGGATGCAGAAACTAATGAGGTCAAGTTAATATTCTTGTGAAGGAAGCATCAGCTGTCAATGCTGCTGACGAGGATGCCTGTACTAAGCCTCTTTTCCTAGAGAATAATTTAAAAAGCAGATATATGTACAGCAAAATTTTCCTTGATAAACTAGGAAACCACAAGAGCATGGAGTCAAGCAGCACTGATAAATGTGATTTGATTAATAAGGAAGAAATAAAAGCTCGTGTCCAACTACAGCAACACAATAAACATGGCATTTAATTAACTAGAAGGTTTTCAACAAGTGTTATGGGTAATTAGTTTACTATCACAACACAGGCCTCATCCATCCCGTCCAAAACGCACAGTTCCAGCGGTTGACCTGCAAATATTTGCTCCTCTAACCTTAAGAACAAGGTAAAATGTAACTAAATTGATTATGAAATTAAGCAATTAAACTAAGAAGGTTTGACCTCAGCACGAGTCGTTAACAAGAATCTGTTGAACATTTAAGTGTTTAAAGGCATCCTTTTCTAGTGGGTAAAATCCCCCCAGACATCAGCCATCTCAAATCATCGTTTCTGTCCTTTCTCTGCAAGAAGAAAGGCTTGCTTCTATGCAAGACACACAGAAAATAATGAAAAATAATTGTAAACATTCCCTTAAATCTATGTTTGCATTCAGTACGTAGAGAGTATAGCAAAACCTCCTTAATGGAAATGAACTTTTTCTTACAGAGCAGGAAAAAGGCAGAGCAGAAATGTTTCCATCCTCCTCCCAGTTTCAGCTGGACTTCTGAGCAGGGTCTGTGCTGTGGCAGTAGGCAAAAACTGGCTCCAGCTAAGTGCAGTAAGGCAGAAAACACCCTGTGAGCCTTCCACTGCTCTCTATGCCCAATTTGGGGGGTATTTATCGTCATCCTTCGGAAGTTAAAGTTTTACAGCTTTTCTATCCTTTCTCAAGAGAAATCTGCCTGCCCGTTATTCATCTGCCCAAATTCCCTCTACAAAAAGAGCTGTAAATCTGGACCCTCTCCTCGGGCAATAAACACTTCTGTGGAATTACTGCTCAGCAGTCAGTTGAAAGCTTGCATTTAACCTTGCACGCCTGGGTGACTTGGATGACTTGCTCTTCTCCCTGCAGGTTACAGTGGATGGTCACAGAACAGCTGCTGGCCATCCCCCTGCTCTGAGCTCCAGGCTGAAGGTGGTGAGCCAGCTGCTGGGGCCTGGGAGGGCTGTGAATGGCAACTGGCTCCCTTAGCAGAAGCAAAGTTTGGGAGCTCATTCATCTGTGCAGTAGGAAATGAGGTGGTCAGCCTGACAAATACCTGAATCGATTGATTCTAGAGAAGGTCCGCTTAATTTTCATCACAGCGTAGCCCAAAAGGAACCACTTCAGAAGAGGGCACAGAAATGATCAAAGGTGGGAGATGAAGTGCCATACGAATTTGGAAGGAATTAGTATTTGCCATGTTTGGCTCTGTGAGCTCAAGGGACAGATGTGTGCCAAGCTCACATGTCCCAAGGACCAGAGCTGTGCTCATGGAACATAGAGGTGCCTGATGTGAGCACTACAGTCATCAAAGGAGGACATGGGAAACAACCTGCCGGGTTGGGGAAGCTCTCCAACAGATATTTGGATGACAAAACGTTTTCCTGACAGAAGGCAAAGCAAGAGATGACAAGGAATATCTGAGCACCATTTATGACCAAACTTTGCAGAGTGGAACAAAATAGACGTGATTTAGTGTAGAGAGCCACTGACAATCTGCAGTTTTTAATATTCCACGAATAATTTCCCATATATTTCTACTGTACATATTTGTTTGTTTGTTTACTTAAAAAATACTCAAAACCAAGCCCTGACAAAACTGTAGCAAAGAGGAAGGGAACATTTGGGTCTTGGTTCCTGCTAGGTGGAACAAGACACAACAACTCACACGAAAAATTATCAAGACTTGACATTAAGAGAACTCCATGAGGCGAGTTAAGAAAGAAGAGATCACCAAGAACACAGAAAATCAGTGCTGTTTTCCAAAACCCATTCACCAGGAGTAGTTTAAGACACAGTTGGCCTAACGGAATGGATGAAATGTCCTCTAACAATCCTTTTCAGTCTCACTTGGTGCAATTGGGCCGTGGTGCCCATCCCTTTGCACACTGCTGCATGCAGTGCAGAGGAGCAGCTCTCCACCACCCGCACTGCTCTGCGGAGCACAGAGGAAAATCCCACTCCTGGTCATTCCCAGAGCTCCACCCTGGGCTCATCAGGAAACACTGCAGAGCTCGTGTGCACTGTTAGCAAATACCCTTTGCTGTACTCTTTGCACACAGTAATTTCCACAGGCATCAAAGCACCGTGTGCTGCTGTCCTGGGTTCTCAGCATCATCTGCCAGGCATATCCCTTGCCCCTATAGTCCCAGGCCCACGAAACCCTTTTACCCCTGGCTCCCACAGGGTAACACTGACACCCAGTGACCAGTTGTACAGCAGCTTCCTGCATGCACTCCCGACTCGAGTTGAGAGACAAAATTCATTTGACCATCAGTTGCCCATTTCCTCCATGTGCTTTCTGTGAAAGCCTGGGAAGGAGCTGGACCAGGAAAGCAAGCACTCTGCCACACTTTTTGCACAAACTCTGCACCCAGGGGAGCAATCCATCCAACCCTTCTCAAAGCACCACTGCTTCTTTCTGACTGCACTCTGCTAACTGGCAAGAAGTAACACAAAATTAGGGTAGCTACGTTATCCATCCCGTGAGAAGTCAAGACATTTTACACAGATAATTTGAGCAAGGCTTGGAGGCAGTTTTATAAAGAGTTTGAGTAAATAGAGCTCTGCACTCTGCACACAGCAAAAGCTGATGGCCACACAGGAGGCTCTGAGTGCACCCACATGGAGCAACATTCAGACCTGTCCAAATCTGAATCTGGTGCTGCCTTTCCTCCTCCTCCCAGCAGCACTTCACATTCCCACGCTGCTTCCACTTGCCAATGGGAATGCAACATGAACTGATGCCTGCAGCATTGCTCTCCACGGGGAGCAGGTACAGCACTGGGTGTGTAACCATGTCCACCGTGGGTGAAGGAAGCAGTCACAAGGCAAATCAAGCAAAATGAGTTGGCTCCAGAAAGCACGATTTGCATGAATAAAATAAAACTATTGCATGCTTTGGAAATTAAAGGCCTTCTTTGCTCATAATGGTGCAAAAGCTAATTATAGTTACTGGAGCTGTTTGCTGTTTACTCTTAATAAGCACCTTGATGCAGCATAATTAAAATGACTGCTAGCTCAACAGTGTTGACATAGAATCCTAGAATCAATCTATGGGAAGGTTGGAAAAGAACTCTGAGATCATCCAGTGCAGCTGTCCACACACCACCACCATTTCTCCACTGAACCATTGTCCCTCAGTACAACATCCACATGTTTTTTGAACACCTCCAGTCACAGTGACTGAGCCACAAAGTGTTGGGAAAGATCTATGTACCCACCAAGAGCAGCACAGCGGAACCACGCAGGGTGCCCTCCTGCATGCTGTGGTGCCAAATACATGGCATTCCCACTAAAGCAATGAGAAGGACATTTCATTACAGAGTGTTTTGAAGCTCAGTGCATGAATGCTTTCTCAGTCATCTGGCCAGCACAAGCTGAGAACGTCCAGCAGCTTTAGTTCTTTAATCGTGGTCACAACAGTCACCCACATGAGATTCTGGGATGAAAGTGGAACACAGGCATACATTGTCTGGGCTACAACTACTCCTAATCTTCAGGAAGCCCATTATGAATTCTCCCTCCCTCTTTTCTCTTTATGTGTATTAAATAAAATCATAAATCCCCACAGACATATGCACTGGAGTCGCAGTAAAGTTCCCTTCCAGAAGATCAAGAATTTTAATAAAAGACATAAATTCTGTTTCAGCCTTGAATCAGAGTGGCAGCTTCTCAGTGCCCAGATCACTGCATGGTTAAAATAGAAAATACTCTACTGCAAACCTGCCTAGACTTCACATTAAATATCAGGCTGTGGCTTCAGTTTTGAAGACAGGCTCACTTTATTCTTCAATAATTTTTAGCGACTTAGGAAGTCTGCTAAACTGGGATGTATAGCGCTCTGGAAAGGAGTTCAGCTTGCATTTTGAAAGTCACAAATAGGAACACTCTGGCAAAAGTCCACTTCTGGGCAGACTGTAGTCATTTCCATTACATACTGAAGTCTAATACAGCAGCTTGTCACTGATAACCAGTTTATTTACCACTTTCTTTATATCTTTTTGTTCTCATTCACTCTTTCAAGTGTGTGTGTGTTGAGGGGGGGGGGGGGGGGATGAAGTAAAATTTTTTGCAGTGGTTCACCCATTTAGAACTGACTGCAGATGGGTGAAGCCCGCACCTCTCACATGAACTCACTGCACGAGCTGCTGTTGTTCTCCCACTAAGAAAAAGGAAGCTGATGGTGCCAGAGCCATCCTAAGAGCAGCTTTCTCCTCTCAAGACTATTATTACCCTACCCTTTCTTCACAGATTGTGATTTCAATGGGGAATGGAGCTTTACTTCACACTTGTGGAAGGAGACATCTATTTCACTACACGTATTCAACAACACCTAAATGTTACAACCAAAATCCCAGCAATGATATATTTCCAAATCCTGGCAGTCAACAAAAGAATGCTCATCAGGACCTGTTGATGAAGAGCATAACATCCGTTGATGCTGCTGCCAGCCTTCTCCCTGGGCTTTAACAAATCCCTTTGGGTGCAGCAGCACCCACAGCCCAACGGAGCTGTTCTCTGGGCTGATTGCACTTCAGATACAGGAGGCTGCTTTGCAAAAGCAGGTTCACCACTTCTGTTTTGATATTCTGCACTGGTGCAGCAGCCCTGAGGTGATAAACCTGCCCTGAGGTTTCAGCAACGTGATTCAAAATAATGGCTCTCAATTCATTTGCCATCCTTAAGTCAACAGATGGATCAAAGTGCAATTGCTTTAAAGCAATGGGATCACAAAATTTAACCTGAAGCTTGGTGAGCAACGAGAGACCCTTAATGGAGGTGCTATTGTGAAATTGCCATTGCCCCGTAGTAAACTAAGAAACTACTTAAGAGGGTAATTTTAACCATATAAAAACACTGTAATACATAATTAAAAGCACTGGCACAAACAACTCATCACCCATTTTGCATTTTTCTTTGACAGTATATCTAATTCTTTCATTCTGGTGGGTGGGGTGGGAACTCTTCAATGCAATTAACACCTCCACATTGCTTTAAGCAAGGTGTGTGGCTGTAGTGCATTATTCAGCACCATACATGCCTAGCTTTCTAACCCATGTTCCCACTTAACAGCTTACATTCCACTCTAATTGAGACACCAGTTCCCTGACAGAGCCAAAATACTGCACAAGTTTATCTAATATATACCCCAAACCAGAGTCGGGTCTGATTTACAATTATACCAATCATGCTGTTAAAATGAAGACAGAGCACGCTGTGAATAAAGAAAACGCTGGTAGCCCTTCTAGAGTTCTGTCTGAATAGTAATTAATGCACAGATTCTGCCAGGCACAGTCAGGCAATCTGCCTGATAAGTTTCAGAAGTCTTTATTTGGTGTCAGAGGCATGAAAGACAATACCATGCCCTGTGCACTCTCCGAATTGATGATGATCATGTCTTTACACATTAACAACAGAGTGGGATAGCAAACACAAGAGCACACACTTGTTGACACGCTGCACTGCAAGTGTGGCACTATTTCTGCTCAAAGATAATCATCTCACTGCTAGCACAGGCATCAAAGTGCAGAAAGATCACAGGCACTTGGATGACTGATGCTAAACAGTCCACAAAGAGCTGTGCCTTTGCTTTGCCTGTCCTGTTGGGCAGAACTGCTCAAATATCACAGCTGAAGGACAGTCTGATCATCCACAAGCAACCAGGACCTGCCTGGTAGGAGCAGGGAATGCACTTTGAAAACGTAATAGCTCTGACCCTTCACAGCTATCCACAAAGAACGGATTAATTGGAATCATATGAATACCTTTATCCTTGATCTGTTGTTTTTTTTTTTTTTTCCTGGGCTAAGAATGCTAAAAGTCTTATTATGCCTTCAAATTAAATGGGTATTACAATTGAGAGTGTATTTCACCTGTATGAGCACAGGCAATAAATAATGATAAAACAACTTTACAAAAAAGGCCTTGTATAAGTTCAAAGTTTTCCACAAACATTAATTAAAGACTCAACAGCAATTCAACTTCAGTATTATCTCCACCTTCCACCCAGAGAAGTTTTTTTAAGAGATGTAGCTTTGCTGGGACAAGATCATTTATGACTTGTTGTTCTACACTCATGACTTGACCCAAGTGGTAATTCAAGTTTTCCTTCTCAGGCACTAAGATGAAAGCAAAAAATGGTAATCAGGAGGTTACTCCGATGCACTTTCTGTGCTTGGAAATCAAGTTGAATGGAACTGAGATCCAAAGAAAGTTCTCAATAAAGTGAAAGGAGGATCTGACGGACCTCACCAACTTGAATAGCTCAAGACTCCCATGTATTATAAGAAAATCACTTTGTGTACTTCTCAACTCTGCCAGAGCCATTCAGGTTCCTGAATAGACCAAGGAAGGAATATGTAGAATACATTCCAGTGGAAACATATATGGTTTTTCAGGAAGCCAAAAAGCAGGCAGAGAAGAGAAATCCAACAACCAAACTATTCTAAACACATTTCAGCAAGCTCTCAAATTAATATCTCTCACGTGAACTAACCAGTTGTCTCACAGAATGGTCGCCAGTGAGTTCTAAAGGATTTTAATTAGCAGCTGTATTCTACAATATACTGATAATCTGAAAATGAATGAAGGCATCCGAAGTTGGCTTCTGCTGGAGACGTGACGCTGAGCTAAGCTCAGGTTTAATCTTAGACCCCTGAAAAACACCAGCCTCAGTGGGGCATGCAGATTCCTGCCACCAGGAAGACTTATGGCCATGTTTTCCTTTCCTCTGATGACTGGCTGCATGCTTAGCATCCCTCCCACAATGACCTGCAAGCGCCTGCGTGAGATTTTCTTGTGGAAAACTGTGATGAATGAGTCTCAGTAGCAACAAATCAGTCTTTGGGAACAGCCTTTGCTTCCTGACTACCTGCTCTCAGCACACACACAGAATATAAACAGTGGGTACACGGATGGGTGGCAGTGGGACAGCCATGGGGCTGTGTCCCCTGGCTTGTGGGTGCGCTGGCAGCCCATGTGTTCAGCTCTGATTCGTGTTCACGTCCCTCATAATTACAAAGTTCCTCATAATTCAGCTACTGCCATTCAAAATAACATAAATGCCATACAAAGCTATTGGTTGGAAGGAAGGTTCAGCTCCAAGGCAGCACTGCTTCAGTCCAGGCTGGGATGGGGACACACAGTGGGAGAAAGATGAGCCAGGCCTGGCAGGCAAGGCAGCCAACAGAGATTGGGTCTGTGATGTATATTCATAACACCTCCCCTGTTCCTATCTGTAAAGTATTCCTAGTGTACCAGAGCATGCTGGTGTGCACTAGGAGAGGGAGGTCAGGAACACAGTCCCAGTGTAGGACAACAAACAACTTCATAGCATCTTTCTAGACAAGTGGAGCTCACAGCACTGCTGGAATGAATGCAGACACTGCCTACCTCCTGACTTAACAGGGCTGAAACACCACTTTAAAGAATGCAAAGTCCATTTTTTGTGGTTCAAGGCAGAATAAGCTACTGACATTCTTAACACATACTTGTCTTTTGCTTTATGAAGAACTGCAGGGGCTCAGGCTCCACGGATCTTCATCTACAGCACTTGACTATCTGTGATACTAGAAAGCTTCCCTACTGCCTAACACCAAAGCTCCCTTTTTGCAGGGACGGAGATCCCTGACTGCTGTGGCTGAAACCCCCAGCAAGCTCCTTGTGTTTCCCTTCATGTGGCGGATGACTTCTTTCTGGCTCATCACGGCTGCAAAGCCACAGTCCGTTTGCTGAGTCTACAGACGCACGGACATCTCCATCCACATCACTGTAGGACACTTACTCATGTCTTAAGTCCACGTTTTAGAAACCTGACCTATCATTATCTCAGCCATCCCATCTCCTACATGGATAACATCTCAAGCAGTGATTATGCCCGCAGATCCCACAGCCTTCCCTTTGCTCCTTCCCCTCCTACTGCAGGTCTCCCTTTCATCTCCATTCCCTAAGCTCCTCTGGCCTTCTCCCAGAGCATATGCAGCAAAAAAACCTGTTGGAATGGGAGCTCTGTCAAACCTAAATTCCCTGACACTTAAAGGAACTCCAACTGTCCTCAAATCAGACTGAGAAAAATCTCTAATGACGGCTTATTTTTAATTCTTCTTAAGTAGAGGACTCTAATGAATTTTCCCGAGATATTGGGGGAGTGAGGCAGATCTAGGTTTTCACAGATTCCTTCATGAATATTTCTCACTACATACTGGATGTCATTATTCTACTGAGAATCAATTAGCCCAAATGTTGTTATGACAGTTGCAGAAAAAATTGTATTTTTAGCAACAATTTATAGTGTTCTGTCTCTTCCCAAGCAATCTTCACAGAAACTTCAAACCCAATCAGACGGTGAAAAAACCTCTTTGATGAGGAGGAAATATATGTGATTGGGAAGGTTTCTGAAAGAAAACAGCAGCTTTTGACTCTGAAATGCATCCTTACTTTAGAGGAGTCCAACTGAGCCTATAAGCAGTCCAGAAAGAAAAGATAGGAAGAAAAAAAAAAACAGCAAAAGAGAGATTTATTTTCTCTCTTTCACTTGATGCAGATTCAGAAGACGTTTCAACATGGACAAAGCAGCAGACTTTGCACTCAAACCACATGTTGTCATGCATGCCCTTTTCATAGAGTGGCCTGGTGCCTCAGCACAGTTCCCTGCTCACTTCCTAACTTCTGGGTTTAAGCAAAGAGATCATAGTTCCCAGACTTTCCTGTCCAACCACTGCAAACTTCTGCTGCAAACAGGCAAAGCAGGCAGGCATTCTTTCAATGGAAAGAAGCCCTAGAGCCATCAGGCTGTTGGCAAAACAGGTTGAAAACATGTCTTGAGAGTCTGAAATGTCAGTAGCACCTTTCTGCAAAACCCCTCTTCCCAAGGCAGAATTGAGGAAGACGTTTGAAACCAGGATGTGATTAGCAAGGAGTGCACCTCATGCCAGAACATGGGACTGTCATCCCAACTGCAACTCTTTGAGAAATAAGCCAGAAAAGTCAAAGGTCCTGAATACTGGAACTAATCCTTTTCCTTGTGATTGATTGCATCAATGTGCTGCTCGTGATTTCTGGGGAAACATATGCTTCCCTACACTGAATCCAACCTGAAGCCTCTTTCAGAGACAAGATGTACTAATGAGCCCCAGATAACAAAACCAGAATGACAAAACTTATGTAAAGCAACTCCCACATAAGCTTTTGCAAACCCAAACATAACATCATTTTTAAAGCTTTTTCCTCTTTTTTTTTTTCCCTGTTACTGTATCTTGTTTCCTTGTAGTTATGTTGCTATAAACAATAACATTAGAACAAAATAATAGGTGTCTGTTATTAATGAGAGACTGGAACTCAACTGCCTTTTCCACTGACTTCATAGGGGACACAACAGCCACTAGTAGGTAGCCTTAATCTCTGTGTTCCAGCCCAGACAGGAGGGACAGATTTCCTTCCTAGGAAGATATCCCACAGAGCAAAATCTCTGCCCTGTGGATTGTCTCAGTGGTTCTTGTAAAGCCATTTGCTGTGACATACAGCTGCGTGCATGACACGCCGAGCCCTGCCCCGTGCTATTACTGCTGCACCGTAGTGCCAGAGCCACAACACGAGGAAATGCAGGGCAGGATCTGTGCCTGGAGACATGAGCGGTCCCAAGAACATGCAGAGTCATCAATCTCACACTGAACCGGAGAAAAGGGCTCTGTCACAGCATACTGAGCGCTGGGAGCAGAGCAGACAGCGAGTAATCCAGGGCAGAAAAGCATACACGGATGTGAAAACAGTCATGAAAAATCCTTTCTCTACAAGACAGACAGCGTTTTGGTTACCAGATGCATGGGGAGCTATCCACTCACTTTCAGAGAATTTCTCATTTTAGTAAAAGAAGGTCAAGATAGAAGTGGAACAAATCAAACTTCCATCACCATCAGCACAAAGATTCCAGCAGCTCTGAGCTACCGATGTCACCGTGTTCCTCTGTGGCAGAAATGAATACGTGAAAAGAAAAAAGAGATGCAAAACATCCTCTGGAAACATTAGAAAACCAAAAGCACAGTTTGACCTCGAGGTCGCTGTTTTAGTAAATACTACATCTCAATTTTTTGAGCCCTATGTGTAGAACTGGTAAGAATATTGAGCTATGTGTGAAAAGAATCATGGAAATGCACCTCCAAAGCCTTCAGGATTTCCCTACACTGAGCAGTATCACTCCTGTCAGGCAGCACATTCCCACGCAGAGAAATAATCGATGGGAGGACAGATAATTTGGGAAGTGGAAATTAAGTCTGAGGACATCTC
Organism: Callipepla californica brunnescens; assembly: GCA_023055505.1. Lineage (NCBI taxonomy): Eukaryota > Metazoa > Chordata > Aves > Galliformes > Odontophoridae > Callipepla > Callipepla californica. The sequence goes on from JALIRH010000055.1 coordinate 2,337,650, forward strand.
ACTGTGACAAGCATCTCTCGACAGGTGGTGAATTCAGCATGGAAATCCGCAGGAAAATATAGCTTGGGCCTGGAGATATTTAAGCAGATAATTGGAATGGTGAGGAAGGAAGAGCTTAATCCAACCCAACATTTAAAGTGAAGGTGCATCGATGTGTCAGAGCTTGAGTTCATTGGAGAGCTGTGACAAATGAAAGCACCTACAGTGCTGTTTGTGACATGGAAATTCCAAGTTATGTGCTGATCCTATGAAAGTAGGAAGCTTGTTAATTTAATCAAACTTTCCCTATACACAATTAAAAAAAAATAAGGCTACAGTATATCACTGTGTATCGTTCAATAAAAAAAGAACAATCAGTAAATGTTCTTTAGCACCTTTGCTAAACACTGTTCTCATAGAGACCTTAAAACTCATTTCTGAGTTTTAAGATACAAATACAAATGTTGTGTTCCTTTAAGCCTTTGTTGTCTAAATAGGAGCCAACATTCAAAGTTAATTTGAATAACTGAATCGCAGGAAAAATACCCTCCAACCATGAAAAATGAATATTCAACGTTCCCACCTTATCTCATACTCTTTGTAGTTCTGTTTCTCCACTGCATATTAAATGGGCTTCATCACGTGAAACTAACTCTGTGTTAGCTCTGCAAGAGGGGAAAAACTTGTCACTGATCCGGAAGGTGCCCCCTGTGGAACCAGTGCCCTGTTTGATGGGATAATTTGGAGCCCATAGCCATCTTTCTTCAGATTCTGGAAGGAAATGATCGATTGATCATCCTCCCACCAACAACTGTGCAGCATGAGTACCATGTGCCAATGCTCCAAGCACCCACTGCGTACTTTTCTGTGAAGCCTGACCCTAAAAGCACACCGCAATGCAGCAGATAGGCAAAGTGCCTTGTTGACATGAACTGAAAAAGATCTGGGGGATCTCAGAGGCACAACTCCTTCATACCTACAGAACCCACAGACCTCTCTGAGAAGAGCAAGTACTCAAGTGATGGAAAGCCGGCACTGAAAGGAGGGAGAGAAAGGGAGAGCAGAAGATCTGGGAGAAGAACAAACAAGGATTAAAGAAACCACTGACAATGTGACACAATACGTGCTGCTGCTGCTGCAGGAGGGAGAGCTCCGAGTGATGTGGGGACAGAACGCCTTCAGCATCTCGAGAAGACATTGCCCTTATGTGAAATAGTTTCTAGTTTAAGGGGGATTAAAGGGGAAAGATTGCCTTGACGTTACCTTATAAGCAGGTTATTTTAAAAGGAAGGAGTTTGCATCGTGATGCAGCCTTACTACCAGCACCGGGCATCTCCTGAGCGGACACCTGGAGCCGACCAGGAGCCCTCTGCAGTCAGCACCGCATCACTGAGCGCGAACCGCTGCTGCAGACTTCAGGAAGTGTCTGTCACAACTCATCTATTTTGATGTCCGTTATGAAACCCTCCTGGGGTTAAATAATACACAGATACAAGACAGTTTCACCTCCACTAGAAGGGTTTTAAAAATGAAATTAGACATGTTTTTGAGGCAAAATCTTTTGCAGTTATCTCCCCAGTTCTGCACGTATTCCTATAAAATCCGTGGCCAAAGGAACCTCCTCTAAACCATTTCCCATCACCTCCTCTGATCTGTCAACTTCAATTGGGCTTTTCCTGTAGCACTGCTCGTCCTGTATTGAGAGGATAACAAACAAACAGCTCAACTTATCCTTCTAAATTTATAACCACAATCCACAATCTGTATTTATTATGCTGGCTTGGAAGTCCGAACTGTTACAACCATGGGATGCACTACAGCTCACTCCAGACTGCTATGCTTTGAATATTTCCATTGTTTGTCTCTGCTCTCCCAGCAGCTGTGGTACAGAAACATATGGAGAGTATTATTTTCACTCTGAAGATGCCCACTCTAAAAAACAGAGGGAAGAAACAAATATGCAGATATCTATTAGCACACCTTACTGATCAATCAGACAAAGGATGGTCAGTTTTAATAAGAAGAGTCATTGGGGTCACCGTTTATTTTTTAGGGTTTATTGATAACACTAAAAAATTATCTTATAGTTGGAAGAAGTAAATGAATTGAATTCTTCTGAATGGAATTGTCCAACCTCCATTCCTCTCAGGGCTTTTTTAGGAGAAAAAATGTATTCCAAATCAGATTAACTGAGAAAGCTAGAGAAGTGTTCATGCTTAACATGTAAAGCATGAAAAAAAAATAACTAGGAAGTCCATGAGACCATATGTGAGACTGTAGAGTGGCTTGCAAAGATGGTGCTAGGAACATTTCTAAATGGAACTAATCACAAATGTGGTCGACTAAAAATAGGAATACTCAAAAGACGACTTGAACTCTCCGAATAAATAGTCCTTATTTGCCAATAACCCAAAAGCAAACGACAAGTTAAACCTTATCTAGGAAAGTGGGCTGAATCTCACCAAGTACAGATTTCCAGCAAGATGTTGTCACACCCAAGTGAGATAACAGGATTCCCAACGCTCGCCGTCTGTTTGCCATTCCCCAGAGCCTCAGCACTCTTGACTGCAAGGGACGACACTGCTACACATGTAGGACTTGTACCAGATGCTTTGACTGAGGAGAGATTATCTGATCTTTGATCTGTACTCTGTGTTTCTCATCTCTGTAATCTCTCCCATACAAATTGACAAACACGCTACAAATAATCTCTAAGAGCAGGGGATGAATATTTTGTTAAATGCATTTTCTTACAAGCCAAATCTTTATAAATGAGCAGCAGAGCATCGCAACTGATGGCAGAAAGGAATAGGCAATTGCTGTCAAGTCATATCTGCATTTTGCACTCAGTAGCCAAAAATAGCAACTTTCCATTTCCCAATTACGTTGGCTAGCAAGCACTGGTGCAGGTAATGGGAGAAATGATGAAGACTTCCTTCGTAATGGTCACCACTGCGGTTACTTCTTTCGGGTTATTTCTTATTTGTAGTATGCTAGGACAGAAAATTGCATGAGCATAAGATAAGCAGCAAATGTTTGGGTAAAATGACTGCAGAGAAGCTTCCTATGCAGTTGCCTGGTGTTTGCTTTTATTTCCTGAATGAAAAGTCCTAGATTAAAACAAACCTGCTCCTTCATTTCTAACGGTCCAACAAAATATTTTGTAAGAACTCAAGCACAGCAGGACAAAGACAATGGAAAAGCAATACCACAAATACTCATTCACGTTAAGAGAAGCAAGGTTGGCTTGAGCTGTGTTCAATTCTTCATTATGCCATTAGTATATCAGCAAATAAGTGATAATTAATGATTATGAAAACAAATATAGGTGAGCAGGTGAACACTGATAAATCACACAGCTTGCACTTACTCAATGCCTTTCGTGTGACACTTGAGCAGCATAAACTCACATTTAAACTCCAGTCTTAAAACTGAGGAAATTAAGCTAATAAATCTCAGAACTGCTTTTGGATGTTAGATGAGTTACATGCAGCCATCTGTTTAAAATGTTTATGCTGTATAACTATTAGAAGCTCAAATCAGCAGTGAACTGCTAGAAGGAATCCACTCCTTTCACTGCTCACCTCAGCAGCAGCATCTATGGCTCAGTGATGAGAACAAACGGGGAAGACGAAAGAACTGATTCGCTGCCAGATGCCAACAGAGAGGAAATAGATCCATGAAAGCTCCTTAGGGAATTGTCTATGTTTAGATTAATAGCAGGATTTGGGTTTTTGTAGAGTCACTGACTGCTAGGATGAGAGAAATATCTGGGTACATCAGATGTGCGTTATATACTTCTGTAACACGCATCTGATTCAATCTTTCAAGATGGAATTCTCCCTCCTTTAGAAAGAAATGGGGCACTAAGATGTTCAGGGCCAATTCGTGTCCAATTTGCTTCACATATGCTGGGCTTGGACTGGAATACGGAATGCAGATGGAGCATTGGTGAATGCAGAAATTAGTGAAAGAGAGGGAAGAGCACTGGCAGCACTGCAGAAAATAGAAGGGAAGCAAAGACTGGGTTTGTATGTTGGATGCAGTCATTGCAACGGGGAAATAAGTGACACAAATGATAAAGGGACACATGCAAAGGGAGAGGTACATTGGGAAATCATGAGATAGTAGGTCATGCTGAACAAATCTGATTAACTTCCATGAAAAAAGTCACAATAAGAACTGATGGAACAGACTAACAGACGTAATGTATTTGGACTCCGAGATGGCTTATAATACTTCACAGCACAAAAAGCTAGGGTAAAAGGTCAGTAAATACAGTGCAGAGAAATGTGGGAATTCTACACTGAATATAAACCAAGGACAGAAAGAAGCAGCAAATGGGTGAAGACCAAACCAAGCGCTGACAGCTGTGCACACAGCCAAGCAATTGACTGTCTCAGACAAGGCACCAAGGGCAAACATGGACTTCTGGAAGAAAATAAAGCTGTTGTGGTCATGAAATACCCAACTGGATGTGGGTGGCATGGTCAGTTTCATACAGTGAACTGAAGACAACTGCAAAATTTTACTTCTGCTTTGAAAGGAAGAGATAATTCTCTGTCACTTCTCACTTCATGTGAGAAGCCCTATCAGTATGAGTCTGCTTTTCTGACTTTCCACTTTCAGCTTCGCCAACTGGAACCTTCTGATGATGTCAGAAATGATTCAGTCCACAAACAGAAGGTACCATTCTGAAGGTCACTTTATGCAGGTGTGGAGACCATGAAACAATGGACTTCAAAGATGACAGAGGATGGTGAAGACAGCAGCAGACAGGCAGGTAACTGCTCTAGCAGCCCAACATTGGTAAAAGAATGTTACCATTATTAGAGCACAAAAGAGTTTACTTTGTGATGTTTTAAACGTAGACCTCAACTGTCTGATTAATATATTCCACCGCAATCTTCAACAGATTGCATTGAAACGACAAACAGTGACATAAGATAATTGTAGATAAAACCTCCAAATGCCTAATTAGTTTGCTTATTTATTCTTTCATAATGCTCTGAGACGTTAACACAGCCCCCTTTCTTGCATTTTTCAGCACTTGACATTCTTCATTTTCCAAGTGTTCTTGTGAGCTTCAGAAGTGCCAGACATTTGCCCCAAGCTTAATTCAGGCTGCATTGTGCATCACTCTGCTTGTGGGAGTGGATCTTTCTGAAATGGAGAAAAGGAGAAAAGCCACCTTCTTTCCAATAGACACTTTGGATGCTATTTACTTAGCAGAGCATCTTCTCAGTCTATTTCCCAGCACTGTCCTGCCAGCAGCACCACGTTTTGCAAAGTGCTCTTAATTAGGATCTCTTGAAGAGTGTTTTTTTTGTTTTATATACTCAAAACTACCAGCAGGGCATGGATCTCTACTACCTTACAGGCAGCCCCTCCCAAGAAAAGGGCATAGCTTAGAGCACCAAGGAGTCACACACCATGACCAGATCCCCTCCTGTAGGAAAGGTCCCTCTGAGTTACACACGAGCACTAAGACAGGGTCCCAAAACTCTCAGTTCCAATGCTCACATGTTCTCTTGTCCCTGTGCACACAAGACTTCAGTTACACCATTTCCATCACATAGGAATGCTCCATTATGTCCAGCCTGTTGCTTCCAGTGTTGCAGAGACTTGGCAACAACTTCCAGTGCTGGCTATTTTGTAACCCCCTTGTCAGCCCACATCAAAGATCATCTTTAAAGCAGACTCTCATGCAGAAATCCTCCAACCTGTCGCTGTGTGTGCTCTGAACGTTGCTGCTCCTGATAGTGTGAAAGCAGTAACAGCAAGAACCACGCAGAGCAAAGTTGCACACACTCAAAGCAGCCTTGCCAAGCCCTGCTTCCATAACCCTTAAACCTGCTGTCTCTGCAGTCCTAGTTCTAGCCTCAGCCTTTATCAAACTGCTCGTCAAACTTGAGCCTCCAAAAATACATTTAATATTTGCGAGAAACGTTTTGCAGCTAGATTACAGCAATTTCAGTCATCCTGAGACTCAGTGCTCAAAAGCCTTGTGCCTGATGCTTAGAGCTGATGTGAATTAGTAGCACACTTTGCAAGAGTTTGTCCTCTATGGCATTTAATTGAAGGCAGAGATCCAAAGAACAGACGCAGCAGTCATACAACATTTCTTGACTTACATTTCTCTGACTTACAGTCACACATCATTTATTTATATAAGAGCCCGTTTTATTGCTGCCAAGATCTCCCAGGCTGCCTAAACATGGTGATGCACAGGCACACCTCCAGGCCAACCTGACCAGAAAACATCCAAACTTCTACATTAGGTCAGCCTCTTGCCTGCACATAAGTGATCCGTATGCTTTCCAATTCTTTCCACATCCAGACAAGCATTTTCTGCCTTTCAATAGCAAAAAAAGCACAGAAACCTCCAAATATCTCTAAGTCCACAGACAGGGATGAAAGACCTAAAAGAATTCACCCACCTGACACGGAGGAGAGAGGGGTCCCCACAGGTAGGGATGAGAACAGGCGGACAAGTAGCATAATGAATTCAGTTCTCCATGTGGGCGGTATTAGATCTGACAGAGCCCACATAGAAACCTGGACTATAGCTAAAAGGCAAAGTCAGATCAAGATGCCAGCACAGCAACTACAAGCACACATACACAGCGACCCATAGCATCGCTATTAACTCTCCCTTTTTGCTTTAAGATGTAGCCAAGGAACTCCTGGCCAGCTTCTCAAAGAAAGTCAAAGATGTTTAATGTTTTTTTCCTCGACACAAAGGGAATGCAGCAGGTAGAGAACATGATCAGGGAACTGAAAACATGATCACTGTTTGAATTCACACCCCTGTTTGGGGCACCAGATCCTTCTCTGGATCTGACCAGTGAGAAAGCAGTGCTCATTTACGAAGGCAAACACACAGCTCTCAGCAGTAGCAAGCTTTCAGCTCCTCCAGAGCCACATCCTTCCGAGGTGGTTAAAAAATGAGAAAGATTTGAAACAAATGGCTGTGCTGGGAGAAAGCACGGCCTTCGCTTAAGCAGACCTATAAATCAGGAGCCTGACGCTGGCTGCGAGCGATCGCTGGCGGGGCCAGCACTGCTCCAGGCAGACCCCACAAGGACACATGGTGCATCTGTAATGAAACTGCACCCAAACGGCTGTTAACCCTCCGTCCTCCTCCAAGCTCCCATCTGCAGGATGCTGCCTCCTGAGGAGCTGCCCCTGCCTACCCAAAGCTCAGCCAAAACCATGTCAGAGGACCTCAGAGACCAGGTCAGCAGGACCTCTGTTTTAATTGCACTGCAGTCCTGCAGTGCGTTTACAAACCATTCTTTTCATCATTTAAATGTCCTCGCAAGCCTCTGTTTGTCTGTTTTTCACTCCGAAGTCTGAAGACATGCTAGGGTTTTCCTTTTCCCCTCTCTACCCACTTTGGTGAAGGCTAAGAGGCAAGGCTCCCCAGAGACAAGCAAAAAAAAAGAAAAAGACAGAAAAAAATTCTTCATTTTCATTGAAAAACAGTTATGCATGAGCATTTTCCCTGTGATTTTCCATTTTAACACCATCATTATGACCAAAACAAAATATTTCTAGCACACCTCTGTCACGCCCATTGTATTACAGGCTTTAACACTGTGCAAACTGCAATTCTATTCCTTTCTCTTCTTCCTTGCACACCTAAACCCCCTTCACTGAACGTTCTTCATCCCTCCATTTCTCCCCTTGTTCCCATTTCTTTTTTGGGACTCTCATGGCAGTATTTTTCCTAATTTCACAAGCTGCCTTATCATCTTATAATAATCTTATCATCAGTATAGATGATGAGTGACCCACCAGGCCTGCTCCTCACACAGCCTGATTGCCAGGTCCCCAGCTTCATGGCTGCATGGGTTTAGAAGCCAAGCCCGTGCCTGTGCACTTAAATTTGGTGCACTCTGCTTTACAGCCACATGCAGGCTGCATGTGACAACGGGGGGTACAGAATCAATCTAAATTTTCCAGGTAATTAATCCAGTCTGTGGATAAAAAACTATTTCTCCGTGCGCTTACAGACACACAACAGAAAGTTGCAGGCAAACATTTTGCATTCTTCCCTTTCCCTCTGATGATTCTGCATCACTGGAAGGCCTGAATTTCTAATGCCACTCCTTCAGCACTCAGGCTTGCTCCTGCCCTTGGTTACTTCCCCGTTAGCTGCAAAGATGGGCAAGGACTGCCTCCAGAGTGAAGCTCCTGCCCGACCCGGCGCTGACAGCTGCGTGCATCCCTTGGCTCCATCCTCCCTGAGAGCTGTCACTGTCACTTCTGCAGTAAGTCTCCACCAGCCAAAGGACCGAATATGCCAATTACAATCCCGAGCTGTGCTGAACTAGCTCGCAGCGCTGGAAGAATGGACGTGTTTTATAAATGCAAACGCATTAGCCTTTCACCTCAGAACTCAAAAAAAAAAGAAAAAAAAAGACTTTAATACTTCTGAGTGGTCTCAGTTTCTTAAGTTGTGAAATTCCTCAGCATTTCACTTGCTTTTCGTCCACTCAGAAGCACGTGATTCTAAGTGTTTTCCTCTCTCTCCTGCCCCATGTTTCCCCATACTGTGAACACATTGCTGTGACCACCCCTTGCATTGTGCTGATGTCTCCCTGCTACCCACAGGACAAGAGAAGCACTTCCAGGTGGATGCAGAACAGCTGGTTCCCAGTGCTGACAGATGCTTACAGCCACAGCAGGACTCATTCTGCTGCCAGGGCATCACACACTGCTCCACAACAGCTTGCAGGAAGGCAGCGAGCCAGTAAGAAACATCCTACACACCTGGATGCTTCTTTCTGCTCCCACGTACATTTCGGTACAGCACTGTGACCTGCAGCCTGGCTCCCTCTAGTGTGAGCTGTCAATAATCCGATTCTGTCATTGGAAACACCACGCTTCAGTGTTTTCTTTTTTTTCTTTGAATGAGGCATTCTCAGCTACTTGCGTGATGTTTCAGGAGTTGGTAATCCGGCCCTGAGTAAAACATCCCCGGTCTGCTTTCGTGGTTAACGTAGTGCATACATCTTGCATTCAATTACACCGTTTCTGCTTCTCAGGTTCGATTTTTGAGATCTCACTCCCAACTGGGAGGCGCAGAGTACTGTGATAGGGATACACCTGCACGGAGCCACAGCAGCTGCCTGCAGGTAACACACTGCAAATGAGACATCCCAGTGCTTGAGTTTTGCCTGCTCATGCTTCATACAACAGCTTACAAATGCCAAAGAATGAAAATATCAAGAAACTCTGGTCTACAACCACAACTCAGACTGACAATATAACCCCCAATAATCACCAGCAGTAAATAACCATTATTAACGATAACAGAAACAGCTAGTGGAAGTTATTTGTACAGAGGTAGCGAGTCCTTTGCAAGACATCCAGTGAAGTACTTTGAAAAACTGCCTCAGAAAGAAATCAAGAAAAATGAGAGAATATTCCCCATTGCCACAGTGGAGAAATTAAGTTCCACTGAGCTTCCCTATTTTAGCCTGGCTTTGTCAGCATCACATGTCAGAGCACTGCTCTAAGCCACTTAGATGACTAAAATCTGTTGGATAAAAGCACATTTATGTTTCTTTTATTTAAGGAGCTAATTCAAGAGCACAATGCACTTAACAATTTAAACCATTCTTTCTGAGAACAACATTAAAGAAAGGAGTGGATTTCATTCTCAAGAGCCAGAGAGATTTTAACTTCACCCATACCTCCAGCATGCAGCGGACAGTGACAGATTTATTCAGCTGCAAACAGAATTACTCTAATTTCCTTCAGCAGACAGCACTGAAGAAGCAGTGGGGTGGGCTGGGGGGGGCTGGGCAGCGTAGGGGGAGGACAGCCAGCACCAAACCATGGGCAAAGCAAGAGGCTGGAGTGAGGCTGATGTGTGTACATTGCTTAGCAGTGCACCTGGTGCAGAAATCCTGCAAGTGGATGTGTGCCACATCTCCTGGAGCGTCCGTGTTCAGGACATCACAGTGCTCAGTTTGCTCTGTGCCACTGCTTAAACTCCATTTGATCAGAGACTGCTTTAGCTAGAAGTCATTCATTCCAGAGTTGGAATTCCATGGGTTGTCAGGTCCGACGGAAGAGACGAAGACAGGCAGGTAGAAAGCTAAGAATAAGTAGCCCACTTCTAAAAATCATATTAAAATCCATTTGGGAAACATTCTTCTTTAAAGCAAGAGGTTAATGAATTTGGTAATAGAATTAGATGAAGCAACTGCACGCTATAGCAGGATGGGACATCTTAATGTGTTCAACTGAGTGCCTGTAAGCCACTCTCATATCAGAGGTTCAAGTTCCTATACGGTCAGCCAGTTTCAATCTCCTTGTTATAGGATGGCAGCTGCTCTGCTGTCAGGTACTGCTCAGCATCCCTGAGCTGTAGCTTTGCTCAGGAAAAGAGGGGAGAGGCTGAGGTGAGGCCCCACCACCAAAGGATTTGAGGAAAGCATTGACCTCTGAGAGAAAGAAATGTGAATCTCTTAGAAATGAAGTCAAGAGGTGAGGAACCAGCAGGTCTTTGAATTGCTTTTATGTCTCTCCTGGGTGCATCTGGGCTCTGAAATAAGAAAGGGAGAGCTGATGGCAGGGATTTTCTGGAAGTCAGAGCTATGGATCCAGGCCAGATAAAGGTACCCGAATCCTCCAAGTCCTAAACAGATCTGGTGCTTCAAGACTTCCTCAGAAGTGAAGTATTGTAAACTGACAGAAGAGGAGACAGGAGAGTGAGATTTCATCTGCAGTCCCATGACCTCACATACACAGTTTCTTGATTCTTCTGTGTCAATATTTATAACAAGGAAGCAAACAAAACGATTTAAGCATAAGATTTCTCTGCCCTGCCCCAAAAATACAGAACAGTACATGTATTTTAGTAAATGTACTGCCCAATGTATCAGTCATTCCCTCCAGGTTATGGATCTCCCTCGTTAAGAGCCATCACAGCACTTTGCAGACAATCTTAAAACACATCAGCAGTGCCACACTGTGCTGGATGTCAGGGGTCTGCAGCACAGGTCCCAGAGCCCCGAGGTGCGGATGGATTCAACCATGCTAACTTCTTTGGTAGAAGGGAAGAAAGAAAAGCAGACTTGGATGAGCAAAACAGAAGAACTGACAGATAAGGACACCTTGGAAATAAGCTATTAATTGACTACCTCACGATTAGAAATGCAAACAAATGCAGAACCTAATTAAATCTTTCTTACTATTTCCATTACACGGTTGTAAATTTTTTTTTTCAACCTTTGTACAGCTGCAATTAAATAAATTTAAAGGCAACGTAAAATAAATCCCAATTAAACATGCCATTTGCAAGTCACTTTGCGAATGTGGAAGCAGACCACTCTCCAGAAATACAAAAACGAACCATAAAATAAATGCCACTGTCTGAACACACATCTGAGGATAACTTAATAGAGGAGAAAAGACAGATGTAGAGCACTATGAAGCAGGGGCAGGTTTGTTTCCATAAAGGAATGAACAGCAAATCTGATGTTATGCATTATATCATGCAAGTGAGTTTGCACTGTAACTTGCACTTAGTTCACAGCCATATTTCATTCAATCCCCAATTTTCTACTGTAGTGCAAAGCTGTGCTTCAGCAAAAGAAAAACATCCATAGGATGCCTTACTGCACAGAGTTTGAAATCAAAGTTGTATGTCAAGGAACCACTGCCACTGGAAGGTCACCATCATCTGAAGTAAGAAAAGAGAAAGGTCCATACACCTCAATCCCAATTGAATCCTTCCCTAGGAGACTCAGGTATTCCCCAATAGATGAGCAGTAGTTCAGATAACAGGAGTTGCTGTATACCCAAGTACAAGCTGGTTGCTACAGCTCATGTCGGCTTCTGAGCATTTAAACTTTGGGAAAATGACTCCTAATAATTTTAAAACCACTGCTGAACACATCATTCCCATCCTCCCACCATACAGCTTGAAAAACACAACATCAGCAACCTGAAAGACAAATTTTATGCACAGATTCTGTGACCACAAGTTTTCCCAATCAAAACTTGAGAGCTGGAAATCCCTAGATCAATCGATCCCTACTTCTCTTGTCTAAAAGGATCCTACTTCACTAGATGAAAATGGGAAAACAAACTAATCGGATTGTCATTTGTTTTGGTGTTTTCTTACCCCATGGTGCGATATTTCTAAAAGGCAAAACACACCACATTTAGTAAATTGAATTCCTAAATCATTTTAATTAATCTGAATAGACTGACACGGCCCACACTCTATAAACAAACTGATGTGGAGCTCGAAAGTCATTTGTCAGAAACTGAGAAAGCTCCTCGAAATGTACAACTACAGCATTGAGCACAAGCAGCATTCCAGGTTTGCACATTCGCTTATGGGTTCATATGATACGCACAGATTAAATCCATTAGAGATTTTGTCAATGTTGTGAATCTCTACTTAGATACACTTTACAATAACAGTATTATCCACACAACGTTTCAAATACACACCGAGTGTAGACCTCATGGTATGCCCTATTTCAAAGGATTCTTGGAGAGAAGATTTTCTCATAGACAACCACATCTGCACTCATGGTTTCTGGCACAGAACGGCAGTGCTATACAACAAGTGGTGCTGAGGGCTTGAAACTGCAGGGAAATGGCAACCAAAGTGCCCCGTGTTTTGAGGGAAGGGCTGCTGCAAAGCTTCCTCACAGTACAGGGATGAGGGAACTTCTTTCATTCTGATTGTTTCTAACAGAGCGTAAAGCAAGAAAGTTTCCTACTGCTAAACATTTGGGGGCATTACGTTATGAGTTATGCATCTTCTGTCTCCACCCCGATGGGAATCTGAAGCACATTGTACCCATGACAAAAGAAATGCAAAGCAGAAAATCAGCCATTTGTGGCCATGACTACAAAGAGAAATGTATTTTGAAATATGAATGAGCCAAGACTTATCTATATATTTTAGTCTTCAGCAGTTCTTGGTACAAAAAAGTTTCAAGCTGTACTGAAGTGTTGTTTCTGCACTAAATATGGGAATTACTCAAGCTGATGCTGTAGAAGTCATGGGGTACACTGACTGAGCAGGCACTTTGCACTGACAGGAGCATACTGCCAGCTTCTGCTCTCCACCTTTCAGCAGATTAACTGAGCACTGCAGCGGGAAATAGAACCTGTTGTTGGCAGCAAAATCCTATGCTAGTTGCAACTGGTCTTTCTCAGAGAAACCTGAAAACAAAGCTGAACCTGTCATGCAAGCTGTGTGAGAGGAAAAGCATCACCCTGTAAATTCAGTCCACAAGAAGTGGATTCCTGTTTGGCAGGCTTCGTGGAGTAACCTACAGAAGTTGAAGCAAGAATTCTGAATAAGAGCACTATTAATATTCAAAGTGTAATTACTCCCAAGTCTCCGCGGAGCAGCAAAGAAATACCAACACACATTTGAATGATGAGAACTACAGAAGATTACTGAAAGAAAACTGCAGGTGAATCTCCATCGATTCGATACCGAAGTGCAAACGTTAACAAGAGCTCAGATCGCAAAAAAAAGAAGGTCATTTCTGGAGTTAAATAGAATGGACAAAATCTGCCAGGCCAGATACAGAACTGTACAACTCCATGCCCCAGATTCTTGGCACAAGGGATAATATTTGAAACACACATCACTAAGTAGGAGCATCAGATACGAGACGTTTATTTTAGATTTCAGGAAAGAGCCCCGTCAGGCAAAGGCTGCAAGATCTCCCTCTCCATATTATCTTCAAACACATCTGAGTGAAAGGGCAAACAGAAATTTGAAAGAGATGATTGCTTCCTTTGTGGGGGATATGGTTACCCACTGAGACAGGAACATACATGAATTCCGATTTGCAATCATTTCCACTATTTATGAGGTCACTGGACTTGCTCCTGCTGAGCTCAATTTAGCAAGAGCTTTGGCTAGATCAGTGCTGAGAATATTACAATCACATTGACTTGGTGATGGCCAAACTGCCACAGATACAGAACTCAAAAACATCCATAGGCTGAATGCTAGAGGCATAGTAGGCAGTCAGACTTTAAAACCTAAGGCGCAAATGCAGATGCTTTAGGTTTTAAACAAGACTTGGAGCTGCACCATGCAAAACTGATTATAGGCTGAAAGCCATCATTAATTCTGAGCCAAAAATAAAAAGGATCTCTCTCGTGCACTAAGGTAGCACATGAGGAGCCAATGAGAACTTCCATGCCAACAGGGACAAGCTAATTTCAGAGGAGTTACTGCACTGAGCGTTTACTGGGTCCTTCTCTGGATCAGTGTCCCATATTATTTGAAGAAATCTACAGTGTAAGCTAAGATTAAGGATGAACCTCTTAACCAGCACAAAGTTTACATTTGCAAATGGACTTCAGTGAATTCCACAGCAACCACACTTGCACAAGCTATTTTGAATACCATCAAAACTAGAAAAGGGTTAAAGTACATAAAGACATTTCAGCTATCTTAAACTTCATGCTTAATTTGTAATTGATTCTACTTTTGCTTTTGCTCTCGTAATTCCTCAGTAGCAGTAAGATAATGGTCAAAATAATAAGATTTACTCAGGCTGGAATTGCACTCCACAGTTTTAACTGCAAAGGCAGAATAACTACAATAAGTACAAGTTCAAAGGATCCAAGGGAGAATGTTGAAACACACAGGATGACCCATAGAGAGTGAGTCTTCCATGCGTAAAGACTGAGCTCTGCCTGGACACCTCCTGAGAAACCTCTACAGGTGGTGATTCAGCAAACTCTGAGCAGCTTGCCACTGCTCTCCCTGCTCGTTGTGCTCCCATTTATCAGTGTAAACCAGAGAACCCAAACAGCTTAAGGAATTCTGAATCGCTGTGCAAAAACAGAGCCTCAGAAAGAAAACTCTTGAAACAGAATCTCACTCTGCTCAGTGACTCCCCTGACCAATATTAGCCACTACAGCTTATTTTCATGCATCATTAGCAATGCAGAGAGTGCCAGAGCCCATGGGAGCACAGGGCAGAACTGCAGGCTCGAGGATGGTGAATGAAAGATCTCTCTGAAGTGTTTTTGCATGAACTAATGGTTAAAATAGCCTGTGATGGCATAGAAGGACTGATAGTACTGTCAGTATCTACAGAAAAAGAGTGAGGGCAGAACATGGGACAAAAGGGAAATTCAGTAAAGTGCTGTGACATACTATTAGGGTAGTTTTAAACCTGAGAAATAGCTGGTATATAAACACGCTCATTAGCAAAATTAGTGCTGGAGGCATCAAATGGTACTTTTTTTGCTCTTAAAATGCATTACATCATCTTCATGAACGAAAAAATAGTTGACTGTGTTCCATAAACTGATTTAAAGGAATTTTGAAATCATAAACAAAGCAAAAAAAAAAAAAAAAAAAAGAGAAAGATTTACAAACAAGTTCCTCATTTGTATATATTCTACGCAAGGGGATATCAGCACAGAAGGTTCACTTTTCCATACACGTTGCATAGCATTACATTGGAGAATTTGCTATTTACTGACTTTAAGAAAACCATGTACCATTTTGGTTAAAAGATGTGTCTCATCTGCTGAACGTTTCCCTTTTTACACAACTAGGAACATCCCCTCGCTCCTATAGGTGCCCTCATGTCCCAGGCTTTTGTGCAGACCTGTCTATCACGGCAGCGAGAGCAATGGAAATTGAAGCACGATGTTTCATCTGGAGATGTTGCCTTATTCTTTTTTTTTCTAAGTGCAATCTTTGGTTTCATTATCCTGAAGTATTTTCTATTGGTGTTTGCACAGAAAGGAAGCAATGTGCATTTTAAAGGAGTCGTGAAGTCCGCTATAGACAAAGTTGAGAATAATGCGCCTCTGCTTCCCAGAGAACCAGCCCACAGGAAAAAAAAAAACAACATTCCAGTAATTCAGTTTATCCCTAAGTATAAAATAACTGAAGTCAAGGTGCCTGCGCTGTTATTATTTTTTCTGATGTTTTTGACACCAACGTGCTGAATTTTATGGCATTCACAGTTTCAAAAGCAGCAAGTTCCCACTTGGTATAGTCGTAATACTCCTTAATATTTTCATTTTGATGTAATTTACGGCCCCAGCTTTTTAAATATCCGCTCTGTAATAATGTTTAATTTCAGGGGTCACTCCGCCAAGGAGTATATTAAAGCTTATAAAACTCATTTCCAAAGCTCAAATATCAAGCTGTGATCAGGTTAGGAGGGCAGCATCTGTGAATATTTCATCTTTTATCATGCTGATAATAAGGAGATGACAGAGGCACATTATTACAATGAGAGAATTGCTCATTTCAGCCCCGGCTGCTGGAAGCTAGGGTCTGCAGTGTGTGTTACTCAATAAAAGCAATTCTGATATGAAAAGCAAGTTTACTGAGCCACCACTGTGTCTTATTTGATTGTAATGAATAATATATGGGCCCAAGAGCTCGTGCATCTGGTAGGGAGAAGGAAAGGAAAAGGTTTAAGTTTGGAGGGGCACTTGAATGTAGACAATAATTTATCAAACCTGCACTTTATTGTTTAGAAACGAAGTAATGAGATAACCGTTCCTTAGACTTACTAGTTTGATAACAAATCTTCAAGGACCACTCACACAAAGAAAGCACACTCATCACCACTGGCAGGACAAGGTCCATCTTCCCCTCTTCAATTTACGCTCAACAAACAGTGACCAAGCATTGGGCCAGGTCAAGGATTGCAACCACTCCTGCTCAAAAAAAATCCTCTGTCCACATTTCACACTAACTTCCATTGAAAGAAGAAACACGTGAGAAAAAACAAAGAGGGAAAGCTCTCAAGAAACTCTCACATCTCTTGGGTTATTCACTAACATCATCGTGGCTCAAACATACCTCTGCCATTTGAAAACTGCTTACTGTGAAAACAGAAGTTTGATTAATTTCACAGAGAACACCACTCGCCATTTGTCCAAATTTGTTAAATTTAACTGCTGGTATCATCATACCTCCCCTGAGCCTGTTTGCTTTAAATCTCATTCGTTCCATGATTAAGATGTCAAACTGAAACTGGTTTGTATCTTTCAAGCTACACAGCTCCTGTTATTATGGGCATTTTATGATAATTTTTATTTTAAAATAGAATGTTACATAGAAAAACTACTTCATTATTTATTATTGGTTTAACATAATGCTTATACTCTATTAAAACTACTGACAATTTTTTGATTACACATTTACATATTCTCATCATGAAAAGAGCTGAACTGTAAGCTGAATTATCAGAGTAAGCACCGTTACACTGAAAAAATTTATAGCTATGTAATTGCCTGACAGTTTTATTTGGAGAAATGGATAAAAAAAATAATAAGCATTCTACTTTTCAGGACCGTTGTATCAGAATATCGAACCAACTTTGTGTGTCAAGTCACCCTTCACATCACTGGGTGTCAGATGATGCTTGGCTGAGAAAAGCTGAATGTAATTTGTCTGGAGCTCGTCTCCTGGTAGCACCTCCTTAGTGATCTTGTGTTCATTTACTTGTCCCCTTTCCAGCTCTTTTAAACAGGACAAAGGCTCCCAGGTGCTCCACACATTGCTTACCTCTGCCACCATTACACATTGACCTTCATCATGAAGTATAAGTTAGGAACCAGAATTAGAGAAAAACAGTTCTAAAGGCAGATTTTCACTTCCTGGAAACGCTGAAGAATATTATTATTTCCTTTCTTAAAACATCCCTGTAATAAACTTTCACATTCCCACTAAATCTGAGAGATATCGTGAACTGCATCTTTAAGTCACCTGCTAAATTAGTTTAATTCTCAAAAATCATTTCTTTATTATTAGCAACAACATTAAACAAAGCCATTTCTTTTCTGAACTTCTGGAAACAAATGGCCCTGACAATATGACTTCTGAATTGTCATTATCAACACGCTGTGATAATGACATATTATTTTGGCACTTCTAACTCTGTTTGTTCCAATCTCCCGTTGTATTTAACTCATTTGTGCCTAAATATTTACCCTGCCCTCCTTCACTTCTTTCCCTCTGCTCACAGCCTTACAGGTTCAGTAGGGCTGGCTTTGTGGAAGTTTGAGTCATTAATTTTATGTTTTTAACTCTATAGGGCTGCAGTTGCTATGAACTGAAATAGCATTCCCTACTTTTCAAAAAAAAAAATAAATAAATAGGGAAATGAATATTGAATATGATTGAATATGATAGTCAGAAATACAAAAAAAGCTTCCCAGAGTGTTTACACACATACTTTTCTCTGAATAAATGCAGGCTAAGGAACAGATAATCACAGAAAGGCTCCAGTTGAGACAAACTCCAGAGAGGTCCTCTTTCCCAAATTGCAGAGCTAACATCCAGTTTAAATCCTGCTGTTGTTCCTCAGGAAAGTACCCTGGGCTGTGTACGTCAGTGCACGATTAATGGAAAATGTCACCTCTTAAAAGAAAACCTATTTGCTTTACTCTTTATATGGCTTTACATCATGCCTATTACACAAGGCTATCTGTTTGCTGCTTGAATGCTGCAGCATCACACGGTGATCAGCTTCACTTCTTAATAGTAACATTTAAACCTCCAGTCGCTAACCTGAACATCCCTGAGTTCAGTTGGCAGCTATAATGCTCATGTATGAAGATGAAAGAAATATTCTATGGTATACTGCCAGAGGAGTTCCAAGCTAAACTTGCATAAAGAACAGAACTCAAAACCCCTGAATTTCTTTCAGATTTTAATACTGAAATAGAGGCCTTGCTCAGAGAGCTGTTTAAGTAATAATCTTGAAAATAAACTCAAAGGAATAGCTTAAAAAGTAAGAAATAAATCACAAACACAACACGAGCCCCTCCAGTGCAGGTTTCAGGGTGGATGGTGTTGGATCTGCTGGAACAGCCTGCAATTTGCCAGCATTTCCCCCCTCAACCTTAAAACTCTACAAATAAATCGTTTGACTGCATACCTTTGCGTACATAAAGCCAAGTCTGTTTTATTAGAAAGGTGAATTTATATTAAATAGTGCTAGGCATATGGGAACAATGAGACACTTTCAAGCATCAAGGACAGTCACTTCCACCACACAACTCAGCACTTGGGTACTTCCCCCCAACATTTCTCCCAGAGCCCAGCTCCTCTGAGCAAGACAGCAAAAGATTTCCTCGTCATTTTATTCCCACTCTTTCTCCTCATAAAGTTGCATTAGGGAGCCTTTAATTACTGTGGCCCCCGTTTATGATCAAAATCAATTAAAAAAAAAAAAAAAACCCTGTAGCTTCACATTGATTTAAATTTAATAACTTGGCCTGCCAAACAGCTTAATTTGCCACTTGAAATTATCTTCTTACTTTTATCTTTTGTTACAGCACGGAGTTAGATTCACTATTAATGGACAAAGCAGCACTTACCAGTGAGTATATAACCTTAAATACTTGATTAAAAAGTGCTGTTTCCATTTACAGAAGGTATTACTGTACTCAGTAGCTTTTAAATGGTTTGTTAATGGCTTACTCTTTTCATTCATCATCAAAATTAAAGTATTACTAATAAATGTGCTTTATGAACTTAAAAAATATGCTTATTCAGCTGTAAGAGCTCACTTGCGAGTGATATTTGCTCCTTAAAATAAATTTCTGCTATTCGGTGGTTGTAATGGTCCTATTAATGGAATAATAACTACGTGAACGCTACAAGCACTCCTTAGGTGATGAGATGTCCATTACGCTCATCACAAAGCAGAAAGTTCATCCAGCTTACTACTGGATGTTCAGCCACGTGGATGTGAATTCTTAAAAATAAAAGCCACACGAAAACCCACAGGCAGTTATCCTCTTTCATTCCGAATGCACCAAAACAGAATCCAGAGGCACCTCTTGGAAACCGTCCTGCTGGAACACTCCATGCATTCAGTTACACAAAGACAGAGCCCTGCTTACAGACTCCCAACAGCTTCTGCTTTGGCACAATCCAGAATCGCACCCTAATGCAAGTCTATCATTATACTTATTTGTAGTTTTATTGCTGCATCCATGAGGCTCAACTCAGCGAGGATAAACCAGCACCAATGTAAGAGGCCCTCCCCTCCTTTGTTCATCCTCCTCCAACACTAAAGCAACAGCAAAAAATAAGAAAAAACACAGGCAAGTGCACAGTGCATTCTTGTGCTCTGATAGTTCAGAAAAAAAAAGGGGGGAAAAATCGTTCTGCTATTACTCAGAGCTTTTGAAAGATTCTCTATGCCATGCCTTTTAAGATATCCACTGAGATATATGCCCCATACTTTGCTGTGTTGCTGCACATGTGAATTTATGGAGCCTAAGACAGATCTTTACACACATATCACAGGAAAAGTGCATGCAAAGGAATGCCACTGCACCTGCTCATAACTTGTAGTTGCAGACTTTTTTCCCCTTTTACGGTCCTATATAAGTGGTGGACATTGAAGTACATGGGCAAATCCACTGAGAAGTGCCTCAAACCAATGCTAATTCAGTGAAGAAGAGAAAATCATGCCCCAGCGGTGCTGGGACAGAAAGGATTGTTGGTAGAGAAAGCTGGAAATCAGCCACTGACTCAAAGGGACATAGCGAGTGTGCAACCTTGACCAGAGCTTTGGCAAGCGTGGTGTAATTCTGCATTCTCACGTGTTTGCTAAGATGTGGGCCAAAGCCCACACTCCTCACACAACAACAACCCTCTCTCTGCTTCGCTTTCCTGTTTAGCAAATATGACATAAGCCAGAATTATACAGCACATTGCAGAGAACAGAGACATAGATTAGAATGATAGAGCAGCACTCTTAGCCTCTCAAACATAAACCTTCCAGGCAAGGAGAATTCATTCTGTGCACGGCAGCCATAGATAGTTTTCAGAGGGGCGGGGAGAGGTAGGGGAAGGGGAAAAAAACAACATTACAACTCTTGTCTTTTCACTCAGTGGCATTATTTGCATTTCCCTTAATGCAAGCTCCTGCTGAATAGCTAGGTGTTATTATTCATTACAATTTTCTATTACGCTGTGATAAATGATACCCCCAGGGGTAGAGCTGCTCTGCGAATGCTTATTACAGTCATTTAAGTAGGAGTTGATTTAGCTTAAATAGGTTGTTTCATATAGCTATATGCCCCAGCTATATACGCCTGCCACTGCTATTAGTTTCAGCTCTGGAATAACTAGGATTTAATTGAATTATAACTGTTTTGTGCATGTATTACACTGTATGCTCTTCATTATATCTTGTAAAATATGACAGCGCTGATTAATTCCACATGTTGCAGAGCAAGAATCTTTTTATTCTGTTTAGATACTATTTTTTTTCCTTCCTTCAAGTTTCAAAGGACAGTGATTAAAAAGATCATCGTTCTCGAGAGATGGCTTTACAGAGGACGATCTGCAAGTGGCACCAATCTGTTACTTCCAAATGGAAAGCATGCTTCCTTCAACCAGGTATCCCAAGGCATGCCAAGTGCATTGCTGGGCTTCATAAGCACACTAATTAAGAGCATGTATTGCACCATCTTACTCCTGTTCTCATCAGTACAACAGGTATTGAAGCCTATCTAAAGCCCAAGTGCAGCCAACGTTGTTTGCTTTCTGAAAGCATCAAGTTTAACACAGAGAAGAAGTTTTATTCTGCAACCGAGATCACAGAACTCGAAAAAGAGTGAATGGAAGGTGAAAAATAATAAATGCATGGTTGAAAAATTCTCCCCCACAAAGAGGAACTGCACAGTCAGGTCCATCTTACATTACACCCTTAACATTTATATGGCTGAAACACCACAGCAACAACCACAGAATGAAAATCAGGCCAGTTCTCAGTGCTGCTTTTCCACCACAGGTAGCTGAGCTTATCTCCTAAATCTAACAAGAGCTTTTAACTTTGCTCTTCTATTATTCAGTAAGCATAGAGGAGCCCTTCCACCAGGCATGACCTGTATGAGAGGTTTTCTCTCATGTACTCCTCACAACATCAGGAACAAATTTCAGGATGCCATGATTTTGCTATCAAGAATAATTCTCACACAGTTGAATCTTATTTAATCGTAGAACTACAAAAATACACGGGCCAAGCACATTGCAGCAAGCTTAGAATTTCATTATGCATTACTAGTGACTCAGCAATACAATGATCAGATACAGATTGGTCCAAGAGGTACAATTTATTAACCACTGAGGACATCCTAACATTCCCTATCTTTATATCCCATAGGTGATTGGTTTTGGTTTTTTTGATGGGCCTGCAGTTAGTAATTTGGATTTTCCTGTATAATGCAGAGAGAGAATTGCAGACAGCATTACTCTGCCAGGCCGGGCACAGTCCTGAAGGCAGGAATGGCATTCATGTCATTAAGCAGAAGTTCTAACTCAAAATGCTGTATTCCCCATGGCTGACGCTGAGCATGTGAAGGTAAGAAGGAAAACTAACAAACCACGAGCATGTTACCTCACCCCCTTCCAAAATTAGATGTTCTCAAGGAACTTTTTGAAATAAATAACCTGTTGGCAGTGTGCTCCACCCACTGCTAAGGCAGCAAAAAAATCATCAGCACGAATGGGGTTTCTATAATTATATCACCTACATATGTGTGCCGTAACAGTAGAAATGTTGATAAATAAGCAATTCCAAGGAGAAAAGTAAATTTATTTCATGACAACAGGAAAGGATGACCTCTACATTCATCTGCCACCTCCATTGTTCTTCAAATAATCTTCAGCATCGATTCACAGACCCAAATGCTGCGGGAGTTTTTACACCAACTTCGTCCTGATATTAAAATAAGTATTTTAAATGGCATGCAGTAATGAATTAAACACTAGCTATCTAAAGCAAACGGTAAGCCAACAGCCGAAAATATTCCGATGAGAATATGTAAAGCAATTAAACTTTAACTACTTTTAAAACAAATTCTTTTAAATGCTAATGGCCATTGTTTTCTCACTTGGTAAGTAAAATTGTGTCAGGGAAGGTTAGATGATTGCCAAGATTTAATTGAATGTCTAAAAGAAAGGGAAATGTTTCTTTAAAAAGCTAAGATGGACCTCTTACCACATTCCTACAGCGAAATGTCCTATAACAATGGAACTGTGATTTGCTGAAATTAAAATGCTATTATGGTGGAATTAGGGCTTCAATATTTTTAGCAGCTTAAATAGGCCTTGCATTTTTAAAGGACATCTGATAATAGATAATTACATTTCATCTTAAAGAAACTGAGTTGTTTTCTTAAGGAAAAATACTTTTCTTTCTTCTGTAGAGGTTAAAGCATAGCCATCATTAGTAGCAGCAATAGGCTTTAGGTGCCTACTTCAGCTTGGGGATGGATATTAGCATATAAATAGCTGGCAGTGGCTGCTTGATTCTACCTATTTTATGTTTCAGTGTGGCATCTGAACGCACTTAACAAGAAACAGGGAGGGGGAGCAGAGCTTTTGAGGGAGGGGTTCTGTAAGTGGGTTTAGAGGGGGTCTCTCACTATAATGGAAATTCCTATGGTACTGAGTTTGGTGAGGCCTTTGCTTTTTGTTGTGGCTGTTGACCTTGTTGATCTTTTCGGAAGGTTTTTATGATCCTTATGCAATTCCAACAGTCTGAGAGTCCTACAGAGCAGCAGCACAGCACCGCACTAAGGAGAGGTGCGTTGGGTTAAGCAGCAGCTGGAAGAATATACGGGAGTGAGTCAACGCGTTACAGCTTCTGAAGCGTGAATATAACTGTTTATACTTCAACATTTCTAAAACAATCTCTATCTCTTGCGTTACTGGAAAGCAGAGGAGAAGCAGGGGGTTGTTATCGCTGTGCCAACGCTGCTCATTCCCCCATGGGAGGCAGAGGGGAAAGAGAGCCACGAGCGTTCCCCGTCCTCTGCTTCGCACTGACCTTCAAGATTTACTGCTTTAAAATGTTAATCATCCTGAGTGACATTTCTTGTGTCGCTCAGAGGATTGTTACAGCAGAGGGAGAAGTGCTCTTTTTACCCAGAATTTCCCCCCAGCCAGGCAGGTGAGCAGGAGGGGGCAGAGGTGAGGCCGGTGCTCAGGAGCACAGCGCAGGCTGCCCTTGGTGCTGCATGCTTATGAGGGAAGCAAAGAGGTCTGGAGCAGAAGAAACCTGCCTGGCTGCACAAAGAGACCCTTTCCTAAGTCACAGCCCTCAGCACCAGACATCAGAGCCACTGAACTGGGCCCTCAGACTGTGAGAGCAGCAGCCAAGGTGATGGGACCAACCCAAAAGCAGCAGCATCCAGCGCAACGCAAGGCTGCCCCGCTGCTCCAATCCAAGCACCAAATGCAGCAGGCCCCCTGGGCACCTCCAGAAAAATTAATGCGTTCGTTAAGGAAACAGCATCGCGGTGCATCAGATTTGGCAGTCAACAGCATAAAATATAAGGTGGCCATTCAGAAGTAATGGGCTTTTCACGGCACGCTGTCTAAGCTCTGAGCTCTTCAGACTCCCCAGGTAGCTGTCCATCATCCCCGAATACAATGCGGAGAACTGGTCCTCCTGGGGCTGCTGGAGGCTGTTGTTAGGTTGCTGAATGCAGCCCTTGGTGCCTGCATGCTTTGAGCACTGGAGCTATAAATACAGCTTGCATGATATCGATGCCTTCCAACTAACTGCAGCAACGCATCGCGGGATTCTGAACGGTTTGCTACCATCACAAAGCAGCCAAACCTGCAGACAACGCTTCGTCAAATGCCACCTTTGAACATTCCGCCAAAACTGAGCCCTTCTAATCAAACTTCAAACCTTCCTCCCTGGAATCTCCATTTTCTGGAGCACAGGTCTCAGACAAAGCCCGAGTCGATTCAACACAAAACATTACCGGAGGTGGTAAGGCAAACCATCTATTTTCTTGCACCGCAAGAATTGAAACGCTGAAATTGAAAGTTGAAAAAGTACCAGAAGAGATTTTTGATTGGGCTGACTAAGCGGCCGTTAAAAATGTTACTGTTTGATTATAAATAAAATATTGGAAGAAAAAATTAAATACCAGTCCCATCATTTTTAATATTACCGCCTCGCTTTCAGCTAATCAAGTCAAAGGAAGGTCGGAGACCTCTATCTTCCAACAAACAGTTCTTGATTCATTGCATTAGTCAAAAAATTCTAGATTGTGAGAATAACCCTACCATTTATCTGCATCATTATCATTTTTAAATACGTTATTTAATCTCCATGACCTTTGCATTATAGTTTATACTGACTGAAGCTGGACCAACAATCTGCAAGTTAAATAGAATCCATCACTCTACAGTTCAGATAGCTCTTCATTATTAAAAAGGTTGGTGGAAAAAAAGGAATTTTTTTTTTTTAATTGTAAAGCCTACTTTTATGGGTTTAAGTTACTTAAACAGAACTAAACCACTTCTGAAGTAAGAGGAGAAATGTGGAAGTATAGGCACGGAACATTTTAAATGTTTTAATTCTTTCTTAAGAAGTTTGAAAGAGAGATAAATGCCTCAAAAATAAGAGCCTGGCAGTTAGCTGTGTGGCCAGAAGCAGAGCAGAGCTGCAGCTTAGGCCCCTCACCAGCCAGAGATGTGGGTTGGGTTTGTACTGCACCAATAAACACAGCCACACCACACACAGTAAGGAGGGGGGCACAAAGAAGGAAACTGGTAAGAGGGTCCTACAGCCTGGACTATTTAAAAAACATCAGATTTGTTAAACTTATGCAGCCACAACATTTATGAAGAATCATCTTTAGAAAATTCCTCAAGAGGGAAGAGGTTAGGTTTAATTCCTAAGCCCAATGTGAAAGCCTAAGTTGAAATCTTTTCTCCCAAAGACCACAGGATGTGTGTACTGCAGACAGCAGAGCAGTGACAGCTTTGTCTTCAGGAGGGTTGTGAGCTCGTTAACAAATGTTTAGTTCTCATAGCTAAGCAATTCTAATTGGGAACATTGCTGTTGATGGCACGATTCACCAGCACAGCAGAAACAAATTCCAGGTGAGTCAGACTTCATCCCCTCGTGGAGCACACTGAATGACCACACGCAAGAACAGCAACAGAAGAACTGTAGATCATCTTTGTCTGAGGAGCAATCCATCTGAGCACAATTATCTCTCATGTACTCAATGCACAGCCGTTGTACTGATGTACTTACAGTAGCAAGTACTTATATACATGGCCGTAGTACTTGAGCTTTCAGTTCTGATAACTTCTCACGAGAAACATGCAGAAGCAGTTTGGCTGTCGAGCTCCACATTTCCAGCCAGCTCTGACACACTAATGAAGAACAACGGAGCTGTGCACTTCCCTTTGACAGCTGCACCCAGAAGAGTTTAAGGGACAAAACCAACCAACCAGAAACGCAGCAACAGTCTTCAGGAAAAAAATAAATAAATAAAACACAACAAACCACACAACATCAGATGTGATTTAGATTTGTATTTCCCAGACCAGGAATATTTGTCACATATTAACATCCCGCCATTTCAGGAAACCTCACAGTAATGACTGTGCTCTGTAATAATTGCATCACAGTTTTTTTTGACACGGTTTCTGCAAAGATATTCCTGGCGGTTCGGCAAACATTGGCCTAATGACCAGAAGTACTGAGGTCCCACAAGAATGAGGATTTCATAGCATGACAATGCTTCTAGCATGGAACGGCTTCATCAGCGTAATTGCAAAACTAATTTTGCAGGCAGAGCTGTTTTACATCTCAACTTAGTAGATACTGCTCTATCTACATCAACCTAACTAACAAAAAAAGAAAAAAGAAACAGTGGGACCTGAGCAATGTGAATGTGAGCATCGTTTCTGGGGAACACACCTTCAAAGGACACACAGTGAGAGCTGAACTGCTCTGCTGTGGTAGAGGAGCTCACAGTGATGGAACCATCCTTAAATGGTTGAGAAGTGACAGATTTCACAACTGGTCATGTTCCCTAGACACATTTTGGTTGTAAATGTAGAGAGTTACCAAACCCCTGCAGGTGATTTACAAATGAATTGAGCCTATTTGTAGACCAGAGCATCTGCCCCTATTGAATTCCTGTTTAATTGCTGTCCTTTCTTTGGCTACAAGCAACATCAGCTAAAGCTTTAATGGCCAGGAGACTTCTTAATTTTTGAATTTTTAAACTCTTCAGCAAAACTTAATGATGCTTTGTAAACTGTTTCTTTCTACTTCCAAATGCACCCTTTAAAGAGAAGGGATCGAAACTCGAAACCCAAAAGTGAGTGCTTTTCTTCTCAACACATGGGGGCCTAACACAGCACCTATAAAAGCAGAAAGAGGTCTTCGTATAAACCATACCTCTAAAACTTCATGTCAGTATACATAAGCAGTAGCAATTGAGAAGCAAATTTTCATATCAGTGTGTTTAAGAATATATCTATGTTCTTCTCAGACCACTCATGGAAGAAAGAAAAAGTAATTACTTAGTGTCTCACACCCTGTAACATCATACATACAACTAATAGCAGGGACAAAATCCAAGTACTGGCTTCATTTCCAGGATTATCAGTAACACCACCTTTAGCTCTCTTAAATATTCAAGATTTCCTATGAATTTGTTGCACATTTAAGAACTACCCACATACACAAAATCCCTGCTAGCAATCCAAGTACCTGCAGAACTACGTGTAGGCACAGCATCCCCACACAATAAATTCTGCACTGAGATCCTCCATGAAGTACTATCAGCAGGCTTTATTGATTATATTAAAAATGCATATCCATTGCAAAAATTCAGGCAATACGTTTTGGCATTGCAAGTACCCACACCGTTTCTTTAAGGCCTGATCCATTTCATCCCAGTTCATGTTGCCATACTTTTTCTACTGGGAGGAGAAGAGGTATTACACTTGGAAAGCAACCCAGAAACCCGTGGCATATGATGGTGAACGAATGGGTGGAAACATACCACCAAGACAGACAGGTCTCCTGAGTGCAAAAATATCTGTAATCATAATTAAGCAATAAAGCACTGGTAGCATCTGTTTCCTCACATCCCTGCGGGGCTTACATGTAGCACTTGAAGGATCTCAGTACACTGGTCAAAAGGGTTAATTATTCTACAGTGGTAAGTAGGAAAAAAAAGAAAAGAACACTGAAGGGGAAAATGTCACTGAGGAAATGTATATTACTGAATCAATGGCCAGCAACTGAAGAACAGCTTCACAGCAGGCTGCTAATGATGAGACAAAGATTACAGCTAGGCATGTCTTGCTGGCAAGCCCATCAGCTCAGCAATAATAGTGCTGAGGTAGCACACATTAGAATGGATGGTGTATACCAAGAAGGAGAAGAAAATGAAGAGGATGGGTTAATAAGTGGATAAATAAAACGAGCGCTCTCATCCAATAATTATTCATTCTTCTAACTATTTTAAGTTCCGTGAGCCAACCGTACACAGGGAGTGCTTCTTTCTAATCACATTTTAAGAGACGAGGGCTTTTTCTTCCCTTAAAGACTGTCTCTACAGAGATCCGTGTTTCAAAGCAGTCCACAAAACTTCAGGCTTTTTAAAAGGGTCATGTTCACAGGGCCAGAAACATGCGTTCAGTTACGACTGCTGAACCTATAAAAAATGTGTCATTTTGAATTGCAAAGATGAAGTACAACACAGTGAGATCTGTTCGGTTTCCTAATGCCTTAAGAATATTTTGTTCACTGTATAGTTATCACACACTCATTTCTGCAAGGCATGCTGCTTCTTGTACATGTCAGCTGAAACGACAGCAGCCCTATTCAAAGACAGATGATGTACCTCCTGCTGTGCTAGCAAACAGACACTCAACAAGACTTGACTTTCACTGCTAACAGGCATGGACATTGAACTTTGCAAATGAAGCCTCAGACTGAAAGAATGTGTCCAAAAAGCCCAAAGCTTCAGACTCCAAGTTGCAGTCTCTGCCTCTTAGCTTGATCGAAGCAGCTCTCTCAGTTGGCCTTGTTCTTTCCAGATCTTTAATTCAAATTGTGAATCAAGAAAAGATTCCAAATAGAAAAAGACAAGACTTGAATGTTGACGGTCAAAACCATAACATTCTGGAAAACCAATATAGTTCCCTGTTTAACAGGGAGCTAATTTGATTCCCCCTTAAGACGAGGACAACTGATTTGATGCAGATTTTCAACACTGTGCCATCATATCGTGCAAAAGCATTTTCATGAGTATATTGGAATAAATGAAATTGAAATAAATGCAGAAGTGAAGATGTGCATCATTTATGGTAACACACAGCTTCCTAATTTATCTAAATGATTACCTGGAAGGCAAGCAACAGTGAAGGACTTCTTCCCAGATCTGGAAGGATGACAGTGACAGCACACTTCTATCCCCCACTACAGAAATGAAACAGCACATGCCAAAGCAAGAGAATCACAGAAGTTGTGTACAACTGTAGGCAGCAGATTTAACCTTTCCTTCAAGTTTGTGGTAAGAAAACTAACACAGCTTGTCTAAGAAAGAGCATTGCCACTGGGAGCAGGGTTGAGTGACACAGGAGGACTTTTTGCACTGGGTAGCTGTGTGTCCAGTCAGTCAATCCAAAATGTATACTACAGAAAATTGTGGAGAAGGTCCAAAGCAAGAAAGAAAATGGTAATAAAATGCAGTATATATCTCATCTAGTTAGTGCAGGATATTCGGTTAACAAAATAAGACCGCACCTTAGAGCTCCACAGAGCAGTGCAAAAATTACATCCTCAAGCACAAGAAACAGAGAGAGCAAAGAACAGGACACCTTTGGAGGATGTGTGGGAATCTGCTGAAGAAAAAGCTCTGTTCTTTCCTGTGGTCTCAACAATTAGGAGGGAAACAGAGGCAGCTGTTAACAAAACGCAGGATTTCTCTCTAAATGGGAGACAGAGGAACACTTCCCACAGAACAGAAATGGCTGGATACTAATGCCCAGCAATTTCCATTCCATATGTGGGATGGTAAAGCCTTTTCTGCTGATGTAACTGCATACACCTCTACGACTGAAAAACTACGCTCCCAGATCTTCTCAGGTGAGGACAGCAAGTAGTACAGTGCTTGGGGATGAGACCCGCTGACATGCTGTGCTGTTCGCTCTTATTTTCATAGAAAAGTGATCTGTAACGAGGTAAATTGATGAACTGTCACCTAAACACCCTCCGATACTTTTCCTCATGTTTCAATCCTACGCAATTCAGAATTAATTCAGTTTGATTATCGTTTAAGCACAATTTTACATTACAACTCGCAGTTATCCATTTACCGTGCGCATTACTGTCATCTAGGAGCTGCAGATTACAATCTCAGTTAAGAAAAAACACCTTTATTTCTACTATAACATTGCAGGTACGACGGGATAACACCACACGACCTATGTTAAACTACAAATCCAATCCCAATACCTGCTCCGCGCTTGAAAATATTTTATATTTGTTAGGGTAGCCCTCAAAACATCCTCGCAGAGAGAAGGCAAGGCGAGAGCTCTGTGCTGGCAGACAGATGGACTAATGAGACAGTGCTCTGCTCGTCCTGAGCGGGTAGAGCATCTCACGGCAGATCTCCACCAGCAGGAGCAAAAAAAAAAACCATAGCAGAGAATATGGCTGGGAAGTAATGTATTTAAAACCACACCTGACACGATAAATGAAAGAGAATAAATGTATACAGCTAGTGAGGCTTCCAGGGAGCGGGGGGACGTCAGCACTCTGCTGACAGGGCCTCTCCTGTCAGCGCCCGTCTCTCTGCACGGCAGCTGTCAGTCATGGCACAGCACTCCCCGAGGAGTTCATTGTGCCGGCAGACAGCGGCGGGAGAAGCGCTCCTAGGCGTCAGAGCGGCAGATGGAGTGTATCTGTCAATCATTGTCACTAATTATTAACTTCTGTCACTCAGAGCAAGGCAACATCTCTCTGCCTGATCCTCTGCGATTTGATCCGCGCCGCCACCTCGGAGACGGGCAGGCCAAACCTTCCATCTCGCGGCACACCGAGCTCCGGCGGGTCAGTGTGCCGTGCCAGGAGCTCGGCACGCATCGAGGATGCCGGGAAGGGCACGCTCTGCTCACCGTACCCACTGAGTGGGCAGAGGAGCGTGGAGATACGGCTGTTGGCTTCCACCGAGGGGAAGGGAAGGGCTCTGGATGCATGCAAAGCATCCAGCGAGTGTTCAGCGGCCCCTTGTACGTTCGCTATGGTGTTAATTATCTCATAAAGGTAATTTGGAAGAGAGGCAGCTTCTCCTAGCAGTGTTTTTTGCTTGTTTTCTTTTCTTTACACTCTCATTTTGTGAGGTTAAGGTGGCAAAACCCACACCTGGCACTGCCCTTTTGCATAGGCCAGAAAATGACTGGAAATTAACACCAGTCATTTCCACTTGCCTGGATTTTCTGTCCTGGAATTACGAGTTGAAAATTCCATGCGCTGCCATTGGCCATGTTCGCTAATGAGAAGAATCAATTACTGAAGCATATTGCTGTAGGAAAAGCATATCTGTTCTCTGCCCCTATGGAAGTCGGCGTGGCCAAACCCAGAGCAGCATCCCCGGGCTGATGATGAGCATTTATTAAACTGCCCATGACAATTTAAATAAAACAGTCACGATGCCTTCAGTTCTTTAATTGGGTAAATCCAAGAGGCTCCAGACACTTGATATGAAACCAGAAATATTCACAGTTGTTCTGCAAGAGCCTCTGCTTTTGGAAAAGTCTTTCACGCAGACCTTTTAGACACAACCCTCAGCAAGCTTCAATCCTCTCTCTACCCTTTCTTCGTACTGGTGAACTTATTAATAATGGGATTTGCTCAGTCACAGAAGGTGCTGCAGATTTTCGATTAGTGCTGTTAGGTTCTAATAGATTCTATTCTACTCTAATGCAACTAGATGGAAAAAAATGTGGATGTGGAAAAAGGACTCAAGGCACAGTGGCAGATGATCACAGAAGGGCTGTCCACAGGTATACGGATCTTCATGGAAAGAAAACGTCAAATATTCAGATTCTAAAATACTGATCTAAATAGAATGAAAGAAAGAGAGAGAAATAACTACAAGTTATGCAAAACGTTAAAATAAATGATAAAAAAAAGCAACACTGCAACAGCATTTTTCATAGCAGAGGTAATCCTGTTCCAACAGTCGGTTGCCCATGGTCTCTTAATACCTTCAATGGATTTTTTGTCTCCAGAAAAACAAACAGAGCCAAGAGCACTGTGCTTTTTAGAAGCTCTAATGGAATTAAGAAAGAATTAACAGTTGAAATACGGTATTAACATGCCCATTTCCATTTTTCTCCAATTTTTAGTCTCCTGATGTGTTATTGAAACTTCAGTTCTTAGCAGGTTCTGTTCTGACCTTAAAATCTATTAACTTGTGCCCAATACCACTTAGCCTGACCGTAGCACCTCAATAGCTAGCTAACACCTTCCATCTCTTCATTTCCAAGAAAAGAAATGTGATCGATACAGTTCAAATCTTAAAAACTCGTGCAGCACTTGAAGATTCCTGATGAAATATGTCATTACGCACTTACAGGTTTGAACAGCACACTCTTCATTTATTATCTTCCCCTAAGAATACCATAGGGCTTTTGGATACCAAAGGACAGAGATCAAACTCAATACTTCCCTCTCACCCAAAAAACTGCTAATAAGATTTAAAGAAATAAAATGAAACTGTGGCAATTTTGCCTAAGTCTTTTCAAGGTCCTTAGTCACTTCTCCCTCAGAATACTTCTGACTCAGAACCAAATCAAATTTCAAACTGACAAACAAAAGGAATAGGAGGAGGACATTGCCCCAAGGGGAGCAGCTGCTGGAAACTGCATAGCAAACTTCTAATCTTGGAAAAATTGTATTTATTTCCTCAGCTCTTACACGTGCAGCTTTTGAAGAAAATGTATTTCAGTGCCTTGCATTATAAGGATTTTTGTGAACATACAGCCCTTAAATGTATAACAGAAAGAAAAAGAAAAAAAAATACGAGACCGTTTTCACTCCCTCTGTTTTAGATCCTGATCATCTGTTGTCATTACAGCTCAAAGTACATTCCATTTCCTTTCATAACCGGTGACAACAAGAATCACTAACAGCATTTTAGTGCAAGAAACTTTTATAAAATATTACAATCAAATCAATTGCATTAACACATTTGAACCCCTAAGTTCAACACAGTGGAAAACACAATACTTCTTTATTATATCATCTGTCTGGTCATATCTACATCACCCATAACTAAAACC
This sequence comes from Callipepla californica brunnescens, assembly GCA_023055505.1. NCBI lineage: Eukaryota > Metazoa > Chordata > Aves > Galliformes > Odontophoridae > Callipepla > Callipepla californica. Next base: position 2,370,762 of record JALIRH010000055.1, read on the forward strand.
AAAAGTGTTGAGAGTCCTATTTATCCAGAGTTAGCAAAAGGAATTACCTGACAGCTGAGGATGAAAAACCACTAATAAGCATTACAGTGTATTGAAAAGTTTAAACAATGCGATTAAGGAAACTTTTGCAATAATAAGGAACGTGTGCAATCCTATCTCACCTTGCTAACAAAACTCCTCTGGGATTTCTTATTCCTTCACACAATAACTCAACTGGAACATTACGTTAAACAAATCACACATTCTACCCGTATTTAGAAAATATTTAAAATTAAGAGGTAATATTCTCACAGCGTAATACACTTCACTAGAACGTTCATATTTTCAACCAAATTATTTGCCCAAAGCAAGAAACAAAAGGAAAGTCAGAAGGCTCCAACCGAGCCTTCAGTCACACTGTTTTTAAAGATGAACTTTTAAACTATCCTTTCTGAAGTGAATTTCTAAGAAACGAAACAAAGAAATCTTTAAAAAGAGACTGCTGAGTGGAAAATTGAGTGAGGGAATAGAGAGAAAGAAAGCAGGAAACAGTGTCTACTGTAACTCCTGCTCTACAAAGCCATTAGTCAAGAAAAGCATCCCATGTACTCTTGATGACAAACTGCACTTGAAGAGGGAAATCTGGGAACCAACACACCCAGGGAAACTCAAATTCAGGAGGGAAGATGGTGGGGAAACAGAACCAAAACAATGGAACAAAACGCTCCAACGGGTTTTTGCCTGATGCTGTCAAAACAGAGAACTACTTCATGTGTTTAGAAATCCCCGTATTTTGGGTTTTCCATACATATCTTCAGCACGTGTATTACCATTTGAAGATCAATAGCATGTGTTCTGGTCCTGTGGTTTGTGGTGCACAACTCGCCATCCGATAAACGCAGACACACCAACACCTTCCACTGAGCCAGGTTAACGTTTCCAAAGCATGACCAGAATTGCTATCAAACAAAAGTACTCAGAGATGCATAATATTTCAAACCTCCAGACCAATAGAACTATTACCTGGTGCTACTTTTTGTATTTAAGGTTCAGACTCGTGCACACTGGGAACAGCATATGCAGCCCATTTGCTTCCATCGTTACAGTGTAATGACACAGATCCACAGAGCACACCCAAATCCAGGCCTTCGTTTTGCTCAGATCTTCAATTATATTTAAACCCAGCCACAAGAAGGTCAAATCTGTAGTTAAGTATAACGGCTGTTTATGTCGAGTCTATTGTCATAGGAACATATGAGGGCGTACAGTTATCCTACATTTCAAATTCATTTCAAGTAAAAGAGAGCAACCCAAATATCAGACACGCGCACCCCCCTACACAATCTCTGCTTTAATCACATCTCAACCTACGCTGTTTTTCTTCAAACCATTCCCAGATTCATTACATTTCAGATATCATCAATGGGAGAAATGCGATGACAAAAGCACGTGTCATGACCGCTTGGCTTAGAAAACAGCTTTCTGAATGTTGACAGAGCATGTTTCCAAGCAAGACAAATACAAATCCCAGGAATCCAAAACTGTTAATCCTAACATCACTGTGAGCACGAGCTCATCCTGTCTGTTAGGTCATGCAAATAAGAGCTGAACGAGGGGTTCTTTGTGCCTACGTCTTCAAAAAAGGAGCTGTAAAACTCAGAGGAAGCATTCAGCAGTCAGGTTCAGAGAGGGACCTATGAGCCCAAATCCCCAACGCTCTATTCCACCACAGGCACACTCTGAGGGGCATCTGAGGTTTCCATGTACTGAAGTTTCCAAAGGGCAAACTTCTGAGGCACTTGAATTTCTGCCTGCAGACACGGAGCCTCCTCACATCACCCTTCAGCATTTGGACAGCTGGAGCACCCAGAGCTTCTCCCAGAGGAGTTTGCTCCAGCACTACTCTCCGAGGCAGGCACACAGAACCGTTAACATAGAAAAGAGTAACTCAAAAACTACTTCATCTTTCATCCTTTCCAATTTTGCCCTTGTGTTGCTGTGGACATCGTATTTAAGCACGATAGTAGGGCATATAATTCATACAAAAAAAGTTTGGAGAGCAGTGAGCTGGAGCAGTTACCAAGCTGCATCCCTCAAAGATGGGGAAGGCCGAGTGGCAGTGCTGGTCGTGTTTTAAGAGTACCATTAAAAAGCTGAGCAATGAGAACACCGGCAGGAAAGGCACCGCAGTACTCTCAGACATAAATGCTGCCTGCCTTGCTAGGAGCAGGGCTTTCCACTCAGGTCCCAGGAAACTGAGAGCCCATTTGAAACCCTGGTGGGATGCATAGAAATGAACCTCCCCCTTGCTGCATTCCGGATGGAAAAAAAAAAATAACCTGCCTCAGTGATTTTCAGAGGTCAGGTATCAGAACCCTTAACAAAAAGAAACTCTTCAGCTCTTAGTTTGGCATTTTCTGTTTGCTAGTTGAAGCGACCTGGTAAGCAGGCTTTTGTGGATCTCAATTTTAGGCGTCAGGCATTTTCCCTCTGTGGTGCAATGACAGCGAGATGCTTCAGACAGGAATCCTCACACTCAGATAAAGAAGTGTGAGAGAACTGCTTCGAGCATCGCTGCTGACAGCAGCACAACACTGTGCGACGAGACATGAGAGATGGGCTCTGAGATGCTAAAAATCAGCTTACTGCGTAACCTAGCTTTATTTTTTGGGTCTTTCTACAGGCTTCAGTGCTCTATTCTCTGTAGGCTTCCTATTATTCCACTTAACCTCAGATTTTACTCCCTTTATGAAGAATACAGAGCTAAGGATGCACACTTCACATAAATTTGAACACTATGCAGTTTAAGAGGTTTTCAGATGAGTCTACAGCGTTACGAAGTGACCAAAGAATACCCGCATTGTGACAGAAGTTATGTGGCAGTTGCATTAAGCAAAGATGCTGAACCAGTCAGGAATAGAAAATGAGCAAAAAGGAATCACATTTTCAGTCCTGAGCTAACACTGTCACCCCCGTGCTGTCACCGTAATGATGGACAGCAGTGGGAGAACAGTCACTCTGGTAATGACTTCCCTGGGCCGACTGGAAAATATTCTCCCAGTGCCAAAGAAGAACGCTCAGCCCCGTCCAGCTCTGAGAAGGACTTTACCCAGCAGGACATCAGCGTCACAGAAGGACGCTGCCTCACTCCCAAGAGACGAGGTCGGTAATAGGGTAATAAGGATGATTATCGTTAACAACAACAAAAAACCACATTTCATACCAAATAAACCGGGATGTTTCGTGCCCTCACGGAAATCACAAGACCTGATAGCCTTAACGTTTGACTCTGAGTACGTCTGTCACGAAACAAGCGCGAGCCTTCAGCAGCCGCCTCCTGATTAGCCCCGGAGCAGCTCGGCGAGCTATCAGCATCACAGCGTGGGGCTGCTGCTCCGAGCCTTTAGGCGAAGGATTCTCATAATGAGGCACAGTGCCGTGACTGAGGCCACACTTCTGCTCTGCTGAGCTGCTTGCTGAGAGGGACTGCACGCTCCCTCGTTAGCGTTTTATAGGGCTTTTTTTCTTTGTTTTTGTTATTCCTTTTCCTTCTTGCCGAAGCTCGCTGCGCTTCAGTCCGTGCTTCGTGCTGCCGGCAGGGCAGATCCGTATGCTCACATTTAATAACCTTATGGTGCGAGGCAGTCATAAAATCGATGATAAAATGGTATTGTGTAGAAGAATCTGATACGGTAAGGTACAGACCGATATCAAACCCTAATACATAGGCATAGTCATCTTCATTCCAACCAACAACACAGGATCCAAAGAGAACGCACTTCATAAGTTCCTCTTTCATTTACAGAATGCAGAACTGATAGGGAAAAAAAAAAAGAAGAAAAAGTGATGACTCACTTCTGAAGTCTCTCCCCAACATCTGAGATCTTTTTATCCCCCATATATATATATTGCTATGAACACTGGGAAGCTGATCAACACAACTGAAGCCAAAACGTAGCCACATCACTTCCATCTCACACACACTTTGGTCGTTCTCTCTTTTGGAGAGTAGGTTTGCTTGTTTTTTAATGCCAAAAAAATACTTTGCTCCTTTATAATAATGGCAAATGAAAAAGGTCTTCAGTTCACATGGCTGTTGATTTGCAAGCTAAGCAGAAATCTAAAGAAGGGCACGCAGCAGAATTTGCATTGTTTCTCATGCAGACCCCGTCAGGGCTGCTGCTGGAAAGTGCAAAACAGGAGAGAGGAAAGCGTTAAAAATAAAAAGGCTGAAGGCAGCAGCCATCTCAAAAGAGCAGTATTTTCATGTAATCGGAGAAGGATGGAAACACTGAATAGGACAGCACCACCTCACATCTACTCTAATTTTACATGATTGGAAACCTCAAGTGTTCCAATCACGCATCTTTCCGTGGGATGCAGCTACCTTCAAATCAATCACGCTTCCTTGAGCTGACTTCTAACCGCAGAACTCGGGCGGATCTTCGCATGTTACGAACACCTGAATGTTTCCTCCAGTTCTACAGCACAGACCACGACCCCATCCTGCTGTCACAACATCAGCAGTGTCCAAATGAACTATTTTTTAAAGACAGCTCGGGTGCATTCTCGTGAGCTGCAGTCACAGAAGCTGTGAACCTGTAGATTTACCTGCAGCCACGGTATTTCCTCTCTTTTCTTCTTCATTTCACACAAGCAGCTTATAGCAACAGGTTAAAGGCTCCACAGAGCAGAACGGAGCATCCAGAGCTGAACCTTGAGTTTGATCCAGCTCAACCAGCTGCGTTCAGATTCACACTGTAATATTCTCTGTGCTCTTATTTGGCATTCTGAACAAGGGTTAGACACTGCCAGGAAAACAGAGTGCAACACAGAGGAAAGAAAAGGAGAAATTCTGACTGAAGGACTCTCCTGATGACACTGAAGTGATAATCACCTTTATGTTCCCTTGAAAATAAGTTCCCCATTCATTTACTTTCAACTGGTTTGGGAATTCTCCTTCCCTTTTCAACGAGGGCTGTTTTTTACAGTGTCTGCTTCTCGTGATGTGTGCTCACACGCACACAGATGCTCTGTGAACAAACCCAAATCCTTCCCTCACTCCCTGAGCATCTCTGCAACCAGACAGCTGCAGGCTTCAGAGCTTCCCAAAAGCATCACCTGGCCATCGAGCCCGCTGAAAACATACAGAAATCCCCAGACTATTTTCCTCTTAATGCTGGCTGAGCTGGGGGTTGCTCTGTGTGTTTTTATTTCGTTGACCTGACCAGTTCTCCTCAGCCCACGATGTCAGAAGCTGCGTGCCCTAATTGCACTCTGTTTCTTTTGTATTTACCCTTTCATCCCTAGGAGAGTTCTGCGGTGCAATTCCCTGTAAAATTAGAGTTAACTTCATCAATAATCAATTTGTGCTTTCCCTAGGACTGATGTGCTGAGAGCCAGACCAGGCTAAGCTAAGCTGACAGGCTCTATTAAAGCACGGTACTGTCATGGAAATTGTGATCTTCACACAAGTGCATGTGACGGATACCAATTACTTTGCTCTTTTCCATAAAAACTCCGCATGACACAGGAGTTATTATGAATGACTGATAAGATCACTGAACGCTTTACATCATGCTTTTCAAACATGATTCACCCTTAATCACGGAGTAAGCGTAACTGCTTATCTGTAGCATCACGACCCGCTGCAGCAGAAGCAGATTAAGCCCAACACCTCCAGCCAAAGTTACCATCAGAAAGTGCTAATTACCATCACTTATGGAGACCAGCATCTTTCCTCATGACAGTAGAAGAACGTTTAATAATCTCAACATCTCCCCTTCAGAAGCATTAACTTATTAGACAAGAGATTCTTTTCCAGAAAGCAATTATTTTAATCAATGCTAAATCATAGAAGTCATCATCTCTTAACAACTGTCTTTAAAAGCAATTAACTACACAGTTGTTTCTAAACACCGTCAGATCAGCGCTGTCAAAGCCAAAAGGAGAGCTCTGCTTTGAGTACGAGGAGAAAGAATACATAAAGACTGCTGAAAAACAAAGGGGACACCGCGAAAATGAAACATCTTCATCACAGTTGTTGGGTTTCCTTACTAAAGGGCCCTAAACGCAAAACCTTAAACACGGAAAAGCTGTGATCGTTGCAAAACTTTCTCTCTAGGCACTCCTCGGATCACGCACTCTCCAAGAGAGAACAAGACAGCCATCTAGAGGGCAAAGCCTGTAGGTCTTTGGGTCATGGGGAGACCAAACGTCCAAGCCCACCACCGTGAGCTGAGTAAACCACCGGGCCATTATTCCAGTGGGCATCCCAGCATAACTCCCCTAGTAACCCAGATATCAAAACGTGACAACGCATGATGAGAATTTATATAGAAAGTACACATCTTCTTAAAAGCAGGATGCTCGTTACTACGTAGAGCATCATCCCTAATTGTGGATCTGTGAAGTCAGTTCTGCTGTATTCATCATTTCCTCTCCCAGCGCTGGCTCCAGGGCAGAACACAGCACAGTGAGGCAGGTAAGCAGCAGTGAGCATGGTCACAACACAGCTGCAATGCCCTAAGCAGCTCATTGCTGATCAATTGTATTAAACATCACATTCAGCCATAGGAGTGGAGAGTTTTGAGCTGAGCTCCTTTACAAGTAGCTATTTCTGGTGTGTATTTAAGGAATAACTATAGTAAGTTTATACATTTGGAGATTACAGTCCCCTGGAAAAGGATTCCAGGTGCTTCTTACTGCTCACTCAGCTCCATTCCCAGCAGTGGAAAGGTTTCAAGCACGTAGCAAATGGAACAGGCATCGTAGATTAAAAAAAAGATTCAGAGAACAGAATGATTATTTGAAAAAAGAGGAGGGAAGTCTTTCTAGAGTTTCATGGAACCACCAAGGTTGGAAAAGACCTACAAAATCACCCAGTCCAACCATCCACCTATCGCTGATAGCTCTCACTGAACCATGTCCCTCAACACTATGCCCAAATGTTTTGATTCAGACCCTGAGAAGTAAATAACCAGCATCACTGTTCTCCCTCTCTGGCCTGAGATCTCTTTTTGTTTGTTTTTGCAGATATATTCAGCCCATTTTGTCTCCTACCACAGATGTAACAGCCGTGGCACTACAGGTGCAGTAATGCAGGCTCTTCTAAGCCCATTTCAGACACCTGTGCATTGCCTACTGCAGAAAGATGAACACACACAGAACTCCCCCACCTCCCTTCCCACATCCACACCACTGAACAAAGGAATGGAGTGAAAAGAAATCACCTTTGAATTCAATCCAGAAGTCTTTTTAAGATGCTGCTTCTCACTGGCCTTCTAACACGACCCCTTTCCCAGTCTTGCAATGGTTTCAAATCTGGCTTTCTGACCGCCAGTAAAGCTATAAAAAGCAGAACATCTCCTCCTAACCCCATTAGGATAAAAGCTTAGAGTTTTATTATTCACTTTTAAGAAGAAGCCAAACTCCCCTAGGAAATACAAAAGGTGAGGACTTTCTCTGCTGGAAAGTGGATGGTTGCCTCAGAGCCATGCCTCCACCAGGCAGTCTGATAGAGGACAAGGGAAAGATCGAGGTTCTCATTTTAGTTAAGGAAAAAAAAACCAAAACTATTTATGTGTCAATTGGAGAGTATTATGGGTTCTTGTTTGTTTTTGATCTCTTATCAGTCTTCAAACAGCACTGAAGAAATCAAGGACTGCCAACCCAACTGACCAGCTGAGACCAACCAAGAAAACCAGTAACACTTAGGTAACCTACACCAAGGTAACATGTCTGGTCATCACTCTGTACTTCAGTGCTCCACACAGTGCTGTTTTCCAGAAGATATCAGCATCAGTATTTGCATCCAATAGCATATTAGTAAGGAAAGGACAACCAACACAAACCTGACCACCTGCCAGGCCACCAAAGCTCCAGCCTAGCCCCTGGCTGATCTCCACACAGTGTTTTTGAACAGTGTTTTGATATCACCTTCAAAGATACTCAGAGCAACTGCAAAAGCTCCAAAGATGGCTGGAGCACACTGCTGTCCCACGTGCCCCAGCCAACAGACACGTGCTCAAAGTGCTCGCCAACAGTGGGGACTGGAAGTGAGACTTGTGGTTTGAGCCACTGCTGTAGGGCGAGCACACACGTTGGGAAGCATGATTGCTTTCTCCTTGCTTTAAACAGTCATCAAAATTATCAATCTCTCAAACACACGTGCAGTAAAATTATTAATGGAGATATATGCATTCTCCTTATCGGTTTCAAATCAAGAAGCAGCAGCTAAATAAACCCAAACGACAGCAGAGGGGGAACAACAATAAGAGCTCTATCCTGAAGAAGGCATATCAGAAACGAGGTGTGGGCAGACCGCTCTCCAGGTAGGAGGAAAAAAAACAAACAAGAAAGACTCAGCACATACCTGTTACATGTAAGCCAGTTTCCAAAGGAAGGAAATCCTGCCCTGGGACTGCAGCAGGCTTCAGAGCACTCTGCTCCTCTCCAGATGAGCGCATTTTGAAAGTGAAGTTTTTAACTCCAGCCATTTGCTGTCGCTACTAATGTATTTGAAAACCCCGTTATAGAAAGGCTGCTCTAGTTCTAGTTAATTATTCCTCTCAATCATTTCCTGAGGCCAAGCTTCATTCCTGCATCTTGGAAGCACTACTCCTTAAAAACAACCTCCAGGAAAGTCACAGCTCAGGTTCTCTGCTCTGGACCCTACACTCTCCTATCCTACCCCCCCAGCACCATTCAGACCTCCTGCTTCAGGGAGCAGCCACCTGAACTGCTCCCCTTCCTTCTGAGCATGCCCGACTGCTTTTCTCCCCCTGCCCGACCAGGTGTCTCAGAGCTTAATCAGAATAACGAGGTCTGATTTATCACGCTAACTGCTGGGGGGAAACAGAAGAAGTTATGTTACCTAAAGGTTAAAAAAGCAGGAATGGAAATCTCGTATTTTAACACAAAAATGTGGATCAAAAAGAGAAATGAAGACAGCAGCTGGGATGGGCTTTCATCCTCCATCGCAGGCACCAGGCAGCAAGCATGGCTGTATTCCCTGCTACCAAAGCAGGACCTCACAATCCTCATCAGGGAACCTCATTGCATCACAAGGAAGCACTCAGCACCACTCAGTGACTGCACCTGCCCCACCTTTGCTGGCAGTGCTGGAGCAGAGGCTCAACAGCAGCTGAGCCTGCAATGAGCTCGGCCTGATTCATTAGCACAGCTGTAATTAAGGCCAAGTGGGATAGCAGCGTGTCATGAGCTCAGCAGGGAAAGAATGGGAACACTACTCCTTAGGAAAGATTTCTGGAGGACTTCTTGTAGCTGCATTACAAGGGTGCCATCTGCTGCCCGCTGGCTTTAAGTTGAAAGGAAAGCAAAGGTTGAGTAGGATTTCTGAAGACTCTTTGAAAAATAATATAACGAGGCATTTTTATTTGCTTATTAACGTAGCCCTGTTTGATTTGACTCGTTAAGCATCTCGCCCTCTTACAGAGAAACCAGTGCTACAGTTTGATCTTTTCTCATTTTATTAGCACAGAATCATGTACAGTGAAGACAAAGAGAGGAACGCACGTACCCAGAACATGAAAAACTACAAAAAGGGGAATGACTTGTTACCTCCTGTCATCTCGCCTCTCACTTCTCCCCTCACCTCGAGTACCTGAACAGTACCACAGACCCTGCAAGCCACAGAACCCAATCTTGCAAGCCTGTGGCACACCCTTACAAAACCCTGCAGTTCCGTTAGCAAAAAAAGGGGCCCAGGGTCAGAATAACTGCCCACAGAGACCTGAACTGGAGCATCTGAACTGCCAAGTCTCCTACCGACGTGAGTAAATTTGGAGCAAATCCTTTAGGTACACATAACAGCTTTAAAACAAAGGAGAAACGTTGAGGTGGTATGTGCGTACACCCTAATGTAAATGCAGGTATATTCAGTTGTACATAGTTCAATGAAAATCCATTCTATAAGCACAGAAGCAGTTTTGTGGCTATGTCTGACCACATAAATACAAACAGTCGCAGAGATTACAGTTACAGACCTTCTCGTGGAATCTTTATAGTGGCACTTGTAGTCAGTTGGTCCAGTGGCTTTGGAACACCTATACACACACAGGGATAGGCAGAGAGTGGCGAGATCTTTGTAGGCCAAAAGCCAAGCTTACTGCATAACAAGGCTGATGTACAATATGACATCTGCAGCAATATTACCAATAAATTAAATGAAGACTGCTCCGATAACACTTCCCATAATACAGCGGGCCAGCATTCATAAAAACACAAAGTATGCAATTCCATTCAGGTGGCAGGGTGACAAACGAGAAGCTGTTTGCCACAACACAGAGTCGACCCCTTGAGTGTCTGGTTTTACCAGCACGTTGTGGCACTGTGATATTCGATCCCTACGCACAGAGAACACCCCCAGATACTTCCCTAAAACTTGGCTCGATTACCAGCCAGAGGATAAAAAGAGGCCAGAAGCCAGCAACGCCGTCATCTCTCCACTCAGAAAGGGCTGAGACTGCTTGCTCCACTCCAGCAGATGGCAGTCCTTGCAGTTTAGTTAGCCACATGGTGGGTTGGTGAATAGGATTACTCAGATTTATGACAGCCACGTTTTTGCGTAAGAGAACGGGTGATTTATTTCTGATTTTAGCGCTGTCCTTCCGTCAAAGGGGGCACACTGAGGGGTCATCTGAAGGCAAAGCATCATCATCTCTTCAAATGAAACCACAGCTCAGCTCTCCAAGCAGAGAATGGTGAGAACAGAGCTCTGCCTTGCATCCACTGCACAAGCATGGATCCCAAGGATACCCCGAGCAAACTATGGAGAGTGAGAACTCCACGGACTGCACGGGTTTCACAAGCTGGCAACGTTTTGCATGACACAAGGTTAAACTGAAACAAACCTGGACATCCAACCGAACGACTCCAAAGGAAAAAAGGTTGAGCGACAGATCGGTGCTTCACATTAAAACCAGCTCAACCATTTTTTAAGTTTAGACTGGGGCAATCAGTCATAATCAGACTGCTAGATTAGGACTCCAAACTGAAATACCACTGCGCTCGCGATAGAGGTGGTTTCAAACTGACATCTCTAACACCACTGGCCTCAGAGTATTTTTACAGTAGTTTCAGCTGTCCGACACGAGTTATAAGCTGTGGTGCCACACTTAAGGCTGCTCTTCTCCTGTGAAACGCACTGCAGGCTTTCAGACTACTTTTCTCTTGTTCCACAAAGCTTTGGATTGAAGAGCTGACAAGTCTATCCAATGTCCTTAGGTTTCTTCTAGACCGCATTCCTGGGCGTGCCATTGTGAGTCACTGCTTTCAGACTGGAGGTGCTGGCTTGATGGTTGCAGATCCTGTGGGAGGCAACACCTACCTCAAAGACCTCGTGAATGGCTTTGCGGAAGCAATGGAAATTGTAGTCTATCAGACCTGTCAAAAAGAGGAAGAGAGGGGGAAAGGAAAAACCTCTCAGCTTGGCATGCTTGTGTAGTCAGTAGAACTTCAAAACCAATGTATGTTTCATTTAACACGCAGCTATTTTGATGCTTGCTTTAGTAGGAATTTGGATTCGTGGCATCTAACAGTCAGGTTTTCCTAATGCCAGACTTCGGATTGTCTCGGTTTACAGAATCAAGGTGCACATTTGGAATGCAAGGTTTGTACTTTAATTAAAGAGCAGATAAGGGGACAACTCAAGACTACCTACCCAAGAGAGACCTTACACGTGGAACAGTTAAATGTGATAGTACAGTTTGACCATCACTTTATCTTCCACTTTGATGGAATCAATGATGGAGTCCTAACTGTGCTGAGTAAAACTTGAGACCAAGTTCAGTGCAGTTAGGAGAATACATCACCTTTAGAACAGCCCATAAATGCCAAGGTAAACATCAACATCATTCAAGCCTGATCCTTTAAACATCAGAGTTTACAATTTCATTTCTATCCCGTAAGATATAAGACCATTCATACCAACTGTCTCCCACAGTTCCAAGCAACTATACAGTTGGTTAAGCCTGTAATATATTAAATGCTGCCCTACATTCCCACCATGTACTTTTCCAGCCCACCACTGTCGATTGCTGTGTTAAGAAGGTCACAGCAGTGCAACAGAAGTAATGGAGGATATGGTTATCACAACACGGTGCCTTGTCAGGCAGAACATAATAACTGACAGCACTGCAGCAGATGGTAATGACAAAGGCCTCATTAGTTACACAAGTAATTTCAACAGGAGGACGTCAATTAAGGCGATGATTCACAAGAACAAAAATAAGATCTCTTTATTTCTAGGAAGGGAGCAAATTCCTCCCGGAAGAAATGAAACAAATGTAATTATATGAAATTCAGGTGACTTACGAAGCCTTATTAATACCTCATAGTTGATAAAAATCATTAGGTAACAGCCACGCAAACGGGGGAAGCTCTTACCTTTGCGCTCAAAACTTTCTTCTCTAAGAATGCAAACTAATGCCAGAAACTTTGTGACTTCCTTTAAGTACAGGACCGTTGTGTTATTGAGCTTGATAATGGCCATCGACTCTTTATCATAAGCACTCCCAGTGCCATCTTCTTTTAACCTAAGGAAGAATGAGTTAATGCAAGGCACAGCTTAGCAAGGCACACTTCAGTAACTCCAGAGCAAACACTTGATGCCTGGCACAGGCAGGGAGAAGAATAATGCTCACACTGGATGGCAAGCAAGTGAAGAACTTTCAGCACAGCACTTAAGTGCAAATTTAAGTGGTGGGAATGATCTTAAGTTTCCTCAGCATTACAGGAAAGCCAGACCTAAACAGAAGAAAAGCCTCTGCTACATGCTGCCTACATTAAGTGAAAACAGTTACCAGCAAGCTATCAGAACGCATCCCTTGGATACAAACTTCCAACTGCAGCCATTCAGTCAATACTGTTTTCCTGGCAGGGCACAGGGCTCCTAACACACTTTACCTCCAAACCACAGAGTCAGTACTACACACTATCTCACAGCTCCCAGTGCCACAGTGACTGGTTTGAAGATTCTAAGGCAAAACCCATAAAAACAAAGCAACATCTCAGCACTGCGTCCTTCTACTGTATGAGATACTGATAAAACACATTACAGTAAGATTCCAATCCAAGCACTGGCCTGTTCAGTCACCTTGCCTTTTCAGTCACTTGAAGCAGCTCGTAAAAAAGTTAAAAGTAAGAAATATGTAGACTGTAGCATCTATGAGGTCACATATTCCACATATTTCTATGAGCTCATCTCATAACTACTTCAGGCAAGTCTCATAGGAGCACAAAGAGCTGTGGTAGAGACAGAACCTTCAGGCAGATTCACAGTGCTCACTTTCACGGGAGCATTAGACAATAAACTCCTGCCACGGACTGTTCAGAACTGATGCCATATAACAACAGATTGCAGCTAACAGAGCAATAAGACAAACCTTACAGTCAGCAAGGCCGGGGTGACCACGCCAAATGAGACACAGCAATACTCGTATTTTACACTAAATACTTGTCGAATGGATTCCCACAAACACGAGCAGAGGGGGGGGGGGGAAAAACTGATCACAAACTTAATTCAAATCGTTTGGCTTTACTCCAGTCCCTCACAGAACAAATGCACTCCACAGAGCAGCTGACAGCACACTGCAAGATGGTGCAGCAAGCAGCACCTGTGCAATCTGCACTCTAAAGCTTTTAAGGACTTTCATCCTAAGAGTACTCATCACTTACCCATATATACAGGAAACATCTATCACTACATCAATCATGTCACAGCACAACTCATACGACTGCATGTCCACAGGGGAACTGTCTGTTGCAATGTAGATTTTGCTGACTACATCGAAGAGAAAAGCTTTTTCAATGCCTGAATTCTTTGGAAAAAAAAAGAAAGAAAGAAAGAATTTGGGTGAATGTTTACATTCAAGTAGAACTGATATATCTTCACATTCTTAACAGCAGGAAGCATTTTAAACAACGAATTCAGAGGCTTAAAACAGAATCAAGATTTAGAGCAGCGTACACAATATCTGAGCAGAAGGAATTGCTTTTCTGTTCCACATATTTCACTTTGGATTCTGTAAGATCACCACTCACCGATATAAAGATATTTAGTAGATTTTCCAGTGTTGGCAGCTGTGGAATGAGCTTCTGTACCACTTTACTGAAGGCTTCAAATATTGAGTGGTCGTAGATGCTGGTCAAGTAAAAGCTGAGATAAAGGAAGGCAGGAGGGAGGAAGAAAAGAGAAGGGATCCATGAGTTTTGCCAACACTCAAGCCCAACAAGTTAATAGAGATGCTTTATCACCAATATCTGTAACCACTCTTTCAAGAAGCTCACTTAGGAGAGACAGCAGTGAATGCTACACGCTCTCCTCATCTGCAGGAGATGTGAGAACAGAGAGGGAAAATTGTGCAAACGCTTTCACAACACACTCAGCCTACCAGAACACGTAAGGCAAAGGAGATAAACGCTTAACTAGGTTTCAGAGAGTCCTTTTCCCGACCTTCTACTTTGTCACACCAATGCTGAGATAGTGGCCATGTTTACAGGCTCCACGAGGATCAAAACAGCAGTAAAAAGAGAAAGAAATGACATCTTGTTTTACAGGGGTCAGAAGAAGGTGCCCTAAAAAGCAGGCCAAACCTCAAGGACAAGCCTAAGCTTCACAAACCAGTTGTGCTGTGAAGCCAGCAGCAGGCAGTGCCAGCAGACGTGCTCCCTGCCCACCTCTCCAGGTCACCTGCACAATTTCAGCCTCATACACAAAATGAAAGCGGGGCAAGAGGATCACAAATCATGAATATGAGCTGATGAACAAGTCTGATGGAATCTGATGGCTGCTACCTGGCTGAAGTAAGGCAGACAGGGCACGATTCAGCAGAGCATTGTGTAGTTCTAAGAAATAAACATGACCTCATTCCATTCCACAACTACATGTCAAAGCCATTAGTCTGCATGCATCCAAGCAACAGCAGAATCACATTTGCAAGAATACATAACCCACCTAAGGTGAAGTTTTTCAAGCCCAGCGTCTGTGAGGTCATCATTAGCTCTCTGATGAATGTCCCTCTGAGTTTCTATTTTATGGTCATCTGATAAACCATCCACTTTATGAATAAAAACTTCAAAGTTCATTTCTGGGTTGACTTTGTAGGCCTTTGAAACAGTGATGTGGAGTCTCGTTAAAGCTTCCATATAGTCATCCTGTGAACAAGTTTTGGCAGGAATGAATGAAAAGGCTTTATCTTCAATAACTATTCCACTCAGCACAAAAACTTCATTTCACTTCTGTAATTAAACAGAAGTTTGGTAGGAGAGAATACCTTGGAGAATCAGAAATCCACGCAGCTTAGATTCTGTTTCATTAGCTACGCAAGGCTCAGTTATACAAAACTAGGCTTCACAGCAAAAGGTGGTTGTGCTTCAACTCCCAGCACAGCGCAGCAGTCATCTCCAAGACGGTCCCAACAACCAGGTACTCTCCATCGGTGCAACTCCTAAGTTCACTAGAGGCTACCAGAAACCTAACAGGGCCATTCCCTTGACATCGAGGGCAGAGCGTGCTGGCACTACATGAACTCCATAAGCACTCAAAAGCAGAGGAAAGAGATAATTGGGAAATTGAGATCATCTAGCAGATCAGATTCTCACTGCTCGTGAGGAAAAGGTAAGCTCAGAGTACTTGCCACTTCCCACCGTCTCCTCTGGGGATATCTGTTCCACATAATCAATTCACAAAACTAAAAGCAATTGCCAACACATCTCCCTCCAGACATAACGAATCTGTCACAAACTCATCTTAAAATATACTCCCGATCATTCTTCTCGCAAAGCAAAAGGAAACTTCTTCACAATTCTTAGGGATTTGTATTTACCTGAGCATCAATAACATATATTAGAGCACCTGTTCCTCTGAAGATCATCTCATAATCAAACGTCGGATCAAAAAAGTCCATCTGTCCAGGAAAATCCCAGATTTGGAAATTCACAAAGGAACTGTTAGAGATATCGTCCTTGTAGATCTTGTTGGTGCTTTCCAAGAACAGAGTCTCATTCGGAGACATTTTGTGAAACACCACCTGTTAAAAAGAACACAGATAACAGTCTTGACTTCGTCTCAGTGAAAGAGATCACGAGATTCAAGCCACGGAGCCTTTCACAAACAGGTTTATCCATTCTAAAGGCTTTTCATACAGTTACTTCAGTTGTTCCTCTTGGGGTACAGCTTCCTACATCAGCCAGGCATGTAACCAGCTGCCACCCAGAACTGAGCACTAACACGCAGCCCATCATTTTTCCAAGTGTAAGTAATGTCACTGCCTAAAGACACGGACATCCTGGGTATTTTCTAGCACAGTTTCTTCACATCTTGCTCTATCAGCCAGATCACATCAGGTAGAAAGCCACCGTGTTACCGGAGCAACTGCAAGCTCTTAAGAGCTGTTTAAGAGCTGTTGGTTCCCAGTTTTAAGCAAATTGCTTTAGTCTGGTGCTCAGCATTATGGCCCAACAGAATTGGACTGCTCCAAAGGTGCAACAGAGGTATAAAAATAACATCTCTCTTCCAGTGACTGGAATAGCTAAGCTGTTGCTTTCTGTGAGCAGCTGATCTATCTTTGTTGACCTTCCCCCTTCAAGTATCCTACAGGAACACTGGCAGCTCCCACGCTGGCTGGTAACCCACGTAGTGGTGATGCAATACGTTATTCTTGCTGTACTCAGAAAGCCCCACTAGGACTTCAGCCCTTTCAGGGGCAATCAGGACATTTAGATGTTTCAGTTACAGAATTCAGCCCCTAAAGAGACCACATGCCACAGACTCTGTCCGCCTGCAAGACAAGCAGCTGGGCAGGCAGCACAGCACTCGCTGAGCTCCAAAGCAGTACATCAGACTCGACTTCTAAGAATAAGGGGAAAGAAATGTGCTTCCTTGAGGCAAAAGCATGAGGAAACCAGGACCTGAACGAGGTTTTAAACAGCGGGATGTTTGTATGGAAAAGTGAGAACAGTTTTAGGTGGGTTCTGGCTCTGTTGCAAGGACTGAAAGCTCCATGGGATTTGAAGAACAGTCGTAAAGCGCTCTGGAGATCAGCACTCCTCCGGAGCTCAGCATCTCCCACAAAGAACAGGACAGAGATTGTGAGCAAAGCTCAAAGCAGATGAGTCTCTGAACAGCAACGAGCTCACCCTCCCTCCCAACACAGCGCTCTGCCTCAGACCGACCAGGACGCAGCCTGGATCAAATCCCATTTCTGCCACTTAGCATCTACCCCCACTCCTTCTGGCTTTACACCACTTGGATAAAGCGAAGGAAGAGGCTGTGGCAGAATCCATCAGGAAGCACGCAGCTAGCTCCGACACCGGGTGAGTGCCACCGGGCAAACACAAGCAGAGCAGGCAGGCCTGGAACGTGCTACGATGCTCTGAGCTTCTTCACTACGGCTCTGTGTTTCCAAGCATCCCTTCCGCACATCCATCCAGCGCTCTCAGCAACTTCCCAGCAGGCGCCTGGGGACGCCGATCCCCCTCGACTTCTAAGCCTAACAAATTTTGACTGCGAATAACCCGACGAACGTGCCCGTGACAGCCGACAACCGCGTCACCAATGAGTTAGGGAAAGAAACAAACCCATTTCAGAGCAAGCACCGCATCGGCGCACACAGCGCGGGGGCAGCAGGCCCTGACAGCGACAGAGAACCGCGAGGGCTGCGGGCAGCGCTCCTCTTCGGCTCGTTAAAGCCCAGCGGCGGGGCCGCCAACTCCCGCAGCCCGTTCTCGTCCTCCTGGGGCTGCGGGAGCCCAAGGCCCAGCGAGGCGGCCGGGCCGGGGGGTGAGGGATGCGGGGTGTGGGGGTACGGCCGCCCCTCACCTTCTGGATGGAGGACTTCCCGCTGCGCCGCAGCCCCATCAGCAGAATCCGCGGCTTCGAGTCCGCCCCGCCCGCGCCTCCCCCGGGCCCGCCCGCGCCTCCTCCGGCCCCGCCGGGCCCCGGGCCGCCTTCCAGCTCCGCCTCCTCCTCCTCCTCTCCGTAACCGAAGTCTTTAGGGAACGAGTCCGCCGTGCCGAAGCTGCCCCCCACCAGCGCCGGTTCCTCCGCCGCGCCCGCCCCGCCGAACTGCAGCGCCATGTCGGCCCGGCCCGGCACCTCCGCCTGCGCCGCAGAGCCCCGCCCCCTCGCGGTTCCTATTGGTTAACGGAGAGCCGCGCTTCGCCGATTGGCCGAAGGAGGCGGAGCGGTGCAGCGCTCCGGTCAGGCGGACGGGGTCACGTGACCGCGCGGGCGCACGTGAGCCGCGTCCCCACCCTCCCGCGGGCGCCTCCACGCGTGGCTCCGCCCGTGGGGTGCGTGGGGCGGGCGGCGGTTGCGCGGCCCCTGCTTCAAGACGCGGCCGTTAAGACGCTCCACACGTGACCGGGGGCTCCGGAAACCCAACAGCTGCGACGCGAAGATTGAGCGCTTCCCTCCCCCCCACGCCCCACGCAGCCCGTTCTCAGCCTGCCCACGTTCTCGCTTACTTCCCCCAACAGAGGTGACAGCCTGCTGCGGGCTGTTTCACTCTGGAAGCTTTTACACTCCCTCTTCCAGCTCGGGCCAAGCACAGAGATAATGCGAACCACCACCAGACGCAGCCCCACGCTCTATGTTTTTCCCTTTAAGGGGAGGTACCCACGCAGCGCCCGCACAGAAGAGGCAGCACTGCAGTTCTCAGGAAGCCCTTTATTTAAAGTCAAGGTACGAAAGGAGAAGCTTGCTGTTATTCGTCACGCTTCTCTTCTTGAGGCGGTTCGTACTGAGCCAGCTGCGGATTCAAAGAGAGGAACTGAGTTAGGTGTGACGCCCTGAGACACAGAGCACCGGAGGTGTTATGGTTCATGTCCCACACAGGTAAGAGGGTCCTCCCTCGGTAAAACCCTGCCACAGAGCCGTGCCAGGGCTCAAGAGCCAACACAGCTTTCCCTCCTGCATTCAGCCTTTGGAAAGCCTTCGTAGTAATCATTCCCTCCCCCCCCACCCTCCATTTCAGAGCTCCTATGGAACCGTAAGATCAGAAACAGATGGGACTGAACGATGAGATGGAGTTCCCCCATTTGCCTCCACACATATACTTTATAAACAAAGTCATTATCAAAAACGACACTCCAGGATGCAAAAAGCCTCCCATCAGCAGCTATGCACAGCTCTGCAAGGAATGGGATACCCCTCAGCCACCAGGCTGAACAACGTAACACTTATCAGTTATAATACAGCAGCTTCCCCTAGAATAAATGTCCAAGTATTCTTCTCGTCAAACACAGAAGTACTTAGGAATACTAAATAGACTTTTTACTTTGGCTTTCAGCTTTTTGTTTTCTTCCAGCACGGCTTCATATTTCGCTTTCATCTCCACCACTTCCAGGCGAAGTGCCTCTACTTCTGGATTCTCAGGAGCTGAAGCTCCCAGGTGATGCTTCAGAAAGCTGATATTCAGATGTTAAGTACTTCATCAGATAGACAAACTTAGAATCAGTGCTGCAGTAAACATGAGTAATCACTCGGATTACTCCCGTGCTTTTGTCCTACAGGATGAAAATGGAAAAAATAAGAAAGCTTTCCAAGTTCACTGGTTTATTCTACAGAAAGACACCAGTGCATACAAGACATTTTGCTACACCAACCCCTTTTTTCCTCTGGTAGCTTATCAATTCGTGTTCCAGACAGAGGAGACTGCTTATAGCAGCAAGAAACAACCCACAGAGGACAGAAAGGATACTCCAGTGCACTACTTGGTTTCTCTGGCTCTTCATATAAGGCTACTAACACTGCAAACACAAAATATTCAACAATTATAAGACATCCAGGCAACTCTAGTTCTTAAAACACATGCAACAGTCAGAATGCATGAAAGCTGCGTGCCATGCTTACAGTGTGCTCTTCCACTTCAGAAAACTCTCACATACCCTTCATTAGGGCAGAGCTGTACAGGAGGAAATACACCACCCCACACTTCAGCAGTTGGGCAGAAGAGATATTTAAATAGTCACCTCCTGTGGTGGGAGGATCATAAACACGGAACACAAAATGAGGGCAGGGGCACACACTTCCAAACATCTGCTTTTGTAAATGCCTCTCAAGTACTACTTGCAGGGAGCTTAAGTGCCTTCCTCCCAGTTCCTGCCACATGAATTGCACGGGCAAGTTGTTTTTAACCTAAGCTAGAAACAAAAATAGGTTGCCACAGGCCGAGCAACATCTCTTTTGCTGTCCCACAGGATGCTGTGCACTGCAATAGCACAGCCACACCTACAGGAAATCAAAGGGCCCCAACACACCTGGGGAAGGCTCAGCACAGAGCCCACCTCCCACACCACACAGCTGCTGCACTCTGTAAGCTGTGTGCTTTACCAAGCAGGAATATTAGTGTGCTTTTGGGAGGCACCTGAGAACACACGTGGATAATTTAGGGCAGTAAGCTGTAAGAAGAAGGTAAGTGTGCTGAGTTTGAATGACAGAATGGTCCAGGCTGGAAGGGACCTCTAGAGATGGAGTCCAACAGCCCTGCCAAAGCAGCTTCCCAGCCCAGGTTGCACAGGTGGGTCTTGAATATCTCCAGAGAAGGAAACTCTGAGCAGCCCGTGCCAGTGCTCTATCATCTGCACTGTGAATAAGTTCTTATACGTGGAACTTCCTACACTTTATGGCCATTTCCCTTTGTCCCATCGCCGAGAAGAGCCCAGCCTCATCCCATTACCTCCCACACCTCAGATATTTGCAGTCGTGGATCGGATCCCCTCTCAGCCTTCTCTCCAGCTCGCTCAGCCTTCCCTCACAACAGATGCTCCACGCCCTCCACCACCCTCACAGCCCTCTGCCGGGCTCCCTCTAGGAGATCCATCTTCCCCACACCCAGAACCGGACACAACGCTCCAGACCAGGCACGAATTCACCCTGAGAGCCACAACCACCCCCACCCCCCGCTCCCCCTCACCCTTGGTGAGCGTGTCCAGCACCCCCGACTTCTCCAGGTAGCGCCGAAACTGCTCCCGCTTCGAGTCCGCGGCCTGAAGGAGGACGCCCACACGGTCAGAGAGCCGGCGTGCCCCTACCTACGGCACCAGCGGCCCCTCCCCGCCGCCGGGCCCCGCCGCTCCTACCTTGTGGTGCGCCATCTACCCCGCAGCGCCCGCACCGCCCGCGCCCGCTTCCTTTATGGCGCCCCGGCTTCCTACCGCTGCCATGGCGACGGGGCAGGAAGTCCCGCCCTTCCCCGTGTTGATTGGCGGGAAGGTGGTGTGTGGGGGGGGGGTCTGGGTGGCGGTGATCTGCGCATGCGCGGCGCCCTCAGAGCCGCCATGGGATCATTGAGGTTGGGGAAGGGCTGTGAGGTGAAGCAGTGTAACCGTTCAGCTCCCGCTGTAAAACATGCGAATGTGATCCGCGTCCATAGAAACAGAGTCAAAGATGCTGATACAGCACCTTTAGATCCAATCAGCAGATGAAATCGATTAAAGGAGTAAAATTTCCTCACGGGGCGTGGAAGGGTAAACTAGGAACGGAGCTCTGTCTGCATCTCACACACTGACCCTGCAACAGAAGGTGCACTCCTCGAACCAATGTGTGGCAATGATGAGCGTTTCAAACACAGACCTTGCAAGGCCGGCCTGGAATACACAGAGGGATGAATCAGAGGGCATGAAGGAGGACAAACAGCCTTCATCCCAAAGGCCGCCTGAAGATTCCTTCCACCCCCTTAGCGACTGGCCATGCAAGTGTAGAAGAATAAAGTGATTGACCAAAAGGAGGAGGGGACTTCAAGAAATTTTCAATAAGACACTGTATAAAAGAAGAGGGAACCGTCTTCTCGGTGTGTTGTTGGTGGAGCGGAGCCTCCCCGGCACACCCAGCGCTGCTTGCTTATTGCTTTTCACCTTTTGATCGTGATAAAATATTCCAAAAACTCCGATTGGACTTTGAGCATTTATGACACCACTAAACCGTGTCCCTCCACGCAGCGGCCAGTCGTTCCTTCAACACCCCCGGGGTCAGCCACTCCACCGCCTCCCTGGGCTGTTCATTGCAGTGCCTGACCACCCTTTCTTAGGGTTAATATTTCCTAATGTCCAACCTGAACCTCCCCTGGCACAGCTGGAAACCATTCACTCCAGTCCTCTCAGTAATGACATGAGAGAAGAAGCCAGCCCCCAGCTCACCACAGCCTCCCTTAGGAAGTTATAGCGGGCAATAAGCTCTCCCCTGAGCCTCCTCTTCTCCAGGCTGAACATTCCCAGCTCCTTCAGCCTCTCCCCACATGGCCTGTGTTCCAGACCCCTCACCAGCTTTGTCCTGCTGTTACATGTGTGAGAGCTGTGGTTCAGAGCCCCACAAGGAAAGCAGCCAGCCCCACACCCCCCAGCCCCACACCCCCAGCCCCACAGCCACCATTCAGCATCCTTTCTCATCTGCCAGGCTCTCGACACGGTGTTGTCTTTCTCCCCTTTAGGCTGCATGGTGAACACATGCCGTTTTATTATCGAGGTGTCAAACGTGTGCAAGCACGGGATGTGGCTCACAGACACCACAGGGATTCAGTGCAGAAAGAGCAAAATGGCACCGGTACCTATTACGTGTCCATGGTGTCAGAGCCCGCAGTTACACTGAGCTGGGAGCATGAATACGCGCAGAATGAGAACAGAGATAGAAACAGCAGCTGCTGGAGGAAAGTGTATAGTGAATGCTTTTAATGACGGTCACACTTCACGTGGATGCTGCCAAACGGCTGCGAGCAAAAGCACCGTTCTGGTTTCTGTTCTGGTTTCTTGGCTCCTGTACTGGATCTTTCTCACAGCCCACCCCACAGATCTCCAACCCCTCTGATCCTCTGCTGAAGGAGACAGCGGTGATAATGCTGAAGATGATGTGCATTGTGGAGTTAAATCAGTGCCGTGGATGAACGCTTTGTTCGTTTCATATTCAACAGTTCGAACTGCGGAACGTGTTGGATGCTTTCCTTTCTAACAGCCACCAGCTGCGTGTTTGAATTCTTGGATTAAGAAATGTTATTTACTGACGATGATTTTCTCTCAGTGCCTTCTTTCACCTGATTTCATTTACTGATCTTCATAAAATACATTTTTGGACTGTAATTTTGTCTTCTACTTTTGTCCGGCTTAAGTGTTACCTGCTATAATTTTAATCCTGACTCCTCCTCCTGTGTGGATTTCTATGTGGATTTCTATGCTGTACGTTTTCAGCTGGCAGGTTAATGCAGAAGCTTGAGGTTTAAGCCATCGCTCCGTCGCCCACGAAGCAAGCAGATGATCCAAAAGTCACTCAGCTAAAAGCAAAGGGCCGCACAACTTCTATCTTAAGCTCTGCGGAGGGGCTGGTTAACGCTGAATGAGGAGGATGCTCCTAGCTGCTCTGCTTCTATTGCAGAGTCCAGCAGTTATCTGAGCACGGTGCTTGGGCAGCTATATCTGCAGGTCGGTGGGTGCCCTCCGACTGCTCGCACTGCTCGACAGCGACAGGCGCCCGGACAAGGGCAGGGGCTGAGGGCTGCCACATCCCCGGCTCTGCTTGGAGCCAGTGCTGGCTTCCCCCACCGAATCAGGGGTGTTGGGGCGACTGGGGTGCCGGGTGTCAGCTTTGGGGGGCATTTGGCCTTGGCTGGTGCTGAGGCTGCTCCGTCTCCTGCTGCTGCTCTTTGGGAGGGAATTTGTGGAGGATCCGGCGCTCTCGGCCGCTGCGGAGCAGTTCCAGGAGGAGACGATCCCGTGTTGTCTTCTGAGGCTGGCAACAGGGAAAGGCTGCAGAGGGGGCTGCGACAGCATCTCAGCAAAGCTTCTTGAAGCGGTATCTGCATTCTGAGTACCAGCAAGGAAGTGTTTCTGATCAGCTTCTTTCTGGGAGCTACTCCTTTCAGTGCCGGGCCTGCCGAGCAGACCTTCACTGCAATGTGTGCTAGCATTCTGACTCGGACCAGCTACAGCGTTTGTAGCTGGCCTTTTCTTCAGCAGTTTGTTCTCCTGGCTGTGGTGGGTGTAATTGCCTCTGTTTTCTGTGTGGTTATTTTGGATAGACTGGAACATGGGAGGAGAGTTTAAGACCGGGTAGATGGCAGTGTCGGTTTGCTTTTCCATTAAAAAGGCATAACCGCTAAGCACGGAAGGGAGAGTTTTTTGAGGAGTTGCAGATATTCCCAGAGAAGAGCGGGGTATCACAGAGTATTTCTTTGATTTGCTTGTGTAGAAATTGCCGCGGTCGTCCTTGTTTTCCTCCTGCCCACAAAGACCTATTTTAATTTTTCGGAATCCGAGGTGGATAATTTCCAAGACGTTTAAAAGCAACGACACAGTCGCTATGGACTGCATGAACAGTATGAACACTGTCTTTTCTGTTGGTCGTGATACAAAGCAGTCGACCACGTTTGGACATGGATCCCTCTGACATTTATAAAGGGGATCCAGGCGGAACCCGTAAAGCAGATACTGCCCAATCATAAAACCAACTTCCACTGCAGATCTCGTGAAAATATGTATCACGTAAGTGCAGAGCAACGAACCTCGCAGGGGTGCTTTGTTCAGCTTCCTTTGGTCCAGCTGCCGGAGTTCCCTCTCCAGCCTTTTCCGATATTCCGTCATTTCTAATTCAGTGCTTTCAAGCTCCACTCTCACCTGAGCTTTCTTCTTCTGTCTCTCTTTCTCTAAGGCTCTTAGTCTGTATAAGGCGTGACCCATATAGACCAAAGAAGGGGAAGACACAAAGATGACTTGCAAGACCCAGTATCTTATGAGGGAGATGGGAAAGGCCTCATCATAGCACACGTTCCTACAGCCAGGTTGCTCGGTATTGCAAATAAATTCTGACTGTTCATCATTCCAGACGTCCTCGGTGGCCACTCCGAGGACGAGCATTCGGAACACGAAGAGGATGGTCAGCCAAATCTTCCCAATAATAGTGGAGTGGATGTGGACCTCCTCCAGAATGCCTCCGAGGAAATTCCAGTCTCCCATGGCTACCGTGCCATCTTAACACTAGAACATATGAGAGAACAAGCATCACATATTGTAAAAGCTGCAGCCCTTCCTGAACTCATTACAAAAAAAAAAACGACACCATCCCATGGTGTCAATCACAACATGGCATTCCTTGTTGGCATTGTAAGCATTATTATTTCTCAGCTGCAAGACAAGAAATGCATCATCCTCCTGAGTCTGGTTTATCATTAAAGGACACACAGAGAAGGATGTAACTGAGGCACGTAGCACCCCCTGGGCGTCTGAGACAGTGGAAAATACGCTACCTGGCATCCTGAGATCAGCTTCCACATCATCCAATAGATCCCACTGTGAGAGAGGTATGTTTATCTGCAGGATCCCCGAGAAGGTGATGAGGTTTGATTTATTATTTGCAGACAGAGTAACACCTCCTGGCCCTCGTTTTCAATGTTGTGAGCTCAGTGTTGCAGCTCAAGCGATGGTTCTGTCCAGTTAACGTTCTGCCATAAAATCTGATTGCACTTAGGATCCCGGGAGGAAAGAAAGCGCAATAAAAACTGCAGCGATACGTTTTTAAAAGTATTCTTAAGCATATGATTGAGAGCAGCCAGCTGCTTTTTGTTTGTGGATGGCAATGCTAAAGAAATAAATCAATCCCCATCGCCAGTCCAATTCCCTCTGCTCCGTGTGTCTCATCTGTTTGTAGATATAACTTTACTTTGTTCGGAGCACATTAGAAACAGAATCGTCTGGTTTTTTAGGACGTAGGTCCTTTACCACAGAGTTTCCAGTGCAAAAGTAATTAGTTTTCACACTGTAGAACAAGAATATTAATCAAGTGAATGGATGTTAAATTGCTGTGGCTGCGATACTGCAGACTACAGAGGAAGTGTTACGCTAAGTCCGCTATTAAACATGAAAATGCACTTTCACGTTGGCAGACAAATAGCTATTAGACATCACAGAAGATAAACGAATCAAAAGAAACAGCACGTTAGAAGTCAAACATACCTTTCTTTACAAAAAAGGGGACAGGTAAGCTCTATGGTATCCAGTGACAAGTGACAACCCCTGACATCTTCCATCCATGTGCGCCGATTTCGCGTTCTGAACGGTATTGTGTCACCAGCAGTGCAGCTGGGGGAGCGCAGGCTCTGCACATTTATATTTGCTGGGGATGGAGGGAGGAGAAAATCAATTTGTTGGTCCGTCTGCTCCAGCTCCGAGCACAGTTTAACAGTGACCAAATTAACATTTCCAGGGGGGAGGGGGGAAAATCACCTCGAAAAAAGGGCTGGAAATGAGAAACGCACAGCTCGAGCTTCCTTCCAGTTACGCTCCCTTTTAACCTCTGCTGCTCCTTCCAAAGGAAAGAGGGACACTCGCTGTGTCAGAGCTTCCCTGTGCGGGCAGAGACGTGGCCAGGTCCACGAGCAGCCCGACGTGAGGCTGAGATGTGGCACTAAGCTCTGTGATGCTCCTTTAGGTTCCTCTGCTCAGTGCCCTGCTGAAGTGCATCGCTGATACAAGTGCCCTGTGTAGGATGACTACACTTCCTCTACAGCAGCTCTGAAGAGCTCATCAATACCTTGTCATTTCGGTCTGAGGATCAGTCGATAGGTCACGTCCGATTTCACAGCTCGGTGGCAGTGCGGGGAAGCACTCGATTGCTCTGGCTGTGCCACCAGTGATTCCTGGTAAGCACTTGCAGAGGCTTTGGGGCATCCTCCTGCCGCTGCTACAGAGAGATCTTCATCCACCTAAGCAGCCCACGGACACCTCCCCACCTCTACAAAGGTGCTGATGCTCTGTTTGAAAATCTCAAGAGTCAGAGGAAGCGTTAGAAGCACCCAGTGACAACTTCACGGCAGCGATGTGCTGCTCTGTGCTTTAGTGCAGGTACTTTGCAGTACCTGTACTTTACAACATGGGCTGTCACGCCAACACTCAGCACTGAGCAGTGCCAGGAGGACAGAGCACTGCTTGCTAGAGCAGTTGGGTTTGCTGCAAAATACCCCCCAAGCTTTATCCAACTACTATAGTGCTTTCTTAGCTCAAACTCATCAAATTCCTTTGATTGGGGAAGTATTCTCCCAGGACCTTTTCATTCCTATTCACGAGCAACGTGCACTTCATGTACAGAATTGATTTTTCTTTCCTGCTCAATCCGTCTGACCCACAACAACCAACTGGAGAACGAGAGCACAGACATCAGCGACGCGGCTCTCAGCATAGCGCAGGCTCACTCCCATGGTTCTGTTCCCATGGTTACTTCAGGGTCACAAAGGATGAACTGCGATACTGATAAATTCGGACGATCACACTGCTCGGTATCGCCCACGATTGCAAAATGCAGCGCTGCTGTGTTAGGAGGCAGATGGCAGTGCTGTGTGGAGACACACTGCTGGCAGTCCAGCATTCTCAGCACTGCTGTGTGGAATCAACTGCTATTGCAAACCAGGAGGTGCAGGCTGCTGGGTCTGCCTTCCCAAGCACTATTTCTGAGGATGCCCTGGCATTCTACTGAGGGGTTAAGGTGATTTTTGGTCATCGGTTATTTTTAAGCTCACTTGTGACATCTCTACCTGGAATTTCATGTCCGTTATTCCTCACTCCCTTGCAAAGATGTGAGGCAGCAGGGCACCCAGCACTCCGTGCTGAGGTGCTTCATGGTGAGAGACAGCTCAGTAACATTCAGGACTTCCTGGCCTGTGAATTTTGTAGATGAAAGGTGGTGACATTTAAATCTCATTCCTACGGCCAAGAAATACCCGACCTGATGTACCTCAGCATCTTCAAACAAAAGGCAGTCGGCACTGAGCAGCAGCAGCTGTGCCAGAGCAGGAGGGCAGCAGCTGTGGCTCTGCAGCTGCCCTGTGCCTCTCAGGTCCAGGTGCTGTGCTTCACCCCATCGAGGCAGTGCCTCTCTGTTTTGTAGGGGGTGCAGAGCTCAGCCTCCACCAGATCAACCTTCAGACCCCAGGAAAGCAACGGAGCGAGTCCTCCTGGAAACTACGACCAACCAAAGGAAGCAGGGGATTGGGAAAAGCAGCACGGCTTTACCAAAGGCAGCTCATGTCCGAGCAACCAAGATAACACCATCGGCCAAGGCGTGGGAGCAGTGCTCATCGTTCACCTGCACCACAGCACACTGCTCCCCACAGCCTTCCTGGGGACACAGGGATACAAGCAGGGCAAGGAGGGGCCATGCTCAGGGCACCCAGGGCTGGGTGCTGAGGTGGGGAGGGGGGGGACGGCCGTGGGGACCCCCGAGATGAACCACACAGGGCTCAGCAGAGACCAGGCTGCACCACACTGCCTCATTGTTCTACTTGTTTATTCAGACATCGGAATTAAACCAGTGCACTATTCGAGGAATAAGATGGGATTAATTCTGAATTAATGAAGAGCAGCTCTTATTCTCCCTCCCTGGAAAAAGCGGAGCCAAGTGGCAGTTTGCAAAGCGCTTCCTTCCTCCTCTCTTAAGATCTCCCCCCCAGCTCCACCCCAGCTCTCAGTCTTCTTTGAAGCTCAGCTTGTGCCTCACCTTCCGTGCCATGTATGCGGCCGTGAGCACAGAGCAGGTCACGGTGAAGAGGCACAGGGCAGAGAAGTGGTGTGCCAGGTCACCCTGCAGCAAGGAGTAGATGTGCCTCCTGGACTCGTAGTCCAGCACCACGGCCTCGATCTGCGCCAGCGTGCAGAGCACCAGGCAGACGTGGAAGATCTGGTGGCTCTGCCCAAAGAAATAACATTTCCCAGGGAGCAACTTCTCCGGGTAAGGATGGGAGAAAAAAAAGGCACCGATGAGGAAGAACAGCACCTGGCACTTGTGATACAGCAGGGCCGGGTCTGTGTGCCCCGCAGACGATGCGGTGCAGATGCGGTGCACCACGGGGCTGATGTCCAGCAGGTAGGCCAGGCCCGAGGGCACCTCCTGGCACAGCCTGCTCAGCAGCCACGCTGACTGGTGGTAGTGGTACTTGGCATAGCACGAGCCTGCACACGACAGCCAAGCCAGCAGCGCAGCTGTGGGCATGAAGAAGCCCCGGATCCTCTCGTGCCAGCTGGGCTCGATGGCGTAGTAGTAGTGCACCAGTGCGCTGCCGTACTGGTAGATGGCCACCCCAACGTAGTCCATGAAGAAGAAGCTGTAGTGCCAGAACTCGGACTTGGCCTGCAGGAGGTGAGCGAGCGTGCTGAACGTCAGGTAGGTGATGGATGCCGTGATGATGATGAGGAGCGGCTGCGAGTGCGGGTCCTGCCCGAAATCCACCCTCTGGGAGAGCTGCTGGAAGCGCAGCAGCAGGATGAGCGTGGCCACCAGGTGGGTCCACACGTTGATGGCTTCGTTGTGCTGCTGGAAGAGCGTGGAGAAGTAATAGCGCCAGGTCTGGTGCACCGGGCGGTAACCCGTGTGGATGTAGGGCTTCCAGAAAACCCTCGGCACCTCGGAGCTGCTGACAGTGGCGGGCGGTGGGGCCAGCAGCTGCGGGACCTGGCGCACGCTGATGAAGAGGCGGCTGAGCTTCTCTGCCATGGCACAGCCGCACTGCAGCTCCCACTGCTCGAAAGCACCTGGAGACGAAAAGACAGTTCTGCTGTGGGCTTTCGTAACGGCTTCAGGAAAGAAGCCGCCTTGAAGGCGTGTTTAGTTTTACTTTTTCTCTCCCCTCCAGCGCGTAAAATCCTGCGTGACCAAAGAGCGGCCACATGGCAGCTGAAATAACAGAATCACCCCAACACAGCCGTGTTGGAATGGAAGGGATGCTTCCATGTAGGTGACACCATCTGGAAGAGCAGAGACTGTAATTAACCCTCCAGGACACACGGGCTCCTAGTTAAGTGCAGCTCACCCCCTGCCTGCAGCTCAGGACGTTCTAACAACATCCCCCTCCAGCAGCAGCCCCAGCTTCCCCTTGCCTGCACTTGTGCTCTCAAGCACAAGTCAGATGAGACTCAAGGAGCAATGTCCCACGAGCAGCTGTCCTGCTCGGCATCGCCACCGAGAGCACAAATAACTGCAACATCAGAACGGGGACGTGTGAGTGAGCTGGTCTGCGTTCTCGCCGTGGTTTCCCAGCTCCACGTTTTCCATGTGGCTTCACACAAAGGCACAGCAGCCTGAGTGAGTTTGTCCGGTTGCATCACTGATGTCCAGCAGAGTGATCTCTATGAGCAAGCTTCCCATATTTACATTTTTGCAGCTGCTGTCCCTGCCGAGATAAAGGCAGCCTTGCAAGTTTGTTCTGCCTCTTCACAGTGCTTTTAAGGACTGAACAGAACAGAACTTGCTCGAGGTGATCCCCCACCCCACTCGTTACCCACTCTTGCTCAGACAAGTTTGGAAGAAGCCAGCCCAGCTCCGGTGCTGCTTTAAGCCTCAGCTCCTGCCAAGTTCGGCTCAGCCAGGAAAAAGCCCTTCAACGTTTGGAAGCGGGAGGGGGAGGGGATGGGACTGGAATTAAAAACAAGAAACAACAGCAGCACTAAAAGAAAAAAAACAAAAACACCCACCTCTAGAATTTCCTCATCAGAATGGAGCAGATCGGTGCAGGACTCACCCCTGCCTGAAGCTGAGGAGCAGAAATGCAGACAAAAATCAGCTGTTTGCTGCTCGGCTTCCCTGTTAAATGCTCTTTTCCCCACCTTGCCCGGTGACCGAGACACTGCACCAACAGCAGCCACCGGCACACGGCGACCCTTGTCCTTGGCTCGACCTCCTGTGGCCCGGGCAGGGCGCCCGGGGAAAGCCAACTTTGTGAACCTGCCCTGCTCGCAGAGCTGCTGATCTCAGACGGCCGCGGTGCCGCCAGGGAGATGCTGGCAAAAGCGGAACAGTGCCTGGGTGAGGCCGATCTGACCAGATCTTTCCAAAACAAAGCCCTGGTGTTATTGCACGGAGAGCTCGCCCTGTGCCCCTGCATGGGGAGATGGCTCAGCTCCGGACCCGGGAGCTGCTGGGGCGAAGCCGGGTGAAATCTGTGCCCAGAGCAGCCCAGCACGGGCTCTCAGAAACTTGCCGGAGCGGGACTTAATCTACAAAGCTCTTCCTGGCTGTGAAACCCGAAGCAGCGCTGGGTACGAGCAGAGCAAGGTTCACACACTGCCAGCAATCACTAACCCGGCTCGAGCTCCGAATAACAGCCCCCACACAGCCGGGAAACGTCCCCAACGCTGCCTCTAACCCCTTTAATTTCCTGCGGAGCTTCCCTTGCCCCAGCAGCATCCACCCACCCACCGGATCCCGCTCAGGGATGCAGCCGCAGCCACAACCGTTCTCCGCCATCAAACCAGCCCAGCTCCTCGGCCCAGCTCGGCACGGTCCCCCCCTCCCAGCTCCCCCCAGAGCTCCATCCCAACCCCGGGCCCTCCCCTTCCCCACCCGCACCTGCGGAGCTCGCCCCGGAGCGTCGGTTCCGACGGAGCGTCCGCAGCGCCCGCCCCGCCCCGCCGGGAAACACCGCCGCCCCGCGGGGGTGCGGAGGGCACAGCGCGGCCCTCGGTCTCCGCCCATCGGAAAGCCCGGTTCGTTGCGTCCTCTCATTTCTCCCCTCTCCCTCGGTGAAGCTAACGAGGTTTCAGGCACGGCCAAGCGCGAGGTTTTGCGCTTAGGCATGGATGGAGAGTGGAAGGGGCGGTCCTCGAGAGCAGCCCCGCAGAGATGGACGTGGGGATGCTGGTGGGTGAAAGACTTCACTGAGCCAGCTGTGTGCTCCTGCAGCTCGGAAAGCAAAAGGGATCCTGGGCTCCGTCAGGAGAGGGGCAGCCAGCAGGGACGGGGGGATTGTCCCACTCTGCTGTGCTCTTGTGAGCCCCCCCATCCAAGAAAGGCAGGGAGCTGTTGGAGTGGCACAAAGATGCTCAGAGGGCTGGAGCACATCCCCTACAAAGACAGGCTGAGGGAGCTGAGTTTGTGCAGCCTGGAGAAAAGAAGGCTGCGGGGTGACCTCACTGCAGCCTTTCAGGACCTAAAGGGGCCCATAAACAGGGAGTCAGCTCTTGGAAAGGGCAGAGAACAGCAGGACGTGGGGAAGTGGTTTTAAGTTGAGGGAGGGAAGATTTAGGTTGGATGTCAGGGGGAAGTTCTTTACTGTGAGTGGTGAGGTGCTGCCACGGGCTGCCCAGAGAGGCCATGGATGCCCCATCCCTGGAGGGGTTCAGACCGGATCGGATGGGGCCCTGGGGCACCTGCTCTGGTATAAAATGGGGAGGTTGATGACCCTACATGTGGCAGGGGGTTGGGAATTCACGATCCTTGAGGTCCCTTGCAACCCAGGCCATTCTGTGATCCTATTCAGCCTAGAATAAGGCTCCATCATTTTTGTTACTGCATCACAGACCATCGAGCTGTAGAGCTCACGCAGTCCTTTTTAAACAACTTTTCCTTCCCCCTTTCAGAGAGCATTTCTTCCAGTTTCCTGCCTGAGCACAAGGGCAGCATTTTCCTCCTCCTTGCTCAGATTATCCCCTCCCCCAGTGCTCACCTCCCCCAACTTCACTCCCACCTCCCAGCTCCTCCCCACCTAGTGCAGCTCCATTTATGCTCACAACCAGAAGCCACAGACAGAACTAAGAGGAACAGAAGGGCCCCAGCTTGCACCTGACAGCTTTTAGCAAGCCAGAAACTCGTGTTTTAAATGCCTTTGTGCTCCTAGTGCCACTTGGGTCCTGGCAGCACTGTCATCCTTCTCTCCTGCCCTTTGGAAAGAACAGGGGGCTTCCAGCACTAGGGGTCCTTTTTCTCAGACAGTTTTCCACCCTCTGACTATTAAAATGTCAAAGGTTGGTGTCAGATGATCCAGGCACGAAGTAAAGCCAAACAAACACAGCAGCAAGCCTCAAACACCAAGGACATAGCTGGGGGAAGGCAGGATGGGACATCTCAGAGCAGAACACTGCTCACAATGAGAAGGGGGGGGTGGCTATTTACTCACACTGTGACCTTGTCTGTACTGCAGAGCAGCATGAGCTCTTGTGGATGTGCCAGACTCAAGCCGTGGAGGAAGGATGGTTTTTTGTCTTTTAAGAAAGCACCTGCACAACACTGCAGCTCTCCTCCTAGAAAGCATCTTTACTCACAGCACAAGTACAGTTGTATCTGCTTCACATCCCAGTGAAACAGACATGGCATGCATTTCCGTGGGCAGGAGCTATCTTCAGACTCGCCCTGCAGCAGTTCACTCCAACACATCTGCAGCAGACATCAAATTGAAAACGATCCTAAACAGCGTTCCCTGTCGGGGGGAGGCACACAATGCCAACACAGAACAGGTCTGGCTTTTACCAAAACTCCGTGACACTGCAGGAAGTGGTACACAAGTCCCAGCTCAATAGCACAAGCCATCATCCAGAAAGCCTCACCAAAAAAACAGAAGGGTCAGATCAGAGTCATGTGGCAACAAAGATGCGTTTGTTGAAGCATCAGCATCTGAAGGGAGGTGGTTCTAAACCGCTTCAACAAAAACACACAACAGCTGACAGCCGCTGAGGTGTCAAAACAAAGCTCTCGTTGTAAAACTGAGACAATGAAAGCGCTCTAGGGGAGAGGCAGTTATGCAGCACGCCCGTGGATGTAAGGAAAAGTGCTGTTACAGAGCTTTCCCCCCAGCGCTGGGTGAGGATGCCTGCTGCAGGCCTCAGCCAACTGTTTATGCCACTTTCAGAAATCATTCTCGTGATAACAGCACTGTGCAGCTTTATTTAGTCACTCAGTTACAGCAGTATTTTAAAAGACTGGGACAGTCTAATTTTCTTTTTGAAGTGTAACAGATATTCAGCATGGAACGGTATACTACATATTCCTTTCACAAATGTCTTACAGAGCTGATACAGTACTAGCCATCAATCCAGCAGCAAGCGCTCTGGAGTAGAAAAGGATGCAACAAGATAGCTACACTGGAAAGACAACCTTAGAAAAAGTGAAACATGTAAGGTCTCCCCTCTAGTCCCCAAAGAAAGCATACAGTTTGGATCTAACTTTACAGTTCTACATCAGTTTCTAGAAACTTAAAAGAACAAAACCGAAAAAGCAAAACCACTGGCCAGTACGGTCTTTGGATATTTAGAGGAGGGGGAGAATGTCAGTTTCCAGAATGAAGTCAGTTGGTTTCGGCCTCGCCGGGGTCTTTGCCTTCTTTGTTCTTTCGAACCTCTTCAATATGCTTATCCTGAAAGACACGAGCGGGATGCATCAGCCCCCCAAGGCCCAGAGGCAGGGCACACAGCACAGCAAGCCCCAGCTGGCTTCCCAGCCCTCAGCTCACAGCAGGATTCCTGCTGAGGGTCACTGAAGAAGACTACAGAACGAAGCTTATTAATAGAGAGCAAGCAGCCCACTGCCACCCCACCTCCCCAAAAGGAGCATTTCCAGAATCCTCTGTGGACTTAATGATCTTATTTCAAAAGCAGAACACCACAGAACACCCAAGGGTTTCTGCTTACTCTCTCACTTGGCCATTTACTTTGTTCCATCTATCTTTATCGACACATCCCCTCCCAGACGCAGCCAGGACTCCTCACATACCTTCTCCCTCAAGCGTTCCAGTTTGGCAGCCATTTGTGCCTCACGGTTCTCTTTGTTCGCTTCCATTTTGTGGGTCAGCTTCTCCTCTGCCATTTTGCTGAAGTTGTTGTTCTCTTCAATCGCTTTCTGAAGCACTTCTTTTTCATGCTCTCGCTTCTCAGCTAGCTGCTTCAAGACTTCTGCTTCATGAGACTAAAAACAGACCACGTATGTTTTGAACACAAAACCAGATGAATGAAGACAACCACAATCCTTCTGCTTGCAATTTCTGAGCAGAGATTTTCTGCTGTTTTCTCCAGAACAACAAAACTTCCTGACACAATACAAAGCTCCCTGGTACTTTCTCCACCCCCATAGCCCATATTTCACTATTATAGAGCACACAGGAAAGCAAATGTCTATTGTAACTCAAGTCTTGACAAGTGGGATACTTCCTCTAAGAAAGAGTGTGGTAAGTCTTCTACTCAGCAGAGACGGTTGTTTTTTCGCAGTGATGTTTGGTATGATGTTACATTTTGATTTTAGGAGAAAAACAGCATTGATAACATATCAACATTTCTAGCAGTTGCTAAGAAGGGCTGTAAAGAAGCAAGGGCATTTCAGTTCTCTTAGCTTCTGCTGTTGTGCCAGCAAGACTGGCACGGAGCTGGGAGGGGGCAGAACCAGGACAGTCAGCCTGAAGCAGCCAAAGGGATGTTCCATACATGACATCACACAGAAAGTAAATGTAAAGAACAGCAAAGTTCACTGGTGGGTGGTGAGCAACTGCTTGTCTTATACACACACACACTGACCATAACTATATCCCTTTTCCCCCCTCTTCCTTTTCCCTACCTTAGTAATTTTTTTTTTTTTAGTCTCAGTTTGAGTTCTACTCTTCATCCAACTCTCTCTCCCATCCCACTGGGAAGAAAGAAATGACCACATGGTGCTTCACAGCCTGCCAGGTTAAACCACAGCGGGATATCTGATGTTAACACCTTCATGACTTCCCTAGAACAGTCCTGCTTCTCAGAGTGGTGGGTTACTGTGACTCTGGACACACAGACTGCACTTCACACCTTTGGAGCTAAGGACTCCAAACCACATCTCAACAGAGGAAACTTACCTCGAGATACTGTACTCACAAGGCTTCCAATTACAGATTCACTGCTTGATTTTGTAGAGGAAAGCAAGCCCTTAACAGTACCACTAAAACTCAAGAACATCTCCTTTCTTGAAGCAGCATCCCCTCCCAGCTTTAGTCCTTCCCACTTTTCGAGTGATCACTCAAAACCATTTTGGGAATAATGTTCTTTGTAAGAACAAACCTGAGTTCCTAACGAAGGTGAATTAATATCCATAATATGGTGCCATAAATAAACTACTAACCACCTGCCTTTAGAACAAAGCTGCATTTAAGGGAGAAAACACAGCTTGCAGATCTCACATCCATCTGCTTCTATCGTACCTTGCGTCTCTCTTCTGCTGCTTCCAGTTTCTTCTGGATCTCTTCCAACGACAGATCCTTCTTTTTTGGAGGAGAAAGAGGGAATTCTGGGGCTGCTTCTTTCGAGCGGGGACCGAGGATCAGCTCAAATGCCTGCCCAGAGGCACGCTTCTCCAGTTCTTTCACTTGGATATCTAGGGGCACACAAAAACAGCAACCACCCTCAGCGGTGTTTGAAGCCAGGAAACTGGCTGGGCTAACTGCAGTAATTCAATGCCACCAAACGGGCTTAAGGAGACAGCTGCAGCTGAGCTGGTAGCTGTGCTTTAAGCAGCAGCAACACCACAGGAAAAAAAAAAAAAGGCAGTGGGCAATTGTGTCTGCTGTTCTTCCTGGCCACTGCATACTAAAGCACCAGATGCTGTTTCAGCCTTCCATATCTAGACTCACAAAAACCAGAGTGGCAGTACTCCAAATGGAGAAGGAAAAAAAAAAAAAGAGATGCTTTCAGTGAGAAGTCTGAGGCAACGTTTTTATTCTGGGAGAGCCAAGAGCTGCCAACTGCTCTCCCAGAAACGTGAGGCGGTGCTCTGCTCTTTGAAGACCTCGGAGCAGACACCTCCACCCCGCACGGTTTCCTTTTTGATCGCCAAGACGCCTGCATGACAGCTCTGTTCGCTGCACAGATGGCACACAGACGAGCTGCATCCTATCTGCCACCAGCACGCCATGGCACACGGCGTGTGCGCGCCAGCACTGCTTTAACAGCTCCTCCATTGCAACGAGACAGGAGAGATGCACAGCTCTAAATCCGCTGCAGCTTTCGAAGGGAAAAAGGGGAAAAGAAAAGCAAAAAAGAGCACCGAGTGCCCCGTACCAGAAGTAGCCATGACCGACACGATGCGACCGCAGAAGCTGATGGGGGACCGCCAAGCACCGAGAGCCCTGGAAAACAAAGAGCCGCCAATCTGAAGCGCTGCAGTTCCTCCCGTGCGGGTCACCGCCGCACCCGGGGGGGGGGGGGTGGGGGGGGAATAATTTCTCCCTTTGTTTCAATGCACGGCCATTAAAACCGAACAACGCAGCAACAGCATCCCTAACCCTAACCCTAACCCTAACCCTAACCCCAACCCCAACCCCCCCACCTCCACCCCCGGGCGCTGCCCCGCTCCGCTCCCCCCCTCCAACCAATGAGAGCCGCTCGTTGAGGCGGAAGCCCCGCCCCCCCCAACCGCACCGAATTCAAACGGACGGAGCGGCGCGGCGCGCGCGCGCAGGCGGGCGGGGGGCTCCGGGGGGGCGGAGCCAACGGCGACATCCGGGCATCTCCGCGCCCCCCCTCCCCCCCCCCCCCAACCCCTCCCGATTGCCGCAGGTGCGGCCCCCGCCCCCCATCCCCCCCCCCAATCCCCGCAGTGGGACGGCCCCGCCGCGAGAGGGGCTCCGCCGGGGCGCGGTCGGGCGCCGCCCCCTCCCCACATAACAATGGCGGGCCGCTGTCAGCCGGGGGGAAGGGGCGCGGCCGCCCCCCCCCCCCCACACACACTCCGCCGCCGCCGCCATCGGGGCGGATCCCTCGGAGCGCGGAGCCCATTGTCTCCCGCTGCGCTCTCTCTTCGTCGCCGCGACGCCCGCGGAGCGAGGGGACAACGCCCGGGGGGGGGGGAAGAGGGCGGAATGGGGACAAAAGGAGCGCCCGCCGACCCCACCCCCCCCCCCCACACACCGCGCTGTCAGCCCCCACACAGCCCCCCCCCCACAACACCGCGACCCCCACCGGGACAGCCGCCCCTAACTCGGGCGCTCCTCGTCCCCTCTGACAGCACCTGAAAGGCGGCGGCCAGCGCTCCTTTCCCCCCCCGTCCCCCACAGCCGCGGCCGAGCCCCGCGCGGCGCACCCACCTTCCCGCTCCGCCGCTCCTCTCCCACTCCGCTCCCGCCCTCCCCGCCGCGCACAAAAGCTCCAAACAAAGGCACGTGACCCGCCCCGCCCCGCCCCTATTGGCCGAGCCGAGCGGCACGTGCCGGCCGCCGGGGGGGGGGGGGGGCGAGGCTGGGGGGTCCGGCGCCCCCTCCTCCGCCGCCCGTTGCATGCCGGGAGCCGTAGTCCGCTCCGGGCGGGCGGAGGCGGCGGGGGGCGGCGACCCCCGCGGTCCGGCGGTGTCCCGGTGGAAGCGGCGGGGCCGTCCCGCGCCGCGCCTCGTCCCGGCGAGCCGCCCAGGGGGCTGCGCGCTCCCGCGGCGCGCTCCCGGCGCGCTCCCGGAGGGCTGCGGGACTCCCTTTGTCTGCCGGCCCCGGTGGCGGGGAGGAGCGGGGACCCGCGGGGACCCGCGGCGGCCGCGGTCGCCCCTTGGCTGCTGGGACGCGTGGCGGACGGCGACGGGGCGGTCGGCCCCGGGATGGCCGCTTGCCGTCTGGAAGCCGGCCGTCCTTCGTCCCCCGGCTTCGCTGCCGCAGCCCCTCGGGGCCGTCGGTCACGTCGGGGCGGCGGTCACTCGGGGCTGTCGTCTCCTGTATCTCGGCATTGGTCTCCTCCAGCTCGGCCGTGGACCTCCGTCATCTCAGGGTCACCGTAGTGGGGTCACCCTTAGGGCCAGGGGCACCCGGCGGTGGTTCTGGGGTCAGCCAGCAGCATGTCACCTCTGCAGAAAAGCCACGCTGCTCGTGGGGGACGTGACACGGACGGGCGCTCCCTTCCCCAGAGAACACCATCACCGTGTGTGTAGATAAGGGCTTTGCTCACCCATGTCTTTCAGGTGTGTGTTTCTGCACCTTAACCCGTGTGCCATTCCCTGCGGTCGCTACAGCCAATGCCAGCCCCAAGGAGGGGGCAGATGGCCGCAAGAAAAGCACAAATCCGCTGTGACACGGCCCAGCACAGCGGTCTTTGTACCCCAAACACCAAAGCGAGGACTTTGCAGAGGGACCCACCCTTCTCGTACACGGTCTCGAGGATTTTGCACCAACAAAAAATACATATATTAAAAAAAAAAACCCCACCACCCTACCTTCAGGAAGGTTAATATTGTGACAAGAACATATAAAGCTTTCAAAACGGAGATTATTTCAAACGCTTGCCCTGCTTTTTTTTTTTTGCTTTTTTTTTTTTTGCTGATCTGACGTCTATTTCCATGGAAACCACATCCAGCCGCCTGGCTGCTGGAACTGGGAGAGGTTTCTGCCCGAGTGGAT
This sequence comes from Callipepla californica brunnescens, assembly GCA_023055505.1. NCBI lineage: Eukaryota > Metazoa > Chordata > Aves > Galliformes > Odontophoridae > Callipepla > Callipepla californica. The sequence continues at coordinate 2,409,836 of JALIRH010000055.1, forward strand.
GGAAGAGCCATTTTCCTGCAGCACGGTTGGGCCTTTTGTATGGTGGTAGGGATCCCCAGCCCCGCATGGTTTGCCTGCCTGGCCACTCGGGACCATGCCTGGTACACCCACAGTATTCCTGGCTCAATTGCAGCAGTGTATACATTGGTGTCGCACACAACACGCTTGTTTCTGCATGAAGCATCTTGAATGCTTTGGACTAAATGGCTCTAAATGCTGCTGGAAGACAAAGAAGCCAAGTAATCATGACATCAGCTCGTGTTTTGCTCTATCGTTTTGCTGTTATTCGCGTGGATCAGCGTTGGGTGCTTTAATATTAATGCTTTTAGTGAAAGCAGTGAGCTTATCCTGGGATGATCTCAGGATTTCCCAAAGGAAGTAGAGCTTCCTGGGCTTGTGGTTCAGTACCTGTCTCACTTCCACTCGTCCCTGCTCCTCCCTGGGGAGATGACGATGAAGAATCGCTTTGCAGCTTTAGAAGAAGGGCTGCGGGCTGAGATACGGCCCCGAGTCACGCAGGGGCTGTTTTCTGAGCTTTCCATCTTATTCCCTAGGCTTCTCACAGGGACGTAAATAAATATATAAAGAGAGAGAGAGGGAAAACGACCTCAACGTAACTTACCTTCCTTTGCAGATCAGCTTTACAGCCGAAAAACACTGAATTCGGTTAAGAACTCTCGTATGTAAGAGGCAACGCAATGGGAGTCAGAACTGGGACCTGCTCGCAGCCCGGGGCAGTTGTGCAAAGCCTTCAGCAACCCCTTGGTGACACCTGCCACCACCAGCTCCCATTCAAGCCAAAATCTTCAAGCACTGCTGCAACACAAAGAGGAGCAACAGCTCTTAGCAGCTGGAGGAGCACTGGGGCGATCTCATTTTTTGGCCTCGTTGCGAGAGCGCTTTGATTTTTGGGACCCGCTTGTTTATTTATTTTTGTCAACTCTCAACGAGGATGAAGGATGTGGAAAGCTTTTGTTCAAGTTGATTGGTGTTTATCAACGCTTTCGGTGGGATTCTAAATAGATCCCTCTTCCATCGAGCGTGGTGCTGTGTGGCTGAGGCCCTGTTTGTCTCCTGGGCTCCAATAAGAGCTGTTTGTTGGAATTTCAGTTGGAATAGAAATTAAAAAGGAGAAAACTCCTGTTTAGCCCCCAAACTGAGCTTGGGAAGATATATGCTGCTTCAAGCCCAACTCTAACCAGGTGGACGCAGCAGAACCTGCAGAAGGTGTTCCCAGAGAAGACAGGGATGAGGGCTTTAGGAACCAAGGACACGTGAGCAGTGAGAAATGCACCTGCAGAAAGCCACTGCTCTCTGCACACATTCAATCCCACCAGTCCCACCCGATCCCTTGGCTTCCTCGGCTTCCACTCTGCTCTCAGAGCCACAGCAAAGCCAAGGTCTCATCCGGAGAGCTCCTTGTACGTGTGAATTTAGGACGTGGCGTGATTCGATGTAGCACAGAGATTAAAGAGCCCCCTCTGATGTGATTATCAAAATACTCCACAAAGAGACTGACATAATTAGGTGACAACTCAGCCCACGGCAGCTCTTTTAACTTGCAAAAATATTTAATCTCCAGTGAGAAAACGTGCTTTGTGAGTATTAAAGTGCCACGCTTGAAGTGCACATGCAGTGGATAGACTGACATCTTATTTGTTAATCAGAGTATGTTTTAAGGCAACTTTGTGAGTAATATTAGCAGCAAGTACTTTCCGAGACTGGTAACAGTCACTGCATGAGTGAAAGCTAGAAATCCAATGCTCTGCTTGATCCGAGTCAACCAGAACCTGCGAGAGGAGGCAGCAATAAAAGAACCTTGTGCTCAGGGGCAGAGAGAAGGGCTGTTCCCCTTTCCATTTCCCAACCTTTGCACTAACCTCCAGCAAACTCCTTTGCATTTGCCCACGTGCTGCTGGAAACTATTTGACTTCTTTCCAATCAGACAAGGCTCCTGGATTCTATCGCAGCTTTGATTTTTCGGGAAATTCACTGGATCTTGCTTCATCCAATTCCCTCCCCCATCCCGCTGGGAAGGGAGCAGCGAGTGATGGCTGCACGGGGCCGGGCTGCCTGTCTGTTAAAGCACAACACCTGAGTTCCTTGAGTTTCTGGCAACCAGGTGAAGAAGCTGGAGAGAGGCAAGAGTGAGGGAAAGAGCTCAGCAGGAGCCCTGCTGTTATTAAAGAGCAGAAACTTCACACCAGGCAACGTCTCAGGGCTGGTGGATTTCTTCAGCAGTGCTGGGAAACTGCCTGCAAGAAGGGGTCTGTGTATGGAGAGGTCTCCTTGCCTTGCTCTGCTCTCCTTGCTCTCAGCATCCTCCATGCTTTCCCCCCTTCTGCTCCCAGCACTCGTATCTGTGTTTCCCATCTGGAGAACTGAGCACTTTGCTATTTGAGGATGCCTGTGCACAACCCAGTGCTGAGGGTCTGAGAGCCACGTCTCCATGGCTTAGGGATGCACAGATCCCTAAGGGAGGCTGTCTGCTGGTTTTTGTGCGTGGGCCAACGTGAGATGTGCTAATTGAAGCTCAGAAGTGACAGTCAGCCATTGCAGGTGGGACAGAGCAAAGGAGACAGTGTGCTTCTGACAACCACATGGAAGAGAGGTGCACAGGGAAGCTATAAAATATTCAGTCGAGATCGAAGATTCCAGTAAAGACATTTGCTGTAGCTCTTTGCAAATGAAGTGAGGGAGAGAAAAGCTGGGGATGGCACTAATTATCCCCTGGTTCCTAATTAGTTCCTTGAATTTAAAATATGGTTTCAGCTCTAGCAGCATCTCAGCAAACCCATTGTGCTATTAATACTTCCCTGGCGAGATACGGTTAAAAATACTCCCACCCTTTCACGACAGAATGTAGCTTGGAAGTGTTGTGATGGGAGGAGTTCGGGGATGGAAATCCTCTTAAAGGAGCATGACTTTCCCTGTGTCAAACAGACGAGGGGGGGTGAGCTGGTAGCAACCCCCAGAGTGAGCCTGCTCTCACTAACTCTGAAATAACACTCAGCGCAGAGCTCTCGAGCTGCTTGCTATCTGAGCACATTCACTGACAAATCAACGCGGAGCCGAATGGTGATGGATGTTACTTATCTCTCGCAGAGGTCTGCTGCCTGGGGAGACTCTACAGTGCCTTTCTTTGATGGGCACTGCAAGGAGAAATCAGGGTGCAAAGGCAGGAGGCATCAACCCACGCAGAACCACAGCACTGTACGTGGATGAGATCTGTCAGACACCGTGGACACAACCCCTTCCTATATCTGTTTAGTGAGCCAAATAAATTCTATATAATCTATATTATATACACACATTATACACACACTTATCTACACATATATATGCACATATTTTAAAGCACCTTTCCACTGCAGCCCAGCCATGAGCTGCTTTCTGCCTCCAGATACACACAATCAGTAATTCCTCTCCCGTCTCCACCAACAAATTGGTTTCAAAATGGGTTAATTCCCAACTCCATCCCTCTGGCCCCGTGGGCTGCCTGGAGTCGTTCAGTGATACCAGCATGGAAACAATACCTGCACTTAACATTTGCTCACTGCTGCCTGATCCCTTTCTTCCCCACTAATTTGAGCTCCTAATCAATCGATACATATATTAAAAGAAAAAAAAGACCAGGCACATCCACTACAGCTGTGAGACCAGGCAAACAAAGGCAGCCTTGCTGGGGGAAAACGCATTGCTGTCGTTTATGCAAGAAACCACACTGCTGCTGTACTCTAAAATCAATACTCAGAGAGGCGTGCCTATGTTGCAACTGCTAACCTAAGTGCTTCATTTAATTAAAAATAAAAAAAGACAGTAAACCAACCCAAGCCTTGTGTGATGGACATTGTGAGAGAGACACTATCGACTTGAGGAGACAAAGGCATCCTGAGGAGGATGCCCGCGTCACCCAGGATGGGGCTGATGGGGCACCTGCAGTCCCCACCCCCACCGGAGCTGAGCTCAGCCTGTGCTTCCTAAGCTTAGGGGAAATGACCCAAAATGATCCCACAACACGATACGGAGTAGCCTGAAACAAGGAGACCTCACGCAGTCCTTTTCCTCCTCCAGAGCCTCAGTTTCCCTTCGTCCTTTTTTTTTCCCCCATTTAAGTGATGACGACAACTTGCTTCTGCAACGAGCAAGCTGATTTTTCCTTTGAACTTCACCCGCAGTAAAGTTTTGATTGCCAATGGAAATATAAAAATAGAGCAATATGAACAGCCACGTGTACTCACTGATCAAAGCGATCCGGGCTCAGCTCTGGCTGCAAAGTGGGGCGGGTGCTGTGCATCCAGGCCTTGCCATCCCCTTAAAAACACAAGAAAAATGAGGTGGGGGGGGGTGGAAATAATCACGCTCCACTCGATGATACGGTAATTAAAAGGAGGCTTTAACACAAGTCTCATTTTGCATGAATTAATTAAATCAAGCAGCAAGCTTCGGTGGAACAAAGCTGGCTCTGGAGCAGCAGTGCTCGCTGCTGGGCTGGGGTGTGTGTGCAGGTGGGGATGGACACATCGAGAGCTCCGAGCTGGGGGTGTGCTCATGTTGTCCACTCTCAGCCCCAGCCCTGGGATCAGGAGCTTTTTGGGGAGCGTGGGGAAGAGGAACGTGCCCATTCACACCCCGGCCGTGCTGCGAGCACAGCTGTGAGCGGAATACAAATGGCCAGCTTGGTTTTTTTGTTGCTGTTTTATTTTAAAGCCGACGGTTTGAATGTGGAAGCAGAGCAGGCACGCTGCACATCTTGGCTGCGAGTCTTTCCCAGCGAGGGGTTTGTTTCCCATATCCTTCAGCAGCAAATCCACCCTCCTCCCCCCCCAGTGGGACCCTACAGACACAAACCCCTGTGCTGTAAGGACAGGATGACCAAGAGCTGATGGCAGTTGGGTGCTGGAGCAGCTCCCAGAACGTGGTAACCCTTAAGTGCTGCTTCCTGACAAAAAAAAACCTCCCAGCCGGGTCCAGCAACACCACGCATCCACCCTGGAGCAGGGTAAGCACTGCTGCCATGTGCTATAGGCAGGGATTTGTGTTACAGCTGCTGATCCTGGGCTCCAGGCTGGAGCATGGCATGGAGATGGGAACAGAGGGTGTGTTGGGGGGAATCTGGGCTGGGTTTGGAAGCAGAAGCACCAAGCCCAGGGCTGGAGCTGGAA